>JAZHRO010000056.1:800000-5600000 GCA_037157565.1 Thalassia testudinum
ACAGGAACACGTGGGCCTTGTTCCCATGCATATTGGCTTACGGAGGAGCCTGTTTTTTATTTAGTCAGTAGAGCTTAGTTTAGATTTAGTTTAGATAGACATTAGAATTCAATTACTATTTTTTGGATCCTTGTCGAGTATTTTTGGCAACGTGTTCCCAGTGCTTTTTTATTTCTTATGGCTCTTGTATGTGGGAGCATATTTTCGGAAGCATGTTTCCATTTATTTAGATTATAGTACTATTCGAATTATTTGAACTGCATGTTTATTAGTTAGTTAAATTAGGTTTGTTTGCGTATTATTATTATTATAAAAAAAAATCAAACTGCTTATTAGAAGCTGCATATCTATAGGACGATCATCTAGGACTGAATGAGCAACATCTAGTTTATTTTTCCAGCATTGCATACATTCTTGCACGAAGAAAGCTGGAGTAAGGTACGTCTTCTCTTGAGCATCAATTACCTGCCATGCATATGCATTGAACCTAAATCTAAGATCACTAAAGTGTTTGAATCAAATTAATTCAGTGGTCACTTTAAAATTTGGGACTGCTAAGAGGGTGGACATTAAAATCTGTGACTTAAAATTGTGTGCAAAAGAATCTTGTTTGCGAAATTTCAAAACTTAAAACACGATCATATATTTGCACACCTCACACATAAGGTCACTAGATAAATTTCTACCTCTCCTCTTTTGCACCACAAGGGAAGTTAGTCGGAATCAACAAGCCTATCCACCAAGTTACTTCGATTCCTCGTGTGTAGGCTCGATTCGAGACTTCCATCCCTTGTGAGTAGGTTATAGGCACCAGCGAAGGTTAGCCTAGGAAGTGTAAGTTGTGCAGAACTTGTTTGGCCACCAACTGAACATTTAATTTTAAGACCTATAATCTACTAAAAATAAGATCCCATTGAATTTGTGTTTGCTTTGACAGTAGAACTCTCTAGGAAGTTTCTGCTCGTGTTCTGAATTCTTCTAAATCCTAAGAGAGTTTAAACTATTTTACTTAAAGAAATGGATTACCCTTACTCCTATCATTTAGAATATCAGAGTCAATACTTCCCATCTTTTAATCAGGATCCCATGCCCCGAGCGTATCCATCCTTTGATGAGTACATTGACAATTCATGGGATCATTCATATTCCTATCCTGGGAGTATTGGCTTTATAACTCCCACTTTTGAGCAGAGTCTAGGAGCGGGATTTTCCAACCCTGAAATCCCTACTTTAATGCAAACACCCAACCCTCCCACCCTTCATTATTTCCCTTATCAAGGTTGGACTGATACCCCTAGGCAACTAGAGCTTGAAATTGACTATCCTCCCCAACCTGATAATAGTAGCCTCTCCTCTTTTATGATAGAAATGCAAAAACAGCAAAAGGAAATGATGGAATCAAGGGGAGAGATGTTGAGGAATAGTCAACAGTTAAATGAAGAAATAAGACAGCTTAGCTACATTCTTCCCAGCAATTCTGATCCCTACCCATATGACCCTGATCATGAAAATTATTTGGAGGAACCCAATGACAATAGAGATCCAATTTTATGTAGCTATCACTTAGACTCCCAATGAGACACAGCCACTAGAGGTGAACGATCATAGTAATTATCCACCCAAGCTATATTGGAGTCAAAAGCAAGGGAAGATGGTACCTCTTGAGGACCTTAACCCCAATGACAGTATTCTCCTTACCCCTACCAACTCGGGTCAAGGTTGTATTGTACCTATCACTTCCCCTATTGATTATTTGGTGGAATCTCATTCTACCCTTAGTGTGCCTACACCTGACCCTCCACTTAGGGAATCAATACCTACCATTCAATATCCTGAGGATTTAAATGCACCCAATGAAGGTGACCCTAAGGGAATGGAGGATGAATTAGATCAATTTTGGTCTCAAGGATATGAAGAGTCTATTTCAGAGGATGACGATGCCCCAATAGAAGAACCTGGACTGAAAATCTGGAGTGAATCACAAGGGAATTATTTATTATTCGAGGATTTACCTCTAGAGGATATAAATAATATGGTGAAATCCAGATTCCTCCCTTCTTTTGAGAGTCATTCTCCATCAAAACAGGAGTTGATATTAGAGGAGGACAAACAAAATAGTGAGAAGCCTATGGGAGACCCTCGGGGACAAAACACGTCAATTGAGGATTTATACCCCGAGAAGAATAACGAATTCAATGATATAGGCTTGCTCCAAAATATTAAGACTGATCCTCCTTTAGGAATAATTAAGGATACTAATCCAACTCCTGTCTTCACTAATGAATCACATATACACCCCGACAAAAATTTGAGTGAACCAAACTAATCCGGGGATGAGCTTAATGATAATGATTCAGATATTTTGACCCTGCCATCAAAGAGTAGTAATTTGGAGTCTACCCTTGATTCAAATATGACTCCAATCATTAATGCTAGGCAAGGTAATGTACAATTGTCTACAACTGTTAGGGAGTGAACACAATCTGAATCATTGTTGGAATTGGACCTGACACCTACTAAGCCCCCATTGGACTTAAGCATTACCTTCCAACACTACAAACAACCCTTATACTCCCTAACCGATCCTTGGCTCAGATCTCTGCTCATGTACATTCTTTCTGGAGAACATATCAGGACAGTGCATCCTCAGGTAGAATGGCGAGTGTGGATTGATGCTTGTACTTTTACTCTCGCCTTTCAAGGGTTTGAACTATTAATGTTTATATCTTTTAAAATCCATCTTACTTCGGAGGATCCTTGTTTTCCTCCACTTATTCCATTTCAGGAGGTCCCTTTTCATATTCCTTTTATAATTCCTAGACCTCCCAAGGTAGCCAACGAGGTTCTTCGCTTTCATACCTTCTGGCGAGAATTTGGGATTACGTTGCATCATCAACTTGCCAACATCTGTGGCTATCTGTTTTCTAGGCACGCATTGTTACGCATATTTTTAGGGCCTAACTTTTTCTATCTGGAACCAGCCTTACAGGTTCCTTCTAAGTCTGGCTGCTAACAGAAAATGCAGCGCTTGTTGGGAGGCAACCCAGCGGTCTGAATAACACCATCTTCAGGTGATTTCTTTCCTTTCTCCTGTTTTAATTTTACAATGGGGACATTGTAGAATTTAGGCATGGAGGGGTGCATTTTGCATTTTAGGAAGTATTCATGCATTTAGGTTAGCATATATAAAAAAAAAATTCTCTTTTCTTGAGCTGAATGGGTTAGTCCATAGTAAAATATCTTTGTCATTGGAGGTTTTTCTTATTGAATTATTTCTTAAAGTTTAGAATCCAGTACATTTATTTCACATGCATGTAGACTTGGTAATGGATCCTTGAGGAAAACCAATAAGCATTTGTAGTCTACTGAACCCTTAGACAATTAATAAGGAGTCAGGCATACTATCTTCTAGTAGATCTACCTCATATTTGTGAGAAGGAAGTAGAGAGATTACTGGTGCACTAAGTCTAGTGCAAGGACTCTTAAGTTTTGGACAATTACATGATGATACTTCAGAGTTAGGCATAGTTTTAGCTCTTTGTTCCTGTGTGCGTACTTTGTGTGAATTCCTGAGAGTCACCAAATAAGGCAGATACACAGAGATTGAGTTTTAATAAAGCTATGACTATGGTAGATGGTTATGATCGTCCTTCATAGAGTCCTAGGCTGAAGGAGGGTAATAGTGTCAAAGGTCAGAAATACGCCTGTCCTATCTATTCCTTCCCGATGCTGAGAATAGGCACTTCCACCAAATAAGCCACACAATATCCTTTTGACCATCATCATCCCTAATATTGCCTCATAAATAAAAGTCTGTATCGTGTTGTGTTGATTAATAAAGAAAGAAAAAGAAACAGAAAGAGAAGAAGAAACAAAAAGAGAAAGAAAAAAAAAAGTGAAAGTGAAAAAAAAAAGAAGAAAGAAAGAAAGAAAGAAAGAGAAAAGAAACAAGAAAAGAGTCCAAGATTATAATTTTATCGTTATAACAGTGTTTCTGAGGCAATAAAAACACTTATCGCGTTCCACCAAATATGACCCATACCTACCTTTTAGTATTTCTGATCGCCCAAATACTGGTTGAGGACTCTAACTTAGTTGTAGCGTTATTAGGACTTTAGTTGAAGTGTGAATGCCATGTAAGGCCACCAAACAGTGAGTACACTTGCTAAATCTGGCGAGATTTGTGATCTCAGAATGAAAAGAAGAAAAAGAGTGAGCGCCAAGGAACATCAAGAGAGCACAGTTGTTTAGCCTCTCTCTGGGTTGATTCATTTGATAGTCTGGATATCTAGAGTCTGTAGTACTAGACTACATGTAGTACCATATGAGTGTGTGCCACCAAATACAAATCCATTCAACTCGATCTCTCCTACCTAAGCCAAACGCCGGGGTCAAATTACAGATTATCTTCTGCTTCATCTCTGAGGGAAGCAGTTGCATATCCAGACAGCAATATTTATCAAGGGTGAAGTACGAACTCCCAATGCAAAATAGCTTTTTCACTTGGATCTGTTACCTAGGAGGCTATTATTACATTACATTTGTATGGATCTCTAAAGTTTTGAAATAAGAAAAGAAGAAATCTTCTGATTACTTCTATTAGTTTTCATTTTTGCTAGGGACTAGCAAATCTTAGGCATGGGAGTATTTGATGAGTCCATTTTAATGGACTATTGTTATGCCTAAGTACTTAATTCTAACATAGTATGTTTATTAATAATTACATTAGGTCATTAAATAAGTGCATGCATCATTACTTGAGTTTTTATCCATTTTATTGCATTCTATAATTTAGTATGTAATTATTTTATGTTTTGTTGTTGTAGGAATAAATTGCAAGAGTTAAGGGGGCTGAATTAAATTCTCCCCTCCCCAATAGCCGCCGGCCTCAACTGAGTCTTCCGACCAGCCTCAACAGCTCCTCAACAGCCACTGGCCAAAATTAGTAAAGGGATTTGAAAATCCCTTGAGAGGCGGAGAGAGGAGATAAAAGAGGGACTTGCACAGGAGAGGAGGGCATCTGGATCTTCGGGTTCTTCTTCCTCCCCTTGGGGGGATATCCTTCCTCCCCACTATGGAGAGAGTATGCACTATGGAGAAGGTGTGCATGGTGAACGCCCTTGCATTGCCCATAGCCAAGGCCTTCCATGCACTGCAGGTGCAACACCATCACCCTACTTCCCTCACCGCACACACTGCAGGCTCAACACCATCGCCCTTCCACTGCAGGTGCACCCCATCCAGCCCTCACCCCCACAGGCGCACTGCTACAGGTGCGCCCCCTCCAGTGCCATCTCTGCTCCTGCACCTGCCTCACCTCACGCTGCACCAAGTGCCCTTTCCAGCCACACCATCCTGTAGGCTGGTACTTGCACCCTCTGCAAGCGCCCGCACCTGCACCATTTCCTGCAGGCGCCCCTGCGCTGCACCGCAACCATCCGCAAGTGACTGCAGGCCCACAGTCGTGCCCTGCAGGCACTGCAAAGGGCCACTCCAGCCATGCTGCCTCCACGCCTTGTGCGTGCTTGCCCAGCGTGCGGCTATTCTCCTCCACCACCAACAAGCCGGTGGCCATCCTCCTCCGTCCGACCACTACGTCACCGCTGTTGCGAAGCCCTCGTCGAGGTGCACCTCCCCGTCGACTCTCACCGCCAACCGTGCACGACCGCCCACGCAAGGAAGAGAGAGGAGAAATCCTCTATTTTTCTCTTAATTCATAATTACATTCAATGCCATTGCCAATTATATATTCATATTTTATTCAGGCCACATTGCATTGATGCAGTCAGACTTTCCTAAAATTACTTAACTTGTGTTATGTGCACGATTCTACATTGAATTTCAAATCAAATTTGCATGCAAGTTGAATTTATATGATATGACATTACACATGCATCATATGCATAATTTTGGAGCTTAATTCTTGATGTGAAAATTGCATAACTAACCCTGAACTTTTAAAGATATTGCAAGCTCCGTTTAAATTAGCATATTCCTTGCATTAAAGTCGTGAAAGTGTCTGTGAACATTATATTCATCTTCTCGTGAATTTATTGGTCTATTCTTCCTTGTGGATACGACATTCTTTACTGTGGTTAAAATTGATATTTAGTTTTGATTGAGAGATTTTCCACCACATTAATTACAACGACATATCCTCTATTGCTATCATAAGAAAGCGAAAATCTCTCCATCAATTATCTTTAAGAATCTAATAGAGCATCCCAAGTAAGGGATCAGCTCATAGAGCTTTGGAGGGGGCAAGAGAAGAAGAGAAGGGATGGTAAAATGTGTGGGATGGGTAGGCTTTTTATAGGTGAAGATATGGGGTAAATATGTTATTTTAAGGGCTTAGAAATAATTATGTGGCCTTTAGTGATGCTTATGTGCATCACTAAAGGCAAGAGTTGCTGAAGTAGTGCCTCAACGAGCACCGTGAGTTCTCGATCCGACGCTCCTCAAAGAGCCACGTTTACGACTCTTCACCTTTAGCTTTTCCCATGCGTAGATCGCACTACATCGAGATCAGCCATCCGATCGATGGATTGGACAGCATAAAACCCATCAACCACAGCGCCTCTTCTTGTGGCGCATCAGATCGCATGTGGATCAGGGCGTCATCATGCACGTGTGAGTGCTTGCCCATCCACACAGCCATGTCGTCACCTCCACAGGCACTCATCTTCGATCAGGCAACCCAATTTCACCTGCGCTTCTTCGTGGGTTTGGCCTGCAAAGCGTGCCTCGAACTCGCACCTCATGCTTTAGATAGGGCGTTCGACCGCTATGCCACAGGGCGGCTTTGGTCGCGTTTTTGTTTTATGGTCGCAGCACTCTCAACCATGGTTGAGATTGCATGACCTTTGATGAGGAGGAGGCCGGTGCCTGTGGACGGCCTAGATGGCACCACGTGGCACCATCTAGGTTATCCATTGTTCAATGTTTATAGATGGTGCTACGGTTGTTGGGTTGAATCGATTTTTGTGCCATTGGGCTGTGATCGTCAATCTGAACCCATCTGTGCAGTTGGATTTGTCGTCTGAGGTACAAAAGTACACCACCTTGGCCATTGATCTCTGATCTTCCTCGACCTGTATCTGATGCTATGGAAATCTGATCGAGGCAGTCTCAGAGGCGTTGGACGATGATCGTCACCCTGATCAGATCCGTACAATTGGATCTTCAATCCGAGGCATCAAAATTATATTGCCCTATCCCCTAGCCACAAAAAAGGAAAATTAACCTGAAATTTGTATAAGCTAATCTAAATGTAAAATGATGCATGCTATGCAATATTTATAATGCTGAATGCAATTATACACCTAAGAACACGCATAAATAGATAGTTTATGTGATATAGGTGTGTCTACATCACACCACCATGCCTAGCTTTTTCTAGTCACTAGCAAAACTATATGCTATTTATAAAAGAAATAGGATCAAATTACTTGGGCAATATTTATTTCTCAACACTAAGAAATTTCTATTAAAGACCTGAACTACCTAAACTCAACAGTGCCCAGGTATTTGCCAAAATGTAGACCGCCCAAGCTCTCGCCTTATTCAAAAGGAAATACATTTTTTCTTTCTTTTTCTTCTTTTTAATTCTTTTTGGATTTTTGAGTTTTTGAGTTTCGGGGCAGCTTTCTACGGCTACCCAACCCACCCAAGAACTCTAAGTGCTAAGCATCTTTTTGTGTAAATGTGATAGACTCACTAATCGGCAATCAAAACGGACTTCAGGTTTCTACACCCCTAGGTGACGTTAAAAAGAAATTCTACTTAAAGGTGTATCTATCCGACTGGTAGCTTTCTCCCTACTTTTTATTTTTATGGGGTCAACACAAGAGCAAACCCAATGTATACCTCCCCAACTTATTCTACTTCTCCACTTCTTTCTAAATGTTTGGAATTAAACGTGCATTTCATGAGTTGGGTTCTGGACAACCAACCGATGGGCTATTACCCATAGCAACTTGTTAGCCATACTCGTGCGGTAAAGTGTAGCTTATTTATTATTTTTTCTTTTCTATTTCTTATCATATTTTTTTCTTTCGGATATTTCCCTATTTTTTCCTTTTTTTTCTAGGTAGGTGACTTCCCTGATCTAAGATTTCCCTAAAGGTAGCAGAAAGAAAATGGTCATGTGGTTGGGCTCTAGACAACTGGCCAATGGGCTATTACCCACGACAACTTGCCAGCCATACCACCTTAGAAAGTTCATTAGCTACCCAATTTCCATTAAAATCATTGAAAAGTAAGTGAAAATAGTATGCAGATGCTTAGACTATAAGTCCCCTCAAATCAGAGGGCAGGTTGATAAATCATATACTTATCACCCCAATTTATTTAACCAATTAGAAATGAATTTTTTTGAATGGCCAGGACTCTAGAAACAATAAACATTTCAACGGAGACCTGGGCTGATTAAGCCTGAAGACCTGAAGGATCTACGTATTCAGGTCTTATTGTATCATTTCCTAAAGTTGAAAATTTTCTAAAGCATGAGTTCTCTTTTCCTAATTCATTTTTTTTAATAAATAAAGAGAAAAAAAAAGAATCTACGGAGCTAACAAAATAATTCAAATAAAGATATCCACCCCCTATGCTTATCTAATGCAATGTCCTCATTGTATTAAATGACATGAAAAAGAGCCAAGTAAAGAAGAAAATAAACTATATACATGCTAAGTTTATTGCCTTCAGCTAGACACACTATACAAACAAAGAGGAAATAAAGAATTTAGAAATGCAGGTTAGGATCAGAATAAAAAGATCAATCTTAGGACCTACCAGTGGAGAATGTCCACAGATGTGGACCAGATTGTGGTGCAGACCCATGCCCCATGGTCGAATGGTTCTAAGGTTATGGATAAAAATTACCCTGAACCTGAGATCATTATGCAAGCGAGGTCGGGCCTGCAGTTTGTGAGGATGCAACCCAAGTCCAGAAAGTCAGATAATAGAAAAATTTGTATTAAAAGGATAATCAGTTAAATTGTGCTTAGGTTGGACATTCTTTGAGTTGAAAATGTCATAAGGATCCTAGTAGAAGGTTGGTGGTTTTAGGTCTATAGGAATCCTTAGAATCAAATTTCTACTTTCCCCGGAATTGGCTTCCCAAATCTTCATTTCCCAGCTCCTATCCTCCACAATTAGGATTTTCAAGACCTCTAGATTATTACACACCTGATATACAATATCCAAGCCTAACAATTATGGCTCAATTAGGATTGACTTGGGTACAATGATTTTAAAAACATCATCATTCAGCTCTTTAGGGTGTAATTGAGGAATGGGGCTATTGATTGAATCATCCTTGAAAACAGGATTTGTATCTTCCAAGCTAGCCCCAACAGGATCAATTTCCTCAATTATTGGGCTATTAAATGATTCATCATACTCCTCAAGCTCGTATGTCTCACTAAAATTATCTTCCTCAAACTCAGATGAGACTTCACATAAAGATTTTTCACCTTCAGAATCAAAGAATTCTGGATCCACATTAATATATGTCTTAAAATCATCGATCATTTTCTGGTCCATGTGAACATACTTTTCCTCGTACCCTAATTCAGGGATCTCGGGTGAAGAAATGAATTCATCCTCAATTGATTGCTTTAGAACAACCTAGTCATCCCCGATCTTGTAAAATATGTCCCTTTACAGGTGCCTGAGCAGGTTCTGACATTGGCTCTCTAGTAGGCGTGATTTCGTACGTGAAAAGATTTGAGTTGAAAACCTATCGTCATAATGCGTAGAAATCCACTAACCAGATAAAATTTATAACCGAAACTCCAAGGGAGTCCTGGGTTGAATACAAGGAGGCAAACGTTTGGTTTTGTAAAATCTGCGTTTTGATTTTATTTGTTTTTGTTGTTTTTATCTTTTATGATTTTTTTGGTATTTTTAGAAAGCAAGCAATCAAATCAACAAATGTTTATCTAACTAATTTACTTGTAAAATGAGAGAGAGAAAATATCAATATTTAGCTAAACAATGTTTGCTACAGATATGAAAGCGGAAAACTACACTAGAAAGTAGTAAAAGATAGAATGGATTAAGAGTCCCCCTTGACAGTCGCTTGGAGGACGGATCGCTCTAACATCTCCTGGATGAAGGTGGCAGGAGCTGGAGGAAGGAGAATAGCGGCGGAGGAAGAAGGATAGGGTAGGATGGTGTTGCGGCAATGATCTTCTTCTGAAAGGTGGTGAGAGGATAGCTACAGGATGCTCCATGAAAGGGGATGAGAGGCGGGAAAACTATTTGATTTTCTACTCTAGAGGAGCATCCCCAGCTTGGGGCAAGCTCTCTCTAAAGCCTTGAAGGTGGTGAGGGAGAGAAAGGAAGAGATGAAGAAGAATGGGAGGTATAGGGGTCCTTCTATAGGGGAGAGAAGACAATTCACATCTGGGCAATTAGTGACATCTAAAGACATCACTGTAGACCCACCATAGATGTCGTTGAAGATCGCACACCCATTGCTAGCACTCACAACTATGCTCGCATGCTCCCAATTGCCTCACTCGCTCGTCATTCAATCATTGATGAACGGTCGAGATTGTGCTAAGATAGCCTGCTCCGATCATGCACTCAGATGCATGTGTGATCGTGTGCTAATTCCCACGTGCATCTAGCCATTAGATGGTCAAATGGAGGGTTGAGATCGTGCAAGACCAGTGCTCAAATCAAGCACTAGAGGCACATCAGTTCGAGCATCGAACTACATGTGCGATCACATGTGCGTGCAGGGGCTCACCCGTGCATCCACGTGGAGAATTCTATGTCGTTCGATGAAAATCACATAGCTCTAATTAGCCACTTGCGCCTGTGTTTTTGATCGAAGCAATCTGAGGATTCGAACGCACGCCCATTCTTTGCAAAACGAGCGCTTTGCAAACCGAGCGCACTATCGTTGAGGCAAGGGTTGGACCTTGTCATCTTGATGGAAATCGTAGCTCCTGATCTCAACCGTTGGATGAAGATCCAACGATTGAGATCTCATCCAGAATCTATCTTTTGAGGTGAGGCAAAGGCTGTGGCTGATCTTGGGCGGCTGTGATGGCACCACGTGGCACCATCATGGCTGTCCATTTTCTTTGCTTTATTGGTGGCACCACGGACATCGAATTGGGTTGATTTTTGCGCCGTTAGGCTGCGATCATCGATGTAAATCCATCCATGTAGTTGGATTTGTCATTTAAAGCTCCAGATTGTGTCACCTAGTCCTTCGACTGTTGATCTTTCTCAGAATGCATAAGGTGCTACAGGATTCCGATCAAGACGAGTTCAGAGGCGTTGGGCTCCGATCGTTGTCTTGATCAGATTCATATGTCGAATCATCTGAGGCCCCAAAATAATTCTCCTTCTCTCCTGGCCATTAAAGGACACGAATTAACTTAAACTTATACAAACTATTCTAAATGCAGAATTGCTATGCAATATTTATACTATGGAATGCATATCTAAACCTAGGAACATGCATAAATAGGCATTTTATCCTAAATGGATGTGTCTACATCACTCTCCTGAAGGAGGTTCATCTTTGGAATCATCCCAAGATTGAACTAAAGCAACCACAAATTTCATCCTCAATTTCGACAACTTTCCAAGTAAAAACTCACCTGGGCCCTTATCCTTAACAACTTGGAGCCAATCCAATAAATACTTATTAAGGTCATCAATCATTTGAATCAGAGGCTCTAATGCTTCAGTGCAAGGTGTTGGCTGAGCTTATAAAGATTGTATGGTATTCCTTAAGTTAGCTAACACCGTATCTTAGACCTAGTTCACCTGAACCAAATGGTTTGGTTCAGGGTTGGGTGGGTTTGGGTTTAATCCAAAGGAGTCAAGAAATTTAGGTTCTTGGGGCCCTCCTTGATAGTAGGTCATTTTGGGTTGTTCATATACGAGTGGTGACCTATATGCAATGTAATCTGGGGGAGGATAAGCATTGTAATCAGCATATCCTTCTTAATTGTAAATTGGATTAAATTGATCATCAAAGGGTGGAGATCCATAATCAATGTAGCTCAAAGAAGGATAAAAATCAAAATCATGGTGTCCAGGGTTAGACCATGAACACGAAGGTTCGGAATTATATCACCAATCAAAGTTATCCCGACTAATGGATAAATGGTCATAAATCAGGTTGGGATAGTAATCATCTTGGGAATAAGTGGTGGTAGGAGGGTAAGAGTGGAAATGCGAGTAGGATGTGAAAGGATCCATGGCAAAGCAGGAGGAAAGAGAAAAGAAAGGTGTCCTAC
Organism: Thalassia testudinum; assembly: GCA_037157565.1. Lineage (NCBI taxonomy): Eukaryota > Viridiplantae > Streptophyta > Magnoliopsida > Alismatales > Hydrocharitaceae > Thalassia > Thalassia testudinum. The sequence goes on from JAZHRO010000056.1 coordinate 812,270, forward strand.
AGTATAAACAATCAAACCTATCCTTAAGTGGGATAGTGTAAAGATCTACAGACTCTCAAAACTCGTCTCGAGATGAAAGAAACGATTTGGTCTACTTCTTTCCAGTCAATCCAACCAGCTAGAGGGAGGAATTGGGGAGAAGGTTCTTCCCTTGGCTTTCGCTTCAGGTTCCTTTGATACCCCCCAACCACGGTCGTTTGACACTACTCCCCTAGCTAGACATCAGATGGACCGATAGAAGTAGATTAATAGAAAATAATCTCGATCTAGACCCCAAAGAGCGAGTCAAATCCTTAAGGCCAACGTCTACTTGATTTTAGTTAGGCTTAGGTTTGAATGTGCTTGGGAATGTGATGGGCCCTTTATCTGGGTTGTGCCCTTAAAGATTGATTAATATGTGTGTGCGTGCACAACCAACGGTTTTCAAGCAAGGTTAATTGATGATGTGTCATTTAATGTTCAACCTTGTTTAGTAGCTTTTAGGGTTCAACTTTAGCTTTATTCAATCAAGGTTTAGGTGGCACACCAAGTTTTGAAAGCACTGGTAAAGATGTCTTCCTTTAAAACTTAAAAGAATGTGGAGTGCCTGGTTAATTCCTAAAAGTTGAATACTATGTGGCAAGCTACTTGATTAATTCATTTTATCTTAAGTGGTGTGGCCCAAACAACTCGATCAATTGGTCTCTTACACCACTTGATTAAGGCACACAAGATGGTTAGCCTAATCAGATTTTTACTCACTTATGTGTATTAGGTTAGAGTGTATCGGGCCCACAGGTCAGATCTCGACTAAGTGGTAGAATCAAGAAGAGTGCACCTTGGTATGTGGCTGTTTAAGGTGTATGAGTTTAAATAAATCCCACAATCAAATTTTTTTTTATGTGGGGGTAAGGTAAGTGGAGATGATAAACAAACAATCAATTTCTAGCCCTGGGTTTGCGCAAACTCCTAGGTTGATTTAGGTTTGATTTATTTATATAAAGGAATGAAATCTAGGGGGTGAGAGGTGTAGGGTAAACTTACAAACCCTTCAACAACACTTTACTCCAATCTTACAACTTTGGCTCACCTCAAAAGAGTCCCTGCAATCACGGTAAGAAAAGATAAAAGTGAGGTAAAAGATGAGTAAGGTGGAAAACGCAGGAAATTAAAGAGTGTTGCCTCCCCGGTAGTGGCGCCAAAATGATTAGCGAGATTTCATACGCTAAAAGATTGAGTTAAAAACCCATTGTTGTAGTTGTGTAAATCCACTATTAAATAAAGTTTATAACCGAAACTCTAGTGAGTCACGAGTCGAGCATAGGGAGGTGAATGTTTGAATAAAAACCACGTTTAGAATTATTGTCACAAAGTATATTAGCTGGTCGAATTAAATCTATGCTAGCTATTCTAGTTAAATAATATATAATAGAAAAGAGAGGGAGAATAATACAGAGAAAAGAGAGTGTGTGAACCAATATTTCATAGCATATGTTCATTACAACTAATTTCTACAACTAGAAAGCTGGAAATCTACACTATAAAGCAGTAAAAAGATAGGGATGAGAAAATCCTCCTCGACAACTTGGAGGACGAGTCGCATTGACAGAGAGCTCGAATCATGGGGATGAGATGCTGGACAAAGGAGAACATAGTTGGAGGACGGAGGATGGAACAGAGCGGCATCACAGCGGGATCCGCTTCCCGAATGGTGTCGAGAAGACAACCACGGGAGCTCCACGAACAGGGATTAGAAGATGGAAAAATTATGTTTGACTCTAATGGAGCATCTCGGGTATGGGACTAGCTCGTAGAGCTTTGGAAGGGGTGAGAGAAGAGAAGGGATGGTGAAATGTGTGGGAGGGATAGGCTTTTTATAAGTGAAGATATAGGGGCAAATATGTCATTTTAAGGGCTTAGAATTAATTATGCGGCCTTGAATGACGCTTATGCACGTCATTGAAGGCAAGTGTTGCTAAAGCCGTGCCTCTTGATCCGACACTCCTCAAAGAGCCACGTCAGTGGCTCTTCACCTTCAGCCGTTCCCACACATAGATCGTGTTGCATTGTGATCAGCCGTCCAATCGATGGATCGGACGGCTTAAAAGCCATAAACCACAGCACCTCTTCTTGTGGCGCGTCAAATCACACGTGGATGGGGCATCATCACGTGCGTATGCATGCTTGCCCATCCATGCTACCACGTCGTCACCTCCATAGCCACTCATCTTCGATCGGGCAGCCCAATTTTGCCCGCGCTTCTTTATGGATTTGGCCTTCAGAGCGCGCCTCGAACCTGCGCCTCATGCTTTAGATAGGGCACCCAACTGCTGTGCCACGGGGCTGCTTTGGTCGCATTTTTGTTTTAAGGTCGTGGCGCACTCAACCGTTGGATCTCAATCCAACGGTCGAGATCGTGCAACCTTTAATGAGGAGGCTGGTGGCTGTAGGTAGCCTAGATGGTGCCACATGGCACCATCTAAGCCCTCCGTTGTTCAATGCTTGTAGATGATGCCACTGTTGTTGAATTGAATCGATTTTCACATCGTTAGGCTATGATCGTTGATCCGAACCCATCCGTGGCGGTTGGATCTGTCGTCTAAGGTACAAATTTACACCACCTTGGCCTTTGACTTCTGAACTTTCTCGAACTGTATCTAATGCTACAGAAATTCAATCGGGGCAATGTCAGAGGCATTGGACTCCAATCGTCGCCCTGATCAAATCCGTACGGTTAGATCTTCAATCCAAGGCCCTGAAATGATATCTCCCTGTCCCTTGGCCACAAAGAGGTCAAATTAGCCTAAAATTCTTACAAACTAATATAAATGTAGAATGATGCATGTTATGAAATATTTATAATGCTGAATGCAATTATACGCCTAAGAACACGCATAAATAGATAGTTTATGTGACATAGGTGTGTCTACATCACATCGCGTAGGGGAGGTGTCAAGGTAGAGTAGCCATTCGATCTCCATCAAATGCTCAACTAAATGCCCCGCTTGCGCTTGAGATCATGCCCTCGACATGTCGAACTACGTGTGATCACGCACTGCTTCATCCGTGCGGCCACATGGCGAAGACTTCGCCGCCCGATCTCAATCCAGCGGCTCGAATCATGCGCGCCACATGCGTTACATGGAGGCACTAACGTGGCCTCATCTCCTCCCTTCACTCGCCATCGAACGATCTCAATTGAAATTGGGGCGTGCTGAGGTGGGGATGTGAGGGGGGACTCAAATCCGTGCCAATCCTTTGAAACGGCACTTGAGGACTATTGAGTTGCACTCAAGGTTGGCTAATCGTTGTCGTTGGATGTCGATCCAACAACCATAATTGATCCTTGCTTAGGTAGGGCTCGGGTGACATGGCAGCTTCATGGCCATTGGATGAGCATCCAACGACGCACATCATGCATCAAGCGTGCCTTGAGGTAGAACAGGTGACATTGGGCAGTTGTGATGGTGCCACACAGTGCCATCATGGTCATCCATCTTCCTTTGCTTGTAGGGGACGTTATGAATGTCCAATTAAGGTGATTTTCGCATCGTTGAATGACGATCGTTGCCCTGAATCCATCCATACGGCTAGATTCATCTTTTGAAGCTCAAATACGTGTCATCATATCCCTTGGCCATTGATCTTCTTTGGCTTGTAGAGGATGCTATGGAAGCTCGATCTGGGTGATTTTAGAGGCGTCAGACTCCGATCGTCACCCTCATCACATCTGTACAATTCGATCTTTCATCTATGACTCAAAAATGTGTCGCACTATTCCCTAGCCATTAATATAAGAAAATTAATATACAAATTATATATATTAATATAAATGCAATATGATGGTTGTTATGCATTATTTATAATGTTAAATACATCTAAACAGCTTAAGAACCCACATAATAGGCATGTCATTAAGAAATAAATATGTATTTATTACTGCACCTGGAACAACTGCCGACTCCATTCCAAGGAGGGACCTTTGTTCCCTCATGCCCTGGTTACTCTCTCCCTTCACCTTCGACACCTACTTTTGAAGATGCTAATGCCATTCAGGGTTACCCTAAGTCTGATCCTTTCTCAAACACTTATAACACTTATACCCAAAATTTGAGCTCAATCAGAATCCATCTTGACTTAGCTTGCATTTTAGCTCGCAAATCTATGTTATTTACACCTAGACCCCTATCTTTTGTGCTTTCATTACATTCAAACCCCTATCTTTTGACTTCTCTTACAAGAAGGCCCCTCCACTGCCTTCTTCTTCGCCATGAGAATGCAGCAGCAGTCAAGCACCCATCATGCACAAGATTTGAGTGAAGATTTAAACCCTCAAATCATAGCTAAATCCCATCGAATTTGGTGGTGGGATTGGCAATCAGATCATGCCCTATCAAATGCACATCTCCATAAGACTAATCATGGCCAGGTTCATCACTGACAAGCTCAAAAGAATGACAAAGATGCATGCCAAAGATGCATTTCTTGACTTATTTTGGAAGAATTCCTCTTTTATAAAGAGGCCTTGACCACTTCTTCGCAAAGGGGTGCCCAATTTGATCGAATTTTCTCTCTCTCTTCCTCATCATCGACGTAATTGGAAGCACCACCAGAGCAATTCATTCTTCCTCCTCACCCTCTACCACGTACAATAGGTAAAGGAGTTTCCCTCCCCTTGTTTCCTTCATGCCTTGAATCCCCCTAATCCACTCTAGCCAACTCTACCTTCTTCGTCAACGCCAGCGAGTTCCGGCAACATCCTCCCCTCTTCCTCTCTCAAAATTAGGTTAGGACTTTCTCTCCTCTACCCCTCAACTAGCTTTAGGGAGATTCTTTGCTCCATCCATTAAGTCCTCCTCCTTCTTCGACTCCGTTGTCCATCGTCATGACTACCTTCACCATCCCACGATGTACGCCTTCCTCCGACCAAATTACATTGGGCAAAAGACTCTCGACACCTCCAGGAAGCTTTGCCCAAGGTAATTTGTTCCTACAACACCTCCATCACCCTCCATCATAACCACTGAAGGAGCTCCATCAAAGCTCCTCCGCCACACTCATCCACCCTTCCATGCACCCAATTAGATTAGAGCTTTGCTCCGACATGTCATGCCCGATCTTTTGGTCTATTTGATTCGGGCCGAGAGGACGTAGTCATACTTGCAGGTACTCACTAGATTGGGTTCCTTCTCTGACAATAAGCATCTGAAAGAGCAATCTTCATTTTCGATAATAATTTTAACATAAAATGTCGCATCGTTGTATTTTGTTGCATGGTAGAAAATCACTTTTTGAAAATATTTATTAGTCAAAATCTAACCACAAAGATAGTTAGGTCATCTCCACAGAGAGGAAGTAGCCTACTGCACTAGTGAGTGGTGACTCAATTATTCGAAAAACTTAATGGGTGTGCATGCTAATTCGTGTAATTCTTTATCAACGTAAGTCATTATTTATGTAATTAATCAAGAATATAGGTGCCCACATACAAAATCACCATCATGGAAATATGTCAATCATGATCTTGGTACTGACAAGCACCGTCAATCTTAATCAAAACAGAACTTGTTCCCCATAACCAATATCCCCTACACTATCATATATGAGATAAATGCAACTAAATGTAATTCGAATAAATTAGAGGGATATCCATGCAAATCTATTGTAATATATTAATTCAATAAATAAGTAAATAGTAGAATTTGCAATGGCATAAGGTGTAAATAGAAATACGAGAAAAAATAGAGGATTTCTATTCTTTCTTCCTCACGTGCGTCGTGGGGCACAAGTGGTCCTATGGTGTGTGGTGGAGGGTGGCTAGGATGCAGGCTTTGCGATGATGGTGTCGGGGCATCGAGAGGCGGCTAGAGTCAGCCAGCCAGTGAGGAGGACATCGATCGTCAGTGACAGCAGGTGGAGCTTGCACTCATCGTGGAGGATGGTTGGTGGACGTACAGAGGTCGAGGGCATGAGATGAGGTCAACGACGTCGACGGCGCGAAGTACGGTGGCCGGATGAGTTGGTTAAGCATGGTGTTGATTGGCCAGTGATGGGTTCCTCTTCTTCTCTATTGACGGAGGAGCTGGTTGTAGCGCGTGAGTGTCCACGCGCGTGAAGGCACGCACACAGGTGCGGTGGCTGGTACGGCGAAGGTATGCGCAAGGCTACTGCGATGCACGTGGAGGTGGCCAATGGTCGCACTCTACTGTGGGTGGGCTATCGTGCTCGAGGGAGCACGAGGATGCGCGTGGCAGTGCATAGCCATGTTTGAAGATGGTTTGCGGTGAGGGGAACAGTCGGTGGTGGTGGGTTCTTCTGAGGGAGATGGTGAGTAGTGGAGAGGGGGTGATGGGTGGTTTGCTCTACAAAGGAGAAGAGGAAGAAGATGAAGAAGAGGCGAATGGTGTTAGCACTCTAAATGGGTTGCTGCGGTGAGGGGCGTGAGGTGTTGATGGTGTTAGTGGTGCGGGTGTGCGCTCTGTCACAACGCACACCACGGTAGGCGAAGGGCGGAGGAGTACATTCTAGCCACGGTGCACGCTAGAGTTCATGGTGTGCACTTGTTCCACGGTGGTTGAGAGGAGAAGAGTTCCCCGCCAAGGGAAAGGGAAGATATCCCTGAAGAAGATGCCGACTTTCATTTTAAACGTCCCTGGTTTGTTTTTCTTTGGCCGTCGATTTCTCCAACCACTCAGCGAAGATCGTGAGTGGTTGGGGTGGTTGAAGAGATGAGTCACAGTTGGCGGAGGAAAGGCGGTTGCAGTTTGAACATCATCAGATGTCGATAATAAGTTTTGAACATCTTAAAAGTTGACAGTACTATGATCCCTGCTCATCAAACGTCCAAACTCAATTCAGGATGTCTTATAGAAGCAAAAATGGATGTCTAACTCTCATACCTAGCCTGCATTCATCAAATTGATCATATCATATGATATTAAATGTAAAATTAGCACATAAAATTAAATGCAGACTAAGGTGAATTACCATTTAACTCCTACTCAATTAACAATTAAGGACTAGTTAAAGAGTACTTAGGCCAAATAATGATCCACAATAATAGACTTAGCAAATGCCCCGATACCTAAGTTTTACTAGTCCCGAGCAAAAGTGAAAAATAATGAAAGTAACCAAAAGATTTCTTCTTCCCTTATTCCAAAAATTTAGAGATCCAAACTAAAGTGAAATGATAGTAGGCTAGGTAACGGTTCCAAGTGAAAAGCCAACTCATATTTAAAGTTCGTACTTAACCCTTGGTAAATATTTTATTAGGATAGGCAACTACTTCTCTCGGGAATAAAGCAGAAAATAATTTGTAGTTTAACCCTGGCTTTTTGGCTTAGGTAAGAGATCTAGAGTCAAATGGATTTATATTTAGTGACTCACACTCACCTGATGCTACTTGTAGTCTAGTACTGTAGACTCTAGATCTCTAAACTATCAAACAAGTCAACTCAGAGAAAGGCTAAACACTATGCTCTCTTTGTGTTCCCTTGTGCTCACTCACTCTCTCTTTTTCCTTCTTTTCTGAGATCACATATCTTGGCAGATTTTGTAGCTGTACTCACTGTTTGGTGACCTTACGTGTCATTCACACTTCAATTAAAATCCTAATAACCCTACAACTAAGTTAGAAGTCCTCAGCTAGTATTCGGGCGATCAGAAATACTGAAAGGTAGGCATGGATCATATTTGGTGGATCGCGACGGGTGCTTTTGTTGCCTCAGAAACATCGTCACATAATGAAAAATGATACGAAGATAAAACTACAAACTTGAACTCTTTTCTTTATCTTTTCTCTCTCTTTTCTTTTCTTTTTTTTTCATATTTTTCTAAATATAAATGTTTCTTCTTTTTTTCTTTTTATTTTTTTTTTTCAACTACTAAGCACAAAACGATGCATACTTTTATTTATGAGGCATTATTAGGAATGATAATGATCAAGAGAATATTGTGTGGCTTATTTGGTGGAAGTGCCTACTCTCAACACCAGGAAAAGATGGATAGGACAATCGTATTTCTGTCCTTTGACATTACTACCCTCCTTCAGCCGAGGACTCTATAAAGGACGGTCGTAACCATCCACCATAGTCATAGTTTTATTAAGACTCAATCTCTGTGTATCTGCCTTATTTGGTGACTCTCAAGAATTCACATAATGTTTCCACATAGGAATAGAGAGCAAAAACTATGCATAACTCTGAGGTATCATCATCTAATTATCTAGAACATAAGAGTCCTTGCACTAGACATAGCGCACCAGTAATCTCTCTATTTTCTTCTCACAGATATTAGGTGGATCTTAATAGAAGATAGTTTGCCTGCCGCCTTATTAACTGTCCAAGGGTTTAGCAGTCTAAAAATGCTTATTGATTTTCTACAAAGATCCATTACCAAGTCTTCATGCAAGTGAAGTAAATGTACTGAATTCTAAACTTAAGAAACAATTTAAGAAGAAAATCTTTAATGACACTTCCTTTATAACAATCTTCTACTAGGGACTAACCAGTTCAGCTCAAGAGATATTTTTTTTATACTAATGCACCTAACCTAAATGCATGAATACAGCCTAAAATGCAAAATACACCCCCATGCCTAAATCCTACAATGTCCTCATTGTAAAATTAAAACATGGGGAGAAAGGAAGGAAATCACCTGATGAAAGTGTTATTTTGAACGCTAAGTTGCCTCCCAACAAGTGCTGCATTTTCAGTCAAGGAACCTGTAAGTCTGGTTTCAGAAAGAAAGAGCTAGGCCCTAAAAATATGTGTAACAGCGCGGGCCTAGAAAATAGGTAGTCACAGATGTTAGCGAGCTGATGATGCAATGTTATCCCAAATGCTCGCCAGAAGATATGAAAGTAGAGAACCTTGTAGGCTACCTAGGGATGTCTAGGAACATGAAAAGGGACCTCCCAAAATCGAATAAGTGGAGGATAACAAGGGTTCTCCAAAGCAGGAAGGGTTTTAAAAGATATAAACATAATTTTTTCAAACCCTTGAATGGCGAGACTAAAAGTACAAGCATCAATCTATACTTGCCATTCTACCCGAGGATATACTGGCTTAATATGCTCCCCAAAAAGAATGTATGTGAGTAGAGACCTGAGGTAAGGATCGGTTAGGGAGTGTAAGGGTTGTTTGTGGTGTTGGGAGGTAATGATTAAGTCCAATGAGGGCTTAGACGGTGTCGAGTCCAATTCCAATAACGATTCAGATTGTGTATTCTCCCTAACAATTATTGTAGAAAAATTCACGTCACCCTGCCTATCATTAATGATCGGAGTCATATTTTCACCTTCCAGTATATGTGAATCAATGGTGGATTCCAAATTAAATTCCTTTGATGGTAGGGTCAAAGCAACAGAATCATTATCATTAATTTCATCCCCGGATTCTTTTGGTTCACTAGAGTTTTTTTCGGGGTGTATATGTGATTCACCAGTAAAGAGAGGAGTTGGATCAGTATCCTCAATTATTTCTGAAGGATGATCAGTCTTAATGTTTTGGAGCAAGCCTATATCACTCAATTATGTGTTCTTCTCAAGGCATAAATCCTCAATTGATATGTATTGTCCCCGAGATTCTCTCATAGGCTTCTCACTGTTGTGTTCATCCTCCTCCAATATTAACTCCTGGTTTTGCGAAGGATGACCCTCAAAATCAAAAGTAGGGAGGAATCCAGATTTCACCATATTATTTATATCCTCAAGGGATAAGTCCCCGAATAACACATAATCCCCCCTGTGATTCACTCCAGATTCTAAGTTCGTGTTCCTCCATTGGGTCATCTTCATCCTCTAAAATGGATTCTTTATATCCCTGAGACCAAAATTAATCCAATTCTTCCTTCATTCCCTTAGGGTCACCTTCATTGGGTGCATTTAAATTCTCAGAATGCTAAATGGTAGGTGTTGATTTCCTAAGTGGAGGGTCAGGGTTAGGCTCACTAAGGGTAGAATGGGGTTCCACTAGATGATTAATAGGGGAATGGACATGAACAATACGACCTTGACCCAGGTTAGGGGTAAGAAAAATACTGTTATCGGAGTCAAGGTCTTCAAGTGGTACCATCTTCCCTTTCTTTTAACTCCAATATAGCTCGGGTGGATAATCATTATGATAGTTATCCTCTAGTGGCCTTGTCTCATGGGAAGAGTCTAAGCAATAGCTACTCAAAATGGGATCCCTATTGTCCGTTGTTTCCTCAGAATCTTGTTGATGATCATGGTTGTACGAGTAGGGATCAAAATCATTAGTAAGGGAGTAGCTAAGCTAACGAATTTGCTTATTCAATTGTTGACTATTCCTCAACATCTCTCCCATAGACTCCATTTCTTTTTGTTAGTTTTGCATTTCTATCATAAAAGAGGAAAGGCTACTGCTATCAGATTGGGGAGGATAGTCAACCTCAAGCTCTAGTTGCCTAGGGGTATCGGTCCAATGATGAAGGGTGGGAGGGTTGGGTGTTTGCATAATAGTGGGGATTCCAGGGGTGGAAAATCCCGCTCCTAGGCTCTACTCAAAAGTGGGAGTTATTGGGCCAGTACTCCTAGGATAGGAATATGAATGATCCCATGAATTGTCAATGTACTCATCAAAGGATGGATATGCTCGGGGACATGGGATCCTGGTTAAAATGATAAGAGCAAGGATAGTCCATTTCTTTGAATTAAATGGTTTAACTCCCTTAGGACTTAGATAGATTAAAAATAGAAACTTCCTAGAGAGCTCTATCACGCACACACCAAGTGAACACAAGGCAAGAGGTCTTTTGTTGATTTAAAGTTCTTTAAGTCCTCTTCCAACTCTTCAGCTTGAACAAATATAGTCACGGCAGTGTTTCTCCATTCCCACATAAGTGGTATAAGAGAAATGAGGTACTTGAAATTTCTGGTCAATGAGTGTTAAAAAGTTTGAGGTTACTTTTAGTCCTTTTTGGGTGATCAATCAAGTTGTCAAGCAATTATGCACCCTAAATTGACCTTCTAGTGCCCTAAAGACGTACACTTTGTTGTGATAATATTCTCTAATGCTCAAGTAAAAAGGTACTACAAGGATGGAACTAAGGGATGCAAGTAGGGCGAACCCTTCCTTTGAGGCGTTGCATTAACTACCCCTGAATTCCTTTAAAGGGTGTCCCCCTCCTTAAAGTATCAAGTCACTCAGGCAAAAGTTAATACTATTGTCACAAAGCAAGATAGGAGGGTTTGCACCGATAAAGAGATCGATGCCTATAGCCTTAAGGGTCCAAGTCCTAGTGCAGTGCCTATAATGCATGCTCAGTGCAGGAAGTGTGCATCACACGGCGAAAAGTGATTTTTCTTCTGAAAATCGCAGTCAAGTTATTCAAACACTTCCTGTATATTTTTCTTTCTTTTTAAGAAGTAATGTGACCACTTGATTAATATTTTCAAATCAACTTAAATGGTCTTTTTTAATTATGTCCAAATGCAATGCATGTGCAGATAACTAATGCACAAGAAAAAATGTACCTTACTCCAGTTCTCTTCAATGCAGGATGTTTACAGTGCAAAAAGAAAAGCTAGATGCTACTCATTCAATCCTAGATGGTCGCCCTATAGATATGCAGCTTCTAGCAGGCAGTTTGAATATATTTTTTTAATAAATAATAAGCAAACAAACCTAATCTAACTAACTAACTAGCATGCAATTCAAACAATTCAAATAATCCTATAACCTAAATAAAATGGGAACATGCTCCCGAAAATACGCTCCTGCATGCAAGAGCGACAGGCAAGAAAAAGTACTGGGAACACTTTCCCAAAAATTGCCAACATGGGTCCACAAGACAAAAATTAAGTTCTAATGTCTATCTAAACTAAGCTAAATCTAAAAGAAGCAAATAAATGTCTCTAGTCTCCGATCCTTCCTCCACGCATGTGGGATCAAGGCCCACATGCTCCTGTTGCTCCACTCTAGGTGGCATCAAGGTCCGCCAAAAATATCACCTCCGTCGTGCGTGCCCATCGCGTTCATTTAGTTTTTGCATGCAAACAAAAACAAGGTCAGTAATTCAGAAAGGTTGCAAAAATAGCATAAAAATAATATAAATTTCCTAAAAAAATTAATAGGTGTGTTTTCTCCTCAGCAACGGTGTCATTTGAAAGAGCGATCTTCATTTTTTATAACAATTTTAACATAAAATGTCATGATGTTATATTTCATTGTGTGGTAGAAAATCACTTTTCAAAAATATTTATTACTCAAAATCTAACCACGAAGATAGTTAGGTCATCTCCACAGAAAGGAACTAACCTACTTCACTAGTGAGTGGTGCCTCAATTATTCGAGAAACTTAATGGATGTGCATGTTAATTCATGCGATTCTTTTTCAACATAAGTCATTTTTTATGTAATTAATCAAGAATATAGGTGCCCACATACAAAATCACCATCATGGAAATATGCCAATTATGATCTTGGTACTGACAAGCACCGTCAATCATAATCAAAACAGAATTTGTTCCCCATAACCAATATCCCCTACCCTATCATTTATGAAATAAATGTAACTATATGTAATTCGAATAAATCAGAGGGATATCCATGCAAATCTATCATAATATTAATTCAATAAGTAAATAGTATAATGTGCAATGGCATATGGTGTTAATAGAAATACGAGAAAAAAACAGAGGATTTCTCCTCTTTCTTCCTTGCGTGCATCATGGGGCGCAGGTGGTCCTGCGGTGTGCGGTGGAGGGCGGCCAGGATGTAGGCTTCACGATGACGGTGTCGAGGCATTGAGAGGTGCTCGCATGCTAAATCGGTGTTAAAATTGTCGTGTTGTAATATAGCCAAAATAACGCTCAAACATAAAAATTTATTACTCGAAAAAGTTCCGAAGTCAAACACAGGGAGCAATGTGGACTTCAAAACTCAAGATCACAATTTAAATCAAGAATAGAGATTTTAATAAGAATAATGTCAGGATCAATATGCAAAAAGAATGGAGTAAAATGGTGATTTAAATCACCAATTACTCCTCACAAATAATACTTAAATCAAGCCTCAAGTATATGCAATCAAAGTATTAAACGTCTTAAATAGTTCTGTGTTACAGTGCTAGAGACTCAAGGGTCTCTTACCTTCTTTCTCTTCTATGTTCTTCTTCTTCCCCTTGTTCTTCTTCTTCCTGTGCGGCACCTCTTCTTCTTCTTCTTCTTCTTTTGCTCAAGCCTTCTTCTTCCTTTCCTTCTCTGTCTTTCTTGCTTCTTCAATTCTTCTTCTTCCTTCAACCCTTCTTTTCTTCTTTCTTTCTCTATTCAGCTACTTCACACAGAGGGGGAAGGCTACTTGAATTCAGGTAAGTGTCAGTCGTTTCTCTCTGCAACAAAACCCTCCCTCTACCTGCGCAGACTCTCTCTCTTTCTCTCCTCTTAGGCTCCACCCTCCCAGGGCTTTTCAGGGTATAGTCGGGTAATCAGGTAGGCGCGTACCCAAGTCCAGGGCTACGAGTGTGGTCACAGCTGAGTGTAGGCTTAGGCGGGTTGGGTGCACCAGGTCCGCAAGTGAGGTGTCGCAGACGAGGTGCAAGTGTGCATGGGTGAGAGGGACCTCACCCCATGATTGGAGGCGATAAGCCTCTATCACAAATTCAATTTATGTGATAGCACCACTTCTGTTGTTTCTGATATGCGACTAAACGTCCCTACTTTGCTCGTGTGATGGCAACTGCAGTCAGTAGCTTCGATTGAGGTTAGTGAAGAAATTAATTCTCCTAATTAACCTGCTTCGTGTGTTGCTGAGAAGGTTCCACAGCACCTGGGATCGAAATCTGGAGCTGCGAGACCTGAAGAGCGCTTCAAGCTTCCTTCAAAGCTCTATGACAATGGCGGATGAAGACTTGATACCTGAACTCAAAATATGGCCTCTCGACCTCATCAAAATAATTCAGGAAGTATCGCCGGATGTCGTGGAGTGCAACGGTGGTGGTGGTGCACTGTGATCGTGTGTGAGGTCTGACGACCTCGAGAAGGGTGGCTGAAGGTGCATGAGTTGGGTGCAGATTTTGGAGGAGTAATTGACCTAACGAAGTTAGGGCTTTTGCTCCTGAGGTCGAGGCGGAGGTGTTGAGCGTGGAAGCGACGGTGGAGGTGAACTGTGGAAGCCGCTAGGGCTCGCCGAAGGTCTGCCGGTGAGTTGGAAGATGGAGTCGCAGAGGGCATTGGCGGGGTTGAAATGAAGTGTGGAGTTGCTGTTGTGATGAGGGGAGGCTGAGGAGTCATTTGAGAGAGGTAGCAGACGATGGGAAGCAGAGCTAATATTGGTTGACATATGACTGGCGCTGGAGACGAAGCTTGCTCCGATAAGGTTTGGACGGCGAGGATGAAGGAGATAGGGACATCAGCTAGTGCTGCTCGACGTGGAAGAAGGCAAGGAAGGAGGATCTACCGCTGGTATTGTAGTCAGATGACAAGGAGAGACAAAGAGGGTCGCCGGAGCTTGAAGAGCATTTCGGCTAGAGGAGGAGAGAAGAATTGGGGGTTACTCTGGTCGAATTCAAGCTTGGGGAGTTCGACCTGGTCTTAGCTTTCTTTTATAAGTCATCAAAGGGCGATTAGAGCTTGGGAATTAGGGCATGGGATTGGGTTCAAAAGGAAGGGGATTTCTTAACGAACTTCCTTTTCAAATTTGAAAGGGATTCATCAAGAAATCAGGGAGTTCTTTCCAAATTAAGGTCGCCGAAGCAAGTAGGAATAGGTTTAATGGCAGTAGGGACCTTTTTGTGAGAACGATGACAAAGTTAGGGGTCTATTTGAAAATATTTTGAAAGTTAAGGGTAGAAATGTAATCAGACAAGACCAAGTTGCAAACTAGGTCAAGACAAACTCATCTTGGGTCCAAATTTTGGTATAAACCTAATTTAGACCTAAGGAATCAAATGGTGAAGTTGGATTTTGATTTTGACCAAATTTGACTGGGTAATTTATATAAAAACCCAAGTTAGAGCAAATGTCTATCTGTGACTCTATTTTGGGTCAAAACGGGTTCTGATGGTCAAATTGAAGGTTCCAAATCCTAAAGAATATTTTTCTATGAATTATAGATGGTTTAAATGAATTTTATCCAGATCATAACATTAGTTAATTAAACGGGTCTATTTTTAGGATTTCAAAAAGTCATTTAATTCTCATAACACATGCAAATCATTTTCTAATTATTTAACCCACTTGTTAGCTTTCTAAGATCATTTGTCCTTCATTCAACCCATGAGAAAATTCGTGGTTGTACTGCATTCATGATATGCTGGTAAAATTACAGTTTTAACCCTAGTTTCATTTTTTCCCCTCAGAATGATTATACAGTAACTTATGACTCTTTGGTAGTTATGTAGGAGCACTTACTGACTTAATTGGGTCAAAATGAGCTAGTTATGGCTCATGATGGTATTCCCATCATACTCCCATGCCTAGCTTTTGCTAGTCCCTTAGCAAAATTTCAAGGTTTTAACTTTGATTCTAGACCATATAACTTTTGATGCTTAAAACTTTGATGTATGCTTTCTTTTGTAGATTATGTTAGAATGTCGATAGTAGGGCTAGAGGTACTCAAGTATCAACCAAGATCCGGACCAGACCAGCTCTAGCCTTAGTCCACCTCGAATGTTTCTAAGGCCCACAGGAACTAACCTAAGGTTCATTGAACTCCACAGTTAAAGCACCAATGCTTGTAACATTTTTAGCCCAGGTTCAGTTTGTAGTGTGTTTTTGTCAGAGAGAGATATAGGAATTTTTCTTTGTTTTTGGAGAGTTTTCTCTCTCTTTTCTTTTTATATTTTAGCTTCGGATTAGCTTTACAACACAGCCTGTATCGAATTCCTAGTTCCCAGCATCAATCCTCATAGGGTCCTTGGCAATAGATACTTCCAGATAGCACCGCCCATGGCAACCCCCAAAACCCGGGCCTTCAAGATTTCGAATCCCACCCATGGAGTTCTGTAACTAAATCCAGACCTTGGCAATCAACATTTCGAGATAATGCCACCCATGACATCTAAACCAACATAAGGTGCTTACATGCCCCCGATAAGATATTTAGATATCTTAGGAGACAAGCACCGAGGAGACGATATATTATTGCACATCTTCGAGGGGAATTTACCACCTCTCCACGCCGGGAACTCGTCCAAATAAACTTGTGTTGATCAGCCGCTCCTAATCTAGGTAACCTTTTTTTCAGAACAGATTTAACGCATTTGCGTGATTTTGATACTTAGGCACACTGAACTAGACTGTGTGTGGATTGGGGTGCATAGGTTACCGAGTCCCGCAAACCAGAGGACAGTTAACGAGGTTGAATAATCCCTAAGCCTTAGACCTAATACTTAAGGTTCGCATTTTCCCCAACCTCTTGAGGACTATCCAGATCTTAGCAAGTACTTGAATTTTTAAGCCTAGGATTGTAGCCTAAGAGGCCTAAAATTAGCGTTCCTCCTAATCTCTTTTTTGTTTCTTTAGTAGTTTTTTATTTTCTTTCTTTCGATTTAGTCTAGAACTAAGTCAATTCCTTAATCTTTTACTAATGACTACCTCTTTTTCTTTCCTTTTCAAACTGTGCTCCTTTTTTACATTTTTATCGCCTCCCTCTTTCTCCTCAAAACTTATATGCCATCAAAATTCCCTCCCTTATCATATTTTTGTTCTTTTTCAATTTTTTATTTTTTTTATTTTTTGGAATATGTGACTTTTTTTGATAAAACCCTTTCTTATGAAGTGATTTTCATAGCATTTTATACTTTAATACCCCCTCATACCTATGATTTGCAATGTCCTCATTGTAAATTAGGTGGGTTCGAGTTCAGCTTAGATCATTCATTAGAACAAGTATTGGGTGGGTGAATGGGTCGGGGTGACTATTGCGGACAATTTCAAGCTCAGGTACGGGTACCAAAGGTGGAGTCGGTTGTTCTAATGGATGAACCCTAAAGTGCAATATGAGTTCAACATATGATGTGTCAAGAAGGGTTTTGGGTTTTTCAAAATGACGAGTTGCCTCCTGTTAAGCACTGAGTTTAACGCCATCAGCTGGGCGCAATGAGCTCAAAGAGAATGGAGGGTAAAAGATACCTCAGCCAAATTTGTATCAGTGAGTTCAATGAATGGTTTATCTCTGACCGTTCATAACAAAAGGTTTTGAATCGTGGCTGAGTTAACTGATTTCGACAGCTCCATTTCCAAGGATTCGTCAGACAAGGTATGGTCCAATCCATTTTGATCTGAGTTTTCCTAGGAACAATTTGAGTTTAGCATCAAAGAGTAGGACTTTCTGACTAGGGAAAAAGATCTTTCTGGATATGTACTTGTCGTGAAAGGCCTTAACCCACTCTTTGTAAATTCATGAGTTCTCATACGCATATGGCATAGTTCATCGATCTCGCTCATTTGAAGCTTTCTGTGGGTTCCTGCCGTAGAAAGATCAAGATTGTAGTTCCATACTTCCTAATAGACTTTGTGCTCCAATTCAGCAGGGAGGTGACATGCCTTCCCATACACCAATCTAAAGGGAGACATGCCTAGTTGGGTTTTGTGGGCGATCCTATAAGCCCACAAAGCTTCCAGAAGTCGGGATGGCCAATCTTTTCTGTCAGGTCGAATAATGACCTGGAGGATTTTCTTGATCTCTCGGTTTGATAACTCAGCTAGACCATTAGTTTGGGGTTGATAAGGAGTTGAGATTCTATGCAACACCCTGTACTTAGTCATCAGTGATCTGAACTGAGCATTCGTGAAATGGATCCTTCTATCGGAGATTATGGCATGTGAATCCTGAACCAAGAAAAGATGTTCTGATGAATGAATTTAATAATCACCTTATGATTGTTGGTTTGGGTCGGAATGGCTTCGATCCATTTGAACACGTAGTCAACAGCGAGAAGAATGTATTCAAAGCCGTCTGAAATAGGGAAGGGTCCCATAAAATCAATCCCCCAGATATCGAAGATTTCGCATACGAAAATCAACTGTAAGGACATCATATCGCGGCGGCTCATGTTGCCTAAGGTCTGGCAATGCGTGCATGCCTTACAGTGATTGTATGCGTCTTTGAAAATCGTGGGCCAATAGAAGCCACACTAGAGGACTTTTGCTGCGGTTTTATGACTAGAGAAGTGTCCACCGCAGGCTTATTCATGCAGAAGGACAAAATGTCTTGTATTTCCACTTCCAGAACACATCATCAGATGATCTTATCAGCACCAATAAGGAAGAGATACGAGTCTTCCCAAAAGTAGTACTTGGCATCGAAAAGTAATTTGTCCTTCTTGGTTTTTGGCCAATCGGACAGGATCTAATGTGATGCCAAGTAGTTTACTAGATCAACAAACCATGGAAGTCTCGCACTGATAGTCAGGAGGTGCTCATCGGGAAAATGTTCAGTAATGGGTCTGGAAGGGTCGATGATGTCGGAAGGAAGGAGCGATAAGTAATTGGCTACCACATTCTGTTTCCCCGCATTGTCACGAATCTCGAGGTTAAACTCTTGCAACAGCAAGATCCAATGGATTAGTCAAGGTTTCGCGTCCTTCTTCGCAAGGAGATGCCTCACAGCAGTGTGATCTGAGTAAATGATAACACGAGAACCCAAAAGATACAATCTAAACTTTTCTAGGGTAAATACTACGGCTAGCAGCTCTTTCTCAGTAATTGTGTAGTTACGCTGAGCCTCGTCAAGTGTCTTGCTAGTGTAGTAGATGACCACGGGTTTCTCGTCATTTTTCTGCCCAAGTACCACTCCTACAGCATAATCAGATGCATCGCACATGATCTCAAAGGGTTGAGGCCAATCAGGGGACTGTAGGATAGGTGCTTGGGTCACTCGATCACACAGGATCTCAAATGCCTTAGTGCACTCCTTGGAGATTTCAAAGGGGACATCCTTAAGTAGA
Organism: Thalassia testudinum; assembly: GCA_037157565.1. Classification (NCBI taxonomy): domain Eukaryota; kingdom Viridiplantae; phylum Streptophyta; class Magnoliopsida; order Alismatales; family Hydrocharitaceae; genus Thalassia; species Thalassia testudinum. The sequence goes on from JAZHRO010000056.1 coordinate 831,158, forward strand.
AGATTAGTCAGAGGGCATGAGATTTTCGAGAAATCAGAAATGAATCGACAATAAAAACCGATGTGCCTCAGGAAGGATTGGATGTCTTTGACTGAGCTAGGCATATGGAGTTTGGAAATCAGATTCACCTTAGCTTGATCAACCTGGATGCCCTTTTTCGAGATAAGATGTCCCAGGATAATTCCCTCAGGTACCATGAAGTGGCTCTTTTCCCAAGAAAGAACCAAGTTCACGTCGATGGATCGCCTAAGGATCTAGACCAAGTGTAGGAGGCAATCGTCAAATGATTCACCAAATACCAAGAAGTCATCCATGAAGACTTCAAGGTATTCACCTACCATATCTGAGAATATGGCAAGCATGCACCGCTGAAAGGTAGCGGGTGCATTACAGAGACCGAATGGCATCCTTCGAAATGCATAAGTTCCGAAGGGGCAGGTGAAGGTGGTCTTCTCTTGGTCCTCGAGATGGATTGTGACCTAATTGTAACCGGAGTACCCGTCCAAAAAGTAGAAGAATCGATTTCCCGCTAGTTTCTCAAGAATCTGATCAATGAATGGTAGTAGGAAATTATCCTTCTTCATGGAGGAATTGAGTCTTTTGTAATCAATGCAAACTCTCCACGAGTTTGCTATACGGGTCGATATGGTTTCTTCGGTTTCAGTCGTGATGACAGTGAACCTTGCCTTTTTATGCACAACTTGGATTGGGCTCACCCACCGACTGTCGGAGATTGGGTAGATGATCCCTGCATCTAACCACTTGATAATCTCCTTTTTCACGACATCCTGCAAATTTGGATTCAGGCATCTCTGCATTTCACGAGATGATCGTGAGCCCTCTTCAATGTAGATGTGATGTGTGCAGTATAAGGGGCTGATACCAGTGAGATTGTCGAGAGTCCATCCAATAGCTCTTCGATGTTGTTGGAGAACAGAAATCAGGCGTGTTTCCTGATCAGGTGTGACTCGAGAGTTGATAATCATAAGAAACGTCTGATTGGAACCCAAAAAGATGTACTTGAGATGATCAGGAAGAGGCTTTAATTCCAAAATCAGGTTTTCTACAGCAGAGGGTAGTTCAAGATGGGTGTTGGGAGCAAAGGAAGGAGCTATGAATGTGTCTAGGTTGAGTTCGGGCTCCCCTAATTGTAGGTTTTGATCCTCTTGTGGTTGATCAGAAATAGTTTTTTCCTCGATGAAGTCGTCAACCACCGCTTCAATATCGCAAATTTGTATTATGACTCCGCAATTGATTCCTTGTTAAGCCTTAAAGATGTCAATCTTTAGTGTCTTGCTTCAAAATTTAATTCAATTTGGCCCTCCTCACAATTGATACTAGCCCTAGTAGTGGCCAAAAAGGGTCTCCCAAGTATGATCAGTGTATTCTTCACATTCTCAGGAGCATCCATGTCTAAGACAATAAAATCCACTGGAAAATAGAAATCATGAACCCTAACTATGACATCCTCGAGAATTCCTTTTGGTGACTTAATTGATCGGTCAGCTAATTGTAAAGTCATTTCAGTCGGTTTAAGTTCAGATTCCTCGAAATAGTTTAGTAGGGGTGTGGGTATCAAATTTATTGAGGCTCCTAAGTCTAATAAGGCTCGGTCAAATAGTATATCACCAATTTCACAGGAGATCAAAGGGATGCCTGGGTCTTTCGCCTTAGGCGGGAGTTTGCTCAAGATGACAGAGCTAGCTTGCTCTGATAGTACGATCGGACTCCCGTCTTTGGTTCGCGGCTTACGCTTAGGCGTACATATATCTTTTAGAAATCATGCATAGGCCAGTACGTGGTGTATGGCATCCATCAAAGGGATGCTTATATGGACCTGCTCAAAGAGCTTAACCAGGTCCTCCTCAGGTGCCACAGTTTTGGTTATCCTTTTTCCCTTGGTCAAGGCCTCAGGAAATGGAACCTTAGATTGTTCCACTATAATGGGTCCAAGTTCTTGATCTGGGATAGAGGTATCCTGGATGACTATCCTAGGGTTAGGGTTTGTATTACCAGGCTGGGAGTGGCTTGGATAATGTGGGTCCTATGTTGTTTTGCCAGTGTGGGAAGTAACAGAATTCAATCCTGCCCAATTCTAGTTTGGAGTGGGTAGAAGAGGTGCTTGCTGTTGGTAACTCGTATACGATGTCGAAGCCTCCATCCAGTTGGGTGATGGAGTAGAAGGGGCCTGATAAACAAGGTGAGCTTGGCCTAAATTTAGGTTCATAACGTGCCTCTGGTTTAGCACGTTATTCGAATTAGGCAGAGGTTGTGAAGGAAGTGCACCAGGTTGGCGAGGATTTGCCATCTGGGTAAGTTGATTGTGAACATCTATGATCTCGTCTCTATGCTGTTTTTGCATAGCCGCATTCATCTTCTAAATATCAGCCAGAGTATGAAGGATAAGAGTCATTTGATCTGTCTGAGTTGGCCCAGATTGATAAGTTGGGTTAGGTCGAGGCTGAGGCAGCTAATATAGACGAGGAGCTTGTAGTCGGGGAGGATATTGAGGTCTCTGATTTTGATTATTGCCTAACCACGTGAAATTGGGATGATTACGCCATCTAGGGTTGTAAGTGTTTGAGAATGAATCATTCTTAATGGCATTGAGGTCCTCACTGGTCTGAGGAACCTCGGGAAAATTTGAATATGAGGGTTCAGAGTTCCCCCAACTAGAGTAGGTGGATCCAAAGTTTTCTCTGAAACCAGAATCAGATAGGGGTGGATATGGATCCATCCCTGAGAAGGTCGGTGATAGATGTTGTGCACAGCCTCCCTACTAGAGGGTGGTTGCATGAACGGGTTTTGCGTAGAGGTGGCTTACTGCAAATGTCGAGTTAGCTCATCCACCTTCTTCTCAATAATAGAGACCTTGTCCAGATGACTGGCCATCAGTTCCAAGTCGACGGAAGAGGACAAGTCCTGTGTCTCATGTGCTCCCTTTGGATTCGTCAATGCACGGGCATTCATCCGGTCAAACATGCCCATGGATTCATTATTGATGGAGTTCTCACACATATTCTCGAGAATCTCCCACACGGTGTCTTCGTGTTGACCCATGATGTTTCCTCCGGAGGTCGCATTGACGAATAATCGAATATCCTCACGAAGCCCCTGGTAAAAAGACTGAACTTGTTGCCATTTAGGAACTCCATGGTAGGGGCACTTTCGCATGAGATCCAGAAAATAATCCCATGCTTCATAAAGTGGCTCTCCTGCTTGTTGTGTGAAATGTGTAATCTGGTGTCGTCAAGCATTTATCTGACCAACAAGGAAAAACTTTCTCAAAAACTCGAATTGAAGTTCCACCTATGTGTTGATTGGACGCGTTTGGGTTTGGTACCAGTGAGCAACTTTATCCATGAGAGAGAAGGAAAACATTTTCATGAGTAGAATATCCCAATTTTGAGCTTCTGACGCAAAGGTCTGGGCCAGATGCTTGAGTTGTTTGATATGCTGGAAAGGATCTTTAGAATTACGCCCATGGAATTTAGGAATGGAATGAATCATGTTGGGATTGAGTTCAGTGTCAGGACCTCCAACAGGGATTTGTACTCGAGGTTCGATCGCCACTGCAGCGGGATTATAGTGATCTTGCATCATTGGACGCTGCGGTGGATTCACAAAGGCTTGGAATAGATCATTGAGGCGCTGAAGTTGATTTTCAAGATTATTTTCTTATGCGGGTTGTGCCATGGTGGTGGATGAAGGAAAATCAGGTTCAGATGAATCGGAAGAGATATCAATAGCATTGGGTTGTTGCAAAGAAAAGGAGGTCGAGGCTTGGCCTTAACGTGAATGAGTGGCTAAAGGAGGCCTCAAGGATAGTCTTAGAGACCTCCTCCTGAACATGCATAGATGGAGTAGATGAGAGGTAGAATGTGATGGACTCAATCAAGACACATAAAAATTTTGGATGACTATAAAGGTTCGGGGCAAATGATACCCCTTAGTCAGAAAGCCGTCCACCTGAGAATTACCTGGACAGCCAAAGAGAGAGAGTCCTGCAAAGACCCCTACACGGTAGAGAGCCCCCACGAGTTACAAGGTTTCCCCCACCCGACCTCTCTAGTCACTAATGTTCCAGGTAGATGATAAACGCCAGTTTATCATCATTTTTATGCATTAAAACAAACCTAGCTCTTAGGATTTTGCTCTGCAAATGGATTTTTGGGCTGCATTTAGGCATCAATTAGGTTAGGCATGCATTGCATTTTTTATTGTCTTTTTAATGTATTTTTGTGAGTGTTAGGGATATACAGATTGTCAGAACTCCAAAACCCTAGCACTAAGGAAGGCAACTGGTGAAGAAGAAGCTCAGACTAATTGGAACTCAGCTTGACCTAGCTCACCATAGCTAGATTCCAGCTCACTTGAACTAGGGTTAGCTCATCTTAGCTCCATTCAGCTCATCTCAGCTGAATGGCAGCTCAAGAGAGTTCATCTTAGCTCACCCTAGCTCAGGTCAGCTCAGATCCAGCTCAACTTAGCTAAGTCCAGCTCATTCAGCTCCCATTAGTCCACAGGGAGCTCTAGCTAACTCAGCTGAGTTGACTGGAGTTCATCCCAGCTCAGGTCCAGCTACATCTAGCTCCACTCAACTCCGGCCAGCTGAAGATGACCTCATTCCAGCTTAGAAAGCTCAAGTCCAGCTCCCGGGTACTCAGCTTAGCTCAACTCAATTGAGCTAAGCTGCCTTAGCTACCTCACCCAGCTTGATCCTCCCTGGGAGCATTAGACCCAGCTCACCTCAACTCCTTTCAGTAGAAGGTAGCTTGCTTTAGCTTAGCTTAGTAGCTAGAAAAGAACTAACAAGCTAAGCCAGCTAAGGTAGCTCCTTGCAGCTCTCTTCAGCAGCCACCAGCTCTAGTGCAGCTCAAGATGACTACCTCCAGCTCTTCTCCCTGAAAACCCTAGCTCCAAATGCCTCCAACTCTACTCCCTACTAGCTAAGCTAGCTAAGCTACTTAACTTAGCTAGTCTACCTCCATGGCACCAAAACCTACTACCCTACTACCTAAGCTCCAGCAAAAAGACCACCTACTCCTTTATTTTGGTGGCAACTATCTCTTCCATCACCACCCTACATCCACCATCAAAACCCATCTCCACCCTCCATTTTTTCCCTCCAAAATTGCCTTCTAGAAGGTATTTTTGGAGGGAAAACCAAAGCACCTCTTCATTTCCCTCCCATTTTTTCCTCCAAAAATATCCAAGTACCCCTTCATTTCCCTCCAAGAAAACACCATAACCACCCCCTTCCCATCCTATAAATACCCTACCCTACCACTGTTGGGAAATCGTAGATTGCATTTTTGATAAAAGCGTCGTAGTATAGTTGCGAAATACGATCCAACAAAGATATTGTTTTGTAAAAATAACGAAACTTTGAGTCCCAGTCGTTCGTCTCTGGGAGGCGTTATTTTTTTTTTGCTTTTGAAATCGATCTTAAAGCTGGTCTACTTTATTTAAACGACATGCTGGTGCGTAATATATAGGCAATTAAAGAACAGGCACTTAAATCACGCAAATATGATAATCATTCAGATCGTGGTGATTTCAAACACATAAGAGATATATATATATAAAATGCAATTTCATTCATCATTGGAGAGTTGTTACACAAGGAAATCTAGAGGAAAGCTTTTACATGAATGCTTAAAACTTAAACCTAACTACCAGAAAACGATTGCATACAAGAATCAACGGGGGGATTTCACAAGCATCATTGGGGGAGAAGTAAGACTACACTACTAAGCAGTAAATGAAAGCAATAAAGATTATGAAGAGCATGATTTAAAGGTAGAAGAATAGAGGGCATTCAGGGATGGTCCCCGATGGCTTTGGAGTGGTCAAGAGAAGGAGGGGCGGCAAATGGAACTTAGGTCGGCCCTTGGAGAGAGGTAGGGTTGATCCAGCATCCCGGCATGGTGTCCTCCATGGTGGTGGTAGTGAGCTCGTGGAGGTGGAGTGAATATCTAAGTGGAGGTGGAGTGAATGGCACTAATGGAGTGCAATTGCCAAAGAAGTGAATGGGTGCAAATAGCCACCCAAGGGGTCTTTTTATAGACCTAAGGGAAGCTCTCTAGAGAATTATGGAATTCTCTAGAGAGGCCTATGGTGGGAGCTCGTGGGAGAGTGAGAGAGAGAGGGTGGATGGTGGTTTTTAGATCCACCAAATGTGAATCTAAAAATTGAATGGCTCTTGGTTGCTATTTTTGGCAACCAAGGCAACCACACATGGTAGAGAGTTCTAGAGAACTCTAGGCTAGATATTTTCGTGTGGATGGTGTGTGTGGGTGTGTGTGGGTCGAAACTTAGGTGGCTAGGTTGATTAGGCTGGGTTCTAGTGGGTTTAGGTCAAGGTAGGTCTCAAATTAAGGTTATAAACCCTAATTCACTAAGGTAAAGTGCAATTAAACTTAATACAAGTTTAATTGGGTGTGTGGAAACTTAATTGAGAGTAAAACAACTCAATTAAGTCAGATCTAGGTCAATTGGACTCTCACTGAGTCCAATTGGACAGTGTGTGCTGAGATCAGGGCTCAATTGGACTCAATGAGTCCAATTGAATAGGCTGATGGAATTGACTAAGATCCAAGTCAATTAGGTTTAGTGAGGACCTAATTAGGTCCTTAGGGAGGTATAGAGGTGATGTACTAGGGTTAGGGCACCTTAATTTAGGTTCCTATGGGGTTGGAATTGGGTTTAGGGACCTAGAGATAAATCTCAAAACAGGAATTGGAGAGCAGTATCAGACGTCTAATAGTAGAATAAGACATCTTATACTCAAAAATCAGAAGTCCAGACTTGTTTTCTGGACGTCCAATCATAGTCAGGAAGGATTTCGAGTTCTGTTTTGGGTATTCTGCAGAAATTGGACGTCTAACAAAGTGTCTGGATGTCCAATAACACTACAGAAGTGGGTTTGAAGTGTGTGGGAGTTGGCTAAGGGTCCTGGATGTCTTAAGACTTATCTGGACGTCCAGAGAAGGGTTGGAACTAGGGTTTTAGGGCTTCCTAGGGTGTTGTGACCTAATCTAAGGGTGGCTAAGGCTTAGGGAAGTCTCTAGGCTATCCTAGGGCTAGGATGGACCTAAGCTCTTCACATTTTACTGCTTTATTTCTACTTAATAGAATAGAAAACCTTTAACCCCCTTACATTATTATTCCTACATCTAAATTAGGCCTTTTGCTCCGGCTCTACTACAACTCCTGTTATTCCTGATCCAGCTTCAGATCCAGCTCCTGATCAGCTTATTCCCTGCAATCGACATAATGCACTTAATCAGCACATTATAACATTATTTTATGCATAGCTAAAGGAAAGCAGTAAAGATGCAGATAATGCATATGCATGCATGAATAACCCTAACTTATGCTAAGTCATAGCCTAATCTAGGTTAATTAAGACCTTTGATTGCTGTGCAATCAACCACCACATAATTCGCATCCTCCATTAGTGTTTAATTCCACCTACATCCACCTATACCTACGGCCAAGAAGAAGGAGTAGAGAAGAAGATTAAGGGGGCACATCACCAACCCCTTTGGTGCCTTTCTCCCCACTTTCTTCAACTTGTGCCACACCAATGAGGAGGAGCATTCTACTTCAAGGAGGACGGCCAGGCAAAGGAGGACATAGGGTGGACGTCCTCCATTGGAGGAGGAAAATTAAAGGTGGTAGCTATCACCTTGGAGGACATCATTTGGAGGAGCATCTCACGCTAAGGAGGAGTTATCTTTTCAAGTCAAGGAGCTACTTGACTTGGAGCAAGAAGCCCTCTTCTTCACCATCTATCTAGAGGATTTGTGTTTTATTTTTCTTGTATTTTCAAGTAGAGTAGAAGCATTCCTCTATAGGTTTTGTGTGAATAATTTTTCTTTAATTCAAATTGCCTTCATTCAATTTTTTTTTGTATAGCTTTTTACAATTTTTTACCTTGCATTTGTTTCACTCCCTCTCCCTAATTATTCTAGGCCTCCATGTGCCTAGGGTGAGCTTAAGGAGAGGCTCTACTTGTCACCTAGGGTTAGCTTTATTAATTAGGTATTAGTTGTTTTCCAGTTATCAACAAAAACTTGCATGTTGCCTTATTTCAAAAATCTATAAAAAGTATATATTGAAAAGATTAAAAAGAAAGTTGAGATTTATTTTCCAAGCAAGAGATCTAATTTTTGCAAACTTGCCTCCTTGGACGACCCTAGATACCCCACTATCTAGGTTTATAAATTTAAGAGTTAATCAATTTTGCACGTTACAACGACTTATCTTACAAACCACGTAAAATTCACGATCAATAGACCAGAATGGGGACTTGACCTCTTAAGTCTACCAATTTTAATTAAGAGCAAGGGTGCTTTAGAATTTCACTTGAACTTGAAGATGTGTTGAGTGCAAAAGTGACCTAATTTGAAGATTGGTTGACCCAACAAGGTGGGTCAACTTCACCTGTATTGTCCTCTTGAGAATCTTAGGTCCCTCTTTTAGTGTTCCAATGATTTTAAGAGACTGATTTTTAAGATTTTACTTGAATAAATCAATTCAATCAAGGCTTAGGCACACATTATTTTGGAGAGATGATTTCTTGATTAAGCAAGTGTGTCTCTAAAAATCCTAAACTAGAATCCTTAATTTCTCTAATTTGGTCCAATTTAATTTATCAAAATGTGGTACCTAGGGCTCAAACAAGAATGTGATAGCCCGAGATACCTTAAGCTTTAAGTGGGTGCACAAATCAAGATTTTTTGTCTAATAAATTGTATCAAATCAGGCAACTTGATGAATTATCTAAGGATAGAATGCAAGTGGTCCTAATTGATATTTTTTCTTTTAGCCTTTTAAGAATTAGGGGCTTAAGAGAGAGAGTAGTTAGAACTTACCTGCCCCTAGCGTGTTTAATGTGCGACTGATATTCTCTGAATGTATCTCTCCCTAAAACAACCACAACAAAAGAGATATAGCAAGTTAGAATCAAAATCAGGAATTGCAATCAAGAGGTCTAAATTGCCTGTTGCTCCCTGGCAACGGTGCCAAAATGCTCGTGTGCTAAATCGGTGTTAAAATTGTCATGTTGTACTATAGCCAAAATAGCGCTCAAACAGAAAAATTTATTACTTGAAAAAGTTCCGAGGTCAAACATAGGGAGCAATATGGACTTCAAAACTCAAGATCACAATTTAAATTAAGAATAGAGATTGTAATAAGAATAATGTCAGGATCAATATGCAAAAAGAATGGAGTAAAATGGTGATTTAAATCACCAATTACTCCTCACAAATAACACTTACATCAAGACTCAAGTATATGCAATCAAAGTATCAGATGTCTTAAATAGCCCTGTGCTACAGTGCTAAAGACTCAAGGGTCTCTTAGCTTCTTTCTCTTCTCTGTTCTTCCTCTTCTCCTTGTTCTTCTTCTTCCTGTGCGGCACCTCTTCTTCTTCTTCTTTTGCTCAAGCCTTCTTCTTCCTTTCCTTCTCTGTCTTTCTTGCTTCTTCAATTCTTCTTCCTTCAGCCCTTCTTCTTTTCTTCTTTCTTTCTCTGTTCAGCTACTTTACAAAGAGGGGGAAGGCTTCTTGAATTTGGCTAAGTGTCAGCCGTTTCTCTCTGCAGCAAAACCCTCCCTCTACCCGCGTAGACTCTCTCTTTCTCTCCTCTGAGGCTCCACCCTCCCAGGGCCTTTCAGGGTATAGTCAGGTAATCGGGTAAGCGCATACCCAGGTCCAGGGCTGCGGGTGTGGTCGTAGATGAGGAGTGTAGGCTTAGGCGGGTCGGGCACACCAGGTCTGCAGGTGAGGTGTCACGGACAAGGCGCAAGTGTGCGTGGGTGAGAGGGACCTCACCCCATGTTTGGAGGTGATAAGCCTCTATCACAAATTCAATTTATGTGATAGCGTCGCTTCTGTTGTTTCCGATATGGGACTAAACCTCCCTGCTTTGCACGCATGATGGCAGCTACAGTCAGTAGCTTCGATTAAGGTCGGGGAAGCAATTAATGCTCCCAATTGACCTGCTTCATGTGTTGCTAAGAAGGTTCTGCAACACCTGGGACCAAAATCTGGAGCTGCGAGACCTGAAGAGTGCTTCAAGCTTCCTTCGAACCTCTGCGGCAATGGCGGATGAAGACCTAATACCTGAAATCAAAATATGGCCTCTCAGCCTCGTCAAAACAATTCAGGAAATATCACCGGATGTCGTGGAGTACAACGGTGGTGGTGGTGCGTTGTGATCATGTGTGAGGAGGTCTAACGACCTCAAGAAGGGTGGCCGAAGGTGCGTGAGTTGGGTGCAGATTTTGGAGGAGCAACTGACCTAACGAAGTTAATGCTTTTGCTTCTAAGGTCGAGGCAGAGGTGTGGAGCGTGGAAGCAGCGATGGAGGTGAACTGTGGAAGCCGCTAGGGCTCGCCAGAGGTCTGCCGGTGAGTCGGAAGATGGAGTCGAGGAGGGCGTTGGCTGGGTTGAAATGAAGTGTGGAGTTGCTGTTGTGATGAGGGGAGGCTGAGGAGTCGTTTGAGAGAGGTAGCAGACGATGGGGAGCGAAGCTGGCGCCGATTGCAGTATGGCCGGCGCCGGAGACGAAGCTTGCTCTGATAAGGTTTGGACGACGAGGATGAAGGAGATAGGGACGCCGGCTGGTGCTGCTCGATGCAAGAGAAGGCAAGAAAGAAGGATTTACTGCTGGTATTGCGATTAGATGACGAGGAGCGGCAAGGAGGGTCGCCAGAGCTTGAAGAGCATTTCGGCCATGGTAGGAGAGAAGAATTAGGGGTTACTCTGGTCGAATTCAAGCTTGAGGAGTTCGGCCTGGTCTGGGCTTTCTTTTATAGGTCATCAGAGGGCGATTAGAGCTTGGGAAGCAAGGTTCCCAAGCTTGAAAGGCTTGCCAGATTGGGAAATCCCTTGAGACCCAAATCTCTCATGTGTTCGCATGAGAGATTGGGTAAGTTTTAGGGCATGGGATTGGGTTCAAAAGGAAAGGGATTTCTTAACAAACTTCCCTTTCAAATTTGAAAGGGATTCGTCAAGAAATCAGGGAGTTCTTTCCAAATTAAGGTCACTAGAGCAAGTAGGAATAGGTTTAATAGCGACAAGGACCTTTTTTTGAGAACGATGACAAAGTTAGGGGTCTGTTGAAAACATTTTGAAAGTTAAGGGTAGAAATGTAATCAAACAGGACCATGTTGCAAACTAGGTCAAGACAAACTCATCTTGGATCCAAATTTTGGTATAAATCTAATTTGGACCTAAGGAATCCAATGGTGAAGTTGAATTTTTGTTTTGACCACATTTAATTGGGTAATTTATGCAAAAGCCCATGTTAGGGCAAATGTCTGTCTATGACTCTGTTATGGGTCAAAACGAGTTTCAATGGTCAAATTGAAGGTTCCAAACCCTAGGGAATATTTTTCTATGAATTTTAGATGATTTAAGTGAATTTTATCCTGATCATAACATCAATTAATTAAGCAAGTCTATTTTTAGGGTTTCAAAAAGTCATTTAATTCTCAGAACATGTGCAAACCCTTTTCTGATTGTTTTAACCCACTTGTTAGCTTTCTAAGACCATTTGACCTTCATTCAACCCCTGAGAAAACCCATTGTTGTACTGAATTCTTGATATGCTGGTAAAATTATAGTTTTAACCCTAGTTTCTTATTTTTTCTCTCAAAATGATTATGCAGTGACTTATGACTCTCTAGCAGTTATGTATGAGCACTTACTGACTTAATTGGGTCAAAATGAGCTAGTTATGGCTCATGATGGTATTCCCATTAAGAGGCAGCCATAGTCAGCCAGCCGATGAGGATGTCGGTCGTCCATGGCAACAGGTGGAGCTTGCGCTCGTCATGGAGGGTGGTTAGTGGACGTACGGAGGTCGAGGGCATGAGACGAGGTCAATGGCATCGACGGCGTAGAGTGTGGTGGTCGGATGAGTCGGCTACACATGGTGTTGACCAACCAATGATGGGTTCCTCTTATTCTCTGTTGACGGAGGAGCCGGTTGTGGCACGCGAGTGTCCATGCATGTGAAGGCATGCACACAAGCACAGTGGCTGGTGCACGCGTAGGCGTGCGCAAGGCTGCTGTGGTGCACATGGAGGTGGCCAGTGGTCGTGCTCTGCTGTGGGGGGCTATCGTGCTCGAGGGAGCACGATGATGCATGTGGCAATGCGTAGCCGCGTCTGAAGATGGTTTGTGACAAGGGAAACAGTCAGTGGTGGTGGGTTCTTCTGAGGGAGATGGTGAACAGTGGAGAGGGTGGTGATGGGTGGTTTGCTCTACAAAGGAGAAGAGGAAGAAGATGAAGAAGAGGCGAATGGTGTTAGTGCTTTGGATGGGTTGTTGCGGTGAGGGGCGTGTGGTGTTGATGGTGTTAGTGGTGCGGGTGTGTGCTCTATCACAACGCACACCACAACAGGCGAAGGGTGGAGGAGTACGTTCTAGCCACGGTGCACGCTAGAGTTCATGGTGTGCACTTGTTCCACGGTGGTTGAGAGGAGAAGAGTTCCCCGCTAGGGGAAAGGGAAGATATCCCTGAAGAAGATGCCGACTTTCATTTTAAACATCCCTGGTTTGTTTTTCTTTGGCCGTCGATTTCTCCAACCACTCAGCGAAGATCGTGAGTGGTTGGGGTGATTGACGAGATGAGGCACAATTGGCGGAGGAAAGGCGACTGTAGTTTGAACATCATCAAATGTCCAGAATAAGTTCTATACATCTTAAAAGTTGATAGTACTACGATCCCTGCTCATCAGACATCCAAACTCAATTCAGGATGCCTTATAGAAGCAAAAATGGATGTCTGACTCTCGTACCTAGCCTGCATTCATCAAATAGATCATATCATATGCTATTAAATGTAAAATTAGCACATAAAATTAAATGCAAACTAACGTGAATTGCTATTTAACTCTTACTCAATTAATTAAGGACAACTAATTAAATAATACTTAGGTCAAATAATGATCCAAAAAAGTGGACTTATCAAATGCCCTCATACCTAAGTTTTGCTAGTCCCGAGCAAAAGTGAAAAGTAATGAAAGTAACCAAAAGATTTCTTCTTCCCTTATTCCAAAAATTTAGAGATCCAGACTAAAGTGAAATGAAAGTAGCCTAGGTAACGGATCCAAGTGAAAAGCCAACTCATATTTAAAGTTCGTACTTAACCCTTGGTAAACATTTTATTAGTATAGGCAACTACTTCCCTCAGGGATAAAGTAAAAAATAATCTGTAGTTTGACCCCAACTTTTTCGCTTAGGTAAGAGATATAGAGTCAAATGGATTTATATTTGGTAGCTCACACTCATCTGGTGCTACTTGTAGTCTAGTACTGTAGACTCTAGATCTCTAAACTATCAAACAAGTCAACTCAGAGAAAGGCTAAACACTATGCTCTCTTTACGTTCCCTTGTGCTCACACTCTCTTTTTCCTTCTTTTCTGAGATCATATCTTGCCAGATTTTGTAACTGTACTCACTGTTTGGTGGCCTTACGTAGCATTCACACTTCAATTAAAATCCTAATAACCCTACAACTAAGTTAGAAGTCCTAAGCCAATATTCGGGAGATCAAAAATACTGAAAGGTAGATATGGGTCATATTTGGTGCATCGCGACAGGTGTTTTTGTTGCCTCAGAAACATCGTCACATAATGAAAAATGATACGAAGATAAAACTACAAACTTGAACTCTTTTTCTTTTCTCTCTTTTTTTTCTTTTTTTTCATATTTTTCTAAATATAAATGTTTATTCTTTTATTCTTTTTTTTATTATTTTTTTTTTCAACTACTAAGCACAAAACGGCGCATACTTTTATTTATGAGGTATTATTCGGAATGATGATGGTTAAGAGAATATTGTGTGACTTATTTGATGGAAGTACCTACTCTCGACACTAGGAAAAGATAGATAGGACAATCGTATTTCTGACCTTTGACATTACTACCCTCCATCAACCGAGGACTCTATAAAGGATGGTCGTAACCATCTGCCATAATCATAGTTTTATTAAAACCCAATCTCTGTGTATCTGCCTTATTTAGTGACTCTCAGGAATTCACACAATATTTACATGCAGGAATAGAGAGCAATGATTCTAGTTCCCACGTTTCGAAATAGATATCACATGATTTTCCAAAGGGATTGAAATTTAAATGTCCTTCTAGATCCATAACCATTATCTAGCCAAAAGCAAGGTATTAAAACTATAAACAGAACCTCCCTTCAAAAAGAAAAAACTATAAATCACTGTTATTTTTTTACTTGTATTGTTATATATTTGCCTCCATTGATCATGATTGAACATGATAAGCAGTTACAGGAGCAGGTCTTAACATGATAAGCCTAAAGAATTTGAAGGATCTCACCATAATATAGGATAAACATAAAAATTATTGACAAATTGCATTCATGATGGGGCAACGATAACTACCATTACACCAAAAAGTACATAAAATAGCATAAATTGCCCAATGCCACCAGTTATCTTTCGACCTTTCATGTGAAATTTAGCTTTGACAGATCTTGTAAAAAGAGTCCCAAATTGAAGCACAAATTTGTAAAGGCAAAAGAAGAAGGCTAAAGAAAAATCCATGCAATGAAAAAGAACATGAAACATCAAGTTGCAAAATGACCACGTATGAAATTTTCCAGCTAGCTCTTCCATAAAGCTTCATTTTGTTACCTGGATAATAATACTTATATCACTTTTCTTTCAACTCATGTACATTAAAATGCTTGAACAAACACAGCATGGCATTTACATAATTTCCAAATATCATGACAAAAAGATAAATTTGCACATATTACAAGAAGTATAGAAAATATTTGATGAATGCCTACTTGTACATTAACATCAAGGTGCATCATGGCTTCTAAAAGTTGAAGAAAAAGTGACTCTCGAAGAACCTAAACAGTAATTAACAATATAAATTCAATGGAAAGACAAACATGACAATAGCAGCTAAAAAATTATTGCAGAAACAAAAGATCCATGAAAAAATTGGTTCTTAATCATAGACACCATGCATAAAGATCACTTCATGTAGCAATACAGCCGAGGTATTATGCAAAACAGATACTTAAGAGTGAAAGTTTTGGAGAGAAGTTCTTTAATAAAAATTATGCAATACTCTACCACTTTGTGATACCTCTCTTGATATCCTATGGATGACATATCCTATTTCTTTGTCCTTCACAACGATCTTCATACCATTCTGTCTGTCTACTGTAGTTGCCATTGTATGAGTAGGCACCTGAAGATATTATCGTTTTGCTTCAGCAAACTATATTTCATTTGATCCACTTCGATCTCAAATTGTAACTTGACTACGAAGAAAAATTGTCATTCTTCACACTTTTTCAGCTATTCAGTTGCATGAACTCAAAGTAAAACATGGCATTCTAAATGGGGCTTTAGAGAAAATGCTTTGGAAGACTTACTATGGATGCAATGACAAACCTAATTGTGTTCTCTGTCAGGCAAAATAGAGGCATAAGATCAATGCAACAACCATCTGGAACATGCGCCTCAAGAATTTTCTTGACAAGCGTGTCCTCGATGGAAGATATGTCCATAGGATATGATTTATATGCTGGATCCTTCACTATCCTTTGGAAGATACTTTTGAATGAGCAGCTTCGAACTATCTTGGACAACACCTAACTTCACATTGATGTTCAACGTTTGTAGCTTAGCATTGGTCCCTAGGAAAAGCTAGGAAAGCATTTCTTCTAACAAAAGAAAAGTGATTCCCCTCTTAACTTATTCATGTTTAAACTTTATCTTTTTCCTTCTTTCCTACTTGTTACTTTGTTCATACCTGAAATTTTTGCTAGTTCCTTGCTTATTTAAGCTTGGATGTTTCTGCAGTTTATTTGAAATATATATATATATATATATATATATATATATATATATATATATATATATATATATATATATTCCAACATTGAACTATAAGGGGATTCCCAACTGTAAAGATCTAGATCCAAATCATCTAATTCGAACAAGGTGATCATAAATTGCTCATTGTCATTTACCCAAATGGATATTGGTGCAACATTCAATACTGCCAAAGTCTAGTTGAGAGGTAATAATTCTCAAGATGTGAGTGCTATGCCAACAGTACAATTTGTTACTGTGTAATCTTTTAGATCCCTTTGAATTTATTCCAATATCTATCTTTTCCCAGCAAATAGAATCTTATTCCCTTTAAGTAAGAAAGAATTACAGAGTACAAAGCTAAAGATATTTCCTAATTGTAAGCTACTACACTTCTAACAATCCAGTATGCAATAACCATGAAAAAGAAGGGCATAATAAGATAATGCAAAAATGATAGATAATAGAATAAGTTTCAGATCATTGATTTCAAACTCATGTAAATGCAAATATGACAATGGTTCCAAATATGACAGTTCCTAATTGTTATTGATATACAGATCAAAGTGCTTTCATCTATGACTTTTATGAGAAGAAATGCCTTACATAGAAAAATGTACAAGACAGCAACTAGGAGAATTATTTACATATCACATAACACTAGACACGTCATAGGATACAAACCTCATTTTGGTCATGGAACAACTATTGGGGAAAAGCCAAAAGCTAGAAATCCTATGTCACGGAAGCCACACAATACCAGAAATGTCAAAGTCATACTCGCCCTTCTGGAGCTTCATTTGCTGCAACCTAAGGATGATTCATTATTTGTCTGGAGGCTGTGGGAGAAACATCTAGGCGTTGCTAATAATTTCCAAATGTTCTTGACTCACCATCCAGACAAGATGGGTTGAGGATCTTTTCAATAAGAGATTTTCAACACCTATTTGTTTAATAAAAAAAGAATTGGTTCAAGCTTTAAATTGATAAATAAAAGACATTGTAGCCAAATTTGGCTAAACCAGTGGCCTAAGACACTAATAGGTACATGAACCAAGATTATATATATGGTGTTATGGCATCTAAAAAGTTCGGCCTGGTTCCGTTGATAAGTTTTTCATACTAAACAACATCAAAGAAGCCACTTGGAGAAAATATTAGGGGCTTGATAGGTAAGGCATGCTATATGTCATCTACAATCTTTTTCAATTTTATCACATTAGCTGCATATTAATTTACTGCTATCCTTGGTCCAATTCCACTTCCACTTAGGTCATTTCCTGCACCAAAGATGCCATAAAATCTAAGCACCTACTAATTGAATGATATATTAGAATGAGCACCTGGGCTTCACCCCATGAATCATTTTTTTTCCAATTCCTACTAAAGTTCAAAGCAACTGGTTTATCTTTTCTTTTTACAGCCATGAAAAGTTCAAATGACTTTTAGATAGGATTTTACCAATAAAAATCTCTGCAAAAATCAACAAAAGTAAAATTGACATTTTGGAAAAAAAATACATAATCAAAGTCATGAATTCAAATTTAATACCACAATAGTAAAATTGAACAAAATAAGCTCTTGAGTTTCCATCTCACATGTCTCTTGCCTTTGCTTAGAATAGATATATATTTTGAAGCTACTGTAGAACCTCAATATAGAACAAAGACAATAATTAATAAAAGATTAAAAAATATATATAGAGGATTTGCAATCAGCACCTTAATATGTATGACACATGAACGTCCTGAAGGTTGCGAATATCCCTATGTGAGATCCACCTCTACTCAAAAGCCCCTACATACAGAAGAACATAAATCACATAAGCAAAGGGTTAATTGTATAGCTCTAATCCTAAATCAAATACCAGCAACTAATCGTAACCTAAATCACTCTAGGAAAAGGTTAATCATGTAATAGAACCTCAATATAGAAGAAAGAGAATAATTAATAAAAGATCAAAAAATATATATAAAGGATTTGCAATCGACACCTTAATATGTGTGACACATGAACCTATTGAAGGTTGTGAATATCCCCATGTGAGATCCACCTCTACTCAAAGGCCCCTACATACAAAAGAACATAAATCACATAAGCAAAGGGTTAATCGTGTAAACCTAACCCTAAATCGCAATTCAGTGATCGAGAGAATACATGAATCAAACACAAATCAAAAGAGAGATTGAGAGAAAGATAGAGGGATCAAGTGAGAGATATCAAGGATAGAAATCAGATATAATCAAGAGAGACAAGATTGAATGAAAGATCCCAATCTTAAGCATTGATTGAGCAAACATTAAGCTCCGATTGACCTAGATCTAAGAAATGTCGATCTAATCATAGGAGAGAGATCCTCGTAAATGAAATCGATGGAGAGAGATATGAGATCTGAGATCATTGAAAGTTTTGGAGAATGAGAGTAAGTCATTGGCAGATGAGAGCGAGCGATTAAGTGGAGAGGAGAGTGAGTGAGTAGCAAGAGGTGAGAGAAGAGAAATCGTTAATGGAGTGACCTGAGGAAGAGATCGATGGAGACCTTCATGTCGAGGTGAGTGAGAGATTGGCGGAGATGCCTTAATGTCGAGGCGAGTGAGTGGCAATTAAGAGGTTGAGACATTAGTAGAGACATTGGAGGCAATGTGGAGAGGCGACGAGGGAAAGGGCGTCGAGTGTGTGTCTCTCCGACGGTGGGGTAGCGTTGTGGTGAGAGTCATCGAAGGTCCTTGTGTGTTGGGGAAGGGGGTGTGCAGCGGGCGACGTATGGGTTTAGGTTTTTGAGGCAAAAGAAAAATCAAGAGAGGGAGGAGGAGGGGAAAAAAAAGGAAAAGAAAAAAGACAAAAAAAGGGTAAGTTAGTGACATTTAATGTTGACCACTAGGGACATTTAATTTGAAATGTCGTTATATACCACCTATCACTGTAGGTTACTTTTTTTGTAGTGGTCCCTTGCATTTTCTATTTTATTTTAAGATTTCGAAGTCATTAACAAAGACACATTTCCATCCTTGAAGAAAAAAGGGAAGCTTTCAAAAAAGAAAAAAGTAATGGGTATACTGAAAAATGATAGTGCAATTCTGATACAAAGGATAGATACATTGTTAGGTATACTTTAAAGCAAGGGTCATAATCAAGGTAGCAAGTAAATGATTAAAAATGAAACAAGTTGAAGTACAATATACTACCAAAATTACCTTATTCTTTCGACCATATTCTCCCATGTCAAACCAAATGTTGCAAAACTTAAGATTTGTCTTGAACCATAGCCTCTGTCATGTAAACAAGACCAAAGTACCACTATTGTTAGATGCCTTGAGATTATATATATCTATGAGCCACGCCACAGGATGCAAAAAAAGGAATATTGTGAGAGAAACAAAACCACGTTCTTTGCCTCTTCAAGTGCTTTCAGTGTCGTTTAATTAATTTCTTGTACGTAGAAGATCAAAGCCAAAGATAAAATCAATTATGTTGTTTATACATTTGTCACTGTAATTTGATATATGTTAACATCACCCTGCAGGCCTCAACGAGGTGATTTAAGGAGGCTAATCATTAAGGGTTAGTTTACTTGAAGGGTTAGGAAAGTAGTGTTAAGAAATGTAAAATTAATGTTAACCCGTAATTATGTTTACTTGCAGCGTGATGTTAATATCAGTTTGTATTTGCTTGAATTGGTATTAAATTGTGGTGTTAACTCTTATGGTGTTTACTTAATAGTGGTGTTAGGTATACAAAACATGAGAGATGTCAGAGACATAAGTGGTGTAGAATTTTAACACAGATTTGACTAACACCAGTTGAAACTGGTGTTAGACAAACCAATGTCAAAGTTGCTAAATCCGGATTAGTAAATGAGAAGTTAAATAGTCAATTAAACAGGGGTTAACCTCTCTTTTGAGAGGTTAACCCTCCAAGTAAACTAGACCTAAAGATATAACAAAATCAAGCAACATGCTTCAACGACACAAGATCAAAAAGGAAAGACGACGAACAAAACATGAATATTAAGTAGTCTCAGCCAATTCATCTTCCATTGAAGATTCAAAAACAAATTGATTTTAAAGCTAAAGAGAGGAAACTCATGGACGGACAGGGAAACAGAGTGAACATTCCGTTTAAAGCACAAGAATCTCATTGAAACATTCCTTGCATGCGGTTAACTAAACGGACAAGTATTGTTACAGATAGTGAGGCCTCTCGTAGGCCTTGTGGTTGATTCTAAGCAGGGGAAACGGAGTGAACATTTTAGTCAATCAACTGATTAATAAGAAAATTTACAACAAAAGTAACATAAACTGAGAGGCCCGAGAGGGTACACTTGAGCAGTGTGCACTAGCTAATGGAAAACTTGCCTATTCATGAGATTTCTTCGTTCCTCATAATGGTAGATCATAAACCTGAAATAAATGGATCTTTCCACATGAGAAAAGAAAAACAAAAAGAGAGTATACCCCTTTGAACTAAAATTCCAGAGTGTTAGCACGGCAACAATGTATACCAGAATATCAACCTTGTATTTTACACATAAAGCATAGTCAAGATAAGTTTTTAGAAAAATTTTCAATATTAAGAAAGGCTCAAGTCACATTATTATAGACAACCAGATGTTGTAAATTGCCTAACCATGAAGAACCTGAATATACTTCAGTTTAGAGATTCAACTCATGAAAACTAAAAAATTGTAAACAATGATAACCAAGAAAGGAAGACCAAACATACTTAATTCTAATAATCAAAGGGCCAACCAAAATAATGGCTATGGTTGTTATCTTATTGAGAAGGATTGGAACTGCTACCTCCATGCTCATCACCATAAGGATTGGAGCTCGAGTTTGAAGATCGGAAAGGCCAGACTGGGGAAAATAGGCTTCGTCTCCCAGAAACATTGTCTCCACTGGTAGCATCCCTGCCATTGCTGTAGCGACTAGTTCTTCCACCTGCACCAGAGGCCTGACGGCTTGTTCTAGAGTGTGAGCTGCCACTGTTGTAGCCTTGCGACAGCTCAACTCAGCAAACCAGATAAGAATTGTGCTGCATCAGCCAGGGAACAATACAATCTTATTGATGCAGCTGCTTACATGGCATTTCTCAAACTTATATTCCAAGATCAAACTTATCTTTGCAAACAGGGCAATGTGTGTCACCATGCAAACAGGGCAATTGTGCGCCCGTGTGATCTTTATAATGGGAATGGCATTGATGGAAGACCCTGGAGCTGAAGGAGGTCCCCAGCTATCATTCCGTATGAGTTGTTCGAAACATAAGCAGAGAATAAATGAGTTGAATCAGAACGTCATCCCATTGACTGCTCGTCGCTTTCCACCTTTAACCTTTAGTACAATTGGCCAAGAAGAGAATAAAGGGGTTCTTATCCCGTTAAACATGATTCCCTTTCGCAATCCTCCTTACATAGTGGAATAGGATACATGAAATAAACAAGCAAAAGCACAGACTATCTTGCTGGATTTTATTCTTAAATTAAAAACTAGACACCTTGAATGAATTCAGAGGTCAAGAAAGTACCTTAAAATTGCCTCTTCCATTACAATGATCAAGCCTCCCTAATGAAATTCATTCACTCCTCTGTTAACATTCTTGGGATAAGCTATTTTGTACCCCCAAAAGAAGGGAAATAAGCCACTTTGATACCGTAAAACATGGAGGAAAATCCTAAGTAACTACAATCTCCAGTTAAATTAACTAAAAAGGAAAAGCAGCTATGATTTGAACTAAATTCTAGTTAAATTCTCCAAGAAAGAAAAGCAGCTATAATTTGGTGAACATCTATTAAGCATTATCTAGCCAAGCCAGCCAAGTAGCTTGAAAAGTTGGCTTTATGTGAGAGCACCTGTAAAGTCTTGTAAAGAAAATTACTTTATGATTATCTTCCAGAAGTACATCACTTGTGTCAGGACCATCACTTAAACTTTATGAAAAAATATCACTTTATATCATCTTCTAGAACTGCTTGCCTTGCATTAGAACTATCACCTCCATACCCTAAAGTAAACATCATCACATTTCCTGATCTTTACATGTACCAATCCATCTTCTCTCATAAGATTGAAGCCTCCCAAGTCCTGTTTTGTAGAAAAGCAAAGGCCCTTCTAGTAGTAAACCTGAATTCCAGAAATGTCAGATTTTCGAATGAAGAAAACTCATTGTACAGTAAACAAATTAAACAAAACTTCCCATCATCCAAGGGCTTGCACATCAATGAAGACATACTTATTTTTCTCAAATGCAAAAGAAGGCAAGTCAACTTTGAATAATAATACAATGGCACTTTTTATCTTCTGCTTAGCTCTCCTGCTTGCAAGCCACAACACAGTGCCGCTTTTTTACCCAAATAGACTTCATCTTCTAAAATATCAATCCTTACATTTCATGAAACATTGGAAAGCACTACAGAGATATTCATGACCTTATGGTAGCATTTGAAGGATGTTCAAACTATTCTTACAAATTCTGTTATTACCTCCCTATGTTTTTAGATATTAAATTACTTAGATGGTGTAAATATTATGTGTATTGTATATGGTCAAGCAATGTTTTGGGGACATGATTATTTGATCTTCACTTTCAAGCAAAAATTTTATTATGTGGAGTAACAAAACAATATCTGCACCATAAAAGATTCACATATATAAAGATCAGAAGGCGGCTATCCATGCTCAAAAAAGCCAGCTGGTAATCATTTAAAATACTAGGTGGTGTCAAGTTGCAAATCTAGATGATCCAAGAGTTAATACCAATGCAATAGCTACTATCCAAAGGGTAGAGAAATTACTGGCCTTTGTCGTCCAACGGAAATAAAATGATACAATCTAAAAATAATAATAATTAAAAAAAAAAAAAAACCTCCTCTATCTGATCCTTGACAAGCACCTGAGGGTTTATTGGAGAAGGTAGCTTCTTCCTCATCTATAACCAAGAGATCCTTAACCGAAGAGCTTTTTTCTGCCTTCAATCTTAGTGAAGAAACAACATCATCCCATGTTTCACTCTCCCCTTTGCTTTCAACCTTCGAAGCTGCAAATGTAGGTGAAGTGAGATTAGAAAGTTCAAAGCATTCCAAAATGGTTTGCTAAACCGTATTGACAACCAAAACTAAAAACTCATTAGCATACATTATCGACTAATACGATGTTCCCCAAGTAATATCGGGTTCTCTGTTGCATTAACTTAATAAACAATCAGACACAATCTAATTTGATTTATGTTAACATAATCTTCTTGTGATTTGATCAATAAAAGACAATCTAATCTGTTTAGCAGAAACACAATCCAATCTGTCAACATAAATAGCAGAAACACAACTTTGATTAGCAGTTGAAAATTATAAGCAAACAAAAATAAACAGTATCTCTTTCAAATGTAAATAAATCAATAAAAGATAGCCCATCAAGAATATTTAGGATGCATTAAAACCAGACAAAAAAAGTTATGTATATATGCATATCATCTTGCAAATATGCTGCCTCTTTTTTTCACTTTTACTACAACATATGTGCAGCAAATTAGTTCTGAAGCCATCAGTATTCATCAACAAATCTAGTGTCAAAACTGGAAGAAAAGATATTTGGTAGACATACAAATTATAACTAACGTTGACCCAAGATGGAAAACTCCCCGAGAAGTCATTGTATGATAGATCTCTAAGAAACAAAACTAATCAAGAGTTGCAATAATAGCATCAAATTGTTTAATAAATAAGAAATCTGATGGACAAATCAAAGTATGGTCAATATGATACATAAAGTAAGATGCTTTCTTTTGAGATGGCAGAGATCCATGTAGATGGTTGTTCCCAAGGGACCTACAGGGAAAGAAATAAACCAATTATCAATTGATGTAGGCTGCTACGTAGTTCATTCTATCAATCAACATTGGCTGTTTCCTTACAGGAATTCAAGTGATGGCATATTGAAAAGTGATTTGGGAACAAAATCTATTAGATTATTGAAGCTCAAATCCCTGGCACATTAACCAGGTAGTGAGAAATTTCCAAAGGGTTTAGGGTTATATACACATGCATCTCAAGTTACTTACAAATATTTTAAGCTTGTGTTGCTTCCAAAATCAGATGGAATGGTGCCGGATATGTTGCAATTTCTCAAAATCTTGTCAAAAGCATAAGAGGACATGTAAATGCTGGTAGAAAGTGTGCTCATTAAAATTTTCAAGGTACCAAAGCTGAGACAATAGCTACTCTTACAGTTTCTCCAAGACTCTGATATTCTGAATATCCAGCAATGCATAACATGACAAATGCCTATCCTCTATGATCAACAATTCTTCAAGTAAGCATTGATTTCAAAATTGACACCCCATACAAGTTCTATCTACCCTCTCACCACAAAGTTCGTCATCTCTATAGGAAGAACTCAACATTATAACCTACATTTAGTCCTAACTCAACAATCCCATTGCATTACATATTGTGAGCCTAGACATGCCCAGCAATCACATGGTCACAAGTCACACATGCAAATCTACTCCTTGCAAACTCGCACTTGTAGTAACAACAAACTACCATAAATGGATGTAATGTACTGCTTACCATGCAGGATCTTCTCCACAACTGTGAAGGATGCCATGAGCAATTTGCCTCAAATAACAAGCCACTGCAAAAAATATCTTGAAATGCATAAGAAGGAAAAAAAAAAAGTTAATCAATTGCAAGAATTAACACAAATATCAAGGAAGATCGAGTGGCAAATCTTTAGCACAAATTGGATCATAGGTTTGATTCCAAACCCTAATCGAGCAAATTGCAGAGAGATCCCATCCTCAGGATCTAAGTGAGTTGGATCTAAGAGAGATTAGATCTAAGAAGCTTAAGATCTGAGTGATTTCGATCTAAGAGAGAGATCTGAGACCTAACTGGTACCTGATATCTAAGCAACGAAGAGAGATCTGCTATCTGTCATTTTTTGCGATCTGTGATTTCTGATCTGATCTAAGTGATTTGTTCGAGAAACAAATCTGAGAGAGGGGGGAAGGGAGATCTAAGAGAGATAGAAATGAAGGAGTCATATGAGGAGATAGGAGATGACCTCTTCTTATTGGTGATGGAGGAGGCAAGGACGATGAAGGAGGCACGAGCGATTGGAACTTCCTAAGGGCGACGGCAACGACCTTGAGAGCTCCTTAAGGGTTTGTGATTGAGGTAGGACAATGGCGGTGATGGAGAGCTCCTTAGTCATCAGAGGTGAGGCGAGACGACGGAGTAAAACCCTAAAAGATCTTAAGGGTCGCTTCTCAAGGCGCAACGACCTTGACAGCTCCTTAAGGGAAAATCTGAGTGAGAGATCGATCTAAAACCCTAAAAGAGATTTGAGCGAGAGCAAGAATAGAGAGATAGACAATACTAGCTAGCCTGAGTCGACAAGAATGTAGAGCTCGATCAGGGCGGTGACTCGACGGAGGTGTTAGGGCAGCGATTGATGTCGAGGGGTTGGAGAGGCATCAACTCGGGCGACGGGTTAAGAGGGTGGGGAGGAGTGGCATCGACTCGGGCAATGAGGGAACGTGGTGACAGCCGCTCGCTGGTGTGTAGCTACGCCTCCACTGACTGCAACCACCATTGCGACCGCTTCTCTATCATCTTCTTCCTCTTCCATCACAACTCCACTCCCATCACCACCACCATTCCCCTTTCTTTCTTTTTATTCTTCACTCTTCTCCTTTTCCTTCCTCGCATTACTACGCAAGAACCCATTAGCCACCGGCTTCCCATGCCTTCCTTCACCATTTCTTGCCACCGTTCTCATAGCTGACATCACCGCATCGAGCCTGCCACCAACACAACCTCCCCGCGTAGCCCACAGCCTCCACGCATAGCCCACTGCCTCCACACGCAGCCCATTGCCGCGGACCTCTTCACTGTCGTGCGGCCGACTCTGGTGATCTCAACCATCAGCACCACCACCGCCAAGACGCTCTTCCATTGACGCATCACTGTCTGCCACCACATCCCCGACCATGCCCTCGGCGTTCTAGCGAGTGCAAGAGCTCACATGCTCTGTTTTGCTGCAGTAAGGGAATTGAGTAGCTTGGTTTAATGTTAATATATTTATATTGGGAAATTTTCTCTCATGTGCCCTCTCCTTTGCTACATTTCTCTCTTTCATATTGCGTAGATGGGCAGTAAACTTTTCCTATATTTCTCTCTCTCATGTTATGTAGATGGACTGTAAACGCAGATGGGTAGCAACGGGGAGTATTCCATGTGCAGGAACATAAGTGAAAACTCTTTCTCGGCTCTCTTTCTCTTCTAATGGGTGAAGCTTTCATCGTGATATGCAACAAAAAGAAAAAAATACTAACAAGAGTGCAACATATATGTGGGTTTAATTGGCCTATTCCTCCATGTTGATACTATCTAACCAATTTCGTGGTTAGATTTTAATTATTTAATGTTATGATTATCGATTTTCCACCACATAAAAAAATACGACTCATTATTTTTGTTGCTAACATCTTAATTAAGTGAAAATCAATTTATCAAATAGCCTAGTAGACCACCCTATAATTAGAATAGGGTGAGCCCTACGAGTAAAGTCAAATGAATACCTTGATAAAAATGATGGTTGAAATAAACCAAAAATACCAAGAGGAAACAACTTCATTGAAGGGACAATTGAGCTAGCTATTGGAATCAAAACAATAGGGATCCCTTCCATCTCAGGCACATTCGAACCCAAGGATTGCAATGAACTGAGGCCACAATCCTTAAGGGTAACAACAAAACCAGGGGTAAGCCCATATGATTTTACAAGACCCACAAACACCCCCTAAATTTGTCTCTTCTTCTCAAGGGTCTAACCCTAGTTTCAATGCCTCAGCCAATGCAGTTACCTCGAGAAGCGGTACCTAAACCTAAGACCAACAATGGCCAACCCCTCCCGTAATTGTAGAACCTGAAACAATTGATGATTCTAAGGATGAACGAGAGGAACCAAATGCCCAGGAACCTATCCTAATTAATACCCAATCCCTTACCCTAAAGCCTTGGAGAAAGTCAAGAAAAAGAAGAATGTGGCTGACAATGAGGAGTTATTGGAGATATTCAAACAATTACAAATTAACCTACCTCTCCTCAAGGCAATAAAGCATATCTCAACTTACGTGAAGTTTTTAAAGGATGCCTACACACCTAAGCATAAGTCCAAGACTTAAGCATCTAGGAAGGTGGTGCTATGGGAACAAGCTAGTTCGATGATTTTGAGTAGCTTACCTCCTAAGAGGAAAGACCGAAGAGCACCTCTGATTTCTTGCAACATTGGGGATCTAACCTTTGACAAAGCACTTCTTGATTTAGGTGCTTCAATTAATCTGATTCTGACTACCCTCTACCACTAATTTAGATTCACAGAGCTCAAACCCACATCTATGACTATCCAACTAGTTGACTGATCTGTTAAGACCCGAAAGGGGGTGGTTGAGGATGTAATCATTCAGGTAAAAGACTTCTACTTCCCAGTTGACTTTCTAGTACTTGACATGGAAGTCCCCAAACAGTTGCAAAATACCCCCATCATCCTAAGTAGACCCTTTTTGGCTATGGCCAAAGCGAACATTGATTGCGCAAGGGGATGTTTGGAAATTGCTTTTGGAGATGAGACAATGCAGCTAGATATCTTCAAGGCAACCAAGTCTTTTGCTTGTGTCTGGGTTGAGGAATGTGGTCCTATGTATACCTTGGTTGAGGAATGCATGACAATGAGTGTTTTTGATGACCATCCAACTCAATCAACTTTAGATTACCCTCACTGCTCTCAATCTCCAAAGGTTGCAAATATGTTCTGAGCTAACTTTAACTAGCAACCACCTCAATTAGAAATTGATGTGACCTAACTCCCTCCCTTCCCTTACCCTTCCAACATTGTACCACCCACACCTAAACTCAAACCATTGCCCGACAACCTCAAATATGTCTTCCTAGAATCTGACAATACTTTTCCTGTGATTATCAATGCAGACCTGACCAAGGAACAAGAGAAAAGGTTGACTAGCACCTTAGCAGAACACTGGGCAGCTATTGAGTGGACAATGTCTGACCTTAGAGGTATCAACCCTAGATATTGTACACACAAGATTTACTTAGAATACAAGGCCTGACCTTCTCACCAGATGTAAAGGAGACTGAATGCAAACATGTGAGAAGTCGTTGAAAAAGAGATTATCAAATGTCTCGATGCAGGAATCATCTATCCAATTTTTGACAATCCATGGGTGAGCCCTACACAAGTAGTGCCAAAGAAGGCTGGGCTCACTATGGCCACGAATGATAAAGACAAATCCATCCCCACCCACACTACCACCGTATGGCGGGTTTGTATAGACTATAAGAAGCTGAATGAGGCCACATAAAAGGACCATTTCCCCTTTCCTTTCATTGACCAAATTCTTGAATGTTTGGCAAGGTGAAAGTATTTTTGCATCCTAGATGGATATTCAGGATCTAACCAGGTTGCTATAGCATGTGATGATCAAGAGAAGAGCATGTTCACTTGCCTTTATGGCACTTTTATATTCCTTCGTATGCCATTCTGGTTGTGCAACACACCTACCACCTTTCAGTATTACATGCTAGCAATCTTTTCTGAAATGGTGTGTGAATATATGGAGGTCTTTATGGATGATTTCTCGATCTTCGGACACTCATTCGACCATTGCGTTAACAACTTGGAGAAAATCCTTAAGTGATGTATTGAGGTCAACCATGTCTTGAGTTGGGAAAAGAGTCATTTCATGGTTCAAGAAGGGATTGTCCTTGGTCACATCATTTCGCAAAGGGTCATAGAAGTCAACCAAGCTAAAGTTGACTTGATTTCTAAACTTCCACCACCTAGCTCGGTTAAGAAAATAAGATCTTTCCTAGGACATGTTGGCTTTTACGGGAGGTTTATAAAGGATTTCTCAAAAATATCCATGCCCCTGACTGATCTTCTAGTCAACGATGCACATTTTGATATGGCACCTGATTGCATCCAAGCCTACACTACCTTGAAGGATACAAGCTCGACTGCACCTATCCTACAACCCCCAACTGATCCTAGGACTTTCAGATAATGTGATGCATCAAACTTTACGGTTGGAGCTATCCTAGGACAAAGAAAAGAGAAGAAACTCGTTGTAATCTACTATGCGAGAAAGACCTTAAATGAGGTACAACTAAATTAACTGTCACAGAAAAGGAAATGTGGTCAACTTTCGGATTGGAAAAATTTTGATCATAACTTCTAGGATCCTATGTGCTAATTTACATTGACCACACAACTATTCAGCACTTGTTAGCCAAGAAAGATGCCAACCCTAGGTTAATCAGATGGATCCTGCCCCTACAAGAATTTGACCTAGAAATACACTACAAGGCTAGATCCAAGAATGTGGTTGTCGACCACTTGTCGTGATTGAGCCCAGAACACATTAGACCCTTACTACCCTTGACTAACTTATTTCCTGATGGACATTCTGGTGGTGCAAAGAAAGAATCTCCCTTGGCATGCTGACTTGGTTAATTACTTAGCAATAGGGCAAATTCAACATGACTGGTCTAGACAACAGTGGGATAAGTTTTTGGCTGAAGCTAAACATTATTTCTGGGATGATCCCATGTTGTTTAGACTTTGTGTCGATCAGATAATTAGGAGATGCATTCCCAAAGATGAAGTCTAGAGTGTGTTGTCCTTTTGTCAAGATCAAGCTTATGGTGGCCACTTCTCGGGAAGATAGATGACTGCAAAAGTTTTGCAGTCTGGTTTTTATTGGTGATCACTATTCAAGGATGCACACAATTTTGCCAAAACTTGTCCGAGATGACAAACACTGAGGACCGTGATCAAGAAGGATAAGATGCCTCTCCAGCCCATTTTAATCATCAAAAATTGATTTCATGGGACCCTTCCCACCATCTAACGGTTTCGAGTAAATTCTAGTCTATATGGACTACGTCTCTAAATGGATCGAAGTTGTGCCAACTCGGAAGTGTGATCATAAGGCTATCATGGAAATTGTTAAGAAGGATATCTTCTCCTGATTTGGAATACCTAAGGTCATGATTAGTGATGGTGAGCGCCATTTCATTAATGCCTAGTTTCACGGATTGCTTAGGAAATATGGGATAACTCATCTCATTGCCACCCCATATCACCTGCAAATGAATGGGTAAACTAAAGTCTCGAATAGGAAGATCAAGAATATTTTATAGAAGACCGTGAGACCTGACAAGAATGATTGGTCCACCCAAATTAACGATGCTCTTTAAGCATATCGGATTGCTTATAAGACCCTAATAGGCATGTCATCATACCGATTGCTCTTTGGCAAAGCTTGCCACCTTCTAGTCGAGCTTGACCACTGGGCATATTGGGCTATCAAATAGTGTAATATGGATTCCCATATGGCCGGAACCCAAAGGAAGCTCCATCTCTCTGAGCTCAAAGAAATTAGTCTAGAAGCTTATGAAAACAACATACTTTACATGAAAAAGTTGAAAGTTGTCCACGATCGACACATGCACCGAAAAATCTTCGAGCCAAATCAACAACTTTGGCTCTTTGATGCACGACATAAGCTATTCTCAGTAAAGTTAAGATCCATGTGGACAGGACCCTACCAGATGGTAAGATCATTCTACAATGAGGCGGTATAAATTGCAAACCCTAAAATTTGGCAAGCATTCACAATAAACAAACAAAGATTGAAACTTTTCCTTGCCCAGGTACCCCCGAAGGAAGTGGTAACCCTCATCAAGGGTTAAGTTTGAGCTATGCCCAACTAAAGGCAATAAGCTCAGCGTTTCCTGAGAGGCAACCCAGGGTGTCAAGCTGACTTGCTACGAAATAATGCTCAAGTGATTCCTATCCTTACACCTTCGTATGCATCTATTTTCCAATGAGGATATTATGTTTAATAGGAATGGGGTGGTGGTAATTCTTATGTTATGAGATTGGATTGTCAACTTGAATTTTTTTGTTATTTCTTGAAAAAAAATAAAAAAAAAATTGTAATAAAAATAAGAAGAGATAGGAAGAAATCAGAAATGTGGGCACCAAAAATTACCTACCCTAAGAAGTCATACATTTAGGATCTTTTCACTTGTACTCTTTAGGCCTAGAGGCTTAATTAATCTAGATGTCCACTAAGATTTAGATCCATTCCTTTGGTCCTTGCCAGCTTAAAATTTAATCTCATTAAAGTAAATAAATTGGGGTGATAAGTATGCAACTTATCACTCACCCTCTAATTTGAAACACTTTAGAAGACTAAGCATCTGCACACATCATGCACTGACTTACTGTATGGGCGACCACAGTGAAAATTAGGGAGCCAATAAGTAGGCTAAGGGTGGTATGGTTGGCACGTTGCAGTGGCTAACCCCCCAGTGCTGGGTGTCCAAAGGCTAGCCATTAGACCTAGCTCTCTTTGGTCACTACCTTTAGGTATGTCTCAAACTAGGGAAGCCACCTGTTTGAAAAAAAAAAAAGAAGAAAAAATTTAGAAAATACCCCAGAAAAGGAAAAAAGAGAAAAAAAGAAAGAAAAGGAGATGAAAAATAATAAACCACACTTCACCGCACGGGTTTGGCTAGCAAGTTACTATGGGTAACCCCCCATTGTCGTTTGTCTAGAGCCTAGCCTACGAAAAGCATAAATAAATCCTAAACTAAGGAGAAGTAGGGAACTAGAAATAAAGACCTAGGGAGATATACACTGGATTTGCCTAGCATTAACCCCACAAAAAAATTAGTAGGGAGAAAGCTACTAGTCAGAAAGACAAACTTTTAGGTAGCAATAACTTCATTTTAGGGTCACCTAGAGCTTATGGATACCTGAGGTCCAATATAGTTGCCTATATAGTGAGCTAATCACATACACAATAAGATGTTTAGCACTTTTTGATCTTTTCAAGTTTTTGGTGGGTTGGGTAGCTGCAAAACATTACTCCAAACCCTTAACACAAAATGAAAAAAAAATTATAAATATATATATGAATAAGGCAAGGACTAGGGTGGTCCGCATCTTGGTTGACATCATGCTACTGTTGAGTCTTAGTAGTCAAGATCCTAGGTATCGAATTTCCTCCGGATAGTAAATAGCCAATGCCTTGCCAGTCGCTCCTTGGCTCTGCATTCTTTTCAATTCACCTTGCTAGGGACTAGCAAGGGATGAGCATGCGGGTATGATGTATGATGATTTTAAGATTCATAGTGTTAATAATTCGATTATTTAGAGTCAACACCAAGGGCTTCAACACTTAAATATTACAATTTAGGTGGCTTCGGGCAATGCATGCATTTAGCAAAGTTTTTATATAAGTATTACTTGAAACTAATGTCTAATGGGAAGGTTGTAAAAGTACATATTATAAATAGTTTTCAAATAAGCAATTAACCCACACGGATGGATTCAGGATGGAAATCGGAGTCTGTTTGGCACGTAATTCGCATTTTAAAAGTTATTTAGTTGTAGTATAGTGTGAAAATATGTTGACAAATAAATTTATAAAACTCTGGTGAGTACTGGATCATTCGTAGGGAGGCAATCTCAATTTATGCAAAAGTGTTTCAATAAAACTAATTCTAACTAGATATATATATATGTATATATGTATAAAGCAGATATTTAGGAAATCAAAATTTTATTGCAATTAGATAAAGTTTTTCACAGTAGAAAATGCTAATAGAGACAGATAGATAGATAGATAGAAAGAGAGAGACGGAGAGAGAGAGTATAAAGTGGTAGAGAAATGACGTTGCTTGTGGGATGCTTGTGCGAGATGCGACGCTCCTCAAATCCAGAGTGCCGAGACGGAGTTCCAGAGGAGATGGAGAATTGCAGAGAAGACGGTAGAAGAGATCTGGAGTTGATGGGAGAGAGTGATGCTTTAACTAGGGGGCCCTGGGTCTTCTTTTATAGTTTTGATAGAGGGCAAAAAGGGTATTTGAGGCCTTAATCTCGTGTAACAACTCTTATTTGATCATATCCGTTGATCAAGAGATCAACGACTCTAATTTGGCCTCAAAATACCTTCATTTGCACCTAAAACACTCCGATTTGCTCTGGTGGTGACATGTGGCAGCCACTGCATCATCGATCTTTGATCGCACGGCTCTGATTCCTCCTCACGTGCGCGCTTATCTTCTTCGCTCACCGCTCGCCTTCAAAACCCACATCAATGTCAGCCGTCCGATCGTAACGAGCACCACTGCCTTAGTGTCAAAGCAAGCGTGTGAGATCGCACGTCTGCCAGAGGCACGCTCGCCTACAACTTACGATCGCGCAATTGTGCCTACGTGCACCCGCACAGCCAACGTCGCTTCAATTTCACGCAGCACATAGCTCAAACGCACATCCCGCGCTTCCGCACGCACGTAAGCCAATGTGCTGCGTGAGCCTTCTATTATATATATGTATTTGTTTCTATTTATGCTTATCCCATCTGGGCGGGCGATGTGGCGTGCTCGTGGCCGTTGGATGGAGATCCAACAACCCACAGCATGCGATGCAGCCTTCCTAGATGGGGCGGTGGTGAGGGAGCAACTGTGATGGTGACACGTGGCACCATCATAGTTGTTCATCTTCTTTTCCTTGTATTTGGTGATGTAGACCTCCGATTAAGTTGATTTTTGTGCTGTTTGATTACGATCATCGATTCGAATTCATCCATGCAATTGGATTCTTCATCTAAGGCTCGGATCTTTGTCATTTGGCTCCATGATCTCCATTCTTCTATGGACTGCACACGATGCTCTGATTGTCTGATTGGGATGATTTCGGAACCGTTGGACTCCCGTCGTCGTTCTGATTAGATTTGTCCAGTTTGATCTGACATCCGTGGCTTTGAGTCATCTACGCCTAAAATCATCTCTCTTTTAGGTCATAAAATAACGATATTATCTATTTAACTGATAAACTAGCTATTGTGCAAATTACGATACCTATGAATGCATTATTCCTAAGTTGTGCTAGAATCTACCTTAATTCAGGTGATTTAGGTTGCATGATTGCTGTGCAATCACACCCCCATGCCTGAATCTTGCTAGTCTCTAGTAAATGCATGACTAAATGCAAAGTGGTCCTACATGTGTAATTTTTATCAAGAGTTTGACTAGAGGTTTATGTCTTTTGTTTTTATCAAAAGTGTTAGTAATCCAGATAATCGTGATTGTGTTTTGTTGTAGCCTATGCAACGGATCTAAGTGAAAAGTCAATCCA
Source organism: Thalassia testudinum (assembly GCA_037157565.1). Taxonomy (NCBI): domain Eukaryota; kingdom Viridiplantae; phylum Streptophyta; class Magnoliopsida; order Alismatales; family Hydrocharitaceae; genus Thalassia; species Thalassia testudinum. The sequence goes on from JAZHRO010000056.1 coordinate 865,276, forward strand.
CATCTAAAGCTCATACTTGACCCTTAGTAAAATCTATTGGGATAGGCAAGCTTCTCCCCTCGGGGTTATAAGGTAACCTATATATTCAGCCTCGACATTTGAGTTAGGTAGAAGATTTTTGAGTCAAGTAGATTTATTTTTGGTGGCTCACACTCATCTGGTACTACATATAGACTAGTACTTTAGAACCTAGATTTCCAAATTATTAAATAATTCAACTCAGAGAGAGGCGAGAAACTGTGCTCTCTTTAGTTCCTTTGTACTCGTTCTCTCTCTTTCTTTCTCTTCCTTTTTCTTTTTCTTTTCTTTCTTTTTGAGCTCACAATCTCACCAGATTTATCAGTATATTTGGTGGTCTCTCCTGGCACTGATACTTTGATTAGATTCTGATAACTCTACGACTAAGTCAGAATTCCTTAGCCAGTATTCAGGCGGTCAGAAATACAAAAAAGTAGGTCAAGACTGTATTTGGTGGATCGTGAGGGTGATGGGTGTTGTTACCTCAATACACTTGAAATAAACTCTAAAAACACTTATGAACACTTTTTTTTTCTGCTTTTGCTTTCTTTCTTTTCTACTCCTCTTTTTTTTGCATATATATATTTTTTCTATATGCATAGACATATATACCTCTTCTTTTTTGTCTCTTTTTTTCATATAGACATCTACTGATGCAACACAGTAACACATATGACTTTTATTCACAAGGCATTATTCGGGATTGGGGGATGTTCAAGAGGATATCGAGTGGCTTATTTGGTGGAAGTGCCTATTTTCGGCACCGGGAAAGGAAAGGATAGGACAGTGTATTTCTGACCTTGACATTAATACCCTCCTTCAGCTAAGGATTCCGTAAAGACGGTCGTGACCATCCACCTCAGTCCTAGTTTTATCAGAATCCGCCCTCTGCTTATTTGCCTTATTTGGTGGCTCTCAAGAGATTCGCACTAAGAACTTGTATGCAGAAATCGAGAGCGAAAACTATGCATATCTCCAAGTATCATTATCTCATTATCCAGAGTTTAAGATTCCTTATACTACCCTTAGAGCACCAGTAGACTTTCTACTCTCACCTCACACTTGTTTGGTGGATCTGTTAGAAGATAGTTTGCATGACTCCCTAATTACTATCCAAGGGTTTACGAGAAGAAGCAATGCTTCTTCTCAACAAACTAAAGATGTTTATCGATTTTCACAGAGGATCGCAAATTCTACATGTAAGTGTGAAATTATACTAGATTCTAAACTCAGGAATCAACTTAAAATAAATCCCTAATAAAACCTTAATAAAAATTCTTTATGCCTAAATGCATTTTCTTTTCAGACATAATGATAAGACATGCAATGTCCACCCCCCCATGCCTATTCATTACAATGTCCTCATTGAAATGTATGCATGAAAATCAAAATATAATAAGCAAGAGGAGGGGATATCACCTGACTATGCTTGTTAATCCAGGTCAGTATGGATGCAGAGCTACCTATACAGAGTACTGGGTTGCCTCCCAACCAGCGCTAAGTTTAACGTCATTTACCGAACTCAGTTCAGCTTTAAGAAGAGAAGATTGATGTGACCATTGGGAATGGGATCACAGTTCTACATGATAAAAGGCTTCAACATCTGACCATTCACTTTTGTCTCATTGCCAGTCTTGGGATCTAGGATAAGTATAGCTCCATGAGGGTAGCTTTCCTTATAATGAAGGGACCTGTCCACTTTGATCTTAATTTTCCCGGAAAGAGCTTTAAACGTGCATCAAATAACCAAACCTTTTGATTAGGGACAAAGCTTTTTCTGAAGATGTACTTATCATGTAAAGCTTTTGTCCTATTCTTATAGATTCTCCAACTCTTGTAAGCATCATTCCAGATTTCATCCAATTCAGTCAATTAGAGTTTCCTTTGTCATGCTGATCGATCGAGATCCAAGTTAAATGTTCTAATTGCCCAGTAAGCTTTATGTTCAAACTCAACGGGCAGATGGCAAGATTTTCTGTAAACCAGAAGGAATGGAGACATTCCAATCGAAGTTTTATACGTAGTCTGGTAGGCCCAGAGAGCATCATCCAATTTGGTAGACCAATCCTTTCGATCCAGGTGGACCATCTTTTGAAGGATCTTTCTAATTTCTCGATTGGAGATTTTAGCTTGTCCGTTGGTCTACGGATGATATGGAGTAGAGATTCTGTGAGTGACTCCATACTTGGCTAGTAAGGTCATGAATTGGTTGTGAGTAAAATGGGATCTGCCATCACTAATCAGAGCTTTGGGCACACCGAACCGACTAAAGATGCTCTTCTTTACAAAATCCATGACCACTTCATGATCATTGGTTCAAATCAAAATGGCCTCAATCCATTTGGATACATAATCAACTGCCACCATAATGTACAAGTACCTAAATGAATTGGTAAAAGGTCCCATAAGATCAATGCCCCAAACATCAAAGATTTTGACTTCAAGGATTGGGTTTAGGGGCATCATGTCCTTCTTGGTCATGTTTCCTAAAGTTTAGCAATTAATACATGACTTACAAAAGTTGTATGAGTCATGGAATAAAGACGGCCAATACAATCCACTCTGTAGTACCTTGGCTGCCGTCTTTTTTCCTGAGAAGTGACCTCCACAAGCAAAAGTGTGGTAGAATTCTAGTACACTTATGATCTTTTCGTCTGGAATACGATGGATAACCTAATCTGCGCAAACTTTGAATAGCTCTGGGTCTTCCCAAAAGTAGTATTTGGCATCGGAAATCAACTTATCCTGCTTATGCTTAGGCCAATCCATGGGTAGTTTTTTGATGGCCAAATAGTTGACAATATCTGCAAACCAAGGTAGTTTGCAAATAATCAAGAGAGTCTCATCAGGGAATGAATCACAGAGTTGAGGAGTTGTAGAGTCTATAAGGATTCTGGAGAGATGATTTGCTTCTACATTTTGGGCTCCATATTTGTCTTTGATTTCTAAATCAAATTCTTGTAGCAGAAGGATCCATCAGATTAATCTGGGTTTTGCATCCTTTTTAGACATCAGGTGCCTTAATGCAATATGATTCTGTGAAGATTGTGACATGAGATCCTAGTAGGTAAGGTCTAAACTTCTCCAAACCAAACACTACGGCTAGCAACTCTTTTTCTGTAGTGGTGTAGTTTCTTTCAGCCTCATCCAAGGTTTTGCTAGCGTAGTAGATCACAGACGGTTTCTTGTCTACCTTTTGTCCCAAGACTACCTCGATGGCATAATTAGAGGTATTGGTCATGATTTCGAAGGGATGATCCTAATTAGGAGGTTGTAAGATGGGTGATTGTGTAATCGCCTCCTTTAGCTGATTAAAAGCCTTTAAGTAATTTGAATTAAAATCAAAGGATTGATCTTTTACCAGCAAGTTGCTTAAGGGTCTCGCGACCTTAGAAAAGTCCTTAATAAATCGACGGTAAAATCCCACATGTCAGAGAAACGATCTTACTTGCTTAACCATCGAAGGTGGCGGAAGTTTGATTATAGTGTCCACCTTGGCTTTATCCACTTCAATTCCTTTTTCAAACACAACATGGCCAAGGACTATGCCCTCCTTGACCATGAAGTGACTCTTTTCCCAAGATAGAACAAGATTCACCTCAATGCATTTTTGTAAAGTCTTTTCAAGATTGATCAGACATGATTCAAAAGAGTCCCTGAACACAGAAAAGTCATCCATGAAGATTTCCATGAAATCACCTACCATGTCCGAAAAGATTGCAAGCATGCACCTTTGAATGGTTACTGGTGCGTTGCATAATCCAAAAGGCATTTTACGGAAGGTAAATGTTCCGTAGGGACATGTGAAGGTGATTTTCTCTTGATCCTCAAGGTGGATAGCTACTTGATTGTAGCCAGAATAGCTATCCAAGAAGTAGAAGAATTGCTGACCGACTAGTCTTTCCAGGATTTGATCAATGAAGGGAAGTGGAAAGTGGTCTTTCTTGGTTGAACTATTCAGCTTCCTATAGTCAATACAGTCTCTCCAAGAGGAAGCTGTGCAGGTTGGAATCAATTCCCCATTATCATTAGTAATCATAATTAGCTCAGCTTTCTTAGGAACTACTTGTATAAGACTGATCCATGGGCTGTCAGATATTGGGTAGATTATTCCTGCATCTAACCACTTGATTATTTCCTTTTTCACTACCTCCCGCATGTTAGGATTCAACTGTCTCTGCATTTCTCGAGAGGGTCTCGATCCATACTCAGTATAGATTCTTGTAACGAACGCGTGCCCCAGACGTATTTTAAGACGTCTGGGAGGTGGTCCAGACGTCTGACCAGACGTCTGGGATCGCTTCCAGACGTCTGGAAATCCGTTAATTTCGACACGCACGAGTCGTCTGTGCGCCTGAGCGCGCAGACCGGATATTCGCTGATTCCCTCTTCCCTGCGGCTGCAGATGCCTGCCGCGTCCTCTCTCTCCTCCTCGCGCGGCCTCAAAAGGCCACGCGCTCCCTCCCGTCGTCGCCACCGTCTCCTCCCTCTTCTCCTTCAGCCAATGAGTGTGAGTGCGAGCGCGAGGGCGGCAGCGGCGGCCGCAATGAGCACGGAGGAGGTGCTGCGTGCAAGAGCGGAGCTCTGCCGTGAGGGCGAGCTCGCTGGGGCTGCTAGGGCCGGCCGGCGGAGGGCGCAGGGGGCGCGGAGCGACGCGGAGGGGGACTGCTGTGGTCTGAGCAGTAGGCGCGCGAGGTGCGACGCGGGCGGCGTCGCGAGCAAAAGCCGGGTGGTGCCCTGTTCTGGAAAAATTTCCAGAATCGGACGTCTGGGTTGATAGACAGACGGCGAGGGCGACGTTTGGTAGATCTTCCAGTCGTCTGAAAGGTGAGTTTTCCGTCCTCTTCTTCCTTCCTCTCGACTGACCGTACTGAGGGAGGGAGATGGGTGTGCGCAGGCTCGGTGATTCGCCATCCAACGCGAATCAGACGTCTGTCTGTTGTACCAGACGGCGGGAGTGACCTCCAGACGTCCGGGGTGACCATCGGACGTCTGGGAGATAGGCCAGACGTCCCCGCAGACTTCTGGACGTCTGGGAAACCACGCTGAACAGGTAATTCTCTGATCCACTTTTTAAGACGTCTGGAAGAAGTTCCAGACGTCTAATTTTGCACAGTGTCGTCGTTTTTGACCCGTTTAGGGCCCGTTCGGGTCCCGTTTTCCGCTGTTCGAGTTGCGTTCTTTTCATAATTAATTCCTCTACCCGTCTACAGTAGCTATACACTGTTTTGAGACACTCCTTGTGTTTGATCCTTGTGATAGGACCTCCTTCAGTTGCAGTCTTGGGAGTCACGGAGGCACGCGGGATTCCCGATCACGCCCCCATTACTCCCGTTGTACCTGGTAGAGTGGTTTTAAGTTATTAATAAAATCTGTTAAAGTATGGAACCATAACTAGAACCTAGGACGTTGCATGAATCCTAGGAATGAGAAATATATGATAGCTCCTAGGTGTTGCATGAATCCTAGGGCTAGAAAACTAGATTGTATGATAGATCCTAGGATATGGCATGAATCCTAGGATGGGAAAAACTAGTGGAATGTATAATACTGCAGTCTTGGAAAATGGAAAGAGATATAAAGCTGCCTGTAATTTGAATTAACAGCTGCCTGTTGTGAATAAATAATGTGGTTGAGAACATGGATTGTAAGAATGTGAAACTGGAAAGTGAAACCTGGATGTTTGAGTAAAAAGGATGGAACCCTAAGGGGAAGTAGGAGTAGAACTCCTGGAAGGTGAATGGAATAGTATTGGGGAAGTGAGCTGGCCCTTGAGTACGGAGTACCAAGGAGAGCGACTGTCCCCCTGTTTAGTGCAGAGCGGAGCTAGCCGCCCCAGGGACCAGGGGTTAGGACTGGCCACTCTGTATCGACTTGCTGGCCCTCGCGTACGTAGTACCAAGGAGAGCTACTAGTGTAGGGAGGTACTAGCTACCCCACGGGCCCCGGGGTTCTGCTAGCCTCCCACACCGACTTGTTAGGCCCGCTGGGGCAAACCAGGGTAGTCAGGCGAGGGTGCGCGGACTGTGGAGGGGCAAGGCCCCGGTTTGGTTACTGTGGAGGGGTTGGACCCCTGTTACTGAGAGGGCTCTGCCCTGGACTGGTTCCGTGCTGTGCTTTGGGCGCACCCGTTAACGGAAACGACTGACCGCGTGCCAGTACGGGTTAGCTACCTGTGTGTTTATCGCGCGTGCCGTAGTCACCGTTACGTCTGTCAGTGACCTTGGGGTGGTTGACTGAGGGTAGGATCACCACGGGGGACTCTCCCGGCCAGGAGAGCACCACGTGCTACTTCTACATTTTGGAAAAGATTGCAATCAAGATCGTTCCCATGAGGAACATTGGAGATCAAGAAAAAGATCTGGGGAATAAATGAAATAGTGAGACAATTGAAAAATGTGAATAAAGAAAGTAATAGAACATAACAGCTACTGTACACTCTACTGTTGTCTTTAGTTTTAGTTGCCACTCTACTCAACATTTTGCTGACGTGATACACTCGTTACCTTTTTCATGACCAGGTGTTGAGCAGCCAGGGTCAGCGGCTGCAGAGGACGCTGGGCCGAGTAGGGTCCAGTAGAGTTACCACTATCTTTTGTACCTCTTTGTTTCCGTTATAGTGAGTAGTTCTTGTTTCCGCTGTACTTTTCTTTACTTGCAGTTCATGTTATATGATAAATGTTGTTCTACTGTTGTGGTGGTATATACTGTAGTAGTTTCTTTCCTTACTGCTGTACTTTCTTACTGTTAGTTATATTCATGCTGAATGTGATTTATTTTACTGCTCTTTTGGTTACTTCCTCGTTGGACGACTAGGTCTTGGGATTAGTCGAGTCGGTCCGGTTCTCGTGTCTCGTAGGGACTCGGGAACCGGGTCGTTACAAGATGGTATCAGAGCAAGGTCGTCCCAAGAAGTGAATCAACTGACTGGAAAATAACCAATTCACATGTTTATAGCTAGAGTAGCCACCACAACATATCTCTTGACATGAGCTCTTAGAAGTTTTGTTAGGTACCATCTATTTTGACATTTCCGTTTTGTTTCGCGTCTCCTTGCAGGAGATGCCTCGTCGCGGGACTGGCGAGACTGGTCGCGGGCGCGGCCGAGGGCGAGGTCGGCGAGGTGGACGTGCTGTTGTTGACGTCTCGGTGGACCAGCCACCACTCCCAGGCATCCAGGCCCAGGATCTCGCCAGACTGATACGAGATATTGTACGAGAGGAGCTCCACCCACCGCCCCAAGCGCCTCCTCCTGGGGCTGCAGAGGGGGAGTCCTCTGTGGGACCACGCGATGGACACGGCGCTGGACACGAGGGAGGGGATGGGCCGTTGCCGCCCCCACCTTCCTCCGACACTTCTGTACACGAGGCACCTTCGCCTGGAGGTGCACCAGCACCTCCCCTACAGCGCCACTTCGAGCTTTTCGGACAGTTCTGGAAGCTGAAGCCCCCCTCCTTCAAGGGGGATGAGGACCCGACCGAGGCAGAGGACTAGCTTGAGCAGCTGGAGAAGATCTTCGACACCCTTCGCCCCCTGGTGGAGTGCCGCGTGGCCTTTGCCACGTACCAGCTGGAGAGTGCGGCACACCGGTGGTGGAGGGCGGTCCGGGGACAGGAGAGGGATGAGCCGATGTGGGACCAGTTCATCACCCTCTTCTACGAGCAGTACTTTCCCCAGACGTGGCAGGTCCAGAGGAGGCGGGAGTTCCACACTCTCCGCCAAGGGACGATGACTGTGAGCGCGTACCGCACGCGTTTCTTGGAGCTGTCCCTCTTTGCAGCGACAGCGGTAGCCACTGAGGAGGAGCGCCTTTGGAGGTTCACCGAGGGGCTCCGGCCTGCGATTCGGGGGTATGTCAAACCCCTGAAGCTGCCTACGTTTTCGAGGGTGGTAGAGGCAGCTATGACTTACGAGGAGACCAACCCGTCCGCGCGAGACACCGACGGCGGGTGGAAGAGGCCCTTTCAGCCAGACTTCTCACAGGGCCGACGAGAACGGAGACACGTGGCATCCGCAGGAGAGCCGTCACGTTGTGCAGGGCCATCAGTGGCCTTTGGGGGCCCTCGACAGGGGCCAGTCGCCAGCACCGGACCCCCGCCTAGTCGACAGCAGGGACCCACTGAGGGCGGGAGTCGGGTTCCCCTCTGCTACCAGTGTGGCCAGCCGGGCCACATCAGGAGGGACTGCCCATCTAGGGTAGGAGGTCAGCAGATACTCCCCGCACAGAGCACTGGAGGGTGCGCAGGAGGCTGCGGTTCCTAGGCGCGAGGAGGAGGACAGCAGTCGCGAGGAGGGTACCGGCCAGCACCTACCCGTCCGACGCAGAGTGTGGCTGCTTCGTCCGCACCTAGAGTTGAGGGGCGTATCAACGCCCTAACACACAGGGACGCTAGAGCTTCGGGATCGGTGGTAGCAGGTATGGTTTCAATTTCTGGCAGACTCGTTTACACGCTTTTCGATTGCGGCGCTACGCACTCGTTTGTCGCAGCTAGTTTCGCAGTTAGTTTGGACCAGGATTATACACTGTTAGAGAATCCGTTCGTAATCAAAGGTCCGAGTGGTCAGCTGTTTGTAGCTGAGGAGGTGTACACGGATTGCGAGGTCAGCGTCGGAGGACATAGCCTGCCAGCTGACCTGATTATGATCCAGATGGAGGACTTTGGAGTGATTCTGGGGATGGATTGGCTGTCCGCTTACCATGCCTTGGTGGACTGTTTTGAGAGGAAGATTGTCTTCTCCATTCCGGAGTTGCCTTCTTTCGAGTTTCACGGACAGCCAGTGGACAGAGGTTTCAGGTGCATTTCGGCACTTCGGGCGGCGAGACTTTTGAGCCAGGGGTGTGAGGGCTTCCTAGCTTGGGTGGTGGCAGAGCCCAGCCCTGTGGCAGACTTCCAGAGCATCCCGGTGGTCAGAGAGTACCCTGACGTGTTTCCAGACGAGTTACCAGGACTACCGCCCGAGCGTGAGATCGAGTTTGAGATCTCACTAGTACAGGGACCAGCCCCATCTCCACCGCGCCATACAGGATGGCACCGCTTGAGCTGCGAGAGCTCAAGTCTCAGCTGCAGGACCTTCTGGAGAAAGGTTTTGTGAGGCCCAGTGCGTCTCCCTGGGGAGCCCCGGTACTGTTTGTGAAGAAGAAGGATGGGACCCTACATCTTTGTGTGGACTACCGACAGCTGAACAGGGTCACCATCAAGAACAGATATCCGCTGCCGAGGATCGATGATTTGTTTGACCAGTTGCGGGGTGCCACGGTGTTTTCCAAGATAGACTTGAGGTCTGGATACCACTAGTTGAGGATCAGGGAGACCGACGTCTCCAAGACAGCTTTCCGCACTCGGTACGGACACTACGAGTTTTTGGTCATGCCGTTTGCGCTGACCAATGCCCCCGCTGCTTTCATGGACCTAATGAACCGGGTGTTTAGACCGTACTTGGACCAGTTCGTGGCGGTTTTCATAGATGATGTACTCATTTATTCTAGAGATCGGACACAGCACGGACAGCACTTGCGGATGGTTTTGGACACTCTAAGGCGACGCAGGTTGTACGCTAAATACAGCAAGTGCAAGTTCTGGTTGAGGGAGGTGACCTTCTTAGGTCATGTGATCTCTGGAGACGGCCTGGCGGTGGACCCAGCCAAGGTCGAGGCAGTGCTCAGGTGGGAGAGACCGCGTTCAGTCACTGAGATCCACAGTTTCCTGGGACTAGTTGGCTACTACAGACGGTTCATCAGAGGATTTTCGCAGATTGCGTGCCCTATGACACAATTGACCCGGAAGGACGTGCCTTTCGCTTGGACAGATGCCTGTGAGGCGTGTTTTCTGGAGCTGAAGGAGAGGTTGACCTCGGCTCCCGTGCTCACCATTCCTGACAGTAGTGGCGGGTTCGTTGTGTACACGGATGCTTCCTTGCAGGGGTTAGGAGGTGTGCTCATGCAGAGGGGTCACATTGTCGCTTACGCTTCGCGGCAACTGAAGCCCCATGAGTGTAACGACCCGGTTCCCGAGTCCCTACGAGACACGAGAACCGGACCGACTCGACTAATCCCAAGACCTAGTCGTCCAACGAGGAAGTAACCAAAAGAGCAGTAAAATAAACCACATTCAGCATGAATATAACTAACAGTAAGGAAGTACAGCAGTAAGGAAAGAAACTACTACAGTAGATACCACCACAACAGTAGAACAACATTTATCATATAACAAGAACTGCAGGTAAAGAAAGTACAGCGGAAACAAAAACTACTCACTAGAACTGAAACAAAAGAGGTACAAAAGATTGTGGTAAACTCTACTGGACCCTACTCGGCCCAGCGTCCTCTGTAGCCGCCGACCCTGGCTGCTCAACACCTGGTCCTGAAAAAGGTAACGAGTGTAACACGTCAGCAAAATGCTGAGTACAGTGGCAAACTAACTAAAGGCAACAGTAGAGTGTACATTAGCTGTTATGTTCTATTACTTCCTTTATTCACATCTTTCAATTTTTCTCACTATGTCATTTATTTCTCAGATCCTTTACTTGATCTCGAATGTCCTCGTGGGAACGATCATGATTGCAGTCTTTTCCAAAAGTAGAAGTAGCACGTGGTGCTCTCCTGGCCGGGAGAGTCCCCCGTGGTGATCCTACCCTCAGTCAACCACCCCAAGGTCACTGACAGACGTAACGGTGACTACGGCACGCGCAATAAACGCACAGGTAGCTAGCCCGCACTGGCACGCGGTCAGTTGTTTCCGTTAACAGGTGCGCCCAAAGCACAGCACGGAACCAGGGCAGAGCCCTCTCAGTAACAGGGGTCCAACCCCTCCACAGTAACCAAACCGGGGCCTTGCCCCTCCACAGTCCGCGCACCCTCGCCTGACTACCCTGGTTTGCCCTAGTGGGCCTAACAAGTCGGTGAAGGAGGCTAGCAGAACCCCGGGGCCCGTGGGGTAGCTAGTACTCTCCTAACACTAGTAGCTCTCCTCGGTACTACGTACACGAGGGCCAACAAGTCAGTACAGAGCGGCCAATCCTAACCCCGGGTCCCTGGGGTGGCTGGCCCCACTCTGCACTAAACAGGTACAGGTACTTCCCTTGGTACTGCGTACCCAAGAGACAGTAGAAACTACATCTCAGTTCCATTCCTTTTTCTTTCCAGGAGTTCCACCCCTAATTCCCCGTAGGGTTCCAGCTCTTTATCTCAGAACATCATATGTTTCACTTTCCAGTTTCACGTTCTCTCAATCCATGATCTCAATCATGTTTCTTTATTCATAACAGGCAGCTGTTAATTCAATTTACAGGCAGCTTTATATTCCTTTCCATTTTTCCAAGACTGCAGTATTATACATTCCACTAGTTTTTTTTCCATCCTAGGGTTCACGCCACATTCTAGGATCTAGCATACAACTAGTTTTCCAGCCCTAGGATTCATGCATCACCTAGGAGCTATCATTCCATACATTTCTCATTCCTAGGATTCATGCAATATCCTAGATTCTAGTTATGGTTCCATACTTTAACAGATTTTAATAATAAACTTAAGCCACTCTACCAGGTACAACGGGAGTAATGGGGGCGTGATCGGGAATCCCGCGTGCCTCCGCGACTCTCAAGACTGCAACTGAACGAGGTCCTATCACAAGGATCAACACAAGGAGTATCTCAAAACAGTGTATAGCTACTGTAGACGGGTAGAGGAATTAATTCTGAAAAGAACGCAACTCGAATCGCGGAAAACGGAGCCCGAACGGGCCCTAAACGGGTCGAAAAAGACGATACTGTGCAAAATCAAACATCTGGAACTTCTTCCAGACGTCTTAAACAGTGGATCAGAGAATTACCTGTTCAGTGTGGTTTCCCAGACATCCAGAAGTCTACAGGGACGTCTGTCCTAGCTCCCAGACATCCGATGGTCACCCCGGACGTCTGGAGGTCACCCTCGCCGTCTGGTACAACTTCCAGACGTCTGATTCGCAAAGGATGGCGAATCAGCGAACCTGTGCACAGCCAACTCCCTCCGTTAGTACGGTCGGTCGACAGGAAGGAAGAAGAAAGCGGAATACACACCTTTCAGACGTCTATATGAGCTACCAGACGTCTTCCTCGCCGTCTGCCTATCAACCCAGACGTCTGATTCTGGAAATTTTTCCAGAATCAGGGCGCTACTCGGCCTCCGCTCGCGACGCCGCCCGCATCTCACCTCATGCGTTTGCTGCTCAGACCGCAGCAGGTCCCTCTCCGCGTCGTTCCGCGCCCCCTGCGCCCTCCGCCGGCTGGCCAAGCCGCTCCGGCGAGCTCGCCCTCGCACGCCGCACCTCCTCCGCGCTCACTGCGGCCGCCGCTGCCGCCCTCGCGCTCGCGCTCACGCTCCCGCTCACTGGCTGAAGGAGAAGAAGGAGGAGACGGTGGAGACGGGAGGGGAGGCGTGCCCTTTTAAGGCCGCGCGAGGAGGAGGGAGAGAGAGCGCGGTAGGTCTGCAGCCGCAGAGAGAGAGGGGAATCGTGGGTCTGCGCGCACAGGCGCGCAGACGAATCTTTCGTGCGGAAAAAAACTATTTTCCAGACGTCTGGAAACGATCCCAGACGTCTGGTCAGACGTCTGGATTTGATCCCAGACGTCTGGTCCGACGTCTGGGTCACCTCCCAGACGTCATAAAATACGTCTGGGGCACGCGTTCGTAACAATGAGCATACCTACCCCACCCACGACCTAGAGTTGGCAACTGTTGTCTTCGCGCTGAAGACCTGGAGGCACTACTTGTACGGTGAGACCTTCGAGATTTTTACAGATCACAAGAGCCTCAGATACCTTTTTGATCAGAAGGAGCTCAACATGAGACAGAGACGTTGGTTGGAGCTCCTGAAGGACTACGACTGCAGCATCTCCTACCACCCGGGAAAGGCCAATGTGGTGGCTGACGCCTTGAGCCGTAAGGCACCCTCACGCTTGGCCAGTCTACAGTTACAGAGTTGGAGCCTTTTGGAGGAGGTGGCCAGTTGGCGACCTCTAGAGTTACGAGGGTACTGTGGGGCAGTGACGATGACACGGCAGACTAGGCCAGAGTTGATGGACCGCATCATCACAGGACAGATGGCCGATCCGTACTTGCGGTCTTTGCGCAACAGAGTACTATCAGGAGATCCAGGTGACTTCTCTTTCACAGACCAGGTGCTACATTTGAGGGGACGGTTGTGCGTTCCCATAGACGAGGAGCTGTTGAGAGAGCTCCTGACTGAGGCACACGGTTCCAGATTCACCATACATCCCGGGAACACGAAAATGTATCACGACTTGAGACGCGAGTTTTGGTGGAGAGGGATGAAGCGGGATGTGGGTGAGTTCATGCAACAGTGCTTAGTGTGCCAGCAGGTGAAAGCCGAGCATCAGAGGCCTGCAGGGCCGCTTCAGCCGCTTCCAGTGCCAAAGTGGAAGTGGGAGAGCATCACCATGGACTTGGTGGTGGGCTTACCTGTTACCCAGCGGGGACACGACGCAGTCTGGGTAATAGTGGATAGACTGACGAAGACGGCGCATTTCTTGCCGATCCGAGTCACTTTGGGACCAGCACAGTTGGCAGAGAGGTATATCCGTGATGTCGTACGACTACACGGAGTTCCGTGGGAGATCTTATCCGACCGGGATACCCGCTTTACGTCCCAGTTTTGGGCTGAGTTTCAGCAGGCCTTGGGGACGAGGTTGAGGTTTAGCACAGCTTACCACCCCCAGACGGACAGACAGTCTAAGCGCACGATACAGACACTTGAGGACCTTTTGCGTGCCTGTGTACTGGACTGGAGGGGCTCTTGGGAGGAGCACCTGCCCCTGGCAGAGTTTGCATACAACAACAGTTATCACTCGAGCATCAGCATGGCTCCCTACGAGGCTCTGTACGGACGGAAGTGTACAACACCCTTGAGTTGGGTTGAGGTGGGGACCAAGTGGGAGGTTGGCCCCAAGTTGATCCGGCAGAGTCAGGAGGTAGTTGAGCAGATCCACAGACGACTCCGCACTGTCAAGAGCAGACAGAAGAGCTACGCGGATCGGAGACGCAGAGAGGTGTAGTTTGAGGTTGGGGACCACATCTTCCTTCGTGTTTCGCCCATGAAGGGCTTATAGCGGTTTGGGGTGAGAGGGAAGCTCGCGCCGAGGTTCGTTGGGCCCTTTGAGGTCCTGGAGCGGGTTGGACCCGTTGCTTACAGACTTGCCCTTCCCCCGCAGCTTTCTGGTGTGCACGACGTATTCCACGTGTCCAACCTCAGGAAGTACGTAGCCGATTCCAGTCACGTACTGAGTCACGAGAGCGTCGAGGTGAGCGACGACCTGACCTACCCCGAGCAGCCAGTGCAGATTTTAGACCGAGCCGTCCGCAGTTTGAGACGAAAGCAAGTACCCCTGGTAAAGGTTTTGTGGAGGAGCCAGCGGTACGAGGAGGCTACCTGGGAGCCTGAGGCGGCAATGCGGGAGCGGTACCCGGAGCTTTTCGCGGGTACGTCTTTTCAGACCGGCTTCGGTCCTCTTTGAGTTTGTTATGGTTATTTGGACGTCTTTTGCCGCACCCTAGTTGGCGCAAGTTTCGGGGACGAAACTTCCTTTGAGTTTGTTATATTGTAACGAACGCGTGCCCCAGACGTATTTTAAGACGTCTGGGAGGTGGTCCAGACGTCTGACCCGACGTCTGGGATAGCTTCCAGACGTCTGGAAATTCGTTAATTTCGACACGCGCGAGTCGTCTGCGCGCCTGAGCGCGCAGACCGGATATTCGCTGATTCCCTCTTCCCTGCGGCTGCAGACGCCTGCCGCGTCCTCTCTCTCCTCCTCGCGCAGCCTTAAAAGGCCACGCGCTTCCTCCCGTCGTCTCCACCGTCTCCTCCCTCTTCTCCTTCAGCTAGTGAGCGTGAGCGCGAGGGCGGCAGCGGCGGCCGCAGTGAGCGCGGAGGAGGTGCTGCGTGCGAGAGCGGAGCTCTGCCGTGAGGGCGAGCTCGCCGGGGCTGCTAGGGCCGGCCGGCGGAGGGCGCAGGGGGCGCGGAGCGACGCAGAGGGGGGACTGCTATGGCCTGAGCAGCAAGCGCGCGAGGTGCGACGCGGGAGGCGTCGCGAGCGGAAGCCGGGTGGTGCCCTGTTCTGGAAAAATTTCCAGAATCGGACGTTTGGGTTGATAGACAGACGGCGAGGGCGTCGTTTGGTAGATCTTCCAGTCATCTGAAAGGTGAGTTTTCCGTCTTCTTCTTCCTTCCTGTCGACTGACCGTACTGAGGGAGGGAGATGGGTGTGCGCAGGCTCGGTGATTCGCCATCCAACGCGAATCAGACGTCTGTCTGTTGTACCAGACGGTGGGAGTGACCTCCAGACGTCCGGGGTGACCATCGGACGTCTGGGAGATAGGCCAGACGTCCCCGCAGACTTCTGGAAGTCTGGGAAACCACGCTGAACAGGTAATTCTCTGATCCACTTTTTAAGACGTCTGGAAGAAGTTCCAGACGTCTGATTTTGCACAGTGTCGTCGTTTTTGACCCGTTTAGGGCCCGTTCGGGTTCCGTTTTCCGCGGTTCGAGTTGCGTTCTTTTCAGAATTAATTCCTCTACCCGTCTACAGTAGCTATACACTGTTTTGAGACACTCCTTGTGTTTGATCCTTGTGATAGGACCTCCTTCAGTTGCAGTCTTGGGAGTAGCGGAGGCACGCGGGATTCCCGATCACGCCCCCATTACTCCCGTTGTACCTGGTAGAGTGGTTTTAAGTTATTAATAAAATCTATTAAAGTATGGAACCATAACTAGAACCTAGGATGTTGCATGAATCCTAGGAATGAGAAATATATGATAGCTCCTAGGTGTTGCATGAATCCTAGGGCTGGAAAACTAGATTGTATGATAGATCCTAGGATATGGCATGAATCCTAGGATGGGAAAAACTAGTGGAATGTATAATACTGCAGTCTTGGAAAATGGAAAGAGATATAAAGCTGCCTATAATTTGAATTAACAGCTGCCTGTTGTGAATAAATAACGTGGTTGGGAACATGGATTGTAAGAATGTGAAACTGGAAAGTGAAACCTGGACGTTTGAGTAAAAAGGATGGAACCCTACGGGGAAGTAGGAGTAGAACTCCTGGAAGGTGAATGGAATAGTATTGGGGAAGTGAGCTGGCCCTTGAGTACGGAGTACCAAGGAGAGCGACTATCCCCCTGTTTAGTGCAGAGCGGAGCTAGCCGCCCCAGGGACCCGGGGTTAGGACTGGCCACTCTGTACCGACTTGCTGGCCCTCGCGTACGTAGTACCGAGGAGAGCTATTAGTGTAGGGAGGTACTAGCTACCCCACGGGCCCCGGGGTTCTGCTAGCCTCCCACACCGACTTGTTAGGCCCGCTGGGGCAAACCAGGGTAGTCAGGCGAGGGTGCGCGGACTGTGGAGGGGCAAGGCCTCGGTTTGGTTACTGTGGAGGGGTTGGACCCCTGTTACTGAGAGGGCTCTGCCCTGGACTGGTTCCGTGCTGTGCTTTGGGCGCACCCGTTAACGGAAACGACTGACCGCGTGCCAGTACGGGTTAGCTACCTGTGCGTTTATCGCACGTGCCATAGTCACCGTTACGTCTGTCAGTGACCTTGGGGTGGTTGACTGAGGGTAGGATCACCACGGGGGACTCTCCCGGCCAGGGAGCACCACGTGCTTCTTCTACTTTTTGGAAAAGACTGCGATCAAGATCGTTCCCACGAGGAACATTCGAGATCAAGAAAAAGATCTGGGGAATAAATGAAATAGTGAGACAATTGAAAAATGTGAATAAAGAAAGTAATAGAACATAACAGCTACTGTACACTCTACTGTTGTCTTTAGTTTTAGTTGCCACTCTACTCAGCGTTTTGCTGACGTGATACACTCGTTACCTTTTTCAGGACCAGGTGTTGAGCAGCCAGGGTCAGCGGCTGCAGAGGACGCTGGGCCGAGTAGGGTCCAGTAGAGTTACCACTATCTTTTGTACCTCTTTGTTTCCGTTATAGTGAGTAGTTCTTGTTTCCGCTGTACTTTTCTTTACCTGCAGTTCATGTTATATGATAAATGTTGTTCTACTGTTGTGGTGGTATATACTGTAGTAGTTTCTTTCCTTACTGTTAGTTATATTCATGCTGAATGTGATTTATTTTACTGCTCTTTTGGTTACTTCCTCGTTGGACGACTAGGTCTTGGGATTAGTCGACTAGGTCTTGGGATTAGTCGAGTCGATCCGGTTCTCGTGTCTCATAGGGACTCGGGAACCGGGTCGTTACAATTCTGTGGGTGCAGTAAGTGGGACCGATTCCCTTCAGATCATCTAATGTCCAACCAATTGCTCTACTGTTTCTTCCCAACACTTGAATCAATTGCTTTTCTTGAGTTTGGGTTAGATGAGAGCTAATGATTAAAGGGTAAGTCTGACCAGATCCTAAGAAAACATATTTTAGATGATCTGGAAGAGGTTTAAGTTCAAGTTTGGGTCCTTGGGATAAAGGGTCCAATGGTGGATCACAATTACCCTCAAGAGGTCTTGGAATCAAGTCAGTGATTAATGGGCTGACCTCTTGATTGGTTTGGGTGTCAAGGCATGTAGGATTAGATTGGGTTGTTCCTAATTCCATACAATATTCAATAGTATTGTCCTTAGAATCTTCTATCATTCCACAATTCTCAAATTGTTTGATGGCCTTAAAGATTTAATCTTAGTTTTCTTATCCCCGAATTTGATTTCCATATTACCAGATTCACAATCAATATTTGCCTTAGTAGAAGCTAAAAATGGTATTCCTAGAATTATTGGGGTGTTTTTCAAGTTCTCTAGTACCTCCATGTTAAGGACTAGGAAATCCACAGGGAAATAAAAATCGTGAACCTTGACAATTATATCCTCAACAATCCCCCTTGGTGTGGTCACAAATCGATCAGCTAATTGTAATGTGACCTTAGTAGGTTTTTAACTCTCCAAAGTTAAATTTTTCATATAACATAGTTGGGATTAAATTTATGGAGGCACCTAAATCTAATAGAGCCCTATCAAAAGTAGTATCTCCAATAACACATGAGATCAGAGGGGCTCCTGGATCTTTCTGTTTTTGGGGTAGGTTTCTAAGGATAACTGCACTAGCTTGTTCAGATAACAGTACCCTTTTAGTTGATTTGGCCTAGCATTTAGGTGTGCACATTTCCTTTAAAAATTTTACACAGGCTGGGATATTCTCAATAGCATCAAGGAGTGGTATGTTCACTTAGACTTGTTTAAAAATATCAAGCCACTACTCAGATGGATTGGTTTTCTTTTTCTTAGGTTTGTTCTAGGCTTCAAGAAACGGAGCTTGAGAGAAATCATGAGTGTTTGGCTCCTGATCCTTGTCTTCTTGATCTCCTAGGTCAGATTTGGTCTCCTCAAGATCTTGTTTAGATTTAGATTTAGAAGGGTAAGGATCTTGGATCTATCTCCCACTTCTCAAGGTTACCGCACTAGCAAAAGCGTTAGGGTTAGAATGTTGAGGTGGGTTCTGCAAAATAGGTGGAGCTTGATTATGGTTAGCAAAACCAGGTGGGTGATGGGGAGTAGGTTGAACTAAATGTGCCTGTTGCTCTCTTGTGTTGTGCTAGTTAACCCTATTGAAATTTCTTGGGTTTGGAATGGGTTGGGATGGCAGCATCCCGTGTTGTCTAGCATTTACTAGCTGGTCCAATCGTCCCATCAATTGTATCCTCAATTGATTCATTTCTTCCTTATGTCTTAGATTCATTTCTCTCATTTCTTTGAGGACCATGATCAAATCAATGGGCAGGTTTTCTGAGTAGGTTGTGGCTGGTACGTGTGTGGTTGTGTGTACCTACTAGGTCGCCCATAAGTGTTTGGTTTAGTCAAGTTAGGACCCTAGGCAGGTTTCTGACTTGACCAAGCAAAGTTAGGATAGTTGTGCCATCCCAGATTGTAAGTGTTTGAATAAGGCTCATTTCTAGTGTAACCCTGGAGTGCATTCACATCCTCAGGATAACTAGGCATCGGGCTACCTAATTCAGAATTTGAGGGCATCAAGGTCCCTCCTTGGTACCTAAAAAGAGATGGGTCCAAGCACAGTTGGCTCATTGGTGGAGCCATTGTTAGGTCATTAATGTTGTGCACTGATTTCTGACCTAGTGGGTTAGGGAATTGGTTGTGGGTTAATATAGGCACTCCTTCGGTAGGCATAGAATTTAATCTGGATTGTGTACCTAAGGAATTCTCGCCCTTTAGAAGTTTATTTAGTTTCTTATCCAAATTCTCCACATTCTTTCCCACGAGTTCCACCTTATCTAATCGTTGTGCAATTAGCTCTAACTCAACCAAGTTTGAATTATTGTAACTTCATAAACTCTGCTCCTTAGTTGATTAGCTCTGTTAAAGGAGAACATTGAGGCATTGTTGAGGGAATTTTTACTTATATTCTCGAACAATTGAAAGGCTCCATCAGCACTCGACTCGGGAAATTGCCCCCACATGCCGCATCAACAAAATTCTTCAGATTATCACTCAACCCATAATAGAAAATAAGGCCAAGTTCCACCTTGGAATCCAATGATGAGGGCATTTCCTAGCTAAATCATTAAACCTCTCCCAAGCCTCATGTAGTTGTTCCCCGGGGTTCTACTTAAAAGTTGTTATGGCACATCTAAGGGCAATAGTTTTTCCTACAGGGAAGAATTTCTTTAGAATATGCTTCTCAGGTCTTTCCAAGTTAGGATTGGTCTACCAATTGTCTTTAACCAATGTGCAGCTCTATCTTTCAAGGAGAATGGGAACATTTTCATCAAAAGTTCTTCCTATGTGTAGGAGCTCTTCAAGGTGGTGGAAGGGGTCATCTGACTCACGGCCATGGAAGTGGAGAATCAGGTTAATGATTTGAGGTTTAAGTTCAAATCCTTCCCCATCCTGAGGTACCCTAACAAAGGGTTCAGGTTGGGCATTAGGAGGGTTATAAAAGTCACAGAGGGGCCGGTCTGCCCTTTCGTTTTGGAGTCGAGTGATGGCCTGCATTATGACTTCCATCTGTCGGTCATGATGCTAGCCCTACTTAGTGATCTGCCTTTCTAAGAGAGTCATAGGATCCAAATTTTGTTCATCGATCTCTTCTTCCTCGTGATGACTAAACATTGCAGAGGGTTTAGATTCAGATCCTAGATAAATGTCTTCTCCTAGGATTTCTTTCTAATGGTGGTAGAAATTAGGATTTTGAGATCTTTTTTTTTTTGAAAAATGATAGGAAAGCTATCGTGTTACAATAGCAATCTGAGAGGGTATTTTATTTAATAAGATAAATGAATAGCAAGGAGAACTACAAATTAGATCCCCATCTATGTATGAGGGACCAGCACTCATTTACAATTTGCTCACAGCACACTGGTCTCTCCTGAAACAATCTCTCATTCCTCGCCCTCCACACACACCAAAGGGTCACTGCCATATGCAGATGTGGTTTCCCAGGTGTCACAAAGCTCTGCCACACAAACTCCCAAGGTGGGAGCGGTTCTTAACAGGTTTTTCTCCAAACTGTGTCAGTAACCAAGCAAGAAGAAAAAATGTGAGACAGACTATCGATCTGCATCCCACAAAGATGACATTCATGTAAAGCAGTACCCATCCTCTTATGCCTAAGGTCACCAGTGATCAAACCTTCTCTTCTACATAACCATAAAAAAATTTGCACTTTGAGGGGGATCTTCAGTAGCCATAGCTTCTTGTCAATGTGGTCGCTCCCCCTACCATTGCCAAGACTTATGATTTTTCCATAGGCTTGATGAGCTGTGTACCTGCCATCCCACGCATAGGTGTCCACCACATCAGGCCTTGGTCTGAAACCTTGTAAATCTGCCATCAAATTCTGCCTTTCCTCCCCCAATCGAGTTCCCTCCCTAATAGCCAACGAGTTGTTCAGCTGCCAGCAACTGCCTGATTCAGACCAGAAGCTGTTCACAGGCCCATCCTTGTCAGCTGTAGCCAAATAACTCCTCGGATAAGTCTCTTTCAGGGTGCCTAGCAGCGACCACTGTTCCTTCCAAA
The DNA here is from genome assembly GCA_037157565.1 of Thalassia testudinum. Taxonomy (NCBI): domain Eukaryota; kingdom Viridiplantae; phylum Streptophyta; class Magnoliopsida; order Alismatales; family Hydrocharitaceae; genus Thalassia; species Thalassia testudinum. Next base: position 886,322 of record JAZHRO010000056.1, read on the forward strand.
AATTGAAGTCCTTGCCATCTCCAACCACCAGCTGCATCAACTGCCAGTTGTTGCTGATGGCCTAAATAACAGAGTGCCAAAAAGGGGACGGTTTAGAGGGATGTAATCTCTTTAGTGCACTATTGGAACTGCCATATGCATCTTTAATTAGATCAGCCCATAGATTTTCCTCCCCACTAAAAGTTTTTATCGCCCATTTAATTAATAGGGCCTCATTGAATTCTCTAAGTGCTTTAATCCCCAATCCACCTTCTTCCTTAGGACGACACAGCTGCTGCCATTTCAATGGTTGCATGAATCTGCCCTCATGTCACGCCCCCTTCCAAAAAAACCTTTTTCGCATCAAGTCCATGCGTTTCCAAATAGACTTCAGAGCTTTAAAAAGAGAGAAATAAAAGAATGAGATAGAGGTAATAATAAAATTTAATAAGATGAGTCTTCCACCCTTCAACAGGAACTTGATGTTCCATCCTTCCAACTTCCCTTCAACAGGAACTTGCTGTTCCATCCTTCCAACTCGATGGAAATCTTGTCAAAGAGTACATTCCAATCGCACTTCCTCAGTTTTGAACACCTTTGTGGCAGCCCCAAATATTTGATAGGAAGATTAGAGTGAGGGGTCCCCAACGTGGTTGAGATTGCATCTTGCTCCTGCTCATTGAGACCAAAGCAAATCAAGGTGGACTTCTCCCTGTTCAATCTCAAACTGGAAATATCTCCAAATATCTTGAACATGTGATCTAGTGCTTGAGCTGTAGTAGTTGTCCCCTCTACAAAGAAGACTGTATCGTCTGCATATTGGAGTATAGAAGATCTTCTACCTTGTATGCACAAGAAGAATGTCTGTAGATGAGAGAGAAGACAGATGAGAGAAACTCTGCCTGCTCAATGCAAGCAATCGAACTAGTCCTTAGAGTGTCAACCCTAATTAGACCTGATCTTGGCTCCCCAAAACACGATTAGGCTAGATCAACCCTTGAATTACTTGGCTAGCCAAAAGGGTGGGACCCCTTAGGACACCCCGCATGGTGGGACACCAGTAAAGGTTAACGCGGTTACCGCATTGACCTTTCTTGTCACTAGTGGGTCCAAATAGACAAGGCCTTAACCTTAGCCCAATCTAGTTTCAAGTCCCCAAGTCTATTAGTCTTGCTTAGGGCATGTCTACTCAATTTTAGGTTTGGGTTTGATGTGCTTTTGGAATATGATGGGTGTTAGGGGGTGTTTGCCCTTAAAATTGATTTTGAAATGTGTAAAGTGATCAGGCAAATAGGGTTCACAAGCAATTTCTTATGATGAAGTATCTTTTAAGATTCTAATGCATGTGTTAATGAATTTTAGGGTTCACTTGATTAAATAATTTCAATCAAGGTTCTGATGAGGCACAAAAAGAGTTTTTCAAATCTCAATTTGCTTGATAGATTTCCTTTAAGTATGGAAATGCAAGTGTACTCTATCCTTAGCGTGAAACCCTAAGCACAGATAGTTCTAAATGATTCTTTTAGGTCCAAAATGATGAGTGGTGTGCCCCAAGCAATAAAATCAATTGGTCCTTATTGCACCACTAACTAGGAACTCACAAATTTTTTTTAAGAATTTTAATGCACATTTTTTATTTTTTTCTGATTTAATGTATATCGGGGGTTTTGTAGTTTATTTTGACCTCCAGTTGGTGATTAGATAATCCGTGCAATCAAACATGTAATAAATAATGTTTTTAAATTTTTTCTAAATTCTTGATTATCTCAGAAATTTAATGCCTTAAATTTCAAGTCAATCAGAGTTGTATAAAAATTCCTATGATATTTTGAACTTCGAAAAATCAAGAATAATAATTGTATTGATAATAGATCAATGCGTGAATTTTTAAATTTTTATATAACTCTCATTTGTGTAAAATTTTGATATGTTGTTCCTGACTTTGAAATATATGTCCAGTAAAAATTTGAGAATTTTTGGACATACGGATCTCTAGGAATTAAATTTTTAAGATAAAACTTTATTTCAACCTGAAAATCAAGAATTTTTTTTCTTTCTTTTTTCAATAAGCAAACAAATTCTAATTTAATCCTAGGGCTCAAGCAAATCCTAAATGTAACTAATTTAAACTACTGGTACTTTCCTGAGCTTCAAACCCACAATTCCTGTTGTCTTGTTTCGTTCTGATTTCCTTATTTTCCAACACACAAGAAATTAACGAAAATAGCAAGTTAGAAATCTCAAATCCACACTAAAGAAAGCTTCGAAAATTTCCGTTGCCTTCCCGGCAACTGCGCCAACTTGTTTGGTGTGTAATTCTCATTTTAAAAGTTATTTAGTTGTAATATAGTGCGAAAACACGTCAACAAATAAATTTATAAAACTCCAGTGAGTACCGGGTCTTTCGCAGGGAGGTAATCTCAATTTATGCAGAAGTGTTTCAATAAAACTAATTCTAACTAGATATATATATGTATATATGTATAAAGCAGATATCCATAGAATCAGAATTTTATTGCAATTAGATAAAGTTTTTCATAGTAGAAAATGCTAATAGAGACAGATAGATAGATAGAAAGAGAGAGAGAGAAGAAAGTGGTAGAGAAACGACGCTGCTTGTGGGATGCTTGTGCAAGATGCGGCAGCAACTCAGATCCATAGAGCTAGGACGGAGCTGCAGAGGAGACGGTAGAAGAGATCTAGAGTTGATGGGAGAGAGAGATACTTCAATTGGGGGGCCCTAGGTCTGCTTCTATAGTTTTGATGGAGGGCAAAAAGGATATTTAAGGCCTTAATCTCATGTAACAACTCTTATTTGATCAGATCCGTTGATCGGGAGATCAACGGCTCTGATTTGGCCTCAAAATACCTTCAGTTGCGCATAAAATGCTCGAATTTGCTCTGGTGGCGACACGTGGCAGCCGTTGCGTCGTCGATCTTTCATCACCCAGCTCTGATTCCTCCTTATGCGCGCACTTATCTTCTTTGCTCACCGCTTGCCTTCAAAACTCGCCTCAACTCAATTGTCTGATCGTAATGAGCGTCGCTGCCTTACCGTCGAAGCAAGCATGTGAGATTGCGCATCCGCCTGTGGCACGCTCTCATTGCGCCACGTGGGCGTGCCTACAACTTACGATCGCACAATTGCACTCGCGCGCACCCGTACAGCCAACACCGCCTCAATTTCGAGCAGTACACCGCTTAAACGTGTGTCTCGCACTTCTGCGCGCGCGCGTGAGCCAACACACTGCGCGAACCTTCTGTTATATATATGTATTTGTTTCTATTTATGCTTATCCAGTCTGGATGGGCGACGTGATGCGCTCGTGGCCGCTGGATGGAGATTCAACGACCCACAGCGTGCGGTGCAGCCTTCCTAGATGGGGCGATGGTAAGGGAGCGGCTGTGATGGTGCCACATGGTGCCATCATGGCCGTTCATCTTCTTTTGCTTGTATCTGGTGATGTAGACCTCCGATCGAGTTGATTTTTGTGCCGTTGGATTGCAACTGTCGATTCGGATTTATCTGTGTGGTTTGATTCTTCATCTGAGACTCGAATCTTTATCCTTTCGCTCCATGATCTCTGTTCTTCTATGGACTGCACACGATGCTCTGGTTGTCTGATCGGGACGATTTCGGAACTATTGGACTCCCGTTATTATTCTGATATGATCTGTTCGGTCTAATCTGATATCCGTGGCTTCAAATCTTCTACGATTAAAATCATCTCTCTTTTAGATCATAAAATAATGATATTATCTATATGACTAATAAACTAGCTATTGTGCAAATTACGATGCCTATGAATGCATTATTCCTAAGTTATGCTAGAATCTAGCTTAATTCAGGTGATTTAGGTTGCATGATTGCTATGCAATCAGAATCTAATAGCTCCAAAATCACCCTGCTCAGACCTGTAGCCCTTACAATAAACTAAGGAAGTTATGGTCATTGATTTGATGATCAAGGACCTAAAATGAGCCACGTGGTGCCCCCACAAACGCCTTGTAGCAGCCACTCAAAGCCTTCATTGCATAGGCGCATGTGATACCAACCGCCTGATCTTCATCTAGCAGCTCTCGAAACACTATGTCATCACTTGAGCTCAGCCGCACAATCGACTGCCAACAGTTGAGATTCCCATGCAGCGTAGCAGTTGAGCACAACGCATCGCAAGCAGAGGATGTGAGATCGAATCGCGATCTACGTGACCCTCGCTTGAATGACAAGTGCACTTTAATGAACTATAATTATGCCTAAGAACATTTAATTTAGGAATTGAAAAGATTTACATTTGGGAACAAATTAAGCTCGTGTTGTGACATTCTTGCATTTTTATTTAATGACTTCTACATACATATGTTTCAGTTATTAATTAACATATTATGTATGTATACATGTTTCTTTTTGTAGGGATTGATTGAGGACCCAACAATTACCCAATACTTTGTGATCAGACACATTCTTAATTCCATGTACATTTTTTCCTTTCTCACGTTTATCTCTTCTATTCCTCACTCTACTCCTCAAACTGAAAACAAATCCCATGGCCACCAAACTCCACCAAAACCCCTTATCCTATGCAACAAACTCCATTTGGTAAGGGAAATAAGTTTGTGGAATAAGTTGAAGAAGTGGAATAAATGATGGAATAAGTGAGTTAATCCGTTTGTATATTTTGATAGGTTAAAGTTATTCCAAAAAAAAGGTAAATTAACTTTACCTCAAATTAAATCTACTTAACCTAGGTTAAATAATTAACCCACCAACCAAATATAGACTACATGACTCTCTGCGTTTAATTCCCCCGCGCACTCTATATTTTTCGCTCCTGCTCTCACGCCACAGCATAATCGCAAACCACCCCTTCCCCTTCAGTTAAAATAGAAGATCCACGCGGAGTCCACGACCCCCCTTCCCTGATTCCTTTTGTTCATCACCGCAGACACCCCCGTGGGTCCTCTCGGTCACGTCCCTCTCCCTCTCCAGAACAGCCGCGCCTCCACCCTCTCCGTCTCCTACTACTCACGCCCGATGCCCACGACAGGGATAGAAGACCCACGCCACTTCCACCACAACCGCGCTACGCAGTGACATCGCGCGCTCTATCTTTCTGCCGTTGACAGAGGGACACACTTCGCCTCTTCTTCTCGCTGACTGCGTCCATGAACAGAGCAGAAACCACCGCGACTAGCCGCGCTCCCTCCTGCATCTGACGAGACCACCGTGCACGTCGACATACTTACCGTGCCTTTGCCACCTTCACTGGCCACGCAGTGACAGTGCGTGGCTCGGCACCGTTACTTCTGCTTAACCACGCTCCACCAACCACATCGCTCACGACCGCACCTCTACTACTCCACCGTGACCATCTGCAGCTCCTCGGCGTTGCCAGCAACTTCACTCTCGTGAGGATGCTCCTCCTTTCAAAGCACCCACATATGCTCTGTTCTTGCACAGTACCAGCCAATTAGTTTGTTTTGTTTGAAATATCGATTGGAAACACTACTGACTTATTTAGTAAATAGTTGTGACTACCGATCTCTTCCCTGTTGCTCTCTCCCTCAATTAGTTTTTAGCATGAAATAATGTCTTCATCACTGTTCGAATAATATTTGTGGGAGTTAAGACGGACTCTATCAATCAATTTGCGTGATTTATGCCTTCACATGAGATGACATTTTACCGATTTCGTTGATCTGATATTGTTCATGTACATTAGATCTTACTTATATGTAATTTATTTAATGTGGGATACATTTGAGTTAGATTGTATTTTGATTCTAACATTTCTAATTATTCTTTGATCCGAGAATTTTCCACCACACCTGAAGATACAATGCATTATTATCATTATTATCGTTGTTATTATTATTATTTACAAAAGAGAAAATTACTTATTTTAAATTGGCACCATTAAAATGGACGTGTTTGGATGACTCTAGCCACCGTATAGATCTTGAGTTGCACCAACGAGAAGATGCAACGAGAAATAAGGAGACCTGGATCCCACGGTTGACGAGGATTCTCCTTCGGCATTGACTCGATTAGGAGAGTAGATTTTAGATCGTAGATTACTAGTTTACTTAATTGTCTTCTTGCCCTTATAGCATTGGGGCTAATTTTTTGAGGATCTATCCACACTTTTTTTTAATTATTAGGTTTATTTGTCTAGAGTGGATTGTCGTGCGGTAGACTTAGGATTGTTTAGTTGCTTGCTTGCTTGCTTTATATATATATAAAACCTCAAGCTATTTGTTTAGGAGTTGCATATCCATAGGAACGTACATGTTAGGAGTCAATGAGCAGCATTTAGATCTATTTTATTGCATTGCCTAATATCTTGTACAAAGATTGCTGGAGACAGGTATACTCTCTCATCTTTGCATCCAACTCCTGTCCACTCACTGCACTCTGAGCTAAATTCAAAGACCACCAAATTTTGATTGAATCTACCTAATTAAGTAGTCACCTTCTAAAATTGGGACTACTAAATAGATTGAGCTTTAAAAGCAAATTCACACTTGTTTTGACAAAAGGACTTGCATGCGATTCTTTACAAAGAAAATTGACTTTTGCGGTGTGATACACACTTCCCGCACCAAGCACGCACTTTAGCCACTGCACTAGGTCTCAATCCCTTAAGGCTATAGGCACTGATCTCTTTATCAGTGCAAACTCTCCAACTTCACTTTGTGGTGGTGGTGTTATCCTGTGACCAAGTGATTTGATACTTTAAAGAAGGGGACACCCGTTAAAGGAACAAAATGATAGTTAAAAGTCACTGCAAGCATATTACCCCAAAAGAAGTGTTCGCCTTACTTACATCTCTCGGTTCTATCCTTAGAGTACCTTTTTACTAGATCACTTGAGATATCATTTAAGTAAAGTGTAAGTCTCAGGACACCTAAAGGTCAACCTAGAATGCGTAATTGATTATCTTGTTTGGTCACCTATAACAACTAATTTGACCTCAACCTTCTTCAAAATAGAATTGGTCAGGAATCTCAAGTTGCCTCATTTCTCTTATGCCACTTATGTGGGAACGGATGAACACTGCCTTGACTCTATTTGGCTAATCTGTGAAGTCGGTTTGAGGGTTGATTAAAGAGACCTACTCAAATTTGTAAGAACTTGAATTGTGTTTGGTTACCATTGTATGCTTGGTAGATACTCGCTTAAGGGTAGATTAGTGCTTGATCTTGAGCCTGAGAGAATCCTTAGGAGAGCCCACCAAAGAGAAAGGAGAGAAGAGATGGCTGATCAAGGAGAAAATCAACGGAGAAGTTTGAGAGACTATTTTGTCCCCACCAATCAATTTAGAAGATCGACAGAGGATAATCCATATTAGATTGAGAGCAGTACCATATCCTTGTTTCCCTCCTTTTATGGTACAACTAGGGATGACCCCTACCAGCATTTAGAGGAGTTCATTGTGGTCTACTCCACGGTGAAACTTCAGAACTTTACTGATGAAACTCTAATGAAAACCCTCTTTTCCTTCTCCCTTAAGGACAAGGGAAAACACTGGTACCAAACTTTAGATGCCACGGTGAATGATTGGAGCACCCTTAAGGGAGAATTCTCGAAGAAGTATTACCCAATGAGCAAAATCAACCACTATAGGAGGAAAACCATGAGTTTTTCTCAATTAGATGGGGAGCAATTTCATGAGATGTGGGAGCATTTTAATGACCTACTTCGGTTGCGCCCCTACCATCAAGTGCCAAAATGGAAATTGGTCGAGAGGTTCTATAACAGATTATCTGAACAACATAGGAAAACCATTGTTCCAACCTATGCTGGAACCTTCATGACTAAGATTGAGGATGAAGCTTGGACTTTATTTGAAATCTTAAGTGATAATTTCCTTCACATGACCTCTACTTATCAAGAAAGGAAAGCATCAATCTTGTAAAGGAAGATGGAGGCCCATGAAGCCAGGCCTACTTAGGATTTGACTTATCAGATTCAACTATTGAATAAAAATTTTGATAGGCTCTTAGCAAACCTCGGCATACACCCACAAGCCGCCTCTATTGTCCAAGCTCTGAGTGAATGCACCATTTGCCAAAGCACTTCACATGCCACTGTTGAGTGTTACTTGGCAAATCAATTCCCTGAGTTAGTTCAAGCAGACCTAAATGCTACCCAAGGGTTCTGTCCACCTCCCAAGAACAACCCGTATTCTAATACCTACAATCCTGGGTAGAGTAACCATCTAAATTTCTCGTGGAAGTAAGGTGATGCTTCCAACTCAGGGAACACAAGAGCTCAACCCATGCAACCCTTCCATGAACAACAATTCCAACCTCCTCCACAACCTAACAATTCTGAGTTAGATGACCTTAAAGCAATGATGAAAGCCATGCAAGAAAACTATGATATGATCATTAAATCTTAGAATAAGGCAATACAAGAAATGCAATCCCAAATTGGCCACCTTGTTAAGGCTGTTAGCCAACGTGATCCTGGGAAATTACTGTTGACATTATTCTCGATCGTGTTTTAATAGTTAATTACGTCGTAGTATAGGTGATCAAGTTTCGTCAACAAATAAAAGTTTTATTACTCGAAAACCTAAGTATTCGAGGTCGAACACAGGGAGCAATTAGAATTTACTACTAATCTCAAGAATGTAATTGAACACTTTAATTACTCAAAACTTTAATTCAAATATAAATGCATGAGTTTGAAAAGTAATTGAGGCAAAAAGAAAGAATTGGACGTCTGATCATGGAATCAGATGTCTTAAAAATGTGTTTCCCTTCTTTTATTCTTGTTCTTCTGAGTGCCTTGCTTCTTTCCTTCTTATTTTCTTCTGCCTTGCTTCTTTCTTCTTTACGAGTCTTCTTCTTCTTCCTTGGCTCTGCTTTCCTTCCTTGGTTCTATTTTGCCTTCAGTTCCTCTTCTTCTTCTTCAGTTCTACTTCTCTTTTTCCTTATGCGAAGGCTTCCTTCCTTCTCTCTTCTTCAGTTCTGTTTCCCTTGGCATTTCTTCTTCTTTTCTGTCTTGCCTTTCTTCCTTGGCAGAGCCTCCTTCCTTCTCTCTTCCTCTGCTTGCAGCGGCTAAGTGTTGGCTTCTTCCTTCTTCCTTCCTTCCCTGCACAGACCACAGCAAAGCAAAACCTAACCCTCTACCCGCACCCGCATCTCTCTCTCTCTCTTTGTAAACCACTCTCCGGATGCTCTCCCAGAGTCGGGTACCCGGCTCAGATCGCGTGCCCGTGACCAGGTGCACCGGCGTCAGGGTGGTGCATGAGGTGTGCTCAGGATAGGGTTGGGTTGGATCGTGCTAGATCCATGAGGTGAAACCATGGACGAGGCGCAGTGAGATAAGTGAGGGACCTCACCCCAAGTGCGTTTGGAGGCAACGAGCAGATATGAAAAAAATAATTTAAACCACTCCACCTCTTTGTGAGTTCACAATGTGGGACTAATTGCTCCCCCTCTACTTTGCGTGCGCCAGCAGAAATCCTTCCTGCAATTGCCACTACTGCGGACTCTGTTGGCGTCGATTGCTGGGTTAGATATCTTCGTGATGCCTCCCTGAGTTAGCTGCTCCTGGAGTCTTGCAGTCCTGAGGCCTGAAGCAAGCTTGGAGCTTCTTCAAGTTACCGTCAATGGCGGCAGGGGCGTGGAATCTGTCAGACACGAAAAGAGCCTCTCGGCCTAATCAAATCACTGGGGGACCTTCGCCGTGTCACGGCGAAGGTGAAACACTAGGTGGAAGGCCACGGGGCGACCTAGGGGTGTGTGCCTAGGTCGCCCTGTGGCTGGATGGATGGGTGTGTTCGGGGGACTGTTTGGTAGGTGTAGAGGGACTATGGATGGGTGGAGGTTACTTAGTGAGGTAAGGCGGAGGTTATGTGATGGTCGGCAAGGCGTGTGGGGCTGCGGAGCGATGGAAGCATCTCGCCGGAGGGTGGTCGGAGATGAGGAAGGTGATGGTGAATAGGGACGGTCGAGGGTCGATTGTGTGAAATAGAGTGAGGGAAATGAAAGAGGGGATAGAGGAGAATAGTTTTAACCTAACTAAAGGGACGAAGGGGACGAGGAGGCGGACGGCAGTACCTGCTACTGTCGGAGAAGAAGACGCCCAGTGGGGGAAGACGGCGGCGATGATGGGGCTAGGGTAGCACGTGCGGGTGTTGCGTGACGCGGAGGAGGATGCGGAAGACGACTCTGCCATTGGTTTTGTGGCAGAGCGAAGAGGAAGGGGAGGGGGGCTCGTCGGAGCTCGCTGGACACCTTGGTCGGAGAAGGAGATGAATTTGAGGTGGAATCCTGACCAAGTCAAGCTGAGGAGGTTCGACCGGAGTTGGGGTTTAATTTATAGGTGCTGGCAGTGCGTTTGGTGCGTGGAGGGCATGCCTTCTGTCACCGACATCTTGCCGGAGATGGAAGGTGGTTAGATACCCAAATCTCTCGTGCGTTCGCATGAGAGATTGGGTGCAAATCTGGGATCATGATCGGGCTCAGATGGAAGGAGATTCCTCAGAGAATTTCCCTTCCAGTTCTGGGAGGGGATCTCTGAGGGATCAAAGAGTATTCCTTCTCTAATCCTCGCCGGAGTAGGATCTCTCCCCAATAATGGCGGAGGGACCTGATTGTAAGATTGGTGAGGAAGCTAGGGGGGTTTATGTGATGGTTTTCAAAAGATAGGGACCAAAATGTGATTGGGTGTACTAAATTGCAAAGTAGGTCAAGATGACCTCCCCTTAGGTCCAACTTTTTGTACAATCCTAATTTGGACCTAAGGAATCCAATGGTAGGGTTCTCATCATACCCTCATGCCTAACTTTTGCTAGTCCCTTAGCAAAATTTTAAGATTTTAACTTCTATTCTAGACCATGAGTTTCTTTCATCAGTTATGAATAGTTCATTTTCTTTTTCTTTTGATTAGATCAGAATGTCAACAATAGGCCTAGAGGTATTCAACTACCAACCAAGATCTGGATTTGACCAGCTTTAGCCTCGGTCCTCCGCAAAGGTTTTTAAGGCCCGCAGAAACTATCTTAGGGTTCATTGGACTCCGCGGTTAAAGCACCTGTGCTTGAGACATTTTTAGCCTAGGTTCAGTTTGCAGTGCATTTTTGTAAGAGAGAGATAGAGGATTTATTTGTTTAGAGAGTTTTCTCTCTCTTTTCTTTTTATTTCTAACTTCGGATTGGCTTCTCAACACGGTCTGTATCGGATTCCTCGTCCCCATCATCAATCCTCAAAGGTCCCTAGCAATCGATGCTTCATGATAGCACCGCCCATGGCAACCCCCAGAACCCTGGCTTTCGAGATTTTGAGATAATCTCGCCCATGCCGTTTCGTGGCCAAATCCAGACCTTGGCAATCGACATTTCGTGATAATGCCGCCCATGGTATCTGAACCAGCAGAGTGCTTACATGCCCCTGGTAGGATATGTAAATATCCTAAGAGACAAGCACCGAGGAGGCGATATGTTGTTACGCATCTTCGAGGGGAATTTCCCGCCTCTCCACGCTAGGAACTCATCTAAATCAACTTGTGTTGATCGGCTGCTCCTAATCTAGGCAACTTTTTCAGAACATTAAAATGCTTTTGCGTGATTTTGATAGTTGTGCGCACTGAACCAGACTGTGTGTGGGTTGGAGTGCTTAGGTTACCGAATCCCACAAATCGAAGGTCAGTTAACGAGGCCGAATACTCCCTAAGCCTTAGACCTAATACTTAAGCTTCGCATTTTCCCCAACCTTTTGAGGAATATCCAGATCTTAGCGGATACTTGAATTTTTAAGCCTAAGAGTCTAGCCCAAGAGGCCTAAGATCAGCGTTCCTGCTAATCTCTTTTTGTGTCTCATTAGCACTTTTTTTCATTAATTCTCTTTTTCCTTGATGTGGTCTAGAACTTCAGTTAATTCCTTAATCTCTTACTAATGACTATCTCTTTTTCTTTCTCATTTTCTGCTCTTTTTGGCATTTTGCTCTTTGTCCTCATGAATTGTGGCTTACAAAATTTTCCTCCCTCCATTTTTTTGTTCTTTTTCATAATTTTTCAATTTTTTTGTGTTTTTGACATCTGTGAAATTTTTTGTGAGAATCCTTTTGACTTTTTCTTGGTTCTATATGTATACACTTTACCACCCCCCCATGCCTACGTTTTGTAATGTCCTCATTGTAAACGAAGGGTGTGAAACAGTGTTGGGTTCAGGGGCTTAGAACAGGATAAATTGGGTGGGTGAATGGGACGGGAAGTGATTGTTGCGAACGATTTCAAGATCTGGTACGTGTACCAGAGGTAGGATCGATTGTTTAAGGTTGAACTCAAGGTCTAATAGACGTGGAGTACAGACGGATAATCAGACGGATCTCGGGTTTTTGGAATGACAGGTTGCCTCCCGTTAAGAGCTAAATTTAACGCCTTTAGTCAAGCGGAACATGGGATGGAGAGGGAGTGGTCAGATCAGCAGAATTTTGTAAAACAAGCACCTTGATTAAGAGCCTAGTTGGTCCAACCAGGTGTTTTTTAAGATCAACAGGCTGATGATGTAGCCCAAACCCAATCAGTCTGGTGGGTTGATAGATGTAGATTAACAGATGTGGAACCCACCATATGTAATGAAGCTCTGATGGATGTGGAATTGAAAACTTAGGTTTAGGCTGAGTCGAATCAACCTGGTCAGAGTAGGGCTCTGAAAAATGATTAGTGAATGATGCGGACACCCTACGGGGGTGATTAGAGAATGGTGGATCATGTTTTTCAGTCTGATCAATGTTTGATACCCGGTATGTGTATGGAGTTGAATCATCTACAAATGGCTCGGAAAGAGGTGAATCAGAATAGAAATTGAGTCCAATTGCGCGTCGAGGTTGAGAACGGGTTTTGATCGGTTCTGTATATGTGGAAGAGGTGGCATCTATGAGGATTGTGTATGAGGGCTCTTCTAGAAAGAAGTGACAGGTGGTATCATGTAGAGAGTCCTCATTTTCTCCGATATCATGGTCAGATTCGAAATCGTCAGAGATATTGCGAAAATCACATTCTGAATGAGATTCAAGATCATGAGTTCCACCATAGAATAAATCACATGATGTGGATTCAGCAGCCTGACTTGGGTCTAGCCTATATGTAAATTCCAAGCTCAAAAAGATGTTCTTATTTGTTCTAGGCTTGTGTTATGAGCTGGTAGGACAAACCCAATTGAAACCCCACTCATCCAACTCGGTTTCTATATCATAAATTGGCATGACTTCCGAAAAATCGATTTATCTCTCTGAGGAGGTTGGTGAGGGATATTCATCAAATAGAGGCCCAAAAACATATTCTTCATTGAAAATTTGACTTTCTACATATGGGGCCTCGTATTCTTCCCAATAGGTTTCAGATCTAGATTTAGGCTTGGGATGTGGGTTAAATCACTAGAATCTAGATCTGAATTACCTTTGAGGGTCTCCTTATCAGAATAAGGGGCGGAATTTACACCCTCGAGAGGGTTAGTTCTAATCTCATTATTGTAGGAGTTTTGGAATTCTATGCTTGGTGATCTAGGATCTATGGTTGGCTCAACATTGTGTTCTCCTACAATTGAAACTTCCCAACCAACTTCAATATCAGGCATGTTGTATTCTATCTGGGTTGGGCCATCACAACCTCTTTGTGCCTCAAGCCCGAGATCTGGGAAATCAGATTGATCCTTGATATTGTTCCAAGATGGTTCATCCTCTGTTTGTGGCATATACCGGTATTTTTGGTTGATAATTTGTTTCAATAATTTCATCATCTCTTCCCATTTTTCAAGATCATCTTGGTATTGTTCCCAAAGTATAGGATCTGTTATGCATTGAAGGTATTCCAAATTGTGTAATTTTTCTATCTCTATGTATCCTGTGATGAGAATGTCTTGGGTTGATCCTTTTGTGGCTTCAGCCAATAACACTTGGGCACAGGTTATGATGAAGGTTGTGATTGTTGGGATATCAACTTGAATGTTTTCAACTGGTGTTGAGGTTTTGTCTTCATTTTCATAGAATTTCAGGGCATTCTCAATCATCCTATCTCTCATGGATCTCCGGGATTCAGGTTTCTTGAATGGTAGTCCTAAGTGGTTTGGCAGCATATTTGGATCAGGTGGTGGAATCAAGATGTAGAATCAGAGTTTGAATCAAGATGTAGAATCAAGTTGTGAAGTGAATAGATCAGAATAAAGGGTCCCACTGAAAATGTATGTGTGTGCTTTAAAGAGAAAAGATGAGGGATTGGAGATGTTTTTGACCCAATCAAGGCACTCAAAGATGTTGGATGACTATGGAGGTTCGGGGCGGATGATACCCCTGGATTAGAAAGTCGTCCACCTGAGAATTACCTGGGCAGCCAGAGAGGGAGAGTCCCACAAAGACCCCTATACGGTAGAGCATCACCATGAGTTACAGGGTTTCCCCCACCCGACCACCCTTATCACTGAGATTCCAGGTAGACTAGAATGGGGACCTTGAACTCTTAAGTCTACCACTTTTAAGATCAAAGGTGCTTTAGGGTTTTCACTTGAACTTTAGATGTTTTGTTGTTGTGACCTAATTTGGAGGTTGGTTGACCCAAAGGGTCAACTTCAGCTGACCTGCCCTAAAAATGGCAGAATGATTTTAGGTCAAGACCTAGAAATCACCCTGATTTGACTCCCAGGTTATTAGGTCCAATGTTTTTAAGATTCAAGTGCTTTTAGAGCTCAATTTTTAGGATTTGTCTTGTTTAGATCTCTTCAATCAAGGGCTTGGGTAGCACACAAATGAGGGTGGGTTTATTTCCTTTTAAACAGGCATGTGTGACTAGCACTCCAAAAACCCTATTGTAGAAAGGTAACGATCCGATTCCCGAGTCCCTACGAGACACGAGAACCGGACCGACTCGACTAATCCCAAGAGCTGGTCGTCCAACGAGGAAGTAACCAAAAGAGCAGTAAAATAAACCACATTCAACATGAATATAACTAACAGTAAGAAAAAACAGCAGTAAGGAAAGAAACCACTACAGTATGTACCACCACAACAGTAGAACAACATTCATAACATAATATGGAACTGCAAGTAAAGAAAAGTACAGCGGAAACAAGAACTACTCACTACAGTGGAACCAAAAAGAGGTACAAGAGAACAGTGGTAACTCTACTGGACCCTACTCGGCCCAGCGTCCTCTGCAGCCGCTGACCCTGGCTGCTCAACACCTGGTCCTGAAAGGTAACGAGTGTAACACGTCAGCAAAACGCTGAGTAGAGTGGCAGCTAAACTAAAGAAATAGTAAAGTGTACAGTAGCTATTTTAATTTTCTTCCTTCCTTTATTTATGTCTTTCTATTGTTTCACAATTATCTATTTCTCAGATCCTTCACTTGATCTCGAATGTTCCTCGTGGGAACGATCTTGATTGTAGTCTTTTCCGAACAGTAGAAGTAGCACGTGGTGATCTCCTGGCCGGGAGAGTCCCCCGTGGTGATCCTACTCTCAGTCAACCACCCCAAGGTTACTGACAGACGTAACGGTGACTACGGCACGTGCGGTAAACACACGGGTAGCTAACCCGCACTCTCACGCGGTCATTCATTTCCGTTAACGGGTGCGCCCAAAGCACAGCACGGAACCAGTACAGGGCAGAGCCCTCTCAGTAACAGGGGTCCAACCCCTCCACAGTAACCAAACAGGGGCCTTGCCCCTCCACAGTCCGCGCACCCTCGCCTGACTACCCTAGTTTGCCCTAGTGGGCCTAACAAGTCGGTGTAGGAGGCTTGCAGAACCCTGGGTCCCGTGGGGTAGCTAGTACCTCCCTACACTAGTAGCTCTCCTCGGTACTACATACACGAGGGCCAGCAAGTCGATACAGAGTGGCCAGTCCTAACCCCGGGTCCCTGGGGCGGCTAGCTCCGCTCTGCACTAAACAGGGGGACAGTCGCTCTCCTTGGTACTCCGTACTCAAGGGCTAGCTCACTTCCCCAATTCTATTCCATTCACTTTCCAGGAGTTCTACTCCTAATTCCCCGTGGGGTTCTAGCTCTTTAACTCAGCGCATTCCGGTTTCACCTTTCCAGTTTCCCGTTCATACATCCCATATTCTTACTCAGGTTCATTTATTCATAACAGGCAGCTGTTTAAACAAATTTACAGGCAGCTATTATTTCTTTTCCACATTTTCAAGACTGCAGTGTTCACATATTCCACTAGTTTTCCCATCCTAGGATTTATGTCATACCCTAGGTTCTATCATACAATCTAGTTTTCCAGCCCTAGGATTTATGCAACACCCTAGGATCTATCATTCAATCTCGTTTCTCATTCCTAGGATTCATGCAATGTCCTAGGTTCTATCTATGGTTTCATAATTTAACAGATTATACATAAAGCCACTCTATCGGTTACAACAAGCGAACTGGGGGCGTGGTCGGGAATCCCGCGTGCCTCCGTAGCCCCCGAGACTGCAACGGAACGGGGTCCTATCACAAGGATCAAACACAAGGAATTTCTCAAAACAGTATACAGCTACTGTAGACGGGTAGAGGATGTAATTCCGAAAAGAACGCAACTTGAAACGCGGAAAACGGAACCTGAACGGGCCCTAAACAGGTTGAAAACGATGAAACGGCGCAAAATCAGATGTCTGGAACTTATTCCAGACGTCCTAAAAAGTGGATCAGGGGTTACCTTGCTCTGCGTGGTCTCTCAGATGTCTAGAAGCCTGCGGGGGCATCTGGCCTAGTTCCCAGACCTCCGATGGTCACTCCGGACGTCTGTAAGTCTCTCCAGTCGTCTGGCACTGCAGCCAGACGTCTGATTCGCGTTGGTTGCGAATCTCAGAACCTGCGCGTACCCATCTCTCTCTCTTAGTACGGTCAGTCGAAGAAAAGGAAGGAGACAGAAATACTCACCTTTCAGACGTCGGGACAGTCTTCCAGACGTCGTGCCCGTCGTCTGGCTATTAGCCCAGACGTCTGATTCTGGAAAAGTTTCCAGAACCAGGGCGCAACTCGCCCTCTGCTCGCGACGCCCGGCCGCGCCGCGTCTTGTCCGCCTGCTGCTCGAGCTGCAGCAGTCCTCCCGCGTCGCTCCGCGCTCGCTGCGCCCCCGCCGGCCGTCTCCCGCTGCCCCGGCAGGCTCGAGCCCTCACGGCCGACGCCTCCTCCACCGCGCAGCACCTCCTCTCTCACCCGCCGCGGCTATCGCCGCCGCCGCTCACTCGCACTCGCTCTCACGCACTGACTGGAAGGAGAAGAGGAAGGGGGCGGAGGTGACGGGAGTGAGGGGGAGGGCGTGGCCTTTTAAGGCCGCGCGAGGAGGAGAGAGAGAGCACGACAGAGGGCGCAGGGGGGAGAGGGAAAAAGAGAGAGAGGGAATTTTCGCAGGTCTGCGCGCTCAGGCACGCAGACGAATCGCGCGTTCCAACAATAACCGATTCCCAGACGTCTCGAAGTGGTTCCAAACGTCTGGTCAGACTTCTGGGCCACTTCCCAGACGTCTTAAAAGATGTCTGAAGCGCGCGTTCGTTATAATATAACAAACTCAAAGGAAGTTTCGTCCCCGAAACTTGCGCTAACAAGGGTGCGGGAAAACGTCATAAATACCATAACAAACTCAAAGAGGACCGAAGCCGGTCCAAAAAGACGTACCCGCGAAGAGCTCCGAGTACCGCTCCCGCATTGCCGCCTCAGGCTCCCAGGTAGCCTCCTCGTACCGCTGGCTCCTCCACAAAACCTTTACCAGGGGTACTTGCTTCCGTCTCACACTGCGGACGGCTCGGTCTAGAATCTGCATTGGCCGCTCGAGGTAGGTCAGGTCGTCGCCCACCTCGACGCTCTCGTGACTCAGTACGTGACTGGGATCGGCTACGTACTTCCTGAGGTGGGACACATGGAACATGTCGTGCACACTAGAAAGGTGCTTTAGGGTTTTCACTTGAACTTTAGATGTTTTGTTGTTGTGACCTAATTTGGAGGTTGGTTGACCCAAAGGGTCAACTTCACCTGACCGGCCATAAAGATGGTAGAATGATTTTAGGTCAAGACATAGAAATCACCCTGATTTGACTCCCAGGTTATTAGGTCCAATGTTTTTAAGATTCAAGTGCTTTTAGAGCTCAATTTTTAGGGTTTGTCTTGTTTAGATCTCTTCAATCAAGGGCTTGGGTAGCACACAAATGCGGGTGGGTTTATTTCCTTTTAAACAGGCATGTGTGACTAGCACTCCAAAAACCCTATTGTAGAAATGTAACGACCCGATTCTCAAGTCCCTACGAGACACGAGAACCGGACCGACTCGACTAATCCCAAGACCTGGTCGTCCAACGAGGAAGTAACCAAAAGAGCAGTAAAATAAACCACATTCAACATGAATATAACTAACAGTAAGAAAAAACAGCAGTAAGGAAAGAAACCACTACAGTATGTACCACCCCGGGGCCCGTGGGGTAGCTAGTACCTCCCTACACTAGTAGCTCTCCTCGGTACTACATACACGAGGGTCAGCAAGTCGGTACAGAGTGGCCAGTCCTAACCCCGGGTCCCTGGGGCGGCTAGCTCCGCTCTGCACTAAACAGGGGGACAGTCACTCTCCTTGGTACTTCGTACTCAAGGGCCAGCTCACTTCCCCAATTCTATTCCATTCACTTTCCAGGAGTTCTACTCCTAATTCCCCGTGGGGTTCCAGCTCTTTAACTCAGCGCATTCCGGTTTCACCTTTCCAGTTTCCCGTTCATACATCCCATATTCTTACTCATGTTCATTTATTCATAACAGGCAGCTGTTTAAACAAATTTACAGGCAGCTATTATTTCTTTTCAACATTTTCAAGACTGTAGTGTTCACATATTCCACTAGTTTTCCCATCCTAGGATTCATGTCATACCCTAGGATCTATCATACAAACTAGTTTTCCAGCCCTAGGATTTATGCAACACCCTAGGATCTATCATTCAATCTCATTTCTCATTCCTAGGATTCATGCAATGTCCTAGGTTCTATTTATGGTTTCATAATTTAACAGATTATACTTAAAGCCACTCTACCGGTTACAACAAGCGAACTGGGGGTGTGGTCGGGAATCCCGCGTGCCTCCGCAACCCCCGAGACTGCAACGGAACGGGGTCCTATCACAAGGATCAAACACAAGGAATTTCTCAAAACAATATACAGCTACTGTAGATAGGTAGAGGATGTAATTCCGAAAAGAACGCAACTCGAAACGTGGAAAACGGAACCCGAACGGGCCCTAAACGTGTCGAAAACGACGAAACAGTGCAAAATCAGACGTCTAGAACTTATTCCAGAAGTCTTAAAAAGTGGATCAGGGGTTACCTTGCTTTGCGTGGTCTCTCAGACGTCCAAAAGCCTGCGGGGGCATTTGGCCTAGTTCTCAGATGTTCGATGGTCACTCCGGACGTCTGTAAGTCTCTCCAATCGTCTGGCACTGCAGCCAGACGTCTGATTCGCGTTGGATGCGAATCTCAGAAGCTGCGCGTACCCATCTCTCTCTCTTAGTACAGTCAGTCGAAGAAAAGGAAGGAGATGGAAATAACTCACCTTTCAGACGTCGGGACAGTCTTCCAGATGTCGTGCCCGTCGTCTGGCTATCAGCCCAGACGTTTGATTCTGGAAAAGTTTCCAGAATTAGGGCGCAACTCGCCCTCCGCTCGCGACGCCCGGCCGCGCTGCGTCTCGTCCGCCTACTTCTCGAGCTGCAGCAGTCCTCCCACGTCGCTCCACGCCTGTTGCCCCCCCACCGGCCAGCTCGAGCCCTCACGGCCGACGCCTCCTCCCCCACGCAGCACCTCCTCCTGCACCCGCCGCGGCTGTCGCCACCGTCGCTCACTCGCGCTCGCTCTCGCGCACTGACTGGAAGGAGAAGAGGAAGGGGGCGGAGGTGACGGGAGTGAGGGGGAGGGCGTGGCCTTTTAAGGCCGCGCGAGGAGGAGAGAGAGAGCGCGACAGAGGGTGCAGGAGGGAGAGGGAAAAAGAGAGAGAGGGAATTTTCGCAGGTCTGCGCGCTCAAGCGCGTAGAAGAATCGCGCGTGCCAACAATAACTGATTCCCAGACGTCTGGAAGTGGTTCCGGACGTCTGGTCAGACGTCTGGGCCACTTCCCAGACGTCTTAAAAGATGTCTGAAGCGCGCGTTCGTTACAAGAAACCCTAATTTGGTTCTATTTCCAATCCTCTTTTCTTTTCACAAAAGTTCTCTTTGGACTTCAAAACAAGAAATGTGTTGTCTGTGGAGATTAAGCATGATTTCTACTAGGCACAGGAATTTGTGGGGTTGGCTTTAAAAATCGCTTCTACTACAATAAGTTCTTGAAAAACTTTTAACTTAAAGATGGTAATTACTATAAAGAAAAGGCAATTGATTCTTAATTGATTACTTCCTTTTGTCTTCCCAGGATTAGGAGGTGGATTAGGGAAGAAGAGAGATTACCTACCCTGGAGTGGTTGACTTGCGAGAGGGATCTTCTTGTGAAATACCTTGCAAGATCACAACAAAGCAAAGTAGGGCAAGTTAGTGTTCAAATATAATTAAAAATAATGTAGAGACTAGTGATAAATTGCGCGTTGCTCCCCGATAATGGTGCCAAAATGTTAATAAAGGAGAGATCGTGGTTTTAAAAGATGTTCGTTGTAGTATAAACGAAATCGCCTTGAGAACAAATAAGAAGTTTTTATTACTTGAAAACTTAAGTATCTGAGGTTGAACATAGGGAGCAAATGAAATTTATTTACTAATCTCAATAATGTAATTTGAACACTTAAATTTACTCAAAACCTAATTCATAGTATAAATGCAAGATTTTATGAATATTAAAATGTAGCAAAATAGAAGAGATTGAGAAGAATTAGATAAAACGGGTGATTCTTGGCTTGGCTCTCTCTTCAGCTCTCTTCTTTCCTTTCTTCTTCTTTAGCCTTCTCTTCTCTTGCTTGCTTTCTTTGGCTCTTTCTTCTTCTACTCTTTGGCTTGTCTTTTATCTTTGGCTCTTTCTTTGACTTTCTCTGCCCTTAGATCTTCTTTTGCTTTTTCTTCTTCAGTCGCACCTCTGCTACAGTGCTTCTCCTTCCCTTGGCTTCTGCCTTCCCTCTTCTTCCTTTTCCTTCCTTGCTGCCTTCTCTTCTTTTCTTCAGCCTCTGCCCTTAGCTTTCTTCTTTAGCCGCTCCTCTTCTTCCTTCCTTACTTATTTTCTTTCGGCTGCACCTTCTTCTTTTCCTTCTTGGCTTCAGCTACGCCTTCCCCTTCCTTTCTTCTTTTCCTTAGCCTCTTTGCCTTTGGCTTCCTTCCTTAGCTTTTCTTCTTCAGCCGCACCTCTGCTACAGTGCTTCTTCCTTAGCTCTCCTCTGCGGCTATAGTGCTTCTTCTTTCCCTTCTTGGCTTCTGCTGTGCCTTCCCCTTCCTTTTTTCTTTTCCTTAGCCTCTTTGCCTTGACTTGCTTCTACCTCAGCTTCCTTTCTTCCTTCCTTTGCTTCTTTGCGGCCACAGCTTCCTTCCTCTTCCTTTGGCCTTAGCTTCTGTCTTAGCTTCTTCCTTCCTTTCTTCCCTGCACACACTGAAGAGCAAAACCTATCCCCTACCCTCCCCCACGTCACTCTCTTAATTTCTCTCCTGGGTTCACTCTCCCAGAGCCGGGTAATCAGGTCGGGTTTCTCGGGCCCAGGTCCAGGCGCACCGACGTGGTGTAGTGCGCGAGGAGTGCTAGGTAAACAGGTTGGGTACCAGGTCCGTGTAGGTGTGGATCGCGGACGAGGCAGGGGCGTAGGCCAGGGACCTCACCCCGTGTACTTGAGGCGACTAGCTAGAAACACAAATTAAACTTATACTACACACCTACGCTGAAGACTTCCGAGGTGGGACTAAAGTGTCCCACCCACTTCGCTCACGCACCCGTAGGGTATCGCCTTCAATTGCCACAGCTGCAGTTGCTCTCCAGGCTCGTTCTCTATCTGGATGTGTTTGCGCACTCAACGCACGTCACCTGGAGCGCAGCACCTGGATGGATGCATCCTGGAGCGCTGCTTGTGACCTCCTTGCTTCATGCTTCAATGGCGGCATGGGCTCAGATCTGGAATACACAAATACTACCTTGCGGCCCCATTAAAACACATGAGGAGCTTCGCCGTGTCAAGGTGAAGGTGAGGGGGTGGGTGGCAGGCCGCGGGGTGGCCTAGGCGTGCATGTCTAGGTTGCTCTGTGGCCATGTTTATGGGTGTGTTCGGTGGGCGTTTAGGGAGGTGATGTTGGTCAATGGAAGGGCGGATGATGCTCAGTGGGTGATGGTGGAGGTGATGAGGTCGGTGGTGAGGCGTGTGGAGGTGCGGAGCGGTGGATGCGCCTCACCGGTGGGTGGCCGGAGGTGGAGAAGATGGAGGTGGTCTGCGGCGTCGAGGGGCTGAAAACAGTAATAGAGATAGGGGAAATAAAGAGGAGAGGGAGAGAAAGAGTTTTGACCTAGTTACCTGGATGAAGGGGGATAGAGAGGCGACTGGCTGTACCTGCTGCTGCCGGAGCAGAAGATATCCAGTGGAGGGAGAGTGGCGACAACGAAGGGGCTGGAGCACGCGTGCGGGTATTGCGCGACGCGGAGGGAAGAGAGGAAGATGGCTCTGCCACTAGTATTGTGCCAGAGCGACGAGAAAGAGGTGGAGGGCTCGTCGGAGCTCGCTGGACACCTGGCCGGAGGAGAGGAGAAGAAAGTGGGGGTATTTCTCCGGCCAAGTCAAGCTGAAAAGATGCGGTCGGAGATGGTGGTCATTTTATAGGCACTGGCAGGGGCTCTTGTGCTTGGAAGGCAAGCTTCCAAGCGCAAGAGTCCTTACCAGGGTAGAATTTCAGGGGATGCCCACATCTCTCGTGCGTTCACACGAGATATTTGATGCAAATCAGATCCTACAATCATGATCAGATGGAAGGGAATTCCTCAGAGAATCTCCCTTCCAAATTTGGGAGGAGATCTCTGAGGAATCAGGGAGTAATCCCCCTCCATTCCTCGTCGAAGTAGGATTCCTCCGCTTTAATGGGAAGGACCTGATTGTAAGAGTGGCAAGGAAGTTAGGGGGGTCTGTGCAATGATTTTCAAAAGATAGGGATCAAAATGTAATTGGGTGACTATTTTGCAAAGTAGGTCAAGATGACCTCCCCTTAGGTCCAAATTTTGGCACAAACCTAATTTTAACCTAAGGAATCCAATGGTGAAGTTGGATTTTAGGTTTGACCACGTTTGAGTGGACATTTTATACAAAAACCCATTTAGGTCAAATAATGAGCTAGGACCCTAATCTAGGTCAAAATAGGTTCCAAAGGCAATTTGAAGGTTCTAAGCCCTAGGGGATATTTTTCCATGAATTTTAGAGGGTTTAATTAATTTTTATCCTAACCAGAACATTGTTGAATTAAGCAAGTCTCTTTTAGGGTTACCAGATGCCATTTAATTTTTAGATTGCTTATGAACCCTTTTCTCGTCTAACCAACTCACTTTTTATCTTATTCAGACCATTTGACCTATGTTTTGCCTCTGAGAAATCTCATTTATATAGTGCAATGGTAAAATTACAGTTTTAACCTTTATTTCATGTTTTCTTCTCAGAACACTAATTCCTTAAATTAAGCCCTTTTCTAGGTTATGTAGGAGCTCTTATTTTCTTTCTTAGGTCAAAATGAGCTAGTTAGGGCTCATGATGAGGTTCTCATCACTCACCGATGCTCCACTACTGGTTCGATGGCTACCGTACCAACATCCTCTCCTTCTCTTTAGTTTCTTTCTTTCTTTCTCAACCTCTTTCTTTCTTTGCATATCTCTCTCCCTTTCTCTTTATCTCTGTCTCTCTTTAGTCCTATCTCTCTCCCTCTCTCCTTTTATACCCAAACGATGACCATAACAAACAAACACAAAATACAATTTTCCAAGGATGACCCTATTTGGACACTAATTTTGGCATATTTTGGACACATTTTCCAAGGATGACCCTATTTGATAAAAAATACAATTTTCCTACTTTTGAATTACACAAATTCGATTCACGCTCGGAAAGCACCAACAGGTTCGTCTCAAAGCGCTTAGTCTAAAATGACTTGAAAATTTGGATTCGAGCATTTACAATGGTAGGAGCTTGCCCTAGTGAGGTAGGGCTTCTAGTGAACTATTTTGAGTTAGAGGAGCTAGAATGGAGCTAAGATCAACTATCTTGAGCTAGTTTGAGTTGCCATCCAGTTGAGGTGAGCTGAATGGAGCTGAGGTGAACTAGCTTGAGCCACCCTTTAGTTGAGATGAGCTGAATGGAGCTAAGGATGAGTTGATCTAGCTAGAAGGAGCTAGGATCTAGCTGGGATGAGCTGAATCTAGCTGAGATCCAGCTAATATGAACTTCTCCCACTACAGAAAAATTATCTTTAGCGACATTTAATATTTGCCACTATAGGCCTTCAATTTGCCGTTGTGTACAATTAGCGACACTTAAAATAATTGCCACCTTCGTTGGTGTCACTAAAAGGTTAGCGGCAATTGTACAATTGTCGTACAATTGTTGTTAAATCAATCATATTAACATCACTTTAATTACCTCAAATAATGTCACTAATGATCTTTAATGATAATTTATTTGGCATTAATTTGCTACTATTAATTTATATTAGTGGTAATTTAGTTGACGCTATTAGTGTCACTATATACTTCATTTAATGACTTTTTTAATGTCACTAAATTAGCACAATTAATTTACTTTAATGACACTTTATTTTAACATTTGATTGCCACTATTAATATTATTTAGCAGTAATTATTTGTCTCTAAGTTGCTACTATTGATTTACTTTTATGATGCTTTCTTATAGCACTAAATTGTCACTAATTATTTACTTTAATGGTACTTTCATTTACCATTTAATTGACACTATTGATTCACTTTAATGATATCTATACGACTTAATTTTATTCTTTACTAAGAAATACATTTTTTAACAAGCACAAAACATATGGACACGAACACAGTCCTTTTTATTAACTTCCCAATCATCAAAGTACATATTCCCCTCTTAAGGGCAATACAAGAGAAAAGAAAAGAAAGATACAAAAAAAATAAAAATACAATGAGAATTAATTCCAGCAAATCTAACTGAACTATGAAGCACTTCATCAACCCAACTGAAATCATATACAAAATCATATTTATCAAACGAACATCTTCAACAACTCCCAACAGTATAGCCTTCAACTTTAGCAGTTGCAAAGAATTTTCAAATATCATACAAACTATCTTCTTATTAGCAGCAGCAACAATGATATTGACAGCAGTGGTAGTAGTAATAGCATCTTTTGAGATTGTGAAGGATAACTATTAAAAGAATAAACAAAAATAGTCAACAACAGATCACCTAGTCTACGCATGCTATAACAAGAAGTGCTAAGATATCCAAAGCAAATGTAAAAGCTTACCTCGAGAACGTCAATAAGAAGTGGATCAACGAAAACTTTTTAGGAGATATCAGAAGAATACAACTACAAAAATAGCAAGTAATAATATTTATCACAAGATCAAATAAAGATATACTGCAAAATGATGCTCATTTTTATAAATTAACAATAAATATGAAAATTCATTTCAACACATGAGCTAATGTTGCTTTCACCTGAAGTTAATACAATCTACAAGGGAACACCAGATAACAAAAGTCCTATGTAGGACAATGGTAGTTGTGAACTTCAAGATGCAGTGATACAATTCCATAATGATGGAAATTTACCAAATTTTTAATAGTAAACTTCCTTTATGGGATACTAATGATAATAGGGAGCAACTGATCCACACCCAATCTAGTGCTCTATCCATTTTTAGAAGGATACACATATAAATTCCATATCTATATAAAAATATGGTCATCCTTTCATACCCATGCATGTTTACATTTGTCATCCATTTCATATTATAAATATACTCATATTTGATGAAAATTTTGTTTAGCACTATTCCTCTGTCCTTTTCTAAAATAATAGAAACAATTGATGTTATCTTAAAAAGAAATGAAAAAGAAAAAAAGAAACATCTCCTAAGAAGTTGTGGGGTTGACATTTTATGAAGCCTAGCAATCTGCTCCTCTTAGTTGATATCGTTGAACTCCTAAAATTCCTCTAAACTTGCAAACTAGAAGAACACCAAAAAAAAAACTATCACTAAAACACACGAATGATGAGAATGGTAGTGATGAAAGGGCATAATAAGGACATACATATTGTAGTTATCTGAAATAAGATCCATTTGAGTACTAAACTCTAGAAACTAAAGCTAGACTTCACATTTTCTTTTGTTCTCCTTTTTGAAAGGGTACGTTCTTATTCTTTTTCAAGTTCAGTTCTAATAAATCAACAAAATTGACTTCCTCACATGCAATCCACATAGGTGTAGCAACTAAATAAAGGAATAGGAGTGCAGATAGTAGAAGTAGCCAGTCTTTTGAAATTCTTGAAATATGGGATTTTCTTGCTTAGAGTTAGAGATATTTCTTCGACTAAATGCAAATCTACATAGAGATCTAATTTAAATTCATAACACCATTATTGTATGATTACGTGCTCTGAAGTTGCATAGAATCCATAATGCACTTCTTTATGTGATAAAGCCTTCAATGATGTAACAAATGACTGGATTTGTGTATGGACATTACAAATAAATAAATGAACCATTATTTAGACTCTCTTCAGAAGACATGAGTGGTTGTTCAAAGGGAATCAACCAATAAGCTAAAACAAGCAACCCATATCTTTCACTTGGGGATTGCCAAGGCAAAGATGGGCTATCATAATTGGACTTGAAGCATACCTTCTCAACAACTAAAGTCAACTTGAAGATTAGGTACAATCTAGTAGTCAGTGATGAAAAGAGGCTTCCATATTCTTTTTAAAGAAAAATCGGTACCAAAGAGGTGTTGGCAACAATGCCCAGTAAAGGAGGAGAAAATATTCCACTAAGGTTAGCATTTATCCCTAAAAGAAGAGATATAAATTAAAAGTGAAAAGGTGTAAAAATGTATAGAATCTAGAAGATAACCAAGTGATTGTCTAAAACAAGGAATTTACAACAACACAAGCAAAAATAAATAACTCATCTCATTCTCAAATAAGGACTTCATAGGTTTTGCATTCTAATATGTTAAAAGTTCCTTTTGATAGCTAATAGAAGCTTAAATTGAAGAATCTCTACTGACCAGAATAAATCGATATTAGAATTTTAGAGCTTAATGAAATGGTTCACTTATTGCAAAAGAAATCTTGTGTGACTTCATAAATTTTATCTTATGAGGCTAGAGGGCTTGGGAAATACTATGGTCATACTTATGAGCAAAGTTTTCTTATGATCCAAACAAAGATCCTTCTTCTCTCATGCAAATGCACTTACAATTCTCAGCAAAGGCTATCCAAAGGAGAATTTATTCTTCAACATAAAGGTAAACTTAACATAACAACAAGATCACTATAGAAAATCGATCTATAATAGGAAAAGGGAGATCAAAGGTAAACATGATCGCTAATTAAAGAAAATAATAAAAGAGTTCTTTTGATTTTTCAACTAATATCAAAGACTTGCAATTGCCAAAAATACAATACTTTTATCCTCTTCATTTCCAAGTTTAACTGCCAAGATTAATGCATACATATCAATTGAAGACAGCTTTAAATGCTACAACTGAGCAAAATGTGACACATAACTTGCAAAAAGATATTAAGGGTTGTCATTTTCCATCTCGGAAATAATATAAGGCACTCACTTGATAACCACGGAATCATCCTAAAAAATGTGAGTAGATCCAAATACAACTCCCTATTGTTGCCCTTCAAAAGGGGAAAAAGGCCTCCCTACTGCTTACAATTAAAAAAGTTGAGAGAAGAGGTCAATGATTAAAATTATGTTCTTCATTTTCCTTCTACTAACCCATCAGGATGATGGCAGAAGTTCAAAGGGACATCTCGACAGTAGTTTGCTTGAAATTCTCTTAAGAATATATAGTGCCTGAGACTAACTGATAGAAGAACCAAACCTAAGCCAAAACTTCTAGAAACATAGATAAAGTTATTGCCTTTATAAGAAAATGCGATGGCTGGTTTCAAGAAATGACTTTGCAAAATGTCGCACTCCTCGATGACCAATAGTAGGAATAGCTTAGAAATACTCTCAAATGCCAATTAACAATTTTGGTTGGTGAAGTCCAAATGTAGCTGGTTCTATACTGAAATGGTATGCAAAATGGAGTTCAAACCCCATGCAACCATATCAATTTATCTGGTTGGAGGAATCCTCTCACTAGCAATCTAATTTACCTAGTCGTATACTGATATGATATGCAGCATTTAAGACTTATGTTCCAAATATATCATCCATATCTTGCAGAAAATGCTTGGTTCCAACCACAAAGGCATGGTCAAAATCACGTAACTATAGTCATCCTACTTTAAGAAGTTTTTTAGTGTGCTATAGGACACTAAATAATAATCCTTAGATGGTGGTGAATTTGAATAGATATATATGGCAACTTTTATTCCTGCCTTGCTTTTAAAAGACATTGTCCTCCAAGTTGTGGCTGTTAAATCAATGCAAATACTTAGCATGTAAACCTGTATGCATTGAAATTGAGGCCAAATGCATTTAAAGCAATGAATCAAGATTTAATTTCTAGCATCATGTCATAATATGTATTGCCAATTAAACTTCCTTCCAATCGTTCCTCATATGTCTATGATGTTTTTCATCCTCAATGACCTCATTTTCCCCACCAAATTCTATTTACTTAGTTGCCGATCCAATAGGCAGGTTTCCATGATGGATAATCCATCATCTTCTATGCAATTATCCCTTTAAAAAAAAAAAAACACTTTTATGCAATTATGTGGAGTAGCTTTATTTTTTCAAGGTGAAAGTGAAACATAAACCCAACTTTCAGCATATAAGATGGCACTTTAATTGCAACAGAATGGTGGTGTTTCTTTGAGGAGGTGAGATGGTGTGTAAGGTAGAATGCACCCTACTTTTTTTAGATTTTTTAAATACCTAGTTTTCCTTTCTATTTTAATTTAGTATCCAAATCAAGTTAATCAATAACATGCAGAGATAATTACTGATCCTGAGTAGCCCATCCATTTTACCTGGAAAAGGTTGGATATTTTGATTTTAACAGCATTTTGGTGCAGAAATGCACTACCTTTTTTTTTAAGGTGATTCCCTTCTTTCTTCAGGCAGCAGGATCATGGCTAAATCTAGCATCAAGGGCAGTTAATCTCTACTTTGTTCTCATCCATGTCAGTCCTAATTCATGAGTACACAAAAGCATTTGCAATCTCACTGCCTCCCTAACAATCTATATGGGTTCAACTCCTGCTACATGCATCCATAGGTTCTCAAGTCCTGGTTAATTTGCATCATAGCCATGCCTCAATCTCCTCCATTGAAATTGCATAGTGCTTTCTCACACACAGCCCTTTTACATAATGGAACACCAATACAAGGTACATGACATAATTTGAATTAGGCTGCTTTGGTTTATCAGAATTGCAATAGTCCTTTAATGAGATCATACATCTTATAGATGACATTTCAAACTGGAAACCAAAAACTCACATCCTTGCTTGCATAAGAGACTTAAAAACCATCAAACTTATATAAAACATATTACATGGTTAAAAGTAACAAACTTGCATGATAAAGGATAGGGACAAAGCAAAATTAACTCCCATCAAGTCCCCACCTTTCTAAACTGAACTTCAAAGAGGAAAACTTCTTCAGCTCCTCAAATCAACAACTTTCTTGGCCTCGTCCATCTACTCGATCACCTCCATGGCCACCACCTCATTGTCATTGAAATATGTCATGTATGGTTGGCCATCAAAAGCATTTCAAACAGAAGAAATCAAAAACTTAAACCCTTCCTTGTATTAAGGACCTGAATTTTCTTTCTTGGAAAGAGATATGGGATTTGATTTTTTTTTTCAAAAGAGGAAAGGATGACTACACATGGTTCACCCAAAATTTTATTAGAGGATGTGGCAAAATTACATCACTAGTTACAAAAAGTCCCACTCCAACAAAGATGAGCCATAACAACTAGTTATCACTACAGCATACTTAGGTTTTCAGGATATCCAATGTTACCCAAAAAGATAGGATATCCTAGTTTGGTTAGCAGGATATTCTAAGGAAGGATGACTCACAAATTACTAATTCCATAATGGTAACCCATCCTAACTTTTAATAAGAATAAGGAAGAAGTCACATCCTCCACTTGATTCTTTCTCTTCCCACAACTTATTCCCAAATCTAACTCCAATACCCAACAACACATAAGGCTGCTCTTGGAAAAGTTTTTCAGTTTAAGACTAGTTAAGATTTAGAAAATGTTAAGATTTGGTGGTGGTGGAATAAGTGGTGGATTAATGAAGCATAGATGTAGTAGGTGTGTTGATATATTGTAAATAGTTGTTTTTATTTGTACTGGGAATGGGTTATTGGAGGTAGATGTGATGGATAAGTTTTTTTTGAAAAGTAGAATGAGTTGATATGTTGTAAGTGTTATTTATTTTTATTTGTATTAGAAGTGGGTTAGTGGAGTTAATGTAATGGCTGAGTTAGTATATTGTAAGTAGTATGGGAATAGATGCGATCGCTAACCATTGATACTCTACATTATTCATGGATTGTAGCATTTTCCCAACCGAATAGGATAAATCATCCATTTAATACTCTACCAAACATGACCTAAAGGATTATCTCACTTTGCAGAAGACATATTTCAAAATATATTATTCCCTTGACAAAATTAGGGCCCAAACTATCAAACTCACACAAAGGACAAGCATGAACAACACACAAAAAAACTAGTTGCATTAGGAGAACGTAGTCACCTCTACAACCTTCAACCCCTCAAACCGAGGTTGCAAAACTTGATCAAGTAAGACAATTAATCAGCTGTGTAATCCTACTCGATGCCTTGGACAATTCAAGGAACCATACTTAGGCCTTACACAGTTGGGTCGAGCAATGGACCTTATAATCAATTGGTTTAGTTGGACGAGGAAAAGGGCATCTATTATGAGATTCTCACCTAGATAAGCTCTTCATCCCTTGAACCTAATTATCCATGTTTAAAGCCTTGAAACTTATATTATTTGCTTCCATTGGAGACATGGTCTAAAGTTTATTTGCATTACTTTGAATTTCAAAATGGTTGTTTGTGTGTATCTTAGTGGGATTTCCATTTTATCTATGTGGCTCAGTAGTAAATTTATGCAAGTCATACATCTTTTTAATATATTTTATAAATGTATCTATATATTAAAATATTTAAATATTAAAAAATACTTGACTTACGAATAATTCCCAATAACTTCCTCGTATACGATATACTTCTTACTCAGAGACTTTATGTTTGGTAGTCGTAGAGCACGTTTTTGATAGGAAAATGCGTCGTACTATAGTGCATAATACGATCAAAAAAAAATATTTATAAAAAGATAACGAGACTTTGAGTTCCGGTCGTTCGTCTTCGGGAGGCGTTTGTTCAAATTTGAAATCGATCTTTTATCGCTCTACTTATTTAGAATCGCACGCCGGTTTCCAATCTTAGGATTAGAGTTTTGCCACTTCTATTGTGAACTCTGATTACATGCGTGTGTGTTAGATAGATAACGAAGGTGAAAGTATGAGTTTCGGTGCGCACAATTCTAGTTATGTGGTGACTGTTTACGGAAAATGCATTTATAGTTAAATCTTCTATATTTTCCGGAATCGACATGCTTGTTGCAATATATATATAAATGAAAAGTAGGCAACTTGAATCACACGAAATAGATTGCAACCAATAAGCTCATGATGATTTTCAACATAGAGATATGCATATAAAAAAAAAAAATCTTTCATTCATTCATTCAGGAGGATGTTTGCAACATGGAATTTAGAGGAAAGCTTGTAAAGGAAAGCTTGAAAAACACAAATCTAGCTAACAAAAAATGATCGCATATAGGAATCTATGGGGGGATTTTGCATGCATCATTGGGGGAGAATAAGAGCTACACTACTAAGTAGTAAATGAAAGCAATAAAGCTATGAAGAGCTAAGCTACTAATCTAGCAGAAAAGGACAATCGGGGGAGGGCTCTGATGGCCTTTGAGTGGCTGAGAGGAGAAGGAGGGGCAGCCAATGGTGCTTAGGCTGGGCCTTGGAGAGAGGTTGGGGAGATGATCCAGCATCCTGGTGTGGAGATGGTGGCTTCCATGGTGCACAACTCGTGGAGGTGGAGTGGAGGTGAGGGTAGCTAACCTAGATGGATGAATGAATGCCAAGAATGGGATGGGTACAAATGGCCACCCCTTAAGTCTCTCTAGAGAAGTGTGGAACTCTCTAGAGAGAGCCCCATAAGTGGCCTGCCATGGTGAGAGAGAGGTAGTTCTTAGATCCATAAAAAGTGGATCTAAGAATTGAATGGTTCTTGGTTGCTAAATTTGGCAACCAAGAGTGGCGCCACTTTGAAGAGAGTTCTAGAGAACTCTAGATGGGTGTGTGTGTGTGAATGTGTGGTCGTGCCCTATGTGGCTAAGTGGTCTAGGTTAGGTCCTAAGGGGTTTAGGTAGGTGTAGGCCTTAAAATAGGGTTGAAAACCCTAATTGCTAAGGAGGAATTGCAATTAAACTTAACATAAGTTCAATTGAATGAGTGTGAACCTAATTGAGAGTGAAATAACTCAATTAGGTTGGGCTTAGGTCAATTGGACTCTCACTGAGTCCAATTGGACTTGTGTGGGTTGAGATCTGAGCTCAATTGGACCCTATGAGTCCAATTGACTTAGGTAATGGTAATTGACTATGATCTAAGCCAATTGGGTTTAGTGAGGACCTAATTAGGTCCTTAGGGAGGTCTAGAGGCGATGTACTAGGGTTAGGGTGCCTTAATTTAGGTTCCTATAGGGTTGGAATTGAGTTTAGGGAGCTAGAGATCCAATATCAAGGCTTGAATCTCAAAACAAGACCTGGAGAATAGTTCTAGACGTCCAAAAATGGAATCGGACATCTTATACTAAAAAATTAGAAGTCCAGACTTGTTGTCTGGATGTCCAATCAGAGTCAAGAAGGATTCAAGGTTCTGTCTTGGGTATTCTGTAGAAATTGGATGTCTGACCAAGTGTCTGGACGTCCAATAACACTGCAGAAGTGGGTTTAAGGCGTGCAGGGGTTAGCTAAGGGTTATGGACATCCTATAATTCATCTGGACGTCCAGATAAAGGCTGAAATTGGGGTTTTAAGGTTTCCTAGGGTACGGTGACCTAATCTAAGGGTGGCTAAGCCTTGGAGAAGTCTCTAGGCTATCCTAAGGCTAGGATGGACCTAAGTTCTTCACATTTTACTGCTTTATTCCTACTTAATAGAGTAGCATGCCTTAACTCCCTTACATTATTATCTACTACATCTAATCTAAGTCTTTTGCTCCAGCTCTGCTACAATACCTGTTATTCTTCTATTCTCCTGATCTAGCTTCGGATCCAGCTTCAGATCCATCTTATTACCTGTAATTGACATAATGCACCTAATCAGCACATTATAGCATTATTTTATGCATATCTAAACAGTAAAGTTGCAGATAATGCTTATGCATGCATGAATTACCCTAACTTATGCTGAGTCTTAGCCTAATTTAGGTCAATTAAGACATATGATTGCTGCGCAATCATACCCCCATGCCTAAATCTTACTAGTCCCTAACAAAGGTGAAACTAAATTATTCACAAAAGGGTTCTTAAGGGATTGATTATTTTATTAAGTGTATGCCTAGAGATTTTTCTCCTTTTTGTTTTCGTCCTATGCTCTAGAAATCCAGACAATCATGAAAGTGTAGTTATGTAGCTTTTGCAACGGATTCGAGTGAAAAACTAATTCACTTCTAAAGCTTGTACTTGACCCCTAATAAAAATTCTAGTGGGATAGGTGGACTTCTTCCCTCGAGGTATTCAAGATATTCTATGAATTCCACCTGGCTTCAAGCTTAGGTAGAGAATCTTAGAGGGAAAATATTATATATTTGGTGGCTCACTCTCGACTAGTGCTACATAGAGATTAGTACTATAGATTCTAGATTCCCAAATTATTACGTAACTCAACATAGAGAAAAATGAGAAAAACTATGCTCTCTTTTGGTTCCTTTGTATTCGTTCTCTTTTTCTTTTTCTTTTTCTTTTCTTTTCTTTCTTTTTCTTAGAGCTCACAATCTCACCAGATACACACATATGACCTATATTTGGTGGTCTCACTTGGCATTAACACTTTAATTGAGTTCCCATAACTCAAACTCCAAGTCAAAATTCCTCAGCCAGTATTCAGGCAGTCAGAAACACAAGAAAGGTGGGTTAAGGCCATATTTGGTGGATCTTAAATTTATTTGGTGGTATTGCCTCAATTCAACTAAAATAAGCACTAAATATTCATTCTTTTTTTCTTTGGTTTTTCTTCTTTTTCTAATTTTTTTCAATTTTTCTTTCTTTTCATCATTTTTTTTCTTTTATTTTTCATTTTTCTTTCAACACAACACAACTAGCACACATCCATGAACTTTATTGAGGAGGCATTATTAGGGATTGATGGTACTCAAGAGACATTGAGTGGCTTATTTGGTGAAAGTGCCTATTCACGGCACTGAGAGAGATGGATAGGATGGTGTATTTCTGACCTTGACATCAATACCCTCCTTTAGCCGAAGATTTCATAAGGAATGGTCGTAACCATCAACATTAGCCCTAGTTTTATAAAAACTCGCTCTCCACGTATTTGACTTATTTGGTGGCTCTCAAAATTTCACACAAAATATATACGCAGGAATCAAGATCGAAAACTATGCCTAATCTCTGAGTATCATCACCTAATTATCTAGGATTCCGGATTCCTTACACTAATCTTAGAGCACCAGTACACTCTACTCTCATCTCACATTATTTGGTGGATTTTGGAAGAAAATCTGCCTGACTCCTAAAACACTGTCCAGGGGTTCAAGAGAAGAAGCCCTGCTTCTTCTCGATAGACTAAAGACGTTTATTAGCCTTCACCGTGAATCCATTGCAAATTCTATGTGTGTGAAAAGTTGTACTGGATTCCAGATTACATGAATCAACTAGAGGATAAAATCCCTAATGCATTCTCTTAATAAGATAATATTATTCATGGATGCACTATGTATATATGTTATAAACAACCTCTTATTTTTGTACTTCATGAAATTTCCCTTTTAGGTTACATTTAGCTTGCCCCTAAATTTAGAACAAAAGGGTGAGCGGGTGAGTTGGAAGTGGTTGTTGCGGATGATTTTTAGCTCCAATGCGAGCATTGGAAGTGGTGTCGGTTGTTCTTTTATTTAGAATCCTAAAGTACGTGTAACATGCAGCTTCGAGGTTTTCCTAAGGGTTGGCATAAAAATTTTTCAGTTTTACTGTATCTACCCCCTCATGCCTAAGTTCTTGCATGTCCTCATGCATGAATATAAAAGAAAATAAATACAGAGGGAGTAAATGCGTAGAAATCACCTGTAATTGCTCTTGAAATTATACATTTAGCACCGACCAACCTGACAGTATGCAATATGCAGAAAGAAAATATGCTAAAAGAAAAATATGCTATATAAAAAAATGAATATGTAAAGGGTGATGGATGCGGGATAGATGCTGAGTTTAACGCCTCCAACTGGGTGAAAACTTAATCACACGTCCTTAATAAGATGAATGATCTTGTCAGCTGGAGGAGGTTCCTGGGCCAAAAATGGCTTGAGGTGCTGGCCATTTACTATAGATATATGCCCAGATTTTGGGTCCTTGATCTGGACCACCCCATTAGGATATGGGTGAATCACAACATATAGGCCAGTCCACTTGTACTTGAGCTTCCCTGAAAAGAATTTCAGTCGCAAATCAAACAACCAGACTTGCTGGTTGGGCGTGAATGATTTCCTCCGAATGTGGCGGTCATGAAAGGCCTTGGTCTTGTCCTTGTATATCAATGCTTTCTCATAGGCCTCCCACCGGATCTCTTCTAATTCGTTGAGCTGGAGTTTCCGTTCTTGACCTCCTGATCGAGGTCAAGGTTACATTTTTGCACTGCCCAAAAGGCGCGGTGTTCTAGCTCTACAGGAAGGTGACAAGCCTTGCTATATACCATACGATATGGTGACATTCCGAGTGGGGCTTTGTATGCGGTCCGATATGCCCAGAGTGCATCAACTAATTTATCGGACCAGTCCTTCCTGTCTGGTCTAATCGTCTTCTGGAGAATCAGCTTGATCTGACGGTTAGACACTTCAGCCTACCCATTGTTCAGCGGGTGATACGGGGTGGCTATACGGTGATGTACCCCATATTTCTTTAATAATGACCTGAAGTGAGCGTGGATGAAGTGGCTTCCCCCATTACTAATCAAAGTGCGGGGTATTTCGAATCTTACGAAGATGTACTACCGTACGAAGGAAATGATGGTCTTATGATCAGCCCGTCAAGCCGAGATGGCCTCGACCCACTTCGAGACATAGTCGACGGCTAGTAATATGTACTCAAAGCCATGCGAGTTCGGAAAAGGGCCCATAAAATCGATGCCCTAGACATTGAACACTTCTACAACCATGACGGGCTGGAGTGGCATCATGTCTCTCCTGGTCATAGAACCAACCGACTAGCATCGTTTGTAGTGTTGGGCTTATTTGTGTGTATCTCTGAAAATAGTTGGCCAGAAAAATCCCGACTGCAAAATTTTTGTAACAGCTTTCCGTCCCGAGAAGTGACCACCACAAGCATCATTGTGGCAAAAAGATAACACACTAGGGATCTCAGAATTTGGGATGCATCTTCGAATAATCTGATCCGCTCCAATGCGGAAGAGCAGTGGGTCATCCCAGAGGTAGAATTTGGCCTCCACAGTGAATTTGAGTTTTTGGTCCTTGGATAGGTTCGCGGGAATCTTGCATGCGACAAGGTAGTTTGCGATATCTGCGTACCAGGGGAACTCAACAGAGTGAACTGCCAAAAGAGATTCATACGGAAATTGCTCATGGATTGGTAGGGAATAAGGAATATGGCCTGGGTCTAGTCTGGATAGGTGATCCGCCACAACATTCTACTTTCCAGCTTTGTCGCGGATTTCAATATCAAATTCTTGCAACAGAAGGATCCATCTAATGAGCCGTGGTTTGGCATCCTTCTTTGCCAACAAATGCCGGAGGGCGGAGTAGTCAGTGAAGATGATGACTTTGGACCCTGTAACGACCCGGTTCCCGAGTCCCTACGAGACACGAGAACCGGACCGACTCAACTAATCCCAAGACCTAGTCGTCCAACGAGGAAGTAACCAAAAGAGCAGTAAAATAAACCACATTCAGCATGAATATAACTAACAGTAAGAAAGTACAGCAGTAAGGAAAGAAACTACCACAGTATGTATCACCACAACAGTAGAACAACATTCATAATATAATTTGAACTGCAAGTAAAGAAAGTACAGCGGAAACAAGAACTACTCACTACAACGTAACAAAAAGAGGTACAAGAGACAGTGGTAACTCTACTGAACCCTACTCGGCCCAGCGTCCTCTGCAGCCGCTGACCCTGGCTGCTCAACACCTGGTCCTGAAAAAGGTAACGAGTGTAACACGTCAGCAAAACGTTGAGTAGAGTGGCAACTAAACTAAAGACAACAGTAGAGTGTACAGTAGCTGTTATGTTCGATTACTTTCTTTATTCACATCTTTCAATTGTCTCACTATTTCATTTATTCCTTAGATCTTTTTCTTGATCTCGAATGTTCCTCGTGGGAACGATCTTGATTGCAGTCTTTTCCAAAAAGTAGAAGTAGCACGTGGTGCTCTCCTGGCCGGGAGAGTCCCCCGTGGTGATCCTACCCTCAGTCAACCACCCCAAGGTCGCTGACAGACGTAACGGTGACTACGGCACGCGTGATAAATGCACAGGTAGCTAACCCGTACTGGCACACGGTCAGTTGTTTCCGTTAACGGGTGCGCCCAAAGCACAGCACGGAACCAGTCCAGGGCAGAGCCCTCTCAGTAACAGGGGTCCAACCCCTCCACAGTAACCAAACTGGGGCCTTGCCCCTCCACAGTTCGCGCACCCTCCCCTGACTACCCTGGTTTGCCCCAGCGGGCCTAACAAGTCGGTGTGGGAGGCTAGCAGAACCCCGGGGCCCGTGGGGTAGCTAGTACCTCCCTACACTAGTAGCTCTCCTCGGTACTACGTACGCGAGGGCCAGCAAGTCGGTGCAGAGTGGTCAGTCCTAACTCCGGGTCCCTGGGGCGGCTGGCTCTGCTCTGCACTAAACAGGGGGACAGTCGCTCTCCTTGGTACTCCGTACTCAAGGGCCAGCTCACTTCCCCAATACTATTCCATTCACTTTCCAGGAGTTCTACTCCTACTTCCCCGTAGGGTTCCATCCTTTTTACTCAAACATCCAGGTTTCACTTTCCAGTTTCACATTCTTACAATCCATGTTCTCAACCACGTTATTTATTTACAAAAGGCAGCTGTTAATTCAAATTACTGCAGCTTTATATCTCTTTCCATTTTCCAAGACTGCAGTATTATACATTCCACTAGTTTTCCCATCCTAGGATTCATGCCATATCCTAGGATCTATCATACAATCTAGTTTTCCAGCCCAAGGATTCATGCAACACCTAGGAGCTATCATTCCATCTATTTCCCATTCCTAGGATTCATGCAATGTCCTAGGTTCTATTTATGGTTCCATAATTTAACAGATTTTATTAATAACTTAAAGCCACTCTACCAGGTACAACGGGAGAAATGGTGGCGTGGTCGGGAATCCCGCATGCCTCCGCGACCCCTGAGACTACAACAGAACGGGGTCCTATCACAAGGATCAAACACAAGGAGTATCTCAAAACAGTGTATAGCTACTGTAGACGGGTAGAGGAATTAATTCCGAAAAGAACGCAACTCGAATCACGGAAAACGTAACCTGAACGAGCCCTAAACGGGTCGAAAACGACGACACTGTGCAAAATCAGACGTCTGGAACTTCTTCCAGACGTCTTAAAAAGCGGATCAGAGAATTACCTTGTTCAGCGTGGTTTCCCAGATGTCCAGAAGTCTGCGGGGACGTCTGGCCTAGCTCCCAGACGTCCGATGGTCACCCCGGACGTTTGGAGGTCGCTTCCGCCGTCTGGTACTACTGCCAGATGTTTGATTCGCGATGGATGGCGAATCACCGAGCCTGTGCACACCCATCTCCCTCCCTCAGTATGGTCAGTCGACAGGAAGGAAGAAGGAGATGGAAAAATCACCTTTCAGATGTCTGGATGGTCTTCCAAATGTCGCCCTCGCCGTCTGGCTATCAACCCAGACGTCTTATTTTGGAAATTTTTCCAGAATCAGGGCACCACTCGGCCTCCGCTCGCGACGCCTCCCGCGTCGCACATCGCGCGCCTGCTGCTCAGACCGCAGCAGTCCCCCCTCTGCGTCGCTCCGCCCCCCTGCGCCCTCCGCCGGCCGGCCCTAGCAGCCCCAGCGAGCTCGCCCTCATGGCAGAGCTCCGCTCTCGCACGCAGCACCTCCTCCGCGCTCACTGTGGCCGCCGCTGCCGCCCTCGCACTCGCGCTCACGCTCACTGGCTGAAGGAGAAGAGGGAGGAGACGGTGGTTATGGAAGTGAGGGGAGGCGTGGCCTTTTAAGGCTGTGCGAGAAGGAGAGAGGATGCGGCAGGGCGTCTGCAGCCGCAGGGAATAAACGAATGTGCGAGTCTGCGGGCTCAGGCACGCAGACGACCCGTGCGTGTGGAAGATAACGGATTTTCAGACGTCTGGAAACGATCCCAGACGTCTGGTCCGACGTCTGGGCCACCTCCCAGATGTCTTAAAAGACGTCTGGGGCACGCGTTCGTTACAGACCCTAATAAGTAAGATCTGAATTTCTCCAACCTGAATACTACTGCTAGCAGTTCTTTTTCGGTGATAGTATAATTGCGTTGAGCCTCATTCAGCGCCTTGCTAGCATAGTATATGACAAAAGGTTGTTTTTCCTGATGCTGGCCTAAAACAGCATCGACAGCAAAATCAGAAGTGTTGCACATCATCTCGAAATCAAGTGACCAGTCGAGTGGTTGGAGAATCGAGGAATCGGAGACAGCGCTTTGTAAAGTCTTGAAGGCACTGAGACATGAGGTGTCAAACTCAAATGGGACATCGACAACAAGGAGATTCGTCAAAGGTCGTGCAATTTTTGAGAAATCGCATATAAATCTCTGATAGAAACCGACGTGACCCAAGAATGATCTGATCTGCTTGACTGAGCTAGGTGGTGGTAAGTGGGAAATAATCTCAGAATTAGCTCGATTGACCTCGAGTCCATTTTTAGAGATCCTGTGCCCTAGTAATATGCCATCCCTCACCATGAAATGGCTTTTCTCCCAGGATAGTACTAGGTTTACCTCAATACACCGTTTCAGGATCTTGGTGAGGTTATCAAGACAAGATGCGAAATCATCTCCGAAAATGGAGAAGTCATCCATGAATACCTCCACATAGTCCCCAATCATGTTAGAGAAGCTAGTCATCATACACCGCTGAAATGTTGCTAGTGCGTTGCAGAGGCCAAAGGGCATCCGCTTGGAAGCGGATGTTCCAAAGGGGCATGTGAATGTGGTCTTCTCTTGATCTTTCGGGCTAATCGCTACTTGATTATACCCGGAGTATCCATCCAGAAAGCAAAAGAAACAGCATCCGACTAACCATTCCAAGATCTGATCAATGAAAGGCAAAGGAAAGTGATCCTTCTAGGTAGCCATGTTCAGTCTCCTATAGTCGATGCAGACCTGCCAAGATGTTGCAGTGCGGGTCAGGATGGATTCGCCCTTATCATTTTTTACTACTGTGAGTCCTGCTTTCTTGGGCACTATCTGGATCGGACTCACCCATTGGCTATCAGAGATTGGGTATACAATACCTGCATCCAGCCATTTGAGGATCTCCTTCTTAATAACCTCTAGCATATTCTGGTTTAGTCGTCGTTGAGGTTGTCTTGAAGGTTTCACCCCCTCATCCGTGTAAATGTGATGAGTGCAATATGAGGGGCGAATACTGCGGAGATCAGCAATACTCCACCCTATAGAAGCCCTATGGTCTTGTAGCATAGAAATCAATTGATGCTCTTGTTCTTGGGTTAAGTGGGCATTAATAATGACTGGGTATGTCTCCCTTTCGCCCAAGAACACATACTTAAGTGAGTCAGGTAAGGGCTTCAATTTAATCACAGGTGGGTCAGAGTCAGAAATGGGAGTGGGAGGAGCAAACTCGAGGGTGGGAATTTGCTGATCTGTATGCACGTGAATTCCCACT
This sequence comes from Thalassia testudinum, assembly GCA_037157565.1. NCBI lineage: Eukaryota > Viridiplantae > Streptophyta > Magnoliopsida > Alismatales > Hydrocharitaceae > Thalassia > Thalassia testudinum. Next base: position 927,650 of record JAZHRO010000056.1, read on the forward strand.
GATTCGCTTCCTATGAAATAATCGGTTGTGACTACGTTAACGGGCAACTCGTTAGCTGTGGTCACGTCTTCCTACAACAACAGGGGAAATTTAGTAGTGTGCGGATCAGGATAGCTGGATTCAGGGGTGCTGTGGTCAGAAGCACACCCTAAACAGTCAGATCCTCGAGGAGATATGTGTAGTGATATGGTCTCAGTCCTGTGTGGATTGAGGTTCAAGAACCCTGATAGTGCAGACGAATGGGACATTGGATCGTCACAAAGGAGCCCAATGTTACCACAGTATGCCGCATCTTCATCTTCACCATCTTCCTCTATGCGATCACAGTCAAAATTCCTTGATGCCTTGAATATGTCAAGTAGAAGTTGCTCATTACCTAGGGCTATCTCCATACACTCGGATGCACAATCAATGTTTGCTCGGGCTATCGCTAGAAATGGGCGACCCAAAATAATTGATGCATCTCGGAGATTAGGAGGAACTTCCATATCGAGAACAAAAAAGTCTGCGGGAAAGTAGAATCTGCGGACTTTTACGATCACGTTCTCAACCACCCCCTCAGTGTTTTTACTGATCTATCAGCCAGCTGAATCGTGATCGAGGTGGGCTTTAACTCCCCAAATCGAAATCGATCAAATACAGCAGTGGGAGTTAGGTTGATGGATGAATCCAAATCTAGAAGGGCTCGATCAAATGGAGAATCCTACAAGAAGCACGATATAAGTGGGGTACCAGGGTCTTCCTTTCTCGGCGACAAGTCGGCTAGAATTACGGCTCTAGCCTCTTTTGACAGTACCACTTGTCGTCCAATTCTAAGTTGTCGCTTCGGGGTACAATAGTCCTTGAAGAACCTAGTGACAGTGGGGATGTGATCAATTGCTTCGAGGAGGGGGACCTGAATATGTACTTCCTTGAACATTGACTTCAGATCATCGAAATTCCGCGTGTCCTTTTTCCATACTACATTTCGCATCAGAGCCTCAGGAAAAGGGACGGGAATCTCAGGGTCAAGTGACCTCTTACCCTTATCTACCGTAGGTGGCTCTTAAGATGAAGGAGTCGAACCCACCTGCGGCGAAGGGTGAGAAAAATCAGGACCCGCCTGCCTATGTGGTGGGTCGAATGTCTTCCTTCCACTCCTCAATGAGACAGCATTTGCATAGGCTTGCTATCCATGAGGTGGTGGGGGAGCAGAAGGGGCAGAGTATGCAGGGTTCTACATCAAAGGTGGCTGGCCTTGAGTGTAACCAGGTGGTGCAGGAGGCGCCTGTAATATGTCATGTGCCTGTCCCTGTGGTGCCTGAAACCTGGAAGAGGCACCTTGGTTCTGCACATATCGAGGGTTCATGGCGGGTTGGGAGGGCAAGTTGCCCTAAGTCCTATCTCCTGCAACAGCTGGTTTTGTGTGTTCTGTATAGTCTGTATCTGGTCAGCCATCGCCTTCATTATCTGCAAGCCATGTTGTGTAGATTTCCTCATTGATTCTTACAGCTCCTCTTTCAGTGCCTCCAAAGGGTCAGCCCGCTTTGGAGGGTGACTGGCAGCTTGGTGCAATGGCTGGTATATAGAATGGGGTTGCTACTATTGAGACGGGAATGGCTGCTGCCTAGGGTATGTGTTTTGCGCATTCCCGTATTGCCTGGTCTGGTAGTGTGGATCTTGATGTGGTCTCTGTGAATTACCAGACCAAGAGAAGTTCGGATGCTGGCACCAACCAGGGTTATACGTCTCTGAATACGAGTTATTACGCCCGTATCCTTGGATAGCACTGACATCTGGTGTCGGACCCAGTTAGGTTGTTAGTATGGTGATTTTATCGTTGAAGTGTGTATAGTGGTTAACCTAAATCGAGCCTAACCATCTCTTTACAAAATATTTCTTTTACCTGGCCTACTTGATTTTATCTTGGTCACTTTTAGGCCCAAGGTCGAACTCAGGGAAGTGGGGTTACGAGTCAAGTTTCTACACCTTTCCTACAAAGAATCTCTTCCGTTCATTTATTGTGTTTTTGGTGTTTTTCTATTTAGATTTTTTTCTGGTAATCATTGTCCTTGAGGAACACCCTCAAAATTAAGTTCTTGGCTTTGAGCCAAAACAGGGTTCCAAAATGGGTCTTGCTATTCGCAAGAAGGAGTACCTGCAAGTCAAGGATTATCTTTTCTCTTTTACATATATATTTTTATCTTTTTACTAATAGGAAAGCGAAACATAAATTAAGTAAATATAGTATATATATATATAGGTATATATGATATATGTATAAAGGGGTGGGGTGGAGGTGGAGATGGAGTGTAGCACGGTGTCGAGTCGGTCGTCATCTAGAAAGACGTAACCAACAGGACGAGGTGACGTGTGTAAGGTGGATTGGTGGAAGATGAATGCGAATACGCTTTTTGTACTCGTGTATCGGGGAATATCAACAACTGGTGCAGATATTCTCGTGATACCACGTATGGTAAGTAACATGAAAAAATATATATATATATATATGCATGTATATATATAAATATATCTATATGTATATATATATATATGGTTATGAATATATAGGTGTATATATATATGTAGTTATATATGTATATATATATGTGTATATATATATGTAGATGTATATATATATATATATGTATAGATAAATATAAGTATATATATATATATATGTATATAAGTATGTATATATAACTATATAGATGTAAATATATATATATATGTATGTATATAGTAATATATGTATATATAGATATATGTAGATAAATATATATATATATGTATATATAGTTATATAGATATATATGTATATATGTATGCATATTTGTGTGTGTATATATATATATATATATATATGTATGTATGTATATAGACTAATACATAGTACTAATATATGTAGAGATATATGTATATGTATATATATATATATATATATATATATATATATATACACATATATATATATATATATGTATATAAGTATATGTATATATGTAAATATATATGTATATATATAAGTATAGATATATATATATATATAAGTATGTATGTATACTAATACTTAGTTATATAAATACTACCATATGTATAGATATAAGTATATATATATATGTATATATATCAATACATATATGTATACGTATATATATGTATATAATAGTGTATAGGTGTGTGTGTGTGTGTATGAAAGTGTGAGTGTAAGTGTGTAAGCATCGGTAAAGAGATAGGGAGAGAGTGCTGTGAGAGAGAGAGAGAGCGAGATCGGTCCTGCTGGAGTGAAGAAGATGTAGGTTAAGCCGTCTGAGCTTCAGGGCCGACGTCTGAGGCTTCCACACGTGCGCGCAGGCATGTATGCATGCGAGGAGGCGCACGCACGTAGGGGAGTGGACGCGGAGGGAGGAACGCAGCGCACCGTGCTGCGCGAAGGGCTGAAGCTGGCGCACGTAGAGGCACGCGGTGAAGGAAGCGGGCGAAGGCAGGCGTTGGGAGAGGCGGGCGCAGGCAGATGCGCAGGCGGGTGCTAGAGTGGGTGCGAGGCTGAACGCGTGCACGGGCAGTGGCTGGTAGCGGCACGTCGGGTGACCGGATAAGTGAGAAGCTTACCGATCACCCCACTATAGCCACAATGTTCCGCAGACTGGCGTGAACAGTGGCTACAGTGTAAGGCCAAGCCATGCAACCGAGAGTGAGCGGTGCTGTGAGTGCGGATGGCTCGGGGCTGGCGCGCGTGTGGAAGGGTTGCGCTGGCCGGTGGCTTGCGGGTGGAACTCGCGACAGGGCGCACGGAGAGGGCTGCTGGCGTGTGCGGTGGAGGGCGAGGGCGACCTGCTGCTTGCGCGGAAGCTTGCAGGTGCTACTAGCGTACGGTGAAGCTTGGCCGGCCGCTGTAGTGGCGCGCGGTGGCTGGTTGCGGAAGAGAGAGAGAGACAGGGCACTTGCGCGAAGAATCTAGAGGCGAGGGTGCCTGCAGGCGCGTGTGGAAGGCCTGCGTGCGCTGCTGCTACTGCTGTGGGGCTCGGCCGACTGCTGCAGGGCGTGCGGTGGCCAGTTGAGCTTCACAGCTGAAGCTTTATGGTAATGGCTGAAGTGCTTCAAATGGAAAAACAAGGAAAGAGACACCACGCCCACCGACTCTATGGTGAGTTGGGCGGTGGTGGACTCACGGTGGTGGTTGTGCACCACCGTGAGGTGCTCCTATCCGCCGGGTGTCTCCTCTGAGGAGGAGGTCCTGTGTATGGAGGGAGAGGGAGGAGATGGTGACCTGGAAGGAGACGAAGCTGCGTTGGCTTTTTTGTGTGGAAGGACCAGGCTATTTTGAAAGGAGCCGTGCCCTCTTTTATAAAGGAAAAAGGCATGCGGCTGCATGGGGCTCGACAGGGAGTGGCTGTGCATGCAGGTGCAGGGCAAGGTGCGAAGAAGAAGTCAATCCATGCAGCCGCAGGAAGCATTTCAAAATCAAGTAGAAATAAAAATCAAAAGATGGTGAATTTTGCAAAGATCCACTTGAGGAAAAATGTTAATTGCAAGGCCACTTATTTCATTCTCCTCCCTTCTCAATTAAATGCATGCATGCATGTATTTTCACAAATGCATCTATGGAAACCTAATATGTACTGGTAATGCTAGGAAATAGCATAAGACGACACAATTGCAGGTGTATTTTTGCGGTGAAATCAACGTCCTTGTAGGCCGAAGATGTCAGAGAAGTATATCCGTCAAGGGGATACGTATTATAATCTGCGGGTGGTGCGTAACCCGGGTCGTAAGGTGCCATACTTGGATTGTTTACGGGATCCTGATATGCAAGATCTTGTAAATAAGGAGAGGATGCATCCCGAGTGAGTAGATTAACTCGAACAGGAGGGTCTCTGGGTGCATAGGAGGGTCTTGAAGTGGCAGAGTTCAGGTTAGATTGACCCTGACTAATTTGGTCAATCTTTTTCTTGATCAGGTTTATTCTATCCAGCTGCTTGACAATGATATCTATGTTAGCTCGAATAGACTCAGTGTGAGCCTCATGGACACCAACTCGCTGCTGACCAGGCCATTGGAACTGGTTCATAGACGCGGCATTCATCGCGTTCTCCGCCAAAGATTCGAACAACTCAAATGCACTGTTCTCGTATTTTGTGAGGAAATTTCCACCACTAGATGCATTAGCCAAATACCAATGTGTGTCATCCTGCCCATGGTAAAAGATCTGAGCTAGGTGCCATTTGGGTATACCATGGTGCGAGCATTTTCGAAGAAGGTCGTGAAATCGGTCCCAGGCTTCATGCAACTTCTCCTCAGCTCCTTGGGAGAAAGTCGTGATCGCACGCCTCATCGCGTTCGTTCGACCGATCGGGAAGAACTTTTGCAGGAATTCACGTCGTAATTCCGACCAGGTTCCAATTGGCTTCCCAATGGTCTTGAACCAATATGAAGCTTTGTCCCTCAGAGAAAATGGGAAAAGCTTCATCTGAACAATCCCAAGATCAATATTCCTAGGTCGAATCGTTTCTACGAGTCGACTCAGGTCCTCTAAGTGCTGGAACGGATCTTTGCTTGAGTTTCCATAAAAATGACTACTGATCAAACCGATCGCATTGGGCTTGATCTTAAACGCGTCTCCGCCTATGGGAACCTGACTAAGGGTGCGACGATTGGTGCGGTTGAACCATAGAAATCCCGAAGTTGTTCTCCTCGCAGTGGATGCTGCATTCTATCAAGCATCGTCAAGATACGATCCATGCTCTACTGATGCCACTCCTCAGATTCAACCACCCGGGCTTCTAGACGAGCCATCGGGTCCAGATTATCAATGTCCTGACCCGGTCTAGGTCCAGGCCCAGATTAGCCATTGTGACTACGGGAGTAGAAAAAGTGGGGGGAGAAGATGGTCCTGACGAGATGACCAACCTCCTTGGGAGTGGCTCCCAAGGTCCAACCAATTGAGTTCTAAGTGACCTCCTTCCTTGCATACACCACCCAACCCCTGGGTTGGTGTAGCCAAGCCAGACAAGGCTAAGGCCCTGTCAGATGGTCCTTATGAATCAGATGACCATATTTTTTCTTTTAAGTTCTAATTTTTGAAGAAAATTCGTTGTACAACCGACTGAAAGTGATTCCCGCCTCTCGGTTAACCCAGCTAAGAGGTTGAAAGCACCCAATAGTATGACAAAGAATTGAGGTTTATTTCGTGTTTTAGACTTGATTTTTAGCCCATTTTTTTTCAGTTGGGTTTTTAGTGAGTGGTCCACAAGGTGACCAAGCTCACCAGCTAAGTACTAGACTTGACTAAGTCTAGGTTAGCCCAAATGTGATCTCTAAATTGTAACCCTAAAGGTGTAACCTAGGGTTCATGCAATTCTAGGGTTTTGTTCTTTCATTTTTTTTTCTTCTTCAGCAGACCACAAAAAATACAATTAGTTCTCTGACAAAAATTGGAATCCAATTAACTTGAAATTTGACAAGTAGATTCCTTTTTCAATTATTTTTTCAGAGAATATTTTTTTGTAATTTTTACTATTTCAACCAAATTTTTAGAGATTTTTGAATGTCAGGGGGTCAGATATGGAATTTTGACCCCTAGTTGGTTTTTTCGCTTTGAAACAATATCAAATGACTTTCAAAAATTCATAAAAAATATGGCAAATAAATCCAATGAGATCAGATTTCACACCTCACCATTTTTAGTCAAAACAGATTCACGTATTGCTTGGAATTGCTTTTTGAATTTTGAAAAATCTCAAATCTGAGTCAGTCTGACCCCCTTGCACTTCGCAAATTTTTTAAAATTTTATACTTGGAATTTTTTCAAAAGAATGGTTCAGTTTGAAAGATGGTTTAAAATTGAAGGTCTAACTCGAATTTTAGATTTTTTTGTTCACTAGTTTTTCGGAAATAGAATTTTTAAAAGACTTTGAACCTTGGCCAACAATCAGAGAATGGTGGAGAAGATTTTAAAAAGTCTTTGAGTTTGAAATTCAAACTTTCCACCAAAAAAAAATATATTATTTTTCAAAAACTTTTGCATTTTTTTTTCAAGAAAGATTTATTTTTTAAAAGATTTTCAAAAATAATTTTTTTTTTTGCTTTTTCAAACTAACCTAGGATTTAAAAAGAAACCTAATCTAACTACCTAGATTTTTTTGAATTGTTTTTCTTTTTCACGAAAATGAATAATTTTTTTTTTTCAAAAGAAATCGTTGGAAGCAAATCTATCCTAGGGTTCAAAAGAAAACCTAGCCTAAAGAAGGTGTGATGTGCACTTGGAAATCTTTTTCCGCACTCGTGTGTGCAGATCCTGTTTTTCTTGTGTTGTCCTACACATCCAAAAACAAAGTAGACAAAGATTTGTCAGTGATAGTTCAAAAGATTGAAATAAAAAAAATGACATTGCCTCCTTAGCAACAACGCCATTTGTTTGGTAGTCGTAGAGTGCGCTTTTGATAGGAAAATGCATCGTACTATAGTGCATAATACGATCAAACAAAAATATTTATAAAAAGGTAATGAGACTTTGAGTTCCGGTCATTCGTCTTCGGGAGGCGTTTGTTCAAATTTGAAATCGATCTTTTATCGCTCTACTTATTTAGAATCGCACGCCGGTTTCCAATCTTAGGATTAGAGTTTTGCCACTTCTATTGTGAACTCTGATTACATGCGCGTGTGTTAGATAGATAACGAAGGTGAAAGTATGAGTTTCGGTGCGCACAATTCTAGTTATGTGGTGACTGTTTACGGAAAATGCATTTATAGTTAAATCTTCTATATTTTCCAGAATCGACATGCTTGTTGCAATATATATATATAAATGAAAAGTAGGCAACTTGAATCACACGAAATAGATTGCAACCAATAAGCTCATGATGATTTTCAACATAGAGATATGTATATAAAAAAAAAAAATCTTTCATTCATTCATTCAGGAGGATGTTTGCAACATGGAATTTAGAGGAAAGCTTGTAACGGAAAGCTTGAAAAACACAAATCTAGCTAACAAAAAATGATTGCATACAGGAATCTATGGGGGGATTGTGCATGCATCATTGGGGGAGAATAAGTGCTACACTACTAAGCAGTAAATGAAAGCAGCAAAACTATGAAGAGCTAAGCTACTAATCTAGCAGAAAAGAAGGGCATTCAGAGGTGGGCTCTGATGACCTTTGAGTGGCTGAGAGGAGAAGGAGGGGCGGCCAATGGTGCTTAGGCTAGCCCTTGGAGAGAGGTTGGGGAGATGATCCAGCATCCTGGTGTGGAGATGGTGGCTTCCATGGTGCACAACTCATGGAGGTGGAGTAGAGGTGAGGGTAGCTAACCTAGATGGATGAATGAATGCCAAGAATGGGATGGGTGCAAGTGGCCACCCATTAGGTCTTTTTATAGACCTAAGGGAGTCTCTCTAGAGAAGTGTGGAACTCTCTAGAGAGAGCCCCATAAGTGGCCAGCCATGGTGAGAGAGAGGTAGTTCTTAGATCCATAAAAAGTGGATCTAAGAATTGAATGGTTCTTGGTTGCTAAATTTGGCAACCAAGAGTGGTGCCACTTTGAAGAGAGTTCTAGAGAACTCTAGATGGGTGTGTGTGCATGAATGTGTGGTCGTGCCCTATGTGGCTAAGTGGTCTATGTTAGGTCCTAAGGGGTTTATGTAGGTGTAGGCCTTAAATTAGGGTTGAAAACCCTAATTGCTAAGGAGGAATTGCAATTAAACTTAACACAAGTTCAATTGAATGAGTGTGAACCTAATTGAGAGTGAAATAACTCAATTAGGTTGGGCTTAGGTCAATTGGATTCTCACTGAGTCCAATTGGACTTGTATGGGTTGAGATCTGAACTCAATTGGACCCTATGAGTCCAATTGACTTAGGTAATGGTAATTGACTATGATCTAAGTCAATTGGGTTTAGTGAGGACCTAATTAGGTCCTTAGGGAGGTCTAGAGGTGATGTACTAGGGTTAGGGTACCTTAATTTAGGCTCCTATAGGGTTGGAATTGAGTTTAGGGAGCTAGAGATCCAATATCAAGGCTTGAATCTCAAAACAAGAACTGGAGAATAGTTCCAGACGTCCAAAAATAAAATCAGACATCTTATACTAAAAAATCAGAAGTCCAGACTTGTTGTCTAGACGTCCAATCAGAGTCAGGAAGGATTCAAGGTTCTGTCTTGGGTATTCTGCAGAAATTGGACGTCTGACCTAGTGTCTGGACGTCCAATAACACTGTAGAAGTGGGTTTAAGGTGTGCAGGGGTTGGCTAAGGGTTATGGACGTCCTATAATTCATCTGGACGTCCAGATAAAGGTTGGAATTAGGGTTTTAAGGTTTCCTAGGGTGCGGTGACCTAATCTAAGGGTGGCTAAGCCTTGGGGAAGTCTCTAAGCTATCCTAGGGCTAGGATGGACCTAAGTTCTTCACATTTTATTGCTTTATTCATACTTAATAGAGTAGCATACCTTAACTCTGTTATATTATTATCTACTACATCTAATCTAAGTCTTCTACTCCAGCTCTGCTACAATACCCGTTATTCTTCTATTCTCCTGATCCAGCTTCAGATCTAGCTTATTACTTGTAATTGACATAATGCACCTAATCAGCACATTATAGCATTATTTTATGCATAGCTAAACAGTAAAGATGCAGATAATGCTTATGCATACATGAATTACCCTAACTTATGCTGAGTCCTAGCCTAATTTAAGTCAATTAAGACATATGATTGCTGTGCAATCACCTCATAGACTAAATATGAAGTACCAAGTTGTGCAACCTTATAAAGTACCAACTCTTCTACCCCCCTTCACATACTTATTCCTAGTTTTGGTGATGGGATATTCTAAAGGAGGATGTCCTATAGATTAAATGCTCATTCCACTTATATAACTTCAATTTTGAATAGGGTAAGGAACTACCTGCCTTTGTCTGCTCACTCTCCTCACACTACTACACAATCGCCGATGAAATAGAGATAAGGCTATCCCACTTGCACAATAGGTATTCCAAAATAAGTGGCATCCTCCTCTCTTTATTTTTTATTCATTATTGGTTCTAACTTAGTTCTCAATAAATAAGGAATAAGTTTATCCAACTTGTGCAAAAGTTATTCTAGAATAAGTGGCATCTCTCTCTCTACTATAAGTTCCAACTCAATTCTCAACCAAATAAGAAATAAGGTTATCCTACTTGCACAAAAGTTATTCCAGAATAATAATGATGAAGAAAAAAAAACTTAAGAACTCTATCAAGAGTGCAAACAAGAAGAGTCCTCACCTCCCCTTCAAACCCTCCCAAGAGATCTCTCTACTACATCCTCAAGGCTACTCCTTTCTTGTTCATCTTCTCCTCCTTCACTTGCTGCCCAAATGCCTTCATGGCAAGGACGTTCTCCTTGAAGTACTGTGCGTATGGGTGCCCTTGGGGGATGAGGCAGCGGTACTTTTCAAACACCTGCTCTGCATCTCCCTTCCTCTGCATTATCATGTAGACAATTCCTTGGCAAAGGTATGGCCAAAAGTCCCACGGCTCCTCCCTCACCAATTTCTCGTACAACCCGATTCCCTTCTCATACTTCCCTTCTATCACCCTCACCTGAGCCACCGCAAACTTCAAATGCCTCGCCACCTCCTTCTTATTCTTCTCCTCATTCTTTTATACACTTCTCCACAACTCCCTCAATGTGCTCCACAACGATGGCTAGCTCTGAAGCCTTGGAGGAGGATTGTCATCGAGGGTGGTGGCTATAACGAGGCTGTGGTAGGCGTCGATGAGGAAGGGGTCGCGGAGGAGGAGGTCATGAAAGGTAGTGCGAGAGGAAGGAAGGTCTCCAGAGTGGGTGAGGAGGTGGGTGCAGAGGAGGGAGAGGTCAAGGTCGTAAGGGGGGAGGAGGTGATCGGCGGTGGAGATGGTGTCGGAGAAGCGACCGAAGCGGGTGCGGAGGTTAAGGAGGGAGCCATGGGGGGCAGTGTCATCAGGGTGGTGGAGGTCGAGGTGGTCCTTGAGGAGTTGAGCCTTCTCCTCATCAGAGAGGGAAGAGGTGGTGGTGATGGGAGAGGGGGGAGTGGAGGTGAGGGAGGGGCGATGTGGGAGGAGGAGGAGGGCGACGAAGGCGAGGGTTAGGGTTATGGGTTTCAAGAGAGGGGAGAGGAGGTGATGATGGTTGGAAGAAGAAGAAGAGGGAGAAGAAGAGGAAGAGAAGGAGAGGAAGAACTGAGGACGAAGAGATGACGGAGGAGGACGAGTAAGGTTGGAGAACCTTACAACATCTGTAGTCACTGAAGGGAAAGGATATCGGCAGGGAGATACCAGTTGTAGATAGGAAGGAAGACCACGATTGAGGTAGTGGGCTAGCGGCCTGAGGAGGTAGAGGATTTAGGGTGGAGAAAATTTTGTTTGAGTGGGGAAAGGTATCCACAGATCCTTTCCATTACCATTCCAAAAGCTGTTGTTTAAAATTTAGGGATGGTGTAGAGTAAAATTATTAACAAATTATTCTATTTAGGATCTTTTTTAATTATTAAGAAATTTATTGTCAAATGTCTATTTTCATGTAGAGTTACTCTATGTAACTTTTTTTTTCCAGTGGCATATATATTTGCTACTAATGTTATTTGTTGTTTGACAAAAGAATTAGAAGTATATAACTTTTTTTTCCCTATAATATGATTTAAAAAATTATAATAGTAATATATTATATACATATAGTGACATATATATTTGCCACTAATGCTAATTATCTTTTGATAGAAGACTTATAGTGTCATATAAAAGAAATTACCTCTAAATCAAAGGTAATCGCAACAAAAGTATTACTTACTACTATACAATTTGCCATTAAATATCATTTTTCTAATCGTGAGAATTTTCAAATCCTCCTACGCATAGCTCAACCTTAAATGAAATCAAAATTTTTTCTTTCCATTTAAAGGGATAAGTTTTAATTTAGCTTTTCACTCTTTATGCTACTAAGAAAATGTTGAATATGAACTAGTGACCTCCTTTCAATTCCACCAAAAGATCCCAACCAATGCTTTAAAAAAGGTCTTTAGTAGCATAAATTTTTTCTAAATGATCCTTCAAAAATTACTAATATTAATTTATAATATACATATTACGGTAACTTCATTTGCCATTAATACTAATTACCGTTAGACAAAAATATTATCATGGTATAAGTAACAATTGTCATTAAATGAAAGGCTAGCTATAGTGGTAATTATATTTGCTACTAATGCTAATTATCATTTGACAAAAATATTACAGTGGCATAAGTGGCAATTCCCACTAACTCAAAGGTAATAGTGGCAAATATATTTTCCACTAATACTAATTATCATATGACAAAATGTTATAGTGGCATGTACAAAAAATTTACCGCTAAATTAAAAGAATTAGTGGCAAGTGCATTACTTGCCACTATCTAATTTGTCGCTAAAGACTATTTTTTTTGTAGTGCCCATCTTCTACCTTCTTGAGTGCCAAGGTTTACGGGATTTGACTTTCTGCCTGTTTCATTCTTATTATTATAGTTTGGGTATCCGGCCTATCGGGTCCCCGTCTCTTCATTGTGAAGGGAGAAACCTCCGTTTAGGGATCGGAGGTGGGATTTGTAATTGAGGTACACTACCCTCATTTAAGTAGTGTGGTTAGTGGATTGATCACTTTATGATCGAAAATCCTAAGTGAAGGGATTGGCTTAGGTGGTGGTTTTCACCCACTTTGGGTTTTCACCTAAAAATCTTATGCCTCTTTTTGTGATTGTATTTTTGTCTTACAATATTTTATAAATTCACTATTCACCTCCCTCTAGTGCAATTTCATTTGGTATTAGAGCAGGTTTTCCGCTTTTAGGGGTAACATCCTCGGGAAGATCACATGAAAGGGGGATTCATTTCCACTGGCAGATCTGAGGGGCAATCCACCACTCGATCACCACTCTTCGAAGGGACAAACTACACTTATTGGAAGCTGAGAATGAAGATGTGGCCTCGAGCCAATGATTTCTTCGATTGGGAGAAATGCGAATCCGCATACGTCATTCCCGAGAAACCAAAAATGGGATACACGGTGGAGCAGATTCATCACCTTGGACTTAATGCTAAGGTGATGAACTCACTCTACTACACAATTAGCTCGAAGGAATTCAACCGCATTAGCCAATGTACAACGGCCCACAAAATATGGAGAACCTTAGAGGTAACTCATGAAGGTACGTCTAGAGTTAAATCCTCTAAGATTAATGTGTTATCGTAGGAATTTGAAGCCTTTTCTATGAAGGAAAATGAGAGACTTGGGGACATGTACACCCGATTCACGTTAATCGTGAATAACCTCAAGTCTCTAGGAAAGACATTTATAAAGGGGGAGCTTCAAGGGAAGCTGCTTTGCTCCCTTGGACCCAAGTAGGAGCAAAAAGTCATAGCAATAGAAGAAGCCAACCAAGTAGAGGATCTAGACATGGAAAATCTACTTGGGAATCTTATGGCTTATGAATAAAAAATGGAGCAAAAGAAGAAATCTATCACATCGGAGTCAAAGAAGAAGACTTTAGCCTTCAAAGCTACGTCAGACAATGAGATAAGCACCAATGACGAAGAATTCATTTTATTAGCTAAAAAGTTTAAAAAGTTTCTTAGAAATAGAAAAGAGATCAAGGGAAAGAAAAGGGAGGAAGAACCTCTAGTTTGCTATAATTGCAAGAAGAGAGGTCACATAAGGAAGGATTGTCCCTTACTGAAAAGGGATGATGAGAAGAAATACAGGAAGTATTCCGACTACAAGAAGTTCTCCAAGCCCAAGGGACTCAAGAAGAAGGTATTCCAAGCAACTTGGGATGACTCCACCTCCGAAGAAGAAGAGGAGGAAACAAATGAAGAAACGACAGGCTTAGGACTAATTGTAAAGAAAGATGCTTCCGAATTTGAATTTGAGGAGCCTGAGGTAAACTCCTATTCTTTAGATGAATTACAATAGATGAATTACAAGATGCTTTTGATTCACTATATCTAGATCTTAAGAAAACAAAGACTAAAAGCAAAGCTCTAAAAGAAGAAAACTTAGAGAGTAAGAAATTAATCAATGACCTTGAAGAGAAGAATCTAATTCTTACTAAGGAAACCACTGCCTTGGATATGCAAATAAGAAACCTAATGAATGGAAAAGAGTCATCAACAAATGATTTGTATACGACAATGAGTGAACAAAAATTTCTAGATAGAGAAGAATTACTCAACAAAATCCATGTACTTGAAAAATCAAACTCCTTTAAAAAGGATGAGAATAGCTTACTTAGAGTGGAGATTAGAGGACTAGAAGATAAACTAGATAATGAAAATAGAGATAAATCACCTTAAAGAAAAATCAAATCAACTTCTTAAGGACTTAGCCAAATTTACAAAGGGGAAAGATAACTTGGAAAAGCTCATTGCCCATTAAAAACCTTCCTCGAGTAAATTTGGACTAGGCTTATGAACCTAGTCAAAGTGAGCCGAAAAATGATCCTTCTCCAAAGGGCACCACTAACAAATACGAATCTACATTACAATGGATACCGAAAAGACAACTTTCACTTTGTTTTGTAGGGTTCAAAGGACATTATAATGTCAAAAATTGGATATACAAAATGAAGGATGGACGACTCAAATTAGAAAGACCTAAAAAAACACCAAGTCACCAACAGAGATCTTTTGTAGGAGTAAAGGGGTCTACAAGAAAGAAGACAAGGAGACCACCGCCATCAAGGAAGCTGATGGGTGATGGACTCCGTGTGTTCCAAAAACATGACAAGAGACAAGCGCCTATTTTTGGACCTCTAACCTACGGATGGAGGAACAGTTACATTTGACAACAACCACAAGGGCCATATTCCTTGGTAAAATAGGTAACCCTCTCTCTCCCATCTCAAATGTCTCTCTAGTTAAAGGACTAAAACATAATCTTTTAAGTGTTAGTCAAATTTGTGATAAGGGATTTAAGGTAGTATTTACTTCAGAAATATTTGAAATTATGCATGTATCAACCAATGAAACCCTTCTTAAGGGAACTAGATTTAAAGATATTTATATCTTAGAATTTGATAAAGATAGCACTTATGAATGTCTTGTAGCAAATAATGAGTTAAGTATATGACATAGAAGACTAGGACATGTTCATATGAAGCTAGTTCAAAAACTAGCCAAACATGAACTAGTCCGAGGTCTTCCTAAAGAAAAATTTTTAAATGAGCTTATCTGTGATTCATGTAAATTAGGTAAAATTATGAAATCTAGTTTTAAAAACAAAGAAGTTATATCCACATCAAGACCATTAGAACTACTTCACCTGGATCTATTTGGACCAACAAAATATGAGAGCCTTAGTGGATGCAAATATTGCCTTGTGATTGTAGACGATTTTTCAAGGTTTTCATGGTCTCCTTCTTGAGATCCAAAGGAGGAGTATTTTTCATCTTTTCTATTTTTTATAGGAAGGTTCAAATTCAAAAAGGCTACCAAATCACTCGTATTCGTAGTGATCATGGGGGCAAGTTTGAAAATTCCTTGTTTGATGATTTTTGTCAAGAGCATGGTATTACTCATGAGTTTTCTTTCCCCTGAACACCTCAACAAAATGGGGTAGTTGAGAGAAAGAACCGTACTCTTCAAGAGTGTGCTCGAACATTGCTCATAGACTCTGGGTTACCGAAGTACTTTTGAGCCGAGGTGGTTAACATGGCTTGTTACGTGTTAAATTGCACCTTAATTTAATCTGAGTTGCGAAAAACTTATTTTGAATTATATTATAGGAAAATACCCAAAATCAGTTATTTTAAAGTTTTCGGATGTCGATGCTTTATTTTGAATGCTCACTCTAAATTAGATAAATTTGCTGCCAAAGGTGAAGAAGCCATCTTTATTGGTTATTTTTCACGTAGTAAGGCATATCAGGTCTTTAACAAGACGACAATAATAGTGGAGGAAACCCTTCATGTTTCCTTCGATGAATCTTCTCACTCTTCTTCTATTGACCGAGTCAATATGGAAGATGAAGATGATTCTTCTATTGATGTGTCTAGCATTCCAAATGATTGGATATTTCAAAGGGATCATCCTGAAAGTTAAGTCATTGGAAGTGTTTCCGATGGTGTTAAAACTTGATCTCGTTTTAGTTGCTCTTTCGATCTCTCCGCCTTTGTATCTCAAGTTGAACCTAAGAGTGTTGAGGAAGTATGCTCTGAAGAACCTTGGATGATGGTCATGCAGGACGAACTCAACCAATTCCAAAGGAATGAAGTTTGGGATCTAGTACCTAAGATTAAAGGGCAAACGGTAATAGGGACCAAATGGATATTCCAGAACAAGTTGAATGAATCCGGTATAGTCATTTGGAACAAGGCTCGTTTGGTAGCATAAGGGTACAACCGAGAAGAAGGAATTGATTTTGATTAGACCTATGCTCCCGTAGCTCGACTCGAATCAATTCACATGCTTCTTGCTTATGCCACCTTCCTTGGCTTTAAACTCTTTCAAATGGATGTTAAGAGCGCATTTCTTAATGGATTCATTGAGGAGGAAGTTTTTGTAAAACAACCTCCTAGTTTTGAGTCTCATGATAAGCCTCATTTCATCTATAAATTAAACAAGATACTATATGGTCCAAAGTAAGCTCCTAGAGCTTGGTATGAGAGGTTCGAAGACTATTTGTTAAATGCAAAATTTTCTATAGGGGAAGTTGATTCTACATTATTCATTAAAAGAAAAGGAAAAGACATTTTATTAGTTCAAATATATGTAGATGATATTATCATTGGTGCTAGTAATGAATCTATGTGTAGAAAGTTCTTAGAGATTATGTGGGAAGAATTTGAAATGAGTTTGATGGGTGAACTCAAGTTTTTCTTAGGCTTACAAATCACTCAACTCGAATTCGGGACCTTTGTGTGTCAATGAAAATACACAAAGGAGATGCTGAAAAGATTTGAAATGGCGAAAAGTACAGGGAAGAACACTCCTATGAGTGTCACAACTTCCCTAGACTTGGACGAATCAGGTATGCCCATAGATCAAAATCTCTATCGTAGCATGATTGGATCTTTACTATATTTAACTTCCAGTAGACTTGACATTTTATTTAGTACCTGCTTATGTGCTAGGTTTCAATCAAACCCTAAATAATCACACTTAAATGCTGTAAAATGAATATATAGATATCTAGTTGACACATCTGATTATGGCTTATTCTACCCTAGGAGTCCACAATTCAACTTAGTCACATATAGCGACGTGAACTACGTAGGTAGCTGCACCGATAGGAAGAGTACTAGTGGGACGTGCCAATTCTTAGGCGAATCACTAGTCTCTTGGTTCTCAAAGAAACAATCTAGTGTAGCCCTATCAACTACGAAGGTTGGATACATAGCCGCCGCTCTAGCATGTTCCCAAGAGCTATGATGAAAAATACTTTGAAGGATTTGAACTTGATATTTAATAAGATAAAAATATTATGTGATAATACTAGTGCTATCAACCTCTCGAAAAATCCCATACATCACTCCCGTACAAAGTATATTGATGTTCGATATCATTTGTTGAGGGATAATGTACTTAAGGGAGAAATCGAGGTTGAATTTATTTGTACTGAATTACAATTGGCTGATATTTTCACTAAACCTTTGAATTATGATCGTTTTAATTACATACGTAGGAAACTAGGCATATGTAAGCTAAGTGATATTTGAAGAATTTATTGACTTAGTAGAATTTTGTTTGTCATGAACAAAGAAGGAGCCTTGACTTTACCAAGTTAAGAACCTTCAAACATAGTTCAAACATCAAAATGCACATTTTGTGCAATATCAGATGTCTGATTAATACCACAAACGTATTACACTTAAAAATTCGACGTCTGAA
Organism: Thalassia testudinum; assembly: GCA_037157565.1. NCBI lineage: Eukaryota > Viridiplantae > Streptophyta > Magnoliopsida > Alismatales > Hydrocharitaceae > Thalassia > Thalassia testudinum. Next base: position 945,505 of record JAZHRO010000056.1, read on the forward strand.
GATGTGGAATGGACGTCGATTTTATATCTGAGAAGAGCTGAGAAAAGTGTTATTCCAGACATTCGTTATCATCCACAGGCATCTGAATAGTTGTCCAGGGATGTTGACAGACGTCTATTTTGCATCTGGATTTGAATTAGGATGTCTGGATTCAGACGTCTGATGATTTAGTCAGACGTCTTGTAAGTCGTCTGATGAAAAAAGCAGATGACAACTTGTAGCTTTGGGGTGAGATCCAGGAAGGACTGATTGTAGAGATCAGATGTCTAATTTTAACTTTAGACGTTAGTTAGGACGTCTGATACAGAAATCGAACAACAACCTGGAGAATAAACCATTTTTTAGGGAGGTATGTCTGCAGAAATCAGATGTCTAAATTTTTAATTAGTCGTTAGATAGGTCATCTGGTATGAAAACACACGACGCCATCCAAAGGGTTAAAATCCCAAATGGCCAATCCCGACGTTTGACGACATCAGTAGATGTCTGATCTGGCCAAAATCTGCCACTTCATGTCTGTTCTCTAGATGGTTTTGTAATGAAAATTTCCCCAACTTTAGGGGGAGACTTGCTCAACCCCTTGGGGTATAAAATCCCACTCGTCGAGGTCCCACTTCCCCCATGCTCAAAATCCCTAAAACCTCAAATCTTTCTCTCGCTTGACAAGCATCGGCTGCAAATTAGTGTTGCCCATCTCGCCGTTAGACAACCGCTCCGCCTCCTCGACGACTGGTGGTGTAGTTGCTCTCCTGCACGCATGCCCCACTCCTCCTCCGTGTGTCTGGAGACCCTCCTCTGTGGGTATAACCTCTTAAACCCTTAGGGTATCTCCACGTCTTTGCTCGAGTCCTTTTAAAGCACTCAACTTGTTTCTTTTTTTTCTCTCTCTTTGATGAACAACTCGTTTAAGGCTTCCTCTTCCATCATGCTTCTTTTGCTTTAGGAGCTAAAACCCTAGAACAAAACCTAGAGCTTGGAACTTGTTTTTTATATAGCGTGAATGTATGTCTTTTTAGATATTATTGGCAAGGGTATTACCTCAAGTGATTCAAGCCGACGTCTTAGTGGCTTGAGTTTAAAGGTATATTGCCACAACATTATGGTAGGTTGTATTGACTCAAGGCATACTGCCACACAATTTTTTCCATTGTTTTCAGGTATCAATGTTGTGTGCATGTATGGCACTATATTGCCTTATTGCTTGAATGACTGGTGTGGGATTGTTTTTGTAGGTGTTCTATCCTAAAACACCAAATCCCTCCCTCCAAAACCAACCCACCCAACCTACCCAAAATGCCTCTCCGTCAGAAGCAAGCCGAAGGCTCTTCCACCTCCACTTCCACCTATTTGGCTGACCAACTGAGTGGCAACATCGCTAGACAGAGATTTCGTCGCTTCGCAAATGCCAAAGTCAAGTGCCCTCGATTCATTATATGGAATGACTTTGCCCATCTAAACCTTCGGGAACATTTTGAAACCATTCATCTCTTCTACTATTTTGACCGACAGTTCCACTCTGGCATTGGAACTATTGGTGTGTTTCCTGATCTTGTCCGACTTTTCTACGCCAACATCGTTGAAGACTACAGCAACGATGAACTTTAGTTACATACTCATTTATTTGGGAGTGAAATCCATATCACCTCTGATTCTATTTTCTCCCTTCTTGCCATCCCTAATGAGGCAAATGACTTCAATGACATTTTGAGGCAATATGACTTAGAAGTCATCAATCAAGAATTAGTCCTACTTGAAAAATATGTCAAAAATCTTGGCACCCTACTATGCAAGAACTTCAAACCTCTTCCTCGATTCATCTCTCGCATTTTTGGGTGGGACCTTCTAAATAAATCAGGAGGTTTTGGCTATATCTCGTGCCAACACAAGGCACTTGTTACGAACGTGACCTTCAGACTGATTTTAAGACATCTGGGAAGTGGTCCAAATGTCTGTCCAGACGTCTGGAACCCTTCCCAGATGTCTGGTAATAAATTTTTTTGACGCACGGGGTTGCGTCTGCGCACGTGCGCGCGCAGACTGCACCCGCTGCCTTCATTCTTCTTTTTCCTCTCTCTCCTTGCAGATGTGCCGTTTCTCTTCTCTCTCTCCCTGCGCTACCTTTATATACCCTTGCCCTCTCCCTCACCCTCACTCCTCCGCCTTCCTCTTCTCCTTCTCCCTGCCAGCGAGAGCGCGAGCGAGCGAGTGAGTGGCTGCGGCACCAGCGGCCGCGGCGAGCGTGCGGGAAGGAGTGTTGCGAGAGGAAGAAAGAAGCTCGACCACGAGGGTGAGAGCTTGCTGGGGCAGCTAGAGCCGGCTGGCGGGGGAGCAGTGGGCGTGGGGTGTCTTGGAGGGGCTGCTGCAGCTCGAGCAGTAGGCGGACGGGGCGCAGCGCGGCCGTGCGTCGTGGGCGGAGAGCGAACCAGGTCCTGATTCTAGGAAAATTTCCCAGAATCAGACATCTGTACTTGCGTCCAGATGACGCTGAAGACGTCTGGAGGACGGTCCAGATGTTTGACAGGTACGATATTTCTTATCTCCTCCTTTTTACGCGTGTACGGCCATGCAGCCGTCCACCGCATTCTTCTGCGCTTTGTCATGCTGAGAATAGGTGTGTGTGTGTGCGTAGGTTCTGCACCAGAGGGCACGAGGGCTCGCCATCCCACGTGAATTAGACGTCTGGCTACAGTGCCAGACGACGAAGAGAACCTCTAGACGTCCGGGGTGACAATCGGACGTCTAGAAACCAAGGCCAGACATTCCAGCGGGCTTCTGGACGTCTGAAGGACTGCGCAGACTGAGGTACGACTTGATCCACCTTTTAAGACATCTGGAAGAGGTTCCAGACGTCTGATTTTGGACAAATTCATCATTTTTGACCCATTTAGGGCCCGTTCGAAGTCCGTTTTCCGCGTTTCGAGTTGTGTTCTTTCCAGAATTAATTCCTCTATCCATTTACAGTAATTGTATACTATTATGAGAAACTCCTTGTGATTGATCCTTGTGTTAGGACCCCATTCCATTGCAGTCTTGAGGGTTGTGGAGGCATGCGGGATTGCCGACCACGACCCCAGTACTCCCGGTTTCACTAGTAGAGTGGCTTTTTAATTTATTTAACAAAATTTGTTACAATTATGAAACAATTAATAGAGTTTAGGGCATTGCAAGAACCCTAGGATTGAGAAATTAGATTGAATGATAGATCTTAGGGTATTGCATGAATCCTAGGATTGGAAAATTAGATTGAATGATAGATCCTAGGGTACGGCATGAATCCTAGGACTGGAAAATTAGTTGAATATATAAATATTGCAGTCTTGGAAAAGTAGAAAGGAAATGATAACTGCCTGTAAATTGGTTAACAGCTGCCTGTTATGAATGAATAAGTATGATTGAGAACATGGGTTGTATGAACGTAAAGCTGGAACAGTGAAACCTAAATTGGCTGAGTTAAAAGAGCTTGAACCCTATGGGGAATTAGGAGTAGAACTCCTAGAAAGGGAATGGAATAGAATTGGGGAAGTGAGCTAGCCCTTGAGTACGGAGTACCAAGGAAAGCGACTGTCCCCCTATTTAGTGCAGAGCGGAGCTAGTCACCCCAGGGACCCGAGGTTAGGTCTGGCCACTTTGTACCAACTTTTGGCCCTCGTGTACACAGTACCGAGGAGAGCTACTAGTGTAGGGAGGGTACTAGCTACCCCACGGGCCCTGGGGTTCTGCTGGCCCTCCTACACCGACTTGTTAGGTGATAACACCACGCAAGGGGGTAGTAATTAGGTTGAATATGGCCCATCTTTAGAATAAAAGGCACAACATAAAGTAGAATAGGAGCGTTGCATGCATCAAGTACCAAGATTGCTTATAAACCGTATTAATGGCCATTTGTGCAAAGTATTTGTCAAAGCAGGCCTCAGATGAGCAATCGGACCGCACGGATGGATTCAGGACGACGAACGAAGTCCAACGGACTCAAGATCAGCCAAATCCGACATCCGGAGCTCCCATAATGGGCCCAAGAAATCATGACCGTTGATCTGGAGATCAACGGCCCAGAACGCGCCACGTCGCCCCGCCCCCGCTGCTCGCTCGCCCTCAAGCCATCCAAGAATGAATCTCGGCCGTTGATCTTCGATCGAATGGCCGAGATTCGCGCGCTCGCCCGCGGTCGCCGCGACAAAGCGCGGGCGTGGCGCAACGGTTAGCGCGCACGCCCGCGTCGCAGCGACGCACGTTCGAATCGCGCGGAGCGGAAATCAAGCGCGAGCGAAGGGCGCGGCGAAATTGAGCCGCCCGATCAGCAGCGGGCAGTCAGGATTGCGCCACGCGGCGCGACGAAAGCGCCCGAGGGCCCACGCGCCCGAGTACGCCGGGCGGAAACGCGCGCGCGCACGCGCGCCCGAAGCGCAATCTCAGCACGGGCACGGGAGGATCTCAACTGTCCGATCTTCGATCGGACGGCTCTCGTTCATCATCCACGGATCGAGCTTGGAGAGAGAGAGGGGGCGGGCGACTGACCGGCGGCAGAAGGCCTTCACCGACGTATCTGGAAGCGGTTTTAGCGACGTTCTGGATGTCGCTAAAGCACATTCTTCTTCTAGGAGGCCCTTAACTCTATTTAAACCCCCTTCTACCACCATTCAAGGCATCCTCTCCCACTTGCAACTACTCCACTCCTCTCCTTGCTAGTTTTAGGCACTCTTATAATCGCCGGAGACGACGAGCCGCCGACGGAGCCTCCTCCACCACCGTGGCTGCCTCGTCGCTCTCCACTCTCTCTCTACCTCTCTCTCTCTCTTTTAAGCTTTCATTTACTTTTGTTGAAGCATGTATTTAATGTTGTAAACCATGAACTATGAATGCATGTTTAATGAAATTATTTTCCATTTAGTTGCCATTTTAATTTCTATTTAAAGTGCATGATCAAAACCAAGAGCTTTCTAACCCTAAACTCTCTCTATCTCTCGCTTTTCAAAATCGTCTCTTTCGCAAGCAAAACTCTGCCTTTTTCGTGACAATAAGTGGTAAACAAAATCCGATTTCCACGCCTCCCTGAGATCGACACTCGGACTCACCTCCGTTTACTTCTTTTAAAACCGACGTATCAAGTTTAACTATAACGACACCTCTTAACACACACGCACGAAGGCACGTCATTAGGCCCACTGGGCAAACCAGGGTAGTCAGGCGAGGGTGCGTGGACTGTGGAGGGGCAAGACCCCTGTTTGGTTACTGTGGAGGGGTTGGACCCCTGTTACTGAGAGGGCTTTGCCTTATACTGGTTTCGTGCTATGCTTTGGGCGCACCCGTTAACGAAAACGATTGACCGCATGCCAGTGCGGGGTAGCTACCCGTTCGTTTATCGCGCGTGCCGTAGTCACCGTTACGTCTGTCAGCGACCTTGGGGTGGTTGACTGAGGGTAGGACCACCACGGGAGACTCTCCCGGCCAGGAGAGCACCACGTGTTACTTCTACTTTTCGGAAAAGACTGCAATCAAGATCGTTCCCACGAGGAACATTCAAGATCAAGAGAAGGATTTGAGAAATAAATTAATAGTGAAAATAGAAAGACATAAATAAAGAAAGTAAAAATATAACAGCTACTGTGCACTCTACTGCTTCTTTTAGTTTTAGTTGCCACTCTACTCAGCGTTTCGCTGACATGTCACCCTTGTTACCTTTTCAGGACTAGGTGTTGAGCAGCTAGAGTCAGCGGCTGCAGAGGGTGCTGGGCCTAGTAGAGCCCAGTAGTGTTCCCTGTAGTACCTTCTGTACTTTTCTTTCCGCTGTAGTGAGTAGTTTTCTGTTACTCCCTATACTCTCTTCGTTGTAAGCTTTATGTTATGTACATGTTTATTTCTCTACTGTTATGGTGGTATATACTATAGTATTTCTTTCCTTTACTGCTGTATTTTGTTACTGCTAGTTATTTACATGGTGAATGTGTTTTATTTTACTGCTCTTTTGGTTACTTTCTCATTGGACGACTGGGTCTTGGGATCAGTCGAGTCGGTCCGGTTCTCATGTCTCATAGGGATTCGGGAATTGGGTCGTTACAAGACGGTATCAGAGCAAAGTCGTCCCAACAACGTTTCAGGATGGACTGCCCGTCTAGGGCTGGAGCACAGCAGACGCTCACCGCTTCGAGTACTGAGGGCCAGTCGGGTGGTCATGGGTTCGAGGTACCTGAGGGAGGACAGCCGCCACGAGGAGGATACCGGCCCGTTGTCACTAGCTCCACCCCGGGCTTCCCTGTTTTGTCCACCCCCAGTACCGAGGAGTGTCGTAACGTCGTGACTCATGGAGACATCATAGCTTCAGTCCATACGATGACAGGTATGGTTACATGGTTTGGTCTTTTTGGAGTATGAAATTCCTGCATTCCGGTATGATGTACCATCTTGCCACATGAGTTGTTGCTAATATGGAGTCCGGTAGCACTCCATTAGGGAATTAGTGGTAATTAGAAATCTAGGTGGTCAGCTGTTTGTAGCTGAGGAGGTGTACACGGGTTGCGAGGTCAGTATTGGGGGACATAGCCTACCCACTGACCTGATTATGATACAGATGGAGGAATTTGGCATAATTCTGGGGATGGACTGGCTGTCCGCTTACCACGCTTTGGTGGACTGTTTTGAGAGGAAGATCGTCTTCTCCATACCAGAGTTGCCTTCTTTCGAGTTCCACGGTCAGCTAGTGGACGGAGGCTTCAGGTGCATTTTGGCACTTCGGGTGGCGAGACTTTTGAGCCAGGGGTGTAAGGGCTTCCTAGCTTGAGTGGTGGCAGAGCCCAGCCCTGTGGCAGACTTCCAGAGCATCCCGGTAGTCAGAGAGTACCCTGACGTGTTCCCAGACGAGTTGCCAGGACTACCGCCCGAGCGTGAGATCGAGTTTGAGATCTCACTAGTACAAGGGACCACCCCCATCTCTACCGCACCATATAGGATGGCACCACTTAAGCTGCGAGAGCTCAAGCCTCAGCTGCAGGATCTTTTGGAGAAGACTTTGTGAGGCCCAGTACGTCTCCTTGGGGAGCCTCGGTACTGTTTGTAAAAAAGAAGGATGGTACCCTACGCCTTTGTGTGGACTACCGACAGCTAAATAGGGTCATCGTCAAGAAAAGATATCCGCTGTCGAGGATCGACGACTTGTTTGACTAGCTGCGAGGTGCCACGGTATTCTCCAAGATCGACCTGAGGTCGAGATACCACCACTTGAGGATCAGGGAGGCAGATGTCTCCAAGACAACTTTCCGCACCCGGTACGGACACTATGAGTTTTTGGTCATGCCGTTTGGGTTGACCAATGCCCCCGTTGCTTTCATGGACCTGATGAACCGGGTGTTTAGACTGTACCTGGACCAGTTCATGGTGGTATTCATTGATGATGTGCTCATCTATTCTCGAGATCAGACACAGCACGGACAACACTTGCGGATAGATCTGGACACACTGAGACGACGTAGGTTGTACGCCAAATACAGCAAGTGCGAGTTTTGGTTGAGGGAGGTGACCTTCTTAGGTCATGTGATCTCTGGTGACAGCTTGGCGGTGGACCCAACCAAGGTCGAGGCAGTGCTCAGGTGGGAGAGACCACGTACAGTTACTGAGATTCGCAGTTTCCTGGGACTGGCAGGCTACTACAGATGGTTCATCAGGGGTTTTTCACAGATTGCGCGTCCTATGACACAGTTGACCTGGAAGGACGTGCCCTTCACTTGGACAGACACCTGTGAGGCATGTTTTCAGGAGCTAAAGGAGAGGCTGACTTCGGCTCCCGTGCTCACCATCCCTGATAGTAGTGGCGGGTTCGTTGTGTACACGGACGCCTCCTTGCAGGGGTTAGGGGGTGTGCTCATGCAGAGGGGTCACGTTGTCGCTTACGCTTCACGGCAATTGAAGCCCCATGAGCATAGCTACCCTACCCACGACCTGGAGCTGGTAGCTGTTGTCTTCACGCTGAAGACCTGGAGGCACTACTTGTACAGTGAGACCTTCGAGATTTTTACAGATCACAAGAGCCACAAATACCTATTTGACTAGAAGGAGCTCAACATGAGACAGAGACGTTGGTTGGAGATCCTGAAGGACTATGACTGCAGCATTTCCTACCACCCGGGAAAGGCCAACATAGTGGCTGACGCCTTGAGCCGGAAGACGCCTGCACACTTGGCCAGTTTATAGGTGCAGAGTTGGAGCCTTTTTGGAGGAGATGGGTAGTTGGCGACCCCTAGAGTTATGGGGGTACTGTCGGGCAGTGACTGTGACATGACAGACTAGGCCAGAGCTGATAGACCGCATCATCACAGGACAGATGGCTGACCCGTACTTGCAGTCCTTGCGCGACAGAGTACTGTCAGGAGACCTAGGGGACTTCTCTTTCACAGATCAGGTGTTGCACCAGAGGGGACGTTTGTGCATTCCCAGAGGCGAGGAGCTGCTGAGAGAGCTCCTAACTGAGGCACACGGTTCTAGATTCACCATACATCCCGGAAACACGAAGATGTACCACGACCTGAGATGCGAGTTTTGGTGGAGGGGGGTGAACCGAGATGTGGTGAATTCGTACAACAGTGTTTAGTGTGCCAGCAGGTGAAAGCCGAGCATCAGAGGCCTGCAGGGCCGCTACAGCCGTTTCCAGTGCCAGAGTGGAAGTGGGAGAGCATCACCATGGACTTGGTAGTGGGATTACCTGTTACTCAGTGAGGACACGATGCAGTCTGGGTAATCGTTGATAGATTGATGAAGACGGCGTGATTCTTGCCGATCCGGGTCACTTTGGGACCAGCACATTTGGCAGAGAGGTATATTCGCGACGTGGTACGTCTACACAGAGTTCCGCGGGAGATCGTATCCGACCGGGATACCAGCTTTACATCCCAATTTTGGGCTGAGTTTCAACAGGCCCTGGGGACGCAGTTGAGATTTAGTACAGCTTACCACCCCCAGACGGACGGACAGTCTGAGCGCACGATACAGACACTTGAGGACCTTTTGCATGCCTGTGTACTGGACTGGAAGGGCGCTTGGGAGGAGCACTTGCCCCTGGCAGAGTTTGCATACAACAACAGTTATCACTCGAGCATCGGCACGGCACCCTTGAGTTGGGTCAAGGTGGGGACCAAGTGGGAGGTTGGCCCCAGGCTGATTCGGTAGAGTCAGGAGGTAGTCGAGCAGATTCACAGGCAACTCCGCACTGTCAGGAGCAGGCAGAAGAGCTACGCAGATCGGAGACGCAGAGAGGTGCAGTTCAAGGTTGGGGACCACGTCTTCCTTCGTGTTTCGCCCATGAAGGGCTTGCAGCGGTTTGGGGTTAGAGGGAAGCTCCCGCCGAGATTCGTGGGGCCCTTTGAGGTTTTGGAGCGGGTTGGACCCGTTGCTACAGACTTGCCCTCCCTCCTTAAGCTTTCTGGTGTGCACGACGTGTTCCACGTGTCCAACCTCAGGAAGTACGTCACCAATCCCAGTCACGTCCTGAGTCACGAGAGCGTCGAGGTGAGCGAAGACCTGACCTACCCCGAGCGGCCAGTGCAGATTCTTGATAGAGCCATCCGTAGTCTGAGACGAAAGCAAGTACCCATGGTGAAGGTTTTGTGGAGGAGCCAGCGGTATGAGGAGGCTACCTGGGAGCCTGAGGCGGCAATGCGGGAGTGGTACCCGGAGCTTTTCACGGGTACGACTTTTCGGACCAGCTTTGATCCTCTGAGTTTGTTATATATATATATATATTGTTCTTTCCCGCACCCTAGTTAGCGCAAGTTTCGGGGATGAAACTTCCTTTGAGTTTGCTATATTGTTACGAATGTGAGCTTTAGACGAATTTTAAGACGTCTGGGAAGTGGTCCAGACGTCGGTCCAGATGTCTGGAACCCTTCCCAGACGTCTAGTAATAAATTTTTTCGGCGTACGGGGTTGCGTCTGCACGCGTGTGCGCGCAGACTGCACCCGCCGCCTTCATTCTTCTTTTTCCTCTCTCTCCCTGCAGATGCGTTGTTTCTCTTCTCTCTCTCCACGTGCTGCCTTTATATACCCTCGCCCTCTCCCTCACCCTCACTCCTCTGCCTTCCTCTTCTCCTTCTCCCTGCCAGCGAGAGCGAGTGAGTGAGCGGCTGCGGCAACAGCGGCCGCGGCGAGCGTGCGGGAAGGAGTGTTGCGAGAGGAAGGAAGAAGCTCGACCTCGAGGGTGCGAGCTTGTCGGGGTAGCTAGAGCCGGCCAGCGGGGGAGCAGCGGGCGTGGGGTGTCGCGGAGGGGCTGCTGCAGCTCGAGCAGCAGGCGGACGGGGCGCGGCGTGGCCGTGCGTCGCGGGCGGAGAGCGAACCAGGTCCTGATTCTGGGAAAATTTCCCAGAATCAAATGTCTGTACTTGCGTCCAGACGATGCCGAAGATGTCTGGAGGACGGTCCAGACGTCTGACAGGTACGATATTTCTTATCTCCTCCTTTTTACGCATGTACGGCCATGCAGCCGTTCGCCGCGTTCTTCTGTGCTTCGTCATGCTGAGAGCAAGTGTGTGTGTGTGTGCACAGGTTCTACACGGGAGGGTGCGAGGGCTCGCCATCCCACGTGAATTAGACGTCGGGCTACAGTGCCAGACGACGGAGAGAACCTCCAGACGTCTGGGGTGACAATCGGATGTTTGGAAACCAAGGCCAGACGTTCCAGCTAGCTTCTTGACTTATGAAGGACTGCGCAGACTGAGGTACGACCTGATCCACCTTTTAAGACGTCTGGAAGAGGTTCCAGACGTCTAATTTTGGACAAATTCGTCGTTTTTGACCCGTTTAGGGCCCGTTCGGAGTCCATTTTCCATGTTTCGAGTGGCGTTCTTTCCAGAATTAATTCCTCTATCCGTTTACAGTAATTGTATACTATTATGAGAAACTCCTTGTGATTGATCCTTGTGTTAGGACCCCATTCCATTGCAGTCTTGGGGGTTGTGGAGGCGTGCGGGATTGCCGACCAGGCCCCCGTACTCCCGGTTTCACTAGTAGAGTGGCTTTTTAATTTATTTAACAAAATTTGTTACAATTATGAAACAATTAATAGAGTCTAGGGCATTGCAAGAATCCTAGGATTGAGAAATTAGATTGAATGATAGATCTTAGGGTATTGCATGAATCCTAGGATTGGAAAACTAGATTGAATGATAGATCCTAGGGTACGGCATGAATCCTAGGACTGCAAAACTAGTTGAATATATAAATATTGCAGTCTTGGAAAAGTAGAAAGGAAATGATAACTGCCTGTAAATTGGTTAACAACTGCCTGTTATGAATGAATAAGTATGATTGAGAACATGGGTTGTATGAACGTAAAGCTGGAACGGTGAAACCTAAATTGGCTGAGTTAAAAGAGCTTGAACCCTACGGGGAATTAGGAGTAGAACTCCTGGAAAGGGAATGGAATAGAATTGGGGAAGTGAGCTGGCCCTTGAGTACGGAGTGCCAAGGAAAGCGACTGTCGCCCTGTTTAGTGCAGAGCGGAGCTAGCCGCCCCAGGGACCCAGGGTTAGGTCTAGCCACTTTGTACTGACTTTTAGCCCTCGTGTACACAGTACTGAGGAGAGCTACTAGTGTAGGGAGAGTACTAGCTACCCCACAGGCCCCGGGGTTCTACTGGCCCTCCTACACCGACTTGTTAGGCCCACTGGGCAAACCACGGTAGTCAGGCGAGGGTGCGCGGACTGTGGAGGGGCAAGACCCCTGTTTGGTTATTGTGGAGGGGTTGGACCCTTGTTACTGAGAGGGCTCTACCCTATACTGGTTCTGTGCTGTGCTTTGGGCACACCCGTTAACGGAAACGACTGACCGCATGCCAGTGCGGGGTAGCTACCCGTGCGTTTATCGCATGTGCCGTAGTCACCGTTACATCTGTCAGCGACCTTGGGGTGGTTGACTGAGGGTAGGACCACCACGGGGGACTCTCCCGGCCAGGAGAGCGCCACATGTTACTTCTACTCTTCAGAAAAGACTGCAATCAAGATCGTTCCCACGAGGAACATTCAAGATCAAGAGAAGGATTTGTAACGAATGTGTGCCCCAGACGTATTTTAAGATGTCTGGGAGGTGGCTCAGACGTCGGACAAGACGTCTGGGATCACAACCAGACGTCTGATAAGACGTCTGGGATAGTTTCAAGATGTCTGGAAATCCGTTATTTTCGACACACGCGAGTCGCCTGCGCGCCTGAGCGCGCAGACCACATATTCCCTCTTTTCTCTGCGGCTGCAGGCGGCCTGCCGCCTTCTCTCTCTCCTCTCCGCGCGGCGTTAAAAGGGGCGCGCCTCCCCTCCCGTCTCCACCGTCTCCTCCTTCTTCTCCTTCCTGTGCGCGAGAGCGAGCGGACGCGAGGGCGGCAGCGGCGGCCGCAGTGAGCGCGGAGGTGCGGCGTGCGAGGGCGGAGCTCTGCCGTGAGGGCGAGCTCGCCGGAGCGGCTTGGCCGGCCGACGGAGGGCGCAGGGGGCGCGGAGCGACGCGGAGAGGGACCTGCTGCGGGCTGAGCAGCAGACGCGCGAGGTGCGACGCGGGCGGCGTCGCGAGCGGAGGCCGAGCAGGGTTCTGATTCTGGAAAAATTTCCAGAATTAGACGTCTGGGTTGATAGCCAGACGGCAAGGTCGACGTCTGTAAGATCATACAGACGTCTGAAAGGTGAGTGTCCGCTTTCTTCTTCCTTCTTGTCGACTGACCGTACTGAGGGAGGGGGGTTGGCTGTGCGCAGGTTCGCTGATTCGCCATCCTTTGCGAATCAGACGTCTGGAAGTTGTACCAGACGGCGGGAGTGACCTCCAGACGTCCGGAGGGACCATCGGACGTCTGGGATCTAGGTGATGAGAAATGTATGGAATGATAGCTCCTAGGTGATGCATGAATCCTAGGGCTGGAAAACTAGTTGTATGCTAGATCCTAGGATGTGGCATGAATCTTAGGATGGAAAAACTAGTGGAATGTATAATACTGCAGTCTTGGAAAAATGGAAAGGAATATAAAGCTGCCTGTAATTTGAATTAACAGCTGCCTGTTATGAATAAAGAAACATGTTTGAGATCATGGATTTTGAGAACGTGAATCTGGAAAGTGAAACATATGATGTTCTGAGATAAAGAGCTGGAACCCTACGGGGAATTAGGAGTGGAACTCCTGGAAAGAAAAAGGAATGGAACTGAGATGTAGTTTGTACTGTCTCTTGGGTACGCAGTACCAAGGGAAGTACCTGTACTTGTTTAGTGCAGAGTGGGGCCAGCCGCCCCAGGGACCCGGGGTTAGGATTGGCCGCTCTGTACCGACTTGTTGGCCCTCGTGTACGTAGTACCGAGGAGAGCTAGTAGTGTTAGGAGAGTACTAGCTACCCCACGGGCCCCGGGGTTCTGCTAGCCTCCTTCACCGACTTGTTAGGCCCACTAGGGCAAACCAGGGTAGTCAGGCGAGGGTGCGCGGACTGTGGAGGGGCAAGGCCCCGGTTTGGTTACTGTGGAGGGGTTGGACCCCTGTTACTGAGAGGGCTCTGCCCTGGTTCCGTGCTGTGCTTTGGGCGCACCCGTTAACGGAAACGACTGACCGCGTGCCAGTGCGGGCTAGCTACCTGTGCGTTTATCGCGCGTGCCGTAGTCACCGTTACGTCTGTCAGTGACCTTGGGGTGGTTGACTGAGGGTAGGATCACCACGGGGGACTCTCCCGGCCAGGAGAGCACCACGTGCTACTTCTACTTTTGGAAAAGACTGCAATCAAGATTGTTCCCACGAGGACATTCGAGATCAAGTAAAGTATCTGGGAAATAAATGAAATAGTGAGAAAAATTGAAAGATGTGAATAAAGGAAGTAATAGAACATAACAGCTACTGTACACTCAACTGTTGCCTTTAGTTAGTTTGCCACTCTACTCAGCGTTTTGCTGACGTGTTACACTTGTTACCTTTTTCAGGACCAGGTGTTGAGCAGCCAGGGTCGGCGACTGCAGAGGACGCTGGGCCGAGTAGGGTCCAGTAGAGTTACCACAGCCTTTTGTACCCCTTTTTGTTTCTGTTCTAGTGAGTAGTTTTTGTTTCCGCTGTACCTTCTTTACCTGCAGTTCTTGTTATATGATAAATGTTGTTTTACTGTTGTGGTGGTACCTACTGTAGTAGTTTCTTTCCTTACTGCTGTACTTTCTTACTGTTAGTTATATTCATGCTGAATGTGGTTTATTTTACTGTCTTTTGGTTACTTCCTCGTTGGACGACTAGGTCTTGGGATTAGTCGAGTCGGTCCGGTTCTCGTGTCTCGTAGGGACTCGGGAACCGGGTCGTTACAAGATGGTATCAGAGCAAGGTCGTCCCGAGAAGTGAATCAACTGACTGGAAAATAACCAATTCACATGTTTATAGCTAGAGTAGCCACCACAACATATCTCTTGACATGAGCTCTTAGAAGTTTTGTTAGGTACCGTCTGTTTTGACGTTTCCGTTTCGTTTCGCGTCTCCTTGCAGGAGATGCCTCGTCGCGGGACTGGCGAGACTGGCCGCGGGCGCAGCCGAGGGTGAGGTAGGCGAGGTGGACGTGCTATCGTTGACGTCTCGGTGGACCAGCCACCACTCCCTGGCATCCAAGCCCAGGACCTCGCCAGACTGATACGGGATATTGTACGAGAGGAGCTCCACCCACCGCCCCGAGCACCTCCTCCTGGGGTTGCAGAGGGGGAGTCCTCTGTGGGACCACGCGACGGACACGGCGCTGGACTCGAGGGAGGGGATGGGCCCCTACCGCCTCCACCTTCCTCCGACACTTCTGTACACGAGGCACCATCGCCTGGAGGTGCACCAGCACCTCCCCTACAGCACCACTTCGAGCTTTTCGGACAGTTCCGGAAGCTGAAGCCCCCCTCCTTCAAGGGGGATGAGGACCCGACCGAGGCAGAGGACTGGCTTGAGCAGCTGGAGAAGATCTTCGACACCCTTCGCCCCCCGGTGGAGTGCCGCGTGGCCTTTGCCACGTACCAGCTGGAGAGTGCGGCACACCGGTGGTGGAGGGCGGTCCGGGGACAGGAGAGGGACGAGCCGACGTGGGACCAGTTCGTCACCCTCTTCTGCGAGCAGTACTTTCCCCAGACGTGGCAGTACCAGAGGAGGCGGGAGTTTCACACTCTCCGCCAAGGGACGATGACCGTGAGTGCGTACCGCACGCGTTTCTTGGAGCTGTCCCGCTTTGCAGCGACAGCGGTAGCCACTGAGGAGGAGCGCCTTTGGAGGTTCACCGAGGGGCTCCGGCCTGCGATCCGGGGGTATGTCAAACCCCTAAAGCTGCCGACGTTTTCGAGGGTGGTAGAGGCAGCTATGACTTACGAGGAGACCAACCCGTCCGCGCGAGAGACCGACGGCGGGCGGAAGAGGCCCTTTCAGCCAGACTTCTCACAGGGCCGGCGAGAACGGAGACACGTGACGTCCGCAGGAGAGCCGTCACGTTGTGCAGGGCCATCAGTGGCCTTTGGGGGCCCTCGACAGGGGCCAGTCGCCAGCACCGGACCCCCGCCTAGCCGACAGCAGGGACTCACTGAGGGCGGGAGTCGGGTTCCCCTCTGCTACCAGTGTGGCCAGCCGGGCCACGTCAGGAGGGACTGCCCATCTAGGGCAGGAGGTCAGCAGATACTTCCCGTGCAGAGCACTGGAGGGCGTGCAGGAGGCCGCGGTTCCCAGGCACGAGGAGGAGGACAGCAGTCGCGAGGAGGGTACCAGCCAGCACCTACCTGTCCGACGCAGAGTGTGGCTGGTTCGTCCGCACCTAGAGCTGAGGGGCGTATCAACGCCCTAACACACAGGGATGCCAGAGCATCGGGATCCGTGGTAGCAGGTATGGTTTCAGTTTTTGGTAGACTCGTTTACACGCTTTTCGATTCCGGCGCTACGCACTCGTTTGTCGCAGCCAGTTTCACAGTTAGTTTGGACCAGGATTATACACTGTTAGAGAATCCGTTCGTAATCAGAGGTCCGAGTGGTCAGCTGTTTGTAGCTGAGGAGGTGTACACGGGTTGCGGGGTCAGCATCGGGGGACATAGCCTGCCAGCTGACCTGATTATGATACAGATGGAGGACTTTGGAGTGATTCTGGGGATGGATTGGCTGTCCGCTTACCACGCCTTGGTAGACTATTTTGAGAGGAAGATTGTCTTCTCCATTCCGGAGTTGCCTTCTTTCGAGTTTCACGGGCAGCCAGTGGACGGAGGTTTCAGGTGCATTTCGGCACTTCGGGCGGCGAGACTTTTGAGCCAAGGGTGTGAGGGCTTCCTAGCTTGTGTGGTGGCAGAGCACAGCCCCGTGGCAGACTTCCAGAGCATCCCGGTGGTCAGAGAGTACCCCGACGTGTTTCCAGACGAGTTACCAGGACTACCGCCCGAGCGTGAGATCGAGTTTGAGATCTCACTAGTACCAGGGACCAGCCCCATCTCCACCGCGCCATACAGAATGGCACCGCTTGAGCTGCGAGAGCTCAAGTCCCAGTTGCAGGACCTTTTGGAGAAAGGTTTCGTGAGGCCCAGTGCGTCTCCCTGGGGAGCCCCGGTACTGTTTGTGAAGAAGAAGGATGGGACCCTACGCCTTTGTGTGGACTACCGACAGCTGAATAGGGTCACCATCAAGAACAGATATCCGCTGCCGAGGATCGACGATTTGTTTGACCAGTTGCGGGGTGCCACGGTGTTTTCCAAGATCGACTTGAGGTCTGGATACCACCAGTTGAGGATCAGGGAGACCGACGTCTCCAAGACAGCTTTCCGCACCCGGTACGGACACTACGAGTTTTTGGTCATGCCGTTTGGGCTGACCAATGCCCCCGCTGCTTTCATGGACCTGATGAACCGGGTGTTTAGACCGTACTTGGACCAGTTTGTGGTGGTTTTCATAGATGATGTACTCATCTATTCTAGAGATCGGACGCAGCATGGACAACACTTGCGGATGGTTCTGGACACTCTGAGACGACGCAGGCTGTACGCCAAATACAGCAAGTGCGAGTTCTGGTTGAGGGAGGTGACCTTTTTGGGTCATGTGATCTCTGGAGACGGCCTGGCGGTGGACCCCGCCAAGGTCGAGGCAATGCTCAGGTGGGAGAGACCGCGTTCAGTCACTGAGATTCGCAGTTTCCTGGGACTGGCAGGTTACTACAGACGGTTCATCAGAGGATTTTCACAGATTGCGCGTCCTATGACACAGTTGACCCGGAAGGATGTGCCTTTCGCTTGGACAGACGCCTGTGAGGCGTGTTTTCTGGAGCTGAAGGAGAGGTTGACCTCGGCTCCCGTGCTCACCATCCCTGACAGTAGTGGCGGGTTCATTGTGTACACGGACGCTTCCTTGCAGGGGTTAGGAGGTGTGCTCATGCAGAGTGGTCACGTGGTCGCTTACGCTTCGCGGCAACTGAAGCCCCATGAGCATACCTACCCTACCCACGATCTAGAGTTGGCAGCTGTTGTCTTCGCGCTGAAGACATGGAGGCACTACTTGTACGGTGAGACCTTCGAGATTTTTACAGATCACAAGAGCCTCAGATATCTTTTTGACCAGAAGGAGCTCAACATGAGACAGAGACGTTGGTTGGAGCTCCTGAAGGGCTACGACTGCAACATCTCCTACCACCCGGGAAAGGCCAATGTGGTGGCTGACGCCTTGAGCCGTAAGGCGCCCGCACGCTTGGCCAGTCTACAGTTACAGAGTTGGAGCCTTTTGGAGGAGGTGGGCAGTTGGTGGCCTCTAGAGTTACGAGGGTACTGTGGGGCAGTGACGGTGACACGGCAGACCAGGCCAGAGTTGATAGACCGCATCATCACGGGACAGATGGCCGATCCGTACTTGCAGTCTTTGCGCGACAGAGTACTATCAGGGGACCCAGGGGACTTCTCTTTCACAGACCAGGTGTTACGCTTGAGGGGACGGTTGTGCGTCCCCAGAGACGAGGAGCTGTTGAGAGAGCTCCTGACTGAGGCACACGGTTCCAGATTCACCATACATCCCGGAAACACGAAAATGTACCATGACTTGAGACGCGAGTTCTGGTGGAGAGGGATGAAGCGGGATGTGGGTGAGTTCGTGCAGCAGTGCTTAGTGTGCCAGCAGGTGAAAGCCGAGCATCAGAGGCCTGCAGGGCCGCTTCAGCCGCTTCCAGTACCAGAATGGAAGTGGGAGAGCATCACCATGGACTTGGTGGTGGGCTTACCTGTTACCTAGCGAGGACACGACGCAGTCTGGGTAATAGTGGATAGATTGACGAAGACGGCACGATTCTTGCCGATCCGAGTCACTTTGGGACCAGCACAGTTGGCAGAAAGGTATATCCGTGATGTGGTGCGACTACACGGAGTTCCGCGGGAGATCGTATCCGACCGGGATACCCGCTTTACGTCCCAGTTTTGGGCTGAGTTTCAGCAGGCCTTGGGGACGAGGTTGAGGTTTAGCACGGCTTACCACCCCCAGACGGACGGACAGTCGGAACGCACGATACAGACACTTGAGGACCTTTTGCGTGCCTGTATACTAGACTGGAGGGGCTCTTGGGAGGAGCACCTGCCCCTGGCGGAGTTTGCATACAACAACAGTTATCACTCGAGCATCGGCATGGCTCCCTACGAGGCTCTGTACGGACGGAAATGCACGGCACCCTTGAGTTGGGTTGAGGTGGGGACCAAGTGGGAGGTTGGCCCCAGGTTGATCCGGCAGAGTCAGGAGGTAGTTGAGCAGATCCACAGACGACTCCGCACTGTCAGGAGCAGACAAAAGAGCTACGCAGATCGCAGACGCAGGGAGGTGCAGTTCGAGGTTGGGGACCATGTCTTCCTTCGTGTTTCGCCTATGAAGGGCTTACAGCGGTTTGGGGTGAGAGGGAAGCTCGCGCCGAGGTTCGTGGGGCCCTTCGAGGTCCTGGAGTGGGTTGGACCCGTTGCTTACAGACTTGCCCTTCCCCCGCAGCTTTCTGGTGTGCACGACGTGTTCCACGTGTCCAACCTCAGGAAGTACGTAGCCGATCCCAGCCACGTACTGAGTCACGAGAGCGTCGAGGTGAGCGACGACCTGACCTACCCAGAGCGGCCAGTGCAGATCCTAGACCGAGCCGTCCGCAGGTTGAGACGAAAGCAAGTACTCCTGGTAAAGGTTTTGTGGAGGAGCCAGCGGTACGAGGAGGCTACCTGGGAGCCTGAGGCGGCAATGCGGGAGCGGTACCCAGAGCTTTTCGCGGGTACGTCTTTTCAGACCGGCTTCGGTCCTCTTTGAGTTTGTTATGGTTATTTGGACATCTTTTTCCTGCACCCTAGTTGGCGCAAGTTTCGGGGACGAAACTTCCTTTGAGTTTGTTATATTGTAACGAATGTGTGCCCCAGACGTATTTTAAGACGTCTGGGAGGTGGCTCAGACGTCGGACAAGACGTCTGGGATCACAACCAGACGTCTGATAAGACGTCTGGGATAGTTTCAAGACGTCTGGAAATCCGTTATTTTCGACACACGCGAGTCGCCTGTGCGCCTGAGCGCGCAGACCGCATATTCCCTCTTTTCTCTGCGGCTGCAGGCGGCCTGCCGCCTTCTCTCTCTCCTCTCCGCGCGGCGTTAAAAGGGGCGCGCCTCCCCTCCCGTCTCCACCGTCTCCTCCTTCTTCTCCTTCCTGTGCGCGAGAGCGAGCGGACGCGAGGGCGGCAGCGGCGGCCGCAGTGAGCGCGGAGGTGCGGCGTGCGAGGGCGGAGCTCTGCCGTGAGGGCGAGCTCGCCGGAGCGGCTTGGCCGGCTGACGGAGGGCACAGGGGGCGCGGAGCGACGCGGAGAGGGACCTGCTGCGGGCTGAGCAGCAGACGCGCGAGGTGCGACGCGGGCGGCGTCGCGAGCGGAGGCCGAGCAGGGTTCTGGTTCTGGAAAAATTTCCAGAATTAGACGTCTGGGTTGATAGCCAGACGGCAAGGTCGACGTCTGTAAGATCATACAGACGTCTGAAAGGTGAGTGTCCGCTTTCTTCTTCCTTCTTGTCGACTGACCGTACTGAGGGAGGGGGGTTGGCTGTGCGCAGGTTTGCTGATTCGCCATCCTTTGCGAATCAGACGTCTGGAAGTTGTACCAGACGGCGGGAGTGACCTCCAGACGTCCGGAGGGACCATCGGACGTCTGGGATCTAGGCAGACGTCCCCGCAGACTTCTGGACGTCTGGGAAACCACGCTGAACAGGTAATTCTCTGATCCACTTTTTAAGACGTCTGGAAGGAGTTCCAGACGTCTGATTTTGCACAGTATCGTCTTTTTCGACCCGTTTAGGGTCCGTTCGGGCTCCGTTTTCCGCGATTCGAGTTGCGTTCGTTGCAGAATTAATTCCTCTACCCGTCTACAGTAGCTATACACTATTTTGAGACACTCCTTGTGTTTGATCCTTGTGATAGGACCTCGTTCGGTTGCAGTCTTGAGAGTCGCGGAGGCACGCGGGATTCCCGATCACGCCCCCATTACTCCCGTTGTACCTGGTAGAGTGGCTTAAGTTATTTTTAAAATCTGTTAAAGTATGGAACCATAACTAGAATCTAGGACATTGCATGAATCCTAGGAATGAGAAATGTATGGAATGATAGCTCCTAGGTGATACATGAATCCTAGGGCTGGAAAACTAGTTGTATGCTAGATCCTAGGATGTGTCATGAATCTTAGGATGGAAAAACTAGTGGAATGTATAATACTGCAGTCTTGGAAAAATGGAAAGGAATATAAAGCTGCCTGTAATTTGAATTAACAGCTGCCTGTTATGAATAAAGAAACATGTTTGAGATCATGGATTTTGAGAACATGAATCTGGAAAGTGAAACATATGATGTTCTGAGATAAAGAGCTGGAACCCTACGGGGAATTAGGAGTGGAACTCCTGGAAAGAAAAAGGAATGGAACTGAGATGTAGTTTGTACTGTCTCTTGGGTATGCAGTACCAAGGGAAGTACCTGTACCTGTTTAGTGCAGAGTGGGGCCAGCCGCCCTAGGGACCCGGGGTTAGGATTGGCCGCTCTGTACCGACTTGTTGGCCCTCGTGTACGTAGTACCGAGGAGAGCTAGTAGTGTTAGGAGAGTACTAGCTACCCCACGGGCCCCGGGGTTCTGCTAGCCTCCTTCACCGACTTGTTAGGCCCACTAGGGCAAACCAGGGTAGTCAGGCGAGGGTGCGCGGACTGTGGAGGGGCAAGGCCCCGGTTTGGTTACTGTGGAGGGGTTGGACCCCTGTTACTGAGAGGGCTCTGCCCTGGTTCCGTGCTGTGCTTTGGGCGCACCCGTTAACGGAAACGACTGACCGCGTGCCAGTGCGGGCTAGCTACCTGTGCGTTTATCGCGCGTGCCGTAGTCACCGTTACGTCTGTCAGTGACCTTGGGGTGGTTGACTGAGCGTAGGATCACCACGGGGGACTCTCCCGGCCAGGAGAGCACCACGTGCTACTTCTACTTTTGGAAAAGACTGCAATCAAGATCGTTCCCACGAGGACATTCGAGATCAAGTAAAGGATCTGAGAAATAAATGAAATAGTGAGAAAAATTGAAAGATGTGAATAAAGGAAGTAATAGAACATAACAGCTACTGTACACTCTACTGTTGCCTTTAGTTAGTTTGCCACTCTACTCAGCGTTTTGCTGACGTGTTACACTTGTTACCTTTTTCAGGACCAGGTGTTGAGCAGCCAGGGTCGGCGGCTGCAGAGGACGCTGGGCCGAGTAGGGTCCAGTAGAGTTACCACAGCCTTTTGTACCCCTTTTTGTTTCTGTTCTAGTGAGTAGTTTTTGTTTCCGCTGTACCTTCTTTACCTGCAGTTCTTGTTATATGATAAATGTTGTTTTACTGTTGTGGTGGTACCTACTGTAGTAGTTTCTTTCCTTACTGCTGTACTTTCTTACTGTTAGTTATATTCATGCTGAATGTGGTTTATTTTACTGTCTTTTGGTTACTTCCTCGTTGGACGACTAGGTCTTGGGATTAGTCGAGTCGGTCCGGTTCTCGTGTCTCGTAGGGACTCGGGAACCGGGTCGTTACAGGATTTGAGAAATAAATCAATAGTGAAAATAGAAAGACATAAATAAAGAAAGTAAGAATATAACAGCTACTGTGCACTCTACTGCTTCTTTTAGTTTTAGTTGCCACTCTACTCAGCGTTTCGCTGGCGTGTCACCCTTGTTACCTTTTCAGGACTAGGTGTTGAGCAGCCAGAGTCAGCGGCTGCAGAGGGCGCTGGGCCTAGTAGAGCCCAGTAGTGTTACCTGTACTACCTTCTGTACTTTTCTTTTCGCTGTAGTGAGTAGTTTTCTGTTACTCCCTGTACTCTCTTCGTTGTAAGCTTTATGTTATGTACATGTTTATTTCTCTGCTGTTGTGGTGGTATATATTGTAGTATTTCTTTCCTTTATTGCTGTATTTTGTTACTGCTAGTTATATACATGGTGAATGTGGTTTATTTTACTGCTCTTTTGGTTACTTTCTCGTTGGACGACTAGTCTTGAGATTAGTTGAGTCGGTCCGATTCTCGTGTCTCGTAGGGATTCGGGAATCGGGTCATTACAGCACTCCTTTTTGCCATCGTACGCCACATTCCCTTCAATTACTGTCGCCTCATTAGTTGTGTTATGAATGAGGACCATGGGGCGTCTTTACCATTTGGGTCCATTGTATCCAAAATTTTTGCAAGTCATCGGATTTTCACCAATGACCAGGCGGTTGAAAAAAGGATTGAGCCCTACAACTGGGCCACAGCCGCCAAGATGCACATTCTTAGAGAGCATCTTAAGCCAACCAAAGAGCCCGCTGAAGAAGAACCACTTCCACCCTTTCCGGATCTCCATGAAGAACGTCCTCTTCAAATAGAAGCTCCACGATCAAGCTTTGATGAGATGTGGGATCCCGCCATGGATTCCCTCTCCTCAGGCATCTCTCTCTTGTTGTGTTGAACCGGTGAGATGTACACTTATACGGGAAGTATACACTGCGACATCAACGAACTTCATACCAATGTTCACAATCTGCAGATGGGTCAAGGACCCGTTCACCACCACCGCCGCCACGATCAAGAAGACTAGTTTAGTTCTTTTGTTTTCTTTCTTTCTATCTTTCCATGCTGGCTTTTATTAAGGGCTTTGACCCCATACTTATATATTTTTTTGTGAACAATAGCTAGTTTGTGCTTAGGGCACATACATTCTTTTCCTAGTTAGTTTACTTTAATGCTCTGCCATTTTTATTATACTTCATCATGCGGATTTTATTAATAATCTCCACTTTATAAATGTCATTATATAACACTTGTTGTTTAAGATTCAACCCCTTTCAAAACCCTTCATGATGATATTCAAAAAGGGGGAGAAGAACTTAGAAAAGAACTTAGGGAATAACTTAGGAAATGACATGAAAAGGTACGAAAAATATTTTCAAAATTGGTATAGATTACTAAGTACAACTTTCGTGGGGAGAAAATAAGAACCTATAGATATATTTTGAAAATCATCAAAAAGGGGGAGATTGTTAGTTCAACCCTGCATAAATAATATTTTGATGATTTTACAAAATAAAGAAAAAGAGATAAAACATAAGCGTAGCATATTGTTCTCTGTAATAACACAATTGTAGGTTTCATGGAGTTTTCCAAGTTGGAGGATTAAAAGCGTGAAGACTAGATTAGCATAAGTGTTGTCATAGGTCATAGGTTTTTATGTAAGCTTTCAAAGGTTGTTATCTTTATTTTATTTGAGTCTAGAGATGTTGTAAAGAACCCTCAAACATAACTTATAAATAGCTAACTTAGGCTCTCTACGCTTAGGATAAATTAGAAACAAAAACCTAACACTAAGTCACAAATCAGACGTCCATAACAACTGTCAGATGTCTGATTTTTCAACTTTAAGGCATCTGATCATTGTTTCAGACGTCTAATTACCTACAGCATTGCCTTTGCATTCTGACTTCTTAGGCATCAGTCGAAGCAACCTTCTATTAGATGTCCATAGCCTCATCCAGACATCGAATAGATTGCCTGGACGTCCTTAAACCAGCCGTTAGACTCAAGTACCCATTTTCTTTCTGTCATAATGGGCAAATACACTTTTAGACTTGTGGACATGTCTCCAGACGTCTATCAATGGATCGTTACCCATTTATTTCTGTGCAAATCTTATTAGAAACCAAAGATCAACTCTAAGATTTCCAAGACAAGTCCTTTTCATTTTTCCAGATGTCTAGGAAATCCGGTAGACATCCATACTAACATATGTTCCTTAAAATCTAGAACCCTGTTTGGATCTAGTCAAAATAGGAACAAATCCACTTATAATTAGACGTCCAATATTTTTATCAGACGTCTTATATGAATATATCATACGTCCCTATTTTGATCCAATGAAAACAGTAAGCCTGACTAATGGAATTAGGCGTCCATAATTGTAATCAGACATCTTACAAGATGTCTAAACCTAAAATCAGACGTCTGATATTGCTGTTAGATTCATGATTGCTTTGATTTGTGTTGGATTTCGTCCGAATCTCTTAGGACTTGCCTCCAATGGCTAGAAGACCTCTCCCAAGCATTCTTGAAGGTTCCAAACTTGCCTATAAATAGACTACAACCCCTCTTAGGCAACACACACCTCTTGAGATTCAATTTCCTTAGAAAATCACTTGCTCACCACTCTTTGCTTCCTTTTGCCCTTGTGCTGGGCCAACACTCTGATTAAAGGGCAAACCCACACTCTCGGTGCACTTTATTCTACTAATTCTCAGGGAGTTCTTTTTATGCTTAATAGATAAGCAAGTCATTAATATTTTGGGGTGTTCTATAGGTGCTGTTTCATTCTTATTATTGTAGTTTGGGTATCCGGTCTGTCGGGTCCTTGTTTCTTCATTGTGAAGGGAGAAACCTCCGTTTAGGGATTAGAGGTGGGATTTGTAATTGAGGTACACTACCCTCGTTTAAGTAGTGTGGTTAGTGGATTGATCACTTTGTGATAAAAAATCCTAAGTCAAGGGATTGGCTTAGGTGGTGGTTTTCACCTGCTTTGGGTTTCCACTTAAAAATCTTGTGCCTCGTTTTGTGATTGTATTTTTGTGTTACAATATTTTATAAATTCACTATTCACCCTCCTCTAGTGCAATTTTAATAGGTGGAATGAAATCCTTATACGTATGTATTTTTAATTATTATTTTCTTTTAAACCTTACAATATTTTTAATTTGTTTCAATTAACTCTTTCAAAATATTACAGTCCGTTATGCATGAGGTGTCCAACTCGATCGAGTGGGAGTATATGAGGCCACTAATGGGAAGCTGAGTAATGAGGGAAATAGAGAGTGGCTTTATGACACATACCAGCAGAGACACATAAGTTAAAGTACATAATATTTTTATTTCATTTCATAATTATAATTAAATTAAATTGCTTAACGTAATTCAATTTCTTTCAGGATAATATGGTCAACTTAATGCATCCTCCTGAAGATGCCAACTCTGGTACAGTTCAGCATCCACTGATAGTAGAGGAGGTGTTCCAGACCATCATGCCGCCTGATCATGGTGGGTACGTCCGTAGCGCAGGGAGGAGCGAGATGGTCTCCACCTGGTATGGGAGAAAGGGGGCATCGTCCTCTTCATCTGAGGTACAGGAGATGAAGGAGATTACAACATTACACCATCAAGATGAGGAGAAGGAGCAGCAGATCTATGAGGTGACCGTGCAGGTCAGGGACACCGGGATGCAGTTCAGGGAGTTGACAGAACAGTTGCAATAGTCGACTCAGACCATCAAGGAGCTCCTGAAGGTACTTCAGCAGGGACGTATCAATCACCCATCCTTTCATTAGTATAGAGATCATCGTGTTGACGACGATTTAGGTGGTGGTGTTGGAGGCAATGGTGTCGCAGCCTGATTGTTGTATTTTTATATACACTATCGTTTGTACATGTACTTTATATACATTATTACATATATGAAATTTTTATTCTCATTTCTAGTGTCTTGAATGAATGTAAATGTTTTAAGTTTTATGATAATATTTTTATAGGATTTTTAGTTTTTTATAGGTGTTCCACATAGTTAAAACCTTCAGTAAAAAAAATTGCAACTATTTTCAATAATTTTACAATGGACGAGAATAGTTTGTAATCAAAATTGCATTGCATTATCGACTATTTTAAAACGAACGATAATATTAGTATTCTCGACTGTTATAAACAAACAATCGAGAATATCACCATTGTAAAATGATGATAACGTCATCATCAACCATATCTAGCTTTACTTAGTCATATTCCATCATTAAATGCTCCTACATAACAGCCATAAGATAGTAATTCAGTGCACATCCTTTCTATGAGAATAACAAGAAACCAGGGTTAAAATTCCAATTTTACCATCCTCTCATGAATGCATAGTAACCGTAGGGTTTCTCATGGGTTAATTAAAGGTCAAATGGTCATAAATGTCTAATAAGTGGGTTCATGCAGAAAGGAAGGGTTTTCACATGTTACGAGAATCAAATGACATCTGAAACCCTAAAAGTAGATCTGCTTGATTAACTGAGGTTTTGGTCAGGATAAAATTCATCTAAACCCTCTAAAATTCATAGAAAGATATCCTCTAGGGTTTAGTACCTTTGAATTGACCATCAGAACCTATTTTGACCTAAAATAGAGTCTCAGATGGACAGTTACCCTAATTTGGATAATCATGCAATTTACCTAGTCAAACTTGGTTAAAACCTAAATTCAAATCTACCATCAGATTTCTTGGGTTCAGATTATGTTTATACCAAAATTTGGGCCTAATTAGAGATCGTCTTGACCTAGTTTGCATTTCAGTCCTGTCTGATTCTTTCTATTTCACAAGTGCCCCTAGCTTTTGAAATTCATTAAAATAGACCCCTATCTTTGTTGTCTTCTTCTCCACAAGGTCCCCGCCACCTTCATGATTGCAGAAGTCCTATTCCTACAACTCCGACGACCTTCAATCAGAGATCTCACCCTAATTTCATGCTCAATTTCTTCTAAATTTGGAAGGAAGATTCCTAAGAGATTTCTCTATGATTTGAACCTATTCGTGGGCTCCAACTCTTTCCTAATCTCTCATGTGATCACATGAGAGATGTGGTTTCCCTACTCCAGCGAACTTACCAAGCTTGAAAGCTTGGTTTCCAAGCTTTAAAACTCCCTTTAAGGCCTATATAAAGACCCATGATGCATGCCGATCTCCCTACGCTCGTTTTTTTCCTAGAATACCCTTTCTTCCTCCCACTTCTCTAGCCAAAAGGCTCCACGACATCCGTTGACCTTCTTTGACCACCCTCGTTGTCCACTCACAATATCGGCAGCGGATTCGCCTTCCTCTCCTTCTTCCACGTCGTGTTGTACCAGTCGTTGCCTCTCCCTCAATTCTTCCTTGCTGTCTCACCCTCACCGGAGCATCTTCATCTTCGGTGCCAGCCACACCAAACTCGACGCTGCCTCTGCCTCTATTCATCCATAGCTTAGCCTAATTGACGCTCTATCCTCTACTCATCAACACCGTACTACTACTTCGTATCGACCACTCCTACGCCATCCACATCGTCATCTTCCACCTCACCGATGAACCTCTGGTGAGCCTTAGTGGTTTCCACAAACGCCCAACCACGCTGCTTCCACTCCCCTCACCTCCTTATGCCCGTATCTAATTACCCGATTATTCACTTGTTTACCCAGTTCTGAGGGGGAAAGAATGAAAATTTTGAGGGGGGTAGGTGTAGGTTTTGCATTGTGCATCCTCGAGACACGTGCTTATATGTTCTACACCTAGCTATATCTAAGGCATTTTGCTCTGACTTTGTGCTATGGTTGGAGACACTTAAGTCATCTGATCTCCGTTGGTGGCATTTGTTGAGGCCTTGGGCTTGGTTATGAACACTGTGGATATATTTAGCTCTTGTCTGATGTGGAATTGAGGAATAAGTGGTTGAGACCACTATTGGAAAATTTGGGAAATTGAATACTTGAATATGTACTTAATTTGGGGATATCCTTGGTGATCTAAATCACCATTTTTTGGACTTTTATACTCTTTTTATCCCAGCAACTTCTAAGATACAAATTTGCTTAACATTGAATATATTGTTGAATGAATTATTCATTGCATATCCTTCTTTATACTTAGTTGATTGTGCTCATTGATTATAAATTGCGATTAGTATGTGAGTTCCACATTTGCTCCCTGTGAATGACCTCATACTCATCCTTGTTTTCGAGCACTCTTATAAATTTAAATGTTGTAAAGAGGTTTTGTTGACTATACTACGATGCAAGCATTTCCTCTTTCTAAAACTTGACTCGAATGCATTCAACACTGACTATTTTAATTGATGTGATAACCATTAGATCTGAAGCCCAATAGCTTTCAAATCTATTGGTGCACCAAATCCAATTGAGAGCCTCCTCATACACTTCATTTGATCACAAAGGCCCTCTAGTGCCTTGAATTGGATTTGATTTGGTTGATTGAATCGGATTTGATTTTCATGAATGATTGAGCAATTTCTAGAGCAATTGAGTTCCAATCTATTTTAATTGACCAAATTGAGTTCATATTTTTCTAAGATGGGTATGAACTATAGTGAATGGATTTTGATTGAGAATTGTGTTTATGCCCAATTTTAGTCATTGACACTGGTTCTAAGTAGTACAATTGTATGAAAAATTCAATGCATGGTTCTGAGGTTTCTATAATGACCTAAGACTATCTAGATGATCACAAGGGTATCCTAAACACCAATCAATGGTGTGTAGGATTGTAAGGTGATCATATCACCTTAGCGATCTCACATCAATCGCCCAGGTAGGTGACATCATGATTAAATTCCAAATGGTTTTGATTAGTTAATTAGAGTTTAAATGAGGTTTGATGTGTGCTACTAAAGGTCTGAGTGTGGTTTTAAAGTGATTTGGATAGCTATTTTGATCTCATCTCTTCATGTTGTGCATAGCATAAGGGAGGGATCGATTGGGGTTTCTATGAATTTGTGGTTTTGAATCTAATATTTATTGAGTTTTAGATCTTCAAAGGAGTATTTACGACAACTATGTTTGGTGTTTTCATGATTAAATTTAGATCCAGGATATATACTCTCATCGCTTAAGACTGAGTCTGATTTTGGAAACCAAGCATTCAACTATTGATTGATATCTCAAGCAAGGTTTTGAAGAAGATTTCAGACAATCAAAGAATAGGATTGAGTGACTCTTTTAATGTTCTGAGCTGTGAATTGAATTTGAAATAGTTGTTGACAGCATCTATAGATGCTTTTCTCTAGATGGAATTGAAGATCTTAATTGTGGAGTTAAAGTGGCTTTTGAATGATTTACAGTCTTACTGAGTTTTCTGAAAGAAAGTTGACTTAGATTTAACTCTCTTGACCCTTAAATGAGTTTTGGATGATCTGAATAGGCTTGAAAATGATCTAATATCTTATTTGGATAGTTACAGCAGCTAACAGATTATCTGAATTTCTTGGATATCTGATCTAGGATTTTAAATGATTGTTTAAGCATGTTTTGAAGTTCAATGTATTTCCCAATTGAGCTTAATGTGTGACAAGCATTCATGTAACATTCCCTAATTTTAAGTTAGATCGTAAACTCTTGCAATTTACATTTGAAATGTCTGCTAGTAAGAAGACTATCAAATTTCTACTTAATTTGAGAATTCTTTTCTGATTCAATGATTAAATCATGTTTTAAATTTGAGTCAATTTTAACTAATATCTAGATGTCTGTAGTGTAGTTATATTCTTTTCTAGATCCCTTAACTGACTTTTAAGGCTTTGGAACTCATGTTCAACTCCTCTTTAAGCTAGCTTTTGCTCAACTTGTAAATATCAAAAAAATACAAAAATAATTGTAAAAATATAAAATAAATAGGTCCTGGGTTAGATTAGATTTAGTTTTAGGTGTGTGTCAAGTTAGATAATTAGGTTTTGAGTCTTCTAGTTAGTAAAACATACCAGTAGATGCTTAGGTCTTCTCTAGTTTTGAAATAAAGAAAAACATATAAAAATACCAAAAAGAGTCTTCTTCCCTCTCTTCTCACCTTTCCTATCTCTTCTCTTATCTCTATTAAACACAAAAAGAAAAGAAAAATATGGAAAAAATTGAAAATCCCATAAAAATACACTTGTATATAGTATTTATACTTGTATATAATATTAAGTGTAAACAGTAACCTATATGTATATAACATATGTAAATAACTTATATAGTTATTCTATTTACTTAGGTAGGTATTAATATTGATGTGCACCATATGTAGTATAATAATATACTAATATATATATTTATTTATATTATATGTACATAATCCATGTATATTTATAAATAGATATGCATATACTTATAGTTGTAATTATAACTATATATATAACATAAGATAATTATAATGTACAGTAATGTAGCGATATGTTTATTTATTTACCTATATATTGTACATAATTATATTCATAAGTTAATTAGGTATATTAGTAAGTTAAAATAATTTAAATTAGTAATTTAATAAAATATTGAAGTAAATTAAGTTGTATAGCTGTATATTGTAATTTAAAATAATTTTAATATATTTATAACTTTTTTATATTGTAAAATAGTATTCAAACTGTATATATATGTATATATGTATAAATCATGTATTTAAATGTACATAAATTGAAATAAATGAATAAAAATAAATTAAAAATGTGTAATAATAACTTAATAATGTATATTAGCTAATATATAAGTCAATTAACCAATTAATTTATTAATTTACCCTTTAATTAATGAATTAAACTTAAAATCAATGTGTATTTATCTCTAACTTTAATGATTTTTTAAATATATTTATAAATTTAATTATTCTAAATAAATTATACCAATAAGCAATCCTATATATTGGCTTTATAATCATATAATTTAATCTAAAAATAATTAATAACTAAGTAGCTTAATTGAGCCATGAAGTTGCCTGAAATCCAAGTGCTGTGCACCTAATTTGGCATGCTGAGTTAGTGCCACATTGTGGCTTTACATGCTTCCACAACCCTTTATAACTGATAGCACCCGATATCCCATCGATCGTCAGCACTAGGTAGATAATTGAGCATGTGTGTGGGTGTGTGTGTGCATGTGTGGTTTGGGAGCTCGATCTGGTCTGGCTAGGTTGTGAGTGGTCTATTTGTGGACCTGTATTGGCCCAAAAGAATGCACTAAAAAACACCTAATAAAAACTATGGGCTCAAGATTAGTAGTGGTCGATTCAGAACTTAGTGGGTTGTTGATTCCGCGAAGGGTTGGGCTCTCCAATTAAATAAATTTTGGTGTTGAGAGTTACTATAGTTAGTTAAGAGTAAAAGTGTTAGTCTGAGTCTATGTCGTGTGTGTGTGTGTGTTAAGTGTTTGAGTTGAGTGCTAAGTGTTATATGTGTGTGTTGTGTCAATGGATGTTAAATGTATAATAGTATATATGTATATAGTTAGTATATATATATAGTATAGAGTATATACATATTGTTTTGCCTTATTTTGTATAAGTGTTTTTAAGGCTTTTAGTGACGTTTATAAGTGTTAGTGTAGATTGTTATATATGTTAGTATATGCAGTAGATATATGTTAGTATAGTATGTAATATTGCGTAGATATATTCTTTTTGTGCCAATATTGAGTACTTAGATAGTAATGTACACAACTAACCTAGATTAGTTTAGATTAATTTTTAATGCCTTTCTACCCGTTTATATGTTGAGGCATTGTTATTAACATAATTAATTTATTCTTGTACATAATTAAATTACGTCAGTTCATTCTTTAATTCTTTCATTTATGATTCATTTATTTGTAAATAAACTTAACAATTTTGGAATAAAAGATGATTTTTGGATGATAGAGAGATGTATATCAATAACTGCCTCCCAATGAACGACCTGGAATAAACTAGTACAAATTGTATATAAATAAAATGACATCTGTCTGGATTGCAACATTATAGTATAATGCATTAATAACCATAATTAACAAGCTCTCCAGATCATACATCACCTAGGTTATAAGTAGTGGAATATGGGTTGCTCCCTAGGGCGTACATGTCTTCGAATTCTTAAGATGGGTTTGCATATGATAATGCATCCAAGTACATGGAGGCTTGCTCCTCCATGTCAAAATACTGTCTATCAGAAGCTAGGTCCACATTGCTTACCGAGTCGCTTGGCGTGATACTCGGCAAAGAAGGTGTAGATTGTTCAGGATTCTTGGAAATAAGCTTGACTTGGGAAGAATTAGGTTTATGATGTGAGGGAGGAGCCGAAGTGTTGGCCATAGAACGGTGGGGTGGGCCAAAAGTTTATCTAGCTTCTTGTGAATGAGGGAGACTTCATCCAATTTTAGTGCGATCAAATTCATATGAATGGATGAATGGGAGGGCCTCATGTCAACCTCGTGTGCTCCACTACGAGGTGCACTGGTCCAGTTAAAGGTGATGATGGAGGCGTAGTTCGTTGAATTTTCACTCATGTTCTCAAATAGTTCAAACGCTCCATCCTCATCTTTGTTCATTAAATTACCTCTGCAAGAAGTGTTTGTAATTTGTCTCATGGTTTCATTTAGCCCATAGTGGAAGATCTAGGCTACAAGCCACCAAGGCAGACCGTGGTGCAGGCATTTCCTGAGAAGGTCGTTATACCTCTCTCAGTGTTAAACATGATTTCTATGCTAAAAGAATGAGTTTGAAACCCCGTCATTGTAGTCATGTAAAAATCCATCAAATAGATAATTTAACTGAAACTCTGATGAGTCTCGAGTCAAACATGGGGAGGCGAATGTTTGATCAAAAATCACGTTGGAATTATTGTCACGAAAGCAGATTAGCTGGTTGAAATTAATCTACTAGCTATTCTACTTAAAGAATAATTAATAGAAGAGAGAGATAGAATAATACAGATAAAGAGAAAATAGGGAGAGAATAAACAAATGCTTCATATCCATCATGTTCATTACATCTAATTGCTACAACTAGAAAGCGGTAAAGCTACACTAGAAAGCAGTGAAAAGAGAAGTAGGTAAGAAGTTATCCTCTTCAACGGTACTTGGAGAACGAGCCACATTAACGGAGCGCCCGGACGAAGGTGGTGAGATGCTGGATGAAGGAGGATGAAGCTGGAGGATGGAGGACGGAGTAGGGCGATGTCACAGTAGGATATGCTTCCGAAATGACGGTGAGAGGACAACCACGGGCGTTCCACGAACGGGGATGAGAAGATGAAAAAAATTATATTAAGACTCTAATGGAGCATCTTGGGTTTGGGACGAGCTCGTAGAGCTTTGGAGGAGGTGAGAGAAGAAAGGAAGGGATGAAGAATGAGGTCGTAGGGGTGGCCTTTTATAGTTGCAGGAATAGGGGCATGGAGCTCTTTTTATAAGGTTAGAAAATAAATGTTGGGGCCTTTAGTGAGGGATATAAACATCACTAAAGGTGAGCATTGGTGAATGGCACGCCTCTTCTTTATCCGTTGAGTGCGCGTCCCACGTTCGGATAATCTTAGTCGTCTGATCATGAGATCGGAGGGCTTAAAATCATGCACACCACTTCATCTTCGAGCATTCAGTGCATGCAGGTGCAATTGCGCATGTGTTCGCACGTCATCACGCGTGTGTCCGATCCTCACTTCTCTGTGCGCTGCGTTGCCTCTCCATCGGCCGTTCGTGCTGCATCATACGGCTAAATTTCCTCACGCATCGGTCTTCACCTGATTTGAGGCGGGGCAGGACTCGAAGTAGCGCCTCATCTTCGCGAAAGAAGGCGTGAGCCAATGCGCTATGTGGCCTTTTTGGTCGCGTGATGAGAAGCTCATAATGGTCTCTAATTACCCCTAATTAACTAGTCCTCCTAGTTAATTAGCTAGGAATATGTAAATATATGGGTTAATTATTAAATAAGGGATAAATTGTAAAGGACCTTAAAATAAATTAAAAATGCTATATTATTATCCAATTAAGATTATTAATAATTTAATTAATAATTGGACTCGAAATATTATCAGTAATTTATCTAATTAATGTGTTAACTTACTTAAGTATTATCTATACCTAAGTATGTAATAACTTAAGTAACATTACTTAATTAAATAAATTAAGCTGAAAAGGTCAAAAATGTAAATTCAAGGCCTAAATATAAAAATTATCTTATTAATAATCATATATAAAAAGTTGAGAAAGATTTAAATTAAAATAAACCTTGAAAACCTTAGTTTACATTTTAGTCCTTATGTTTTATTTCAATTGAGTCCTTATTTTTCACTTAGGTCCTCAATTTTCGTTATAAACAAGTCCCTGAAAACTTCTTCATCTTCTTTCCTTCTTCAGCCTCCTTGATGGTTGACGATAGGAGGTGCTTTCACCCACCGATCACCGCGTATCCGACGTCATTCCTTCCTCTCCAAGCTCCTGGAGCTTGTGCTCACCATCCCCTTTTCATCCACTGGTCTAGATGAACCTGCAATCCTATTTTAGGATTGAAGATAACCTCACCGGCATTGGAGAAGACGCTGGTGGTTACTCCACTCCTAGACTCTTCTCCGTCCAGATACACCCTCCTTCTTAGCCGCTGCACCTTATAAATACCCCTCCACACCCTCGATTTCAGTAAGCTAGCTTTCTTCCCTCTTCTTCACTGAGCTAACTGATAGGCTATTCTTTCTAAAATCCTGTGACCTTCCTCCGCTTCCTCCATCTTCCTCCATCCATTTTTGCTTGCTTTGGTCCTCCACCGACATCAGCCAGGTCTCCTGACATAGCGTTGACACTGGAGTTCCTCCGCTTCACTCCACCTACACCTGCCAGACTTCTTTCCTATCCCTCTTATTTCCTCCTCTGTTAAGGACCATCGACGGAGATCTTCTACCCCTTCGTCCAGGTAACAATAGGTTAGGTAAGTAGATTAGTTAGAATAGTTAGTTAGGTAGATTAGATAGATGTAATGCAAGATTTTCATTCATCTTCTTCAGCTCCGGCAAGCTCGTTGAGCTTGTCTGGAGCAATCTTTTATCTTTTTAAAACATTGATCACCTTCCTTAAGCTTTCATGAACATTTCTATCATCTTAAATCACTGAATTGATCACCTATTCGCCTAAACCATCTCCACCTTCATAACTGCTTCCACTGTCCATGGTAGAAGTAGTTGAGCTTAATCCACCTCCATTGGGCCCTCCATCACTTAACCATCACTTAAGGGCCCCTATTCTCACTTTAATTTAAATAATAATCATCTATAACTTAAATGCCTAATTTCATTTAATCTCTTGAGCTTGCTGTCAATGGCAGCTCAAGAGGAGTTCATATCACTAATTAACCACTTATAATCCATCGCCACTTCCTTTTGACTTGTTTTCTCCACTCAATTGAGTGGGAAAACAGGTCCTGAGCCCAATCAAACTCAAAATCTGTTCACTGCGAATTCAAAGCATAACTTTCAATTTAATTGTTAATTGAAGAAATTAATGTGTTCTTGAGGTTCCTTGTGACCTCAGGAAGCTTTTCAGATCATCAATAGCATGTTTTAATGTCATTTGTACATTTTAGCCTTTTTCTGGACTCACCGGAGCTCCGGTGAGTCAAATAAACTCTTCAGCCCATAGAACTTCGCATGAAGTTCCAGATCACTTATTTGAGGGTTACTGATCATTCTGAAGAAATTTATTTGAGGTTTTAAGACCTGGAGCTCCTGTTAGACCTTTGTCTTCTCTAACTTTGGTAGAGTTGGAGACGACTGTTAGTTAGGGTTAAGTTTCATTTGAAAGGTCTAGAAGCATTAGAAGGATTCCTTGAGACCAATCCAATATGTCAATCTCTGAGATTGACTTTGGTTTGTTCTGTTGAACAAACTCATCTGGGATCTTAGGTGACAGGCCTGGAACCCTAGGAATCCTAATTGAAACATCCTTGTGAGGTCCTGAATCTATTCCTGAGGTGAAAGAGAAGTTAACTACGGCATTAATTTCATATGAAATGAATAAATTTAGAAAGTCAAATTTTAAGGCTTAATGGTCAGCCTTATGTCTGATTCATGGATTTGGGATTCAATAAGAAGAATTGAGGAGTTCAATTTATTCCTAGGATGTTTTTAAATGATTTAAATTCAATTTGGTTGAACTGAGATCGATTTTATGGAGGAAATTGATTGATGTTCAATTTGGGTTGTTTTTGAACCCAAACTGACAACAGTAAGTTTTTGGTGAAATTCAAATGAGAAAGCTACCCAGACAGATCCTTAACAACCTCTAGAGTTTGTTTTATTTGATGAAGAAATTCTCTAGCCATCTGTTGGACCAAACAGAACTTGAAATGAAGTTTTGAAGCACCTTAGCAAAGCTTTTTAGCTTCTTCACCTTCCTGAAGCTTCTCAGAGTTTCTCTCCTTCACCTACAGCTGCGAAAACACCTTCTAAATCTCTTCAGCATCTTGTCTAAGGTCAGAAAGCCATTCTGCAAGACCTTAGAGCTGAAACACCCTTTTGCAGGCCAATATGGCTGTGGCGACCCAGACCCTTTCGCCCTTCAAATCGAAGAGCTAAACCTTCCCTGTGTATCAAATTGATACTATAATCATGTAGAGCAACCTTTGAGCTTTCCAGCAAGCCTTCATTTGCTTGGATTGGATTTCTGTGCTGGCTAGAATCATCAACTGAAGTTTGGTCTGGGAGGGGAATATATAGTTCATTGTGTTGGTGCTAGAGCACCACGATCATTTGTTTTGATGATAACAAAACACGTGTTATTTAACATTTGCAATTTGAGTCCTAGATTTCAGGTCAATTGCAAATGAAGACGTGTTTAGACGGAACTCGAGCTCGCATCCAGGACGGATTGGAGGAGCTTGACGGAAAATAGAGGAGGTTCGCGTGGAGCGAAAGATTGGAGATGGAAGACAAGAAGAATAGGATAGATTCCTTTTTATCCTTTCATGTATCTCTTGTATTTATTTTCTTGCTCTTTATTTTCCTTAGACATTATGTTAAAGAGCCTCAAAGAACCCTAACAGTAGTCCTAGGAACACCTGCACAACCCTAGGATACGTAGGTTTTCTGTAGAACACTTAGAAAACCAATATAGGGTTAAAACTGACTTTCCAGACGTCTAATTCACGAATCAGACGTCTGATAAAGGATTTTAAGACGTCTGACTGTTGTTTCAGACGTCTGATAACTGTTAGGCTGGACATAGTTAGTTCTGTCTGATGAATTCAGACGTCCAGACCTTATACCAGACGTCTTAGGAGACGTCTGATGACTTTGCCAGACGTCCAGTTAGTGGACCGTTGGCTGGCTTAGAAGACACTCAAGAATATGACCGTTAGAGCCTTATCAGACGTCCATAGGACTTCACAGACGTCTGATAAATGACCGTTTTGCCTCGGCTGACCCAAAATCTCTTCTCAGAGATTTTCTAGCCGTTGCAACGTTTGGAAATCAATTCCCACGGTAAAAGTAGGTTTCCAGACGTCCAGACTTAGTGCCAGACGTCCTCTATGTCGTCTGATGGACTTGTACAAAAACCCTGTTTAGATCTGATTCAAGTCAGGGAGAAACCCGCATAGAATCAGACGTCTGACCTTGGAATCAGACGTCTTAAAGTGGCCTTCCAGACGTCTGATGCCAGAGTTAGACGTCTGATAACCCTGTCAAATGCAATCATTGTCCTGATTTCGGCCTGATTCTCTTGGGCTTTGCACCCAACGGCTATGGAAGCTTTTCCAAGCCTTCCAAAGCCTTCCTAAGGCCTCTATAAATAGAGGGGAGCCTTTGCAACATAAAAACACACAAGATATACACTAAGAAAGACACAAGACACACTTAGCTATACACTCTCACACTCTTGTGTCCAAGAAGCTCTTGCTCTCTAAGCTCAAGTTCTATATCTTGAGAGCATCCAGCCGTTGCGCACCCGCTCTCCCGCCGTTGTCTACGAGAGCGAAGTTGCGCCGTCGCGTGGCTCACGCACCCGCGTCATCGTCGACGCACTCCTTGCAAAGGGGAGTTTCCTAAATCCTATAGAAGCTTAGGTTTATTACTTTGTTGGCTCTATAGGTTTGTTTTATTTTACCTTTGTAATTTGGTTGGGTATTCGCTTTGCGAATTCCCGTCTCCTTCGTGGGACAAAATCCTTCTCGTGGAGAGAAGGGGTTGAGGAACGCTACCCTCGTACTTGTAGCGTGGTTGTATTGAGGTTGAATCACCCTCGTTCAAAGTGATTCGGTTAGTGGATTTGATCAACTTGGTTGATCGGAAAATCCTAACTCGAGAGGGTTAGGTGGTGGTTTTCACCCGGTTTGGGTTTCCACCTAAAAATTACTTGTGTACATTTTGTGATTGCCTATTTTGTGATATTGTTTATATTTATTTCCGCAATTATTACGTCACCCCCTCCTAGTAGGGACTTTCACATTGGTGGAACTGAAGTGGCTACCTTAGTATAAAAGTAAAAACTGAATAGGGCCATTCAGTCATCAGCGTAGGGCGCAGGAATGAGTATATGGGTGTGTGTGTGGGTGCGTGCGGTGCGCGTGCTCGGGTGTGTGTGCGCCTGTGGGCATGCAAGTGTAGGCCCGTGAGGGTGTGTGCATGTGGGCCTAGGAGGCCATGAGCCGAATGGGCTCGAGACTATGCTGAACTGGAAATAAACCAAACCAAATAAAAACCAGGCTTGGACCCAATAGGGTCTAGTAACACCCTGAGACGGGTGCTGTGTATCCCCGACCAGTCCAAGTCGCCAACCTTAAAACCTAATTTTTGGTTCAGACAGAGGGTCAAACTGGTTCGATTGAGACAAGTTGCAAAGGAAGAGAAGGATTGCAAAGGAAGAGAAGGAGAAGAAGAGGAGAGTTCACAGAGGTTGAACCGACAAAAGAGCAAAGGAAAGATAACAAGCAGAGTAAGAAGAAAGATTAAGAAGAATACATGTACAAGAGAAGAGCTTGAGAAAGATTAAGGAGAAGAAATAAGAGAAAAGTAAAAAGAGAAAAGAGAGTGAGAGAGAAAGGTAGAAGAAGAGAAGAAAGATGAGGCTGAAGATAAAGAAGAATAATTAGTGGTTTAATCTCTTGTATTCTACTAATTTCTTTTTGAGCTTAATGTTGTAATAAGGCATATATTCATTGGAATTACTTTTTCTTACCTTAATCTCTTGTCAATAAAATGAAATTAAAAGAAATAAACATGTTTACTTGTTTGTAAAAGTAAATCATGTGTAAATGTGTTTCCTTATGGAATTTTGCATATTTTTCAATTGGAAATCTTTAAGCAAAATTCATATTCTTAAAGTAAATTTCACTATAATTTCCATAAGTAGCTTAGAATTAGTGGTGAATTTTAATTAAGTTATGCCTCCTAGCGAATGACCTGGACCCAACCAGTTAAAATGAAATAAAATCTAAAATGTTAGGTTAACTTGACCCTATACTACTTAATTGACACAAATTCAAGTTGACCTAAGTTACTTTTGTTTGCACATAATTAAGCATAATTAACTTAATTAACTGTATTGAGAAAGTTAACGACCATTTTATTGGCGCCGTTGCCTGTAAGGTAACTGTAAATTATATTTGCCATTATTAATGTTTTTAGTTGCTTTGTACTAATTAGTTTTGTTTTCTATCTTCTTTTCAGGTTTACCTCTACGGGTATTCTCAAGAAAGAAGGCGGGTTTTCTTTTTCTGTTTTGTTTTTCACTATACATTCCATTGTGAGTATTTATTTCTTAGTCTCTAGTTTAGTTTGTATTGTTGCATTTAGTTAGTAAAAAATTAAAAAAATAAAAAATACATACTTTTTGACTCACAGTAGCATATTATAGGCATACACTCTTAGGAGTGCATTTACCCGCTAGTAGCTCTATGATCTGACTCGGGAAAAGTTTTCTACTATTTTTCTCGCATCAGTGGGAAAACACGCGAAAAACTACATAGATCCCTGTCTTGGAGTTAATAACAAGACAACATTTCTTTGTTTGAAAATACTTAAAAAGTGGTCAGTTTACTTCTTTCTATTATTTTTGAAATGATTAAGTAAGAAAAAAGGATAATAAAAATTGTGACTTAAATCTATTTGCAAAATGTTTTGCGGGTTTTATCACTATCGTCTGTTGCATGCGATCGCACACACAGCACGATCACTAGAGTCACACGAGTCTAATTTTTCTATCTCTCCTCTTTACACCTCCTAGGGCTTTGGTCAAAGATTGACAAGTCAGTCTCACTACTAGAGCCCCGGGGAGCCAGTAGTGAGCGGTCTCGATCCTAGACCTTTGGCCTTTGAGCTTTATGGATACGCACTTGCGTAGACACAGGTTTAGGATGCATATTTTGATACTGATATTATACTTGTTTGCATCCAAAGTATTTTGCATATTCTAGGACTCTCTTCTTTCCTTTGAAAGAAGAGAAAAACCTACTTTTTTGCGCTGTTTTGTGGGTTTTGTTGTCACTGATTTTTGGTGGTGTGAGTGTGCCTTTGCACATTCT
Source organism: Thalassia testudinum (assembly GCA_037157565.1). NCBI lineage: Eukaryota > Viridiplantae > Streptophyta > Magnoliopsida > Alismatales > Hydrocharitaceae > Thalassia > Thalassia testudinum. The sequence continues at coordinate 986,008 of JAZHRO010000056.1, forward strand.
TTTTGTTTTATGCATGAGAGGCGATCCTTGAAACCCCCTCTTGTAACTCCATTGACAGGTACTCCTAAGCCAGTTGCAGCTAAGCAACCAATAAAATTCTCGTCTAATTCATCTATTTCTTTTGCATTTGATTCTATGGATCAATTGTAGAATCAGAATCCCGAGATCCCTTCTTCTTCTGGTCAAGGGGAGATGCCGCCTTTTGATATTCATGAGGCACTCCTGAACCAGAACCTTAGAATGCTCGAGCAGAATAGCCAAATTAATCTTTTGACAACTGCTCTAAATAACTTGCAGAATCTTCAAGCCCGTCATCCACCTCAACCTGAGGTGAGTTTTGACCTTCCTGATTTACCAATCCCTCGTCCTAGGCCTCTACTCCGAGACTATTACAATCCATCTAATGCACAAGTAGAGCCTAATGTTAGGATTCCCATTGGGGAAAATGACTCAGAATTAAAGCCAAACATTATAAGTCTAATCCCACATTTTCATAGATTTGCATCCGAGGATCCATTTCAACATATTGAAGATCTTAAAAATCTATCTCAAACTCTTGGACCTCGAAATTAGAATAGGGAAATCCTACTAATGAAGATGTTCACTTTTAGCCTTAAAGATAAAGCTGCATATTGGTATAGAACTATTGCAAGACCAATCTCAACTTGGGCTGAACTTGAATCTGCATTCTTGAAGAAATTCTTTCCTATTGGTCACATGAATGCTTTAAGGTGAGCTATCACGACTTTTAATCAAAATCAAGGAGAACCAATTCATGAAGCATGGGAATGCTTTCATGAATTACAAAGCATGGGAACACTTGACATCCCTCGTTGGCAACTAATGCACATCTTTTATTATGGATTGCAAGAGGCATTTGCAATCTAGTTGATGCCTCTTGTGGAGGGAACTTTCTAAATCGCGACGCAGAATCCGCTTTAGAATTATTTGAAGGATGGCGGAAAACATGATCAACAATGATCCATATCGCAATTTACGCGGGGCATGAATATAGCACATCAAAATCCACATAAGGGCATTCATGAGATCGGTAATCCATCTAGTTCAAAGGATTTAGAGATTATTGCAAAAAAGCTGGACAAAGTCAACATCGTAGCAAAGCATCTTGATGAGGTCCGAAATACAATGAAAACTCTTACACCTCTACTTGCTACGCAAAATCCCACGCATGCACCTATTCCGCAAATTCCCATGGGGAGGGAATTTGTGAATAATCTGGATTCTAGAGATCCATCTTCCTTGGGTTTTCTATCTACTCCTGCACCACCCCAAAGAGGGACCTTTGTCCCACAATCTTTCCCACCCTTTTCCCCACCCTTTCCTATTGCAGAAAACATGCCATATCTCTTTAGTTTACACCCCATCCAGGAAAACATTCCAAGGTCAAATCCTTATTCTAATACCTATAATCCTGGATGGAGAAGCCACCCATATTTCTCTTGGGCTGATCAAAATCAAAGACCAATTTATCCAAATCAGACCCACCTAAACCCATTTCCGTTGCCTTCTCAGCAACCAAATGCTAAGCCTAATTCCACTAGTATGAGGAATTACTCTAGGTCGATTAGAGATACACAGCCCGATCAAATTTTGCAAGCTGTTACAGAGAGTCAACGACAAAATACTAAAGCTCTTGCTGAGATTCAAAGGCAATGTAAGATAGAATTGGTTGATTTACGAAATCAAATCACGCTTTTGGCTGAATCTCGTCAGCCAGGTACTCTTCCATCTCAGCCAATTCTGAACCCTAGGAATCTGCAAAACCCTAGGCAACATCAAGGCCAAGTACATTTCATTAATCAGCCCTTTGATTCTAATCCAAACCCATCCTCTGTACTTTCTGAAAATTATACACCAAATTTGCATCAACAGCCTTTATTGTATCAAAATGACCCACCTATTATTGAGAATTAGAATTGACTCTGCTAATCTTCTAAACTTGGTTGGAATCACTTCTTAGATTGCCTCAATCTTTAATATTTTACATCTCAACCTAAATCAGATCTGATCTTTTTAAGATTTTTTATAGAGGAATCTGATTTTGGTTCTGCGAGATCTATTTTAGGCAATCTTAGGATGAGTTTTTACTAGGTGGTCTTATCTGTTTTTCTATTTTTATTGAACCAATTCTTCCATAACTCCTTTGTTTTTACCATGCATATTTTTTTTTAGTTCTTTACTAGGGTTTACTCCTAGTTGAAGGCGTAAAACTTAGCATTTTGTATATAGTTGTTTCTTATTTTCTAAACTTTTCTTTTCCTATACACTTGAATCTGTATCTGATTTTTCACTTCATCTTACACTGATTACCTTCATTTAGTTCGACTATCCATTTTGACCTTTGGTCAGAATTGAAATCGTCCGCATAGAGATCTTTGATCTCCTCTATCCGACTCCTTCCATCACCCTACACTAAATGAAGTGTATTATCTTTTCACCCTTCTTACAATGAGGACATTTTAAAATCTTGGCTTGGGGAGGTGTGAAGTGAAATTTTCACTTTAAGTGTATTTACAGAGAAAATATAAAAAAAACACATAAAAATTAAACTACCCATGAAATTAAAAAATGAAAATACCAAAAAATTAAAAATTTTAAAATAAAAAATATCATAAAAATTTGTAAAATTTAAAAAAATTCATAAAAATTGGAAAATTTTTTAAAACATAGAAACAAAAATATATAAATACAAAAATTTGAAAATTGCAAAATTATAAAAATAATAAAAGGGGTGTTTACATCTAGAATAAAGAAGAAAACAAGAAGAAAGAAGAAAAAAAAATATTTATATCAATAATTAAGAGCTTAATTTTTCTTTTAGGTCAGAAACCAAAATATAAAAAAGATATATTGTGTATATATATATATAAGAGCATTAAATCATTATTTAGATTTTTACTTATAACATTTTTTAAAAACACACTTTTATTTGCAAAATCTTAAAACATGATTTTATTTAAATTAGAATCTTTAAACCTTAAGGCTTTGTTTTTGTATTCTTACCCTGAAATTAAGTAACTAAAGTGTATTAGGTTCAAAACTTACAATTTAGTTCCAAAACTTAAGTTTTGGAACTAAATTGTAACTTTTTAATCAATTATATTAAGTAATCCTTTTGCTTTTTGAATATTTGATTTTATCATCAAGTTAAGTAAAAAGGCTAGATATTCAAAGTTAATTAAGTAGAGAGTTAGTAGAACCTTAGTCTTCAAGTCTATCAGGCTATAGTTAGCTTAATCAACTAAAGGACATTTGGCAAGACTTGGTGAGTTTTTGTCTTGACAGATCCTATAGGAGGAAACTAAAAGTTTAAAGAACCTGAGAGTGAATGGCTTTGTTGTCCAAGCTCTGGTTTGAGAGCTAAGTAACCTAAGCATCCAAAATCACACACATAGAATTGTCTTGATGGCATCTGAGACTGCGAAAACACAGAGGTTAAGAGATCAATTCTAAATCCTCTTTAGTCTAAGGATTTCCACGAGGCAGTTCTTGAAAGGGTGAAGGATGTGCTACTCACCTAGAAAAAGGATTCGGAGTATAAAGATAGTAAGAAAAATGAGAAGGGGGAAGAAAAATAAAAAAAATAAAATAAAACACCCTGCAGTTAAGTACCTCGCTACAAATGGGTACTTATGCACTTTTTCCATAAAAATTAAGCATCTCGGTATAAATAGATGCTACCCTTCCTTCCATCAAGTGAAAGAACACCTCGCTCCATATGGGTGTTCTAACCTATAGAAAAAGTTAAAAAAAATATGGAGATAAAAATTAGGAATAAGAGACCCAATGGTCCACCGGGGAGATATACACAAAAAGTGTTGACCTTGGGATAGAAAACTGTTGAGGAGAAAGCAACCAAACCTGAGTAAGGCCAAGCCAAAGGCTTGAATTGGAATAATCTGGATTGGAAATTGATGTCTTAAGATCTGGATTTTGCAAATTTGGATGTCTTTAGGACAATTCTCTTCACAAGCACGGATGTTTTAAAATTATAGCTACTGAACCTTTGTATTGGGCAATGAAGCCTAAGAAATCGGGTTTTGAGAATTTGCAGTTGAGACCTAAAGGAGAAGGATTGACAAAATCCTAGGCCTAGAAGTCTATCCTTAGTGCTGTAGGCTAGCAGATTAAAGTTTTACTACTTTAAGTTTGGTTAATAATGAATATCTGGCTAATTTGCTTAAACTTAGATTGATAGAAATCAAATTTCATAAACAAAAGATTAACTTAAGTCTATTAAGTTTTTGAGTTAAAATTAAATTTCCAACTCTTAGGGTTTGTTTTCTTAAAACACTTTGAATTCTAAGTTTTTAAGGGTTAAGAATGATTACAAAGAATAAGTAATTTTTGAGATTCTAATTTTTGATAAATTCTTGTTAAAAACTCTGTTTTTAATAGTGTGTTTTGAATATATTTTGAGTTTTAAGTCTAAATAAGGAAATTTTCACAGAATACTCTGTATATCACTTATTTATATATTTATATTAAATCTAAAATTATTAATTTTGACCTAAGCTTTCATCTACTTGGTTCTTATTTATATTAATTTAAACCCAAGTGTTTTAAATAATCATATTTCTAGTTAATTTTGCTAGGGACTAGCAAAACTTTGGCTTGGGGGTATGATGAGAAGCTCATCATGGTCTCTAATTACCCCTAATTAACTAGTCTTCCTAGTTAATTAGCTAGGAATATGTAAATATATGGGCTAATTATTAAATAAGGGATAAATTGTAAAGGATCTTAAAATAAGTTAAAAATGTTATATTATTATCCAATTAATATTATTAATAATTTAATTAATAATTGGACTTGAAATATTATCAGTAATTTATCTAATTAATGTGTTAACTAACTTAAGTATTATCTATACCTAAGTATGTAATAAATTAAGTAACATTACTTAGTTAAATAAATTAAGCTGAAAAGGTCAAAAATGTAAATTCAAGGTCTAAATATAATAATTGTCTTATTTATAATCATATATAAAAAGTTGAAAAAGATTTAAATTAAAATAAACCTTGAAAACCTTAGTTTACATTTTAGTCCTTATGTTTTATTTCAATCGAGTCCTTATTCTTCACTTAGGTCCTCAATTTTTGTTACAAATAAGTCCCTAAAAATTTCTTCTTCTTTCCTTCTTCAGCCACCTCGAGAACTGACGAAAGGAGATGCTTTCACCCACCGATCACTGTGTATCCAATGCGATTCCTTCCTCTCCAAGCTCCTAGAGCTTGTGCTCACCATCCCCTTTTCATCCACCGGTCTGGATGAAGCTGCAATCCTATTTTAGGGTTGAAGATAACCTCACCGGCGTTGGAGAAGATGCCGGTGGTTAGTCCACTCCTAGACTCTTCTCCATCCAGATACACCCTCCTTCTCAGCCGCCGTAACCTATAAGTACCCCTCCACACCCTCGATTTCAGTAAGTTAGCTCCCTTCCCTCTTCTTCACTGAGCTAACCGATAGGCTATTCTTTCTAAAATCCAGCGACCTTCCTCCACTTCCTTCGTCTTCCTTCGTCCATTTTTGCTTGCTCTGGATCTCCGCCGACGTCAGCCAAGTCTCCTAACGCAGCGTTGACATTGGAGTTCCTCCGCTTCACTCCACCTTACACCCACCGGACTTCTTTCCTATCCCTCTGATTTCCTCCTCCGTTAAGGACCATTGATGGAGATCTTCTACCCCTTCATCCAGGTAACAATAGGTTAGGTAAGTAGATTAGTTAGAATAGTTAGGTAGATAAGATAGATGTAAGGCCAGATTTTCATTCATCTTCTTCAGCTCCGATGAGCTTGTTGAGCTTGTTTAGAGAAATCTTTTATCTTTTTAAAACATTGATCACCTTCCTTAATCTTTCATGAACATTTCTATCATCTTAAATCACTGAATTGATCACCTATTCGCCTAAACCATCTCCACCTTCACAACTGCTTCCACTGTCCATGGCAGAAGTAGTTGAGCTTAATCCACCTCCATTGGGCCCTCCATCACTTAACCATCACTTAAGAGCCCCTATTCTCACTTTAATTTAAATAATAATCATCTATAACTCAAATGCCTAATTTCATTTAATCTCTTGAGCTCGCTGTCAATGGTGGCTCAAGAGTTCATATCACTAATTAACCACTTATAATCCATCGCCACTTCCTTTTGACTTGTTTTCTCCACTCAATTGAGTGGGAAAACAGGTCTTGAGCCTAATCAAACTCAAACTCTGTTCACTACGAATTCAAAGCATAACTTTCAATTTAATTTTTAATTAAAGAAATTAATGTGTTCTTGAGGTTCCTTATGACCTCAGGAAGCTTTTCAGATCATCAATAGCACGTTTTAATGTCATTTGTACATTTTAGCCTTTTTCTGGACTCACCGGAGCTCCGGCGAGTCAAATAAACTCTTCAGCCCATAGAACTTCGCGTGAAGCTCCAGATCACTTATTTGAGGGTTACTGATCATTCTGAAGAAATTTATTTGAGGTTTTAAGACTTGGAACTCCTGTTAGATCTTTGTCTTCTCCAACTCCGGTAGAGTTGGAGATGACTGTTAGTTAGGGTTAAGTTTCATTTGAAAGGTCTAGAAGCATCAGAAGGATTCCTTGAGACCAATCCAATATGTCAATCTCTGAGATTGACTTTGGTTTGTTATGTCGAACAAACTCATCTTGGATCTCAGGCGACAGGCTTGGAACCCTAGGAATCCTAATTGAAACATCCTTCTGAGGTTCTAAATCTATTCCTAAGGTGAAAGAGAAGTTAACTACGACATTAATTTCATCTAAAATGATTAAATTTAGGAAGTCAAATTTTAAGGCTTAGTGGTCAATCTTAAGTCTGATTCATGGATTTGGGATTCAATCAGAAGAATTGAGGAGTTCAATTTGTTCCTGGGATGTTGTTAAATGATTTAAATTCAATCTGGTTGAACTGAGATCGATTTTATGGAGGAAATTGATTGCTGTTCAGTTTGATGACAATAAGCTATTTGTTAATGCAACCTGTGGTGGTAACATCATGGGTCAACATGAGGACACGATCTGGGAGATTCTTGAAAACATGTGCAAGAACTCCCTAAACAATGAGTCACTGGGTGTGTACAATCGGACATCCACCCATGCATTGACAAACAATCGGGGGGTACATGAATCTTGAGGTCTTTTCGCATCTGTTGATCTAGAGTTGGTAGCCAATCAATTGGATAAGGTCTCCATTATCGAAAAGAAGGTGGACGACAACACTCGTCATCTACACAAATCCACCTCTGCACCTCAAAGCACATACACACACCCGCCCACAGGAAGGGAGGCTATGCACAACATCTACCACTCCCTAGGGATGGATGCATATCCACCCCCATGTGATTATGGCTTCAGAGGCAACTCTAGGTCAGCCCACCACATTTGGGGGAACTCTAAACCCCCGTACCTTGATTATCTCAGAGCTCCTCAGACCTGTGAGGATCTCCACACTGTCCAGAATAATCCTTTCTCCAACACTTACAACCCTGGATGGTGGAATTATCCTAACTTTTCATGGTCGGGAAATAACCTGAATTCGAGATCCCAATTCCAACCCTGACCACAGAGTCAGCAATCATATCAACCTACTCAACCAAGGCCTAATCAAAATTTTCAATCTGGATAGCCTAAAGAAGATCAGACATCTTTGATTCTCTAGACCTTGGTTGACATGCAAAAATAGCACAAAGAAGAGATCTCTGAGCTACGCAATCAATTGACCTAGCTGGCAAGTGCTCGCCAGCCTGGTGCACTTCCTTTTCATCCTCTTCCAAACCCAAATAATGTGCTGAACCAGAGGCGCATTATGAACCCAAATCAGGGCCAAGCTCACTTTATTTATCAGGCCCCTTCTGCTCCATCACTTGACAGGATGGATGCTTCAACTTCATACTTGGGATTTTAGCAACAAGCACCTATTTTCCCCGACCTAAACCAAAATTAGGCAGGATTAAATTCTGTCACCACCCGTAGTGGCAAAGCAACACAAGACCCACCTTTCCCTAGCCATAACATGCCTGAGCCTATAGACCTTAACCCTAGATTGGTCATCCAGGACATGCCCATCCCTGATAAAGAGCCTGAGCCAATTCTAGGGGAACCATCTAAGCTTCCATTTTCGAAGGCCTTGACTAAGGGAAAGAAGACAACCAAACCCGTGGCACCTGAGGAGGACCTGATCAAGCTCTTTGAGGAGGTCCATATAAACATCCTCTTGTTGGATGTGATTCGCCACATAACGGCTTACACACAATTCTTGAAAGACGTGTGTACACCTAAGTGTAAGCTGTGAACCAAAGGTGGGAACCCGATTGTATTGTCGGAGCAAGCAAGCTCCATCATTTTGCGCAAACTTTCGCCTAAGGCAAAAGACCCAGGCACCCCTCTGATCTCCTAAGCTATTGGTGATATATAGTTTGACCGAGCCTTATTGGACCTAGGAGCTTTCATCGATTTGATACCCACATCCCTACTAGACTACTTTGAGGAAACTGAACTTAAATCGACAGAGATGACTTTGTAGTTAGCAGATTGATCTATTAAGTCACCAAAAGGAATTCTCGAGGATGTCATAGTTAGGGTACACGATTTTTACTTTCCCATGGATTTCATCATTTTAGACATGGATGCTCCTGAAAACTTGAAAAATACACCGATCATATTAAGGAGACCCTTTTTGGCCACAGCTAGGGCCAATATTAATTGCGAGGAGGGCCAAATTGAATTAAAATTTAGGAGCAAGACACTAAATATTGACATCTTTAAGGCCCAACAAGGAATTAATTATAGAGTTATTGAAAAAATTTGTGATGTTGAGGTGTGTGATGTAAATACGTTTACACTACTTAAGATGTGTATTTATGCATGTTCTTAAGCATAGAATTGCATTGCATGCTATAAATATTGCATAACATGCATCATCTTACATTTAGAGTAATTTGAATAAAATGGAGGTTAATTGTCTCCTTTTATGTTCATGGATTGGGCAAACTTTTTATCAGGGTGTCGGATCGAAGATCCAACTGTACAGATGTGATCAGGGCGATGATTGGAGTTCAACGACTCCAAGATCGCCCTAATCAGACATCTGTAGCATCAAATAGAGATCGGGGAACCCTAGAAGATCAAGGGCTAAGATGGTGTGAATCCACACTTCAAATGACAAATCTGACCGCACGGATGGATTCAGATCGACGATTGCAGCCTAACAACGCAAAAATCAAGTCAATCCGACATCAGTGGCACCATCTACATCATCCAGAAGATGGACGGCCAAGATGGCGCCACGTGGTGCCATCTCAGTCATCCAACCGGCCCTCAAGACCGCCACTGCCTCTTCAAAGAAGATCCAGTGTGCGATCTAGGCAGTTGAATCTTGATCCAACGGCTGTGGATGCGCGCGCTTGATTTCATCCGCGCGACTATTTGGACGGTGTAGCGTAGTGGGTGAGCGCCTTATCGCGAGGCGCTAGTGCAGGTTCGATTCGCAGCGAGCGGGCGAGTAGGCAGAGACGAGCGTCAGATCGCGATCGAATGGCTGTGCATGCCCGATAGCGCCCACGCGCTATTACATGCGCGGCGGAGACGCGGCATCGTCACGGGCGGGCGGGTTGAGGAGGTGGGCGTAGCGCGATCTAAGCCGTCCAATTTCACAATCGAACGGCTAAGAATGGCTGGACATGCGCATGCATTGAGCGCGCGGGCAAGTGAGTGGGCGCATGCGCGCTGCCCACTACGCCCATGTTCAGACCTTTAGCGACTGTTTTATCCGTCACTAAAGGTCCTGAATTAATGTTTTAAGAGTTGTAATGACCAAATTGCACCCACTCCTTGCAACTATAAAAGGAGACCCCCTCCACACGAAAGTCTCATCCCTTCCTTCTCTTCTCTCCCTCTCCAAAGCTCAAGAGAAGCTTGTCCCACACCTGGGATGCTTCTCGTGAGATAAAGTCAATTTTTCGTCCCCCTTTCGGAAGCGGATCCCGCGACGACGACGATGTGTTGCCCCGTTCCCATTCTTCCTGCTTCGTTCTCCTTCGTTTTGCTCTGTCCTCTTTCGTCCAGGCATCGTCCCGTCCGACTCGTCCTCCAAGCGATCGTCGAGGATATTTCTCTCCCCATTCTTTTACTACTTTCTAGAGTAGTTCAGCTCGTCCTCCAAGTGACTGTCGAGGAGGATATCTCTCTCCCCATTCTTTTACTGCTTTCTAGAGTAGTGTTACTGCTTTCTAGAATAGATTTACTGCTTTCTAGTTTAATCATTTTCTCGCTTTCTAGTCATAATGTTTAGTATAACAAACAATCTTTTTGATGATAAATTCCATGTTCATTCTACATCTCCTTTTGGTTTTTGTTTGTAATATTCTCTCTCTCTTATTCCCTCTCTCTCTCTTTTCTATTTATTGTAAATAGTTAGATAATTCTAATCAATTTACTTTGTGACAAATAAAGCAAATGCATAGTTTTTAAATCAAACGTCTGCCTCCCTATGTTCAACCCGGAATTTCCATTTTGGTATAAATTTTATTTGTTGAACACGAGTTCTTCTCTTTCATACTATGACAACAGGTTTTCAAAATCGAACACGTTAGCGTAGCAACCCGACGTTCAACATTTTGGCCCCGTTGCCGGGGAGGCGACGCTATTTGATTTTTTCTTCGCGTTTTTACAACTTACGAATCATTTACCTCACTTCTCTTCTTTCTTATTGTGATTGCAGGTACTCTTTTGAGAGGAGAAAAAGTGGTAGATTGGAGTAAAGTGCTGTGGAAGGTTTTGTAAGTTATCCCCATTCTTCCCCCTCCATAGATTTCATTCGCCACATTAAATCAAAATTCCAATTAACCTAGGTGTTTGCATAAATCCTAGGAATAGTTTGGTTGTTTGGATTTTCACTCACATTCATTCCACCCTCTTTATAAAAAAAAAATAACAAAAAGATAATCTTGTGGGGCAATTTTCAACAAACACACAGCGTACACCCACATTCAAGGCACTTAACCGAATTGATTTGTTTCTACTCAACCGGGTTCTGATCTGTGGAACCGGTACACATAAAGAAACTCGTAAAAGAGTAGAAATCATTCTAGGTTAACCATCTTTGTGTGCCTAACTTAGTGGTGCATTTGTGGCCAGTTGTTTGAGTTGTTTGGGCTGCACCACTCCAATTAAAATCAACTCATCAAGTAGCTGTCACATAGGTTCAACTCTTAGGGATTTACCAAGTACTCCACATTCTTTTTAAGTTTTAAAGGAAAACACCTTCATCTGTGCTTTCAAAACCTGGTGTGCCAACAAAACTTGTTTGAAAACACCTAAAGTTGAATCCTAAAAGCTGCTAAGCAAGATTTGAACCCTAAAATTCACCACATCAAAAATAATCTTGCTTGAAAACCACTGGTTGTGCACGTACACACACATCAATCAATCATTAAGGGCACAACCTAGATAAAAGGCCCATCACATTCCAAAGCACATTCAAACCTAGCCCTAAATGAAACAGAGTAGACGTTGGTCTTAAGGATTCGACTCACTTTTTAGAGCCCAGAACGAGATTATTTTGGATTAGTCTGTTTCTACTGTTCAATCTGATGTCTAGCTAGGGTAGCAGAATCAAATGATCGTGGCTGGGGGGTACACTAGGAACCGGAGGCGCAAGCCGAAGGAAGAACCTTCTCCCCAGTCCCTCCTTTTAACTGGTTGGATTGAACAGACAGAAATAGATCAAATCATTTCTCTATCTCAAGATGGGTTTTGGGAGTCTGTAGGTCATTAGGCTAGCCCACTTAAGGACAGGTTTGATTATTTGTATTGCAGGGCACCTTTCTTCCTCCCGTCTCTCATGAATCCTTCCACATATTACACGTATTCCCACTCTTTCCCTCCTGTTTTGAGTTATCCTCAACATGACGATTATCCCAACTTGTACTGTAATCAACCATCAATTAGTTGGGATAATTCAAATTGGGGATACGGTTCCGAACCTCCGTGTTTAGGGTCTAACCCTGAACACTATGATTGTGATTTCTATCCTTCTCAGAGCCACATCGATTATAGATCGTCACCCTTTCATGAACAACCTAATACGATCTACAATCAAGAAGGATACACTGATCCTTACCCATCCTCTGATTACATTGCCTTTAGCTCATCATCACCTTTTGAACAATCTAAAATGACCTATTATCAGGAAGGGTATAATGAATCTCAATTCGTTAATTCCCCTGCATTGACCCCAAACCCGCCCAACCCTGAACCAACTCATTTGGTTCAAGGTAACCAGGTTCAAGAAAAGGTTCTGGCTAACCTGAGGAATATCATATAATCATTAGAAGTTCAGCCAATACCTTGCATTGAGAGATTGGAGCCCTTGATTCAGATGATTGATGATTTGAATATGTATTTGTTGGATTGGCTCCAGGATGTTAAGGATAAGAACCTAGGTGAGTTTCTACTTGGGAAATTAGTGAAATTAAGGATGAGATTTGTGGTTGCTTTAGTTCAGTCATGGGATGATTCCCAGGATGAACTCCCTTCATGAAAACTAATGTCAGAACCCGCTCAGGCGCCTGTTGGGGGGACACATGTTACGAGGTTGACTAGATTGAATTAGAGCAACCAATTAAGGATGATATGATTTCTTCACCTGAGATCCCTGAGCTAGGGTACGAGGAAACGTATGTCTCGTTAGAACAGAAAGTGACAGATGATTTTGAGACATACATTAATACGGATCTCGATTCTGATGGTGAAGATTCAATTTGCGAAGTCTCATGCGAGTTTACAGAATATAATTTTTGTGAGACGATTGGGCCTGAGGAATATGATAGATCATTTGATAGCCCAATAATTGAGGAAACTGATCTTATTGGGGCTCACATTACGGATCCAGAATCACATATTCTAGAGGATTCAATTCAATGCCCTAATTGTCAGTTACACCCCATTGAGCTTATCGATAATTCTATTTCTGAGATAAGTAGACCCAAGTCAATTCTGATTCAGCCACATCTTTTAGACTTGGAGATTTCAGATGGGGAGATTAATATGCAAGAGGTCCTAGAATTTGACATGCTAAATAAGGCGGATAGGAGTTGGGAAATTTTGATTTGGGAAGTAAGTTTTGGAGGAAGTATAAGACTGAGTCGAAGGGTGCCTATTAAGCTGAAACCATCAAACCAGGAACCTTACGACATTTGTTTTGAGGATGTCGAACCCAAGCACATATTCAATGATTATCCTTTTGAGCTTGAATTCCCTGTAACCTGACTTTTTGGTCTTGGGTTGCATCCGCATAAATCGCAGGCCTGACCCTGCTTGCATACTGATTTTAGGTTTTGGGTAATTTTTATCCAAAACCTGAGATATTCTCGATTATGGGGTATGGGTCTCCACCACAATTTGGTCCACATCTGTGGACCTCTGTTGACAGGTCAGAAGATTCTTATGTTTATTCAGATTCTGACCTGCACCTATGAATTCTTCATTTCTCTTCTTTGTATAGTGTGCCTAGCTGAAGGCACTAAATTCAACACATATACAGTTCTTTTTAGTTTCTATCGCGGAGCGGACCTGACATTCATGCAATTCAGGTGCTTTCTACGCTATTCCACTCTTTTTTATGTCTTTTCAATACAATGAGGATATTGCATTAGATAGGCATGGGGGGGTAGATATTCATCTTTGAATTTATTCGTCAGCTTCGTAGATTTGTTTTATTTTCTTTTATTAAAAAAATGGAATTAGGAAAGAGAACTTGGGTTTAAGAAAATTTTCAATCTTAGGAAATACTACGTTATGATTTGAACACAAAGACCCTTCAGGTCTTTGGACTTAATCAGCCCGTGTATCCACTAAAATGTGGATTTGTCTTTCGAGACCTCGCCATCTTAATTCTATCGTAATTGGAGTAAATAAGTTTGGGTGATAAGCACACGACTTATCAACCCGTCCTCTGATTTGAGGGAACTTTGAGTTTCTAGCATCTACACACTTTCTTTGGACTGACTCGTTGTTTGACGATTTTAGCGGAAAATGGGTAGCTAATGAACCTTCTAGGGTGATATGGCTGGCAAGTTATCGTGGGTAATAACCCATAGGTAGGTTGTCCAGAGCCCAGTCACTGGATCTTTCTCCTTTTGCTGCCTTTAGGTAAATCTTAGACCAGGGAAGACACCTACTTAAAAAAGAAAAAAAAATCAAAAAGAAAAGGAGAAAAGAAAAAAAAGAAATAAGCCACACTTCGCCGCACGAGCATGGCTGGCAAGTTGTCGGTGGTAATAGCTCATCGACCGGTTGTCCAGAACCCAGCTCAGTAAATGTACTGAAAATTCCCAAAACACTTAAGAAGAAGAGGAGAAGTAGAATAAACTGGGGAGATATACACTGGATTCACCCTTGTGTTGATCCCATAAAAAAATAAAAGTAGGGAGAAAGCTACCGGTTGTAAAGATATACCTTTAGGCAGAATTCTTTTTTTAGGTCACCTAGAGGCATAGAAATCTGAAGTTCGTTTTAACTGCCTGTCAACGAGTCTATCACATTCACAATAAGATGCTTAGAACTTAGGGTTCTCATCAAATCTTGGGTGAGTTGAATGGCCGTAGAAAGACACTCTTAAACCCTAAAACTTGAAAATCCAAAAAAAATTAGAAAAGAGGAAAAAGAGAAAAAGAAAATTTTCTTTGAATAAGGCGAGGGCTTGAGGTGGTCCGCATTTTGGCAGATACTCGGGCACTGTTGTATCTTTGAAAGTTCAGATCCTAAGTAGACATTTTCTTAATGATTGAAAATAACTCATGCCCAAATAGTCCAACCTAATTCTTTTATAAATAGCATTTAGTTTTTGCTAGGGACTAGCAAAAGATAGGCATGGGGGTATGATGTAAACACGTTTACACTACTTAAGATGTTTATTTATGCATGTTAAGCATAGAATTGCATTGTATGCTATAAATATTGCATAACATGCATCATCTTGCATTTAGAGTAGTTTGAATAAAATGGAGGTTAATTGTCGCCTTTTATGTTCATAGATAGGGCAAACATTTTATTGGGGCGTCGGATCGAAGATACAACTGTACAGATGTGATCAGGGCGACGATTGGAGTTCAACGACTCCAAGATCGCCCTAATCAGACCTCTGTAGCATCAGATAGAGAGTAGGGAACCCTAGAAGATCAAGGGCCAAGATGGTGTGAATCTGCACTTCAAATGACAAATCCGACCACACGGATGGATTCGGATCGACGATCGCAGCCTAACGATGCAAAAATCGAGTCAATCCGACATCTGCGGCACCATCTACATCATCCAGAAGATGGACGGCCAAGATGGTGCCATGTGGCTCCATCTCAGCCATCCAACCGACCCTCAAGACCGCCACTGCCTCTCCAAAGAAGATCCAGCGTACGATTTGGGCCATTGGATCTTGATCCAACGGTTGTGGATGTGCACGCTTGATTTCATCCGTGCGACTATTTGGATGGTGTAGCGTAGCGGGTGAGCGCCTTATCGCGAGGCGCTAGTGCAGGTTCGATTCACAATGAGCGGGCGAGCGGGCGCGGGTGAGCGTCAGATCATGAACGAATGGCTATGCATGCCCAATAGCGCCCATGCGCTATTGCACGCGTGGTGGAGACGTGGCATCGTACACAGGCGGGCGTGCTGAGGAGGCGGGTGTAGCGTGATCTAATGGCTGGACGTGCGCATGTGTTGAGCACACGGGCGTGCGCGCACTACCCTCTACGCCCATGTTCAGACCTTTAGCGACAGTTTTATCCGTCACTAAAGGTCTTGGATTAATGTTTTAAGAGTTGTAATGACCAAATTGCCCCCACTCCTTGCAACTATAAAAGGAGGCCTCTCCACACAAAATTCTCATCCCTTCCTTCTCTTCTCTCCCTCTCCAAAGTTCAAGAGAAGCTTGTCCCATACCTGGGATGCTTCTCGCGAGATAAAGTCAATTTTTCGTCCCCCTTTTGGAAGCGGATCCCGCGACGACGACGACGTGCTGCCCCGTTCCTGTTCTTCCTGCTTCATTCTCCTTCATCCTGCTCCGTCCTCCTTCATCTAGGCATCATCCCGTCCGGCTCGTCCTCCAAATGACCGTTGAGGAGGATATTTCTCTCCCCATTCTTTTACTGCTTTCTAAAGTAGTTCGGCTTGTCCTCCAAGCAATCGTCGAGGAGGATATCTCTCTCGCCATTCTTTTACTGCTTTCTAGAGTAGTGTTACTGCTTTCTAGAATAGATTTACTGCTTTCTAGTTTAATCATTTTCTCTGTTTCTAGTCATAATGTTTAGTGTAACAAACAATCTTTTTGATGATAAATTCCATGTTCATTCTACATCTCCTTTTGATTTTTGTTTGTAATATTCTCTCTCTCTTATTCCCTCTCTCTCTCTTTTCTATTTATTGTAAATAGTTAGATAGTTCTAATCAATTTACTTCGTGACAAATAAAGCAAATGCGTAGTTTTTAAATCAAACGTTTGCCTCCCTGTGTTCAACCCAGAATTTCCATTTTGGTATAAATTTTATTTGTTGAACACGAGTTCTTCGCTTTCATACTACGACGACAGGTTTTCAAAATCGAACATGTTAGTGTAGCAACCCGACGTTCAACACCGTGGTTGATGACCTATGTATCAAGGAAAACCCGAGTATTTCTGATCAACCACAAGAAGATCAAAACCTACAATTAGAGGAGCCTGAACCTAACCTAGACACACCCATAGCTCCTTCCTTTGCTCCCGACACCCACCTTGAACCACCTGCTACTGCTGATAATCCAATATGGAATTGAAACCGCTCCCTGACCATCTTAAATACATCTTTTTGTGTTCCAATCAGACATTTCCTGTGATCATCAACTCCCGACTCACATCTGATCAAGAAACACGCTTGATTATTGTCCTCCAGTAGCATCAGATAGCCATTGGATAGACTCTCGATCATCTGACTGGCATCAACCCCTCATATTGCACACATCACATCTATACCAAAGAGGTCTCACGACCATCCCGTGAAATGCAGAGATGCCTGAATCTAAACCTACAGGATGTCATGAAAAAGGGGATCATCAAGCGGTTAGATGCAGGGATCATCTACTCGATCTTCGACAGTCGGTGGGTGAGTCCAATCTAAGTTGTGCCTAAGAAGGCAGGAATCACCGTGATCATGACTGAAACCAGAGAAACCATATCAACTCATATAGAGAACTCATGGAGAGTGTAACGGCCCGATTCCCGAATCCCTACGAGACACGAGAATCGGACCGACTCGACTAATCCCAAGACCTAGTCATCCAACGAGAAAGTAACAAAAAGAGCAGTAAAATAAACCACATTCACCATAAATATAACTAGCAGTAACAAAATACAACAGTAAGAAAAGGAAATACTACAATATACATCACCACAACAGAAGGGAAATAAACATGTACATTACATAAGTTTTCAATAAAGAAAGTACAGGGAGTAACAAAGGAAACTACTCACTACAGTGGAAGAAAAGTACGGAAAGTACTATAGGTAACCCTACTGGACCCTACTAGGCCCAGCGTCCTCTGCAGTCGCTGACCATGGCTGCTCAACACCTGGTCCTGAAAAGTAACGAGGGTAACACGTCAGCGAAACACTGAGTAGAGTGGCAACTAAAAGCTAAAGAAGCAGTAGAGTGTACAGTAGCTGTTATATTTTTACTTTCTTTATTTATGTCTTGCTATTATTTCACTATTGATTTATTTCTCAGATCCTTCACCTGATTTCGAATGTTCCTCGTGGGAACGATCTTGATTGCAGTCTTTTCCGAAAAGTAGAAGTAACACGTGGTGCTCTCCTGGCTGGGAGAGTCCCCCGTGGTGGTCCTACCCTCAGTCAACCGCCCCAAGGTCGCTGTCAGACGTAACGGTGACTACGGCACGCGCGATAAAGGCACGGGTAGCTACCCCGCACTGGCACGTGGTCAGTCATTTCCGTTAACGGGTGCACCCAAAACACAGCATGGAACCAGTATAGGGCAGGACCCTCTCAGTAATAGGGGTCCAACCCCTCCACAGTTCACGCACCCTCTCCTGACTACCCTAGTTTGCCCAATGGGCCTAACAAGTCGGTGCAGGAGGGCTAGCAGAACCTCGGGACCCGTGGGGTAGCTAATGCTCTCCCTACACTAGTAGCTCTCCTCGGTACTGCGTACGCGAGGGCCAATAAGTCGATGTACGGTGGCCAAACCCACCCCGGTCTCAACCTGAGGGCGGCAAGCTCCCCTCTACACTAAGAGGTAATGTGTGCTCTCTTTGGTACCACGTACCCAAGAGACAACACACTTCTACGTTTCACTTTCTCAATTCCATTCCATTCTCTTTCCAGGAGTTCTACTCCTAATTCCCCGTAGGGTTCATGTTCTTTTTGTTTGGCCATTTTGGGTTTCACCGTTCCAGCTTTATATTTATATACCCCAAGTTCTTAATCTCATTGATTCATTCATAACAGGTAGCTGTTGATCCATTTACAGGCAGTTATCATTTCCTTTCCATTTTCCAAGACTGCAATATTTATATATTCAACTAGTTTTCCCATCCTAGGATTCATGCTGTATCCTAGGATCTATCATTCAATCTAGTTTTCTAGTCCTAGGATTCAGGCAATACCCTAGGATCTATCATTCAATCTAGTTTCTCAGTCCTAGGGTTCATGCAATGCCCTAGACTCTATTAATTGTTCCACAATTGTAACAAATTTTGTTAAGTAAATTAAAAAGCCACTCTACCAGCGAAATCGGGAGTACTGGGGGGGTGGTTGGCAATACCACGCGCCTCCGCAACCCCCAAGACTGCAACGGGATGGGGTCCTAACACAAGGATCAATCACAAGGAGTTTCTTAGAATGGTATACAATTACTGTAAACGGGTAAAGGAATTTATTCTGGAAAGAACGCAACTCGAAACGCGGAAAACGAACTCCGAACGGGCCCTAAACGGGTCAAAAATGACAAAATAGTCCAAAATCTGACGTCTGGAACCTCTTCCAGACGTCTTAAAAGGTGGGTCAGGTCGTACCTCAGTTCTGCATAGTCCTTCAGACGTCCAGAAGCCCGCTGGGATGTCTGGCCTTGGTTTCCAGACGTCCGATGGTCACCCCGGACATCTGGAGGTTCTCTCCGTCGTCTGGCACTGCGGCCAGATGTCTGATTCACGTGGGATGGCGAGCCCTCGCACCCTCCCGAGCAGGACCTGCGCACATATACACCAGCTTTCAGCACGACGAAACGCAGAAGGAGTCGCGGCGGACGGCTGCATGGCCGTACACGTGCAAAAAGGAGAAGATAAGAAATATCTTACCTGTCAAACGTCTGGACAGTCCTCTAGACGTCTTCGACGTCGTTTGGACGTAAGTCCAGACATCTGATTCTGGAAAATTTTCCAGAACCAGGGCCCGATTCATTCTCCACCCACGACGCATGGCCGCGCCGCGCCCCGTCCGCCTGTTGCCCGAGTTGCAGCAGCCCCTCTGCGACACCCCACGCCCGTCGCTCCCCCGCAAGCCCGAACCCTCATGGTCGAGCTTCTTCCTTCCGCTCGCAACTCTCCTCCCCGCACGCTCACCGCGGCCACTACTGCCGCCGCCGCTCACTCGCTCGCTCACGCTCTCACTGGCAGGGAGAAGGAGAAGAGAAAGGCGGAGGAGATGAGGGTGAGGGAGAGGGCGAGGGTTTATAAAGCAGCGTGGGGAGAGAGAGAAGAGGGATGGCGTGTCTGCAGGAAGAGAGAGGAAAAAGAAGACGAAGGTGGCGGGCTCAGTCTGTGCGCGCACGCACGTAGACGCAACCCGGTACACCAAAAAAATTTATTACCAGATGTTTGGAAAGGGTTCCAGACGTCTGGACAGACGTCTGGGCCACTTCCCAGATGTCTTAAAAATCCGTCTGCTGCCCACGTTCTTAACAGAGTCTGCATTGATTACAGAAGACTCAATTCCTCCACAAAGAAGGATTATTTCCCACTACTGTTATTGATCAGATCCTCGAGAAACTAGCAGGAAATCGATTCTTTTGCTTCTTAGACGGGTACTTCGGTTATAACCAGGTTGCAATCCATCCTGAAGACCAAGAGAAGACTACCTTCACCTGCCCCTTCGAAACGTACGCATTCCGGAGGATGCCCTTCGGTCTCTGCAATGCACTAGCTACTTTTCAGCGGTGCATGCTTGCCACATTCTCAGATATGGTAGGTGAATACCTTGAAGTCTTCATGGATGACTTCTCGATATTTGGGGAATCGTTTGATGATTGCCTCCTGCACTTGGTCCAAATCCTCAGGCGGTGCATTGACGCGAATTTGGTTCTTTCCTGGGAAAAGTGCCACGGCATGGTATCTGAGGGAATTGTCCTGGGACATCTCATCTATGAAAAAGGCATCCAGGTTTATCAAGCCAAAGCAAATCTGATTTCCAAACTCCCTATGCCTAGTTCGGTCAAGGACATCTGTTCATTTTTGGGGCACGTCTGTTTTTACCGTCGATTCATTCTCTATTTTTCTAAAATTGCGAGCCCCCTGACTAATCTTCTCTCTAAGGATGTCCCCTTCGAAATCACTGAGGAGTGCACTCATGCATTTGAGATCCTACGTGATCGAGTTACCTAAGCACCTATCCTGCAGTCCTCTGATTGGTCTCAACCCCTTGAGATCATGTGCG
This sequence comes from Thalassia testudinum, assembly GCA_037157565.1. Lineage (NCBI taxonomy): Eukaryota > Viridiplantae > Streptophyta > Magnoliopsida > Alismatales > Hydrocharitaceae > Thalassia > Thalassia testudinum. The sequence goes on from JAZHRO010000056.1 coordinate 1,006,740, forward strand.
TGCATCTGATTATGCTGTGGGTGTAGTACTTGGGTAGAAAATAGACGGAAAACCCGTGGTCATCTACTATGCTAGCAAGACACTTGATGAGGCTCAGCGTAACTACACAGTTACTGAGAAAGAGCTACTAGCTATACTATTCAGCCTGAAAAAATTCAGCTCTTATCTTTTGGGTCCTGTGTTATCATATACTCGAATCACACTACAGTGAGGCACCTCCTCACGAAGAAGGACATGAAACCTTGACTAATCCGCTGGATCTTGCTATTGCAAGAATTCGATCTCGAGATTCGCGATAAGGTGGGAAAGCAAAACGTGGTAGCTGACCATTTGTCTCATCTTCCTTCTTTAGTCATCGACTTGTCTGGTCCAATCACTGAGCATCTTCCGGATGAGCACCTGCTAGCCATTCACAGTCTCCCTTGGTTTGCTGATATTGTAAACTACTTGGTTACGGGGAAAGTCCCACCAGATTAGGCGACTTCCAGGTGGGACAAACTGATTTCTGAGGCTAAGTACTATATTTGGGAAGAACCATACCTTTTCCACATTGGCAATGATCAGGTGATTTGGAGATGCAACCCTAACGACGAGGTCAATGATGTGATCTCATTCTGTCACAACCAGGCCTGCGGTGGCCATTTCTCTGAGGGTAAAACCGCAGCAAAAATTCTCTAGTATGGGTTCTTCTAGCCCACGTTGTTCAAAGATGCACAAACATATTGTAGGGCATGCGCTCATTGTCAGACCCTCGGCAACATGGGCCTGCGGGATATGATGCCCTTAAACTTGATAATTATGTACGAAATCTTTGACTTATGGGGAATTGATTTCGTGGGACTCTTTCCTGGATCCAATGGCTTCGAACACATTCTACTTGCTGTTGATTATGTCTCCAAATGGATCGAAACCGTCCCCACAAGAACTAGTAATCATAAAGTTATCCTCTGATTTATCTAGGAGAACATCTTTACCAGATTTGTGGTTCTAAGGCCAACATCAGCAATGGTGGGTCTCATTTCAATAATGTGCACTTCCAGTCCTTGATGAAAAAGTATGGGGTGTTGCATCGTATCTTGACTTCTTACCACCCCCAGACTAATGGACTGGCAGAATTGTCGAATCAAGAGATCAAGAAGATCCTTCAGGTCACTGTTCGGCCTGATAGGAAGGACTGGTCTACTCACCTTCCGAAAGCTTTGTGGGCCTATAGGGCTGCCCACAAGACCTAATTAGGCATGTCTCCCTTTAGATTAGTGTATGGAAAGGCATGTCACCTTCCCGTAGAGATGGCGCATAAGGCCTATTAGGCAGCACGAAAATGCAATCTAGATCTAATGAAGGCTGGAATACACGACCAGTTGCAATTGAGCAAGATTAAGGAACTATGCAATGATGCGTATAAGAACTCATGTATCTATAAAGAGCAGGTCAAAGCCTTCCATGACAGGCACATTGTACGAAAATCGTTCCATCCTGGTAAAAAAGTTCTACTCTTTGATGCCAAGCTTAAACTCTTTCCAGGCAAACTCAGATCAAAATGGATTGGACCATTCTTGGTGAGATGAATCTTTGGAAATGGAGCAGTCAAAATTAGTGAACTCATCCTTGATTCTGAACCATTTGTCGTGAACGGTCAGGGACTCAAATCGTTCGTCGAATTCACTGACTTGAACTTGGCTACTATCTCTTTTGATCTCCATTCTCCCTAAGCATATTGTACTCGACTGATGGCGTTAAACTCAGCACTTAACGGGAGGCAACCCATCATCTTTTTGAAAAAACCCGAAACCCTTCTTAACACATCCTGTTGTTGAACTCATATTGCACTTTAGGGTTCATCAATTAGAACAATCGACTACACCTCGGTACCCAAACCAGAGCTTGAAATCGTCCGCAACAGTCATCCCAACCTGTCCACCCACCTAAAACCTATTCTAATGTACTATCTAAGCTGAATTCGAACCCACCTAATTTACAATGAGGACATTGCAAATCATAGTCATGGGGGGGTATTAAAGTGCAAAACATTGTGAGAATCACTTCACAAGAAAGGGTTCATAAAAAAAAAAGGGGTTGAGGAAAAAGAGGAGCCATTTTGAGAGAAAAATGAAAAGAAAGGAGCACAAAGAAAAAGAAAAGAAAATTGAGTCCCTTAGAAACAATTTGGAACCTACCCACCTTCTAGGTTGGATCAAATGATGAACTAAGGCCTGAAAGGCTAAAACTTAAGGGATTGGTGGCGAATGCCCTCCTTAGGCCTCTTGGATCTATATTGGATTTAAACATTGACATACTTGTCAAGATTCGAATTAATCCTCAAGAGGTTGGAGAAAATGCAAAGCTTATGGATTAGATCTAAGGCTTAGGGAGTATTCAGCCCCATTAACTGACCTCTGGTTTCCGGGACTCGGTAACTTAAGCATCCTAAATCACACATAGTCTGGTTCAGTGCGGTTTAAAGTTAAAGCCATGCCAAAAGGCATTTAATCTATTTTGGAAAAGGTCCTAAGATCTAGATTAGGAATGACTCGAAAACACAAGTTGATTTGGATGAGTTCCCGGCGCGGAGAGGCTGGAAACTTCCCTCGAAGAGGCGCAATAACATATCGTCTCTTCGATGCTTGTCTCCTAGGATATCTAAATATCCTACTAGGGCCATGTAACCACCTTGTGCTGGTTCCTATGCCATGGGTGGCATTATCATGAAATGTCAATTGCTAGGGTCTGGATTTAGCTACAGAACGCCATGGGCGGGATTATCCCGAAATCTCGACAGCCAGGGTTCTGGGGGCTACCATGGGCAGTGCTATCTTGAAGCATTGATTGCTAGGGACCCTACGAGGATTGATGGTGGGGGCAAGGAATTCGATACAGATTGTATTTAGGGCCAATCTGAGGATGGATCTAAGGAAAAATATAATGAAAAGAAAAGAGAGAGAAAGCTCTCCACAAGTCAAATTCTCATTCTATGTCTCTCTCAAAATGCACTAGCAAACTGAATCGGACTAACCATGTTTCAAGCATGGGTGCTTTAACTGCTGGTTTCAACAAACCTTAGGTTAGTTCCTATGGGCCTTAGAAACCTTCACGACAGACTGAGGCGAAAGCTAGTCAGGTCTCGATCTGGGCTGGTACTTGAGTACCTCTATTCCTATTATTGGTATTAAGATTTGATTCCTAGAGATGCGGCCTAGTAAGGCATCCTGATGGTTAAATCCAACCTAGATAACTGGTTCGATTCAGATGATTTTGTTAAGGGACTAGCAAAAGCTAGGCATGGGGGTATGATGGGAACACCATCATGAGCCATAACTAGCTCAATTTGATCTGATTAAGTGAATAAAAGCTCCTACATATCCATTAGAAGGTCTAAAAGGCATAAAACATTGATCTGAGAAGAAAATAAGAAAATAGGCTTATTTATGCAAATTTACCATTCTATCACAAAAATAGAATAACCATGGGTTTTCTCATGGGTTAAATAAAGGTCAAAATATGCTTTAGAATCTAACAAGAGGGTTCATACAGAACGAAATGGGTTTTCATGCGTTACGAGAATTAATGGATATCTCAAACCCTCAAAATAGACCCGCTTAATCTACTGAGGTTCTGGTTAGGATAAAATTCACCTATACCCTCTAAAATTCATATAAAAATATTCTCTAGGGTTTAGTACCTTCAATTTGACCATTAGAACTCGTCTTGACCTAAAATAGAGCCATAGATAGACTTTTTCCCTAATTTGGGTAATTATGAAATTTCTCCATTCAAACGTAATCAAAACCTAAATATAACTTCACCATTGAATTCCTTGTGTCTAAATTAGGCTTGTACCAAAATTTAGGCCTAATCTGAGGTCATATTGACCAAGTTTGCATTTTGGTCCTATCTAGCTATTTTTTCTCACACCCGTGACCCTAACTTTCAAAAATCTGCATTTGGGTCCCTAACTTTTGTCATCTTCTTTACAAGATGGTCCTTTCTGCCATTCATGTGAACTCACCTTGCTCCAATGAGATTCGAGTGGAGATTTCTCGCTCGATTCTCAATCAAACCTTCCCAAAATTGAACCGGAGATTCTTTATGAAATTCCCTTCCACATGAGACTGATCTTGGGCTCCAATTCTTCCCAAAAGGTCATGTGAACTATTTGAAGGTTTGGGTATCCTATTTTGCGAGGACCTTTCAAGCTTGGAAGCTTCTTTCCAAGCTTGGAAAGGCCTCCTATGGCCTATATAAGTATGACCAATGCCTCACCGTGCTTCTCAGCAAGTCTTGGCTAGTCAACAACACCTAAATCACCTCATCCGGCCACCAACGACCACTACTCTGGCGACCTCCTTCGATCCCCTTCCTCTGGCCGTCCGATGACCAAATTGGTCCGCCCTCTTGACTCTCCTCATCGTGATCCTCCCCAACCAAAGGGAGGACGTACCTCTGCCTACATCACTGTCACCGCTCCATCGCTTTCTCTGTCTTCTCTGGTGTCGGTCGATCACAACTGGATGCTTCTGCCTCTCTCCCACATAGCTAAGTTCTTCTATTGCTTTCTCTCTTCCTTTATTTCTTTTTCCCTCACTTAAGGCACACGCATGACCGCTAACCACTCCACCCCGCAATTCATTTTCTTCACAGTTGGCGGAACTCCGGTGAACTTGCGCCATCGCCACACCGCATCAAACTTCACACCACCACCTTCGAAACCTCCATCGCCACTCTAGAAGCAAAAGCCTTAACCTAATTAGGACTATTGCCCATGCATTCGTCTCCCTGAGCACACCCACCTCCACGCACCCTCTTCGACCTCGTCACGCACATTCACACACTCGCACAACACATCACCACCCCCAGCACCTTCACCGTCATCCAGCGATTCTCCTGAGCTATTTTGACAAGGTCAAAAGATTGTAATTTGGTTTTTAGGTGCACTCTGGAGCTCCGTCGCTGCCACTTCCATCTCCAACTCCGTTAGCAGCCATCAGGTCATGTTCCTCCTTGCTACCGACTCCAGACCCTGCGGACTCCCTCCAGGTGCATATCCAGGTCCGCAATCAAACCTTTTATCCACAGCTACTGCTTCAATCAACACCGTCAACACCTGCTGCTGCACTGCGAAGAACGAAGGGACTTTAGTCCCACATTGGCTACAGCAGAGTCTCCGCAAAAGATATATTGGATTTGTGTATCCGATCCCTTGCCCAGTCACGAGGGGTCAAGTCCCTCATCCATAGCACGCATGCCTCGCCTGTGGTCACGCCACATGGGTCTGGCCAAATCTGGTTACATGCCTGTTTCTCCGATTAGAGCAGGGTTCTAAGAGGGACAAGAAAAAAAGAGAGAGAAGGGGGGGTTTTGCCTCACACCCTCTCTACACTTAGCCCATTAAGAGGTCTTTGCGTCTAAAGCTGCTGTGCCTATGCCTCACCCTGAGGCTTGAAGAGAAGGAAGGAAGAGGCCTTTGCCTCTATCTACTGAGCATCGGTTAAGGCATCTGAGTGCCTATTCTATCATCTGATATCTACTGATACTTTGGTTTTGTTGGTTAAATTGAGATTTGCTTAGCTTATACGATTCTATTACTTGAGTAACATGTAAATATTAACATTGTAGGGTAATTTGGTGATTCAAATCACCATTTTACCCTCTTCGTTTTGCACATTACTACAAATTATTGCTATATAATTTTGAATCAATTCTGATTGCAATTGCTCATATCTTTCACTTAGAATTGTGATTTTGAGATTGAATTGCCACTTGCTCCCAACGAACAACCTCGGATTTCTTTTGAGCATAAATATTATCTGTTTTTCACGCTGATTCAATCTATACTGCAATGCGACGATTTTAAAACCCCTTTCAGTGCGATTAACACTCGTGCTTTCGTGCTCATTCTACTACGCTCTTCAAAAGCACGTCGCTATGTGCTTTTGAAAAGAAAACTTGATTTGCATATTTTAATTCCTTAAGCTTCCATAGGATTCTATTGTATTTATCTTTATCTATTGCTTTGATTTTGGGTCCCAAGTTGTTGGGAAGACCTGTTGTTGTGCTTCTCTTCAGGTTAGTAAGAGAAGGGATCCTTGTAAGAGGTTGTGCCACCCTCGTTCAAGTGGTACGTTAGTGGATTAACTAGCGTTGCCTAGTTAGAAAAATCCTAAGTTAGGAGGCTTAGGTAGTTGTTTTTACCCGCAGGGCTTTCCACTATAAATCTTTGTGTATATTGTGGGATTGTTTTGTTTTTTGGTGCTATATTTTTATTACAATTGATATCACACTTGATCTTGTGTTTGTGGCCAAGTAAGATCTGCAGGCACCCTCGGATCCGATTACTCGATTTTTAGAAGGGAAGAGGGGGAAATCTAAGGAAGGTGGGGGTTGGTTTTACACTGTTCATCCTCAAGGTGCGTGCTTAAAGGCCTAACACTTAGCATCGGAGGAAGAAGGCTTACTCTGTGGTTGCTCCTTGTGCCTTGGTTGTGCACTGAGTAGCTTAAGTCGTCTGTATCACCTTGACGACGTCTGACTTGGCCTTAGCTCTAGCACTGTTTGAACATTTAAACTCCTAGTCTGATGTGGATTAGTGGTTCAAAGACCACTGTTGAGATATTTGATTAATTAATATACTTGGGATATATGCTTAATTTGAGGGATTGGTTGGTGATTCAAATCACCCCTTTTTAAGGTTTCTCTCATTCTTTTATCCCATTATTTCTTGAGATACTCTTGATTATTATTGAATATATTTTTGAGTAGATTATTCATTAAATATCTTTAATTGCGATTCATTATTATGCTCATTATTTCTAATTGTGATTAGTGCGTAAATTCCATATTTGCTCCATGCGAACGACCTCAGACTCATTTCTTGTTTTCGAGCACTCTTACAAATTTAAATGTTGTAAAGCGATTTTGTTGACTATACTACAATGCAAGCTTTTCTCCCTCATAACATCGACATGAATACCTTCAACATTTTGGCACCATTGCCAGGGAGCAATGCGCAATTCACCACTAGTCATATTGGATTGAGTTGATTACTAACTTGCCCTATCTATTTTGCTGCGATTTTGCAGGGTACATTACGAGAAGATCTTTTGCGCAATCAACCACTCCAGGGGTAGGTAAAATTTCTCTTCTCCCCTAATGACCTCCTAATCTTGGGAAAGAGAAAAAGAAAACAAATTAATTAGGATCCACTTGGTTTTTTTTTTTGTAAAGAAAAGGAAAGCTATCGAATTGCCGATAGCAATCCAGGAGAGCAATTATTGATTATATGAAACAAAAGGATTACAAAATTGAACCCCACGTATGTATGAGATTCCAGCAATTGTTTACAATATTATCCACACTCAATAGACTCTCCTGAAACAATTTCTCATTTTTAGCTCTCCATATTGACCATAAACAACCACCATGGGCACATATGGCTTATTAGGAATTGAAAAAGAGCTCCATAGATCCTCCCACATGGGAATTGAATCCTTGTAGATCTTCCTCCAAACACTATCTGTTATCATGCATGTAGAAAAAACATGATGACTGCAACCATTATGTAAGCCACACAAATGACCGCAGATCTCCCGTTATCAAACCATCTCTTCTACATAGCCACAAAAAAATTTGCACCTTCAATGGGATTTTCAATTTCCATATTTTCCTCCCTACTTCATCCACCTCCACCGGCCTTGATGAAAAAATGAGTTTCTCATAGGCAACTGTTGACGAGAAAGTCCCATCCCACTTGTATGTATCACATTCCTCTGGCATAGGTCTAAAAGCAGCAAGTTCTTGCAAGAGACGTTCATTTTCTGCCCGTGTTCTTGTTCCATGGCCGTTCCCCACATCACTGTTTATCATCCAGTTCTCTGAAGTCATGTCCCAATAATCACATACCACAACATTTTTATCGGGAGTAGCCGAATACGCAAGAGGGTTCCTATCTTTTATCGCCCCACCAGGAAGCCATTTATCCAACCAGAATCTAAAGCTTCCCATCTCCTAAGATTGATTTGAAAGGATTCCAATTATCAGCCAAAGCACGCACCACCGAAGCCCAAAAAGGAGACGGCTTATGAGGATTTAAATGGCTCTTCTCATCATTTGCCGCCACATAGCTATCATGTAGGATCTCTATCCAAAATTTTTGTTCCCCTTGAAGCAGTCAAACCGTCCATTTCAACAACAAAGCATCATTGAACTCTTTGAGAGATCTGATTCCCACACCACCATACTTCTTAGGAGAACAAATTGTATCCCATTTAACAGGTTGTAAGAAGGTACCTTGGTGAGCAGCCCCTTTCCAGAAGAACCTTTTGCGCATAACATCAAGTTTTTTCCAAATTGACTTTGGAGCTCGGAAGACGGAGAAGAAGATTGGAATAGAAGTGATAATTGAATTTAGCAAGATAAGCCTCCCCCCTTTAGATAGGTAGTGACTGCTCTAGCCTTCAAGCTTTGTAGCCACCTTCTCAAAAAGAAATGCCCAATCAGTTTTCTTCATTTTTTTGCATTTCAATGGCAGACCCAGATATTTGATTGGCAGTGATACCACAGGCATGCACAAGATGTTGGAAATGTCATTCTGATCACTACCATTCATACCAAAACAAACCAGGGAGGATTTGCTTCCATTTAGTTTCAGCCCAGAAATTTCATCGAATATATTAACCATATAATATAACACCTGTGCTTCCCTCTTCCCACCTTCCACAAAAAAAAACTGTGTCATCTGCATATTGGAGAATGGGGGCCAATGCCCTTCTATTTGTCATCGAGTAACCCCTTATCATCTCGTTAGCTACCAACTTGCATGCATATCTTGCTAATGTATCTACTGCAAAATTAAAAATCAGTGGGGCCAAGGGGCAACCTTGCTGCACCCCACATTGAGGTTAGATCTAGGCTCGACAAAGTTTCCCATTTATCAACGGGGAATAGGAGGCAGTTGTGAGGCACCGTTTCACCCATTGGATCCAGAGGGGAGGAGATTTTCTCCTTTTAAGAATTTCCCAAAGGTATGATCATGATATTGAGTCATACATTTTAGAAAAGTCTACCTTCCATAAGAAGGCCTTAGTCCTTCACCTATGCCACCCCATAACCATTTCTTGAGACATAATGAATGATTCCTATAGTGACCTCCCAGGTAAAAATGCAGACTGGATAGGCATTACCAGATCTTGCAACACAACACAAATTCTATTGGCTAGAATTTTGCTGATGATGAGATAAATAGAATTCGACAATGCAATAGGCCTATAATATGAAAAATTCTCAGCACCTGACTTCTTTGGTAACAAGAATAAGTAAAACTTGTTAAGTCTTTCAAATCTAGAGTTACCCATTTCAAACTCATGTATAACATCCATCACATCCTCCATAAGGATGCTCCACATCTCCTTGTAGAATAGAACTTGAACCCATTCAGTCTAGGAGCTCCCTCATTGTTCAAACCTCTGATAGCTGCTTCAGCTTCCTATTCAGTGAAGGGGGCAACAAGCATAGTAGATTATTTAGTGCTGACACCTGGGAAAGTAGCCGAAGCCATCCTCCACGAGCCTCTTGGTGCTGCCTTAGCTGTTTCTTTAAAATAACGAGCAGCTTCAATTCTAATCTCGCGAGTGGAGGTAATGGTTGTGGTGATGTTGGGTTGAAGATGGGTTTTTGGATGGAGTGAATGTGGGAGAAGATGAATAGTGAAGGAGATGGGAGGTGGTGATGGTGGTGGAGATGTTGGGGTCTATGTTGGGTTGTGGTAGCAGGTGTTGTCATTGTTGAACAAAGAAGAAATAGAGGAAGGTGGTAGAAGAAGATGGTCGCATGGCCGGTGTGGCCACGCTCACGGTGAAATGGAGCCATGAAGGCTCATGCACGATGTTGGCACGAGTTCACCGGCTTGGCACGGTGAGCTGTCACCTTGTCAGCCCACGGTGTGGTGAAGCTCAGCCATGGAGGCCTGTGATGATGAATGACATATGGTGGTGGTGTGGGTGGTGGCCTCCTCGAGCTTAGTTACTGGTCCTCCTCTCTTATAGCAACAGGAGACTCGTTTGAAATGAAGATCAGAGGGAAAGATCATCGAAGATCCGCACCTTACAACCTTCAATGGTCTTCAATGCCCTTCAATGGTGGCCAACCGGTCATGGAGTGTTGGCCATGAATTCCCTCGTGAATGCTTAAAGTTGTCTCCAGGTGTATTGCATGCAATTAGGTTAAATAAAATAATCAAGATAATGTTTGGCTATTTACAAATGTTACCTAAGACTAATGTGTTAATTGATTTCTTATCTAAATGATGCATGCAATGTTAATTAAGATGCAAATATGAAACTAATATACTAATGCATGTTATTCTAAATGTCAATTACATATGACTATAATGCATGAAATAAATCATTCTATGTTATCCGATTTTCATTCTAATGTATGCTATGTTCATGAATGTGTTACCTTAGTGTCTAGGCATTTACACCTTTAATTAACCCACAAATTTGGGCTTATCAGAAAGGTCCCTAGGTTTCTGACCTAGAGGCCTCCATTAGAGTTAATTTTCTTGGGGAAAATCTAATCTAATATGATTAATTCGATTTAGACCTGAATTTGATTCTACATCCTGATCCACCTCCTGATTTGAAAATGCAACCTGCAACATAGGAAAGATTTTCAATAAACCTGAATCCCAAATGAGCATCAAGGAAAAAATGATCGAGGCTGCTCTTAGACATCATGATGGGTATTACAAAACCTCGAATCCATTTAGAAGCATTTAAGTTCATGTGTTAGAAACAACAACCTCAATTGTGAACCGTGCCTAGCTAATGTTGACACAAATGATAAATGATTTAACTCGGGATATTTTCATGACAAGATACATTGAATTAGAGAGATTGCATAATTTTGAGAATCTCCAATGTCTAACAAATCCACTACTTTGGGAAATGCACCAAGATGACATTGAGAAATAAGATAATTTGATAAGTCTGTTGAAACAAACCTTCAATCACAAATATCCATATATCCACTCAGAAATTGATGAGACATCTTGGAGCAACGTTGATCAATATGACATCCCAGAGCCTGGGTTGGAAAATCAAGGTTGCTGTGGACCCCCAACCAAAATGAAATCAGATTCAAATGTTGTGCCGAAGGACATACCTGATCTTAATGTTGGTTGCTGATCCAATTGCAGGTGTTCAGAATTATAAACCAGCGTTAAAGAGCCATGAAGCTGGTCCATCATACCTTGATTTTCCAAGCACCTACAGTGAGCTTAAATCAGAACCTCTCTAGGATGTAATTCCCGTACTTTATCCTGTTAATGTAATCCTCGAGAATGATTCTGACATCCCAATAGAACCGTGTTCAGATTCTAGTGACCCAATTCCTAACCCTGACCTAGAATCTAGATTTGAGCCTATTTGGGATGATCATGAGGCCCAATGGATGACAACCAAATTTTAGATTTGAACTATGATTCTAGGCCAGTATTTGATGGTTATACCTCTCCAGACTCCTTAGAAGAATGAATTGATTTTTCGAAAGTCACACCAATTTACAATATAGAAACAGAGGAGTTGGAAGAGTTGAGATTTGATTGGGTCGAACCTAGGAGCCAAGAACCCAAGCCTATGCCTAATAAGGACACCTCTTTGAGCTAAGAATTTGAGATTAGGTTAGATCCAAGTCAGGTTGCTGATTTTATGCATCATGATTTGTTCTATGGTGGAAATCTTGATTATGAATCAGGTTCAGAAACTAATTTTCGCAAATTTTTCGACAATTTTGAATCATACTCTGATTCCGAAGAACCTTTGTTTCTAGATTATTTGGACCTCGATGGAGCCACACCACATACAGGACTTTTCAAAATCCTATCCCAACCATGACCCACCACCGGAATCAATTTCTACTGTGACTCACCTCTCTCTGATTCGGTTGCATATGATTCACCTCCATCTTTTGATCGTGAATCGGACATTGATCTGACCAATAATCAAGTCTTATGCTTCTCTGATCTCACTAGTAGGGTTCCTATATTTTCTACAGATCCATTTTCATTTAAGGACCCCTACTCTGATCAGGTTGAACTGATTCAGCTAAACTCTAGATTCATATTTCCATATCTTTTTTAGCCACATAGCATCTGGTGGGCTCCACACCTATTGATTCACATCCATCAACCCACCAGACTGATTGGGTTTGGTCTGCATCATCAGCCTGCTGACTTGCACAAGCACTTGGTTGGACCAACCAGGCTACTCATCAAGGTGCTTGTTCTACAAAATTCCCTTGATTTAACCACCCTTTCTCCTTGACCACCTTCTGCTTGGCTAAAGGCATTGAATTTAGTGCTTAATGGGAGGTAACTCATCATTCTAAAAATCGGAGACCCTTTTGATCATCCTTTTGGGCTACACTCCTATTGCACTTAAGGGTTCAACTTTAGAATAGCTGACTCCACCTTTGGTAGTTATATCAAAGCTTGAAATTTCCTGCAATAGTCATCCCAACCTGTTCACCGACCCTTTGACCCTGTTCTAATTCTTGAACCAAGCTGAATTCGTTCCCACCCAGTTTACAATGAGGACATTGTAAAACTTAGGCATAGGAGGGGTATTAAAGTGCAAACAAATGGAAAATGATTTCTCTGAGGGGTTCTCGCAAAAAAATACATATTGAAGAAGAAAATAAAAGAAATGGAGAAAGGAGAGGAAAATTTTGTGAAATGATTGAAAATCTTTCTTGAGGAGGAAAAGAGGAGGAAATGCAAAAAAAATGTCAAAAGGAGCAAAAACAGAAAAGATGATAGTCATAGCAATTTATTATGAGATTTACTTAAGTTCTAGACCAAATCAAAGTAAAGATTAAGTCCTAAGTGCTAGAGACAAGGAGATTAGTAATGAGTGTTGATCTTAGGCCTCTTAGGCTTATTTTAGGGCTTAAACACTCAAGTATTCATTAAGATCCGGATTAGTCCTCAAGAGGTTGAGGAAAGTGCGAAGCCGATGTAGTAGGTCTAAGGCTTAGGGATTATTCAGCCTCGTTGCCTATCATTTGGCTTGCGAAACTTTGTAACCTAAGCACCCAAAATCACATACTAGTCTGGTTTAGTGAACTTAATAAAGAAATCATGCCAAAAGTGTTTTGTTATGAAAAGCCATCTCGAAGATCTAGCTTAGGAGCGACTCAAAGACATAAGTTGATTGGATGAGTTCCCGATGCGGAGATGTGGAAAATTCCCCTTGAAGATTCCATTAACATATCGTCTCCTCGGTGCTTGTCTCCTAGGATATCTAAATATCCTACCGGGGGCATGTAAGCACCTTGTGCTGATTCAGGTGCCATGGGTAGGATTATCCCAAAATGTCGATCGCCAATGCTTGAATTTAGCTACAGAATGCCATGGGCAACACTATCCCAAAGTGTCGAAAGCCAGGAGTTCTAGGGGTTGCCATGGGCGGTGCTATCCCAAAGCATTGATTGCCAGGGACCTTTCAAGGATTGATGGTGGGGACAAAGAATCTAATACAAACCATTTTTAGGGCCTGTTCGAGGCTGGATCTAGGGAAATATAAAAAGAAAAGAGAGAAAACTCTCCAAATGAAAAATCGTTCTTCATCTCTATCTTATCAAAATGCACTAGCAAACTGAATCTGGACTCAATACGTTTAATGCAAATGTGCTTTAACCACTGGGGTCAACGAACCTCTGGGCAGTCTTTGCGGGCCTTAGAAACCTTCATGGCAGACCTAAGCTGAGGCTAGTCAGGGATGGATCTTGACTGGTACTTGAGTGCCTTGATGGGAACAGCATCATGAGCCATAACTAGCTCATTTTGATATGATTAAGTCAGTAAATGCTCCTACATAACCTCTGGAGGACTGTAATTCATCGCATAATCATTCGGAGAGAGATACGAAAATAGGGGTAAAACTACAGTTTTAATAGCATATCACAAATGAAGTACAATCACGGGTTTTCTCAAGGGTTAATTAAGAGTCAAATGGTCCTAAGAGGCTAACAAGTGGGTTAGAATAGAGCAAAAAGGGTTTTTGTATGTTTTGAGAATTAAATGACTTTTGAAACCCTGAAAACAGACCCGCTTAATTAACTGAGGTTCTGGTCAGGATAAAATTCACATAAATCCTTTAAAATTCATAGAAAGATATTCTCTAAAGTTTAGTACCTTCAATTTGACCATCAGAACCCGTCTTGACCCAAAATAGAGTTAGACTGACATTTACCCTAATTTGAGTTTTTGCATAAATTGCCCAGTCAAATGTGGTCAAAAACAAAATAAAACTTCACCATTGGATTCCTTAGGTCCAAATTAGGTTTGTACCAAAATTTGGACCCAATTTGAGATCATCTAGACCAAGTTTGTAATTTGGTCTAGTCTAAGTCTTTTCTCTCACACACATGCCCCTAACTTTTGAATTTCTTACAAAAAGCCCCTATCTTTGTCGTCACTCTTTGTAAATAGGTCCCTCCGCCATTATCGCAGAGGAATCCTTCTCCGGCGACCTTTGATTGAAGAGAACTCCCCTGCTCAATCAATCCCTTCCAAAATTGGAAGGGAGATTCCTTGAGGAGTCCTCTTCCAATTGAATCTGTTCATGTGCCCTAAAATTTTCCCAATCTCTCATGGGAATGCATGAGATATTTGGGTATCTCAAAACTTCCATCTCCTGTGACATTTCCTAAGAAGCTTAAACCGACCTCTTGAACCCTATAAAAGGAGCCCCAGGGCATGGTCGTATTCTTCAGCAAGTTTTTGGGAGCTAAATCACCTTAATCACCCTCCTCCGACCACCAAAAAACCCTACTCTAGCGACCTCTCTGGATCTCCATTCTTCAGCCATCCAACCATCAAATTGGATGGCCTAAGCTCTCCCTCTCTTTGTTGCGACCCTCCCCAGCCAAAGGGAGGGCATTCCTCTGTCTTCATCATTGTCGCCACCTCGCCGCTTCTTCCTCCTTCTCTGGCTCTGGTCTATCAGCACCAGAGCCCTCCGCCTCCCTACCACCTTGCTAAGTCCCTCGCTTGCTCTCTTTCTCTTTGTATTTTGCTTTCCCACTCTCTACACATACGCAAGACCACTGCTTCTCCCTCAACGCACTTCATCTTCTCCACCTTCGGCGATGCTCTGGTGATGCTCCGATGATGCCTACTCACCGCCACACTACTCGAAACATGATGTTACCACCCTCATTAGCTTTGCTGTGCTCCACTCAACAAAACCCCCATCTTATTTCACCCTATTACACCCAAAGCCACTACACCGAACACAACACCCTCCGCACCAACAGTTCGAGGTCGTCAGACCTCCTCACTCCAACCTCCTCACCATCATGGTTACGTTCTTCATCATTTGGCAACGCTTCTTGAGCGCTTTAACATGACTGAAAGGCCTTATTCTTGGTTTTCAGGTAGCAGGTCATTGCTGCCATTAGCGAAGCTTCGAAAGAAGTTTGAAGCCTTGCTCTAGGCATCACGAGCCCCAGGTGAAGTCCCAGGAGCTGTGGCTTTGCTCAAGGAATGTGCCCAGGACTCCAATTGATGGGAATACCCCCAGCAACAGGTGCAATCAGATGGAGAGACTCTGCTGCAGCACTATGCAAAAAAAGGCTGGGACTTTAGTCACACCTCGAAAGCTGCCAAGCACGCTCACCTACATAAATTGAAAAAGTCACATAGGCTGTTCACCTCAGCACACACAGGGGGTGAAGTCCCCGCACGCACCCTCACGTGCCTCAACCACGACACCTTACACGCGGGTCTGGCCAACCTGATAACCTGCCTAACCTAAGCACTCCTCAGCTGCAACCCATACTTGCAGCCCCGACCCGGGTGCGCTCTAGGTCCGAAACCTGATAACCCGGTACTATTGGAGGCTCTGGGAGAGCATGTCCAAAGGAGAGAAAGAGAAGAGAATATGCACGGGGTAGGGGAGGGTTTTTCTCTGAGAAGGATTGGCTAACACTTAGCCAAAATTAAGGATCCTTCCCCCTTTGCGTGAAGGAGAATAAAGCAGAGAAGCATAAGAAGAACAGAAGAGCAGAGAGAGAAAGAAAGAAGCAGAAGAAGAACAGAAGAAGAGCTGCATAAAAGAAGAAATCAGAGAAAGGAGGAGAGCACTTTAGAATCAGACGTTTAAGATATCTGATCCTACCATCAAATGACTGATTTGAGTTTATTTCATATATAACTATTGAGTTCCATTAGATATTATTGTAGGGAATAATTGGTGATTCAAATCACCATTTTACTCCATTTTTTTTGTAGTTTGATACTTGATTTTATTGCCACATTATTCTGAATCAATTTCTGATTATAATTTCTTATCTCTATTGTTTTAAATTGCAATCTTGAGAATTGAATTCCTACTTGCTCCCAGCGAACGACCTTGGACTTTTTCGAGTATAAATTTTATCCATTTTTCATGAGATTTCAACTATACTACAACGCAATGATTTAAAACCTGATCTTGAGCGAGCAACATTTTGGCACCGTTGCCAGGGAGCAGTACGTAATTCATATCTCTTGATTGCAATATCAGACTTGTTACTAACTTGCTACATCTCTTTTGATTGTGATCTATTATAGGGGGACTCGTTAAAAGAAGATCAACCGCACACCAGACACTCCAGGGGCAGGTAAAACACAAATCCAAATTTCTTCTTAGCCCCTGGTTCTGAAAAGCTAAAAAAATGAAAAAATCAATTAAGGCTACTTGCACTATATTCTTAAACTAATCTTCAAGTTACCTGATTTGATACATTCTATTTAGAAAACACTCAAACCCTGATTTGTGCACCAACTTAAGATCTTAAGGTATCTAGGGCTATCACCTTCTTGTTTGAATCCTTAGGTACCACATTTGGACAAATTAAATTGGATCAAATCAGAGCCAATTAAGGATTCTAGTTTAGGGTTTTTAGAAACACACTTACTTAATCAAGAATTGATCTTTCCAAACAATGAGTGCCTAAGCCTTGATTAAATTGATCTATACAAGCAAACCCTAAAATCAGGCTCTTAAATTCATTTAAACACTAAAAGAGGGACCTAAAATTCTTAAAGGACAATACAGGTGAAGTTGACCCACCTTGTTGGGTTAACCAATCCTCAAATTAGGTCGCTTTGCACAAAAATGCCTTAAAAGTTCAAGTGAAATCATAAGCACCCCTGCTCTTAATTAAAACTGATAGACTTAAGAGGTCAAGTCCCCATTTTGGTCTACCTGGATCATTAGTGACAAGAGAAGTCGGGTAGGGGAAACCCTATAACTCGTGGGGGTGCTCTATCGTGTAGGGGTCTTTGCGAGACTCTCCCTCTCTGGCTGCCCAGGTAATTCTCAGGTGGATGGCTTTCTGACTAAGGGGTATCATCTGCCCCGAACCTCTATAGTCATCCAAACAAATTTTTTGGGTGTCTTGATTGGGTCCATCACATTCTACCTCTCATCTACTCCATCGATGCTTGTTCAGGAGGAGGTCTCTAAGACCATCCTTGAGACCTCCATTAGCTTCTCATTCCTATTGAGGCCAAGCCTTGACCTTCTTGTTTGTGCAACAACCCAACCCGATCGATATCTCTTCTGATTCATCTGAATCCATCATCATGGATAAACCTGCAGAAGGAAAACAATCTTGAGAATTAGCTTCAGCGCCTCAATGATCTATTCCAAGCCTTTGTAAACCCACCACAGCACCATATGATGCGAGATCACTACAATCCTGCTGCAATGGCAATTGAACCTCGAGTACAAATCCCCGCTGCAGGTCTTGATACTAAACTCAAGCCCAACATGATTCATGCCATTCCCAAATTCCATGGGCGTAATTTTGAAGATTCCTTCTAGCATATCAAGCAACTCAAGCATCTGGCCCAGACCATTGGGTTAGAAGCTCAAAATCGGGATGTCTTACTCATGAAAATGTTCTCCTTCTCTCTCATGGATAAGGCTGCTCACTGGTACCAAACCCAATGTGTCCAATCAACACCTGGGCAGAACTTCAATCCGAGTTTCTGAGAAAGTTCTTCCTTGTTGGTCAGACAAATGCTTTACGACACCAGATCACACATTTCACGCAGCAAGTAAAAGAACCGCTTCACGAGGAATGGGATCATTTTCTAGATCTCATGCGAAAGTGCCCCCACCACAAAGTTCCTAAATGGGAACAAGTCCAGTCTTTTTACCAGGGACTCCGTGAGGATATTTGATTATTCATCAATGCGACCTGCAGAGGAAACATCATGGGTCAACACGAAGACACCGTGTGGGAGATTCTCTAGAATATGCATGAGAACTCCATCAATATTGAATCCATGGGCATGTTTGACCGAACGAATGCTCGTGCATTGATGAATCCAAAGGGAGCACATGAGATGCAGGGCCTATCCCCTTCCGTCGACTTGGAACTGATGGCCAGTCATCTGGACAAGGTCTCTATCATTGAGAAGAAGGTGGATGAGCTAACTCAACACTTGCAACGAGTGATGAGAAGCTCATCATGGTTTTTAATTACCCCTAATAAACTAGTCTTCCTAGTTAATTAGCTAGAAATATGTAAATATATAGGTTAATTATTAAATAAGGGATAAATAGTAAAGGACCTTAAAATAAATTAAAAATGCTATATTATCATCCAATTAATATAATTAATAATTGGACTCAAAATATTATTAGTAATTCATCTAATTAATGTATTAACTAACTTAAGTATAATATATACCTAAGTATGTAATAACTTAAGTAACATTACTTAATTAAATAAATTAATCTAAAAAGGTCAAAAATGTAAATTCAAGGTATAAATATAATAATTTTCTTATTTATAATCATATATAAAAAGTTGAAAAAGATTTAAATTAAAATAAACCTTGAAAACCTGAGTTTACATTTTAGTTATATTTTATTTCAATCGGGTCCATATTCTTCATTTAGGTCCTCAACTTTCACTACGAACAAGTCCCTGAAACTTCTTCTTCTTCTTTCCTTCTTCAACCGTCTGGACGGCTGACGACAGGAGGTGCGTCAACAGTCTGATCACTACTCATCCGATGTCATTCCTTCTTCTCTAAGCTCCCGGAGCTTGTGCTCACCATCTCCTTTTCATCCACCGGTTTGGATGATGCTAAAATCCTATTTTAGGGTTGGAGATAACCTCACCGGTGTTGGAGAAGACGCCGGTGGTTATTCCCCTCCTAGCCTTTTCTCCGTCTAGATTCCACCAAGATCTCAGCCATCGTCACCTATAAATACCCCTCCACACCCTTGATTTCCATGAAGTTAGCTCCCTTCCCTCTTCTTCACTGAACTAACTCAATAGGCTATTCTCTCTAAACTTCGACAATCTTCCTCTGCTTCATCCATCTTCCTCCATGTTGGTGCTAGAGCACCACGATTATTTGTTTTGATGATAACAAAACACATGTCATTTAACATTTGCACTTTGAGTCCTAGATTTCAGGTCAATCGCAAATGGATACGTGATTAGACGGAGTTCGAGCTCGCATCCAGGATGGATTGGAGGAGCTCCATGGAAAACAGAGGAGATTCGCGAGGAGCGATAGATTGAAGATGGAAGGACAAGAAGAATAGGATAGAATTCTTTTTATTCCTTTCATGTACTTTTGTCGTTATTTTCTTGCTCTTTATTTCCTTAGAAAATTATGTTAAAGAGCCTCAAAGTACCCTAACAGTAGTCCTAGGAACACCCGCACAACCCTAGGATACTTAGGTTTTCTGTAGAATACTTAGAAAACCAATATAGGGTTCAAACAGAGTTTCCAGATGTCTAATTCCAAAATCAAACGTCTGATAAAGTATTTTAAGACGTCTGACTATTGCTTTAGAAGTCTGATAATTATTAGGCTGGACATAGTTAGTTCTGTTTGATGAAATCAGACGTTCATACCTTAGACCAGACGTCTTAGGAGATGTCTGATGACTTTGTCAGACCTCCAATTAGTGGACCGTTGGCTATGACCGTTAGAGCCTTATCAGATGTCCATAGGACTGTCCAGATGTCTGATAATTGACCGTTTTGCCTCGGCTGACCCAAAATCTCTTCTCAGAGATTTTCTAGCCGTTGCAACATTTTGAAATCCATTCCCACAGAAAAAGTAGGTTTCCAGACGTCCAGACATAGTGCCAGACGTCCTCTATGTCGTCTGATGGACTTGCGCTAGAACCCTGTTTAGATCTGATCCATGTCAGGAAGAGTCCCGCCCAAAATCAGACGTCTGACCTTCGAATCAGACGTCTTAAAGTGAACTTCTAGACGTCTGATGACAGAATTAAACGTCTGATAAGCCTGTCAGAATAATGATTGTTCCTGATTTCAGGCTGATTCACTTGGGCTTTGCACCCAACGGCTATGGAAGCTTTTTTAAGCCTTCCAAAGCCTTCCTAAGGCCTCTATAAATAGAGGGGAGCCTTTACACACCAACAACACACCTAGAAACACCAAGATACACAAGAAACACTTTGTAATACACTTTCCACTCTCTTGTGTCCTAGCTAGCTCTTGCTCTCCAATCTCAAGCTCCATTCTCTTGAGAGCATCAAGCTGTTGCGCACCCGCTCTCCCGTCGTAGTTCACGAGAGCGAAGTTGCGCCATCGCGTGGCTCACGCACCGCGTCATCAACTCGACGAACTCCTTGCAAAGGGGAGTTTCCTAATTCCTATAGAAGCTAGGTTTAAAATTACTTTGTTGGCTCTATAGGATTACTTGTTTATTTTATCTTTGTTATTTGGTTGGGTATTCGCTTTGTGAATTCCCGTCTCCTTCGCGAGACAAAATCCTTCTCGTGGAGAGAAGGGGTTGAGGTACGCTACCCTCGTTTAAGTAGCGTGGTTGTATTGAGGTTGAATCACCCTCGTTTAAAGTGATTCGGTTTAGTGGATTTTGATCAACTTGGTTGATCGGGAAATCCTAACTCGAGAGGGTTAGGTGGTGGTTTTCACCCGGTTTGGGTTTCCACCTAAAAATACTTTGTGCCTTTTGTGCGATTGATTTTTTGTGAGATTGTTTATTTCAATTCCGCATTTTTTACGTTACGCTGATCTCACCCCCTCATAGTAGGAACCTTCAGTTGGTATCAGAGCAGGTCTTGCGAGATTGGAGTAACACCCGGCAAGAGATCAAATGGAGGGAAGCACATCAGCGATCAAAATATCTGAGGGGCAGTCCACCGTCCGACCACCCTACTTCGACGGGAACAACTACAGCTACTGGAAGCTGAGGATGAGGATGTGGCTTCAAGCCACGAACTTCGCTCTATGGGGGCGTTGCGAAGCCCCATACGAGATCCCAGAGCGACCCGACGCAGGATACTCGCAGCAGCAGATTCGGGAACTCTCGCTTAACGCGAAAATAATGAACGCGTTGTATTGCACGCTCAGCCCGGAGGAGTTCAACAGAATCTCGCAATGCACCACCGCATACGAGATTTGGCACACACTTGAGGTAACTCACGAAGGCACCTCTAAGGTAAAAACTTCTAAAATTAATTTACTTTCTCAAGAATTTGAATATTTTTCTATGAAACCTAACGAGTCTTTAAGTGAGATGAACACTAGGTTCACTCTCATTGTAAATAATTTGAAAGCATTAGGGAAGACCTTCATCAAGGGGGAGCTTCAAGGGAAGCTTCTTCGTTCCCTTAGACCGGAATGGGAACAGAAAGTCACCGCCATCGAGGAGGCGAACGAAGTAGAGGAGCTCAACATGGAAGATCTCCTAGGCAATCTAATGGCCTACGAGACAAAGTTGAAGCAGAAGAAGAGGGATACACCGGAGCCCAAACCGAAGAAGACTCTCGCCTTCAGAGCCGCGTCGGATAGTGAGGTAAGTTCCGACGACGAAGACTTTAGAATTTTACTTAAAATATTTTCCAAGTTTTGTAGGGAATTAAAGAAAGAGAAAAAGGAGAAGGAAAGCCCGAGACGTTGCTACCACTGCAACGAGAAAGGGCACCTACGATCAGAGTGCCCTCTTCTCAAAAAGGAGAAGAAGAAGGAAAAGGAAAAGAGATCTAAGAAGAAGGCATTCCAAGTCACTTGGGACGATTCCAGCTCGGAGGAATAAGAAGAAGAAAAAGAAGAAACCGCTTGCTTTGGTTTCATGGCCAGAGGAAGCAATAGCAACAGTGAAAGTGGAAGCGACTCCGACAACGAGGTAAATTTCGATTTACAATAAGCTTTTAATGAACTATTTGAGATTAGTAAATCACTAAAAATAGAAAACAAAAGCATGAAAAAGAATCTTAGCTTTCTTAAAAATGAAAATGATAGGTTAGAAAAATAACTTAAGGACATAGAAGCTAGTCCTAAAAATGATAACCTATTATTAGAAAATCATAACCTCATCAATGAAAATAATAAATTGATTGAGGAAAATGATAGTCTAAAGTTAGAAATCTATGATTTAAAGACTAAGATGCAAACTATAGAAAAAGAAATCACATGTCTTAGGGAAAACTCTAACAAATTAATTAATAAAGTAGATAACCTATATAGCCCTAAGGTTGAGAAAGGATCTCCGTCAAGGAGACCCGCTAACAGATCCGGATCCAAGCCCACTTGGATACCGAAAAAAGAATTAGAATCTTGTTTTGTAGGGTTCAGGGATAATTACAACACAAAGGACTGGACCTACAAGCTCAAGTCTGGTCAACTCGAGTTGGGAGAACCAAGGAGTAGACCAAGGAGGAGAACAAGAAGACTGACGAGACGGCGAACAAGCGACGGACCCGCCGCACGTCAACCACCAGATTGGAGACCGGTACCAATGCCCGGGCCTCCAAGCTACGGATGGGAGCCCCATCCAATGTGGCATCCACTACCACCATTCGGGCCATTTTATTGGCCATGGTAGGTGAGGTAAAAATTCTTCACTCTATCTTTTTATCATTAGCATTTAGATAGGGGGAGTTAAAAGCTATGAGCTAAATGTCAATTTTTAAGGGGGAGTTACAAGTTAGCTAAATTTCCTTTAGTAAGGGGGAGAAAAATAATAGCTATCTTGTTGTTATAAAAAGAAAAAAAGGGGGAGGACATCACCTTTGTTAAAAGAAATTTATAGAAGAGCATGTTTTAAGGGGGAGTTATAGGAAATGTAAAATCAATTAAACCTTTTTGATAATGTCAAAAAGGGGGAGGACTTTTTGCATTATTATTTATGGTTTTTTCATCATCAAAAAGGGGGAGATTGTTGGTGCTAGAGCACCACGATCATTTGTTTTGATGATAACAAAACACGTGTCATTTAACATTTGCACTTTGAGTCCTAGATTTCAGGTCAATCGCAAATGGATACGTGATTAGATGGAGTTCGAGCTCGCATCCAGGACGGATTGGAGGAGCTCGATGGAAAACAGAGGAGATTCACGAGGAGCGATAGATTGAAGATGGAAGGACAAGAAGAATAGGATAGAATTCTTTTTATTCCTTTCATGTACTTTTGTCGTTATTTTCTTGCTCTTTATTTCCTTAGAAAATTATGTTAAAGAGCCTCAAAGTACCCTAACAGTAGTCCTAGGAACACACGCACAACCCTAGGATACTTAGGTTTTCTTTAGAATACTTAGAAAACCAATATAGGGTTCAAACAGAGTTTCCAGACGTCTAATTCCAAAATCAGATGTCTGATAAAGTATTTTAAGACGTCTGACTATTATTTCAGACGTCTGATAACTATTAGGCTGGACATAGTTAGTTCTATCTGATGAAATCAGACGTCCATACCTTAGACCAGACGTCTTAGGAGACATCTGATGACTTTGCTAGACGTCCAATTAGTGGACCGTTGGCTATGACAGTTAGAGCCTTATCAGATGTCCATAGGACTGTCCAGACGTCTGATAATTGACCGTTTTGCCTCGGCTGACCCAAAATCTCTTCTCAGAGATTTTCTAGCCATTGCAACGTTTGAAAATCCATTCCCACAGAAAAAGTAGGTTTCCAGACGTCCAGACATAGTGCCAGACGTCCTATATGTCGTCTGATGGACTTGCGCTAGAACCCTGTTTAGATCTGATCCATGTCAGGAAGAGTCCCGCCCAAAATCAGACGTCTGACCTTGGAATCAGACGTCTTAAAGTGAACTTCCAGACGTCTGATGCCAGAATTAGACGGCTGATAAGCCTGTCAGAACAATGATTGTTCCTGATTTCGGGCTGATTCACTTGGGCTTTGCACCCAACGACTATGGAAGCTTTTCTAAGCCTTCCAAAGCCTTCCTAAGGCCTCTATAAATAGAGGGGAGCCTTTACACGCCAACAACACACCTAGAAACACCAAGATACACAAGAAATACTTTGTAATGCACTTTCCACTCTCTTGTGTCCTACCTAGCTCTTGCTCTCCAAGCTCAAGCTCCATTCTCTTGAGAGCATCAAGCTGTTGCGCACCCGCTCTCCCGCCGTAGTTCACGAGAGCGAAGTTGCGCCGTCGCGTGGCTCACGCACCGCGTCATCAACTCGACGCACTCCTTGCAAAGGGGAGTTTCCTAATTCCTATAGAAGCTAGGTTTAAAATTACTTTGTTGGCTCTATAGGATTACTTGTTTATTTTATCTTTGTTATTTGGTTGGGTATTCGCTTTGCGAATTCCCATCTCCTTCGCAAGACAAAATCCTTCTCGTGGAGAGAAGGGGTTGAGGTACGCTACCCTCGTTTAAGTAGCGTGGTTGTATTGAGGTTGAATCACCCTCATTTAAAGTGATTCGGTTTAGTGGATTTTGATCAACTTGGTTGATCGGGAAATCCTAACTCGAGAGGGTTAGGTGGTGATTTTCACCCGGTTTGGGTTTCCACCTAAAAATACTTTGTGCCTTTTGTGCGATTGATTTTTTGTGAGATTGTTTATTTCAATTTCTCATTTTTTACGCTACGCTGATCTCACCCCCTCCTAGTAGGAATCTTCACTCCATCCATCTTTGATCGCTTTGGATCTCCGCCGATGTCAGCCTAGTCTTTTGACACAAGTGCTGACTAGGAGCTCCTCTACTTCATCTCACAACCATCTGCCGGACTCTTTCTCCAACCCTCTGATTTCCTCCTCCGTTATGAGCCATCGATGGAGATCTCCTATCCCCTTCGTCTAGGTAATAGTAGATTAGGTAGGTAGATTAGTTAGGTAGATTAGGTAGTGTAATGCTAGATTTTACATTCGTCTTCCTCAGCTCTGGAGAGCTCCTTGAGCTTGTCAAGAGCAATTCTTTTATCTTTTTAAGTCACCATTCACTTTCTCACACCTTCCATGAACATTTCTATCATCCTTAATTACTCAATTGATCATCTAACCATCTAAACCACCTCCACCTCCACCAACTACTCCTGCTGTCCATGGTAGCAGTAGTTGAGCTATTTCCACCTCCAATGGGTCCTCCACCATTTATTCATCACCTAAGGGCCCTAATCCTCACTTTAATTTAAGTAATTACCCCCTATAACTTAAATGCCCAATTTTAATTAAACTCCTGAGCTCGCTGTTAATGGCGACTCAGGAGAAGTTCAAATCATTAATTAACTACATATATACCATTGCAAATACTTTTTGACTTGTTTTCTTCACTCAATTGAGTGGGAAAACAAGTCCTGAGCCTAATCCAACTCAGAACTTGTCTAAAATGAATTCACTATTTAATCTTCACTTTAATGAACAAATGACTAAATTAATTTGTTCTTGAGGTTCCTTGTGACCTCAGGAAGCTTTCTGAATCATCAATGGCATAATTTCACGATATTTGTACACATTTACATTTTTCTGGACTCACTGGAGCTTCGGTGAGCTCCGGTGAGTCAAAACAAGCTCTTCAGCCTATTAAACTCAGTGTGAAGCTCCAGATCAACGATTTGAGGTTTACTAATCATGCTAAGGTATTTTATTTGAAGTTTTAGTGTCCGAAGTTTCTGTTAGGTATTCATCTCCTCCAACTCCAGCAGAGTTGGAGATGTTTGATAGTTAGGTTTAAACCTTATTTGAAAGGTTTGAAAGCACCAGTGCCTTACCCTGGGACTATTTCCATGATTCAATCACTGTAACAAACCTTGCTTTGTCCTGACGAACAAACTCCTCTTCAAGCTCAGGCGACAGGCCTGGAACCCTAGGAACCTTAGTTGAATCATCTTTCTAAGGGTTTGAATCTGTTCCTGAAGTTAAAGAGAAGATGTTTAAGGCTTTAATTTCCTTTGAAATAGTTAAAATCAGAAAGTCAAAATTTGAAACTAATTGGTCAAACAAAAGATTGATTCTTGGAATTTGGATTCAAATAGGCAAATTGAGGAGTTCAACTTGTTGTTGGGATGCTTGTGAATGATTTAGATGAGATTTGGATGAGCTCTGATCAACTATATGGTAGAATTTGATTTTTGTCAGTTTGGGTTGTTTTTGAATCCAAACTGACAATAGTGGATTTTTTGATGAGATTTTATTGGAAAATCTAACCAAACAGATTCATAACAAACTCTAGAGGTTGTTTAATTTGATTAATTAGGTCTTTAGCTGTCTATTAGGTCCTTTCAGAGTTTGAATCACAATTCTCAAGGCCCTGGAGAAGCTTTTTAGCTTTTGTTCCTTCCTGAAGCTCCTGAGAGCTTAATACCTTCACAAATAGCCACCGAATCACCTCTTGAACCTCTTCAATACTTCATCTGGAAGTCAAAGTCCAGTTTGTGGACCATAGAGTCAAAAATCCACTCTGTAGGCCAATTTGAACGTAGTAAACCTAGGACCTTTGCCCTTCAAATCGAAGAGCTTAACCTCCTTTGAGTATCAAATTGATACTCCAATCGTGTAGAACATCTTAAGAGCTTTCCAGCAAGCTTTTATTTGCTTGAAATCGAGCTCTGAGTTGGTTGGAATCGACATTTGAAGTTCGGACTAGGAGGGGGAAACTTAGTCCCACCTCGGTAGAATTGGAGAGGCTGCATGGGTATAAAACTAATTTGTGATAAGGGCTTCTCAATCGACAGTGCATTGCATAAGGAAACGAATTGAGCATTGGGTGTGTTTGTGGGTGCGTGCGGTGCGTGTGCCCGGGTGTGTGTGCACCTGTGGGCATGCGAGTGTGGACCCGTAAGGGCGTGTGCATGGGCCTGGGAGGTCGTGAGCCAGATGGGCCTGAGGCTATGCGAACTAGAAATAAATCAAAACTAAATAAACCAGGCTTGGACCTAGTAGGGTCTGGTTCCGCACTGAGAAGGGTGCTATGTATCCCTGACTGGTCCAAGTCGCCAATTAAAAAAACCTAATTTTTAGTTCAAAGGAATAGATCGGTTCGGTTCAGAAGGTCTGCAAGGGCTCAGAAGGAAAGGATGCTAAGGCTCAGAAGAAGGGGAGAAGAAGCAAAGGAAAGGAAGAGAAGGAGAAGAAAGAGAGAGCTCGTAGAGATAAAGGAAGGTTGAACAGACAAGTGCTAAAGAGAAAAGGCAGAGAAGGAAGAAAAGAAAGAAAGAAAGGAAGACATGTAAAAGAAAGAGCTCGAGAGAGATTAAGGAAAATATTAAGAAGAAGATTAAGAAATAAGTAAAAATAAAAGAGAAAGAAAGAGAGAAAGGTAAAAGAAGAAGAAGAAAGAGGCTGAAGACAAAGAAGAGAAATAAATGGTTTAATTTCTTGCATATTATTCATTCCTTTTGAGCTTAATGTTGTAATAAGGCATATTTCCATTAGAATTACTTTTTCTTTCCTTAATCACTTGAAATAACAAGAAATAAACATGTTTACTTGTTGTTACAGAAGATCATTTGTGTAAATGTGTTTTCTTAAGGAATTTTGCATATTCTTTTAATTTGAAATCATTAAGCAAAATTCATGTTCTTAAAATAAATTTAATTATACTTTCTATAAGTAGCTTAGACTTAATGGTGAATTTTA
Organism: Thalassia testudinum; assembly: GCA_037157565.1. Classification (NCBI taxonomy): domain Eukaryota; kingdom Viridiplantae; phylum Streptophyta; class Magnoliopsida; order Alismatales; family Hydrocharitaceae; genus Thalassia; species Thalassia testudinum. Next base: position 1,034,634 of record JAZHRO010000056.1, read on the forward strand.
ATTAAGTTATACCTCCCAGTGAACGACCTGGACTCAATCAGTTAAAAGAAATAAAATCTAAAATGTTAGGTTAACTTGACCCTATACTACTTAATCAACACAAATTCAAGTTGACCTAAGTTACTTTCTTCTGCACATAATTAAGCACAATTAACTTAATTAACTATGTTGAGAAAGATAACCACCATTTTAATGGCGCCATTGCTAGGGAGGTAATTGTAATTATATTTGCCATTATTACTGTTTTTATTATTTTGTATTAATTAGTTTTGTTTTTATTTTGTTTTCTGTCTTCTTTTCAGGTTTACCTCTGCAGGTAATATTAGGAAAGTAGGCGGGTTTTCTTTTTCTGTTTTCCATTATACATACCATTATAGGTACTCTTTCCTTAGTTTCTAATTTAGTTTGAATTGCTGCATTTATTTAGTTAAAAAATTAAAAAAATACAAAAATACATACTTTCTGACTAGCAGTAGCATGATATAGGCATACACTCTTAGGAGTGCATTTACCTGCTAGTTGCTTTATGATCTAACTCGGGAAAATTTCTACTGTTTTCTCGCATCAGTGGGAAAACACATGAAAAAAAAACCGTAGATCCCTATCTTGGAGATAATATCAAGACCACATATTCTTTAAAAATACTTAAAAAGTGGTCACTTTACTTCTTTTGATCATATTTTTGAAAAGATTAAGTAAAGAAAGAGGATAATAAAAATTGTGACTTAAATCTGTTTGTAGAATGCATGCTGGTTTTATCGCTATCGTCTGTTGCATGCTATCACGCACACAGTGCGATCACTAGAGTCACACGAGTCTAAATGTTCTGTCTCTTCTCTTTGCACCTCTTAGGGCTTTGGTCGAAGATCAACAAGTCTGTCTCACTACTAGAGCCCCAGGGAGTCAGTAGTGAGCGGCCTCGATCCTCGACCTTAGGCCTTTGAGCTTTAAGGATACGCACTTGCGTAGACATAGGTTTAGGATGTGTACTGATACTATACTTGTTTGCGTCCAAAGTATTTTTGCGTATTCTAGGACTCTCTTCTTTCCTTAGAAAGAAGAGAAAAACCCACTTTTTCACATTGTTTTGCGGGTTTTGTTGCCGCTTATTTCTGGTGGTGTGAGTGTGCCTTTTACACATTCTTTTCATTTTGTGCATGGGAGGCCGGTTGCAGCTAAGCAACCACTTAAATTCCCGTCTAATTCGTCTATTTCTATGGATCAATTGCAAAATCAGAATCTCAAGATCCCTTCTTCTTCTGGTCAGGGGGAGATGCCGACTTTTGATATTCATGAGGCACTCCTGAACCAGAATCTTAGATTGCTTGAACAAAATCGTCAAATCAATCTTTTAACTGCAGCTTTAAATAATTTACAAAATCTTCAAACCTGTCCTCCACCTCAACTTGAGGCGGGTTTTGACCTTCCTGATTTACCGATTCCTCATCCTAGGCCTCTTCTCCGAGACTACTATAATCCATCTAATGCACAAGTAGAACCTAATGTTAGGATTCCCATTGGGGAAAATGACCCAGAATTGAAGCCAAACATTATAGGTCTAATCCCACATTTTCATGGATTTGCAGCTGAGGATCCATTCCAACATATTGAAGATCTTCAAAATCTATCTCAAACTCTTGGACCTCAAAATCAAAATAGGGAAATCCTACTCATGAAGATGTTTTGTTTTAGCCTTAAAGATAAAGCAGCATATTGGCATAGAACTATTGCAAGACCAATCTCAACTTGGGCTGAACTCAAATTTGCATTCTTGAAGAAATTCTTTCCTATTGGTCGCACGAATGCTTTAAGGTGAGCAATCACAACTTTTAATCAAATTCAAGGAGAACCAATTCATGAAGTGTAGGAATGCTTTCATGAATTACAAAAGGAAATGCCCACATCATGACATCCCTTGTTGGCAACTAATGCATATCTTCTATTATGGATTGCATGAAGGCATTCGCAATCTAGTCGATGCCTCTTGTGGAGGGAACTTTCTCAATTGTGACGCAGAATCTGCTTCAGAATTATTTGAAGGGATGGTGGAGAACTCGATCAACAATGCATCTATCTCACAATTTACGCGGGGCACAAATATAGCACATCAAAATCTGCATAAGGGCATTCACGAGATCGGTAATCAGTCCAATTCAAAGGATTTGGAAATTATTGCAGAAAAACTAGACAAAGTCGACATCGTAGCAAAGCATCTAGATGAGGTCAGAAACACTATGAAAACTCTTACACCTCTACTTGCTACGCAAAATCCCACGCATTCACCTGTTTCGTAAATTCCCACGGGGAGGGAATTTGTGAATAATCTAGATTCTAGAGATCCATCTTCCTTGGGTTTTCTATCTATTCCTGCACCACCCCAAGGAGGGACCTTTGTCCCACAATCTTTCCCACCCTTTTCCCTACCCTTTTCTGTTGCAGAAAACATGCCATATCTTTTTGGTTTACATGCCATCCAAGAAAACATTCCAAGATCAAACCCATATTCTAATACTTATAATCCTAGATGGAGAAGCCACCCAAATTTCTCCTGGGATGATCAAAATCAAAGACCAATTTATCCAAATCTGACCCATTTAAACCCACCTCCATTGCCTTCTCAGCAACTAAATGTGAGGCCTAATTCCATGAGTATGTAGAATTACTTTGGGCTGATTGGAGATTTACAGCTTGATCAGATTTTAAGAGCTGTTACAGAGAGTCAGCGACAAAATGCTGAAGCACTCGCTGAGATTCAAAGGCAATGTAAGGTAGAATTGGATGATTTACGAAATCAGATCACACTTTTGGCTGAGTCTCGTCAGCTAGGTACTCTTCCATCTTAGCCAATTCTGAATCCTAGGAATCTGCAAAACCCTAGGCAACATCAAGGCCAAGTACATTTCATTAATCAGGCCTTTCTTTCTAATTAGAACTCGTCCTCTGTACTTCCTTAAAATAATCGACCAAATGCACATCAGCAACCTTTATTGTATCAAAATGACCCACCTATTATTGAGAATCTGAATTGATTCTGCTGATCTTCTGAATTTGGTTGGAATCACTTCTTGTATTGCCTCAATCTTTAATATTTTACATCTCAATCTAAATCAGATTTGAGCTTCACGAGATTCACTCTTATCTTTCTAAGATTTTTATATAGGAATCTGATTTTGGTTCTGCGAGATCTATTTTAGGCAATCTCAGGATGAGTTTTTACCGGGTGGTCTTATCTATTTTTCTATTTTTGAATCAATTCTTCCATAACTCCTTTGTTTTTACCAAACATATTCTTTTTAGGAGTTCTTTACTAGGGTTTACACCTAGCTGAATGCGTAAAACTTAGCATTTTTTACAAAGCTGTTTCCTACTTTCTACACTTTTCTCTTCCCATACACTTTTCTGATTTTTCACTTCATCTTATACTAATTACCTTCATTTAGTCCGACTGTCCACTTTGACCTTTAGTCAGACTTGAAATCGTCTGCACAGAGATCTTTGATCTCCTCTATCCGACTCCTTCCATCAGCCTACACTAAATGAAGTGTAATATCTTTTCACCCTTCTTACAATGAGGACATTGTAAAATCTTGGCTTGGGGGGGTGTGAAGTGAAATTTTCACTTCAAGTGTAAGTGTAGAGAAAATATAAAAAAAACACATAAAAATTAAATACCCATAAAAGTAAAAAAAATGGAAATACCAAAAATTCTAAAAATTTCAAAATAAAAAATACCATAAAAGTTTGAAAAATTTTGAAAAAACTTCATAAAAATAGGAAAATTTTATAAAACATAAAAACAAAAATATATAAATATAAAAATTTAGAAATTGAAAAATTATAAAAATAATAAAAGGGGCATTTTCATCTAGAATAAAGAAAAGAAGAAGAAAAAATATATATATATTAAGAGCTTAATTTTTCTTTTAGGTGAGAAACCAAAAAAGAAAAAAAATATATATATAATGAATATATAGAGTATATATATTTAAGAGCATTAAATCCTTATTTAGATTTTTACTTTTAACATTTTGAAAAAACACACTTTTATTTGCAAAATCTTAAAACAAGATTTTATTTGAATTAGAATATTTAAACCTTAAAGCTTTGTTTTTCTATTCTTACCCTAAAATTAAGAAACTAAGGTGTATTAAGTTTAAAACTTACGTTTTGGAATTTAATTGTAACTTTTTAATCAATTAGATTAAGTAATCCTTTTGCTTTTTGAATATTTGATTTTATCATAAAGTTAAGTAAAAAGGCCAGATATTCAGAGTTAATTAAGTAGAGAGTTAGTAGAATCTTAGTCTTCAAGTTTATCAGGCTATAGTTAGCTTAATCAACTAAAGGACAGTTGGCTAGACTAAGTAAGTTTCGTCTTGACAGATCCTATAGGAGGAAACTAAAAGTTTAAAGAACCTGAGAGTTAATGGCTTTGTTGTCCAAGCTCTGGTTTGAGAGTTAAGTAACCTAAACATTCAAAAAATCACACACATAGAATTGTCTTGATGGCATCTGAGACCGCGAAAACATAGAGATTAAGAGATCGATTCAAAATCCTCTTTAGTCTAAGGATTTCCGTGGGGTGGTTCTTGAAAGGGTGAAGGATGTGCCACTCACCTAGAAAAAGGATTTGGAAAATAAAGTTAGTAAGAAAAATGAGAAGGGGGAGAAAAATAAAAAAAAATAAAACACCCTACAGTTAAGTACCTCGCTACAAATGGGTACTTATGTAGTTTTTCCATAAAAATAAAGCATCTCAGTATAAATAGATGCTACCATTCCTTCCATCAAATAAAAGAACACCTTGCTATATATGGGTGTTCTAACCTATAGGAAAAAGTTGAAAAAAAATATGGAGATAAAAAAATTAGGAATAAGAGACCCAGTGGTCCACCGGGGAGATATACACAAAAGGTGTTGACCTCGGGATAGAAAATTGGTGAGGAGAAAGCAACCAAACCTGAGTAAAGCCAAGCCAAAGGCTTGAATTAGAATAATCTGGATTAGAAATTGATGTCTTAAGATCTGGATTTTTGCAAATTTGGATGCCTTTAGGACAATTCTCTTCACAAGCACGGATGTTTTAAAATCATAGCTATTGAACCTTGGTATTGGGCAATGAAGCCTAAGAAATCGGGTTTTGAGGATTTGCAATTGAGACCTAAAGGAGAAGGATTGACAAAATCTTAGGTCTAGAAGTTTGTCCTTAGTGATGTAGGCTAGTAGATTAAAGTTTTGCTACTCTAAGTTTGATTAATGATGAATATCTGGTTAATTTTCTTAAATTAAGATTGATAGAAATCAAATATCATAAACAAACGATTAACTTAAGTCTATTGAGTTTTTGTGTTAAAATTTAATTTCCAACTCTTAGGTTTTGTTTTCTTAAAACACTTTGAATTCTAAGTTTTAAGGGTTAAGAATGGTTACAAAGAATAAGTGATTTTTGAGATTCTAATTTTTGATAAAATTCTTGTTAACAACACTATTTTTAATAAAGTGTGTTTTGGAGATGTTTTGAGTTTAAGTCTAAGTAAGAAAATTTTCACAAAATGCTCTGTACATTAGTTATTTATATTAAATCTAAAAAAGTTTTTTTCTGACCTAAGCTTTCCTCTACTTGGTTCTTATTTATGTTAATTTAAACCCAAGTGCTTTAAATCATCATATTTTTAGTTAATTTTTCTAAGGACTAGCAAAACTTTGTGTAACGACCCGGTTCCCGAGTCCCTACGAGACACGAGAACCGGACCGACTCGACTAATCCCAAGACCTAGTCATCCAACAAGGAAGTAACCAAAAGAGCAGTAAAATAAACCACATTCAGCATGAATATAACTAACAGTAAGAAAGTACAACAGTAAGGAAAGAAACTACTACAGTATATACCACCACAACAGTAGAACAACATTTATCATATAACATGAACTGCAGGTAAAGGAAAGTACAGCAGAAACAAGAACTACTCACTATAACGGAAACAAAAGAGGTACAAAAGACAGTAGTAACTCTACTGGACCCTACTCAGCCCAGCGTCCTCTGCAGCCGCTGACCCTGGCTGCTCAACACCTGGTCCTGAAAAAGGTAACGAGTGTAACACGTCAGCAAAACGCTGAGTAGAGTGGCAACTAAAACTAAAGACAACAGTAGAGTGTACAGTAGCTGTTATGTTCTATTAGTTTCTTTATTTACATCTTTCAATTGTCTCACTATTTCATTTATTTCTCAGATCTTTTACTTGATCTCGAATGTTCCTCGTGGGAACGATCTTGATTTCAGTCTTTTCCAAAAAGTAGAAGTAGCACGTGGTGCTCTCCTGGCCGGGAGAGTCCCCCGTGGTGATCCTACCCTCAGTCAACCACCCCAAGGTCACTGACAGACGTAACGGTGACTACGGCACGCGCGATAAACGCATAGGTAGCTAACCTGTACTGGCACGCGGTCAGTCGTTTCCGTTAACGGGTGTGCCCAAAGCACAGCACGGAACCAGTCCAGGGCAGAGCCCTCTCAGTAACAGGGGTCCAACCCCTCCACAGTAACCAAACCAGGGCCTTGCCCCTCCAAAGTCCGCGCACCCTCGCCTGACTACCCTGGTTTGACCCAGCGGGCCTAACAAGTCGGTGTGGGAGGCTAGCAGAACCCCGGGGCCCGTGGGGTAGCTAGTACCTCCCTACACTAGTAGCTCTTCTCGGTACTACGTACGCGAGGGCCAGCAAGTCAGTACAGAGTGGCCAATCCTAACCTCGGGTCCCTGGGGTGGCTGGCTCCGCTCTGCACTAAACAGGGGGATAGTCGCTCTCCTTAGTACTCCGTACTCAAGGGCCAGCTCACTTCCCCAAAACTATTCCATTCACTTTCCAGGATTTCTACTCCTACTTCCCCGTAGGGTTCCATCCTTTTTACTCAAACATCCAGGTTTCACTTTCCAGTTTCACATTCTTACAATCCATGTTCTCAACTACGTTATCTATTCACAACAGGCAGCTGTTAATTCAAATTACAGGCAGCTTTATATCTCTTTCTATTTTCCAAGACTGCAGTATTATACATTCCACTAGTTTTCCCATCCTAGGATTCATGCCATATCCTAGGATCTATCATACAATCTAGTTTTCCAGTCCTAGGATTCATGCAACACCTAGGAGCTATCCTTCCATCTATTTCTCATTCCTAGGGTTCATGCAATGTCCTAGGTTCTATTTATGGTTTCATAATTTAACAGATTTTAATAACTTAAAGCCACTCTACCAGGTACAACGGGAGTAATGGGGGCGTGATCGGGAATCCCGCGTGCCTCCGCGACTCCCAAGACTGCAACTGAATTAGGTCCTATCACAAGGATCAAACACAAGGAAAGTCTCAAAACAGTGTATAGCTACTGTAGACGGGTAGAGGAATTAATTCTGAAAAGAACGCAACTCGAATCGCGGAAAACGGAGCCCGAACAGGCCCTAAACGGGTCGAAAACGACGACATTATGTAAAATCAGATGTCTGGAACTTCTTCCAGACGTCTTCAAAAGTGGATCAGAGAATTACCTGCTCAGCGTGGTTTCCCAGATGTCCAGAAGTCTGCGGGGACGTCTGGCCTAGCTCACAGACGTCCGATGGTCACCCCGGACGTCTGGAGGTCACTCCCGCCGTCTGGTACAACTTCCAGACGTCTGATTCGCAAAGGATGGCAAATCAGCGAGCCTGCGCATAGCCAACTCCCTCCCTCAGTACAGTCAGTCGACAGGAAGGAAGAAGAAAGCGGAATACTCACCTTTCAGACGTCTGTATGATCTTCTAAACGTCTCCCTCGCCGTCTGGCTATAAACCCAGATGTCTGATTCTGGAAATTTTTCCAGAACAGGGCACCGCTCGGCCTCCGCTCGCGATGCCGCCCGCGTCGCACCTCGCGCGTCTGCTGCTCAGACCGCAGCAGGTCCCTCTCCGCGTCGTTCCGCACCTCCTGCGCCCTCCTCCGGCCGGCCAAGCTGCTCCAGCGAGCTCGCCCTCACGGAAGAGCTCCGCCCTCGCACGCCGCACCTCCTCCGTGCTCACTGCGGCCGCCGCTGCCGCCCTCGCGCTCGCTCGCTCTCGCGCACAGGAAGGAGAAGAGGAAGGGGACGGTGGAGACGACAGGAGGGGAGGCGTGGCCTTTTAAGGCCGCGCGAGGAGGAGGGAGAGAGAGCGCGGCAGGTCTGCAGTCGCAGAGAGAGAGGGAAAAATAGAGAGAGAGAGGAATCGCGGGTCTGCGCACACAGGCGCGCAGACGAATCTCTCGTGCGAAAAAAAAACTGTTTTACAGACGTCTGGAAACGATCCAGACGTCTGGTACGACGTCTGGGCCACCTCCTAGACGTCTTAAAAGACGTCTGGGGCACGCGTTCGTTACATTTTGGCTTGGGGGTATGATGAGAAGCTCATCATGGTCAATAATTACCGCTGATTAACTAGTCTTCCTAATTAATTAGCTAGAAATATGTAAATATATGGGTTAATTATTAAATAAGGGATAAATAGTAAAGGACCTTAGAATAAGCTAAAAATGCTATATTATCATCCAATTAATATTATTAATAATTTAATTAATAATTGGACTCGAGATATTATTAGTAATTCATCTAATTAATGTGTTAACTAACTTAAGTATCATATATACCTAAGTATGTAATAACTTAAGTAACATTACTTAATTAAATAAATTAATCTAAAAAGGTCAAAAATGTAAATTCAAGGTCTAAATATAATAATTATCTTATTTATAATCATATATAAAAAGTTGAAAAAGATTTAAATTAAAATAAACCTTGAAAACCTGAGTTTACATTTTAGTCCTTATATTTATTTCAATCGGGTCCTTATTCTTCATTTAGGTCCTCAACCTTCACTACGAACAAGTCCCTGAAACTTCTTCTTTCCTTCTTCCATCATCTGGATGGTTGATGACGGGAGGTGCATCCACCATCTGATCACTGCTCATCCGACGTCATTCCTTCTCCAAGCTCTTGGAGCTTGTGCTCACCATCTCCTTTTCATCCACTGGTCTGGAAGATGCTAAAATCCTATTTTAGGGTTGGAGATAACCTCATCGGCGTCGGAGAAGACGCCGGTGGTTATTCCCCTCCTAGCCTTTTCTCCGTCTAGATTCCACCTCCATCTCAGCTGCCGTCACCTATAAATACCTCTCCACACCCTCGATTTCCATGAAGTTAGCTCCCTTCCCTCTTCTTCACTGAGCTAACCCGATAGACTATTCTCTCTAAACTCCAGCAATCTTCCTTCGCTTCATCCGTCTTCCTCCATCCATCTTCGATCGCTTTGGATCTCCACCGACGTCAGCCCTGTCTTCTGACACAAGTGCTGACTAGGAGCTCCTCTGCTTCACCTCACAACCGCCTGCTGGACTCTTTTGCCAACCCTCTGATTTCCTCCTTCGCTATTATCCATCGACGGAGATCTCCTATCCCCTTCGTCCAGGTAATAGTAGATTAGTTAGGATAGTTAGTTAGGTAGATTAGGTAGTGTAATGTTAGATTTCACATTCGTCTTCCTCAGCTCTGGCGAGCTCCTTGAGCTTGTCAAGAGCAATTCTTTTGTCTTTTAAGTCACTGTTCACCTTCTCACACCTTCCATGAACATTTCTATCATCCTCAATTACTCAATTAATTATCTAATTGTCTAAACCACCTCCACCTCCACCAACTACTCCTGTTGTCCATGGCAGCAGTAGTTGAGCTATCTCCACCTCCACTGGGTCCTCCACCATTTATTCATCACCTAAGGTCCCTAATCCTCACTTTAATTTAAGTAATTACCCCCTATAACTTAGATGCCCAATTTTAATTAAGCTCCTGAGCTCACTGTCAATGGCGGCTCAGAAGTTTAAATCATTAATTAACTACATATATACCATCGCAAATATCTTTTGACTTGTTTCCTCCACTCAATTGAGTGGGAAAACAAGTCCTGAGCCTAATCCAACTCAGAACTTGTCTAAAATGAATTCACTGTTTAATCTTCACTTTAATGAACAAATGACAAAATTAATTTGTTCCTGAGGTTCCTTGAGACCTCAGGAAGCTTTTTGAATCGTCAATGGCACAATTTCATGATATTTGTACACATTTAACTTTTTCTTGACTCATTGGAGCTCTGGTGAGCTTCGACGAGTCAAAATAAGCTCTTCAACCTATTAAACTCAATGCGAAGCTCCAGATCAACGATTTGAGGTTTATTAATCATGCTAAGGTATTTTATTTGAAGTTTTAGTGTCTCAAGTTTCTGTTAGGTATTCATGTTCTCCAACTCCAGCAGAGTTGGAGATGTTTGACAGTTAGGTTTAAACCTTATTTGAAAGGTCTGAAAGCACCAGTGCCTTACCCTGGGACTATTTCCATGATTCAATCACTGTAACAAACCTTGGTTTGTCCTGATGAACAAACTCCTCTTCAAGCTCAGGCGACAGGCCTGGAATCCTAGGAACCTTAGTTGAATCATCTTTCTAAGGGTTTGAATCTGTTCCTGAAGTTAAAGAGAAGATGCTTAAGGCTTTAATTTCCTTTGAAATAGTTAAAATCAGAAAGTCAAAATTCGAAACTAATTGGTCAAACAAAAGATTGATTCTTGGAATTTGGATTCAAATAGACAAATTGAGGAGTTCAACTTGTTGTTGGGATGCTTATGAATGATTTAGATGAGATTTGGATGAGCTCTGATCAACTATATGGTAGAATTTGATTTCTGTCAATTCGGGTTGTTTTGGAACCCAAATTGACGATAGTGGATTTTTGATGAGATTTTAATGGAAAATCTACCCAAATAGATTCATAACAACCTCTAGCAATTGTTTAATTTGATTAATTAGGTTTTTAGCTATCTGCTAGGACCTTTCAGAGTTTGAATCACAATTCTCAAGCTCCCTGGAGAAGCTTTTTAGCTTTTGTTCCTTCTTGAAACTCCTGAGAGCTTAATACCTTCACCAATAGCCACAGAATCATCTCCTGAACCTCTTCAATACTTCATCTGGAAGTCAAAGTCCAGTCTGTGGACCATAGAGTCAAAAATTCACTCTGTAGGCCAGTTTGAACATAGTTAACCCAGGACCTTCGCCCTTCAAATTGAAGAGCTTACCTCCCTTCAGTATCAAATTGATACTCCAATCATGTAAAACATCTTAAGAGCTTTCCAGCAAGCTTTTATTTGCTTGAAACAGAGCTCTGAGCTGGCTGGAATTGAAATTTGAAGTTCGAACTGGGTGGGGGAAACTTAGTCCCATCTCGGTTGAACTGGAGCGGCCGCATGGGTATAAAACTAATTTGTGATAAGGGCTTCTCAGTCGACAGTGCACGGCGCAAGGAAACGAACTGAGCATTGGGTGTGTGTGTGGGTGTGTGCGATGTGTGTGCCTGGGTGTGTGTGCGCCTGCAGGCATGCGAGTGTGGGCCCGTGAGGGTGTGTGCATGGGTTTGGGAGGCCGTGAGCCGGATGGGCTCAAGACTATGCGAACCAGAAATAAATCGAAACTAAATAAACCACGCTTGGACCTAATAGGGTTTGGTCCCACCCTGAGAAGGGTGCCGTGTATCCCCAACCGATCCAAGCTGCCAATTAAAAAAACCTAATTTTTAGTTCAAAGGAATAGACCGATTCGGTTCAGAAGGTCTGTAAGGGCTCAGAAGGAAAGGATGCTAAGGCTCAGAAGAAGAGGAGAAGAAGCAAAGGAAAGGAGGAGAAGGAGAAGAAAGAGGGAGCTCGTAGAGATAAAGGAAGGTGAACAGACAAGTGCTAAAGAGAAAAGGCAGAGAAGGAAGAAAAGAAAGAAAGAAAAGAAGACATGTAAAAGAAAGAGCTCGAGAAAGATTAAGGAAAAGATTAAGAAGAAGATTAAGAAATAAGTAAAATGAAAAGAGAAAGAAAGAGAGAAAGGTAAAAGAAGAAGAAGAAGAAAGAGGATAAAGACAAAGAAGAGAAATAAATGGTTTAATTTCTTTCATATTATTCATTCCTTTTGAGCTTAATGTTGTAATAAGGCATATTTCCATTAGAATTACTTTTTCTTGCCTTAGTCACTTGAAATAAAAAGAAATAAACATGTTTACTTGTTGTTAAAGAAGATCATTTGTGTAAGTGTGTTTTCTTATTGAATTTTGCATATTCTTTTAATTTGAAATCATTAAGGAAAATTCATGTTCTTAAAATAAATTTAATTATACTTTCTATAAGTAGCTTAGACTTAATGGTGAATTTTAATTAAGTTATACCTCCCACTGAACGACCTGGACTCAACCAATTAAAAGAAATAAAATCTAAAATGTTAGGTTAACTTGACCCTATACTACTTAATTGACACAAATTCAAGTTGACCTAAATTACTTTCTTCTGCACATAATTAAGCACAATTAACTTAATTAACTGTGTTGAAAAAGATAACCACCAGCGAGCCACCTCTACGCAAAACCTATATGCGCAATCGCCCTCTGGCAGGGAGGCTGTGCATAACATCTATCATTGATCTTCTCAGGGGATGGACTCGTATCCACTCTCGTTTGATTCTGGTTTCGGAGGGAACTCTGGACCCTCCTATTCTAGTTGGGGGAACTCTGAACACTCATATTCCGACTTTTCTGAGGCTCCTTAGACCTGCGAGGACCTCAACACCATTCAGAATGATCCATTTTCAAACACCTACAACCCTGGATGGTGTAATCATCCTAATTTCACGTGGTCAGGGAATAATCAAAATCAGAGACCTCAATATCAGCCCCGACCACAAACTCCTCATCCATATCAGCCGCCTCAACCTCGGCCTAACCCAACTTATCAATCCGGGCCGACTCACACAGATCAAATGACTCTTATCCTTCAGACTCTGGCTGACATTTAGAAGACGAATGTGGTTATGCAAAAGTAGCACAAAGACGAGATCACAGAGGTTCACAATCAACTCGCCCAGATGGCAAATCCTTGCCAACCTAGTGCACTTCTTCCACAACCTCTATCTAATCCGAATAACATGTAGAACCATAGGCGCATTATGAACCCAAATCTGGTCCAAGCTCACTTTGCTTATCAGGCCCCTTCTACTCCATCACCCGACGGGATGGAGGCTTCGACATCATATGTAGGTTATCAGTAGCAATCACCTCTTTTGCCCAACCCAAACCAGAGCCAGGCAGGACTGAATTCTATTACTACACGTAGTGGCAAAGTAATACAGGACCCACCTTATCCAAACCACTCTTAGCCTAGTAATGCAAACTCAAACCCTAGGATAGTCATCCAGGATACTCCTATCCTAGATCAAGAACTCGGACCCATTCTAGAAGAACCATCTAAGGTTCAATTTCCTGAGGCCTTGACCAAGGGTAAAAGGACAGCCAAACCCGTGGCACCTGAGGAAGACCTGGTTAAGCTCTTTGAGCAGGTCCATATAAACATCCCCTTGATGGATGCAATACGCCACGTACCAGCTTACGCATGATTTCTGAAAGACGTGTGTACACCCAAGCGTAAGCCGCGAACCAAAGGTAGGAACCCAATCGTACTGTCGGAGCAAGACAACTCCGTCATTTTAAGCAAACTCCTGCCTAAGGCAAAAGACTCAGGCACCCCTCTAATCTCCTGTGCAATCAGTGATATATAATTTGACCAAGCTTTATTGGACTTAGGAGCTTCCATAAATTTGATACCTACATCCCTACTAGACTACTTCGAGGAATCTGAACTTGAACCGATAGAAATGACTTTGTAGCTAGCTGATCGATCAATTAAGTCACCAAAAGGAATTCTTGAGGATGTCATAGTTAGGGTACAGAATTTCTATTTTCCAGTGGATTTTATTGTCTTAGACATGGATGCTCCTGAGAATGTGAAGAACACACCGATCATACTAGGGAGACCCTTTTTGGCCACTGCTAGGGCCAATGTCAATTGTGAGGAGGGCCAAATTGAATTAAAATTTGGGAGCAAGGCACTAATGATCGACATCTTTAAGGCCCAACAAGGAATTAATTGCGGAGTTATAGAATAGATTTGCGATATCGAGGCTGTGTTGACAACCTATGTATCGAGGAAAACATGACTATTTTTGATCAACCATAAGAGGATCAAAACTCGCAATTAAAGGAGTTTGAACTCAACCTAGACACACCCATAGCTCCTTCCTTTGCTCTCGACACCCACCCTGAACCACCTATTGCTGCTGACAGCCCAGTAATGGAATTAAAGCCTCTTCCCGATCATCTCAAATACGTCTTTTTGGGTTCCAATCAGACATTTCCTATGATTATCAACTCCCGACTCACACCTAATCAGGAAACACGCCTGATTTCTGTTCTCCAGTAGCATCAAAGAGCCATTGGATGGACTCTCGATGATCTAACTGGCATCAGCCCTTCATATTGTACACATCACATCTACATTGAAGAGGGCTTACGACCATCCCGTGAAATGCAGAGACACCTAAATCCAAATCTACAGGATGTCGTGAAAAAGGAGATCATCAAGTGGTTAGATGTAAGGATCATCTACCCGGTCTCTGACAGTCGAAGGGTGAGTCCAATCCAAGTTGTGCCTAAGAAGGTAGGGCTGACCGTCATCACGACTGAAATCGGAGAAACCATACCAACCTGTATAGCAAACTCGTGGAGAGTCTGCATTGATTACAGAAGACTCAATTCCTCCATGAAGAAGGATCATTTCCTACTACCGTTCATTGCTCAGATTCTCGATAAACTAGTGGGAAATCGATTCTTCTACTTTTTGGATGGGTACTCTGGTTATAACCATGTCTCAATCCCTCCCGAGGACCAAGAGATGGCCACCATCCCCTGCCCCTTCAGAACATACGCATTCCGAAGGATGCTGTTTGGTCACTGCAATGCACCCGCTACTTTTTAGCGGTGCATGCTTGCCATATTCTTAGATATGGTAGGTGAATACCTTGAAGTCTTCATGGATGACTTCTCGGTATTTGGTGAATCATTCGATGATTGCCTCCTACACTTGGTCCAAATCCTCAGGCGGTGCATTGACGTGAACTTGGTTCTTTCTTGGGAAAAGAGCCACTTCATGGTACCTGAGGGAATTGTACTGGGACATCTCATCTCTAAAAAAGGCATCCAGGTTGATCGAGCCAAGGTGAATCTGATTTCCAAACTCCCTTTGCCTAGCTTGGTAAAAGACATCTGATCCTTTCTGGGGCATGTTGGTTTTTACCGTCGATTCATTCCTGATTTATCAAAAATCGTGCGCCCCTGACTAATCTTCTATCTAAGGATGTCCCCTTTGAAATCTCTAAGAAGTGCACCTAGGCATTTGAGATCCTGCGTGATCGAGTTACCCAAGCACCTATCCGGCAGTCCCCTGATTGGTCTCAACCCTTTGAGATCATGTGCAATGCATCTGATTATGCTGTAGGGGCAGTACTTAGGCAGAAAATAGATGGGAAACCCATGGTCATCTACTACGCTAGCAAGACACTTGATGAGGCTTAGCGTAATTACACAGTTACTGTGAAAGAGTTGCTAGCTGTAGTATTTACCCTGGAAAAATTCAAATCATATCTTTTGGGTTCCTGTGTTATCATATACTTAGTTCACACTGTAGTCCTTGTGAAGAAGGATGCTAAACCTCGAATAATCTGCTGGATCTTGTTGTTGTAAGAATTCAGTCTTGAGATTCGCGATAAAGCGGGGAAACATAATGTGGTAGCTGACCATTTGTCCCGTCTTCCTTCTTCCATCATTGACTCGTCTGGCCCAATCATCGGGCATTTTTTGGATGAGCACCTACTAGTCATTCACAATCTCCCATGGTTTGCTGATATTGTAAACTACTTGGTTACGGGGAAAGTTCTGCTAAATTGGCTGACTTCCAAGAGGGCCAAATTGATTGTCAGGGCCAAGTACTATATTTGGGAGGAACCATACCTTTTCCATGTTGGCAATGATCAGGTGATCTGGAGATGCATTCCTAATGACGAGGTCAATGACGTAATATCATTCTGTCACAACCAGGCCTGCGGTGGCCATTTCTCTGGGTGTAAAACCGTAGCGAAAATTCTCCAGTGTGGGTTCTTTTGGCCCACTTTGTTCAAAGATGCACAGACATATTGTAGGGCATGCGCTCATTGTCAGACCCTCGGCAACATGGGCTCGCGGGATATGATGCCCTTGAACCCGATTATTGTATGTGAAATCTTTGACATATGGAGAATTGATTTCATGGGACCCTTTCCTAGATCTAACGGCTTCAAATACATTCTACTCGTTGTTGATTATGTCTCTAAATGGATCGAAGCCGTCCACACGAGAACTTGTGATCATAAAGTTATCCTCCGATTTATCCAGGAGAAGATCTTTACCAGATTTGGGGTTCCTATGGCCATCATCAGCGATGGAGGGTCTCATTTTTCCAATGTGCACTTCCAGTCCCTAATGAAAAAGTACGGGGTGTTGCATCGTATCTCAACTCCTTACCACCCCTAGACTAATGGACTGGTAGAACTGTCAAATCAAGAGATCAAAAGGATCCTTCAGGTCACTGTTCGGCTTGATAGAAAAGATTGGTCTACTTGCCTTTCGGAAGCCTTGTGGGCCTATAGGACCGCCCTCAAGACCCAATTAGGCATGTCTCCCTTCAGATTAGTGTGCGATAAGGCATGTCACCTTCCTGTTGAGATGGAGCACAAGGCTTATTGGGCAGTACGGAAGTGCAATCTAGATCTAGTGAAGGCTGGAATACACCACCAGTTTCAATTAAGTGAGATTGAGGAACTACGCAATGATGTGTATGAGAACTTGTGCATCTATAAAGAGTAGGTTAAATCCTTCCATGACAGGCACATTGTACGAAAATCTTTCCACCCTGGTCAGAAAGTTCTACTCTCTGATGACAAACTCAAACTATTCCCAAGAAAACTCAGATCAAAATGGATTGGACCATTCTTGGTAAGATGAATCTTTGGAAATGGAACTGTTGAAATCAGCCAACCCAGCCTTGATTTAGAACCCTTTGTCATGAACGATCAACGACTTAAGACATTCATTGAACTCACCGATACGAACAGGGCTGAGGTATCTTTTGATCTCCATTCTCCTTGAGCTCATTGCGCCAGCTGATAGCGTTAAACTCAGCGCTTAATGGGAGGCAACCTGTCATTTTGAAAAATCTGAAACCCTTCTTGACACATCTTTTGTTGAATTCATATTGCGCTTTAGGGTTCATCCATTAGAATAGTCTACTCCACCTTTGGTACCCATACCCGAGCTTGAAATTGTTTACAACAGTCACCCCGACCCATCCACCCACCGAAAACTTATTCTAATGTATGATCTAAGCTGAACTTGAACCCACCTAATTTACAATGAGGACATTGCAAATTGTAGGCAAGGGGGGGTATTAAAGTGAAAATGCTGTGAGAATCACTTCACAAGAAAGGGTTTCATAAAAAAAATCACATATTCCAAAAATCAAAGAAAGGGTTTCATAAAAAAATTCACATATTCCAAAATCCAAAAAAATAAAAAAATTAATAAAAGAACAAAAATAGGAGAAGGGAGGAAATTTTGAGTGAATTGATTGCATATCATTTTTTGTGGAGAAAAAGGGGAGGAGATAAAATGTCAAAAAGGAGCACAATTTGTAAAGAAAAGAAAAAGAGAGTCATTAGTAAAAGATTAAGAAATTGACTTAGTTCTAGACCAAATCAAAAAGAAAGAAAATGAAAGACAAAAAGTGCTAAGAGACAAAAAGAGATTAGTATGAATGCTAATCTTAGGCCTCTTTGGCTATAGTTTTAGGCTTAAAAATTCAAGTATCCGTTAAGATTTGGATACTCCTCAAGAGGATAGGGAAAATACGAAGCTTAAGTATTAGGTTTAAGGTTTAGGGATTATTTAGCCTCATTAACTGACCTCTAGTTTGCGGGACTTGGTAACCTAAGCATCCCAATCCACACATAGTCTGGTTTAGTGCGCTTAATTATCAAAATCACACAAATGTGTTAAATCTATTCTAAAAAGGTTATCTAGATTAGGAGCGGCTGATCAACACAAGTTGATTTGGATAAGTTCCCGACGCAGAGAGGCAGGAAATTCTCCTCGAAGATGCGCAATAACTTATCGTCTCATTGATGCTTATCTCCTAGGATATCTAAATATCCTACCAGGGGCATGTAAGCACCTTGTGCTAGTTTAGATGCCATGGGAGGCATTATCACGAAATGTCGATTGCCAGGGTCTAGATTTGCTACAGAACACCATGGGAGGGATTATCTTGAAATCTCGAAAGCAAGGGTTCTGGGGGTTGCCATGGGTGGTGCTATCTTAAAGCATTGATTGCTAAAGACCCTGCGAGGATTGATGGTGGGAACTAGGAATCCGATATAGATCGTGTTGTAAAGCTAATTCAAAGATAGAAATAAAAAGAAAAGAGAGAGAAAACTCTCCAAATGCAAAGAAAAAATTCCTTTGTTTCTCTCTTAGAAAAATGCAATGCAAACTGAACCTGGGCTAAAACATGTTACAAGCATGGGTGCTTTAACCACGGAGTTCGACGAACCTTAGGTTAGTTCTTATGGGCCTTAGAAATCTTCGCAACGAACTGAGGCTAGAGCCAGTAAGGTCCAGATCTTGGTTGGTACTTGAGTACCTCTAGGCCTATTATCAGCATTCTAACCTAATATACAAAAGAAAGCACACATCAGAGTTCTGAGCATAAAAAAGCATATGGTCTAGAATTAAAGTTAATTCCATGAGATTTTGCTAAGGGACTAGCAAAAGCTAGGCATGGGGGTATGATAGGAACACCGTCATGAGCCATAACTAGTTCATTTTGATCTGATTAAGTCAGTAAATGCTCCTACATAACCGTCGGAGGACTGTAATTCATCGCATAATCATTCGGAGAGAAAGATAAGAAAACAGGGGTAAAACTGTAGTTTTAACAGCATATCTCAATTGTAGTACAATCCCAGGTTTTCTCAAGGGTTAATTAAGGGTCAAATGGTCCTAAAAGGTTAACAAGTGGGTTGGAACAGACAGAAAAGGGTTTTTGCATGTTTTGAGAATTAAATGACTTTTGAAATCCTAAAAATAGACCTGCTTAATTAACTGAGATTCTGGTAAGAATAAAATTCAGCTAAGCCCTCTAAAATTCATAGAAAAATATTCACTAGGGTTTAGTACATTCAATTTGACCATCAGAACCCGTCTTGACCCAAAATAGAGTCAGACTGATATTTACCCTAATTTGAGTTTTTGCATAAATTACCCAGTCAAACGTGGTCAAAAAAAAAATTGAACTTCACCATTGGATTCCTTAGGTCCAAATTATGTTTGTGGAAAAATTTGGACCCAATCTGAGATTATCTTGACCTAGTTTGCATTTGGTCCAGTCTGAGTCTTTTCTCTCACACACATGCCCCTAACTTTTGAATTCCTTACAAAAAGGCCCCTGTCTTTGTCGTCACTCTTTGAAAATAGGTCCCTCCACCATTATCGCAGAGGAATCCTTCTCTGGCGACCTTTGATTGAAGAGAACTCCTCTACTCAATCAATCCCTTCCAAAATTGGAAGGGAGATTCCTTGAAGAGTCCTCTTCCAATTGAATCTGTCCATGTGCCCTAAAATTTTCCCATTCTCTCATGCGAAATGCATGAGAGATTTGGGTATCTCAAAACTTCCTTCTCTGGTGACATTTCCTAAGCTTGGAAGCTTTGCTTCCAAGCTCAAACCGACCTCTTGAACCCTATAAAAGGAGCCCCAGGGCATGGCCGTATTCTTCAGCAAGTTTTTGGGAGCCAAATCAACATAATCCCCCTCCTTCGGCCACCAAACAACCCTACTCCGGTGACCTCTCTTCATCTCCATCCTCTAGTTTTCCAACCATCAAATTAGATGGCCTAAGCTCTCCCTCTCTTCGTTGTGACCATCCCTAGGAAAAAGGAGGGTGTTCCTTCTTCTACGTCATCATTGCCACCTCGTTGCTTCTTCCTCCTCCGACTCCGGTCGATCAACATCGGAGCCCTCCGCCTCCCTACCACCTTGCTAAGTCCCTCTCTTGCTCTCTCTCTCTTTCTATTTCACTTTCCCACTCTCTACACATACTCACGGCCACCGCTTCTCCCTCAACGCACTTCATCTTCTCTGCCTCCGGGGATGCCTACTCACTGTCACACTGCTCAAAACATGGCACTACCACCCTCATTAGCTCCACCGTGCTCCACTCAACAAAACCCCCATCCTATTTCACCCTACTATGCCCTTAGCCACTACGTCGAACACCACACCCTCCACACCAACAGTCCGAGGTCGTCAGACCTCCTCACTCCACCAATCACCTTTGCACCATCACTGTTATGTTTGACGTCGTTCGGTGACACTTCCTAAGTGCTTTAACACGATCGAAAGGCCTTATTCTTGGTTTTCAGGTAGCAGGTTATCGTCGCCATTGGCGAAGCTTCGAGCACGAAGCCTTGCTCCAGGCATCGCGAGCCCCAGGTGAAGTCCCAAGCGCTGTGTTTTTGCTTAAGGAATGCACCTAGGACTCCAATTGAAGGGAATACCCCCACCAGCAGGTGCAATCAGACGGAGTGACTCTGCTACAGCACTGCGCAAAGGAAGGGTGGGACATTAGTCCCACCTCGGAAGCTGACAAGCGCGCTCACCTGCATAAATTGAAAAAGTTGCATAGGTTGTTCACCTCAGTACACACAGGGGGTGAGGTCCCCGCACGTGCCCTCACGTGGCCTACCCGTGACACTTTACACGTGGGTTTGGCCGACCCAATAACCCGCCTAACCTAAGAACTCCTCGCTGCGACCCACGCCCGCAGCCCTAGACCTATGTGCACTCTAGGTCCGAAAACCCGATAACCCGGTACTGTTGGAGGCTCTTGGAGAGCGTGTCCCAAGGAGAGAAAGAGAGGAGAATCTGTGCAGGGTAGGGGAGGGTTTTGCTCTGTGAAGGATTGGCTGACACTTAGCCAAAATTGAGGATCCTTCCCCGTTTATGTGAAGAAGAATAGAGCAGAGAAGCAAAAGAACAATAGAAGAGTAGAGAGAGAAAGAAAGAAGCAGAAGAAGAACAGAAGAAGAGCCGCATAAAAGAAGAAATTAGATAAAGGAGATGGAGAGCACTATAGAATCAGACGTTTATGACGTCTGATCCTACCATCAAATGATTGATTTGAGTTTATTTCATATATAACTATTGAGTTCCATTTGATATTATTGTAGGGAGTAATTGGTGATTCAAATCACCATTTTACTCCATTCTTTTTGTAGTTTGATACTTTATTTTATTGCCACATTATTCTGAATCAATTTCTGATTATAATTTCTTATCTCTATTATTTTAAATTGCAATCTTGAGAATTAAATTCCTACCTGCTCCCAGCGAATGGCCTCAGACTTTTTCGAGTATAAATTTTATCTATTTTTGACGAGATTTCAACTATACTACAACACAATGATTTAAAACCTGATCTTGAGTGAGCAACATGCCTCTAGGCCTATTATTGGCATTCTAATCTTATTTCAAGGGAGTGACATAAATTAGGCACCTGAACAATCAAAGCATGGTCAAGAGATCTAGATCATTCCAAATGATTTTGCTAGGGACTAGAAAATGTTAGACATGGGGGTATGATGGTAACACCATCATTAGCCATAACTAACTTGAATTAGTTAAAATCAAGTGACAAATGCACCTGGATGATCACGTGAGTGTAGTAATTCTAGTCAGATCTGTTTTGAGGAGAGAACATTAAAATAGGGTTAATTCTGCAGTTTTAACATCACATCATAAATGTAGAGTACCACTAGGTTTGTCAGGGGTTAATTAAAGGTCAAATTAGCATTAAAGCCAAAAGAGTGGGTCCACACAGAAAGAATGGGGTTTCACATGTTTCAAGAACCGAATCAGCACACCAAAATCATAATTTCGAACCCACTTAAATTGAAGAGGTTCTGGTCATGATAAAAGTCATCTAAACCTCCTAAAATCCATATAAAAGTATCCTAAGAGGTTTGGTACCCTTGGTTTGACCATTTGAACCCATTTTGATCTAGAATAGTCTTAGATGGGATTTTGCCCTAATTTGGGCTCCTATGCAAATGACCTAGTCAAACATGGTAAAAAATGAAATCTAACTTCACCATCAGATTCCTTGGGTCTAAATTAGGTTAAGGCCAAAATTTGGGCCCAATCAGAGTTTATCTTGACTTAATTTGCATTTCAGTCCCTAAAATCTCTATCTCTATCAGTTAGGCCCCCATCATTTGAAATTTGTTTCAAACGGGTCCCTTACTTCATCTTCTTTTTAGAAATACCCTTGTTGCCATTGTTATGTCAACCAACCTAAACACCTTGTTTGACTGGACCAAAACCCTACCAAATCAACTCCAAATCTTACCAAATTTGGTAGGATTGGTGTTCACATTATAAGGAATCAATTGATTAAGGTCCTGGATCCTAACTTGCATCCTATAGCTTAGGCGAAGCTCTTAAAAAATGCAATGGAACCTAAATCAAATCATGATGAAATCATGATGAATTCCCCTGCTTGAGCTCAAATCAGAGCTCTATAAAATCTTCACTATGTTTGGCCGTCCTCCTTAGTCCAATCTAGGCCTTAAATTCTTCAACTTTCCCTCCTTCGACCGCCTCCGCCGCGACTCCGACGAGCTCCTCAATCCTTCGTCGTAGCCCTCTGCCACATATGATAGGCAGAGGGATCTTCTTCCTCTCCTTGTTTCGCCTCCCACCGTACCAAGTAGAGGCTCCCAGATCCCTTCTTCCTTGCTGTCCTCATCTCCAGGGGTTTCACCTTCTCCAACACTGGCAATCACACTGGCACGCCAATTCTCCCTCCTTTCATCCACTAGATAGGTCAAACTCTCTATCTCACTCTCTAGACTCCATTCAACTTCTTAGCACCCCAATTCCATCAACAAATCATGACCTCTCTCTCCCGTCTTCTCCACCTCTGGCAAGGACTCTGGCAAGTTTGTGCCATCACTACACCGCACGAATCCCTTCTTAATCACCACCATAAGCTCGCCCATGATAGTGCGAGCAAAAGCCCTCAAGAAATTGAGGGTTTTGCTCAACGAAACCATCGGCAGGAGAACCCATCCTTCTATCATTCACCCCTTCATGCTCCGGCCACCACACGCCACCGTTCACCAAATTAACCCTGTTGTCACCTTCCTTGCCTTATAGCAACACCCTTGAGCATATTAATTGGGCCTTAGGGCCATTTTCTTAAGTTTTCAGGTGTCTCCGGCAAGCTCTAGACCTCCACCTCCATCAGCCATGCGCCAACCAGCTTCGACATCGTTGCCACCTCCAGGACTTGCAAAATCCCCTCATGATGCTTTCTAGGCTTTCGATGGAGCGCATGCAGCAAAGCAACAACCAAATTTCTTGAAGACTTCAATTTGCAGCTTCACACGAGGAAGAGCAGTGGGATTAGTCCCACATTGTCGACTCTACAGCTCGCGGCAACACATAAGTGGATCTTGTCTCAAGGGCTCTTCACCTTAGCACACAGGGTGGGGTCCCACTCATCGCATGTGTGCACTCCTCACCCACTACACATGCTAGTGGGTTTGGACCTTGCCAAGATCTGATTACCCGCTTATATATCTGATCACTCGGATTTGAGAAGGGAAGAGGAGGAAATCTGAGGAAGGTGGGGGGCGGTTTTGCACTGTTCATCCTCGAGGTGCATGCTTAAAAGCCAAACACTTAGCATTTGAGTGAGAAGGCTTACTTTGTGGTTGCTCTTTGTGCCTTGGCTGTGCTCTAGGTGGCTTAAGTCGTCTGTAGCACCTTGATGACATCTAACTTGGTCTTGGCTCTGGCATTGTTGAAACATTTAAACTCCTAGTCTGACATGGATTAGTGGTTCAAAGACCACTGTTGAGATATTTGATTAATTAATATGCTTGGGTTATATGCTTAATTTTAGTGATTGATTGGTGATTCAAATCACCACTTTTTAGGGTTTCTCTCATTCTTTTTATCCCATTATTTCTTGAGATACTCTTGATTATTATTGAATACATTTTTGAGTAGATTATTCATTGAATATCTTTAATTGTGATTAGTGCGTAAATTCCAACCTTAATGGAATCAGATTCTAATTTTGTGCTGAAGGACATACCTGATCTTAATGTTGGTTGGGTTGATCCAGTTGTAGGTGTTCCCAATTATAAACCAGCATTAAAGAGCCATTAAGCTAGTCCATGATGCCTTGATTTTCCAAGCATTTCAGTGAGCTTGAATAAGAACCTCTTGAGGATGTAATTCTCATACCTTATCCTATTAAGGTAATCCTCAAGAATGATTCTGACATCCCAATAGAATCGTGTTCAGATTCTAGTGACCTAATTCCTAACCTGGACCTAGAATCTAGATTTGAGCCTATTTGGGATGATCATGATGCCTAATGTGATGAGAACTAGATTTTAGATCTAAACTATGATTCTAGGCCAATATTTGATGGTTATACCTCTCCAGATTCCTTAGAAGAATGAATTGATTTTTCGAAAGTCACACCAATTTACAATATAGAAACAGAAAAGTTGGAAGAGTTGAGATTTGATTGGGTCTAACCTAGGAGCCAAGAACCCGAGCCTATGTCTAATAAGGACACCTCTTTGAGCTCAGAATTTGAGATTAGGTTAGATCTAAGTCAGGTTGTTGATTATATGCATCATGATTTGTTCTATGGTGGAAATCTCAATTATGAATCAGGTTCAGAAACTGATTTTTGCAAATTCTCTAACAATTTCAAATCATACTATGATTCTGGAGAACCTTTGTTTCTAGATTATTTGGACCTCGATGCAGCCACACCACATACAGAACTTTTCAAAATCCTATCCCAACCTCGACCCACCACCGGAATCAATTTTTACTCTGACTAACCTCGCTTTGATCCGGTTGCATATGATTCACCTCCATCTTTTGATCGGGAATCGGACATTGATCAGACCAATAATCAAGTCTTATCCTTCTCTGATCTCACTAGTAGAGTTCCTATATTTTCCACAGATCCATTTTCATTTAAGGACCCCTACTCTGATCAGGCTGAACTGATTCAGCCAAACCCTAGATTCACATTTCCATAACTTTTTGAGCCACATAGCATCTGGTGGGCTCCACACCTATTGATTCACATCCATCAACCCACTAGACTGATTGGGTTTGGTCAGCGTCATCAGCCTGTTGACTTTCAAAAGCACCTAGTTGGACCAACCAGGCTACTCATCAAGGTGCTTGCTCTACAAAATTCCTCTGATTTGCCCACCCCTTTTCCTTGACCACCTTTTGCTTGTCTAAAGGCATTGAATTTAGTGCTTAATGGGAGGTAACCCATCATTCCAAAAACCTGAGACCCTTCTGACTATCCTTTTGGGATACACTCCTATTGCACTTGAGGGTTCAACTTTAGAACAACCGACTCTACCTTTGTTAGTTATATCAAAACTTGAAATTGTCTGCAACAGTCATCCCGACCCATTCACCCACCCATTGACCCTGTTCTAATTCTTGAACCAAGCTAAATTCATTCCTACTCAGTTTACAATGAGGACATTACAAAACTTAAGCATGGGGGGATATTAAAGTGCAAACAAATGGAAAATGAATTCTCTGAGTTCTCACAAAAGAATACATATTGAAAAAAAAAGAAAAGAAATGGAGAAAGGAGAGGAAAATTTTGTGAAATGATTGAAAATCTTTCTTGAGGTGGAAAAGAGCAGGAAATGCAAATAAATGTCAAAAGGAGCAAAAATAGAAAAAATGATAGTCAGAGTAATTGATTATGGGATTTACTTAAGTTCTAGACCAAATCAAAGTAAAGATTAAGTCTTAAGTGCTAGAGACAAGGAGATTAGTAATGAGTGCTGATCTTAGGCCTCTTGCGCATATTATAGGGTTTAAACACTCAATTATTCATTAAGATCCAGATTAGTCCTCAAGAGGTTGAGGAAAGTGCGAAGCTGATGTAGTAGGTCTAAGCTTAGAGATTATTCAGCCTCGTTGCCTATCCTTTAGCTTGCAGGACTTGGTAACCTAAGCACCCAAATCACATACTAGTCTGGTTTAGTGCATTTAATAAAGAAATCATGCCAAAAGTGTTCTATTCTGAAAAGCCATCTCGAAGATCTAGCTTAGGAGTGGCTCAAAGACATAAGTTGATTGGACAAGTTCTTGATGCGGAGATGTGGAAAATGTTGGTGCTAGAGCACCACGATCATTTATTTTGATGATAATAAAACACGTGCCTTTTAACATTTGCATCTGAGTTCTAGTTTTCAGGTTAAATTGCAAATAGAGACAAGTGTTTAGACGGTATTCGTGCTCGCATCCATGGTGGATTGGAGGAGCTTGATGGAGAACAAACTAGCTTCGCGAGGAGCGATAGCTTGAAGAAGGAAGGAGATGAAGAATAGGATAGATTTCCTTTCCTTTGTACTATGTATTTTTGTTTCTTTTGTTGCTCTTTATTTTGTTTCTTAGATTCATGTTAAAGTGCCTCAAAGAACCCTAACAGTAGTCCTAGGAACACTTATACAACCCTATGATACTTAGGTTTTCTGTAGAGAACTTAGAAAACCAAAATAGGGTTCAGACAGCCTTATCAGACGTCTAATATGAAAATTAGACATCTGATAATGACTTTTAAGACGTCTGATTGTTGACTCAGACATTTGATAACATTTAGGCTGGACTTAATATGTTCTATCCATTTGAATCAGTAGTCCAGACCTTAGCCCAGATGTCTTAGGAGACGTCTGATGCCTTTGCCAGACGTCCAATTAGTGGAACGTTGGCTGCCCACACAGACGTTGAGGAGTCTGACCTTTAACTCATTTCAGACGTTATTAGACGTCCGTAAGTAATCCCAGATGTTTGATATGTGACCGTTTTGCCTCGACTGACCCAAAATAGCCTTTGGTAGATCTTGTAGTCATTACCCTTCTTAGGAATCCATTCCCACAGAACAAATAGGTTTCCAGACATCCAGACCTTGTGCCGGACGTCCTGTGTGTCGTCTGATGGACTTTCATTAGAACCCTATTTCGATCTAATTCAGGTTAGGAAGGAAACCCGCCTAAAATTAGACGTCTGACTTTGTTCCCAGATGTCTTAAACGAGTTTTCCAAATGTCTGATGCCAGGACCAGCTGTCTGATAACCCTATCAGAGTCATGACTGATCCTAATTTCGACTTGATTCTCTTAGAGGTTGTACCCAACGGCTATGGAAGCCTTCCAAGGCCTTCCAAAGCCTTCCTAGGGCCTTATAAATAGAGGAGAACCCTTGCCACTCAAACATACACCAACAACACACTTTCACATCATTTTGTGCCTTTTGATCTTAAGAAGAAAGATCTAACTCTCCAAGCCTAGTTCTACATCTAGAGAGCTTTAATCTAATTGTGCACCGCTCTCCCGCTGTAGTTCACGAAAGCGCCGTTGTGCCATTGCGTAGTTCACACATCCGCATCATCGACGCACTTCCACCAAAGGGAAGCTTCCTAACTCCTATACAAGCTTAGTTTAAGAATTACTTTGTTGGCTCTACAGGACTATTGTTGTATTTTATATTGTTATTTGGTTGGGTATTTGCGTTGCGAATTCCCGTCTCCTTCGTGAGACAAAATCCTTCTCGTGAAGAGGAGGGGTTGAGGAACGCTATCCTCAAACTTGTAGCGTGGTTATAATTGAGGTTGTACTACCCTCGTTTAAGTAGTACGTTAGTGGATTTGATCAACTTGGTTGGTCAAAAAATCCTAACTTGAGAGGGTTAGGTGGTGGTTTTCACCCGGGTTGGGTTTCCACCTAAAAATACTTGTGTACTTTGTGTGATTGCTATTTTTGTGAGATTGTCGAGTTTAATTCTGCACTTTATATTACGTCACGCATATCTCACCCCCTCCAACTAGGGAATTACAGAAAATTCCCCTCGAAGATGATATTAACATATCGTCTCCTCAGTGCTTGTCTCCTAGGATATCTAAATATCCTACTGGGGGCATGTAAGCACCTTGTGCTAATTTAGGTGTCATGGGCAGGATTATCCTGAAATGTTGATCGTTAATGCCTAAATTTAGCTACAGAATGCCATGGGCGGCACTATCCCAAAGTGTCGAAAGCCAGGAGTTCTGGGGGTTGCCATGGGTGGTGCTATCCCAAAGCATCGATTGCTAGGGACCTTTCAAGGATTGATGGTGAGGACAAGGAATCTGATACAAACCATGTTTACGGCCAGTTCGAGGGTGGATCTAGGGAAATATAAAAAGAAAAGAGAGGAAACTCTCCAAATGAAAACCATTCTTCATTTCTCTCTTATCAAAATGCACTAGCAAACTGAATCTGGACTCAATACATTTAATGCAAAGGTGCTTTAACCACTAGGGTCAACGAACCTCTGGGCAGTTTTTGCAGGCCTTAGAAACCTTCGTGGTAGACCCAGGCTGAAGCTGGTCAGGCCTGGATGTTGACTGGTACTTGAGTGCCTCTAGGCCTATTATTAGCATTCTGATCTTTTTTCAAGAGAATGACATAAATTAGGCATCGAACAATTAGAGCATGGTCTAGAGATCTAGATCTTTCCATAGGATTTTTTTAAGGATTAGAAAAAGTTAGGCATGGGGGTATGATGGTAACACCATCATTAGCCATAACTAGAATTAGTTGAAATCAAGTGACAAATGCTCCTGGATGATCGCCTGAGAGTCGTAATTCTACTCAAATCCGTTTTGAGGAGAGAACATTAAAATAGGGTTAATTCTGTAGTTTAACATCACATCATAAATATAGAGTACCACTAGGTTTGTAGGGGTTAATTAAAGGTCAAATGAGCATTAAAGTCTAAAGAGTGAGTCCACACAAAAGGAAATGGGGTTTCACGTGTTTCGAGAATCGAATTAGCACACCAAAATCATAATTTCTGACCCGCTTAAATTGAAGAGGTTCTGGTCATGATAAAAGTCATCTAAACCTCCTAAATTTCATATAAAAGTATTCTAAGAGGTTTAGTACCCTTGGTTTGACCATCTAAACCTATTTTGACCTAGAATAAAGTCTTTGACGGGATTTTGCCCTAATTTGGTCTCCTGTGCAAATGGCCTAGTCAAACATGATAAAAAATGAAATCTATCTTCACCATCAAATTCCTTGGGTCCAAATTAGGATAAGGCCAAAATTTAGGCCTAATCAGAGTTTGTCTTGACTTAATTTGCATTTTAGTCCCTAAAATCTCTATCTTTATCAGTCATGCCCCCAACTTTCAAATTTTATTTCAAATGGGTCCCTAAATTCTTCATCTTCGTCGCAGAAAGACCCTTTCTGCCACTGTTAGGTCAACCGACCTAAACACCTTATTTGACCAGACCAAAACCCCACCAAATTTGGTAGGATTGGTGTTCACATTACAAGGAATCAATTAATCAGGGTCTTAGATCCTAACTTGCATCCTATAGCTTAGGAGAAGCTCTTAAAAAACACGATTGAACCCAAATCAAATCGTGATGAATTCCCCTGTTTGAGCTCAAATTAGAGCTCTATAAAAGCTTCCCTATGTTCGGTCATCCTCCTTAGTCCGGTCTATGCCTCAAATTCTTCAACTTTCCCTCCTCCAGCCGCCTCCACCGCGACTCCGAGGAGCTCCTCAATCCTTCTTCATCGCCCTCTACAATGTATGATAGGTAGAGGGATCTTCCTTCTCTCCTTGTTCCAGCTCTTTCCATACTAAGCAAAGGCTCCCAGACCCTTTCTTCCTTGTTGTCCTCATCTCCAGAGGTTTCACCTTCTCCGACATCGGCAATCACATCTGTACGCCAATTCTCCCTCCTTTCATCCGCTGGATTGGTCAAACTCTCTATCTCACTCTCTAGACTCCATTCAACTTCTTAGCACCCCAATTCCATCAACAAATCACGGCCTCCCTCTCCATCTTCTCCACCTCATGAAGGACTCCGACGAGTCCACGCCATCACTACACCACATGAATCCCTTTGCAATCACCACCATAAGCTCACCCATGACAGTGCGAGCAAAAGTCCTCAAGAAATTAAGGGTTTCGCTTAACAAAACCATCAGCAGGAGAACCCATCCTTCCGTCGTTCACCCCTTCATGCTCCGATCACCACACGCCACTGTTCACCAAATTAACCCCATTGTCGCCTTCCTTGCCTTACGGCAATGCCCCTGAACATATTAATTGGACCTTAGGGTCATTTCCTTAATTTTTTAGGTGTCTTCGGCAAGCTCCAGACCTCTGCTTCCATCAACCGTGCACCAACTAGCTTCGACCTCGTTGCCACCTCCAGAACCTACAAAATCCCCTCACGATGCTTTTGAGGACTTCAATCGAGCGCATGCAGCAAAGCAGCAGCCAAATTTCTTGAAGACTTTGATCTGCAGCTTCACACGAGGAAGAGTAGTGGGATTAGTCCGACATCATCCACTTTTCTCCTCGCGACAACACATAAGTGGATTTTGTCTCAAGGGCTCTTCGCCTTAACACACAGGGTGAGGTCCCACTCACTGCACGTGCACACTCCTCACCTACTACACATGTCGGTGGGTTTGGACCCTGCTCGGATCTGATTACCCGCTTATATATCTGATTACCTGATTCTGAGAAGGGAAGACGAGGAAATCTAAGGAGGGTGGGGGGTGGTTTTGCACTGTTCATCCTCGAGGTGCATGCTTAAAAGCCTAACACTTAGCATTTGAGGAAGAAGGCTTACTTTGTGGTTACTCCTTGTGCCTTGGCTATGCTCTAGGTGGCTTAAGTCATTTGTAACACCTTGATGATTTCTAACTTGGCCTTGGCTCTGGCACTGTTGAAACATTTAAACTCCTAGTCTGGCATGGATTAGTGGTTCAAAGGTCCCTGTTGAGATATTTGATTAATTAATATGTTTGGGATATATGCTTAATTTGAGGGATTGATTGGTGATTCAAATCACCACTTTTTAGGGTTTCTCTCATTCTTTTTATCCCATTATTTTTTGAGATACTCTTGATTATTATTGAATATGTTTTTGAGTAGATTATTCATTGAATATCTTTAATTACAATTCATTATTGTGCTCGTTATTTCTAATTGTATTAGTGCATGAATTTCATATTTTCTCCCTGCGAACGACCTCAGACTCATTTCTTGTTTTCGAGCACTCTTACAAATTTAAATGTTGTAAAGCTATTTTGTTAACTATACTACAACGCAAGCTTTTCTCCCTCGTAACATCGACTTGAACGCCTTCAACAATAATCTAGCCAATTGGTGGGTCTATAGGAATGGGAAGAAGCAAATGTATGTGAGGGCTTGATGGAATCTATACCTAAACATGACCCTTTCTTTTTTAATAAAAATAGGCTTGAAACCTAGCAATGAAGGAGGCCTCTAGAAACTGTCTTTAAATAAAAATACTTTCTCTTATGATAGTTTTTGGGAATCAAACCTTTTGATTCCCCTTTAATGAAAAGCCTGGTAGACATTCAATCCTACTTGTTTGAAGCTACATTGACTGGCAATGTGTAAGACAAGCATTTAGTTTGATAAATGGATGAAGATCTAGAACAATTCAATCTTTTCCACAAATTTAGAAGGCTTCTCAATCTTTAAGGTGGCCAATATTATAGATGAGGAAAGTGGGCATTGGAAAGAAGATTTAGTGGGAAGAAATTTTTTTACCAATTTCGTTGAGAAAAATTTTAAAACAACAAATTCTATCTTTTAGCTTGTGGATCTAAAGTATTTCTATGTGCTGGATGAGTGACACAATTAGAGGAAAGAAAAGTTGCTAGCCTAGCTATAGAGGGAATAATTACTATCAGATATTATTCCTGTCATGCAGTTGGATTTGTTTTTGGCTTAGCGCTATTACTTTTTTTAGTTTGGAATTCCTCACTTGTCAAGATAGGGCCAAATCAAGTTAGATAACTCGATTAATTCAAGGTCATGAATCACAATCATTTAAATCAAAATTTGAGTCTTGGATAGCTAGCACAACTACTTCTGCTTCAGAGGAAGGAAGAGGAAAGGTTGCAGGTAAGAATGATTTAAAGAGGATTATAATCTCATATATTCTCTAATGCATTCTTTCACAAGAAATTACCTTCTGTGGAACTGTAAATGTATGGCTTCTACTTAGGTCTACTATTTTTTTAAGGGCTAAGTAGGTCTACTACTATCTCACAGTGCTAGGTCACTTGCCTGTGGGTTTCTTGAGTTTTCCATTAGGGTGTAATTCCTTTTCTTCAGGAAATAACTTCCTTTTGGAGGATTGTCTTCAAGTATGCTATGTTATTTTAAGACTCATCTCCAACATATGTCTTTGCTTTGCTTTGTTTGTTTTCTATTCAGCACTTTTGAAGCAGTAAGGTGTTAATGTTAAGGGTTCAACTAAAGGTACTCCTGTGAATGAGGAAGTTCCTCCTTTGCTTGAAGGTGGAGGAAAACTTGAGGTAAATATTGGTTTATGTGAAGCACTTGACTCTATTTCCAAGTTTATTTAATGCAAAATGTATTTCAACATTCAAGTTTGGAGCATCAATGGTAATGTAGAGAATCTAGTTCCTGCAAAGGAAGTTGGGAAATTCTACAATGGGGATTGTTACATTATCCTTTACACATATCATTCTGGTGATAAGAAGGAAGAGTTTTTTCTGTAATGTTGGATTGGAAAGGACACCATTGAGGTATACAAAATAGTTTTGGGCATTATCAATAGGAGTCACATCTGTGTGGCAACTATAATTGAGGTGTACAATTATGGTTGCCTAAAGGATAGGCCATATTGATACCTTAAAGAGAAATAATCATTTACATTGAACCTCTTGAGTCCTTTATGCTTTATTTTTCTTCAATGATATTAGATCTCTCTAATCCTCTATTCTTTTCTATAATGATGGCATCCATTTGAAACATGGAATCATGGGCATAAAAATTGAATATCTCTAGGTAGAAATATTAAAATGGATCCAAGATAGTCTTAGTATTGTTGAGTTATGGTAGCAAAGCATTGGTTTAGTAGTTCTTGTATAACATTATTGGTTGATAGATAATAGATATGATAATAGGGAGAAAAAAGATTAACGCTTTCATCTCCTTTCCTTTTTCAGCCGAAGAAGCCTTCTCCCTTTTGGCGTTCAGTGATTACTGCAGTCACTAGCTACTGGCATCTACTGCAACCAAAGCTCGAAGATGGTAGAGGCTTCAACTTATGGAATGAGAGATGGTCTGACTTGGGCCTGCTGAAAGAGGTCTATCAGAGGGTGTATGATGCTACTGCAGATAAGGTAGCCACAGTTAGCAGTCTGTGGTCTCAGAAAGAAGGATGCTAGAGGTTGGAAGGATTGCAGCAGTGCAGGCCGGGCACTCGTCTGTGGGAGGAGAGGTAGAAATTGATGGAAAGTCTACAACAGCTACAACTTGTGAATAATGGGACAGATACTTACTGCTGGCAGGGTGGTTTTTCCATGAAGCAAGCGTATGAGAAAGTTATTAGAGCCAATAGTGAGGTGGAATGGGGCCCCATTGACAGAAAGATTTGGCTCCTAAGAGTTCCTCTAAAGGTTCAGATCTTCTTGTGGCTATGCAGACGTGATGGGTTGATCACTGGTGATCTGAGACACAGAAGGATGGGGACTGTGCTAAATGCCTACCCTCTTTGTGGATTTCACTCTAATAGTGCATCACACATTTTATCCTCCTGTTTGATCATGGATAAGATTTGGAGGTTGGTTTGTTTAGAACCCCTCCCCTCCTGGGATTCTGTATGGCAGAGGTTCATCACTCCTGGTCGGCCCATGGGGGCTATGGCAGCTATGTTGTGGTGTGTATGGAGGGTGCGTAATGATAAGCTTTTTCAGGAGAGATCGGTGAGATGTGAGAATATTGTAAAGGAGTGCTGGTCTCTCATACATAGTTGGGCTTCTTACCTGTAATTGCTTTTTTGATATGGAATATACTACCCTCCGGATTGCTATCAGATCTTGATAGCAATCCTCAATGTTTCGGAAAAAGGATGATCGGGCAACGACTACCAGATTAGCTGATACTATGTGAAACTCCTTAAAAGGAAGACCTGTTCAAGTGTTGCACAAATGGCTTTTTTTTTTTAACTTGATAGTTTCTGCATGTATGGATGATAGTAGTTGAAAAAACATTGCAGGGGCATATTATGCAAGCCAAAGAACCACTACAGTTTATCATGCTCCTTCAGCCAATGGTGCTTCTTAAGGTACTATGATTGTGAAGTCATACTTTTCCTTTCTACATACATCTTTTCATCAGTTTCATTTGCTTAGTTACCAAGTTAGGAAGGGATCATCTTTGGCTAGATAAAATGTGGCAGATAAGAAAGGGAATGATGAAACTTACACCTCTGAAGGGATTGCATTGATTCAAATTTCAAACTCATCCATCTACAACAATAAAGCTATTCAAGTTGATGTGGTATGTTGCAGTTGTTACCTTAATTTCTTTTCATTCGATAGAGTCAACATATTGCCTAATGATTTGTTATCACATGGCTACTATCACTATTATTTAGCACTCTAATAAGTTTACAATATATCATGATAAAATTCCTATCATGCGAGTTCCTAAGCTATTTAGATGCATTTAGCATTGCAAACAAAGCATAACATCCATCATATTGCTTTTAGATTGTACAATAATTCGCTTATTCATTTGACCAGGGAAAAGGGTGACACATCTCTGGGCTTCAGATGGAGAATCTGACTGTACGGATGTGATCAAGGCAACGATCGGAGTCCAATGCCTTTGAAATCGCCTCAATTAGACCTCTGTAGCATCTTTTACAAGCCACATAAGATCAACAGTCAGGGGATAGGATGACAAATCCGAGCCTCAAACGAAAAATCCAACCATACAAATGGATTCGTGATCATTGAAAAAATCGTAAGAATTAGGGTTTTGAAACCTTGTCATCGTAGTCATGAATTTTTGAGATCAAATAAAAATAATCGAGACTCGGTGACTCCCAGGTCGAACATGAGGAGGTGAACATTTGATAAAAACCACATCAAATTATTTATTTTTGGTATTTTGGGGCTTTTGTATTTTTTTTTGTATTTTATAAAGTTAAGATAACTGGTTAAGAATAAATCTAGCTAATCTACTTAAAGCGAAAAGAAATATAAAGAGAGAAAGTGAGAGAGGTGAAAAATATATATTAAAAGTGTCTATTCAAGTAATTACAGAAAATAAATCTACACTACGAAGGTCGTAAAAGGAAATAGAGAGAGAATCCCCCTCGACGGCTGCTTAGAGGATGACTCACTCTGACGGCGCTTGGACGAAGGTGGTGATATGCTGGAGGAAGGAGGACGAAGCCAGAAGAAGAGGGATGAGGAAGGATGGTGTCGCAGCGGGGATCACTTTGGTGTCGTAGCCTGGAAGAAGGTCTCTTGAGCTCTAGATAGGGAGAGGAGAGAGTAGGAAAGGATGAGGAAGGAGGGGGTCATAGGGTTTATATAGTGGTGAGGGAGGAGCATTTCTTGGCCAAATCACACACAAGGTGGTACAACACAGCATAACTAAGCCCACTTGCTTGTAGGGCCTACACTCTTGCCTGCATAGTGCACATGCGTGCAAAGCTTGTGGCAGCAGCTGCCATCATGAAGGTGTCCCCACAGCCGTTCATCAGAGATCGGGAGGGCTAAGAGAACTCGAGATCATGTGTTGAATAGCGTGTGAGATTGCGTGTTTAGTGCCTTGCACAACCATGGTGCCATGCTTCGCTTTCCTTGCCACCCGATCGTGAATCAATAATCATAATCGTGCCCCTCACGCACACTAAGTGTGTGAACTATGCTGGACTGGTGACACCACAGTTCATCAACCATTTGATCATGATCCCATGGCTCAATTGAGGCATAGCTACGGGCGAGAGATCGAGTTGAGGCGTGATTTGAACTTGCATCCTTAGCTTGAGAGTGTTCCTCCTCCCACGCTATGCTGAGGGCACTCTTATGTCTAAGGAATGATCATCTAATCGTTGGTGGTCGTGAAATCGTAACCGTTTATTGAGGATCTGATGGTCGTGGTTTATGCCTTGCTCTTTTGGGGGTTTGTGAGGAGAGATGACATGGCTGATTTTGGGACCGTTGGATGGCAATCCAACAATCTTGTTCATGTAGTGGATATGCTTTAGGAATTAAGCAGGAGCTAGGCCGGCTTTCAGCATCACGTGGTGCCATTTGGGCCATCCATCTTCCATTGCTTGTAGGTGATGCCATGGATGTTGGATCGAGTCAATTTTCACGTTGTTGGGCTGCGAACGTCGACCCAAATCCATCCGTGTGGTTGGATTTGTTGTTTGAGGCTCACATTTGCATCAACCTATCCACTGGTCGTAGATCTTTTGTGGCTCGTCGGGAATGCTATGGATGTTCGATCGGGGTGATTTTGGAGGCGTTGGACTCTAATCATCACTGCCATGGATTCTCCACTTGAAGCCTAGAGATGTGTTGCCTTGCTCCTTAGCCATTAAAATAAGAAAATTAGCATACAATTTGTATAATCTACTCTAAATGCATCTTGATGCATATTAAGATGGACATCGCCATTGCTGCTTAAGCTCCTATCACCTTCCTCTCCAAATCTAGTGATTCAAATGGACCTTTAATCTTATTCCTTCTAGGTACCCTCTCTCTCCTTCTCAAGCTTGTTCCATAGTGGATTGCCTGCCTCTCTCACCCCTCTTCCTCTACTTTGTCTAGCTAGAGATGAAGAAGAGTCATTCCTCAATCTCAGTAACTTTGATCTAACGTCGAACCTTTTTCTTTGATTCATTTGATTTCTTCCAACTTCGGTGAAGCCTCGCTAGTGTCCTCCACCCCAATTCATCTAGGTAACACATAAAATAGCCTCAGCTTTTAGTTTAGAGTAGATTTAGTTAGTTAATTAGGTAGTTTAGCATAGTTTACTCTTTAATTATTTTTTTTCTTATCTGTCTCCAGCTAGGCCAAGTCTGGCCTCACTGCACATCCATTCACACTTTCCACCCTCAGTTCATCTTTCTCTCCTTTTAGCAAACACAATCCACTTTTTCAGTCCCTCAATTACTCACCTAATCGCCTAATCCAACTCCACCTCCACTTGAGACCTTCTCTATCAATGGTGATGTCTTATATTACATCACACATCATATTGGGCCATTCATCACACTCCACACAATATCAAGGCCCCAACTAATATTGTTTTAGGAACTTTGTGAGAGCTCTAGGTGCGAAGGAGAGAGATATCAGAGTCAATTTCAAGGTTCAAAGATCAATCTGATGCTATTTTGACAACCATGGCGTACGACCAACTTTGAACGATGATACTGAGGTGTTATGTGTAATTAGCAAAGTGAGGAGTGGAATCAAAAGAAGATCTATAGGGCTATGATAGCGAGAAATCAAGTGTGGAAAATAGGTTCAAGAACCGTGTTATAGTATATGTCAAAATCTCACTATCAAATAAATTTATAATCGAAACTCAAAGTGAGTCCTGAGTCGAACATGAGGAGGCTAGCGTTTGATTTAAAAGCCACGTTTGGAATTATTGTCACAAAGTAGATTAGTGGGTTGAAATCAATATACGCGAACTACTGTACTTAAAGAATAAATAATAGAAGAAATAGAGAATAATACAAAGAAAGAGAGATAGAGAGGGAGAACAAATATTTCATAAAAATAAGGCAATGTTCATTACACTAATTGTAGAATTAAAACTACACTAGAAAGTAGTAAAAAGATAAAGATGACATAAATCCTCCTCAACAAGCACTTGGAGGATGAGCCACGTTGACGGAGCGCTTGGAAGATGGTGGTGAGATTATGGACAAGGGAGAACAAAGCTGGAGGAAGGAGGACGAAGCAAGGTGGCATCACAATGAGATCCGATTCCCAAAGGGAGGTGAGAAGACAACCACGGGCACTCCACTAACGGAGGTAAGAGGATGGGAAAATTTATTTTTATAAACTCTAGTGGAGTATCCCAGGTATGGGAGTAGCACTTTAAAGCTTTGGAGAGGAGAGAAGGAGAAAGAAACAGATGGTGAAATGTGTAGGAGGGGTAGGTGATGAACGAGATTTTATACGTGAAAAAGATTGAGCTAAAAACCCATCATAGTTGTGTAAAAATCCATCAATCAAATAAATTTACCGAAACTCGTGTGAGTCCTAGGTCAAACACGGGGAGGCTACGTCAATTCTAAATTCGCAATTATATATTTTTTTGAATTTTTTATAAAGGAAACATTTGTAATGGCTATAAACAACTAATCTACTTGCAATAAAATAAGAGAGAGAAAGAGAGAGAGAAAACAACTTTTATAACTAATATAATGTCAATTACAACTATTTGCTACAACTACAAAGTCGAAAATCTACTCTAGAAAGAGATAGAAAGATAGGGGGTGAGAGATTATCCTCCTCAACGAATTGCTTGGAGGACGAGCTGGACGGATGACGCCTAGAGGAAGAAGAGAAGAGATGGAGGATAGAGGGAGAATCTGGAAGAATCGGGGATTAGGCAGGTCATCGACATCGTTGGATCTGCTTCCGGTAAGGGAAGAGAGGATGGCTGGCGGGAGCTCCGCGAAGGGGGGATGAGAAGTGGAAAACTTTGATTTTTAACTCTAGCGGAGCTTCCCGTAGCTTGGGAGCACTAGAGTGAGCTTGAGAACGTTGTTCTTAGCTCTTTGAGAGGTTGAGAGAAGAAGGAAGAGATGATGAAATATGTGGGGTGTAGGGTCCTTTATATAGGTAAAGTACAAGGGCAAAATGGTCCTTTAAAAAGTTTAAAAATAAATGTACGGCCTTTAGTGACACACATGCACGTCGTTGTAGTTAAACGTCAGTGAAGGTGTGCTTTCAATCCCAACCGCTCGCCGCTGATCTAAGCTTCCACACGCTGCCACGTCGCCGCCTCTTCTCCATGTGTTTAAGGCGTGGGTAGATCTTTGCCCTCTGATCAAGACATGTGGCCCAGATCAGCCTAGTGTTGATTCACCTTCTCCTGTTAGAGGGCTACGTAGCTAAATCATGGCAGTTTGATTGACATTGGAGGGTTGAGAAGGGTGCTCGCCCACGCACCTCATTGCATAAGATTGGGCATGCGATTTGGTGTCAGATCGCACGTGCTCACGCTCGCCCATCTGTGCTGCCATGTCACCACCTCCATGGCTGCGCATCGCCAATTGAATGGATGAATTTCATCCATGTGGCTTGTGTTATGAATTGAACCCCCTTGCTATAGCTCGATCGCGTGCCTTGCATTGCATGATGAGGGCTTTATCCACCCCGCTATCTCTGCAAATTGTCACGAAGACCACTTCTCGTGCTTGCTCCTCATGGTCGTTGAATGAAGATCCAACGACCCAAATCGTGCGTTGGAGATGAAGTGTGGATGAAGGGGCAACGTGGAGAACCCAGGACCATTGGATGGCGATCCAACAGTCCACAGTGCATGTTGGAGTAGCTATAGAGATTGGGCGGACAGTCTTAGATGGCTTAGATGGAGCCACGTGGCTTCATCTGGGTCGTCCATCTTCTTTTGCTCATAGGAGGTGCCACGGATGTTGAATTGGGTCGATTTGTGCACTATTAGGCTGCGATCATCGATCTGAACCCATCCGTGTAATTGGATTTGTCGTATGGAGTCCAAATTTTCACTACCTTGCCCCTTGGCTTCTAATCTTTCCCGGACTGCATCTGATGCTACGGATGTCCGATTGAGGCGATCTCGAAGGCGTTAGACTCTAAAAGTTGCCTTGATCAAATCCATATGGTTGGATCTTAAATTTGAGGCCTCAAAATGATGTCACCCTGTCCCCTTGCCATAATAAAAGACGAATTACAATACAATTTGTACAAATTAACCTAAATGCATGATGATGCATGTTATGCAATATTTATAATGCATGATGCTTCAATGACACTAGGATCATTCATAAACTGACATTTTAGTCCAATTACATGTTTGCACATCAGTAGGCTTTTTATAGGTAAAGATATGGGGCCAAAAATGTCTAATTTAACCCATTCGTGTAGTTGGATTTGTCATCTGTGGTCCATATTTGCTTCACCTTGCCCCTTGGCCTTTGGTCCTCCTCGAATTGCATATGATGCTATGGAAGTCTGATCAAGATGATTTCATAGGCATTGGAATCCGAGCGTCGTCCTGATTAGATTTGTACGGTTGGATCTTTAATTCAAGGCCCCAAAATATATCGCCTTATCCCCTAACCACAAAAAGGGTGAATTAATACAGAATTTACAGAATTATTCTAAATGCAAAATGATGCACGTTATGCAATATTTATAATGCATGAAGCTTTTATGAACCTAGGAACATGCTTAAATAGGCAATTTAACATGGATAAATGTAGATTTATGAGGCTATAGATCTGGAAATTTGCATCAAGATCAAAGATCTGTGCTATTTTGAATCAATTGATGAAGTTGGCGCTGGCATGCAGAAGAAAAGGGGGCTTCCTATAGTCCCACCTCGACAGTGGATGAAGAGCTGAAGGCAAATAAATTGATTTGCATTGTATGCTACTCGGTTGTTAGTGTAGGGTGCATGTATGTGAGCGAGCATGTATATGCATGTGATGATGTGCTCTGTGGAGCGACCTTCGAACACCAGGGGTGGAGGGATATGATGGTGACATGTGGCCTAGTAGCATTTGTTCAGG
Organism: Thalassia testudinum; assembly: GCA_037157565.1. Classification (NCBI taxonomy): domain Eukaryota; kingdom Viridiplantae; phylum Streptophyta; class Magnoliopsida; order Alismatales; family Hydrocharitaceae; genus Thalassia; species Thalassia testudinum. The sequence goes on from JAZHRO010000056.1 coordinate 1,075,366, forward strand.
TTTAACTTGTTAAGACTGTGAGAAATTCCACGTGGAGCCTGATCCTTCTTAGATGTGAAGTGTTAAAACACTTAGTCAAATTCTAAGTGTTGAAAGGCTTGTGTGAGATTTGAAGGCTCTGTTAGCCTATGTGATTAATGACAAGAGCTAAGTTTAAGATAAATAAATTTTATTTTAATGGTTGTTTCAAAACAACATTTTTTGTATATTTCTTTTTAGAATTCAATGCAAAATCTTTCTTTTCATTATGGAATGATTACCATACTATTATTGCTAATTTTTATGCAGGTATTAATGTGGATAACATATTGTAGTAATTAATTAGTTAATTAAGTAGTTAGTTAATTATATAATTAATTATTACGGTTAACTTATACTATAAGTGTATCTATACTATATTAAGTATTAAGTAGTAGTATAATTTAAGTAGTAATCTTAAGTCCTTTGTAATTATAATGTATTTAGTATAGAAGTTAGGTTAGTATTATGTTTATAACTTAATTAAGTAAATCTAGTATCTATTAGATTAATTAATTAAAGTATTTATTAGTTATATAACTTAAGTATGGAAATAAATTATATATAAGTTAATTATGTACTAATTAAGTAACTATAATTTAAGTAATTAGTAATATTTATGTTATTAAGTTTTGATAGATATAAATTTATTAGAGATAAAATGCCTATTTATGTGTGTTCTTAGGCTTATAAAAGCACTCAGCATTGTAAATATTACATAACATGCATCATCATGCATTTAGAGTAGATTATGTAAATTGTGTTAATTCACTTAATTTTGTGGATAGGGGACAAGGTGATACATTTCTAGGCCTCGGAATGAAGATTCAAACATATAGATATGCTCAAGGCAACGATTGGAGTCCCACGCCTTCGAAATCTCCTTGATCGGAGCTTTGTAGCATCATATTGATTGTGCTACACCTCAACACAGTTAATTAAGTTATTTGAGCTTAATTATGTGTAGAAGAAAGTAACTTAGGTTAACACGAATTTGTGTCAGTTAAGTAGTATAGGGTCAAGTTAACCTAAAATTTTATATTTTATTACTTTTAACTGGTTGATTCCAGGTCATTCGCTGGGAGGTATATATTATTTCAAATTCACCAATTAATTCAAAAAAACTCATAGGAGGTATAATTAAGTTAATTTTAATAACATAAATTTTGCCTAATGATTTAAATTTAAGAAATATGCAAAATTCCATAAGAAAACATATTTACTCAAATGATCTACTTTAATAGCAAGTAAACATGTTAATTTTCATTTTATTTCAAAAGAATTAAGGCAATAGAGAGTTCTTCTAATTAAAACATGCCTTATTACAACATTTAAAAGCAAAAAGAAATTGAAGATAATACAAGAAAGTAAATCCTTTATTCTCTTTATCTCTTCAGCCTCTCTCTCTCTTTCTTCTTTTCTTTCTTTCTTTCTTTCTCTTACTTATCTTTTATCTTTTATCTTTTATTTTTCTCTTATTTTCTCAAAATCTTCTCTTCTTCCACTTTTCTGCCTTTCTTCCTTCTTAGTGCATGTTCAGTCTTGCCTTTGCCTCTACGAATTCTCCTATCTTCCTTTCCTTCTCTCACTTTGCTCTTTCTTCTTCTTCCTTAGCCTTCTTTCAACACTTAGCCTTCAACACTACTTAGCTTCTAAACTTAGCCTTCAGCTGAATGATGAGAGAGTCATCATGATCTCTAATTACCCCTAATTAACTAGTCTTCCTAGTTAATTAGCAACGGTTATGAACATATAAGGGTTAATTATTAAATAAGGGATATTTGGTAAAGGACCTTAAAATAAGTTAAATATGATATTTTATCATTCAATTAACATTATTAATAATCTAGTTAGTAATTAGACTCGAAATCTTATTAATCATTTCCTTAATTAATAAGTAACTTAAATATAATGTAAACATAAGTATATAATAACTTAAGTAATTTTACTTAATCTAAGAAATAAACTTAAAAAAGTCAAAACTGTAAACTCAAGGTGAAAACATAATATTTACCTTATTTACTAACATATATAAAAAGTTGAAAAAGATCAAAGTTAAAATAAACCTTCAAAACCTAGGTTTACATTTTGCTCCTTAATATTCATTGCAATCGGGTCCTTATTTCTCACACAGGTCCTTAAGTTTTATTACATTCAAGTCCCTTTTCTTCTTCTTCTTCTCCTTTAGCTGGATGAATGGCTCGTGACGGAGAGTCACACCACCGCACGATCACCGCCCTGCTGACATCAACCTCCTTTGTCCAAGCTCTTGTAGCTTGCGCTCACCACCTCCTCTTCATCCACAGGTCTGGATTAACCAGAAATCCTAATTTTCAGTGGGAGTTAACCTCACCTTTGTCAGAGATGATGCCAGAGGTTAAGCTCCTCAAGCTCCTTCTTCATCTAGACCCCGCCACTCTCTTCGTCGTCAACTACCATAAATAACCCCTCACCCCTCTGATTTAACTTAAGTTGGCTCCCTTCCCTCTTCTAACACTGCAGCCGACTTCGATAGGCTATTCGTCCAAAACTCCGGCGACCATCCATCCCATCTCACTCTCCGACTTCCTCCATCCATTCTTGTAACGACCCGATTCCCGAGTCCCTGCGAGACACGAGAACCGGACCGACTCGACTAATCCCAAGACCCAGTCGTCCAACGAGGAAGTAACCAAAAGACAGTAAAATAAACCACATTCAGCATGAATATAACTAACAGTAAGAAAGTACAACAGTAAGGAAAGAAACTACTACAGTAGGCACCACCACAACAGTAAAACAACATTTATCATATAACAAAAACTGCAGGTAAAGAAGGTACAGCGGAAACAGAAACTACTCACTAGAACAGAAACAAAAAGGGGTACAAAGCTGGGGTAACTCTACTGGACCCTACTCGGCCCAGCGTCCTCTGCAGCCGCCGACCCTGGCTGCTCAACACCTGGTCCTGAAAAAGGTAACGAGTGTAACACGTCAGCAAAACGCTGAGTAGAGTGGCAAACTAACTAAAGGCAACAGTAGAGTGTACAGTAGCTGTTATGTTCTATTACTTCCTTTATTTACATCCTTCAATTTTTCTCACTATTTCATTTACTTCTCAGATCCTTTACTTGATCTCGGATGTCCTCGTGGGACGATCTTGATTGCAGTCTTTTCCAAAAGTAGAAGTAGCACGTGGTGCTCTCCTGGCCGGGAGAGTCCCCCGTGGTGATCCTACCCTCAGTCAACCACCCCAAGGTCACCGACAGACGTAACGGTGACTACGGCACGCACGATAAACGCACAGGTAGCTAGCCCGCACTGGCACGCGGTCAGTCGTTTCCGTTAACGGGTGCGCCCAAAGCACAGCACGGAACCAGGGCAGAGCCCTCTCAGAAACAGGGGTCCAACCCCTCTACAGTAACCAAACCGGGGCCTTGCCCCTCCACAGTCCGCGCACCCTCGCCTGACTACCCTGGTTTGCCCTAGTGGGCCTAACAAGTCGGTGAAGGAGGCTAGCAGAACCCCGGGGCCCGTGGGGTAGCTAGGACTCTCCTAACACTACTAGCTCTCCTCGGTACTACGTACACGAGGGCCAACAAGTCGGTACAGAGCGGCCAATCCTAACCCCGGGTCCCTGGGGCGGCTGGCCCCACTCTGCACTAAAACAGGTACAGGTACTTCCCTTGGCACTGCGTACCCAAGAGACAGTACAAACTACATCTCAGTTCCATTCCTTTTCTTTCCAGGAGTTCCACTCCTAATTCCCCGTAGGGTTCCAGCTCTTTATCTCAGAACATCATATGTTTCACTTTCCAGATTCACGTTCTCAAATTCCATGATCTCAAACATGTTTCTTTATGCATAACAGGCAGCTGTTAATTAAATTTACAGGCAGCTTTATATATTCCTTTCCATTTTTCCAAGACTGCAGAAATATACATTCCACTAGTTTTTCCATCCTAGGATTCATGCCATATCCTAGGATCTATCATACAATCTAGTTTTCCGGCCCTAGGATTCATGCAACACCTAGGAGCTATCATTCCATATATTTCTCATTCCTAGGATTCATGCAATGCCCTAGGTTCTAGTTATGGTTCCATACTTTAACAGATTTTATTAATACTTAAAGCCACTCTACCAGGTACAACGGGAGTAATGGGGGCGTGATCGGGAATCCCGCGCGCCTCCGCGACTCTCAAGACTGCAACCGAACGAGGTCCTATCACAAGGATCAAACACAAGGAGTGTCTCAAAACAGTGTATAGCTACTGTAGGCGGGTAGAGGAATAAATTCTGAAACGAACGCAACTCGAATCGCGGAAAACGGAGCCCAAACGGGCCCTAAATGGGTCGAGAAAGACAATACTGTGCAAAATCAGACGTCTGGAATTCCTTCCAGACGTCTTAAACGGTGGATCAGAGAATTACCTGTTCGGCTTGGTTCCCCGGACGTCCAGAAGTCTGTGGGGACGTCTTTCCTAGATCCCAGACGTCCGATGGTCACTCCGGACGTCTGGAGGTCACTCCCGCCGTCTGGTACAAATTCCAGACGTCTGATTCGCAAAGATGACGAATCAGAGGACCTGCGCACAGCCAACCCCCCTCCCTCAGTACGGTCAGTCGACAAAAAGAAGAAGAAAGCGGAAACTCACCTTTCAGACGTCTGTATGATCTCACAGACGTCGACCCTGCCGTCTGGATATCAATCCAGACGTCTGATTCTGGAAATTTTTCCAGAATCAGAACCTTGCTCGGCCTCCGCTCGCGACGCCGCCCGCGTCGCACCTCGCGCGTCTGCTGCTCCGCCCGCAGCAGGTCCCTCTCCGCGACGCTCTGCACCCCCTGCGCCCTCCACCGGCCGGCCAAGCCGCTCCTGGCGAGCTCGCCCTCACGGCAGAGCCCTGCCTTCGCACGCCGCAGCTCCTCCGCGCTCACTGCGGCTGCCGCTGCCGCTGCTCCCTCGCGTCCGCTCGTTCTCGCGCATAGGCAGGAGAAGAAGGAGGAAGATGGTGGAGACGGGAGGGGAGTCGCGCCCCCTCCCCCCTTTTAACGCCGCGCGGAGAGGAGAGAGAAGGCGGTCGCAGCCGCCTGCAGCCGCAGAGAAAGAGGTAGAATCGCAGGTCTGCGCGCACAGGCGCGCAGACGAATATCCCGTGCGAGCATAACTGTTCGCCAGACGTCTGTAAACTATCCCGGACGTCTAGTCAGACGTCTGGATGTGATCCCAGACGTCTTGACAGACGTCTGGGCCACCTCCCAGACGTCTTAAAAGGCGTCTGGGGCACGCGCTCGTTACAATGTAACAAACTCAAAGGAAGTTTCGTCCCCGAAACTTGCGCCAACTAGGGTGCGGGAAAAGGATGTCCAAATAACCATAACAAACTCAAAGAGGACCGAAGCCGGTCCGAAAAGACGTACCCGCGAAAAGCTCTGGGTACCGCTCCCGCATTGCCGCCTCAGGCTCCCAGGTAGCCTCCTCGTACCGTTGGCTCCTCCACAAAACCTTTACCAGGGGTACTTGCTTTCGTCTCAACCTGCGAACTGCTCGGTCTAGGATCTGTACTGGTCGCTCGGGGTAGGTCAGGTCGTCGCTCACCTCGACGCTCTCGTGACTCAGTACGTGGCTGGGATCGGCTACGTACTTCCTGAGGTTGGACACGTGGAACACGTCGTGCACACCAGAAAGCTGCGGGGGAAGGGCAAGTCTGTAAGCAACGGGTCCAACCCGCTCCAGGACCTCAAAGGGCCCCACGAACCTCGGCGCGAGCTTCCCTCTCACCCCAAACCGCTGTAAGCCCTTCATGGGCGAAACACGAAGAAAGACGTGGTCCCCAACCTCGAACTGCACCTCTCTGCGTCTGCGATCTGCGTAGCTCTTCTGTCTGCTCCTGACAGTGCGGATTCGTCTATGGATCTGCTCAACTACCTCCTGACTCTGCCGGATCAACCTGGGGCCAACCTCCCACTTGGTCCCCACCTCAACCCAACTCAAGGGTGCCGTGCACTTCCGTCCGTACAGAGCCTCGTAGGGAGCCATGCCGATGCTCGAGTGATAGCTGTTGTTGTATGCAAACTCTGCCAGGGGCAGGTGCTCCTCCCAAGAGCCCCTCCAGTCTAGTACACAGGCACGCAAAAGGTCCTCAAGTGTCTGTATCATGCGTTCCGACTGTCCGTCCGTCTGGGGGTGGTAAGCCGTGCTAAACCTCAACCTCGTCCCCAAAGCCTGCTGAAACTCAGCCCAAAACTGGGACGTAAAGCGGGTATCCCGGTCGGATACGATCTCCCGCGGAACTCCGTGTAGTCGCACCACATCACGGATATACCTCTCTGCCAACTGTGCTGGTCCCAAAGTGACTCGGATCGGCAAGAATCGTGCCGTCTTCGTCAATCTATCCACTATTACCCAGACTGCGTCGTGTCCTCACTGGGTAACAGGTAAGCCCACCACCAAGTCCATGGTGATGCTCTCCCACTTCCACTCTGGCACTGGAAGCGGCTGAAGCGGCCCTGCAGGCCTCTGATGCTCGGCTTTCACCTGCTGGCACACTAAGCACTGCTGCACGAACTCACCCACATCCTGCTTCATCCCTCTCCACCAGAATTCGTGTCTCAAGTCATGGTACATTTTCGTGTTTCCGGGATGTATGGTGAATCTGGAACCGTGTGCCTCAGTCAGGAGCTCTCTCAACAGCTCCTCGTCTCTGGGGACGCACAGCCGTCCCCTCAAGCGTAACACCTGGTCTGTGAAAGAGAAGTCCCCTGGGTCCCCTGATAGTACTCTGTCGCGCAAAGACTGCAAGTACGGATCGGCCGTCTGTCTCGTGATGATGCGGTCTATCAACTCTGGCCTGGTCTGCCGTGTCACCGTCACTGCCCCACAGTACCCTCGTAACTCTAGAGGTCGCCAACTACCCACCTCCTCCAAAAGGCTCCAACTCTGTAACTGTAGACTGGCCAAGCGTGCGGGCGCCTTACGGCTCAAGGCGTCAGCCACCACATTGGCCTTTCCCGGGTGGTAGGAGATGCTGCAGTCGTAGTCCTTCAGGAGCTCCAACCAACGTCTCTGTCTCATGTTGAGCTCCTTCTGGTCAAAAAGATATCTGAGGCTCTTGTGATCTGTAAAAATCTCGAAGGTCTCACCGTACAAGTAGTGCCTCCATGTCTTCAGCGCGAAGATAACAGCTGCCAACTCTAGATCGTGGGTAGGGTAGGTATGCTCATGGGGCTTCAGTTGCCGCGAAGCGTAAGCGACCACGTGACCCCTCTGCATGAGCACACCTCCTAACCCCTGCAAGGAAGCGTCCGTGTACACAACGAACCCGCCACTACTGTCAGGGATGGTGAGCACGGGAGCCGAGGTCAACCTCTCCTTCAGCTCCAGAAAACACGCCTCACAGGCGTCTGTCCAAGCGAAAGGCACATCCTTCCGAGTCAACTGTGTCATAGGACGTGCAATCTGCGAAAACCCTCTGATGAACCGTCTGTAGTAACCTGCCAGTCCCAGGAAACTGCGAATCTCAGTGACTGAACGTGGTCTCTCCCACCTGAGCACTGCCTCGACCTTGGCGGGATCCACCGCCAGGCCGTCTCCAGAGATCACATGACCCAAAAAGGTCACCTCCCTCAACCAGAACTCGCACTTGCTGTATTTGGCGTACAACCTACGTCGTCTCAGAGTGTCCAGAACCATCCGCAAGTGCTGTCCGTGCTGCGTCCGATCTCTAGAATAGATGAGTACATCATCTATGAAAACCACCACAAACTGGTCCAAGTACGGTCTGAACACCCGGTTCATCAGGTCCATGAAAGCAGCGGGGGCATTGGTCAGCCCAAACGGCATGACCAAAAACTCGTAGTGTCCGTACCGGGTGCGGAAAGCTGTCTTGGAGACGTCGGTCTCCCTGATCCTCAACTGGTGGTATCCAGACCTCAAGTCGATCTTGGAAAACACCGTGGCACCCCGCAACTGGTCAAACAAATCGTCAATCCTCGGCAGCGGATATCTGTTCTTGATGGTGACCCTATTCAGCTGTCGGTAGTCCACACAAAGGCATAGGGTCCCATCCTTCTTCTTCACAAACAGTACCGGGGCTCCCCAGGGAGACGCACTGGGCCTCACGAAACCCTTCTCCAAAAGGTCCTGCAACTGAGACTTGAGCTCTCGCAGCTCAAGCGGTGCCATCCTGTATGGCGCGGTGGAGATGGGGCTGGTCCCTGGTACTAGTGAGATCTCAAACTCGATCTCACGCTCGGGCGGTAGTCCTGGTAACTCGTCTGGAAACACGTCGGGGTACTCTATGACCACCGGGATGCTCTGGAAGTCTGCCACGGGGCTGTGCTCTGCCACCACACAAGCTAAGAAGCCCTCACACCCCTGGCTCAAAAGTCTCGCCGCCCGAAGTGCCGAAATGCACCTGAAACCTCCGTCCACTGGCTGCCCGTGAAACTCGAAGGAAGGCAACTCCGGAATGGAGAAGACAATCTTCCTCTCAAAACAGTCTACCAAGGCATGGTAAGCGGACAGCCAATCCATCCCCAGAATCACTCCAAAGTCCTCCATCTGTATCATAATCAGGTCAGCTGGCAGGCTGTGTCCCCCGATGCTGACCCCGCAACCCGTGTACACCTCCTCAGCTACAAACAGCTGACCACTCGGACCTCTGATTACGAACGGATTCTCTAACAATGTATAATCCTGGTCCAAACTAACTGCAAAACTGGCTGCGACAAACGAGTGCGTAGCGCCGGAATCGAAAAGCATGTAAACGAGTCTGCCAGAAACTGAAACCATACCTGCTACCACGGATCCCGAAGCTCTGGCGTCCCTGTGTGTTAGGGCGTTGATACGCCCCTCAGCTCTAGGTGCGGACGAAGCAGCCACACTCTGCGTCGGACGGGTAGGTGCTGGCCGGTACCCTCCTCGCGACTGCGGTCCTCCTCCTCGCGCCTGGAAACCGTGGCCTCCTGCGCGCCCTCCAGTGCTCTGCGCGGGAAGTATCTGCTGACCTCCTGCCTTAGATGGGCAGTCCCTCATGACGTGGCCCGGCTGGCCACACTGGTAGCAGAGGGGAACCCGACTCCCGCCCTCAGTGAGTCCCTGCTGTCGGCTAGGCGGGGGTCCGGTGCTGGCGACTGGCCCCTGTCGAGGGCCCCCAAAGGCCACTGATGGCCCTGCACAACGTGACGGCTCTCCTGCGGACGCCACGTGTCTCCGTTCTCGCCGGCCCTGTGAGAAGTCTGGCTGAAAGGGCCTCTTCCGCCCGCCGTCGGTCTCTCGCGCGGACGGGTTGGTCTCCTCGTAAGTCATAGCGGCCTCTACCACCCTCGAAAACGTCGGCAGCTTCAGGGGTTTGACATACCCTTGGATCGCAGGCCGGAGCCCCTCGGTGAACCTCCAAAGGCGCTCCTCCTCAGTGGCTACCGCTGTCGCTGCAAAGCGGGACAGCTCCAAGAATCGCGTGCGGTACGCGCTCACGGTCATCGTCCCTTGGCGGAGAGTGTGGAACTCCCGCCTCCTCTGGTCCTGCCACGTCTGGGGAAAGTACTGCTCGCAGAAGAGGGTGACGAACTAGTCCCACGTCGGCTCGTCCCTCTCCTGTCCCCGGACCGCCCTCCACCACCGGTGTGCCGCACTCTCCAGCTGGTACGTGGCAAAGGCCACGCGGCACTCCACCGGGGGGCGAAGGGTGTCGAAGATCTTCTCCAGCTGCTCAAGCCAGTCCTCTGCCTCGGTCGGGTCCTCATCCCCCTTGAAGGAGGGGGGCTTCAGCTTCCGGAACTGTCCGAAAAGCTCGAAGTGGTGCTGTAGGGGAGGTGCTGGTGCACCTCCAGGCGAAGGTGCCTCGTGTACAGAAGTGTCGGAGGAAGGTGGGGGCGGCAGGGGCCCATCCCCTCCCTCGTGTCCAGCGCCGCGTCCGTCGCGTGGTCCCACAGAGGACTCCCCCTCTGCAACCCCAGGAGGAGGTGCTCGGGGCGGTGGGTGGAGCTCCTCTCGTACAATATCCCGTATCAGTCTGGCGAGGTCGAGGGCCTGGATGCCAGGGAGTGGTGGCTGGTCCACCGAGACGTCAACGACAGCACGTCCACCTCGCCGGCCTCGCCCTCGGCCGTGCCCGCGGCCAGTCTCGCCAGTCCCACGACGAGGCATCTCCTGCAAGGAGAGGCGAAACAAAACGGAAACGTCAAAACAGACGGTACCTAACAACACTTCTAAGAGCTCATGTCAAGAGATATGTTGTGGTGGCTACTCTAGCTATAAACATGTGAATTGGTTAATTTCCAGTTAGTTGATTCACTTCTCGGGACGACCTTGCTCTGATACCATCTTGTAACGACCCGATTCCCGAGTCCCTGCGAGACACGAGAACCGGACCGACTCGACTAATCCCAAGACCCAGTCGTCCAACGAGGAAGTAACCAAAAGACAGTAAAATAAACCACATTCAGCATGAATATAACTAACAGTAAGAAAGTACAGCAGTAAGGAAAGAAACTACTACAGTAGGCACCACCACAACAGTAAAACAACATTTATCATATAACAAAAACTGCAGGTAAAGAAGGTACAGCGGAAATAGAAACTACTCACTAGAACAGAAACAAAAAGGGGTACAAAGCTGGGGTAACTCTACTGGACCCTACTCGGCCCAGCGTCCTCTGCAGCCGCCGACCCTGGCTGCTCAACACCTGGTCCTGAAAAAGGTAACGAGTGTAACACGTCAGCAAAACGCTGAGTAGAGTGGCAAACTAACTAAAGGCAACAGTAGAGTGTACAGTAGCTGTTATGTTCTATTACTTCCTTTATTTACATCCTTCAATTTTTCTCACTATTTCATTTACTTCTCAGATCCTTTACTTGATCTCGGATGTCCTCGTGGGACGATCTTGATTGCAGTCTTTTCCAAAAGTAGAAGTAGCACGTGGTGCTCTCCTGGCCGGGAGAGTCCCCCGTGGTGATCCTACCCTCAGTCAACCACCCCAAGGTCACTGACAGACGTAACGGTGACTACGGCACGCGCGATAAACGCACAGGTAGCTAGCCCGCACTGGCACGCGGTCAGTCGTTTCCGTTAACGGGTGCGCCCAAAGCACAGCACGGAACCAGGGCAGAGCCCTCTCAGAAACAGGGGTCCAACCCCTCTACAGTAACCAAACCGGGGCCTTGCCCCTCCACAGTCCGCGCACCCTCGCCTGACTACCCTGGTTTGCCCTAGTGGGCCTAACAAGTCGGTGAAGGAGGCTAGCAGAACCCCGGGGCCCGTGGGGTAGCTAGGACTCTCCTAACACTACTAGCTCTCCTCGGTACTACGTACACGAGGGCCAACAAGTCGGTACAGAGCGGCCAATCCTAACCCCGGGTCCCTGGGGCGGCTGGCCCCACTCTGCACTAAAACAGGTACAGGTACTTCCCTTGGCACTGCGTACCCAAGAGACAGTACAAACTACATCTCAGTTCCATTCCTTTTCTTTCCAGGAGTTCCACTCCTAATTCCCCGTAGGGTTCCAGCTCTTTATCTCAGAACATCATATGTTTCACTTTCTAGATTCACGTTCTCAAATTCCATGATCTCAAACATGTTTCTTTATGCATAACAGGCAGCTGTTAATTAAATTTACAGGCAGCTTTATATATTCCTTTCCATTTTTCCAAGACTGCAGAAATATACATTCCACTAGTTTTTCCATCCTAGGATTCATGCCATATCCTAGGATCTATCATACAATCTAGTTTTCCGGCCCTAGGATTCATGCAACACCTAGGAGCTATCATTCCATATATTTCTCATTCCTAGGATTCATGCAATGCCCTAGGTTCTAGTTATGGTTCCATACTTTAACAGATTTTATTAATACTTAAAGCCACTCTACCAGGTACAACGGGAGTAATGGGGGCGTGATCGGGAATCCCGCGCGCCTCCGCGACTCTCAAGACTGCAACCGAACGAGGTCCTATCACAAGGATCAAACACAAGGAGTGTCTCAAAACAGTGTATAGCTACTGTAGGCGGGTAGAGGAATAAATTCTGAAACGAACGCAACTCGAATCGCGGAAAACGGAGCCCAAACGGGCCCTAAATGGGTCGAGAAAGACAATACTGTGCAAAATCAGACGTCTGGAATTCCTTCCAGACGTCTTAAACGGTGGATCAGAGAATTACCTGTTCGGCTTGGTTCCCCGGACGTCCAGAAGTCTGTGGGGACGTCTTTCCTAGATCCCAGACGTCCGATGGTCACTCCGGACGTTTGGAGGTCACTCCCGCCGTCTGGTACAAATTCCAGACGTCTGATTCGCAAAGATGACGAATCAGAGGACCTGCGCACAGCCAACCCCCCTCCCTCAGTACGGTCAGTCGACAAAAAGAAGAAGAAAGCGGAAACTCACCTTTCAGACGTCTGTATGATCTCACAGACGTCGACCCTGCCGTCTGGATATCAATCCAGACGTCTGATTCTGGAAATTTTTCCAGAATCAGAACCTTGCTCGGCCTCCGCTCGCGACGCCGCCCGCGTCGCACCTCGCGCGTCTGCTGCTCCGCCCGCAGCAGGTCCCTCTCCGCGACGCTCTGCGCCCCCTGCGCCCTCCGCCGGCCGGCCAAGCCGCTCCTGGCGAGCTCGCCCTCACGGCAGAGCCCCGCCTTCGCACGCCGCAGCTCCTCCGCGCTCACTGCGGCTGCCGCTGCCGCTGCGCCCTCGCGTCCGCTTGTTCTCGCGCACAGGCAGGAGAAGAAGGAGGAAGTTGGTGGAGACGGGAGGGGAGGCGCGCCCCCTCCCTCCTTTTAACGCCGTGCGGAGAGGAGAGAGAAGGCGGTCGCAGCCGCCTGCAGCCGCAGAGAAAGAGGTAGAATCGCAGGTCTGCGCGCACAGGCGCGCAGACGAATATCCCGTGCGAGCATAACTGTTCGCCAGACGTCTGTAAACTATCCCGGACGTCTAGTCAGACGTCTGGATGTGATCCCAGACGTCTTGACAGACGTCTGGGTCACCTCCCAGACGTCTTAAAAGGCGTCTGGGGCACGCGCTCGTTACAATTCTAATCAGCTGAGGAGTTCCACCGTGGACAGCCACGTCTCTGGACAAAGGCTATGACCAAGGAGTCCTCTGCTCCGCTCACATTCGCCCGCCAGAGATCTTCCTCTTACACCCTCTGATTTCATCATCCGCTATGAACCTTCGGTGGAACCCTATTGATCCCTTTGTCCAGGTAGCAATAGATTAGGAGTAGGAGTAGGATAGCCTAGTTAGTTAGATAGTTAGTTAGATTAGAATTAATGTCAGAATTTTGGTTGTTCATCTTCTCCAATTTCGACGAGCTCCTTGAGCTCGCCAGAGTCTTAATCTTGTCTTTCGAAATCGCTGTCCACCTTCCTTTAACCTCCACAATCACTTCTAGCCCATTAAAACACTTAATTGATCACTTAATCGCCTAAATCAACTTCACCTCCACCGACTACTGTCGCTGTCCATGGCAACAGTAGCTGAGTTTAGAACCACCTTCATAGGGTCCTCCATCACCTATTCATCACCTAAGGACCCTAATTAGCACTCCAATATGTAGAATTACCACATATAATCTAAACACCCAATTTATAATTAAGCTCCTGAGGTCGCTGTCCATGGCGGCTCAGGAACAGTTCAAATCCTTAATTATATATATATTTATGATCGCAGGTATTTGTTGACTTGTTTTGACCACTTAATTGAGTGGTAAAATAGGTCCTGAGCTTAATCCAACCCAGATTTATGAAAAATGAATTTCACTGATAAACCTTAATTCTAATGAGCAAATGAAGAATTAATTGAGTCCCTGAGGTTCCTTGCAACCTCAGGAACCTTTTTAGATAAAAAATGACACATTTTACCATTCTGTACACAGTTTATACTTTTTCTAGACTCACCGGAGCTCCGGTGAGCTCCGACGAGTCAAAACTGTTCTTCAGCCTGTGAAACTTGGTGTGAATCTCTAGAATGATATAATATGGATCAGTGATTGTTCTGTGGATGTTTATTTGAGGATTAAGTGATTGGAGCTGTAGATTGAGGTTCATCTTCTCCAACTCCATCGGTGTTGGAGAAGTTTGACAGAGGTTCAATAGAGGCACTTGATGGATTCAAAAGCTTCAGTGCATTACACTGAAGTAAATTATGCCTTGAGAATACTGTAACAACCCTTAAACTCTTCTGATGAACAAACACCATTAGGAGCTCAGGCGGTGAGCCTGAAACCCTAATTTTTAGGGTTAGAACACCTTTTTAAGGTCTGAACCTGTTCCTGGAGTTGAGAAGATGCTATTCAAAGCTTTAATTTCTTGGGAGAAGGCTTTAAACAGAAAGTAAAATTTTAAGCCTTGCAGTCAAACCTAAGTCTGATTCTTGAGTTCTGAGCTTGATTTAAGGAATTGATGAGATAGAATTGAATTTGAGATGTCTGTGAATAGTTTTAGAGTGATCAAACTGAGCTCAGATGAATGATTTGGTGGGAATTCAAACTCTGCCAGTTTGGGTTATTTTCGAACCCAAACAGGTAGCAATGGCATTTTGATGAGATTTGAACATGATTTCTGCCTAGATCAATCTGTTATAACCCTTAGAGTTTATTCCAATTGACTGAGAATGCCTTTAGCTGTCAGTTACAACTTTTTCATGTCTGATTACTGTCTCTGAAGCTTACAGAGAAGCTTGAAGCTTCTTAGTGTTACCTGAAACCTTTAAGAGCTCAAAACCTACACCTGTAGATGTGGAATTAACCTTAGAACCTATTCAGAGCCTTAGCTAAGAGAGAAAAGTCCATCTGTGGACTCTGTAAGTGTAATAACCATTTCCAGGCAGTATAACCCATAGGAACCCCCTTATTTCACTCTTCAAATTGAAGAGGAAAACATCCTCTTATCTTTAAATTGACCCTGCAACCTTGTAGATCTACCTTAGAGCTTTCCAACAAGCCTTGAATCACTTGGAACGGAGCTCTGAGTACGAAGATATGGTTGATTGAAATCAGGTCTGGAAGGGGGAACATAGTCCCACATCAGATAACTACGAGCAGGCACCTTGGAATAAAAGGAATTTGTTGTACTGGCATGCCATTCATCAAGTGCTCGACGCGATCTGAACATCTGGCATTTGAGCATGTGTGTGTGTGTGTGTGGCCATGTGTGCCTGCGGGTGTGCGTCCGAGTGGGCGTAAGCGAGTGTGGCCCTGGGAGGCCGGTTGAATCGGAGTGGCTCGAAATTATGAATTGAAAAATAAATCGAAATCGAACCTAATTGAAATCAGGCGAGGACCGAGTAGGGTCTGGTCCCACCCTGGTCTGAGGGTGCTGTGTATCCTCGAAAGGACCTCGCCGCAAATAAAATAATTTTTGGTTGAAAAAGAAATAAACTCGGTTCAGCAAAGAAGAGAAGGAAAAGAGAATAACAGAGCTGATGACTACGTGCTAAGTGTTGAATTAAAGGAAAGAAAGGAGAGCAGGCACTAAGGAGCAAAAGAAGAAGACTAAGAAAGAAGGCAGGAGCAGAAGTAGAGAAAAGAAAAGAGCTCGAGAAAGAGAGTAAAAAAAATGATAAAGGATAAATAAAAGAGGAGAAAGAAAGAAAGAAGAAGAAAAGAGAGAGAGGCTGAAGAATAAAAAGAAGAATTTGTTTTCCTTGTTATATGTAAAATTTCTTTTTACTTGCAATTGTTGTAATAAGGCATGTTCTAGCTAAATCAACTTTTCTTTGCCTTAAAACATTTGAATAAATTCATATGCCTTTAATGTTGAAAATTCATATGGGATTTTGTATATTTCTTAAAGTTTAAATCATTTGGCAAAATTCATGCTTTATAATTAACTTAATTATATCTCCTAAACTTAAAAAGAAAAATAAAAGATAACTAGTGAATTTAGAAAGAATTATACCTCTCAGCGAACAACCTGGACTCAACCAGTAAAAATTTCTAAAATGTTAGGTTAATTCAACCCTATACTACACAACCGACACAACTTTGAGTTAACCTAAGTGACTTTTCTCTACTCTAAATTAAGTGAAATTAACTTAATTACTGACTTGAGTAAAGAAATCCATCATTTTAATGGCGCCGTTGTCGGGGAGGCAATATTTTGCTTCATTTCACTCATCAAAACATTCCTTGGCATTGTTTCATCTGGCATCATTTTAATGGCGCCATTGCCGGGGAGGCAATCCCTTAATTCACTAAAATTAGTTGGTTTAATTGTTTAATTAGGAGGTATTTTGTAAATATATTTTTTTTAAACTTTTGTTCTAATTAGTTGTCTTTTGTTTTGTTTTTGTTTTTATTTTCTGTCTTCTTTTCCAGTTTACCTTTGCAAGTAATCTCAAGAGAAGGCGAGAAACTATTTTGTTGTTTCTTCTTTTTGTGAGTATTTCTATACTTTTGTTTTGTTGCATTAAAAAAAAATACAAAAATACATCTTTCTCAGATTAGCAGCAGCATATTATAGGCATACACTCTTAGGAGTGCATTTTCTGCTAGTAGCTTATGCGAATCTAACTCGGGAATTTTTAACTGTTTTTCTCGCATTAGCGGGAAAACACGAGAAAACCCACATAGATCCCTATCCTTTGAGATATTAAAAGACCACATATTTTTGTTTGAAAAGATCTAAAAAAGCGGCCATTGTATTTTACTTGATATATTTTTGAAAAAGATTAACTAAAAAGAGGAAGTAAAAATTGTGACTTAAATCTGATTGCAGAATGCATGTGGGTTTTTCTATCGCTAGAATCTGTTGCATGCTATCGCGCACACAACACGATCACTAGAGTCACATGAGTCTATTTTTCTATCTCTCCTCTTTGCACTTCTTAGGGCTTTGGTCGAAGATCAACAAGTCTATCTCACTACTAGAGCCTCGGGGAGCCAGTAGTGGGCGGTCTCAATCCTAGACCTTAGACCTTTGAGCTTTAAGGTACGGACCTGTGTAGACACAGATTAGGACTCATATTTTGATACTGTTACTCTATTTGCTTGCATCAAATTATTTTTGCGTATCCTAGGAATCTCTTCTTTCCTTTGAAAGAAGAGCAAAACCTATGTCTTTTGTGCTATTTGCAGGTTTTTTGTGCCGCTGTTTTCTTATCAGTGGTGTGCGTGTGCATTTGCACATTATTTTCCATTTATGGACGGGAGGCGATCCTTGCATCCTCCTCTTGCACCATCGTTGACAGGTGATCCTAGGCCGGTCGCAGATAAGCAACCAATGGTTTTCCCGTCTGATCCATCTACTTCTATGGATCAAATGCAGTATCTTAATCCTGAGATCCCTTCTTCTTCTGGTCAGGGGGAGATGCTGCCTTTTGATGTTCATGAGGTGCTCCTGAACCAGAATCTTAGGATGCTTGAGCAAACAAGACAAATTAATCTTTTAACAGTAGCCTTAAATAATCTACAGACTCTTTAAACTCGTCCTCCACCTCAACTTGAGGTGGGTTTTGAAATCCCTGATTTACCGATCAATTGTCCAAGGCCTCTACTTAGAGATTACTACAACCCATCCAATGCACAAGTAGAGCCTATTGTTAGGATTCCTATTGGGGAAAATGATCCAGAATTAAAGCCAAATATTATAGGTTTAGTCCCCAACTTTCATGGATTTGCATCCAAGGATCCATTTCAACACATAGAAAATCTTAAGAATCCTTCTCAAACTATTGGTCCTCGAAATCAAAATAGGGAAATCCTACTAATGAAAATGTTCTCTTTTAGCCTTAAAGATAAAGCAGCATATTGGTATAGAACTATAGCAAGACCAATCTCTACTTGGGCTGAACTCGAATCCGCATTTTTGAAGAAATTTTTCCTATTGGTCGAACCAATGCTTTAAGGTGAGCTATTACTACTTTCAATCAAAACCAAGGAGAACCAATTCATGAAGCATAGGAACGTTTTCATGAATTGCAAAGGAAATGACCACATCATGACATCCCTCGTTGGCAACTCATGCACATCTTTTATTATGGTTTAAAAGAGAGCATTCACAATCTAGTCGATGCCTCTTGTGGAGGGAATTTTCTAAATCACGACGCAGAATCCGCCTCAGAATTATTTGAAGGGATGGCGGAAAACTCGATCAACAACTCATCTATGTCACAATTCATGCGGGGTGCAAACACAAATCATCAAAATCCGCACAAGGACATTCATGAGATCGGTAACCTATCCAGTTCAAAGGATTTAGAGATAATTGCAGAAAAATTGGACAAAGTCGATATCGTAGCAAAGCATCTCGACGAGGTCAGAAACCCAATGAAGACTCTTACACCTCTACTTGCTACGAATCTCATGTATTCACCTGTTTCGCAAATTCCCGCAGGGAGGGAATTTGTGCATAATCTTGATTCTAGAGATCTATCTTCCTTGGATTTTCTATCTACTCCTTCACCAACCCAAGGAAGGACCTTTATTCCACAATCGTACCCACTCTTTTCCCCACCCTTTCCTTTTACAGAAAACATGCCATCCAGGAAAACACTCCAAGACCAAACTCTTATTCAAATACCTATAATCTTGGATGGAGAAGCCACCCATATTTCTCTTGGGCTGATCAAAATCAAAATCAAAGACCAAATTATCCGAATTAGACCCATTTTAACCCACCTCCATTGCCTCCTCAGCAATCAAATTTAAGGCCTAATTCGACGAGTATGCAGAATTACTTTAGGCCTATTAGAGATACACAGCTAGACCAGATTTTAAGAGCTGTGTCAGAGAGTCTGCGACAAATTGCTGAAGCTCTCGGTGAGATCCATAGGCAATGTAAGGTAGAGTTGGATGATTTAGAAAATTAGATCACGCTTTTGGCTGTCACGTCAGCCAGGTACTCTTCCATCTCAACCAATTCTGAACCCTAGGAATCTGCCAAATCCTAGGCAAAATCAAGGCCAAGTCCATTTCCTTAATCAAACCTTTGATTCTAATCATAACACGTCCTCCATACTACCTGAAAATAATCCACCAAACCCGCATCAGCAACCTATTTTGTGTCAAAATGACCCACCTATTATTGAGAACCAAAACTGACTTTGCTGATCTTCTGAACTTGGTGGAAACATTTTTGAATTGCCTTAATCTTTAACGTTTTACATCTCAACCTAAATTAGATCTATTCTTCATGAGATTCACTCTGATCTTTTTAAGATTTTTCACAAGAATCTGATTTTTGGTTCTGTGAGATCTATTCTAGGCAATTTCTGGACAAGTTTTGACTGGGTGGTTTAATCTGTTTTCTATTTTTGAATCAATTCTTTCATAACTCCTCTGTTTTTACCTTATACCTATTCTTTTTAGGAGTTCTTTACTAGGGTTTATGCCTAGCTGAAGGCATAAAACATAGCATTTGTACATAGCTGTTTCCTGTTTTCATCATTTTGATTTTTCTTCTACACTTTAAAATTTCACTTCATATTTCACTTATTACCTTCATTTAGTTCGACTGACCACTTTGACCTTTAGTCAGACTTGAAATTTTCTGCACAAAGATTTTTAATCTCCTCTATTCGACTCCTTCCATTACCCTATACTAAATGAAGTGTAATATTTTTCACTCTTCTTACAATGAGGACATTGTAAAATTTTGGCTTAGGGGGTGTTGAAGTGAAATTTTCACTTTAAGTGTGGGTTTAAAAATAATAAAAACACATAAAAGTTGAATATCCATGAAATTTAAAAAAATAAAAATTTCAAAAATGATAAAAATTTAAAACAAAATTTCATAAAAATATTTGAAAAATTTTTGAAAAATTCATAAAAATTGAAAAATCTTATATACATAAAAAAATAAAAAATATAAATACAAAAATTTGAAAATGAAAATTCATAAAAATAATAAGAGGGGTATATTCATTTTTAAGGAAGAAAAGAAGAAAAATATATATTTATTATAATTAAGAGCTTAATTTTCTTTTAGGTCAGAAATTAAAATGTGTATAGAATATATATAGATATTTAAGAGCATTCAATTCTCAATTAGATTTTTACTTTAAACATTTTGTAAAAGCACACTTTTAAATTTTAAAACAAGATTTTATTTGAATTAGGAATCTTTTACATCTTTTAAGGATTTGTTTTTCTATTCTTACCTTGAATTAAGAAACTAAGTGTGTTAAGATTTAAACTTAAGTATTGGAATTAAATTATAACTTCCTAATCAATTAGATTAAGTAATCCTTTTGCTTTTTGAAAATTTTATTTTATCATAAAGTTCAGTAAAAAGGCCAGATATTCAGAGTTAATTAGATAGAGAGTTAGTAGAATTTTAGTTTACAAGACTTACAGGTTAGAGATAAATAACTAGACTTGGTAAATTTTGTCTTGACGGATCCTATAGGAGGAAACTAAGAATTTGAAGAACCTGAGAGTGAAGGGCTTTGTTGTTCAAGCTCTGGTTTGAGAGCTAAGTAACCTAAACATCTAAATTCACACACATAGAATTATCTTGTTGGCATCTGAGACCGCGAAAACACAGAGGTTAAGAGATCAGTTCTGAATCCTCTTTAGTCCAAGGATTTCCGCGGGGCGGTTCTTGAAAGGGTGAAGGATGTGCCACTCACCTAGAAAAAGGATTTGGAGAATAAAATTAGTACGAAAAATGAGAAGGGGGAAAAGAAAAAGAAAAAAAAATAAAACACCCTGCAGTTAAGTGCCTTGTTACGAAAGGGTGCTTATGCAGTTTTTTCCATAATAAATAAAGCATCTCATTACAAATGGTTGCTACCCTTCTTTCCATCAAATAAAAAGAACACCTCGCTACAAATGGGTGTTCTAACCTATAGAAAAAGTGAAAAAAAAAAATGGAGATAAAAATATTAGGAATAAGAGACCTAGTGGTCCACCGGGGAGATATACACAAAAAGTGTTGACCTCGGGATAGAAAAGTGGTGAGGAGAAAGCAACCAAACCTGTGTAAGGCCAAGCCAAAGGCTTGAATTGGAATAATTGGGATTGGAAATTGATGTCTTAAGATCAGGATTTTTGCAACTTTGGATGCCTTTAGGACAAATCTCTTCACTAAGCACAGATGTTTTAAAATCATAGCTACTAAACCTTGGTATTGGGTAATGAAGCCTAAGAAATTGGGTTTTGAAGATTTTAAGTTGAGACCTAAAGAAGAAGAATTGACAGAATCCTAGGTCTAGAAGTTATTCTTTAGTGTTGTAGGCTAGTAAATTAGAGTTTTACTACTCTAAGTTTGATTAATAATGAGTATCTGGTTAATTTACTTAAACTTATATTGATAAAAGTCAAATGTCATAAACAAAGGATTGACTTAATTCTATTTGAGTTTTTGAGTTAAAATTTAATTCTCAATTCTTAAGTTTTGTTTCCTTAAAACACTTTGTATTCTAATTTGAGTTAAGAATAGTTACAAGGATTAAGATATTTTTGAAGAATTCTAATTCAGAGTAAAATTCTTGTTAACAAATTATTTTAAGTGTGTTTTGAAAATGTTATAAGTATAAGTCTAAGTAAGAAAATTTTCACATATGCTCTATACATTAATCATTTATATTAAACTTAAAAATTTCTGACCTAAGCTTTACTCTACATAGTTATTATTTATTAAAATTTAAACCCAAGTGCTTTAAATCATCATAGTCTTAGTTAATTTTGCTAGGGACTAGCAAAACTTTGGCTTGGGAGTATGATGAGAGACTCAACATGATCTCTAATTACCTGTAATTAACTAGTCTTCCTAGTTAATCAGCTAAGGTTATGAACATATAAGGGTTAATTATTAAATAAGGGATATTTGGTAAAGGACCTTAAAATAAGTTAAATATGATATTTTATCATTCAATTAACATTATTAATAATCTAGTTAATAATTAGACTCAAAATCTTATTAATCATTTCCTTAATTAATAAGTTAAGTAACTTAAACATAATGTAAACATAAGTATATAATAACTTAAGTAATTTTACTTAATCTAATAAATTAATTTAAAAAGGTCAAAAATGTAAATTCAAGGTGAAAACATAATATTTACCTTATTTTCAAACAAATAAAAAAAGTTGAAAAAGATCTAAGTTAAAATAAACCTTCAAAACCTGGGTTTACATTTTGGTTCTTAATATTCATTGCAATCGGGTCCTTAATTCTCACACAGGTCCTTAAGTTTCATTTCATATAGGTCCCTTTTCGTCTTCTTCTTCATCTTCTTCAACTGAATGAACGGCTGTCGACAGAGAGTTACGCCATCGCATGATCACTGCCCTGTCAACATCAACCTTCTTTATCCAAGCTCTTGCAGCTTGCACTCACCACCTCCTCTTCATCCACCGGTCTGGATTAACTAGAAATCCTAATTTACAGTGGGAGTTAACCTCACTGTCGTCGGAGACGACGCCGGAGGGTAAGCTCCTCAAGCTCCTTCTTCGTCCAGACCCTGCCACTCTCTTCGTCGCCAACTACTATAAATACCCCCTCACCCCTCTGATTTAACATAAGTTGGCTCCCTTCTCTCTTCTAACACTGCAGTCGACTTCGATAGGCTATTCGTCCAAAACACCAACGACCTTTCATCTCACTCACCGACTTCATCCATTCTGATCAACCGAGGAGTTCCACCGAGGTCAGCCATGTCTCTGGATAAAGGCTACGACCATGGAGTCCTCTACTCCGCTCACATTCACTCGTCGGAGATCTTCCTCTTACACCCTCTGATTTCATCATTCGCCATGAACCTTCGGCGGAACCCTATTGACCCCTTTGTCCAGGTAACAGTAGATTAGGAGTAGGATAGCTTAGTTAGTTAGATAGTTAGTTAGATTAGAATTAATGTCAGAATTTTGGTTGTTCATCTTCTCCAATTTCGACGAGCTCCTTGAGCTCGCCAGAGTCTTAATCTTGTCTTTCGAAATCACTGTCCACCTTCCTTTAACCTCCACAATCACTTCTAGCCCATTAAAACACTTAATTGATCACTTAATCACCTAAATCAACTTCACCTCCACCTCCACCGACTACTGTCGCTGTCCATGGCAACAGTAGCTGAGTTTAGAACCACCTTCATAGGGTCCTCCATCACCTATTCATCACCTAAGGACCCTAATTAGCACTCCAATATGTAGAATTACCACATATAATCTAAACACCCAATTCATAATTAAGCTCCTGAGGTCGCTGTCCATGGCGGCTCAGGAGCAGTTCAAATCCTTAATTATATATATATTTATGATCGCAGGTATTTGTTGACTTGTTTTGACCACTCAATTGAGTGGTAAAATAGGTCCTGAGCTTAATCCAATCCAGATTTATGAAAAATGAATTTCACTGATAAACCTTAATTCTAATGAGCAAATGAAGAATTAATTGAGTCCCTGAGGTTCCTTGCAACCTCAGGAACCTTTTTAGATAAAAAATGACACATTTTTCCATTCTGTACACAGTTTATACTTTTTCTAGACTCACCGGAGCTCCGGTGAGCTCTGACGAGTCAAAACTGTTCTTCAGCCTGTGAAACTTGGTGTGAATCTCTAGAATGATATAATATGGATCAGTGATTATTCTGTGGATGTTTATTTGAGGATTAAGTGACTGGAGCTGTAGATTGAGGTTCATCTTCTCCAACTCCATCGGTGTTGGAGAAGTCTGACAGAGGTTCAATAGAGGCACTTGATGGATTCAAAAGCTTCAGTGCATTACACTGAAGTAAATTATGCCTTTAGAATACTGTAACAACCCTTAAACTCTTCTGACGAACAAACACCATTAGGAGCTCAGGCGGTGAGCCTGAAACCCTAATTTCTATGGTTAGAACACCTTTTTAAGGTCTGAACCTATTCCTGGAGTTGAGAAGATGCTATTCAAAGCTTTAATTTCTTGGGAGAAGGCTTTAAACAGAAAGTAAAATTTTAAGCCTTGCAGTCAAACCTAAGTCTGATTCTTGAGTTCTGAGCTTGATTTAAGGAATTGATGAGATAGAATTGAATTTGAGATGTCTGTGAACAGTTTTAGAGTGATCAAATTGAGCTCAGATGAATGATTTGGTGGGAATTCAAACTCTGCCAGTTTGGGTTATTTTCGAACCCAAACAGGTAGCAATGGCATTTTGATGAGATTTGAACATGATTTCTGCTTAGATCAATCTGTTATAACCCTTAGAGTTTATTCAAATTGACTGAGAAAGCCTTTAGCTGTCAGTTACAACTTTTTCATGTCTGATTACTATCTCTGAAGCTTACAGAGAAGCTTGAAGCTTCTTAGTGTTACCTGAAACCTTTAAGAGCTCAAAACCTACACCTGTAGATGTGGAATTAACCTTAGAACCTATTCAGAGCCTTAGCTAAGAGAGAAAAGTCCATCTGTGGACTCTGTAAGCGTAATAACCATTTCCAGGCAGTATAACCCATAGGAACCCCCTTATTTCACTCTTCAAATTGAAGAGGGAAACATCCTCTTATCTTTAAATTGACCCTGCAACCTTGTAGATCTACCTTAGAGCTTTCCAACAAGCCTTGAATCACTTGGAATGGAGCTCTGAGTACGAAGATATGGTTGATTGAAATCGGGTCTGGAAGGGGGAACATAGTCCCACATCAGATAACTACGAGCGGGCACCTTGGAATAAAAGGAATTTGTTGTACTGGCATGCCATTCATCAAGCGCTCGACGCGATCTGAACATCTGGCATTTGAGCATGTGTGTGTGTGTGTGTGGCCATGTGTGCCTGCGGGTGTGCGCCCGAGCGGGCGTAAGCGAGTGTGGCCCTGGGAGGCCGGTTGAACCGGAGTGGCTCGAAACTATGAATTGAAAAATAAATCGAAATCGAACCTAATTGAAATCAGGCGAGGACCGAGTAGGGTCTGGTCCCACCTTGGTCTGAGGGTGTTGTGTATCCTCGAAAGGACCTCGCCGCAAATAAAATAATTTTTGGTTAAAAAAGAAATAAACCCGGTTCAGCTAAGAAGAGAAAGAAAAGAGAATAACAGAGCTGATGGCTACATGCTAAGTGTTGAATTAAAGGAAAGAAAGGAGAACAGGCACTACGGAGCAAAAGAAGAAGAAGACTAAGAAAGAAGGTAGGAGCAGAAGTAGAGAAAAAGAAAAGAGCTCGAAAAAGAGAGTAAAAAAAATGATAAAGGATAAATAAAAGAGGAGAAAGAAAGAAAGAAGAAGAAAAGAGAGAGAGGCTGAAGAATAAAAGGAAGAATTTGTTTTCCTTGTTATATGTAAAATTTCTTTTTACTTGCAATTGTTGTAATAAGGCATGTTCTAGCTAAATCAACTTTTCTTTGCCTTAAAACATTTGAATAAATTCATATGCCTTTAATGTTGAAAATTCATATGGGATTTTGTATATTTCTTAAAGTTTAAATCATTTGGCAAAATTCATGCTTTTATAATTAACTTAATTATATCTCCTAAACTTAAAAAGAAAAATAAAAGATAACTAGTGAATTTAGAAAGAATTATACCTCTCAGCGAACAACCTGGACTCAACCAGTAAAAATTTCTAAAATGTTAGGTTAATTCGACCCTATACTACTCAACCGACACAACTTCGAGTTAACCTAAGTGACTTTTCCCTACTCTAAATTAAGTGAAATTAACTTAATTATTGAGTTGAGTAAAGAAGCGCACCACTGAACCAGGTTTTTTTTTTCTTGAACCAAAAATTGGGTTTATTATTTGCTGCTCAGACTTTTTGGGGATACGTAGCACCCTTTTGCAGGGTGGGACCAGACCCTACTAGGTCCTCGCTTGGTTCAATTTTGGTTTGGTTTAATTTCGGTTCAGAGTTTCAAGCCAAACCAGCTCACGCCTCCCAGGCCTCGCCCTCCCAGGGCCACACATCCGCATTCCACATAGGCGCACTCGTAGGCACATACACGCCCACACACACATGCACATGCTCAGATCATTCATTCGGTAACCGTGCGCCGAGCACTGATGATTGATATGCCCATGCAACAAAAATGTTTTATACTAAGGCACCCGCTCATGGTTTATCGATGTGGGACTATCATTCCCCCTTCTAGAGCCAATTTCAAATGGTGATATCTCCTAGCTCAGAGCTCCAATTCAAGCAAAAAAAAGCTTGTTGGAAAGTTCTTGAGTTTCTCTACAGGATTGTATAGTCAATTTAATGTAAATGGGAGGTTTTCTTCGTCAATTTGAAGGGTGAATCTACAAGTCTTCTACGGGTATTTTTGCCTGGAGAATGGAATTAATGGTACAGAGTCCACAGGTTGGACTTTCTCTCTCAGTTAAGGTTTTAAATAGATTATACAGGGAATTCCGTAGCTTCAGGTGTAGATTCAAAGCTCTCAAGAGATTCAGGAAATGCAGAGAAGCTCAAAGCTTCTCTAAAAGCTTTAGAGAATGAAATTAGACATAGGAATGACCTAACAAACATCTAAAGTTATGTTTAATCGATTGAAACAGATTCTGGAGGTTGTTATCAACACATCTGAGCAGAAATTGCAATTTAATCTCAACCAAAATCTACTACTACAGTTTGGGTTCAAAAACAACCCAATCTGGCAGTAATTGAAATCCAATCGGTTTAACCTTCAGAGCTCATCCAATTCACTTTAAAATTATTCAAATAAATCTCAGAATCAATTTAAACTCATCAATTCATCAAATTGAACTTACAATCAAAGCATCAAACTCAGGTTTGACTAATAAGCCTCCAGATTTGACTTTCTGAGCTAAACTTCTTTTCAAGAAATTAATACCTAAAATCTCTTCTCAATCTCAGAAACATTCTCGGACCCTTAAATAGGTGTTTGAACTTAGGATTTAAGGGTTTCAAGCTCGTCGCCTGAACTCTTAAAGGAGTTTGTTTGTTAAAACAACCCAAAGGTTGTTACAGAGATTTGAGCATAGAAATAACTTTAGTGCATTGCACTGAAGCTTCTAGATCTTTAATTGAAACTTAAAGCTTCCTGTCAGTCTTCTCTAACTCCGCTGGAGTTGAAGAAGATGAAGGTCCAACTACAACACCAGTTATTAAAATCCCAAATAAATGACCTCAGAATAATTAGTAAACCTCAATTCATCATTCTGAAGCTTCTCATCAAATTCTATAGGCTGAAGAACAGTTTCAACTTGTCGGAGCTCGCTGGAGCTCCGGTGAGTCCAGAAAAAGTGAAAGTTGTGCACAGAAAGAGAAAGTGTTTCATTGATGACTTGAACAGATTCCTGAGGTCACAGGGAACCTCAAGATCACATTAAATTCTTCATTTGATCATTAAAAGCAAGATTTAACACTGAATTCAATTTATAAGAAATCAGAATTGGTTGAAGCTCAAGACTTGTTTTTCCACTTAATTGAGTGGTCAAAACAAGTCAACAATAGTTTGCGATCATAAATATATAGTTAATTAAAGATTTTAACTACTCCTGAGCCGCCATTGACAATGAGCTCAGGAGCTTAAATAAATTTAGGCGTTTAAGTTATATGTGATATTTACTCTAATTATAGTGATGATTAGGATGCTTTAGTGATGAATAGGTGATGGAGGATCCCATGGAGGTGGAATTAGGTCAACTACTGCTGCCATGGACAGTAGAAGTAGTTGGTGGAGATGGAAGTGAATTAGGTGAATTAATTATTAGATAAGTAATTAAATGTGATAGAAGTGATCGTGGAAGATAGAGGAAGATGATCAGTGGTTTAAAAAGACAAAATTAAGGCTCTGGCAAGCTCAAGTAGCTCGCTGGAGTTGAGGAAGATGAAATTTAAAATCCAACATTACAACTAACTAACCTATCTAACTAACTAACTAAACTATCCTACTCCTACTCCTATCCTACTGTTACCTAGACAAAGGGGTCAAAGGATCTCTGTCGACGGCTCATGATGGAGGAGTGAAATCTGAGGGTAGTCGAAAGATCTCCGACAGCGGTTGTGAGGTGAAGTAGAGGAGCTCCTTAGTTAGCGCCTGTGTCCAAAGATGCAGCTGACCTCGATGGAGTTCCAGAGGTAATAAAGGTGGATGGAGGAAGTCGGAAGATGGAGTGGAAGATTGCCAGAGCTGTGGAGTCAATAGCCTATTGGGTTGGTTGCCGTGAAGAAGAGGGAACGGAGCCAACTTGGAGGAAATTAGGGTGGTCAGGGGGTATTTATGTCGACGGCGACTACGAAGGAAGTGGAATCTGGACGCGATTGTGGCTTGGAGGAGGATAACCACTGGTGTCTTCTCCGATGCCAGTGAAGTTATCTCCAACCATAAATTAGTATGTCAGAGTCATCCAGACCGATGGATGAAGGTGAGATGGTGAGCGCAAGCTCCAGGAGCTTGGAGAAGAAAAAATGACGTCAGATGGGCGGTGATCGTGCAGTGGCTGCACCTTCAGTCGTTAGCCGTCCAATCGGGTGAAGAGAAGAAGAACAAGAAGTTCAGGGATGTGTTTGCGATAAAACTTAAGGACCTAAATAGAAAATAAGGACCTGATTGAAATGAAATGTAAGGACCAAAATGTAAACTCAGGTTTCAAGGTTTATTTTAATTTAGATCTTTTTCAACGTTTTATATATGATTGTAAATAAGGTAATTATTATATTTATACCTTGAATTTACATTTTTGACCTTTCTAGATTAATTTATTTAATTAAGTAATGTTACATAAGTTATTACATACTTAGGTATATATTATGCTTAAGTTAATTAATGTATTAATTAGATGAATGATTAGTAATATTTCAAGTCCAATTATTAATTAGATTATTAATAATATTAATTGGATGATAAAATAGCATTTTAAACTTATTTTAAGGTCCTTTACTATTTATCCCTTATTTAATAATTAACCCATATATTCACATAATCCTAGCTAATTAACTAGGAAGACTAGTTAATTAGGGGTAATTAGAGATCATGATGAACTTCTCATCACATATGCAATCCAAAGAAGATCAAGGGCCATGGGGAAAGGTGATATGATTTGGAGTCTCAAACGATAAATCCAATTGCACTGATAGATTCGGGTCGACGATCGCAACCCAACAACGTGAAAATTGACCCAATCCAACATCCCTAGCGCCACCTACAAGCCAAAGAAGATGGATGACCAAGATGGTGTCACGTGGCGCCATCCTAGCTTCCCAAGATGGCATCAGCCCACTACCCCACCTCAAAAGCACGTCAATCTTGAGATCCCAGATGTTGGATTCGCATCCAACAGTTGAAACGAGCTCCCACACAGGCCCTTTACATTTCTAAAGGGGCTTCCCTCGAGATATTTGGGCCGTTGCATGTCCATCTAACAGCCATCGTGTGGCCACCTCGCCTTGAGAGAAAACTATCCATGTGACACAAATGGGCATATGACATAATGGTCCTGAGCTCTACTCTCAAGGAGAGGTCACGAGTTCAAAACCTCGCATGCCTCTTAAATTCTCTGTGCGGGGGTGCGTGCTAAATTGGGTCGTCAGATCCTCATCGAACGGCGGCAACTTTGACACGTGGCAGAGTGAATGAAGCAAGCACAGTACGCCCATGATGACGCACGAGTGAACATACCTCTTGCGCAATCTGCGCACGATCTGTGTGCAATCCTGGTTGTCCCTTCGCGATCAAACTGTCATGAGAGCTCCAAGTGCGATGCCAGCTTTTGCTCGTGAGCGCCAGCGCATGCATGCACAAGTGTGCGTGTGCCATGCAAGTGATGCATAGCTGTGTAAGGTGTGGTAGCGTGATGCGTGGGCATTCAATGGCAAATCATTCGCTAGAAGCTTCCTTTAGCCTATAAAAGGTCCCCTACACCCCGTCCACCTCTCTTCATCTCTTCCTACTCTCTCCTCGCCCCCTCTAAAGCTTTGCGAGCTTGTCTCAAGCATGAGATGCTCCATAAGAGTTTAGAAAATAATTTTACCCCCTCTCTCTCCTCGATTCGTGGACCACCCATGGTCATCCTCTCACCCCAATCTGGAAGTAGATCCTATTGCGACATCATCCCACTTCAACCTCAATTCGTCCGTCTCCATCCTCCTTCGTCCAGCTCCTCATCACCTTCTTTCAGGTGCCATGTCAATGTGGCTCATCCTTCAAGCAACCGTTGAGGGGGATTTCTCTCACCTCTTTCACTTTTACCTCTTTCATCGTGTATTTTTTAATTTTTGCACTTAGTCTATAATAAACATTTGAATCTACTTATATAATATCTATCAATCTCTTACTCTTTCTCTCTCTCTTTCTATCTCTTTTATAATTGCAAGTAGAGTAGAATAGCTTAGATAATTCTCTACCTGATATTCTATCTATCTAAAAATACCAAAAAAATTAGAAAAGTATAAAACACCAAAAAGAAATTAAACAAACATGGATTTCTAAAATCAAACGTTCACCTCCCCGTGTTCAACCCGGGGCTCACTTGAGTTTTAGTTGGAATTTTTTTTTGATAAATGGATTTTCGCAACTACGATGATCGGGTTTCCAAACCTCAATTTTTCTTGCACAAAATCTCGCTAATCATTTTGGCACAGTTGCCAGGGAGGCAATGCTCTTTGATTTTTCCCGCATTTCCCGTACTTACCTAACTTTGTGTTGGTATAAGTTCTGTAAGTTTGCCCCCACATCCCACCCATTAGATTTCGCTTCATCATTAAAATAAATCAAACCCAAGTCAACTTAGGTGCTTGCATAAAACCTAGGTTAGATCTTGGTTATTTCTTTGCTACCCTCACCCACCTTACCTCCCACATGTATAAAAAAAAATTATATTCTTCCTTGATTGTGGGATTAAACTGAAATATAGACACCTCACACACCCACAATTCTCAACCTAAGGTGCACTATCACATTCATTCTACCACTTAGCCGAGATTTGACCTATGGACCCGATACACTCTAACTGAATACATAATGAGTAGAAAATTAGAATAGGCTAATCTGTCTGTGTAGTCTATGTGCCTTAATTAAGTGGTGCTACATGCCAATTAACTGATTTGTTTGGGCTACACCACTTTATATAAAACTGATTCATCAAGTAGCTTGCCCCATAGGATTAATTTTTAGGTCACAACTAAGCACTCCATTTTATTCTTGATGTTTAAAGGAAAATACTCACATTTGTGCTTTCAAAACGTGATTTGCCTCATTGAACCTGATTGAACGAACCTAACGATTGAACCCTAAAAGCTACTAAACAAGGTTAAATCCTAAATGACAAATCATCAATAACCTTTCTTGGAAACCCTAGTTGTGCACGCACACATGAATTAATTGATCTTTAAGGGACAACCTAGATAGAGGACCCATTACATTCCTGAGCACATTCAAACCTAAGCCTAATTAAAACTGAGTAGACATTGGCCTTAAGGATTCACTCGCTTCTCAAGGCCCAGACCGAGATTATTTTTTATTAATCTACTTCTATTGGTTCATCTGATGTCTAGCTATGGGAGTACAGTCAAACGATAGTAGTTAGGGAGTATTAAAGGAACCTGAGGTGCATGCCAAAGGAAGAACCTTCTTCCCAAATTCCACCCTCTAATTGGTTGGATTGATCAGATAGAAGATCAAATCATTTAT
The DNA here is from genome assembly GCA_037157565.1 of Thalassia testudinum. Classification (NCBI taxonomy): domain Eukaryota; kingdom Viridiplantae; phylum Streptophyta; class Magnoliopsida; order Alismatales; family Hydrocharitaceae; genus Thalassia; species Thalassia testudinum. The sequence continues at coordinate 1,106,870 of JAZHRO010000056.1, forward strand.
AATCTCAAAACAAGTTCTACGAGTCTATAGATCTTTAGACTACCCCACATAAGGATAGGTTTGAATTTCTCATACTGTAGGGCTCCTTTCTTTTCTCTATTTTCCCTCTTGCTTTTCCATGTATCCTTCCACCTCTTACACACCCTTTGACTCCTACCCTCCTACTACCACTTATCCCTAAGATGATTATTATTCCGACTCTACCTATGACCACCCATCCCCTAGTTGGGATAATTCTGATTGGGGATATGATTCTGCACCTCAATGTCCAGGGCCTAACCCTGGACACTAAGACTTTGATTATTATCCTTCTCAGAGGTATACAGATTATAAATCTCCGCCTTCCCATGAACAACCTGATTTGATCTACAGTCAAGAAGAATATGATGATTACAACACCTATCCTCCCCAGGATTAGACTTCTTATAGGTCTCCACCCCTCATTGAATAACCTAAAATGACCTATGTTGAAACGGCGAATTACTACGCTATCGAATTTGGTTTTGAAAACTTGTTGTTGTAGTTTGAATAGCAAAGAACTCAGGTTCAACAAATAAAATTTATACCAGAATAGAAATCCCGGGTCGAACTTAAGGAGGTGGATGTTTGATTAAAAATACACATTTGTTTTATTTGTCAAGAAACAAAATAGCTGGTTGAAAACTATTTAACAAATAATAAATAGAAGAGAGAGAGAATATTACAAATAAAAGCAAAAGGGATGTAGAGTAAACATGGATTTCATTATTAGAAAATTTTCATTACACCACTCATTACGACTAGAAAGCGGGAAATGATTACACTAAAAAGCAGTAAATCTACTCTAGAAAGTAGGAAAAAGAATGGAGAGAGAGATATCTTCCTCGACGATCGCTTGGAGGACGAGCCAGACGGGACGACACTTGGAAGACAGGGAATAGAGCAGGAAGGAGGACGAAGTAGGAAGAATGGGAACGAGCAGCACATTGACGTCATCGCGGGATCCACTTCTCGAATGTAGAGAGAGGACAACCGTAGGATGCTCCACGAAGGGGGACGAAGGTGGAAAAATTAAGATTTTTACTCTATAGGAGCATCTCAGGTTTGGGAAAAGCTCTTAGAGGTTTGGAAGGGGTGAGAGAAGAGAAGAAGGGATGAGGAATTCGTATGGAGGGGGTATCCTTTTATAGTTGCAAGGAGTGAGGGCATTTTGGTCATTACTTGTTGAAAAACATTAATTCAGGACCTTTAGTGACGGATAAATCCATCACTAAAGGCCTGAACGTGGCCTTCGTGGGCGACGCTCGCGTGTCTGCTCACCTTTCGTGCCTCAACGCGTGCCCATGTCCATCAGATCTTGGCCATCCAATCGTGAGATTGGACGGCTGAGAGCTTTCCTCGCCATGCCTCAACCGCGCACCTTGCGTGTGAGACCCCACGTCACGCGGGGCGTTAGATAGCTAATTGCATAGCAAAAATGCACCAATAATTGTGCCATCTTGTGTTATTTCCTAGCATTGCCAGTGGATATTAGATAGCCATAGTTGCATTTGTAAAAATAAACGCATGCATGCATTTATTTGAGAGGAGAGGAGAGTGAATAAAATGGCCTTGTAATTAACGTATTCTTCAAGTGCTGCCTAGCAAAATCACCATCTTTATTTTTATTTGGCTTTGAATTTTTTCTTCTACGCGGCTGTAGGGCATGGCTGCTTCTTCTTCGTGCCACTCTCTACATAGCATGCCCTGCAAGCCGCATGCTCAGCCACGCACAGCCCAGGGCATGGTTGAGCTTGCCTCCATCTTCTTTAAAAGGGCACAGCCATCTTCCTTGCGGGGAGCTGGTCCACACAACACACACAGCACCCCTTCCTTCCTCCAAACCATTTCCTCCTCTCTTTCCTCCTCTCTTTCCTCCATACGCAGCCTCTCTTCCTACTGGAGAGACACACTACAGGCAGAAGTAGCTCACAGTGGTCCACGACCACCACTGTGAGTCCCACCACCGCCCAGCTCATCAAAGAGCAGGTGGGCGTGGTGGATCCCGCCCTCTGTTTCTACGTTCAAGAACTTCCGCCATTGCCGCAGAATCAAGCTTGGAAGCTCAGCAGCAAAAGCAGCACGGCGCAGCAGCCTCTCTCTTGCGTGCAGGCCACTGCGTGCCCCTGCAGCAGCCGGTGCAGCTCTTTCCGCGCGCGCAGGCCCGCTCCACAGCGCTAGCACACGCAGAACCGACCGTAGATGGTCGCCCGCACCGAGCATGCACTGTAGCTACTATTCACGCTAGAGAGCGTGACACTGTAGCTACAGTGCGGTGACCAGAAAGCTTGTCACTTATCCCGTCACCGCGTGCTCTCTCTCCGCGTCGCCAGCACGTCCGCGCGCCTGCTGCCGCATACGCTCGCGCCCACGTCTCTCCCAGCTCCCGCTTCTTCACCCGTGTTCCCCTCAGTGCGCAATGCGGTGCGCTGCACTGCACCCTCACACCGCTCCCTCCTGTGCGCGCCTGCGCCTGCGCGTGCATGCTCCTATGCGCACCACCTGACGTCGGCTGAAGCTTCTGGACGACTTAACCAGCAGATGCTCTCTCTCTCTCTCTCTCTCACAGACACACACCTCACGCACACACACACAGCACACTTGTACACACTCACGTGTACATTCACTCACTCACTTGTACATGACTATATACTTTTATATATATATATATATTTACATATATATATTTATACATATATATATCTATATATTTATATACATATATATACATACATATATACATATATATCTATAGATATAAATACACACATGCACACACACATATATATATATCTATCTACATATATCTATATACATATATTACTATATATATATATATACATATATATATATATCTACATCTATATAGTTATATATACATATAGATATATCTAATTATAAATACATAGATATATATATATATACATACATCCATCTATATATATTTACATACCTTTATATATATATACATATACATATATATATATATAACTAAATATACACCTATACAATTATAACCATATCTATATATATACATATAAATATATATTTATATATATACATATATATATATATATTTTTTCACATCCCCTAACACACGTTGTATCGCGGGAATATCTGCACTAGTTGCTGATATTCCCCGATACACGAGTACAAAAAGCGTCTTCGCACACACCTTCCACCCATCCATCCTACACTCCACGCGGCACTTCATCTTGTTGGTTGCATCTTCCTAGACGATGATCAACTCGACACCGTGCTATACGCCATTTCCACCTCCACCCCCACCCCTATATATATATAATATATATATCCATACTATATTTATCTTATTTCTATTTCTCTTTCCTGCTATCAAAAAGATAAAAAATATATAAGAGAGAAAAGATAATCCTTGACTTGCAAGTACTCAGTCTTGCGAATAGCAAGACCAGTTTTGGAACCCTAATTTGGCTCAAAGCCAAGAACCTGATTTTGAGGGTGTACCTCAAGGACAAAAATTATCAGAAAAAAATCTTAAATAGAAAAACACCAAAAACATGATAAGCGAACGGAAGAGATTCGTTGTAGGACAGGCATAGAAACTTATTCACCTCTAATCCCGCTTACCTGAGTTCGACCCTGGGCCTAAAACTGACCAAGATAAAATCAAGTAGGCCAGGTAAAAAAAAATATTTGTAAAAAGATGATTAGGCTCAATTTAGGTTAACCACTATACTCATTTCAACGATTAAATCACCATATTAACACAACCTATTCGAGCCCGACCACACTTTTTCTGGTGCCGTTGCCGGTGAAGTGCATAATCAGGTAAGTTTCTACTCCATTTCTTTAATTTTTCTCTTCTCACACCCTTCTCTTCACGGGTGTTTCTGTTTGTTGGTGTGCAGGTGAACCAGTTGCAAGGAGAAGGCAGGCAGACGAAGTCGGAGACGTGGGCAGATCCAAGGCAGGAACTAGAGCGTGAAGTCACCAGCACCGCACTGGAGCTTCGCCCACGTTGCTGAACAGGTAGGTCTCTCTTTCTTAGCAACTTAGGTCAACTTGTCACCTTAATAAAAAAAAAAACTAAAAACACTTCTTCAGATCTCTTGGGGTAAGTGGATTAAACATCACTTGTTTAATTGTTTGCCATCACTCCCACCGCCCTAGGATTTCCCACCAAACTTCACATAGTGAAGATCCAAGAATCTTGATTCTTGAATCTTCCGTCGTGTGATGTATTCTTTGAGGCAAAAATAAAAAGATTGATTGCTATCCCTCTTTGCCTCATTTATCTGCAATTTGGGATCACCTTTTTGGTGGGGAGACTTGGAATTGAGTTGATTCCAACCCCACCACGACCTTTCAAGTGCCTAAGATTTGATCCCGAATACTTCAACCTCAACAATTTGATTTTCTTTATCTCGTGGTTGAGCCTTGTGTGTGGAACATCATTCTGGTGATTGGGAGCACTTGAATTGAAGTGCTTTGGCTCCCTTTCACATTAATCTAAAATTGACTCATGCATCCACACATAGAAATCTCCATCTAGGGAAGCCCATTGCATTTTAGCATGCATTAACCAACTGACATTGAAGAAGGGTTTGTTGAGCTTAGAAAAAACTTGTATTCTCTCAAAACCTGGAGATTGGTTGAATTGGTAATTCAGCGAAATCCTAAAATCCATACTACTTAAGGCTGAAACTCTAAAAACCATTCACCAATTAAAACTTCAATTCGAGGAGATTTCCCCATTGCATGCTTGGTTTACACACTTTACAAAATCAACCACTTGGGCATTACTTGTAAATAACACCCTTCACATTCTAGAAGCACTTAATCCTAAGCCTCTAACTAAAACTGGTAGAACTTGACCCTTATTAAGGATTGGAGGTTTAACTACCTGCGTGTAGTTCCTACGTGCTGGTGAGGGTTCCCGTGTGCTATCGGGTGTCTAAGACTGGGGCAAACGGCCTTTCAATCTAGCCCGGTGGTTCCGCGGTGCTCGCATTCAGTTCCGTAGGTCATGATAGTAGGTAACTTAGATCTTTAGGTCTAAGGGCACACTGTAGAGGTTAGGAATTTGATTGTATTGATTTGTCATCAAGTATACCTTTGCGGCGTCATTTCTCTCATCTCTTTTTCCCTTCTTATTCCCCCCAATTCTTCCTACGGTAATGCATGTTTGGGAGGAGGTCACAAAACCCTGAACTGTTTGAATTGTCTGATAATTTTGGAAAAGAAGCTGAATCATCCTCCTCCTCCACAAACATGGCTGCATGCCCACCCCCAAATCCCGAGGGAGGAAACCACCCTCAAAACCCACCAGGTGGTGGAGCCTTGGATCCCATAACCTGCCTCCAAGCCCAAATGGAAATGTATAGTGGACAAATTGAAGCCATTAGGGAAACATTGGAGGAAATGCAGAACCCTCCCGAACGGGAGGGTTCTGCATTTCCTCCAATGTTTCCCTAATGGCTTCAGCCTAGGTCTCTTAGCTCCTATCAGAATCCCACTGCTATAGAGACCATAGGACAAATTCGGGTCCCCATGGGCGGGGATAACTTTGAATTGAAACCTAATGTAATTGGCCTGATAAATTTTCACTTCCATGGTCTTGCAAGTGAAGATCCTTTTCTCCACTTGGAAGACCTAACCCGATTGGCCGAAACTGTTAAACCAAGAAATATCGGGTTACCAATAGTCCTCATGAAAATATTCCCGTTTTCATTATGGGATAAAGCGTCGCAGTGGTTACGCACCTTTGGGAGAACCATCCGCTCTTGGGAAGAGATGCGAACAGCGTTTCTCAAGAAGTTCTTCCCAATCGGGCGAACCAATGCGTTTCGCCGTGCTATCACTTCCTTTACGCAACAAAACGGCAAACAATTTCATGAGGCATGGGAGAGATATAATGACCTCCTTAGGAAGTGCCCGCACCACGGTCTGCCTAAGTGGCATATAGCCCAGATTTTCCACTATGGGCTAAATGAGACTTTGAAGCAGATTGCAGACGCTTCCTGTGGGGGGAATTTCATGAATAAAGACGAGAATGGAGCATTCGAATTATTTGAAAATATAAGCGAAAACTCAATGAACAAGGCCTCCATTGTCGCCTTTAATCGTACCAGCCTGCCTCGTAATGTCCACGAAGTTGACACGGGACCCTCCCATTCATCCACAGATCTTAGCCTTATCGCACAAAAATTGGATGAAGTCTCTGTCATGCACAAGAAGCTGGATGAGCTTTTGGCCAAGCCCGCCCATTCTATGGCAAACACCCCCACCTCACCACTTCGTCACAATCCCAATTCTTCCAACACCAGGCTTATCCCTAGAAACCCCGTAAGACCTTCCTTACCGAGTGTCGCGCCGAGCGATTCGGTAAGTCATGTGGATTTGGCTTCTGCAAGCTAGTATTTTGACACGGAGGACCAAGCCTCCGTGTGCTCGGAAGCATATTTACATGCGGACACGTCTTCTGGCATAGAAGATTCTTGCGCCCTGGGGAACAACCCATTCTCTGCCACTAATAACCCAGGGTGGCGAAATCATCTGAACTTCGCATGGTCCAACAACCCACAACGCCAAAACCCCGCTGGTGGACCAATGCGACCATCCGCACCCATCATCCCAAGGGCCCAGTCTAATCCTATGGCGAATCCGCCATCGGGTCCTTGCGTACCGCAAACAGAACACGCATCAAGTCCTCTTGATAAATTGATGCGAATGATGACGGAAATGTCAAAGCACCATGAAGAGAACATGACCTCTCTTCAGCACCAATTGGCACAGCAGAATGCTGAGATCAGTCAACTACGCATGGCGACTCGATCTCAAGGCACTCTCCCAGCGCAACCTGTTCCCAACCCACGATATTTCGTACCCCGTGGTCCTCAACCACAGGTATGACCTTCTCAGGGGCAGGTTCATCAGATTCTATAGGCTCCGAGCATTCCACCGGGATTTCAGGCTAATCCCGCTGTAGCACCTCACTCTTATGTCCCTATTGTGAACCCTCCTCCGCCTTATGATCCCACTGGACCCGTATCGTCCAATGCGATCACTACGAGGAGCGGTAAGCAGACCGTCGATCCACCTCAACCTGATCCTGGCCCATCTTCTTCATCGCCCTCTCATTCGAGATGCGCACCGCATTCGTGAGAGGATGATACACCCAAATTGGTGCCAGAATCAATCCCATTCCTTAAGGCTCTATTGAGGGAGCCAAAAGGCAAGAAGAAGGATATGCAGGCCTTTGATAACTTGCATAATTTGTTCAGGGATGTTGAAATCAAGGTACCCCTACTAGAGGCTATCGACCACATACCTACTATCGCCCGATTTTTCAAAGACTACACAACACCCAGGCGACGTCAAAGAAAACTAAGAATCCGGTGGTTCTCTCGCCTCATGCGAGTTGTGCTATACTGTCAAATCTACCACCGAAGCAGAAAGATTCGAGCACACTGCTTATTTCCTATAGCATCCAAGGCTACAATTTTAACCGTGCCCTGCTTGATCTAGGATCTTCCATCAATCTTATGCCAACCATCATGCTCGAAAACTTTTCCTTGGGAAATCTGAAACCCACCCCAGTCACGTTACATTTGGCAGATCGTTCTGTCAAAATTCCGAAGGGTGTGGTGGAAGACGTGGTGGTTAGGGTCAACAGTCTCTGTTTTCCTGTTGACTTTCTTGTTTTAGATATGGAAGTTCCTAGCTCACTTTTTGATTGTCCGATCATCCTTGGTCGACCTTTCTTGGCCACAGCCCGGGCCTATACCGATTGCGAGTCAGGCTGTATTGAGATTGCCGTTGGATATGAGAAGCTTAAGCTTAACATCTTCAAGGTAGCCAAGAACTTTGATTGCGATTGCATCGAGGATGACACGTCTGACGAGGACATGGCTGTCAGTGCATGTATCAAACTAGTTGGGACCTATTCTGACTGCTGCGGACTACCTTTAAACACTGACGATTGCCTGACCGACACAAATTGTGACATTCCCCCATCCCTCCCTATTCCTGTACCTTCCTTTGACCAGACTTCTGACGAGGTTTTCTCCGCTTCCCATACCTCATGGTCTGAGTCATATCCAGGCTACTCACCACCTGTCCACACTCTTGAAGATCGGATTGCCCTTTCTTTCCTGCCAAATCAGGTGGAGTTGCAACTCCACACTGGGACCTTGAGCCCATATACTACTCATTAGCGCTATTCATTTTTGGATCCATCTATCCAAGAAGCCCCTCTTCTTGGCCAATCTGAGGGCCAGCTTCTTCCTCCTGACTTGTTTTCCGATCTGCCTGGGACACTCTAGTCCCAAGAAATGCCAGATCTTTCACCATCCACTCTCAAGCTGAAAGAGCTGCCTAGTACACTTAAGTATGTTTTCTTGGGACCAAATGAAATGCTCCCCGCAATCATCAGTTCAAAATTGACCAGGGAGTAAGAGTGAAAACTAACAAAGGTCCTTATGGAACACAAGGCAGCCATTGGATGGTCTTTATCAGACTTAATTGGCATTAGCCCCTCCTACTGCACTCACCATATATAAATGGAGGAGGAGGCTCGACCTTCCTGCGAGATACAGCGACGTCTCAACCCTAACATGTGGGAGGTCGTTAAAAAGGAAATTATTAAGTGGCTGGATGCGGGTATAATCTACCCAATCAGCGATAGCCCCTGGGTGAGTCCGATTCACGTCGTGCCCAAAAAGGCAGGACTCACCATCCGTGTCAATGACAGGGGCGAATCCATCCCTACACGCACTCCTACATCTTGGAGAGTGTGTGTAGATTATAGGAATCTCAATGCTGCAACTAAGAAAGATCACTTTCCGCTTCCTTTCATTGACCAAATCCTGGAGTGGTTAGCGGGAAATAAATTTTTCTGTTTCCTGGATGGATTCTCAGGATATAACCAGGTGGCAATTGACCCTCGGGACCAAGAGAAAACCACCTTTACCTGCCCCTTCAGCACCTTTGCATTTAGAAGGATGCCGTTCAGACTTTGTAACGCACCAGCAACTTTCCAGAGATGTATGCTGGCGATATTCCATGACATGGTGGGTGACTTTCTCGAGGTCTTCATGGATGACTTTTCGGTCTTTGGACCATCTTTTGATGACTGTCTTGCCAACCTGACCCGTATCCTTAGGAGATGTATTGATGTAAACCTCATGCTTTTTGGGAAAAAAGTCATTTTATGGTACACGAGGGAATTGTTCTTGGGCATATCATCTCCGATAGGGGTATCGAGGTTGACAGAGCTAAGCTTGATGTAATTGCTGATTTACCTGTACCTGGCACTGTCAAACAAATCTGCTCCTTCCTGGGACACGTCGGTTTCTATAGGAGATTCATCAAAGATTTCTCCAAGATTTCTCGACCTTTAACTCATCTCCTATTGACCAACGTACCCTTCGATATGGGCCTCGACTACATATGAGCATTCACACAGCTGCGTAATGCTGTCACCAAGGCCCCTGTTCTCCAACCACCTGATTGGTCCCTCAACTTTGAACTCATGTGTGACGCTTCCGACCTTACAGTCGGAGCCATCCTGGGACAAAGATGCGATAGACACCCCTTCGTGGTGTACTACGCCAGTAAGACGTTGGACGAGGCCCAGCGTAATTATACTACTACTGAGAAAGAACTACTGGAGATCGTCTTTAGGCTAGGGAAATTCCGCTCTTACCTTTTGGGCTCACATGTTATTGTTTTCACTGATCACACGGCTATTCGCCATCTCATGCATAAGAAGGATGCCAATCCCAGACTGATTCATTGGATGCTTCTGCTCCAAGAATTTGACATTGAGATCCGCGATAAGGCCGGAGCCCAGAATGTTGTGGCTGATCATCTTTCTAGATTGAACCCTGACCATATTGGACTTACTCTGCCGATTAATGAGATTTTTCTTGATGAGTAGTTATTGGCAATTAATGTGGCAAGTGGACCTTGGTATGCTGACATTGCCAATTACCTTGCTTCTGGATCCCTTCCACATGGCTGGCCTAAAAACCAGCGCGAGCGTCTCATGGTAGAAGCAAAGTATTATTTATGGGATAATCCACTTCTTTTTCGAATAGGTGCTGATCAAATCATCCATCGTTGTATTCCTGACAGCGAATTCCCTAGTGTGCTATCCTTCTGCCACGATCAGGCTTGCGGGGGACATTTCTCTGGGAGGAAAACTGCAGCCAAGGTGTTGCAGTGCAGTTTCTTTTGGCCCTCCCTTCACCAGGATGCACACAATTATGCCAAACATTGCACTAGGTGCCAGTCGTTAAGGTTAACGTCATGTCGTGACATGATGCCCTTACAACCCATCCTAGCTGCAGAAATCTTCGACATTTGGGCAATTGATTTCATGGTCCCTTTCCTCCTTCCAACGGCTTCGAATTTATCCTCATGGCTGTTGATTATGTTTCGAAATGGATCGAGGCTATTCCCACGCGCTGTGCTGACCATGTTATATCCACTCGATTTGTCAAAGGCCACATCTTTGCACGCTTTGGGATCCCTCGAGCCATTATCTCGGATGGAGGAAGCCATTTTACCCATGCTTCTTTTCGGGCACTTCTGGGGAAATATGGAGTCCACCATCGTATAGCATCTCCGTATCATTGTCAGACGAACAGCCAGGCAGAGGTGTCGAATCGGCAAATCAAGGAAATTCTCCAGAAAACGGTTCGGCCTGACCGTAAGGATTGGTCCGACAAACTGATTGACGCACTTTGGGCATATCGGACCGCCTTCAAGGCTCCCCTTGGTATGTCTCCTTATAGAATAGTTTACGAGAAGCCTTGTCATTTGCCCGTGGAGTTGGAACACTACGCTTATTGGGCGATTCGCCAATGTAACTTCGACCCAGACCTGTGTGGTCGAGAAAGGAAACTCCAACTCCAGGAGCTGGAAGAGCTCCGTCGTGAAGCCTATGATTCTGCCTTAACTTTCAAGCAACGCACTAAGGCTTTTCACAGCAGTCGTATTCGATGGAAGGAATTTGAGCCATCTCATCAAGTTTGGCTCTACAACGCCAGGCTCAAATTCTTTCCCGGGAAATTGAAGTCCAAATGGACTGGTCCTTTCCTGGTCTCGAGACCATTTCCCAACAGGGCCGTTGAGATTGAAGATCCCAAATCTGGGCATAAATTTACGGTCAATGGGAGTGTTTGAAACCCTATCTTACTCATGAACCTGCCCCTGTTGGAGAAACTGTTGCCCTGCTGGAGGGTAACTAATGTCGTGCCTCATTCTAAGTCTAGCTGGGGGCGTTAAATTCAGCGCTCGTTGGGAGGCACCCCACCAACACTCCGTCACTGTCACGCTCACTTCACTTTTCACTTCACCACCCACCATCCACCCACCCTACCACCCTGCTGTTTACCCTGCATCTCAGCTCTCGTTACCCCATCTTTGGTCCTTCCTCTACCCTACCCTGCATGCATATAAGGACATAGCATCGTTTGGCATGGGGGGGTGGATAGGCATCCATAGGATCTGGGTATTTTTTGGTATCATGCAGTCTCCATCTATCTATAAATATGTTAAAAAAAAAAATGGTGTTTAGTAATGATCTGAAGGCTGAAACAAAAATACAATAAGTGTTTATGGATATTCAACCACTGTTTTGAAGAGTTTCCAGGCCACAGAAGCTTGATTCGCTCAGGCTCGGCTTAATTCACTTAAGCATTGACAAAATAGATCGGAATCTCTCCTAACTTAAGACGTATTCTTGTACCTGAGACACCAGTACAGGATTCGTTGGTTTTCTTCTATTCGAGAGCCTAAGTAATCTTGGTTCACACTACACATAACAAGAAAGACCAGGTGAACATAAGATCCAACCCTAGTGTTCATTAGGGAAGGTGGAGTCCTTACCTATGCTCGCAGGTAGACTTTTTATCTCAGGCTTCAGTCTTATGCTTGGGAGAGACCCTTTCCACCAAAAAGGAACTCTCCCACCAAAAGAAAAGTATGCTCCTCCAAATAATGTTGTAAGAGATATACTGACATGTGTTTCAAAAAAAAAAAAAAAAAGGCTGCAAATAAGTCAGTATATCTCACAAACGTCTGTAAAGTCTTCTCTCTACAAAAGTTCTTCAGGGCAAGTTACAAATACCCTATTTTCTTTGAGCCACAAATGTAATAAAATGGTAGTTGAGTTTTCCGTCATCCTTTTAAGGGTCAATCTGAAGACATGAGCTGAAACTGGGACCAACCTGCACTTAAAAATTCGTGAAACCCTGGGCTTGAGTTTTAATGTTCATCTTGTCAGTCTTGATCCTTCACTATGCACAAGCCATAATCTCTTGAGCTCTCGAGTACATCAAAAACCTCCTAGGTCCTGGAAATCGTACTTATGGTTTAAATATCAAGAGTCCTGGTTAGTCGAGAGATGGTCTATGTCACATTAGACTTAAAGTACTGGTAGTCTTCTCTGCAATTGGTTCTCACAATATCCAACAAATAAACACACCTATGTTGCCTCTGAAGAAGATCTTCAGCTTAAAGATCATTTCTAAATACAATACAAAAATGTTTTGCTAGGGACTAGCAAAAGATAGGCATGGGGGTATGATTGCATAGCAAAAATGCACCAACAATTGTGCCATCTTGTGCTATTTCCTAGCATTGCCAGTGGATATTAGATAGCCATAGTTGCATTTGTAAAAATAAATACATGCATGCATTTATTTGAGAGGGGAGGAGAGTGAATAAAATGGCCTTGTAATTAATGTATTCTTCAAGTGCTGCCTCGCAAAATCACCATCTTTATTTTTATTTGGCTTTGAATTTCTTCTTCTACGCAGCTGTAGGGCATGGCTGCTTCTTCCTCGCGCCACTCTTTGCACAGCATGCCCTGCCAACCGCATGCTCAGCCATGTACAGCCCAGGGCATGGCTGAGCTTGCCTCCATCTTCTTTAAAAGGGCACAGCCATCTTCCTTGCGGGGAGCTAGTCCACACAACACACACAGCACCCCTTCCTTCCTCCAGGCCATCTCCTCCTCTCTCCCCTCCATACGCAACCACTCTTCCTACTGGAGAGACACACTACGGGCAGGAGCAGCTCATAGTGGTCCACGACCACCACCGTGAGTCCCACCACCGCCCAGCTCATCAAAGAGCAAGTAGGCGTGGTGGATTCCACCCTCTATTTCTACATTCAAGCACTTCCACCATTGCCGCAGAATCAAGCTTGGAAGCTCAGCAGCAGCCTCTCGCTCGCGTGCAGGCCACCGTGTACCCCTGCAGCAGTAGGCCCGCTCCACAGTGCCCATGCACGCAGAACCGGCCGCAGACGGTCACCTGCGCCGAGCGCGCACTGTAGCTGCTATTCACGCTAGAGAGTGCGACACTGTAGCTACAGTGCGGTGACCGGAAAGCTTCTCACTTATCCGGTCACCGAGCGCTCTCTCTCCGCGCCACAACCGTCGTCAGCCCGTCCGTGCGCCTACTATCGCATACGCTCGCGCCTGCATCTCTCCCAGCACCTACTTCTTCACCCGTGTTCCCCTCAGCACACAGCGCGCTATGCTGTGCCCTCACACAGCTCCCTCATGTGCGCACCTACGCTTGCGTGTGCCTGCGCCTGCACGTGCACGCTCCTACGCGCACCACCAGACGTCGGTTGAAGCTTCTGGATGACTTAACTAGCAGATGCTCTCTCTCTCTCTCTCTCTCTCACAGACACACACCACACTTGTACACACTCACGTGTACATTCACTCACTCACATGTACATGACTATATACTTATATATATATATATACATATATATATATATACATATACATATATCTATATACATAGATACTTGTACTAATATATCTATATGCATATATACATATATATATATATATATCTATATCTATATAGTTATATATATACATACATATATATCTAATTATAAATATATAAATATATATATATATATATATATATACATACATACATCTATCTATATATATATATTTATATATCTATATATACATACATACATATACATATATATACATACATATATACATATATATCTATAGATATAAATACACACACACACACACACCTATATATATATATATATATCTATCTACATATATCTATATACATATATTACTATATATATATACATATATATATCTACATCTATATAGTTATATATACATACAGATATATCTAATTATAAATACATATATATATATATATACATACATCTTTCTATATATATTTACATACCTTTATATATATACATATACATACATACATATATATATATATAACTACATATACACCTATATAATTATAACCATATCTATATATATACATATAAATATATATTTATATATATACATATATATATATATTTTTTTTTTTTACATCCCCTACCACATGTTGTATCGCAGGAATATCTGCACCAGTTGCTGATATTCCCCAATACACAAGTACAGAAAGCGTCTCCGCACACACCTTCCACCCATCCATCCTACACTCCACGTGGCACTTCGTCCTATTGGTTGTATCTTCCTAGACGACGATCAACTCGACACCGTGCTACATACCATTTCCACCTCCACCCCTACCCCTATATAAATAATATATATATATATCTATACTATATTTATCTTATTTCTATTTCTCTTTCCTGCTATCAAAAAAATAAAAAAATATATAAAAGAGAAAAGATAATCCTTGACTTACAGGTACTCAGTCTTGCGAATAGCAAGACAAGTTTTGGAACCATAATTTGGCTCAAAGCCAAGAACCTGATTTTGAGGGTGTACCTCAAAAACAAAAATTATCAGAAAAAAATCTTAAATAGAAAAACACCAAAAACATGATAAGCGAATGGAAGAGATTCGTTGTAGGACAGGCGTAGAAACTTATTCACCTCTAATCCCACTTCCATGAGTTCGACCCTGGGCCTAAAAGTGACCAAGATAAAATCAAGTAGGCCAGGTAAAAAAAATTTTTTGTAAAAAGATGGTTAGGCTCGATTTAGGTTAACCACTATACTCATTTCAATGATTACATCACCATATTAACACAACCTATCCGAGCCCGACCAGTAGCGTGTGGGTGCTATCGGCCACGCGACGCCGTTGGATCTTGATCGCGCGGCTGATAGAACCCGCGTGCCTGCTTCAATTTGAGGCGTGTGGGGGCTCGAACCCGCACCTCTTCATCTAGAAAAGGCGTTCGACCATCGTGCTATGGGTGCGCTTAACTCAAGCGTGCACGCGAAGATCCAACGGTGGAGAAGCACTATCCAGAAGAGCTTCAGTGGGTGTGTGCGATCGGTTGGGCAATTGAGATGGTGCCACATGGCGCCATCTTGGCCGTCCATATTCTGAGTGATGTAGATGGTACCACGGGTATCAGATTGGATCGATTTTCACATCGTTGGGCTGCGATCGTCGATCTAAACCTATCCGTCTAGTCAGATTTGTCATCTGAAGTGTGGATTAACACCATCTTGGCCCTTGATCTTCTAGGGTTCCTTAATCTCTATCTGATGCTATGGATATCCGATTAGGGCGATCTTGGAGTCGTTGACCTCCAATCGTCGCCATGGTCAGATTTGTATGATTAGATCTTTGATCCGAGACCCTGGTAAAAAGTTGCCCTGTCCTTGACCATAAAAAGGAGACAACTAACCTTATTTTATTTAGATTAATCTAAATGCAAGATGATGCATGTTATGCAATATTTACAGTATGTAATGCAATTCTATGCTTAAGAACATGCATAAATAGACATTTTATGTAATATAAACATGTTTACATCACACCCCCATGCCTATCTTCTGCTAGTCCCTAGCAAAAACCACATGCTATTTATAAAAGAATTAGGATGGATTATTTGGGCATAAGTTATTTTCAACATTAAGAAAATTTTTACTTAGGATTTGAACTTTCAAAGATACAACAGCATCCGGGTATCTGCCAAAATGCAGACCGCCTCAAGCCCTTGCCTTATTCAAAGAAAAATTTCTTTTTCTCTTTTTCTTCTTTTCTAATTTTTTTTTTGAATTTTTGAGTTTAGGGTTAAAGAATGGCTTTCAACGACCATTCAACTCACCCAAGATTTGATAAGAACCCTAAGTTCTAAGCATCTTATTGTGAATGTGATAGACTCATTGATCAGCAATTAGAATGGACTTCGGGTTTCTACGCCTCTAGGTGACCTTAAATAGAGAGTTCTGCCTAAAGGTGTATCTTTACGACTTGTAGCTTTCTCCCTACTTTTATTTTTATGGGGTCAACACAAGGGTGAATCCAGTGTATATCTTCCTGGTTTATTCTACTTCTCTGCTTCTTCCTAAGTGTTTTGGGAATTTTTAGTGCATTTCTCGAGCTGGGTTCTAGACAACCGGTCGATGAGCTGTTACCACCGACAACTTGCCAGCCATACTTGTGCGACGAAGTGTGGCTTATTTCTTTTGTTTTCTTTTTTTTTTCTTTTCTCCTTTTCTTTTTCTTTTCCTTTTGACTTTCTTTGTTTCTTTTTTTAAGTAGGTGGCTTCCCTGGTCTAAGATTTACCTAAAGGCAGTAAAAAGAGAGTGGTCCAGTGATTGGGCTCTGGACAACTTACCTATGGGCTGTTACCCACGATAACTTGCCATCCATATCACCCTATAAAGTTCATTAGCTACCCAATTTATGTTAAAATTGCCGATCAACAAGTCAGTGAAAAGTTAGTGTGTAGATGCTTTAAACTTAAAGTTCCCTCAAATTAGAGGGCGGGTTGATAAGTCATGTACTTATCACCCAAACTTATTTAATCAAATTATAATAGAATTAAGATGGCGAGGACTCGAAAAATAAATCCACATTTTAGTGGATACACAAGCTGATTAAGTTCGAAGACCTGAAGGGTCTTCGCGTTCAAATCATATAGTTTTATTTCCTAAGATTGAAAATTTTCTTAAGCCCAAGTTCTCTTCCCTAATTCCATAATTTTTTTCATTTTTTATATATATAAATAAAAGAAAATAAAATGGAGCTGACGAATTAATTTAGAGATGAATATCCACCCCCCATGCCAATCTAATGTAATGTCCTCATTATATTAAAAAGACATAAAATAGAGTGGAATAGAGTTGAAAGCACCTGAATTACGTGAATAATGAGTCCGCTCTGAGATAAACAAAAATTGTATATGTGTTGAATTTAGTGCCTTCAGCTAGGCACACTATACAAAGAAGAGAAGTAAAGAATTCAGAAGTGCAGGTCAAAATCAGAATAAAAAGATTCACTTTAGGACCTGCCAGCAGATGTCCACAGATGTGGACCAGATTGTGGTGCAAACCCATACCCCATGATCGAGAATATCTAAGGTTCTGGATAAAAATTACCCAAAACCTAAAATCAGTATGCAAGCGGGGTCGGGCCTACGATTTATGAGGATGCAACCCAAGACCAAAGAGTCAAGTTACAGAGAAATCAAGCTCCAAAGTATAATCAATGAATGTGTGCTTGGGTTGGACATCCTCAGAACAAATGTCGTAAGGGTCCTGTCTTGATGGTTTAAACTTAATTGGAACTCTTAGACTCAGTCTTCCACTACCTCTGGAGTTTGCTTCCCAAATCAAAATTTCCCAACTCCTATCCTCCTTCAGGATGTAAAATTTTGGGATCTCCTGCATATTAATCACCCCGTCTGAAATTTCCAAGTCTAAAAGATGTAGCTGAATCAGAATTGACTTGGGTCTAATTATCTCAAAAGCAGAATCATTAGTAAGCTCAATGGGGTGTAACTGACAATCAGGGCATTGGATTGAATCCTCCAGAAAATGTGATTCTGGATCCATCATGTAAGCGCCAATAAGATCAGTTTCCTCAGTTATTGGACTATTAAATGATTTAACCGATTCTGCAGGCCCAATCGTCTCACAGAAATCATGTTCTGTAAACTCACGTGAGACTTCGCAAATTGAATCTTCACCATTATAATCAAAGAAATCAAAATCCGTATTAATGTATGTTCCAAAATCATCCGTCACTTTCTAATCCAATGAGACATACGTTTCCTCATACCCCGGCTTAGGGATCTCAGGTGAAGAAATCAGATTATCCTTAATTGGTTGCTCTAAATCAATCTGGCCAGCCTCGTAACACGTGTCCCCCCAAATAGGTGCCTGAGTAGGTTCTGACATTCTCTCTCCTGAAGGGGTTTCATCCTGGGAATCATCCTACAATTGAACTAAAGCAACCACAAATCTCATTCTCAATTTTGCTAGCTTCCTAAGTAGAAATTCACCCGGGTTCTTATCCTTAACATCTTGGAGCCAATCCAACAAATACTTATTCAAATCATCAATCATCTCAATCAGGGGCTCCAATTTTTCAATGCAAGGTATTGGTTGAACTTATAAAGATTGTATGGTATTCCTCAAGTTAGCCAAAACCTTATCTTGAACCTAGTTACCCTAAACCAAATGACTTGTTTCAGGGTTGGGCAGGTTTGGGATTAGTGCAGAGGAGTTAACAAATTGAGATTCGTGATACCCTTCCTGATAATAGGTCATTTTGGATTGTTCAAAAGGTGGTGATGACCTAAAGGCAGTGTATTTAGAGGATGGGTAAGGATCAGTGTATCCTCCTTGATTGAAGATGGTATTAGGTTGTCCATGAATGGGTGGCGATCTATAATCGATATGATTCTGAGAAGGATAGAAATCACAATTATGGTGTTTAGGGTTAAACACTAAACACGAAGATCCGAAAGTGTATCCCCAATTCGAGTTATCCCAACTAAGCAATGGTTGATTACAGTATGAGTCGGGATAATTGTCATGTTGAGGATAACTCATAGCAGGAGGAAAAGAGCGGGAATGCGTATAAAATGTGGAAGGATTCATGATAAACGGGAGGAAGAGAGGCACCTTGCAATACAAGCAATCAAACTTGTTCTTAAGTGGGCTAGCCTAAAGACCTACAGACTCCCAGAACCCGTCTTGAGATAAAGAAACGATTTGATCTACTTCTGTCTGTTCAATCCAACCAGTTAGAAGGAGGGACTAGGGAGAAAGTTCTTCCTTCAGCTTACACCTCTGATTCCTAGTGTACCCCCAGCTGTGATCATTTGATTCTGCTCCCCTAGCTAGACATCAGATTAAACAGTAGAAACAGACTAATTGTAAATAATTTCATTTTGGGATCTGAAGAGCGAGTCGAATCCTTAAGGCCAACGTCTGCTCTGTTTTATTTAGGGCTAGGTTTGAATGTGCTTTGGAATGTGATGGGCCCTTTATCTGGGTTGTGCCCTTAATGATTGATTGATGTGTGTGTGCGTGCACAACCAGTGGTTTTCAAACAAGATTATTATTATTATTATTATTATGGATGTGGTGAATTTTAGGGTTCAAATCTTGCTTAGTAGCTTTTAAGATTTAACTTTAGGTATTTTCAAACAAGTTTTGTTGGCACACCAGGTTTTGAAAGCACAGGTGAAGATGTTTTCCTTTGAAACTTAAAAGAATGTGGAGTGCCTGGTAAATCCTTAACAGTTGAACTTAACGGCAGCTACTTAATGAGTTGATTTTAATTGAAGTGGTGTGGCCCAATCAACTCAAACAATTGGCCTGTTGCACCACTTAATTAGGCACACAAGTGATTACCTAATCTGATTTCTACTCAATTGTGTGTTTGGATGTGTGCACCGATTCCAAAGATCGATTTACCGGTTGAGTTTGAAAATCAGATGAGGTTGTGTACCTCTATGAGATTTTTTTAATTTTTCTTTTTAAATGTGGAGTTTGAGGTGGGTGTAGGTGTCAAACAAACAAACAAAACTATCCTTAGAGTTTATAAGAACACCTAGGTTAATTTATGTTTGTGTTATTACGTGGTGGAATGAAAACTAAAGGGTGGGAAGTGGGGAAAAAACTTACAGAACCTTCAATAGCACTTTGCTCCAATCTATTGCTTTTGCTCATCTCAAAAGAGTACCTGCAATCACAATAAGAAAGGAGAGAAGTGAGGTAAATGATTCGTAAGTTGGAAAACACGAAAAAAAATCAAAGAGTGTCGCCTCCTCGGCAACGGCGCCAAAATGTTGAAACAGCCAATTACTACACTATAGAATTTGGTTTTGAAAACCTGTCGTTTTAGTTTGAATAGTGATGAACTCGGGTTTAATAAACAAAATTTATACCAGAATAGAAATCCTGGGTCGAACTCAGGGAGGTGGATGTTTGATTAAAAATACGCATTTGTTTTATTTGTCACGAAACAGAATAGCTGATTGAAAACTATTTAACAAATAATAAATAGAAGAGAGAGAGAGAATGTTACAAATAAAAGAAAAAGGGATGTAGAATAAACATGGATTTCATTATCAGAAATTGTTCATTACACTACTCATTACGACTAGAAAGCGGGAAATGATTACAGTAGAAAGTAGTAAATCTACTCTAGAAAGCAGGAAAAAGAATGGATAGAGAGATGTCCTCCTCGACGATCGCTTGGAGGACAAGCCAAACGGGACGACACTTGGATGATGGGGAACGGAGCGAGAAGAAGGAGGATGAAGCGAGAAGAACGGGAATGAAGCAGCACGTCGTCGTCATCGCGGGATCGACTTCTCGAATGCAAAGAGAGGACAACGCCAGGATGCTCCACAAAAAGGGATGAAGGTGGAAAAATTAAGATTTTTACTCTAGAGGAGCATCTCGAGTTTGGGACAAGCTCTTAGAGGTTTGGAAGGGGTGAGAGAAGAGAAGAAGGGATGAGAAATTTGTATGGAGGGGGTATCCTTTTATAGTTGCAAGGAGTGAGGGCATTTTGGTCATTACATGTTGGAAAACATTAATTCAAGACCTTTAATGATGGGTAAATCCGTCACTAAAGGCTTGAACGTGGCCTTCATGGGTGGTGCTTGCGCGCCCGCTCACCTTCCATGCCTCAAAGCGTGCCCATGTCCATCAGATCTCACGATCGGACGGCTGAGATCTCTCCTCGCCATGCCACAACTGCGCGCCTTGCGCGTGAGATCACGCATTACGTGGGGCATCAGATAACGCGTCGGCGCTATCGGCTGTGCGGTGCCGTTGGATCTTGATCGCGCAGCTGATAGCGCCTGCGCGTCCGCTCCAATTTGAGGCGTGCTGGGGCTCAAACCCATGCCTCTTCGTCTGGATAAGGCGCTCGACCAACGCGCTATGGGCGCGTTTGTGTCGAGCACTTAACTCAAGCGCATGTGCCTTGCAACCGTTGGATCTTGATCCAACGGCGGAGAAGCGCTGACCAGGAGAGCTTCAGCGGGTGCGTGCAGCCGGTTGGGTAGCTGAGATGGCACCATGTGGTGCCATCTTGGTCGTCCATCTTCTGAGTGATGTAGATGGTACCATGGGTATCGGATTGGATCGATTTTCGCGTTGTTAGGCTGCGATCGTCGACCCAAACCCATCCGTGTGGTTGGATTTGTCATCTAAAGTGCGGATTAACACCATCTTGGCCCTTGATCTTCTAAGGTTCCCCAATCTCTATCTGATGCTATGGATATCCGATTAGGGCGATCTTGGAGTCGTTGAACTCCAATTGTCGCCTTGATCAGATCTGTACGGTTGGATCTTCGATCCGAGGCCCCGATAAAATGTCGCCCTATCCTTGACCATTAAAAGGAGATAATTAACCTACATTTTATTAAGACTAATCTAAATGCAAGATGATGCATGTTATGCAATATTTATAGTATGTAATGCAATTCTATGCTTAAGAACATGCATAAATAAACATTTTATGTAATATAAACATGTTTACATCAACCTACTATTAGAGAGGACCCCAAGAACCTCAATTCCTTAACCCTCATAGGCTAAACTCAAACCCACCCAACCCTGAACTGAACTATTCGACTCAGGTAGACCGGGTCTAAGACAGGGTGTTGGCTAACTTGAGGAGCACCATTTGATCTTTAGAATCTTAGCCAACACCCTACACTAAAGAATTGGAGCCCTTAATTAAAATGATTGATGATCTGAATAAGTCCTTATGAGATTGGTTCAAAGATGTTAAAGATAAAGACCCAGGTGAGTTTTTACTTGGGAGGTTGTCAAAATTGAGGATGAGATTCATGGTTACTTTAGTCCAATCTTATGATGATTCTTAGGATGAACCCCCTTGAGGAGAGTCAATGTTGGATACCATTTAGGCACCTGTAGGGGGGACACATTTTACGAGACCTGGAATGACAAGGTTGAATCTGAGCAACTAATTGAGGATGTACCGATTTCTTCACCCGAGATCCCCAAGCCAGGGTATGAGGAAAAATATGCCTCTATGGACCAAGGAACAATTTATGAATTTGAGACATACATTAATGAGGATCACAATTTCTTTGATTCTGAGGGTTAAGAATCTCTATGTGATGTCTCACGTAAGGTATTAGAGTTTAAGGAAAATGATTTTAATGGGATGAATAGGCCTGAGGAACTCGATGAATTATTTGAGGGCCCTTTAGTTGAGGAATTTGATCTAGTTAGGGCTAACATGGAGGATTCAAATTCGGATTTAATGGAAGATTCAATCAGTAGCCCTAGTCCTTACCTACACCCCAGAGAGTATAATGATTTTATTTCTGAAACCACTAAATCCAAGTCAATCCTGATTCAGCCACAATTGTTAAACTTAGATATTTTAGATGGGGTGTATAACAATCTAGAGGTCTCGATAACCTTGATTTTGGAGGATAGGAATACGGAAGTGAAAATTTGGGAAGTTAATTTCGAGGGAAACAAAATTGTTGATCTAAGGGTACCTATTTGCTTAAAACCAACAACCTTCTACCAAGACCCTTATGATATTTTTGATTGAGGACAGTAAACCCAAGTACAGAATAATGGATTATCTTTTTGAGTCAAATGCTAAATGGACAACCACACTTATTGATCCAAACTTACCTATTATCCGATACTTTAGACTTGGGTTACATGAGCACAAATTATAGGCTCGACCCTACAAGATGAAAAGTCTTCGGTTCTGGGCATTTATCACTTAAAGCCTTAGAACCACCCAACCCTGGGGGATGGGCCTGCATAACACTCTCATCCACATTTGTGGACATTTTCTGTTAGTGGGTCTGAAGATTAATCTTTTTATTTTGATCTTAACCTGCACTTTTGAGTTCTTAATTTCTTCTTTGTTTGTATATTGTGCCCAGCTGAAGGCAGTAAACCAAGCACATGTACAATCTATTTTTTTCTCAAAACTGACTGAATCATCACAGAATTTGGGTGGTTTCTTGTCTACTTCGCTCCTTTTCATGCTTTTATTTTTATAATAATGACATTGCATTATCTAGGCATGGGGGGTGGATATTCATATCTAAATTATTTTGTCAGTTCCATAGATTACTTTTATTTATTTTCTCCTTATTTAAAACAAAATATTGAGAATTAGGGAAAAAGAGCTTAATTAGGTATTAAGAGTTTTTCAACTTTAGGAAACAATGCGAAAGGACCTGAACACTTAGATTCTTCATGTCTACAGGCTTAATTAGACTGGGTGTCCATTAAAATTTGGATATGTTTTCCGAGTCCTCGCCTCTCTAAGTTTATTTAATTTGGTTAATAAGTTTGGGTGATAAGACCACGACTTATCAACCTGTCCTTCGATTTGAAGGAACTTATAGTCTAAGCACCTACACACTATTTGTACTAACTCACTTATCAGGTGATTTTAATGAAAATTAGGTAGCTAATAAACGTAGTAGGGTGGTATGTGATGAATTAGATTTTGTATGCTAAAAGATTGAGTTAAAAATCCATCATTGTAGTTATGTAAAAATCTACTATTAAATAAAATTTAACAAAACTCAAAGTGAGTCCCAGGTTGAACATGGGGAGGTGAACGCTTGATTAAAAACTGTGTTTAGAATTATTTTTCAC
Source organism: Thalassia testudinum (assembly GCA_037157565.1). Classification (NCBI taxonomy): domain Eukaryota; kingdom Viridiplantae; phylum Streptophyta; class Magnoliopsida; order Alismatales; family Hydrocharitaceae; genus Thalassia; species Thalassia testudinum. The sequence continues at coordinate 1,130,778 of JAZHRO010000056.1, forward strand.
AAAGCAAATTGGCTGGTTGAAATTAATCTACATAATTATTCTACTTAAATAATAAACAATAAAAGAGAGAGATAGAATAATATAAAGAATGAACAATAGAAGGGAGAGAATGAACAATTATCTTATAACTATAGAATCATGTCCATCTACTTGCTACAAGTAGAAAGTGGAAAATCTATACTAAAAAGTGATAATAAGAGAGGGATGAGAAAATCCTCCTCAACAGCTGCTTGGAGAACAAGCCACGTTGACAGAGCGCTCGGACGAGGGTGGTGAGATGCTAGACGAGGGAGAATGGAGTTGGAGGACGGAAGACGAATCAAGATGACATCACAGTGGGATCCACTTCCCGAATGGTGGTGAGAAGACAACCATGGGATGCTCCACGAAGGGGGTGAGAAGATGGGAAAATTATTTTACTCTAGCTCTAGTGGAGCATCCCAGGTATGCGACCAGCTTGTAGAAAATTGAAGAGGGTGAGAGAAGAGAAAAAGGGATGAAGAATGAGGGTGGTGTAAGGTCCTTTTTATAGGTAAGGAGAAAGGGGTAGGATAGTCATTTGAAGGGCTAGAAAATGAATGCAAGACTTTTAGGGATGCTTGCAAGTGTTACTAAAGACCCCACGTAGCTGAAGTTGGCATGGAAGAAGGGTTGCACATCGTTGATTCGATGCTCCTCATGCAGCCACGTCATGTAGCTGCTGGTCATCAGCCGTTGAGGCCTTAGATCATTATCAGTTGTCCGATCCAGAGATCGGACGGCTTAAAAGCTGCGTGCCTCTTCTCCTTCAATACACTCGCAGCACCTGCGTATGATGGCATGTCTAATGGTGCGTCATCGCTTGCGTCTAGCACTCACTGATGAGTCCATTTTAATAGACTATTGTTACACCTAAGTACTTCAATTCTAACATAGTATGTTTGTTAATAATCACATTAGGTCATTAAATAAGTGCATGCATCATTACTTGAGTTTTTATCTATTTTATTGCATTCTATAACTTAGTATGTAATTATTTTATGTTTCATCATTGTAGGAATAAATTGCAAGAGACGAGGGGGGTGAATTAAATTTTCCCCTCCCCCAACAGCTGCCGGCCTCAACTGAGTCTTCCGGCCAGCCTCAAAATCTCCTCAACAACCGCCGGCCAAAATTAGTAAGGGATTTAAAAATCCCTTGACTTGCGGATGGGGGAGGGGATAAAAGAGGCTTGGCAAAGGAGAGGAGGGTTGCCTTCTTCTTCTCCCCCCCTGGCGGGGAATTATCTCCACCTTCCCCACCGTGGAGAGAGCATGCATTGTGGAGAAGGTGTGCACGGTGAATCCAGCCATGCCCTTGCATTGCCCACTGCTGAGCCCATGCCAGCCTGCCCTCACCGCACCTGCAGCTTCCACTGCCTGTCCACCGCACGTGCGCGCCCTTGCAACCATGTCAGCCTGCCCTCGCCGCACCATCCTCTCCACTACCACCGTGCACAAAGGACCTCTCCACCGCAAGCGCACGCCACCCTGCACCCACGCTACTGCACCCTCCACGCCCTGCAAGCCTCGTCCGTAGGTGCTCACGCCAACATCCAGCCCTGGAGGCGCGCTGCACCAGTGCCCACAGGCAGCAGCCGCCCACAGGTGCCCATGCCACAGCCCCGCTCACAGGCGCCCCCATGCTTCATCTTCTCCTGCAAGCGTGCCCTCGCCAGCACCTGCAGGCAGCCAGCCAAGCCTGCAGATGTCCACGCCCGCAGGCCATTGTCATTCGCAGGTGACCCACGCCCGCAGGCCACTCCAGCCGTACCCTAGCACGCCCTTGCAAGCGCATCCAGCGCACAGCCACGCTGCTGCAGCAGCGCTCTTCCTCCTCTCCACGTGCGGCAGTCCTCCTCCAACAGAGCCAACAGGCCGATGGCCATTCTCCACCATCCAATCGCTGCCGGCCACCTTCGGCCGCCGCGTCACCATCATCGCAAAGCATGCGTCGAGGTGCACCACCCCGTCGACTCTCGTCGCCAACCGTGCACAGCTGTCCACGCGAGGAAGAGAGAGGAGAAATCCTCTGTTTTCTCCTCAATTAATATTTACATTTAATGCCATTGCCATTTAGATATTCATATTTTATTCAAGCCACATTGCATTGATACACTTATGGTTTCCTAAAATTGCTTCACTTGTGTTATGTGCATCATTTAACTGTGAATTTCGAATCAGATTTGCATGCAAGTTAAATTTACATGATATGGCATTACACATGCATCATATACATATTTTTGGAGCTTAATTCCTGACATGAAAATTACATAAATACCCCTGAACTTTTAAGGAAATTGCAAGCTCCATTTAAAATAGCATATTCCTTGCATTAAAGTCACGAAAGTGTCTACAAACAGTATATTCCTCTACTCGTGAATTTATTGGTCTATTCCTCTCTGTGGATGCGACATCTTTATTGTGGTTAAATTTGATATTTAGTTTTGATTGAGAGATTTTCCACCACAAAAAACATGACATATCATTCTATTGCTATCATAAATAAGCAAGAATCGCTCTTTCAAATGGCGCCGTTGCCGGGGAGGCAATAAACGCAATAGATTCACTTCATTATTTTTTAATATTCTGAGTTGTGCAGTTATCTGATCTTTTTTTTTTTTGTGCGAGGAATCTGATGGGGCGACAGGCACAGCAGAGCGATGACATTGACCTTAAACGACGAACACGGCAGAGATGATCTTTTTGGTGGACCTTGATGCCACCTGGAGGCCAACAACAGGAACACATGAGCCTTGATCCTACGCACATAGGCTTATGGAGGAGCCTGCTCCTGATTTAGTCATTAGAGCTTAGTTTAGATTTAGTTTAGATAAACATTAGAATTTAATTTCTATCTTTTGGACCCTTGTCGGATATTTTTGGGAACGTGTTTCCAATGTTTCTTTATTTCTTATCGCTCTTGTATGCGGGAGCGCATTTTCGGGAGCATGTTCCCATTTATTTAGATTATAGGACAATTCGAATTGTTTGAATTGCATGTTAGTTAGTTAGTTAGATTAGGTCTGTTTGCTTATTATTATTATTGAAAAAAAAAATTTGAATTGCCTACTAGAAGCTGCATATCTATAGGACAACCATCTAGGACTGAAGGAGCAGCATCTATTTTATTTTTACTGTATTGCATACATTATTGCACGAAGAAAGCTGGAGTAAGGTACATCTTCTCTTGAGCATCAATTACCTGTCATGCATTTGCATTTAACCTAAGTCTAAGACCACTAAAGTGCTTGAATCGAATTAATTCAGTGGTCACTTTAAAAATTGGGACTACTAAGAGGTTGGACCTTAAAATCTGACTTAAAATTGTGTGCAAAAGGATCTTGTTTGCGAAATTTCAAAACTCAAAACATGATCGTATGATTGCACACCTAAGACACTGTGCACCTCACACATAAGGTCACTAGATAAATTTCTACCTCTCATCTTTTGCACCACAAGGGAAGTTAGTCAGAAATCAACAAGCTTATCCACCAAGTTACTTCGGTTCCTCGTGTGTGGGCTCGATTCGAGACTTCCATCCCTTGCGAGTAGGTTATAGGCACCAGCGAAGGTTGGCCTAGGAAGCATAATTTGTGCAAAACTTGTTTGGCCACCAACTGAACATTTAATTCTAAGACCTACAATCTATTAAAAATAAATCCCACTGAATTTGCATTTGCTTTGACGGTAGAACTCTCTAGGAAGTTTCTGCTTGTGTTCTGAATTCTTCTAAATCCTAAGAGAGTTAAAACTATTTGGCTTAAAGAAATGGATCACCCTTATTCCTATCATTTAGATTATCAGAGTCAATACTTCCCATCTTCTAACCAGGATCCCATGCCCTGAGCGTATCCATCCTTTGATGGGTACATTGACAATTCATGAGATCATTCTTATTTTTATCCTGGGAGTACTGGCCTGATAACTCCCACTTTTGAGTAGAGCCTAAGAGCGGGATTTTCCAACCCTAGAATCCCTACTTCTATGCAAACACCCAACCCTCCCACCCTTCATGATTTTTTGTATCGAGGTTGGATCGATACCCCTAGGCAACCAGAGCCTGAAATTGACTATCCTCCCCAACCCGTTAGTAGTAGCCTCTCATCTTTTATGTTAGAAATGAAAAAATAGCAAAAGGAAATGATGGAATCCATGGGAGAGAGGTTGAGGAATAGTCAACAGTTAAACGAAGAAATAACACAGCTTAGCTATGCACGTCCCAGTAATTCTAATCACTACCCATACGACCATGATCATGAAAATAATTCTGAGGAAACCAATGACAATAGGGATCCAGTTTTATGTAGCTATCACTTAGACTCTCCCAATGAGACACGGCCACTAGAGGAGAACGATCATAGTGATTATCCACCTGAGCTTTATTGGAGTCAAAAGCAAGGGAAGATGGTACCTCTTGAGGACCTTGACCCCAATGATAGTATTCTCCTTACCCCTACTAACTCGGGTCAAGGTTGTATTGTTCCTATCACTTCCCCTATTGATTATCTGGTGGAATTCCATTCTACCCTTAGTGAGCCTACTCCTGACCCTCCACTTAGGGAATCAACACTTACCATTCAGCATCCTGAGGATTTAAATGCACCCAATGAAGGTGACCCTAAGGGAATGGCGGATGAATTAGATCAATTTTGGTCTCAGGGATATGAAGAGTCTATTTCAGAGGATGAGGATGCCCCAATAGAGGAACCTGGACTGAAAATATAGAGTGAATCACAGGGGAATTATTTATCATTTAAGGATTTACCTCCAAAGGATATAAACAATATGGTGAAATCCAGATTCCTCCCTTCTTTTGAGAGTCATCCTCCATCAAAACAGGAGTTGATATTAGAGGAGGACAAACAAAATAGTGAGAAGCCTATGGGAGACTCTCGAGGACAAAACACGTCAATTAAGGATTTATACCCCGAGAAGAATAACGAATTCAGTGATATAGGCTTGCTCCAAAATATTAAGACTGATACTCCTTTAGGAATAATTAAGGATACTGATCCAACTCCTAATGAATCACATATACACCCCGACAAAAATTTGAGTGAACCAAATGAATCCGGGGATGAGCTTAATGATAAGGATTCTGATATTTTGACCCTGCCATTAAAGAGTTGTAATTTGGAGTCTACCCTTGATTCAAATATGACTCCGATCATTAATGCTAGGCAGGGTAACGTGAAATTGTCTACAACTATTAGGGAGTATACACAATCTGAATCATTGTTGGAATTGGACCTAACATCGACTAAGCCCTCATTGGACTTAAGCATTACCTTTCAACACTACAAACAACCCTTATACTCCCTAACTGATCCTTGGCTCAGATCTCTGCTCATGTACATTCTTTCTGGAGAACATATCAAGTTAGTACATCCGTGGGTAGAATGGCGAGTGTGGATTGATGCTTATACTTTTAGTCTCGCCATTCAAGGGTTTGAATTAATAATGTTTATATCTTTTACAACCTGTCCTGCTTTGGAGGATCCTTGTTATCATCCACTTATTCCGTTTCGGAAGGTCCCTTTTCATATTCCTTTTGTTATTCCTAGACCTCCCCAGGTAGCCGATGAGGTTTTCTACTTTCATATCTTCTGGCGAGAATTTGGGATTACATTGCATCATCAGCTTACCAACATCTGTGTCTACCTATTTTCTAGGCCCATGCTGTTATGCATATTTTTAGGGCCTAACCTTTTCTGTCTGGAACCAGACTTACAGGTTCCTTCTAAGTTGGGCTACTGACAAAAAATGCAGCGCTTGTTGGGAGGCAACCTAGCGTTCTGAATAACACCATCGTCAGGTGATTTCTTTCCTTTCTCCCCCTGTTTTAATTTTACAATGGGGACATTGTAGGATTTAGGCATGGGGGGGTGCATTTTGCATTTTAGGAAGTATTCATGCATTTAGGTTAGCATAAAAAAAAATCTCTTTTCTTGAGCTGAATGGGTTAGTCCCTAGCAAAATATCTTTGTCATTGGAGGTTTTCTTCATGAATTATTTCTTAAGTTTAGAATCTAGTACATTTACTTCACATGCATGTAGGCTGGGTAATGGATCCTTGTAGAAAACCATTAAGCATTTGTAGTCTACAGAACCCTTGGACAAGTGATAGGGAGTCAGGCATACTATCTTCTAGTAGACCCATCCCATATTTGTGAGATGAAAGTAGAGAGATTACTGGTGCGCTAAGTCTAGTGCAAGGACTCTTAAGTTTTGGATAATTAGATGATGATACTTTAGAGTTAAGCACAGTTTTCGCTCTCTGTTCCTGTGTGCGTACTTTGTGTGAATTCCTGAGAGTCACCAAATAAGGCAGGTACACAGAGATGGAGTCTTAATAAAGTTATGACTATGGTGGATGCTTATGACCATCCTTCATAGAGTCCTCGGCTGAAGGAGGGTAATAGTGTCAAAGGTCAGAAATACACCTGTCCTATCCACTCCTTCTCGGTGCCAAGAATAGGCACTTCCACCAAATAAGCCACACAATATCCTCTTGACCATCATCATCCCTAATAATGCCTCATAAATAAAAGTCTGTATCGTGTTGTGTTGATTAATAAAGAAAGAAAAAGAAAAAGAAAAAAGAAAAGAAAGAAAAAAAAAGAAGAAACAATTAAAAAAAAGAAAAAAAAAAAGAGAAGAGAGAGGGAGAAAAGAAAAAGAAAAGAGTCCAAGGGTATAATTTTGTTGTTGTAACATTGTTTCTGAGGCAATAAAAACACTTATCGCGTTCCACCAAATATGACCCATACCTACCTTTCAGTATTTCTGATCGCCCGAATACTGGTTGAGGACTCTAACTTAGTTGTAGAGTTATTAGGACTTTAATTGAAGTGTGGATGCCATGTGAGGCCACCAAACAGTGAGTACAATTACTAAATCTGGCGAGATTTGTGATCTCAGAAAGAAAAGAAAGAAAAGAGTAAGAGCCAAGGAACATCAAGAGAGCACAGTTGTTTAGCCTCTCTCTAAGTTGACTTATCTAATAGTCTAGAGATCTAGAGTCTGTAGTATTAGACTACATGTAGCACCAGATGAGTGTGTGCCACCTAATATCCATTCAACTCGATATCTCCTACCTAAGCCAAAAGCTAGGGTCAAATTACAGATTATCTTCTACTTTATCCCCAAGGGAAGTAATTGCCTATCCCGACAGAAATATTTACCAAGGGTGAAGTACAAACTCCCAATGCGAATTGGCTCTTCACGTGAATCTGTTACCTAGGCTATTATCACGTCACATTTGTTTGGATCTCCAAAGTTTCGAAACAAGAAAAGAAGAAATCTTCTGATTACTTCTATTATTTTTTCTTTTTGTTAGGGACTAGCAAATCTTAGGCATGGGGGTATTTGATGAGTCCATTTTAATAGATTCTTGTTACGCCTAAGTACTTCAATTCTAACATAATATGTTTGTTAATAATCACATTAGGTCATTAAATAAGTGCATGCAACACTACTTGAGCTTTTATCTATTTTATCTCATTCTATAACTTAGTATGTAATTATTTTATGTTTCATCATTGTAGGAATATATTGTAAGAGACGAGGGGGTTGAATTAAATTTTCCCCTCCCCCAACAGCCACTGGCCTCAACTAAGTCTTCCAGCCAGCCTCAACATCTCCTCAACAACTGTCGGCCAAAATTAGTAAGGGATTTAAAAATCCCTTGACTTGCGAATGGGGGAGGGGATAAAAGAGGCTTGGCAAAGGAGAGGAGGGTCATCTTCTTCTTCTCTGCCCTTGCGGGGAATTATCTCCACCTTCCCCACCGTGGAGAGAGCATGCACTGTGGAGAAGGTGTGCACGGTGAATCCAGTCACGCCCTTGCACTGCCCACTATCAAGCCCATGCCAGCCTTCCCTCACCGCAGTTGCAACTTCCACCGCCTATCCACTGCACGCGCGCGCCCTTGCAACCAGGCCAGCCTGCCTCGCTGCACCATCCTCTCCACTGCCACCGTGCGCAAAGGACCTCTCCACCACAAGTGCACACCACCTTGCACCGGCGCTACTGCCCCCACCGCCCCCTGCAAGCCCTACCCGTAGGCACTCACGCCAACATGCAGCCCTGTAGGCACGCTGCACCAGCGCTTGCAGGCAGTAGCCACCCACAGGCGCCCACGGCACAGCCCCGCCCGCAGGCACCCCCACGCCTCATCTTCTCCTGCAGGCGCGCCCTCGCTAGCGCCCGTAGGTAGCCAGCCAAGTCTGCAGACGCCCACGCCTGTAGGTCGCAACTACCTGCAGGTGACCCATGCAAGGCCACTCCAACCACGCCCTAGCACGCCCTTGCGTGCTTGGCCAGCGCACAGCCGCGTGGGTTGCAGCAATGCCCTTCCTCCTCTCCACGCGTGGCAATCCTCCTCCAACAGAGCCAACAGATCGACGGCCATTCTCCACCGTCCGGCTGCCGCATCACCATCATCGTAAAGCACGCGTCGAGGTGCACCACCCCATCGACTCTTGCCGCCAACCGTGCATGGCCGTCCATGCGAGGAAGAGAGAGGAGAAATCCTCTATTTTCTCATCAATTAATATTTACATTTAATGCCATTGCCATTTAGATATTCATATTTTATTCAGGCCACATTACATTGATACACTTATGGTTTCCTGAAATTACTTCACTTGTGTTATGTGCATCATTTAACTGTGAATTTTGAATCAGATTTGCATGCAAGTTAAATTTACATGATATGCCAATACACATGCATCATATACATATTTTTGGAGCTTAATTCCTGACGTGCAAATTGCATAAATACCCCTTAACTTTTAAAGAAATTGCAAGCTCCATTTAAAATAGCATATTCCTCACATTAAAATCATGTAAGTGTCTGCAAACAGCATATTCCTCTACTCTTGAATTTATTGGCCTATTCCTCCCTGTGGATGCGACATCTTTATTATGATTAAATTTGATATTTAGTTTTGATTGAGAGATTTTCCACCACATAAAACACAATGACATATCATTCTATTGCTATCATAAATAAGCAAGAATCTCTCTTTCACTCATGCCCATTTGGTGCAACTGAGCACACCATGTGTTCACGTTGCTGCTGCTTGATGAGAATTCAGCAGTCGAATTTTAGTGCACCTTCTCATGCTCTTGATTTGAGGCAAGGAGGCGCTCAAACTCGCATCCGCAGCTTGGGAGATCCCTCTGTGACCATTACGCTACGAGCGTGAGTGTGTCACATTTTTGAATTTTATTCCACACACTCTCAACCATTGGATGGAAACCAACGGTTGAGATCACAATTGCGTTGATGTGAATGAGGGATGCCGATGGCTTTGGGCGGCCTGGATGATGCCATGTGGTATCCTCTGGGGCATCCATCTTCTTTCATTCGTAGGCAGTGCCACGGATGTCGAATTGGATAGATTTTCACATCGTTAGGTTGCGATCGTCGATCCAAACCCATCTATGGGTTGGATATATCATCTGAGGTACAGATTTATACCACCTTGCCCCTTGACCTTTGATCTTCCTTGGATTACATCTGATGCTTCGGAGGTCTGATCAGGGTGATCTTGGAAGCTTTGAACTCTGATCGTTGCCCTGATCAGATTCGTACGGTTGGATCTTCAATCTGAGGCCCCAAAATGATATTGCCCTATCCCTTAGTCATAAAAGGCCAAATTAACCTATAATTTGTACAAACTAACCTAAATGCAGAATGATGCATGCTATGTAATATTTATAATGCTGAATGCAATTATACACTTAAGAACAGGCATAAATAGACATTTTATGTGAAATAGATGTTTCTACATCACACCTCCATGCCTATCTTTTACTAGTCCTTAGCAAAACTACATGCTATTTATGAAAGAATTAGGATTAAATTACTTTGTCAATAGTTATTTCTCAACACTAGGACATTTCTACTAAAGACTTAACTACCTAGACTTAACAATGCTCGGGTGTCTGCCAAAATGCTGACCACCCAAGCCCTTACCTTATTTAAACGTAAATACATTTCTTTTCTTTCTTTTTCTTCTTTTCTAATTTTTTTGATTTTTTTGAGTTAACAGTTTTAGGAGAACTTTCTACAGCTACCCAACCAACCCAAGACTCGAAAGGAACTCTATGTGCTAAGTATCTTTTAGTGAAACTATAATAGACTCACTAATCGATAACTAGAATGGACTTTAGGTTTTTGCTCCCTTAGGTGACCTTAAAAAGAAATTACGCCTAAAGGTGTATCTGTCCGGCTGGTAACTTTCTCCCTGATTTTTATTTTTATGGGGACAACACAAGGGCGAATCCAGTGTATATCTCCCCGACTTATTCTACTTCCCTACTTCTTCTTAAGTGTTTAGGAATTATTTATGCATTCTTGTGAGCTAGGTTCTGGACAACTGACCAATGGGATGTTACCCACAGTAACTTGCCAACCATACTCATGGAGTAAAGTGTGGCTTATTTCTTTTTTTTTATTCTCTTTTTTTTCTTCTTTTCTATTTCTTTTTTGGGGATATTTTTCTATTTTTTTCTTTTTTTTTCCTAAGTAGGTGGCTTCCTTAATCTAAAATTTACCTAAAGGTAGCAAAAAGAGAATGGTCGTGTGGCTAGGCTCTAGACAACCGACTAATGGGTTGTTACCCACAACAACTTGCTAGCCATATCACCCTAAAAGGTTCATTAGCTACCCAATTTCTGTTAAAACTATAGAAAGGCGAGTCAATACAAATAGTGTGTAGATGCTTAGACTATAAGTTCCATCAAATTAGAGTCATATACTTATCAGCCCAACTTATTTAACTAGTTAGAAATGAATTCAGAATGGTGAGGACTCGAGAAACAAGTCCACATTTTAGTGGACACCTAGGTTGATTAAGCCCGAACACTTGAAGAATCTAAGTGTTCAGGTCCTATCATATCATTCCGTAAAGTTGAAAAACTTTGATGCCTAAGTTCTCTTTTCCTAATTCAACTTTTATTTTTAAAAATAAAGATAAAATAAAAACAGCCACAGAGCTAACAAAATAATTCAAATAAAGATATCCACCCCCCATGCCTATCTAATGCAATGTCCTTATTATATTAAAAAGTCATGAAAAAGAGCAGAGTAGAGAAGAAAGCACCTGAATTTCGAGGTTAACAGGTCAGCTGCAAGATGAAAATAGATTTTATACATGTTAAGTTTACTGCCTTCAGCTAGGCACACTATACAAACAAAGAAGAAATCAAGAATTCATTGGTGTGAGTCAAGATTAAAATAAGCAAATTGATTTTATGATGTGCAAGGAGAAGATGTCCACAGATGCGGACAAGATTGTGATGCAGACCCATGCTCCACGGTTAGGTGGTTCTAAGGTTTTAGATGAAAATTACCCAGAATTGGAGATCATTGTGCAAACGAGGCTAGGCCTACGGCTTATGAGGATGCAACCCAAGTCCAAAAAGTTGAACAATAGAAAAATTTGTATCAAAAAGATAATCAGTTAAATTGTGCTTAGGTTGAAAATGTCATAAGGGTCATAGTAGAAGGTTGGTGGTTTCAAGTCTATAGGAACCCTTAGACCCAAATTTCTGCTTCCCTCGAAATTTACTTCCAAAATCTTCATTTCCTAGTATCTAACCTTCATAATCATAATTTCAGATTTCGGAACCTCCTGCATGTTATTCACCCCCTCTAAAGTTTCCAAGTCCAAGATTTGTGGTTGAATTAGAATTGACTTGGCTCCAGTGAACTCAAAAATAGAATCATCATTATGCTCAACGGGATATATGTGAGGACTGGGGTTATTGATTAAATCCTCCATTAACTCAGGATCTAAATCCTCCATGTCAACCCAAGTAGGATCACAATCTTTAGTTATAGGGCCATCAAATAATTCATCGAATTCCTCATGCCCAGTTGTCTCACTAAAATTATTTTCCTCAAACTCAGGTGTGACTTCATGATGTGTAATTACTCAACACAGTTAATTAAGGTTAAAAGTCTTAATTAATTGTGTAGGAAATAACTTAGGTTAACTTGAATTGATATCAATTAGGTAGTATAGGGTCAAGTTAACCTAACATTTAAGCTTTTTTTTAACTGGTTGAGTTCAGGTCGTTCACTGGGAGGTATATTTGTAATTTCAATTTGCCAATCTTATTAGTTAAATTAATGGTTAATTAATTACTATAATAATTACAATATATGATTACAACATATGTTAAGCTCATGAATAATTACACAAGATAATAGACAATTAAAGCATGCAATTATTTCATAAAAGAGAAATGTATACGAATGATTTGCAATTATATCGAATAGAAGAATATTTATTACAATTTTTACAAAGTTACAAACGTATAAAATGCTTATATGAATAGCAAAATCCTTTGAGCAAATGGAAACAAATTACTAAAAACATGCCTCTTAGCCTTCTTCAAACGTTTGCTCAGAAGATTGGATGACTTATCTCTTTATTCTTTCTTTCTATTTCAACCCTTCTCTCTATTCTCTTTAAGCTCTCTCTCTTACTTTTACTTCGTTTCTTCTCTTTTATTAACTTAACTTCAGCTCTTATTCTCTTTTATCTTTCCCTTTGTTCCTTCTCTATGTCCTTCATTTAGTTCATCTCTACCTCTCCTTCTTTATCCTTACTTAACTGTTTTAACACTTTAGCCCTTATTCTTTTACTGTGCACGAGCCCATACTTAACCCATTTAACAAAAATTTGTTAATGGGTGACCCAAGCTTTTTAGGGATACACAACACTCTGTAGGGTGGGACTAGACCCTACTAAGCCTGGGCCTAATATTAGGTGTATTTTTATCCATTTAAGCCTAACCATGCACATTCTCAAGCCCATTACGCCTACACACGCTCGCTCGCCCATTCCGGGCACACATAGGCACACGCCTGCACACACACACATGCATGTGCACGCACGTGCTTAATCAATGCTTAGAATAGGTATAGGTTTTGTTTGTGCACCCAGCATTGTCGACTGAAGCATTGGGTGCATGAAAACAAAATATACTAAGGCACTGCTTCTCATCACCCCGAGGTGGGACTAAACTCGCCAGCTCTCCTTCTCTGCAAGCTAAGTCCAGACAAATCTTCAAAGGAAGATTCCAGATGACTCAGGAATCCAAATCGAGCATATAAGAGCTCAATCGAAAGCCCTAAAGGTCTTCTACACAATTTTGGCTTCAATTTAATATTTGGGTCACATTTGATCCATGGATTCAGGAGAGACTTATGGCTATTCGTTAGGCCAGAATGAGCCTGCAGAAGGTGAAGACTCAGGATATCGACGTGCAGTGAAGAATTACCCTCAATTGAGAGTCTAGGGTGTTTCAAGTGACCATTTCGTGCAAGTTGAGAAGGAACTGAGGATGAGCAAAGCTTCAGGAAAGGTTCAGAAGCTAGAAGCTTCAAAACTCAAGTTAGGGCTTAGAATTCAAGGTCAAATCAGTTCAACAGAAAGATAGATTCATTAGAAATTGATCTAAGCCAATTCAGTGACTCAAGAGGAACTAATCTGAGCAATTATTGGTTCCAAATTTCAATAGAATCTCAAGAACAGTGTTGGGTTCTAAAACTAACCCAAAATGTTCAGAAACTGACTTGCAAGAAATCCTCAATAAAACATAGTCAAATTAATCTTAAACATTTTCAAATCATTCCAGAAGTTTAATCAATCCCTTAAACCTAAAATTTATCCTCTTAACCTTCAATGTCAAACAAGAGTTGACCTCTTAAGCTCAAAATTTGACTTTTGGATTTAATGCTTGCAGAATCAAATCATAGACCTAATTAGGTCTATTTCATCCTCAGGAAACTATTGCGCATCTTAGATTTAGGTTTTGATAACTCCAGAGGTGCTCTCAGATCCATCGCCTGAACTCGAAATAAGGTATTTTCGACATATCAGAGGAGGAGTTCGCAGACCTTTCTAACACTTGGAATAAGTTTATTGGTTCTACTCATGCTTTTGGATCTATTTCCAATCTTAAATCCTCAAGAGAATTCGTCTCTCCAACTCTACCAGAGTTGGAGAAGATGACGATCAATATAGAGATATAAACAGTTGCATAAGGATATCGTGTGTGATTCTTGATTCTAAGATCACATAGAAGTGATTGGAGCTTTTGAGAGAGTTCTGAAGGCTGAGGCAAAGATTTGGTTCGTCGAAGCTCATCGGAGCTCTGGTGAATGCCGTATGAATTCGATAGATGTGATTAGTTGATGAAACATATTAAAAATGATCTTAAAGGTTTCCCAAGGGCACAATAACCTCAAGTGCTAAGCAATTGTTCCAATTAATAAACAAACTTAAAGATTTATCTTGAAATCAGTTGAAGTAGATTTTGAGTTCACCTGAGCTCCATATTGATCCTCTCACTCAATTGAGTTAGAGGAAGGACTCAGATGAGTCTTGTGATGGTGAGGAGTGAGTGATTAGGTGGCAAAACTCCTCTTGAGCCGCCATTGATTGCAAGCTCAGGAGGTTGAGGTGTTAATTAGGCATTTCTTATATATTTGTTAATTAGGTTAATTAAGAAGTGGATTAGGGCCTTGAAGTGGTGTAAGAAATGATGAAGGGGACTAGTGGATGTGTTCAATGCCAGAGTGCCTCCCCCATGGACAGCAGAGGTCTCTGGTAAGGTGTGATGGATTAGGCACATAAGCTGATATAAGTGTGTAATTAGTGAAGTAGAAGTGATCATGAGAAGTTTTCGAGTGTGGAGAGTGATCTAAAAAGATGAAACATTGCTCCTGATGAGCTCAAGAAGCTCATTAGAGCTAAAGAAGATGACAGAAAACTAAACATTTAAGCTACGGTAAATTAACTAACTAACTCGACTAAGCTACTCTACACTAAACTAGAAACCTAATTCTACTATTACCTAAACGAAGGAGGTAGAGATCTCCATCGAAGTGTCGTGACGGAGGAAGAAATCAGAAGGTTGGAGGAAGAGCTCCGACGGAGAAGAAACGGAGGGGAAGAGGGACGAAGATGCGGTGCAGCCTCGTCGTTAGGGGCAGCAGAGGAAGGCAGAGGTCGGAAGGTGGTCAAGGCTTCGAAGAAGTTCGGAGGAAGGTGGTTAGGAGTCACCAGAGGTTGAAGAAGAATATCCTATTGAGCAATCTATTGGGGGAAGGTGGGAAGGGATCGCTCCCCGAAATCGGAGGTCAAGGGGGCTATTTATAGGTGATGAAGCATAAGGGGCTTGCATCTAGACACAATCACGTCTAGGTGCAAGGGTTTAAGGTGTTTCATCTCCGGCGATGGTGAAGTCGCCATGTCAGAGTTTGTTAGGCTAGGGAATATCGGCACCGTTGGATGTATTCGTGGCGGTGAGCGGAAGGCTGACGACAAGGGAGAAAGTGTGCAGTCGTGAGATGGGGGGTGATTGGGTGATGTAGACACCAGTCGTCCATAGCTGTTAAAATTTGAGGAAGAAGAAGAAGATGGAAGTGTTGTGCACATAGGGACCTATATGCAAAGAAAACTAAGGACCTATTTGTAGGAAAGGACTTAATTGACCCAAAAAATTGAGGACCTAAACACAAATAGTTGATTTTTAGGCCTATTTTAATTTATTTCTTTTTCAAATTTTTATATATGATTATAAATTAGGTAAATATTATATGTATGCCTTGAATTTATGTTTTTTCCCTTTTATCTATATTTAATTAAGTGACTAATTTACTTAAATTAATTAAATACTTAGTCATAAAATTAACTAAGTTTAAATATTAAGAAGGTAGCTAAATGTTTAATATTTGAGTCCAAATTATTAATTAAATTATTAATAATATTAATTGATATTTAATTTAGTATTTTTAACTTATTTGAGAGGTCCTACTTATTTAATCCCTTATAGTATAATTAACCCTGTATTAAGTATATTCTTAGCTAATCAACAAGGGAATCTAGTTAATTAAGGGTAATTAAGAGTCATGATGAGTCTCTCATCATACCACCAAGCCAAAGTTTTTCTAGGCTCTAGCAAAATTAGCCAAAAAATATGATGATTTAAGCAGTAGGGTGATTAAATAATCATAAATAATTATACAGTAGTGGAATGCTTAGGTCAAAATTTTTTTAATATTCATATTTTTTTCAATTTTTTGTATATTAAATAAATATCCATAAATATACAGAGCGTTAGCAAGAATCCACTTACAATGCACTCAAAACCCTAAATACTTCTCTTAAATATGTATTCACATAAACAGAATCTTGACGGGAATTTCTTTTGGATGTGAACCTTGAAAACCCATTTATTTTCTGTATCCATTCTAAACTCTAATACAAAAGAAGTCAAGATGACCAAGTAAACAGAACTCAAAGTCTGGAATTTAAATTCTAACTCAAAAATTCAACAAACATAGGTTTAATCCTTAAGTTTGTGAAATCCAATTTTTACCAACCCAGCTTTTGCAAATTAACTAGACACCCTTTAATAACCAAATTTAGAGTAGAGTAAAACCCCTAACCAACCACCCCACAGCACCAAGGACAGACTTCTAGACCTAGGGTTTTGTTAATCTATAACCTTTAAGCTTTAACCGTTAGTCTCCAAAACCCGATTTCTTAGGCTTCACTGCCCAATGCAAAGGTTCAGTAGCTATGATTTTAGGGCATCCATGCTCATGAATAGACTCATCCTAAATGCATCTGAAGTTGCAAAAATCCAAACCTTAAGACATAAATTTCCAATCTAGGTTATTCCAATTCAAGCCTTTAGCTTGGCCTTACTCAGAGTTGGTTGCTTTCTCCTCACCATTTTTCTATCCCGAGGTCAACACTTTTTGTGTATATCTCCCCGGTGGACCACTGGGTCTCTTATTCCTATATTTTTTCTCCGTATTTTTTTCAATGTTTTTCTATAGGTTAAAACACCCATATGTGGCGAGGTGTTTTCATTTGATGGAGGAAAGGGTAGCATCCTTTTGTACCGAGATGTTTTATTTGGTGGATAAAACTTCATAAGCATCCATTTGTGGCGAGATGCTTAACTGCAGTGTGTATAAATTTTTTCTTTTCTTCTTTTCTTTTTATCCTCATTTTTCTTACCAATACAATACTCTAATTCCTTTTTCTAGGTAAGTGGCACATCCTTCACCCTTTCAAGAGCTGCCCTGCGGAAATCCTTGGACTAAGGAGGATTTAGAATCGATCTCTTAACCTTTGTGTTTTTGTGGTCTCAGATGCCAATAAGACAATTCTAATGTGTATGAATTTTGGACACTTAGGTTACATAGCTTTCAAACCAGAGCATGGACAGCAAAGCCTTTCACTCTCAGGTCCCTTAAACCATTAGTATCATCCTGCAAGATTTGTCAAAATGTAACTCGCTAAGTCTAGCTGAATGTCCTCAATTGTTTACGCTAACTATAGCTTGTTAGACCTTGTGGATAAGAATTCTACCAACTCTTTACTTAACCAACTCTAGGTATCTAGTCTTTTTACTCAACTTGGTGGTAAAAACAAATATTCAAAAATCATAAGGATTTAATCTAGTCATATTGATCAAGAAAGTTACAATTTAATTCCAAAATTTAAGTCTTGTAAAACTTAATGCATCATAGTTACTTAAGTTCAGAATCAAGAGCGAGAAAAATAGATCCTATAGGGTTTCGGACTCTAACTCAAGAAAAATCCCGTTCAAAATTTGTAAACAAATGCATGTTTTTGAAAAGGTATTTAAGATAAAGTCCAAAGTAGGGATTCAATGCTCTTTACAAATTATACACTATTTACAAATAAATATATTTTTGGTTTTTGACCTAAAAAGAAAATTAAGCTCCTTAATTACTACTATAAATATTTCAAATATGTTTACTTATTTTAGTTATTCTTCACTTCCTTTTATAGAATCCCCCTATTATTATTTTTATCATTATATATATTTTTTAATTTATATATTTATATATTTTCATTTTTATGCTTTATAAATTTTTTCAAATTTTTATGAAGTTTTTCAAAAATTTTCAAATTTTTAGGTATTTTTATTTTTTCAATTTTTGTTATTTTTATATTTTTTCTTTTATCTACCAATACACTTAGAGTATTAATATTTCACTTCACACCCACCCAAGCCAAAATGTTATAGTGTCCTCATTGTAAGAAGGGTGAAAAAGACTCTATACTTCACTTAGTATAGGGTGACGGAAGGAGTTGTATAGAGGAGATAAAAGATCTCTGTGCAAATGATTTCAAGTCTGATAAGAGTCAGAGTGGTCAATCGGACTAAGTGAAGAGTAGGCAAAATAAGGAAGTGACAAATATAGCACAAACTTAAGTGTATAAGTAGATGAAAGTGTGGAAAGTGGGAAACAACCATATATAAGGTGTGGATGGATGGATGCTAAGTTTTACGCCTTCAGCTAGGTGTAAACCCTAGAGAATTAATGGAGCGTGTAGTAGTCTCCAACAAGACCCAAGACATGTGTTTCCAGAAAAGGTTTAAGGCATTGACCATTGACTTTGAAGGGTTGATTCTTATTGGGTTCGGTGATTTCAACAGCTCCGTTTTCGAAGACTCTAATGACATCAAATGGGTCTATCCATTTGGATCTAAGTTTACCAGGGAAGAGTTTTAGATGGGCATCAAAGAGCAACACCTTCTGACCAGGTGTGAAAGATTTTTGGGAAATGTGTTTATCATGGAAGGCTTTTAATTTTTCCTTGTACAGCTTAGAATTCTCATAGGAAACATGTTAGAGTTCCTAAAGTTCACTAAGCTACAACCTACGGTGATCACCTTCCTTCGCGAGGTCAAGATTACAACCTTTAATTGCCCAATAGGCTTTGTGTTCAACTTCTACGGGAAGATGACAGGGTTTCCCATTAACAAGTCTGTATGGTGACATGCCTATGGGTGCTTTGTGAGCAGTCCTATAAGCCCACAAAGCCTCGTCTAAATGGGAAGACCAATCCTTCCTATCAGGTTGGATTTTCATCTGAAGGATCTTTTTGATCTCCCGATTAGAGACCTTAGTTTGCCCATTAGTTTAGGGAAGATAAGGTGTAGCAATATAATGTGTGACCCCATATTTTCTACGTAAACTCCTAAACTGGGAGTTATTGAAGTGGGATCCACCATCAGAAATGATAGTACGTGGTACCCCAAAACGAGAGATGATATGACTCTGAATAAAAGGAATGACAACTCTATGATCATTTGTGCATGTGGGTATGACTTTGATCCAACAAGAAACATTATCAATAGAGAGTAAAATATACTCGAAGCCAAAGGAAGATGGAAACAGATTGATAAAATCATGCCCCAAATGTCAAAGATTTCACAGACAAGAATCGGGTTCAGAGGCATCATGTCTTTGCATGTCATGCTACCAAGAGTTTAGCAATGACTACATGCCTTACAATATGTTTGCGAATCCGCAAAAAGAGTAGGCCAATAAAACCCACACTGCAAAACTTTTGCAGCAGTCTTATGACCAGAAAAATGACTGCCACAAGCCTGGTCATGACAAAAAGATGGGATATGTCAATCTCAGAAGATACACAACACCTGATGATTTGATCATTACAGAGTCAGAACAGATACGGATCTTCCCAGAGATAGTCTTTGGCTTCTGATTTGAGTCATGATTTGTGATTCCCATCCTAGTCAGGAGGAAATTGATGTGTAATAAAATAATTCACAATATCGGCATACCAAGGAAGATTAGAAGATATAGTCAAAAGATGTTCATCAAGGAAATGTTTAGTGATTGGAGGAGAAGACTCTATATTCTCAGAAGGAAGGTGGGAAAGGTAGTCAGCAATGACATTCTGTCGTCCCTTCTTATCATGAATTTCTAGGTCAAATTCTTGTAAAAGCAAGATCCATCTGATCAACCTAGGTTTTATGTCCTTAGATAGAAGGATTTTGATTGCAGAGTGATCAGAGTACACAATGATTCAAGATCCAAGGATATAAGATTTGAATTTTTCCAATCCAAATACTATCTCTAGTAATTCCTTTGCACATCATTCAATGTCTTACTAGCGTAGTAAATCACTAAAGGATTTTTCTTGATTTTCTGTCCTAAAATAGCTCCAACTGCATAATTAGATGCATTACACATGATTTCAAAAGGTAGATTCCAATCAAGAGGTTGTAGAATAGGAGCATGTGTAACTCTGTCTCTCAAAATATTAAATGCAGATATACACTCATTCATCTCAAAAACCATATCTTTTGTGAGGAGATTCGTGAGTGGTTGGGCAATCTTCTAAAAATAAGTATAAATCTTCTATATAATCCAACATGCCCGAGAACTGTTCGGATGCCTTGATCGAGTCAGGGATTTGTAGATTTAAGATTTGATTGATCTCGGCTCAATCTACTTGGATGCCTTGTTTAGACACGAGATGGCCAAGTACAATGCCCTCTAGAACCATAAAATGGCTCTTCTCCCAGCAGAGGACAAGATTCACTTCAATACATCTTTTTAAGATCTTCAACAGATTATCAAGACAACTATCAAAAGATTCTTCAAAAATTGAGAAATCATCTATGAATACTTCCATATATTCACCCACAATCTTGGTAAAAATGGTTAGCATGGAATGCTGAAAAGTCGTGGGTACGTTGTAAAGCCCAAATGGCATCCTTTGGAAATCAAAGGTTTCGAAGGGGCAGTTGAAAGTCATTTTCTCTTGATCTTTGGGGTGGATTGCAACTTGATTGTATCAAGAGTAACCATCCAAAAAGTAGAATAACTTATTACCAGCAAGTTTCTCAAGGATTTGATCAATGAATGGTAGAGGAAAGTGATCCTTGCTTGAACCATCTTGAGTTTGCAGTAATTGATGCAAACCCACCACGAATTTGTAATTCGTGTGGGAATGGTTTCTCGAGATTCAGTTTTGATTATTCACGTGAAAATTCCCTCCACAAGAGGCATCGACTAGATTGCGAATGCTCTCTTGCAATCCATAATAAAAGATATGCATGAGTTGCCAGTGAAGGATGTCATGATGTGGGCATTTCCTTTGCAATTCATGAAAGTGCTCCCACGCTTCATGAATTGGTTCCCCTTTGTTTTGAGTAAATGTAGTGATAACTTACCTAATGGCATTGGTGTGACCTATAGGGAGGAATTTCTTCAAAAAATGCATATTTGAGTTTGTTCCAAGTCGAGAGAGGTCGTGCGATCGTGTGATACCAATAAGCGACTTTATCTTTGAGGCTAAAGGAGGACATTTTCATGAGTAGGATTTCTCGGCTTTGATTTCGAGGACCAAGAGTCTATGATAAATTTTTTAGATCTTTAATATGTTGGAATGGATGCTCAGATGAATACTCGTGAAAGTGTGGGATTAGACCTATAATATTTGGCTTTAATTTTGGGTTATTTTTGAAGGTTCGTCCCTACCAGGAGGGGTGACGTAATAATAATTGCGGAATTGAATATATAAAGCAATATCACAAAAATAAGCAATCGCACAATGTACACAAAGATTTTTAGGTGGAAACCCAAACCGGGTGAAAACCACCACCTAACCCTCTCGAGTTAGGATTTTCCGATCAACCTAGTTGATCAAATCCACTAACCGAATCACTTTGAACGAGGGTGATTCAACCTCAATACAACCACGCTACAAGTACGAGGGTAGCGTTCCTCAACCCTTCTCTCCACGAGAAGGATTTTGCCCCACGAGGGAGACGGGAATTCGCAAAGCGAATACCCAACCAGAATACAAAGATAAAATAAACAACAGTCCTATAGAGCCAACAAAATTAAACCTAGCTTCTATAGGAAATAGGAAACTCCCCTTTGCAAGGAGTGCGTCGACGATGACGCGGTGCGTGTGCCACGCGATGGCGCTACGTCGCTCTCGTTATCAACAGCGGGAGAGCGGGCACGCAAACTGTTTGATGCTCTCAAGATGTAGAACTTGAGCTTGGAGAGCAAGAACTTCTTGGACACAAGAGTGTGAAAATGTGTAGCTAAGTGTATCCAAGTGTATTTCTAAGTGTCTCTTATGTTTTCTAAGTTGTGTTTTAGTGTGTAAAGGCTCCCCTCTATTTATAGAGGCCTTAGGAAGGTTTTGGAAGGCTTGGAAAAGCTTCCATAGCCGTTGGGTGCAAAGCCCAAGAGAATCAGGCCGAAATCAGGACAATGATTACATTTGATAGGGTCATCAGACGTCTAACTCTGGCATCAGACGTCTGGAAGGCCACTTTAAGACGTCTGATTTCAAGGTCAGACGTCTGATTCTATGCGGGTTTCTCCCTGACTTGAATCAGATCTAAACAGGGTTTTTGTACAAGTCCATCAGACGACATAGAGGACGTCTGGCACTAAGTCTGGACGTCTGGAAACCTACTTTTACCGTGGGAATTGATTTCCAAACGTTGCAATGGCTAGAAAATCTCTGAGAAGAGATTTTGGGTCAGCCGAGGCAAAACGGTCATTTATCAGACGTCTGTGAAGTCCTATGGACGTCTGATAAGGCTCTAACGGTCATATTCTTGAGTGTCTTCTAAGCCAGCCAACGGTCCACTAACTGGACGTCTGGCAAAGTCATCAGACGTCTCCTAAGACGTCTGGTATAAGGTCTGGACGTCTGAATTCATCAGACAGAACTAACTATGTCCAGCCTAACAGTTATCAGACGTCTGAAACAACAGTCAGACGTCTTAAAATCCTTTATCAGACGTCTGATTAGTGAATTAGACGTCTGGAAAGTCTGTTTTAACCCTATATTGGTTTTCTAAGTGTTCTACAGAAAACCTACGTATCCTAGGGTTGTGCAGGTGTTCCTAGGACTACTGTTAGGGTTCTTTGAGGCTCTTTAACATAATGTCTAAGGAAAATAAAGAGCAAGAAAATAAATACAAGAGATACATGAAAGGATAAAAAAGAATCTATCCTATTCTTCTTGTCTTCCATCTCCAATCTTTCGCTCCACGCGAACCTCCTCTATTTTCCGTCAAGCTCCTCCAATCCGTCCTGGATGCGAGCTCGAACTCCGTCTAAACACGTCCTCATTTGCAATTGACCTGAAATCTAGGACTCAAATTGCAAATGTTAAATAACACGTGTTTTGTTATCATCAAAATAAATGATCGTGGTGCTCTAGCACCAACAATCTCCCCCTTTTTGATGATGACAAAACCGTAAATAATAATGCATAAAATTCTCCCCCTTTTTGACATTATCAAAAAAGGTTTAATTGATTTTACATTTCTTATAACTCCCCCTTAAAACATGCTCTTCTATGAGTTTCTTTTAACAAAGGTAATATCCTCCCCTTTTTGTAACAACAAGATAGCTATTATTTTTCTCCCCCTTACTAAAGGAAATTTAGCTACCTTATATCTCCCCCTTAAAAATTGACAATTAGCTCATCATTTTTTAACTCCCCCTATCTAAATACTTATGATAATAAGATAGGGTTAAGAATTTTTACCTCACCTACCATGGCCAATAAAATGGCCCGAATGGTGGTGGTGGATGCCACATCGGATGGGGCTCCCATCCGTAGCTTGGAGGCCCGGGCATCGGCGCCGGTCTCCAATCTGGTGGTCGACGTGCGGCGGGTCCGTCGTTTGTTCGCCGTCTCGTCGGTCTTCTTCTTCTCCTCTTTGGTCTACTCATTGGTTCTCCCAACTTAAGTTGACCAGCCTTTAGTTTGTAGGTCCAGTCCTTTATGTTGTAGTCATCCCTGAACCCTACAAAACAAGATTCTAATTTTTTGTTTGGTATCCAAGTGGGCTTGGATCCGGATTTGTTAGCGGGTCTCCTTGATGGAGATCCTTTCTCAACCTTAGGGCTATAAAAATCATCTACTTTGTTGATTAGTTTGTTAGAGCTTTCCCTAAGACATGCAATTTCTCTTTCTATAGTATTTATCTTAGTCTTTAAATCAGAAATTTCTATTTTTAGACTATCATTTTCCTCAATCAATTTATTATTTTCATTGATGAGGTCTTGATTTTCTAATAATAGGTTATTATCCTTAGGACTAGTTTCTATGTCCTTGAGTTATTTTTCTAACCTATCATTTTCATTTCTAAGAAAACTAAGGTTCTTTTTAATGCCTTTATTTTCTACCCTAAGTGATTTACTAATCTCAAAAAGTTCATTAAATTCTTCTTGAAGATCGAGATTTACCTCGTTGTCTGAGTCACTTTCGCTTTCGCTGTCGCTTCCTCTGGCCATGAAACCGAAGCAAGCGGTTTCTTCTTCTATGGTCTTCTCTTCTTCTTCTTCCTCCGAGCTAGAATCGTCCCAAGTGGCTTGGAACGCCTTCTTCTTAGATTTCTTCTCCTTTTCCTTCTTCTTCTCCTTTTTGAGAAGAGGGCATTCTGGTCGCAGATGCCCTTTCCCGTTGCAGTGGTAGCAACGTCTCGGGCTTTCCTTCTTCTCCTTTTTCTCTTTCTTTAATTCCCTACAAAACTTGGAAAATTTTTTAAGTAAAATTCTAAAGTCTTCGTCGTCGGAACTTACCTCGCTATCCGACGTGGCTCTAAAGGCAAGAGTCTTCTTTAGTTTAGGCTCCGGTGTATCCTTCTTCTTCTGCTTCAACTTAGTCTCGTAGGCCATCAGATTGCCTAGGAGATCTTCCATGTTGAGCTCCTCCATTTCGTTCGCCTCTTCGATGGCGGTGACTTTCTGTTCCCATTCCGGTCCAAGGGAACGAAGAAGCTTCCCTTGAAGCTCCCCGTTGATGAAAGTCTTCCCTAAAGCTTTCAAGTTATTTACTATGAGAGTGAACCTAGTGTTCATCTCACTTAAAGTTTCGTTAGATTTCATAGAAAAAGCCTCAAATTCTTGTGAAAGTAAATTGAGTTTAGAAGTTTTTACCTTAGAGGTACCTTCATGAGTTACCTCGAGTGTGTGCCAGATCTCGTATGCGGTGGCGCATTGCGAGATTCTGTTGAACTCCTCCGGGCTGAGCGCGCAATACAACGCGTTCATTGTTTTCGCGTTGAGAGAGAGCTCCCGGATCTGCTGCTGCGAGTATCCTCCGGCGGGTTTCTCTGGGATGTCGAAGGGGGTCACGCACCTGGCCCAGACTGTGAAGTCGGTGGCTTGAAGCCACGTCTTCATCCGCAACTTCCAGTAGGTGTAGTTGTTCCCATCAAAGTAGGGCGGACGGGTTGTGGACTGCCCCTCGGAAATCCTGCTTGTGGAACAGCTTCCCTCCATGTGATCTTTCCGCAGATGTTACTCCTGTCGGCGGAAAACCTGCTCTGATACCAATTGAAGGTTCGTCCCTACCAGGAGGGGTGACGTAATAATAATTGCGGAATTGAATATATAAAGCAATATCACAAAAATAAGCAATCGCACAATGTACACAAAGATTTTTAGGTGGAAACCCAAACCGGGTGAAAACCACCACCTAACCCTCTCGAGTTAGGATTTTCCGATCAACCTAGTTGATCAAATCCACTAACCGAATCACTTTGAACGAGGGTGATTCAACCTCAATACAACCACGCTACAAGTACGAGGGTAGCGTTCCTCAACCCCTTCTCTCCACGAGAAGGATTTTATCCCACGAGGGAGACGGGAATTCGCAAAGCGAATACCCAACCAGAATACAAAGATAAAATAAACAACAGTCCTATAGAGCCAACAAAATTAAACCTACCTTCTATAGGAAATAGGAAACTCCCCTTTGCAAGGAGTGCGTCGACGATGACGCGGTGCGTGTGCCACGCGAGGGCGCTACGTCGCTCTCGTTATCAACAGCGGGAGAGCGGGCGCGCAAACTGTTTGATGCTCTCAAGATGTAGAACTTGAGCTTGGAGAGCAAGAACTTCTTGGACACAAGAGTGTGAAAATGTGTAGCTAAGTGTATCCAAGTGTATTTCTAAGTGTCTCTTATGTTTTCTAAGTTGTGTTTTAGTGTGTAAAGGCTCCCTTCTATTTATAGAGGCCTTAGGAAGGTTTTGGAAGGCTTGGAAAAGCTTCCATAGCCGTTGGGTGCAAAGCCCAAGAGAATCAGGCCGAAATCAGGACATTGATTACATTTGACAGGGTCATCAGACGTCTAACTCTGGCATCAGACGTCTGGAAGGCCACTTTAAGACGTCTGATTTCAAGGTCAGACGTCTGATTCTATGCGGGTTTCTCCCTGACTTGAATCAGATCTAAACAGGGTTTTTGTACAAGTCCATCAGACGACATAGAGGACGTCTGGCACTAAGTCTGGACGTCTGGAAACCTACTTTTACCGTGGGAATTGATTTCCAAACGTTGCAATGGCTAGAAAATCTCTGAGAAGAGATTTTGGGTCAGCCGAGGCAAAACGGTCATTTATCAGACGTCTGTGAAGTCCTATGGACGTCTGATAAGGCTCTAACGGTCATATTCTTGAGTGTCTTCTAAGCCAGCCAACGGTCCACTAACTGGACGTCTGGCAAAGTCATCAGACGTCTCCTAAGACGTCTGGTATAAGGTCTGGACGTCTGAATTCATCAGACAGAACTAACTATGTCCAGCCTAACAGTTATCAGACGTCTGAAACAACAGTCAGACGTCTTAAAATCCTTTATCAGACGTCTGATTAGTGAATTAGACGTCTGGAAAGTCTGTTTTAACCCTATATTGGTTTTCTAAGTGTTCTACAGAAAACCTACGTATCCTAGGGTTGTGCAGGTGTTCCTAGGACTACTGTTAGGGTTCTTTGAGGCTCTTTAACATAATGTCTAAGGAAAATAAAGAGCAAGAAAATAAATACAAGAGATACATGAAAGGATAAAAAAGAATCTATCCTATTCTTCTTGTCTTCCATCTCCAATCTTTCGCTCCACGCGAACCTCCTCTATTTTCCGTCAAGCTCCTCCAATCCGTCCTGGATGCGAGCTCGAACTCCGTCTAAACACGTCCTCATTTGCAATTGACCTGAAATCTAGGACTCAAATTGCAAATGTTAAATAACACGTGTTTTGTTATCATCAAAATAAATGATCGTGGTGCTCTAGCACCAACAATTTTCCTCAACGGGAATCCTAACATTAGGCTCTACTAGTGCATTAGATGGATTATATTAGTCTCGGAGTAGAGGCCTAGGATGTGGTGGAAGAACAAAATTCGGTGGATCAAGACCCACCTCATGTCGAGGAGGACAGGCCTGCAAATTCTGTATGTTCTGGAGAGTAGCCGTCAACAGATTAATTTGGCGGTTCTGCTCGAGCATTTCGATGTTCTGGTTTAGGAGCACCTCATGGATATCAAAAGGCGGCATCTCCCCCTGACTAGAAGAAGAAGGGATCTCGGGATTCGGGTTCTCCGATTGATCCATAGAATCAAATGTAGAAAATGCAAAGAATTCAAACAGGAAAATTGGTTGCTTTAGTGCAATGGGTCTAGGTAAACATGTCAAAGGAGATACGAGAGGCGGCTTTAGGGATCGCCTCCTGATGAGTCCAATTTAATGGACTAATATTAAGACTAAGTACCTTTAATCGTACCTTGTAGGTGTGTGAATAATTACAATTAAGTTGTAGAAGAATTGCATGCATCATAATTTACGTTATAACATTCTATAACTTAATGTGTAATGATTTTATTATTTTTATGTGTAGGTATTATATTAAGAAAGAGCAAGGGTTGGGGAGCAAATTTCCCCAACAACCGGAGGAACTTTTCTCTTTCCTCCGGCCGTCTCCTCCAACGCTCGTCGGCCAAAAACAGAAAGGGGATTCGCAAATCCCTGGATTGGCGCACGGAGGGAGAGAGTGGACTTAAAAAGAGAAGAGGCGGCGTGCACAAAGAATCCATCTTCCCCCTTGCAGGGAACAATTGCAGTGTGCACTGTGTCCTCTTCTCCTTTGTGGGGAAAAACCTCCACCAGCGTGCACACCTCCGCCGGCACACCATCCTTTCGCGCCTCCTCTTTCCTGTAGTTCAGCGCGCCCTCACCAGCGCGCATGCCTCCGCCCGTGTACCTCTTCCAGCCACAAGCACCGCTCACCAACTGCCCGCTCCAGTGCCCCTGCAAATCAGCGTGCTCAACCATCTGCCTGCCCATGCGCTCATCTCCAGCATGCCTTCCGGCCCATCCTCCTCCTGTAGAGCGCCTACCACGCCCGCGCACCTGCCTCCATCCATCTGCAGGTGCACCCACAGGCTTACTCCACCTCTGCCTGCAGATCCTCCTCCCTTCAGTGCCCCCATCGTCCTAGTAGGTGCCGCACCAAGCCTGCAGGCCAACTCCTGCAGAGCACCTACCTCGCCCGCGGGCATGCCTCCAGCGCTCCCTGCTGCATGCGCTCTCCGCCTGCGCGCATCCACACTGCGCGCCTCCACCCAACTGTAGACCACACCATAGCGTGCAAGCCCGCACACCAGCACGCCCTGCCGCTTCCTGCCTTCAAGCACACCTGCAAGCGCCAGCCTCTGCAGTGCACAACCGCGTGCCATCTCCCTCTAGCCACTGCAGACCGCACCAGAGCGCGCATGCCTGCTCACCAGCGCGCGCGTGCACGCACAGCTGCAGGCACCGTAGCAGCATCGCCGCCGTCTCCTCCAACAGGCCGTCGCTCCGGCCACCTCTGCCGGCCGGCGGCGGCCACCTCCGGCCACGCTGTTGCCACCGTTGCGTAGCACTCGTCAAGCCGCACCTCCCTGTCGATTCTCGCGGCCAACCGTGCGCGGCCGCACACGCAAGGAGGAGAGTGGAGAGATCCTCTATTTTCCTCTCCATTAAAATTTACATTCAATGCCATTGCCACCATTTTGATTTATTAT
The DNA here is from genome assembly GCA_037157565.1 of Thalassia testudinum. Lineage (NCBI taxonomy): Eukaryota > Viridiplantae > Streptophyta > Magnoliopsida > Alismatales > Hydrocharitaceae > Thalassia > Thalassia testudinum. The sequence continues at coordinate 1,159,503 of JAZHRO010000056.1, forward strand.
TATTATTATATTTTGGCAGAATTGCATTCAAACACTCATAGTTCTTTATAATTGCATGGTATTGATATTGACTAGTTTAAAGATTGATTTTGGACTTAATTTAAGTACTAATTGTCTTTAGTACACATCACGTGAAAACTGCATGAATTCATCCTAAATTTATTGAGGATTTCTATGAGGGAAAACTGCACTTATACCCTTAACTTTTTAGGTTATTGCAAATCTACTTTCCTTCACCTTTTAAGTCCGATTTGAAAAGGGATTTCGCACTATCCGAAATAACATTAAATAATTAAGTATTGATTGCGTCATTGCCTCCCTGTGGACACGACCCGCTCTTCTGCGAGTAGTTATTTTCATTATTTTTGATTAGTCGATTTTTCCACCACTTAAATACTATAACGCTAAGCGAAAAGTCATCTATCAAAATTGGCGCCATTGCCGGGGAGGCAACAGACGCAATAGATTTACTTTATTGTTTTTAAATCTTTTGAGTTGCGAAATTATCTAATCATCTTTATTATTTTGCGAGGAATCTGACACTACGACGAGGTGCAGCAAAGCGACGACTTTGAATGTGAACAACACGCACGGCGGAGATAATCTTTTTGGTGGACCTTGACGCCACCTGGAGGACGACAACAGGAACACGTGGGCCTTGATCCCACGCATTTAGGCTTACGAAGAAGCCTATTTCTGATTTAGGTAGTAGGTCTTAGTTAGATTTAGTTAGATAGACATTAGAATTTAAATTACAGTCTTTTGGGCCCTTGTTGGGTATTTTTGGGAATATGTTCCCATTTATTTAGATTATAGGATTATTTGAATTATTTTAAACTGCATTTTAGTTAGTTAGTCAGATTAGGTTTGTTTGTTATTCTTATTAAAAAAAAAAAATCGAACTGCCTACTAGAAGCTGCATATCTGTAGGACGACCATCTAGGACTGAATGAGCAGCATCTAGTTTATTTTTATTACATTGCATTCATTATTGCACGAAGAAAGCTGGAGTAAGTTACGCCTTCTCTTGAGCATTAATTACTTGTCATGCATATGCATTGAACCTAAATCTAAGACCACAAAAGTGCTTGAATCAAATTAATTCAGTGGTCACTTTAAACTAATTGGGACTGTTAAGAGGTTGGACTTTAAAATCTGTGACTGAAAATTGTGTGCAAAAGGATCCTGTTTGCGGAATTTCAAAAAATCAAAACACGATCGTATGCTTGCACACTTGAGACACTGTGCACCTCACACATAAGGTCACTAGATAAATTTCTACCTCTCCTCTTTTGCACCACAAGGGAAGTTAGTCGGAAATCAACAAGCCTATCCACCAAGTTACTTCAGTTCCTCGTGTGTGGGCTTGATTCGAGACTTCCATCCCTTGCGAGTAGGTTATAGGCACCAACGAAGGTTGACCTAGGAAGCATAATTTTTGCAAAACTTGTTTAGCCACATCTAAACATATAACTCTAAGACCCACAATCTACTAAAAACAGATCCCGTTGAATTTGCGTTTGCTTTGACAATAGAACTCTCTAGGAAGTTTTCTGCTTATATTCTGAATTTTGCTAAACCCTAAGAGAGTTAAAATTATTTTGCTTAAGGAAATGGATTATTTTTACTCCTATCATTCAGATTATCAGAGTCAATACTTCCCATCTTTTAATCAGGATCCCATGCTCCAAGCGTATCCATCCTTTGATGGGTACATTGATAATTCACGGGATCATTCTCATTCTTACCCTGGGAGTACTGGCTTGATAACTCCCACTTTTGAGCAGAGCCTAGGAGTGGGATTTTCCAATCCTGAAATCCCTACTTCCATGCAAACACCCAACCCTCCCACCCTTCATGATTTTCCGTATCGAGGTTGGATCGATACCCCAAGGCAACTAGAGCCTGAAATTGATTATCCTCCCCAAGTAGCCTCTCCTCTTTTATGATATAAATGCAAAAACAACGAAAGGAAATAATGGAATCAATGGGAGAGATGTTGAGGAATAGTCAACACATAAATGAAGAAATAAGACAACTAGAGGATAATGATCATAGTGATTATCCACCTGAATTATATTGCAGTCAAAAGCAAGGGAAGATGGTATCTCTTGAGGACCTTGACCTCAATGACGGTATTCTCCTTACCCCTACCAACCCGGGTCAAGGTTATATTGTTCCTATCACTTCCCCTCTTGATTATTTGGTGGAATCCCATTCTACTCTTAGTGAGCCTACCCCTGACCCTCCACTTAGGGAATCAACACCAACCCTTCAATATTCTGAGGATTCAAATGCACCTAATGAAGGTGACCCTAGAGGAATAGAGGATGATCAATTCTGGTCTCAGGGATATGACGAGTCTAATTCTGAAGATGAGGATACCCTAATAAAGGAACCTGGACTAAAAATCTGGAGTGATTCACAGGAGAATTATTTATCATTTGAGGATTTACCACCAGAGGGTAGAAATAATATGATTAAATCCAGATTCCTCCTTTCTTTTAGGAGTCATCCTCCATCAAAATAGGAGTTGATATTAAAGGAGGATGAACAAAATAATGAGAAGTCTATGGGAGACTCTCGGGGACAAAACACATCAATTAAGGATTTATACCCCGAGAAGAATGACGAATTCAATGATATAGGCTTCCTCCAAAATATTAAGACTGATCCTCCTTTAGAAATAATTGAGGATACTGATCCAACTCCTAATGAATCACATATACACCCCAACAAATATTCCAGTGAACCAAACGAATCTGGGGATGAGCTGAATGATAATGATTCTTACATTTTGACCCTGCCATCAAAAAGTTGTAATTTGGAGTCTACCCTTGATTCAAATATGACTCCGATCATTAATGCTAGGCAGGATAACTTGAAGTTGTCTACTACTGTTAGGGAGTGTACACAATTCGAATCATTGTTGGAATTGGACCTAACACCTACTAAGCCCTTATTGGACTTAATCATTACCTTCCAACACTACAAACAACCCTTATACTCCCTAACCGATCCTTGGCTCAGATCTCTGCTGATGTACATTCTTTCTGGAGAATATATCAGGCCAGTACATTCTAGGGTAGAATGGCGAGTATGGATTGATGCTTGTACTTTTACTCTCGCCATTCAAGGGTTTGAACTAATTATGTGTATATCTTTTAAAACCTGTCCTGCTTTGGAGGATCCTTGTTATCCTCCACTTATTTTGTTTCGGGAGGCCTCTTTTCGCATTCCGTTTCTTATTCCTAGACCTCCCCAGGTAGACAACGAGATTTTCTATTTTCATTTCTTCTGGCGAGCATTTGGAATTACATTGCATCATCAGCTCGGCAACATCCGTGGTTACTTGTTTTCTAGGCCTGCACTGTTACGCATATTCTTAGGGCCTAACCTTTTCTATTTGGAACCTAACTTACAGGTTCCTTGTAAGTCTGGCTGCTGACAGAAAATGCAGCGCTTGTTGGGAGGCAACCCAGCAAACTGTGTCAGGTGATATTTTTCCTTTCTCCTATTTTAATTTTACAATGGGGACATTGTAGAATTTAGGCATGGGGGAGTGCATTTGCATTTTAGGAAGTATTTATGCATTTAGGTTAGTATAAAAAAAAAAAATTTGAGTTGAATGGGTTAGTCCCTAGCAAAATACCTTTGTTATTGGAGGTTCTTCTTCTGGAATTATTTCTTAAGTTTAGAATCCGGTGCATTTATTTCACATGCACGTAGATTTGGTAATGGATCCTTGAGGAAAACCAATGAGCATTTATAAGTCTGCTGAACCCTTGGACAGTTCATAGAGAGTCAGGCATACTATCTTCTAGTAGATCCACCTCATATTTGTGAGAAGAAGTAGAGAGATTACAGGTGCGCTAAGTCTAGTGTAAGGACTCTTAAGTTTTGGATAATTAGATAATGATTCTTTAGAGTTAGGCGTAGTTTTCACTCTCTGTTCCTGTGTACGTACTTTGAGTGAATTCCTGAGAGTCACCAAATAAGGCAGATACACAGAGATTGAGTCTTAATAAAGCTATAACTATGGTGGATGGTTACGACCGTCCTTCACAGAGTCCTCAGGTAAAGGAGGGTAATAGTGTCAAAGGTCAGAAATACGCGTGTCCTATCCATTCCTTCCTGGTGCCGAGAATAGGCACTTCCACCAAATAAGCCACATAACTTCCTCTTGACCATCATCATCCCTAATAATGCCTCATAAATAAAAGTCCGTATCGTGTTGTGTTGATTGAAAAAGAAACAAAAACAAGAAGAAATATAAAAAAAAAGAGAGAAAAAAGAAAAAGAAGAAACAGAAAGAACAAAAAGAAGAAATAGTTATATTACAAAAAAGAAAAAAAGAGAGAAGTCCGATTGTATGATGTAACACTATTTCTAAGGCAGCAAAGCACCTATCGCTTTCCACCAAATAAGACCCATACCTACCTTCTAGTATTTCTGATCGCCTGAATACTGGTTGAGAACTCTAACTTAGTTGTAGAGTTATTAGGACTTTAATTGAAGTGTGGATGCCATGTGAGGCCACCAAATAGTGTGTACAATTTCTAAATCTGGCGAGATTCGTGATCTCAGAAAGAAAGAAAAGAGAGAGTGCCCAGGAACATCAAGAGAGCACAATTGTGTAGCCTCTCTCAGAGTTGACTTCTCTAATAATCTAGAGATTTAGAGTCTGCAGTACTAGACTATATGTAGCACCAGTTTAGTGTGTGCCACCAAATACAAATCCATTCAATTTGATATCTCCTACCTAAGCCAAATGCCGGGGTCAAATTACAGATTATCGTCTGCTTTATCCCCGAAGGAGGTAGTTGCCTATCTCGACAGAAATTTTTGCCAAGGCTGATGTATGAACTTCCAATGCGAATCGGCTCTTTCACTTGGATCTGTTACCTAGGCTATCGGCACTTCAGATTTGTCTGGATTTCTAAAGTTTTGAAATAAGAAAAGAAGTCTTCTGATTACCTCTATTATTCATTTTTGCTAGGGACTAGCAAATCTTAGGCATGGGGGTATTTGATGAGTCCAATTTAATGGACTAATATTAAGCCTAAGTACCTTTAATCGTACCTTGTATGTGTGTTAATAATTACAATTAAGTTGTAGAAGAATTGCACGCATCATGATTTACGTTATAACATTCTATAACTTAATGTGTAATGATTTTATTATTTTTATGTGCAGGTATTATATTCAGAAAGAGCAAGGGTTGGGGAGCAAATTTCCCCAACAATCGGAGGAACTTTTCCCTTTCCTCTGGCCGTCTCCTCCAACGCTCGTCGGCCAAAAATAGAAAAGGGATTTGCAAATCCCTGGATTGGTGCACGGAGGAAGAGAGAGGACTTAAAAAGAGAAGAGGTGGCGTGTACAAAGAATCCATCTTCCCCCTTGCGGGGAACAATTGCAGCGTGCACTGTGTCCTCTTCCCCTTTGCGGGGAAAAACCTCCACCAGCATGCACACCTCCGCCGGTGCACCATCCTTGCGTGCCTCCTCTTTCCTGCAGTTCAGCGTGCCCCCACCAGCACGCACGCCTCCACCCGTGTGCCTCTTCCTGCCACAAGCACCACTCACCAACTGCGCGCTCCAGCCCCCCTGCAAATCAGTGCGCTCAACCATCTGCCTGCCCGCGCGCTCATCTCTAGCACGCCTTCCTGCCCATCCGCCTCCTGCAGAGCGCCTACCTCGCCCGTGCGCCTACCTCCGTCCATCTACAGGCGCACCCACAGGCTTACTCCACCTCTGCCCGCATATCCTCCCCCCTTCAGCGCCCCCATCATCCTAGTAGGTGCCACACCAAGCCTGCAGGTCACCTCCTCAGAGCGCCTACCTCGCCCGCGTGCATGCCTCCAGCACCCCTCTGCTGCATGCGCTCTCTGCCTGCGTGCATCCACACCGCACACCTCCACCCAACTGCAGACCGCATTAGAGCGCATAAGCCCGCACACCAACACGCCCTGCCGCTTCCTACCTTCAAGCACACCTGTAGGCACCAGCCTCTGCAGCGCACAACCGCGCGCCATCTCCCTCCAGCCACTGTAGACCGCACCAGAGCGCGCACGCCCACGCACCAGTGCGGGCGCTCACGCACAGCTGCAGGCACGACAGCAACACCGCTGCCGTCTCCTCCAACAAGTTGACGCTCTGGCCACCTCCGACCATGCCGCTGCCACTATTGCATAGTGCTCGTCAAGCTGCACCTCCCTGCCGATTCTCGTGGCCAACCGTGCGTGGCCGCACATGCTAGGAGGAGAGAGGAGAGATCCTCTGTTTTCCTCTCCATTAAAATTTACATTCAATGCCATTGCCACCATTTTGATTTTTTTATTATTACTATATTGTGGCAGAATTGCATTCAAACACTCATAGTTCTTTATAATTGCATGGTATTGATATTGACTAGTTTAAAGATTGATTTTGGACTTAATTTAAGTACTAATTGTCTTTAGTACACATCATGTGAAAACTGCATGAATTCATCCTAAATTTATTGAGGATTTCTGTGAGGGAAAACTGCACTTATACCCTTAACTTTTTATGTTATTGCAAATCTACTTTCCTTCACATTTTAAGTCCGATTTGAAAAGGGATTTCGCACTATCCGAAATAACATTAAATAATTAAGTATTGATTGCATCATTGCCTCCCTGTGGACACGACCCACTCTTCTGCAAGTGGTTATTTTCATTATTTTTGATTAGTCAATTTTTCCACCACTTAAATATTATAATGCTAAGCTAAAAGTCGTCTATCACCTCCCATGCATAAAATAGAAAAATGTGCAAAGGCACACACACACTATTGCAAAAATAGCGGCAAGCAAAACCTGAAAACAATGCAAAAAGTGGGTTTTTCTTCTTTTTAAAGGAAAAGAAGATCATAGGAATACGCGTAAAATATAGTGAGGAAAACAAGTAGAATATCAATCCAAAATAAGCATCCTAGATGTGTCTACACATGTGCATATCCTTAAGGCTCAAAGGTCTAAGGTCTACGATTGAGATTGCTCACTACTGGCTCTTTGGGGCTTTTAGTAGTGAGACAGACTTATTGATCTTTGACCAAAGCCCGGAGAGGTGCAAAGAGGAGAGGATGGAATAATAGACTCGTGTGACTCTAGTGATCGTGTTGTTTGCTCGATAGCATGCAACAGACATGTTCGAGAAAAACTCGCATGCAATCTACAAATAGATTAATGTCATGAATTTTAAAAGTCCTCTTTTTAGTTAATCCTTTACAAGAATGATAAAAAGAAGTAAAGGTGACCGCTTTTTAGATCTTTTCAACAATAATATGGTCTTTCTTATTAAATCCAAAGACAAGGATCTATGCGGGTTTTTGCGAAATTTCCCACTGATGCGAAATAGAAAAATCCCGAGTAAGATCGTACTAACAGGTATATGTACTCCTAGGAGTGTATGCCTAGAGATAGTTGCTTTTAGTCAGAAAATATGAATATTTTTGGTATTTTTTTATATTTTCTAAATTAAATGCAACAAACAAATCTACATTAAAGACTAAGGAAAGAAATACTCACAACGGGTATGTATAGTGAAAAATAGGAAAGAAAACCCACCTCCTTCCTGAGAATACCTGTAGAGATATTCCTGAAAGAAGACAAAAATAATAAAAAGAAATAAAAACTAGTTTGAAATGAATTACTTACAAACTAATAATAAAATAATAATGCCAAAAATATTTTATAGTTACCTCCTCGGCAACGACGCCATTAAAATGATGTGTAATTTCTCAACATAGTTAATTTAAAGTCTTAATTAATCATGTAGAAAATGTCTTAGGTTAACTTGAATTGATGTCAATTAGGTAGTATAGGGTCAAGTTAACCTAACATTTAAGTTCTTTTTTAACTGGTTGAGTCTAGGTCGTTCACTAGGAGGCATATTTGTAATTTCAATTCGCCAATCTTATTAGTTAAATTAATGCTTAATTAATTACTACAATAATTACAATATATGATTACAACATATGTAAAGCTCATGAATAATTACATAAAAGAATAGATAATTAAAACATGCAATTATTCCAAAAAAGAGAAATGTACATGAATGATTTTCAATTACATCTAATAGAAGAATATTTATTACAATTTTTACAAAGTTACAAAGGCATAAAACATTTACATGAATAGCAAAAGCCTTTGAGCAAATGGAAACAAATTACTAAAAACATGTCACTTAGCCTTCTTCAGATGTCTGCTCAAAAGATTGGATGACTTATCTCTTTACTCTTTCTTTCTATTTCGACCCTTCTCTCTATTCTCTTTAAGCTCTCTCTCTTACTTTTACTTCATTTCTTCTCTTTTATTCTCTTAACTTCACCTTTTATTTCTTTTATCTTTTCCTTTGTTCCTTCTCTCTATCCTTCACTTAGTTCATCTCTGCCTCTCCTTTACCCTTAATTGTTTTAACACTTTAGCCCTTATTCTTTTATTGTGCACGAGCCCATACTTAACCCATTTAACAAAAAATTGTTAACAGGTGGTCCAGGCTTTTTAGGGATACACAGCACCCCGTAGGGTGGGACCAGACCCTATAAGCTCAGGGCTAGTTTATATTAGGTTTATTTTTATCCATTTAAGCCCAACCATGCACAGTCTCAAGCCCATCAGGCCCATACACGTTCGCTTGCCCACCCAGGCACACATAGGCACATGCCTGCTCACACACACATGCTCAATCAATGCTCAAAATAGGTTTAGGTTTTGTTTGTGCACGTAGCACTGTCGACTGAAGCGTTGGGTGCACGAAAATAAAATATACTAAGGCACCACTTCTCATCTCCCCAAGGTGGGACTAAACTCGCCCGCTCTCCTTCATTACAAGTTGTGTCCAAACAAATCTTCAAACGATGATTCCAGATGACTCAGGAGTCTAAATCAAGAGTATAAGGGATTGATTAAAAGCCCTAAAGGTCTTCTACACAATTTTGGCTTCAATTTAAGATTTGGATCACATTTGATCCATGGATTTGGGAGAGATATATGGTTGTTCATCAGGCCAGAATGAGCCAGCAGAAGGTGAAGACTTAGGTTTATCAACCTGCAGTGAAGAATTACCCTCAATTGAGAGTCTGGGTTGTTTCAGGTGACCATTCCACATAGGTTGAGAAGGAACTGAGGATGAGAAAAGCTTCAGGAAAGGTTCAGAAGCTAAAAGCTTCAAAACTCAAGTCAGGGCTCAGAATTCAAGGTTAAATCAGTTCAACAGAAAGATAGATTCATTAGGGATAGATCTAAGCCAATACAGTGACTTAAGAAGAACTAATATCAGCAATCATTGGTTCCAAATTTCAACAGAATCTCAAGAATAGTGTTGGGTTCTAAAACTAACCCAAAATGCTCAGAAACTCTATTTGCAATAAATCCTCAATAAAACTCAGTCAAATTAATCTTAAACATTTTCAAATCATTCCAGAAGTTTAATCAATCCCTTAAACCTGAAATTTAACCTCCTAACCTTCAAAGTCGAACAAGAGTGACCTCTTAAGCTCAAAATTTGACTTTTCGATTTAATGCTCACAGAATCAAATCATAGACCTAATTAGGTCTATTTCATCCTCAGGAAACTATTGTGCATTTTAGATTTAGGTTTTGATAACTCCAGAGGTGCGCTTAGATCCATCGCTTGAACTCGAAATAAGGTCTGTTCCACAGATCAGAGGAAGAGTTCCTAGACCTTTCTAACACTTGGAATAAGTTTCTTAGGTTCTACTCATGCTTTTGGATATGTTACCAATCTTAAATCCTCAAGAAAATTCATCTCTCCAACTCTGCTAGAGTTGAAGAAGACAATGATCAATATAGAGATATAAACACCTGCACAAGGTTATCATGTGTGATTCTTGATTCTAAGATCACATAGAAGTTATCTGGAGCTCTTGAGAGAGTTCTGAAGGATGAGGCAAAGATTTGGTTCGCCCAAGCTTGCCAGAGCTCCAGTGAATGCTTTGTGAATTCGCTAGATGTGATTATTTGATGAAATATATTAAAGATAGTCTTAAAAGTTTCTTGAGGTCATAAAGAAACTCATGAGCTAAACAATTGTTCCAATTAATAAGCAAACTTAAAGATTTATCTCCAATTTAGTTGAAGTAGATTTTGAGTTCATTTTAACTCCAGATTGATCCTCTCACTCAATTGAATGAGGGGAAAGACTCAGATGAGTCTTGCGATGGTGAGAAGTGAGTGATTAGCTAATATAAACTCCTTCTGAGCTACCATTGACAGCGAGCTCAGGAGGTTGAGGTGTTAATTAAGTGTTTCTTATATATGAGTTAATTAGGATAATTAGGAAGTGGATTAGGGCCCTGAAGTGGGATAAGAAATGATGAAGGGCCCTTGTGGATGTGTTCTATGCCAGAGTGCCTCCAGTGAAGGTGTGATTTATTAAGTGCATAAACTGATATAATTGTGTAATTAGTGAAGTAGAAGTGATCATGAGAAGTTGTGGAGTGTGGAGAGTGATCTAAAAAGATGAAACATTGCTCTTAATGAGCTCAAGAAGCTCACCGGAGCTGAAGAAGATGATAGAAAACTAAACATTTAAGCTACGCTAAATTAACTAACTAACTAGACTAAGCTACATTACACTAAACTAGAAACCTAATTGTACTATTACCTGGACGAAGGAGATAGAGATCTCCATTGAAATGTCATGACGGAGGAAGAAATCAAAAGGTTGGAGGAAGAGCTCTGACGGAGAAGAAATGGAGAGGAAGAGGGACGAAGACGTGACACAGCCTCGTTGCTAGGTGTGGCAGAGGAAGGTGAAGGTCGGAAGGTTATCAGGGCTTCGAAGAAGTCTGAAGGAAGGTGGTTAGGAGTCGTTGGAGATTGAAGAAGGATATCCTATTGAGCAATTTGTTGGGGAAAGGTGGGAAGGGATCGCTGCTCGAGATCGGAGGTCATGGGGTCTATTTATAGGTGATGGAGAAATGTAGGGGGCTTGCATCTGGACGCAATTGCATCCAAGTGCAAGGGTTTTAGGTGTTTCATCTTCGGCTATGGTGAAGTCACTATGTCAGAGTTTGTTGGGCTAGGGAAGATCGGCATTGTCCGATGGATTCATGGTGGTGAGCGGAAGGCTGGCAGCAAGGGAGAAAGTATGCAGTCGTGAGATGGAGGGTGATGGCGTGATGTAGACACTAGTCGTCCTCAGCCGTTCAGACCTGAGGAAGAAGAAGAAGAAGACGGAAGTGTTGTGCACATAGGGACTTATTTGCAAAGAAAACTAAGGACCTAGTTGTAGGAAAAGGACTCAATTGACCTAAAAATTGAGGACCTAAGTGTAAATATTTGATTTTTAGGCTTATTTTAATTAATTTATTTTTTTAATTTTTATATATGATTATAAATTAGGTAAATATTATATTTATGCCTTGAATTTACATTTTTTTCCCTTTTTAGCTATATTTAATTAAGTTACTAATTTACTTAAGTTAATTAAATACTTAGGTCATAAAATTAACTTAGTTTAAATATTAAGTTGGTAGCTAAATGTTTAATATTTGAGTCCAAATTATTGATTAAATTATTAATAATATTAATTGATATTTAATTTAGTATTTTTAACTTATTTTAGAGGTCCTACTTATTTAATCCTTAAAGTATAATTAACCCTATATTAAGTATATTCTTAGCTAATTAACTAAGAAATCTTGTTAATTAGGGGTAATTAGGAGTCATGATGAGTCTCTCATCAGTTCACATAAAGATTCTTCACCTTCAAAATCAAAGAATTCTAAATCTACATTTATATATGTCTTAAAATCATCGATCATTTCCTAATCCATGGAGACATTACATACTTTTCCTTGTACCCTGGTTCAAGAATCTCGGGTGAAGAAACCAATTCATGCTCAATTGGTTGCTCTAAACCAACCTAGTCATCCCTAGTCTCGTAAAATGTGTCCCCCCATAGGTGCTTAAGCGGGTTCTGACATTGGCTTTCCTAAAGGGATTTCATCCAAGGAATCATTCCAAGATTGGACTAGAGCAATCACAAATTTCATCCTTAATTTTTACAATTTCCTAAGTAAAAACTCACCTGGGTCCTTATCCTTAACATCTTGGAGCCAATCCAATAAATACTTATCAAGATCATCAATCATTTGACTCAGAGGCTTCAATTCTTCAGTGTAGGGTGTTGGCTGAGCTTTTAAAGATTGAATGGTGTTTCATAAGTTAGCCAACACCCTATCTTGGACCTAGTTCACCTGAACCAGCTAGTTTGATTCAGGGTTCGGTGGGTTTGGTTTCAGTCCAGGTTAGTCAAGAAATTGAGGTTCTTAGGGCCCTCCCTGATAGTAGGTCATTTTGGGTTGTTCATAGACGGTGGTGACCTATATGTAGTGTAATCTTGGGGAGGGTATGGGTTGTAATCATCATATCCTTGTTGATTGTAGATTGTATTAGGTTTTCCATAGGAGGGTGGCAATCTATAATCGGTGTAGCTCGGAGAAGGATTAAAATCAAAATCACCGTGTCCAAGGTTAGACCCTGAACATGGAGGTCTAGAATTGTATCCCTAATTCGAGTTATCTGTTTGCACCTCAAAACACGCCTGTAATAATGCCTTCTTTTGCTATTTTCTAGCATTAACATTGCATAATAGGATCCTATAATCGCATTTGTAAAAACACTTGCATGCATGCATTTAATCAAGAGAGGAAGAGGAGTGAAACAATCGCCTGCATAGTTACATTTTTCTTCAAGTGCCTCCTTGCAAAATCACCCTCTTTTTATTTTTCCTCTTGATTTCTTCTTTTCTCTCCTTCCCGCGGCTGCACTCTTCCCGCAGCTGCATGCAACGCAGCACTTCTTCCCGTCACTTCTCCCTGCCAACGCCGCTCCCTATAGCTGCAACTTGCGCACCCTCTCCCTGCTGCAGCCGGCACGCCACTCTCTCCTCCTCTATAAGTAGCTGCAGCTTCATCCTCGCAAGGAGAGCGGCTGCAAAGACCCCACAGCCACCACCTTCCTCTCCACCGTTCTCCCCTCCCATACGTCGGCCCTCCGTCGAGGAGGCACCCGGCGAGCAGGAGAACCCACTGTGGTGCACACCACCACAGTGGGAGCACCACCGCCCAGCTCTTCAACGAGCCGGTGGGAGTGGTGTTTTCTTTTCTCTTCGTTTTCGTCTCCACGCCATTGCTGCCGCTTCAAGCTCCGAAGCTTGAAGCAGCAGCAGCAGCAGCTAAACCGCGGCGACAGCAGCAGCAGCAGCACCCCCCGCCTCCTCCACGACCTTCCCCGCAGGCGCGCAACCCTCCGCACGCGCCCGCAGGCCCGTTCCCCGGCTCCGTCTCCGTTCTGTCCAGCCCGCATTGCTCCCGCAGTCGGCCGCCGCGCGGACTGCAGCGGTCGGTTACGGCCTCGCGCCGACCCCTGCCCTCCTCCGCAACCCTCCGCGACCGACTGCAGACTCCCCGCCGCCTTCTCCGAGCGCGCCATCGCCCGCTCTCTGTCCTCGCACCCGGTCTGCAGGAGACGCCTCACGTCCTCTGCGCGAAGGCGTGGTGCACCGCGACGGTCAGACGTCCGCCTTCGCCTTCAGACGATGCGGCGTCAGACGTCCGCCACCTCTTGCAGACGTCTTAACTCGCGCGTCCGCGATCTCCCTCTCTCTCTGCCGATCTCTCCCGCGCGCGTCCACTCGATCTCTCCCGCCCGCTCTCTCTCTGTCTGGTGCTCTCTCTCTCTTTTATTTAACTCACAGCAACACACACACACACATTCACCGACGCACACACACATTCACCGACACACACACACACACACTTATAGTAACATATATACATATATATATATACATACATATATCTATATATATATATACTTATATACATAGTATATCTATATAGTTATGTATACATACACATATATATAATATATATATATATCTACTTATATATACATCTATATACTTATACATATACTTATATATATATAGACATATATACTTATATACATATATATATATACATATCTATATACATATATATATACATATATATAGTAATATATATATATATATACTTATATACATTTATCTACACATATATATCTATACATATATAACTATACATTTATATATATATAGATATATTTACTTATATGCATACATATGTACATATATTTTCATGTTATTTATTATACGCTGTATCGCGGGAATATCTGCACCAGTTGCTGATATTCCCTGATACACGCGTACAAAAAAAGTGTGGTCCCATACATCATCCATCCTCCATCCACACTCCACGCGGCACCTAGTCGTGTTGGTTGCGTCTCTCTAGACGTCGACTGACTCGACATAGTGCTACACTCCATCGCCACCTCCACCCCCACCCCTTTATATATATACTACATATATATATATATACATACTATATTTACTTTCTATCTATTTGCTTTTCTGTTAGTAAAAAGATAAAAAAAATACATAAAAAAGAAAAGATAATCTTTGACTTGCAGGTACCTCGTCTTGCGAGTAGCAAGACTTGTTTTGCGACTCTGTTTGGCTAAAAGCCAAGGACACAATTTTGAGGGTGTGCCTCAAGAACAAGGATTACCATAAAAAACCTAAATAAGAAAAACACCAAAAACACAATAAACGAACGGAAGAGACGCGTTTTAAGGAAAACGTAGAAACTCGACTTTAACCCCACTTCCCTGTGTTCGACCCTGGGCCTAAAAGTGGCAAGATAAAATCAATTAGGCCAGGTTAAAAATTTTGTAAAGGGATGGTTAAGGCTGAATTAGGTTAACCACTATACACATTTCAACGATAAAAATATCATATTAACAACCTATTCGGGCTGGCCCATCATAACTTTTCTGCCGCCGTTGCCGGGGAGGTGCGCTTTCGAGTAAGTTTCTATCCAATTCCTTTAAATTTGTCTCTTCTCTCTTCACGGGTATTGTTGTTTTTGGTGTGCAGGTGAACCTGGTGGAAGGAGAAGAAGGCTGACGAAGTCGAGGACGTGAGCAGATCCAAGGCGGGAACGAGAGCGTGAAGATGCCGACATCGCATTGGAGCTTCGGACACGTTGCCGAACAAGTAGGTTTTCTTTTCTCATCAAATTAGGGTTAACTTGCCACCACAATAAAAAAAAAAAAATTTTAAAACTAAAAACTAGAAAAACTTCTTAGGATTTCTTGAGTGCAAGTGGATTAAAATTCACTTGATTGATTGGTTGTCTTCACTCCCACTGCCCCGGGATTTCCCGCCTTACTTCGCATAGCGAAAATCCGAGAATCTTGATTCTTAGATTTTTCGCCGTGGGAAGTATTCTTTGAGGCAAAGAAAAAAGATTGCTTGTATCCCTCTTTTGCCTCACTTATCTTTAATTCAGGATCACATTTTTGGTGGGGAGACTTGAATTGAGTTGATTCCAACCCCACCACGACTTTTCAAACTTGCCTGTGATTCGATCCTGAATACTTCAACCCCAACAATTTTATTTTCTTTATCTTTTGGTTGAAGCCTCGTGTGTGGAAATCATTTTTGGTGATTGGGAGTACTTGAATTGAAGTGCTTTGGCTCCCTTTCACATTGGTATAAAATTGATTCGCGCATCCACACATAGAAATCTCCATTTAGGGTAGCCCATTGCATTTTAGCATGCATTAACTAACTGATAATTGAAGAAGGGTTTCTTGGGTTTTAGAAGGAAAACCTGTATTTTTGCAAAAACCCGGAGATTGGTTGAATTGGTAATTCAGCAAAACCCTAAAATTCATACTACTTAAGGCTGAACTCTAAAAACCATTCGCCAATAAAAACTTCAATTTGGGGAGATATCCCCGTTGCATGCTTGTTCTTACACACTCTTAAAATCAATCACTTGGGCATTACCCGTAAACAGCGCCCTTCACATTCCAAAAGCACTTGACCCTAAGCCTCTAATTAAAACTGGTAGTAACTTGACCCTTGCTAAGGATTGGAGGTCTAACTACCTGTGTGTAGCGACTACGTGCTGGTGAGAGTTCCCGCGTGCTATCGGGTGTCTAAGACTGGGGCAAACAGCCTTTCAATCTGGCCCGGTGGTTCCGCAGTGCTCGCATTCGGTTCCGTAGTTCGTGATAGTAGGTAACTTAGATCTTTAAGTCTAAGGGAACACTGTCGAGGTTAGGAACTTGATTGTATTGATTTGTAATCAAGTGTACCATTGCGGCGTCATTTCTCTCATCTCTTTTCCCTAGTCATCTCAACTCTTCCTCCGGTAGTGCATGTTTGGGAGGAGGTCACAAAACCCTAAATTGCTTGTATTGACTGATAAATCTAGAAAAAGAGCCGAATCATCCTCCTCCTCCACAAACATGGCACACATCCCTGCCTCACCACTTCGTCACAATTCCAATTCTTTCAACACCAAGCTTATCCCGAGAAACCCTGCAAGACCTTCCTTATCGAGTGTCGCGCCAAGCGACTCGGTAAGTCATGTGGAACTGGCTTCTGCGAGCCAGTATTTCAACACGGAGGACCAAGCCTCCGTGTACTCGGACACATATGCGGACACGTCTTCTGGCATAGAAGATGCCTGCACCCTGGGGAACAACCCATTTTCTGCCACGTATAACCCAGGGTGGCACAATCATCCCAATTTTGCATGGTCCAACAACCCGCAGCGTCGAAACCCCGCTGGTGGACCGATGCGATCGTCCGCACCCGTCATCCCAAGGGCCCAGTCTAATCCTATGGCAAATCTGCCATCAGGCCCTTGTGTGCAGAAAACCAAACACGCATCAAAACCTCTTGATAAATTGATGCGAATGATGACGGAAATGTCAAAGCGTCATAAAGAAAACATGACCTCTCTTCAGCATTTGGCGCAGCAGAATGCTGAGATCAGTCAACTAAGCTGGCGACTTGATCTCAGGGCACTTTTCCCGCCCAACCTGCTCCAAACACGCAAAACTTTGTACCCTGTGGTCCGCAACCACAGGTACAACCTTCTCAGGAACAGGTTCATCAAATTCTGCAAGCTCCGAGTATTCCTCTGGGATTTCAGGTTAATCCCGCTGCAGCACCGCACTCTTATGCTGATAGTGATCACATCAAGGATGACACGTCTGACGAGGACGTGACTGTCAGTACGTGTATCGAACTAATTGGAGCCGATTCAGACTGCTGCGAATTACCTGACGACTGCCTGACCAACACAAACTGTGACGTTCCCCAATCCCTCCCTATTCCTGTACCTTCTCCTGACCAGACTTCTGACGAGGTTTTTTCCGCTTCCCATACCTTGTGGTCTGAGTCATCGCTGGGCTGCTCACTGCCGGTCCACACTATGGAAGACCGGATTGCCCTTTCTTTCCCGCTAAATCAGGCGGATCTGCAAATCCACACTGGGACCTTGAGCCCACATCTTACTCACCGGGGCTATTCCCTTTTGGATCCATCTATCCAAAAAGCCCCCTTCTTGGCCAATCTAAGGGCCAACTTCCTCTTCCTGATCTGTTTTCTGATCCGCCTGGGACACTCTCGTCCCAGAAAATGCCAAATCTCTCACCATCCACCATTAGTTTTCACGCCTCTATCGCGATTACTTCGCTTTTCTCTTCACCACCCACCATCCACCCACCCTTCCACCCTGATTTATACCCTGAACCTCAGCTCCTGTTACCCGATCTGTCGTCCGTTCTCTGCCTTTCCCTGCATGCATATGAGGACATAGCATTGTTTGGCATGGGGGGGTGGATAGGCATCCATAGGATCCGGGTATTTTATGGTATC
Organism: Thalassia testudinum; assembly: GCA_037157565.1. Lineage (NCBI taxonomy): Eukaryota > Viridiplantae > Streptophyta > Magnoliopsida > Alismatales > Hydrocharitaceae > Thalassia > Thalassia testudinum. Next base: position 1,177,273 of record JAZHRO010000056.1, read on the forward strand.
AGACAATTACCACCTATTTATAAATATGCAAGAAAAAGAAAAAAGAAGAAAAAAAAAATATATATAATAATAATAAATGGTGTTTAGTAATGATTTGAAAGATGAAACAAAAAGGCAATAAGTGTTTATGGATATTCAACCTCTGTTTTGAAGACTTTCCAGGCCACAAAAGCTTGATTCGCTCAGGCTCGGCTTAATTCACTTAAAGCATTGACAAAATAGATCAAGATCTCTCCTAACTAAGGATGTATTCTTGTACCTGAGACACAAGTACAAGATCCGTTGGTTTACTTTTACTTGAGAGCTTAAGTAAACGTGGTTCACACTACACATATCAGGAAAGGCCAGGTGAACATAAGATCCAACCCTAGTGTTCATTAGGGAAGGTGGAGTCCTTACCTGTGCACGCAGGTAGACTTTTTATCCTAGGCTTTAGTCTTGTGTTTAGGAGCGACTCTTTCCACCAAAAAGAAACTCTCCCACTAAAAAGAAAAAAAAGTGTGCTCTTTCAAAATGTGTTGTAAGAGATATACTGACATGTGTTTCAAAAAAAAAAGAAAAAAATAAAAAAAAAACAAAAAAAACAAAAAAAAAGAAAGAGAAAAAAAGAGTTGTCAAAAAAAAAAAAAAAAGATGTTGCAAAGGAGTCAGTATATCTCATAAATGTCTGTATACTTTGTTTTTCGGTGAGCCACAAAAAAAAAAAAAATCAGAAAATGAGAGTTTAGTTTTCCGTCATCATCTTAAGGGTCAATTCGAAGACATGAGCTGAAACTGGGACCAACCTGTACTTAAAAATTCGTGAAACCCTGGGATTGAGTCTTAATGTTCATCTGGTCAGTCTTGATCCTTCACTATGCACAAACCATAACCTCTTGAGCTCTCGAGTACGGCAAAAACCTCCTGGGTCCTGGAAATCATACTTAAGGTTTAAATATCAAGAGTCCTGGTTAGTTGAGAGATGATCTATGTCATGTGAGACTTAAAGTACTGGTAGTCTTCTTTACAATTGGTTCTCACAATATTCGATAGTAAACACACTTGTATCACCTCAGAAGAAAATCTTCAGCTTAAGATCATTTCTAAATACTATTTTGCTAGGGACTAGCAAAAGATAGGCATGGGGGTATATGTTTGCACCTCAAAACACGCCTGTAATAATGCCTTCTTGTGCTATTTTCTAGCATTAACATTGCATAATAGGATCCTGTAATCGCATTTGTAAAAACACTTGCATGCATGCATTTAATCAAGAGAGGAAGAGGAGTGAAACAATCGCCTGCATAGTTACATTTTTCTTCAAGTGCCTCCTTGCAAAATCACCCTCTTTTTATTTTTCCTCTTGATTTCTTCTTTTCTCTCCTTCCCGCGGCTGCACTCTTCCCGCAGCTGCATGCAACGCAGCACTTCTTCCCGTCACTTCTCCCTGCCAACGCCGCTCCCTATAGCTGCAACTTGCGCACCCTCTCCCTGCTGCAGCCGGCACGCCACTCTCTCGTCCTCTATAAGTAGCTGCAGCTTCATCCTCGCAAGGAGAGCGGCTGCAAAGACCCCACAGCCACCACCTTCCTCTCCACCGTTCTCCCCTCCCATACGCCGGCCCTCCGTCGAGGAGGCACCCGACGAGCAGGAGAACCCACTGTGGTGCACACCACCACAGTGGGAGCACCACCGCCCAGCTCTTCAACGAGCTGGTGGGCATGGTGTTTTCTTTTCTCTTCGTTTTCGTCTCCACGCCATTGCTGCCGCTTCAAGCTCCGAAGCTTGAAGCAGCAGCAGCAGCAGCTAAACCGCGGCGATAGCAGCAGCAGCAGCACCCCCCGCCTCCTCCGCGACCTTCCCCGCAGGCGCGCAACCCTCCGCGCGTGCCTGCACGCCCGTTCCCCGCCTCCGTCTCCGTTCTGTCCACCCCGCATTGCACCCGCAGCCGGCTGCCGGTTACGGCCTCGCGCCGACCCCTGCCCTCCTCCGCAACCCTCCGCGATCGACTGCAGACTCCCCGCCACCTTCTCCGAGCGCGCCGTCGCCCGCTCTCTATCCTCGCACCCGGTCTGCAGGAGACGCCTCACGTCCTCTGCGCGAAGGCGTGGTGCACCGCGACGGTCAGACGTCCGCCTTCGCCTTCAGACGACGCGGCGTCAGACGTCCGCCACCTCTTGCAGACGTCTTAACTCGCGCGTCCGCGATCTCCCTCTCTCTGCCGATCTCTCCCGCGCGCGTCCACTCGATCTCTCCCGCCCGCTCTCTCTCTGTCTGGTGCTCTCTCTCTCTTTTATTTAACTCACAGCAACACACACACACACATTCACCGACGCACACACACATTCACCGACACACACACACACACACTTATAGTAACATATATACATATATATATATATACATACATATATCTATATATATATACTTATATACATAGTATATCTATATAGTTATGTATACATACACATATATATAATATATATATATATCTACTTATATATACATCTATATACTTATACATATACTTATATATATATAGACATATATACTTATATACATATATATATATACATATCTATATACATATATATATACATATATATAGTAATATATATATATATATACTTATATACATTTATCTACACATATATATCTATACATATATAACTATACATTTATATATATATAGATATATTTACTTATATGCATACATATGTACATATATTTTCATGTTATTTATTATACGCTGTATCGCGGGAATATCTGCACCAGTTGCTGATATTCCCTGATACACGCGTACAAAAAAAGTGTGGTCCCATACATCATCCATCCTCCATCCACACTCCACGCGGCACCTAGTCGTGTTGGTTGCGTCTCTCTAGACGTCGACTGACTCGACATAGTGCTACACTCCATCGCCACCTCCACCCCCACCCCTTTATATATATACTACATATATATATATATACATACTATATTTACTTTCTATCTATTTGCTTTTCTGTTAGTAAAAAGATAAAAAAAATACATAAAAAAGAAAAGATAATCTTTGACTTGCAGGTACCTCGTCTTGCGAGTAGCAAGACTTGTTTTGGGACTCTGTTTGGCTAAAAGCCAAGGACACAATTTTGAGGGTGTGCCTCAAGAACAAGGATTACCATAAAAAACCTAAATAAGAAAAACACCAAAAACACAATAAACGAACGGAAGAGACACATTTTAAGGAAAACGTAGAAACTTGACTTTAACCCCACTTCCCTATGTTCGACCCTGGGCCTAAAAGTGACAAGATAAAATCAATTAGGCCAGGTTAAAAATTTTGTAAAGAGATGGTTAATGCTGAATTAGGTTAACCACTATACACATTTCAACGATAAAATTATCATATTAACAACCTATTCGGGCTGACCCATCATTATCCCAACTAGTAGATGATTGATTACAACATAGGTCAGGATAATAATCATCATGTTGGGGATAAGGTGTGTCAAGAGGGTAGGAGTGGAAATGTGTGTAGGATGTGGAAGGATCCATGACGAGACGAGAGGAAAATAAAAGAAAGGTGCCCTACAGTATAAACAATCAAACCTGTCCTTAGGTGGGGTAGCCTAAAGAACTACGGACTCTTAGAACCTGTCTTGAGATGAAAGAAATGATTTGGTCTACTTCTTTCTGGTCAATCCAATCAGTTAGAGGGAGGGATTGGGGAGAAGGTTCTTCCCTTAGCTTTCCCCTCAAGTTCCTTTGATACTACCCAACTACGGTCGTTTGGCACTACTCCTCTAGCAAGACATCAGATGAACCAATAGAAGTAGATTAATCGAAAATAATCTTGATCTGGGCCCTGAAGAGTAAGTTCAATCCTTAAGGCCAACGTCTACTTCCTTTTAGTTAGGCTTAGGTTTGAATGTGCTTGGGAATGTGATGGGCCCTTTATCTGGGTAGTGCCCTTAAAGATTGATTAATATGTGTGCATGTGCACAACCAGGGTTTTCAAATAAGGTTTATTGATGATTTGTCTTTTAGGGTTCAACTTTATGTGTATTTAATTAAGTTCAGTTGGCACACCAGGTTTTGAAAGCACAAGTGAACATATCTTCTTTTAAAACTTAAAATAATGTGGAGTGCCTAGTTCATTCCTAAAAGCTAAATCCTAAGGGGTAGCTACGCAATGAATTAAATTTATCTTAAGTGGTGCGGTCCAAACAACTCAATCAATTAGCCTTTTGCACCACTTGATTAAGGCACACAAGATGATTAGCCTAATTAGATTTCTACTCACTTATGTGTATTAGATTAGAGTGTACTAGGCTAGTAGGTTAGATCCCAGTTAAGTGGTAGAATCAAGAAGAGTGCACCTTGGTGTGTAGGTGTTTAAGGTGTATGGGTTTAAATAATTCCCACAATCAGATTTTTTTGTATGTGGGGTTAAGGTGGATGGGAATGACAAATAAACAATACAATCTACCTTAAGGTTTATAAGAGCACCTAGGTTGATTTTCATTTGTGTTATTACGTGGTGGAATGAAAACTAGTGGGTGGGAGGTGGGGTATACTTACAAACTCTTCAACTGCACTTTGCTCCAATCTACTACTTTTGTCTACCTCAAGAGTACCTGCAATCACAATAAGAAAGGAAACAAGTGAGGTAAACGATAAGTAAGGCGAAAAATGTGAGAAATCAATGAGTATTGCCTCTCCAGCAACTACGCTAAAATGATCCCTGCCAAAATTTTTACTTAAAGAATAAATAGTAGAAAAGAGAGAATAATACAGAGAAAAAGAAAGAGAGTGAACAATTATCTTATAACTATAGAATCATGTCCATCTACTTGCTATAGCTAGAAAGCTAGAAATCTATACTAGAAAGTGATAAAAATAGAGGGAAAAGAAAATCCTCCTCGATGACTGCTTAGAGGACGAACCGCATTGACGAAGTGCCCGGATGAGGGTTAACGGAGTTGGAGGACGAAGGATGAAATAGGGTAGCGTCTCAGTGAGATCTGCTTCCCGAATGGTAGTGAGAAGACAACCATGAGGTGTTCCACGAAGGGGGTGAGAAGATGGGAAAATTATTTTACTATAGCTCTAGTGGAGCATCTCGAGTATGGGACTAGCTTGTAGAGCTTTGGAGGGGGTGAGAGAAGAGAGAAAAAGATAAATGAATGAGGGGGGTGTAAGATCCTTTTTATAGCTAAGGAGAAAGGGGTAGAATAGTCATTTCAAAGGCTAGAAAATGAATGCAAGGCTTTTAGTGACGCTTGCAAGTGTTACTAAAGACCCCACGTTGCTGAAGCTGGCATGGAAGAAGGGCTGCTCATCGCCAATCCGATGCTCCTCATGCAGCCACGTCATGCGATTGCTGGTCATCAGCCATTGAGGCCTTGGATCATCATCAGCTGTCCGATCAAGAGATCAGACGGCTTAAAAGCTACATACCTCTTCTCCTTCAGCACACCAGTAGCACCCATCTATGATGGTGCGTCTAGTGCTTATGCCCATCTAGTGCATATGGGCATGCCACATGTTGATGCTGCTGTTGCTCGATGCGAATCCGACAGTCAAATTTCACCGCTCCTTCTCATGCTCTTGATTTGAGGTGAGGCGACGCTCGAACTTGCATCCACAGCTTGGGAGCTCCCTTTGCGACCACTGCGCTACGAGCATGAGTGCGTCGCATTTTTGAATTTTCTTCCACATGCTCTTAGCCATTGGATGGAAATCCAATGGTTGAGATCGAAGCTGCCTTGATGCGAAGGATGGGCGCCGATGGCTTTCGGTGACCTGGATGATGCCACGTGGAATCCTCTGGGGCGTCCATCTTCTTTTGTTTGCTGGTGGTACCACAGATGTCGGATTTGACCGATTTTTGTACCGTTAGGCTGCGATCGTCGATCCAAACCCATCCATGCATTTGGATTTATCATCTGAGGTACGGATTTGCACCACCTTGCCCCTTGACCTCTGATCTTCCTCGGATGTATCTGATCTACGGAGGTCCGATCGGGGCGATCTCGGAGAAGTTGAACTCCAATCGTCACCCTGATCTGATCCATATGGTTGGATCTTCAATCCAAGGCCTCGAAATGATATTGCCTTATCCCCTGGCAATAAAAAGCCAAATTAACCTATAATTTGTACAAACTAATCTAAATGTAGAATGATGCATGCTTTGCAATATTTCTAATGCTGAATGCAATTATAAACCTAAGAACACATAAATAAATAGTTTATGTGAAATAGATGTGTCTACATCAGTATGGCTGGCACATTATTATGAGTAACAACTCAGGTGGGTGTCTAGAGCCTAGTCATGCGACCCATTCTCTTTGACTATGCCATTAGGTAAATCTTAGATCAGAGAAGCTACCTACTTAGAAAAAAAGAAAAATACCCAAGAAAAGAAAACAAAAAATAAATAACCAGCACTTCATCACACGGGTATGCCATCCAAAATCCTGTCCACAAAAATGCATAACTAATTCCTAAACACTTAGGGAGAAGCGAGAATTAGAATAAGCCAGGGAGATATACACTGGGTTCTCCCTTGTGTTGACCACATAAAAATAAATGTAGGGAAAGCTACTAGTCAAATAGATACACCTCTAGGGAGAATTTTTCGTTAAGGGTCACCTAGGGTTTGTAGAAACTTGAGGTCCATTCTGATTGCCTTTTAGTGAGTCAATCACATTTTCACAATGATATGCTTAGAACTTAAAGTTTTTTCGAGTCTTGGGTGGGTTGGGTAGTCGTAGAAAGGTGCCTCGAAACTCTAAACTCAAAAGTTCAAAAAAAAAAGAAAAAACAAAAAGCAAAGAAAAGAATAAAAAGAAAAAAATATTTCTTCTCTTTCTAAACGGAATAAGGCAAGGACTTGGGGGTCTGCATTTTGCCAGACACCTAGGTACTATTGAGTCTTTGTAGTTGAGGTCCTTAGTTGAAGTTTCATATTGTTGATAAATAACTGTTGCTTAAGTAATCAAATCCTGATTCTATTTTTATAAATAGCATTTAGTTTAATTTTGCTAGGAACTAGCCAAAGATACACTTGGGGTTGTGATAGATACACCTTTATTACAGATAAAATGGCTATTTATGCGTGTTCCTCAGCTTATAGAAGCACTCAGCAATATAAATATTGCATAACATGCATCATCATGCATTTAGAGTAGATTATGTAAATATTTGAAAAGGCAAGCAGTGGTATCGTTAACAATAGCAGATCGGGAGCATTTTATTCAAAAAAACAAATGAAAGAATAATGTTTACAAAGAGTCTCTCCACGCTCCCACTAACTCCCAACACTCTCTAACAATATTCCCCACACTTATTGGCATCCATCTAAATAATTTTTTGTTACAAGCACACTAGACACACCACAAAACTCTAGCCATCATTGGATGTGGTTTGGTTGATATTTTGAAGTATGTCCATAATTCATCCCATGCGGGCAAGGCTTCTCCAAATATATTTCTCTAGAATTGGTTTGTTACCAGGCATGTGGAGAAAATGTGCATGTTGCTATCTGTAGGGAAGTTGCAAAGAGGGCAATTCTGAGATGGGGCACCCAGTCTTCTGTACCTTATATCTCCCGTAATGAGACCATCTCTTCTACTCAACCAAAGAAATATCTTTATTTTTAGGGGTATTTTTAAATAACAAATAGAAGCACAATCCTTGCCCACTTGCGTTGGGTTATTTCTGCCTCCACCGATCAACTAATTGTAAGCATTTGCAGGAGAGAACCGCCCATAACCCCAGATATGTTTATCAAGTCCACCCAGCGATTTAAAGGCATCCAGATCCCTCCTCAACTGATCGCATTCTTCATGCAAATGGCCTCCCTCTCTTGCTGCATGGCCCACCAATTTCCATCTGCTATTCAGGGGATCCCAACTCTCCTTCTTAGAGATCGAATTGTCACTAAAGCATTGAATGCACGTGGAAATTGATTTTTTAGAAGTCCCAAGCTAGACCATTGATCATACCAAAATGAGAACTACTGGCCGTCTCCAATCACCAACTTAAAGTTTGCCTAGTTGTTACGCATTGCTGCCCAAACAGATTTCCAGAATGGAGATGGTCTACGAGGGGCAGCTGTGCATCTAGTTACATGAGAGCTGCCATGTGCATCTTTGATGACGTAGACTAGCTCCTTTCATCACCTTCAAAGAGCTTTATAGCCCATTGCATCTTTGATGACCATAGATCAGCTCCTTTCATCACCTTCAAAGAGCTTTATAGCCCATTTCAATAGTAAGGAATCATTGAACTCCTTCAATTAGCGAATGCCTAGACCACCATGCTATTTAGGAGTGCATAACTTCTACCATTTAAGGGGATGTAGGAATCTACCCTCAGATTTAACCCCTTTCCAAAGGAAATGCTTCACAGAGTGTCAAGCCTTTCCCAAATTGATTTTGGCTCCTTGAAAATGGAGGAAAAGAAGACTGGGATAGAGGTGATGACCGAGTTTAGGAGGATTAGCCTACCGCCCTTCGATAAGTAGCGGCTGCTCCAACTCTCTAGCTTAGCAGCCACTTTCTCAAATAAGGGGTTCCAGTCACTCTTCTTTAATTTGGTGTCTCGCAGTGGCAATCCCAGATATTTCACTGGCCGATTTATAATAGGCGTATGTAGACTAGATGATAGGACCTCACTTTCTTGGCCAATCAATCCAAAACAAATGAGAGAGGACTTCTTGTCATTTAGCTTTAACCGGGAGATTTCACCAGACATGGACACCATAGTGTAGAGGACTGATGTAAACATGTTTATATCACATAAACTGTCTATTTATGCATGTTCTTAAGCATAAAATTGCATCACATACTATAAATATTACATAACATGCATCATCTTGCATTTAGGTTAGTCTGTATAAAATGTAGGTTAATTGTCTCCTTTTATGGCTAGAGACAGGGCAACTTGTTAATCGGGGCCTTGGATCAAAGATCGAACCGTACGGATCTGATCAAGGCAACGATTGGAGTTTAACGACTCCAAGATCGCCCTGATCGAACATCCGTAGCACCAGATGGAGATTGAGGAACCCTAAATATTAAGGGCCAGGATGGTACCAATCTCCACTTCAGATGACAAATCCGACTGCACGGATGGGTTTGGATCAACGATCGCAGCTTAACGGCAAGAAAATCGATCCAATTTGACATCCGTAGCACCATCTACAACACATAGAAGATGGATGACCAAGATGGCACCACATGGGACCATCCCAGCCGCCCAACCAGCCCCAAGGACCCGCCTCCACTTCTTTTCTTCACCCGCTTGACGAATCTCCACGGTTGAATGCTCATCCAATGGTCGCAGAGCCGCATGCACAAAAACATCTGCTTGCCTCAAGAGGAAGTGTAGCGCAGTGGTCGAGCACCCCTTTGCGATCGAAGGGCACGCATTCGAGCCGCGTTGTGCTTCAAATTCAGAGGGGGAGTGGGTGCGAGCGCGATTGGGCCATCAGATGGAGATCGAGCGGCCTAGGGGAGGAGGCGTGGCGCATGGAGGATCGTCGATCTGTACGCACGCATTGACGCACGTTTACACGCCTCTGTCGCACGTAGGCGCACGGTAGAGGAGTTTTGAAGGCGTTGGCGAGGAGCGTTTTAAGCCTCCAATCTTGAGATTGGAAGGCTGAGCTTGCGCGAATGTGTGCAAGCATTTAAGGGTGTGGAGGCGAGGAGGCACGCACGGTGCGCGCATGTTGGCCACGTTCAAGCCTTTAGTGACGGATAAATCTGTCACTAAAGGTCCTAAATTAATGTTTTTGAAATTAAAATGTCCAAAATGTCCCCACTTCTTGCAACAATGAAAGGAGACCCCTACCCTATGAATTTCGCATCCCTTTTTCTCTTCTCTCACCCCTTCCATAGCTCTAAGAGCTTGTCCCACACCTGGGATGCTCCTCTACAGTAGAAATCATAATTTTTCCACCTTCATCCCCCTTTGTGGAACATCCTGCGGTTGTCCTCTCTCTACATTCGAGAAGCGGATCCCACGACGATGATGACGTGCTGCTTCGTTCCCGTTCCTCTCGCTTCGTCCTCCTTCCCACCTCGTTCCTCGTCTTCCAGGCGTTGTCCTATCTGGCTCGTGTAGTGAACTTCTTATAATGAAATCCATGTTTATTCTACATCACTTTTGCTTTTATTTGTAATATTCTCTCTCTTCTATTTATTATTTGTTAAATAGATAGCTAGTTTTCGACCAGCTATTGTATTTTGTGACAAACAAAACAAATGCGTATTTTTAATCAAATGTCTGCCTCCCTGTGTTCGACCCAGAACTTCTTTACCGATGTTTCGGTATAAATTTTATCTGTTGAACGGATTTCTTTATGATTCTAACTGCAATGATGGGTTTTTGAATCCAACTCTGAACGCGTAGTTTTCCACCTTCAACATTTTGGCACCGTTGCCGGGGAGGCAAAGATTTTTCAATCATCATCTTTTCGCATTTCGCAAACTTTACTATTTTCTAACTTCCTTTATCTCGTGTCTATTATTTTGCAGATACCTCTATCAGGGAATCGTCAAGCGGTAGATTGGAGTAAAGTGCAGTTGAAGACGACTGTATGTGCTCCCCATTCTTCCCCCTCCATAGATTTCATTCCACCACATTAATTCAAACTCCAATTAACCTAGGTGTTTGCATAAATCCTAGGATTAGTTTGGTTGCTTGGATTTCCACCCACATTCATTTCACCCTCACATATAAAAAAATAAAAAGATATTTCTTGTGGGGTAATTCATATACACACAACAGACACCTACATTCAAGGCACTTAACCTAATTGATTTTCTTCTACTCAACCAGATTCTGATCTATGGAATCGGTACACATAAATCAACACATAAAAGAAAAGAAATTAGTCTAGGTTAATCATTTTGTGTGCCTAACTTAGTGGTGCAATTGTGGCCAATTGTTTGAGTTGTTTGGGCTGTACCAATCAACATAAAATCAACTCACCAAGTAGCCTCCTCTTAGGGTTTTCAATTTAGGTTCATACCAGGCACTACACTTTATTTTTGATTTCAAAAGGAAAGTGATCTTCATCCGTGATTGAAAACCTGGTTTGCTTCAAACATGATTTTATTAAACCTAATTCTAAACCCTAAAAGCTACTAAGCAAGATTTGAACCCTAAAATTCACCGCATCAAAAATAATTTGCTTGCAAACCACTGGTTGTGCATGCACACATGCATCAATTAATCATTAAGGGCACAACCCAGATAAAGAGCCCATCACATTCCAAAGCACATTCAAACCTAACCCTAAATAAAATAGAGTAGACGTTGGCCTTAAGCATTGGACTCGCTCTTCGGAGCCCAGAACGAGATTATTTTCGATTAGTCTATTTCTACCATTCAATCTGATGTCTAGTTAGGGGAGTAGAATCAAACAATCACGGCTGGGGGTACACTAGGAACTGGAGGCTTAAACCGAAGGAAGAACCTTCTCCTCAGTCCCTCCCTCTAACTGGTTGGATTGAACAGACATAAGTAGATCAAATAGTTTCTTTATCTCAAGATGGGTTTTGGGAGTCTGTAGGTCTTTAGGCTAGCCCACTTAAGGATAGGTTTAATTGTTTGTATTGCAAGGCGCCTTTCTTCCTCCCATCTATCATGAATCTCTCCACATTTCATACGCATTCCCGCTCTTTCCCTCCTGTTATGACTTATCCTCAACATGACAATTATCCCAACTCATACTGTAATCAACCATCTCTTAGTTGGGATAACTTGGATTGGGGATATAGTTCTGGACCTCCATGTTCGGGGTCAAACCTTGAACACCATAATTGTGATTTCTATCCTTCTTCGAGCCACATCGATTATAGATTGCCACCCTTTCATGGACAACCTAATACAATCTACAATCAAGAAGGATACACTGGTCCTTACCCATCCTTTGAATACACTACCTTTATGTCATCACCACCTTTTGAACAATTCGAAATGACCTATTATCAGGAAGGATATCATGAATCTCAATTTATTAACTCCTCTTCACTTATCCCAAACCCGCCCAACCTTGAACCAAGTCATTTGGTTCAGGTTAACCAGGTTCAAGATAAGGTTTTGGCTAACTTGAGGAATACTATACAATCTTTAGAAGTTCAGCCAATACCTTGCACTGAAGAATTGGAGCCCCTAATTGAAATGATTGATGATCTAGACAAGTATTTGTTGGATTGACTCCAAGATGTTAAGGATAAGAACTCGAGTGAGTTTCTACTTGGGAAGTTATCGAAACTGAGAATGAGATTTGTGGTTGCTTTAGTTCAATCTTGGGATGATTCCCAGGATGAACCCCCTTCAGGAGAGCTAATGTCAGAACCCACTGAGGCACCTATTGGGGGGGACACATGTTACGAGGCTAACCAGATTGATTTAGAGCAACCAATTAAGGATGATCTAATTTCTTCACTTGAGATCCCTGAGCCGGGGTACGAGGAAACGTATGTCTCCATAGATCAGAAAGTGATGGATGATTTTAGGATGTACATTAATATGGATTTAGATTTCTTTGATTATGAGGGTGAAGATTCAATTTGCGAAATCTCACGTGAGTTTACAGAACACAATTTCTGTGAGATAATTGGGCCTGCGGAATCGGTTAAATCATTTGATAGCCCAATATCTGAGGAAATTGATCTTAATGGGGCTCACATGGCGAATTTAGAATCGCATTTTCTGAAAGATTCAATTTAATGCCCGATTGTCAGTTACAACCCATTGAGCTTACTGACGATTCTGTTTTCGCGATAACTAGACCCAAGTCAATTCTAATTCAGTCACATCTTTTAGACTTGGAAATTTCAGATGGGGTGATTAATATATAGGAGGTCCTGGAATTTGATATTCTAAATGAGGAGGATAGGAGTTGGGAAATTTTGATTTGGGAAGCAAGCTCTGGAGGAAGTAGAAGATCGAGTCTAAGGGTTCCAATTAATCTGAAACCATCAAACCAGGACCCTTACGACATTTGTTCTAAGGATATCCAACCCAAGCACACATTCATTGATTATCCTTTTGAGCTTTATTTCTCTGTAACCCGACTTTTTGGTCTTGGGTTGCATCCTCATAAATTGTAGGCCCGACCCGCTTGCATACTGATCTCAAGTTTTGGGTAATTTTTATTCAGAACCTTAGATATTATGGACCATGAGGTATGGGTCTGCATCACAATCTGGTCCACATCTGTGGACATCTGCTGGCAGGTCTTAGGTCTCATCTTTTTATTCTGATTCTCACCTGAACTTGTGAATTCTTTATTTCTCTCTCTTCTTTGTATAGTGTGCCTAGCTGAATGTACTAAATTCACCATGTATACAGTTTCTATTTACCTCGGAGCGAACTCATTATTTACACAATTAAGGAGCTTTCTACTCCACTCTTTTTAATACAATAAGGACATTGCATTAGATAGGCATGGGGGTGGATATTCATCTCTGAATTATTTTGTTAGCTCCATAGATTCATTTTGTTTTCTTTTTATTTATATAGAAAAAAATTATGGAATTAGGAAAGAGAACTTGGGCTTTAGAAAATTTTCAATCTTAGGAAATAAAACTGTATGATTTGAACACGAAGACCCTTCAGGTCTTCGAACTTAATCAGCCTGGGTATCCACTAAAATGTGGATTTATTTCTTGAGTCTTCGCCATCCTGAATTCTATTTCTAATTTGATTAAATAAGTTGGGGTGATAAGTACACGACTTATCAACCCACCCTCTGATTTGAGGGAACTTTAAGTCTAAGCATCTACGCACTATTCGTCATTGACTCATTGTTCAGCGGTTTTAACAGAATTGGGTAGCTAATGAACCTCCTAAGGTGATATGGCCGGCAAGTTATTGTGGGTAACAGCCCATAGGTAGGTTGTCTAGAGCCTAGTCACTGGACCACTCTCTTCTTGCTGCCTTTAGGTAAATCTTAGATTAAGGAAGCCACCTACTTAAAGAAAAAGAAAAAGAAAGTTCAAAAAGAAAAGAAAAAGAAAAGAAAAAGAAAAAAAGGAAAAAGAAACAAAAGAAATAAGCCACACTTCACTGCACGAGTATGGCTGGCAAATTGTTGATGGTAACAGCTCATCGACCGGTTATCTAGAATCTAGCTCAAGAAATGCATATAAAAATTCCTAAAACACTTAGGAAGAAGTGGAGAAGTAGAATAAGCCGGGAAGGTATACACTGGATTCACCCTTGTGTTGACCCCATAAAAAATAAAAGTAGGGAGAAAGCTATCGATCGTATAGATACACCTTTAGGTTGAACTCTTTTTAAGGTTACATAGGGGCATAGAAACCCAAAGTCCGTTTTGATTGCCAATCAGTGAGTCTATCACTTTCATAAAAAGATGCTTAGAACTTAGGGTTCTTATCAAATCTTGGGTGGGTTGAGTGGCCGTAGAAAGCCGCTCTGTAACCTTGAACTCAAAAATCCAAAAAAAAATTAGAAAAGAAGAAAAGGAGAAAAAGAGATCCCTCTTTGAATAAGGTGAGAACTTGAGGTGGTCTGCATTTTGGCAGATACCCGGGTGCTGTTGCATCTCTGTAGTTGATACGTGCTTTTCAACTCAACTCAGTAATTAAGTTAATTTCACTTAATTAAGAGTAGAAGAAATCACTTAGGTTAACTCGAAGTTGTGTCGGTTGTGTAGTATAGGGTCGAATTACCCTAACATTTTAGAAATTTTTACTGGTTGAGTCCAGGTCGTTCATTGGGAGGCATAATAATTTTCTCCAAATTCACCAATTTTTCTTTTATCTCTTTAAGTTTAGGAGGTAAAACTAGTTTCATTTTCAAAACATGAATTTTGTCAAAATATTTAAAATATAAGAATATACAAAATTCCATATGCAAACATATTTACTCAAAATGTTGTACTTTATTAACAAGTAAGCACGCTAGTTTTTTCAATTTTATTTCATTCTAATTAAGGCAATTAGAAAATTATCCAATTAAAGCATGCCTTTTACAATTAAGAACAAAAAGTAATTATGCAAGAGAAAATTCATTTATCTCTTTAACAAAGTATTGATGCCTTTTTATTTCTCAGCCTCTAATCTTCTTCTTTCTCTTTTTTATTTTCTTCTCTGTGGAGCTCTCTTTCTTCTTTCCTTTCTTGTGTTGTTCCTACCTTCTTTTCTTCCCTTAGTTTTTTTCTTAAATCTTCTCCTACCTTCTCTTCTTCCTTAGCCTTTAGCATCCTTCAGCAACTTCTCTTTCCTTCAGCTTTCAGCTGAACCAGGTTTTTTTACTTTTTAAACCAAAAGTTTTTTTATTTGCGGCGAGGTCCTTTCGAGGATACACTGCACCTTGAGACTAGGGTGCGACCAAACCCTACTCGATCCTCGCCTAATCTCAGTTAGGTTGGTTTTGGTTCATTCATTAATCGGCTCACAGTCTCGAGCCGCATCGGCTCAACCCGGCCTCCTAGGCCACACTCGCCCTCCCAGGGCACATTCACATCCGCATGCCCCCAAGGGCGCACACACCCACAGGCATATGCCTGCACACTCAGAACAATGCTCAGATCAGAAGGAATCGGAACTGGTGCACCGAGTGTTGACGACTGCAAAGCCATAGGAACAAAATAGTTTTATATTGATGTAAACACATTTACACTACTTAAAATGTCTATTTATGCATGTTCTTAAGCATAGGATTGCATTTCATGATATAAATATTGCATTACATGCATCATCTTGCATTTAGAATAGTTTGAATAAAATGGAGGTTAATTGTCTCCTTTTATGTGCTTGGACAGGGAAAATATTTTATCGGGGCCTCGGATCAAAGATCCAACCGTATGGATATGATCAGGGCGACGATTGGAGTTCAACGACTCCAAGATCGCCCTAATCAGGCATCCGTAGCATCAGATAGAGACCGGGGAACCCTAGAAGATCAAGGGCCAGGATGGTGTAAATCCGCACTTCGAATGGAAAATCCGACCACACGGATGAATTCGGATCGACGATCGCAGCCGAACGACACAAAAATCGAGTCAATCCGACATCCGTGGCACCATCTACAACTTCCAGAAGATGGACGACCAAGATAGCGCCACGTGGCGCCATCCCAGCCACCCAATCGGCCGCAGGAGTCCTGTGAAGACCGCGCACCGTCTCCTCTCCGCCGTTGGATCTCGATCCAACGGCTGCGGTCGCTCGCGTTTAAAAACGTCCGCGCGACCATTTCGCCCGCGTAGCACAGCGGCGACGCAGCTGCGGGCGAAGCGGAGGTCGCGGGTTCGAGCCGCGGTGAGGGGGTCGAAGGCGCGGGCGAGCGGGCGCGCACGAGCGTCGGATGAAGATCCAACGGCCGCGCGCGCCCGATAGCGCCGACGCGCAATTGGACGCTCTGGTGGACGCTCGATCGCACGCGGGCGGGCGCGCTACGCAGCGGGCGCGGACGCGATCTAAGCCGTCCGATCTCGTAATCGGACGGCTGAGACGACGCGGACGTGCGTATGCGTTACGCGCGCAGGCCAGCCGAGCGGGCGCGCGTGGGCGCGGCGGCGACGGCGACGGCGGGGCTTTAGCGACGGTTTTATCCGTCACTAAAGACCCCTTATTTATTATTTTGAAGATGTAATGTCCATTTTGCCCTCACTCCTTGCAACTATAAAAGGAGACCCCCTCCATACGAAATTTTCATCCCTTCCTTCTCCTCTCTACCTCTCCAAAGCTCAAGAGAAGCTTGTCCCACACCCGGGATGCTTCTCGCGAGATAAAGTCCAAATTTTCGTCCCCCTTCGGAAGTGGATCCCGCGACGACGACGGCGTGCTGCTTCGTTCCCGTTCTTCTGCTTCGTCCTCCTTCGTCCCGCTTCGTTCTCCTTCGTCCAGGCGTCGTCCCGTCCGGCTCGTCCTCCAAGCGACCGTCGAGGAGGATTTCTCTCTCCCTATTCTTTTTACTGCTTTTTAGTATAGATTTACTGCTTTCTAGAGTAGTCTATTCGTCCTCCGAGCGATTGTCGAGGAGGACATTTCTCCCTCCATTCTTTTAATGCTTTCTAGAGTAATTATTTTATGTTTTCTAGTTGTAACGAAAGAACTCTTTTATGATAAATTCCTTGTCTATTCTACATCTCATTTTGATTTCCATGTATAGTATTCTTTCTCTCTCTCTTACTCCCTCTGTATCTTTTATTTGTTGTAGATACTTAGATAGTTTAAATTGAATTTCTTTGTGACAAAATAAAAAGAAACGCGAAGTTTTTAAATCAAACGTTCGCCTCCCTGTGTTCGACCCGGAATTCTTATTTCGGTATAAATCTTATTTGTTGAACACGAATCATTCGCTTTCGAACTACAACGACGGGTTTTCCAAAACCAAACACGTTAGCGTAGATTCTCGTTCAACATTTTGGCGCCGTTGCCGGGGAGGCAACGATCTTTGATTTCTCTTCACGTTTTGTAACTTACAAATCATTTACCTCACTTTTCTCCTTTCTTATTGTAATTGCAGGTACTCTTTTGAGGCAAGCAAAAGCGGTAGATTGGAGTAAAGTGCTGTGAAAGGTTTTGTAAGTTATCACCCATTCTTTCCCCCTCCATAGATTTCATTCGCCACATTGAATCCAAATTCCAATTAACCTAGGTGTTTGCATAAATCCTAGGAATAGTTTGGTTGTTTGGATTCTCACTCACATTCATTCCACCTTCATTTATATAAAAAAAGTAAAAAGATAATTTTGTGGGGTAATTTTCAACAAATACACAATGTACACCCACATTTAAAGGCACTTAACCAAATTGATTTGTTTCTACTCAACTGGGTTCTGATGTGTGGGACCAGTACACATAAAGCAACACATAAAAGAGTAGAAATCATTCTAAGTTAACCATCTTTGTGTGCCTAACTTAGTGGTGCATTTGAGGCCAATTGTTTGAGTTGATTGGGCCGCACCACTTCAAATAAAATCAACTCATCAAGTAGCTGCCAATTAGGTTCAACTCTTAGGGATCTACCAGGCACTCCACATTCTTTTTAAACTTTAAAGGAAAATACCTTCACCTGTGCTTGCAAAACCTGGTGTGCCAATGAAACTTGATTGAAAACACCTAAAGATGAATCCTAAAAGCTACTAAGCAAGATTTGAACCTTAAAATTCACCACATCAAAAATAATCTTGCTTGAAAACCACTGGTTGTGCACGCACACACAAAGCAATCAATCATTAAGGGCACAACCCATTTAAAGGGCCCATCACATTCCAAAGCACATTCAAACCTAGCCCTAAATAAAACAGAGTAGACGTTGGCCTTAAGGATTGGACTCGCTCTTCAGAACTCAGAACGAGATTATTTTCGATTAGTCTGTTTCTACTGTTCAATCTGATGTCTATCTAGGGGAGCAGAGTCAAACGATCGCGGCTGGGGGGTACACTAGGAACCGGAGGCGCAAGCCGAAGGAAGAACCTTCTCCCCAGTCCCTCCTTCTAACTGGTTGGATTGAACAGACAGAAGTAGATCAAATCGTTCCTTTATCTCAAGACGGGTTTTGGGAGTCTGTAGGTCTGTAGGCTAACCCATTTAAGGACAGGTTTGATTGTTTGTATTGCAGGGCACCTTTCTTCCTCCCGTGTCTCATGAATCCTTCCACATATTTCACGCATTCCCGCTCTTTCCCTCCTGTTGTAAATTATCCTCAACATGACGATTATCCCAACTCGTATTGTAATCGACCATCAGTTAGTTGGGATAATTCGGATTGGGGATACAATTCCGGACCCCCGTGTTTAGGGTCTAACCCTGAACACTTTGATTCTCAATTCTATCCTTCTCAGAGTTGCATCGATTATAGATCGTCCTCCTTTCATGAACAACCTAATGCGATCTACAATCAAGAAGGATACACTGATCCTTACCCATCCTCTGATTTCACTGCCTTTAGGTCATCTCCATCTTTTGAACAATCTGAAATGACCTATTATCAGGATGGGTATAACGAATCTCAATTCGTTAATTCCTCTACATTGATGTCAAACCCGCCCAACCCTGAACCAACTCATTTGGTTCAGGTTAATCAGGTTCAAGATAAGGTTCTGGCTAACTTGAGGAATATCATTCAATCTTTAGAAGTTCAGCCAATACCTTGCATTGAGAGATTGGAGCCCCTGATTGAAATGATTGATGATTTAAACAAGTCTTTGTTGGATTGGCTCCAAGATGTTAAGGATAAGAACCCGGGTGAGTTTCTACTTGGGAAATTAGCGAAATTGAGGATGAGATTCGTGGTTGCTTTGATTCAATCTTGGAATAATTCCCAGGATGAACTCTCTTCAGGAAAGCCAATGACAGAACCCGCTCAGGCACCTGTTGGGGGGGACACGTGTTACGAAGCTGACCAGATTGAATTAAAACAACCAATTAAGGATGATTTGATTTCTTCACCTGAAATCCCTGAGCCGGGTTACGAGGAAACGTATGTCTCCTTGGAACGCAAAGTGACAAATGATTTTGGGACATACATTGATACGGATCCTGATGGTGAAGATTCAAGTTGCGAAGTCTCACACGAGTTTTCAGATCACGATTTTTGTGAGACGATTGGGCCTGAGGAATCTGATAGATCATTTGATAGCCCAATAACTGAGGAAACTGATCTTATTAGGGCACACGATACGGATCCAGAATCGCATTTTCTGGAGGAATTAATTCAATGCCCTGATTATCAGTTACACCCTGTTGAGCTTATTGATGATTCTAATTCTGAGATAATTAGACCCAAGTCAATTTTGATTTTGCCACATCATCTAGACTTGGAGATTTCAGACGGGGTGATGAATATACAAGAGGTCATGGAATTTGATATGCCGAATGAGGAGGATAGGAGCTGGGAAATTCTGATTTGGGAAGTCAATTTTGGAGGAAATGGAAGATTGAGTCGAAGGGTTCCTTTTAAACTGAAACCATCAAATCAGAACCCTTACGACATTTGTTTCGAGGATGTCAAACTCAAGCACACATTTAACGATTATCCTTTTGAGCTTCAATTCTCTGTAACCCGACATTTTGGCCTTGGGTTGCATCCTCACAAATCGCAGGCCCGACCCCGCTTGCATTCTGATTTTAGGTTTTGGGTAATTTTTATCCAGAACCTAAGATATTCTCGATTATGGGGTGTGGGTCTGCACCACAATCTGGTCCACATCTGTGGACCTCTGCTGACAGGTCAGAGGATTCTTCTGTTTATTCTAATTCTGACCTGCACATGTGAATTCTTCATTTCTTTTCTTTGTATAGTGTGCCTAGCTGAAGGCACTAAACTCAGCACATATACAGTTCTTTTTCATTTTCATCTCGGAGCGGACCCGATATCCACGCAATTCAGGTGCTTTCTACGCTTTTCCTCTCTATTTTATGTCTTTTTAATACAATGAGGACATTGCATTAGATAGGCATGGGGGGATGGATATTTATCTTTGAATTCATTCGTCAGCTCCGTAGATTTGTTTTATTTTATATAAAAAAAAATCAAAATTAGGAAAGAGAATTTGGGTTTAAGAAAATTTTCGATCTTAAGAAATACTATATTATGTTCTGAACACAAAGACCCTTCAGGTCTTTGGACTTAATCAGCCTATGTATCCACTAAAATGTGGATTTGCTTTTCGAGTTCTCGCCAACCAGAATTTTATTATAATTGGAATAAATAAGTTTGGGTGATAAGTACACGACTTGTCAACCCGCCCTCTGATTTAAGGGAATTTTGAGTTTTAAGCATCTACACACTTTCTTTGCACTGACTCGTTGTTTGGCGATTTTAACGGAAATTGGGTAGCTAATGAACCTTCTAGGGTGATATGGCTGGCAAGTTATCGTGGGTAACAGCCCATAGGTAGGTTGTCCAGAGCCCAGTCACTGACCTTTCTCTTTTTGCTGCCTTTAGGTAAATCTTAGACCAGGGAAGCCACCTACTTAAAAAAAAAAAAAAAAAAAAATCAAAAAGGAGAAAAGAACAAAAAGAAATAAGCCACACTTCGCCGCACGAGTATGGCTGGCAAGTTGTCGTTGTTAACAGCTCATCGACCGGTTGTCCAGAACCCAGCTCAGAAAATGCACTAAAAATTCCCAAAACACTTAGGAAGAAGCGGAGAAGTAGAATAAACCGGGGAGATATACACTGGATTCACCCTTGTGTTGACCCCGTTAAAAAAAAATAAAAGTAGGGAGAAAGCTACCGGTTGTAAAGATACACCTTTAGGCAGAATTCTTTTTGAGGTCACCTAGAGGCGTAGAAATCCGAAGTCCGTTTTAATTGCCGGTTAACGAGTCTATCACAATCACAATAAGATGCTTAAAACTTAGGGTTCTCATCAAATCTTGGGTGAGTTGAATGGCCGTAGAAAGCCACTCTTAAACCCTAAAATTTGAAAATCCAAAAAAAAAAAAAAAAAAAATTAGAAAAGAGTAAAAAGAGAAAAAGAAATGTTTCTTTGAATAAGGCGAGGCTTGAGGCGGTCTGCATTTTGGCTGATACCCGGGCACTGTTGTGTCTTTGAAAGTTCAGTTCTTAAGTAGACAATTTCTTAATGATTGAAAATAACTCAGGTCCAAATAATCTAACCTAATTCTTTTATAAATAGCATATAGTTTTTGCTAGGGACTAGCAAAAGATAGGCATGGGGGTATGATGTAAACACATTTACACTACTTAAAATGTCTATTTATGCATGTTCTTAAGCATAGGATTGCATTTCATGATATAAATATTGCATTACATGCATCATCTTGCATTTAGAATAGTTTGAATAAAATGGAGGTTAATTGTCTCCTTTTATGTGCTTGGACAGGGCAAATATTTTATCGGGGCCTCGGATCAAAGATCCAACCGTATGGATATGATCAGGGCGACGATTGGAGTTCAACGACTCCAAGATCGCCCTAATCAGGCATTCGTAGCATCAGATAGAGACCGGGGAACCCTAGAAGATCAAGGGCCAGGATGGTGTAAATCCGCACTTCAGATGGAAAATCCGACCACACGGATGAATTCGCAGCCGAACGACACAAAAATCGAGTCAATCCGACATCCGTGGCACCATCTACAACTTCCAGAAGATGGACGGCCAAGATAGCGCCACGTGGCGCCATCCCAGCCGCCCAATCGGCCGCAGGAGTCCTGTGA
This sequence comes from Thalassia testudinum, assembly GCA_037157565.1. NCBI lineage: Eukaryota > Viridiplantae > Streptophyta > Magnoliopsida > Alismatales > Hydrocharitaceae > Thalassia > Thalassia testudinum. Next base: position 1,199,416 of record JAZHRO010000056.1, read on the forward strand.
AGACCGCGCACCGTCTCCTCTCCGCCGTTGGATCTCGATCCAACGGCTGCGGTCGCTCGCGTCTAAAAACGTCCGCGAGACCATTTCGCCCGCGTAGCGCAGCGGCGACGCAGCTGCGGGCGAAGCGGAGGTCGCGGGTTCGAGCCGCGGTGAGGGGGTCGAAGGTGCGGGCGAGCGGGCGCGCACGAGCGTCGGATGAAGATCCAACGGCCGCGCGCGCCCGATAGCGCCGACGCGCAATTGGACGCTCTGGTGGACGCTCGATCGCACGCGGGCGGGCGCGCTACGCAGCGGGCGCGGACGCGATCTAAGCCGTCCGATCTCGCGATCGGACGGCTGAGACGACGCGGACGTGCGTATGCGTTACGCGCGCAGGCCAGCCGAGCAGGCGCGCGTGGGCACGGCAGCGACGGCGACGGCGGGGCTTTAGCGACGGTTTTATCCGTCACTAAAGACCCCTTATTTATTATTTTGAAGATGTAATGTCCATTTTGCCCTCACTACTTGCAACTATAAAAGGAGACCCCCTCCATACGAAATTTTCATCCCTTCCTTCTCCTCTCTACCTCTCCAAAGCTCAAGAGAAGCTTGTCCCACACCCGGGATGCTTCTCGCGAGATAAAGTCCAAATTTTTGTCCCCCTTCGGAAGTGGATCCCGCGACGACGACGGTGTGCTGCTTCGTTCCCGTTCTTCTGCTTCGTCCTCCTTCGTCCTGCTTCGTTCTCCTTCGTCTAGGCGTCGTCCCGTCCGGCTCGTCCTCCAAGCGACCGTCGAGGAGGATTTCTCTCTCCCTATTCTTTTTACTGCTTTTTAGTATAGATTTACTGCTTTCTAGAGTAGTCTATTCGTCCTCCGAGCGATCGTCGAGGAGGACATTTCTCTCTCCATTCTTTTAATGCTTTCTAGAGTAATTATTTTATGTTTTCTAGTTGTAACGAAAGAACTCTTTTATGATAAATTCCTTGTCTATTCTACATCTCATTTTGATTTCCATGTATAGTATTCTTTCTCTCTCTCTTACTCCCTCTGTATCTTTTATTTGTTGTAGATACTTAGATAGTTTAAATTGAATTTCTTTGTGACAAAATAAAAAGAAACGCGAAGTTTTTAAATCAAACGTTCGCCTCCCTATGTTCGACCCGGAATTCTTATTTCGGTATAAATCTTATTTGTTGAACACAAATCCTTCGCTTTCGAACTACAACGACGGGTTTTCCAAAACCAAACATGTTAGCGTAGATTCTCGTTCAACATATACCCAGGCGCGCGCTTGTGGATATCCGAGGTGGGACAAAGCTACCCCTTCCAGACCCGAATTCAATCGATCATAACTTTCTACCCAGAGCTCCATATTAGGTGATTTAAAGTTCGTTGGAAAGCTCTAAGGGTAATCTACACAATTTTAGGGTCAATTTATTATTTTAATGATGTTTTGCTCTTCAATTTAAGAGATGAAATCAGGGGTTCTACGGGTTTTATAAAGCCTGGAAAATGAAATTAAAGTCAGGGAAGTCCTCAGATGAACTTCTCTCATTTATTAGAAGGTCTGTATATATTATATAAACAATTCCGCTTATGTTAGGATAGATTTTAAGTTCTCAACACCTACAGAACCTGCAGAGAAGCTTTTCTCTTCTCTGAAAACTTCAGAGGTTGATTTACAGATTTCAATAAGTGCAACAGACACTTTAAAGTGTTCCTAATCTATTTAGATTAATTCTAAAGGTTATAACTAATCAATCAGGACAAGTTTTAGGTTTAAATTTCATTAGAACAGTGCTTCTGTTGGTTTGGGTTCGAAAGTAACCCAACTTGACAAAAACATAATCTTTACTAATTACATCATCTAAGATTACTTTAATTGATTTCAGATCATCAAATAAGATTCCAGCAACAGTTTGCACATCTTAATTCTTCAATTCAAGCTCAGAACACCATTATCAAACTCAGGTTTGATTGTGGAAGCTCAAAGATTGACTTTCTGTTTAATGCTTCTTCCTAAGAAATTAATGCCTCAATCAGAGTCTTCTCATCATCTGGAACTCATTCAGATCTTCAGATTTGTGTTTCAACCTTAATTTCTAGGGATTCAGGCTCGTCGCCTGAACTAAAATAGGTATGTGTTCGACAGAGTTGTTTAGTGGTAGTTACAATGTTTTGAGAGTTAAAATAGCTTTAGTGCTTTGCACTGAAGCTTCTGAGCTCCTTAAGTGCTTCTTAATTCCTTCATAACAGACTTCTCCAACTCGCCAGAGTTGGGGAAGATGAAGTTACATCTAAAGCTCCAGTGGTTGAAACCTCAAACAAATATCTTTAAAATGATCAGTGATCCATGTACTAACATTCTGGAACCACTTAACAAGTTTAAGAGGCTGCAACACAAAAATGGCTCGCCAGAGCTCGTCGGAGCTCCAGTGAGTCTAGAAATTGTAAAATGTTTGAACAGATTGACAAAATTAACCATTTTTTATCTAAAAATGATCCTGAGGTTACAAGGAACCTCAGTATCACTTTAAATTCTTCATTTGTTCATTGAAATAAAAGATTTGACAGTAAGTTTGTTTCTTAAAAGATTTGAATGGTTTAAGCTCAGGACTTGATTTAACTACTCGATTGAGAAGTTAAATCAAGTCAACAGATGTTATTAATCATAAATATGTATTTAATTTATAGTTTGAAATGTTCCCGAGCCGCCATGGACAGCGAGCTCAGGAGCAAAATTAAATTTGGGCATTTAATTATAGATGAAAATAATAGGTAATATAATGTCGATTAGGGTTCATTAGTGGTGATAGGTGATGAAAGAACCCAATGAAGGTGGAATTAGGCCGATTACTGTTACCATGGACAGTGAAGTAGTCGGTGAAGGTGATATTTGAATTAAGCATTTTGGTGATTTAATTAATCGATTAAGTGGATTAGAAGTGAACATGGAAGATATAGAAATGTGAACAATGAGTTAAAAGACAAAATTAAAGTCTCTGGCGAGCTCAACGAACTCGCCGGAGTTGGAGGAGATGAAGCTAAATTCTGACATTACTCTAACCTAACTAACTAAACTAACTAACTAAGCTAGCCTACTCCTACTGCTACCCCTAGTCTACTGTTACCTGGACGAAGGGGTCAATAGGGTTCCGCCGAAGTCTCATAGCAAACGACGAAATCAGAGGGTTGAAGAAAGATTTCCGGCGGCGGATTTGAGGTGGAGCGGAGGAATCCTAGGGTCGGCGCCTTTGTCAGAGGTGCGGAAGTCCACGGCGGATCTCCTCGACTACTTAAGATGGACGGAGGAAGTCGGAAGATGGAATAGGGGATCGTCGAAGGTTTGGAAGAATAGCCTATTGGGTCGGCTGCAGTGTTAGAAGAGGGAAGGGAGCCAACTTGCTAAAATCGAAGTTGTGAGGGGGTATTTATAGTAGTTTACGGCGAAGAGAGGGGTGGGATCTGGCCGAAGAAGGAGCTTAACCTTCATCGTCGTCTCTGACGACGGTGAGGTTATCTCCCATTGAAAAATAGGATTCTCGGTTAATCCAGACCAATGGCTGAAGAAGAGGTGGTGAGCGCAACCTACAAGAGCTTGGGCAAAGAGGAATGATGTTGGCAGGGCGGTGATTGCGCGGTGGGGTGACTCTTTGCCGCCAGCCGTTCGTTTGGCTGGAGAAGAAGAAGAAGACGAAGAGGGACTTAGAAGTAATAAAACCTAAGGACCTATGTGAGAAATAAGGACCCGACTCTAATGAATATTAAGGACTAAAATGTAAACCCAGGTTTTGAAGGTTTATTTTAACTTAGCTCTTTTTCAACTTTCTATATATGTTAGTAAATAAGGTAAATATTATGTTTACACCTTGAATTTACATTTATGACCTTTTTAGGTTAATTTATTAGATTAAGTAAAATCACTTAAGTTATTACATATTTAGGTATACATTATATTTAGGTTACTTATCTTATTAATTAAGGGAATGATTAGTAGGATTTCAAGTCCAATTATTATTAAATTATTAATAATGTTAATTGAATGATAAAATTCCATTTTAAACTTATTTTAAGGTACTTAACTAAATATCCCTTATTCTATAATTAACCCTTATATATTCATAACCCTAGCTAATTAACTAGGAAGACTAGTTATTTAGGGGTAATTAGAGATCATGATGAGTGTCTCATCATACCCCCAAGCCAAAGTTTTGCTAGTCCCTAGCAAAATTAACTAAGACTATGATGATTTAAAACACTTGGGTTTAAATTATTATAAATAGTAACTATGTAGAGGAAAACTTAGGTCAGAAATTTTTTTTTAAAATTTAATATAAATGATTAATGTATAGAGCATGTGTGAAAATTTTCTTAATTAGAATTATACTTATAACATTTTCAAAACACACTTAAAACAATTTGTAAACAAGAATTTTATTTTGAATTACAATTCCTCAAAAATCTCTTAATCTTTGTAACTATTCTTAACTCAAATTAGAATACAAAGTGTTTTAAGAAAAATAAAACTTAAGGATTGAGAATTAAATTTTTACTCAAAAACTCAAATAGATTTAAGTTAATCCCCTGTTTATGATATTTGACTTTTATCAATATAAGTTTAAGCAAATTAGCCAGATACTCATTATTAATCAAACTTAGAGTAGTAAAACTCTAATTTACTAGCCTACAACACTAAAGATTAACTTTTAGACCTAGGATTCTGTCAATTCTTCTCCTTTAGGTCTCAACTTAAAATCTTCAAAACCCAATTTCTTAGGCTTCACTGCCCAATACCAAGGTTCAGTAGCTATGATTTTAAAACATCTATGCTTAGTGAAGAGAATTTTCCTAAAGACATCCAAAGTTGCAAAAATCTTGATCTTAAGACATCACTTTCCAATCCTAATTATTCCAATTCAAGGCTTTGGCTTGGCCTTACTCAGGTTTGGTTGCTTTCTCCTCACTAGTTTTCTATCCCAAGGTCAACACTTTTTGTGTATATCTCCCCAATGGACCACTGGGTCTCTTATTCCTAATATTTTTTTTTCTCCATTTTTTTTTTCTCTTTTTCTATAGGTTAGAACACCCATTTGTAGCGAGGTGTTCTTTTTATTTGATGGAAGGAAGGGTAGCATCCATTTGTATTGAGATGCTTTTATTTATTTATGGAAAACTGCATGAGTACCCATTTTTAGCTATGCACTTAACTACAGGGTGTTTTACTTTTTTTTTTTCTTTTCTTTTCTTTTCCCCCCTTCTCATTTTTCTTACTAACATTATTCTCCAAATCCTTTTTCTAGGTGAGTGGCACATCCTTCACCCTTTTAAGAATCGCCCCGCGGAAATCCTTGGACTAAAGAGGATTCAGAATTGATCTCTTAACCTCTGTGTTTTCGCGGTCTTAGATGTCAACAAGACAATTCTATGTGAGTGAATTTAGATGTTTAGGTTACTTAGCTCTAAAACCAGAGCTTGGACAACAATACCCTTTACTCTTAGGTTCTTCAAATTTTTAGTTTCCTCCTATAGGATCCGTCAAGACAAAATTTACCAAGTCTAGTTATTTATCTCTAGCTTGTAAGTTTTGTAAACTAAAATTCTACCAACTCTCTCTCTAATTAACTCTGAATATCTGGCTTTTTACTTAACTTTATGATAAAATCAAATTTTCATAAATCAAAAGGATTACTTAATCTAATTGATTAAAAAGTTATAATTCAATTCCAAAACTTAAGTTTAATATCTTAACACACTTAGTTTCTTAATTCAAGTAAGAATAGAAAAATAAATCTTTAAAAGATTTAAAAGATTCCTAAATTCAAATAAAATATTATTTTAAAAATTTTAAACACCAAAGTGTGTTTTTACAAAATGTTTAAGTAAAATCTAATTAAGAATTGAATGCTCTTAAATATTTATATATATTATATACATTTTAAACTTCTGACCTAAAACAAAATTAAAGCTCTTAATTATAATATATATACATTCTTCTTCTTTTCTTCTTTATTACTAATGAATATTCCCCTCTTATTACTTTTATGAATTTTCTTTTTAAAATTTTTTTTGTATTTATATATTTTTATTTTTATGTATATAAAATTTTTTTATAATTTTTTTTATGATTTTTTTAAAAAAAATTTCAAATTTTTATGAAATTTTTGAATTTTTAAAATTTTTATCGCTTTTATCATTTTGATCTCTGAGCGTGCGAGAACGTGTGCAAGCATTTAAGAGTGCAGAGGCGATGAGGCGCGCGTAGCATGCGCATGTCGACCACTTTTAAGCCTTTAGTGATGGATAAATCGGTCGCTAAAGGTCCTAAATTAATGTTTTTGAAGTTAAAATGACCAAAATGCTCCCACTCCTTGCAACTATAAAAGGAGACCCCTACTCTACAAATTTCTCATCCTTTCTTCTCACCCATTCCAAAGCTCTAAGAGCTTGTCCCACACCCGGGATGATCTTCTGGAGTAGAATTCATAGTTTTTCCACCTTTATCCCCCTTCGTGGAGCATCCTGCGATTGTCCTCTCTCTACATTCAAGAAGCGGATCCCACGACGACGATGACGTGCTGCTTCGTTCCCATTCCTCTCGCTTCGTCCTCCTTCTTCCTGCCTCGTTCCCCATCTTCTAGGCATCGTCCCGTCCGGCTCGTCCTCCAAGAGATCGTCAAGGAGGATACTTCTCTCATTCTTTTTGTTGCTTTCTAGAGTAGATTTACCACTTTCTAGTATAGATCTCCCACTTTCTAGTTGTAATGAGTAGTGTAATGAACAACTTCTTATAATGAAATCAATGTTTATTCTACATCCCTTTTGCTTTTATTTGTAATATTCTCTCTCTCTCTTCTATTTATTATTTGTTAAATAGATAGCTAGTTTTCAACCAGCTATTCTGTTTCATGATAAACAAAACAAATGTGTATTTTTAATCAAATGTCCGCCTCCCTGTGTTCGACCTAGAACATCTTTATGGATTTTTTGGTATAAATTTTATCTTTTGAATGGATTTCTTCACGACTCAAACTACAAAGACGAGTTTTCGAATGCAACTTCGAATGCGTAGTTTTCCGCCTTCAACAAGGACATTAGCTTCATTTCTTTCCCCTTCCACGAAAAAATAGTATCATCTGCATATTGTAAGATTGACTCCAGTGCTCTAGAGTTGGACAAGGAATATCCTCTCACCAAACCTGCTATTGAGAGTTTGCAAGTAAAGCAGGCTAGGGTGTCCACTGCTAGATTGAAAATAAGTGGAGCTAGGGGGCAGCCTTGCCTAACCCCATGCAAGGGTTGCATCCAAGCTCCATGTGTTTCTCCATTAATTAGACGGGAGAACGATGAAGTTGCAATACATCTCTTCATCCATTGGATCCATTTTTTTGGGAACCCCCTCTTCCTCATAATCTCCCAGAGATATGGCCAGGAAACTGAGTCAAAAGCCCAACTGAAGTCCACCTTCCACATGAAAGCTTTACATTTTCGCCTACGCCATTAGGTGACCATCTCTTGTGCTACAATAAATGACTCTTGCAGTGACCTGTTGGGAAGGAAGGCTAACTACATTGGATTTATCAAATGTGATAGAACTCCCCTTAATCTATTTGCCAAGACTTTGCCAATTATGAAATAAATAGAGTTCGTCGAAGCAATAGGCCTAAACTCCTACAAACTCTCCGCTCCTTCCTTAGTTGGCAGTAACAATAGGTATGATTTATTAATTCTTTCAAAGCCTAAGTTACCTTCTTGAAACTCCTTAATGACCTTCATCACATCTCTCTTCACCACTTGCCAAAACTCCTTATAGAAGAAGACTTCGAATCCATCAGGACCTGGGGAGCCTTCAGAACCAGCCATCTCATTCTCAACCTCTTGATCGTAATAGGTGCAACCAGATGCTCAGCTTTAGAATCAACTACCTGAGGAAAGTCATAATTGGTTAATGTCCAATTCCCTCTTCCTGTGGCTTTGGAGGCTTCTTTATAAAATCTGACTGCTTCTCTTTTAATGTCCCTGGAGAAGTTAGCACCTGATCACCTGATCTCAAGGAAGAAATGTAGTTGACCCTCCTTCTAGAGCTAGCTACCGTGTGAAAGAATTTGGCATTTACGTCTCCTTCCTTCAGCCATAATTGTCTAGATTTTTCTTTCCATCGATTTCCCGCTTTAGGTATTCCTCCAAAATAGTCTCCTGCCAAGTCTTATGCTGTGATCTCTCTTTTTCTGTTAGCTGCTCTCTATTCTCTTTTTCATCTAGCAATTGCTCATTCTTTAAGGCCTCCATTCTTCTTTGGTCTCTCATGACCTCGATGATTTTTCTATACTCTTTCATGACAGATTTTAGTTCTTTGAGTTTAGTTGCAAGTCTGAAGCTGTGCCATCCACTTGTTTGGATGCCAAGCAGTTGCTAATCATCTCCTTACATCCCTCTTCCCTGAGTCATGATTTTTTGAATTTAAAGTATGTGCCTACTGAAGAATCTTCCCCACTCTCCCAAAGCAATGAAGTATGATATGAGAATGGGCAGTCTAGCCCCCATACTGAGGATAATTGATAGCCCTCCAACAACTCTGCATGCAACCCACGCACATTCCAAGTGATGACTTTCATCTACGTGTCTGATCAGCCCCCTTTTGCCCCATCACCCTTTTCTCCAGGTTAAGAACTGTTGCTATAGCTTTTCATTGCTCCTTTGACCCCCACCTATTGTTCTCCCTCTGAGCTTATAAGAAGAGTGACCGTACTTGACCGCTGAGGATGTTCCAACCCCATATTTCATTCCTTTAGGTGCCTTGAAGGTAAAATTGACTCCCTTGCCTTCATCATCCATTAGTCCATCTACTTGTTCTAGTGCAGATGCATTGCTGGCACAATTTCCCTCCCCTCAGGAAATTCAAGCATCTCCTTGCCTCTTTGTTGATTTCGAGAAGGCCCATCCATCGACTCATCTTGCAAAATCGAGCCATGGAAACCCTTCCTCTTCTTCGATTCAGAACATTCTTCTTGGTTTAACCGACTTTGAGAGCTACTCCCTTGAGCCCCAACTACTTCTACGTAAGATCTCTCTCCCTTGCTCCCATTTCTCATCACAGTGATAGAAAAATCTCGCATGAAGAAGCCAAGAGCTTCCTTGATATTGAAGAATTATTTTGTTGGGGACTTGTCGACCTTGGGTTAGCTTTACATCTACTAAGATGGATTTCCCATCTCCCCCTGCAGTCCCACACTTGCTCCTTCTACTATGGTTGCAAAGCTTGATATTACATTTGCAACCACACTATTGACTCTCAAATGTAGAGGGAGTCCCCTAATTTCCAAAGTTCCCCTTCGCTCTTGCTCTCTTTGAGGAGGGCGCTCCTGCATCGGCCCATCAAAAGGTGAGACAAGCCTCCACATTATAGTCAGCCCTTCAGAAATGCTCGCGTGAAAACAAAGGTTTTCTACATCTATCATGCCCAAACCAAACAACAAGAAACACGATCTGCCTAACATCACTATCTTCCACCCCTTAGAGGATAGGGATAAGGTACTCACCAGCTTCTGGGCTTGTGTGAATGATATTATCCCCGACATGGCCTCATCGATTAGAGCTCTTCGCAAGGTCATCTTAAAGTTGCTGACATCTTTGGATAGGGGAATCTCCACATCAAGAACATGATTGAACCCTTTAGGCGGAGGGGGAGGGTGAGATTTCTTTTTTAAAACTTTTCATGGTGCTGTTTCACCTGGACTGGTGGACATCGTTCTCCTGCAGGCATCCTTTTTGTGGCCCAATCCTCCACATGCCATACAAAGGATTGGAGAGTTGCAAGTACTGGCCATGTTGCCTCTCCTTCTACACCTGTAACATATTATCTTTGTGTTTCCTCTTCTTCAGTACCACCACCTTTCTCTACCTTCTCGCCCTCGATGAGGAGCAGATGAGGCCAAACCTTCTCGATCTCTTCAGCTCCAGCCCTTGGATCTCTAAACCCTCCAACCCTCTTCTTCCTCTCCTTCGACTCCATCGCCATGTTGCCTCATCCTAGGGTTTCTCCTAAATTCCCAGAGATGTCAAATTTAAGACTAAAAAATTTGTGGATAGGGGATAGGGCGATACATTTCTAGGCCTTGGATTAAAGATCTAATCATACGGATATGATCAGGGCAACGATTGAAGTACAATGCCTTTGAAATGGCCTTGATCGAAGCTCCATAGCATCATATGAGATCCAAAGAAGGTTAATGTCTAGGGGACAAGGTGATGCAATTCAGAGTCTCAAATGACAAATCCAATTGTATGGATGGGTTTAGGTCAACGATCGTAGCCCAATGACATGAAAATTGACCTAATTCGACATCTGTAGCGACACCTACAAGCCAAAGAAGATGGATGGCCAGGATGGCACCACATGGCACCATCCCAACCATCCAAGACCACCATCAACTCACTGCCCCTCCTCAAAAGTGCATCCATCCTATGATCTCAGTCATTGGATTCACATCCAATGGAATCCAATGACTGAGATGAGCTCTAACACGGGCCCTTGACATTTCCAAAGGGGCTTCCCTCGAGAGATCTAGGCCATTGGATGTCCATCCAACGACCACCGTGTGACCATGTTGCCTCGAGAGAAAACTATCCACGTGACACAAACAAGTGCATGCCATAGCGGTCCTGAGCTCTACTCATAAAGAGAGGTCGTAGGTTCAAAACATCGCATGGCTTTCAAATTCTCCGCACGAGGGTGCATGCTAAATTGGTTCGTTAGATCCTCATCGAAAGGTGGCGGCTTTGACATGTGGCAGAGCAAATGTAGCGAGCGTGGTACACACATGATGATGTGCGAGTGAATGCACCTCTTTCGCAATCTGTGCATGATCTGCATGCAATCTCGACTATCCCTTCGTAATCGAATGGTCGTAAGAGCTCCAAGTGCGATGCCAGTTGTTGCTCACGAGCAACAACACATGCATGTGTGAGCGTGCGCACGTCGGGTGGGAGATGCACAGCTATTCAAGGTGTCAGTGTGATGCGTAGGCATTCAATGCCAAATAATTCACCACAATCTTCGTTTATCCTATAAAGGCCCCCTACACCCCCTCCACTTCTCTTCATCTCTTCGTACTCTCTCTTCAACCCCTTTAAAGCTCTACGAGCTTGTCCTAAGCTTGGGATGCTCCATTAGAGTTTAGAAAATAATTTTACCCCTCTCTCTCATCCCCATTCGTGTAGCACCCATGGCCATCCTCTTACCCTACTCTAGAAGTAGATCCTGCTGTGACGCCTCCCGCTTTGTTCACAATTTTTTCGGCTCCATCCTCCATCCAGTTCCTCATCACCTTCTTTTAGGCATCACATCAATGCAGCTTGTCCTTCAAGTAGCAGTTGAGGGGTATTTCTCTCACCACTTTCTCTTTTATCGCTTTTGTAGTGTAGTTTTTAATTTCCGCACATAGTCTGTAATAAACATTTGAATATGCTTATATAATGTTTGTCTCTCTCATAATCTCTTTCTCTCTCTTTCTATCTCTTTTAAAGGGTCGAGTGATGGGGCAATGGTGACAGGAGGGAGAACGAGGATTGGGAGGTATTGAGATCAAAGAGATGGAGGTGCAAGGAAGATCGAAGAGAAGGGGGCATTGTGAAGGCTAGGTGCTGGGTGAACATGGGGGAGGTCCTATGCTTCAGATGTAGGGCAAGAGGACACTTGGCGGCGGAATGCAGGGGGTCTCTTATTTGTGTAGCTTGTGGTAGAGAAGGCCATAAACGTATGCGTGTAAGAGAGGAGGGATTGATGAGCATACATCTGGTCAACCTAAAATGTCTATTAATGCATGTTCTTAGTGTTACATTAGCATTATACATTGTAAATAGCGCATAACATGCATAATCATGCATTTAGGTCATGTTGTATAAATTGTATAGTAATTGTCTCCTTATGGCCAAGGACAAGGCAACTTGTTAATCGGGGCCTCGGATCAAAGATCCAACCATACAGATCTGATCAGGGCGATGATTGGAGTTCAACGACTCCAAGATCGCCCTGATCGGACATCCGTACCACCAGATAGAGATAGAGGAACCCTAACGATCAAGGGCCAAGATGTTAATTTGCACCTCAGATGACAAATCCGATCACACGGATGGGTTCGGATTGACGATCACAGCCTAATGGTGCAAAAATCGATCCAATCCAACACCCGTGGCACCATCTACAATACAAAGAAGATGGATGGTTAGGATGGTGCCATGTGGCACCATCCTGACCATCCACACCCAGCTACCCCCCCTCTATTCAACTTCTGAAGGCAAAGGCATGGACAATCTGGGCCGTTGGATATCCATCCAACGGCCGCAGATCGTGCATGCTTAATTCCTAAATGAGGCAAAGAAGCCTCCACAACGCGTTGGTCCAGCGTTCTGATGGGCGCGTGTTCGAATCCTGCCCGGTCTCCAAATCAAGATGATCGAGCATGTAGGCGTGCCATCGCAGCCTTGTGATTGACATCGAGCAGCGTGGATTAGCCGATAGTGCCCACGTGCGATCAGACACGCAGCGCGAACACCCAATCGTACGCAGGCACATGGCGCTGGTAAGGAGCGGTTTAAGCCATCCAATCTCTTGATCGGATGACTGAGCATGCATGAACGTGTGCATGCATTGAGAGTGTGAAGGCGAGGGGGCGCGCACGTGGCGCGGCCATGTCGACCACATTCAGGCCTTTAGTGATGGATTTATCCGTCACTAAAGGTCCTGAATTAATGTTTTTGATGTTGAAATGTCCAAAATGCCCCCACTCCTTGCAACTATAAAAGGAGACCCCTACCCTACGAATTTCTCATCACTTGTTTCTACTTTCTCCCTCTCCAAAGCTTAAGAGAAGCTTGTCCCACACCTGGGATGCTCCTCAAGAGCTAAAACCAAGTTTTCACCCCCGTTCTGGAAGCGGATCTCGCGACGATGATGACGTGCTACTTCGTTCCCGTTCCTCCTACCTCGTCCTCCTTCTTCTCACTCTGTTCCCTGTCTTCCAGGTGTTGTCTCATTCGGCTCATCCTCCAAGCGATTGTCGAGGAGGATAACTTCTCTCTCCCTTCTTTTTCCGCTTTCTAGAGTAAAATTTTTCTGCTTTCTAGTTGTGACAATTTCCCGCTTTCTAGTGTAATCATTTCTTCTTTCATAGTTGTAAAAGCATTATTCAATATCAAGTGATTGTTCTCTCTCTCTCTTATTGTTTATATTGCTTCCATTGTGATTATTTCACCCTTCAAACAAAAATAAAAAAATATAACTACGAATTTTGATCGACGTAGCCTCCCTGTGTTGGACTCGGAATTTCTTTACAGATTTTTCGGTATAAATTTTATTTTTTGAATGGATTTCTTCACGACTCGAACTACAACGACGGGTTTTCAAATCCAATTATGAATGCATAGTTTTTCGCTTCACCAGGGACATAGCATGGAGGAGGAAAGATCCCACACCATTGCCCTCGCTCGGGGTAGAGGGGACTGAGGGCTCCGCCACCTCCACCCCCAATGCTGGACGAACACTTTCTTGATGTAGCAGTCCCGTACTCTAAAGACATTCATTTGTCGGAAATGGTTCTAAGGGGAGCACTGATTTGGGAGGTGATGACAGGGGCTCCATCCTTGGATTGGCTACAACAGTTAGTAAGATCCCTAACCCTAAGCTCACCGAATTGGAAGGTTTCAACCTTGGGTCCTTCTTGCTTTCTACTATATGGCTTGGGTTTGATGGATGTTGAGTCCCTCTAATTTCAATCGGGTAAGTTTGAGAACATGAATGTGGTGTGGAGGTATGTCTCACCTTTTAATGGGGCACTAACAGAGCGACCCCCACAAAAGGTGGCATCCAGACAGGGGAGGTGGGAGATTAGTGGTCTGCCATTGCACCTGAGAAGCAATGTGGTAGTGGCGAAGATGATTGAAAGCTTCACGGTATTGAAGGAAGGTTTTGAAATCGTGCTTGGAGAAGGGTATGGGAGGGTGGTTTGGGTGAACATGATCTTTGCACGCAGTGGCTTTCTACCGGAAAAGATCATTCTCCGATGTCGGGGAAGCTCGTGGTTGATCTAGTTTCGAATTTGCTTGGATAAGGTGGAGGTACATGAGCGGTAGATGGCAAAGACCTTCGTAGAGGTGGTCAAGAATAATTCTATCCATGTGATGGGAGATGGAATCATTGTGGAGGAGAGACCGATGGTAAAGAAGAGAAAGGAGCACCATGTTGAGGAACGTGGAGGGGGCCAGATGACCGAAGCATTTGAGTCAATACTGAATGAGGATAGTATGAGTGAGAGAGCCTCTCAGATGATTGTACCAGTGGAGGAGAATGCTAGAAGAGGGCCTGGAAAATTGGGGGTGGAAGACCCCTTTTCCTTTGATACACCTAAAGGCCTTCGATATGATGTCAGGACCAAGGGCAAAGGGAAGGGTGTACTGATCCGATCCTCATACAAACTATGGAGAAGACGAGGTGATGACAGGGTGGGGATGGAATTGAGCACGGTGGCAAGAGTGCTTGGAGTGATGAGGACTGATTGGGGGGCAAGGAAGGGGAAACCTAACACAAGAGGAGAGTTCTATCATGGAACGTGCATAGGCTACACGATGGGGTAAGAAGAGCCTCCCTTACTGGATATATGAGAGAGTGGGATGCTGATTGTGCATTATTGCAAGAAACTCACATTGAAGAGGATGGGCAGAACTTGTGGAAACCACTAATACAAGATGGGAGATATGAAATCACTACTGTGAGGGCCCAAGGAAAATTGGGAGGCATGGCAGTATGGTGGAAGCTTGCAAAGTTGCAGCTGGTCGAGGTAATGCAGGCTGAATTTAGTATAACCTGCAGATTTTAGACAGTCCACACGGGGTGTTTTCTGTGTATCACATGAGTTTATGGGTCTTGCAATGCAAACAGGGGGACCGCTTTATGGTCTGAATTAGTAGAGAGCGAAGGGGATCGAGGACAACCCGTGGCTTGTAGGGGGCAACTTCAACTGCACACTCTCCAATCAGGACAGAGCGAGTGGGCACATTGACCAATCTACTCTTGGGTTTTAGCTAGTGGTTCAGAGCATGGGATTGAGTGAGTACCCCTCTTCTGGTGTGGAATACACTTAGCGCAATGGTAGTGGGCAAACGTTGAAACTTGATCGGTTCTTTGGGAACTAAAGTCTTCTGGATAGATACCATCTTTCTGGTATGGCCGGGAAAGAGAGGCCATTTTCATATCACACTCTGTTGATTTGGGACTGTGTGAAGGCAACTTAGTGGTCTCTTACTTTAAATTCAGAAGGTCTTGGTTGAGGGAGCCAGGCTGCAAAGAGATGATTGCGAATTGGTAGGAGATGAAACAGGTGTCCGGGTCAGCGACTTCGAGGCTTGCTGTGAAGTTAGCTAGTTTGAAAATTATGTTGAAAGAGTATGGATAGACTATGGGGGTGCTATGCGAACAGAGGAGAGTGGAGGGTCTTGCTTGGCTGCGCATGTTGGATGAGAAAGAGGCTATAGATCCGCTGGCCGAAAGTGAGCTGCAACAATAGAAACAAATGCAAGATGTGGTTCTAGAAGAGGACTTGAAGAGGGAAATGGACTGGTGGGAAAAATTGAGACAACTTTGCTTGCATGAGGGCGACGCCAATACCAAATTCTTCCACATGGCTGCTAGTTCAAGGAGACGCATCAACCATATCTCATCCATCCTCTTAGGAGACCAATGGCTTACCTCCATGGCAGACATTTCGGCTATAGCGGTTTCCTATTTTCGCGACCTCTCTGTTGCCCCTGCCATAAGTGCTTGGAAAATGATGACAATGGAGTACCCAAGGGTGGAAGGTATGCAGACCGACAGATTGGTAGCCCCTTTTTTCTAAACAGGAAGTGATAGATGCCATCAAGGGACTCAACCTAGAAGGATCTCCGGGACCGAATGGGTTTCAAGTATTATTCTACAAGGAGTTCTAGTAGGTTGTGAGAGGGGAGGTAATGGAGGTGGTTTGCGAGTTCCAACAGGGGAATAGTGGGTTTGAGAAGTTGAACAGGTCATATGTATTCTTTCTTCCTAAGAAGCTTGGGCTGAGAGGTTCAGTGAGTTCAGACCCATAGAGCTATCAAACTCCATTTATTTGATCATAAGCAAAGTACTGGCAAATAAATTAAGAGGGGTACTCCAAGGAATGATATCGCCTATTCAGTCAGCTTACCTGCTGAATAGATCATTGCAAGAATCCTTTATTGTGGCCCAGGAAACGGTGGTTGGATGGAGCAGGAGAAAAACAAAGGCCTTCATGTGGAAGGTTGACTTCAGTAAGGCCTACGACTCAGTTTCTTGGCCATATTTGTGGGAGGCACTCAGACGTAGAGGATTCCCAGTCCTATGGATTAGATGGATGAAGAGATGCATTACTACTTTGGCTTTCTCCCCTTTGATCAATGGTAGACCATGTGGTGCCTGGATTCAACCTAGATGTGGGGTCAGACAGGGGTGTTGAGGTGTCGGACCCGAATAGGTTGTTAATATGATGATTTTATCGTTGAAGTGTGTATAGTGGTTAACCTAAATTGGACCTAACCATCTTTTTACAAAATTTTTAACCTGGACTACTTGATTTTATCTTGGTCACTTTTAGGCCCAGGGTCAAACTCAGGGAAGTGGGGTTACAAGTCAAGTTTCTATGCCTTTCCTACAACGTCTCTTCCGTTCTTTTATTGTGTTTTTGGTGTTTTTTCTATTTAGATTTTTTCTGGTAATTCTTGTCCTTGAGGCACACCCTCAAAATTGGGTTCTTGGCTTTGAGCCAAATCAGGGTTCCAAAATGGGTCTTGCTATTCACAAGACGGATTACCTGCAAGTCAAGGATTATCTTTTCTCTTTTATATATTTTTTTATCTTTTTATGGGCATGCAAGAGAAATAGAAGTAAACTAATTATAGTATCTATATATATATACTATATATGTATAAATGGGTGGGGGTGGAGGCGGAGATGGAGTGTAGCACGGTGTCGGGTCGGTCGTCGTCTAGAAAGAAGCAACCGACAGGATGAGGTGCCGCGTGGAGTTTAGGATGGATGGTGGAAGATGTATGTGACCACGCTTTTTGTACGTGTGTATCAAGGAATATCAGCAACTGGTGCAGATATTCCCGCGATACCATGTATGATAAGTAACGTGAAAAAATATATATATATGTATATATGTAAATATATCTATATATATATGGTTATAAATTTATAAGTATATATATGTAGTTATATATGTATATATGCATATGCATATATATATGTATATGTAGATAGATATATATAAGTATATGTATAGATAGATATATGTATAGATATATATATATGTATATATATATGTATAAGTATGTATATATAACTATATAGATGTAAATATATATATATCTATGTATGGTAATATATGTACATAGATATATGTAGATAGATATGTAAATATATATGTATATATATATGTATGTATATATATATATATATATATATGTATAAATATATGTATATATATGTATGTATAAGTATATGTGTATATATATGTATATATATATATATAAGCATATAGATGTATATATATATATGTGTATGTATATAGACTAATACATATTTATATAAGTGCTAATAACTGTATAGATATATGTATAAATATATATATATATATGTATATAAGTATATGTATATATGTGAATATATATATATATATATATATATAAGTATATAGATACATATATATATGTATAC
Source organism: Thalassia testudinum (assembly GCA_037157565.1). Taxonomy (NCBI): domain Eukaryota; kingdom Viridiplantae; phylum Streptophyta; class Magnoliopsida; order Alismatales; family Hydrocharitaceae; genus Thalassia; species Thalassia testudinum. The sequence continues at coordinate 1,217,164 of JAZHRO010000056.1, forward strand.
TAATACTTAGTTGTATAAATACTATATATATATAGATATAAGTATATATATATATATGTATATAAATATATGTATATATATCAATATATATATGTATATGTATATATATATATGTATATAATAGTGTATAAGTGTGTGTGTGTGTATGGAAGTGTGAGTGTATGTGTGTGTAAACGTCGGTAAAGAGAGTGAGAGAGTGTTGTGAGAGAGAGTGAGAGAGAGAGGGTGCTGCTGAGGGTTAAGCCGTCTGCAGACCAGTGGGCGTCGTCTGGAGATCCCATGCGCGCGCGCAGGCGCGTATGTGCGCGGAGAGAAGAGGCCGCAGCACGCAGGCGGGAGTGGGCGCGAGGAGAGGAGGCCACAGCGCACCGCGCTACGTGAAGGGTTGGAGCAGGTGCTGGCAGGCGTACATGGTGAAGGGAGCAGGCGTTGGCAGGCGTACGCGGTGAAGGGAGCAAGCGAAGGCAGGTGTTGGGAGAGGCGGGAGAATACGGACATACGCGGGCGGGTGCGGGCGACACGGGACGAGACACGCGCGCGATCTGCGGCCGGTTGTGGTGTGCCAGGTGATCGGTTAAGTGAGAAACTCACTGATCACCCCGCTGTAGCCACAGTGTTCCGCAGACTGGCGTGAACAGTGGCTACAGTGGCTGGGTGAGCCACGTGACCGGGAGTGGGCGGTGCTATGAGTGCGGACGGCTCAGCGCGTGCAGAAGAGTGGCTCCGGTTGCTGGCTTGCAAGCGGGACCTCGCGATAGAGCGCGTGGAGAGGGATGGATCGCTAGTGAAGGGGAGCGACAGGGCGCATGGTGGCCTGCGGGTGTTGGCTGGGATGTGCGGTGAGGCATGGCCGGCCGCTGCAGTGGTGCGCGATGGCCAGTTGCAGGCAGGAAGGCGAATGCAATGCGAACGAGTGGGAGGTGAGGGTGCCTGCAGGCGCGAGCAGAAGCGAGGGCGGCTTGCAGGGGTGCGCGGAAAGGGCTGGGCGGCTGTTGCTGGGTGCTGCTGCTACTCTTGTTGCTGCTGCTTCGTGCAGAGCTTTGAGCTTCAAAGCTTGAAGCTCCCGCTCCAATGGATGGAATGCTGGAAAGTGAAGAAGTCAGGGAAGAGCCACCATGCCCACCGGCTCTATGGTGAGCTCGGTGGTGGTGGACTCACGTTGGTGGTTGTGCACCACCGTGAGGTGCTCCTATCCGCCAGGTGTCTCCTTAGAGGAGGGGGCCAGCGTATGGTGGGAGAGGGGAGAGGATGGTGGCTTGGAAGGAGAAGAAGCTGCGTTGGCTTTTTTGTGTGTGGAAGGACCAGGCTACCCCAAGAAGAAGAAGCCGAGCTCTTATTTATAAAAGGAGAAAGCATGCATAGCCATGCCCTGGCTGTGCATGGCTTGGCATGGCCGGCAAGGAGATCATGTATGTGGCTGGCAGGAGGGGTGTGAGCAGGGAATGGTGCGAGGAGGAAGGTGTTGCTCCATGCAGCCGCGGGAAGAGATTTCAAAATCAAGTAAAATAAAAAGATGGTGAATTTTGCAAAGATGCACTTGAGGAAAAATGTAAATTGCGAGGCCATTTATTTACTCTCCTCCCCTCTCAATTAAATGCATGCATGCGTCTATATTCACAAATGCGACTATGTCTACCTAATGTGCACTGAGAATGCTAGGAAATAGCACAAGACGTCACAATTGTAGGTGTATTTTTGCAGTGCAATCATACCCCCTTGCCTATCTTTTGCTAGTCCCTAGCAAAACAGTATTTAGAAATGATCTTTAAGCTAAAGATTTTCTTCTGAGGCGATATAGGTGTGTTTATTGTTGGATATTGTGAGAACCAATTGTTGAGAATACTACCGGTACTTTAAGTCTGACATGACGTAGATAATCTCTTGACTAACCAAGACTCTTGATATTTAAACCTTAAGTATGATTTCCAGGATCTAGGAGGTTTTTGCCATACTCGAGTGCTTAAGAGATTATGGCTTGTGCTTAGTGAAGGATCAAGACTGACCAAATGAACATTAAGATTCAAGCCCAGGGTTTCACGAATTTTTAAGTGCATGTCGGTCCCAGTTTCAGCTCGTGTTTTCGGATTGACCCTTAAGAAGATGACAGAAAACTCAACTCCCATTTTCTGACATTCGTGGCTCACAGGAAAACAGGGTATTTGCAACTTGCCCTAAAGAACTTTTTAGGGTAGAGAGTTTACAGATATTTGAGAGATATACTGACTTATTTGCATCTTTTTTTTTAATAGAAACACGTGTTAGTATATCTCTTACAACATTATTTGGAGGAGCACACTTTTCTTTTTGGTGGGACAGTTTCTTTTTGGTGGAAAGAGTTTCTCCTAAACACAGGACTAAAACCTGGGATAAAAAGTCTACCTACGCGCACAGGTAAGGACTCCACCTTCCCTAATGAACACTAGGGTTGGATCTTATGTTCACCTGGTCTTTCCTGATATGTGTAGTGTGAACCAAGTTTACTTAAGCTCTCAAGTAGAAGCAAACCAACGAATCCTGTACTGGTGTCTCAGGTACAAGAATACGTCCTTAGTTAGGAGAGATTCCGATCTATCTTGTCAATGCTCAAGTGAATTAAGCCGAGCCTGAGCGAATCAAGCTTCTGTGGCCTGGAAAGTCTTCAAAACAGAAGTTGAATATCCATAAACACTTATTGTATTTTTGTTTCAGCTTTCAGATCATTACTAAACACCATTTTTTATTATTATGATTATATATATATTTTTTTTCTTTTTCTTTCTCTTGCATATTTATAAATAGGTGGGAACTGCATGATACCATAAAATACCCAGATCCTATGGATGCCTATCCACCCCCCCATGCCAAGCGATGCTATGTCCTCATATGCATGCAGGGAAAGGTAGAGAAAGGGCGAAAGATCGGGTAACGAGAGCTGAGGTGCAGGGTATACAACAGGGTGGTAGGGTGGGTGAATGGTGGGTGGTGAAGTGAAAAGTGAACTGATCATGATAGTGGTGTGAAAAGTGATGGTGAATGGTGAAAGGTCTGGCATTTCATGGGACGAGAGTGTCCCAGGCGGATCGGAGAACAAGTCGGGAAGAAGAAGTTGGCCCTCAGATTGGCCAAGAAGAGGGGCTTCTTGGATAGATGGATCCAAAAAGGAATAACCCCAGTGAGAAGTATATGGGCTCAAGGTCCCAGTGTGGAGTTGCAAATCCACCTGATTTGGTGGGAAAGAAAGGGCAATCTGGTCTTCAAGAGTGTAGACCGGCGGTGAGTAGCCCAGATATGACTTAGACCACGAGGTATGGGAAGCGGAGAAAACCTCGTCAGAAGTCTGGCCAGGAGAAGGTACGGGACAAGGGAGGGATGGGGGAACGTCACAATATGTGTTGGTCAGGCAGTCATCAGTGTTTATAGGTAATCCACAGCAGTCAGAATAGGTCCCAATTAGTCCGATACATGCACTGACGGTCATGTCCTCGTCAGACGTGTCATCCTTGATGCAATCACAATCAAAGTTCTTGGCTGTCTTGAAGATGTTAAATCTGAGCTTTTCAGATCCAACGGCAATCTCAATACAGCCCGACTCGCAGTCGATAAGGGCACGAGCTGTGGGCAAGAAAGGTCAACCAAGGATGATCGGACAATCAGAAAGTGAGCTAGGAACTTCCATATCTAAAACAAGAAAGTCAACAGGAAAACAGAGATTGTTGACCCTAACCACTACATCTTCCACCACACCCTTCGGGATTTTGACAGAACGATCTGCCAACTGTAATGTGACAGGGGTGCATTTCAGATTTCCCAAGGAAAATTTTTCGAGCATGAGGGTTGGTATAAGATTTATGGAAGATCCTAGATCAAGCAGGGCACAGTTAAAATTGCAGCCTTGGATGCTACAGGAAATGAGCGGTGTGCCAGATCTTTCTGCTTCGGTGGTAGGTTTGACAGTATAGCACAACTTGCATGAGGCGAGAGAACACCGGATTCTTGGTTTTCTTTGACTGTTGCTTGGGTGCTGTGTAGTCTTTGAAAAATCAAGCGACAGTAGGTATGTGATCGATAGCCTCGAGCAAGGGTACCTTGACTTCTACATCCCAGAACAAATTACGCAGGTTATCAAAGGCCTGCATATCTTTCTTCTTGCCTTTTGGCTCCCTCAGTAGAGCCTTAGGGAATGGGACTAATTCTGGCATCAATTTGGGTGTATCATCCTCTCGCGAATGCGGTGCGCATCCCGAATGAGAGGGTGATGAAGAAGACGGGCTAGGATCAGGTCGAGGCAGATCAACGGTCTGCTTACCGCTCCTCGTAGTGATAGCATTGGACGATGCAGGTTCAGTGGGATCATACGACAGAGGAGGGTTCACAATAGGGACATAAGAGTGCGGTACTGCAGCAGGATTAGCCTGAAATCCCGGAGGAATGCTCGGAGCTTGCAGAATTTGATGTACCTACCCCTGAGAAGGTTGTACCTGTGGTTGAGGACCACGGGGTACGAAGTTTCGCGGGTTTGTAACAGGTTGGGCGGGAAGAGTGCCCTGAGATCGAGTCGCCATGCGCAGTTGACTGATCTCAGCATACTGCTGTGCCAATTGGTGCTGAAGAGAGGTCATGTTCTCTTCATGCGCTTTGACATTTCCATCATCATTCGCATCAATTTATCAAGAGGACTTGATGTGTGTTCTGCTTGCGGTACGCAAGGGCTTGATGGCGGATTTGCCATAGGATTAGACTGAGCCCTTGGGATGATGGGTGCAGACGGTCGCATTGGTCCACCTGTGGGGTTTTGGCGTTGCGGGTTGTTGGACCATGCGAAGTTTGGATGATTTCGCCACCCTGGGTTATAAGTGGCAGAGAACGGGTTGTTCCCCAGGGCACAAGCATCTTCTATGCTAGAAGGTGCGTCCGCATGTAAATATGCTTCCGAGCACACGGAGGCTTGGTCCTCCGTGTCGAAATACTGGCTCACAGAAGCCAGTTCCACATGACTTACCGAGTCGCTTGGTGCGACACTTGGTAAGGAAGGTCTTACGGGGTTTCTTGGGATAAGCCTGGTGTTGGAAGAATTTGGATTGTGACGAAGTGGTGAGGTGGGGGTGTTTGCCATAGAATGGGCGGGGTTAGCCGGAAGCACGTCCAGCTTCTTGTGCACGACGGAGACTTCATCTAGTTTTTGTGCAACAAGGCTGAGTTCAGTGGATGAATGGGAGAGTCCCGTGTCAACTTCGTGGACATTTCGGGGCTGGCTGGTACGATTAAAGGCGACAATGGAAGCATTGTTCATTGAGTTTTCACTCATATTTTCAAACAATTCAAATGCTCCATTCTCATCTTTATTCATAAAGTTCCCTCCGCAGGAAGTGTCTGCAATCAGCTTCAAAGTCTCATTTAGCCCATAGTAGAAAATCTGGGCTATATGCCACTTAGGCAGACCGTGGTGCGGACACTTCCTGAGGAGGTCGTTATACCTCTCCCATGCCTCATGAAATTGTTCACAGTTTTGTTGCGTAAATGAAGTGATAGCACGGCATAGCGCATTGGTTCGCCCGATTGGGAAGAACTTCTTGAGAAATGCTGTTCGCATCTCTTCCCAAGAGTGGATGGTTCTCCCAAGGGTGCGTAACCACTACGATGCTTTATCCTGCAATGAAAATGGGAACATTTTCATGAGGACTAAAGGTAACCCGATATTTCTTGGTTTAACAGTTTCAGCCAATCGGGTTAAGTCTTCCAAGTGGAGAAAAGGATCTTCACTTGCAAGACTATGGAAATGGAAATTTATTAGGCCAATTACGTTTGGTTTCAATTCAAAGTCGTCTCCTCCCATGGGGACCCGAATTTGTCCTATGGTCTCTGTAGCAGTGGGATTCTAATAAGAGCTAAGAGACCTAGGCTCCTCCCATTCGGGAGGGTTCTGCATTTCCTCCAATGTTTCTCGGATGGCTTTAATTAGTTCATTATACATTTCCATTTGGGCTTGGAGGTGGGTTATGGGATCTAAGGCTCCACCACCTGGTGGGTTTTGAGGGCGATTTCCTCCCTCGGGATTTTGGGGTGGGCGTGTAGCCATGTTTGTGGAGGAGGACGATTTGACTCCTTTTCTAGATTTATTAGGCAATTCAAACAGTTCAGGGTTTTGTGACCTCCTCCCAAACATGTACTACCGCAAGAAGAATTGGGGGGATAAGAAGGGAAAAGAGATGAGAGAAATGACGCCGCAAAGGTACACTTGATGACAAATCAATACAATCAAATTCCTAACCTCTATAGTGTGCCTTTAGACCTAAAGATCTAAGTTACCTACTATCACGAACTACAGAACCGAATGCGAGCACCACGGAACCACCGAGCCAGATTGAAAGGCCGTTTTCCCCAATCTTAGACACCCGATAGCACATGGAAACCCTCACTAGCACGTAGACACTACACGCAGGTAGTTAGACCTCCAATCCTTAAGAAGGGTCAAGTTACTACCAGTTTTAGTTAGAGGCCTAGGATCAAGTGCTTTTGGAATGTGAAGGGCGTTGTTTACGGGTAATGCCCAAGTGATTGATTTTTCAAGTGTGTAAAACAAGCATGCAACGGGGAAATCTCCCCGAATTGAAGTTTTTAATTAGTGAATGGTTTTTAGAGTTCAGCCTTAAGTAGTATGAATTTTAGGATTTCGCTGAAATACCAATTCAACCAATCTCCGGGTTTTGAGAGAATATAAGTTTTTTTCTTTTCTTCTAAGCCCAACAAACCCTTCTTCAATGTCAGTTAGTTAATGCATGCTAAAATGCAATGGGCTTCCCTAATTAGAGATTTCTATGTGTGGATGCACGAATCAGCTTTAGATTAGTGTGAAAGGGAGCCAAATCACTTCAATTCAAGTGCTCCCAATCACCAGAAAGATTTCCACACAAGGCTCAACCAAAAGATAAAGAAAATCAATTTGTTGGGGTTGAAATATTCGGGATCGAATCTTAGGCAAGTAGAAAAGTCGTGGTGGGGTTGGAATCAACTCAATTCCAAGTCTCTCCACCAAAAAGGTGATCCCAAATTATAGGTAAATGAGGCAAAGAGGGTGGCAATCAATCTTTTTGTGTTTGCCTCAAAGAATACTTCACACAGCAAAAAATTCAAGAATCAAGATTCTTGGATTTTCGCTATGCGAAGTAAGGTGGGAAATCCCGGGGCGATGGAGTAAAGGCAATCAATCAAACAAGTGAATTTTAATCCACTTGCCCCAACAGATCCCAAGAAGTTTTTCCAGTTTTTAGTTTTTTTTTACATATATATATTTTTTATTAAGGTGACAAGTTAACCTAAGTTGCTAATAAGAGAAGACCTACTTGTTCGGCAACGTGTGCGAAGCTCCAATGCGGTGTCGGTGTCTTCACGCTCTCGTTCCCGCCTTGGATCTACTCACGTCTTTGACCTTGTCTGCCTGCCTTCCCCTTGCATTAGGTTCACCTGCACACCAAAAATAGAGACACCCGTGAAGAGAGAAGAGAAAAATTGAAAGGAATGGAATAGAAACTTACTTGAAGGTGTACCGCCCCGGCAACGGCGCCAGAAAAGATGAGGTGTCGGACCCAAATAGGTTGTTAATATGATGATTTTATCGTTGAAGTGTGTATAGTGGTTAACCTAAATCGGACCTAACCATCTCTTTACAAAATTTTTAACCTGGCCTACTTGATTTTATCTTGGTCACTTTTAGGCCCAGGGTCGAACTCAGGGAAGTGGGGTTACAAGTCAAGTTTCTATGCCTTTCCTACAACGAGTCTCTTCCGTTCTTTTACTGTGTTTTTGGTGTTTTTTTCTATTTAGATTTTTTTCTGGTAATTCTTGTCCTTGAGGCACACCCTCAAAATTAGGTTCTTGGCTTTGAGCCAAATCAGGGTTCCAAAATGGGTCTTGCTATTCACAAGATGGATTACCTGCAAGTCAAGGATTATCTTTTCTCTTTTATATATTTTTTTATATTTTTATGGGCATGCAAGAGAAATAGAAGTAAAGTAACTATAGTATCTATATTTATATATATCTATACTATATATGTATAAAGGGGTAGGGGTGGAGGCGGAGATGGAGTGTAGCACGGTATTGGGTCGGTCGTCATGTAGAAAAACGCAACTGACAGGACGAGGTGCCGCGTGGAGTTTAGGATGGATGGTGGAAGATGTATGTGACCATGCTTTTTGTACGCGCGTATCGGGGAATATCAGCAACTGGTGCAGATATTCCCGCGATACCACGTATGATAAGTAACGTGAAAATATATATATATATGTGTATATGTAAATATATCTATATATATATATGGTTATAAATATATAGGTATATATATGTAGTTATATATGTATATATTTATATGTATATATATATATATGTATATGTATAAGTATGTATATATAACTATATAAATGTATATATATATATATATCTATATATGGTAATATATGTATATAGATATATGTAGATAGATATGTAAATATATATGTATATATAGTTATAGATATATACATATATATATGTATGTATATTTATATATATATATATATTTATAAATATATGTATATATATGCAAGTATAAGTATATGTGTATATATATGTTTATATATATATAAGTATATAGATGTATATATATATATATATGTGTATGTATATAGACTAATACATATTTATATAAGTACTAATATATGTATAGATATATGTATAAAAATATATATATATATATGTATATAAGTATATGTATATATGTATATATATATATATATAAGTATATAGATATATATATATGTATACTAATACTTAGTTATATAAATACTATATATATATAGATATAAGTATATATATATGTATATATATCAACATATATATGTATACGTATATATATATATATATATATATATATATATATATGTATGTAATAGTGTATAGGTGTGTGTGTATGGAAGTGTGTGTATGTGTGTGCAAGCGTTGGTAAAGAGAGTAAGAGAGTGTTGTGAGAGAGAGTGAGAGAGAGAGAGAGGGGGAGGGTGCTGCTGAGGGTTAAGCCGTTTGCAGACCAGTGGGCATCGTCTGGAGATCCCACGCGCATGCGCAGGCGCGTATGCTCGCGGAGAGAAGAGGCCGCAGCACGCAGGCGGGAGTGGGTGCGAGGAGGAGGCCGCAGTGCACCGCGCTGCGTGAAGAGCTAGAGCGGGCACTGGCAGGCGTACGCGGTGAAGGGAGCGGGTGCTAATAGGCGTACACAGTGAAGGGAGCGGGCGAAGGTAGGCGTTGGGAGAGGCAGGCGCACGGGGACGTATGCGGGCGAGTGCGGGTGACGCGGGCCGAGATGCGCGCGCGGGCTGTGGCTGGTTGCGGTGCGCCGGGTGACTGGTTAAGTGAGAAACTCACCGGTCACCCCACTATAGCCACAGTGTTCTGCAGACTGGCGTGAACAGTGGCTACAGTGGCCAGGCGAGCCGCGCGACCGGGAGCTGGCGGTGCTGTGAGTGTGGACGGCTAGGCGCATGCGGAAGAGTTGCTCTGGCTGCTGGCTTGCTGGCGGGACCTCACGACAGAGCGTGCGGAGAGAGCTGGGTCATGAGTGAAGGGGCATGAGAAGGCCCGCGGTGGCCTGCAGGTGTTGGCTGGGGTGCACGGTGAAGCTTGGCTAGCCGCTGCAGTGGTGCGCGGTGGCCGGTTGCACTGGGAAGGCGAATGCAGTGCGAACGAGCGGGAGGCGAGGGCACCTGCAGGCGCGCGTGGAAGCAAGGGCGGCTTGCAGGCGTGCGCGGAAAGGGTTGGGCGGCTGCTGCTGCATGCGAAGCTTTGAGCTTCAAAGCTTGAAGCTCCCGCTCCAATGGCTGGAATGGATGGAAAGTGAAGAAGTCAGGGAAGAGCCACCACGCCCACCGGCTCTTTGGTGAGCTGAGCGGTGGTGGACTCACGGTGGTGGTTGTGCACCACCGTGAGGTGCTCCTATCCGCTGGGTGTCTCCTCAGGGGAGGGGGGCCGACATATGGAGGGAGAGGGGAGAGGACGGTGGCCTGGAAGGAGAAGAAGCTGCGTTGGCTTTTTCTTGTGTGGAAGGACCAGGCTGCCCCATGAAGAAGAAGCCGAGCTCTTATTTTTAAAAGGAGAACGCATGCACAGCCATGCCCTGGCTGGGCATGGCTTGGCATGGCCGGCAAGGAGATCATGTATGTGGTTGGCAGGGAGGGGTGTGAGTAGGGAATGGTGCGAGGAGGAAGGTGTTGCTCCATGCAGCCGCGGGAAGAGATTTCAAAATCAAGTAAAATAAAAAGATGGTGAATTTTGCAAATATGCACTTGAGGAAAAATGTAAATTGCGAGGCCATTTATTTACTCTCCTCCCCTCTCAATTAAATGCATGCATGCGTCTATATTCACAAATGTGACTATGTCTACCTAATATGCATTGATAATGCTAGGAAATAGCACAAGACGGCACAATTGTAGGTGTATTTTTGCGGTTTAATTAGGTGTCCCTTAGCACCATTGTTATCCTACCTGGCAGTGGATACCGTGGCTCACTTCACATTCAAGCTCTAGGAAATGAGGATGATCAAGGGGTATACTCTATTGGATGGTCAAGCTTTGGCCTCGGTGCTCCAATATGCGGGTGACATAGTGTTTTTTGTAGAGGGGGTATATGGGAGGCACGTATCATGCATCATATGGTAACTATTTTTGGGGAGATTTCTTGGCTGAAATTGAATGGGAAAAAATCCTCTCTTATTTGTTTTGGACTGAATAGAGATGTGGGCCACCAACTATCAAAGACTTTGCACACACTAATCATCTCCTTACCGATTACCTATCTTGGGTTGCCACTAAAGAGCGGGAAGATGAAGAAGATTGATTGAGTTACTTGTTCAAGAAAATCTCTACAAAGCTGGAATGTTGGAGTAGTAAATATCTCTCAAATGGGGGAAGATTGATTCTCTTGAACTCTATTATCACTACGATGCCGGTCTTCATGTTTTTTGTTTTCAGAGCTCCTAAAGCAATTTGGAAGCACTTAGATATAATGAGGAAACACTTCTTTTAGAAAGGGGAGAAACATGGGGGACATTTCCTCCAACTAGTAAACTGGGATAGTTTGTGTGCACCAAAGAAGCAGGGGGTTTGGAATTAGATCCTTGAAGGAATTTAACGATTCTCTACTGTTGAAGTGGGCAATAAAAATTTTCCAAGGGGAGAATAAATCATGGGCGGAAGTGATCAAAGGAATATATGGTGCTTCACACTCCATGGTAAATAGACTTTTTCCCATCAAAGCATCACCTTTCTGGAGTTCGGTGGTGGCAGCTATGAAGGAAAACTGGGATCTATTCCAGCTAGTATGTGGGGATGGACAAACTTTTCTTTTTTGGTTGGAAAATTGGTCATCTTTGGGTCTACTACATAATCAATATCCACGTGTATATGGCCTTGTGGGTGACAGAGTGGCTAAAGTTGCAAACCTCTGGGATGAAGAGGCGAATAGATGAGAGATACCTGAAATAGGCTGCAGGGAGGGGAGTCACACATGGGGGGAAAGAGCACGACTAATGCAAGATGTGCAAGCTTCAAGCCAATGGGGGGTGCAAACACATACAGACGGATGGGGAATTTTTCCACTGCCAAGGCCTATGAACATATGGTTGCAAGGAGAGAGTGAAGACGTTGACGTCATTTGTGTAGGTTTATGGAAGCTGAAAATCCCGTTGAAGATACAAATTTTTCTTTGGCTCTGTAGGAGGGATGGACTCATCACTAGTGACTTGAGGCATCAAAGAATGGGGTGGCTGCTCATACATGTTATCTATGTGGATTCCAGACTGATATTGTGCAACATATTCTTTCCTCGTGTGTGGTCATTGATTGTGTGTGGAACAGGGTATGTGGTGGTGGGGTACCTTTATGGGAGGACATGTGGGGGGATTTTATTTGGAGTGGGAGACCTCATTGTTCCATGGCAGCTATTTTATGGTGTATTTGGTGTGCATGAAATGAGTGTCTTTTTCAGGGGAGCACCGTCAATTCAATACAAAATGTAAATGAGTGTCAGGCTCTCATACGTCATTGGCGAATTTGATGTAATTTATTTTTTGATTCTATTAATAAAATCCCTGGATGGCTATCTCCTCAGATAGAATTCCTTATTTTCTCAAAAAAAAAATGCAAGTAGTGTAGATTTGAAAAAGTTCTTCGCCTGATATTCTGTCTATCTAAAAATAACATAAAAATTTGAAAAGCATAAAACACCAAAAAGAAATAAAATTAATACGGATTTCTAAAATCAAACGTTCGCCTCCCCATATTCAATGCGGGACTCACCTGAGTTTCGGTTATAAATTTTATTTGATAAGCAGATTTTCAGGACTATGAAGATTGGGTTTTCGAACATTGATTTTTCTGGCACAAAAATCTTGCTAATCAAGTTATAACTAGTAAGTATATATTAAATAAGTTATATAATAGTTATGTATATAAGGTAAGCTAGTTAATTATAATAATTATTAGTTAAGAATAAGAATTAAATTAAAAATAAGTGGTGAATGATATGCTAATTTAGCCTCTGAGTGAACAACCTGGACTTAACTAATATAAATTTATAAACTGTGGTAATTACCTTATTCCCTATATTATAACTTAATAATAACTAATTAACTATGTAAGGTATTTGTACATTTTTTGGTGTCGTTGTCAGGGAGGCAGCTCACATAAATTATATTCACAATTATCAATTAATTTATTCTTATTTTTTCTAACTTATTGTGTTTTCTTTGTCTTCTTTCAGGTATTTGCCTGATGGTACCGAGGCAGAAAGAAGACGGGTTTTTCATTCTACATTTCCCACTTTTCTTCTGTATATACTATTTGAGATACTCTCTTTCCTTAGTCTTTAGATAATTTACTTTGTTGCATTTAGATAGATATATAAAAAATATCAAAATGACATTTTTATGACTACCGGTTGTATCCATTAGGCATGCACTCTTAGGAGTGCATTTTCCTGCTAGATTTCTATTTATGGATATATGTTGTGTAGATAGAGTAGATTTGATCGTGTAGATCCCTGTCTTGGTCCTAAGCAAGACCATATTATTGATTGAAAATATTAAAAGGCGAAACACATCTTGTTATTTTCTTTTCATTAGAAGACATTATATAAAAAGAGGAATTCATTAAAACTCATGACATTTCTATATTGTGAACTTATGTGCCGATTTTTATCGCAATCTGTTGCATACTATTGTACACACAGTCCAATCATTAGAGTCACACAAGTCTGTCCTTCTACCTCTTCTCCTTCCACCTCTTAGGGCTTTGGTCGAAGATCAACAAATTTGTCTCATTACTAAAGCCCCGAGGTGCCAGTAGTGAGCGGTCTCGTTCTTAGACCTTAGACCATTGAGTGTTAAGGATGTGCACTTCGTAGACACATAGGACTCATCCTTGTAGTTATACTGTATCTATTTGTGTTCACATTTTTACACGTATTCTAAGTCTTCTTTACTCTGGAAAAGAAGAAAACCCACTTTCATTTCGCTGCATTATGGGTTTTGCTTGCGGCTATTTCTCGTAGTGGTGTGAGTATGCATTTGCTCATTCCTTTTGTTTATTCATGGGAGGCGATCACTAAAACAACCCCTCGACCCTTCGTTGACAGGTGCACCTAGACTAGCTGCTCCTATGCAACACTCTTTCTCTACTTCATCTATTGTTGCTTTTTCTGCTTTTAATCACATAGCAGATCAACCACAGAATCCCGAAAACCCACTGAGTCAACAAGAGTTGTTGCCTTTTGATATCCATCAGGCTCTCCCACCCCAAAACCTTTAGATGCTCAAGTAGAATCGTCAGATCAATCTGCTGACGACTGCTTTCTAGAACCTTCAGGCTTGTCCACCTAGTGCAGGTCCTAATCTTGGTCCATGTCATCCACTTAGGCCACCTCTTAAAGACTAATACAATCCATCTAATGCTTAAGTGGAGCCAAATGTTCAGATTCCCGTAGGGGAAAATGACCCAGAGTTAAAGCTGAACAACATTAGTCTAATCCCCACTATCATGGCCATAGCACCGAGGATCCATTTCAATACATTGAAAATCTTAAGAACTTATCTCAGACTTTAGGTTCGCAGAATCAAGGGAAATCCTATTGATGAAAATGTTCTCCTTTAGCTTAAAGGACAAAGCTACCTACTAGTACTGCACGATCGCACGACCTATTACATCTTGGGCAAAACTCAAATCTACCTTTTCAAAGAAATTCTTCCCTATACGTCGAACCAACGCACTTAGGCGAGCCATTACGACTTTTTCTTGGAATCAAGAACCTATTCATGAATCATGGGAATGCTTTCACGATCTACCTAGAAAATGACCACACCACGATATCACACATTGCCAATTAATGCATATCTTTTACTATGGTTTACACGAGAGCATGTAGAATCTTGTGGATGCTTCCTGTGGGGCAACTTTCTAAATCGGGATGAGGAATATTCTCATGAACTCTGAGGGAATGGTAGAAAACTCAACCAATAATGCCTCCTTGTCCTAGTTTAGTAGAGGAGACACGAATCTGAAGGGCATCCATGAGATCACAAGCCAATCCAATTCACGAGACTTAGAGATTATTGCGGAGAAAATGGTTAAAGTCGACATCATAACCAAACATCTTGATGAGGTTCGCAATTCAATGAAAAATCTACCACCTCTACTTGCTACGAATCCCATGCCTTAAACTATTTTGTAAATTCTCACAAGGAGGGAATTTGTGAATAATCTAGATTTACAAGATCCATTTTCCTTGGGTTTCTACAATACTCCTACTCTAACCCAAGGAGGGACCTTTGTCCCATCTTTCCTTGCTCTTTCCCCACTTTGTGTTGCGGAAAACACAATGAATCCTTATAATCTTTACACCATCCAGGAGAACGATTCAAGATCTAACCCATGTTCAAATACATACTACCCTAGATGGAGAAACCACCCAAATTTCTCTTGGGTTGAGCACAATCAAAGACCTAATTATCAAAATCAGACCTGACAAAGCCTGCTGGAGTTGCCTTCTCAGCAACAACAAGTGAGGCCTGCCCAGTTGAATACACAAAATTATTTGGTGCCGAATAGGGATAATCAGCTCGAGTAGATTTTGAGAGCTATTAATGAGAGCTAGCGACGTAATGCTAAGGCTATTGTTGAGATCCAAAGGCAATGCACAATTGAATTGACTAATTTATGAAATCAAATCACGCAGTTGGCTGAGTCTCATCAGCTAGGTACTCTTCCATTTTTGCCAGTTCTAAATCCTAGGAATGGACCACATCCTAGGTATCAAGTGTTGAAGTGCTCGAAGATTGTCATAGTTTAGAGAGAGTAAAACGTGTTGTAGTATAGTGACGAAAATTGAATCGACAACAATTAAATTTACAACTGCTCGAAAAAATGTGAGATCTGAGGTTGTTCGCAGGGAACAAATATGGAATTCAATCACTAGTCAAACTATGAGGAATAAATGAGCACATATTACAAGATATGTAATGAATAATCAAATATATTCAATTAGAATCAAATAATATATCTCAAGAATCAATGGGACAAAAAGATAATTAGAAACTAAAAATGGTGGTTTGAACCACCAATTAATCTCCTCAATCTAGCACAATTCCCAATACCAACAGTAATCGCAAGCCTATTCAATTTCTCAACAGTAAACTCAACCACTTAGCCATGTCAGCTCAGTTCAATATTTCCACAGTAATCCTCAACCAATATCAGAGTTAGACATTTGACCCAAGCGTCAAATGCCCTAAGAGTTTAGCCAAAGAATAAGAGCTTTGAATTTCACTGTGTTGAGCATGCATCCGAAGGAGTAAAACCACCCCCAACTTCCTCAGAATCCTCTGTTCTCTCTCTTAATCCAAACCAGGTTCAGGTATACGAGTTATCGGTAATCAAATCCGGGAAGAGGGACCAGGCCCGCTGATGTGAATGGCGGGTGAGGTGTGTGGGGCAAGAGTGAGGAGGGACCTCACCCCTCAGTGTTGAGGCAATAAGGCAGCGCACCAAATTCAATTTATACGACTTTCCAATTTTTTGATCTACAATATGGGAGTAAATCTCACACTTCTTTCGTGTGAAGCTGCAATGGCGAAGCTCCTTGATTGCTGTTGTTGTTGTTGCTAATATGGCCAATTGAAGGCCCAAAAGTCTTCTCCAGATGAGTCCACAGCCTTGCAAGGTGGTGCAAGGTTGATCAATGGCTGGTCGGTGGCAGATGGTGGAGGAGTTGTCATCGATGGTGGTGAGTACCTGAAGCGAGAAACATGGGCTTTAAGCCTCAATTAGATGGCCCAGGAGCATCGCCATGATGCGAGGAGTGAGATGGTGGTGTTGATTAGGTGAACGATGATGTAGGGAGGCTGACCGAAGTCGGTGATGGCTGACCGAAGTTGATGATGACGGTGATGAGGTGAGTTGGTCGGTCAGTCGATTTATAGGTCAAGGCCCTCAATTTATTGAAAGCTTTTGACTTATAAATTATGGGGAAGCTTGTGGTGTAGGTAGCCTGGAGTTTGGAGGTGTGTGGGAGTCACGCAACCACATCAGAGGCATGACCGATGTTGGGGAAGATGGAAGAGGAGAGAGATGATCGGTGCATGAATTGGGATCTAAAAGGGCTAAACCTAACCTAAAGAGGGAGAGGAAGAGAACGAATCTAACTATTGGACAAAAGGGGTAGGAAATCCATGGTGGCTTGCCTTGCCGGCATCGTGAATGAAGATGCCTCTAGTGAGAGAGAACGACGATGACGAAGGAGGGAATGACCTCTGCTTTGGCTGGCGAGAGGCAGATGAGGATGAGGAAGAATTTGGCACTTCCACTTTGATGGTTGGGAGGCCATAGGAGAATGAAGGAGGAGGGTCACCGGAGCCACGACAGAGGTGGCCGGAGAGGAGAAGAAAGGGTGGTTTTAGGCTGGAACCAGGCTCATTTTGATGGTGGAACGTCATAGGGCTTACATAGAGCTCAGATTTGAGCTCAATTAAGAGGAATTTCCACAAGAAATTTGGATTTCAGAGAGCTCTTGATCTGGAAAAATCCTGAGTTCTCCTGAGCTCCACGCTTCGAATCAGGGCTCAAGATTATTTTCAAACAAATTCTCACGGTCTGAACATCAATCCCTCTAAATTTGGAGGGATTTGGTGCTAATTTTGGAGAGATTCCCTCTCTCATATATCGGTCGGTTTGTGTTCTTTAGGAAACCTAGAATCAATGGTGATAGGGGCCTCTTTGTAAAGATGATGAGAACATAAGGGCCTTTTGGTGAGAAAAACCTAGAAGTTAGGGGTTTAGTTAAAATGAATAGAGATCTGGGGACTGAATTGTAAACTAGTTCATGATGGTCTCTGATTGGGCCTAAATTTTGGTGTTAACCTAATTTGGACCCAAGGGATCTAATGAACTTATATTTGAGTTTTGACCACGGTTGATTAGGTAAATTGCATAGGACCCCAAATTAGGGCAAATTCCCATCCGAATCTCTGTTATAGGTCAAAATGGGTTTAGATGGTTAAACCAAAGGTACCAAACCTCCTAAAATATTTTTCCATGATTTTTAGGAGGTTTTGATTGATTGTATCTCGACCATAGCCCTTCCAATTTAAGTGGGGCTAACAATTAGGATTTTTAGTCTTATTTTAGTCCTCGAAATGAGTAAAACCCTGATTCTGACTGTGTGAGCCCACCTTTTAGTCTTTTATATTCATTTGACCTTCAATTAACTCCTGAGAAACCCCGTGGTTAATATGCATTGTGATGTGCTGTTAAAATAGCAGAATTAACCTTATTTTCTTTTCTTCTCAAATCAGATCAGAGTGGAATTATGGTTCTCAGGCGATCATTTAGGAGCATTTATCTCTTGATTATGACTAATTCAAGTTAGTTATGATAGATGATGTGTTAGCATCATACCCCCATGCCTAACTTTTGCTAGTCCCTAGCAAAATCCTATGGAAAGAACTAGATCTTTAGACCACATTTTTGTTGTTCAGAAGCCTGTATGTACAACTTCTATAGAAATCAGATTAGAATACCAACAATAGGCCTAAAGGTAGTCAAGTACCAACCAAGATCTAGACTTGACTAGACTTAGCCTTGGGTCTGCTGGAAAGGTTTCTAACGACCACAAAAACTGCCTAGAGGTTCATTGGCCCCAGCAGTTAAAGCACTCGTGCGTATACGTAGCAAGTCAAGGTTCAGTTTGCTAGTGCATTTTTTATAAGAGAAAGAGGGATATTTATTTTGAGAGTTTTCTCTTTTTTCTTCTTACATTCCCCTAAATCCAACATCAGATTGGCCCTAAACACGGTCTGTATCGGATTCCTTGCCCCTACCATCAATTCTCGAAGGGTCCTTAGCATTCGATGCTTCAGGATAGCACTGCCCATGGAAACTCGTAGAATCCTGGATTTCGACACTTTGAGATAGTGCCGCCCATGGTGTTCTATAGCTAAATTTAGGCCTTGGCAATCGACATTTCGGGATAATCCCACCCGTGGCACTTGAACTAGTGCAAGGTGCTTACATGCCCCTGGTAGGATATTTAGATGTCTTAAGAGACAAGCACCGAGGAGACGATACATTATTATGCATCTTTGAGGGGGGTATTTTTCATTCCACCTCTCCATGTCATGAACTTGTCCAATCAATTTGTGTCATCGAGCCGCTCCTAAGCCAGATCTCCGGGAAAACCTTTTCAGAATAGAACACTTTTGGCATTGTATTTCATTAACTACACTGAACCAGACTGGTGTGTGATTTTTGGGTGCTTAGGTTACCAAGTCCCGCAAACGAAAGGGCAGGCAATGGGGTCGAATAATTCCTAAGCCTTAGACTTAATATATCAACCTTGCACTTTTCTCAACCTCTTGAGGAGTAATCCAGATCTTAAAAAATACGTGAGTGTTTAAGCCCTAGAATAGGCCCAAGAGGCCTAAGGTCAGTACTCTTACTTATCTCCTTGTCTCTAGGACTTTAAGACTTAATCCTTGTTTTGATTTGGTCTAGAACTTAAGTAGATCTCATAATCAATTGCTAGGACTATAATTTTTTTTATTTTTCTCCTTTGACAATCTTTGTATTTCCTCCTCTTTTCCTCAAGAAAGATTTTTCATTCATTTCACAAAATTTTCCTCCACTTTCTTCATTATTTTTTTGAATATGTATTTTTTTTCTAAGAACCCTTCAAAGAATTGAATTTCTCATTTGTTTTGCACTTTAATACCCCCCATGCCTATGTTTTGCAATGTCCTCATTGTAAACTAGGTGCATTCGAATTCATCTCAATTCAAAGGTTAGAATAGGGTCAAAGGGTGGGTGAACGGGTCGGGATGACTATGTGGATAATTTCAAGCTCTGATACAAGTATCAAAGGTGGAGTCAGCTGTTCTAATGGATGAACTCTAAAGTGCAATAGGAAAGCAGCTCAAAAAGAATCAGAAGGGTCTCAGGTTTTTGAAATGACGAGTTGCCTCCTTTTAAGCACTAAATTCAGTGCCTTTAGCTAAGTAGAAGGTGGTTAAGGAGAAGGGATGGTTAGATTGGAAGAATTTTGGAGAACAAACACCTTGATGAGTAGTCTGGCTGGTCTAACTAGGTGCTTGTTTAGATCAATTGGCTGATGATGTAGACCAAACCCAATTAATCTGATGGGTTGAGGAATGTGAATCAATAGGTGTGGAGCTCACGAGATGCTTTGTGGCTCAAAATGATATGGAAATGTGAATCTAGGGTTTGGCCGTATCGGCTCAGTCGGGTTAGAGTAGGGGTCCTTGAAGGATAATGGATCTGTGGAGAATGTAGGAACCCTACTAGTGGGATTAGAGGTAGACAAAACGTGGTTATCAGTTTGATCAATGTTTGATTCCTTGTTAAAATATGGTGGTGAATCAAATGTAACCGGATTAGAAAGAGGTGGGTCAGAATAAAAATTGACTTCGGTGGTCGGTCGGGGTTGGGATTGGTTTCTGAATGGCTCTAGTTTTAGACTAAGAGGTAGAGCTGCTTTGAGTTCCAAATCATCTGCCTCTGCATCAGAATCAAAGAATGGATCGTGGATACTAAGGTCGTAAATTGGCTCATAATCACCTATAAACAATGGTTCTCTAAAATCAGAGTATGATTCAAAATCATCGAAGAATTTGAGACATTCATCTTCTGAACTTGTTTCAAGATCAGGATTTTCACCACATAATAAATCAAGATGCATGGAATTATCAACCTGACATTGGTCTAACCTAGTCTCAAATTCCAAGATTAAAGAGATGCCCTTATTGGGCATAGGCTCAGGTTCTGAGCACCTAGGGTAGATCCAATAAAATCCCAACTCTTCCAACTCCTCTGATTTTGTATCGTAAATTGGTTTGACTTCTGAAAAATCAATTTGTTCTTCTGAGGAGTCTAGAGAGGTATAATCATCGAATATAGGCCCAAGATCATAATTCAAGTCTGAAATCTTATTCTCATCTCATTAGGCCTAATTATCATCTAAGCTAGGCTCAGATCTAGATTCTATGTTAGGTTTAAGAATTGGGTCACTAGATTCTGGACTTGGTTCTATTGAGATGTTAGAATCACTCTTGAGGAATGCCTTAACAGGATAAGGTGCGGGAGTTACATCCTCGAGATATTTTGAGTCTAATTCTTCACAGGTATATGGAAAATTTAAGCATGATGGTCCAGTTTCACATCTTCCTATGGTTGGCTCATAATCGGGAACACCTGTAATTGGATCCGCCCAACCCATATCATGATTAGGTTTGTCATCCTACGCAAAATCAAAATTCAATTCCATTTGTGTTGGGGGTCCAAAGCAACGACCTCCATTTTCATACCCGAGCTTTGAAAAATTATATTGATCCTCAAAATTGTTCCAAGATGTCTCATTGGATTCATAGTGGTGATATGCGTATTTCTAATCAATGGCTTATTGCAACATATTTAGCAAATACCCACGTTTCTCAATGAGATCCTGGTGTATTTTCGAAAGTGGTGGATTTGCCAAGCATTGCAAATACTCGATGATATGTAATCTCCATAATTCACTATATTCTGATAAAAGAGCATCTCGGGTTGAACCACAGATAATTTGTGTTAACATTATCTTGGCGTGGTCCATAATAAGTTCTGTTGTTTCTGGTACGTTAACCTGAATGCAACTAAATGGATATGAGGTCTTCTCAAATTCTTCTCTATGCTGAAGAGCAGCCTCGATCATTTTCTTATTGATGCTCATGCAAGATTCAGGTTTCTTAAACATTTTTCCTATGTTGTCAAGTTGCATTTCCAAATCAAGTGGTGGATCAGGGTGAAGAATCAAATTCAGGTCCAGATTGATTTGATCATATCAGATCAGATTTGCCCCAAAGGTCAACTCTAATGGAGGCCTCTAGGTCAGACCTAGGGACCTCTCCTGTGTATGTGCACTAAAGAATAGATGAGGGACTAGATGTGTATTGTACCTAATCAAGGCATCCAAAAATTTTAGATGACTAAGACTATTTGAGGTAAATGGAACACTTGATAAAAAAATCCACACTGATAAGTCTATGTTAGTAGACTAATTATTTGCCTAAATAGCTGTTAGATGATTGTTGAGGTTAACAAAGAGCTTGGAAACTAATGGAAAATTAATTTAAGCTCTCAAGAGGGGAATAAGTTATTTTGTATTTGCACATACCTTTCTCTTTGTAGGTTCCAACAAAAATAAAATGAAGGACTTGAGAAATAATGGAATGATATATTGGGGCATATTTGATATATTCTTATCTTCGATGGCGACGAGGAAGTCCACCACTGACCTCTCTTCCAGATATCCTTCGGGAGGCGATGGTTGCTAAGGGATTTAAAATCCCTTAATTCACACCGGTGAAGAACAGAATTATGGAGAATAAAATGCACAGGGATTAGATGGCCCAAGAGGTTCACCAAGGCTTAAAGAGCTAGCCAAGGCTACACCAAGAGGTTCATGGAGGATGGCTTCGACAGATTTCCCAAGTGTCAGCAATGATCAGATGGCCATGCTAATCTCTCCTATTTCTGAACAAGAAACGGTGAAAGCAATTAAAGACTTGGATAATGAGGGAGCTCCTGGACCAGATCAGGTTCAGGTATTTTTTTACAGAGAAATGTGGAATGTCCTTAAAAAGGATGTGATAGATGTTATACATGAATTTAAAATGGGCAACTTTGGTTTTGAAAGACTGAATAAGTCCTACTTGTTTTTGCTACCAAAGAAGTTGAGTGCGGAGAATTTTTCAGATTATAAACCCATTGCTTTGTCAAACTCCATCTACCTTATTATCAGCAAGATTTTAGCCAACATAATTCGTGATGTACTACAAGATTTGATAATGCCTATCCAAGCTGCCTTTCTACTTGGGAGGTCTCTGCAGGAATCCTTCATCATGGCACAAGAGATGGTGATGGGGTGGCACAAGTGAAAGTCCAAGGCCTTTCTATGGAAAGTTGATTTCATCAGAGCCTATGACTCAATCTCCTGGCCGTATCTTTGGGAAATTCTTAAAAGGAGAAAATTCCCCCCCCCCCCCCGCTCCCCCCCTGTCTGATATAATGGGTGAAGAGATGCATCACGACTGCTTCCTACTCCCCTCTGATAAATGGGAAACCATGTCGATCCTGGATTCAGCCTTATTGTAGGGTAAGGCAAGGATGCCCACTAGCCCTCTTGATCTTCAATCTCACAGTGGATACATTGGCAAGATATGCATGCAAACTAGCAGCTGATGGGTTGATAAGGGGATACTCTATGTCTAACAACAGGGCTTTGGTCCCCATTCTCCAATATGTGGATGACACTATTTTTTTTGTGGAAGGTGGGAAGAGAGAAGCGCAAGCGCTATACTACATGGTTAAAATTTTTGGTGAGATTTCTGGCTTAAAACTTAATGGAAGCAAGTCTTCCTTGGTTTTCTTTGGTATGAATGGAATAGACCAGAATGACATCTCCACCATCTTGGGCACGCCTGTGATTTCACTACCTGTCAAATACCTGGGTTTACCTCTGAAGTGCACAAAACTGAGGAAAGCAGATTGGTCCTTTCTATATGAAAAGGTGGTTACGAAATTAGAGGGTTGGAGTAGTCACTACTTATCAAAAGGTGGGAGGTATATTTTACTGAATTCTATCATCATGTCCATTCCAGTCTTTTTCTTTTCTGTTCTTAGAGCCACAAAATCAATTTAGAAAAAACTTGATTTGATGCACAAGAGGTTCTTTTGGAAAGGGGCTTCTCATCAAGGTGCTTTCCTCCAACCTGTAAAGTGGGAATCAATTTGTTTGCCAAAGAAGTTTGGCGGCATAGGAATCAGGTCCCTTAAAGAATTTAATGACCCCTACTCCTGAAGTGGGCTGTTCGGCTACTTCAAGGGGAAAAAAAATGTGGATAGAGATCATCCAGGATAGCTATGGGGTGCCCAATGATGAGAAGAACCGCCTAAATCCTCATAAACTATCTCCTTTCTGGTCATCAGTGGTGCATGCCTTGGCAGATAATTGGAGTCTTTTCAAGTCTATCTTAGGAGATGGGAAAAGCTTCAAATTTTGGTTGGAAAATTGGCTGCCTGGTGGGGTGATAAAAGATAGGTACCCTCTTGCATTTTCAGCTGCTACTGATAAACATTGTGTGGTATATGACTACTGGGACACGGCCTCTGAAAATTGGTCTTTGAATAAGGAGATGGGGAATGGTCATGAAACAAGAACACAAGCTGAAAATGAACGTCATATGCAGGAACTTGCTGCATTCAAACCCACACCTGAAGAGTATGACACATACAAATGGGAGGGAACATTCTCCTCATCGGCTGCTTATGATAAGCTTGTCAATTCGTCCAAAATGGCTGAAGTGGATGAGGTTGGGAAAAAGCTATGGAAATTGAAGGTACCATTGAAGGTACAAATTTTTCTGTGGTTATGCAGAAGAGACGGCCTGATAACTGGAGATTTGAGGCATAGGAGAATGGGCACCCCCACTCACTTCTGCTACTTGTGTGGGATGCATAATGATTCTAGTATTCATATTTTTTCTACTTGCATGATTACAGATTGTGTTTGGAGGAAGGTGTGTAGGGAATCTATTCCCACGTGGGAGAGTCTCTGGAGTTCCTTCTTGAGGGTGAATAAGCCATACTTGCCCACGATGGCAGTCCTATGGTCGGTATGGAGAGCTAGAAATGAGATCTTATTTCAGGAGAGTCCAGTGAATGTGGATAACATTGTCAATAATTGCTGGAATCTGATACACCAATGGGGTTCACTCATGTAACTTTTTTGCTATCTTTTTTATCAATAAAAGCTTTCCTGGATTGCTATTGGTGATTCGATAGCATTCCTTTTCATCTCAAAAAAAAAAAATGCACAGGGATCGTCATCCAGGGTGCTATCTTCTCATCTTTCCCCCTTGCAGGGATCTACCTCCCACCATCATCACCACCATGGTCTCTACTTGCACTGTGGACCTAGCGTGCACCATGGCCTCCGCTTCCCCAACATCGCCCTTGCCCTCATCGCCGTCGCACACATGGTAATAGCGTGTGTGTGTGCCACCAACCCAACTCCACTTCCACCATCACCAATGCCATCTACCTCCACCAACATAACCTAAAATCACTGCCACTCTCCCACAGACCCATCGCCACCGCTGCAACCGTGCCCACCCTCACCCACTCTCACCGCACACCACCCCTTCCAACACCACAGCCACTACCCCATCACCACCTCCAATCATCTTCCTTTCTTCTTCTTCTTCTTCTTCCCATCCCCTATCCATCGTGCATGCACGAAGAGGAGCCTAAAGCACAGTAGCAACAGTGCCCTCGTCCCACCTGCTTCAACCTCCATCCTTGACCCCAAGCACACTCCTATGAGCCCGAGCACCACCTGAGCTTCCTCATCGAACTTAGAGGCTGCACATGGCCACACACGGAGCAACTCCGCCCTCGTCACTGCTAGCCTCTCTTCCTTCGACCAGCCACATCCGCCCATCTTGGCTCACACTGAGATCCCCATTGTGCAGCCCTCGTTGAGACGTACCTCCACCGCAAGTGCCTGGCTCTGCCACTACTTCATGTGTGCGCATGAGGGAGGAGAAGCAATCCCCCTGTTTCAAGCCCTATTAAAACTTACATTACTATGCCATTGCCACTCGATGATTTAAATTTAATTAATACAAAATTCGGTTGAACTTGCTCTCATGCCCCTCACTTTCTTTCTTTCTCACATACATTCTCTTATTCCTACTGTCGAGTGCTATCTCTCTATGATTCTTGGCATTATTGAGTAAGAATATTTAAACTTTAGTGAAGGATTAATTTTTAAGAGCACAGGGTAATATTTGCTATGATACTTCAATAAGTGAAAATTGCATCAAATATCCATCAGCTTTCTCTTCTCTAAGAAAATTACTTTCGATAAAATGCAAAAGAATAACCTTGTTAATTAGACTTCTTGAATCAAGATTTAGTGTAGAAACTTTCACAAGTTTATTGGCTTAAACCTCTTTTTGGATATGACACTCTAAACCAGCGTGGTTAGTTTTAACTATTTTACTATTTTGATTAAGAGATTTTCCACAACACAAAATACATCAATGACACATCTTTTTATTACAATCACTTTAATTAAGCAAGAATCTCTCTATCACACAGACTCGAGAATTACTTGTGCAGCTAGAAAGGGAGAGTCCCGCAATGACCCATACACTGTAGAGCGTCCCCATGGGTTACAGGGTTTCCCCTACCTGACCTTCCTTGTCACTGATGTTCCAAATAGACCGGAACGTATGAATTGAGGCCAAAGTCTACTAATTTTAGCCCTTATTGTGCCTTGAATTTCACTTGATTTATAAGTTATTTCAAATTGTCACCTAATTTGTAGGTTGATTCACAAAGTGAACCAACTTCACTTGGCCTATTCTAAGGTTGTGTTAGAGCACCCAAATCACCTTGAATTGATTCTCAACAGGTTATTAGGTCTCAGATTTTATGATTCAAGTGAATTTAGAGCCTTGATTTTAGGGTTCACTTGGTTATATTAGTTCAAACAAGGGCTTGGGTACACAAAAATGTGGGAAGACTAGTTTCCTTAAATGTAGGCAAATGTGTCCTAACACTTCAAAACCCTAATGTGAAAACCCTAGATTGGCTCTTTTTCAAGTCCAATTTGATTCAAAGTATGACATCTTGGACTCAAACAAGAAAGTGAGTAGTCCAAGATGTTGAGAAATTTTAGCGCAAATCTCTAATAGGTATAAGAGATGTGGATGGGGAATCTCTAATCAAATCGAATTAGCATCAATCTGATTTTCAATTAATCTCGTAAATCAAGAAATTCCTTGCCTTTAGATGACAATTACTAGGAAAATAAGGCAAGTGGATCTTAATTGATTTGTTTCCTTTTTCTCTTCCCAAGATTAGGAAGTGATTAGGAAAGAAGAGAAATTTTACCTGATCCTAGGGTGATTGATTGAGCGGAAGATCTCCTTTTGATGTACCTCGCAACAACAAAACAAAGCAGATAGGGAAAGTTAGAAATCAGCTTAATAATGATATGACTAGTGGTGAATTGCACATTGCTCCTCGGCAACGGTGCCAAAATATTGCAAAACCCACCCCCTCCTTCCTTAGAAACCTTCTCTCTATTTCTAATCAGGTTAGTAAATGGGTAATCGGATCCAAGCAGAGGGACCAAACTCGTCGAAGTGGGGCGACGGGTGAGGTGTGTACAATGAGTGAAGGGACCTCACCCCTTGTGTCAAGACAAGCAGCTAACATCACAAATGTGTTAAATACACATTTTAGAAATAACATCCCACGATGTGGAACTAACAAGAGGACTCTCTTCGCTTGCGAGCTATTGCAAAAGGCCGAGCAAATGAGGCTGCTGCTGCTTCATTCCTATTCAATTAGAAGCCTAGGCAGATTCATGGAGTTCGTTGTTTACCATGCGAAATCGATGTCTTAAAAGATGTGTTGCAGTATAGGTCGAAATTGCTCGAAAACAAATATAATTTATAACTCTAATGAAGTCCGAGGTTGAACACAGGGAGCAAGTGTTGCAATTAATCTCAAGGATCAAAATATCACCACAAATATGAGCAAGTAAGAATGATATATATATGAAAACCAATGTCAAGGTGCAAAAACAATGGCGTAAAATGATTATTTAAATCACCAATTACTCTTTACAATTATACCAAATAAATACACAGTATCAACCAAGTAGTCCCATGCAAGATAAGTAAGCAATATAGCCTTAGAAGCACAATTTGGTGGAATCAGGTGTCAGATGCTTAGATCAGATGACTTAAACAGCACCCTACTACAGTGCTCTATAAAGAGCCTGTCTCCTTCTTCCTTTCTTCTCTCTTAAGCTCTTCCTAAAGTCACGCATAGAGGAAAAGGCCTCTTATCCTCAAGTGTTAAAGAGTTAGAGAGCAAGGCAAACCCCCCCTCCTCTCTCTCTTTCCTTCTCTTCTTTCTCTCAAAGACCCCGGGGCTACCCGGGTAATCGAGTAGGAACAGTAACCAGATCCAGGTGTAGGCCTGCAGACGTGATCACAAGCAAGCAGTGGGGCTAGGGGGGTTAAGCGGGTGAGGGTGCGTGAGGGACCCGACCCCTCATGTGCTGGACAAGAAGTCGGGTTCACAAAAATAATTTATGCAGCTATTTCCGCTCCTAATCCCACGACATTGGACTATCTGTACCTATTCTTCTCATGAGGCAGTAGCAGGAGGTGAAGTCTTGATTGCAGTCAACGAAGAGGGAAACTCCTTCAATTGGAAACCTGGGCACACTCCTAGATGAATTCCACATCACCTGAGGGAAGAATTGCCGAAGCACTCGATTGGAGTGCTGCAGCTGAGGTCAGAGAAGACAGCTGCAGCGGTGGAGGTTCAGCAAGTACCTAAAAAGATGAAAATGGCCTAATGACCATGTTAGAATCACTCAAAAGCTTCACTACAATACAGCGAGGGTGATGGTGGCGGTGGCATGCTGTGAAAGTAGTCGTGGTGGGCTGGCGAAGGCGAAATGTGAGTGTGGAGGTGGAGGTGTTCGGGGAGGTGATGGGCGCAACAATCCCCTCAATTTCTTGAGTGGTTTTGCTTGCGTGGACATGGTCATGGTGTAGGAGTTGGAGGTGAGTGGTTTGGTGGCATGTAGCGAGTTGTCGAAGTCATCAGAGGTATGTCAGAGATGGGGGAGACGACGGTGGAGTGGGCGGACCTAAACTCTATTTATGTTGGGAAGATCAGTGGATGAAGAGGAGTTGATGTGGGAAGCTAATGGACGAAGGGGAGTCGGAGAAAGCATCGGCCGTGATGAGATGGCACCGGAGAAGGAAATTGCTTCGGTGATGAAGAACAGCGACGACGGAGGGTTAGAGGACACCTCATCGGTATTGCGAGGTACGGAAAGACGTAAGGAAGGAGAATCAGCCACCTATTGTATGTGGCAGTTGGTAAAGAGGTCAGAGGAGGATAGTCACCGGAGCGAGCTCGGAGCGAGTCAGTGGTTAAGGAAGAAAGGTCTATTTTGGCTCAAATTCTCGCTAAGGAGGTGAGGAATGCCATGGGGGTTCTTTTATAAGGCATGGGAGAGCTTGGAGAACAGGAAACAAGCTTCATAGCTTGCTTGGGATTTAAGAAGAACCCCACTGATTTCATGGGTTCACACACACAAATCAGTGGGAGTTTGGAGTCGAAATTGATCCCAATAAGTTTCTCTAGGTGTGAACAATCCCATTAAATTTGGTGGGATTTGATTGAAGTTTGAGTAGGATTTTGTTTGATCAAAGCTTGCTTGGAGGTCGGTTGACCACCAATGGATAGAAGGACTTCTACGCAAGGGAGATAAAGAACTTAGGGGTCATTTTGTGAAGATTTCAAAAGTTGAGGGGCCATTTGAAAGGACAAGAGTCAGACTTGGACCAAAATGGAAACTAGGTCGAAAGGATCTCAGATTGGGTCAAAATTTTGGTACAAATCTAATTTGGACCCAAGGAATTTAATGAAATAAGATTTAGGTTTTGACCAAGTTTGACTAGGTAAATTACGTCAAAGCCTAAATTAGGGCAACTTTTTGTCTCTGACTCTATTTTAGTCCAAAATAGGTTCGGATGGTCAAATCAAAGATGCCAAACCTATAGAATATTTTTCTATGAATTTTAGAGGGTTTAGGATAATTTTATCCTGACCAAAACCTCAGTTAATTAAGTGGGTCTGCTTTGAGGATTTCAGATGTCTATTAATTCTTGAAATGTGTGAAAACCCATTTTTGTCTGCATGAACCAACTTATTAGACATTAATGACCATATGACATTTAATAAACCCTTGAAATATCCCATTGTTATTCTATAATTGTGGAATGCTGTTAATTTTGCAGAAATAAACTTGTATTCTTCTCTTCTTTTCAAAATAGGATTTTATGCCCTTAGGACCTTCTGATGGATATGTAGGAGCTTTTGTCAACCTTTGTAGACCAAATTGAGCTAGTTATGACTCATGATGGTGTTCCCATCATACCCCCATGCCTAGCCTTTGCTAGTCTTTTAGCAAAACCTTATGGACCAAACTAGTTATCTAGGTCGGATGTAACCGTCAAGATGCCCTACTAAGTCGTAACTCTAGGAATTAGATTTTAATACCAACAATAGGCCTAGAGGTACTAAGTACCTGCCCAGATCCATACCTGACTAGCTTTCGCCTCAGTCTGCCACAAAGGTTTCTAAGGCCTGTAGGAACTATCCTATGGTTTGTTGGACCCAGCGGTTAAAGCATCCCATGCTTGTAACAAGGTTAGTTCAAGTTCAGTTTGCCAGTGCATTTTTTTGTAAGAGAGAGAGATAAAAAAAGATTTTCATTTGTTGAGAGTTTTCTCTCTCTTTTTCTTTTCATTATATTTTTCCTTAAATCCAACCTCAGATTATCCCAAAACACGTTTTGTATCGGATTCCTTGCCCCCACCATTAATCCTTGCAAGGTCCTGGCAATCTATGCTTCGAGATAGCATTGCCCTTGGAAACCCCTAGAACCTTGGCTTTTGACACTTCGAGATAGTATCGCCCATGGTGTTTTATAGATAAATCCAAACCTTGGCAATCAATATTTCATGATATTGCCGCCCATGGCATCTGAACCAGCACAAAGTGCTTACTTGCCCTCGGTAGGATATTTAGATATCCTAGGAGACAAGCACCAAGGCGACGATATGTTATTGTGCATCTTCAAGGGGAATTTCGCACCTCTCCGGCTGTGAACTCATCCAAATAAACTTGTGTTTTCGAGCTGCTCCTAATCTAGATCTTAGGACTATTTTAGAATAGCATAAATGCTTTTTAGCACGATTT
Organism: Thalassia testudinum; assembly: GCA_037157565.1. NCBI lineage: Eukaryota > Viridiplantae > Streptophyta > Magnoliopsida > Alismatales > Hydrocharitaceae > Thalassia > Thalassia testudinum. The sequence goes on from JAZHRO010000056.1 coordinate 1,247,574, forward strand.
CATATTTAAGCGCACTGAACCAGACTGTGTGTGATTTAGGGTGCTTAAGTTATCGAGTCCCACAAACCAGAGGTCAGTTAATGGGGTTGAATAATTCCTAGGCCTTAGACCTAATACACAAGCTTTGCATTTTCCTCAACCTCTTGAGGACTAATTCGGATCTTGACAAGTACGTGAGTGTTTAAATCTCAGAACAGATCCAAGAGGCCTAAGGTCAGTATTTGTCACTAATCCCTTAAGTTTTAGCCTTCTCTTAATTCATCATTCGATCCAACCTAGAAGTTAGGTAAGTTCCATATTATTTTGATGGGACTCAATTTTTTCTTTATCTTCTTGATCCTTTCTTTTCTTTTCAATTATCCTCCCTCCTTTTTCTCATTTTTCTCTTAAATGGATCTTCTTTTTCCTCAACCTCCTCTCTCTCTATTCTCTTTTTTGCAAAATCCTTTTGTGAGATTTGATTTTCACGATGTTTTGCACTTTAATGCCCCCCATGCCTACGATTTACATTGTCGTTGTAAATTAGGTGGGTTCGAGTTCAGCTTAGATTGTATATTAGAACAGGGTAAAGGGTGGGTGGACGAGTTGGGGTGATTGTTGCGGATGATTTCAAGCTCTGGTACGTGTACCAGAGGTGGAGTCGGTTGTTCTAATGGATGACCCTAAAGTGCAATATGAGTTTAGCAAAGACTTATGTCAAAAGGATTTCAGGTTATTTTCAAAAAGATGATGGGTTGCCTCCTGTTAAGCACTAAGTTTAATGCCATCAACTGGGCACAATAAGCTCAGGGAGAATGGAGATCAAAGGATAACTCAGCCAAGTTTGTGTTAGTGAGTTCAATGAATGGTTTGAGTCTCTGACTGTTCACGATAAATGGTTTAGAATCACGGCCGAGTTCACTGATTTCTATAGCCCCATTTCCAAAAACACATCTAACAAGGAATGGTCCAATTCCTTTAATCTGAATTTGCCTGGGAATAGTTTGAGTTTGGCATCAAAGAGTAGGACATTCTGACCAGGATGGAATGTTTTTCTTGATATGTGCTTGTCATGAAAGGTTTTAACCCATTCTTTATAAATTCGTGAGTTCTCGTATGCGTCATGCGTAGTTCCTTGATCTCACTTAATTGTAATTGTCGGTGCATTCCAACCTTATAAGGATCTAGATTGCACTCTCGTATTGCCCAATAGGCTTTGTGCTCCATTTCGATGGGTAGGTGACATGCCTTCCCATACACGAGTTTGAACGGAGACATACCTAATTGGGTTTTATGGGTAGTCCTATAGGCCCACAAAGCTTCTGGAAGGTGGGCCAACCAATCCTTCATATCAGGGCGAACAATGACCTGAAGGATTTTCTTGATGTCCTAATTAGGCAGTTGAACCAATCCGTTGGTTTGGGGGTGATAAGGAGTCGAGATTCGGTGTGACACCCTGTACTTTGTCATTAAGGATTTGAATTGTGCATTTGTGAAATGGGTCCCTCCATCAAAGATGATAGCATGTGGGACACCTAACCGTGAGAAGATGTGATGATGAATGAACCTGATTACCACCTTATGATCAATGGTTTGGGTTTGGACAGCTTCGATCCATTTGGACACGTAGTCCACTTTGAGGAGAATGTATTCAAAGCCGTCTGATTTAGGGAAGGGGCCTATAAAATCAATTCCCCATATATCGAAGATTTCGCACATGAGAATCAGCTGTAAAGGCATCATATCATGATGGCTCATGTTGCCCAAGGTCTGGCAATGAGTGCATGCCTTATAGTAATCATGTGTGTCCTTGAAGATTATGGGCCAATAAAAACCACACTGGAGGACTTTAGCTGCAGTTTTATGTCCAGAGAAGTGTCTGCTGTAGGCTTGGCCATGGTAGAAGGACAAGGTGTCCTGAATTTTCACTTTCGGGATGCAATGTGTGATGATTTGATTAGCACCAATGCAGATGAGATACGGGACTTCCCATATGTAATACTTGTCATTAGAAAGCAATTTGTCTTTCTTAGCCTTTGGCCAATCAGACGAGATTTGATGAGATGTCAAGTAATTAACCAAAACAGCATACCAAGGAAGTTTTGCACCAATAGTCAAGAGGTGCTCATTAGGAAAATGATCTATGATCAGGCTGGAAGGGTCGATGATAGCAGAAGGAAGGTGGGACAAGTGATCAACTACCACATTTTGTTTTCCTGCCTTGTTGCAAATCTCGAGGTCGTATTCTTGCAACAGCAAGATCTAGTGGATTATTCGAGGTTTTGCGTCCTTCGTGAGAAGGTGCCTTACTGCGGTGTGATCCAAGTATATGATAACGTGGGAACCCAGGAGATAAGATTGAAAATTTTCCAAGCCAAATACTACGGCTAGCAGCTCTTTCTCAGTAACTGTATAGTTACGCTGAGCCTCGTCAAGTGTCTTGCTAGCATAGTAGATGACCACGAGTTTCCCATCAATTTTCTGCCCAAGCACCGCGCCTATTGCATAGTCAGATGCATCGCACATGATCTCAAAGGGTTGAAACCAATCAGGGGATTGCAGGATAGGTGCGTGGGTGACTCGATCACGTAGATTTTCAAATGCACGAGTGCACTCGTCAATGATTTCGAAGGGGACATCTTTTGATAGGAGATTAGTCAAGGGGCACACGATTTTCGAGAAATCAAGAATGAATCGACGGTAAAAATTGACGCATCCTTGAAAAGATCTGATGTCCTTTACTGAGCTAGGGATGGGTAGTTTGGAAATCAAATTAACCTTAGCCTGATCAACCTGGATGCCATCCAAGGAGATAAGATGTCCCAGGACAATTCCCTCAGGAACCATGAAATGGCTCTTTTCCTAGGAAAGAACCAAATTCACATCAATGCATTGCCTAAGGATTTGGACCAAGTGCTGGAGGTAATCATTGAAAGATTCCCCAAATACTGAGAAGTCATCCATGAAGACTTCAAGGTAATCACTTACCATATCAGAGAATATGGCAAGCATGCACCGCTGAAAGTGGCGGCTGCATTGCAGAGCCCAAAAGGCATCCTACGGAACGCGTACGTCCCGAAGGGGCAGGTGAAGGTAGTCTTCTCTTAGTCCTCAGGATGGATTGCCACCTGATTATAATTGCAGTACCTATTCAAGAAGTAGAAGAATCAATTTCCTGCCAATTTCTCAAGTATCTGATCAATAAATGGTAGTGGGAAATGATCCTTTTTCGTGGAGGCATTCAGTCTTCAGTAATCAATGCAGACTCTCCACGAGTTTGTGATACGGATTAGAATGGTTTCTCTGGTTTTAGGTGTAATCACAGTGAGCCCTACTTTCTTAGGCACAACCTGGCTTGGACTCATCCAATGACTGTCAGAGATCGGGTAGATGATTCTAGCATCTAACCACTTAATGATCTCCTTTTTCATGACATCCAGCAAGTTTGGATTCAAACATCTCTGCATTTCATAGAATGGCTGTGAGCTCTCTTCAGTATAGATGCTGTGCATGCAATACAAAGGGCTGATACTGGTCAAGTCATCGAGAGTCCAACCAATGGCTCTCCGATGCTGCTAGAGGAAAGAAATCAATCGTGTTTCCTGATCAGAGGTTAGTTAGGAATTGATGATAACAGGAAATGTGCGATTAGAACCCAAAATAAAATATTTTAGATGATTAGGGAGGGGCTTCAATTCCATGACCGGATTATCAGCAATAGTAGGTGGTTCAGGGTGGGTTTCAGGAGCAAAGGTAGGAGTTGTGGGTGTGTCTAGGTTTGATCTAGGCTCCTCTATCTGTGGGGTTTGATCCTCTTGTGGTTGAATATTAAGGATAAGCGGGTTTTCCTCAACAAATGGATCTTCAGCCATAGACTCGATATCGCAGATCTGCTCGATAACTCAGTTTATTCCTTTTTAGGCCTTAAAGATATCAATTTTCAAAGTTTTGTCCCTAAATTTTAACTCAATCTGACCCTCTTCACAATTGATATTGGCCCTAGCATGGCCGAAAATGGTCTCCCTAATATGATCGGTGTATCTTTCAATTTCTCAGGAGAATCCATGTCTAGCACAATGAAGTCCACAGGAAAATAAAAATCACGGATGCGAACTATAACATCCTTAAAAATTCCTTTAGGTGACTTGATGGATCGATTTTCTAATTGCAAAGTCATTTCTGTCTATTTAAGCTCAGATTCTTCAAAGTAGTCTAGTAGGGATGTGAGTACCAAGTTTATGGATGCTCCTAAGTCCAATAAAGCTTTATCAAATTGTATATCACTGATTGCATGGAAGATCAGAGGGGTATCTGGGTCTTTTTCCTTAGGCGGGAGTTTGCTCAGAATGACGGAGCTGGCTTGCTCCGACAATACGATCGGATTCCTACCTTTGGTTCATGGCTTACGCTTAGGTGTACATAGATCTTTCAAGAATCGTGCATAGGCCGGTATGTGGAGTATTGCATCCATCAAGGGGATGTTTATTTGGACCTGCTTAAAGAGCTTGACCAGGTCCTCCTCAAGTGCCATGGTTTCGGGTTTCCTCTTTCCCTTGGTTAAGGCCTTAGGAAATGGAACCTCAGTTGGTTCCTCGATAATTGGCTCAGGCTCTTTATCAGGGATAGGGGTGTCGTGGATGACAAATCTAGGGTTAGGCTCCGCAGTATGAGGCTTGTTGTGGCTAGGAAATGGTGGCTCCTGTGTTGGTTTGCTACTATGGGTGATGACGAGTTTAATCCTGCTTGATTCTGGTTTGGGTTAGGCAAAATAGGTGTCTATTGCTGAAATCCAGAGTATGAAGTTGAAGCATCCATCCTGTCAAATGATGGAGTAGGAGGGGCCTGATAAATATAATGTGCTTGGACCTGATTTGGGTTCATAATGCACTTCTAGTTTGGCATGTTATTTGGGTTAGGAAGAGGTTGAGAAGGAAGTGCACCAGAATGGGGAGTGATAGACAACTTTTCGCTTAGCGTTATAGTATTTAAGTGGTGGAAAAATCGACTAATCAAAAATAATGAAAATAACCACTCGCAGAAGAGCGGGTCGTGTCCACAGGGAGACAATGATGCAATCAATACTTAATTATTTAATGTTATTTCGGATAGTGTGAAATCCCTGTTCAAATCTGACTTAAAATGTGAAGGAAAGTAGATTTGCAATAACATAAAAAGATAAGGGTATAGTGCAGTTTTCCCTCACAGAAATCCTCAATAAATTTAGGATGAATTCATGCAGTTTCACATGATGTGTACTAAAGACAATTATTACTTTAGTTAAGCCCAAAATCAATCTTTAAACTAGTTAATATCAATACCATGCATTTATAAAGAACTATAAGTGTTCGAATGCAATTCTGCCATAATATAATAATAAAAGAAATCAAATTAGGTGGCAATGGCATTGAACGTAAATTTTAATTTGGGGGAAAACAGAGGATCTCTCCTCTCTCCTCGTCGCGTGTGCGGCCGCGCACGGTTGGCTGCGAGAATCGGCAAGGAGGTGCAGCCTGACGAGAGCTACGCAACGGTGGCAGCGGCGTGGCCAGAGGTGGCCGCCGGCGGCCGGCGGAGGAGGCCGGAGCATCGATTTGTTGGAGCAAGAAGGCGGCGGTGCTACTGCGGTGCCTGCAGCTATGCGTGCGCGCGCGCTGGTGCGCGAGCGTGCGTGCTCTAGTGTGCCTCTAGATGGGCAGTGGAGCACGCTGCCTACAGGGTAGAGGGGGGGCGCGTTGGAAGATGGTAAGTAGGTTCTAGCCCAAGATGCAAAAGCCCAAATTAGGGTAACTTTCTGTCTGACTCTATTTCAGTCCAAAATAGGTTCTAATGATCAAATCAAAGATATCAAACCATATCAAGTATTATTCTATAAAATTTAGAGGGTTTAGGTGAATTTTATATTGACCAGAACCTTAGTTAATTAAGTGGGTTTGCTTTTAGGGTTTTAGATTTCCATTAATTCTTAAAATGCATGAAAACTTGTTTCTGTCTACATGAACCCACTTGTTAGACATTAATGACCATATGACCTTTAATAAACCTCTGAAATACCCCATGATTTTTCTGTAATTGTGGAATGCTGTTAATTTTGCAGACATAACCTTGTATTCTTCTCTTCTTTCAAAATGGGATTTTGTTCCCTTAGGACCTTCTGATGGATATGTAGGAGCATTAGTCAACCTTTTTAGATCAAATTGAGCTAGTTATGGCTTGTGATGGTGTTCCAATCATTCGCTGTTGACTATTGAATGTGATGTAGTGGTTGTAGAAGGTTGGAGTGTGGTGTACGACGGTGGAGGGTGCGGTAGCTTTGGCGAACACTTGAAAAGTACAAAAAATGGCCTTAAGGCCCAATCATTATGTTCAGGTGACTCTCCGTGAGGTGAGGAAGGAAATGGCGGTGGTGGTTTAGTGTTTGGAGGTCAAATGTGGCCAGACGATGGTGTGGTAGTCCACGGAGTGTTGGGTTGTCCGACCGGGTGAACAACGAGCCAAAACCTTCAATTTGTTGAGGGTTTTTGTTCATGAGGTCACGGCAAGGGTTTTGGAGTTGGCAATGAGGTGTTTGGTTGCCTAGGGCGGCCGTGCAACCACTCTGGATGCGTGGCCAGAGTCAAGGAAGGCAAAGGGGGAGAGCATGATATGGTAGTCGAAAGTAGGTCCTAGGAGCTAATTCCGAATCTAGGGAGAGAGAGGAAGAAGGATACCTAGCTAACTGGTTGAAAGGAGAAGGATACCATGCTAATGGGTCCACTTGAGTGGACTAATTTAGTGCTTAAGTATTGAATTATTTGGAGCATAATTTAATCTAAGGCATGCTGATAATTACAAAATGTGAAAGCTTTGAATGTATCATTTCATGCATTAATTACTTGAATATTTACGTGAAGGAACTGAGCATTCACTTTAAAGGCAAGGACCTCACAACAAATATAGATTTGAGATGTTACATTGTGGGACTTTTATGTTATCTTGGTAAAATTTGGCAAAAGAATCATTTTTTGTCATCTCTTAATCCCTTCCTTATTTTCCCTAAAATCTCTTTGATTCCTTATGTCTCTCTCCCTCAAATGGCAACACTAAATCACGGTTGATGATTGTTTCTTTCCTTCTTTGACTCTCTCTCTCTCTCTCATTCTCTCATTTTTTCCTTATTTAACAGGGAAGGAATGACAAAGAGGGGCGGCTTCCCTGGGGGAAAAAAAAAGAAAGAAAGAAAAATGACCTCCATCTCCTTCCCCTCACTGTGCGCCCATCCACAACTGCGAGCCTCTGTCGACACTGCCAACACCCTCACCTTGCGCCGTGACCACCACCGCGAGCCACCACCTCACCTTCATTCTTCTTCCCTCTACCTCTCTGCATGCGTAGAGACCACGTCCACCGTGCCCCCTCGCTGTGTCCATGACCTCCTTGTACCAACTGAGAGCATCCTCGTCGACCCCATCCAGCCTCACCACCGTGTCCGCCACCGCGTGTGCCACCACCGCATCTCCTCTGTGCATCACAGCAGGACGCTCTTCGCGTCGACATCCTTTGCGTCATCTCTCCTCTACGCGAAGCATGGCCACGACCTCTCTCGCCTCCTCTACTCTCTGCCCTCGACAGCGTCAACCTCTCTCCCACTCGACAACAGTAGCAAAGTACCTCCACGACAACAACTCCAGCGATTGTGCTGATCTCCCCACTGTGCCTCCTCCTTGTGATCGCACGCACCAAAAGTGACCACCAACCGCGAGACTCCATCCTCCTTCTTCATCGCCAATAGGGAAGAAGAATCCATCAACCGGCCGATCACCTCCTACTCGCAGCTACCCCTCCCATCCACCATCTTCTCCGCCAACATCACCGGAGCAACAACCTCCCCCTCGACAGCAGCTCTACGACCTCACCACGCCCGACAACACCCTCGCGGCCACGCACCACCGCCGGCCGACCTTCCCACCAGTCGGCCGCCATCGGTCATCGTTTTCCTCGGTGCGACCTCCGACGCGAAGCTCTCAATAATGCCAACCTCCTCTGAGCACGGCAAGGCCGACTGTCCTCTCCTCCTCTGCTGTAGCAAATCCTCTATTTTTGGCTAAATTTAAAATTACATTGATTGCCATTGCCAGAGAATGGGATTTTGATTTTGATTATTTTAGTATGAAAAATTGGTGGGAGGTCCTTTTGTTCTTAGTTATTTGTGACAATATTGAAGGATTGGAATTACTAGTTAATTTGTTTTGTTTTCTTTCCTCCCATGATGCATTGATATCAATGGCAATTTATTTTTCTTGAACATGATTATTAGTGATCTTATTGATTCTATGTCTCCCTGTGATATGACCTAAAGTGTGGTATTATTTCAGTGTTTAGTAACTTTGATCGAGGTTTTTTCTACCACATTACATATTGCGACGACATATTTTTCTGATATCATTTGCAAAGCGAAAAAACCTCGTGATGAAATGGCATCATTACCTGGGAGGCAACAGATGCAATAGTTTCACCTGGTTTTTATTTCTAATGATTCTGAGTTGCATAGTGATCTAATCAGTTATTATTTTTTTTCTGTGAGAGGAATTTGATGAAGCGAAAGGTGCAGCTGGTAGACGACGTCGACCTTGAGCGACGTCCACACGTAGGGAAGACAGTAGAGACCTAGATCCTGCTCTCACAGGGGATTCTCCTTAGTCGCAGTTTTATTTCTGTCTTCTCGCCCTTGTAGTAATTGGGGCTTATTTTCGAGGGTCTGTCCCCATATTCTTTAGAGGCTAGGGCTATATTTTTTCTATGTGAAAGTTAAATTTCTGCTTGCTTGCCTCTAAAACAAACAAAAGGAAATATCGAGCGGCCTATTTAGGGGTGATTGAGCAGCATACTAGATCTTTTCTCTGCATTGTCAGCATATTTGCACGAAGATTGCTGGAGACAAGTACACCTTTCTAACTTTTGCATCCAACTCCTGTTCACGCATTTGCATTAGGGTTAAAATTCAAGACCACAAAGCTGATTGAAATTACTTAATCCAGTGGTTACCTAACTGCAATTGGGACTGCTAATCAGATTTGACCTTAAAACCAAATCACACCTGATCTGATTCAAAGGGACTTGTCGGTGTTTTCAAAATAAAAATGATTTGCGGTGTGATGCACACGTCTGGCACTAAGCACGCACATTAGGCACCGCACAAAGGCTCGATCCCTTAAGGCTATAGGCACCGATCTCCTTATCAGTGTAGACCCTCCTATTGTGCTTTATGGTGGTGGTACTATCTTTTGACGAAGTGTTTTGATACTTCACAGAGGGGGACACCCCTTAAAGAACAAAAGGGTAGTTAAGAGGCACTGCGCACACATCGCCTCAAAAGAGGGGTTCGCCCTACTTGCATCCCTTTGTTCGTCCTTGGAGTAACTTCTCACTTGATCACCTAGGAGTATCATCTAAGCAAAGTATAGGTCCTAGGGCACTCGAAGGTTGAATTAGGTCGCATAATTGCAGTGAATAACTTGTTTGGCCATCTATATCAACCAATTCGACCAAAACAATAAATAAGGTCAAAATCTTAAGTCATCACCCCTCTTATACCACTTACATGGGAACGGAAGGATAACGCCTTGACCTTTTGACCTATCTTTGGAGTGGAGGTTTCACTTACTCAATCAATAAGAACTTGAATTGTGATTGCTATTGTATGCCTGGTAGATGCTCTCTTGAGGGCAGTCTAGTGTTTGATCCTAAACTCGAGAGAATTATTAGGAGAGCCCACCAAGGAGAGAAAAGAGAAGACATGGCTGATCAAGGAGCAAATCAAAAAAGAACCCTGAGGAACTATTTTATTCCAACCAACCAACCCACTCAAGCACTGAGACGACCGGTAGGGGATAATCCATATGAAATCAAGAGCAGTACCATATCTTTGTTGCCTTCCTTTTATGGTACAACTAGGGAGGACCCCTACTGGCATTTAGAGGAATTCATCGAGGTCTGCTCTATGGTGAAACTTCAGAACTTTACTGATGAAGATTTGATGAGAACCCTCTTCCCCTTCTCCCTTAAGGATAAGGCAAAACACTGGTATCACACTTTGGATGCAAGGGTGAATGATTGGAACACATTTAAGGGAGAATTCTTGAAAAAATACTTCCCTATGAGAAAAACCAACCACTTTAGGAGGGAAATCATAGGTTGTACTCAATTAGATGGGGAACACTTCCATGAGACTTGGGAGCGATTCAATGATTTGATTCGACTATGCCCCCACCATCAAGTGCCTAAATGGCAGTTGGTAGAAAGGTTTTATACTGGACTATCTGATAGGCATAGGCAAACCGTGGATGCTGCTTGTGTTGGAACCTTTCTCACCAAAACAGAGGATGAGGCTTGGATATTATTTGAGTCACTGAGCGACAATTCTATCCACTTGACCTCAGCTTATCAAGATAGGAAACCATCCATCCTCCAAAGGAAAGCTGAAGCTAGTGATGCTAGGGCAGCTCAAAATTTGGCTTTTCAAATACAATTGTTGAACCAGAACTTTGAAAGACTCATGACTAACCCACACACTGTCCCACAAATTGCTTCCCAAGTCCAGACTCCTTCTGAATGCTCCATTTGCCAAAGCACTCTTCACGCCACTGTTGAGTGCCATTTGGCTAATCAATTTCCCGATTTAGTACCGACAGACCTGAATGCTGCCCAAGGGTTTCATCCACCACCTAGGAATAATCCTTTTGGAAACACCTACAATCCTGGATGGAGAAACCATCCTAATTTCTCATGGAAGCAAGGTGATGCTTCAAATTCGGGGAATATAAGAGCCCAACCCACCCAACCCTTTCAGGCACAACAATTCTAGTCTCCTCCTCAGCCTAATAATTCTGAGATGGACGATATGAAAGTGATGATGAAGGCCATGCAAGAAACTCAAAGTATGATTATTCAATCTTAGAATAAGGCTATCCAAGAAATGCAATCTCAAATTGGCCATCTTGTTGAGGCTGTTAGACAACGTGACCTTGGGAAATTGCCTAGCTCGTCTGAGGAGAACCCAAGGGGTAAAGGGCCATTCATAAGGGAGCATGCTAAGGCTGTGACCATTTTGAGGAGTGGTAAGCAACTCTCCAAACCTGAACTCGCTCCTACGGTCACCCCTCCTACCACTCCAACCAGCACCTACACATCCACCGAGGAAGAACTACTCAGCCCTTCCTTGCTTGAAATCACCCATCCGGAGGAGGTTGTTCCCGTTCCACCCTTATCTCACCATGACAACCATTCCACTCAGAGGCCGAGAGTGCCTTTTCCTGAGTGCTTATCCGCCCCTACAACACCTGTTGATGGCTCATCTGGAGCCAAGGATAGGATGGATGAAATAATGGAGACATTCAAGCAAGTTCACATTAACTTGCTTCTCATGGATGCTATCAAGCAAATACCATCCTATGCTAAATTTCTAAAGGACCTGTGCACCTAGAAGAGGAAATCTAGGAAACAGGTCAAGGCTAAGGTCGTTTTGCTCGACCTAGTTAGCTCGGTCCTACAGCAAGGTACACCCCCCAAGATGAAGGACCTAGGAGCCCCGCATATTTCTGTGGTCATTGGAGACCAACACATCGATGAGGCACTCCTCGATCTGGGCGTGGGGGTTAATATATTACCGAGCTCTGTCTATGAGCTATTAGGAGGAGGTGATTTGAAGCCTAGTCCTGTAATCCTCCAACTAGTTGATAGATCGCTGAAGACACCACGTGGGCTCTTAGAAGATGTCTTGGTGAGAGTAGAGGACTTCTTCTTTCTCGTTGACTTTCTGATATTAGACACTAACCCTTCCAACATGCCCACCAAACCCTCAATTATCCTGGGGCATCCCTTTTTGGTGACAGCCAATGCATCGATCAATTGCAAATCAAGGGCACTCAAGATGGGCTTTGGGAACCGAAAGATCCGGCTCAATGTGTTTGATGCCTATAAACAACCAAGATTAGAAGATTGTTCCCAAATCGAGGTGATCGATGAGATTATCGAGGAGACGACACTAGCTCTTTTGTGTGATGATCCTCTCCAAATGGTCATTTCCAAGGAACGCACTCCAAATTTTGAAGGAGGGGAAGATATGCCTGAATTAGAAGAGCTGTTGGGTGTCAAAGCTGAGTCCCTCTCCCCACCATGGACATTCAAGGTAGATCTGCTATTGGAGGTGCGGACATTGAACATAATGCCCTTGATTCAGAAAGCTCCTGAATTGGAGCTTAAACCATTTCCTGAGACCCTCAAATATGTCTTCCTTGGGCCCAATGATACTCACCTTGTCATCATCTCAACTGCTCTATCTGAGATGTAGGAGGGAGCACTAATTGAATGCCTAAAACAACACAAGGAAGCCATTGCTTGGACTATAGCTGATATCAAAGGGGTTGACTCAACTCTCTGCATGCATCACATTTACACGGATGACTCTATGAAACCTTTTAGAGATATGCAGAGGCATTTAAATCCCAACATGCGGGAAGTGGTGAAAAAGGAAATTTTAAAATGGTTGGATGCGAGGATAATCTACCACATTTCTGATAGTAAATGGGTCAGTGCTATTCACGTGGTGCCCAAAAAGGCAGGATTCATAGTGGAGACTAATGAGAAAGGGGAGCACATCACCACCAGACCCACAACAGGTTGGAGGGTATGCATCTATTATTGCCGCTTAAACACCGCTACCCAGAAAGACCACTTTCCTCTGCCATTTATTGATCAAATATTGGAAAAATTGGCAGGGAATAAATACTTCTGCTTTCTCGATGGATATTCTAGGTACAATCAGATTGCCATCTTTTTGGACGACCAGGAGTGAACGACTTTTAGGAGTCCTTATGGAACATTTGCCTTTCGCTGAATGCCATTTGGACTATGTAATGCTCCAGGAACATTTTAGCAGTGTATGATGTCCATCTTTTTCAACATGATTGATGAGTTCGTTGAGGTTTTCATGGATGATTTTTCCATATACAACTCATCGTTTGACCATTGTCTCTCACATTTAGAAAAAGTTCTCACCTGCTGTGAGGAGACAGGATTGGTGCTTAGCTGGGAGAAAAGCCATTTTATGGTTCAACAAGGCATTGTTCTTGGGCATGTAGTGTCCGAGAGAGGTTTAGAAGTGGAGAAGGCCAAGGTTGAGTCCATTTCTAAGCTTCCACCGCCCACCAATGTCAAGCAAATTCATTCATTCTTAGGCCATGTTGGCTTTTATAGGTGCTTCATTAAAGACTTTAGCAAGATTTCTAGGCCACTTTGAGACCTACTGGAGAAGAATACTCCATTTTTTATGCAAAGTGTGCCAAGGCCTTCCAATTTTTGAAGGAGGCCCTCATAACCGCACCAATCCTACAAGCACCTGATTGGACCCTCCCATTTGAGTTAATGTGTGATGCCTCTGATTTTGCTGTCGGTGCGGTCTTTGGTCAATGGGTTGATAAAAAGCCTCATGCGATATACTATGCAAGTAAGACTCTTACGGATCCATAGCAAAACTACACTGTGACAGAAAAAGAACTTCTTGTGGTAGTATTTGCTTTGGAGAAGTTTAGGTCTTATCTTCTGGGATCCAAGGTTGTGGTTTACACTGATCACTCGGCCTTAAAACATTTGCTCACAAAGAAGGACACCAAACCAATGCTGATTTATTGGATTCTATTATTACAAGAGTTCGACCTTGATATTCGTGACAAGAAAGGGGTCAAAAATGTTGTTGCAGATCATTTATCTAGGATCCCAGTTGAGGATTCAACCCTATCAGGAGACATTCGTGACATCTTTCCTGACAAAATGGTCAAGGCGGTACAACCTTCAACACCATGGTATGTTGATGTTTGCAACTACTTGGTCACTGGTGAAACTCCCAGTATGTGGAATAAGCATAAGCGAGACAGATTTCTCACTAGCATCAACTATTATCACTGGGAGGACCCGGAGCTCTTTAGAATAGGTTGTGATCAAGTGTTACGGGGATGTGTCCCGGAAGAGGAGAAACAGAGTGTTTTGAATTTTTGCCACACACTGCACTGCAGAGGTCACTTTAGTGTTAAGAAGACTGCATATAAGGTTCTCCAGTCTGGTTTCTAGTGGCCTTCACTTTTCAAAGACACACACACCTTTGTGGAGGCTGATCTTCATTGTCAACAAACTAGAACTATTGGCAAGAGAGATGAGATGCCCCAACAACCCATTCTTCCGGTCGAGATATTCAACATTTGGGGCATAGATTTCATGGGTCCTTTCCCATCATCTCATGGCTTTGAATATATCCTCATGGCAGTTGATTATGTGTCTAAGTGGATAGAAGCTATTTCGACAAGGACCAATGATCACTCCGTGGTCCTGCCTTTCGTTAAGGCCAATATCATTTCCCAATTTGGCTACCCTAGGACGATCATTAGTGATGGGGGACCTCATTTCAGGAATGCACACTTCTCCCGTCTCCTCAAAAGTCTTGGTGTCACCCACAAGGTGGCCACCCCATATCATCCGCAGACGAGCAGATAGGTTGAAGTGTCAAATAGGGAGATCAAACGAATTCTGGAAAAAACTGTAAGACCTGACAGGAAAGATTGGCCGAAGAAACTAGATGATGCTCTATGGGCTTATAGAATGGCTTATAAGACCCCCTTGGGTATGTCTCCCTTCCGTATAGTGTATGGCAACGCTTGCCATTTGCCTGTTGAGATTGAGCATAGAGCTTATTGGGTTATTAAGAACGTCAACATGGATCTAGAACAAGTAGGCAAGGCGCACTTATTAGAGCTGACCGAGCTTGAAGAATTGAGGAATGACGCTTATGACACTACTCAAGCTTATAAGGAGCGCACTAAGGTCTTTCACGATAAACACATCCTCCGCAAAACCTTTGAGCCCTACCAATGGGTTTGGCTTTTCAATTCTAGACTCAAGCTTTTCCCTGGGAAACTAAAGTCCCGTTGGGATGGGCCGTACACTGTCACGCAGGTGTTCCCGCATGGTGCAGTTGAAATTTAGGATCCCTCATCTGGTGAGACATTCAAGGTAAATGGCCAGCGCTTGAAACCTTATGTTACACTTTCTGATGGCCAAGTATTAGACACCTACAGATTGGAGGAGCCTTAGCTCCAACTGCTCACCACCTTAGGTTGTCTTTCGTTATTTTAGCTTTCCAATGCAGACATTGTCAGATCTAGGCATGGGGGGGTATAACCTGAGGTTGTTTATAGCATTTATACATATTTTGCATGCATAATTCGGACTTTAGTTTTGTTAAAAGGAAAAAAAAACAGAGAGAAGAAGAAGAGAGATGAAAAGGAAAGAGCCAGAAGAAAAAGATACGCAAGCAAAAATCATGTTAGTCCCAGCATGTGATAATGAAAGAGTCACCTAAGTTTCGAGCTGGATCGGATGATGAATTAAGTCCTAAAGTACTAAAGAAAAGGAGATGAGGGATACCGACTTTAGGCCTTCTGGGTCTATTTGAGGGCTTAAACACTCACGTATTTCTTAAGATATGGACTATTCCTCAAGAGGTTGAGGGAGTTGCGAGGCTGATGTATTAAGTCTAAGGCTTAGGGAGTATTCGGCCTTGTTGCCTACCCTTTGGTTTGCAGAACTTGGTAACCTGAGCGCCCAAAAATCACACACTGGTCTGGTTCAATTCGCATAATAAAGAATAATACCAAAAAGTGTCTATTCTGAAAATGTTTTCCCAAAAATTTGACTTAGGAGCAGTTTGAAGATACAAGTTGATTAGATGAGTTCCCGGCGCGGAGAGGTGGAATGTAAAATAAGCCCCTCAAAGATGCGTTATAACATATCGTCTCCTTGATGCTTATCTCTTAGGATATCTAAATATCCCACTGGGGGCACAGAAGCATCTTGTGCTGGTTCTGATGCCGTGGGCGGCATTATCCTGAAATGTCGATTGCCAGGGTCAGAATTTAGCTACAGAATGACATGGGAGGCACTATCCCGAAGTGTCGAAAGCCAAGGTTCTGGGGATTGCCATGGGTGATGCTATCTCGAAGCATCGATTGCCTGCGAGGATTGATGGTGGGGACAAGGAATCTGATACAGATCATGTTTAGGGCCAATCCAATGTTCAGTCTAGGGGAATTTAAAAAGAAAGAGAGAAAACTCTCAAAATAATATTTCTCCCTCTATCTTACTAAAAATGCACTGGCAAAACTGAGCCTAACCTTTCTGTACATATGCACGGGTGTTTTAACCACTAGGGTCAACGAATCTCTAGGTAGTTTTTGCGAGCCTTAGAAACCTTCGTGGTGGACTCAAGACTGAGGCTGGTCAGGTCCGTATCTTGGCTGGTACTTGAGTACCTTTAGGTCTATAGTTGGTATTTCAATATAGTTTCTAGAGTATGGTACAATAAGGCATCATAACGGTAAAATCTGGCTTGAAGACCTGGTCTGGTTCATATGATTTTGCTCGAGACTAGCAAAACTTAGGCATGTGGGTAGTTGATGTGTCCACTTGAGTGGACTAATTTAGTGCTTAAGTATTGAATTATTTGGAGCATAATTTAATCTAAGGCATGCTGATAATGACAAAATGTGAATGCTTTGAATGTATCATTTCATGCATTAATTACTTGAATATTAATGTGAAAGAACTGAGCATTCACTTTAAAGGCAAGGACTTCACATCAAATATAGATTTGAGATGTTATATTGTGGGACTTTTATGTTATCTTGGTAAAATTTGGCAAAAGAATCATTTTTTGTCATCTCTTAATCCCTTCCTTATTTTCCCAAAAATCTCTTTGATTCCTTATGTCTCTCTCCCTCAAATGGCAACACTAAATCACGGTTGATGATTGTTTCTTTCCTTCTCTGACTCTCTCTCTCTTGTTCTCTTGTTTTCTCCTTATTTAATAGGGAAGGAACGACAAAGAGGGGTAGCTTCCCTAGGGAAAAAAAAATAAAGAAAGAAAAATGGCCTCCATCTCCTTCCCCTCACCGCGCGCCCATCCACGATAGCGAGCCTTCGTCGACACTGCCAACACCCTCACCTTGCACCGTGACCACCACCGCGAGCCACCACCTCACCTTCATTCTTCTTCCCTCTACCTCTTTGCATGCGCAGAGACCACGTCCACCGCGCCCCCTCGCTGTGTCCACGACCTCCTTACACCAACTAAGAGCATCCTCGTCGACCCCTTCCAGCCTCGCCACTGTGTCCGCCACCACGTGTGACACCACTACATCTCCTCCGTGCACCATAGCAGGACACTCTTTGCGTCGACGTCCACGACCTCTCTCTCCTCCTCTACACTCCGCCCTCGATAGTGTCAACCTCTCTCCTGCTCGGCAACGGTAACAGAGCACCTCCACGACAACAACTCTAGCGATCGTGCTGATCTCCCCACTGCGCCTCCTCCTTACGACCACGTGCTCCAACAGGGACCACCAATCGCGAGACTCCATCCTCCTTCTTCACCGCTAATAGGGAAGAAGAACCCATCAACTAGCCGGTCACCTCCTACTCGCTGCTACCCCTCCCGGCCACCATCTTCTCCGCCAACATCACCGGAGTAACAACCTCCCCCTCGACAGCAACTCTGCGACCTCACCACACCTGACAGCACCCCTGCGGCCATGCACCACCGTCGGTTGACCTTCCCACCAGCCGGCCACCACCGATCATCGTTTTCCTTAGTGTGACCTCCGATGTAAAGCTCTCAACAATGCCAACCTCGTCCGAGCATGGCAAGGCCGACAGTCCTCTCCTCCTCCACAGTAGCGAATCCTCTATTTTTGGCTAAATTAAAAATTACATTGATTGCCATTGCCAAAGAATGTGATTTTGATTTTGATTATTTTATTACAGAAAATTGGTGGGAGGTCCTTCTGTTCTTGGTTATTTGTGACAATATTGAAGGATTGGAATTACTAGTTAATGTGTTTTGTTTTCTTTCCTCCAATGATGCATTGATATCAATGGCAATTTATTTTTCTTGAACATGATTATTGGTGATCTTATTGGTTCTATGTCTCCCTGTGATACGACCTGAAGTGTGGTATTCTTTTAGTATTTAGTAACTTTGATTGAGGTTTTCTCTACCACATTACATATTGCGACGACATATTTTGCTGATATCATTTACAAAGTGAAAAAACCTTGCAATCACATGCCAGTGTGCTTTGTCAGATGTGGTAAGAATGAAATCTCTGGTGAGGTCAGGTAGCAAGGGAGGAGATGGAAGAAGCCCCCACTTTGATTGGCAAGGAGCGAATGAACTTGGGGAAGAAGGAGAGCCGGTCAATTTGACCGTTGGCTTGCCTGACGAAGGGGTTGGGGAGGCTCACTGGCGTCACGGTCAGAGGTGGCCAAAGAAGAGGAGGAAGAGATATTTTGTGGCCTAACTAGACTCTTTTTGCCATAGAACGTCGTAGGGAATATATAGAGTTCAGATTTGAGCTCAATTAGAAAGAATTCTCGCAAGAAAGCAGGATTTCAGAGAGCTATTGATTTGGAAAAATCTTGAGTTTTCCTGAGCTCCACACTTTGAATCAAGGCTCAATATTATGTTCAAATGAATTCTCACGGTTTGAACACGAATCCCTCCAAATTTGGAGGGATTTGTACTGATTTCAGAGAAATTCCCTCTCTCAAATCTCGGCCTGCTTGGGTTCTTTAGGAAACTTGGAATCAATGACGATAGGGGCCTCTTTGCAAGGAAGACGAGAACTTAAGGGCCTTTTAGTGAGAAAAATCTAGAATTAAGGGTTTAGTTGAAATGAATAGAGATCTCGAACCGAATTGCAAACTAGGTTATGATGGACTTTGATTGGGCCCAAATTTTGATTTTAACCTAATTTGGACCCAAGGAATCTAATGGTGAACTTGAATTAGAGTTTTGACCAAGTTTGACTAGGTAAATTACTTAGGAGCCCAAATTAGGGCCAACTCCCATCTGAATCTCTATTCTTGGTCAAAATGGGTCCAGATGGTCAAACTAAAGGTATAAAACCTCTTAGAATATTTTTCCATGATTTTTAGGATGTTTAGATTGATTTTATCTCGACCATAACCCTTCCAATTTAAGCATGGCTGATAATTATGATTTTCAATCTTGTTTTTGTCGTCGAAATACCTGAAACCCTGATTCTATCAGTGTGAGCCAACTTTTTAATCTTTTATGCTCATTTGACCTTCAATTAAACCATTAGTAATTCCATGGTTAATATACATTTGTGATGTGCTGTTAAAACATCAGAATTAACCTTGTTTTCTTGTGTTCTTCTTAAATCATATTAGAGTGGAATTATGGTCCTCAAGCAATCATTTAAGAGCATTTATTTCTTAATTCCAACTAATTCAAGTTAGTTATGAAGAGTGATGGTGTTACCATCATCAGGGCTAAGCACACGTAGTTAATCAAGCCATTGATTCGAATCAAAACCCACCCTCTACACCTCCCGAGAGTGACTTATCAAATCTGACTCAACAACCACTTTTATTGTACCAAAATGATCCACCAATCATTCAAAATCAAAATTGATTTGTTGCTGAGCCTGTGCCTTTATTTGAACTCATTCCTATCTTTTGCCTTATTCTTTGACTTCTTTACCTCGAATCAAATAGGATCTATCTTCCATGAAATCAACTCTTATTTATTTTAGATCTTCATTTAAATCTGATTTTGGTCCTACGAGATCTTTCAAGGAAAATTAGGGCAGGATTCTTTTTGTTATCCTTTTGCTGGTGGCTATTCTAATATATTCTGAATCACTCTTGACTCCCTCATTTTATATTTGCACTTATTCCATTACGGGAGTTTATCTTTCACTAGGGTTTAGGCCTAGTTGAAGGCGTAAAACTTAGCACCTGTATATGTTGGTGCTAGAGCACCATGATCGTTTATTTTGATGATAACAAAACACGTGTCTTTTAACATTTGCATTTGAGTTCTAGTTTTCAGGTCAAATTGCAAATAGAACAAGTGTTTAGACGGAGTTCTAGCTCGCATCCATGGAAGATTGGAGGAGCTGGACAGAGACAAAAAGCTTCGCGAGGAGCGAAAGCTTGAAGAAGGAAGGAGATGAAGAATATGATAGATTTCATTTTATTTTATTCTATGTAATTTTGTTTCTTTGTTTCACTCTTTATTTCTGTCTTAGATCTTATGTTAAAGAGCCTCAAAGAACCCTTAAAGTAGTCCTAGGAACACCTGCACTATCCTAGAATACTTAGGTTTTCTGTAAAGAACTTAGAAAACCAAAATAGGGTTTAGACAGCCTTATTAGATGTCCAATCTAGAAATCAGACGTCTGATATTGACTTTTAAGACGTCTGACTGTTTGATCAGACGTCCAAAAACATCTAGGCTGGACTTAGTAGGTTCTACCTATTAGAATCAGTCGTCCAGGCCTTTGTCCAGATGCCCTAGCAGATGTCTGATACCTTTGACAGACGTCCAATTAGTGGAACTTTGGCTATCTTAGTAAACATTGAGAAAATGATTGTTAGCCTCGTATCAAACATCCGTAGAGGACCCCAGACATCTGATACATGACCGTTTTGCCTCGATTGACCCAAAATCTTCCTTTAGAGATTTTCTAGCCATTGTACTTCCTTGGGAATCCATTTTCGCAGAATAATAGGTTTCCAGACATCCTATGTGTCATCTGATGGACATACACTAGAACCCTGTTTAGGTCTGATTCAAGTTAGGAAGGAAACCCGCCTAGAATCAGATGTCTGACTTAGTTCCCAGACATCTTAAACAGGTTTTCCAAACGTCTGGTGCCAAGACCAGACATCTGATGACCTTGTCAGAATCATGATTAATTCTGACTACAAACTGATTTGCCTTGGATTTGCACCCAACGTCTATGGAAGCCTTCCAAGGCCTTCTAAAGCCTTCCTAGGCCCTCTATAAATAGAGGAGGACCCCTTGGCTTGAAATACACCCAAGACACACCTTGCAAGAATATTTCCACTCTCTTGTGTCAAAAAGAAGTAGAAGATTAAATAGAAGAAGCTTTAGCTCTACAAGCACTCACTTCACACCTAAGAGCTTCATCCTACTGTGCACCTGCTCTCCCGCCGACATTACAAGAGCGTTGTTGTGCCAAAGCGTGGTTCACACACCCGCATCAATCCGACGCACTTCCACCAAAGGGAAGTTTCCTAACTCCTATAGAAGCTAGCCTTAAATATTTATGGCTCTATAGGATTGTTGTACATTTTATTGTCTTTGGTTGGGTATTTGCTTTGCGAATTCCCGTCTCCTTCGCGAGACAAAATCCTTGTTGTGAAGAGAAGGGGTTTTGAGGTACACTACCCTCGGTCTAAGTAGTGTGGTTGTAATTGAGGTTCAGTCACCCTCGTTCAAGTGACTGGGTTTAGTGGATTTAATCAACTAGGTCGATCGGGAAATCCTAACTCGAGAGGGTTAGGTGGTGGTTTTCACCCAGTTTGGGTTTCCACCTAAAAATACTTGTGCCTATTATGTGATTGCTTAATTTTGTGAGATTGTCTATTTTATTCCACACTTTATATTACGTCACGCATATCTCACCCCCTCCAACCAGGGAATTACAGTATATAGCTATTTTTTATTCTTTCATTTCTATTTTTTCCCATCTTTGTTTACTTCTACACTTGAGTCAGATCACTTCCTTATTTCCTATCCTTCACTTAGTCTAATTGACCCCTCTAACTTTTTTCAGAGTAGAAATCATTCGCCTGAGATCTATTGATCTCCTCTATCGGACTCCTTCCGTCACCCTATACTAAGTGAAGTGTACAGTCTTTTTCACCTTTTCTTTTGCAATGAGGACATTGTAAGATTTTGGCATGGGGGGTATTAGGCAAAAGAAGTGTAGTATTAGGAAAAAGAAGAAAATTTTTGAAAATCCTAAAAATAAAACATTTTGAAAATACATGAAAATTTTAAAAAAATTGTAAACCATAAAATATAAAAAAAATAACAAAAGTATTTTCCTTTTATGGGAGATTACATTCATGAGAGGAATCCTTTCATAAGGAGAAGAATTTTTAAAGAAAATCATTATAAGGAGCTTATTTAATGTTTATAAGTAGTTAATAAGCTTAAAGAGTTATGAATTTCTTAAGTAATCATTTAAATGTCAAAAATTAAAAATATATTTATATTTATATAATGTAAATAGTGTATGTAAGTAAGAGCATTGAATCCTTACTTTGGACTTTGTTTGGATATTTTTCAAAATAAGTACTTATTTTGACTATTTACATAGGCTTTTTTGAGTCAAGAATCTAAAACTTAAGGATGCAATTTGTATTCCCATTCTTTACTTTGAAAACAGAGTAACTAAGTTGTTATTAATTCATATAAAAGACTTAATTTTTGGAATTAAATTATAACTTTGTCGATCGATAAGACTAGGTTATGTCCTTTTGACTTTGAATTTTTATTTTTATCACTAAGTTGAGTAAAACAACTAGATACTCAGAGTTAATCAAGTAAAGAAGTTAGTTTGGAACCTTCATCATAAGGTCTAACGGGCTATAGGTAGCTTAATCAGTCGAGGACATTTTGCTAGACTTCACGAGTTGCCTCTTGACAGATCCTACGGGTTGATACTAATGATTAAGGGGACCTGAAAGTGTATGGCTTTGCTATCCACTCTATGGTTTGCGAGCTAAGTAACTTAAGTGTCCAAAATTCACACACAATAGAATTGTCTTACAGGCATCTGAGATAGTGAAAACACAAAGACCAAGTGATCAATCTTGTATCCTTTTTACCCCACAGATTTCTGCGGAGCGGCTCATGAAAGGATGAAGGATGTGCCACTCACCTAGAAAAAAGACTTACAGATTTTACTTAGTAATAAGAAAAATGAGAAGGTGATAAAAAATCTATATATTACACCCTGCAACAATGCACCTCAATACAAATGGGTGCTTATGCATTTATCCACCAAATAAAGCATCTCACTACAAATGGATGCTATCCTCCTCCAACTAATAAAAAAATATCTCAATACAAATGGGTGTTTTAACCTATAGAAAATGGATTAGAAAAATATGAAGATAAAAACTATGAATAAGAGACCTAGTGGTCCAGCCAAGGAAATATACGCCTTGAGTGTTGATCTTGGAATAAAAATGAGTGAGGAGAAAGCAACCAAGTTTGAGTAAGGCCAAGCCAAAGCCTTGAATTAGGATGACCAAGATTAGGATCTTGATGTCTTGAGGTTAGAATTTTTGCAACTTTGGATGCTTGTAGGACGAATCTACTTCACATGCACGGACATTTTAAGCTCATAGCTACTAAACCTTGAGTGGGTAGTAGAGCCTAAGAAATTGGGTTTTGGGGACAAGCGGTTGAGGCTTAAAGGAGATAGTATTGACAAAGCCCTAGGTCTAGAAGTTTGTCCTTAACGCTATGGGCTGGTTGGTTAAGGGTCCTATTTACTTTCTAAATTCAATTAAAGAAGGATGTTTAGTTAATTTACAAAATATTAAGTCGATTAAAAGAAAAATTCATAAGCTTAAGGACTGACCTATGTTTGTTGAATTTTTTAGTTAAACTTTGATTTCCAGTCTTTGAGTCTTATTACATTATCCATCTTGATTTCTTTGATTTTTAGGGTTTAGAGTGGTGTACAAATAACAAAATAGGTATCACATGTTTTGATTCAGTTTCGAATTCCCGTCGATAGTTTATTTTTTACGAGTATCAATTTTGACAGATATCTAGGGTTTTGAGTCCTTTGTAAGATGATTCCCATAAAGTGCTCTATTTTATTTATGGATATTTATTTATAAAAGGATAAAATATAAAAATAAAAAAATTTCAAAAATATTATGACCTAATCATCCTTTTACTTAAGAATTCATTTTATTATATTAATAATCACCCTATGGTTAAATCATCGTATTCACTAATTAGTTTGCTACGGACTAGCAAAACTTTGGCATGGAAGTATGATGAAGAATTCATCATGGCTCCTAATTCATCAATATTATCTAATTTTATTAGCTAAATTACTAGTAAATAACATTATATTATGGTCAATTATATAATTAAAAGTAATAATAGAAAAGACCTTATTTATATGTTAAAATTCCAAAATTAACGGTTAATAAACATTTATTAATGTTTAATTAATAAATGCGACTCAAACACAAGCATTTAGCTATATATTAGTAGTATATATAATTTACAACATTTATATTACATAAGTTGTTAATTAACTTAATGATGTTAAGTACTTCAACAAATATAGCTAAAAGGGGTAAAAATGCAATCTCATGTCATAAACATATTATTTATAGTATTTATAATTATATATAAAAAGATGAAAATAAATAATTTAAATTAAGCTTTAAAACTCACAATTTGCATTGAATCCCTTAACTTCTATTTCAATTGAGTCCTTTTATTACATTTAGGTCCTTTTATTACACACAGGTCCCCATGTATAACCTCTTCTTCCTCTCTTCTACTCCTTGGATGGCCACTGATGAGCCCATATTTGTGGGCTATTCAGGTAGTATAATGCCCAGACATTAAGTTAACACAGTCATGTACACAACATACATTAGAATGAAAATCAGGTAACATAGAATTGCTTGTCTTATGCATTTCATGCATTATAGGCATATGTAAATGCCACTTAGAATTTATTTAGGATAACAAGCATTAGAACATAAGTAGGTTACTTCATTCGCACACATGCATTATACATATTTCATGATTAAATAGGATTTAGAACTTATATGGGGTATTGCACATAAATAACCCATCATTTCCTTTCATAATTATTTATTCCCTTATTCTTCTGCAGGAAATCCATGACTGACACCTTCACCACGATCACAATAGTTGTAGCGGCCATGATCTTCTTGCCTTGTAATGGAGTGGAATGGATGGTATCCGCTCATCCCAACAAGGCAAGGAGCATGAAAAGTGAATCTGGCCTTAATGACCTCGACACTCCTGCTCCATTCAAATCAACTTATTGTAGCTATAAAGGGAAGGAGGAGGCTATTGTGCTCAGGGAGACGCTGCCTGCCCATCACCGTGCACCTGCCTATTACTGTGGTCTCCGTGGCCGAGCCTCAACACACCATGGGCGACAAGGTGACAGGCCACTGCGCCAACCCAGGGAGCTCGGCCACTCACCGAAAGCATGCGCCTTGTCAACTACATGACGAACTTCTTCCGCTTCATTTTCTCTTTTATTTTCTATTCATTTTTATTTTCTTTTGCATGTTAGTAGTCATCTTCACTATTCATCTTCATCTCCACCCAGCAACCCATCTTCAACCCAACATCCACCGGCACCATTCAAAGCGGCCAACGACTATCGCCCCTCTCTCCTTTGCCTCTCCGCCTAGTTGCCCGTCTGTGCCACGCGCGATTAGCTCTTACCCCTTGCACCCTCCCTCTCCTCCCTGCACTGCTTCAGCAACAAATAGCCACTGCACACACCACCTTCATTTGCTCCATGTGGCCACCTCCGGCTGTCCCGACCTTCACCACCACCACCGTCGGATGCACATCGGCCACATCCACCTTCGGCGAGCTCCTCACCTCCAATCTCTCTCTCCTCCGTGCATGGAGAGCACTTACAGCAAGTGCACTGTTTTGGGTGCTATTAAAATTTACATTCATGTGTCATTGAGGAGAGGGGATTTTTGGATTTAATATTGTTCTAATATGGTGATTTTGTGAAAACTCCCTCCATCTTTAATGTAAATGCAATATCAGCTTATTCATGGCTTGTTATCTTAATTAAAAGGTGGTTTTGCTTCGATTTCTTGGCAAAATTAATTGTGAACATTTGTTTTTGACTTGTGTGAGTTTTGATAGGCCTATTCCTCCTTATGGATATTTTAATTGTGTTGACAACTGATTTTCCACCACTCGATTTCTACTTCAACGAGTTATTTTCTTGTGTGAAAATTATTTTAAATTGAAAATTGGCTTTATCAAATGGCGTTGTCGTCGAGGAGGCAACGGGCTTGTTAAAATACTCACATTCATTTATTTCTTCACATTTTAGTTGAGGCATATTTCATGCAATTTTCTTTTTGTGTAAGGTACTCTGGGAGAATTGTCGCACCTTCCTCATCACCTCTATATTGACATTGAACCACACACTTGACTAGGAGCACTACACTTGCCATGCCATCATTGAGGTGGACCTTGATTCCACTGTCGGAGGAGGACACCTGAAGTGATTATCATCTCCGCTAGTCTGAGAAGTGTAGGATTTAGTCTTTATTTTATTTTCCTCGCACATTCAGTTTAAGACCCTTGTTTTGAGGTATATTCAAGGGGTTTGTTCCCCGCCATTCTTTTAGGCCCCTACAAGGGTAATTTTTCGAAAGTGTTCCCATTTGTTTAGCTTTAGGTTTTTCTTTTATTTGTGGGTTGTTTATCCTTTTTACTATTTGTGCATATGCAGGTAATAATAATAATAATAACAAAAATAATAAATTTTGAATTGCCTATTCTAGAAGCTGCATGCCCATAGGTTGAATCATTTAGGATTGAATGAGCAGCATATAAATCTAATTTCCTATCTTGCATATTGCATGAAGAATGCTGGAATCAGGTATGCACTTCTAACTTTGCATTTCTACCTGTCATGCAATTGCATCTGGATTAATTTCAAGACCACCTAATCTATATTGAATAGAACTAACAAGTGGTCACATTAAATTTCTAAAAAGGGCTTTAACTAAAGGAGGAACACTAAAAGTAAAAGACTTGAGCTAAAAACTTGTCATGCATTTCAAAACACAAACTCAATTTTTTTACAATGAATGCACACGTGAATGATTGTGCACCAAGGCATGCATTTAGACACTCCTAGGTTTTTGAGCTGCTAGGAAAGAAACCTCCTACCATTGGATTCCACAGTACTTGAAACTTAAGATCAAAGGTTTTGTAACTCCAAGGAGGGGGATACACTGTCATTGATTTTTGAAGGCACTTAAGAAGCACCGCAAAAGCATTGCTTCAAGGAAGGCTTAGGTCTACTTACATCCCTCGATCTTTTGTCCTTGAAGTACTCTACCATTTGAACTTGAGGAAAGAGCACCTAAGTTCCAACTAGGTCTTTTTAGGCAGTTTGTAGGTCGACAATAGGTGCGTAAATTGATTGAACAAATTGTATTGTCACCTACAATCTGACTTAAAACCAAATGCCTAAATTGGTAAAGACTTAAAAAGTTATTTGATTTATGTTTGTATTGGGCAGAATTTGACTTTGGTGTGGTAAGAATGGACCACTTTGACCACCACCCTTTCACCTCTTGCCCACACCCTTATCCCCATTCTATAATTTTTGACTCCATACGCCGAGATGAGTATGTACTAATTAACTATAATTTAAGTGCTTAGTAATATTTATGTTATTACGTTATAACTAGTAAGTATATATTAAATAAGTTATATAATAGTCAAGTATATAAGTTAAGCTAGTTAATTACAATAATTATTAGTTAAGAATAAGTATTAAATTAAGAATAAATGGTAAAAGATATGTTAATTTAGCCTCCCTGTGAATGACCTGGACTTAACCAATATAAATTTATAAAATGTGGATAATACCTCATTCCCTATACTACAATTTAACAATAACTAATTAACTATGTAAGGTAGTTGTACATCACAGACCTAGTGTATATCTCCTCAGGTTTATTCTACTTCCCTGCTTCTCCTTATATTTCAAGATTATTTATGCATTTTTGTAGGCTAGGCTCTAGACAAATGATAATATGAGGGCACTGATAAACGTCAGTTTATCATCACTCTTATGCATTAAAACAAACCTAGTTCTTAGGAATTTAATTCCGCAAATGGGTTTTTGGGCCGCATTAGGCATAAATTAGGGTAGGCATGCATTTACATTTTGTTGTCTTTTTAATATGTTTTTGTGAGCGTTAGGGATAAGTAGATTGTCAGATCCCTAGAACCCTAGCACTCAAGAAGTCAACTGATGAAGGAGAATCCTAAACCAACTGGAACTCAGCTTTATCTAGCTCACCATAGTTGGAATCCAGCTCACTTAATCTAGGCTTAGCTCATCCTAGCTCCATTCAACTCATCTCAGCTAAATGGTAGATCAGGAGAGCTCATTTTAGCACACCTTAGCTCAAGTCAGCTCAGATCCAGCTCAACTTAGCTGAGTCTAGCTCATCTTAGTTCCCATTAGTTCGCTGGGAGCTCTAGCTAGGGCAGCTGAGTTGACTGGAGTTCACCACAGCTCAGGACAAGCTACATCCAACTTTACTCAACTCTAGCTAGCTGAAGATGACTTCATCTTAGCTTAGGAAGCTCAAGTCCAGCTCCCAGGGACTCAGCTTAGCTCAACTTAGTTGAGCTAAGCTACCTTAGCTACTCCAACTAGCTAGGTCATCCCCAGGCATATCAGACCCAACTCACCTCAGCAGACCTTAGCAGAAGCCAACTTACTTTAGCTTGGCTTAGCAGCTAGCAAAGAACTAGCAAGCTAAGCCAGCTAAACTAGCTCCATGCCATCTTCTTCAATAGTTACCAGCTCCAACTCAGCTCCAGACTTCTCTTTCTCAACTCCTCTCCTCAAACCCTAGCTCCATTTGCCTACTCCTCTACCCTACTACTAGCTAAGCTAGCTTAGCTTAGCTAAGCTCCAGCTCCCTTGGCCATCCACCACCCTAAAACCCTACCTAACTAGCTCAACCAACTAAGCCCACCTAAGACCACCTAAGCTAGCTCCACCTCCACTCCAAGTTGGTGCCACCACCATCACCACCTTTCACCCATCAACCACCACCAAAGGAAACCAACAAGTTGGTGCCAAAACCACCATAACCACCTCCTTTTGGTGCCACCTTTTTCCCTCCAAAAACCCATCAATCTCCACCATACACTTACCCCTACAACCCTTATCCACCAACCACATACCCACCTTCTAGAAGCCCCCCATAGTTGGCACCAAAACCATGGCACCTCTCCATGGTGGTGCCAACCTATGGTGCCTCTCCACCACCATAACCACCACCACCACATCCCTTAAGGTGCTGCCAAACACCCTCCACCCTAGGATCCCTAACTATCATCCTAAACCTAATCCTAGCCTTACACCTAAGGCCACGCCAACCACCACCATCACTACCCTATAAATACCCCATCTAACCAACACTAAAACCCATCCTCCCTTAGTTTAATTCCACCCTATACCCACTTATAACCTACGACCAAGAAGAAGAAGAAAGGAAGAAGATTAAGGAGTCTATCCCTTGCCTCTTTGGTGCCTTCTTCCTCTCCATTCTTCTCCTCTTGCCATGCCAAGAGGAGGAGAAAATTCTTATCAAGGAGGACAGCCAGGCATTGGCGGAGATTCTAGGGTGGACGTCCACCCTTGGAGGAGCCAATGACCTCCTCTAGGGCTTGCCTTGGAGGACACCATCTTGGAGGAGCATAGTAAGGAAGGAGAAGGAGACCTTCTTTTCAAGCCAAGGAGCAACTAGGTTTGGAGCAAGAGGACCTTCATCTTCTTCACCAGCATCATCATCTAAAGGATTTGTTTTTATTTTGTTGTCTTTCAAATTCTAGTAGAAGCATTCCTCTACTTGTAAAAAACAATTCCCTTTAGTAAAAGAATTTTTACCTTCTTTAAATTGTTGTAGCAATTCTAGTTTTATTGCTTTTTCTTTGTGCACTTACACTCCCTTCCTCTAATTACCCTAGGCCTCCACGTGCCTAGGGTGAGCTTAGAGAGAGGCCATTTTGTGTCACCTAGGCATTAGGTTCTTTAGTCTTTTCTACCAACAAATTCGCAATTGCCTCTTTATTTCAAAACCATAAAAATTACATGATTCAAAAATACCAAAAGGAAAGGTGTTTTCTATTTCCAAGCAGGAGACTCAATTTTGCAAATATATTGCCTCCTTGGACGACCCTAGATACTCTCCCTATCTAGGTTTATAAATTCAAAAGCAAAATGGTTTTACGCATTGCAACGATTCATAAAAACCTAATTTTACAAATCGCGTAAAATCTGTATCAGTTACCCACGACAACTAGCCAGCCATACTCGTACTTATTATTTTTCTTCACCTTTTTCCTTTTTTTTGTTTTCTTTTTGGATTTTTTTAATTTATTTTTTCTTTTTTCTAAGAAGGTGGCTTCCTTGATTAAAGATTTACTGTTGAATGCATACGAATGGCTACGCTAACGTGTTTGGTTTTGGAAAACCTGTCGTTGTAGTTTGAAAGCGAAGAATTTGTGTTCAACAAATAAAATTTATACCGAAATTAAAATTCCGGGTCGACCAAAGGGAGGCGGACATTTGATTTAAAAACTACGCGTTTCTTTTTATTTGTCACGGAATAATTCAATTTAAAACTATCTAATTATTTACAATAAATAGAAGAGAGAGAGAGTAAGAAAGAAAGAGAATATTACACAGAGAAATCAAAATGAGATGTAGAATAAACAGAGAATTTATCATTAGGGGGATTTGTCCATTACAACTAGAAAGCATAAAATAATTACTCTAGAAAGCGATAAATTTACTCTAGAAAGCATTAAAAGAATGGAGGGAGAAATGTCCTCCTCGACGATTGCTTGGAGGATGAGAAAAACTACTCTAGAAAGCAGTAAATCTATACTTGAAAGCAGTAAAAAGAATAGGGAGAGAGAAATCCTCCTCGACGGTTGCTTGGAGGACGAGACGGACGGGACGACGCCTGGACGAAGGGGAACAAAGCAGGACGAAGGAGGATGAAGCAGAAGAATGGGAATGAAGCAGCATGCCATCGTCGTCGCGGAATCCACTTCCGAAGGGGAACGAAAATTTAGACTTTATCTCGCGAGGAGCATCCCGGGTGTGGGACAAGCTTCTCTTGAGCTTTGGAGGGTTAGAGAGGAGAAGGAAGGGATGATAATTTCGTATGGAGGGGGTCTCCTTTTATAGTTGTAAGGAGTGGGCGCAAAATGGACATTAGAACTTCAAAATAATAAATGAGGGGTCTTTAGTGACGGATAAAACCGTCGCTAAAGCCCGCAACATAGGCGTAGCTTCCACGCCCATGCGTGCCCGCTCAGATGCCTGCGTGCGCAATGCTTGTGCACGACCTTTGATTCTTAGCCATCCGATCGTGAGATCGGACGGCTTAAGAGTCATCTCCGCCCGCTGCGCTGCGCTCGCCTAGCACGTGCGATCACGCGTGACACCGCGCGTTCAATCGCGCGTGAATGCTATCTGGTGTGCGTGGCCGTCCGATCACGATCCAATGCCCGCTCGCGCCCAATCGCCCACGCCTCCAGCCCTCTGCTGCGGCTCGAACCCGCACCTGGCGGTCGCGTTAGTGCGCTCGATCGCTGTGCTATGGGGCGCGGATGGTCGAGCGGACGCTTTTAAGCGAGGCCGACCACAGCCGTTAGATCAAGATCCAACGGCGGAGAGCGGGCGGGTGCGGGGCCTTCGTAGAATGTGTGCGGCCGTTTGGGCGGCCGAGATGGCGCCACGTGGTGCCATCTTGGCCGTCCATCTTCTGGAAGTTGTAGATGGTGCCACAGATGTCGGATTGACTTGATTTTTGTGTCGTTGGGCTGCAATCGTCGATCCAAATTCATCCGTGCGGTCGGATTTGTCATTTGAAGTGTGGATCTTCACCATCCTGGCCCTTGATCTTCTAGGGTTCCCCGGTCACTATCTGATGCTACGGATGCCTGATTAGGGTGATCTTGGAGTCGCTGAACTCCAATTGTCGCCCTGATCACATCTGTACGGTTGGATCTTTGATCCGAGGCCCCGATAAAATGTTTGCCCTGTCCAAGCACGTAAAAGGAGACAATTAACCTCCATTTTATTCAAACTACTCTAAATGCAAGATGATGCATGTTATGCAATATTTATATCATGAAATGCAATCCTATGCTTAAGAACATGCATAAATAGACATTTTAAGTAGTGTAAATGTGTTTACATCATACCCCCATGCCTATCTTTTGCTAGTCCCAAGCAAAAACTATATGTTATTTATAAAAGAATTTGGTTGGATTATTTGGACTTGAGTTATTTTCGATCATTAAGAAATTATCTACTTAGCAACTGAACTTTCAAAGACACAACACCGCCCGAGTATCAGCCAAAATGTAGATCGCCTCAAGCCCTCGCCTTATTCAAAGAAAAATTTCTTTTTCTCTTTTTACTCTTTTCTAATTTTTTTTTTTTTTGGATTTACAAATTTTAGGGTTTAAGAGTGGCTTTCTACGGCCATTCAACTCACCCAAGATTTGATGAGAACCCTAAGTTTTAAGCATCTTATTGTGATTGTGATAGACTCGTTGACTGGCAATTAAAACAGACTTCGGATTTCTACACCTTTAGGTGACCTCAAAAAGACTTCTGCCTAAAGGTGTATCTTTACAACCGGTAGCTTTCTCCCTACTTTTATTTTTTTACGGGGTCAACACAAGGGTGAATCCAGTGTATATCTCCTCGATTTATTCTACTTCTCCACTTCTTCCTAAGTGTTTTGGGAATTTTTAGTGCATTTTCTGAGTTGAGTTCTGGACAACCGGTCGATGAGCTGTTACCACCGACAACTTGACAGCCATACTCATGCGGTGAAGTGTGTCTTATTTCTTTTTTTTCTTTTCTCCTTTTCTTTTTGATTTTTTTTTTTTTAAGTAGGTGGCTTCCCTGGTCTAAGATTTACCTAAGGGTAGGAAAAAGAGAAAGGTCCAGTGACTGGGCTTTGGACAACCTACCTATGGCTTGTTATCCATGATAACTTGCCAGCCATATCACCCTAGAAGGTTCATTAGCTACCCAATTTCCGTTAAAATCGCCGAACAACGAGTCAGTGCAAAGAAAGTGTGTAGATGCTTAAGACTCAAAATTCTCTCAAATCAGAGGGTGGGTTGATAAGTCGTGTACTTATCACCCAAACTTATTTACTCTAATTACGAAAGAATTAAGATGGCGAGGACTCGAAAGACAAATCCACATTTTAGTGGATACACGGGCTAATTAAGTCCAAAGACCTGAAGGGTCTTTGTGTTTAGATCCTAATGTAAAATTTCTTAGGATTGAAAAGTCCTAATGTCCAACTAATCCTTCCTATCTTTTTTTTTTTTGAGAAAGAAAATAAAACAAATCTACGGAGCTGTCGAATGAATTCAGAGATAAATATCCACCCCCCCATGCCCATCTAATGCAATGTCCTCATTGTATTAAAAATACATAAAACAGAGTGGAAAAGCGTAGAAAGCACCTGAATTGCGTGAATGTCAGGTCCGCTCTGAGATGAAAACTAAGAAAAACTATATATGTGCTGAGTTTAGTGCCTTCAGCTAGGCACACAGTACAAGGAAAAGAAATGAAGAATTCACAAGTGCAGGTCAGAATCAGAATGAACAGAAGAATCCTCTGACCTATCAGCAGAGGTCCATAGATGTGGACCAGATTGTGGTGCAGACCCACACCCCATAATCAAGAATATCTTAGGTTTTAGATAAAAATTACCCAAAACCAAAAATTAGAATGCAAGCAGGGTCGGGCCTGCGATTTATGAGGATGCAACCCAAGACCAAAAAGTCGGGTTATAGAGAATTGAAGCTCAAAAGGATAATCGTTGAATGTGTGCTTGAGTTGAACATCCTCGAAATAAATGTCGTAAGGGTTCTGATTTGATGGTTTCAGCTTAAAAGAAACCCTTAGACTCAATCTACCATTTCCTCCAAAATTAACTTCCCAAATCAGCACTTCCCAGCTCCTATCCTCCTCATTCAGCATATCAAATTCCAGGACCTCTTGTATATTCATCACCCCGTCTGAAATCTCTAAGTCTAAATGATGTGGCAAAATCAAAATTGACTTGGGTCTAATTATCTCAGAATTAGAATCATCAATAGGCTCAACAGGGTGTAACTGATAATCAGGGCATTGAATTGATTCCTCCAGAAAATGCGATTCTAGATCCGTAATGTGTGCCCTAATAAGATCAGTTTCCTCAGTTATTGGGCTATCAAATGATCTATCAGATTTCTCAGGCCCAATCGTCTCACAGAAATCGTGTTCAGAAAACTCGCGTGAGACTTCGCAACTTGAATCTTCACCATCAGGATCCGTATCAATGTATGTCCCAAAATCAGTTGTCACTTTCTGTTCCAAGGAGACATACGTTTCCTCGTAACCCGTCTTAGGGATCTCAGGTGAAGAAATCAAATTATCCTTAATTGATTGCTTTAATTCAATCTGGTCAGCCTCGTAACACGTGTCCCCCCCAACAGGTGCCTGAGCGAGTTCTGCCATTAGCTTTCCTGAAGAGGGTTCATCCTGGGAATTATTCCAAGATTGAATCAAAGCAACCACAAATCTCATCCTCAATTTTGCTAATTTCCCAAGTAGAAACTCACCCGGGTTCTTATCCTTAGCATCCTGGAGCCAATCCAACAAAGACTTGTTTAAATCATCAATCATTTCAGTCAGGGGCTCCAAAATCTGAATGCAAGGTATTGGCTGAACTTCTAAAGATTGAATGATATTCCTCAAGTTAGACAGAACCTTATCTTGAACCTGGTTAACCTGAACCAAATGAGTTGGTTCAGGGTTGGGCGGGTTTGGGTTCAATGTAGGGGAATTAACGAATTGAGATTCGTTATACCCTCCCTGATAATAGGCCATTTCAGATTGTTGAAAAGATGGTGATGACCTAAAGGTAGTGAAATCAGAGGATGGGTAAGGATCGGTGTATCCTTCTTGACTGTAGATCGTATTAGGTTGTGCATGAAAGGAAGACGATCTATAATCGATGCAGCTCTGAGAAGGATAGAAATCAGAATCAAAGTGTTCAGGGCTAGACCCTAAACACAGGGGTCCGGAATTGTATCCCCAATCCGAATTATCCCAACTGACTGATGGTTGATTATAGTACGAGTTGGGATAATCGTCATGTTGAGGATAATTCACAACAGGAGGGAAAGAGCGGGAATGCTTGAAATATGTGGAAGGATTCATGAGACATAGGAGGAAGAAAGGTGCCCTGCAATACAAACAATCAAACCTGTCCTTAAATGGGTTAGCCTAAAGACCTACAGACTCTCAAAACCCGTCTTGAGATAAAGGAACGATTTGATCTACTTTCTTCTATTCAATCCAATCAGTTAGAAGGAGGGACTGGGGAGAAGGTTCTTCCTTCAGCTTGCACCTCCGGTTCCTAGTGTCCCCTCCAACCGTGATCGTTTGACTCTGCTCCCCTAGCTAGACATCAGATTGAACAGTAGAAATAGACTAATCGAAAATAATCTCGTTCTGAGTTCAGAAGAGCTAGTTCAATCCTTAAGGCCAACGTCTACTCTGTTTTATTTAGGGCTAGGTTTGAATGTGCTTTGGAATGTGATGGGTCCTTTAAATGGGTTGTGCCCTTAATGATTGATTGATTTGTGTGTGCGTGCACAACCAGTGGTTTTCAAGCAAGATTATTTTTG
The DNA here is from genome assembly GCA_037157565.1 of Thalassia testudinum. Lineage (NCBI taxonomy): Eukaryota > Viridiplantae > Streptophyta > Magnoliopsida > Alismatales > Hydrocharitaceae > Thalassia > Thalassia testudinum. The sequence continues at coordinate 1,283,002 of JAZHRO010000056.1, forward strand.
ATGTGGTGAATTTTAAGGTTCAAATCTTGCTTAGCAGCTTTTAGGATTCAACTTTAGGTATTTTCAAACAAGTTTAGTTGGCACACCAAGTTTTGCAAGCACAGGTGAAGATGTTTTCCTTTAAAACTTAAAAAGAATGTGGAGTGCCTGGTAAATCCCTAAGAGTTGAACCTAATTGGCAGCTACTTGATGAGTTGATTTTAATTGAAGTGGTGCGGCCCAAACAACTCAAACAACTGGCCACATATGCACCACTAAGTTAGGCACACAAAGATAGTTAACCTAGAATGATTTCTACTCTTTTATGTGTTGCTTTATGTGTACCGGTTCCACAGATCAGAACCCAATTAAGTAGAAACAAATCAATTCGGTTAAGTGCCTTTAAATGTGGGTGTACGTTGTGTGTTTGTTGAAAATTGCCCCACAAAATTATCTTTTTGTTATTATTATTATTATTATTATTATTTTTATGAATGTGGGTGGAATGAATGTGAGTGGAAATCCAAACAACCAAACTATTCCTAGGATTTATGCAAACTCGTAGGTTAATTGGAATTTGGATTCAATGTGGCGAATGAAATCTATGGAGGGGGAAAGAATGGGGGATAACTTACAAAACCTTCCACAGCACTTTACTCCAATCTACCGCTTTTGCTCGCCTCAAAAGAGTACTTGCAATTACAATAAGAAAGGAGAAAAGTGAGGTAAATGATTTGTAAGTTACAAAACACGAAGAGAAATCAAAGATCGTTGCCTCCCCGGCAACGGCGCCAAAATTTTGAATGCATACGAATGGCTACGCTAACGTGTTTGGTTTTGGAAAACCTGTCGTTGTAGTTTGAAAGCGAAGAATTCGTGTTCAACAAATAAAATTTATACCGAAATTAAAATTTCGGGTCGAACACACGGAGGCGGACGTTTGATTTAAAAACTACGCGTTTCTTTTTATTTGTCACGAAATAATTCAATTTAAAACTATCTAATTATTTACAATAAATAGAAGAGAGAGAGAGTAAGAGAGAAAGAGAATATTACACAGAGAAATCAAAATGAGATGTAGAATAAACAGAGAATTTATCATTAGGGGGATTTGTCCATTACAACTAGAAAGCATAAAACAATTACTCTAGAAAGCGATAAATTTACTCTAGAAAGTATTAAAAGAATGGAGGGAGAAATGTCCTCCTCGACGATTGCTTGGAGGACGAACAAAACTACTCTAGAAAGCAGTAAAAAGAATAGGGACAGAGAAATCCTCCTCGACGGTTGCTTGGAGGACGAGCCGGATGGGACGATGCCTGGACGAAGGGGAATGAAGTAGGATGAAGGAGGATGAAGCAGAAGAATGGGAACGAAGCAGCATGCCGTCGTCGTCGTGGGATCCACTTCCGAAGGGGAACAAAAATTTAGACTTTATCTCGTGAGGAGCATCCCGGGTGTGGGACAAGCTTCTCTTGAGCTTTGGAGGGGTAGAGAGGAGAAGGAAGGGATGAGAATTTCATATGGAGGGGGTCTCCTTTTATAGTTGCAAGGAGTGGGGGCAAAATGGACATTACAACTTCAAAATAATAAATGAGGGGTCTTTAGTGACAGATAAGACCGTCGCTAAAGCCCCCAACGTGGGCGTAGCTTCCGTGCCCACGCACACCTGCTCAGCTGCCCCCGCGCGCAACGCTTGTGCACGACCTTTGATTCTCAGCCGTCCGATCGCGAGATCGGACGGCTTAAGACGCATCTCCGCCCGCTGCGCTGCGCCCGCCTGGCGCGTGTGATCGCGCGTGACATCGCACGTTCAATCGCACGTGAATGCTATCGGGCGTGCGCGGCCGTTCAATCGCGATCCAACGCCCGCCCATGCCCAATCGCCTGCGCCTCTAGCCCTCTGCTGCGGCTCGAACCCGCGCCCGACGGTCGCGTTAGCGTGCTCGACCGCTGCACTACGGGGCGAGGATGGTCGAGTGGATGCTTTTAAGCGCGACCGACCATAGCTGTTGGATCAAGATCCAACAGCGGAGAGCGGGCGGGTGCAGGGCCTTCGTAGAATGCGTGCGGCCGTTTGGGCGGCCGAGATGGCGCCACATGGCGCCATCTTGGCCGTCCATCTTTTGGAAGTTGTAGATGGTGCCACGAATGTCGGATTGACTTGATTTTTGTGTCGTTGGGCTGCGATCGTCGATCCGAATTCATTCGTGCGGTCGAATTTGTCATCTGAAGTGTGGATCTTCACCATCCTGGCCCTTGATCTTCTAGGGTTCCCCGATCACTATCTGATGCTACGGATGCTTGATTAGGGCGATCTTGGAGTCGTTGAACTCCAATTGTCACCCTGATCACATCCGTACGGTTGGATCTTTGATCCGAGGCCCCAATAAAATGTTTGCCCTGTCCAAGCACATAAAAGGAGACAATTAACCTCCATTTTATTCAAACTACACTAAATGCAAGATGATGCATGTTATGCAATATTTATATCATGAAATGCAATCCTATGCATAGGAACATGCATAAATAGACATTTTAAGTAGTGTAAATGTGTTTACATCATTTACCTAAAGGCAATGATCAAAGAGATTATGTTGTGTAACTAGGCTCTGGACACCCAACTATGATCGGTTACTCATAGCAATGTGCCATCCATACCACCCTAGTACATTTTATTAGCTACCTAATTTCCGTTAAGGCCATCTGGAAAGTGAGTCAATGCAAAAAAGTGTGCATATGCCTAGACTATAAGTCCCCTCAAATTAGAGGGTGGGTTGATAAGTTGTGTACTTATCACCCTAACTTATTTAACCACTTAAAATAAACTTAAAATTGGCAAGGAGTTGAGAATAGGTCTAAATTTGGGTAGAATCTGAGTCAATTAAGGCCGTAGACCTGAAGAGTCTAAGTGTTCAAGTAGTACTATATCATTTCCTAAAGTTGAAAACTACTAATGCCTAAGTTCTCTTTTCCTAATTCTGATTTTTTTTTAATTAAAGAAAAATAAACAAAACTTCTACAGAGCTGATAAACTAATTCAGAAATAACTATATCCACTCCCCTATGCCTAGTTAATGCAATGTCCTCATTGTATAATAAAGGCATGCAAAAAGGGCAGAGAAGATAGCACCTGAATTCCATGATAAACGGGTTAGCTCCGAGCAAAAATAAACTGTACATAGTTTTGAGTTTGGTGCCTTCAGCTAGGCATAGTATACAAACAGAGAAGACATTAAGAACTAAGATTGGAGGGTCAAGATCTGAATAAAAAGTCTAACAATTAGACCCGCAAAAGTGTCCAAAGATGTGGGCCAAATTGTGATGCAGACCCATGCCCCAGGGTTGGGTGTTTCAAAGGTTATGAATAAAAAGTACCCATAACCGAATGTTAGCCCGAATTAAATCAAACTTTGCATCCTCCATGTTAGCCCGAAATAAATCACCATCCTTAATTAGAGGGCCATCAAGTTCCTTTAGCCCGTTCATCTCACTAAATTCATTTTCCATAAACTCTAGTACCTCGAGTGAGACTTTACTTAGACATCCTTCACCTTCAACATCAAAAAATTCATGATCCTCATTAATATGTCTCGTAATCATATGTTATTCCTTGGTTTGTAGAGACATATTTTTCTTCATACCCTAGCTCAGGGATCTCGGGTGAAGAAATCGATCTATCCTCAATTGGTTACTCTAGATCAGCCTTAACCTCCTAAGTCTCATAAAATATGTTCTCCCTACAGGTGCCTGAGTGGGTTTTAACATTGGTTCTCCTGGAGGGGGTTCATCCTAAGAATCATTCAAAGATTGGAGTAGTGCAACCACGTATTTTCTCATCAATCCTGACAACCTCCCAAGTAATACCTCACCCGAGTCCTTATTCACAATGTCTTGGAGCCAATTGATGACTCTACAACTGATAACATTATTTATATCCATTAGAGTCAATCTCAAGCACACAAGTGCATGAATATGATAATATCATGGGTTTGGGTGCAATACATGCATTTTGCATAATTTTCATTGACATTGCTTGGAATTGGCGCTTAATGGCTAGGTTATAAAAGAGCACCTTGGAATAGGCTTCAGATGAGCACTCAGACCAGACAGATGGATCCAGATAAATGAACGAAGACCAACGAAACCAAAATCACCTTAATCTGACATCCATAGCTCCTACAATGAGCTAAAGAAGTTCTAGTCGTTCATCTGATGATCAACCGCCCATATCTCACCACATTTCCCTCATTTGCATGCCCAGTAGCACTTGCCTCCATCCCTTCATCACACAGCACACGATCTCAATTGTACATTCCTCATCCAACGGATATGGACACATGAGCAGCAACTCATCCCCACGACAATCTGCGGGCATAGCACAGCGGGTGAGGGTCTATCCAGAACACAAGGTGAGGGACCAAGTAGCAATCCACTTGCCTACGAGAATTTAATTCTGCTACTCGATCATGAGCAGACGGATCAGATGCATCCACGTCACTGCTAATAGGTGAAGAAGCGAGTGCTCGTGCGATCTAAGCCGTGCGATCGGAATCACATGGTGACAGCTACACCTACGTGGTACTAGTAGATGCAGCCACGCAATACACATGGATGTATGCGAGCTATGAGAGATTTGAGAAGCACTAGTGAGGACCAATCTGGGCCATCCGATTGGAAATCTATGGTCATGGTGCATTGGTCGAGAGTTTTTCACTTACAGAAATAATGTGTCAGAAAAATATATCATCGCAGTGAAATTGCATGGTGGAAAAATTCTGAACAAAAATATATATCAATAAAACTAACCACGGTGGATGAGGCCATATCCACAGGGAGGATTAGATGAGATAAATTCACAAAATAATTTTCCTTTGTATTTGTTTAATCAAGTGCGCAATCCGTGCTCAAATATGATGCAAAATAAGGTGGAAAGAAGGAACACGCGATAATTTAAGAATGCTGGGGTAAGTATGTAATTTTCCTTCCCTGAAATAACTTGCAATGACATGTAACATAACTACATTTCAAGAAATTTGGCTTTCTCATTTAGGTCGTGTGAGTGCCTTGATGAGATTCTACATATGTGTCAAACTCAATATATAAGAGTTAAGTGCATGAAAGAAATAATATAAACCTTAAGTGCATGCATGCAATTTCACTCAAATAGATTAATTAATCAAATATTGCAATAGTATTTTCGACAATGGCATGTTTGGTAATTTTTATTAGAAAGCAAAATAGCGAAATTCTTCCTCTTGATCTCATGTGAAGAGGAGTTGATGGCAAAGGCCGAGGAGCTCGAGGAAGGTCGACCACGACGAGAGCTTTCCAATGGTGGTGGTGGTGCTCTGAATGGCGATCGGAGTTGACGCCGGTGATGAGGAGGAGTGGTGACGGTGGAGGTGGCTCAACGGTGGATGTGGTCACGGATGGCATGTCTTAGGGCATGGCCGAGCTCGTGAGGTCGAGGAGAGCTCAACAGAGGCGACGACGTGGAGAATGGTGGCGTGTAGTGGCGGCTCCATGTAGGGTGTAACCGTCGGTGTTGGGTTCCTCCTCCTTGTTATCGGTGAAGAAGAAGAGGAGGAGGTGATCGGTCGGCTCGCGGGTGGTGTGGGAACGTCGACTGCTATCCGCGGGAGGGGCGCGCGACTGTGGCGGCGAGGAGGAGGTGGCTACATGATGGTTGCTAATGGGTTCCTCTACATCTATTAGAGAAGAAGAAGAGGAGGAAGAAGGAGAGGCCGTGCGAGAAGTTGTTATTCATAGTCGTGGAGAGGTCTACGTGCATCGAGGAAGTCGAGCAAGCTGCTGCCGTGCGTGGAGGTCGATGCGGTGGTGGTGGTTGATGGAGAAGGTGCTTTTGTCATGACTGAGTGGAAGGAAGAAGATGAAGGGCAGCTCCCCTTTTCGCATGCGTTGGTGGGTCTCTAAGTGCGCGGTGGTGGGAGGAGGAACATGATGTTGTGGATGACATGCAGTCGTGGGTGAGGACGAAGGACGCATGATTGGAGAGGAGGTTGCCATTGCTGTGCAACCAGAGGAGGAGGATGTGTTGTCGAGGAGTGCGCTGTCACCATGCTCGTAGAGAGGAAGCACGGTCACAGACGGATGGCTCGCAGTGGTGGAGTCATGGGCATGCGGTAGAGGTTGCTGGAGTATTGTTGTGGGGAACTCGCCATCGTGGCAAGGGAGAAGTCGTGATGTCGACGGAGGCTCACAGTGGCGGAGAAGGCACACGGTGAAGGTGGTTGCCTGCAGGGAGGAGAGGTGGAGAAAGAGAGCTTCTTCCCCATGGAGGGGAGATGCTTTTTCAGTTGCTCGTCCCTTCCTGTTAAACATGGAGAGAGAGAGAGAGTCAGATTTTTTAAGTTACCAAATAGTGTATAGAAATTTTAGGAAGAGAGAGAGATTCATGAGATAAGGAAATGTGTTGTAACAAATTTGAGAGGTTGACAAGGAAACCACTAAAATTTATTCTCTTACTATATTTTTCTTAGGCAAAATCCCACATATCTCCACTCACTTTGATGTGATGCCCTTGCTTTTTAAAGTGAATAATCAATCCTCCCATATAAAGACTAACGCAATTAATACATGAAATGATAAATCTAGTGTTCACATGATTTTGGCAATAACATCCATGCTTTAATTAGTCTCTCATCAAAATAATAATGTACTTAAGCACTAAATTATTTTACTAAAATGGACCCATCAAATACCCTCATGCCTAAGTTTTGCTAGTCTCGAGCAAAATCATATAAAGTAGACCAGGTCTCCAGGCAAGATTTTACCGTCAGGATGCCTTGTTGTGCCACATCTCTAGAAATTAGATTGAAATACCAACTATAGGCCTAAAGGTACTCAAGTACCAGCCAAGATACGGACCTGACCAGCCTCAGCCTTTGGTCTACCGCGAACGTTTCTAAGGTTCGCAAAAACTACCCAGAGGTTCGTTGACCCCAGCAGTTAAAACACCCATGCATGTGTAGCAAGGCTAGATTCAGTTTGCCAGTGCATTTTTAGTAAGAGAGAGAGGGAGAAATATTATTTTGAGAGTTTTCTCTCTTTCTTTTTAACTTCCCCAAGACTCAACATTGGATTGGCCGTAAACACGATATGTATTAGATTCTTTGTCCCCACCATCAATCCTCACAGAGTCCCTAACAATCGATGCTTCAGGATAGCACTGCCCATGGCAACCCTAGAACCCTGGCTTTCGACACTTTGGGATAGTGCCTCCCATGGCGTTCTGTAGCTAAATTCAGACCCTAGCAATCGACATTTAGGGATAATGCCTCCCATGGCATCTGAATCAGCATGAGATGCTTCCGTGCCCCTAGTAGGACATTTAGATATCCTAGGAGACGATATGTTATAATGCATCTTCGAGGGGCTTATTTTACATTCCTCCTCTTCGCGTCAAGAACTTATCCAATCAACTTGTGTCTTTAAGCCGTTCTTAAGTCAACTTTTTGGGAAAACAGTTTCAGAATAGACACTTTTTGCCAATATTCTTTGTTATGCAAACTGAACCAGACCAGTGTGTGAGTTTTTTGGGTGCTTAGGTTACCAAGTCCCACAAACCAAAGGGCAGGCAATAATGCCGAATACTCCCTAAGCCTTAGGCTTAATACATCACCTCGCAACTCCCACAACCTCTTGAGGAATAGTCCAGATCTTAATAAATGCGTGAGTGTTTAAGCCCTAGAATAGACCCAGGAGGCCTAAAGTTGGTATTCCTCATTTATCTCTCTTTCTCTAGCACTTTAGGACTTTTTATTCATTCATTTTGGCCTAGAACTTAAGTAACTCTTCCATAATCAACTGTTAGGACAAGCACAATTTTTACACAATTTCTCTCTGTGTCTCTCCTCAATATATTTGAAATTCAACTCAAAAGATTTCATCTCTTTCTCTCTCTTGTTTTTTTTTTTAATGCAAGATGGATGCCTAATTGCACGCAGAATATGTACAAATGCTATGAACAACCTCAGGTTATACCCCCCCATGCCTAAATATGACAATGTCCTCATTGAAAAGCAAACACAAGGACAGATATTACCTAAGGTGGAGTTGGGATAGCTCGTAAATCAGGTTCTAGAAGTGAGACAGGAGACCCCAAGAAGGTACGTAACAAACTTGGCCTGGCGAGTAAGTAACCTAAGATGTTGGCAAGCTGGTGATGGATAGTGAGGCCAAAAACTCACCAAGAAGCAGGTGAAAAGAGGGTGCTTCTGAGCTATTTGTGGAGGTTTTACATAATACACATGAGTAGTAACCTCTGGGAGTGTGCGACGAGGAGGCAAAGGCTCCTTAAGCAAATATGTGTAGGGTACAGAGAGTGTGATGAAACACACCATAAGACTAATGGGCTGACATGGAAAAGCATCTATCCAAACTCGCCACTCTACCACAAGGTGCATTGGTCTGGATGTTCCCCCGTTAACCAAAAGTGTGAGCAGAGATTTTAGGAAGCTAGTTCTATAGGAGTTGAAGTTGCTCAGGGAAGAGGGTTAAAGAGGGTGTGAGCAGTTCATCATTCATCCTCGATATCCATTCTAGTTCTTGAATGTGATCAGAAGCAGCCTTAGTTATTGATTGCCTTTCATGCTGCATATCATTGGTGTGCGTGTCCTAGAATAAGCCCAAATGTTTGTCATCCAAATTGAACCTCTCAAGGGTGTCGCTCATTTCACTATCATGTAGAAGTGGGTTGGAAGCAATAGGACTGTGAGTGTGCTCAATAATGACATCCCCAGGTTCTTGTTCAATGTTAAGTTCTTGCTCATGGGGTGTATAGATTCTTTCCTCAAGAGTAGTAATTGCTTCTAGTTCTTCCAACTATTTGAGAGGATGATCTTGAGAGTCAAAGGTATGTAGGAATCTAGATTTGGCTAATTCAGTTAGATCCTCAGGGGGTAAGTGATCAAACAAAACATATTCACCCCTAGAGTCACTCCATACTCTAATTCAGGCCCCTCAAAGTCATCATCATCCTCTTCTACATGTTGTCCCTTTTGACTCTGAGACTCAGAATAATCTTTCATATCTGGATCAAGTGCTTCGTCGAAAATCAACTCTTCATGTCCCTGAGAACAATATTGATCTAATTCTTCCAATTCAGCATTAATTTCCTCATGGTCACTTGTGTTTAGGATTTATGAATCCTCATAATAGTCAACGACAAGTGTTGCTCCACTTTCTTCCAATGTGGTGTCGTTTGGAATCCAAAGCTCCTGGAATTTATTAACTTCGAACTCACAATCCTTAGGGAGCTCTAATTGAGGTACAAGATTCTTAGAAATGTATGGTATATGTTCAGAGTCCCTAGGATGGGGTATAGATTCCACATCAAGATTCAGATTGGGAGCTGGGTTGACTATTTGACTGCGATCCACTTCATCAAATGTAACGAAGATACTATCATTCAGGTCGAGTTCATCTAATGGGACCAATTTCTCTTTCCAATTAAGATCAGGTGGATAGTCACCAAGATTGCCTTCTGGTGGGCATATCTCATGAGGGACATCTAAGTGATAGCTACCCCTCAAAATAGGATCCCTATTATCATTGTTTTCCTTGAAATTATCTTGGTAATCGAGGATATAAGGGCAGGGATCAGAATTAACTGTAGGAGGATCGCTAAGCTGGTTAATCTCTTCACTTAATCTTTGACTATTCCTCAAAATCTCTCCCATAGAATCCATCATCTCTTTCTATTGTTTTTGCATTTCTATCATAAAAGAGGAGGGGCTACCATCAGATTGAGTAGGATAGTCAATCTCAGGTTCAAGTTGCCTAGGAGTATCGGTCTAACCTCGATAAGACAAATCATGAAGGGTGGGCAGGTTGGGCATGGTCATGGAAGAGCTAGGGTTGGGATACCCTTCTCCTAGGTTCTACTCATCACCATTGGGTTGGGGTTTAATCAGACCAATGTTCCTATAGTAGGAGTAGAAAGGATCCCAGTGCTCATCAGAAGATGGATAACTGTAGGTATTGGGATTGGGTATTCTGGTGTGAAAAGAAGTGTAGTTATTGTAATCCATCTGAAAACACGACTTGAAAAACACAACCCAATCAAACACAAGACAATGGGACTTCTCTTTTCTTTCTTAGAGCAGATTTAAGCCAACCTCCAATCGACTCCTTAAAGTTTGTTAAATGGAGTCAAGTTTGCACCGTCCATTCCCACTTTAGTGGTATAAAAGGGAGATGTGACTTGAGATCCCTGACAAGCTCTTTAGAGAAGACAGAGGTCGTTTACGTTTTCTCTTGTTGGCAAAAGAAGTTTCACAATCAATTACGTGCCTTAAGTCGACCTTTGAGTGCCCTAGGACCTATGCTTTGCTTAGATGATACTCTCAAGTGATCAAGTGACAAGTTACTCCAAGGACGAACAAAGGGATGAAAGTAGGGTGAACCCTTCCTTTGAGGCGATGCATAAGAGGTGCCTCTTAACTACCCTTTTGTTCTTTAAGGGGTGTCCCCCTCCGTGAAGTATCAAAACACTCAGTCAAAAGATAGTACCACCACCACCAAACAAGATAGGAGGGTCTGCATTGATAAAGAGATCGGTGCCTATAGCCTTAAGGGATAGAGCCTTAGTGCGGTGCCTAATGTGCATGCTAAGTGCTAGAAGTGCGCATCACACTGCAAATCATTTTTTATTTTGAAAACGCAAACAAGTCCCTTTGATTCTTATAAAGTGTGATTTGGTTTTAAGGTCGAATCTGATTATCAATCCCAATTGCAGTTGGACGACCACTGGATTAAGTAAATTCAATCAATTTGGTGGTCTTGAATTTTAATCTGAATGCAAATGCATGAATAAGAGCTAGATGCAAAAGTTAGAAAGGTGTACCTATCTCCAACAATCTTCATGCAAATATGCTTGCAATGCAACAATGAGATCTAATGTGCTGCTCAATCACCACTAAATGTGCGCACCTAAGGGCATGCAACTCCTAAACAGGTAGCTCGATATTTTCTTTTGTTTGTTTTAGAGGCAAGCAAGCAGAAAAATGAATCATGCACGCAGAAGAATGTAAACCCTAGTAGCTAAAGAATATGGGGACAGACCCCTAAAAATTCAGCCCCAATTACTACAAGGGTGAGAAGACAGAAATAAAATTTGTGATGAAGGAGAATCCCTTGTGAAAGCGGGATCCAGATCTCCTGCGTCTTCTCCTCGTGTGGGCATCACTCAAGGTCGATGTTGCCGCTCTGCTACACCTGTCATCTCATCAAATTCCTCACACAAAAAGCTAAAGAATCATTAGATAATTGTGCAACTCAGAATACTTAGAAATAATCAGGTGAATCTATTGCGTCTGTTGCCTCCCCGGCAATGGCGCCATTTGGTCGAGAGTTTTTTGCTTACAAAAATAATGTGTCAGAAAAATATACTGTCGCAGTGAAATCGTGTGGTGGAAAAATCCCGAACAAAAATATTTATCAATAAAACTAACCATGGTGGATGAGGTCGTATCCATAGGGAGGATTAGATGCAATAAATTCATAAAATATTTTTTCCTTTGTATTTGTTTAATCAAGTGTGCAATCCGTGATCAAATCTGATGCAAAACAAGGTGAAAAGAAGGAACATGCAATAATTTAAGAATGCAGGGGTATGCATGTAATTTTTCTTCCATGAAATAACTTGCAATGACATGTAACATAACTATATTTCAAGAAATTTGGCTTTCTCCTTTAGGACGTGTGAGTGCCCTGATGAGATTTTATGTATGTGTCAAACTCAACATATAAGAGTTAAGTGCATGAAAGAAATAATATAAACCATAAGTGCATGCATGCAATTTCACTCAAATAGATTAATTAATCAAATATTGCAATAGTATTTTCGATAATGGCATATTTGGTAAATTTTATTAGAAAGCAAAATAGTGGAATTCTTCCTCTTGATCTCACGTGAAGAGGAGTCGATGGAGGAGGCTAAGGAGCTCGAGGAAGGTTGGCCACGACGAGAGCTTTCCAATGGTGGTGGTGGTGCTCCAAACGGGGGTCGGAGTTGATGCCGGTGACAAGGAGGAGCGGCGACGGTGTCGGCAGCTCGCTGGTGGACATGGTTGCTAGTGGCATGTCTTAGGGCGTGGCCGAGCTCGTAAGGTCGAGGAGAGCATAACAGAGGCGACGACGTGGAGAATAGTGGCGTGTAGTGGCAACTGTGATGTGCATACATCTGATTAACCTAAAATGTCTATTAATGCATGTTCTTAGTGTCACATTAGCATCATACATTGTAAATAGTGCATAACATGCATTATCATGCATTTAGATTAAGTTGTATAAATTGTATAGTAATTGTCTCCTTTCTATGGTCAGGGACAGGGCGACTTTTTATTGGGGATTTGGATCGAAGATCCAACCGTACGGATCTGATCAGGGCAATGATTGGAGTTCAATGACTCCAAGTTCGCCCTAATTGGATATCCATAGCACCAGATAGAAACTGAGGAACCCTAAAGATCATGGGCCAAGATAGTGTAAATCCGTACCCCAGATGACAAATACGATTGCATGGATGGATTCGGATCAATGATCACAGCCTAATGGCGCAAAAATCGGTCCAACCTGATACCTGTGGCACCATCTACATCACTCAAAAGATGGACGGCCAAGATGGTGCCATGTGGTTCCATCTCAGCTGCCCAAACCAGCCCAACCAGTCTAGGAGACCGCCGCACCCTCTCTCTCTCCTCACCGCATGATGGATCTTGGTTGTTGGATCACCATCCAACGACCACGGACGCTCACGCCTAAAAGCATCCGTGTGACAAACTAACCACTGCAACGTAGCGGTCGAGGGCTTAAACGCGAAGAAGAGGCATGGGTTCGAGCCCACGCAAGCCTCAATCTAGTGCAGATGCAAGGAACGGCTCAAATTGGGCAATCAGATCAAGGATGAGTGATGACGAGAGTGGAGACGTGGTTCTCTTAGAGGCCGTGATGCGTGAATGCACGATTTGACGTGCCAGGTGCGCGATGAAGTGCTGGCGGTTAACGACTTTTAAGTCGTCCGATCATATGATCAGACGACTGAAGATCGACGAACGTGGGCAGCTGAGCACAACGCAGGAGACAAGCGAATGGTAGGCACGGGTGCACATCGCCCACAATCTGGGCTTTAGTGACGCTTAATTCTGTCACTAAAGGCCCCTCATTTAATATTTTGAATTTGTAATGCCCAAAACGCCCCCACTCCTTGCAACTATAAAAGGAGGCCTCCTCCATACAAATTTCTCACCCCTTCCTTCTCTTCTCTCCCTCTCTAAAGCTCAAGAGAAGCTTGTCCCACACTCGGGATGCTCCTCAAGAGATAAAATCAATTTTTTGCCCCCATTCTGGAAGTGGATCCCGCGACAACGATGACGTGCTACCTCGTTCCCGTTCCTTCTACCTCGACCTCCTTCTTCCCACTCCATTCCTCATCTTCCAGGCGTCGTCTCGTCCCACTCATCCTCCAAGCAATCATCGAGGAGGATAACTTCTCTCTCCCATTCCTTTTTCTAGCTTTCTAGAGTAGAATTTTCCTGCTTTCTAGTTGTAATAGTTTTCCTGCTTTCTAGCGTAATTTCTCGCTTTCTTAGTTGTACAAACATTTTGCAATATCAAGTGGATGTTTTCTCTCTCTCTCTCTTATTGTCTATAGCATTTCATTTCATTGTAATTACTCTGCTTTTTAACAAAAACACAAAAAGAATATAATTGCAAATTTTGATCGACGTAGCCTCCCTGAGTTCGACCCGGGATTTCTATTCTGGTATAAATTTTATTTGTTGAACCTGAGTTCTTCGCTATTCAAACTACAACGACAGGTTTTCTAAACCAAATCCGATAGTGTAGTACTCCATCATTTCAACAGGTTGCGTGTGGGGTATAACTAGCGGTGTTGGGTTCCTCCTCCTTGTTGACTGAGAAGAAGAAGAGGAGGAGGTGGCCGGTCAGCTCACAGGTGGTGCGGGAATGCCGACTACTATCTGTGGGAGGGGCGCATGACTATGGTGGTGAAGAGGAGGTGGCTACACATTGGTTGCCAATGGGTTCCTCTACTTCTGTTGGAGAAGAAGAGGAAGAAGGAGAGGTTGTGCAAGAAGTTGCTGTTCACGGTCGCGGAGAGGTCTGCGTGCACCAAGGAAGTTGAGTGTACTGTTGTCGTGCGCAGAGGTTGGCGCGGTGGTGGTGGCTGCTGGAGAAGGTGCTTCTGTCGTGGCTAAGTGGAATGAAGAAGATGAAGGGAGGCTCCCCTTTTAACATGTGTTGGTGGGTCTCTAAGTGCACGGTGGTGGGAGGAGGAAGATGATGTCGTGGACGGCACGCAGTCGTGGGTGAGGACGGAGGACGCACGATCGAAGAGGAGGTTGCTGCTGCTGCGCAACCAAAGGACGAAGACATGGTGTCGAGGAGCGTGCTGTCACCAGGACCACGCTCGTCGAGAGGAAGCACGGTCATGGATAGATGGTTCGCAGTGGTGGAGTCATGGGCACGTGGTAGAGGTTGCTGGAGTGTGGTCATGGGGAACTCGCAGTCGTGGAAAGGGAGAAGTCGCGGTGTCGACGGAGGCTCGTGGTGGCGGAGAAGGCACACGATGAAGGTGGTTGCCTGCAAGGAGAGGTGGAGAAAGAGAGCTTCATCCCTGTGAAGGGGAGATTCTTTTTCAGTTGCCTGTCCCTTCCTGTTAAATAAGGAGAGAGTGAGAGAGTCAGATTTTTTAAGTTACCAAATAGCGAATAGAAATTTTTGGAAGAGAGAGGATTCATGAGAGAGATAAGGAAATGTGTTGTAACAAATTTGAGAGGTATATGATTGCACAGCAATCATAGGTCTTAATTGGCCTAGACTAGGCTAGAACTTAGCATAAGTTAGGGAAATTCATGCACGCATAAGCATTATCTGCATCTTTACTGCTTTACTTTAGTTATGCATAAAATAATGTTATAATGTGCTGATTAAGTGCATTATGTCGATTGTAGGCAACAGGCAGATCTGGAGCAGGATCTGAATCTGGATCGGGAATAACGGGAGTTGTAGCAGAGCTGGAGTAGAAGGCTTAGTTTAGATATAGGAACAATAATGTAAGGGGATTAAAGGTTCGCTATCCTATTAAGTAGGAATAAAGCAGTAAATTGTGAAGAACATTGGTCCATCTTAGCCCTAGGATAGCCTAGAGACTTCCCCAAGCCTTAGCCACCCTTAGATTAGGTCACAACACCCTAGGAAGCCCTAAAACCCTAGTTCCAACCCTTATTTGGACATCCAGATAAGTTATAGGACGTCCAGGACCCTTAGCCATCTCCCGTACACCTCAAACCCACTTCTGCAGTGTTATTGGACGTCCAATTTATGTAGAATACCCAAAATAGAACCCAAAATCCCTCCTAACTCTGATTGGACGTCCAGACAACAAATCTAGACTTCTAATTTTTGAGTATAACACATCTGACACTATTATTAGACGTCTGATACTGCTCTCCAGTTCCTGTTTTGAGATTTAAGCCTTGATCTTGGATCTCTAGGTCCCTAAACCCAATTCCAACCCCATAGGAACCTAAATTAAGGTGCCCTAACCCTAGTGCATCACCTCTAGACCTCCCTAAGGACCTAATTAGGTCCTCACTAAACCTAATTGACTTGGATCTTAGTCAAATCCATCAGCCTATTCAATTGGACTCATTGAGTCCAATTGAGCCCTGATCTCAGCACACACTGTCCAATATGACTCAGTGAGAGTCCAATTGACCTAGACCTAAATTAATTGAGTTGTTTTACTCTCAATTAAGTTTCCACACACCCAATTAAACTTGTATTAAGTTTAATTGCACTTTAACTTAATGAATTAGGGTTTATAACCCTAATTTGAGACATACCTTGACCTAAACCCACTAGAACCTAACCTAATCAACCTAGCCACCTATGTTTTGACCCACACACACCCACACACACCCACACACACCATCCACACGAAAATACCTAGCCTAGAGTTCTCTAGAACTCTCTACCATGTGTGGTTGCCTTGGTTGCCAAAATTAGCAACCAAGAGCCATTCAATTTTTAGATCCTCATTTGGTGGATCTAAAAACCACCATCCATCCTCTCTCTCTCACTCTCCCATGAGCTCCCACCATAGGCATCTCTAGAGAATTCCATAATTCTCTAGAGAGCTCACTACCACCACCATGGATGACATCATGCCGAGATGCTGGATCAATCCTCCCTCTCTCCAAGGGTTGGCCTAAGCTACATTGGCCACCCCCCATTCTCCTCCCGACCAGTGCAAGGCCATCGGGGACCACCCCTGAATGCCCTCTATTCTACTAGATTTAGTTGATGCTCTCCATAATTTTTACTGCTTTTATTACTCCATAGTAGCGTAGTCTTAACTTCTCCCCCAATGATGCATGCGAAATCCCCCCATCGATTCTTGTATGCAATCATTTTCTGGTAGCTAGATTTTCGTTTCAAGCATTTATGTACAAGCTTTCCTCTAGATTTCTTGTGCAAACAACTCCCCAATGAATGAATGAAAATGCATATATATATATATATATATATATATATATATATATATATCTTTATGTGTTTGAAATCACTACGAGCTTAATAATCATCATATTTGTGTGATTTAAGTGCCTGCTCTTTAACTATCTATCCATTACCCACCAGCATGTCGTTTCCCGAGGATATTGAAAATCTAACGATAGACGCTTTCTCCATAAATAGTCACCACCTCACTAGAATCGTGCGCATAGAAACTCACATGTTCACCTTCGTAATTTATTTGACGCATGCGCATGTGATCCGAGTTAAAAACAGAAGTGGTGAAGTTTTAGCTAGGAGATTGGAAACTGACATACGTTTTTAAATGAAGCAGAGTAGTAAAAAGATCAATTTTAAAAGTGAAAGCAACACCTCCCAGAGACAAACGACCGGGACTCAAGTCTTGTAATTTTTGCAAAACAATATCTTTGTTGGATTGTACTTCGCGACCATACTACGATGCATTTTTTTCTATCAAATACGCGATCTGCACCTCCCAACAGTATACAAGGAAACCTCTAAAATTTATTCTCTTACTATATTTTTCCTAGACAAAATCCCACATATCTCCACTCACTTTGATGTGATGCCCTTGCTTTTTAAAGTGAATAATCAATCCTCCTATATAAAGACTAATGCAATTAATACATGAAATGATAAATCTAGCATTCACATGATTTTGTCAATAACATCCATGCTTTAAATTAGTCTCTCATCAAAATAATAATGTTCTTAAGCACTAAATTAGTCCACTAAAGTGGACCCATCATGCATCCTTCACAGTACAGATAGGACGCGATGAACGGTGTGGATCGCGACACGTGTCATAGCCAAATCATGAGCGTGCACTGCGTAATTTGAATATGCGATCTTCGTGCTTCCCTCACCCATCTGATGATGATCCGACGGTTGTGACTCAACCGTGTCATCACCACGTGCATCTGCACATACATAAGCTAGAGCAGGCGTGAGGGCACCAATTTGAACGAGACGATTGGTCCAGACCAGCTCAGTGCACTTAGGGGCATGGTTTGGGGGTGGTTCAGGCCAAACCAAGACCTCTTTTCACCTATAAAAGGGTCCTATGGCCTCCCCTTGCAACACATCTTCAACACAAGCAAATCTCCACCTCTCTAGAGCTCAAGCAAGGTCCTTGGAGTAGCCAAGCCACCGACGGAAACATTTCCCCCACCGTGTCTGCCTTGCCTCTCCACTTTTCACATTTATTTTCTATTTTTCATTAGCTTAGTGTTACATTTGTTTAAGCATTCATCTAGCTTTATTGTTATGATTTGCAAGATGCTTTCACTTATGCAATATAATAGGTTTCGTTATCATAGCTGTTATCTTGTTATTCCAATCAAGATTCTACCATTCCATGTCTTTATTAATGATATTATTCTACCTTCTTTCCATGCATAGCTAGTTAGCAACCATATTCTCCTACAGATTTCTAACCCTATCCCCTCTCTCTCTCTTTCTATTCTTCATGCAAGCAAATGAAATAATGCATCATGATGCAATAAACTAAGCGACAAAAGGATTTAATTTCTCACCTCCCTGTGTTCGACACATGGACTCACCACCCATATTCTTTTAAAATTGATGTCTTAAGTGCACACTACAACGTATAAATTAATCAAATGTGTTTTCCAACGTCAATTTTGGCATCATTGCCGAGGAGGCAATGGATCCTTTGGTAACTTTTATTCTTGCATTGGTACTCACATTTTCTGACTTGCTTTTCTCTCTTTTGATTGATTGATTGTAGGAATCTGGCACGGAAGTGACAAGCGAAGCACAATCCAAGTTGGTAGATGGGAGTAAAGTGTTGAGAAGACCTTCACGAGTATCACTTTACCTAGCGTAGTCTCATCTTTCTTTTATCTAAAAAATGAGAAAAAAGAAGGAAAAAAATTGCATTTAGGTTCATGCATAAACCTTAGGCTAGTTTGATTGATTGCTTGCTTGAAAAAGGAAAAACAAAAAAAAAATTAAAAATCTCAAAAAATTGGTGTGGTTGATTCTTTCTTGACCCACACTTTGTACCCACCACACAAACAAAAAATTTTTTCATTTCATTGCTTCTCTCCTTGGAGTGGTGTTTGCGAAGCCAAACGTGTCTTCTATTGGGCCACACTACTCAAATTAAAATTAGTTCACCTGATAGAATCGCATAAACTTTTGCATGAATATAGTAGGGTTATTTTTCTAGGGCCACATTATTTTCTCTAAAGGTAATTGACAATCACCTATTGTGTGCAAAACCTTGTGTGCCAACTAAGAACATTGTTTGAATCTATTAAGAAACTCCAACCCTAAAAAGCACTAAAGTAGGGATGAAACATTAAAAGACAGCACATCTAAAATCCTTGCTTGAAAACTTTATTTTGTTGAGTGCACACATAGCTCAATCGGATTAATTAAGAGGCACAACCCCCAACAACACCTCATCACATACCCTGAGCATAAGCACTAACCTAACCCAAATTAAAGTTGAGTAGACATACCCTAGGTAGGACTAATCTAAGTCATGGAAGCGTGATTTGGTTTGTTAATTACTTGGCCATAATTTCCATTGTGGAATTCAGTGTCTAGGCTACAAGGAAGCATCATACGACTGTGGTTGGGAGGTATCAAGGAACCAGTAGTGCGAGCCAAAGGTAGAACCTTCCCCTCAATCCCCTCGTAATCAACCTAGCTGGATTAACCTTAGGAAGAGGGCTTTAAGTGCCTGTAGATTTGATTATTGTCTCCAAGGCTTTTAGGTCACCTAAGTCTACACTATAGGGCCTAGTTTGTTTGATTGGTTATGCACACACTATTCTCTCATCTGTCTCCTTCGCATCCCTCCCTGTTCTTCACTAGTGTATGCACGGAAGACGTTCACTTCATCCTAAGTTGGTTGCATTAGAGAGAAACCCTAGGAGGAGACTAAGTTGCTCGAGGGCTAGAACTTCGAAAATGGCCAACCTGAGAATTGAGGACATAGAGGACCAACCTCAACCTAATGCAATGGCCATTATCCAGGCTCAAATTACAGTCGACCACCAACTCCAGAACAACAAATGTAGACTATGATGCAAGCCATACACCAACCGTAGAACTCTTAAGGGCAACCCCACCAAACCCACCAGGACCCCTTTAGGGCCAACCAAGGCCTCTTCGTGACTTTTATGATCTGTCTGCTATCCGGGTTGAACCATATCTTAGGGTCCCCGAACGGGGAGATGATTTTGAGTTGAAACCAAATGTCCTTAGCTTAATCCAAAGCCACTGATAGCGATTTTACGTGGTTTGTTAAAATACGTCGTTGTAATGTGTAAATCCGCTTTCGCTCTTAAATTTATATTCCTAGATAGGGGAGTATCTAGGGTCGTCCAAGGAGGCAATATGGTTGCAAAATTGATTCTCTTGCTTGGAATATATCTCAACTTTCTTTTTGGTAATTTTCAATATACCATTTTTCTTTATTTTTGAACTAAGGCAACATGCGAACTGATGGCGGGAAAAGTGTTTACACTTCCAATTAAGTAAACAACTCTAAAGTAGCAAGTAGAGCCTCTCCCTAAGCTCACTCTAGGCAAGTGGAGACCTAGAATAATTAGGGAGAGGAAGTGAAGAATGCTGAAAATAAGCAAAAAGAAATGCAAACAAGATATGCGAAAAAGGCAATTAGATAAGTGATAAAGTGTTTAACAAAAATGCCTAGTAGAGGAATGCTTCTACTACTTGATAATTGAAGTAAAAGAAAACACAAATCCTCTAAATAGATGGTGAAGAAGAGGGCTTCTTGCTCCAAGGTTGGTGGCTCCCAAGCTTGAAAAGAATCCTTCAACTCCTTCCTTGCAGAACTCTGCCAAGGTGATGACCTCCAAGGCAAGCCCTAAGGGGGCGTGCCCTAAGTTTCTCTCCAAGGGTGGACGTCCACCCTAAGTCCTTCTCCCTTGCCTGGCCGTCCTCCTTGAAGTGGAAGAGTCCTCCTCCTTGGCGTGGCCCAAGTTGAAGAGAGTGGGGAGAAGAAGGCACCAAAAGGGCTGGTGGTGTGCCCCTTTAATCTCCTTCTCTACTCCTTCTCCTTGGGCGTAGGTATAGGTGGATGTAGGTAGAAAATACACTAAAGGAGGATGGGAATTATGTGGTGGTAGGGTAGGGTATTTATAGGATGGGAAGGGGGGTGGTTATGATGTTTTTTTGGAGGGAAATGAAGGGGTGCTTGGTTATTTTTGGAGGGAAAAATGGGAGGGAAATGAAGAGGTGCCTTGGTTTTCCCTCCAAAAATACCTTCTAGAAGGCAATTTTGGAGGGAAAAAATGGAGGGTGGAGATGGGCTTTGATGGTGGATGTAGGGTGGTGATGGAAGGGATAGTTGGCACCAAAATAAAGTAGGAGTAGGTGGTCTTTTTGCTGGAGCTTTGGTAGTAGGGTAGTAGGTTTTGGTGCCATGGAGGTGGACTAGCTATGTTAAGCAGCTTAGCTAACTTAGCTAATAGGGAGTAGAGTTGGAGGCATTTGGAGCTAGGGTTTTCAGGGAGAAGAGCTGAGGAGGAGAAGTCTGGAGCTGGAGCTGGAGCTGGCTGCTGCTGAAGAGGCTGGCATGGGGCTACTCTAGCTGGCTTAGCTTGCTAGTTCTTTGCTAGTTGCTAAGCCAAGCTAAAGTGAGCTAGCTTCTACCAAAATGAGCTGAGGTGAGCTAGGTCTGGTGCTCCCGGGGAGAATCAAGCTGGTTGAGGCAGCTAAGGTAGCTTAGCTCAACTGAGTTGAGCTAAGCTGAATCCCCGGGAGCTGGACTTGAGCTTCCCGAGCTGAGATGAATTCTTCTTCAGCTGGCTGGAGTTGAGTGGAGCTGGATGTAGCTGGATCTGAGCTGGGGTGAACTCCTGTCAACTCAGCTGAGCTAGCTAGAGCTCCCTGTGAACTAGTGGGAGCTGAGATGAGATAGACTCAGCTAAGTTGAGCTAGATCTAAGCTGAGGTGAACTCATGTCAACTCAGCTGAGCTAGCTAGAGCTCCCTGTGAACTAGTGGGAGCTGAGATGAGCTAGACTCAGCTAAGTTGAGCTGGATCTGAGCTGACTTGAGCTAGGGTGAGCTAAGGTGAACTCTCTTGAGCTACCATCCAGCTGCGATTAGCTAAATGGAGCTGGGATGAGCTAACCCTAGTTCAAGTAAGCTATGTTTCAGCTGTGGTGAGCTGGATCAAGCTGGGTTCCAGCTAGTCTGGGCTTCTCCTTCACCATTTGCCTTCTTGAGTGCTAGGGTTTTAGGGATCTGTGCATCTGTACGTCCCTAACACTCACAAAAACACATTAAAACGATAATAAAAAATGCAATGCATGCTTATCCTAATTTATGCCTAAATGCAATCCAAAAACCCATTTGCGGAGTAAAATACTAAGAGCTAGGTTAGTGTTAATGCATAAGAATGATGATAAACTGGCGTTTATCACACCCCCATGCTTATCTTTCGCTAGTCTCTTAGCAAAACATAAAACGGAATTTTTGGGAAATCTAATTTTTTTGACTTTGGAGGAGAAAAAGAGATCAATGGACCTTAGCAGATTAAAAACACTGGAGGTACGGGATTTGTTAAAGATAAACATCGGGATTTGTTTTGGATTCAACCATTAGATAGAACGGGATCAATATATCTTCCAAAAAATTCTCAAATTAACCCCTTGTTAATTCAGATGACTTGAAATGTTTGTTCTTAGGAATTTTTTTTGGCTCATGAATCTGATTCTCAACTTGCAAAATCCTTTAAAACCTTGTGGCTGTGCTTGTGAAAAGCCAACATTTATAAGGGCGTGTTAATTTATTTATATATATATTTTTTTTTTTTTCTCCCCCATGCTTATTTTTAGCTTAGTCTTACAACAGATGTGTTGGGATCATCATTCCCGTTACCATTTCTCGAGGGGCTCTGGCGCCAGTACTTCGAGATAGCACTGTCCATGACACCACCCAGGAGCTCACAACCCCAGAACACGATGCGGTGAAAAGGGGCGCTCCAAACAAACTCAAGCTCTTGCTCCGACACTATAGGTAGAGCACCGTCCAAGACACTTGAGCTGCTAAAATGCGCTTTAATGCTCCGTCTAAAGATATGAAATATAGATATGGAGCAACGCCGAGGTGGTAACATGTTGACATCGCATCCTTAAAGGAGGCATTTTCCTCCTTCTCGGTGGTGGGAACTCAAACCAATGATCTGCTTCAGACTTTCACTAAGTCCAAACAAGGGAGTTTTTCAAATTTTTAGTTATTTTTAAGTGTTGGCTTGTGTGTGAAGAGTGACACAAGAAGTTTCTCAAAACATGCAAGTTTTTGAATCAGAAGCTAAGTCAAATAATTTCCATATTGCAAAATAGGATCAAGTCACCTGAACTATTATGAGTTCAGGTGGAATTTTATAGAAAGATATCTGATCTTGTCTAAAATAGACCCTGGAATTCTAATGATTAGATCCATATCCTCATCCTTAGTTTGTTAAGGATTAAATCCATTGTACCAAAAGTGAATTTTTCGACCTTAGTCCCGATTTCAAAATTTTTCCTCAAAAAGTTTTGAACATTTTTTTATTTATATATATATTTTTTTTGGGTATGCAAGCAGGAAATAAATTAAACAAAAATGCATGTTTTTAGGTTTTGAAAATCCTGAATCGATCGTAAAAATTTAAAAACAC
Source organism: Thalassia testudinum (assembly GCA_037157565.1). Lineage (NCBI taxonomy): Eukaryota > Viridiplantae > Streptophyta > Magnoliopsida > Alismatales > Hydrocharitaceae > Thalassia > Thalassia testudinum. The sequence goes on from JAZHRO010000056.1 coordinate 1,306,231, forward strand.
CCCCCCATGCTTAAGATATGCCATGTCCTCATGCATTAGGAGGGAAAAGGGATCACCTTAGTGATGACGGTCGGGTTTAGGATGAACAAAACCTGGAAAAAGAAGAAAAAAAGGAACGCAAGAAAATGATGGGTTACCTCCCATCCAGTGCTATCTTTTACGCCATTCAGCTGGGCGTGAAGGTATGCACGGAAGACGTAAGATCATGTAAATAATTGGACACTTGGATCCCCGCAAAAAAGGTGTCGTCTTCTAGATCCCTAAAAAATTGATTAGAAATAATATTGGGATCAAAGTTGGATGGAAAATGAAAAGTGTAGCCTGAGTCTGGCCATGGGTTTAAATTAGGTTGGGTGCCAAACTCAGGCGGGGTTGGTGGCAGGTCCGTTAGAAAGGGGTCGGGGAAGGAATGGTGAGGATTAGGTGAAGTTAGTGTGGAAAAGTTAGGTGCGTGAATAGTGGGTGGGTTAGGGGGGGTATCAGGAATAAATTTGGGGTCAAGACAAGTTTCCGGATCACAGATTTCGCCGACCACTGATTCTGAATCAGAGTCCTCAAAAAAATTATGGTCGGTAAGGGTATCTATTAACATTGTCTCCTCCACCATATTGGAAATTTCAGTATCTGAGTCCTCAAAGAAGTTATCATCATGGAATCTCCTGGAGGATTTAAAAATATCTAAAGTGATAGTTTGGCCTGCACAGTTAATATCCATTTTGCCTGTGTGGCAATTGATATTTGCCTTTGCAGTGGCCAAAAAGGGGCGTCCAAGGATTATTGGGGAGTCCAATAATGATTCAGGTGCCTCAATGTCAAGAACCAGAAAGTCTGCAGGGAAGACACAATTCTGGACCTTGATTAAAACATCCTCGATAATCCCACGAGGTTTGATTGTAGATCGGTTGGCTAATTGCAGGGTAACCTCGATGGGTTTTAATTCACCGATCTGAAATTCTTCGAATAAACTCGTGGGAATAATATTAACTGAGGCACCAAGATCAAGGAGGGCGCGATTAAATGTAGTGTCATCAATAATTACAGAAATTAAAGGCGACCCCGGATCTTTCATCTTAGGAGGCAGCTTACTCTGTATGACAGAGCTTACTGTCTCTGAAAGATGCACCTGTCCTAGATTTTTAGCCTGCCTTTTAGGAGTACAAATATCCTTCAAAAATTTAGCATAGGCAGGTATATATTTGATGGCATCTAGGAGAGGAATATTGATATGAACTTGCCCAAATAGCTCCATGAGTTCTTCTGTAGTGGGCTCAGATTTCTTTTTTTTGTTGGTGGTGGGGTAGAGAGCTTGTGGGAAAGGGACAGGAATCTTGTCTTGAGATTTTTGTTTTTCTTTTTCTTCCTGATGGGGAGGTGGGGAGTCAATTTGCACAGGTATCTTACCAGGTTCGTGTGAAGGCCCGGGGTCAGTGGTGGTTTTCCCACTCCTCAAAGTAACTGCATGTGCAGTCGGATTATTATTTAGAGGAGGTGGGGGGGCCTGTGATTGCAGAAACCTGGGCGGCTGCTGAGGTGGTGGATTAGGAGGAGGCTGATGTGGATAATGTGGATTTCTGCCCATATAATGGTTTCCTTGGTGATTAGGGTTGGGTATGGCTTGGGACGGAAGATGTCCTACAGGTCTTTGCGTGGGAGTAACCCCAATCTGATTGTTCAGATTTGTGATGTTGCGGGTTACTTCCGTCATTTTTGTTTGCATATCCTGCAGGGTTCGCAGCATCTGGGCATTGATATCTTGTTGGGATGGCCCAGGATGGAAGTTTGGATTCAACCCATACCCATTAAAATGATATGGTTGGGAGGAAACTTGATTATTCCAGGAGTAGTTCGGGTAATTTTTCCAATTGGAAGAATTTTTAAAGGGCTCCTGGATGGCAGAAATATTTTGAGTGGGGTTAAGATCTGGATAGTTGTAGTTCCCCAGTGAATCATGGGCAACCTCAGAATAATCAGCAGGGGTAGTGTTGAGATTGTGCATATTTTCTCTTTGTGGAAAGTTAGGTTGGGTTAGATGTGGGTGTGGAGCTTGAGTTGAAGTGGCTAGTCTTTCCTCAATTTTCTTTTGATTAATATGCATATGGTCGAGTTTTTGAGCAATCAATTGAAGATCGCCTTGGGTGACAGGGATTGATTGAGTGCCTATTTCATGAACACCGAACTGCGGGTTTTGGGTTCTGCAAAATGTGTTCATGGAAGCTTGATTAAATGAGTTTTCACTCATTTCTTCGAACAGGTCATAGGCACTTTCTGCATCTTTATTTAAAAAATTGCCGCCACACGAGGCGTCGACAAACTGTCGGATTTGATCTTCTAATCCATGATAGAAGATTTGCACGAGCTGCCATAAAGGAATCTCGTGGTGCGGGCAACTTCTTAAAAGGTCTTGAAATCTTTCCCAAGAATCATGGAAAGTTTCACCAGATTTTTGGTGAAAGGTCGTAATAGATCTTCGTAAGGAATTGGTACGACCTATGGGAAAGAATTTCTTGAGGAAGGCACTCTTGAGTTGAGGCCATGTTGTAATGGGTCGGCCAATGGTCCTGAACCAATAAGCGGCCTTATCTTTAAGAGATAATGGAAAAAGCCGCATCAGCCATATGTCTTCTTGCACATTTCGAGAGCGGGTTGTCTGTGCAAGAAGAGTTAGTTCTTCAAGGTGGCTGAAAGGGTCTTCCCTAGGAAGGCCATGAAAGTGTTTAATCAGGTTCAGGACGGCTGGCTTGATCTCAAAGTCCCCCTCCGGTATGACCACCCCTGGTCGTTCCTCATAATAAGACGGATCATAGAAATCTTTTAGAGGAACACCAGGCTGCTGACGGGGTGGTGGGTTTGGCCTTGCATTGGCTAGGTTTTGGATGTTCCTAGTCAATGTTTGTTGATTGGAATTTAATTTATTAATCTGATCGGCCATCAATTTTAAAAGATCAGGTAGGGGGTCTTGATGTTGTGTGTGGGGAAACTCAAGATTGGGGAGCTCCAAGTGTGGGAAGTTACTGGTGGTTGGGTTTTGGGTGGAAGGGTTAGAATTAGGGTTAGAGGTGGGGTTAGAGGTAGACGTGGAAGGGTCAGTGGACCTATTTTGTTGTGTTTCCATTTTTTCAGGAGAAGACAGAAAAAGTGGTCTTTTTACGTGGGGGGCGAAATCAAATGGTCCTTCCAAGTGCGGATTTTGAGACCGTCGCCCGTGCATAAAATGGAAGAACGGGGAGGGGAGGAGAAGAGAAAGAGATGAGAGAAAGTGTGCAATTCAAACAAACAAAAACTAGACCTAACTTAATTGTGACTCCCTAATAATAACCTAAGACTTGGTCTATATAGGAAATAAGTAGTCAATAGTGAATACCCGTTCTATCAACAAATCTAGCCAAGTTGCTTAAGGGGAGGTTTGGGCCCAAACGTTTCCCAGGGAAAACCCCAGGTGCTTGTACAAACCCGCGCCTGGTCGTTTGACACGGCCCCTCAGCCTGAACACCAGATATAGATGACAGAATTGGTACTAACTAAAGAAAACTTAAGACCTAAATAGCAAGCCTAAGTTGATAAAGCCTTAGGGGTCAAGTTGCTACAAATTTTAATTAGGTCTAGGATTCTATAGTGCACACGGAATGTGGAGGGCGTTTATTGGGTTGTTGCCTTGTTATTTGATTTTTTTGTGTGTGTGCAGGAATTGGAGAGTGGCTCCAATGAAAATCAAGTTGTCACACAATTTTTTTTTTGTATTTTTGTCTTTTAGGATTTGATTTAACTGAATGTATTTTAGGATTTCTTTAGTTAAATTTTCAAACAAGTTTGAAAACCCACAATCAAAGGAAAACAAGTTTTATGGGTGATTGTATATTTCCTTTGAATTAATCCTCAAAAGAGAAAGAAAGAAACCCTAAGCCAATTATCCCTAAGACAGAAATTTAACTACCAATGAGTTATTTTTTAGGCTTTCAGAATTAAGTAGTGGTCCAAACAAGTCAAACAACACCACTACTTTGAATAAAATCAAACAAGGATTCCAGAAAAGATTTTTGTAAGATTTTAGGAATTCGTTTGATAATTGTTTTGAATTTTTAATTTTACTGGTGTCAAAGTCTAGAAATAATACCTGTGGGTATTATGAACTTTTTAGTACTACCACCGACGTCAGAAAATTTTTATGATTTTATATGATATATAAAATTTCACAAGGATTCCAACAAGCTCAATTTCCCAAAAATTGGATGAGTATAAAAATTCTGAAAATTCGCGGACAGTAGAAAAACAGGAAGATAAGAGGGTATGACCTCTCTGCAATCCACGAATTTTTAAAAATTAAATACAAATCCAATTGATTTGAAATTTGGAAAAGATGTTCCTAACTTAATTGGGAATCACTCTATGAAATTTTATGATTTTAGGAGGCCTGGGGTGTTAGGAATCGATTTTTCAAGTCCGGACAGAAATCTGGACCCGAAAAATAGAACACCAATACTTGCAATGGAGTGGTGTTAAAGAAGCATACAAGCAAACAATGGATTTTAAAATGCACCACTCCACTTAATTTAAGTGTTTAGGGTCCTGAAAGCCAAGTTTAATATATTTTTGGTAGTTTTAATTATTTATGTGACCAGAAAGAGGAACCAACCTGAATTTTCGCGGGAAGAAAAGGACCTTTGAGCTCTCTCTTCCAGATTCCCGCCTTCCCGCTGTAGTTCCTGCACACACAAAAGAAAGAAAGAGAAGGGGATGAGATCCACTTCAAGCAAGAGAAAATGAGTTAATGCAAAGCCGTGCCTCCCCTGCAACGGTGCCAAAAAGTGATAGCGATTTTACGCAGTTTGTTAAAATACGTCGTTGTAACGCGTAAATCCGCTTTCGCTCTTAAATTTATATTCCTAGATAGGGGAGTATCTAGGGTCGTCCAAGGAGGCAATATGGTTGCAAAATTGATTCTCTTGCTTGGAATATATCTCAACTTTCTTTTTGGTAATTTTCAATATACCATTTTTCTTTATTTTTGAACTAAGGCAACATGCGAACTGATGGCGGGAAAAGTGTTTACACTTCCAATTAAGTAAACAACTCTAAAGTAGCAAGTAGAGCCTCTCCCTAAGCTCACTCTAGGCAAGTGGAGACCTAGAATAATTAGGGAGAGGAAGTGAAGAATGCTGAAAATAAGCAAAAAGAAATGCAAACAAGATATGCGAAAAAGGCAACTAGATAAGTGATAAAGTGTTTAACAAAAATGCCTAGTAGAGGAATGCTTCTACTACTTTATAATTGAAGTAAAAGAAAACACAAATCCTCTAAATAGATGGTGAAGAAGAGGGCTTCTTGCTCCAAGGTTGGTGGCTCCCAAGCTTGAAAAGAATCCTTCAACTCCTTCCTTGCAGAACTCCGCCAAGGTGATGACCTCCAAGGCAAGCCCTAAGGGGGCGTGCCCTAAGTTTCTCTCCAAGGGTGGACGTCCACCCTAAGTCCTTCTCCCTTGCCTGGCCGTCCTCCTTGAAGTGGAAGAGTCCTCCTCCTTGGCGTGGCCCAAGTTGAAGAGAGTGGGGAGAAGAAGGCACCAAAAGGGCTGGTGGTGTGCCCCTTTAATCTCCTTCTCTACTCCTTCTCCTTGGGCGTAGGTATAGGTGGATGTAGGTAGAAAATACACTAAAGGAGGATGGGAATTATGTGGTGGTAGGGTAGGGTATTTATAGGATGGGAAGGGGGTGGTTATGATGTTTTTTTGGAGGGAAATGAAGGGGTGCTTGGTTATTTTTGGAGGGAAAAATGGGAGGGAAATGAAGAGGTGCCTTGGTTTTCCCTCCAAAAATACCTTCTAGAAGGCAATTTTGGAGGGAAAAAATGGAGGGTGGAGATGGGCTTTGATGGTGGATGTAGGGTGGTGATGGAAGGGATAGTTGGCACCAAAATAAAGTAGGAGTAGGTGGTCTTTTTGCTGGAGCTTTGGTAGTAGGGTAGTAGGTTTTGGTGCCATGGAGGTGGACTAGCTATGTTAAGCAGCTTAGCTAGCTTAGCTAATAGGGAGTAGAGTTGGAGGCATTTGGAGCTAGGGTTTTCAGGGAGAAGAGCTGAGGAGGAGAAGTCTGGAGCTAGAGCTGGAGCTGGCTGCTGCTGAAGAGGCTGGCATGGGGCTACTCTAGCTGGCTTAGCTTGCTAATTCTTTGCTAGTTGCTAAGCCAAGCTAAAGTGAGCTAGCTTCTACCAAAATGAGCTGAGGTGAGCTAGGTCTGGTGCTCCCGGGGAGAATCAAGCTGGTTGAGGCAGCTAAGGTAGCTTAGCTCAACTGAGTTGAGCTAAGCTGAATCCCCGGGAGCTGGACTTGAGCTTCCCGAGCTGAGATGAATTCTTCTTCAGCTGGCTGGAGTTGAGTGGAGCTGGATGTAGCTGGATCTGAGCTGGGGTGAACTCCTGTCAACTCAGCTGAGCTAGCTAGAGCTCCCTGTGAACTAGTGGGAGCTGAGATGAGATAGACTTAGCTAAGTTGAGCTGGATCTAAGCTGAGGTGAACTCCTGTCAACTCAGCTGAGCTAGCTAGAGCTCCCTGTGAACTAGTGGGAGCTGAGATGAGCTACACTCAGCTAAGTTGAGCTGGATCTGAGCTGACTTGAGCTAGGGTGAGCTAAGGTGAACTCTCTTGAGCTACCATCCAGCTGCGATTAGCTAAATGGAGCTGGGATGAGCTAACCCTAGTTCAAGTAAGCTATGTTTCAGCTGTGGTGAGCTGGATCAAGCTGGGTTCCAGCTAGTCTGGGCTTCTCCTTCACCATTTGCCTTCTTGAGTGCTAGGGTTTTAGGGATCTGTGCATCTGTACGTCCCTAACACTCACAAAAACACATTAAAACGATAATAAAAAATGCAATGCATGCTTATCCTAATTTATGCCTAAATGCAATCCAAAAACCCATTTGCGGAGTAAAATACTAAGAGCTAGGTTAGTTTTAATGCATAAGAATGATGATAAACTGGCGTTTATCAGCCACTTTCATGGGAGCTCAAATGAGGACCCTTTCCAACACCTGAAGGATCTAGACTAGATTTCTCGAATTGTAAAACCTAGGAACATCTGCCTTGATAGCATCTTAATGAAAATGTTCCCATTCTCCCTAAAAGACAAAGATTCCCACTGGCTAAGAACTTTAGGGAGACCCATCTCCACTTGGGAGGAGCTAACGCATGCCTTCCTAAAGATGTTTTTCCCCATAGGAATGACCAATGCCCTTAGAAGAGCCATTATCGCATTCACCTTGCAGAGTGGAGACAATTCCGTGAGGTGTTGAAATAATCTAATGAGGTATTGAGGAAATGCCCACACCATGAGGTTCTGAGGTGGCAATTGGCCCAGATCTTCTATCATGGTCTGGAAAACTGATGAGAGACTCATCATGGCTTTTAATTACACCTAATTAACTAGTTTCCCTAGTTAATTAGTTAAGAATATACTAAATATAGGGCTAATTATAATATTGGGGATTAAATACTAAGGACCTTCAAAATAAGCTAAAAATACTAAATTAAATATCAATTAATATTAATAAATTGGACTCAAATATTAAACATTTAGCCAGTTACTTAATATCTAAACTAACTTAATTAATTTTATGACCTTAGTACTTAATTAACTTAAGTAAATTAATCACTTAATTAAATATAGCTAAGAAGGGCAAAAATGTAAATTCAAGGCATGAATATAATACTTACCTAATTTATAATTATATATAAAAACTTGAAAAAGAAATAAATTAAAATAAGACTAAAAACTAAAAACCAACGGTATACGATTAAGTCCTTAGCATATATGTCAATTGAGTCCTTTTCCTACAACTAGGTCCTTACCTTTTATTTCAAAGAGGCCCTTGTGTGCATAGCCTTCATCTTCTTCCTCTTCTTCCTCTTCCTCAGCTTGGACGGTTGAGGAGGTCTGGTCACCACACTGCTTGATCACCAGTTATCCGGTGTCAAAACTTCACTGTTGCTGCAGCCAACCTTTCACTCACCTCCTCTTCATCCAACGGCTAAGATCTCCTCCAAATCCTATTTAAGAATAGCAAAGAAGTTCACCAGCGTCGGAGACGACGCTGGTGAGTTAGGCCGCATCAAGACACATTCCCATCTAGATAGAACCCCCCAACCCTTCTCTACCACCTATAAATAGACCTCCACACCTCTAATCTCAGGGAGCGACTCCCTACCATCTTCCCAACCGAAGTTGTTCAATAGGCTATTCTTCCTTTTCCGACAACCTAGTTCTCCACTTTAGGGCATCTTCACTGGAGGAGCTTGTTGCTTCTCATCTGTTCATCCTCTCGGGAGCTATGACAGAGCTCCTGAGCACACCATCTTCCTCTCTCCTCTGCTTCAATCCTCGCCAGAGTCTGATCTGATCATCGAATTTGGACCTCCATTAAGCACCTTTCGAATGATATCCTCATTCCCTTTATCCAGGTAACCCATAGATTAGCTTAGATCTTAGTTTCAATTAGATTTAGTTAGTTTTGTTTAGTTTTAGCTTAGAATTAAGCCCATCTTCCCTGACTCCGATGAGGTCAATTCCGACCTCGTCGGGCTTCGATTCATGTTTCTAACCACTTGAGCACCTTTCTCATCTCACCACGATCATTGTTCACTTTCTTCCCTCTAAATTCTATCAACTTTTACACCTAATCCATTCCACGCTCACCGGAGCACCTACGTTGTCTATGGCGGAAGTCTCTGAACTAATCCACACTCAATAAGGGTCCTCCATCACTTATTGATAACACTAGGGCCTCAATCTCATTCTTAATTTTGCCTACTACTCACTAAATCTAAAACACCTAATTCACCCCAACCTCCTGAGCTTGTTGTTAATGGCAGCTCAGGAGGAGTTCTTGTGCCAATCAATCACTCCTACACCTTCGCTAGACTCTCCTGAGTCTTTCCCCTCACTCAATTGAGTGAGAGGGTCACTATTGAGTTTAGGCAAACTCAATAGATGTCTTTATTGATTTTTTGATCAATCTATGTATCTAATCTATAATTGGATCAATTGACATGATCCTAAGATTTCTTGAGACCTCAGGAGTCATTTGAGACCATTCTTGGTCTATTTAATGGAATTTTAGTTCTAGCAAATATGAACGGTGTTCACCGAAGCTCCGACGAGCTTCCACAAACCAAAATTGAGACTTAGCCTCTGGAACTCTTTGAGAAGCTACAAAATGCTTCTCTATAATCATAGGATCATGAATCAGTGATTAAATTTGTGTTTTAATGAGTAATATTCTCTGTTGGACATCATCTTCCTCAACACCAGTGGAGCTGAGGGGACCTAATCAAACCACTTCTAATCCATGCGATAGGTCTAGAAGCTTCAGTAGGACTTCAAGAAGCTTGAATTGGATTCAGTTATGATTAGGAACTTCTGATTTGGTTTGTCAAACTCACCACTTTCACATCTCAGGTGATGATGCTTGATATCACTCAAAGAGTGCTCAAAACTTGAAATTGAGGTGCACAAGTGATTTCTTAGTTGGATTTTAGCCTTTTTAATTGGACCTGAGAAGATCTAATTTGGAAAGTCAACTTTTAGGTTTTCACAGTCAACTCTAATTTTATTGTGGTGATTTATGATCTTAATCTTAGATATAAAGGGTTATGTGAGTTCTGATGTGAAGACTGTGTGATTTGTTAAAACTAGGGTTTAAGTCATTGCAACACACAATTTCGCAATCACTTTTAAAATTTATAAAACCTAGATAGTGGGATATCTAGGGTTATCCAAGGAAACAAGTTTACAAAATTCAGCACTCTTGCCTGAAAATGAGGAATTCAACTTTCTATTTTAAGTTTTTGGATATAAGATTTTTTTTATTTTGAAATAATGGGAAAATATGGAATTGTAAGCAGGACATAGCTACACCTAATTTTCTAAAGCTAACACCTAGGTGACAGAAATAACCCCTCTCTAAGCTTACCCTAGGTACGTGGAGACCTAAGGTATTTAGAGAGAGGGAGTGAAAAGGAATACTAAAGTGAAAGCAATCAAATGATAACAAAATTTTTGAAAGGCAACTGTATAAATGGAGAAAATTTGTTTTATAGGAATGCTTGTAGAGGAATGCTTGTACTATAAAATGAAAGATAAACAAAAATAGTAAAACAAAGATCCTCCTAGTGATGGTGGTGAATAGGAGAGAGTCCTTGCTCTAAGCTCAGCTGCTCCTAGGCCTGAAAAGGGTTTCTCCAACTCTTCCTTAAATAGCTCCTCTAAAGTGATGTCTTCCTTGGCAAGCCCTAGGGGGGTATGCCCTTGCTCCTCCAAAGGTGAATGATCTCCACCCACAATTCTTCTCCTAGGGTGGCGTGCACCACCCTCAACACCTCCTCCTAAGGTCTTCCTTGCCTGATTGCTCATCTAGCTGGTGGAGGCACAAAAGAGAAGGGAAGAGGGGAAGGCACCAAGGGGACAGAGTGTCCCCTTTATCTTCTTCTCCTTCTTCTCTTGGCCGACTATAAGGTGGAGTAATGGTGGAATTAATGAAGCCAAAGGATGGGGATTAATGGTGGTAGGTAGGGGGTATATATAGGAGTGGTGATGGGGGTGTAGGTGTAGGTGAGGTGTAGGGTTAGGATGGGCTTATGAGGGTGGTTAAATGATCCTAGGGCTAGGGTTATTTGGCGCCAAGTGAGGAGGTGTGTGGGTGGTATTTATGTTGGTGGAGAGGCACCATTAATGGTTCCAACCATATGAAGGTTAAGGTGTTGGTGGTTTGTTTGGAGAGTGGAAGGTTAGGATGAAGTTGTGAAGTGAATGAAGGGTGGATATGTGGGTGTAAGTTGGCGCCAACTTAGATGTTGGTTAAGTGGGTTTCTGGCACCAACTAGAAGGGGGTTAGGATGGGGTTTGTGGGTTAAGGGTTTGGTGCCAAAAATGGGTGGTGGTGATGGTCTTATGGGGGTAGGTGTAAGGTGGAGATTAGGGTGGATGTTGGAGCCAATTTGTAGGGATGTGTGTAGGGTATATTAGCGCCAACTTTGGGTGGTTAGGAGGTAGTTATGGTGGGAGAAGGGTGCTTAAAGTTGGTGCCAACTTAGGTTTCTAGGAGGGGTGTAGGTGGATGGTTAGGATGGCTTGTAGGGGTAGGTGCATGGTGGTGGAGGGGTTTTTGGAGGGAAAAAGTGGTGCCAAAACAAGGGTTGTTATGGGGGTTTCGGCACCACCATTTTGGTGGCTTTTGGAGGTGGTGATGGGGTGAAGGGTTATGATGGTGGTGGCACCAAGTTGGATTAGGAGTAGGTGTAGGTGGTTAGCTTATTTGGTGGACTAGTTAGGTGGTAAGGTGGAGTTAGGTTGTAGGTGGTGGATGGCCATTAGGAGTTAAGGTGTAGTTTGTTGCTGCAAGGGCACCACAATCGTCAATTTTGATGATAACAAAACACCTATGTTTTAACATTTGCATTTGATTTTAAGATTTCAGGATAATTGCAAATGGATACAAGTGTAAAGGACCTAAGAGATCACATCCATGGTGGATTGGAGGAGCTCGTTGGAGGAGAAGGAGCTTCGTGAGGAGTGGAAGCTTGAAGAAGGAAGGGGATGAAGAATAGGATAGATTTCTATTCTTGTTCGTTGTACTTTGTTTTTGTTTCTTTTATCGCTCTTTATTTCTGTCTTAGAATATTTGTTAAAGAGTCTCAAAGTTACCTAACTGTAGTCCTAGGAACACTTGCACAACCCTAGGACACTTAGACAACTCTTAAAGAACTTAGAAAACCAAGATAAGCTTCAGACAGCCTGATCATATGTCCAATCTGAAAATCAGACGTCTGAATGTTGTATCAGATGTCTAAACATTTAGGGCTGGTCTTAGAACCATCTGTTTGCTATTTTCAGATGACCAACCCTTAATCCAATTGTCTTATCAAACGTCTGATGACTTGGCCAAATGTCCAATTAGTGGAACATTGGCTTAGAAAATGATCGTTGAGGTTTTGACCTTTGATCTTCTATCAGATGTCCTTAGAGGACTCCAGATGTCTGATATGTAACCATTTTGCCTCGTTTGACCCTTAGTCACTTTCATAGACCAATATAGCCGTTTAGACCTCAAGAAATCAATTCCCGTAGTTATCTAGGTTTCCTAACGTCTAGACCTAGTTCCAGATGTTTGATATCTCGTCTAACTGAATTATGCTAGAATCCTGTTTAGGTCTGAATCAAGTCAGGAATGTAACCCACCTGAAATCAAACGTTTGATTTAGTTTCAAGGCATCTTAAGAATGACTTCCAAACATCTGATATTTTTCCCAGACATCTGATGACCTTGTCAAAATCATTAATGATTCTACGCACCCGCATCGTCACGTTGACACACTTCCACCTAGGGAAAATCCTTTACCTATAGTAGCTAGATTCAATCTTTTACTTTGAGGCTCTTTAACAAGCATCTAAGAAAGAAAAACACAGGGAACAATAAAATAGAAAATACATGAATAGAATATCTATCCTATTCTTCATGAAGGTTCCTATAGGGGGGTGAGACTTGCATGATAAAAGAATAAAGTGCGGAAGAATAAATATTCAATCTCACAAAAAAAAAACATAATTTGCTCAAATGATTTTAGATGGAAACCCAAATCGAGTGAAAACCACCACCTAACTCTCTCGAGTTAGGATTTCTCGATTGACTAAGTCGATCAAATCCACTAACCGAGTCACTTAAAACAAGGGTAACTCAACCTCAATACAACCACTCTACTTTGAACCCGAGGGTAGCATAACCTCAAAACCCCTTCTCTTCACGAGAAGGTTTTTGTCTCATGGAGATGGGAACTCGCAAAGCGAATACCCAACTAAATAACAAAGTAAAACTTACAACACAAACCTATAGAGCCATAAGTATATAAATGAAACTAGCTACTATAGGTAAAAAATCTTCCCTAGGTGGAAGTGCGTCGGCGTGACTACGTGGGTGCGTGAACCATGCAATGCACGACGACGCTCTCGAAACGACGGCGGGAGAGCTGGTGTGCTACAAGAAGAAAGCTCTCAAGATGTAGAACTGAAGCTTTTGAGAGCTAGATCTCTTCTAAGGATTAAATGGACACTATATGATGTGGAAATGTGTTTCCTGGTTTTTTTTACAAGGTAAGGGACCTGCCCTATTTATAGATTGCTTAGGAAGGCCTAGGAAGGTTGTGGAAGCCTTAGGTAGCTGTTGGAGATCATCCTAAGGTAAATCAAGACATAATCAGAATCATTAATGAGTCTGACAGGGTAATCAGACATCTAGGAAAAATATTAGACATCTTGAAATTAAATCAGACATCTGATTGCAGGTAGGTTTCCTTTCTGATTTGATTCAGACCTAAACAGGTTTCTAGTGTAATTCAGTCAGATGACATATCAGACATCTGGTACTAGGTCTAGACGTCTGAAAATCTAGATAATGGCGGGAATTGATTTTTCGAGGTCCAAACAACTATACTCGTCTAGGAAAGCGATTTAGGGTCATTTGAGGCAAAATAGCTACATATCAGATGTATGGAGTCCTCTGAGGACATCTAATAGAAGATCAAAGGTCAAAACCTCAACGATCATTTTCTAAGCCAATGTTCCACTAATTGAACTTCTGGCCAAGTCATCTAACATCTGATAAGACGTCTGATTAAGGGTTGGTCTTCTGAAAACAACAAACAAAACTTTCTAAGACCAGCCCTAAATGTCTAGATGTCTGATACAACATTCAGACATCTTAAAGTCCAAGATCATACGTCTGATTTTCAGATTGGACGTCTGATCAGGTTGTCTGAAGCCTATCTTGGTTTTCTAAGTTCTCTAAGAGTTGTTTAAGTGTCCTAGGATTGTGAAAGCATTCCAGGACTATAGTTAGTTAACTTTGAGGCTCTTTAACAAATATTCTAAGACAGAAATAAATAGCGAAAAAAGAAACAAAAATAAAGTACAACGAACAAGAATGGAAATCTATTGTATTCTTCATCTCCTTCCTTTTTCAAGCTTTTGCTCCTTGCAAAGGTCCTTCTCCTCCAACGAGCTCCTCCAATCCACCATGGACATGAGCTCTGAGGTCCTTCACACTTATATCCATTTGCAATTATCCTGAAATCTTAAACTCAAATGCAATTGTTAGAACACAAGTGTTTTGTTATCATCAAAATTGACGATCGTGGTGCCCTTGCACCAACAATCTCCCCCTTTTTGATGATGATGAAACCATAATAATCCATAAAATCTATTCATGTATTTTCTATTCATGTAGGTGGAGTTAGGTTGTAGGTGGTGGATGGCCATTAGGAGCTAAGGTGTAGCTAAGCTAAGCTAGCTAAGCTAGCTTAGCTAGTAGTTGAGTAGAGGAGAAGGTGGGTTGGTGCTAGGGTTTAGGGAAGAGGAGCTGAGGAAAAATTATCTGGAACTGGAATGAAGCTACACTGGAGCTGGAATGCTAAAGAGGCCTTCATGAAGAGTCAACTACTCAACCTAGCTAGCTAGTTCTTATGCTAGCAACTAAGCATGGGTAGTTAAACTAAATTGAGCTGGTTTCAACCTAACTGAAGCTAGGTTGGGTTGGAACTGCCACTGATGGGAACTCCCGAGCTATCTTAGCTACTAGTTGACAAGTAGTAGCTAAGCTAGAGGGAGTTCAGCTATCATGAGCTGAGTGGAGCTGGGGAGAGCTGGACTTAAGCTGAGGTGGACTCTTGTCAACTTGTTTAAGCTAGCTAGAGCTCCCAATGAACTGATTGGAGCTGAGATGAGCTAGACTCAACTAAGTTGAGCTAGATCTGAGTTGACTTGAGCTTGGTTGAGCTAAGATGAGCTGAATGGAGCTAAATGGAGCTAACCCTAACCCAAGTGAGCTGGTATCTAGCTATGATGAGCTGGATTTGGCTAAGTCATAGCTGAAATGAGCTTCCTCTTCACTAGTTGCTTTATTGAGTGCTAGGGTTTTAGGGATCTATCTATCTATTTGTCCCTAACACTCAAATAAACATATTAAAAACATGCAATGCATGCCTAACCTAATTGATAACTAAATGCAACCCAAAAACCCATTTGCAAAGTTGAAATCTTAAGAGCTAGGTTTGCTTTAGGGCATAAGAATGATGCTAAACTGGCATTTATCAAGTTCCTAGGAGGATTGCGAATTAGTCCAAGCTAATTCAAGGGAGTTTAATTGAGGATTGAGTAGGATTCAAAGTTTTGCACAGTTTGGGTTAGTTCTAAACTCAAACATTGTTCTTAGGACTTCCGTTGAAATTTGAAGGTCAATTCTACCCATAACAATCAAGTTTGATCCCCTGAATCCATTCAGATGGAATCTAGATGGTCTCATCTCTCTCCAAGATAAATTTGAGCTTAAATCGAAGCTCTGAACCTTCAAATTGAAGCTCTTAGCTTTTGGAGCTTTCTGAAGCACTCTCTGACCTCTCTTCCTCTTATAAACCATGCGGAATGCCTACCTAAATACTTCTGAATCCTCAATTAAGGGTAATAATTCCTCTACAGGTCATTTGACTTGAGAATGCCTCTTCTGAGTACACTTCGGGCATGTGAACAGTGCCATGTTCATCCTCTAATTTCTTGCATCAAATCTAATCCAAAGTCAAAATTGGTTTCAAAATTAGAAACTAGACATGATCAACTTTCAATCGAGCTCTTTCTTGCTTGATTTAGACTTCTGAGTTGCCTAGAATCACCACCACTCGAAGAACTGGCAATGATGACGAAGCAGCAAAGGTAGGGCTAGCTGGTAGTTCTCGAGCTCCTGCTTTGGTATATTACAAATTTGTGCACCCAGCGCTTCAATCGTCAGCGTTGGGCGCACATATCCCCTCTATATCCTCTGAGCATGAAATGAGCACGTGCTGTGCACATGCATATGTGTGTACACAGGCGTATGCCTGTGCACGTGGGCCTAGGTGGGCGAGCATGTATGTGGGCCTGTGATGGGCCGAGATTGTGCATTGGGCTTAAAATGATTAAAATCCACCTAATATAAACTAGGCTTGGGCATAGTAGGGTCTGGTTCTGCCCTTAGTGGGTGCTGTGTATCCCTGAAAAGCCTAAGCCACCCAGAAATAATTTTTGGTTTTTGGTTGAAGAGTTAACATGGGTTAAGAATCGAAATTTATCTAAGTGTGGAAAGTATACATGCACAGTAGAAATAAAGGAAGAGAGATGGGCGAGAGAAGCTAAGGCATGAGGTAAGAGAAGAGAAGCTAAAGGAGAGATAACTTGAGGGAAGGAAGAGAGGTAAAGAAGAGACGGAAGAAGAAAGAAATAAAGACAGAGAGAATAAAAAGATGTTTGAAAGAATTAAATAATAACTAGGAGAATTGAGAGATCACAGAAAGAGAGAGAAGTATTAAATAAAGAGAAAAGAAGAGAGGAGACAGACATCTGATGCTATAAGTGGAAGTCTGATTTTTACTTTTAAGTCATCTAAACATCTAAACTAGACATCTTATCAAAGGCTGAAGGCTACATTGAGGGTAATTAGTGGAGCTTATTGATGAGGAAGGCATCTTTATTCACGGTAATTTGTTTTTATGCCTTACAACTTCGTAATAACTTGTAATCAACATTGCTTCAAAAAAAAAAAACTTGTAATGAACATTCTTCTACTTAGTTTTTATTGCAAATCATTCATGTACATTTCTTCACTATAATGGAATAGTTGTATGCTTTAATTGTCTACCCTTTTGTGCAAATATTCATGTGCTTACCATATATCATAATTATCATAGTAATTAGTTAGTCATTAATTTAACTAATACGAATGGTGAAATAAAAATTTCAATTATGCCTCCTAGTGAACGATCTGGACTCAACCAGTTAAAAAGAATTAAAACTAAAATGTTAGGTTAACTTGACCCTATACTACCTAAATGATAATGATTTGAGTTAACCTAAGTCATTTCTTACATGATTAATTAAGACTTTTAACCTTAATTAATTATGTTAAGAAATTACGCATCATTTTAATGGCACCGTTGCTGGGGAGGTAATTGTAAAATATATTCGCCATTATCATTTTTAATTACTAGTTTGTAAATAATTTCCTTTTAACTATTTTTTGTTATATTTTTGTCTTCATTCAAGGATATCTTTGCAGGTATTTTCAGGAAGAAGCTGGGTTTTCTATTTTCTATTTTTCTTGCTTCTATTATACATATCCATTGTGAGTATTTCTTTCCTCAGTCTTTAGTTTAGATTTGTTTGTTGCATTTAGTTTAGAAAATTTAAAACAATGCAAAATATATTCATACTTTCTGACTAGCAGCAACATATCTCTAGGAAATCACTCGTAGGAGACATTTACCTGCTAGTATCGATCTAACTCGGGAATTTCTATCTCGCATCAATAGGAAAATTCACAAAAATTCATGTAGATCCCTATCTTTTGATTAATAAGCAAGACCATATTTCTGTTGAAAAGATATTAAAAAGCGGTCACATTTACTTCTTTCTATCATCATTGTAAAAGATTAACTAAAAAGAGGAATTCTAAAAGCTCATGACATAAATCTGTTTTCAGATTGCATGCAAGTTTTTCTTATACATGTCTATTGCATGCTATCGCGCACACAGTGTGATCACTAGAGTCACACGAGTCTATTATTTCTACCTCTCCTCTTTGCACCTCTCAGGGCATTGGTCTAAGATCAATAAGTCTGTCTCACTACTAGAGCTTTGGAAGCTAGTAGTGAGCGTTCTCGATCCTAGACCTTAGACCTTTGAGTTTAAGGATACACACATACGTATGTATAGGACATATATTTTGGATTGATATTATACTTGTTTGCATCCCTATATTTTACACGTATTCTTAGGATCTTCTTTTCCTTTGAAAAGAAGAAAAACCCACTTTTTTGCGCTGTTTACAGGCTTTGCTTGCTACTATTTTTCACAGCGTTGTAAGTGTGCCTTTGCACATTTTTGCATTTTATGCATGAGAGGAGATCGCTGAAATCACCTCTTGTATCTCCTTTGACAGATCTACCTAGGCCGGTCGCACTGAAGCAACCAATTTTCCCATCTGAATTTTCTACATTTTCTATGTTTGATTCATGGATCAATCGCAGAACTCGAATTCTGAGATCTCTTCTTCTTCTGGTTAGGGGAAGATGCCACCTTTTGATATTCATGAGGCACTCCTGAAACAGAACCTAAAGATGCTCAAGCAAAATTGCCAAATTAATCTATTGACGGCTGCTCTTCAAAACCTACTCAATCTATAGACTTGTCCTCCTCCTCGACCTGAGGGGGGTCTTGATCCACCTGATTTTCCTCTTCCACCTCATCCTAGGTCTCTACTTCGAGACTACTACAATCCATCTAATGCACAAGTAGAACCTAATGTTAGGATTCCCATTGGGGAAAATGACCCAGAATTAAAGCCAAACATTATAGGTCTAATCCCACACTTTCATTGGTATTCATCCGAGGATCCATTTCAACATATCGAAGATCTTAAAAATCTATCTCAGACTCTTGGACCTCAAATCAAAGTTGGGAAATCCTACTCATGAAAATGTTCTCCTTTAGTTTAAACGACAAAGCTACTTATTGGTACCGCATGATTGCACGACCTATCTCAACTTGTAACGAATTCAAATCTGCCTTTTTGAAGAAATTCTTTCCTATAGGTCGCACTAATGCCCTTAGGTGAGCTATCACCACCTTTAATCAAAATAAAGGAGAACCAAATCATGAAGCATGGGAGCACTTTCATGAATTGCAAAGGAAATGCCCACAATCACGACATCCCTCGTTGGCAACTAAAGCATATCTTCTACTACGGATTACAAGAGAGCTTTTGCAATCTGGTCGATGCCACTTGTGGAGGGAACTTCTTGAATCGCGACGAAGAATCCTCCTCAGAACTGTTTGAAGGCATGGCAGAAAACTCCATCAACAATGCATCAATGTTGCAATTCATGAGAGGAAACACGCACCAAAATCTGCATCAAAACTCGCATCACAAGGGCATTCATAAGATCAAAAACTCATCCAGTTCAAGGGATTTAGAGATCATAGCTAAGAAACTAAACAAGGTCGACATCATAGCGAACCATCTCGACGAGGTCTGCAACACAACGAAAACTCTTACACCTCTACTTGCTACGCAGAATCCTACACGTTTACCTATTTCGCAAATTCCCGCAAGAAGGGAATTTGTGAATAATCTGGATTCTAGAGATCCTTCTTCCTTTAGTTTACTCCCTACTCATTCACCAACCCGAGGGTGATAAACACGTATAAATTCATCGTAAAATGCTTATTTACGATAGTTCCTAGGCCTAACATTGCATATCATGATATAAATATTGCATAAACATCCATTGCATTGCATTTAGGATAGTTGTATATTATGTACATTAATTCCATCTTTTTACAAGGACAGAAGGCAGTGCGACACCTTTACGGGCTTCGGATGAAAAATTCGACCATAGAGGTGGATTCAGAGGATCGATCACAGTCTGTAAGCGCGAGAATCACCCCGATCAGAGCTCTGTAGCACCCTCTACAAGAAGAAGAAGATGGACGGCCCAGATGGCGCCACGTGGTGCCATCCAGGCTACCCCACCTGAGCCAAGGCATCCCCAAGCTAGCTACAAGATGAGATCCTAGCCATTGGATCTCAATCCAATGGCTGAAATGTACACTCCATAGCTAAAGAAGCGTCTCTCCTCACCCGGTCTAAAGCAACTCAAGCAAGGCCACATCTCAGCCATTGGATCTTCATCCAACGATAGAGATGTGCGACAGCAGCGTCCTCCACTTGACAAAAGAGCGCCTTGGCCAAAAGGTGAGGCACTCTCTTCACAAACGCAAGACGCGAGTTCGACTCCTGATATGCCGTGCCTGTGCCTGCCTCAGCAAATTGGACCAAGAGAGACGCGATCTGCATGCGCACCGCACGATCAAGGATGAATGGCTGGAGATCTATCAAGTGGGCAATTGTGGGAGTGAGCAGTGGGGGTGGGATTTGCAGCGACAGAAGGGTGGGCCTTTAGTGACACTTGTAGTTGTCACTAAATGGCCTGCACAGTGCATGCGCTAGCTAAGGCAATGAAGAGGCGTGGATCTTCAGCGATCGCTCGAGTGGCCTTTAGTGATGCTTGTAGTTGTCGCTGAATGTCTATGCGTGGGATGCTCTTTCTCCCATCACTATATAAACACCCCTACACCCCTCATTCCTCTTCATCTCTTCCTTTCTTCCTCTCACCACCTTCAAGGCTCTAGAGAGAGCTTGTCCCAAGCCCGAGATTCTCCTCTAGAGTAGAAAACAAAATAGTTTTCCTACCTCTCATCCCCATTCGTGGAGCATCCCATGGTCGTCCTCTCACCGCCCTTTGGGAAGAAGATCCTCGCCACGATGCCATCCTGCCCCATCCTCCAGCTACATTCTCTTTCATCCCGCTCCTTACCACCTTCCTCTAGGCAATGTCAGAGCAAGTCATCCTCCAAGCAACCGTCGAGGGGGATTTTCTCATCTCCATCTATCTTTTTCACTTTCGTAGTGTAGTTTTTCCCACTTTCGTAGTCATAGAACACTTGTTCAGAAATGTATGTGATTGTTTCTCTCTCTCTCTGTCTTATTTTTTTGCAAATAGATTAGCTAGATAAAATTTCATAGACCAAATCGCTTGTTTATGAAAAATACCAAAAAGATTAGAAAAGATAAAAACAACAAAAATAAATAAAAGTGAAAAGCGAAATTTTCAAAACCAAATGTTCGCCTCCTGTGTTCGACCTGAGACATTTTTTGAGTTTCGATTATAAATTTTATCTGATCGACGCATTTTGCGAGCTACGATGACAGTTCCTTCCAACCCTAATTTTAATTCGCGAAACATGCGTCGATCATTTTGGCACCGTTGTCGGGGAGGCAATGCTCTTTGGTTTTTCTCACATTTTTTTGCCTTACTTAACTTTTTTGCTCACTTTGCTCCTTTCTTTTTGTGATTATAGGTACCCTTCCAAGGTGAGCCAAAGCAGATAGACCGAAGTAAAGTTCAGTTAAAGAGTTTTGTAAGTTTATCCCCACCACCCCTATCCTAGGTTTCATTCCTTAACCTAATAACTCAAACCCAAATCAACTTAGGTGCTTACATAAACCCTAGGGTAGATTTTGGTTGTTTGATTGTCACTCCACTCACCTCACCCACCCGTATATATAAAAAACAAAAAAAATATACTCTTCTCTTGTGGGATTTTCTGAAAGAGATAGACATTAACACCCACAACTCTTGATTTAAGGTACACCACTCTACTTTGATTCTACCACTTAACCGGGATCTAACCTGTGGACCCAGTACACTTCAACTCAAAACACATAAGTGAGTAGAAATCTGATTAGGCTAAGACATTATGTTCCTTAATCTGTGGTGCGAATAGGCCAATTGATTGATTTGTTTGGGCTGCACCACTCAAATTAAAATTAATTCATCAAGTAGCTTGCCACTTAGGGTTGATTTTTAGGACTGAACCAGGCACTCCACATTTTATTTCTGATTTTTAAAGGAATATATCCACACCCGTGTTTCAAAACTTGGAGTGTTCTCTTGAACTTGATTGAATACACCTAAGATTAAACCCTAACAGACACATCATCAAATAACCTTGTTTGCAAACCCTGGTTGTGCACGCACACACATTTGAATCAATCATTAAGGGCACAACCCATCTAAAGGACCCATCACATTCCAAGAGCACAATCATCCTAAGCCTAATTAAAACTTAGTAGACATTGGCCTTAAGGATTTATTTGCTCTTCGGGGCTCAGATTGAGATTTTTTCGATTAATCTCCTTCTACTGGTCCATCTGATGTCTAGCTAGGGGAGTAGCATCAAACGACCGCGGTTGGGGGGTACACTAGGAACCAGAGGCGTAAGACAATGGAAGAACCTTCTCCCCAGTCCCTCCTTCTAACTGGTTGGATTGACCGAATAAAAGTATACCAAATTGTTTATAATCTCAAGACAGGTCTTGGGAGTCTGTAGGTCTTTAGGCTAACCCACCTAAGGACAAGGTTGATTGCTTGTATTGTAGGGCTCCTTTCTCTCTTCTGATTTCCCTCTTACTCCACAATGTATCCTTCCACATCTTTCACGCATTTCCAATCCTACCCTCCTACCACCACTTATCCCCACGATGATTACTATCTCAACTTGACTTGTAATTACACATTCACTAGCTGGGATAACTTTGATTGGGGGTATGAATCTAGACCTCGGTGTCCAGGGTCTAACCCTGGACAACAAGACTATGATTACTAACCTTCCCAAAGCTATAATGATTATAGATCTCCATCCTTTGATGACCAAACCAACCCGATCTATAATCAGGAAGGATATGATGACTATAACACCTACCCTCCCCAGTATTCCACTGAATATAGGTCACCACCATTCTTTAAACAACCTGAAATGACCTGCTATTAGGGAGGGACCCAAGAACCTCAATATCTTAACTCCCCTAGAATGAACCCAAACCCACCCAAACCTAAATCGAACCAGTCAGTTCAAGTGAACCAGGTCCAAGATAGGGTGTTGGCAAACTTGAGGAACACCATCCAATCTTTAGAAGCTCAGCAAACACCATGCACTGAAGCATTGGAGCCTATGATAAATATGATTGATGAGCTGAATAGCTCTTTATTGGATTTGCTCCAAAATGTTATGGATAGGGGCCTAGGTGAGTTTCTACTTGGGAAGTTGTCAAGGTTGAGGATGAAATTTGTGGTTGCCTTAGTCAAATCTTGGGATGATTCTCAAGATGAACCCCCTTCAGGAGAGCCAATGTCTGAACCCGCTCAGGTGCCTGTCGGGGGGGATACATTTTCTGAGAGCAGGGATGACCAGGTTGGGCTAAAGCAACTCATTGAGGTTGAACCGATTGATTCACTCGAGATCCCCAAGCCAGGGAGTAAGGAAAAATATGTCTCTTTGAACCAGGAAATGACAATTGATTTTGAGACATATATAAATGAAGATCATGAATTTTTTGACTCTGAGGGTGAAAAATCCTTAGTGAAGTCTCACCTGAGTATAAGGAAGATGATTTTAGTGAGACAAATGGGCTTGAGGAATCTGACAAACCATTTGATAGCCTAATTATTAAAGATTTGGATTTGGTTGGGGCTAACTTGGAGGATTCGAATCCTCATTTACTAGAAAATTCAATCAATAGCCCCATTCCTCAACCACACCCCAAAGAAATTGATTTTGGTTTGGAAATCATTGTACCCAAGTCAATTCTGAGTTAGTGACAATTTCTGGACTTGGATAAATCATATGGGGTGAATGATATGCTAGAGATCCCAGAGCCCAAAGAATTGATGTTGGTGGATAGGAATTTGGAAGTGAGGATCTACGAAGTTAACTTCAGGGAAAGCAGGAGTTTGGATTTAAGGGTTCCTGTTGACCTAAAACCACCTACTTTTTGCCAAGACCCTTGCGATATCTTTCATGTGCAACCCAAGCTCGAAATAACTGATTATTTTTCTGAGCTGAACGTTAAGTGGACATCCGCAGCTAATGAACCATCTTTACCCATTGTCTGACACTTTGGTCTTGGGTTGCACACCACAAAACCACAGGCCCAGCCTCGCAAGCTTAACAACCTTCGATTCTGGGTGATTTTCATTCAGAACCTTAGAACCACTCGACCCTGGGGCATGGGTTGCACCACAACTTGGTCCACATCTATGGACATCTTCTGTTGGCGGGTCTAGGAATCAATATTTTTATTTTGATTCTGACCTGCAGTTGTGAATTCTCCATTTCTTCCTTGTATGTATGTTATGCCTAGTAGAAGGCATTAAATTTAGCACGTGTTTATATTCCACGTTCTCTGCGGAGCTGACTAGATTTTCACGTTATTCAGGTGATATTCTGTTTACTTCGCCTTTTCATGTCTTTATTTTTACAATGAGGACATTGCATCGTTTAAGCATGGGACAGTGGATAATTAATTCCTGAAATTATTTTGTTAGCTCTATAGAATTTCTTTTATTTTCTTTAAAAAAATTGGAAATTCAAAAAGATAAAAAAAAGAAAAAAATAGAATTAGAAGTTTCAAACTTTAGGAATTGATACTTTGAGACCTGAATACTTAGACTCTTCAGGTCTTCAGGCTTAATTAGCCCAGGTGTCCACTCGAATGTGGAATTAGTCTCGAGTCCTCAGTATGTCAATATTATTTTAATTCGGTAAATAATTTGGGATGACAAGTATGTGACTTATCAACCCGCCCTCTGATTTGAGGGTATTCTAAGTCTAAGCATCTACAAACTATTCGCACTGACTCACTTTCTGGTGGTTTTTACGGAAATTAGGTAGCTAATGAACCGACTAGGGTGGTATGGCTGGCAAGTTATCATGGGTAACAGCCCATTAGCTGATTGTCCAGAGCTCAGCCACAAGACCATTTTCTTTGTACTGCCTTTAGGTAAATCTTAGATCAGGGAAGCCACCTACTTAGGAAAATGAAAAAAGAAAAGAAGAAACACCCAAAAAGAAAATAAAAAAAAAGAAAAAAGAGAAAATGAAAAAAGAAAATAATAAAGCCATAGTTCACTGCACGAGTATGATTGGCAAGTGGTCGTGGGTAACAACCCATTAGCCGATTGTCCAGAGCCCAACTCATAAAAATGCACAATATTCCCAAAACACGTAGGGAAGAAGTGGGGAAGTAGATATGCCGGGAAGATATACACTTGGTTCGCCCTTATGTTGACCCCATAAATAAAAGTAGGGAGAAAGCTACCAATGGAAAAGATAAACCTTTAGGCAAGGTCACCTAGGGTCGTAGATACTCGAAGTCCGTTTTAATGGTTGCCTAATGAGTCTATCACTATTTTCATAAGATGATTAGCACCTAGAGTCCTTTTCAACTCTTGGGCGGGTTAGGTAGCCGTAAAAAGTTATCTCGACACTCTCAAACTCTAAAAAGTCCAAAAAAAAAAGAAAAGAAGAAAAATAAAAAAAAAATGTATCTTCCCATTGCAAATAAAGTAAGGGCTTAGGCAGTTTGCATTCTGGTAAACACCTGGACACTATCAAGTCTTTGTAACTAGGTCTTGGGTTGAAAGTTCCTAAAATAACCAACAAATTATGCCTAAGAAATCGAATCCAAATTCTACTTTTATAAATAGCATTTAGGGTAATTTTTTTAGGGACTAGCAAAAAG
Organism: Thalassia testudinum; assembly: GCA_037157565.1. Classification (NCBI taxonomy): domain Eukaryota; kingdom Viridiplantae; phylum Streptophyta; class Magnoliopsida; order Alismatales; family Hydrocharitaceae; genus Thalassia; species Thalassia testudinum. The sequence goes on from JAZHRO010000056.1 coordinate 1,331,428, forward strand.
TAAGCATGGGGTAATGATAAACATGCATAAATTCATCGTAAAATGCTTATTTACGATAGTTCCTAGGCCTAGCATTGCATATCATGATATAAATATTGCATAAACATCCATTGCATCGCATTTAGGATAGTTGTATATTATGTATATTAATTCCCTCTTTTTACATGGCCAGAAGGCAGTGTGACATCTTTATGGGATTTGGATGAAGAATCCAACTGTATGGATGGATTCAAAGCGTCGATTGTAGTCCGTCAACGTGAGAATCACCTCAATCAGAGCTCTGTACCACCCTCTACAAGAAGAAGAAGACGGACGGCCCAGATGGTGCCACATGGTGCCATCCAGGTTGCCCCATCTGAACCAAGGCATCCTTAAGCTCATCACAAGATGAGATCCCAGCCGTTGGATCTCAATCCAACAGCTGAGATGTGCGCTTCACAGCTAAAGAAGCATCTCTCCTCACTTGGTCTCAAGAAACTCAAGCAAGGCCTCATCTCGGCTGTTGGATCTTCATCCAACGGTCGAGATGCGCGACAGCAGCGTCCTCCACTTGGCAAAAGAGTGCCTTGGCCAAACAGTGAGGCACTCTCTCCGCATACATAAGATGCGAGTTCGACTCCTGATTCACCGCACCTACGCTCACCTCAGAAAATTGGACCGAGAGAGACGCGATCTGTGCGAGCACCGCATGATCAAGGATGAATGGTTGGAGATCTATCAAGTGGTTAGTTGTGGGCATGAGCGATGGGCGCGAGATTTGCAGCGACAGAAGGCAAGCCTTTAGTGACACTTGCAGCTGTCACTAAATGGCCCGCGCATTACGTGTGCTAGATATGGCAATGAAGAGGCATGGATATTCAGCAATAGCTCGAGTGGCCTTTAGTGACTCTTATAGCTGTCGCTGAATGTCTATGCGTGGGATTCTCATCCTCCCATCACTATATAAACACCCCTACACCCCCCATTCCTCTTCATCTATTCCTTTCTTCCTCTCACCATCTCCAAGGCTCTAGAGGGAGCTTGCCCCAAGCCCGAGATGCTCCTCTAGTGTAGAAAAGAAAATAGTTTTCCCACCTCTCATCCCTATTCGTGGAGCATCCCGTGGCCGTCCTCTCACTGCCTTTTGGGAAGAAGATCCTTGCCACTGTGCCATCTTGTCCCATCCTCTGTCCTCTGACTACGTCCTCCTTCATTCTACTCCACACCACTTTCCTCCAGGCTACGTCAGAGCAAGTTGTCCTCTGAGCGACCGTCATGGGGGATTTTCTCATCTCCATCTATCTTTTTCGCTTTCGTAGTGTAGTTTTTCCTGCTTTTGTAATTGTAGAAACACTTGTTCAGAAATATATGTGATTGTTTCTCTCTCTCTCTATCTTATATTTTTTTAAGTAGATTAGATAGATAAAATTTCATCAACCTAATCGCTTGCTTGATAAAAAATGCCAAAAAAATTAGAAAAGATAAAAATGACAAGTAAATAAAAGTAAAATGCAGATTTTTCAAAACCAAACGTTCATCTCCCCGTGTTCGACCTGGGACTCATTTTTCGAGTTTCGGTTATAAATTTTATCAGATTGACGATTTTGCGAGCTACGATGATAGGTCCTCCAAACCCCAATTTCTACCATGCGAAACACGTCCATCAGAGGGGCCTTTGTCCCATCATTCCCACCTCTTTCCCCACCCCCTGCTTTTGTGGAACACTTGCCAAATCCTTATAATCTGTATGCCATCCAGGAGAATATTTCTAGATCAAACTCATATTCAAATACTTATAACCCTAGATGGAGAAGCCACCCAAATTTCTCTAGGGTTGATCAAAATCAAAGACCTACCTATCAAAATCAGGTCCATTGAAACCTGCCTTCGTTGCCTTCTCAGCAACCGAATGCAAGAACCATTCACGCAAATATGCAAAACTACTCAGGGCCTTAGAGAGCTACGCAGCTCCATTATATTTTGCAAGTTGTTACAGAGAGTCAGCGTCAAAATGCTGAAGCTCTCACTGAGACTTAAAGGCAATGTAAGGTAGAATTGGCTGATTTATGAAATCAGGTCACGCTTTTGGCTGAGTCTCGTTAGCTAGGTACTCTTCCATCTCAGCTAGTTCCAAATCTTAGGAATATGCTAAATCCTAGGTAACATCAAGGCCAAGTACACTTCATTAATTAGGCCTTTGATTCAAATCAAAACTCGCCCTCTACACCTCCCGAGAGTGATCCTCCAAACCTGCATAAGCAACCTTTACTATATCAAGATGATCCACCTATCATTAAGAATCAAAATTGATCTTTGCTGATCTTTTGTTGGTTGACTCACTTATCATCCTATTTGCCTCATTCTTTAATATCTAACCCTTGGTACAAATCAGATTTATCTTTCATGAGATCCACTCATATCTTTCTCAAGATTTTTCATGAGAATTTGATTTTTGTTCTACGAGATCTGTTCTAGGAAAAATCTAGGCAAGTTTACTATTTTGATTCTAGGTGGTTTTATTAGTTTTCCTATTTATTGAGCTAATTCTTCCTTAACTCCCTTATTTTTACTGCATTTTTTCTTTTACGGGAGTTACTTTCTCGAGGGTTTACTCCTAACTGAAGGCGTAAAACTTAGCATTTGTACATAGCTATTTTCTACTTTCCACACTTTCATCTACCTATTGTTCACGTGAAATTTTCATTTAAGGAATGCATTGTAGTATAAGACAAAATCGCTCAAAACATTTAAATTTATAAAACTCAGATTCAGAAAGGAGTTTGAGATCGTTCGCAGGGAGCAATTATGCAATTTAATTCACCAATCACAAGAAATATATATGCAATTGAAATCAATAATATTCAGAATGATATTTCAATAAAAACTAGAAAAATAGTGCAAAAAGATCGGGTTAAAATGTGATTTCAATCACCAAATTAACCCTTTTAGGTTAAGCTTACAACTACTTAAATATTTCAATAGTAAACCACAACTATTAATCTACGTCAATCAAGTTATTCAAAAATTCAAATAATCCAATAATAACTAGTAGAATGCTCAACGCCATAGAAGAAGCACAAGGCTCTTCTCCTTCAAGCCTTAGAAGTTCACAGCAGCAGCAACAGAGGCTCAAGGGCCTCACGCAAACCTTACAGAGGCTAAGTGTTGAGAGAGGGGAAGGCTCAAATCCCAAGGCAGCAAAACCTACCCCCTCTCACTCAGATTCTCTTTCCTTCCTTTCTAAGCTTGGAATAGACCAGACCTAGATATCATGTAAACGAATCCATCGCTTAGACCTGCGAGGTGTGAGCATGGGCGAGGGCATGGACAGGTGGGAGTGGAGCACTGTGAGTGGGGGTGTGTGCGGGTAAGGACTTGACCCCAGTGATACGAAGGCGATAAGCATCTGCAACTTTTGACTTTTGTATGCTGTAGAGAGCCCTCACTCTATGATGTGGGACTATCCATAGAATCTTCTTTGCGCAGTAGCAGCAGTAGTGTGAAGCCTCCAATTTAGGGCGAAGGACAAGCTAGCAGCATCAATTAGAGGTTTGGGAGGCTTCCTGGAATTGGGCTGCATGACCTAGAGAGGGAATTGGGGATGAACACGACCGGAGAGCTGTAGCTGGAGCTGGAGATGATGGTGGCGACGGTAGCTGTCTAGTGAGGTACCTAAAATAGACAGCACAGGCTAAACGCCCCAATCGGTATGCTTAGAAGGTTCTTCGGACCACTGCAAGTGCAACGATGGTCATGGTTTGGTGTGTACGCATGTGTGGAGGGCTGACGGTGATGAAAACGAAGGCAGAAGGTGGGTGTGTTCCATGGGGAAGTAGAGGGCATTAAACCATAAATTTCTTTATGGGTTTTGGAGGGAAAGTTGTGGTGGAGCTAATGGAGGTGGTGCAAAGAAGTTTGGGGGTCTATGGCATTGACACTAGCTCACTGAAGCCCTTGCCGGAGGCGGGGAACATGAAGGTCGTGCGATGATGGTTTGGGTGAAATCTAAAATCTAAGGGGATGGAGAGGATCAGGAGGGCTACAGAGTTTAATTGGGTGTGTGGAAACTTAATTGAGTGTAAAACAACTCAATTAATTTAGGTCTAGGTCAATTGGACTCTCACTGAGTCCAATTGGATAATGTGTGCTAAGATCAGGGCTCAATTGGACTCAATGAGTCCAATTGAATAGGCTGATGGAATTGTCTAAGATTCAAATCAATTAGGTTTAGAGAGGACCTAATTAGGTCCTTATGGAGGTCTAGAGGTGATGTACTAGGGTTAGGGCACCTTAATTTAGGTTCCTATGGGGTTGGAATTGGGTTTAGGGACCTAGAGATCCAAGATCAAGGCTTGAATCTCAAAATAGGAACTGAAGAGAAATATCAGACGTCTAATAATAGTGTCAAATGTCTTATACTCAAAAATCAAAAGTCTAGACTTGTTGTCTGGACGTCCAATCAGAGTCAGGAAGGATTCAAGGTTCTATCTTAGGTATTCTGCAGAAATTGGATGTCTGACCAAGTGTCTGGACATCCAATAACACTGCAGAAGTGGGTTTAAGGTGTGCGAGGGTTGGCTAAGGGTTCTGGACATCCTATAATTCATCTGGACGTCCAGATAAAGGTTGGAATTAGGGTTTTAAGGTTTCCTAGGGTGCGGTGACCTAATCTAAGGGTGGCTAAGGCTTGGGAAGTCTCTAGGCTATCCTAGGGCTAGGATGGACCTAAGTTCTTCACATTTTACTACTTTATTCCTACTTAATAGAGTAGCATACCTTAACTCCCTTACATTATTATCTACTATATCTAATCTAAGTCTTCTACTCCAGTTCTGCTGCAACACCCATTATTCCTGATCTAGCTTCAGATCCAGCTTCAGATCCAGCTTATTACCTGTAATTGACATAATGCACCTAATCAGCACATTATAGCATTATTTTATGCATTGCTAAAAGAAAGAAGTAAAGATGCAGATAATGCTTATGCATGCATGAATTACCTTATCTTATGCTAAGTCCTAGCCTAATTTAGGTCAATTAAGACCTATGGTTGCTACACAATTAAAGAGGAAGATGAAGGGAGATTTAGAGAGGGAGAGAGTGAGCAAGGGTGGCCAACTATGATGGGTCAGCGCTGGAGAAGGTGAACGCAACGATAGTACGGTGGTGAGGAAGGAGAGGGAGATGGCAGCCGTGCTTTGGCTGGCGACGGTCGCGAGGATGAGGGGAAGATGTTGAGCTGATCAATTTAACCGTTGGCTAGCTTGACGAAGAGGATAAAGAGGCTCACCAGAGATGAAGGTGCAGACGACCGGAGTTGAGGAAGAGAGGGTTTTTCTGGCTCCAAACTTTTCTAAGGAGTTAGGTCTTGCGAGGGGGGACCTTTTAAAGGTCTCAAGGCTTTCTCCAAGATTGGAAACAAGCTCGAAGAGCTAAGATTTTTAGGGAAAAAGAACCCTAATCTTGAGGAGTTCGTATGAGCTCTTGGATGCGAATTGGGGTCCAAGACATGGTTCAAATGATTAAGGATTCTCTTAAGATCATTCCTTCCAATTTTGGATGGAAGTGATCGAGAAATCAGGGAGAAATCCCATATTGAAGATCGGTGTGTTTGGATTCACACTGTTAATGGAAACAGGGACCTTTTTGAGAAGTTAGGGGGCTAATGTAAAGATTTTGAAAGTTAGGGGCTTAGGTGTGAAAAATAGAGTTTAAATGGACTAAAATGTAAACTAGGTCAAGATAGACTCTAATTGGGTCCAAATATTTGTACAAACCTAATTTGGACACAAGGAATTTGATGGTGAAGTTAGATTTCATTTTTGACAAAGTTTGACTAGGAAATTTGAGCACAAACCCAAATTAGGGCAAAACTCTATCTATGACTCTATTTAAGGTCAAAATAGGTTCAAATGGTCAAATCAAGGATACCAAACCTCAAGGAATATTTTTCTATGAATTTAGGAGATTTAGACGAATTTTATTCTGACCAGAACCTCTATAATTTAAGTAGGTCTGAAATTTAGGGTTTCAGGTGCTGTACTGGTTCTTAAAATGTGTGAAACCCCATTTTTATTTGCATGGACCTGCTTATTAGTCTTTAATGCTCATTTGACCTTCAGTTTACCCCTAACAAACCCAATGGTTATTGTGTCCTTGATATGCTATTAAAATTATAGAATTAACCTTGGTTTCCAATTCTCTTCTCAATAGAATGATGTGGAGTTATAACCCTCAGATGGTTATGTAGGAGCATTTACCTTTCAAACCTGACTAAAAGTGGCTAGTTAGGGCCTATGATGGTGTTCCCACCATACCCCCATGCACAGTTTTTGCTACCCCGTTAGCAAAAATCCTATGGATCAAACCAGGTCTCTAGGTCAGATGTAACCATCAGGATGCCTTACTAAGCTGCATCTCCAGAAATCAGATCAAAATACCAACAATAGGCCTAGAGATACTTAAGTACTAGCCAAGATCCAGACCTAACCAACTTAGCTTGAGTCTACCGTGAAGGTTTCTATGGCCTACAAAAATTATCCTGAGGTTCGTTGACCCTAGCGATTAAAGCACCCATGCGTAAACGTAACATGTCCAGGTTTAGTTTGCCTGTGCATTTTTGTAAGAGAGAGATGGAGAAGGATTTTTTCATTTGGAGAGTTTTCTCTCTTTTCTTTTTTATTTTTCTCTAAATCTAGCCTCGAATTAGCCCTAAACACAGTCTGTATCAAACTCCTTGTCCCCACCATCAATCCTCGAAGGGTCCCTGGCTGTCGATGCTTTGAGATAGCACTGCCCATGGCAACCCCCAGAACCCTGGCTTTCAACACTTCGAGATAGTGCCACCCATGGCATTCTGTAGCTAAATTCAGACCCTAGTAATCGACATTTTGGGATAATCCTACCCGTGGCACCTGAACCAGCACAAGGTGCTTACATGCCCCCAATAGGATATTTAGATATCTTAGGAGACAAGCACCAGGGACACGATAAGTTATTATGCATCTTCGAGGAGAATTTCCCACCTCTCCATGTCGGGAACTCGTCCAATCAACTTGTGTTATCGAGCTGCTCCTAAGCTAGATCTTCGAGATGGCTTTTCAGAACAGAATTCTTTTGCAATAATTTTCTTTATTAAGTGCATTGAACCAAACTTAGTGTGTGATTTTGGGTACTTAAGTTACCAAGTCTTGTAAACCAAAGGGCAAGCAACAGGGCCAAATAATCCCTAAGCCTTAGACCTACTACATCAGCCTCGCACTTTCCTCAACCTCTTGAGGACTAATCTAAATCTTAACAAATATGTGAGTGTTTAAACCTTGAAATAGGTCCAAGAGGCCTAAGGTCAGTACTCGTCACTAATCTCCTAAGTTTTAGCCTTCCAGGTCTTAATTCATCATCCGATCCAACCTAGAAGTTAGGTAAGTTCCATACTTAATTTCAAGGGACTCCCATTTTCTTTTTATTTTGCTCCTTTTTCTCTTTTCTTTTCTTTTCTTTTCTTCTTTTTTCATTCAGCTTAGTTTAAATTGACCTCTCCTTTCACAGCGCTTAGTTTAATGAAACCCCTCAACAAATTGATTTTCACAGCGCTTTGCACTTTAATACCCCCCTTGCCTAAGATTTGCAATGTCCTCATTGTAAATTAGGTGGGTTCAAGTTCAGCTCAGATCGTACATTAAAACAGGTGGGTGGTGAACAAGTCAGAATGACTGTTGCGGATGATTTTTACCTTTAATACAAGTATTAAAGTTGGAGTCAACTATTCTAATGGATGAACCCTAAAGTGCACTATGATTTCAGCAAAGAGATATATCAGACTGGTTTCAAGTTTTTCAAAGATGATGGGTTGCCTCCCATTAAGCGCTAAGTTTAACGCCATTAGCTCAGAGCAATGAAGCTCAAGGAGAATGGAGATCAAAAGATACCACAACTAAATTTGAGTCTGTGAGTTCAAAGAATGGTTTGATTCTCTGACCGTTGATGACAAAAGGTTCTGATTCATGGCTGAGTTCACTGATTTCTACCTCTCCATTTCCAAATACTCATCTCACAAGGAATGGTCCAATCCATTTTGATCTGAGTTTTCCTGGGAAGAGCTTGAGTTTAGCATCAAAGAGTAATACTTTCTGACCAGGATGGAAAGATTTTCCTGAGATGTGCTTGTCATGGAAGGCTTTCACCCAATCTTTGTAGATTTGTGAGTCCTCGTATGCATCATTGCATAGTTCCTCGATCTCAATCAATTGCAACTGATGGTGGATTTCAGCTTTCATAAGATCTAGATTGCACTTCCATACTACCCAGTAGGCTTTGTGCTCCATTTCTACAAGGAGGTGACTGATCGAGAGGTTTTTTCACTTTGCAAATGATATCAGAAAAATTTGTTGTCACAATATGTAATGTGGTAGAAAAAAAACCTCAATCAAAGTTACTAAAATACTGAAATAATACCACACTTTAGGTCGTATCCACAGGGAGGATAGACCAATAGATTCACGACTATGGAGCCATCATGTTCATAGAAACATTCATGAAATCAATTCAATGAATATGCAGCTCATAATGTAACTTTCAATTTCATGAGAAGTTAAGGGCTATTTACGTAAATTTCACATCATAAATCAAACTCTCAAAAATATGTAAATGATGCATTTGTAGTGACAGAGTATGTAATTTCTAGTTGCATGCAAATCTGAATCCAATTTCAATGAGAATTGATGTGCATAACAGGAGCAAATTAAATATGAAAAGGAATAAGTATAATGTCGCAATTTCACCCTAATAATTTAATTCAACAAAATATTTGAATAGTTTTACACAATGTCATTTTTGGTAAATACTAATAGAACCCAAAAGCAAAGAAAATCTTCCTTTTGACCTCGTGCAAAGAGGAAGCGACGGCAAAAGTTGAGGAGCTCGAGGAAGGTCGATCGCGATGAGGGCTTCGCGATGGTGGTGGTCCCATGGTGGGAGGTGGCCGATCGGAGCGAAGGAGCTTGTCGGCGATGGGTGGTCACTCACGCATGTGTGAGTCACAGGAGCCACAACTGAGGGCGTGGTCGCGTTGGTGGAGTCGAGGTGAGTTTGATGACATCAACAGCATGAAGGATAAGAACCCATGGTGGTGGCTGCATCGAGTAGGTTATGAGCGATGATGGGTTCCTTCGACCCTGCTGCAGAGGTCTTGAGTGAGGAGTCGTCGAGTGGGTGGCACGGTCTTACGCGAGGGTTCGTACGAGGGCTGGTGGTCGAGGTTGTCGGCTGTGCACGCACAAGGGTTGTGGCGTGCGGGGCCTGCGCTCGCTAGAGGCGGAGGTGGCTAATGGTTGAAGGTGCAATGGTCGTGGTTGATGCAAAAATAAGCGTGATTTGTAATTAGGGTTTTTAATGTCATTGTAACATGTGAATTTGCATACGCTTTTAAATTTATATTCCTTGATAGAGGACTATCTAGGGTCTCCCATGGAGGCAGATTTGCAATTCAATTCTCTTACTTATAAAATAAATCTCAACTTTCTTTTTGGTATTTTAAATATATAATTTTTTTAGTTTTGAAATAACAAGGGCAAAGTATGAATTATGACGGAAAAGTGCTAACACCTAAAATTGCTAAGCTAAACTTAAGAGATGAAAATGGCCACTACCTAAGCCCACTCTAGGCAAGTGGAGGCCTAGAGTAATTAGGGAGTGGAAGAAGAACAAGTGCTACAACAAAAACAACAATTGCAACAAGAAATTAAAAAGAAAGCAATTTAATTAAGCAGAATTTGCACTCTCTTACAAAGACAAGTAGAAGAATGCTTCTACTAGAAATGTAAAATACAAAAGCAATAGAAGAAACACAAATCCTCTTGTAGAATCTGGTGAAGAAGGGAGTCTTCTTGCTCCAAGCCTAGCTACTTCTTGGCTTGAAAAGAGGGTCTCCTTCTTCTCCTTCCTTGAAAGCTCCTCCAAGGTGGATGCTACCACCTTCAATGCTCTCCTCCAAGGGTGGGCATGCACCACCCTCAAGCTTTCCTCCAAGGTGGCATGGACCACCTTCAAGACCTCCTCCAAAGGTCTTCCTTGGCTGGCTCCTCCTTTGGCTGGCGTGGGCACAAGAGAGAAGGGAAGAGGGGATGGCACCAAGGGGACAGAATATCCCCTTAATCTTCTTCTTCTCTCTTGGGCATGGGCTCTAGGTAGAGTATGAGAGGAATTTTGCTAGCCAAGGATGGTTTGAATGGTGGTGGGTAGTGGTCTTTTTATAGGGTAGGATGAGGGGTTAAGGTGACTCCTGAAATGGAGGGCTAAGATGGGAAGATGGAGGTGGTTAGGTGATCCTAGGGCTAAGGATAGTTGGCACCACCTAAGGGGTGTAAGGGGGGCAGTTATGGGTGGCCAAGGGACACCTAAAAGTGGCGCCAACCATGGAGAGGTGCCATGGGTTGGCACCAACTTCTAGGCTTCTAGAAGGGGGGATTATGTGGATGGTGGATATGGGTTTATGGGAAGATGTGTGGTGGAGATGAATGGGGTTTTGGAGGGAAAAGGTGGTGCCAATAAGGAGGTAGTTAGGGTGGTTTTGGAGCCACTTTATGGTGTCTTTTGGAGGTAGTGGGTAGGCTAGGTTGGCACCAAGGTGAGGTGGAAGTAGGGTTAGCTTATGTGGAGCTTAGGTGGAGCTAGTTGGTGTTGTTAGGTAGGGTTTTTAGGTGGTAAAAGCCAAGGGAGCTGGAGCATAGCTAAGCTAAGCTAAGCTAGCTTAGCTAATAGTGGAGTAGAGGAGGAGGTGTTGGAGCTAGGGTTTGGAGGGAGGAGCAGGATTTGAAGAATCTGGAGCTGAAATGGAGCTGGCAGCTACTGAAAAGGTCAACATGGGGCTACTCTAGTTGGCTTAGCTTGCTAGTTCTTTGCTAGCTACTAAGCCAAGCTAAAGTGAGCTGGCTTCTGTTGAATGGAGTTGAGGTGAGCTAGGTCTGGTGCTCCCAGGGAGGATCGAGCTGGTTGAGATAGCTAAGGTAGCTTAGCCCAACCAAGTTGAGCTAAGCTGAGTCCTCAGGAGCTGGACTTGAGCTTCCTGAGCTAGGATGAGTTCTTCTTCAGCTGGCTGGAGTTGAGTGGAGCTGGATGTGGCTGGATTTGAGCTGGGGTGAACTCCAGTCAACTCAGCTGAGCTAGCTAGAGCTCCCTGTGGATTAGTGGGAGTTGAGATAAGCTAGACTCAACTAAATTGAGCTGGATCTGAGCTGACCTGAGCTAGGGTGAGCTAAGATAAGCTCTCTAGAGCTGCCATTCAGCTGAGATTAGCTGAATGGAGCTGGGATGAGCTAACCCTAGTCCAAGTGAGCTAGGTTCCAGCAGTGGTGAGCTAGATCAAGCTGAGTTCCAGCAGTCTAAGCTCCTCCTTCACCATTTGCCTTCTTGAGTGCTAGGGTTTTAGGGATCTATATATCTATTCATCCCTAACACTCACAAAAAACACATTAAAATGACAAAATGACAAAAAAAATGCAATGTATGCCTATCCTAGTTAATGTCTAAATGCAGCCCAAAAACCCATTTGCAGAGAAAAATCCAAAGAGCTAGGTTTGTTTTAATGCATAAGAATGATGATAAACTGGCATTTATCAGCGGCTTGCTGCTATCGAGAGGGTGGCGGTAGTTTGCTGCAAGTCGGTGGTGGTGTGGAGTGGACAAGCGCGGTTCGTGGGGGGAAGAAAGATGATGTTGTGGATGGCTCGCAGTTGACGGTGAGTGCTACCATGAGGAGGAGTCACAATTGGATGGCTCACGGTGGATGTGGTGCTCACAGAGGAGGAGGCACACGGTTGCAGTGAGGAGGACGTGGCATCGAGGAATGCGCTATCACCACGCTCGTCAAGAGGAAGCACGGTGTCGACGAAGGCTTGCTGTGGCGGAGTCATGGGCATGCGGTAGAGGGAGTTGCCTGTAGGGAGGAGTGGTGGAGAAAGGGAGCTTCTTCTCTGTGGAGGGGGGTTGGATTCCTTGTCCTGCCGTCCCTGTTAAAAAAGGAGAAAAAGAGAGAGAGTTAGAGAAGGAAGGAAAACAATCGTGATTTAATATTGCCATTTAAGGGATAGAGAGATAAGAATATGAGAGGGAAGAATTGGAAGGTATTTTATTTTCTTTTCTTTCTTCCCTTTTATTATCTCTAGGAAATCAATACATATTCAGTTGCCATTTACTGTGAAACTTACTAAAAAAATGTCCTTTCGTAAATGACCTTGCAACCACTTAAGTAATGAACCCCTTTTATATAAGGATTAATGCAATTGATACATAAAATGATAAATCTAAGGTTCATATGATTTTATCACTAACATGCAAGTTTTAAATTAATCTCTCATCCAAATAATAATGCACTTAAGCATTAAATTAGTCCACTAAGGTAGACTTATCAAATACCCCCATGCCTAAGTTTTGCTAGTCCCGAGCAAAATCATATGAAATAGACCAAGTCTCCAGGTCAGATTTTACCGTCAGGATGCCTTATCGTGCCACATCTCTAGAAAATAGATTGAAATACCAACTATAGGCCTAAAGGCACTCAAGTACCAGCCAAGATACAGTCCTTACCAGCCTCTGCCTTGGTTCTGCCATGAAGGATTCTAAGGCCCGCAAAAACTGCCCAGAGGTTTGTTGACCCCAACGGTTAAAGCACTGGTGTGTATGTGCAGAAAGGTTAGGTTCAGTTTGCCAATGCATTTTTAGTAAGAGAGAGAGAGGGAGAAATATTATTTTGAGAGTTTTCTCTCTTTCTTTTTTTTAAATTCCCTTAGACTCAACATTGGATTGGCCCTAAACACTATCTGTATTCGATTCCTTGTCCCCACCGTCAATCCTCACAGGGTCCCTGACAATCGATGCTTTGAGATAGCACCGCTCATGGCAGCCCTTAGAACCCTGGCTTTCGACACTTCGAGATAGTAACACCCATGGCATTCTGTAGTTGAATTCAGACCCTGGCAATCAAAATTTTGGGATAATGCCGCCCACGGCATTTGAACCAGCACAAGACACTTCTATGCCCCCGGAAGGATATTTAGATATCCTAAGAGACAAGCATCGAGGAGACGATATGTTATAACACATCTTCGAGGGGCTTATTTTACATTCCTCCTCTCCACGCCGGGAACTCATCCGATCAACTTGTGTCTTCAAGCCGCTCCTAAGTCAACTTTTCGGGAAAACAGTTTTAGAATCGACACTTTTTTTGGCATTATTCTTTGTTATGTGCGCTAAACCAGACCAATGTGTGATTTGTGGGTGCTCAGGTTACCAAGTTCCGCAAATCAAAGGGTAGGCAACGGGGCCGAATACTTCCTAAGCCTTAGACTTAATACATCGGTCTCGCAACTCCCTGAGCCTCTTGAGGAATAGTCCAAATCTTAACAAATACGTGAGTATTTAAGCTTTAGAATAGACCAAGGAGGCCTAAAGTCAGTATCCCTCACTTATCTCCTTTTCTTTAGCACTTCAAGACTTTATTTACTCATTCACACTGGCCTAAAACTTAGTTAACTCTTCCATAATCAACTGCTGGGACCAGCACAATTCTGCACATTTTCTTCCAGTGTCTCTCCTCAATATATTTGAAATTCAGCTCACAAAGATTTCATCTCCATCTTTTTCTCTCTTCTCTCTTTTCCTTTTTGTTTTTGTTGTTCTTTTTTCTATGTAAGATGGATGCCCTAATTGCATACAGAATATGTATAAATGCTATCAATAACCTCAGGTTATATCCCCCCATGCCTAAATCTGATAATGTCCTCATTGAAAAGCAAAAGCAAGGACATATATTACCTAAGGTGGAGTTGGGATACCTTGCAAATTGGGCTGTAGAAGGGAAATAGGAGACCCAAAGAAGACACGTAACAAACCTGGCCTGGTGGGTAAGTAACCCAAGATGTTGGCAAGTTGGTGATGGATAGTGAGGCCAAATACTCACCAGAAGTAGGTGAAAAGAGGATACTCCTGATCTATTTGTGGAGATTTTACATAATACACATGAGTAGTAACCTCCAGGAGTGTGCGACAAGGAGGCAAAGGCTCCTCAAGCAAATTTGTGTGGGGTACAGAGAGTGTGACGAAACATACCATAAGACTAATGGGCTGACATGGAAAAGCGTCTATCCAAACTCGCCACTCTACCACAGGGTGCATTGGTCTGGATATTCCCTCGTTAATCAAAAGTGAGAGCAAAGATTTCAGGAAGCTGGTTCTATAGGAGTTGAAGTTGCTCAGGTGCGGGGTAGGGAAGAGGGTTAAAGAGGGTGTGAGCAGTTCAGCATTCATCCTCGATATCCATTCCAGTTCTTGAATGTTATCAAAAGAAGCCTTAGTTATTGCTTGCCTTTCATGCTGCATATCATTGGTGTGCGTGTCCTGGAATGGGCCCAAATGTTCGTAATCCAAATTGAACCGCTCAAGGGTGTCACTTATTTCACTATCATCTAGAAGTGGTCTGGAAGCAATAGGATTATGAGTGTCCTCAATAATGACATCCTTAGGTTCTTGTTCAATGTTAAGATCCCACTCATGGGGTGTATAGATTCTTTCCTCAAGAGTAGTAATTGCTTCCATTTCTTTCGATTGTTTGAGAGGATGATCTTGATAGTCAACGGTATGTAGAGATCTTGATTTGGTTAATTCAATCAGATCGTTAGGGCATAAGTCCTCGAACAACACATATTCTCCCCTAGATTCACTCCATACTCTAAGTCCGGTCCTTTGAAAGTCATCATCATCCTTTTCTACATTTTCTCCCTCTTGACTCTGAGATGCAGGAAAATTTTTCACACCAAGATCAAGTGCTTCCTCCAAAATCAAATCTTCATGTCCCTAAGACCAATAGTGATCTAATTCTTCCAATTCAGCCTCAATTTTCTCATGGTCACTCGAGTTGGGGACTTGTGAATCCTCAAAATATGCAATGACAGGTGTTGGTCCCGTTGATAGAGGAGTGTGGTTATTTTCACTTTCTTCTAGTATGATTTCCTCTGGCATCTAAGACTTCTGGAATTTGTTAACTTCTAAATCACCTATCCTCAGGGGGCTCTAACTGAGGTGCAAGGTCCTCAGAAGCGTAAAGTATATGCTCAGGATCCTTAAGATGGGATACATATTCCACATCAAGATTCAGACTGGGAGCAGGGTTGACTAATTGACTACGACCCATTTCATCAAATGTAATGAAGATACTATCATTCGGGTCGAGTTCATCTAATGGGCCCATTTCTCCTTCCAATTAAGATCAGGTGGATAGTCACCAAGATTGCCTTCTGGTGGGCATATCTCATGAGGGACATTTAAGTGATAGCTACTCCTTAAAATAGGATCCCTGTTGTCATTGTTTTTCTTGAAATTATCTTGGTAGTCGAGGATATAAGGGAAGGGATCAGAATTGACTGTAGGAGGATTGCTAAGCTGGTTAATCTCTTCAGTTAATCTTTGACTATTTCTCAAAATCTCCCCCATAGAATCCATCATCTTTTTCTGTCGTTTTTGCATTTCTATCATAAAAAAGGAGAGGCTACCATCAGATTGAGTAAGATAGTCAATCTCAGGTTCAAGTTGCCTAGGAGTTTCAGTCCAACCTCGATATGACAAATCATGAAGGGTGGGCGAGTTGGGCATGGTCATGGAAGAGCTAGGGTTGGGATACCCTTCTCCTAGGTTCTGTTGATCACCACTGGGTTGGGGTTTAATCAGACCAATGTTCCTAATAGTAGTAGAAAGGATCCCAATGCTCATCAAAAGATGGATAACTACAGGTATTGGGATTGGGTATTCTGGGGTGAACAGAAGTGAAGTAGTTATTATAATCCATTTGAAAACACGACTTGAAAAACACACCCCAATCAAACCCAAGGCAATGGGACTTCTCTTTTCTTTCTTAAAGCAGATTTAAGCCAACCTCCAATCGACTCCTTAAAGTTTATCAAATGGAGTCAAGTTTGCACCCGTCCATTCCCACTTTAGTGGTATAAGAGGGAGATGTGACTTGAGATCCCTGACAAGCTCTTTAGAGAAGATAGAGGCCATTTACATTTTCCCTTGGTGACAAAAGATGTTTCACAATCAATTATGTGCCTTAAGTTGACCTTCGAGTGCCCTAGGACCTATACCTTACTTAGATGATACTCCTAGGTGATCAAGTGAGAAGTTACTCCAAGGATGAACAAAGGGATGCAAGTAGGGCGAGCCCTTCCTTTGAGGCGATGCGTAAGCTGTGCCTCCTAACTACCCTTTTATTCCTTTAAGGGGTGTCCCCCTTCGTGAAGTATCAAAACACTCGATCAAAAGATTGTACCACCACCATAAAGCAAGATAGGAGGGTCTACACTGATAAAGAGATCGGTGCCTATAGCCTTAAGGGATCAAGCCTTAGTGCGATGCCTAATGTGCATGCTCAGTGCCAGAAGTGTGCATCACACCACAAATTATTTTTTATTTTGAAAATGCAGACAAGTTCCTTTGATTCAAATCAAGTATGACTTGGTTTTACGGTCAAATTTGATTATCAGTCTCAATTTCAATTAAGAGACCACTGAATTAGTAAATTCAATCAATTTTGTGGTCTTGAATTTTAATCTGAATGCAAATGCGTGAATAGGAGCTAGATGCAAAAGTTAGAAAGGTGTACCTATCTCCAGCAATCTTCGTGCCAATATGCTCGCAATGTAACAATGAGATCTAATGTGCTACTCAATCACCCCTAAATGCATGCACTTAAGGGTATGCAACTCCTAAACAAGCAGCTTGATATTTTCTTTTGTTTGTTTTAGAGGCAAGCAAGCAGAAATTTAACTTTCACACACAGAAAAGATATAGCCCTAGTCTCTAAAAAATGCGGGGATAGACCCCTGAAAATAAGCCCCAATTACTACAAGGGTGAGAAGACAGAAATAAAACTGCAATGAAGGAGAATCCCCTATGAGAGTGAGATCTAGGTCTCCTATGACTTCTCCACGTGTGAACGTCGCTTAAGGTCGATGTCGTCGCTCTGCTGTGCCTATCGCCCCGTTAGATTCCTCGCATAGAAAGATAAAGAATGATCAAATAAATGTGCAACTGAGAATAATCAGAAATAAAAATCAAGTGAAAGTATTGCATCTGTTGCCTCCCCTACAACGGTGCCATTTGATCGAGAGGTTTTTTTACTTTGCAAATGATATCAAAACAATATGTCCTCGCAATATGTAATGTGGTAGGAAAAAAACCTCAATCAAAGTTACTAAAATACTGAAATAATACTACACTTCAGGTCGTATCCACAGGGAGGACAGACCAATAGATTCACGACTATGGAGCCATCATGTTCACAGAAACATCCATGAAATCAATTCAATGAATATGCAGCTCAGAATATAACTTTCAATTTCATGAGAAGTTGAGGGATATTTACATAAATTTTGCATCATAAATCAAACTCTCAAAAATACGTAAATGATGCATGTGTAGTGGCAGAGTATGTAATTTCTAGTTGCATGCAAATCTGAATCCAATTTCAATGAGAATTGATGTGCATAACAGGAGCAAATTAAATATGAAAAGGAATAAGTATAATGTCGCAATTTCACCCTAATAATTTAATTCAACAAAATATTTGAATAGTGTTACACAATGTCATTTTTGGTAAATACTAATAGAACCCAAAAGCAGAGAAAATCTTCCTCTTGACCTTGTGCAAAGAGGAAGCGATGGCAGAAGCTGAGGAGCTTGAGGAAGGTCGATCGCGATGAGGGCTTCGCGATGGTGGTGGTCCCATGGTGGGAGGTGGCTGAAGGTGGCCGGTCGAAGCGAAGGAGCTCACTGGCGATGGGTGGTCACTCGCGCATGTGTGAGTCGCAGGAGCCACAACTAAGGGCATGGTCGCATTGGTGGAGTCGAGGTAAGTCCGATGACGTCAACGGCACAAAGGATAACAACCCGTGGTGGTGGCTACGTCGAGTAGGTCACCGGTGGTGATGGGTTCCTTCGGCCCTGCTGTAGAGGTCTTAAGCAAGGAGTCATCGAGTGGGTGGCGCAGTCGTGCGCGAGGGTTGGTGGTCGAGGTTGCCAGCTGTGTGTGCATGCAAGGGCATGCACAAGGGTTGTGGCGTGTAGGGCCTGTGCTCGCGAGAGGCAGAGGTGGCCGACAGTTGAAGGTGCGGTGGTCGCAGCTTGTTGCTATCAAGAGGGTGCCGTTAGTTTGCTGTAGGCTGGTGGTGGTGTGGAGAGGATGAGCGTGGTTTGTGGGGAGAAGAAAGATGATGTCGTGGACAGCTCACAGTTGATGGTGAGTGTTGTCATGAGGAGGAGTCACTATTGGATGGCTCCCAGTGGATGTGGTGCTCGCAGAGGAGGATGCACACGATTGCAGTGAGGAGGACATGGCATCGAGGAGTGTGCTATCACCACGCTCGTCGAGAGGAAGCACGATGTCGACGGAGGCTCACGGTGGCGTAGTCGTGGGCATGCAGTAGAGGGAGTTGCCTGTAGGGAGGAGAGGTGGAGAAAGGGAGCTTCTTCCCCGTGGATTCCTTGTCCTACCGTCCCTGTTAAATAAGGAGAAAAATAGAGAATGAGAGAGAGAGTCAGAGAAGGAAAACAATTGTGATTTAATATTGCCATTTGAAGGATAGAGAGACAAGGAAATGAGAGGGAAGAATTGGAAGGTATTTTATTTTCTTTTCTTTCATCCCTTTTATTATCTCTAGGAAATCAATACATATTCGGTTGCCATTTGCTGTGAAACTTACTAAAAAAATGTCCTTTCCTAAATGACCTTGCAACCACATAAGTAATGAACCCCTTTTATATAGGGATTAATGTAATTGATACATAAAGTGATAAATCTAAGGTTCACATGATTTTATCACTAACATACAAGTTTTAAATTAATCTCTCATCCAAATAATAATGCACTTAAGCATTAAATTAGTCCACTAAAGTAGACTTATCAGTGACATGCCTTCTTATACACGAGTCTAAGGGGAGACATTCCTAACTGGGTCTTATGGGTGGTCCTATAGGTCCAAAAGGCTTCCGAAAGGCAGGAAGACGAATCCTTCCTATCAGGCCGAACAGTGACCTGAAGGATCTTCTTGATCTCCTGGTTTGATAATTTAGCCAATCCATTAGTTTGGGGGTGATAAGGAGTCTAGATACGATGCAACACCCCATACTTTTTCATCAGGGACTGGAAGTGCACATTTATGAAATGAGACCTGCCATTGCTGATGATGGCTTTCAGAACCCCAAACCTTGAAAAGATGTTCACTTGAATGAACTGAAGAACAACTTTATGGTCACTTGTTCTGGTGGGGACAACTTCGATCCATTTTGAGGGGTAATCAACAACAAGTAAGATGTACTTGTAGCCGTTAGATCCTAGAAAGGGTCCCATGAAATCAATTCCCCAGATGTCAAAGATTTCGCACACAATGATCAGATTCAAGGGCATCATGTCGCACGAGCCCATGTTGCCGAGGGTCAGACAATGGGCACATACCTTACAATAGGCATCTTTGAATATTATGGGCCAAAAGAACCGACACTGGAGGATCTTCACTGCGATTTTATGCCCTAAGTAATGTCCATCTAGGCCTGGTCATGATAGAATGAGATTACATCGTTAACCTCATTATCGGGAATGAATCTCTGGATCACTTAGTCATTACCGCTATGGAAATGATATGGATCTTCCTAGACATAGTACTTGGAATCGGAAATCAGCTTGTCCCACCTGGAAGTTGCCCAATCTAGCGGGACTTTCCCCTTAACCAAGTAGTTCACGATGTCGACAAACCAAGGAAGTTTGTTAATGGCCAAGAGATGTCCATCTGGAAAGTGCTCAGTAATAGGTCTAGATGGGTCAATGACCGAAGAAGGAAGGCGAGACAAATGGTTAGCTACCACATTCTCTTTTCCTGCCTTGTCGCAAATTTCAAGATCGAATTCTTGCAACAGCAAGATCAACGGATTAACCTAGGCTTCTCATCCTTCTTCGTGAGTAAGTGCCTCATTGTAGTGTGATCTGAGTAAATGATGGCATGGGAACCTAGGAGATATGACCTGAATATCTCTAGGACAAATACTACAGCTAGCAGCTCTTTCTCTGTAATAGTGTAATTACCATAAGTGTCGTCCAATGTCTTGCTAGCGTAATATATGACCATTGGTTTCCCTTCAATTTTCTGACCCATCACATCTCGAAGGGTCTGACCTACTACATAGTCAGATGCACCGCACATGATCTCGAGGGGTTGTGACCAGTCAGGAGACTACAGGATTGGTGCTTGGGTGACTCGGTCATGCAAGATCTCAAATGCGTGAATGCACTCACTCGATATCTCAAAAGGTGTGTCCTTTGAAAGGAGATTCGTCAAGGGGTGTGCGATCTTAGAGAAATCCGGTATGATTCGACTATAAAATCTAACATGCCCCAAGAATGATTTGATGTCTTTAACCGAGTTAGGCACAGGTAGCATGGAAATCAGATTCACCTTAGCCTGGTCAACTTGGATACCTTTCTCAAAGACTAGGTGTCCAAGTACGATGCCCTCAAGAACCATGAAGTGTCTCCTTTCCCAGGAGAGAACAAGGTTCACTTCGATGCATCTTTTAAGGATCTGGACCAAATATAGGATGCATTCATCAAAAGATTCACCAAATATCAAGAAGTCATCCATGAAGACCTCAAGGTAATTACCTACCATATCGGAGAATATGGCTAGCATGCACCACTGAAAGGTGGCAGGTGCATTGCATAGCCCGATTGGCATCCTGTGGAATGCATATGTACTGTAGGGGCAGGTAAAGGTGGTATTTTCCTGATCCTCTAGATGAATTGCCACCTGATTATACTTGGAGTAACCATCCAAGAAACAAAAAAACCAATTTTTCGCTAGTTTCTTGAGAATCTGGTCAAGGAATAGAAGCGGGAAATGATCTCTCTTTGTGGAGGCATTCAATTTCCGATAGTCTATGCAGACTCTCCACGAGTTCGTAATGCGGGTTGGGATGGTCTCTCCAGATTCAGTCGTGATAATGGTGAGTCCTGCGATGATAACATCATCATTAGCCATATGTAGCTTTAATTAGTCATAATCCATTGATAAATGCTCCTACATAACCGCCAAAGGATCGTAATTCACTGTACATCCTTTCTGAGAGTTTAACATGAAACCGGGTTAAAACTACAATTTTACCATCATATCACGAATGTAGAACATCCGCGGATTTTCTCAGGGGTTTATTAAAGGTCAACTATGCATTAAAGTCTAACAAGGGGGTCCATGTAGATAGAAATGGGTTTTCATGCTTTACAAGAATTAATAGGCATCTGAAACCCTAAAAATAAACTTGCTTAATTAATGGAGGTTCTGGTCATGATAAAATTCACCAAAACCCTCTAAAAATCATATGAAAATATTCTCTAGGGTTTGGCATCCTTAATTTGACCATCAAAGCCCATTTTGACCTAAAATAGAGTCTTAGACAGATAATTGCCCTAATTTGGGTTCTTGCATAAATTACCTAGGAAAACTTTGTCAAAACCTAAATCCAACTTCACCATTAGATTCCTTGGGTCCAAATTATGTTTGTACCAAAATTTGGGCCCAATCAGAGTCATATTGACCTAGTTTGCATTTCAGTCCAGTCTGACTCTTTTTATCACATATGCACCCCTAGCTTTTTCAATTCCTTACAAATGGGTCCCTAATTTTATCATCTTATTTACAATCAGGTTCCTCCACCATTATTGCGGAGGAACTCCTACTCCAGCGACCTTCGACTTGGGATTTCTCCCTGATTGATGGGAGGATCCCTTCCAAAATTGGAAGGGAGACTCCTAAGAGATTTCCCTATAATTTAAGCCACATCTTAGGCTCTAATTCTTGCCCAAATCCTCATGCAAATCGCTTGAAGGATCGGGTCTCCTATTTTTACAAAGCTTTCGTGGCTTCCAAGCTTGGGAAGCTCTCTTGAGATCTATATAAGGACCCATGAGGACAAACCATCCTCCATAGCTAGGTTTTGAGGCCAATTACCTCTTCTCCCTTGCTGGCCACGTTCTGCCCTAGCTCTTGCAACCTCTGTCCCCTTCTTCCTACAGATAGCCAACGGTCAAATTGGCTTGTCCATCTTCTTCCTCATCCTCATTCGTGCCTCGCCAGCCAAAACGAGGGCTGTTATCCCCTCTCTTCGCCGCCATCTCCCTCAAGGAACATGTTTCTTCCACGGCGCCAGCCATCACACCGGCACTCGTATTCCTTCCTATTCGTCCATTAAATTAGGTCCTATCTCTTTCTCTATCCCTCTAGTCTTTCTTTTTTCCTCTCTCTAAACTCTCAATTCAACCCATGATCATCGACCTCCCCCTCCGTCTTCCTTCTCTCTGGCCAAGCTTCAGTGAGGTCACGAGCACACCACAAGCCACCAATCGCCTCGCCACCTACTCCACAAGCTCTGCCTCATCCACCCACACAAAATCCCTAACCTCTTCCACCTTATTGGTCACCCAAACCCTCCGTTGACTAACCAACCACACGCACACTGTTCCCGACTCCAACCGACCACCACCCACCTCCACAACCCATGAAACCACCGCCACACTCACCACACCACGGCAAAGGTTTTGAGGTATTTTAATTGGGTTGTGTGGCTGTTTGCGTGAGTTTCAAGTTCCACCATCACCGCCACCATGTTCTTCGAGCTCAAGGTCATGTACACCCTAGGTTACACCTCCAGGCCATGCAGCTACATCCTAGGTTCACATCCAGGTCCTCAATTAAGGACTTCACTGCCAGCATCTATGCCAATTAGCTCAACTTCACCTGCAGGCGTACATGAAGGGAGAGGGACAATTAGTTCCACATCATTCATGGAAGTGGTGTCAGCTATGCATGATTTGAATTTGTGTCTCAGGCTTATCACCTCAGACACTTGGGGGTGAGGTCCCCTCACACCTTCACTAACCCAACTCGCCTAAGCCAATCTCACTCCTCGACTACGACCCACGCCCACAGCCTTGGACCCGGTTACGTGCATACCCGTATACCCGGTTATCCGAATATTTGAGAGAGGAGGAAGGAAAGAGAAAGAGAGTGGGGGAGGGGAGGGATTTTCTCCTCTGTGCATTATGTGACACTTAGTCGCTGGGAGAGAGAAGAGGAGAAGAGCCAAAGAAGGAGAAAAGAAGAAGAGACAAGGAGGGGAAAGGTAGAAGGAAGAAGAAGCTAAGAAGAAGAAAGAGAAAGGCTCTTGAGAGAGCCTTGTATTCTGCTGAGGAGCTGTGAAGTTAAGTTGTCTGACTTGAAAAGGCGATGTCTAATTTGGGTACTGCTGGAATATTTAAGCACCTAAGTTGCACGGTCATAGCAGTATTTGAATAATTCATATATGTGCTTAGGCTAATAATTGGTGATTCAAATCACCATTATTTTGTCATAGACATCTTTTTGCCTCATTAAACTCTTGATATACTCTTGCTTAGTATTAAATATCATTTGAGTAGATTGTTATTCATTGAATATCATAATTCTTGGCTTAATTATTATGCTCATTTCTATTTTGATTAAGATTAGCGTGTGAATGCAATACTTACTCCCAGTGAACGACCACAGACTCATTTCTTGATTCTGAGTTATAAATTGTATTTGTTATTCGATTGATTGAGGATTTGAACTACGACGACGATAATATAAACCCTCGATAGATCGTTTCAACACTTCTTCGGCACAACCTGGATCGGGCTCACCCATCGGCTATCAGAGATTGGGTAGATGATACCAGCATCTAGCCAGTTGATGATCTCTTTCTTCATGACCTCCTGTAGATTCAGATTAAGTCTTCTTTGCATCTCTCGAGATATTCTTAAGCCCTCTTCAGTGTAGATACGGTGTCTTGACATTCGTGGATGCATTTGCGTAAAATCGTTCGTTGTAGTGCGCTTATGATGTCAATTTTAAATAAAGAATTAGAGGTGAGTCCGAGTGTCAAACACAGGGAGGTAATAATTAGATCAAATACTCGCTTTTGTGTCACGTAAATATGTCGTTTATGTGCTTGAAAATCGATTTGTGAAAACAAGAGAGAGAAGGAGAGATAGAGAAAGAGAGGGAGAGAGAGAGGGAAAAGGGTTAGAGAACCATATCATAGGATCAATGTGCCAACAATTTCTTATCTAATGTGTAATCAAACATAATGTAGATGAATTCTTTAACAAAATCAAGACATAAACTACACTACAAAATAAAATAACACTAAGACAAGGAAGAAGAACGAGTCAAGATAACCATGGTGGTGGAGGGGCTTTCGTCAGTGGCTCAGTGGCTTCGGGACCTTGCTTGTAACTCTAGAAGGTGGTGGTATCTTGTGGGTGGAAGCTTGGTGCAAATGGGAGGGGTAGGACCCTTTTTAAAAGTGAGGAGAGGGCTCAACTTCAAATCCATGTCTTTAGTGACAACTACAAGTGTCACTAGAAACCCCTACAACTGTCACTGAAGGTGCACCCCTGTCACTTGCACCCTTACTGGACATGCCTCACACTCTTGTGCTCCCTGCACCTTGCCACGTGCACAAGTGCTGGCATGCACTTTGTGATAGGTCGATTTTCACTTTTGAAAATGATGATTAAGAAGATTTGTTGTTGTATTTCTAAGTGGGGGAAAACTGACTAATCAAAACAATTAGAATTAAAATTAAACCACTCACAGGAGAGCGGGTCATGTCCACAGGGAGGCAATGACCTATTAAGACTCACTAAATTTGAGAATAATAATGTCCACAAATAGTTTTCCTAAGTAAGCAAGATAAAAACCCCTTTTTGATTAGGATAACAATGCATGTAATCAATGAACTTGCATTTCAATTAAAGCTGAGGGGGGTTCTTATAAAATCACTAGAATATAATATTATTAAATCAAAAATTCTCCTTTTGCAATGGCAATGAAATGTAATAAGAAATCAAATGCAAAACAGGGGAAGGATGCCCCCTCCACGATGCGCGACGAGGAAGGCTTGGCCAGAGACGCGAAGCTCGTCGGAGGTCCTTCGGGCTAGGCCACACTCGACAGCGGTAGCAGCTCGGCATGGGATGGCTGGAGATGAGACAATGAAGGAGAGGTCGACGGTGGGTGGTGACAGGCTGCAGCTCTGTTTGCTGCTGAAGCTCATGAAGGTAAGGGGACATGAGTGTGCTGGGCGTACGGGCGAGGGTGGAGAGATTCATGTGGAAGGGGTGAGGCTGATCAACGAGGGATGCTCGCTCTACCTGCTGCGCATGGTGCGAGAAGTCGCTAAAGGTGTTGCTCGCTGGAGGCGCAGCGAGTGGAAGTGCCTACGCACTGGAGGTGCGCGGGTGGATCTGCTGGAGGACGTGGTGCTGCAGCTACAGCTGCTGCGTGGACAGGTAGTGCTTGCTCGCGACGCGGGAGGTGCAGGCAGAGATGCAATTCACTTTACGTGCGGGCGACGCTGCTGCTGGTGGTGCGTGTGGCAGGCACACAGGTGGGTGCGTGCAGCTGCACGAGGAGCCGGCGAAGCAATTGCTACACGCATGGTTTCTGCAGGGCGGTGAGGAGGTGGGCGCGGTGCGTTTGTAGTGCGGAGCTCTGCGATGGCGGTGCGAGTTGTCACCCCTCATGCCCACGTCAGCGAAGCTTCGCTGTATTTGGCCAATGGTATTGGAGCGGAAGAGACATGTTTTCTGAACAGTGAGGAGTGGGGATGGAGGCCTCCTCTGAATGGCAGCTGTTCCTCTGCCTTTGTAGCTATGGCTACAAGGATTTGAAATTCAAACAAGCGGGAGGAGATCCACCGTCGAGTGAATGCTGGAAGAGTGAATGCACAGGAGGAGGAGGTGGAGGTAGAGCGGTTACCTTCAAATGGAGAAGAAGATGAATAATAAAATAATTAGGATTATTTATACATAACTCCTTAGCTTCTATGTTAATTAAAATAATGTATGTAATGTACCTAATTAATTAACTAATCAAATGCATGCAATTCTAGGTTAATTTTAAATGCATTTAGATATGAATGCCACACATGAATTATGCAGTTAAGCTAAAAAAAATATGAATTAATTTATTTACATCCTAATGTATGCTATTTAAAGTTAGAATTAACTTAATGTCTAGTCATTTAAATACTTAAATAGCCCATAAATATGGGCTAATCACTATGCTGTGCCTTCTGCTCCCCACGTGCACGTGCCTTGCTATGCTGCCGCTGCTACCCTTACTTCACTGCTGCTTCAAATTGCTAATTGAGTGGGGTCACGGGGATTTGAACCCGCACCCTCTCCTTGATAGTGGGCATCTCCACCAATGAACCACGAGGGCCTTTATGTGGAGTTCTTGAATTTCTGCGGTGAGGTGGAGGCAGCTTCTCGGCCGTTGGATCTTGATCTAACGGTCGAGATTTGATGATGAGGATGAAGAGGGCCCAGTGCTGTTTGCTCATGGCTGGTGCTGAGGGCCCTAGATGGCGCCACGTGGTGCCATCTGAGTCGTCCATCTTCTTTTTATTGTAGGAGATGCTACGGTGCTCGGATCGCAATGATTCTCACACTACCGGACTGCGATCGTTGCTCTGGATCCATCTGTACGGTTGGATTTTTCATCCGAAGCCCATAAAAATGTCGCATTTCCCCTTGGACATTGATCTTTCCGGAGCTTGTTGTGGGAGCTACAGGGGTCGGATCGAAGTGATTTCGAGTCCATTGGACTCCGTTCGTCAATCCGAATCCATCCGTATGGTCCAATCACTCATCCGAGACTTGTTTCAAAATGGACTTGTACACATGGTCATTAAACATTTATTCTAAGCAATTAAAATGTAAAGATCATGCAATATGCATGCAATGTTCCTAAGCCCATTGTAATATGACATTATCACACGAGTACCCTCGAAATTGACTCTAATTGATGTTATTAACACTTGTAATTGTAGAGTCATCATACCCCCATGACCACCCCTTGCTAGTCCCTATCATGGTTTGATCTAAATGATATTTACAACTAAAATTAGGAATTGATCACTTAGGTAGAAGTTGCTTGTCAACAGGAGGAAATTTCTACTAAGAACCTAATTCGCTAAGACTCAATAGTGCCCAGGTTGCCTGCCAAAATGCCGACCTCCTGAGTCCTCGCCTTATTCTATATAGAAGCAAATACATATATTTTTTTTTCTTTTTCATCTTTTCTTTTTTTTTTTCTTTGGATTTTTGGTGTTGAGGATTTCGGGGTAACTTTTTACGACTACCCAATCCACCCAGGACTCGAAAAGGATTCTTAGTACTAAGCATCTTATTATGAAAGTGATAGACTCACTCAATGGCAATTAAAATGGACTTCGATTTTCTACACTCCTAGGTGACTCGAAAGAAAAAAATGTTGCCTAAAGGTGTACCTATCTGACTGGTAGCTTTCTCCTTACTTTTTATTTTTGTGGGGTGAACCCAATGTATATCTCCTCGGATTATGCTACTTCCCCACTTCTTCCTTAAGTGTTTTGGAATTCTTATGCATTTTATGAGCTGGGATCTGGACAACTGGCTAATGGGCTATTACCCATGACAACTTACCAGCCATATTCGTGTGGTGAAGTGTGGCTTATTTCTTTTTTCTTTGCTCCTTTTCTATTTTCCCTTTTTTTTTGTAGGTGACTTTCCTAATATAAGATTTACCTAAAGGCAGTAGTGAAAAAGAATGGTCCTGTGGTTGGGCTATGGACAACTTGCCAATGGGCTGTTACCCACGACAACTTCCTAGTCATATCACCCTAAAAGGTTTATTAGCTACCCAATTTCTGTTAGAACCAGTGATGAGTAAGTCAATGCAAAACGTGTGTAGATGCTTAGACTAAAAATCCCCTCAAATTAGAGGGCGAGTTGATAAGTCGTATACTTATCACCATACTTTATTGACCAGATTAATATACATTAAGGTGGCGAGGACTCGAGACCAAGTCTACATTTTAGTGGACACCTGGACTGATTAAGTCCGAAGACCTGAAGGGTCTAAGCGATTAGGTCCCTAACAAATCATTTCTTAAAGTTAACAAGCTTGCAATACCTAAGTTTTCTTTTCCTTTTTTTTCTTTAACAAAAAGAAATAAAATTAGTTCAAGCTGACAATTTATACTCAGATCCTATGAGTTACCACCCCCCCATGTCTAAGTTGGACAATGTCCTCATTGGAAAAATAAATGTATGCAAGGGAGTAGGGAAAGAAATCACCTGAGTTGTAATCACGTATCCGGTCAGCTTGAAACCTCTGGGTTGCCTCCTAGGAAGCTCTGAGTTTAGTGCCTCATGCTAAGTTTATCAAGGCGAAGACTTTATTAGGTGGCTTAATACTTGCAGAAGATAGGGTTATCAAGGCCAATATGAAAATGTGCTCATCTACTCCAAGAATCATTGGTCCACAAATGTGGACCAACTGATGGTGTATCCCTATGCTAAAGAGTCTCTCTATAGAAAACTGTGGAAAGAATGGAGAGTAATCAGAATGCGGGTCATGATGCCAATTCTGCTCATTGATTCGATTCCATAGTTCAATGAGAGGTTGCTGAGGTAGTGGATTGAAATGAAAATCATCATGCAAGTCAACAACAAAGTCTATATCATAAGGGTCTTCAAAATGGTGATTGATATAAAAAATCATGCTCTCCCCAGGCCCTGGATTATATGAGGGTACATGTGAGATTTGAAGCTCTGCAAAGAGGTCACTAAAATCCTCATCAGAAATCATCCTGTCCTCATTGGTACTAATTTCAGATTCATCAGAATCTATCTCAGCCTCTGAGTCGATCCATCCATTAGATTGACTAGGATTATAAGTAAGTGCCCAATTCGTTCTACTCAATATTTCACCCTCATATGTATCAGACTCCTCAACATTAGGTGGCCTTTTTGTTTCCCTACTTGAATCTTCAAAGTTATCCCCCAGTAATTGAAAATTAGAGTCAGGAGGAAAAAATGCAAACTCAAGGTTTCCTTCATCACCCTGGTAGGTTGGAAGAGAAAAATTTGACTCAAGCGATGGAGTGAAGACGGATTCACTTCTCAAAGGACGTGACTCAGACTGAGCAATCGTGTCAACTTTATCTATCAAGGCACATTTGATTATCGAAATCCTTAGGTAAAATCATCTCCATATTGCCTACGTGTGCCTGACTAGAGATGTCCAAGTTAGTACTCTCATGATATTCATCCTACCTTTGCTCAAATTCCCCCAGATTATTTGGGACATTGAAATCTTGATTGTCATGTGAATCCATTTCTTGAAAAGGTTCATGACTGATTGGATCCTCAAAATAAATGGTTTGCATTTCAGAGCTTCCCTCCAGATCTGTATCCATAAGTGGATTTCCTTCCTTAATTCCAGTCGGTGTCTCCCAAGATTGATAATTAGTGTTGGGGGTATTGACCTTTTCCTCATCACTTCATGATTGGGGTCATCTAAAGTTGGTTGAGTCTAGTAGTCCTCTAAGGAATTTGCTGTCAAGCATTCTTCAACCAAGGTATCCACGGGATCACAATCCTCGACCCAACCGCAATTAAAAGACTTGGTTGCCTTGAAGATATCCAATTGCATTTTCTTGTCTCCAAAGGTGATTTCCATACATCCCGTGTCGTAATCAATGATAGCCTTAGTTGTAGACAAGAAGGGTCTGCTCCGGATGATGGGTGTGTTTTGTGATTATTGGGGGACTTCCATGTCAAGGATTAAGAAGTCAACCAAGAAGTAGAAGTCTTTAACTCGAACAACTACATCCTTGACTACCCCCTTCAGGGTTTTCACGGATCGGTCGGCCAGTTGGATGGTTACAGGTGTAGGCTTTAATTCCCCAAATCTGAACTGATGATAAAGGGTAGTCGAGATTAGGTTAATTGAGGCACCTATGTCCAAGAGTGCTCTATCAAAAGTCATGTCACCAATATTACATGATATCAGAGGTGCTCCAGGGTCAGTTCTTTTAGGAGGTAGGCTGTTCAATATCACTGAACTAGCTTGTTCCGAGAGCACTACCTTCCTAGGTGCTTGGGTTCTTGGCATACGCTTAGGTGTACAGACATCCTTCAAAAATTTAGCATAAG
The DNA here is from genome assembly GCA_037157565.1 of Thalassia testudinum. Lineage (NCBI taxonomy): Eukaryota > Viridiplantae > Streptophyta > Magnoliopsida > Alismatales > Hydrocharitaceae > Thalassia > Thalassia testudinum. The sequence goes on from JAZHRO010000056.1 coordinate 1,361,507, forward strand.
CCGAAATATGTTTGATTGCTTCAAGGAGAGGTATATTGATCTATACTTTCATAAAAATGTCTATCATCTTCATTCTTAGCCACATTTTTCTTTTTCTTTATTTTCTCCAAAGCTTCATGGTATGGTATTTGGGTTTGAATTGGTTCAAGCTCCTGATCCTTGGATTCCTCTTACTCATCCTTAGAGTTAGTTATCTCGAGTAATGAGGTCATGGGAGGGGTCAGCCATTTGGAATCCTGGGTTTGAGTGCAACTTCTCAAGGTAACCGCATTGGTGGAGGCATTGAAACCAGGGTTAGGTCCTTGAGAAGAAGACAAAGCAGCAAACCTAGGAGGTGTCTATCGGGTTTGTTGAATCATATGAGCTTGCCCCAGATTTGGTTGGAACCCTTAAGGATTGTGGCCTCTCATTACATTCCTCAGGTTTGGTTGTGGCTGAGATGGAAGGGACCCTTGTTGTTTGTTATCCAACAGCTGGCCCAATTGTCTCTTCATCAAAGCCATCTCCTCTTGATGATTCTGATTCATATCAGCCATCATCTTGATCAGGATGTCCATTTGGTTTTGTTGCATGGGAGTCGCCCTATTCTGGTTATAGGGTGGTCTGGTAGGTGGACCAGGCTGATAGGAGGGAGGGTGTTGCTAGGATGGTTCTAGAATTGGTTTGATTTTTTATTCAACCAGGCAAAGTTTGGGTGGTTGTGCCATCTAGGGTTGTAAGTGTTGGAGAAAGGGACTGACTTAGAAAATCCCTGGATGGCCTGAGCATCTTCAAAGGTAGAAGGTGCCAAACAGGAGGGGAACGAGTAATCAGAGTTTGAGGGAGCAAAGGTCCCATCCTGGAACATGGTCAGAGGTTGTTCCAGGTGCATTTAGTTCATAAACTAAACCAAGTCCACATTGTGAGCTCCCTTCGCTAGCTAGAAAGTCTATAACGGGGTTCAGGTTTGGTTCAACAGCTCATTAATCTTTTTATCCACCAACTCAACCCGATCCAACTTCTTGGCTATAATGTCCATGTCAACCATTCCAGAATTGGTTTGCACCTCATAAATCCCACCACGGGGTTCATTGGACCGATTAAATTGGGTCATGGAGGCATTGTTAAGTGAATTCTCGCTCATTGATTCAAAGAGCTCAAACGCACTCTGGTCATCCTTATTCAAAAAGTTTCCTCCACATGAAGCATCCACAAAATTACTAATGTTGTTGTCCAGACCATGGTAGAAAATCTGGGCCAATTGCCACCTTGGAACCTCATGGTGTGGGTATTTCCTCAATAATTCATTAAATCTCTCCCACACCTCATGAAATTACTCCACTTTGCAGGATAAAAGTAGTAATGGCTCTTCTAAGGGCATTAATCTTTCCTGTGGGGAAAAACTTCTTAAGAAAAGCATGCCTTAATTTCGCCCAAGTGGAGATGGGTCTGATTGCACAGCAATCATAGGTCTTAATTGGCCTAGATTAAGCTAGGACTTAGCATAAGTTAGGGTTATTCATGCATCCAAATGCATTATCTGCATCTTTACCGCTTTCCTTTAGCTATGCATAAAATAATATTATAATGTGCTGATTAAGTGCATTATGTCGATTGCAGGGAATAAGCTGATCAGGAGCTGGATCTGAAGCTGGATCAAGAATAACAAGAGTTGTAGCAGAGCTGGAGCAGAAGGCCTAGTTTAGATGTAGGAATAATAATGTAAGGGGTTTAAAGGTTTTCTATTCTATTAAGTAGAAATAAAGCAGTAAAATGTGAAGAGCTTAGGTCCATCCTAGCCCTAAGATAGCCTAGAGACTTCCCCAAGCCTTAGTCACCCTTAGATTAGGTCACAACACCCTAGGAAGCCCTAAAACCCTAGTTCCAACCCTTCTCTGGACGTCCAGTTAAGTTTTAAGACGTCTGGGACCCTTAGCCAACTCCTGCACACTTCAAACCCACTTCTGCAGTGTTATTGGATGTCCAGACACTTTGTCAGACGTCTAATTTCTGCAGAATACCCAAAACAGAACCCGAAATCCTTCTTGACTCTGATTGGACGTCCAGACAACAAGTCTGGACTTCTGATTTTTGAGTATAAGACGTCTGGTTATATAATTAGATGTCTGATACTGCTCTCCAATTCCTGTTTTGAGATTTAAGCCTTGATCTTGGATCTCTAGGTCCCTAAACCCAATTCCAACCCCATAGGAACCTAAATTAAGGTTCCCTAACCATAGTACACCACCTCTAGAACTCCCTAAGGACCTAATTAGGTCCTCACTAAACCTAATTGACTTGGATCTTAGTCAATTCCATCAGCTTATTCAATTGGACTCATTGAGTCCAATTGAGCCCTAATCTCAGCACACACTGTCCAATTGGACTCAGTGAGAGTCCAATTGACCTAGACCTGACTTAATTGAGTTGTTTTACTCTCAATTAAGTTTTCACACACCCAATTAAACTTGTATTAAGTTCAATTGCACTTTACCTTAGTGAATTAAGGTTTAACCCTAATTTGAGACCTACCTTGACCTAAACCCACTAGAACCCAACCTAATCAACCTAGCCACCTAAGTTTCGACCCACACACACCCACACACACCCACACACACCATCCACACCAAAATATCTAGCCTATAGTTCTCTAGAACTCTCTACCATGTGTGGTTGCCTTGGTTGCCAAAAATAGCAACCAAGAGCCATTCAATTTTTAGATCCACATTTGGTGGATTTAAAAACCACCATCCACCCTCTCTCTCTCACTCTCCCACGAGCTCCCACCATAGGCCTTCTAGAGAATTCTATAATTCTCTAGAGAGCTTCCCTTAGGTCTATAAAAAGACCCCTTGGGTGGCCATTGGCACCCATTCACTCCCTTGGCAACTGCTCTCCATTGGTGCCATTCACACCACCTCCACTTATTCACTCACTCCACCTCCACGAGCTCACTACCACCACCATGGAGGACACCATGCCGGGATGCTGGATCAACCCTACTTCTCTCCAAAGGTCGGCCTAAGCTACATTGGCCGCCCCTCATTCTCTTCTCGACCACTCCAAGGCCATCGGGGACCACCCCTGAATGCCCTCTATTCTTATAGCTTTAAATCATGCTCTTCATAATCTTTATTGCTTTCATTTACTACTTATTAGTGTAGTCTTCTCCCCCATTGATGCATGCGAAATCCCCCCATTGATTCCTGTATGCAATCGTTTTCTGGTAGTTAGGTTTAATTTTAAGCATTCATGTATAAGCTTTCCTCTAGATTTCCTTGTGCAACAACTCTCCCACAATGAATGAAATTTCATTTTATATATATATATATATCTCTTATGTGTTTGAAATCACCTTGAGCTACATATTTGCGTGATTTAAGTGCCTGTTCTTTAACTGCCTATATATTACGCACCAGCATGTCGTTTAAATAAAGTAGAGCGGCTTTAAGATCGATTTCAAAAACAAAAACAACGCCTCCCAGAGACGAACGACCGAGACTCAAAGTCTCGTTATTTTCAAAACAATATCATTGTTGGATCGTATTTCACAACTATACTACGATGCTTTTATCAAAAATGCGATCTACGGCTCCTCCAACAAATGGCGCCGTTGCCGGGGAGGGAACGTCATTTTTCTTGATTTCGATCTTTTACTTATCATTGACAAATCTGCCTCTACTTCATTTTTTTTGATGTGCAGGATAACATGGAAGAAAAAAAGGGATCTGCGCACACATCGAAGCGTGGAAAAGAAATCAGGTGCACATCACATTCTCTTAGATTAGGTTTATTTTCTGAACCCTAGGACTAGATCTACTTCCTGCAATTTCTTTTTTTTTAGAAAAGAAAAGAGATTTTTCTTATTTTTGTGGAAAAGAAAAAAAAATCAAAAAGAAAAAAAAATTTGAAAAAAAAATCTAGATTGCATTTTCTTTCGAATCTAGGTTAGAAAAAAAAAGAAAAAATAAAAGAGATTTTCGTTGAATCTTTTGAAAAATTCTTTTCGAAAAAAAAAGTGCAAAAGATTAAAAAGAAAAAAAAAGTATTTTTGGTGGAAGGCTTGAATTTCAAATTCAAACCTCCTCAAAAGCTTTTCCACCACCTTCTAATTTTCGGCCAGATTTCAAATCTCACCTAAAAATTCGATTGCCGAAAAATCTGTTAGTGAAAATTTCTGAAATTCGGGCAAAACCTTCATTTTCAAACCATCTTTCAAATGCCACTGTTACTTTGAGAAAACTCCAAGTATAAAATTTTTAAAAATTTGCGAAGTGCACAGGGTCAGATAGACCCAGATTCAGAAATTTTCAAAGTTCCAAAAGCGATTTCGAGCAATCCGCGAATCTATTTTGACTAAAAATGGTGGGTTTGAAAGCTGGTCTAATTGGCTTTATTTTCCATATTTTTCCTGAATTGTTGAAGATCATTTGATACTGTTTCAAAGCGAAAAACCATTCAGGGGTCAAAGTTCCAAATCTAATCCCCTGATATTTAAAATTCCCTAAAAATTCGATTGAAATAGTAAAAATTTCAAAAAAATATTCTCTAAAAAACTAATTGAAAAAGGAATCTACTCGCAAAATTTCAAATTAATTGGATTCCAATTATTATTAGAGAATCAACATTATTTTTTGTGGTTTATTGAAATACAGAAAAATCCTAGAAGTGCATGCAACTTAGGTTGAACCTTTAGGGTCACAAATAGAGACCACACTTTTGGATAACCTAGACTTAATCAAGTCTAGTTAGTTGGTGAGCTTGGTCACCTTGTGGGCCACTCACCACAAACCCCACTGAAGAAAACGGGTTAAAAACTGATTTTAAAGCACGAAATCAACCCGAGTTCATTGTCGTACTACTGAATGAGTTTAATCTCTCTTGCCAAACCTGGTGACTAAGTCTGCAGGGTAGTGTCAAACGACCGTGGCTCGGGGGTCAATGGAACCGGAGGCGTAAGCCAAAGGAAGAACCTTCCCCTTAGTCCCCTTGTAACCAGACTGGCTAGGTTAGCTTGAGAGGCGGGATTCACTTTTCAGCCGGTTGTATGACGAACTTATCTTCAGGAATTCAAATCCCTAACGAAAAATCTGGTCACCTGATCTATAAGGACCATCTGATTGACAGGGCCTTAGCCTTATCCTACGTGGCTACACCAACCCAGCGGTTGGGCGGTGTATGCATGAAAGGAGGTCACTTCGACCTCACTTGGTTGGACCTTGGGAGCCACTCCCAAGGAGGGGAGTCACTTCTTCTATCTACTGAGCCGCGATGGCTAACATTGGATCTAGACCTAATTAGGATCTAAAAGAGCTGGACCCACGAGCTTATTTGAGAGCTCGGGTGATGGGAGCCTCATCATGAGCCATAACTAGCTCTTTTTGACCCAACAAAGAAGATAAAAGCTCCTACATAACCTCGAAGAAGGCCTAAATGAAGGAATAAGTGCTCTGAGAAGAAAACATGAATTAAAGGTTAAAACTGTAATTTTACCATTGCAGTACATAAACGGGATTCCTCAGAGGCAAAAAAATAGGTCAAATGGTCTAAATAAGATAAAAAGTGGGTTGAGTCAATCAGAAATGGGTTCATGTGCAATTTAGGAATTAAATGACATTTGGTAACCCTAAAACAGACCCGCTCAAATTAACAAGGTTTTGGTTAGGATAAAAATCAATTAAACCCTCTAAAAATCATGGAAAAATACTCCTTAGGGTTTAGAACACTTAATGTGGCCTTTCGAACCCAGTTTGACCTAGATTAAGGTCCTAGCTCATCAATTAACCTAATTTAGGTTTTTACGCAAAATGTCTAGTCAAACGTTGTCAAACCTAAAATCCAACTTCACCATTGGATTCCTTAGGTCAAAATTAGGTTTTTACCAAAATTTGGGCCTAAGGGGAGGTCATCTTGACCTACTTTGCAATTTAGTACACCCAAATCACAACTTGGTCCCTATCTTTTGAAATCATTGCAGAGAGCCCCCTAATTTCCTCGCCACCTTTACAATCAGGTCCTGCCTCCATTGTTAGGGCAGAACCAACCTCCAGCGAGGTTTAGAGAGGGACTACTCTCTGATTCCTCAGAGATCCCCTCCCAAAAATGGAAGGTAGATTCTCTGAGGAATTTCCTTCCATCTAAGGCCAATCACAATCTTTGGTGTGAACCCAATCGCTCATGCGAACGCACGAGGGATTTGGGTATCTTAACCTCTTTCCTACTCCGGCGATCCATCAGAGGCAATAGGTGTGCCCTCCACGCTCTGAAAGCACGGCCCAGTGCCTATAAAAGAACCCACACCTCCGGCCGCTCATCTTTAGCTTGACTTGGTCGGACGTCCACCTCCAATTCATCTCTTCTTCTCCGGCCAAGAACCCAGCGAGCTCCGGCCAGCCCTCCTCCCCTCCCTCTTCACTCTGCCACAAAACCAGTGGCAAAGACATCTTCTTGACTCTCCTCCGCGTCACGCAATACCCGCGCATGCCGCCTCAGCCCCGTCGTCGCCACCGTCCTCCTCCACTGGGCAACATCTTCTCCGGCAACAGCAGGTACAACTGTTCGCCCTCCGTCCCCCTTCGTCGCTACAGTTAGGCTTAAACTATTCTCCATCTTCCCCTCTCTCTTTTCCCCCTTTTATTTCATTTAATTGGCCCTCGATCGACGCTGACCACCTCCATCTTCCTCGTCACCAACCAACCTCCGGTGAGCCGCTCCCACCATTCTGCCCCTCCACACGGCTCGCCAACCGACTCATAAGCTCCACCTCACCACAAGGAACAACTTCCACCCATCAGCCATCCCTCTACACTTCCACCACAGTCCCCCGAACAACCCCAAACTTCCGGCCACAGGTTGACCTAGGCACGCACGCCTAGGCCATCCCACGGCCTGCTGCACGGTTCACCACCTTCGTCGTGCCACGGCGAAGGTCCCCAGCTGGTCTGATTGAGCCGAGAGGCTCGTTTTGTGTTTGACAGTATCAAAGCTCCTGCCGCCATTGACGAAGGTTGAAGCAGCTTCGCAGCAGCTCCAGGCGTCAGGTCTTCCAGGCTTCAGGTGCAGCAGACTCGCGCGAGCGGTGCGAAGAGGTCTGGCTCAGCAAGGAGCGCTGCAAAGTTTGCAGCTGTGGCAATTGCACGAAGGATCTGCGGGTGCGCGCGAGATTGGGGCAGAGACTTTAGTCCCACATCGTGGAAATACGAGGCGCCGCTATGCTATAAGTTGAGTTTGTGATATTGCTTAGTTGCCTCCGAATGCACAGGGGTGAGGTCCCTCACCTGACCAACTCGCCTCGTCCGCGGTTTCACCTCGCGGATCTGGTAGGATCCGACCCAACCCTGACCGAAGCACTCCTCGCGCATCACCCACCTGCCGGTGCGCCTGGTCCCAGGTGCGAAATCCGACCCGATTACCCGTGTGGCTCTGGGAGAGCATCCTTGAGCGAATTGTAGAGAGAGAGAGATGTTTGGGTAGAGGGAAAGGGGTAGGTTTTGCTCTCTGTGTAGGCAGGCTGAACGTTGAGGAAGGAAGACTTAGTCGCGAGGAAGAAGAAGAGAAGAAGTAGAAGGAGCTGAGCAAGGTAGAGAAGAGAAGGAAGAAAGAAAGGACTGCAGAGCCAAAGAAGGAGAAGGCAGAAGAGACCAAGGCAGAAGAAGCCTTTGCAAAAAGCCAACACAGAATCAGAAGAAGATAGAAGGAAGAACAGAAGACCAAGGAAGAGGAAGAAGCATTCGCAGAAGAGAAACAAGCAAGGCAAAAGAGAGGCTGTAGAGAAAGAAATATCAGAAGAGAAGAATAACACTTTTAAGATGTCTGATCACAAGATTAGATGTCCAATTTCATTTCTTTTGTCATAATTACTTTTAACTGCATACATTCATATTTGAATTAATGTTTTGAGTAAATTAGAGTGTTCAAATTACATTTGAGATTAGTAGTAAATTCCAATTGCTCCATGTGTTCGACCTCGGATACTCCAGTTTTCGAGTAATAAAAACTCTTTATTTGTTTGAATGCTTTGTCGGCTATATTACAACGTGACATTTTCTTTTAAACCCGCACAAAAGCATACGAACATCGGGTCACTGAATCTGCTCAACCTTGGGATCAGAACCCAAGGTGGCGAAGATGACTTTTCACTTCGCCTGATCCTTCTCCTCGGGTTACCGAAATGGTTAACCCATATCCTAACCCTGGATATTATGACCCATACCAGTCGGTCCCTCAAAGGATCGCATCTTATAACCCAGGATATGGATTTCATACTCCTGCTTCTCACCCATGGAACATGGGTAGACCTGATTCACCCCCTGGAACCCCTGAAGAGCTACCGATGCATATGTGGCCACATTATAGAATATAGAGAGCTATAGAGAGTGCTAAGGAAAAGGCCGCATCCTATCTATGCGAAATCCAGGCTATCATTGAGCCAAACCAAAGACAAAGCCAGATTCCGCATCAACAAGCTATGATGGAGCTCCTTCAGGAAACAGTAGAGATAACAAGGCGAATGGGACAAAATCGGGAAACTCAAGAACTATTGCTTTTGAGATATCAAGTGGAAAATAGCATTGAAGACCTCGAAGAATCTGAAACAACTACGCCGGAAGAACACACAAAAGATTCTCGGGAGCAGATGCCCGAAGATCACTCAAGGGAAAAATAATATAGCATGGATATGAGACAGGAGCAGGAAGTATGCCGAATGGGTTCATCTGAAATTGAGGAGGAAAGAACTGATATCTCCAGGACTGAGCCACAATCAGATTATCCTGAATCCTGGGAGACACCTTTTGGGTTGGATAACCCAATCGAGATAGGGGAAGCGGATCCAATTGAGGATATGGATCCTAAGGCAGACATTACATGCGACACTATTGATCAATCTAGACCAATTCCCATTGTAGGTGAACTTGTGCTAGAGCCAACATCTTCTGATCTGCACTCTTCTTCTTTCACCTACATCCCTAATTCGGATATTAGAGATTCTGAGATGACACTTTCTATCCCTGATCCTAACATCCGAAAACCAGAAGTAGCTAGGGACGACTTAACTGAAGAAATAAATATGCTACCTGAGGCAGGAATTATTGAGGAACCCAATGCATATGAGGGTAAAGCTTTGAGCAGAATGAGCTGGAGATGCACCTATCATCCTAGTCAATCTAACAGATGGCTTGACTTTGAGCCTGAAGAGTCAGCCTCTGATGAATCAAAGATGGGTACTGATGAGGACGAAGTAATTTCTGACGAGGATTTCAGTGACCTCCCCACAGATTTTCTACTTTCACGAATACCCCCGTATGACCCAAAGCCTGGAAAGGGAATGATCTTTGATGTTAATTATCATTATGAGGATCCCTATGACTTAGATTCTGGTTCTGAGATACATGTTGATCTACTCCCTCAGCAATTTCCTGCTGAATTGTGAGACATGATAAATCAGCTAAATCAACATCATGATCCCACCTCTGATTATCCTCTATTTTCCATTACCACTCCACACTTTCTTATAGCTAGACTTTTTGGAGTAGGGGTGCACAATCAGCTGGTTCACATCTCCGGACCACTGATTCTGGGAACATACGAGCATATCTTTCTCTTAATCTTAGCCGGCTCCTATGCTAGAAATGACACATCTAATTGAGTTTTTGCCCAGCTGGAGGCGTTAAACTCAGCACATATAGATACCATTCGCCCCACATTCCACCATCATTTATATATAACCATTTTTATACATAGCATATTTCCCTTTTATATTGCATATTAACAAGTTGGCTGGTGCTGAATATAATTTTAGGAGCAATTACAGGTGATTTCTACCCATTCTCTCCCTGCAGCATTTATTTTCTTTTATATTCATGCATGAGGACATGCAAGAACTTCGGCATGGGGGGTAGATACAGAAAAACTGAAAAAAAATTTTTGCCAACACTTAGGAAAACCTCGGAGCTGCATGCAAAACATACTTTAGGACCTTAAATAAAAGAACAACCGACTCCACCTCCAGTGCTCTCATTGGAGCTAGAAATCGTTCGCAACAACCAATTCCAACTCACTCGCTCACCTTTTGTTCTAAATTTAGGGTCAAGCTGATTGTAACCCGATACGGGAAATTTACGAAGTACAAATTATATGAGGTTACATGTTTATAGCATATATAGATATTGCATTCATGAATAAGATTATTTTATTAAGAGAATGCATTAGGGATTTTATCCTTTAGTTGATTCCCGTAATCTGGAATCCAGTACAACTTTTCACACACACGTAGAATTTGCAATGGATTCACGATGAAGGCTGCTAAACGTCTTCAGTTTGTCGAGAAGAAGCAGTGCTTCTTTTCCTGAACCCTTGGATAATGTTTTGGGAGTCAGGAAGATTTTCCTCCAAAAATCCACCAAATAGTGTGAGATGAGAGTAGAGTGTACTGGTGCTCTAAGATTAGTGCGAGGAATCTGGAATCCTAGATAATTAGGTGATGATGCTCTGAGATGAGACATAGTTTTCGTTCTCGGTTCCAGCGATACATTTTGTGCGAAATTGTGAGAGCCACCGAATAAGGCAAATACGCGGAGAGCGAGTTTTCATAAAACTAGGGCTAAGGTGGATGGTTATGACCATTCTTTACGGAATCCTCGGCTGAAGCAGGGTATTGATGTCAAGGTCAGAAATACACCATCCTATCCGTCTCTCCCAGTGCCGTGAGTAGGCACTTCCACAAAATAAACCACCCAATGTCTCTTGAGTACCACCAATCCCCAGTAATGCCTCCTTAATAAAGTTCATGGATGTATACCAATTGTGCTATGCTGAAAAAAAAAATGATGAAACGGAAGAAAAATTGAAAAAAAGAAAAAAAAATTTTGACGAAGAAGAAAAAAAGTTTGTGAATATTTAGTTTTCATCGAGGCAATACCACCAAATAAAATTGAGCTCCACCAAATATGGCTTTAACCTTTTTCTTATGTTTCTGACCACCCGAATACTGGCTGAGGAATCCCGACTTAGTGTTAGGGTTATGAGAACTCGATTAAAGTGTTAATGCTAGTGAGACCACCAAATACAGAACATATGTGTGAATCTGGTGAGGTTGTGAGCTCTAAGAAAAAGAAAGAGAAAGAGCAAGAGAGAATGAATACAAAGGAATCAAAGAGAGCATAGTTTTTCTCGTCTTTCTCTAAGTTAAGTTACTTAGTAATTCAGGAATCTGGATTGTGTAGTACTAGTCTCTATGTAGCACCAAGTGAGAATGAGCCACCAAATATATAATCCTTCCCCTCAAAGATTCTCTACCTAAGCCCAAAGTCGGGGTGAAATTCATAGAATATATTGAATACCCCGAGGGAAGAAATCCGCCTATCCCGCTAGAATTTTTATTAGGGGTCAAGTATAGGCTTTAGAGGTGAATCAGTTTTTCACTCGAATCCGTTGCAAAAGCTACATAGCTGCACTTTCACGATTGTCTGGATTTCTAGAGCATAGGATGAAAACAAAAAGGAGAAAAATCTCTATGCAAACACTTGATAAAATAACCAGGCCCGTACGGACCCTTGCTGTAAATAATTTAGTCTTGCATTTGTTAGGGACTAACAAGATTTAGGCATGGGGGTATGATTGCGCAGCAATCATAGGTCTTAGTTGGCCTAGATTAAGTTAGGACTTAGCATAAGTTAGGGTTATTCATGCATGCATACACATTATCTGCATCTTTATCGCTTTCCTTTAGCTATGCATAAAATAATGTTATAATGTGCTGATTAAGTGCATTATGTCGATTGCAGGGAATAAGCTGATCAGGAGCTGGATCTGAAGCTGGATCAAGAATAACGGGAGTTGTAGCAGAGCTGGAGTAGAAGGCCTAGTTTAGATGTAGGAATAATAATGTAAGGGGTTTAAAGGTTTTCTATTCTATTAAGTAGAAATAAAGCAGTAAAATGTGAAGAGCTTAGGTCCATCCTAGCCCTAGGATAGCCTAGAGACTTCCCCAAGCCTTAGCCACCCTTAGATTAGGTCACAACACCCTAGGAAGCCCTAAAACCCTAGTTCCAACCCTTCTCTGGACGTCCAGATAAGTTTTAAGATGTCCAGGACCCTTAGCCAACTCCCGCACACTTCAAACCCACTTTTGCAGTGTTATTGGATGTCCAGACACTTTGTCAGACGTCTAATTTATGCAGAATACCCAAAACAGAACCCGAAATCCTTCCTGACTCTGATTGGATGTCCAGACAACAAGTCTGGACTTCTAATTTTTGAGTATAATACGTCTGATTATATAATTAGACGTCTGATACTGCTCTCCAATTCCTGTTTTGAGATTTAAGCCTTGATCTTGGATCTCTAGGTCCCTAAACCCAATTCAAACCCCATAGGAACTTAAATTAAGGTGCCCTAACCCTAGTACAGCACCTCTAGACCTCCCTAAGGACCTAATTGACTTGGATCTTAGTCAATTCCATCAGCCTATTCAATTGGACTCATTGAGTCCAATTGAGCCCTGATCTCAGCACACACTGTCCAATTGGACTCAGTGAGAGTCCAATTGACCTAGACCTGACTTAATTGAGTTGTTTTACTCTCAATTAAGTTTTCACACACCCAATTAAACTTGTATTAAGTTCAATTGCACTTTACCTTAGGGAATTAAGGTTTAACCCTAATTTGAGACCTACCTTGACCTAAACCCACTAGAACCCAACCTAATCAACCTAGCCACCTAAGTTTCGACCCACACACACCCACACACACCCACACACACCATCCACACCAAAATATCTAGCCTAGAGTTCTCTAGAACTCTCTACCATGTGTGGTTGCCTTGGTTGCCAAAAATAGCAACCAAGAGCCATTCAATTTTTAGATCCACATTTGGTGGATTTAAAAACCACCATCCACCCTCTCTCTCTCACTCTCCCACGAGCTCCCACCATAGGCCTTCTAGAGAATTCTATAATTCTCTAGAGAGCTTCCCTTAGGTCTATAAAAAGACCCCTTGGGTGGCCATTGGCACCCATTCACTCCCTTGGCAATTGCTCTCCATTGGTGCCATTCACACCACCTCCACTTATTCACTCACTCCACCTCCACGAGCTCACTACCACCACCATGGAGGACACCATGCCGGGATGCTGGATCAACCCTACTTCTCTCCAAAGGTCGGCCTAAGCTACATTGGCCGCCCCTCATTCTCTTCTCGACCACTCCAAGGCCATCGGGGACCACCCCTGAATGCCCTCTATTCTTATAGCTTTAAATCATGCTCTTCATAATCTTTATTGCTTTCATTTACTACTTATTAGTGTAGTCTTACTTCTCCCCCATTGATGCATGCGAAATCCCCCCATTGATTCCTGTATGCAATCGTTTTCTGGTAGTTAGGTTTAATTTTAAGCATTCATGTATAAGCTTTCCTCTAGATTTCCTTGTGCAACAACTCTCCCACAATGAATGAAATTTCATTTTATATATATATATCTCTTATGTGTTTGAAATCACCTTGAGCTACATATTTGCATGATTTAAGTGCCTGTTCTTTAACCGCCTATATATTACGCACCAGCATGTCGTTTAAATAAAGTAGAGCGGCTTTAAGAGCAATTTCAAAAACAAAAACAACGCCTCCCAGAGACGAACGACCGGGACTCAAAGTCTCGTTATTTTCAAAACAATATCTTTGTTGGATCTTATTTCACAACTATACTACGATGCTTTTATCAAAAATGAGATCTACGACTCCTCCAACAGGGTCTCGCTAAAGTCCTAAGCCAATGAGACACTTTGTCTCTTAGAGAGAATGGGAACATCTTGATTAAAACAATATCTAAACTGATGTTCCTAGGTTTTACGGTCTAGGAAATCCACTCTAAGTCCTTTAGGTGTTGGAAAGGGTCTTCATTTGAGCTCCCATGGAAATAGCTTTGAATCAAGCTAAGGACATTGGGTTTTAGCTCAAAATCATCTCCCCCTTTAAGGACTCTAAGGTATGGCTCTACCGAATTGGCAGACGAATCGTAAAAATCACGGAGAGACCTTGGTTGGTCCTCAAGGGGTGGTGATGGGTTTGGTGGGTTCAGTGGGGGTTGTCCTTGAGGGTTCTGCCCTTGATTCTACCTCTAAGGGTTCTGTAGTCGGTGTATGGCCTACATGATGGTGTGAATCTGTTGTTGCTAAAGTTGGTGGTTGGTGGTAATCTGAGCCTGAATCATTACCATGGCATCGAGTTGAGGTTGATCCTCAGCCTCCTCAACTCGTGGGTCAACCATGTCCTTAGTCCTACCCCTAGAAAAATCAAGTTTTCTCCTAGTTTCTTTATCTAAAGCGACCAATTCGGGATGAAGTGATCACCTTCCGTGCATACTCTAGAGAAGAACCAGGAGAGATGCAAAAGGAAACAGATGAGAGAAGTGTGTGCACAATCAAGCAAACAAATCTAAGCCCTACGATGTACACCTAGGCGACTTACGCCTCAGAACTAGATTCCGACCACATGGTGAATTCAGTGTTGTCCTTACTCTCGAAGGTGGCAGAGTTGGGAAGGCAAAGCAGGGGGAGCATGTCCCAAAGGCCACTAATTATGCCAAACCTTGGCTTGCTTAAGTCATTTGACAATCGGGTCTCCTAACTCAGCACCTTTTAGAGCAAGCAGACATCACTAATTTACCATGTGTTCAAGAAAAATACCCTAAAATGAACTCAATGATTCCTAGGACCAATGTCTACTTAATTTTTTAGGGCTAAGTTAGTGCTTGTGCTCAAGGATTAAGTGAAGGGCATTAAAGGGGTTAATGCCTTTAAAATTCTAGTTGAAATAGTGTGCACAATTGGGTGTAAGGACCCAATGCCAAAACAACTGTTTCTTCGCAAGCAAGATTGAAATGTGTAATTTTTAGGGTTTGAATCTTGCTTTAATGTATTTTAAAAATTCCACTTGTTTACACATTCAAACAAGGTGCAATTGTATAGTCACATAGTTGGTGAAGATTGATTTTCTTTAAGGCCTTTTGTGTAGCTATAAAATCAAAAATCCCTAGTGTGGATGATCTTAGGGTGTGCAGCTTATACTTAATGAATCTTTCTTTCTTTTTGAGATTTTGTCAAGAATGGTCCAATCAAAATAACAAATAACCCTATCCTGACTGAAATCAAATGATTTTTTTAACAAAATTAATTTCATAAACTTTTGAGGATGATAGACTACCCAAATTCAAGTTTTTTCAAGAGGGGGTCAATCTATCTAGAACTTCTAGATCAGTGTGCAAGTTTAAGATTTTGATCAAAACAAGCACTAATCAATTTCAAATGCAAAAATGATCTGCAAAAGAAGTGTAGATAATTTCAAGTTCTTTTCAGAAATATAAATCTCTCACGAATCCGAGCTGCGTGGAGTTCATAGCAGTAAGAACACCCTATAGATCTCCAGAATTTACGACAACCTTGCACACTTCCAGTAGAGAATTTCTCACGACCAAACCACAATAAGTTTGACTCTAAAATTTAAAGAGGAGTTCGCCTACTAGAAGGAACATCTTTGAGATTTTTCTCAAAATTTTTAAAGGTGTTTAGGGTCCTTGAATCATGTCCTCAACTCGAGTCTAGAAAAATGATCTTGCGAAATTAACAGGTTGAAGACTTGTGGTGGTGTTTTTCTTCGAGAAACAAATGAGAGGGATTTTTTTTAACACACCACCATTTTTCTTGGTCTCAAAGATAAGAAGCTACCTTTGGATCATGGGAAGTCAAGATCAAGCCTTCGTGCCGATGGCGATCTTCTTTTTGCACTTCCTTTGATCCAACGCGACTTGTTCTCCTCCCATTGCCAATGCACGAGGTACTTGCAACCACAAGAAGAGAGAAGAGAAAATTAGATAATGACCAAGAAGATGAAAGTGAATAAGAAATCCATTGCCTCCCCAGCAACAGCACCAAAAAATGATCATCCATTGGTGTGTTTGCGTAAAACTGTTTGTTGTAGTGCGCTTACGACATCAATTTAAAATAAAGAATCGAAGGTGAGTCCGAGTGTTGAACACATGGAGGCAATAATTAGATCAAATACTCACTTTCGTGTCATGTAAATATGTCATTTGTGAATTTGAAAATCGATTTGAGAATGAGAGAGAGAAAGAGAGATAGAGAGAGAGGGAGGGAGAGAGAGAAAAGGGTTAGAGAACCATATCATAAGATCAATGTGCCAACAATTTCTTATCAAATGTGTAATCAAACATAATGTAGATGATTGCTTTAACAAAATTAAGACATGAACTACACTACAAAATAAAATAACACGAAGACAAGGAAGAAGAATGCATCGAGACAGTCAGGGTAGTGGAGGGGCTTCCGCTAGCAGCTCGGCGGCTTCGGGACCTTGCTTGGAACTTTAGAAGGTGGTGGTATTTTGTGGGTGGAAGCTTTGTGCAAATGGGAGGGGTAGGACCCTTTTTATAAGTGAGGAGAGGGCTCAAATTCAAATTTGGGTCTTTAGTGACAATTGCAAGCATCACTAAAGACCCTTGCAGCTACCGCTGAAGGTGCGCCCCCACTGTTCGCACCCTTGGTAGCACGCGCCTCACGTGCTCGTGCTCCCCACACCTTGCCACATGCATTATGCTGTGCCTGCTGCTCCCCGTGTGCGTGTGCACATGCCTTGCTATGCATCCACTTCAAATTGCTAATTGAGGGGGGTCATGGGGATTTGAACCCATGCCCTCTCTTTGAGAGTGGGCATCTACACCAATGCACCATGAGGGCCTTTGTGTGGAGTTCTTGAATTTTTGCGGTGAGGTGGAGGTGGCTTCTCGACCGTTGGAACTTGATCCAACGATCGAGATTTGATGATGAGGATGAAGAGAAGTCGGCGCTGGGCACTCATGGCCGGTGTTGGGCAACCTAAATGTCACCACATGGCGCTATTTGGGTCGTCCATCTTCTTTCTGTTGTAGGAGATGCCACGGTGCTCGGATCGTGATGATTCTCGCGCTGTCGGACTGCGATCATCACTCCGAATCCATCCGTACGATCCGATCACTTATCTAAGACTTATTTCAAAATGGACTTGTGTACATGGTCATTAAACATTGATTCTAAGCATTTAAAATGTAAAGATCATGCAATATGCATGCAATGCTCTCAAGCCCATTATAATCTGACATTATCGCTGAAGTACCCTAAAAATTGATTGTAATTGATGTTATTAACACTTGTAATTGTAGAGACATCATGTGTGCAATATAAGGGACTGATACCAGTCAAATTATCGAGAGTCCATCTGATGGCTCTCCGATGCTGCTAGAGAACAGAAATCAGCTTTGTTTCCTGATTAGATGTGAGTTAGGAATTGATGATCATAGGAAACGTTTGATTGGAACCCAAAAATACATATTTTAGATGATCTAGGAGGGGTTTCAACTCCATAACCGTGTTGTTAGCAGTGGGTAAGGGTTCGAGATGGACCTTAGAAGATAAGTTGGGAGCTAAGGGTGAATCTAGATCAGCTCTAAGCTCCTCTATCTGTGGGTCAGAATTTTCTCGAGGTTGAGGATTAGAGATAATTAGGTCTTCCTCTAAAAGCGGATCCTCAACCATAAACTGATGTCACACACTTCCTTGATTACCCCACAGTTTATTCCTTTTTGGGCATTCAAGATATCAATCTTTAATGCCTGGTTCCTGAATTTCAACTCGATCTGGCCCTCTTCACAATTGATATTTGCCCTAATTGTTGCTAGGAATGGTCTCTGTTGACAGGGCGAGATCGTGGTTTTAAAAGATGTTCGTTGCAATATAAATGAAATCGCCACAAAAACAAATAAGAATTTATTACTCGAAAACCAAGGTATCCGAGGTCGAACATAGGGAGCAAATTGGTATTTAAAAACTTAAGATCACAACTAACAATTTAATAAAAGGCAATGACCAATCCAATCAAAATTATGAAGTAAAAATAAGGTCAATGAATAGAGAAATTCATAAAACTTGGACGTCTGATGTAAAATCTGACGTCTTAAATGGTTGCTGCTACAGTGCAAGGCTTATTATTCTCCTTCTGATTTTGCTTTCTCTTTCTCTGCTTTCTGTCTTCAACGACCACTCTTCTTCTTGCCTTCTGCTTTCTTCTTTTGTTCTTTGGCTTTCCTTTCCTCTGCTACAGTGACGCTTCTTTCCTTTGGCTTCTGCCTCTTCTCTTCTTCACTTGGCTTTGGCTTCCCTATCTTCTTTCTTCTTCCTCAATATTCTTCTTCTTCGGCTAAGTCCTTCCTTCTCCTTCCTTCCTTAGCTGCTCTTGTCTTCTCTTCTTTCTCTTCTTCAGCCTCAGCACTGGATTTTCTTCTTCAGCCGCTCCTCTTCTTCCTTCTTGGCTTCCTTAGCTTAGGCTGCGGCTGCACCTTCAGCTTCCTCTTCTTATTCCCTGCACACGCACACTGAGCAAAACCTACCCTTACCCTCCCCCGCGTTTCTCTCTCTCTATTTCGCTCTTAGGTTTACTCTCCCAGAGCTTGGTAATCGGGTCAAGTTTCGCGCACCCCGGTCCAGGCGCACCGATGTGGTGTAGTGCGTGAGGAGTGCTAGGTAAATGGATTGGGTGCCAGGTCCACGAGGGTAGAGGTCGCGGACAAGGTGTGCATATGGGCGAGGGACCTCACCCTGTGTCGTTTGGAGGCGATGAGCTAAGGATACAAAAACAATAAATATCACTCACCTCACTCTTGAGTTCACGAGGTGGGACTAAAAGTCCCACCCACTTCTGCCGGCGCCTACGAGAGGAAAGTCTGTGCAATTGGAGCAGCTGGAAGCTTTGCTGTGCCAATCGCCTGGGGGTGTGCATGCAAGAGACCAAATCACATCTTCTGAACTTAGGTGCCTGACACACTGAAGCGTAGATCAATCTCGCAAGCAAGGTTGCTTCAGCGTCAATGGCGGAAGGGGGCTCAGACATGCGATACACAAATACGGCCTTGTGGCCCTATCAAACAACGGGGGAAGCTTCGCTGTGTCACGGTGAAGGCAAGGTTGGGGTTGGCATGGTGCAGAATGGCCCAGGCGTGCGTGCCTAGGTCAGACTGTGACCGTGAAGGTGCGTGTGTTCGGTGGTAGTGTATGACGTGTGTGGCGGTTGGTGAAGGGGCGGAGGATGATCAGGGAGTGATGGCAAAGGTGATGAGGTCGGTGGCGAGGCGTGTGGAATGGGGGAGTGACGGATTCACCTCGCCTGTGGTCGGCTGGAGATGAGGGAGACGATGGTGGAAGTGGCTATCGAGGGGTGTTTGTTGAAATTAAATGGGGGAAAATGAAGAGTGGGAGTAGAGAAGCTTATTTGCAGGTATTGGGATGAAGGGGAGGTAGAGGAGATGAGCAGCGTGTATGTGCTGTCATCGAGGAAGAAAGCCCTGACGTGAGGATGATGGCGACAAGGAGGAGGTCAGAGAGGAGTGCGCAAGTGTGGCGCATCGCGAAAGAGTGAGACGAAGACAACTCTGCCACTGGTATAGTGGTAGAGCGACGAGAGGAGGGAGGAGAGATCGTCGGAGCTTGCGGGCGATTGACTGCAGATGAGGAAGGAGGAAATTGAGGGGGTATCTGTGGGTAAATCAAGCTTAAAAGATGCGTCAAGGATCGGGGGTCCTTTTATAGCTGCTACCCTAACCCTTTGTGCTTGGAAGGCAAGCCTTCCAGCCCAAAGGTCTTGCCGGAGATAGAAGGTACCCAAGACACCCGAATCTCTCGAGCATTCGCATGAGAGATTTGGTGTAAATCAGATCTGAAGATCCTGTTCAGACGATGGAGAAATCCTCAGAGAATCTCCCTTCAAAATCTGGGAGAACTCTGAGGATTCAAGGAGATATCCTCCTCAAATCCGCGCCAGAGTGGGATTCCTCTGCTATAATGGAGGAGGGACCTGAATGTAAGGGTGGCAAGGAAGTTAGGGGGGTCTATGCAAGGATTTTCAAAAGTTAGGGCCAGAATGTAATTAGGTGGACCATTTTGCAAAGTAGGTCAAGATGACCTTCCCTTAGGCCCAAATTTTGGTACAAACCTAATTTGGATCTAAGGAATATAATGGTGAAGTTGGATTTTTAGGTTTGACCATGTTTGAATGGACATTTTGCATAAAAACCCAAATTAGCTCAGATATTGAGCTAGGACCCCTACTTAGGTCAAAATAGGTTCCAAAGGCCAAATTGAAGGTATTAAACCCTAAGGGATAATTTTTCATGAATTTTAGAGGGTTTGGTTGATTTTTATTTTGACCATAACCTTGTGAAATTAAGTGGGTTTGTTTTATGGTTACAGAATGTCATTTAATTCTTAAATCTCACAATAACCCTTGTTTGATTGAACCATCCCACTTTTCCTCTGATTAAGTCCAATTGGCCTATGTTTAGCCCTTGAGAAATCCCGTTGATGTACTGCAATGGTAAAATTGTAGTTTTACCCTTTAGTTCATGTTTCCTTCCCAGAATAGTAATCCCTTGAATTAGGCCTTCCTTTAGGTTATGTAGGAGCTTTTGTTTACTTTCTCAGGTCAAAATGAGCTAGTTAGGGCTCATGATGAGGTTCTCATCATACCCCCATTCCTAGCTTTTTCTAGTCCCTTAGCAAAATTTCAAAGTTTTAACTTCTATTCTAGACCATGAGTTTCTTCTTCCAGTTGTGATAAGTGCTTTTTTCTTTTTCTTTTGTGATTAGGTTAGAATTCCAACAATAGGCCTAAAGGTACTCAAGTACTAACCAAAATGTGGACCTGACCCACTTTAGCCTCAGTCCTTTGCAAAGGTTTTCAAGGCTTGTAGAAACTATCCTTCAGTTCATTGGCCTTCGCGATTAAAGCACCCGTGCTTGAGACATTTTTAGCCTAGGTTCAGTTTGCAATGCATTTTTTTAAGAGAGAGACAGAGGATTTATTTGTTTAGAGAGCTTTTTCTCTCTTTTCCTTTTATTTCTAGCTTCGGATTGGCTTCTGAACACGATCTGTATCGAATTTCTCGTCCCCATCATCAATCCTCAAATGTCCCTGGCAATCGATGCTTCATGATAGCATTGCCCATGGCAATCCCCAGAACCCTAGCTTTCGAGATTTCGAGATAATCTCGCCCATGGTGTTCCATGGCCAAATCCAGACCCTTGCAATCGACATTTCGTGATAATGCCACCCATGGTATCTGAACCAGCAAAGTGCTTACATGCCCCCGGTAGGATATTTAAATATCCTAAGAGACAAGCATTGAGGAGATGATATGTTGTTACACATCTTCGAGGGGAATTCCCCGCCTCTCCACGCTGAGAACTCGTCCAAATCAACTTGTGTTGATCAGCCGCTCCTAATCTAAGCGACTTTTTTTTTTCAGAACATTAAATGCTTTTGCGTGATTTTGATAGTTATGGGCACTGAACCAGACTGTGTGTGGATTGGGGTGCTTAGGTTACCGAGTCCTGCCAACCGAAGGTCAGTTAACGAGGCCGAATACTTCCTAAGCCTTAGACCTAATACTTAAGCTTCGCATTTGCCCCAACCTCTTAGGGATTATCCAGATCTTAGCAACTGCTTGAATTTTTAAGCCTAAGAGTCTAGCCCAAAAGGCCTAAAGTCAGCGCTCCTACTAATCTCTTATGTTTCCTTAGCACTTCTTTTTCTTATTTTTCTCTTTTTTCTTGATGTGATTTAAAACTTCAGTTAATCCCTTAATCTTTTTACTAATGACTATTCTTTTCTTCTTTTTCATTTTGTGCTCCTTTTTGGCATTTTGCTCTTTTCCTCCTCATATTTTGTATAGCCCAAAACTTTTTCTCTCCCCCCTCAGTTTTTTTGTTCTTTTTGAAGATTTTTCAATTTTTTGTGTTTTTTGTGATATGTGATTTTTTGTTGAAACCTTTTCTTGATATGAGTTTTCATGACATTTTGCACTTTCATACCCCTCCATGCCTACGATTTGCAATGTCCCCATTATAAATTAGATGGGTTTGAATTCAGCTTAGTTCATGCATTAGGGCAGGTGTTCGGTGAGCGAACGAGTCGAGGTGACTGTTACGAACGATTTCTATACTCAGGTACGGGTACCTGAGGTGTTGTCGACTATTCTAATGGATGAACCCTAAAGTGCAATATGAATTCAGCATAGAAATGTTAGGAAAGGTTTCAGGTTTTTCAAAGAATGACAGGTTGCCTCTCGTTAAGCGCTGAGTTTTACACCATCGGCTAGGTGCAATGAGCTCAAGGAGAATGGAGGATAAAGGATGACTCAGCCAAATCTGTATTAGTCATGTCAATGAACGATTTGAGTCTTTGACCATTCATGACAAAGGGTTCGGAATCTTGGTTGAGTGAATTGATCTCAACGGCTCCATTTCCAAAGATTTGTCAGACTAGGTAGGGTCCGATCCACTTAGATCATAACTTTCCTGGGAATAATTTGAGTCGAGCATCAAA
The DNA here is from genome assembly GCA_037157565.1 of Thalassia testudinum. Taxonomy (NCBI): domain Eukaryota; kingdom Viridiplantae; phylum Streptophyta; class Magnoliopsida; order Alismatales; family Hydrocharitaceae; genus Thalassia; species Thalassia testudinum. Next base: position 1,383,909 of record JAZHRO010000056.1, read on the forward strand.
GAGTAGAACCTTTTGACTAGGATGAAAGATCTTTCTAGAAATGTGCTTGTCGTGAAAGGCTTTAACCCACTCTTTGTAGATTCGCGAGTTCTCATACGCGTCATGGCGTAATTCATCGATCTCGCTCGTTTGAAGAATTCAATGGGTTCCAGCCTTAGAAAGATCTAAGTTGCAATTCCATACTGCCCAATAGGCTTTATGCTCCAATTCGACGGGGAGGTGACATGTCTTCTCGTACACCAGTCTGAAGGGAGACATACCTAACTGGGTCTTGTGGGCGGTCCTATAAGCCCACAATGCTTCCGAAAGCCAGGATGACCAATCCTTCCTGTCAGGTAGAACAGTAACCTAAAGGATTTTCTTGATCTCCCAATTTGATAGCTTAGCTAAACCATTAGTTTGGGGGTGGTAGGGATTAGAGATTCGGTGCGACACCCCGTATTTGGTCATCAGTGACCTGAACTGAGCATTAGTGAAATGGGTCCCTCCATTAGAAATTATTGGCCATGGAATCTCGAACATTAAGAAGATGTTTTGATGAATGAATTTGATAACTTTGTGATCATTGGTTCATGTTGGAATGGCTTTGATCCACTTGGACACGTAGTCAACAATGAGTAAGATGTATTCGAAGCTATTCGAAATAAGGAAGGGTCCCATAAAATCAATCCCCCAAATGTCAAAAATCTCGCATACCAGGATCGGCTGTAACGGCATCATGTCTCAATGGCTCATGTTGCCCAAGGTTTGGCAACAGGTACATGCCTTACAGTGAACGTATGCATCTTTGAAAATTGTTGGCCAATAAAAGCCACACTAGAGGACTTTCGATGCGATTTTGTGTCCTAAAAAATGTCCACCGCATGCCTAGTCATGGCAGAAAGAGAGTATGTCTTTGATTTCTGCTTCCATGACACATCATCGAATAATTTGATCATCACCAATGTGGAATGGATACAAGTCTTTCCAAAGGTAATACTTGGCATTGGAATGCAATTTTTCCTTCTTGGCCTTCGACCAATCGGACGGGATCTAATGTGATGCCAAGTAGTTCACTATGTTAGCGAACCATGGAAGCCCTATATCGATAGTCAAGAGGTGCTCATCAGGAAAGTGTTCCGTGATAGGCCCGGAAGGGTCAATGATCTCAGAAGGAAGGCGGGATAAGTAATCAGCTACCACGTTCTGTTTTCCTACTTTGTCGTGAATCTCGAGGTCAAATTCCTGCAACAGCAAGATCCATTGGATTAATTGAGGTTTCTCATCCTTCTTTGCAAAGAGATGCCTCACAGCAGTGTGATCCGAGTAGATGATAACATGGGAACCCAAGAGGTATGATCTGAATTTTTCTAGGGCAAATACTATGGCTAGCAGCTCTTTCTCAGTAACCGTATAGTTACGCTGAGCCTCGTCAAGTGTTTTGCTAGAGTAGTAAATGACCATGGGTTTCCCGTCAATTTTCTGCCCCAAAACCACTCCTACAATGAAGTCAGATGCATCGCACATGATCTCAAAGGGTTGAGACAAATCAGGGGACTATAGGATCGGGGCTTGGGTAACTCGATCACGAAGGATCTCAAATGCTTGAGTGCATTCCTTGGAGATTTCGAAAGGTACATCCTTGGAGAGAAGAGTAGTCAGGGGGCACGCGATTTTTGAAAAATCAGGGATAAATCGACGGTAAAAACTGACGTGCCCCAGAAAAGATTGGATATCCTTGATCAAGATAGGCATAGGGAGTTTGGAAATCAAGTTAACCTTGGCTCGATTGACTTGGATGCCTTTCTCTGAAATCAGATATCCCAGGATAATTCCCTCAGACACCATGAAATGGCTCTTTTCCCAAGAAAGAAGCAAATTCACATCGATGCACAGCCTGAGCATTTGGACCAAGTGCTGGAGGCAATTGTCAAATGATGCTCCAAAAATTGAAAAGTCATCCATGAAGACTTCAAGATAATCACCTACCATATCTGATAATATGGCAACCATGCACCGCTGAAAAGTCGCGGGTGCATTGCAGAGACCAAATGGCATCCTTCAGAACGCATATGTCCAGAAGGGGTAGGTGAACATGGTCTTTCCTTGGTCCTCTAGATGGATTGCCACTTGGTTATAACTGGAGTACCCGTCAAGAAAGCAGAAGAACCTATTTCCCACTAGTTTCTCGAGGATCTAATCAATAAACGGTAGTGGGAAATGGTCCTTCTTTGTGGAGGAATTGAGTCTTCTATAATCAATGCAGACTCTCCATGAGTTGGCTATTCGGGTAGACATGACCTCTCCGATTTTAGTTATAATGATGGTGAGTCTGGCCTTCTTCGACACAACTTGGATTGGACTCACCCAGCGACTGTCGGAGATCGGGTAGATGATCCTCGCATCTAACCACTTGATGATCTCCTTTTTCACGACCTCTTGCAGATTAGGGTTTAAATGTCTCTACATCTCTCACGAAGGTCGTGCACCCTCTTCCGTGTAGATTCGATGTGTGCAATAAGAGGAGCTTATGCCAGTCAAGTCATCGAGAGTCCATCCAATGGCTTTGCGATGTTGCTGGAGAACAATAATCAGACAGGATTCCTGGTCAGGTGTGAGTCGGGAGTTGATAATCATAGGAAACGTTTGATTGGAAGCCCAAAAGACATACTTTAGATGATCGGGAGGGGCTTGAGTTCCAAGATGGGATTATCAGCAGCAGCGGGCAGTTTAGGGTTTGTATTAGGGACAAGGGTCGGAGTTATGGGTGTGTCAATATCAGGTTCAGACTCCTCTATTTGCGGGTTTTAATCTTCTGGTGGTTGATCAGTATAATTAGGTTGTCCTCAACATGCGATTCATCAACCACGACTTTGATATCACATATTTGCTCTATAACCCCACAATTAATCCTTTGTTGGGCCTTAAAGATGTTAATCTTCATAGTTTGATTCCCAAATTTTAATTCTATTTGGCCCTCCTCAGAGTTTATGTTGGCCCTAGCAGTGGCCAGAAAAGGTCTCCCTAATATAATCGGTGTATCCCTTGGGTTCTCAGGTGCATCCATATCCAGAACTATGAAATCCATCGGGAAGTAGAAATCCTGTACCCTAACAATGGCATCCTTGAGTATTCCTTTAGGTGACTTGATGGATCGATCAGCTAACTGCAATGGCACCTCAGTTGGTTTAAGTTCGAACTCTTCAAGGTGGTCAAGGAGGGATGTAGGTATTAGGTTTATGGAGGCACCTAGGTCTAACAAGGCTCTATCAAATTGGGTTTCACCAATTTTACATGAAATCAGGGGAGTTCCTGGGTCTTTAGCCTTGGGTGGGAGTTTACTCAAGATTACAGAGCTGGATTGCTCAACAGTACAATCGGATTCCCACTTTTAGTTTGTGGCTTACGCTTGGGTGTACACATGTCTTTCAGGAATCGTGCATAAGTCGGTATATGGCGAATTGCATTCATCAAGGGAATGTTTATCTGGACCTGTTTAAAGAGCTTGACTAGATCCTCCTCAAGAGCCACGGGTTTGGTTATCCTCTTTCCCTTGGTCAAGGCCTCGGGAAATGGCACCCTAATTGGTTCCTCTAAAATAGGGCCAGGTTCTTGATTTGGGATAGGGGTATCCTGGATAACTATCCTAGGGCTTGGGTTACTACCAGGCTTGGAGTGGTTTGGATAATGTTGGTCTTGGGTTGCTTTACCACTACGAGTTGTTACAGAGTTTAATCCTACCTGGTTTTGGTTTGGGTTTGGTAAGATGGGTGGCTGCTGCTGAAATCCCACATAAAATGTCAAAGCTTCCATCCCGTCGGGTGATGGAACAGAGGGGGCCTGATAAATCAGATGTGCGTGTCTCGGATTTGGGTTCATAACATGCCTCTGGGTCGGCACATTATTTGGGTTTGGCAGAGGTTGCGAAGTAAGGGTGCCAGGTTGGCAGGAATTTGCCATCTGGGCAAGTTGATTGCAAACCTCTGTGATCTTGTCCTTATGTTGTTTCTGCATTGCCGCATCCGTCTTCTGAATATCAGCCAGTGCTTGAAGGATAAGAGTCATTTGATCCTAGTTTGGCCCAGATTGATAGGTGGGATTGGGCCGAGGCTGAGGTGGCTGATACGAACGAAGAGCTTGTGGATGGGGTTGATAAGGTGGTCTTTGAGTTTGAGAATTTCCCATCCACTGGAAGTTGGGATGATTTCGCCATCTAGGGTTATAGGTATTGGAGAATGGGTCATTCTGGATGGTATTGAGGTCCTCGCAGGTCTGAGCAGCCTCAGGAAAGTCAGAATACAAGGGTTCAGAGTTCCCCCAACTAGAATAGCATGGATCGGAGGTCCCTCCGGTCCGAGAGTCAAACGGGGGTGGATATGGGCCCATCCCCTGAGAAGATTGGTGATAGATGTTCTGCACAGTTTCCCTCGCAAGAAGTGGCCATGCAAAAGAGTTCTGCACAGAGGTGGCTCGCTGCAGATGCCGAGTCAGCTCGTCCACCTTCTTCTCTATGATAGAGACCTTGTCCAACCGATTGGCCATCGGTTCCAAGTTGACGGATGTGGATAGGTCCTGCGTCTCATGTGCTCCCCTAAGATTCATCGATGCGCGGGCATTCGTCCAGTCGAATAAGCCCATGGAGTCATTATTGATGGAGTTCTTGCACATATTTTCGAGAATCTCCCACATCATGTCCTCATGTTGACCCATGATGTTTCCTCCACAGGTTGCATTGACGAATAATCAAATGTCTTCATGGAGTCCCTGGTAAAAAGACTAGACTTGTTCCCATTTAGGAACTCCATGATGGGGGCACTTTCGCATGAGATCTAAGAATTGATCCCATGCCTCATGAAGAGGTTCTCCTGCTTGTTAGGTGAAATGAGTGATCTGGTGGCGCAAGGCGTTTGTCTGGCCAACGGGAAAGAAGTTCTTCAAAAATTCAGATTGAAGTTCATCCCATGTGTTGATCGGACGAGTCTGAGTTTGATACCAATGAGCAACCTTGTTCATGAGGGAGAAAGAAAACATCTTCATGAGTAGAATATCCTGATTTTGAGCATCTGACCGAAAGATTTGGGCCAGATGTTTGAGCTGCTTAATGTGCTGGAATGGATCCTTGGAGTTAAGCCCATGGAATTTTGGTATGGCATGAATCATATTGGGCTTGAGTTCAGAATCAGGACCTCTAGCCGGGATTCGAACTCGAGGCTCGATTGCCACCACAGCGGGATTATAGTGACCTTACATCATAGGACGCTGCGGTGGGTTTACAAAGTTTTGGAAGAGATCATTTAGGCACTGAAGTTGGTGCTCAAGGTTGTTCTCTTCTTCAATGGGTTGTACCATGATGGAAGAAGAAAGAGAACTTGGTTCTAAATTAGAGGAAAGATCTATGTGGTGGGCTTGCTGCACAAATAAGGTCGTCAAGGCTTGGCCTCGGCGGGAGTGAATTTCTAAAAGAGGTCTTAAGGATGGTCTTAAGGACCTCCTACTGAACATGCACCGAGGGATTTGATGAGATCAGAAGGTGCTGGACCCAATCGAGACACCCAAAAACTTGTTGGGTGACTATAGAGGTTCAGGGTGGATGATACCCCTTAGTCAGAAAGGTCATCCACTTGAGAAATACCAGGGCAGCCAGAGAGGGAGAGTCTCGCAAAGACCCCTACACAGTAGAGCATCCCACGAGTTACAGGGTTTCCCCCACCCGACCTCTCTTGTCACTGAGGTTCTAGGTAGACCAAAATGGGGACCTTGACCTCTTAAGTCTACCTTTTTAATTAAGATCAAGGTGCTTAGGGTTCCACTTGAACTTTAGGTCTTTTGAGTGCAAAAAGTGACCTAATTTTAAGATTGGTTGACCTAAAGGATCAACCTCACCTCTTTGTTCCTTTGAGAGCTTTTAGGTCCTTTCTTTTAGGGTTCAAATGGATTAAGAGCATGATTTGCTTAGGGTTTCTCTTGGATAGATCTTTTCAAACAAGGCTTAGGCACACCTCTTTTTGAAATGTTTGCTTCTTTGCTTAAGAGTAGATGTGTCTCTAAAAACCCTAGCTTTGCAATCCTTAGGTTGGTCTAGTTGGTCCAATTTAGTTGCCTAAAAAATTGGTATCTGGGACTCAATCAAGAAGGTTTTAGCCCTAGTTACCTTAATTGGATGTGCAATTCAAAATTTGTTGAAATGAAAATCAGGCAACTTTGATGAATTACTAAATATGGAAGTAAGTAGCCCTAGATTGATTTTTATTTGTTTTTTTTTCTTTTCAGACTTTGAGGGGATTAAGAGAGAGGGCTATGAAAGTTTACCTATTCCTTGGTGTGGTTGTTGTGCAGCTGCTTTTCTTTCCTTTTCTTTCCCTGAGACAAACATAGCAAAAGAGAGAGATTAAGTCAGTATTAAATCAGAGGTTGTGATCAAAGTTTCTAAAATGCCCATTGCTCCTCGGCAACAGTGCCAAAATGTTGATGGGGCGAGATCGTGGTTTTAAAAGATGTTCGTTGCAATATAAATGAAATCACCGTGAAAACAAATAAGAATTTATTACTCGAAAACCAAGGTATCCGAGGTTGAACATAGGTAGCAAATTGGTATTTAAAAACTTAAGATCACAACTCACAATTTAATAAAAGGCAATGACCAATCCAATCAAAATTATGAAGTAAAAATAAGATCAATGTATAGAGAAATTCAAAAAAAATGGGCGTCTGATGTAAAATCAGACGTCTTAAGTGGTTGCTGCTATAGTGCAAGGCTTATTCTTCTCCTAATTTTGCCTTCTCTTTCTCTACCTTCTATCTTCTATGCCCACTCTTCTTCTTGCCTTCTGCTTTCTTCTTTTGTTCTTTGGCTTTCCTTTCCTTTGCTACAGTGCTGCTTCTTTCCTTTGGCTTCTGCCTCTTCTCTTCTGCACTTGGCTTTGGCTTCCCTGTCTTCTTTCTTCTTCCTCTGCAGTCTTCTTCTTCGGCTAAGTCCTTCCTTCTCCTTCCTTCCTTAGTTGCTCTTGTCTTCTCTTCTTTCTCTTCTTCAGCCTCTGCCCTGGATTTTCTTCTTCAGTCGCTCCTCTTCTTCCTTCTTGTCTCCTTAGCTTGGGATGCGGCTGCACCTTCAGCATCCACTTCTTGTTCCCTGAGCATGCACACGGAGCAAAACCTACCCCTACCCTCCCTCGCATCTCTCTCTCTCTATTTCGCTCTTAGGTTTACTCTCCCAGAGCTTGGTAATCAGGTCGGGTTTCACGCACCTGGGTCCAGGTGCACCGGCATGTAGTGCGCAAGGAGTGCTAGGTAAACGGGTCAGGTGCCAGGTCCACGGGGGCAGGGGGCACAGACGAGGCATGCGTATGGGCGAGGGACCTCACCCCATGTCATTTGGAGGCGATGAGCTAAGGACACAAAAATAATAAATATCACTCACCTCACTCTTGTGTTCACGAGGTGGGACTAAAAGTCCCACCCGCTTCTGCCGGCACCCGCAGGAGGAAAGTCTACACAATTGGAGTAGCTGGAAGCTTTGCTGCACCAATCACCTGGGGGTGTGCATGCACGAGACCAAACCACGTCTTCTGAACCTGGGCGCCTAGCACGCTGAAGCCAGGATCTACCTCTCAAGCGAGCTTGCTTCAGCGTCAATGGCGGGAGGGGGCTCAGACCTGTGATTCACAAATACGGCCTTGTATTCCTGTTAAACAACGGGGGAAGCTTCGCCGTGTCACGGCGAAGGTGAGGCTGGGTTGGCATGGCGCAGAACGGCCTAGGTGGGCGTGCCTAGGTCGGACTGTGACTGTGAAGGTGCGTGTGTTCGGTGGCAGTGTAGAGCGTGTGTGGCAGTTGGTGAAGGGGCGGAGGATGATCAGGGAGTGATGGCGAAGGTGATGAGGTCGGTGGCGAGGCGTGTGGAGTGGGGGAGTGACAGATTCGCCTCGTCGGTGGTCAGCCGAAGATGTGGGAGACGATGGTGGACAGTGGCTGTCAAGGGGTGTTTGCTGAAATTAAATGAGGGAAAATGAAGAGTGGGAGGAGAGAAACTTATCTGTAGGTATTGGGGTGAATGGGAGGAAAAGGAGACAAGCGGCATGTATGTGCCGCTGTTGAGGAAGAAAGCCCTGAGGTTAGGATGATGGCGACGAGGAGGAGGTCAGAGAGGCAAGCGCAGGTACGGTGCAATGCGAAAGAGTGAGACGAAGATCACTTTGCCACTGATATGGCAGTAGAGCGACGAGAGGAGAGAGGAGAGATCGCTGGAGCTTGTGGGCGATTGACTGGAGATGAGGAAGGTGGAAATTGAGGGGGTATCTACAGCCAAATCAAGCTTAGAAGATGCGTCAAGGACTGGGGGTCCTTTTATAGCTGTTGGCCGAACCTTTTGTGCTTAGAAGGCAAGCCTTCCAGCGCAATGGTCTCACCAGAGATGGAAGGTACCCAAGACACCCAAATCTCTCGAGCGTTCGCACTAGAGATTTGGTGTAAATCAAATATGGAGATCCTGTTCAGATAATGAAGAAATCCTCAAAGAATCTCCCTTCCAAATCTGGGAGGAGATCTCTGAGGATTCAAGGAGATATCCTCCTCAAATCCTCGCCAGAGTGGGATTCCTCCACTGTAATGGCAGAGGGACCTGAATGTAAGGGTGGAGAGGAAGTTAGGGGGGTCTGTGCAAGGATTTTCAAAAGTTAGGGGCTAGAATGTAATTAGGTGGATCATTTTGCGAAGTAGGTCAAGATGACCTTCCCTTAGGCCCAAATTTTGATAAAAACCTAATTTGGACATAAGGAATCCAATGGTGAAGTTGGATTTTATGTTTGTCCACGTTTGACTAGATATTTTGCATAAAAACCCAAATTAGGTCAGATATTGAGCTATGACCCTTACTTAGGTCAAAATAGGTTCCAAAGGCTAAATTGAAGGTCCTAAACTCTAGGAGATAATTTTTCATTAATTTTAGAGGGTTTGGTTGATTTTTATCATGACCAAAACCTTATGAAATTAAGTGGGTTTATTTTAGGGTTACAGAATGTCATTTAATTCTTAAATCTCACAATAACCCTTGTTTGATTGAACTATCCCACTTTTCCTCTGATTAAGTCCAATTAGCCTATGTTTAGCCCCTGAGAAATCCCGTTGATGTACTGCAATGGTAAAATTACAGTTTTACCCTTTAGTTCATGTTTCCTTCCCAGAATAGTAATCCCTTGAATTAGGCCTTCCTTTAGGTTATGTAGGAGCTTTTGTTTACTTTCTCAAGTTAAAATGAGTTAGTTAGGGCTCATGATGAGGTTCTCATCAGTCTCCCTAAGTTGATTGGTGTGCTTCTTAGATTTTCAGAAGTATTGATGTCTGACACGATGAAGTCCACCGAAAAGTAGAAATCACGGATCCGAATCAGAACATCCTCGAGAATTCCTCTGGGTGACTTGATTGATCAATCTGCTAACTACAAAGTCACCTCAGTTGGTTTGAGCTCAGTTTCCTCAAAATAGTCTAGTAGGGATGTAGGTATCAGGTTTATGGAGACTGCTAATTCCAACAATGCTTGATCGAATTCTAAATCAATGATCTTACAGGAGATCAAAGGGGTGCTACAATTTTTTGCTTTTTGTGGGAGTTTGCTTAAGATGATCAAGCCGACTTGCTCAAACAATATGATCGGACTCCCATCTTTGCTTCACAGCTTACGCTTTGGTATACATAAACTCTTTAGAAATCTTATATAAGTCGGTATGTGGCAAATTGCATCTATCAAGGGGATGTTTATCTGGACTTGCTCAAAGAGCTTGACTAAATCTTTCTCAAGTGCCATGGGTTTGGGTTTCCTCTTTCCCTTGGTCAAGGCCTCTGGGAATGGAACCTCTGCAGGTTCCTCTAGAATTGGTTCAGGTTCTGAATATAGGATAGGGTTATCCTGGATAACCAACCTAGGGCTAGGCTTTGAACTACCAGGCTAAGAGTGGCTCAGATAAGGTGGATCCTAAGTAGCCTTGCCATTACAAGTGGTAACAGAATTAAGTTCTGCCTGATTCTAGTTTGGAGTTGGTAGAAGTGGTGATTACTCCTAATATCCCGAGTGTGATGTCGAAGCTCCCATTCCGTAGGGAGATGGAGCAGAGGGGGCCTGATAAACATAGTGAACTTGGCCCTGATTTGGGTTCATAATGTGCCTCTAGTTCAGCACGTTATTCGGATTTGGTAGAGGCTGAGATTGAAATGCATCAGGTTGGCGAGAATTTTTCATCTATGGGAGTTGATTTCGAACCTCTGTGATCTCGTCATTGTGTTGTTTTTGCATAGTCGCATTAGATTTTTGAATGTCAACCAGGGCTTGTAGAATCAGAGTCATTTTCTCTTCCCTTGATGGCTCGGATTGGGCCTAGGCTGAGCAGGCTGATATGGGCATGGAGCTTGTCGTTGGGTGAAGTGATCGACCATGGTTCGTATAAAAAAATAGTTGTTGTTGTAGTATATGTCACAAATACAAACTATTATCGCATCAATTTTATTTAATTACATAATTTTTACTGGTTTATTCCAGGTCATTCACTAGGAGGCAATTATTGATATGCATCACTCTTTAAATCCAATATTATTCTTTAATTCCAAAAAGATCAATTTTGTGTACAATCATAAATGAATGAATTAATGAATGAAAGAATTAAGTTAATTTATGTATTGAAATGCTTGCAAACACAAATATACAAATAAGCATCAAACACTATACATATATACTATATACTATCTATTTATAACTTATAATAATAATACTTACATATATATATAATAATAAGTAATAATATATACTATACTAACTTAACTTAATATATTAACATATACAGTAACATATATAATTTGTACAGCGACAGATATAAACATTGTTAAACCTTAGAAAAACTATGTACAGAATCTAAGGTAAAAACTAGGGTCTATAGTGACACTTTATTCTATCTACAGTGACGGATAATTCTATCAGTAAAGCTATACTGTTATTTATATACATATATATCTCAAACATATGTTATACTACGTATACTTATTATTTACAGTATACATATACATATATATACTATATACACGCTTTTCTTCTTCTTTCTTCTACTTTCTCTTCTTAATCATAGCTCTCTCATTCTCTCTTCAATTTCAACACTTAGCCATTTTAGGTTTCACTCATTCACTCTTCTTAATCCCCTTATTAGGCCTTAATTCAAAAATTAGGTTTATTAGTTAGCGGGCGGCTTTTTTGAGGGATATACAGCACCCTCTCAGGTGGGACCAAACCTCTACTAAGAGCCACCCTAATTCATTAATTAGACCTCTTGATCCTGATTTAGGTTCATTAATGGGCTCATTCAAGCCCTTGCACAATGCATGGCTCCCAGCCATACACCATACATCGACGTCATAGATCAATGCCAATGCCATTCATGCTCATGGGATAAGAGGGGATCGGTAATTCGCACCCAGCGCATGTCGACTGAGGGGAGGGAATAACAAAATCAATATAAGCGCCCTTAGGTGCTTGTGACTTACTGATGTGCTAAATGTGTTGCTTCTCAACGTTAGAATTCCAACGCACAAGTTCTGATTTCATGATTTGGCCCTCGATTTGAGTGCCATAATTTATTATAAATTAAAATTAGGTTATATGATATTAAAGTATTTACATAATACTACAAAAATGTACAATTAATTTACAAAATTAATTATGTTAATTATATAAATAAATTAGCTAAAGTTTGTAAATAATTCAACCTGATTTTGGAATTTATTTCTTAATTAACGTATAAATTAATTAATGGATGGTATAATTGACCCTATACAGTATTGATATACATATTAAAGTATTTAATAAAGATTTTTATTGTATTTTACAACATTTATTTTGATTTTATTTACATTTAAATACCTATTTTCAGGTCATTTTACATATAAATTAGGTTTAAATAGTATAATACATTATAAATATAATTAAATTATCTTAATTTACTTAAAATACGTTAATACAAATGTACAGTATAAGTTAGTTCAATTATAACTTAAATTAGTAATTTATTTTAATTTAATCTAATAACTTAGCTAGTAACTTAATAAATTAATTATTTATTCTATGTACATAATTAAATTATGGTACAAGGTTTATAATATACATAATATACATATAAATATGTATGCACAATATCATTCATAAATATGTTTATTTATAGGTCTTTATTAATTTACTTAGAGTATAGTACATATAAGTTGGTATAATTAATAAATAATTATATAAGTAAGTTATATACAAAATAAGCTATCTTAAACATTTAAGTTACTTTATAGCATACATACATAAGTTATATATACATATTATATATCTATTGTACAATATACATTTATGACTTAGTATAAAGCTTATATTTACATGTATAAACCTAGTATACAAGGTGTTTTTGGGTATTTTTAGAGTTTTTTCACTTTTATGGGTTTTATATGTTTTATAGAGGTAAGGGATGAAAAAGAAAGAGATAGATGAAAAGAATAGATTATTTTTGGTATTTTTATGTTAAGGTCTTTTATTAAGTTTTAAGGTAGATTGAATTATCGACCGGTATGTTCTACCAAGTTGAGGATTCATAATACCATGAAACTTGGTATTTACTTGAAAATATACCTAATCTTCACTAAGATAGGTTTATTTTATTTTTTTGGATTTTTTATAGTATTTTTATTTATTTACAAAAGGAGTTCATTCTTGGCCTAAAAAGGGTTTTCAATAAGAACCTAAGGCCGTAGAATCCTAATTTAAAGAAAGAATAGGCAGTAAACTACCTCAATTGAGTCCTATGCATGTTCTACAAGATATGCAATCATAATCATGCTTTTTAACTCCATTTCCATATATTTCCATAGTTGGACAGTTAAGAACAAATATAGCTAACAAAGAGAGTTTAAAACAAGATATATGCAATCAAACGCAATTTAGAATCAATATCAGTACATGGATGCTTTTCTATATTATGTACAACACTGGAAACATGTCAACTAATTACAACAACTAAAATCCTAGCCTCTACTTCTCATCGATTCAGTCTAAACAACAATAGTAGCTGCTGCAGTAGCTGAATTAACAGTAGTTTAGCAAATCCATCAACTGCAGCACAGCAACAACTGCTGTTGGACCCTAATTACAACAACTAAAATCATAGCCTCTATTGCCCATCAATTTCAGTCTAAACAACAATAGTAGCTATTGCAACAGCTGAATTAACAGTAGTTCAGCAAATCCATCAGCTATAGCATAGCAGCAACTGTTGCTGGATTGTTCAGTAGTCTAAGAAGGTGCTCCAAACATCTTAAAATGTTCAAAATGGCTGCTACAGCTCTTGAATTGAAATTCTAGAGCCATAGCAGGTTTAATTAGGTTCAAAAATCCATCACAATACCAAATCTAGTCCTTGACCACATGCTTGAGTGAATCCAAATTCCTATATGATTTTCACCTTCCACTATTGACAATATAAAGGTGAATCATCATAATAGGGATTTAGCTCACTTGAATTCCTTTCCAGAAAACATCACAATCTTTTTTTAAAAAAAGGATTTACCACTTGAAAATCAATGGAGATTGAAATCCAACATTATAAAGTTCAGATAGAATCATCCTACTCTACTATAGGCAGTAGACTCAAGACAATCCAATCGAATCATGAACTTCATTAGGAAATCATGTTAAAACTCTCGAGTGCTTGAAGTAGGGGTGAATCCCTTAAAATGTTGCTGCTATAGCAGCTGTTCAATATATTGAAATGGGGGATTGGAATCAGAATTCTCAAATTCAAGCGATGAAAACCTTTTCAAAACATATTCACATAGTACAACCACCATCAAGACCTCAAAAACTCATGGATTAAGTCTGAAAACTCATCTACTTGTCGAGAAAACCAATTACAAATTCATATCAAAGATCCCTAAAAATATCTTGAAGCCTTAATGTGCATATCACCTTACATTATAGACAATGCAAGGTGAGGTTGCAAATTAAGATTTCAATGGGAGAAATTCACATCACAAGCGTCTTAAATAAACTCTAAAAAGTTTGGGATTATTTCCCTCTTGAGGGAAGCTTGAAAATCACATAAAATCTTATTTATCCTCTCTCTTGTGCCATAGACTGCACGGAGAGAGAGTCTAAATCTCACAATGCAAAGCACTGAAAATAAACCCCAAATTATCATATTTTCATTCAAAACCAAAGGAGGAACTTGGTGGAAAAGTGAGTGGGTGAAGAGTCCCTCAAATGGGTTGTGAGTGCTCAAATTTGATCTAAATGCCCAAGAGCATCAGATCTGATTTAATGCTTTAATGAGTGGGTGGATTGCAGATTAAAAACTAAGGAAAATCAGAATGCGAAGTGAAAACATGAGGAGGGGGAGTCAATGATCAGTGAATGGTGGTGGATTCTTCTCCTCTAATCTGAAAAGATCAGGGGAGGTGCAGGATCTATTCTATCTCTACTTCCAATTTACTCTAATAGTCATGCATCAGCAGATCAGCAATAAATCTTACTCTAATCAGATGAATGGGACCTTTGGATCCAAAGCTGACGACTAAGGAGGAACAATGGGGGCATATCTCTAGTGAAGGAAAAGCTCTCTAGTGAAGCTTCAGGGTCATCCTCAGGCGTACGTCATCCCTAGCAATGAGGAGGAAATGGTGGTGAAAAACCACACCACTGTCACTGATGTGGCGATTGAAAGGGTTAGGGGAGCTGGAGAGGAGGAAGGGATTGGCCTCAAGGAAGTAGGACAGGAGGTCGATAGCGTGCACGCGGTTAGTGGAGGTGCTTAAGTAGAGTGAGATAGTGAATCAGGTCATCTCGCAGTGGAATTAGGCTATTAGGGCGTGGGTGGTCTTGATGCGAGGAGAGGAGCGCGCGCGAGATTAAATCAAATTACAGCCGTTAGATTGGATCTAGGGATAGGGGTGAAGCTACGCATCGATTCATGCGAAGCTTCCAATGAAAACAAGCCATCAGATCGTGGGAACAAAGATTGGACATTTCGGATTATTTGAGTTTTTTGCGGTGAACAATGGCACGAAGACCTTCAGGTGGTGCTGGGTCTTTTGGTGAAATTACGTTAGAAGCCCCTGCATGAAGGGGTAGAAAAATTATACAGAGGCCCATTAGTGGTAAGGAAAGCTATCAGAGCAGTCCTTAGGATATTGCAGATAGGTCCTAGAGGGCTACAAATAGGTCCTTGGAGGTTTTCTAGTGAGTGAAATGTAATGTACTAAGGACCTAAATGTGAATCTTCTAATGCAAGGTTCTAATGATGTCCAAATGCACCCAAGTTTTTATTGAAACTCAATTGAACATTTTAGAAGTTAATTTTACTTTTGATTTGAAATTTTGAGCTTATTTATGTGTTCAATTTGCAATTGGATCACCATTTAACCTTTTTTAATAGAATATCTCATTTAATGACCTAATTATGCATTTTTAGCATAAAATTGATGTTTTAGGTCTTTTTCTCTATTTCCCATACTTAATCTTTTTTATGTGTTAATTTGATAGTATTTAACCTAGTTTCTAGCTTAACTTAGGCAATTTAGCCATGATGAGTAGTAACTCATCATGGGGTTGGAATTGAGATCTCGGATTTTGATTATTCCTTAACCATGCCATCCAGGGTTATACGTGTTTGAGAATGGATCATTCTGGATGACATGGAAATCCTCTTAGGTCTGAGGAACTCCAAAGAAGTCAGAGTATAGGGGTTTAGAGTTCCTCTAACTAAAGAAGGTAGTTCCAGAGTTTCCTCCGAAACCAAGATCAGATGGGAGTGGATGAGTCCATCACATGATGAGAGAGTGGTGATAAATGTTATGCACAGCCTTCCTACCGGAGGGTGGTTGCGCATACGTGCTCTGCTGTGCCGAGTTGGCTCTCTGTAGATGTCAAGTCAATTCGTCCACCTTCTTCTCGATAATAAAGAACTTGTCTAGGCAACTAGCCATTAGTTCTAGATCAACGGATGAGGATAGACATTGAGTCTCGTGTGCCCCTCTCATGTTTCTCAATGCACGAGTAGTCGTCCGGTTGAACATACCAATAGATTCATTATTTATGGAGTTCTCGTACATATTCTCGAGAATCTCCCAAACGTCATCTTCATGTTGACCCATGATGCTTCCACCACAGGTTGCATTGACAAAGAGCTTGATGTTGTAATGGAGACCATGGTAAAAAGGCTGGACTTGTTCCCACTTTGGAACTCCGTGGTGGGGGTATCTCTGCATGTGATTCAAAAATTTGTCTTAGGCCTCATGAAGTGGTTCTCCTGCATTTTGCGAGTAGTGTGTGATTTGGTGCCTCAAAGCATTTGTCCGACCAATGTGGAAGAATTTCTATAAGAATTCATTTTTGGAGTTCCCCCTATGTGTTGATTAGATGGGTTAGAGTCTGAAACCAATTGGCAGCTGACGTCGTCAAAACACGTTAAGTTAAATCCGTCGTTATAGCATGCGTTTACGACATCAATTTTAAATGAAGATATGGATTAGGTGAGTCCAAGTGTCGAACACGAGGAGGCGTGAAATCGGATTAGTTTGTCGCTTTAAGGTGTCACAAAAATGATTGTTTTGTTTGCTTGGGAAAAAATGAAAGAGAGAGAGAGTAGGGTTAGAGACTTGAGATTATATCATGGTAATTACTTAGCTAAACATGAAACATGACATGATGAAATATATTATGCAAATAGAGTTGTTTTACAATTACAATGATAGGGGAAAGCTTAAAATAATGTAAACATTAAACAGGGTAGAGAAATGCAAAAGGGAGAGGCAAGCTAGCCATGGTGGTGGATGGGGCTTCTGTCGACGGCTCGACAACTCGAGGAGAGTGTGAAGTGTGCTTGGTAGAGCTAGGAAGGGATGCTCATGAATGGAGTAGGTGTGGGGGTTTTTATAGAGAAGGAAGGGTTTCTAAATCAAGCAGGGGTTTTAGCAACGTCCAAAACGTCTCTATACCCCTTCCAAAATGTCGGTGAAGACTCCCTCCCACCGGTCCATGCATGTACGCATTCTTCTTCCTCCATGCGATTCATGTACATGCAACATAGGTCGTCATCGCACCTTGAGTGCTGCTTCAGATCACCCCTTGCACGCTTTGCGTGCATGTTAGATGCGTCATTATCGCATGTGTATGCATTGGGCGCATGAGAGCTTACTGTGTAGCCTGCCTCAGGGCCGTTCGATGGTGATCAAATAGTTCTAATCGGGTGCGGTGCAGGTTGGAGCATGATTTGGGGGCACAGCAGAGCTCGAAGGCTTGCCGCTTGCGTGTGAGGTGGAGGCATGCCCGCTATGCAACACCCATGATAAGGTCGCGAGTGTTGTGGTCCCTCAGCCATCCGATTGAAGATCAGATGGTCATGGTTGATCCTGCATACGATGAAGAGGAGTGAGTTGTGTGATGGAGGATGGTGCGGGAGCGTGGATACACAACATGTGGCCCTCTTTGGGTAGTTGATCATCATATCAATGGCCAGAACTTGCTGGGCTTATTGTGGGAGCTATAGAAATCAGATTGAGGTGATTTTGAGTCCATTGGACTTTGTTCATCAATCTGGATCCATCCATGAGTCTGATTGCTCATCTGAGGCTTATTTCAACATGCACTTGTACACATGGCCGTTAAACATTGATTATAAGCAATCTCAACTCATTATGCAGGCAATACTCCTAAGCCCATTATGATATGTCATTAATGCACATATACCCTTAAGATTGACTTTAGTTGATGGAATTATCATTATTAAATGTAGAGTCATCATACCCCCATGCTCATCCCTTGCTAGTCCCTAGCAAGGTTATCCTAGCTATTATTTTTAGCTGGAATTAGGGATCGATCGCTTAAGCATATGCTACTTGTCAACAGGAGGAAATTTATACGAAGAACCTAATCCACAGAGACTAAACAGTGCTCGGGTGCCTGCCAAAATGCAGACTGCCCAAGTCCTTGCTTTAAATTTAAGCACGCATATATATATGCATATATATATTTTTCTTTTTCATCTTTCTTAATTTTTTTGGATTTTTGGAGTTGAGTGTCTGGGTAACTTTTTACGGCTACCCAACCCACCCATAACTCGAAAAAGACTCTAACTGCAAAGCATCTTGGTATGAAAATTGTGATAGACTCACCCAACGGTAATTAAACAGACTTCGGGTTTCTACACCCCTAGGTGACCTGAAAAGAAGATGATGCCTAAATGTGTATATATTCGACCAGTAGCTTTCTCCCTACTTTTATTTTGTGTAGGGTCAACACAAGGGTGTTTCCAGTGTATATCTCCCCGGATTGTTCTACTTCCCCACTTCTTCCTTAAGTATTTTGGTTTTTTTTTGTGCATTTTAGGAGCAGGGATTTAGACAAATGACCAATGGGTTGTTACCCACGACAACTTGCCAGCTATACTCGTGCGGTGAAGTGTGGCTTATTTCTTTTTCTCATTTTTCTTTTTTTTTCTTTTTCTTTTTTTTTTAAGTAGGTGGCTTCCCTGAACTAAGATTTACCTAGAGGCAATAGTAAAAGAGAGTGATCCTATGGTTGGGCTCTAGACAACAGGCTAATGGGCTGTTACCCATGACAACTTGCTAGCCATACCACCCTAGAAGGTTCATTAGCTACCTAATTTTCTGTTAGAATCATTGAGGAGTGAGTTAGTGCAAAATGTGTGCAGATGCTTAGACTGAGAATCCCCCCGAATCAGAGGGCGGGTTGATAAGTCGTATACTTATCACCCTACTTTATTGATCAGATTAATATAAATTAAGGTGGCGAGGACTCGAGATCAAATCCATATTTTAGTGGACACCTGGACTGATTAAGCCTGATGACCTGAAAAGTCTAAGTGTTTAGGTTCTTAACGTATTATTTCCTACAATTGACAAGCTTCTAATGCCTAAGTTTTCTTTTCCTAATTCTTTTTTTTATCACAATATAATTAAAAAATTCAAGCTGATGGTATGAACTCAAAAAATATGAATTTACCACCCCCCCATGCTTAAGTTGGACAATGTCCTCATTGGAAGATAAATGTATGCAAGGGAGTAAAGAAAGAAATCACCTGAGTTTAGCTATGTGTCCGGTTAGCCTGAATCTTCTGGGTTGCCTCCTAGGAAGCGCTGAATTTATTGCCTCCAGCTGGTTGCAACTCTGGTTTAACCCTCAATGAGGGTTACAACTTCCTTTGGGGGGACCTGGGCAAGAAAGTGTTTTAATCTTTGGCCATTGACTGTAAAGGTTTGCTTAGTTTTAGGATCATCAATTTCTATCGCCCCATTTGAGAATGGTCTGACCACCTACTAAGGTCTCGTCCACTTAGATCTTAACTTCTCGAGGAAGAGTTTGTGTCGCACATCAAAGAGCCAGACTTGTTGATTTGGCTCAAAGGTTTTCCTAGTGATATGCCAGTCATGGACAACTTCCATCTTCTCCTTGTAAAGTCTACTATTCTCATAAACGTCCTGATAAATTTCTTCATGCTCGGAGAGTTGGAGCTTCCTTTAAGATTTGGCCAAATGGGAATCCATATGGCATTGTTTGATAGCCCAGTATGCTCAGTGCTCTAACTCAATTGGAAGGTGGCAAGCTTTGCCAAAGACCAATCGGTATGGTGACATGTCAATCGGGGTCTTAAAAGCGATCCTATATGCCCATAGGGCATCATCCAATCGTGTCGACCAATCCTTTCGGTTAGGTCTCATGGTCTTTTTCATAATATTCTTGATTTGTCTGTTTGAGATATCAGTTTGCCTATTCGTTTGCGGGTGAAATGAGGTGGCAATGCAGTGAGTAACCCCGTATTTCTTGAGTAAAACATGAAACTAGGCATTGATGAAGTGGCTCCCACCATCACTGATCATGGCCTTGGGTATCCCAAATTAGGAAAGATGTTCTTTTTCACAAAGTCCATGACGGCCTTATGATCGCATTTCTGGGTTGGCATGTCTTCGATCCATTTCAAGATGTAGTCGACTGAGACCAGTATATATTCGAAGCAGTTTGATGGAGGGAAGGGACCCATGAAATCAATGGCCTAAACATCGAATATTTTGATGACAAGAATGGCTTGTAGAGGCATCATATCCTTTCTAGTCATGGTCCTTAAAGTCTAGCATCTATTGTAGGTTTTAGCAAAGCTATGTGTGTCCTTGAATAGTGATGGCCAGTAAAAACCAGACTGCAAAACCTTTGCAACCGTCTGTTTCCCAGAGAAGTGGCCACCACAAGCTTGGTCATGATAGAAGGACAACACACTTTGGACCTCCTCCTCAAGTATACATCTCCTAATGATTTGATCAAAACAGAGTCTAAACAGCAAGGGGTCATCTCAAAGATAGTATTTGGCCTCTGCCAAGAACTTATCTTGTTGCTGTCTAGACTAGCCATGCGGAATCTGCCCCACCACTAGGTAATTAACCAAGTTGGCATACCAGGGAGACTTTTGGCTTGTACAACTAGGATTTGCTCATCAGGAAATGTATTAGTCAAAGGTGGTGAAGGTCCAATGTGCTCCAGGAGAAGTCAGGATAAGTGGTCAGCTACAACATTCTTGGATCCGGCCTTGTCATGTATTTCTAGGTTAAATTCTTGTAGGAGCAAGATCCATCAGATTAGCCTGGGTTTAGCATCCTTTTTGTCTAACAAGTGTCGGATAACTGAGTGGTCAGTATAAATGATGACATGGGATCCCAACAGGTATGATCTAAACTTTTCTAGTCTGAAAAGTACAGCAAGAAGCTCCTCCTCTAATACAATGTAGTTCCGTCGAGTGTCATCCAAGGTTTTGCTCACATAGTAGATCACCATGGGTTTCTTGTCCTGCCTCTTTCCTAGGACGGCCCCAACGGCAAAGTCTGATGCATCACACATTATCTCAAAATCCTGGGACCAGTCTGGGGGTTGTAAGATAGGCACAGTCGATATTGTGTCCCTTAGAGTGGTGTAGGCTTTGATGCACTATGGTGTCATGTCAAAGTGTACATTGTTGGCTAGAAGGTCAGTTAAAGGCTTGGAGACCTTGGAGAAGTCTTTTATGAACCTTCTGTAGAAGCCAACATGTCTTGGAAAAGATCTGATTTGTTTAACCAAGCTTGGAGGTGGAAGTTTGGAGATTAAGTCAACTTTAGCTCAATCGACTTCTATGCACCGATGTGAGATGATGTGACCAAGGACAATCCCTTCTTAAACCATAAATGGCTCTTTTCCTATCTTAAAATAAGGTTGACCTCGATACATCACTTCAGGATTTTCTCCAGGTTGCTAAGGCAATGGTCGAATGAGTCTCCAAAGACGGAGAAATCATCCATAAAGACTTTTAAATATTCACCCACCATCTCTGAAAAGATGGCTAACATGCAACACTGAAAGGTAGTAGGTGAGTTACATAACCTGAATGGCATGCGAAGGAATGCAAACATGCCATACAGGTAGGTGAACATGGTCTTCTCTTGGTCCTCGGGTGCAATAGCAACCTGGTTATATCCTGAATATCCATCCAGGAAGCAAAAGTATTTCTCCCCTACCAAACATTCGAGAATATGGTCAATGAATGGATGAGAGAAATGATCCTTCTTGGTAGCTTCATTGAGCTTCCTATAGTCATTGCATACCCGCCATGCAGTGGTGGTGCAGGTAGGGATGGATTCGCCATGGTCATTTGTGACAACGATGAGCCCAGCCTTCTTTGGTACCACTTGAGTAGGGCTCACCCAGGGGCTGTCGAAAATCGGGTAGATGATTCCCACATCAAGTCATTTGATGATCTCATTTTTAACGACCTCTGACATGGTTGGATTTAGTTTCCCTTGCATCTGGCGAGGAGGTCAAGCCTCGTCTTCCACATAGATTTTATGTATGCAATAGCTAGGACTAATGCCTCTTAGGTCAAAAATTATCCACCCAATTGCTTCCTGATATTCAGAAAGAGTTGTAGTCAACCTAAGTTCTTGGTCCCTAGTCAGGTGTGCATTGATAATCACAGGGAAGATGTGATCAGGTCGTAAGAAGACATACTTGAGGTTATTGGGCAGAAATTTCAATTCAAGTGCAAGTGGTACAATATTTAATGGGTAAGGGAAAGGAGGGAGTTGAGTGATATTAATCTCCTCAAATGGAGGTTGCTGGTGGAAATCAGTTCTGTAGAGTTTTGCAACCTCCAGAGATTATGGTGAGTCAGGGTAGTCTAAAGCTAGTTGAGCTAGATGGTCCCCTAAAGAGCTTGCTATTAGGCATTCCTCAACTAAAGTTTCCACGGGATTACATTCCTCGACCCAACAGCAATCGAAAGACTTTGTTGCCTTGAAGATATCCAATTGCATCTTCCTATCTCCAAAAGCAATCTCCATACATCCCATGTCACAATCGATGTTAGCCTTGGCTGTAGCCAAAAAAGGTCTGCCTAGGATGATGGGTGTGTTTTGTAATTGTTTGGGGACCTCCATATCAAGGACCAAGAAGTCAACTGGGAAGTAGAAGTCCTTAACCTGAACAATTACATCATCAACTACCCCTTTTCGGGTTTTCACAGATCGGTCGGCCAATTGGATAGTCACATGTGTAGGCTTTAGTTCTCCAAATCCAAACTGGTGGTAAAGGGTAGTCGAGATCAGGTTTATCGAAGCACCTAGATCAAGGAGCACTCAATTAAAGGTCAAATCCCCAATATTACATGTGATCAAAGGTGCTGCAGGGTCAGTCCTTTTTGGAGGTAGGCTACTCAATATCACCGAACTAGCCTACTCAGATAGCACTACCTTCCTAGGTGCTTGCGTTCTTGGCTTACGCTTGGGTGTGCAAACATCCGTCAAAAACTTTGCATAAGCTGGGATATGTTTGATTGCATCGAGGAGTGGCATATTGATCTGTACTTGTTTGAATATTTCTAACAATCCTCATTTTCAGCCATGTTTCTTTTTTTCTTGGCCTTATCCAAGTTATCAGTGTATGGAATTTAGATTTGAACCGAGTCAAGTTCTTGATCCTTGGGTTCTTCCCACTCGTCTTTAGAATTAACTATCTCAGGTAGTGTAGTCACAGGAGGAGCTGGCCATTTGGGATCCTGGGTTGGGTGCCACTTCTTAAGGTAACCACATTGGCTGAGGCATTGGGACTAGGGTTAGGTCCTTGAGAAAAACAAGAAGCAGCAAACCCAGGGGGTGTCTGTGGGGCTTGTAGAATCACATGGGCTTGCCCCTGATTTTGTTGGAACCCTTGAGGATTGTCACCTCTATTCATGACATTCCTCGGGTTTGGTTGTGGCTGAGATGGAAGGGATCCCTGTTGTTTCTTATCCAGTAGCTGACTCAATTGTCCCTTCACTAAAGCCATCTCTTCCTGATGTTTCTGATTCATATCAGCCATCATCCTAATCAAGGTGTCCAATTGGTTTCATTGTGTAGGAGCCACCCTATTCTTGTTATAGAGTGGTCTAATAGGTGGACCTTGCTGATAGGAGGAAGGGTTTGGCCTGGGTTGGTTCTAGAATTGGTTTGGTTTTTGGTTTGTCTAGGAAAACTTTGGGTGATTGCACCATCCAGCATTGTAAGTGTTAGAGAAAGGGTCAGGATTGGAGTAACCTTGGATGGCACTAGCATCTTCCAAGGTAGGAGGTGCCGAAGGGGAGGGGAAAGAATAGTCAGGGTGCGAGGGAGCATCGGTCCCTCCATGGAACATAGGCAGGGGTTGTTCCAGGTGTGTTAGGTCAACATTGTGATCTCCCTTTGCTAGGGAGAAAGTTTGCAACGGGGTCTGGGATTGATTCAGAAGCTTGTCAATTTTCTTGTCTACCATCTCAAATCAATCCAGCTTCTTTGCTATGATGTCCATGTCAACCATCCCTAAATTTGTTTGCACTTCGTAAATCCCACCACAGGGTTGACTGGACCTGTTGAATTGGGTCATGGAGGCATTATTAAGCGAATTCTCACTCATGAACTCAAAGAGTTCGAACACGCTTTCCTTGTCTTTGTTCAAAAAATTACCTCCACATGAGGCATCAACAAAATTCCTAAGATTATTGTCTAGACCATGGTAGAAGATCTGGGCCAATTGCCACCTTGGAACATCATGGTGTGGGCATTTCCTTAGTAATTCATTAAATCTTTCCCATGCCTCATGAAATTGTTCCCTACCTTGTAGTCTGAATGCGGTAATGGCTCTTTTAAGGGAATTGGTTTTACCTATGGGGAAAAGTTTCTTCGAGAATGCATGCCTCAGTTCCTCCCAGGTGGAGATGGATCTCCCTAAGGTTCTAAGCCAATGAGAAGCTTTGTCTTTTAGGGAGAAAGGGAACATCTTAATTAAATAATAGCTAAGCTGATGTTCCTTGGTTTCTTAATCTGGGAGATCCAGTCTAGGTCCCTAGGTGTTGGAAGGGGTCCTCATTTGAGGTCCCTTGAAAGTGGCTTTGAATTAAGCTAAGGACATTAGGTTTTAGCTCAAAATCATCTCCCCCTTCAGGGACCCTAAGATGTGGCTTGATCCGGATAGCAGACAGATCGTAAAAATCATGGAGAGGCCTTGGTTGGCCCTCAGGAGATTGTGGTGGGTTAGGTGGGTTTAGTGGGGGTTGCCCTTGAGGGTTCTGCAATAGATGTATGGCTTGCATGATGGTTTGGATCAACTATTGTTGGAGTTGGTGGTTGGCAAAGATTTGAGCCTGAATGATGGCCATAGCATTGGGTTGAGGTTGGTCCTCAATCTCATCAATTCTTCGGTCAACCATTTCCTTAATCCCATCCTTTGAAAAATCAGGTCTCCTCTTGATCTCCCTTTCTAAAACAAATAACTTAGGATGAAGTGATCGTCTTCCGTGCATACACTAGAGAAGAACAGGGAGGGGCGTGGAGAGAGACAGGTGCGAGAAAAGTGTGTGCACAATCAAGCAAACAAGTCTAGTCCCTATAACGTAGACCTAAGCGACCTAAAAGTCTTAGAAAGAGTAATCAAGTCTGCAAGCACTTAAACTTTCCTTCTCAAAGTTAATCTGGCCAGGTTGATTACTAGTTGATTGAGAGGAAGGTTCTTCCTTTGAATCACACCGCCGATTCCTTTATACCCCAAAACCGCGATCATTTGACACTTCCCCGCAACCTAGAGATCAGATTTCACGATCGGAATTAAGGCCAAGCACTTAACAAACCCAATCACTCTTCCATGACTTAGATTAGTCCTACCTAGGGCACGTCTACTCCATTTTAATATGGGGCTAGGTTAGTGCCTGTGCTCAAGATATGTGATGAGGCGTTGTTGGGGGTTGTACCTCTTAGTTAATCCAATTGAGCATGTGTGTGCACTCAATAAAACATGGTTTTCAAGCAAGCTGTTTAGGATGTGGTGTTTTTTAATGATTCGTCCTTGCTTTAGTGATTTTTAGGGTTGAAATTTCTCAATGTATTTAGACAATGTTTAAGTAGACACACAATGCTTTGCACACAATGGATGATAGTCGATTTCCTTTTGAGAGAATGATGTGGCCTTAGAAAAACAACCCTAATGTATTCACCCTAAAGTTCATGCAATTCTATTAGGTGAATTGATTTTAGTTGAAGTGATGCGGCCAAATACAAAGCACGGGTGGCTTCAGAAACACCACTTGAAAGGAAAAGAACACTCTAAAAAGATTTTCTTCAAGAACATTGGAGTGTATTTTTTTTTGCTTGGGTGATGGATTTAAGATGTGGGTCAAGTAATCATTCACCATGCCATTTTTTGAATTTATATTCTTTTGGATTTTTAAGCAAGCAAATAATCAACTAATATAGGGTTTACGCACGAGCCTAGATGCAATTCTTTTTTTTCTTAGATAATGGGGAGATGAGACTACGCTAGGTCAAGTGATACTCACAAAAGTTCTTCACCGCACTTTACTCCGACTCTACCAATGTGGATCGCTCTCTTCTCACCACCGACGCACTGAGTTCCTGCGACCAAAGAAAGAGAGAGAAAAGAGGGTTAGAAATGTGAATACCAATGCAAGGATAAAAGCGACAAAAAGATCTGTTGCCTCCCCGGCAACGGTGCCAAAAACTGACATCGTCGAAATGTGTTAAGTTAAATCCGCTGTTATAGCATGTGTTTACGACATCAATTTTAAATGAAGATATGAACTAGGTGAGTCCAAGTGTCGAACACGAGGAGGCGTGAAATCAGGTTAGTTTGTCGCTTTAGGGTGTCATAAAAATGATTGTTTTGTTTACTTGAGAAAAAATGAAAGAGAGAGAGAGAGAGTAGGGTTAGAGACTTGAGATTATATCATGGTGATTACTTAGCTAAGCATGAAACATGACATGATGAAATATATTGTGCAACTAGAGTTGTTTTACAATTACAATGATAGAGGAAATCTTAAAATAATGTAAACATTAAACTAGGGTAGAGAAATACAAAAGGGAGAGGCGAGGCAGCCACGACGGTGGATGGGGCTTTTGTCGACGGCTCGACAACTTGAGGAGAGTGTGAAGTGTGCTTGGTAGAGCTAGGAAGGGATTCTCATGAATGGAGTAGGCGTGTGATAAACACATATAAATTCATCATAAAATGCTTATTTATGATAGTTCCTAGGCCTAGCATTGCATATCATGATATAAATATTGCACAAACATCCATTGCATTGCATTTAGGATAGTTGTATATTATGTGCATTAATTCTATCATTTTACATGGTCAGGAGGTAGTGTGACATTTTTACAGGACTCGGATGAAGAATCCAACCGTATGGATAGATTCAGAGCGACGATCGTAGTCCGTCAACGCGAGAATCACCCTGATCATTGCTCTGTAGCACCCTCTACAAGAAGAAGAAGACGGACGGCCCAAATGGCGCCACGTGGCACCATCTAGGCCGCCCCACCTAAGCCAAGGCGTCCCTAAGCCTGCCACAAGATCAGATCCCAGCCATTGGATCTTGATCCAACGGCTGAGAAGCTTCCTCCACCACATGCCATAAGACGCCTGCTCGACGCATTCGATGACTTGGCGCATTGGCTAGAGACTTGGAGTGCAAACCGACGACCACCGTTCGAGTCCCTGTATGCTTCCTTATTTTAGAGGCGCGTATCCAATTTGGATAAAGATCACACGATCTTGATTGGGCAGCCTTGATGAGGCATGCAGGCGATCTGATCTGAAGGATCCAACGTCTGCATGCAGGTGCAAAGACCGTGCGTTTTGAATGAGCAGGCGTGCAACGATTGGATGCGCGATCTTCAGCCATGCAATTAGGACCCTCTGATGTGCATTCAATGGCCCTTACCCTTTCAACCTTGCGCCAGCTACTGCGTGCATGGGTGCTGCGTGCGAGGGTGGATCTGCAGCAACACATACGTGGGACTTTAGTGACACTTGCAGCTGTCACTAAATTGCCTGCGTAGTGAGTGTGCCAGCCAAGGCAATGAAGAGGTGCGTATCTTCAGCGACAGCGCGAGTGGCCTTTAGTGACACTTCTAGCTGTCGTTCAATGTCTGTGCGTGGGATTCTCTTCTTCCCACCCACTATATAAAGGCCTACACACCCCCCTTACCAAGCCATCTCTACCTACTCTACTCCCACCTACTCCCAAGCTCTAGCAAGCTTACCAACGCTCTATTAGAGTTTGCTCTCAAGCTCCCAAGCCACCTATTAGTGTAATGAGACTCTGCCCCACCAAATACTCCAACTTCCCATCCCCATTCATAGGTTGCCTTGGAGCCATCCTCCCACCTCCATTCCGATAGCAGATCATCTTCGCCTTCTCACCTCCATTCCGGAGCTGTGTTGAAGCTTTCCTTTACCCAACGTCCTTCAGCTTCTCACCTCCATTGTCCTGCTTCCCAACTCCTTCATCCGAGCTTTTTCCAGGCACCGTCATCTCACCGAATAGCCGCTTCGAGAGATTTCTTCTCATCTCCCCCACTTTTTATGTTTTCTAGATTATTGTAATTGACATTCATGCAATATATCATATTCGATTCTATCTCTCTCTTGTGATCGATTGTCATTTTATTTCAAAAATAAAAAAAATAACAAAACCCTAAAACACCAAAAAGAAACAAATCGAAGCGTGGTTTTCATACAAAGTAAACGTCACCTCCCTATGTTCAACCTAAGACTCCCTTGGAGTTTCAGTATAAATTATATTTGATCACAAGTTTTGCAACTACAGCGACAAGTTACTCGTAACCCTAATTTCAAACACGTGAAACCCGTGCGATCATTTTGGCATTGTTGCCGGGGAGGCAATGGAATTTACTTTATTGTTTTCTGCACTTCTTTGCATTTACATAGCACTAACCTTGCTTATCTCTGATCTATTGTCTTGCAAGCACCCTAGCATGGAGATCCAAGTGCAGTAGACTGGAGTAAAGTGTGGGTAGAGTGTTTGTTAAGTGTCCCCCACATTCCCCCTCCACTAGTTCATTTCGCCACAATCATAACCAAGACCTAATCTACTTAGGTGTTTGCATAAACCCTAGGATAGACTTTGTTTGTCATGTTTGCCACCTTCACCAATCTCACCCACATTTTATAAAAAAAAGCAACAAGATACTTTTTGTGGGATGAATCAATTTTCACACTTTATACACCCACATCAGAGGCACATAACCTAACTTGATTTTCATCTACTCAACTGGGATTCTGACTTATGGACCTGATACACTAATTCAACACATAACTAAAAGGATAATCATATTAGGTTAATCACTTTTTGTGTGCCTTAATCGGTGGTGCATTTGAGCTGATTGATTGAATTGTTTGGGCCACACCACCTGATCTAAAAGAGGTTCATTTTGTAGTTGCCCAATAGGATTCAATAACTAGGTCAAGCCAGGCACTCCATATTATGCTTGATTTCTAAAGGAAAATATTTGAACACGTGCTTTTAAAAACAAACTTGGTTTGCCTCACAAAACTTTGTTGGAAACACCTAATATTTGAATCCTAAAAGCTATTAAGCAATATTCGAACCCCAAAACTCACCTCATCATTAATAATCTTGCTTGAAAACCTCTTGGTTGTACACATTCACACATTATCAAACAAATCATTAAGGGCACAACCCATTAAGGGCCCACCACATTCCAGAAGCACCATTGTCCCAAGCCTAACTAAAATTGAGTAGACATTGGCTCTAAGGACTGGTTCGCTCTACGGGATCTAGATTGAGATTATTCACAATTAACTTTTTTATACTAGTCAATCTGATGTCTAGCTAGGCGAGTAGCGTCAAACGACCGTGGTTGGGGGGTACGCTAGGAACTGGAGGTGCAAGCAAAGGAAGAACCTTCTCCCTAGTCCCTCCCTCTAACTGGTTGGATTGCCTGGACATAAGTAGAGTAAATCGTCCATAGTCTTAGGACAGATTCTAAGAGTCTATAGACCTTTAGGCTACCGAACCTAAGGATAGGCTTGCATTTTTGTGCTGTAGGGCTTCTTCTTTTCCCCGTCCTTCTGACTTTCTTCTAGTGTATGCTTGGAAGGAGGCCATTGAACCCTAGATTGGAAGGACCTTTAGACCACTCTCAGAGGTGGAGGTTCAGCTTTAGCCAAGCAGATCCCATGGCTAATCAACAACCACCTCCCCCGCCCCCGAACCAGCAGGAGCTGATTCAGAGGAAGTTAAAAGAAATGTAGTAGATGCAGCAATGGTTCCAACGTATGAATGGTCAGGGCACTCGGCCCTTGAAGGATTTTTATGATCCTTCAAACTATGGGGAATGTCCCGGTGTCATGCTTCCTGTTGGGGACATAGAAATCAAGCCCCAAGTCTTAAGCTTGATTAAGCATTTTCATGGGCTTGGCTTGGAGGATCTGACCACTTTGGTTCAAACCACCAAAGCAAGGAATGTGAACAAAGAGCAAATGATCATGAGGCTCTTCCCCCACTCTCTCAAGGATAAAGTCGCACATTAGTACCAGACCATAGGAAGGCCGATAAAAACTTGGGTTGCTCTTAAATCGGCTTTCTTGAGGAAATTCTTCCCTACCAGAAGGACCAATGCCTTGCGACAGGAGATTACCACTTTTGCCCAGTGGCCGAGGGAACTGTTTCATGGTGCCTGGGAGAAATTCTAGGAACTTTTGAGGATGCGTTCGCACCACGAGGTGCTAAAATGGATACTGGCGTAGATTTTCCATCACGGGTTGGTTGAGCAACTCCATAACCACATGGACGCTTCATGCGAAGGCAATTTCCTCAATAGGGATGCAGATAGCGCATATGACCTATTTAAGGAAATGAGTGAGAACTCAATTAATCATGCCTCCAAGGATGCATTCAATCGGTCCCAATAACCCAGGTCAAGTGCTAATGAGATCCAGGATTCTCATTCATTTGACATAAAATTGATTTGTAATAAACCTGATAAAATGGACTTGGTTGCTAAGAGAATGGAAGAATGAATGTTTGGGAATTCAGGAAACACTTCTATACCTACTCAATCCCAGAATTAGGGATTCCATTCCTTACGAGCTCCCATGGGTCAGGAGTTCATGAACCAACTTGAATCGGCTCAACCTGTGAGCTAGGATTTCTAGGAACCTTATGGGTTCCAAACTGGGGCCTTTGATCCCAGTTTTTCTGATCCTTTCTTCTCTCCATCCTCGTCCTATGAGGATGCATATGCAATGCAAGAGAATGTTAGGTCCAACCTGTATTCCAACACTTATAACTCGGGTTGGAGGAGCCACCCTAGCTTCTCCTGGAAAAGTCAGGGGCAACAGACCCAAACTCGACCCATCAACTATGCATCTCAAAGACCTATGGGTCAAGGTCAAGTATACACCCAGTTGCCCCCGAGACTGGTTACTAAGCCATCTTGGAATGCCTAACAATTTGCAAGGCAGGCTGAGTTAAACCGGTAGATGGTAGAAATGCAAGGGTCCATGCTTCAACTTATGCAGCAAATGAAGACATCATTGGATAACTTGCAATCTGGGTTAATTGCTAACACTTGACAACTCGGATCTCTACCATCTCAACCCATACCCAATCGGTGCAATGTGCAAAATCAGGGCAATAGAGCCCAAGGGTACGGGAATCAAAGGGACCCACATGCACATGCTCAGGTGGTTGAGCAGGGTCCCTCATCTTTTTCTTCTTCTGGTTACATGACTAACCAAGGCCCTCCAATCTTCACTAACCCACCTCAAGACCCAAACCCTTATGCCTCTACAAACTCTGTCACCTTGAGAAGTGGAAAGCAAACCCAGGACCCTAAATTACCTTCTAAAAGTCAAAACCCTGGGGACCTTAAAAGAGAGAAGGAGGAGATTGAAGAAGACAATAAGGCCTAGGGATCGGAAATTGAAAATACCACCCATATCCCGTTCCCTAAGGCCCTATTGAAAACTAAGAAGAAGAAAGCAATGAGGAGCTCCTGAATTTATTCAAGAGCAGTAGTATGGGGATTGCCTTTGGGGATAAGAAGCTAACTCTAGATATTTTTAAGGCGATAAGAGGATTTGAGGATTATGGATTCATTGAGGAGCTCGAGGATCAGGATTTTGAGACTTTTATGATGATCAATGCACTCGAGGACTCCACTAGCTTTAGCGAACCCAACCCACAACCCACAGTGGTAGACCTGGCACATCCTTAAGAGGTTGTTGATTTTGTTCATTCCCAGCATCTTCCACTGGATCGTCCTGATGAATCTTCGTCAGCATCCTCCCTACCTTCTATTCTAAACCCACCTCAGCTGGAACTGAAACCATTGCCGAAAAATTTGAAATGAGTTCTTAGGACCTAAAAACATGCTCCCTGTGATTATTAGTGCTGATTTGACTAAGTAGAAAGAATCAAGGTTAATTAAGGTCCTTAAGAACAACAAGGAGGCAATTGGTTGGATCATCCACTACCTTAGGGGGATCAAGCCATCTTATTGTAATCATCATATTTTCATGGAAGATGGATCCCGCCCTTCTCGTGAGATGCAAAGGAGACTAAACCCGAATATGTGAGAAGTGGTCAAGAAGGAGATAATCAAGTGGCTCAATGCTAGGATTATTTACCCAATCTCGGATAGTCCATGGGTTAGCCCCATTCAGATTGTACCCAAGAAGGTGGGAATAACCATTACAACTAACGAGAAAGGGGAAACCTTCACCACTTGTTTAGCTTCTACTTGGAGAGTCTGTATTGATTATAGGAAGCTGAACATAGCCACTAAAAAGGATCACTTTCCCTTGCCATTCATCGATTAAATCCTTGAAAGGTTAGCTGGACAAAAATACTTTTGCTTCCTAGATGGTTATTCGAGATATAATCAAGTCCCTATCCATCCCGAAGACCAGGAACAGATAGCCTTCACATGTCTCTACGGAACCTTTGCATTCCGTATAATGCCTTTCGGGCTTTGCAATGCACCTGCGACTTTTCAAAGGTGCATGCTGGCCATCTTTTCTGACATGGTGGGAGATTGTCTTGAGGTGGTCATGGATGATTTCTCCATTTTTGGAGATTCTTTTGAGTCTTTCCAAGCTAGCTTGGAATTGATCCTTCAAAGATGCAACAAAACACAGCTAGTCCTTAGCTGGGAAAAGAGCCACTTTATGACTCACGATGGCATTGTCTTGGGTCATGTGGTCTCTAGTCAAGGTATTAAAGTTCATAAAGCTAAGGTGGATGCTATCTCTAGACTTCCTCCACCCACATCCATAACATGGATTCACTCTTTCCTTGGGCATGTGGGTTTTTACAGAAGATTCATTAAGGACTTCTCGAAGGTTGCTCGGCCCTTGAGTAACCTTCTGGCCAAAGACATGCCATTCGAGTTTGATGAATCATGCCATAAGGCATTTGATTTATTAAAAACAACAATCACCTATGCCCCAGTGTTGCATCCATCGGTTTGGACAACCCCATTTGAGATTATGGCTGACGCATCTAACTATGCTGTTGGGGCTATCTTGGGTCAAAAGATTAAGAAAAAGTCCTCTGTGATTTACTATGCTAGCAAGGCTCTGGACGGAGTTCAGAGGAACTACACTATTACTGAAAAAGAATTGCTAGCTGTAGTTTTCGCTTTAGAAAAATTCAAGGCTTATCTTTTAGGTTCTCATGTCATCATCTATACTGACCACTCTGCCTTGAAACATCTCTTGGCCAAACAGGATGCCAAACCCCGACTTATTCACTAGATTCTGCTGCTTCAAGAATTCGATCTTGAAATCAGGGATAAAGTCAGGGCACAAAATGTAGTGGCGGATCACCTCTCGAGAATCCTAATTGATTCTCCTCATCTGGATGTCCCAATCTCAGATACTTTTCAGATGAGACTATCCTTACGATCTTAGTTATCTGAAGCACCTGGTTTACAGATATCGTCAATTATTTGGCCGCTAGTCAAATCCCCCAGGATTGGACCAAACAACAACGGGATAGACTTGTGTCTGAGGCCAAATATTATTTTTGGGATGATCCCGAGCTGTACTGCATCGGCGTAGACCAGATTATTCGTCAATGCATCCCAGAAATCGAGTTCCATAGCATCCTTGAGTTCTGCCACACATCTGCGTGTGGTGGACACTTTTTAGGGAAAAAGACGGCAGCAAAAATCTTGCAATCTGGATTCTATTGGTCGTCATTATTTAAGGATGCCCAGGAATTCTCAAAGTCATGCACTTGATGCCAAACACTTAGGAACATGGCTATGAGAGATATGATGCCCCTGAACCCAATTCTTTCCATCGAAATTTTTGACATGTGGGGCATCGACTTTATGGAACCCTTCCCTCCATTTGGAAACCAGTATATTCTGGTCAATGTTGATTATGTTTCCAATTGGATTGAGGCAATTTCCACCTGGACCAATGACCACAAGGTGGTCATCAATTTTGTGAAGAAAAATATCTTCAATCGATTCAGGTTCCTCGGGCAATTATCAGTGATGGTGGCACACATTTCACTCATGCCCAGTTTCAAAATTTACTGGGAAAATACAGGATGAATCATAGGATTTCCACACCTTACCACCCCAGACGAATGGACAGGCTGAGGTCTCCAATCGGGAGATCAAAAAAATTTTGCAGAAAACCATTAGGCCTGATAGGAAGGATTGGACCCAAAAGCTAGATGATGCTCTTTGGGCCTACCATATGGCATACAAAATGCCTATCGGTATGTCTCCGTTTCGTCTGGAATTTGGTAAGGAGTGTCACTTACCCATAGAACTTGAACACCGAGCACTTTGGGCCATCAGGAAATGTAATTTTGACCTAGAGATGGCCAGGAAAATCAGGAAATTCCAACTATCTGAGTTGGAGGAGCTTCAAAATGATGCTTATGAAAATGCTAGAATTTATAAGGCAAGGACCAAAGCTCTCCATGACTAGATGATTTCACCTAAGAGCTTCGAGCCAAACCAGAAGGTCTAGCTTTTCGATTCTCGATTGAAGCTTTTCCCTAGCAAACTCAAGTCTAAGTGGGATGGCTCGTTCGTTATTAAGCAGATTTTCCCTAACAGGGCCATCGAAATCTCTGACCCAAAGATGGGTAATATCTTCAATGTCAACGGAGAACGTCTCAAACCCTTTGTTGACCATATTCTCCCTGAACCTGTCTCGGACAAGGTTGATCTCACCTTGCCTTAACCACCGCAGGCCGATCATCGCCTAGCTAAAGGCACTAAACTCAGCACGTGTAAAGACTATTCCAAGCTGACCAGAATCTCACGAAAACCAGGTGCTATTCTTCCACTTCTACTCTCCTACATGTTTTCATTTTTAATAATGAGGACATTACATTAGCTAAGCATGGGGGGGTAGATATTTCTAATGAATCTTTTTATCAACCGTAACAGTAA
Organism: Thalassia testudinum; assembly: GCA_037157565.1. NCBI lineage: Eukaryota > Viridiplantae > Streptophyta > Magnoliopsida > Alismatales > Hydrocharitaceae > Thalassia > Thalassia testudinum. Next base: position 1,418,706 of record JAZHRO010000056.1, read on the forward strand.
TTTCCTGTTTTTCATCTTAAAAAAAAAAATAGAATTAGGAGACAAGAACTTAGGCATTAGGAGTTGCAAACTTTAGAAATTGATACTTTGAGACCTAAATACTTACTCTTTAGGTCTTCGGGTTAATTAGCTTGGGTGTTCACTCTAATGTAGACTTAGTCTCGAGTCCTCGCCAATTAAAATTCATTTTAATTTGTTAAATAAATTAGGATGATAAGTATACGACTTATCAACCCACCCTCTGATTTGGGGAAACTTTAAGCCTAAGCATCTACACACTTTCTTTTGCACTGACTCACTTTTTAGTGGTTTCTTCGAAAATTGGGTAGCTAATGAACTATTTAGGGTGGTATGGCTGGTAAGTTGTTAGTGGTAACAGCTCATCGATCGGTTGTCCAAAGCCAAATCACAAGATTATTTTTATTGTACAGCCTTCAGGTAAATCTTAGATTAGGGAAGTCACTTACTAAAAAAAAGAAAAAAAGAAAAAGAAAAAAATAGAAAAAGGAAAAAAATAAAAATTAAGAAAATTAAAAAAATCACACTTCACTACACGAGTATGGCTGGCAAGTTATTGTGGGTAACAGCTCATTGGCCAACTGTCGAAAAACCAGCTCACAAAAAAAAAGCATAATAATTCCCAAAACACTTAGGGAAGAAGCGGGGAACTAGGATAAACCGGGGAGATATACACTGGGTTCTCCTTTGTGTTGACCCATAAATAAAAATAGGGAGAAAGCTACCAATTGAAAAGATAAACCTTTAGGCAAGGCCACCTAGGGACGTAGAAACCCGAAGTTCGTTTTAACGGCCGCCTAGTGAGTCTTTCACTCTTTTAACAAGATGCTTAGCACTTAGAGTCCTTTTCAAGTCTTGGGCTGGTTGGGTAGCCGTAAAAAGTTATCCTAACACTCTCAAACTCCAAAAAGTCCAAAAAGAACATAAGAAAAAAATAAAAAAATTGTATCTTCCCTTTTCAAAGAAGATGAGGGCTTGGACGGTCAATATTCTGGTAGACACCCGGGTACTATTGAGTTTTTGTAATTAGGTCTTGGGGTTGAGATTTTCTAAAGCAATCAATAAATTTTACCTAAATAATCGAATCCTGACTCTACTTTTATACATAGTGTTTAGATTAATTTTGCTAGGGACTAGCAAAAAGTATGCATGGGGTTATGATAAACACATATAAATTCATCGTAAAATGCTTATTTATGATAATCCTAGGCCTAGCATTGCATATCATGATATAGATATTGCACCAACATCCATTGCATTGCATTTAGGATAGTTGTATATTATGTACATTAATTTCGTCATTTTACATGGCCAGGAGGCAGTGTGACATCTTTACGGGCTTCGGATGAAGAATCTGACTGTACGGATTAATTCAGAGCAACGATCGCAGTCCATCAATGTGAGAATCACATCGATCAGAGTTCTGTAGCACCCTCTGCAAGAAAAAGAAGATGGACGGCCCAGATGGCACCACATGGCACCATCTAGGCCACCCCACCTGAGCCAAGGCATCCCCAAGCCTGCTGCAAGATCAGATCCCAGCCATTGGATCTTGATCCAATGGCTAAGAAGCTTCCTCCACCACATGCCATAAGACGTCTGCTTGAAGCATTCGACGACTTGGTGCATTGGTTGGAGACATGGAGCACAAACCGGTGACTGTCGTTCGAGTCCCCGCATGCTTCCTTTTTACAGAGGTGCATATCCAATTTGGATCAAGACTGCATGATCTTGATTGGGCGGCCTTGATGAGGCGTGTGGCCGATCTGATCTGAAGGATCCAATGGCTACCTGCAGGCGCGAAGACCACGTGTTTTGAATGAAGTAGGCGCGTAACAATTGGATGTGCGATCTTCAACCATGCAATCAGGACCCTGAGATGTGCATCCAATGGCCCTCACCCTTTCAACCTTACGCCAGCTGCTGCGTGCGTGCATGCCACGCACGAGGGCGGATCTTCAGCAAGACATATGGGGGCCTTTAGTGACACTTGCAGTTGTCACTAAATGGCCTACGCAGTGCATGTGCCAGCCAAGGCAATGAAGAGGCACGGATCTTCAACGACAGCTTGAGCGGCCTTTAGTGACGCTTGTAGTTGTCGCTGAATGTCTGTGTGTGGGATTCTCTTCTTCCCATCCACTATAAAAAGGCTTACACACCCCCTTACCAAACCATCTCTACCTACTCTACTCCCACCTACTCCCAAGCTCTAGCAAGCCTACCAACGCTCTATTAGAGTTTGCTCTCATGCTCCCAAGGCACCTATTAGTGTAACGAGACTCTGCCCCACCAAATACTCCTCCAACTTCCCATCCCCATTCAAATGTTGCCTTGAAGCCATCCTCCCACCTCCATTCCAGTAGAAGATCATCTCCGCCTTCTCACCTCCATTCTAGAGCTGCGCTAAAGCTTTCCTCTACCCGCGTCATCCCGCTTCCCACCTCCGTCGTCCTGCTTCCCAACTCCTTCATCCGAGCTTCCGCCAGGTGCCGTCGTCTCACCGAGCAACCATTTCGGGAGATTTCCTCTCACCTCCCTCTCTTTTTATGTTTTCTAAATTATTGTAATTGAAATTCATGCAATATATCATATTTGATTCTATCTCTCTCTTGTGATTGATTGTCATTTTATTTCAAAAGTAAAAAAAAATAACAAAACCCTAAAACACCAAAAAGAAACAAATAGAAGCATAATTTTCATACAAAGTGAACGTCACCTCCCTGTGTTCGACCTGGGATTCCCTTGGAGTTTCAGTATAAATTATATTTGATCATGAGTTTTGCAACTATGACGATGGGTTAGTCGTAACCTCGATTTCAAACACGCGAAGCCCTTGCGATCTGTGTGGGGTTTTTTATAGAGAAGGAAGGGTTTCTAAATCAAGCAAGGGTTTTAGCAATGTCCAAGACGTTGCTATTCCCCTTCCAAAAATGTTGGTGAAGCTTCCTTCCTGTCAGTCCATGCACATGCATGTTCTTCATCCTTCACGCGATCCATGTGCGCGCGCCTTAAGCGCTGCTTCAGATCGCACCTTGCGGGCTTTGGGCACGCGTCAGATGCGGTGTTATCGTGTGAGTATGCATCAAGCACATTAGAGCACACCGCATAGACTACCTCAAGGCCATTTGATGGTGATCGGACGATTCTAATCGGCTGCGGTGCGAGCTGGAGCATGATTTGGGGGCAAATCGGGGCTCGAATGCTTGCCACTTGCGTGTGAGGTGGAGGCACGGCCGCTACGACACACCCGTGATAAGGTCATGAGTCTTGCGGTCCCTCAGTCATCGAATCTTCGATCGAACGGCCATGGTTGATCCTGCATGTGATGAAGAGGAGCAAGGCACATGATGGAGGCTAGTATGGGCCCGTGGATGTGCGACACATGGCTGTCTTTGGGTCATTGATCATCAAATCAATGACCAGAACTTCCTAGGCTTGTTGTAGGAGCTACGGAGGTCGAATTGAGGTGATTTTGAGTTCGTTGGACTCCGTTCGTCGATCTGGATCCATCCGTGTGGTCAGATTGCTCATCTGAGGCCTATTTCAACATGCACTTGTACAAATGGCCATTAAACATTGATTATAAGCAATCTCAACTCATTATGCATGCAATGCTCCCAAGCCCATTATGATATGTCATTAGTGCACATATACCGTTAAGATTAACTCTAGTTGATGTAATTATCATCATTAAATATAGAGTCATCAGTAGCTTTACCCATGAGCAAGAAGGAGAACATCTCCATAAGCAGGATGTCTCGATTTTGTACTGTAGGCCCAAAGGTCTAGGCCAGATGTTTCAGTTGCTTGATGTGCTGGAAGGGATCTTTGGAGTTTGAGCCATGGAATTTAGGAATAGCATGGATCATATTTGGCTTGACTTCAACATTAGGCCCTCCAACTGGGATTTATACCCTGGGCTCAATCTCCACCGCAGCGAGATTGCAGTGATCTTGCATCTGAGGATGTGGCAGTGGATTGATGCATTCATGGAGTAGATCATTGAGGTGCTGTAGCTGATTTTGGACATTGGGTTCTTCTTCTTGATTCTCCATGGATGCAGATGAAGGAGAATTGGACTCGGAAGCAGAAGAGTTAGAAGAGATATCAATCTAATTGGAAGGTAGCACAAACAAGTGAGTCGAGGCTTGGCCTCGACGAGAATGAACTGCTAATGGAGGTCCTAAAGGGTGGTCTTAAGGACCCCCTTCCTAACATAAACTAGTGAGCCAGATGAGGAACAAAATGTGTAATGTACCTAATCGAGGCACCTAAAAGTCTTTGAATGGCTAAGGAGGTTCGAGGCAGATGATACCTCTTGATCAGAAAATCACTCACCCGAGAAATACTTGGGTAGCAGGAAAGGAGAGCCCTGCAAATACCCCTACATGGTAGAGCATACCCACAGGTTACAGGGTTTCCCCCACCCGACCTTCCTTGTCACTGAGAATCCAAGTAGAGCGGAATGAGCAACTTCATCCCTTAAGTCTACCAATTTGAATCCTAAATTATGGTGCTTTGAATTTCACTTGAACTTTAGAATTGATTGTGATTTGTGACCTATTAAATCAAATCAGGCAACTCAAGTGAATAAGTCTAATGAAGAATGCAAGTTGATCCTAATTGTTTCTTCATTTTAATTCTTTCCAGAAACAGGGGCTTAAGAGGAAGGAAACAAGATTACTTGCCCTGGAGTGGTTGTCGTGTGGCTGTCGTGTGGCTGATCTTCTTGATGTACCTCACAAAATCACAAGCAAATCAGATAGAATAAGCTAGAATCAGATCAAAAATTGTAATCAGTGAAATCAAACTGAGTGTTGTTCCTCGGCAATGGCACCAAAATGACCACTCGAAATCATCGTTGTTTAAGGAATGCGTTGTAGTATAGGAAGAATCGCTCAAAACATTTAAATTTATAAAACTCATATTCAGAAAGGAGTCCGAGATCATTTGTAGGGAGCAAGTATGCAATTTAATTTACCAATCACAGGAAATATATATGCAATTGAAATCAATAATATTTAGAATGATATTTCAATAAAAACCAAAAGAATAGTGCAAAAAGATCAGATTAAAATGGTAATTTGAATCACCAAATTAACCCTTTTAGGTTAATCTCACAACTACTTAAATATTTCAATAGCAAACCACAACTATTAATCCACGTCAATCAAGTTATTCAAAAATTCAAATAATTTAACAAGAACTAGCAGAATGCTCAACACCACAGAAGAAGCACAAGGCTCTTCTACTTCAAGCCTCAGAAGATCACAACAGCAACAGCAACAGAGGCTAAGTGTTGAGAGAGGGGAAGGCTCAAAACCTAAGGCAGCAAAATCCACCCCCTCTCTCTCAGATTCTCTTTCTTCCTTTTCTAAGCTCAGAATGGACTAGAATTGGATATCAGGTATATAGATCCACCGCCCAGACCTGCGAGGCATGAGCGCAGGCGAGGGCATGGATAGGTGCTAATGGCATGTCATGTGCGGGGGCATGTGCAGGTAGGGATCTGACCCCAATGATACGAAAGTGATAAGCGTCTACAACTTTTGGCTTTTATACACTGCGAAGAGGCCCTCACGCTATCATGTGGGACTATTCGCAGAGTCTTCTTCGGATAGTAGTAGGAGTGTGAAGCCTCTAATTGAGGGTAAAGGAGAAGCTAGCAGTGTCAATTCTAGTCTTGGGAGGCTTCTTGGAACTGGACTACACGACCTGGAGAGGGAATTGAGGATGAACATGGCCAGAGAGCTATAGCTGGAGCCAGAGATGATGGTGGCGGCGGTAGTTGTCTAGCGAGGTACTTGAAATAGAGAACATGGGCTAAATGCCCCAATCAATATCTCAGAAGGTTTGTCAGACCACGGTGAGTGCAATGGTGGTCGTGGTTTGATGTATGCATGTGTGTGGAGGGCTGATGGTGACGAAAACGAGGGTGGAAAGTTCGTGTGTTCGACGGGGAGGTAGAAGACGTTAAACCCTAAATTTCCTTAGGGATTTTGGAGGGTGAGTTGTGGTAGAGTTAATGGAGGTGGTATGAGGAAGTTTGGGGGTCTATGGCATTGGCACGAGCTCACCAAAGCCCTTGTTGGAGGCGGGGAAGATGAAGGTCGTGTGGTGATGGTTTGGGTGAAACCTAAAATCTAAGGGGTTGGAGACGATCAGGAGGGCGAGAGGAAGATGAAGGGAGATTTAGAGAGGGAGAGAGTGAGTGAGGGCGGCCGACTATGATGGGTTGGTGCTGGAGAAGGTGAAGGTGATGACGGTACAACGGCGAGGAAGGAGAGAGATATGGCAGTCATGCTTTGGCTTGCGACGGTCACGAGGACGAGGGGAGGATGTTGAGCCGGTCAATTTGACCATTGGCTAGCTCAATGAAGAGGATGGAGAGGCTCACCGGAGATGAAGGTGCAGATGACCAGAGTTGATGAAGAGAGGGTTTTTTCCGACTCCAAACTTCACTAAGGAGCGAGGTCATGCGATGAGGGACCTTTTAAAGGTCTCAGGGCTTGCTCCAAGCTTGCAAACAAGCTCGAAGAGCTCAAAATTTTAAAGAAAAAGATTCCTGATCTTGAGGGGTTAGCATGAGCTCCTGGATGTGAATTGGGGTCCAAGGCATGGTTCAAATGATTGAGGATTCTCTCAAGATTATTCCTTCCAATTTTGGATGGAATTGATCGAGAAATCAGGGAGAAATCCCAGATTGAAGAGTGGTGTGTTTGGGTTCACATTGTTAATGGCAGCAGGGACCTTTTTGGAGAAAATGATGAGAAGTTATGGGGCTAAATGCAAAGATTTCGAAAGCTAGGGGCTTAGGTGTAACAAATAGAGTTTAAATGGACTAAAATTCAATCTAGGTTAAGATGGACTCTGATTGGATCCAAATTTTGGTACAAACCTAATTTGGACCCAAGGAATTTGATGGTGAAGTTGGATTTCAGTTTTGATCAAGTTTGACTAGGCAATTTGCGTAGAAACCCAAATTAGGGCAAAACTCTATCTTTGACTCTATTTAATGTCAAAATAGGTTCAAATGATCCAATCAAGGATACCAAACCTCAAGGAATATTTTTATATGAATTTTAGGAGATTCAGATGAATTTTATTCTAACCAAAACATCTTTAATTTAAGCGGGTCTGAAATTAGGGTTTGAGTAATGTATTGGTTCTTAAAATGAGTGAAACCTCGTTTCTATCTGCATGGACCCACTTATTAGTATTTAATTCTCATTTGACCTTCAGTGTACCCCTAACAAACCCCTTCGTTATTCTGTGTTCATGATATGCTATTAAAATTATAGAATTAACCCTAGTTTCCAGTTCTCTTCTCAAAATAGAATGATGCGGAGTTATAACCCTAAGATGGTTATGTAGGAGCATTTACCTTTCAAACCTGACTAAAAGTGGTCAGTTAGGGCCTATGATGGTGTTCCGATCACCTATACAGTTGAGTTTGTTATATATCTGTTACTCCTTTATTTTGTCTACTCTTCACTTAGTTCGACTGACCACTCTAACTTAGGTCAGACTTGAAATCGTCAACACAGAGATCTTTGATCTCCTCTTTACGACTCCTTCCATCACCCTACACTAAGTGAGGTGTAGAGTCTTTGCCACCCTTCTTACAATGAGGAAATTGTAGCATTTTTGCTTGGGGTGAAGTGAAATATTAATATTCAAAGTGTATTGGTAGATAAAAAAGAAAATTTTTGAAATAGAAAAATTAAAATAATAAAAATACTTAAAATAGGAAAAAATTTTCAAAAAATTCATAAAAATTTGAAAATTTTATAAAGCATAAAAACATAAATATATAAATATAAAAATTAAAAAATATATATATAAAATGATAAAAATAATAATAGGGGATTACATATATTTTCTAAGAAGAATAGAAGAAGAACATAATAAAAAACAAACATATTTAAAATATTTATAGTAGTAATTAAAGAGCTTAAATTTCTTTTTAGGTCAGAAACCAAAAATATATTTAATTGTAAATAGTGTATAATTAGTAAGAGCATTGAATCCTTACTTTAGACTTTATCCTGAATACCTTTTCAAAACACATATTTGTTTGCGAATTTTGAATGGGATTTTTCTCGAGTTAAAGTCTGAAACCCTATAGGATCTATTTTTCCCACTCTTGACTCTGAAACAAAGTAACTAAGATTTATTAAGTTTTACAAGACATAAATTTTGGAATTAAATTATAACTTTCTTGGTCAATATGACTAATTTAGATCCTTCTATTTTTTGAATATTTATTTTTACCACCAAGTTGAGTAAAAGGACTAGATACCTAGAGTTGATTAAGTAAAGAGTTGATAGAATTCTTAGCTCTAAGTTCTAACACGCTATAGTTAGCATAATTAATTATGGACATTCGGCTAGACTTGGAGAGTTGCGTCTTGACAGATCCTATGGAATGATACTATTGGTTTCAAGGACCTAAGAGTGAAAGCTTTGCTGTCCATGCTCTGGTTTGAGAGCTAACCTAAGTGTCCAAAATTCACACACATTAGAATTGTCTCGTTGGCATCTGAGATCGTGAAAACATAGAGGTTAAGAGGTTGATTCTAAATCCTCTTTAGTACAAGGATTTTTGCGGGGTGGCCCTTGAAAGGGTGAAGGATGTGCCACTCACCTAGAAAAAGGAATTGAAGTATTTTATTTAGTAAGAAAAATGAGAAGGAGGAGAAAAATAAATTATTGAAGAAAAAGTAAATTATATACACCCTGTAGTTAAGCATCTTGGTACAAATGGATGCTTATGCAGTTTTTATCAACCAAATAAAGCATCTCGTTACAAACGGATGCTACCCTTTCCTCCATAAATAAAAACACCTCGCTACATATGGGTGTTTTAACCTATAAAAAATGAATTGAAAAATACGAAGATAAACTATAGGAATAAGAGGCCCAGTGGTCCACCAAGGAGATATACACAAAAAAGTGTTGACCTCGGGATAGAAAAATGGTGAGGAGAAAGCAACCAAATCTGAGTAAGGCCAAGTCAAAGGCTTGAATTGGAATAACCTAGATTGGAAATTGATCAGCCAAAGGCTTAAGATTTGGATTTTTGCAACTTCGGATGCCTTTAGGATGAGTCTATTCATGATTATGGATGCTTTAAAATCATAGCTATTGAACATTTGCATTGGGCAGTGAAGCCTAAGAAATCGGGCTTTGAAGACTAGCGGTTGAGGCCTAAAGGAGATAGATTGACAAAACCCTAGGTCTAGAAGTCTGTCCTTGGTGCTATGGGCTGGCTAGTTAGGGATTTTACTTTACTCTGAATTTGTTTAATAAAGGGTGTCTAGTTAATTTGCAAAAGCTAGGTTGGTAAAAATCGAACTCCACAAACTTAAGGATTAACCTATGTCTATTGAATTTTTGAGTTGGAATTTAAATTCCAATCTTTGAGTTTTGTTTCCATAGTCATCTTGACTTCTTTGGTTTTAGAGTTAAGAGTGGATACAAAAAATAAATGGGTTTTCAATGTTCTGATTTGAAAGAAATTCTTGTCATGATTCTATTTTTTTATGAATACATATTTCTGAGAAGTATTTAGGGTTTTGAGTCTATAGTAAGTAGATTCCTGCTAATGCTCTGTATATTATGGATATTTATTTAAAATATAAAAATTAAATAAATATGAATATTAAAAATTCTAACCTAAGCATTCCTCTACTGTAGAAATTTTTATGATTATTTAATCATCTTGGTGCTTAAATCATCATATTTCTTGGTTAATTTTGCTAGGAACTAGCAACACTTTGCCTTGGGAGTATGATGAGAGACTCAGCATGGCTCTTAATTATCACTGATTAACTAGTTTCCCTAGTTAATTAGTTAAGAATATAGTAAATATGGGGTTAATTATAATATTGGGGATTAAATACTAAGGACCTTCAAAATAAGTTAAAAATAATAAATTAAATATCAATTAATATTAGTAATAATTTAATTAATAAATTAGACTCAAATATTAAACATTTAGCTAGTTACTTAATATCTAAATTAACTTAATTAATTTTATGGCCTAAGTACTTAATCAACTTAAGTAAATTAATCACTTAATTAAATATAGATAAGAAGGGAAAGTACATAAATTCAAGGCATGAATATAATATTTACCTAATTTATAATTATATATAAAACGTTGAAAAAGAAATAAATTAAAATAAGCCTAAAAACCAACTGTTTACGATTAGGTCGTTAGCTTATATGTCAATTGAGTCCTTTTCCTACAACTAGGTCCTTATCTTTTATTGCAAAGAGGCCCCTATCTGCATAGCCTTCGCCTTCTTCTTCTTCTTCCTAAGCTTGGACGATTGAGGAGGTTTGGTCACCACATCGCTCAATCACCGCTCGTCCGATGTCAAAACTTCACCGTCACTGTCGCCAACCTTCTGCTCACCTCCTCCTCTTCATCCAATGGCTCAAATCTCCTCCTAATCCTATTTAAGACTAGCGGAGAAGCTCACCAACATCGGTGACAATGACTATGAGTTAGGCCTCATCTAGACACATTCCCGTCCAGATACAACCCCCTACCCCTCTCCGCCACCTATAAATAGACCTCACAACCTTCGATCATGGGGGGTGACTCCCTACCCTCTTCCCCCACCGAAGTCATTCAGTAGGCTATTCTTCCTTTTCCAACGACCCAGTTCTCCTCTTTAGGGTACCTCCACTAGAGGAGCTTGTTGCTTCTCATCTGTTCGTCCTCTCAGGAGCTGTGATAGAGCTCCTGAGTGCGCCATCTTCCTCTCTCCTCCACTTCAATCCTCACTGGAGTCTGATCCCATCATCAAATTTCGTCCACTATTACTCACCTTTCAACGGAGATCCTTATCCCCTTCGTCCAGGTAACTTGTAGATTAGCTTAGATCTTAGTTTCAATTAGATTTAGTTAGTTTAGTTTTAGCTTAGAATTAAGTCCATCTTCCTCGACTCTCGCGAGGTCAATTCTGACCTCGTCGGACTTCGATTCATGCTTTTAACCACCTGAGCACTGATGGCACAGCAATCATGCAACCTAAATAACCTAAATTAAGTTAGATTCTAGCATAACTTAGGAACAATGCATGCATAAGTGTCGTAATTTGCATAATAGTTAGTTTGTTAGGTGCATAGATAATATTGCCATTTTATGCACTAAATGAGAGATGAAATTAATTGCAAATGAATAGAAATAGTGGATGACAGATCAGACCATATAGATCTGATCAGGACGACGACGAAAGTCCAATGCTCCCGAAATCGTCTTGATCAGACAACTGTAGCATCTTGTGCAGTCCATAGAAGAATAGAGGCCATGGAGCCAGATGACAAAGATCCAAGCCTTAGATGAAAAATCCAATCGCACGGATGCATTCAGATCAACGATCGTAGTCCAACGACGTAAAAAATCATCTTAATCGGAGGTCTACATCACCATTTACAAGGAAAAGGAGATGGACGGCCACAATGGTGCCACGTGGTGCCATTGTAGCCAACTAACATCGCCACCCCACCCTTGAAGTAGACTTCTCGGTGCGCTGTGGGTTGTTGGATCGCCATCCAACAGCCACGAGTGTGCCACATCGCCATCATGCCCGCGCTCTATCATGGAGGAATAAAGATCAGCTGTTGCATCTTCATCCAATAGCTGATAGCAGCTGCGCATGATTTGGAAACATGGCATAAGAGGAGTAGCACAGTGGTTAGCGCCCACGCACGCAAGCAAGGAGCGCACGTTTGATTCGCATTTCGTGAAAACTGAAGAAGTGGTGGAGGCGTAGGCGTTATTGGCCATCGGATGATGATCGCATGGCGAGGGAGTGTCCACGTGGCGCGCTCAGAGGCATTCGCGAAGAATGCGTGAACGAATGCATGGTTGGAATGCATAATCACACACGCCTTCAACGAAGGCGCTGCGGGCATGTGTTTAAGATGTCCAATCGTAAGATTGGACTGCTAAGGTGAAGGCACACGAAATGTGAATGCAAAGTGCACGCGAGAACAGAGAGAGGCGGTGCAGGCGCGAATCTGAGCCGTCCGATTGTAAGATCGAACGACCTAGGATAAGGAGCTTGATTAAGGCATGTGGGCGTGGGTGAAGAAAGGAAGAAGCGTTGGGCATGAGAGAAGAGGAAGTGGAGCCGTGCGATCGCAATCTGAAGGTTGGGGGTGTGCCACGTGTCAGCATCTTGTGCGTCTAGAGAATAGAAGGCATGTGGAAGGTGATTTTGAGGCCAAATCTGATCCGTTAATCTCCCGATCGATGGATCTGATCAAACCAGAGTTGTTGCACGAGTTGGAGGGCCAAAATGCCCTCTTTGCTCCTCATCAAAGCTATAAAAGAAGGCCTAGGGACCCCCAGTTAAAATATATATCTCTTTCATGGGAACACCATCATGAGCCATAACTAGCTCAATTTGATCTGATTAAGTCATTAAATGCTCCTACATAACCTTCGGAATGCCATAATTCATTGCAAATCCTTTCAAAGAGAAATACAAGAAACTAGGGTTAAAACTGTAATTTTACCATCATATCTTGAATCCAGAACAACCACGAGCTTTCACTAGAGTTAATTAAGGGTCAAATGATCTTAAGAGTCTAATAAGTTGGTTAGAACAGACAGAAATGAGTTTTCACGCATTTCAGGGATTAAATCACTTCCGAAACCCTAAAAACAGTCCTGCTTAATAAACTAAGGTTTTTTTTAGGATAAAATTCACCTAAACCCTCTAAAATTCATACAAAAATATTCTCTAGGGTTTGGTACCTTCAATTTGACCATCAGAACCCATCTTGACCCAAAACAGAGTCTTAGACAAACATTTGCCCTAATTTGGGTAATTATACAAATTACCTAGTCAAACTAGGTCAAAACAAAAATCCAACTTCACCATTGACTTCCTTAGGTCTAAATTGGGTTTTTACCAAAATTTGGGCCCAATATGAGATCATCTTAACCTAGCTTGCAATTTGATTCTGTCTGACTCTTTTATCTTACACACATGCCCATAACTTTTGAATCCTTTACAAACAGGTCCCTAACTTCATCATCTTCACTTTTAGGTCCCTGTCACCATTAGTGTGAACACATCGAGCTCCTGCAAGATTCAAGCAAGATTTTCTCGCTCGATTCTCAACCAAACAATCCCAAATTTGAACCGGAGAATGCTTGCGAAATTCCCTTCCAAATGAGACCAGTCTTGGGCTCCAATTCCTTCCCAAAAGGTCATGCAAACCTTTCAAAGGTTTGGGTATCCTATTTCGCAAAAACCTTCTGAGCTTGGAAGCTTCTTTCCAAGCTTTGAAGGGCTTCCTATGGCCTATAAAAGAACTCCTGTCGCACGACCAAGATTTTTAGCAAGTCTTGGCAAGCCAAAAGCCTCTAATCCCTTCCTCCGGCCGCCAACGACCGCTGCTCTAGCGACCTCCTCGATTCTCCTCCTCCGGCCATCTAACGACTAAATTGGTTGGCTTATTGTACTCACCTCTTCGTCGTGACCCATCCTAGCCAAAGGGAGGGCATACCTCCGCCTACGTCATCATCATCGTCTCGCCGTCTTCTCGTCCTCCGGCGTCGGTCTACCACAACCGGCCATCTCCACCTCTCAACATCTCCCTAAGTTCCCTAACCTCACTCTCTCGCTCCCTCGATCATTTCTACACCTTCAGGACCTCATTTCAACTGCCGCTACACCTTTGACCACCTTCACTTCCACTCCGGCCACATCTCTGGTGAAGTGCCTCCACCGCTCCACACCTCCATCCGCTTCGCCACCAACTCCAAAAGATCCGCCAACGACTGCTACTCCAGCGACCTCCTCAATTCTCCTCCTCCGGCCGTCCAATGACAAAATTGGTCGGCTTATCGTACTCCCCTCTTCATCGTGACCTGCCCCGACCAAAGGGAGGGTGTACCTCCACCTACTTCATCGTCGTCGTCTCACCGTCCTTTCCTCCTCCGTTCTAATCTACCACAATCGGCCATCTCCACCTCTCAACATCTCCCTAAGTTCCCTAAACTCTCTCTCTCCCTCAATCATTTCTACACCTTTAGGACCTCATTTCAACTGCTGCTACACCTTCAACCACCTTCACATTCTTTTGCTTCAACCACATCTCTGGTGAAGCACCTCCACCTCTCCACACCTCCATCCGCTTCGCCACCAACTCCAAAAGATCCACCACGACTCACCCTCCAAAAGCCCTAAAGAAATTTAGGGTTTAACACTCTCTACCCCCCCGTCAAACACACCTACCTTTCACCCTCATTCTCATCACTATCAGCCCTCCACACATGCGTACACACCAAACCACGTCCACCGTTGCACTCGCCATGGTCCAGCGAACCTTCTGAGCATACTAATTAGGGTGTTTAGCTCGTGTTCTTTGTTTCAGGTTACTGTCGGAGCTCTGTTGTTGCCACCTTCTTCTCTGACTCCGTCCATCGTCTCCCAGCCACATTCTTCAATGCTTCCACGCCCAGGCGACACAAAGCATCTCCAGGACCATTCCTAGGTCCTCAATTGAAGATCACATCCATTCCTTCACCTTCAATTGGAGGTGTTACCTCCTGCAGCTGCACACGAAGAAAGAGGTAGGGACATAGTCTCACCTCATATGCTGACGAGCTCGTAAAGACACTTAAGTGGATTTTCTACTACCGGCTTATCTCCTCAGCATGCACAGGGAGTGAGGTCCCTACATGCATGCCTTTTGCATGGCCTCGCTCACACTGACGCCTTGTGAGTCTGGGCCTCGGTCCATTTACCGGGATCCTAGGGTCTATTCTGATTTGCCTGGTTCTGAGAGAGAAAGAAGAGAAAAGAGAGAGAGGGGAGGGGGGATTTTGCTCTGCTACCCTCCTCTCAACACTTGCGATCTTTGAGGAAGGCCTTTGCCTCTGCTAGCGTTGTTGATCCCTATGTTGTGCCTTCTCTAGAGCTTAAGGAGACAGAAGAAGAGAGAAATGGAAGGAAGAGGAAGGGTGCCCTCT
The DNA here is from genome assembly GCA_037157565.1 of Thalassia testudinum. NCBI lineage: Eukaryota > Viridiplantae > Streptophyta > Magnoliopsida > Alismatales > Hydrocharitaceae > Thalassia > Thalassia testudinum. The sequence continues at coordinate 1,433,728 of JAZHRO010000056.1, forward strand.
TGGCAATGAGAGTTCCATCAGCTGAACTCTGAAGGGAGTGCACTGTGCACTTATCCTACGTAGATTTAAATTGATTGTTACTGTTGAGATATTTGATATTATTGTGAGGGGTAATTGGTGATTCAAATCACCATTTTACCCCATTCTTTTTGCACTATTTGACATTTGCTCTCATTTATATATCATTATTGCTTGGAGTTCTATTATAAATTGCTTATATTGTGCTTGAATTGTAATCTTGAGAATTATTTTGCTAATTGTTCCCTATGTTTGACCTCAGATTCCATTCGAGTATAAATTCTATTTGGTTTTCACGCTGATTCAATCTATACTATAATGGATTGATTTTAAAATCTGATTCAGAGCGACAAACACTCTTCCAACTCAGACAACTCCTACTATCTCTCTCTTCCACCTTCCTCTAGACTAGTCTCTCTACAACTTTACTTCAACCTTTGTCCCGACGCTCTGGATCTGAAGTGCTGCCATGCTTTACACAAGAATCCCATAAGCGGCATCGTCATTAATCTGCTTTCCATCTCTCTCTCTCTATATATATATTTATCATAGCAAATTCTATTTTGAGAAACTATTTCTGAATACAATAAAATTTTGATCTTCAGCATATCTTCTCTATACATATATACATATATATATATATCTGTTTAAAGCAAGTTTTCTTAAAATCCTCCGTATAAAAATCATGATTGCCTCCCTACGAATGACCCGGTACTCCCAGCTTTTATAAATTTATTTATTCCATTGCGATTCGCACTACAATGATAATATCTTACCTTTCTAAGCTTGTCTCACAAGTGACGAACAAGCACCTTTCTCATCTCACCATGATCACTGTTCACTATCTTTCCTCTAAATTCTATCAGCTTTTACCCCTAATCCATTCCACGCACACCAGAGCACCTCCGCTGTCTATGGCGGAGGTCTCTAACCTAATCCACACTCAATAAGGGCCCTCCCATCACTTATTCATAACACTAGGGCCCCAATCTCATTCATAATTTTGCCTACTACTCACTAAATCTAAAATGCCTGATTCACCCCAACCTCCTGAGCTTGCTATCAATGGTGGCTTAGGAGGAGTTCTTGCACCTAATCAATCACTCCTACACAATTTCCATGCTCCTGTAAGTCTTTCCCCTCACTCAATCAAGTGAGAGGGTCACTATTGAGTTCAGGAGAACTCAATAGATGCCTTTATTCAATTTTTGATCAATCTGTGTATCTAATCTATAATTGGATCAATTGACATGATCCTACAGTTTCTTGAGACCTCAGGAGTCATTTAAGACCATTCTTGGTCTGTTTAATGGATGTTTCACTTCTAGCAAATTTGAACAATGTTCACCGAAGCTCTGGCGAGCTCTGGCAAACCAAAATCGAGCCTCAACCTCTGGAACTCTTTGACAAGCTCCAGAATGCTTCTCTATGATCATAGGATCATGAATCAGTGATTAAATTTGTGTTTTAATGAGTAATATTCTCTGTTGGACATCATCTTCCTCAACTCCGGCAGAGCTAAGGAAACCTAATCAGACCACTTCTAATCCTAGTGATAGGTCTAGAAGCTTCAGTAAGACTTCAAGAAACTTGAATTGGATTCAGTTATGATTAAGAACTCCTAATTTGGTCTGCCAAACTCACCACTTTCACATCTTAGGCGATGATGCTTGATATCACTCAAGGAGTGCTCAAAACTCGAATTTGAGGTGCGCAAGTGATTTCTTAGTTGGATTTTAGCCTAATTGGATTTTTAATTGGACCTGAGAAGCTTTAATTTGGAAAGTCAACTTTTAGGTTTCCATAGTCAACTCTAATTCTATTGTGGTGATTTATGATCCTAATCTCAGATCTAAAGGGTTATGTAAGTTCCTGAGAGGATTGCAAACCAATCCAACTTGATTCAATTAAGTTTTACTGAGGATTGAGTAGGATTCAAAGTTATACATAGTTTGGGTTAGTTCTAAACTCAAACACTATTCTTAGGATTTCCATTGAAATTTGAAGGTCAATTCTGCCCAGAAAAATTGAGTTTGATCCCCTAAATCCATTCAGATGGAATCTAGATGGTCTCATCTGTCTCCTAGACAAATTTGAGCTTAAATCAAAGCTTTGAACCTTCAGATTGAAGCTCTTAGCTTTTGGAGCTTTCTAAAGCACTCTCTGACCTCTCTTCCTCTTCTAAACCATGTGGAATGCTTACCTAAATATTTCTCAATCCTTAATTGAGGGTAATAATTCCTCTGCAGGTCATTTCACCTAAGAATGCCTCTTCTAAGTACATTCTGGCCACATGAATAGTGCCATGTTCATCCTCTAATTTCTTGGATCAAATCTAATCAAAAGTCAAAATTGATTTCAAAATTAGAAACTAGACATGATCAGCTTTCAATCAAGCTCTTTCTTGCTTGATTTAGACTTCTGAGTCGCCTAGAATCACTACACAAAAATTTGGCAACGATGAAGAAGCAGCAAAGGCAAGATCGTCTAGGAAAGTCCCACCTTGGCATTTCTTGAGCACCCGCTTTGGTATATTATGAATTCGTTCACCCAGTGCTTTAGTCATCAATGCTGGGTGCACATATCCCCTCTATATTCTCTGAGCATGAAATGAGTGCGTGCTGTGCATGTCCGTATGTGTGTGCGCGCAAGCATGTGCCTATGCACGTGGGCCTGAGTGGGTGAGTGTGTTTGTAGGCCTGTGATGGGCCAAGACTATGGATTGGGCTTAAAATGATCAAAATCCACCTAATATGAACTAGGCTTGGGCTTAGTAGGGTTTGGTCCTACCCCTAGTGGGTGCTATGTATCCCCAAAAACCCTGAGCCACCCATAAATAATTTTTTGTTTTTCGTTGAAGAGTTAACATGGGTTAAGAGTCAAAATTTATCTATGTGTGGAAAGTATACATGCACAGTAGAAATAAAAGAAGCGAGATAGGTGAGAGAAGCTAAGGCATGAAATAAGAGAAGAGAAGCTAAAGGAGAGATAACTTGAGGGAAGGAAGAGAGGTAAAGAAGAGATGGAAGAAGAAAGAAATTAAGGCAGAGAGAATAAAAAGAGATTAGAAAGAATTAAAGAAGAATAACTAAGATAATTGAGATATCAAAGAAAGAGAGAGAAGAATTAAATAAAGAGAAAAGAAGAGAGGAGACTGACATCTGATGTTACAAGTGGAAGTCTGATTTTTATTTTTAAGTCATCTAAACATCTAAAACAGACGTCTGATCAAAGGCTGAAGGCTACATCGAGGGTAATTAGTGGAGCTTATTGATAAGGAAGGCATGTTTATTCATTGTAATTTGTTTTTATGCCTTACACTTTTGTAATAACTTGTAATCAACAATCTTCTACTTAGCTTTTATTGCAAATCATTGATGTACATTTCTTCTCTCTAATGGGATAGTTGCATGTTTTAATTGTCTACCCTTTTGTGAAAATATTCATGTGCTTAACATATATCATAATTATCGTAGTAATTAGTTGGTCATTAATTTAACTAATAAGAATGGTGAAATAAAAATTACAATTTTGCCTCCTAATGAATGACCCAGATCAACCAGTTAAAAAGAATTAAAATTAAAATGTTACATTAACTTGACCCTATACTACCTAAATGGCAATGATTTGAGTTAACCTAAGTCATTTCTTACGCAATTAATTACTTTTAACCTTAATTACCTGTGTTGAGAAATTACGCATCAACAACACCCTTAGGAATTTCGTCGATGCCTCATGTGGAGGCAATTTTTGAACAAAGATGAGGAAAGCACATTCAAACTCTTTGAGTCAATGAGTGAGAACTCGCTAAATAATGCCTCCATGGCCACATTCAATAGGTCCTATCAACCCCATGGTGGAATCAATAAAGTACAAACTAATTCAGGGACGGTTGACATGGACATCATAGCGAAAAAGCTGGATCAGGTTGAATTGGTGGACAAAAGGATTGATGAGCTTTTGGACCAATCCCGAGCCCCAATGCAAACCTTCTCCCTAGCAAAGGGAGCTCACAATGTTGACCTGGTTCAATCAATGAACCAAATGCACTTGGAACAACCCCTAACTATGTTCCATGGAAGGACCATTACTTCCTCATACCTTGATTATTCTTTCCCCTCCCATCTGGCACCTTCTACCTTTGAAGATGACAATACCATCTAGGGCTACTCTAAACCTGACCCTTTCTCCAACACATACAACCCTGGATGGCAGAACCACCCAAATTTTTCTTGGATGAATAAAAACTCAACCAACCCAGGCCAAACCCTTTCTCCTATCCGCAGGGCCCATCTAATAGACCACCCTATAAATAGAATAGGGTAGGTCCCACAAAGCAAAGCCAAATGGACACCTTGATTAAAATGATGCCTAAATTGAACCAGAAACATTAGGAGGAAATGGCTTTAGTAAATGGACAATTGAGCCAACAGTTGGGTACCAAACAACAGGGGTACCTTCCATCTCAGTCACAACTAAACCCTATGAATGTAATGAATAGAGGCCACAGTCCTCAAGGGTTCCAACAAAATAAGGGGCAAGCCCACGTGATTTTCCAAGCCTCGCAAACACCCCCTGAGTTTGTTGCTTCTTCTTCTGAAGGACCCAACCCTGGTTCCAATGCCTCTACCAATGTGATTACCTTGAGAAGCGACACCCAAACCTAAGAACCCCAATGGCCGACCCCACCCACAACTACAATTCTTGAGATAACTGATGATTTTGAGGATGAGCAAGAGGAACCCAAGGATTAGTAACCCAACCCTATTCAAACCCAAGTCCCATACCCTTAAGCCTTGGATAAGGTCAAAAAGAAGAGAAATGTGGTTGAACATGAGGAGTTATTTGAAATATTCCAACAAGTACAAATTAATATACCCCTCCTCGAGGCAATCAAACATACCCCGACATACGCGAAGTTTTGAAAGGATGCTTGCACACCCAAGCGTAGGCCAAGAACCCAAGCACATAGAATGGTAGTGCTATCTGAGTAGGCTAGTTGGTGATTTTAAGTAGCACATCTCCAAAAAGGATAGACCCTAGAGCACCTTTGATCTCTTGTAATATCGATGATTTAACATTTAACAGAGCACTCCTAGATTTAGGTTCTTAATAAACTTGATCCCAACTACTCTTTACCACCAGTTCAGATTTGGAGAACTAAAGCCTACACCTGTGACTATCCAACTGGCTGATCGATCTGTGAAAACCCCAAGGGGTAGTTGAGGATGTAATTGTCCAGGTTAAGGATTTTCTACATCCCTGTTGACTTCTTAGTCCTTGACATGGAAGTCTTCGAACAATTAGAAAATGCATCCATCATCCTAGGCAGACCATTTTTGGCTGCAACCAAGGCTGACATTGACTATGACATGGGATGTATAGAAATTGCCATTGGAGATAAGAAGATGCAATTGGATATCTTCAAGGAAACTAAGTCTTCTGATTGTCGTTGGGTCGAGGAATGCAATCCCACGGATATTGATGGGAACACCATCATGAGCCATAACTAGCTCAATTTGATCTGATTAAGTCATTAAATTCTCTTACATAAACTTCAGAAGGCCATAATTCATTGCATAATCATTATGAGGGAAAGACAAGAAATCAGGGTTAAAACTATAATTTTACCATCATATCTTAAATGCAGTGCAACCACAGGCTTTCTCAAGGGTTAATTAGGGGTTAAATGGTCTTAAAAGGCTAACGAGTGGGTTAGAACAAACAGAAAAGGGTTTCCACGTGTTTTGAGAATTAAATGACTTCTAAAATCTTAAAAATAGACTTGCTTAATTAACTAAGGTTTTAGTCATGATAAAATTCACCTAAACCCTCTAAAATTCATATAAAAATATTCTCTAGGGTTTAGTATCTCAATTTGACCATCAGAACCCATCTTCACCCAAAATAAAGTCTCAGACAGACATTTTCCCTAATTTGGGTTTTCACATAAATTACTTAGCCAACGTGGTCAAAACCAAAATCCAACTTCACCATTGGATTCCTTAGGTCCAAATTAGGTTTGCACCAAAATTTGGACCCAATCTGAGATTGTCTTGACCTAGTTTTCAACTTGGTCCTGTCTGATCACATTTATGCACTTGATTTTCAAAATCTTTACAAAAAGGCCCCTAACTTTGTCATCATTTTCATGAATAGGTCCCTACAGCCATTAATCCTATTTCTACAAACTCTGGCGACCTAAAATTGGCAATTTCTCCTTGATTCCTTGACGAATCCATCTCAGATTTGAAAGGGAAATTCATCAAGGAATTCCATTCCTTTTGAGCCAATTCCCATGCCTCAAAACCTTCCCAATCTCTCATGCGAACGCATGAGAGATTAGGTATCCGAAAAATCCCATCTCTGACATAGCTTTCCAAGCTTGGGACAAAAGCACCTCTAAAGGCCTATAAAAAGACCTCCAGATCATGCAGTTCTTCCCATGCTCGAATTCGGCCTTGAACACCTCCAATTCCTCTCCTCTTTCTTGGATGAATTGCTCCTCGACGTCCGGTGACCCTTCCTGCCTCCGTTCTTCCTCCCTTCGCAATACCGACGACAGAGCTATCTCCCCCATCTTCTTCCGCGTCGAGTCGTACTAGCCGACACCCCTTTCGCCGTCTTCCTCGTCGTTTCCTACTCACTAGAGAAGGTTCCTTATACTGTAATGGCCATACCGCAACCGGTGCCATCTTCGTTCCCCTTCATTCGCTACCTCTCTCAACCGACTCCTTGGCTTCTCCTCATCACGCCAGCATATCCAACACACCACTCCTACCCCCGTACAACCGTCTGCGACTTCGTCTTCCATTTCTCCAGCAGAACTCCGGCGAGCCCTAGCGGCTTCCACACACCGCCAACTCGATTGCTCCTGCACTCCACACCTCCGCCTCCACCTTAGGAGCAAAAGCCTTAACTTTTTTAAGATGATTACCCCTCAAAATGCCCCCTCGAACAAACCCACATCTGGCCACCCTCCATGAGGTCAACAGGCCTCATCACTCACGCACACGCCACGCCAACCCCCTTATCAAGTTCGCCGTGCTCCGGCGATCGTTCCTGAGCTTTCTAATGCGGTCGAAAGGTTTTATTTGTGATTTCAGGTACCAACCCCCTTTGCCATTAAAGTCGAGCTTCGAGCAAGCTTCAAGCTTGCTCCAGGGCACCTTCACTCTAGGTTTTTGCTCCAGGCCACGTGGATTCGTCACACGCACAAGCCCATGTCTCTAATTGAGGGAGATACGCTTAACAACTGACCCAATTGAGGAAGAGTTCCACTGCAGCCGTGTGTGAAGAGAAGGGGGACAACATAGTCCCACCTCGGAAGATTTAGAAGCAGTGCTATCGCATAAATTGATTTTGTGATAAAGGCTTATCGCCTCAAATCATAAGGGGTGAGGTCCCTCACACCCCCCACATGCCTCATCCGTGACACGCTCCCCGCGAACTTGGTGCAGATCTGATAACCCGCCTAAGCCCTATACACTCCTCGGTTGCAACCCACGCTCGCAGCCCTGGACCCAAGTGTGCTCTAGGTCCGATTACCCAAATACCCGGTACTGTTGAAGGCTCTGGGAGAGCATGACCCAAGGAGAGAAAGTGAGGAGAATATGTACGGGGTAAGGGAGGGTTTTGCTCTCTAAGAAGTTGGCTAACATTTTGCCAAATCTAAAAAACCCTTCCCCTATGCTTGAGAAGAAGAAGAGCAGAGAAAGAAGAGAGAAAGCAAAGGAAGAAAGAAGAGGAAAAGAAGAAGAGTCGCACGAGAACAGAGAAAGAAGAAAGAAGAAGGAAAGCAAGAGAAGAAGAAAAGAAAAAGAATCAGAGCACTGTAGAATCTGACGTTTAAGATGTCTGATCCTACCATCAAACAGGTGACTTGAGTTTATTTCACTTGATATTATTGTAGGGAGTAATTGGTGATTCAAATCACCATTTTACTCCATTCTTTTTGTAGTCTGATACTTGATATCATTGCTGCATTATTTTTAATCAAATTTTTATTATAATTACTTATCTCTATTGTTTTAAATTTCAATCTTGAGAATTGAATTCCTATTTGCTCCCAACGAATGACTTCGGACTTTTGAAATATAAATTTTATCTGTTTTTCGCGAGATTTCGACTATACTGCAACGCAATGATTTAAAACCCGATTTCGAGTGAATAACATTTTGGCACCATTTCCGAAGAGCAACGTGCAATTCAGATCTCTTGATTGCAATATCAAATTTGGTACTAACTTGCTACATCTCTTTTTGTGATCTGTTTCAGGGACTCATTAAAGGAAGATCAACAGCACATCACCCAATCTAGGGGTAGGTAAAATACAAATCCAAATTTCTTCTAAGCCCCTGATTCTGAAAAGCTAAAAAAGGAAAAAAAATCAATTAGGGCTACTTGCATTATATTCTTAGATTAATCATCAAGTCGCCTGATTTGATACACTTTATTTAGACAACATGCAAACCCTTTTTCATGCACCTACTTGAAGCTTAAGGTATTTTGGGCTATCACCTTCTTGTTTGAGCCCTAGGTACTACATTTGGATAAATTAAATTGAACCAAATCAGAGCCAATTAATGATTCCAGTTTAGGGTTTTAGAGACACACTTACTTAATCAAGAATTGATCTTTCCAAACAATGTGTGCCTAAGCCTTGATTGAATTGATCGATTTAAGCAAACCCCAAAATTAGTCTCTTAATCCCATTTGAACACTAAAAGAGGGACCTAACATTCTCAAAGGACAATACAGGTGAAGTTGACCCACCTTGTTGGGTTAACCAATCTTCAAATTAGGTCACTTTGCACAAAAACATCTTAAAGTTCAATTGAAATCATAAGCACTCTTGCTCTTAATTAAAACTGGTAGACTTAAGAGGTTAATTCCCCTTTCTGGTCTACCTGGATCATCAGTGACAAGAGAGGTCGGGTGGGGGAAACCCTGTAACTCATGGGGGTGCTCTACCATGTAGGGGTCTTTGCGGGACTCTCCCTCTCTGGCTACCCAGGTAATCCTCAGGTGGACAGCTTTCTGACTAAGGGGTATCATCCGCCCCAAACCTCCATAGTCATCCAAAAATTTTTTTGGTGTCTTGATTAGGTCCATCACATTCTATCTCTCATCTAATCCATCAGTGCATGCTTGGGAGGAGGTCCTTAAGACCATCCTTGAGGCCTCCATTAGATATTCACTCTCGTCGAGGTCGATCCTTGACTTCCGTGTTTGTGCAACAACCTAATCACATTCACATATCCTCTGATTCAGAACCTACTTCCCCTTCATCAGCTATGGATCACCAAGAAGAACAACCTAATCTAGAGCAAAAATTTCATGATTTACAAAATCAAATCAATGCCATCATTAACCCATCGCTGCATCCTCAAATGTGAGATCACTATAATCCCGCAGCGGTGGAAATCGAACCTCGAATCAACATTCCCATAGGAGGACCCGAGTTAGATCTCAAGCCTAGCATGCTTCATATGAGCCCAAAATTTCATGGCTTGAACTCCGAGGATCCTTTCCAGCACATCAAGAACCTAAAACATCTGGCCCACACCTTTGGGGCAGATGTACAGAATCGAGACGAATTACACTTAAAGCTCTTCTCATTCTCCTTGGTAGAAAAAGCTGCTCACTGGTTTCAGACTCAACCACAAGCGATCAACACATGGGGAGAACTTCAAACCGCCTTCCTGCAAAAATTCTACCCCATTGGTCATACCAACACAAAGCGGCATCAAATCACACACTTCTCCCAAGGAGTGGGAGAATCTCTACACGAGGCATGGGATCGCTTTCTGGATCTCATGCATAAGTGCCCCATCACGGAGTTTCGAAGTGGGAACAAGGCCAATCCTTTTACCATGGACTCTGTGAAGTTATCAAGCTCTTTGTCAATGCAACTTGTGGTGGTAGCATCATGGGTCAACATGAAGACATGATTTAGGAAATTCTCGAAACATGTGCGAGAACTCCTTGAACAATGAGTCATTGGGTGAATACCACTGGACGTCCACCTGCGCATTGGCAAATAATCGAGGGGTTCATGAATTCTGAGGCCTTTCCGCATCTGTTGATCTGGAGTTGGTAGCTAGTCAATTGGATAAGGTCTCCATTATCAAGAAAAAGGTGGACGACATCACTTGTCATCTACACAAATACACCTTTGCACCTCAAAGCACATACACGCACCCACCCACAGAAAGGGAGGCTGCGCACAACACTACCACTCCCTGGGGATGGATGCATATCCACCTCCATCTGATTATGGCTTCGGAGGCAACCCGAGTCAGCCCACCTTAGTTGGGGGAACTCTGAACCCCCGTACCCTGATTATCTCAGAGCTCCTCAGACCTGCGAGGATCTTCACGCCGTCCAGAATAATCCTTTCTCCAACACTTACAACTATGGATGGTGTAATCATCCTAACTTTTTGTGGTCTGGTAATAACCCGAATCTAAGGCCTCAATTCCAACCCCGACCACAGTCTTCGCGACCTTATCAGCCCACCCAACCAAAGCCCACTCAAAACTTCCAAACTAGACCACCTAGAGAAGATCATACATCTCTAATTCTCCAGACCTTCGTTGACATGCAGAAACAACACAAAGAGGAGATCTCTAAGTTACGAAATCAACTGGCCCAGCTGTCAAGTGCTTGCTAGCCTGGTGCACTTCCTTCTCAGCCTCTTCCAAACTCGAATAACGTACCGAACCATAGGCATGTTATGAACCCAAATTAGGGCCAAGCTCACTTTGTTTATCAGGCCCCTTCTGCTCCATCACCTAATGGGATGGATGCTTCAACTTCATACTCAGGATTTCAGCAGCAAACACCTATTTTGGGCAACCCAAACCAGAACTAGGCAGGATTGAATTCTGTTACTACCCGTAGTGGCAAAACAACATAGGACCCACCTTATCCAAGCCACTCCCAGCCTGGTAATACAAACCCTAACCCTAAATTGGTCATCCAGGACATGCCCGTCCCAGATCAAGAGCCTGAGCCAATTCTAGAGGAACCATCTAAGGTTCCATTTCCCGAGGCCTTAACCAAGGGAAAAAGGACAACCAAACCCGTGGCACCTGAGGAGGACCTGGTTAAGCTCTTTGAGTAGGTCCATATAAATATCCCCTTGATGGATGTGATACGCCATGTACCGGTTTATACACAACTTTTGAAAGACGTGTGTAGACCTAAGTGTAAGCCGTGAACCAAAGGCGAGAATCTGATCGTACTATCAGAGCAAGCCAGCTCCATCATTTTGAGCAAGCTCCCACCTAAGGCAAAAGACCCAAGCACCCCTCTGATCTCCTGTGCAATCAATGATATACAATTCGATAGAGCCTTATTGGACCCAGGAGCTGCCATAAATTTGATACCCACATCCCTACTAGACTACTTCGGGGAATCTGAGCTTAAACCGATAGAAATGACTTTGTAATTAGCTGACCGATCTATTAAGTCACCAAAAGGAATTCTCATGGATATCATAGTTAGGGTACATGACTTCTATTTTCTAGTGGATTTCATTGTCTTAGACATTGATGCTCCTGAAAATGTGAAGAATACACTGATCATATTAGGGAGACCCTTTCTGGCCACTGCTAGGGCCAATATTAATTGTGAGGAAGGCCAAATTGAATTAAAATTTGGGAGCAAGACACTAAAGATCAACATATTTAAAGTCCAACAAGGAATTAATTGTGGAGTTATAGAACAAATTTGTGATATCGAAGTTGTGGTTGATGACCTATGTATCAAGGAAAACCCGACTATTTCTTATCACCACAAGAAGATCAAAACCTACAATTAGAGGAGTCTGAACCCAACCTAGACAAACCCATAGCTCCTTCCTTTGCTCCTAATATCCACCCTGAACCACTTGCTGCTACTGACAACCCAGTTATGGAATTAAAGCCTCTTCCCGATCATCTCAAATACGTCTTTTTGGGTTCCAATCAGACGTTTCCTGTGCTTATCAACTCCCAACTCACACCTGATCAGGAAACATGCCTGATTTTTGTTCTCCAGCAACATCGAAGAGCCATTGGATGGACTCTCGATGATTTGACTGGTATCAGCCCTTCATACTGCACACATCACATCTACACTGAAGAGCGCTCACGACCATCCCGTGAAATGCAGAGATGCCTAAATCCAGTATGCAGGATGTCATGAAAAAGGAGATCATCAAGTGGTTAGATGCAGGGATCATCTACCTGATCTCCGACAATTGGTGGGTGTGTCCAATCCAAGTTGTGCCTAAGAAGGCAGGGCTCACCGTCATCACAACTAAAATCGAAGAAACCATACCAACCTGTATGGTGAACTCGTGGAGAGTCTACATTGATTACAGAAGACTCAATTCCTCCACGAATAAGGATCATTTCCCACTAACATTCATTGATCAGATCCTCGAGAAACTAGCGGGAAATCAATTCCTCTGCCTTTTGGATGGGTACTCCAGTTATAAATAGGTTACAATCCATCCTAAGGACTAAGAGAAGACCACCTTCACCTACCCCTTCAGAACATACACATTCCAAAGGATGCCATTCGATCTCTGCAATGCATCCACTGCTACCTTTTAGTGGTGCATGATTGCCATATTCTCAGATATGGTAGGCGAATACCTTGAAGTCTTCATAGACGACTTCTCGATGTTTGGTGAATTATTTGATGATTGCCTCATAGACTTGGTCCAAATCCTCAGGCAACTTGGTTCTTTCTTGGGAAAAGTGCCACTTCATGGTAAATGAGGGAATTGTCCTGGGACATCTCATCTCTGAAAAAGGCATCCAGGTTGCTTGAGCCAAGGTGAATCTGATTTCCAAACTCCCTATGCCTAACTAGGTCAAAGACATCTGATCCTTTATGGGGCACGTCGATTTTTACCGTCGATTCATTCCCGATTTTTCGAAAATCATGAGCCCCTAACTAATCTTCTATCTAAGGATGTCCCCTTTGAAATCTCCAAGGAATGCACTCAGGCATTTGAGATCCTGCATGATCGAGTTACCCAAGCACCTATCTTGCAGTCCCTTGATTGGTCTTAACCCTTTGAGATCATGTGTGATGTATCTAATTATGCTGTAGGTGCGGTACTTGGGCAGAAAATAGACAAGAAAGCCGTGGTCATCTACTACTCTAGAAAGACACTTGACAAGGCTCAGCGTAACTACACAGTTACTGAGAAAGAGCTGCTAGCCATAGTATTTGCCTTGAAAAAATTTAGATCATATATTTTGTGTTCTCGTGTTATGATATACTTAGATCACACTATAGTGAGGCACCTCCTTGCGAAGAAGGGCATGAAACCTCGACTAATCCGTTGGATCTTGCTGTTGCAAGAATTTGATCTCGAGATTCCCGATAAAGCTGGAAAGCAGAATGTGGTAGCTGACCACTTATCCCACCTTCCTTCTGACAGTATCGACCCTTCCTGACCCATTACAGAACACTTTCCCGATGAGCACCTCCTGACTATTAGTACGGGACTCCCTTGGTTTGCTGATTTGGTGAACTACTTGGCATCACATCAGATTCCGTCCGATTGGTCGAAGGCCAAGAAAGACAAATTGCTTTTCGATGACAAGTACTATATCTGGGAAGACCCGTACCTCTTTCGCATTGGTGCTGATCAGATCATCAGGTGCTGATTTATCCTTCTGCCATGAATAGGCCTATGGCAGACATTTTTTTGGACATAAAATCGCAACAAAAGTCCTCCAGTGTGGCTTTTATTGGCCCACAATTTTCAAAGATGCATACGATCATTGTAAGGCATGCACTTGTTGCCAAACCTTGGGCAACATAAGCCACCGCGACATGATGCCTTTACAGTCGATTCTTGTATGTGAAATCTTTGGCATTTGGGGGATTGATTTCATGGGACCCTTCCCTATTTCAGATGGCTTCAAATACATTCTCCTTATTGTTGACTATGTGTCCAAATGGATAGAAGTCGTTCTGACCCAAACCAACGATCATAAGGTGGTAATCAAATTCATTCATCAGAACATCTTTTCTCAGTTCGGGATTCCACGTGCCATTATCTTTGATGGAGGGACCCATTTCATAAATGCTCGGCTAAGATCACTGATGACGAAATACGGGGTGTCGCACCGAATCTCTACTCCTTATCACCCCTAAACCAACAGTCTAGCTAAGCTAACAAATCAGGAGATCAGGAAAATCCTTCAGGTCACTGTCTGACCTGACAGGAAAGATTGGTCATCCCGACTTCCGGAAGCATTTTGGGCCTATAGGACCACCCACAAAACCTAATTGGGCATGTCTCCTTTCATATTAGTGTACAGGAAGGCATGTCACCTCGCCGTCGAGTTGGAGCACAAAGCCTATTGGGCTGTACGGAAGTGTAATCTTGTTCTTTCTAAGGCAGGAACCCATAAAAAGCTTCAAATGAGCGAGATCGATGAATTACATAATGATGCGTATAAGAACTCACGAATTTACAAAGAGCGGGTTAAGGCCTTTCACGACAAGCACATATCCAGAAAGATTTTTCACCCTAGTTAGAAAGTCCTACTTTTTAATGCCAAACTCAAATTGTTTGTAGGAAAACTCACATCAAAATGGATTGGACCATATCTTATCAGACAAATTTTTGGAAATGGAGCCGTCTAAATCAGCCAACTCAGCCTTGATTTCGAAGCCTTTATGATGAATGGCCAGTGACTTAAACCGTTCATTGAACTCACCGATACGAACTTGGCTGAGGTATCCTTTGATCTCCATTCTCTCTGATCTCATTACGCCCGGCTGATGGCGTTAAACTCAGTGCTTAATGGGAGGCAACCCATCTTTTTGAAAAACTCGAAACCCTTCTTGACACATCTTATGCTGAACTCATATTGCACTTTAGGGTTCGTCCATTAGAATAGCCAACTCCACCTCTAGTACTCGTACCCGAGCTTGAAATCATTTGCAACAGTCACCCCAACCCATCCACCCACCCAAAACCTATTCTAATGTACGATCTAAGCTGAACTTAAACTCACCTAATTTACAATGAGGACATTGTAAATTGTAGGCATGTGGGGGTATTAAAGTGAAAAATGCTGTGAGAATCACTTTATAAGAAAGGGTTTCATCATAAAAAAATTACATATTCCAAAAACCAAAATAATAAAAAATTGAAAAAGAACAAAAATGGAGAAGGGCGGAAGTTTTTAGTGAATCAATTGCATATCATTTTTGAGGAGGAAAAGGGGAGGTGATATAAATGCCAAAAAGGAGCACAATTTGAAAAGAAAAAAAAGAGAGATAATCATTAATAAAAGATTAAGGAATTGACTTAGTTCTAGACCAAATCAAAAAGAAAGAACATAAAAGAGAAAAAGTGCAAAGAGACAAAAAGAGATTAGTATGAACACTGATCTTAGGGCTCTTGGGCTGTGATTCTAGGCTTAAAAATTCAAGTATCTGTTAAGATCTGGATAGTCCTCAGGAGGTTAAGGAAAATGCGAAGCTTAAGTATTAGGTCTAAGGCTTAGGGATTATTCGGCCTCGTTAACTAACCTCTAGTTGGTGAGACTTGGTAACCTAAGCATCCCAATCCACACACAGTCTGGTTCAGTGCACTTAAGTATCAAAATCACTCAAATGCATTAAATCTATTCTAAGAAAAAACTACCTAGATTAGGAGCGACTGATTAACACAAGTTGATTTGGAAGAGTTCCCATTGCAGAGAGGTGGGAACTTCCCCTCGAAGATGCGCAATGACATATCGTCTCCTCGGTGCTTGTCTCCTAGGATATCTAAATATCCTACAGGGGGCATGTAAGCACCTTGTGTTGGTTCAGATGCCATGGGCAGCATTATCACGAAATGTCGATTTCCAGGTTCTAGATTTAGCTATAGAACGCCATGGGTAGGATTACCTCGAAATCTCGAAAGCCAGGGTTCTGGGGGTTGCCATGGGTGGTGCTATCTTGAAGCATCGATTTCCAGGGACCCTATGAGGATTGATGGTGGGAACTAGGAATCTGATACAGACCGTGTTGTAAAGTCAATCCAAAGCTAGAAATAAAAAGAAAAGAGAGAGAAAACTCTCCAAAAATAAAGAAAGAATTCTTTTGTCTCTCTCTTACAAAAATGCACTGCAAATTGAACCTAGGCTAAAACATGTTACAAGCACGGGTGCATTAACCACGGAGTTCAACGACCCATAGGTTAGTTCCTGTGGGCCTTAAAAACCTTCACTGCGGACTAAGGCTAGAGCTGGTCAGGTCCGGATCTTGGTTGGTACTTAAGTACCTCTAGGCCTACTATCGACATTCTGACCTAATCTACAAAGGAAAGCACACATCAGAGTTCTGAGCATAAAAAGGCATGTGGTCTAGAATTTGAGTTAAATTCCTTGAGATTTTGCTAAGGGACTAGCAAAAGCTAGGCATGGGGGTATGATGGGAACACCATCATGAGCCAAAGCTAGCTCAATTTGATTTGATTAGGTCATTAAATGCTCCTACATAAACTCCAGAAGGCTATAATTCATTGCATAATCATTCCGAGGGAAAGACAAGAAACCAGGATTAAAACTACAATTTTAACATCATATCTTAAATTCAGTACAACCACGAGTTTTCTCAGGGGTTAATTAAGAGTCAAATGGTCCTAAAAGGATAACAAGTGGGTTAGAATAGATAAAAAAGGATTTTTGCATGTTTTAAGAATTAAATGACTTCTGAAACGCTAAAAATAGACCTGCTTAATTAACTGAGGTTCTAGTCAAGATAAATTCACCTAAGCCCTCTAAAATTCATATAAAAATATTCTCTAGAGTTTGGTATTTTCAATTTGACCATCAGAACCCGTCTTAACCCAAAATGGTCTCAGATTGACATTTTCCCTAATTTGGGTTTGTACATAAATTACCCAGTCAAACATGATCAAAACCAAAATCCAACTTCACCGTTGGATTCCTTAGGTCCAAATTAGGTTTGCACCAAAATTTAGACAAAATCTGACATTGTCTTGACCTAGTTTGTAACTTGGTCCTGCCTGATCACATTTATGCCCTTAACTTTCAAAATATTTACAAAAAGGCCCCTAACTTTGTCATCATTTTTACAAATAGGTCCCTACCACCATTAATCCTATTCATACAAACTCCAACGACCTAAAATTGGCAAATTCTCCTTGATTCCTTAATGAATCCCTCTCAGATTTGAAAGGGAAATTCGTCAAGGAATTCCCTTCCTTTTAAGCCAATTCCCACACCTCAAAACCTTCCCAATATCTCATACAAACGCATGAGAAATTATGGTATCCAAAAAATCCCATCTCCGGTGAAGCTTTCCAAGCTTGGGAAGCTTGCTTAGCTTCCCAAGCTCAAAACCACCTCTAAAGGCCTATAAAAAGACCTCCAGATCAGGTCGTTCATCGCATGCTCGAATTTGGCCTTGAACACCTCCAATTCCTCTACTCTTTCTTGGCCAAATTGCTCCTCAACATCTGGCGACCCTTCCTGCCTCTGTTCTTCCTCCCTTCATAATACTGGCGGTGGAGCTATCTCCCCCATCTTCTTCCATGTCGAGCCGTACCAGCTGACGCCACTTTTGCCGTCTTCCTCGCCGTTTCCTACTCACCTGAGCAACTTCCTTCTACGGCACTGGCCATATCACAACCGACACCATCTCCGCTCCCCTTCGTTCGCTACCACTCTCAATCGACTCCTTGGCTTCCCCTCATCATGCCAGCATATCCAACACACCGCTCCGACCCTTGTACAACCATCTGCGACTTCGTCTTCCATCTCTCCGACAGAACTCCGGCGAGCCCTAGCGGCTTCCACACACCGCGAACCCAGCCACTCCCGCACTCCACACCTCCGCCTTGACCTCAGGAGCAAAAGCCCTAACTTTGTTAGGATGATTGCCTCTCCAAACGCCTCACCGAACAAACCCACATCCAGCCACCCTCCGCAAGGTCGACAGGCCTCATCACTCACGCACACGCCACGCTGACCCCCTCATCAAGTTCGTCGTACTCCAACGATTGTTCCTAAGTTTTCTAACATGGCTAAAAGGCCTTATTTGTGATTTCAGGTACCAACCCCCTTCCGCCATTAAATCTGAGCTTTGAGCAAGCTTCAAGCTTGCTCCAGGGCGCCTTCACTCTAGGTTTTAGCTCCAAGCCATGCGGATTTGTTACACACACACGCCCAGGTCTCCAATTGAGGGAGATACCCTCAGCAACCGACCCAATTGAGGAAAAGTTCCATTGCAGTCGCACGTAAAGAGAAGGGGGACAACATAGTCCCACCTCGGAAGATTTAGAAGCAGCGCTATTGCATAAATTGATTTTGTGATATAGGCTTATCGCCTCACATCACAAGGTGTGAGGTCCCTCACACCCCCCACGTGCCTCATCTGTGACATGCTCCCCGCAGACATGGTGCAGATCCGATAACCCTCCTAAGCCCTATACACTCCTTAGCTACAACCCACGCCCGCAACCCTGGACCTGGGTGCAATCTAGGTTTGATTACCCGAATACCCGATACTGTTGAAGGCTCTGGTAGAGTGTGACCCAAGAAGAGAAAGAGAGGAGAATCTGCGTGGGGTAGGGGAGGGTTTTGCTCTCTGGGAAGTTGGCTAACACTTTGCCAAATCTAAAAAACCCTTCCCTTGTGCTTGAGAAGAAGAAGAGCAGAGAAAGAAGAAGAGAGAAAGCAGAGGAAGAAAGAAGAGGAAATGAAGAAGAGCCACACAAGAATAGAGAAAAAAGAAAGAAGAAGGAAAGAAATAGAAGAAGAAAAGAAGAAGAATCAGAGCACTGTAGAATCAGACGTTTAAGACGTTTGATCCTACCATCAGACGTCTAACTTGAGTTTATTTCATTCATAACTATTGAGTTTCATTTGATATTATTGTAGGGAGTAATTGGAGATTCAAATCACCATTTTACTCCATTCTTTTTGCAATTTGATACTTGATATCATTGCTACATTATTTTTAATCAATTTCTAATTATAATTTCTTATCTCTATTATTTTAAATTTCAATCTTGAGAATTGAATTCCTATTTGCTCCCAATGAATGACCTCGGACTTTTTGAGTATAAATTTTATATGTTTTTCGCGAGATTTCAATTATACTGCAACACAACGATTTAAAACCCGACTTTGAGCGAATAACAGATACCCTGGTTGATGAGTGCTTGATAATTAGCTCCTTAGAGGACTACCAGACTCAACCAGCTTTAGACTACCCCAACCTATCCCAATCCCCAGAGGTTGCATATCTTTATAGAGTTGATTATCACTAGCAACCTCCACCTGAGGAGATTGATGTCACTCAACTCCCTCCCTTCCCCTACCCATCCAACATTGTACCACCCACACTTGAACTTAAACCTTTTCTTGACAACCTTAAATATTTCTTAGGACCTTATCATACTTTCTGATTATCAAATGCATACTTGACCAGGGACCAAGAACTTAGGTTGTCTTCAACCCTTTCTGAACACCGGGAAACAATTGGGTGGATAATTTCTAATCTAAGGGGGATTAGCCCTAGCTATTGGACACACAAGATCTATTTAGATGATGGGGCTCGACCTTCTCACCAGATGCAAAGGCAACTGAACCCAAACATGAGAGAGGTCATTATAAAAGAGATTATAAAATGGCTACATGCGGGAACCATCTATCCGATTTTCGACTACCCTTGGGTGAGCCCTACTCAAGTGGTACTGAAGAAGGTCAGGCTTACCATTGTCACAAAGGATCAAGCCGAATCCATCCCCACTCGCACCACCATTGAGTGGCGTGTGTGTATTGACTATAGGAAGCTGAATGAGGCACCAAGAAGGACCATTTCCCCCTGCCATTCATTGACCAGATTCTCAAACAATTGGCAAGGCAGAAATATTTATGCTTCCTGGATGGGTATTCAGGATATAGCCAGGTTGCTATTGCACCTGAGGATCAAGAGAAGTCCATGTTCACTTGCTCGTATGGCACGTGTGTATTCCACTATATGCCATTCGGGTTATGCAACGTGATCGCTACCTTTCAATGTTTCATGTTGGCCATCTTCTCTAAGATGGTGGGTGAATATCTGGAGGTCTTAATGGATAATTTATCTGCCTTTGGAGACTCATTCAACCGCTGCTTAACTTAGAGAAATTCCTGAGGTGATGTATCGAGGTCAACCTTATTTTAAGTTGGGAAAAGAGCCACTTTATGGTTCAAGAAGGGATTGTCCTAGATCACATTGTTTTGCATCGGGGCATAGAAGTTGACCAAGCTAAAGTTGACCTAATTTCCAGACTACCACCTCCTAGCTAGGTCAAACAAATTAGATCTTTCCTAAGATACGTTGGCTTTCACAAAAGGTTCATTAAAGACTTCTCCAAGATATACAAACCCTTAACTGACCTTCTCACCGATGATGTGCAATTTGACATGACACTTGATTGCATCAAAGTCTACACCACTGTAAGGGATACAGTCTCGACTGCATCTATTTTACAACCCTCAGACTGGTCCTAGGGCTTTGAGATATTGTGCGATGCATCAGATTTTGCTATTGGAGCTATCCTAGGACAAAGATAGGAAAAGAAACCCATGGTGATCTACTACACGAGCAAAACCTTAGATGAGGCTCAATGAAATTACACTATCATAGAAAAGGTGTTGCTCGCCATAGTTTTTAGATTGGAAAAGTTCATATCATACCTTCTAGCATTCCACGTGATAATCTACATTGACCACTAGGCTATTCGGCACTTGTTAGACAAAAAGGATGCAAAACCAAAGATGATCAAATGGATCCTACTCCTGTAGGAATTCAACCTAGAAATACATGGCAAGGTCGAATCCAAGAATGTCATAGCCAACCACCTATCTAGACTTAACCTGAAGCATATTAGACCTTCATTGCCTGTGAAGGATGCATTTTTTAATGAGCATATTTTAGCTGTGCAAGGAAAAGAAATCCCTTGGTATGAAGACTTGGTCAACTACTTAGTTGTAGGCCAAATTACGCACGGCTGGTCTAGACAATAACAGGATAAATTCTTGGCTGAAGCAAAACGCTATTTCTGGGATGATCCTATGTTGTTTAAAATTTGTACCAACCAGATCATTAGGAGATGCATCCCCGACAATGAGGTCCAAAGTGCATTGTCCTTTTGTCATGACCAAGCTTGTGGTGACCATTTCTCTGGAAAACAAACGGCTGCAAAAGTTTTGCAGTCCGATTTTTAGTGGCCATCACTATTCAAGGACACACAACTTTGCTAGAATCTGCACTAGATGGCAAACTGATGTTGACACATCTATTTAGGTTAAAATGACTATTTATGCATGTTCCTAAGCTTAGAGATGCATTCCATATTATAAATATTGCATAGCATACATCATTCTGCATTTAGAATAGTTTGTCTAAATTGTAGGTTAATTTGCATCCTTTTATGGCCAGGAGAGAAGGAGATTTATTTCAAGGCCTTGGATTGACAATCTGACTGTACGGATATGATCAGGACGATGATCAGAGTCAAACACCTATGAAATCATCTTGATTGGAGTCATGCAGCACATATGCAATCCGAGGAAGATTAATGACCAAGGGGCTAGGTGACGCAATTTAAAGCTTCAAACAACAAATCCAATCGCATGGATGGATCCGGATCGATGATCGTAGCCCAATGGCATGAAAATCGACCCAATTCGACATTCGTAGTGCCACCTACAAGGCAAAGAAGACGGACAACCAGGAATGGTAACATGTGGCCCCATCCTAGTCACCCAATATCGATCGCAGAATCTGCCTCGCCTCAAAGGAGAAGGCCTTGACGAGATCTCAATTGTCAGATTGAGATCCAACATTCGTGAGCACGTGAGCTTCATTTCCAAACCGAGACACAAGCTCAGCCTTAGCGCAGCAGTGGAGGAAGGCGCTCACATCAAGAGGGCATGGGTTTGAAACCCGCTGATAAACATGCATGTATCCATGATTAAATGCTTACTTATGATAGTTCCTAAGCCTAGCATTGCATTCCATAGTATAAATATTACATAACATTCATCATATTGCATTTAGTGTAATATGTATAAATTGTACAATAATTCCTGCATTATTGCGGCCAAGAGATAGGGTGCGACATTTCTAAGTTTCAAATGCAAAATCCAACCGTATGGATGAATCTGGAGCGATGATCACAGTCCGGCAGCGTGGAAATTATCTCGATCCAAGCACTGTAGCATCTTCTGTAAGTAAAGAAAAGTGGATTCTCCAGATGATGCCATGTGGCACCATCCAGAGTGCCCAACATCACCCAGCTCCCCTCCAAATCACCTCAAGAGGAGATCCCAGCTGTTGGATCTCAATCCAATGGTTGAGAATCCATCGCTCAACACACCACTCTATGCCAAAGGAAGATGGCCTGATGAAATATCGACCGTTGGATCTTCATCCGACGGTCGAAAGTCGAGGAGGTAGTAGCTCTTGGCACGACAACCTAGCACCTTGCCTCATCAGTAGCGCGTTCGTCCCAAAAGGAAGAGGCGCAAGTTTGAGCTTCGATTTGCCGCGGCCTCTTCGACGCCAGCCAAATTGTACCGCTCAAAATTGATCAAGCGGTCAGGAGCGCGCACACTCGATTGGATGCACACAAAATAATGTGCGGACACATGCTAAATCAAATGCGCACGATTAGGGGTGCCCATTTAAGACGACTGCGCGAGCTCTTCATCGTTAGATCTTCACAAAGGCACCATGCGTGCGCATCCAAATCTCACGAAGGCGCCATCCGCGCATGGCCTCAACCGCACGATCCTGAATCCAACAACTGATGCTCATCCCCCTGCCAGTGAGCACGCGATTCAAATTCAAGTGTGCACGACCTCCGCTTGATCCACTCCATCCACTCATGATCTAGAGGCTGTGGTGCTCCCCTCACTGTACTAGCTGTAGTGGCCCCACTCCATGCCAACGGGGGTGAGTGATGGCTTCAGCAATGTCCAAGGTGGGTCTTCAGAGACGTTTTAAATGTCGCTGTTGACCCATGCATGCAAATACACTCCCTTACTAAACCCATATAAACCCCCCTACACCTCCCATTTTTCCCTACCTCTACCTATGCTACTCCCACCTACTCTAAAGCTTCAAGAAGCCTCCCAAGCTCCCAAGAGCTCTTTCCCAAGCTCCACAGCCTCCTATTAGTGTACCATTTCCTTACTCCACCAAGCATTCAACCATACCCTCACCTCCTTCATAGGAGACCACAGAGCTGTCCGCTCACCTCCGTTCAGGTAGACGATTGATAAACGCCAGTTTATCATCATTTTTATGTATTAAAACAAACCTAGCTCTTAGGATTTTACTCCGCAAATGGGTTTTTGGGCTGCATTTACGCATTAATTAGGTTAGGCATGCATTGCACTTTTTATTGACTTTTTAATGTGTTTTTATGAGTGTTAGGGATATACAGATTGCCAGATCCCTAGAACCCTAGCACTCAGGAAGGCAACTGGTGAAGGAGAAGCTCTCACCAACTGGAACTCAGCTTGATCCAGCTCACCATAGTTGGAATTCAGCTCACCTGAACTAGGGTTAGCTCATCCTAGCTTCATTCAGCTTATCTCAGCTGAATGGCAGCTCAAGAGAGCTCATCTTAGCTCACCCTAGCTCAGGTCAGCTCAGATCCAACTCAACATAGCTGAGTCTAGCTCATCTCAGCTCCAATTAGTTTACAGGGAGCTCTAGCTAGCTTAGCTGAGTTGACTAGAGTTCACCCCAGCTCAGGTCTAGCTACATCCAGCTCCACTCAACTCCAGCCAGCTGAAGATGAATTCATTCCAGCTCAGGAAGCTCAAGTCCATCTCCCGGGGACTCAACTTAGCTCAACTTAGTTGAGCTAAGCTACCTTAATTGCCTCAACCAGCTCAATCCTCCCCAGGAGCACCAGACCCAGCTCACCTCAGCTCAATTCAGCAGAAGCCAACTCACTTTAGTTTGGCTTAGCAGCTAGCAAAGAACTAGCAAGCTAAACCAGCTAGGGTAGCTCCATGCTAACCTCTTCAGCAGCTGCCAACCCTAGCTCCAATACCTCCTCCTCTACTCCACTACTAGCTAAGCTAGCTTAGCTTAGCTTAGCTTAGCTAGGCTCCAACTCCCTTGGCAATCCACCACCTAAAAACCCTCCTTAGCTAGCTCTACTAACTAAGCCCCACCTAAGCTCACCTAAGCTAGCTCCACTCTACTCCTTTTTGGTGCCACCACCTAGCCTACCCACTACCACCAAAAGACACCACTAAATGGCACCAAAACCACCTATAACTACCCTTGTTTTGGCACCAAAAATTCCCTCCAAAAATCCCTCCATCCTAACCCTACACCTACCCATATAACCCATCCTAGCCACCCACCTACCCCTCCTTTTAGAACCCTACTTGGCACCACCTAAGCCCCCCTTCTAGAACCCATTTTGGTGCCAACTTTAAGGGTTACCACCACCCATAACCACCACTTAGGTAACCCTTGGGTTGGTGCCAATATCCCTTAGCCCTTGGATCCCCAACTACCCCCCATATCCTATCCTAGCCATCCATTCCAAGAGCCACCTATGCCCCCTTCCTACTCTACATAAACCCATCACCTACCACCATTTTTCTTCATCCTCCCATTAGTTTACTTCCACATTACACCCACCACAATTCAAGGCCAAGGAAGAAGAAGAGAAGAAGATTAAGGGGGCATCCTACTCGCCCTTTTGGTGCCTTCTTCCCCTTCTTTCTTCTCCCTTGTGCCACGCCAAGGAGGAGGAGCACTCCCCCAATAGGAGGATGGCCAGGCAAGGAGAAGCAAGGGTGGTACACACCCACCCTTAGAGGAGATCATTGGAGGAGATAGCTTCAACCTTGGAGGACACCATTTCAAGGAAGGAGAAGGAGGAGCCCTTTTCAAGCCTAGGAGCCACTAAGCTTGGAGCAAGGAGCCTCCCCTCTTCACCAACAATTCAGGAGGATTTGTGTTTTATTTTCTTTGTTGCAGTTATCTAGTAGTAGAAGCATTCATCTGCGAGGGTTTTTTGTAAAACACTCTTTTAATCAAAGTTGCCTTCTTTAATCTTTTTGTTGCATAGTCTTCTAGAATTCTTGTTTAACCTTTTTCAGTCCCTCTCCCTAATTATTCTAGGCCTCCACATGACTAAAGTGAGCTTAAGGAGAGGTTCTACTTGTCACTATAATAGTAGTGTAGTGTAGAGAAAATTTTCTTGATATCAACAAACTCGCCTTGTTCTCGTTATTTCGAAACCAAAAAAGTCATATATATAAAACACCAAAAAGAAAGTTGAGATCGTTTTTCCAAGCAAGGGATTTGATTTGCAAATAATTTGACCTCCTTGGACGACCCTAGATACTCCCCTATCTAGGTTATAAATTTTAAAAGCAAATCTGTTTTTGTGCGTTGCAACGACTTAAAATCCTAAATTAATAAACTACGCAAAAATGCGATCACTTTTTGGTGCCGTTACCGGGGAGGCACAGCTTTGCTTAATCATTTTTTCTCTTGCTTGAAGTGGATCTCATTCCCTTCTCTTTCTTTTCTCCTGTGGTGCAGGTATTGTAGGAAGAAAGTGGGAATTTGGAAATGAAAGCTCAAAGTTCCTTGTCTTCCGATGATTTTAGGTTGGTTTCCTTTCTCTTAGCACACCTAAACTAAAAAACTACCAAAATACACTAAACATGGCTTTCAGGACCCTAAACAACTTAATTAAGTGGAGTGGTACATTTTAAAACTCATTGATTACTTGTTTGCACCATTAACACCACTCCATTTCAAGTATTGGTGTTCTGCTTTTTCGGATCTGGACTTCTATTCAGATTTGAAAAATCAATCCGATCACCACAGACCTCCAAAAATCATGGAATTTTACACAGAGATTCCAAATAAAGTTGGAAACGTTTGTTCCAAATTTCAGACTAATTAGATTTGTATTTAATTTTAACAAATTCTTGGGCTTTCAAGGGGTCACACCCTCTAATCTTCCTATTTTGCTACTGTCCACGAATTTTTAGAATTTATATACTCATCCAAACTTTTTCAAATTTAGATTTCTAAAATTCTTGCAAAATTCGACACATCATATAAAATCACCAAAAGTTTCTGAGGTCGGTGGTAATACTGAAAATTTCAAAATATCCACGGGTATCATTTCTGAACTTTGACACCAGTACAAATAAAAATTCAAAACAATTATCAAACAAATTCCTAAAATCTTTAAAAAATATTTTCTGAAATCCATGTTTGATTCTCTTCAAAGTGGTGGTGTTGGTTGAATTGTTTGGACCACTACTTAGTACAGAAAGCCTAAAGATAATCCATTGGTAGTTAAATTTCTGTCCTAGGATCAATTGGATTAGAGTTTCTTTTTCATTTTTAGAGACAAACAACAAAAAGGAAGCATATCCTCACCCATACAACTTGATTTCCTCTTGTTTGTGCAATCTCAAACTTGTTCGAAAACTTAAAAAGAAAACCCTAAAAATACACTAAGTTAAATCCAATCCTAAAAGATAGAAACACAAAAATTGTGTGACAACTTATTTTTAATTGAAACCACTTTCCAATTCTCGCACACATACAAAAAAATTGAAATAACAGGGCAACAACCCAATCAATGCCCTCCACATTCCACGTGCACTTTAGTATCCTAGACCTAATCAAAATTTGTACCAACTTGACCCCTAAGGTTTCATCAATTTAGGCTTGCTATATAGGACTTAAGTTTTCTCTAGTTAATATCAATTCTATCATCTATATCTGGTGTTCAGGCTGAGGGGCCATGTCAAATGACCAGGCATGGGTTTGTACAAGCACCTGGGGATTTTCCTAGGAAACGCTTGGGCCCAAACCTCCCTTTAAGCAACTTGCCTTGATTTGTTGATGAGATGGGTATTCACTATTGATTACTTATTTCCTAGGTAGACCAAGTCTTAGCCTAATTTCTAGGGAGTCACAATTAAGTTAGGTCTAGAATTTGATTGCTTGTGTGCACACTTCTCTCATCTCCATCTCTTCTCCTCCCCTCCCGTTCTTCCATTTTATGCATGAGCGACAGTCTCAAAATCTGCACTTTGAAGGACCATTTGATTTTGCCCCCCACGAAAAAAGACCACTTTTTCTGTCTTCTTCTTCTAAAAATATGGAAAATCAACAAAACAGGTCTATTAACCCTTCCACTTCAACCTCTAATCCCATCTCTAACCCCACTACTAACCCTAATTCTAACCCTTCCACCCATAAC
Source organism: Thalassia testudinum (assembly GCA_037157565.1). Taxonomy (NCBI): domain Eukaryota; kingdom Viridiplantae; phylum Streptophyta; class Magnoliopsida; order Alismatales; family Hydrocharitaceae; genus Thalassia; species Thalassia testudinum. The sequence continues at coordinate 1,461,044 of JAZHRO010000056.1, forward strand.
CCTCCCACATTTGACTTCCAGCACCTAGAGCTTCCTATAATTGATTTGCCTCAATCACAACATCAAGCCCCCTGCCTGATCTCTTGACAATGATGGCTGAGTAGATTGCTAAATTAAATGCCAATCAACAAACATTGACTAGGAACATCCAAAACCTAGCCAATCAAAGGCCAAACCCACCACCCCGTTAGCAGCCTATTATTCCGCTAAAAGATTTTTATGATCCATCTTATTATGAGGAATGACCAGGGGTGGTCATACCAGAGGGGGACTTCGAGATCAAGCAAGTAGTCCTGAACCTGATTAAGCACTTCCATGGCCTTCCTAGGGAAGACCCTTTTAGCCACCTTGAAGAGCTGACTCTTCTTGCACAAACAACCCGTTCCCGAAATGTGCAAGAAGACCTATGGCTGATGCAGCTATTTCCATTATCTCTTAAAGATAAGGCCGCTTATTAGTTCAGAACCATTGGTCAACCCATCACAACTTGGCCTCAGCTCAAGAGTGCCTTCCTCAAGAAATTCTTTCCCATAGGTCGTACTAATTCCCTGCGAAGATCTATTAGGACCTTTCAACAAAAATCTAGTGAGACTTTCCATGATTCTAGGGAAAGATTTCAAGACCTCTTAAAAAGTTGCCCGCACCACGAGATTCCTTTATGGCAGCTCGTGCAGATTTTCTATCATGGATTAGAAGATCAAATTCAACATTTCGTCGATGCCTCGTGTGGCGGCAACTTCTTAAATAAGGATGCTAAGAGTGCTTATGACCTTTTTGAAGAAATGAGTGAAAACTCATTTAATCAAGCTTCCATGAACACATTTTGCAGAACTCCAAACCTGCAATTCAGTGTTCATGAAGTAGGTACCCAAGCTATCCCTATCACCCAAGATGATCTTCAAATGATCACCCAAAAACTTGACCAAATGTACATTAACCAAAAGAAGATTGAGGAAAGACTTTCCACATCAACCCAAGCTCCACATAGTCCACATCTAACTCAACCTAACTTTCCACGAAGAGAAAATTTGCACAATCTCAACACTACTCCTGCTAATTATTACCAGTATTCTGAGGTTGCCCATGATTCATTGGGGAATTACAACTATCTAGATCTTAACCCCACTCAAAATATTTTTTCCATCCAGGAGCCATTTAAAAATTATTTCAATTGGAAGAATTACCCAAACTACTCTTGGAATAATTAGGTTCCTCCCCAACCAAATCAATTTAATGGGTATGGATCTCATCCGACCTTTCATCCTAGGCCATCTCAACAAGACATCAATGCCCAAATGATGAGAACCCTGCAGAACATGCAAACAAAAATGACGAAAGCAACCCGAACCATCACAAATTTGAACAATCAGATTGGGGTTACTCCCACTCAAAGACCTGCAGGACATCTTCCCTCCCAACCCATGCCAAACCCTAATCACCAAAGGAGCCAATATCTGGGCAGAAATCCACACCACCCGAATTAGCCTCCTACTAATCCACCACCTCAGCATCCTCCTAGGTTTCCACAACCACAGGCCCCCCCACCTCCTCCAAATAATAATCCGACTGCACATGCAGTTACGTTGAGGAATGGGAAAACTACCACTGATCCCAGGCCTTCACAAAAACCTGGTGAAATCCCCATCCCTTTGCAAATTGATTCTCTACCTCCCCATCAGGAAGAAAAAGAAACACAAAAATCTCAAGACACAACTCCTATCCCTTTTCCACAAGCTCTCTACCCCACCACCAATAGGAAAAAGAAATCTGAGCCCACCACAAAAGAACTCATGGATCTATTTGGGCAAGTTTAAATCATATTCCTCTCCTAGATGCCATCAAATATATACCTGCCTACGCCAAATTTTTGAAGGAAATCTGTACTCCTAAAAGGTAGGCCAAAAATCTAGGACAGGTACATCTTTCGGAGACAGTAAGCTCTGTCATACAGAGCAAGATGCCTCCTAAGATGAAAGATCCATGGACGCCATTAATTTCAGTGATTATTGGTGAAACTACCTTTGATCGCACCCTCCTTGATCTTGGTGCCTCAGTTAATATCATTCCCACGATTTTATTTGAAGAGTTTCAGATCAGTGAATTAAAACCCGTCGAGGTTACCTTGCAATTAGCCGAACGATCTACAATCAAACCTCGTGGGATTGTTGATGATGTTTTGGTCAAGGTTCAGAATTATGTCTTCCCTGCAAACTTTCTGGTCCTTGACATTGATGTACCTGAATCTTTATTGAATGCCCCAATAATCCTTGGACGACCCTTTTTGGCCACTGCAAAGGCAAATATCAATTGCTACATAGGCAAAATGGATATCACCCGCTCAGACCAAACTATCACTCTAAATATTTTCAAATCCTCCAAGAAATTCCATGATGATAACCTTTTTGAGGACTCAGATACTAAATTTCAAATATGGTGGAGGAGACAATGTTGATAGATACCCTTATTGACCACAATATTTTTGAGGAATCAGATTCAGAATCAGTGGTTGGCGAAATATGTGATTTGGAGACTTATCTTAACCAAAAATCCCTTCCTGATGAACCCCCTGATCACCCTGGCCCACCCACTCTTCCCTTACCCCACCTTTCCACACTAATCTCACCTACCCTTCACCCTTCTTCCCCCAAACCCTTTCCATTAGACCTGCCACCAGACCTGCCCGAGTTTAGCATCCAACTTGATTTAAAACCATGGCCCGACTCGGGCTACATGTTCACGGGAGTTTCGTGCGGATTTAAAGCGTATTATGTTGTAGTATAACCGACAAAACGTTCGAACAAATACAAAGTTTTTATTACTCGAAGACCGGAGTATCCGAGGTCGAACACAGGGAGCAAATGGAACTTACCACTAAATCAAAATGTAATTGAACACTCTAATTTACTCAAAACATCAATTCAGGTATGAATGTATGCGATTAAAGGGAGTTAGGGCAAAAAAGATATGAAATTGGACGTCTGATCTTGTGATCAAACGTCTTAAAAGCATTTCTCCTTTTCTTCTTGATTATTCTTCTTCTTCTTCTGCTGCAGTCTTTGCTCTTTCTTTTCTTCTTCTGATCTCTGCAAAGTCTTCACTTGGCTTCTCTGTGCCTTTGCTTCTGGGTTGCTCTTTTCTTTCTTCTCCTGCGAAGGCTTCTTTCTTGCTTCTTCTTCTCTGCCTTGTTTCTTCCTCTTCTATTCTTCTCTGCCGTTCCTTCTTCTTTCTTTCTTTTCCTTCTCGCGGCCAAGTCCTTCTCCTCCTGCGTTCAGCCTGCCTGCACAGGAGCAAAACCTAACCCTTCTCCCTCTACCCGCGTATCTCTCTCTCTCAAGCAATTCACTCAAACCGCTCTCCCAGAGCCACAGCCATAATCGGGTCGGATCGTACCCGGGACCAGGCGCACCTGCAGGTGTGTGATGTGCGAGGAGTGCGTAGGTCTAGGTCGGGTCGGATTCGCCAGGTCCGCGTGGTCAGGCCGCGGACGAGGCGGGTGTGGGATTAGTGAGGGACCTCACCCCTGTGCTTACTGAGGCGATAAGAGTAAAACACAAAAACAACTTATATGGTACCTGAGGGTTGCAATCCCACGATGTGGGACTATCTGGTCTTGCCTTCACGCGCGCCTGCAGAAGCCTCATCGTGCGATTGCCCCGCAGCTGCTGGCTCTGCTAGCGCTCCTTGGCTGGACTCGTGCACCTTGCGACACTCGCGCTAGTATGCAGCACCTGTAGCCTGGAAGACCGGGTGCCTGGAGCTTCGTGGGAGCTTCATCAGAGGTCGTCCATGGCAGCAGCGGCTCAAACCCTGTCATACACAAAACGCGCCTCTCGGCCCAATCAGAATAGCTAGAGACCTTCGCCGTGGCACGACGAAGGCGGTGGGCAGTGCTGCAGGCCGCAGGTCGGCCTAGGCGTGCGTGCCTAGGTCAACCTGTGGCCGGAGATGGTGGGTTGGTCGGGGGGTGATTGTGGAGGGCTGGAGTGGCAGTGGTAGGGTGGAGTGTGTTCCTGGAGGTGAGGCGGAGCTTTCGAGGTGGTTGGCGAGCCGTGTGGAGGGCTGGAGTGATGTGGGCGGCTTGCCGGAGTGCGGTCGAAGGCGAAGACGATGGAGGTGGTTAGCATCTGTCGAGGGTCGATCAAGGGAGATAACAGGGGGAAAAGAGAGAGGAGAGGATGGAGAGGAGTTCTAACCTAACTGTAAGGACGAAAGGGGACGGAGGGCGAACAGCAGTACCTGCTGTCGCCGGAGAAGATGACGCCCAGTGGGGGAGGATGACGGCGACGACGGGGCTGAGGCGGCGTGCGCTGGTACTGCGCGACGCGGAGGAAGGTCAGGAAGTTAACTCTGCCACTGGTTTTGTGGCAGAGCGAAGAGGGATGGGAGGGGGCCTCGCCGGAGCCTGCTGGGAGTTTGGCCGGGCAGGAGGAGAGGAATTGGGGGTGGAACCTCGGCCAAACCAAGCTCAGCCTCTTCGGCCGGAGTTGTGGGTTCTTATATAGGCGCTGGACTTGGTGTGCAGGGCGTGAAGGGCACGTAATTGCCTGAGGTTGGTCGCCGGAGATGGAAAGGAGTTAGGATACCCAAATCTCTCGTGCGTTCGCACGAGAGATTGGGTTCACACCAGGGATCGATATCGGTCTTAAATGGAAGGCAATTCTTCAGAGAATTCTCCTTCCATTTCTGGGAGGGAATCTCTGAGGGATTAGAGAGCAATCCCTCTCCGAACCTCGCCGGAGCTCGGTTCTGCCCTAGCAATGGTGGCAGGACCGGTTTGCAAAGGAGGCGAAGAACCTAGGGGGTTCTCTGCAACGGTATTCAAAAGATAGGGACCAATTTGTGATTTGGGTGTACTAAATTGCAAAGTAGGTCAAGATGACCTCTCCTTAGGTCCAAATTTTGGTATAAACCTAATTTGGACCTAAGGAATCCAATGGAGAAGTTAGATTTCAGGTTTGACCTCGTTTGACTGGAAATTTTGCGTAAAAACCCAAATTAGGTTAATTGAAGAGCTAGGACCCTAATCTAGGTCAAACTAGGTTCCAAAGGCCAAATTAAGTGTTCTAAACCCTAGAGTATGTTTTTCCATGATTTGTAGAGGGTTTACTTGCTTTTTGTTCTGACCGGAACCTTGTTAATTTAAGCGGGTCTGTTTTAGGGTTACCAAGTGTCTTTTAGTTCTTAGATTGCACATGAACCCATTTCTGATTGACTCAACCCACTTTTTATCTCATTTAGACCATTTGACCTATGTTTTGCCTCTGAGAAATCCCGTTTATCTACTGCAATGGTAAAATTGCAGTTTTAACCTTTATTTCATGTTTTCTTCTCAGAGCACTTGTTCCTTCAGTTAGGCCTTCTTCTAGGTTATGTAGGAGCTTTTATCTTCTTTATTGGGTCAAAATGAGCTAGTTATGGCTCATGATGAGGCTCTCATCACTACACTTATCATTTTCCATCCAACTTTGATCCCTCTATTTCCTCTAATCAATTTTCTAGGGATCCAGAAGAAACATTTTATGCGGGCATCCAAGTGTCCAATTATTTACATGATTTTCCATCTTCCGTGCATACCTTCACGCCCGGCTGAATGGCGTAAAAGATATCACTGGATGGGAGGTAACCCCTCATTTTTCTTGCTTTCTTTTTCCTTTCTTTTTCCAGGTTTTGACCATCCTAAACCCGATCGCCATTCACTAAGGTGATCCCTTTTCCCTCCTAATGCATGAGGACATTGCAAATCATAAGCATGGGGGGGTGTTTTTAAAATTTTGATGATCGATTTAGGATTTTCAAGCCTAAAAACATGCATTTTTCTTTCCTGCTTGCATACCCAAAAAAATAAAAATGTTGAAAACTTTTTGAGGAAAAATTTCAAATCGAAACTAAGATTGAAAACTCACTTTTGGTACAATGGGATTTAATCTTTAACGAACTAGGGATGAGGATACGGATCTGATCATTAGAATCTCAGGGTTTAATTTTTTAAACTAGATCAAATATCCTTCTCCAAAATTCCACCTGAACTCATGATAGTTTAGGTGACTTGATCCTCTTTTGTAATTTGGAAACTATCTGGCTTAGTTTTTGATTCAAAAACTTGTATTTCTTGCGGAACTTCCTATGTCAAATTTCACACACAAGCCAACAAATAAAAACTACTAAAAATCAGAGAAACCCCTTGTTTAGCCTTAGTAAAAGTCTGAAGCAGATCATTAGTTGGAGTTCCCACTGTCGAGAAGGAGGAAAATGCCTCCTTTGAGGGCACAATGTCAACATGTTACCGCCTCGGCACTTCTCCATATCTATATTTCATATCTTTAGACAGAACATTAAAGTGCATTTTAGCAACTCAAGTGTCTTGGATGGTGCTCTACCTATAGCATCGGAGCAAGGGCTTGAGTTTGCTTGAAGCGCCCCTTTACACCGCATTGTGTTTTGGGGTTGTGAGCTCCTAGATGGTGTCATGGACAATGCTATCCCGAAGTACTAGCGCCAGAGCCCCCTCGAGGATTGGTAAGGGGAATGATGATCCCGACACATCTGTTGTAAGACTAAGCTAGAAATAAGCATGGGGGATAAAAAAAAATGTTTTAAACCAAAAACACACCCTTATAAATGTTGGCTTTTCACAAGCACAGACACAAGGTTTTAAAGGTTATTGCAAGTTGTGAATCAAATTCAAAAGCCAGAAAAATCCTAAAAATAAAAATTTCAAGTCATCTAAATTAACAAGGGGTTAATCTATGAATTTTTTGAAGGATATATTGATCACGTTTTTGTCTAATTTTTGGATCCAAAAATAAATCCCGATGTTTATCTTTAACAAATCCCGTGCCTCCTGTATTTAGATCAACCAAGGTCCCTTAATCTTTTTCTCCTCAAAAGTCGAAAAAATTAGATTTCCCAAAAATTTTGTTTCATAAAAATTAAAGTTTTGCTAAGAGACTAGCAAAATATTAGCATAGGGGTGTGATAAACGTCAGTTTATCATCATTCTTTTGCATTAAAACAAACCTAGCTCTTAAGATTTTACTCCGCAAACGGGTTTTCGGGCCGCATCTAGGCATTAATTAGGTTAGGCATGCATTGCACTATTTATTATCTTTCTAATGTGTTTTTATGAGTGTTAGTGATATACAGATTGCCAGATCCCTAGAACCATAGCACTCAGGAAGGCAATTGGTCAAGGAGAAGCTCTCACCAACTGGAACTCAACTTGATCTAGCTTACCATAGTTGGAATTCAGCTCACCTGAACAAGGGTTAGCTCCGTTTAGCTCATCTCAGCTGAATGGCAGCTTAAGAGAGCTCATCTTAGCTCACCCTAGCTAAGGTCAACTCAGATCTAGCTCAACTTAGCTGAGTCTAGCTCATCTCAGCTCCTATTAGTCCACAGGTTGTTCTTGCTAGCTCAACTGAGTTGACTGGAGTTCACCCCAGCTCAGTTCCAGCTACATCTACCTCCACTCAACTCTAGGCAGCTGAAGATGAATTAATTCCAGCTCAGGAAGCTCAAGGCCAGCTCCCGGGGACTCAACATAGCTCAACTTAGTTGAGCTAAGCTACCTTAGCTGCCTCAACTAACTCAATCCTCCCTGGGAGCACTAGACCCAGCTCACCTCAGCTCAATTCAGCAGAAGCCAGCTCACTTTAGCTTGGTTTAGTAGCTAGCAAAGAACTAGCAAGCTAGGCCAGCTAGAGTAGCTCCATGTTAACCTCTTCAGCATCTGCTAGCTCCATTTCAAGCTCCAGACTTCTCCTCCTCAGCTCCTCTCTTCAAACCCTAGCTCCAACATCTCCTCCTCTACTCCACTACTGGCTAAGCTAACTTAGCTTAGCTTAGCTAGGCTCCAGCTCCCTTGGCAATCCACCACCTGAAAACCCTCCTTAGCTAGCTCTACCAACTAAGCCCTACCTAAGCTCACCTAAGCTAGCTCCACTCTACTTCTTTTTGGCGCCACCACCTAGCCTACCCACTACCACCAAAATGCACCACTAAATGGTGCCAAAACCACCTATAAATACCCTTGTTTTGGTGCCAAAAATTCCCTCCAAAAATCCCCCCATCCTAACCCTACACCTACCCATATAACCCATCCTAGCCACCCACCTACCCCTCCTTCTAGAACCCTACTTGACGCCACCTAAGCCCCCCATCTAGAACCCATTTTGGCTCCAACTTCAAGGGGCGCCACCACCCATAAGCACCACCTAGGTAACCCTTGGGTTGGTGCCAATCACCCTTAGTCCTAGGATCCCAACTACCCCCCATATCCTAACCTAGCCATCCATTCCAAGAGCCACCTATGCCCCCTTCCTACTCTATATAAACCCATCACCTACCGCCATTTTTCTTCATCTTCCCATTAGTTTAATTCCACATTACGCCCACCACAATTCAAGGCCAAGGAAGAAGAAGAAAAGAAGATTAAGGGGGCATCCTACTCGCCCTTTTGGTGCCTTCTTCCCCTTCTTTCTTCTCCCTCGTGCCACGACAAGGAGGAGGAGCACTCCCCCACTAGGAGGGCGACTAGGCAAGGAGAAGCAAGGGTGGTACACGACCACCCTTAGAGGAAATCATTGGAGGTGGTAGCTTCAACCTTGGAGGACACCATTTCAAGGAAGGAAAAAGAGGAGCCCTTTTCAAGCCTTGGAGCCACTAAGCTTGGAGCAAGGAGCTTCCCCACTTCACCAACAATTCAGGAGGATTTGTGCTTTATTTTCTTTGTTGCAATTATCTAGTAGTAGAAGCATTCATCTACAAGGGTTTTTTGTAAAACACTCTTTTAATCAAAGTTGACTTTAATCTTTTTGTTGCATAGTCTTGTAGAATTCTTGTTTAACCTTTTTCACTCCCTCTCCCTAATTACTCTAGGCCTCCACATACATAGAATGAGCTTAGGGAGAGGTTCTACTTGTCACTATAATAGTAGTGTAGTGGATTAGTACAGAGAATTTTCTTGCTATCAACAAACCCTCCTTGTTCTCGTTATTTCAAAACCAAAAAAATCATATATATAAAACACCAAAAATAAAGTTGAGATCGATTTTCCAAGAAAGGGATTTGATTTGCAAATAATTTGGCCTCCTTGGACGACCTTAGATACTCCCCTATCTAGGTTATAAATTTTAAAAGTGAATCTATTTTTGTGTGTTGCAACGACTTAAAATCCTAAATTAACAAACCGTGCAAAAACATGATCAACGATTGCCTCCACCTTCTCATCACCATTCCCTCAACTTGGTCAAGCGACCCTCTACCCGGGTTCCTCTTGCACCTCATCCCCAACATCCAGCATCACATCTCCTCCATCCGAGTTGCCACCAAGTGCCGTCGTCTCACCAGACATCCGCTTTGGGAGATTCCTTCTCATCTTCATTCTCTTGTTATTTTGTTAAGCATATTTCTGATTAGTGTAATGAATAACATTTTGATATATCATATTTGCTTCATTTCTCAACTCTCTACCTTTTTATTTATCCATGCCCAAATATTATCTTGGCTATTTCTTCATTACAAAAATACTAAAAAAATCACAAAACCCCAAAAACACCAAAAAGAAACAAAGCAAAACATGGATTTCAAAGAAACAAACGTCGTCTTCCCGTGTTCGACCCGAGACTCCCTTGGAGTTTCAGTAAAATTTTATTTGATAGCGAGTTTTACGACTGTAATGATGGGTTTCACAAAACCCTAACTTTTCTTCACGAAAACCCGTAATCATTTTGGCACCGTTGTCGAGGAGGCAACGGACTTTGATTTGATTTTTCCGTGTTTCTCCACATTACTTACATATTTTTATAACCTATCTTTCTTCTTCGATTCACTGTCTTGCAGGAACCTGATCAAGGAGCTAAAGGCGGTAGATTGGAGTAAAGTGTGGGTAGAGATATTTGTTTAACCCCCACTTCCCCACCCACTAGATCATTTCGCAACCCTAATAATCAAGACCTAACCTACTTAGGTGTTTTGATGAACCCTAGGAAAGAAATTGTTAGTCTTGTTTGCCACCTCCACTCATCTCACCCTCGTATAAAAAAAATAAAAAAAATATATATATACTTTCTGATTGTGGGACAAAATCAACATATACACTACACACACCCACATTTGAGGCACATAACCTCTTTTGATTATATCTACTCAATCGGGATTCTAACCTGTGGAACCGGTACACGCATCAACACACATAAAAGAGTAGAAATCAGATTAGGTTAATTACTTTTTGTGTGCCTTTATTGGTGGTGCATCTGGGCCAATTGGTTGAATTGTCTGGGCCGCACCACCTAATTTAAAATTGATTCATCCTGTAGTTGCCCCATAGGAATCAAATAGTTAGGTCAAGCCACGCACTCCATATTTTCTTGATTCATAAAGGAAAATGCTTGACCCCATGCTTTCAAATTTGGTTTGCCTCTCAAAAACTTGGTTGAATACACTTTATATTTGAATCCTAAAAGCTACTAAGCAAGATTCAAATCCTAGAACTCACTTCATCCTTAATAATCTTGCTTGAAAACTCTTGGTTGTGTGCATTCACACATTTTCAAACAACTATTAAGGGCACAACCCATTAACAGGATTCACAAAGTCCATTTCAGCATATTCTCTTGAATGCACTTCGAATTAGTGACGTCTTCTTGCTTTAAAAGGTGCTAAGTTGAGGGGCCCGATTGTCAAATGACTTAAGTAAATAGGGGTTTGGCATAATTAGTATGCTTCGGGATATGCTCCCCCTACTTCGCCGACCCAACTTTATCATCTTCAAGAGCAAGGACAGCACCAAATTCATGGTGTAGTTGGAGTTTATTTCTGAGGCATAGGTCCTTAAGCTACTCAATTTAAGGACAAGCTTGCATTTTTGTGTTGCAAGGTTCCATTTTCTTCCCCCATCCATTCGACTTCCTTCCAATGCATGCATGGAAGGAGGTCATTGAACTCTGGCTTGGAAGGACCTTTAGACCATTCCCAGAGGCGGAGGTTGAGTTATAGACAAGCAAACCCCATGGCTGATCAACAACCACCTCCCCCGCCCCCGAACCAGCAAGAGCTGATTCAAAGGTAGTTGGAAGAATTGCAGTAGATGCAGCAATGGTTCCAACGAATGAATGGTCAGGGTGCTCGCCACTTGAAGGATTTTTATGATCCTTCAAATTACGGGGAACGTCCCAGCATCATGATCCTACTGGAGACGTAGAAATCAAGCCCCAGGTCTTAAGTTTGATTAAGCATTTCCATGGGCTTGGCTCGAAGGACCCATTATAGCACTTGGAGGATCTGACCACTCTGGTTTAGACCACCAAAGCTAGGAATGTCAATGAAGAGCAAATGATCATGAGGCTTTTCCCCCATTCTCTCAAGGATAAGGTCGCATAGTGGTACTAGACCATTGGAAGGCCCATAGAAACATGGGCTTCTCTTAAGTCAGCTTTCCTGAAGAAATTATTCCCAATTGGACGAACCAATGCTTTGTGACAGGCGATTACCACTTTCACCTAGCGGCCGGGGGAACCATTTCATGGTGCCTGGGAATGATTCCAGGATCTATTGTGGAGGTGTCCACATTATGAGGTGCTGAAATGGCAGCTCGAGCAGATATTTTATCACGTGTTGGTCGAACAACTCCGTAATCATGTGGAGGCCTCTTGCGGAGGTAATTTCCTTAATAGGGATGTAGATAGCGCATATAACCTGTTTGAGGAAATGAGCAAGAATTCGATAAATCATGCCTCCATGGATACTTTCAACCGATCCCAACAACCTAGGTCAAATGCTAATGAGATTCAGAGCTCTCATTCATTTGACATGGAATTAATTTACAACAAATTGGATAAGGTGGGCAAGGTTGCTGAAAGAATGGAAGAGTGGATGGCTGAAAACTTAGGAAACACTTCTACACCCACTCAATCTCAGAATTCAAATTTCCATCCCTTATGAGCTTCCACGGGGTGGGAGTTTGTGAACCAACTCAAGTTGGCTCAACCTAGGAGCCATATTTTCTAGGAACCTTATGGGTTCCAACCTGGGGCCTTTGATCCCAATTTTTCTGATCCTTCCTTCTCTCCATCCTTGCCCTATAAGGATGCACATGCGATATAAGAGAATGCTAGGTCCAACCCATACTCCAACACTTATAACCCAGGTTGGAGGAACCACCCTAACTTCTCCTGGAAATATCAGGGGCAACCGCCCCAAACACGACCAAGCAACTATGCACCTCAAAGACCTATGGGTTAGGGTCAAGTATACACCCAATTGCCCCTGAGACCGGTCACTCAGCCATCTTGGAATGCCCGACAACTCTCAGGGTAGGTTGATTTAAACCAGCAGATGGTAGAAATGGAAGGATCTATGCTCCAACTTATGCAGTAAATGAAGAGATCACTGGACAACCTACAATCCGGACTTATTTCCAACACCTGACAACTTGGATCTCTACCATCCCAACCTGTACCCAACCCTTGCAATGTACAAAATCAGGGCAATAGAGCCCAAGTGTACGGGAATCAGAGGGACCCACACACACATGCTCAGGTGGTTGGGCAGGGTCCTTCTTCTTCTTCTAACCCTAGTTATCTGGTTAATCAATCCCCTCCTATCTTTCCTAACCCTCCCCAAGACTCGAACCCATATGCATCTGCAAATTCTGTCACCTTGAGGAGCGAGAAAAAAACCCAAGACCCCGAACTACCTTCTAGCAACCAAAACCTTGAGGAACCCAAGGGAGAAAAGGAGGAGGTTAAAGAAGAAAACATGGCCCAGGGACTTGAAATTGAGGACACCACCTACATCCCGTTCCCTGAGGCCTTATTGAAAACCAGGAAGAAGAAAACCCTAGATAGCGGAGCTCTTGAATTTATTCAAGAGTGTAGAGATCAATATCTTGCTCCTCAATGCTATTAAGCACATCCCGGCTTACGCTAAATTCCTGAAAGATCTATGTACCCAAAAGTGTAAGCCAAAAGAATCTACCCCAAGGATTGTGATTATCTTTGAGTAGGTGAGTTATGTTATCCTGCACCACCTTCCTCAGAAGAAGAAAGATCCAGGTGCCCCCTTGATTTCATGTGTTATTGGGGATTACACTTTGATAGGGCACTATTGGATCTCGATGCATCCATCAACCTAATCTCGACCTCTCTTTATGAAAGGTTTAGGTTAGGTGAACTCAGGCCAACCTTAGTAACGCTACAGTTAACAGACCGTTCGGTCACCACACCGAAAGGCATTATTGAGGACGTTATTGTCAAGGTCAAGGACTTCTATTTTCCCGTAGATTTCCTAGTCCTTGACATGGATATACCTGAAGATTTGAGGAACACGCCCATCATTTTGGGACACCATTCCTAGCTACCGCCAAGGCCAACATCAATTGTGAAAGCAGTAGTATGGAGATCACCTTTGGAGATAGGAAATTGACACTTGATATTATCATGGTGATAAAAGAGTTTGAGGATTTTTGATTTATTAAGGAGCTCGAGGATCATGATTTCAATGTTGAGATGTGTATGTCAATCAATGTACTCGTGGACTCGTCCAGCACTAGCGAACCAAACCCACAACCCTCCATGGCAGACTCACCACACCCTAAAGAGGTTGTTGATTTTGTTCACTCCCAACCTTTTCCTCTGGGCTATTTTGATGAATCTTCATTAGCATTCTTCTTACCCTCTATACTAAACCCACCTCAGCTAGAATTGAAACCATTGCCTGAGAATTTCAAATACGAGTTCTTAGGACCTAAGAATACGCTCCCTGTGATTATTAGGCTGATTTGACTAAGGAGCAAGAATTGAGATTGATTAAGGTCCTTAAGAAGAATAAAGAGGCAATTGGTTGGACCATCCACGACCTTAGGGGGATCGAGCCATCTTACTGTAATCATTGTATTTTCATGGAAGATGGATCCACCCTTCTTGCAAGATGCAAAGGAGACTAAACCCTAATATGCGAGAAGTGGTCAAGAAGGAAATAATCAAGTGGCTCAATGCAGGCATTATTTACCCGATCTTAAATAGCCCGTGGGTTAGCCCTGTTCAAATTGTGCCCAAAAAGGCTTGGATAACCATCATGTCTAATGAGAAAGGGGAATCTTTCACAACTTGTTTAGCTTTTGCTTGGAGAGTTTGTATTGATTATAGGAAGTTTAATATTGCCACCAAAAAGGACCATTTCCCTTTTCCATTCATTAATAAAATCCTAGAAAGGTTAGCTGGGCAAAAGTACTTTTTCTTCCTAGATGGTTATTCAGGATATAACCAAGTCCCTATCCATCCCGAAGACCAGGAAAAGACAACTTTCACATGTCCGTATGGAACCTTCACATTCCGTAGGATGCCTTTTGGGCATTGTAATGCACTTGCGACTTTTCGAAGGTGCATGCTGGCCATCTTTTCTGACATGGTGGGAGATTTTCTTGAGGTGACCATGGATGATTTCTCCATTTTCAGAGATTCCTTTGAGTCATGCCTAGCTAACTTGGAATTGATCCTTAAGAGATGCATCAAGACACGACTGGTCCTTAGCTGGTAAAAGAGCCACTTTATGACTCCAGAAGGCATTGTCTTGGGTCATGTAGTCTATAATTAGGGAATTGAGGTTGATAAGGCTAAGGTGGATGCCATCTATAAACTTCCTCCACCCACATCTGTGAAACAAATCTGATCATTCTTGGGTAATGTGGGTTTTTATCGAAGATTCATCAAGGACTTCTTAAAGGTTGCTCAACCCTTGAGTAACCTTCTGACCAAAGACACACCGTTCGAGTTTGATGAATCGTGTCGCAAGGCATTTGATTTATTGAAAACGGCAGTCGCCTATTCCCTGGTGTTGCAACCATCAGTCTAGACAGCCCTATTTGAGATTATGGCTGACGCATCTGATTATGCCGTCGAGGCTATCTTGGGTCAGAAAATAGATAAGAAACCCTCTGTTATCTACTATGCTAGTAAAACTCTGGACAAGGCCCAGAGGAACTACACCGTTATTGAAAAAGAGTTGCTAGTTGTAGTTTTTGCTTTGGAAAATTTAGGGCTTATCTTTTAGGTTCTCGTATTATCATCTACACCGACCACTAGACCTTGAAACATCTCTTAGCCAAAAAGGATGCCAAACCTTGGCTTATTCGCTGGATTCTTTTACTTTGAGAATTTCATCTTGAAATCAAAGACAAATCTGAGGCAAGAAACGTAGTAGCGGATCACCTTTTGAGAATCTTGATTGATTCTCCTTATCCGAATATCCCTATCTCTGATACTTTTCCAGATGAGGTTATCTTTACAATCTTGGGTATCCGAACACCCTGGTTTACGAATATCATTAATTATTTGGCTGTTGGTTAGATCCCCCAGGATTGGACCAAGCAACAGCGAAATAGACATGTTCGAGGCCAAATATTTTTTTTGGGATGATCCCGAGCTGTACCGCATCGATGCCAACCAAATTATTCACCGATGCATCCCGGAAAATGAGCTCCATAGTATACTTGAGTTTTTCCATGCATCTACGTGTGGTGGACACTTTTCCGGGATAAAGATGGTGACAAAAATTCTGCAATCCAGATTCTATTGGCCGTCTTATTTAAGGATGCCTAGGAATTCTCAAGGTCGTGCGTTGGATGCTAGACACTCGACAATATGGCCAAGAGAGACGTGATGCCCCTAAACCTGATACATCTCATCGAAATTTTTGACATTTGGGGCATCGACTTCATGGGACCCTTTACTCCTTCATTTGGACACTAGTATATTCTTGTTGCTGTGGATTATGTGTCCAAATGGATTGAGGCAATTCCCACCTCGGCCAACGACCACAAGGTGGTCATCGATTTTGTGAAGAAAAATATCTTCAATCGATTCAGGATTCCTCGGGCCATTATCAGTGATGATGGCACGCATTTCACTCATGCCCAGTTCAGGAATTTGCTGGCAAAATACGGAGTGAATCATCGAATTTCCACACCCTACCACCCTCAGACAAACAAATTGGCCGAGGTCTCCAAACGAGAGATCAAGAACATTCTATAGAAAATAATTAGGCTTGATAGGAAGGATTGGACCCAAAAGCTAGATGATGCCCTTTGGGCTTATCGTACGACGTACAAAACGCCTATCGATATGTCTCCGTTTCATCTGGTGTTTGGTAAGGCGTGTCACTTACCTGTAGAATTAGAACACCAGCAATTTTGGGCCATCAAGAAATGCAATCTTGACCTAGAGTTAGATGGGAAGACCAGGAAACTTCAACTATATGAGTTGGAGGAGCTTAGAAATGATGCCTACGAGAATGCCAGAATTTATAAGGCAAGGACCAAAGCTTTTCATGACCAGATGATTTCTCGTAAGAGCTTTGAGCTGAACTAGAGGTTCTGGCTTTTCAATTCTCGATTTCAGCTCTTCCCCGGCAAGCTTAGGTCTAAGTGGAACAACCCATTCATTATTGAGCAGATTTTTTCTAATGGGGCTATCAAAATTTCTGAGCCAAAGACGAGTAATTCCTTCAAGGTTAATGGGCAATGTCTCAAACCCTATGTTGACCATGTGCTCCCTAAACTCATTGCGGACAAGGTTGCTCTCACCTTGCCCTAATCTTTGCTGGCTGGACATCGCCTAGCTGAAGGCACTAAACTCAGCACGTGTATAGGCTGTTGGAGCTGACCGGAGTCTCGCGAAATTCAGGTGATATTTTTCTTATTTTTGCCCTCCTGTACGCTTTTATTTTACAATGAGGACATTGCATTGGCTAGGCATGGTGGGGTGGATATTTTGTGATTTAATCACATTGTCATCCCATAACAATGATCTCCTGTTATTTAAAAAAAAGACTAGAATTAGGAGAAGAGAGCTTAGGCTTTAGGAGTTGTGAACTTTAGGAAATGATACTTTAGGACCTGAAACTTAGACTCTTCAGGTCTTCGAGCTTAATCAGCCCAGGTGTCCACTCGAATGTGGACTTGGTCTTGAGTCCTCGCCAAGTAATTTTATTCTAATTTAGCCAATAAATCAAGGTGATAAGTACACGATTTATCAACCTACCCTCTGATTTGAGGGACTTTAAGTCTAAGAATCTGCACACTATTTGTATTGACTCACTTTTCGGTGATTTTTATGGAAATTAGGTAGCTAATGAACTTTCTAGGGTAATATGGTTGGCAAGTTGTTGTGGTTAACAACCCATTGGTTAGCTGTCCAAAGCCCAGCTACATGACCATACTCATTCTACTAGTTTGGGTAAATCTTAGATCAGGGAAGCCATCTACTTAGAAAAAGAAAAAATGATACTCAAAAATAAAAAGGAAAAAAAAGAGAAAAAATAAAAAAATAGAAAAATAAACCACACTTCACCACACGAGTATGGCTAGCAAGTTGTCGTGGGTAACAGCCCATTAGTCTGTTATCTAGAGCCTAACTCGCAAAAATGCACAAATAATTCCCAAAACACTTAGAAAAGAAGTGGGGAAGTAGAATAAACCAAGGAGATATACACTAGGTTTGCCCTTGTGTTGACCTCATAAAAAAAAATAAAAAAAGTAGGAAGAAAGCTACCGATTACAAAGATAAACTTTTAGGCAGAAACTCTTAAGGTCACCTAGGGTCGTAGAAACCTGAAGTCCATTTTAATGGTAGCCTAGTGAGTCTATCACTCTTTCACAAGATGCTTAGCACATAGAGTCCTTTTCAAGCCTTAGGCAGGTTGGGTGGCCGTAAAAAGTTATCCCAAAACTTTCAACTCCAAAATTCCAAAAAAATTAGAAAACAAAAATAAGAAAAAAATGTGTATCTTCCCTTTTCAAATAAGGCGGGGACCTAGGCGGTTTGCATTCTGGCAAGCGCCTGGGCATTGTTGAGCTTTTGTAATTAGGTCCTTAGTGAAATTTTCTAATACAATCAATGAATATTGAATAAGTAATCAAATCTTGATTCTATTTTTATACGTAGCATTTAGGTTAATTTTGCTAGGGACTAGTAAAAGAAAAGCATGGGGGTATGATAAACACGCATGTATCCATGATTAAATGCTTACTTATGATAGTTCCTAAGCCTAGTGTTGCATTCCATAGTAAAGATATTGCATAACATTCATCATACTGCATTTAGTGTAATGTGTATAAATTGTACAATAATTCATGCATTATTGTGGCCAGGTGACAGGGCATGACATTTCTAAGTTTCAAATGCAAAATCTGACCATACGGATGAATCCAAAGCGATGATGGCAGTCTGGCAATGTGGAAATCATCTTGATTTGAGCACCATAGCATCTTTTGCAAGCAAAGAAAGGTGCATGCTCCAGATGGTGCCATGTGGCACCATCAAGAGCACCCAACGTCGCCTAGCTCCCCTCCAAAGCGCCTCAAGAGGAGATCCCAGCCGTTGGATCTCAATCCAATGGTTGAGAATCCACCACTCAACCCGTCACTCTACACCAAAGGAAAATGGACTGATGAAATCTCAACCGTTGGATATTCATCCAATGGCAGCAGCTCTTGGCACGGCAATCTAGTGCCTTGCCTCATTGGTAGCACACCCGTCCCTCAAGAAAGAGGCACAAGTTTGAGCTTCGATTCGCCGCAGCCTCTTCGACGCCAGCCAAATTGGACCGCTCGATCTTGATCAAGCGGTTAGGAGAGCGCACGAGTGATTGGATGCCCACGCAATAACATGCGGAGGCACGCCAAATCAAATGCACTCGATCAAGGGAGCCCATTTAGGACGACTACGTGCACTCTCCGTCGTTAGATCTTCGTGAAGGTGCAATGCATGCGCATTCAAATCTTACGAAGGCACAATCTGTGTGCACCCTCAGCCACAGGATTGTGAATCCAATGACTAATGCCCATCCCTCTGCCAACGAGCACGTGATTCAAATTCAAGCACATGCAACCTCCGCTCAATCCATGCCATCCACTCGCAATCTAGTGACTATGGTGCTCCCTTCACTGTGCTAGCTACAACAGCTCCACTTCACACCATTGGGGGTGAGTGATGGCTTCAATAACATCCAAGGTAGCTCTTCAGCGACATTTTAAATGGCACTATTGACCCATGCACGCAAATACACCCCCTTCCTACACCTATATAAGTCCCCTACACCTCCCATTTTTCCATATCTCTACCCATGCTACTCCAACCTACTTTAGAGCTTCAAGAAGCCTCCCAAGCTCCCAAGAGCTCTTTCCCAAGCTCCACGGTCTCCTATTAGTGTAGCATTCCCTTACTCCACCAAGCATTCAACCATACCCCTACCTCCTTCATAGGAGACCATAGAACCATCCCCTTACCTCCGTTCAGGTAGACAATCACCTTTACCTCCTCATCACCATTCCCTCAACTCGGTCAAGCGACCCTCTACTTGGGTTCCTCCAGCACCTCATCCCCGACGTTCAACATCTCATCTCCATCCGAATTGCCACCAAGCGCTGTCGTCTCACCAGGCATCCGCTTTGGGAGATTCCTTCTCTTCTTCATTCTCTTGTTATTTTGTTTAGCATATTTCTGATTAGTGTAATAAACAACATTTTGATATATTGTTAACAAGGCGAAATTAGGTTTAAAGTAATGCATTGTAGTATAGTTGAAATCGCTTTGAAAATAAATAAATTTTATTACTCAAAGTTTAAATCTGAGGTCGAACACGAGGAGCAAATGGAGTTCAAGCACTAATCTCAATAATCGATGCAATTTGAACACATAAAATTACTCAAAATCTAATTCAATATGTAAAGCAGGAGTATGTGGTTAATCAAATGTAGCTAGAAAATATATATAAGAGAACTTTAGAAAGAATTGGACGTCTGAGTATGGAATTAGATGTCTTAAAAATGTTTGATTCTTCTTTCTTCTTTTACTTCTTCTCTTGGCTCTTTCTTCTCTATTCTTCTTTAGCTTCTCTTCTTCTTCTGTCCTTCTTTCTTTCTCTGGCTCTTCTTTCCTTCTTCTTTCTGCCTTGGCTTTGGTCCTTTTCTTTGGCGGTGGCTCCTTTCTCTTTTGTCTTCTTCTTCTTCCTTCCTTCTTCTTCCTCTTCCTTTCTGCCTTGACTTTCTGTTCCTTCTTCTTTGACTTTCTTTGGCTTCTATTTCTCTTCAGCTTTCTTCTTCAACCGTGCCTTCTCTTCAGCCTTCTTCTCTATGGCTTCACTTATGGCTTCTTCTCCTTAGCTTTTTCCTTCCTTAGCTTCTCCTTCAGCTTCCTCTTACTTCCTCTTTTCCTTGCAAGTGCAAAACCTACCCCTACCCTCCCTCATGAACTCTCTCTCTTTTCTCTCTTAGGCTCGCTCTCCCAGAGCCTTTCTCAAGTAAACGGGTCAGGTTAGCACACCTGGGACCAGGCGCACCGACGTGGGTGGTGCACGAGGAGTGCATAGGTAATCGGGTTAGGCTACCAGGTCTGCAGAAAAGTGTATCGCAGACGAGGCATGGGGAGGCGAGTGGGACTTCACCCCATGTCAGGAGGTGATAACCCTCTGACACATTTTCATCTTATACCACACAACATGCTCGAAACTTACCGAGGTGGGACTAAAAGTCCCACTTGCTTCACGTGCGCTCGTAGGGGATGTCACGCTCAATTGCTGCGGCTGCAAGGGTCTGGGACTTCAAATGCTGGGTGTGAGGGGTTCACAAAGGGAGCCCGTGCACCTGGGACCCTACTTCCTGAATCTTGGGGAAGTAGGTGAAGGATGCGAGCTTACTTCAAGCCTGCTCTAATGGCAGCAGAGGTCAGAACCTGTGTTCAAGAAACACGACCTTGCGGCCTCATTAGAACATGCAGGGGGCTTCTCCGTGGCACGGTGAAGGTGTCTCGGTGGGTGGCGTGGTGCGGGGTAGCCTGGGCGTGCGTGCCTAAGTCGTTCTGTGGCCATGGTGATGGGTTTGTTCGAGGGGATTTAGTGGAGGTTATGGCAGTTAATGGAGAAGGGGAAATTAGTCAGTGTAATGTGGCGGAGCTTCTGAGGTGTTTGGCGAGGTGGATGGGTGCGTCGAGTGACGAAAGCACCTCGCTGGTGGTCTACTGGAGGTGGAGATGATGGTGGTGGTCTGTGAGCGTCGAGGGGTGAAAATAGAAATAGAGAGAGGGAAAATAAAGTGAAGAGAGAGGGGAAGTATCTGACCTAGTTTTATGGATGAAGGGGGAAGAGATGGCCTGTGGCGCGTACCTACCACCGCTGGAGACGAAGATCCCAATGGAGGAGGACGGCGATGATGAAGAGGGTAGCTGGTGCATGCATAGGTATGGCGTGACGTGGACGACGGAGGTAGAGACAACTCTGCCACTGGTGTTGTGGCAGAGCGACGAGAGGGGGAGAAATAGGTCGTCAGAGCTCGCTGGGTGTCTGGCTGGAGGAGAAGGGACAAAATTGAGGGGTTAGCTTTGACCAAACCAAGCTGGGGCTGAACGGTAGGGTTAGGGGACCTTTAAATAGCCTCTGGCAGAGGGCCTTGTGCTTGAAAGGCAAGCTTCCAAGCACAGGTAGCCTCATTGGACATGGAAGGTGAGAGATACCCAAATCTCTCTTACATTCACAAGAGAGATTAGGTGACAATCAGGGCTTGAGATTGTGTTCATATGATCAGGAATTCTTCAGAGAATCTCCCTTTCAAATTTGGGAGGGAGTCTCTGAGGAATCAAGAAGTCCCCCTTAGATCCTCGCCAGAGTAGGATTCCTCCGCTGTAATGGTGGAGGGACCTAATTGCAAAGAACAACGAGGAAGCTAGGGGGTATTTGCAGTGATTTTCAAAAGCTAGGGGTCTAAATGTAATTGGGTTGGACTATTTTGCAAACTAGGTCAAGGTGAACTCCTCTTAGTTCCAAATTTTGGTATAAACCTAATTTGAACCTAAGAAATCCAATGATGAAGTTGGATTTTAGTTTTGACCACATTTTACTAGGCATTTTACACAAAAACCTAATTTAGGGTAAATATTTGATTAGGACCCCTATTTAGGTCAAAATAGGTTCTAAAGGCCAAATTGAAGGTTATAAACCCTAGAGGATATTTTTTCATGATTTTTAGAGGGTTTAGTTGAATTTTATCTTAACCAAAACCTTGTTAAATTAAGTGGGTCTATTTTAGTGTTATAAGAAGTCATTTAATTCCCAGATTTCACATTAATCCTTTTCTGATTGAACCAACCCACTTTTTATCTTGTTAAGATCAACTAACCTATGTTTAGCCCTTAAGAAATCCCGTTGTTGTACTGTAATGGTAAAATTACAGTTTTACCCTTTGTTTCTTGCTTTTCTTTCAAACCAATTATTCCTTGAGTTAGGCCCTTCACTTGGTTATGTAGGAGCTTTTGTTCTCTTTTCTAGGTCAAAATGAGCTAGTTAGGGCCCATGATGGTGTTTCCATCATATATCAATTTTGCTTCATTTCTCGACTGTCTATCTTTTTATCTATCCTTGCCTAAATATTATCTTGGCTCTTTCTTCATTACAAAAATACTAAAAAAGTCACAAAACCCCATAAACACCAAAAAGAAAAAAGCAAAATGCATATTTCAAAGAAACAAATGTCGCCTCCTCTTGTTCGACCCAGGACACCCTTGGAGTTTCGGTAAAATTTTATTTGATAGCGAGTTTTACAACTGCAATGACGGGTTTCACAAAACCCTAACTTTTCTCCGCAAAAACCCGCTAATCACCCACCAACTCTCTTAATCCACAAGCACATGTTGAAATCAAAACTCAGCCACTGGATCTTCATTGAGTACGTGCCATGCTTCCACATGGACAAATCTCATGCATTGGATTCGTATGATGCGCGCATGCACTTGATCATGCACTAACTCACGCTCAATCACAAGCATGTGATCCACAACGCTGGTCTTCAAGCAATCTTAGCCTCTCATTTCCCATCCAATGGCCACGATCCTCTCACCTGCGCTTATTCAAATTTTAAGAGCGCGATCTGAGCGTGCAAGCTCCACAAGATCATCAGCCGTCAGATCAAAATCTAACAGCCCTCAATCCTCTAATCTCACTTCAGTGGATGCAAGCGGAGAGCCAGTGAGCGTGGATCTTCAGCGATGTTTATGGCGACACTATAATGGTGTCTTTGATGTCACTAAATGTTCTCTATCCTCCACTATAAAAGGACTCCTACCCCTCCCATTTCTCTTCATCTCTTCCTTTCTCTCCCTCACCACCTCCAAGGCCCTAGAGAGAGCTTGTCCCAAGCCCAGGATGCTCCCCTCAAGTAGAAAACAAATATTCTTTCCTGCTTCTTAGCCCCCTTCGTGGAGATCCCATCGCCATCCTCTCACTACATTCAGGAAGTAGATCCTCGCTACGATGCCATCCTACCCCATCTTCCTTCCTTCGATGCCATTCTTCTTCGTCCAACTTCCCGCCACATTCATTGAGGCATCGTCAAAGTAAGTCGTCCTCCAATAGATTGTCGAAGGGGATTCTTTTCACCTTTATCTTTTATAACTTTATAGTCTAGCTGTAATTTTTTGATTATCTGTAGAAAACTTTTTTTGAGCATATATGTTGATTATTTCTCTCTCTCTCTCTTATTCTGTTAGAATAGATTAGAATAGATCATAATTCTCCTAATATTCTTCCTTATAAAATACCAAAAAAATCTCAAAAGTTAAAAACAACAAAAAGAAATAATTAGAAATGCAGATTTTCAAACCAACATTTGCCTTCCTGTGTTCAACCTGAGGCTCCCTTCGAGTTGTGGTATAAATTTTATTTGGTAGTGATATTTTACGACTACGATGATGGTTTTCCAAAACCGTAATCTTTCTCGTGAAATACGCTTATCACAGACTCTAGCGACCATGACCAAGAAAGATATGATGCCCTTACAGCCCATTCTTACCATGGAAATATTCGATGTCTGGGGCATTAATATCATGGGTCCCTTCCCACCATCCAATGTCTTCAAGTATATACTAGTCTCAATAGACTACATCTCGAATGGATCAAAGTCGTGCCTACCCATAAGTGTGATCATAAGGCCATATGGATTTTGTCAAGAAGAACATCTTCTCCTGATTTGGGATACTCAAAGCCATGATCAGTGATAGAGAGCTTTTCTCTGGATTAAGATGATAGCAATAAAAAGATGTGTCATCACATTTTCACATGGTGGAAAATCTCTCAATTAAAATAATACAATAATTAAACCAAACATGAGGATTAGGTCGGAGTGTCGTATCCATAGGGAGGAGTTGAGCTCAATAAATTCATAAACATGTAACCTTCATAGTCAACATGATGGACAAGAATTTTGTAAGTAAAACTAAATATTTAGAAGAACCACATTAGATTACCAAAGATGAATTAAATATTTGGAACAATGATAGCATTCATGAACCACTAATTATAGGAAAAGTTCATGCATTTTTTGCTTTTATCGTATGCATGAGAATATGATAAAGAGAGAGGTCATGTGAGCAAATTCCACACAAGTTATACAAACTAATAAAATGAAATAATCTCAACTTAATAATGGCAGAAGATGTAAAAAGGAATTGCTACTTCACCATAGCAAAACAAGGGTTGTCTTCTCTCCCATGCGGCTGTACGACAAGGTGATTGCCAGTGGCATGGCCGGTTTGAGTTGGGTCAGAGGAGAGGAGCATGTTCATGGTGGTGCGGCAGCCTGAGGTGGTCAGAGTTGGCCGCCGACGATGAGAAGGAGACCAGTAGCGAGGAGTTTGCTGGTGGTGTGCGACGGTGATGAGTGGCAGTCGTGGCTGTTGGGGAAGGCGTAGTGGAGCATGCACGTTGTCTTGGTGGTGTTGGCATCGAGGAAGAAGGTAGAAGGAGGCCGATCGGAGTTGCTACTCATAGGGGATGTTGGGTTGTTGGCAAGGAAGAAGGTGAACAGGGAAGGGGTTGGGTGGAGAAGAAGAAAATGAAGGAAAAGGAAACGAGGAAACAAAAGAGGATCAGGTGTATGTGGTGTGTGGTGGTAGTGTAGTGATGGTGGTGGGATGGAAGCGAGGACACGGTACAGTGGCCAAGCGCTATCACCGTGTGGCTGGTGGAGGTGAAGGTTGCAATGGCATGGTGGTTAAGCTTGTGAAGTTTCATAGTGCATCTTGAGGTTCACAATGCAGGCTTGATAGACGGTGGTGAAGGTGGAGATGGCCTCTGAAGGGGAAAAGGAAGAAATGAACCTTCAGCCACCATAGAGAGGATTCTTATCCCTTGATACTTCTCTCCATATCCACAATCTTCAGGTCCTTTGAATGCTTACTAAAGATAGCCAATGCCGCCTCTCGAAGGACAGCTGGGAGGAGAAAGGTCAGTAGTGGGCTCCCTCATCACAGGTGAAGATAGCGCGGATATGTTTGAATGAATGGTAAACATGTCCCAGCGTATCCTCCCATTATTTCTCAGGTCTCCCTTCATTTGCTTTTTGTTTGGACCTACAAAGAGAAAGATGTGTGTAAATACAAAAATTAGCTTATTCCCCTCTTAAGAGCGTAAACTAATTTTCTATTAGTTTCCAACCTCTTCGCTAACCTCATCAATTATCTAGCAAGTATTTAGGAAAATAATTTGTCTGCTAATGTAGACCTATCAAATACCCCCATACTTAAATTTTGCTTATCTCAAGCAAAATCTATATAGAATCCCAAAGACTCCAGGCCAGAATTAGCCATCAGGGGCCCTCAACATATCTCTCCTCTAAAAGTTAGTTTCAGATACCACCTCTAGACCCTAAGGTTTATAAGTACCAATCAAGATGTAAACCTGGTCAGCATGGGTTTTAGGTCGTTGACAGAGGTTTCTCGGACCCCCAAGCCTACCCTAAAATTTGTTGGCCCTAGAGATTTAAGCATCCGTGAATAATTGTGAGTGGTCTTGATTCATTCTGCAGATGGCTTAAATCGTATTGGTATGATTGCCAACAAGAGAGAAAATGAATGTCTTTGTGATTTTTCTTTTCTAATTTTTTTTTGTTTAATCCATCTAAGTCTAACCCTCAAATCAACTATCAACACAGTCTGTATCAGATTCATTGTCCCCATCACCAATCCTCGAAGGGCACCTGGCATTTGATGCTTCGAGATAGCACCGCCCATAGCAACCCCAAGAAACCAAGGCAATCGACACTTTGGGATAGTGCCTCCCATTGTATTCTTAAGTGAATTTAGGTCTTTGGCATTTGGCACTTCGAGATAGGGCTGCCCATGGTACCTAAACCTCACATTGCAGTGAAATTGAGATCTTGATTATTTGATGCACGGCTTAAACTCTTTCTTAGAAAATTGAGATCTAAGTGGATGAGACCTTACCAAGTGGTCAAACCTTTTTCAAACGGGGTGGTAGAAATTGCTAATCTTAACACTAGGCAAACATTTACAGTGAACAGACATAAACTTAAACATTTTCTTTCCCAAGTTCCCCCGAAGGTAATTGTAACCCTCATTGAGGGCTAAACTGGAGCTTCACCCAGCTAGAGGAAATAAACTCAACACTTCCTGAGAGGCAACCTAAAGGATTCAAGCAAATTGAATGCACAGTTGAAACTGAGGTGAATTCTTTCCTTACTCCCTTGCATTAATTTATTTTCCAATGAGGACATTAGGCAAGATAGGCATGAGGGGGTGGTAATTCTTATTTTCTGAGTACAAAATTTGTTAGCTTCAACTAGTTTTTGTTTCTTTTATTCATACAAAAAAAAAGAGATTAGGAAAAGAAAACTTAACCATTAGGAGCTTGTCAACTTTTGGAAATGATACATTAAGGACCTAAACACTTAGACTCTTCAGGTTCTTGCGCTTAATCAACCTGGGTGTCCACTAAAATGTGGACCTATTGCTCGAGTCCTCACCACCCCAAGTTATGATAATTTGGTTAATAAAGTAGGGTGATAAGTATACGACTTATCAACCTTCCCTCTGATTTGAGGGGACTTATAGTCGAAGCATCTGCATACTTCTCGCACTGACTCGCACTGACTCGCACTTCAACGGTTCTAATGGAAATTAGGTAGCTAATGAACCTTTTAGGTTGGTATGGCTGGCAAGTTGCTGTGGGTTAGATGCCCCATTGGCAAGTTGTCAGAGCCCAACCACGCGACCCATTTTCTTTAACGGATGCCTTTAGCTAAATCTTAGACTTGTAAAGCCACCTACTTAAAAACAAAAGAAAAAATATATATATATAGAACAAAGGAGAAAAAGCAAAAAAGAAATAAGCCACACTTCACCGCATGAGTATGGCTGGCAAGTTGTCATGGGTTAGATGCCCCATTAGCCATTTGTCTAGAGGCCAACTCATAAAATGCACAAAAAGTCCCAAACACTTAAGGAAGAAGCGACTAGAATAATCCGAG
This sequence comes from Thalassia testudinum, assembly GCA_037157565.1. Lineage (NCBI taxonomy): Eukaryota > Viridiplantae > Streptophyta > Magnoliopsida > Alismatales > Hydrocharitaceae > Thalassia > Thalassia testudinum. Next base: position 1,488,351 of record JAZHRO010000056.1, read on the forward strand.
GAGATATACACTGGGTTTGCCATTATGTTGACCCCAAAAAAATAAAAATAGGGAGAAAGCCACCAGTCAAAAAGATACATCTTTAGGCTGAATTTTCTTTTTCAGGTCACCTAGGGGTGTAGAACCCTGAAGTTCACTCTAACCATCGTTGAGTGAGTCTATCACAATTTTCATAATAAGATTCTTAGAACTTAGAGTCCTTTTCAAGTCTTGAGTGGGTTGGATAGCCATAGAAAGCTGCCCCAAAACTCTCAACTCAAAAATTCAAAAAAAATTCAGAAAAGAAGAAAAAGAAAGAAAAAATGTAATTATTTTATACAAAATAAGATGAGGACTTGGGTGGTCTACATTTTGACAGGCATGCGAGCATTGTTGAGTCTCTATGGTTTAGATCCTTAGTTGAAATTTCTTGATGTCGACAAGCAACTTATGCCTTAGTGATTGATTCATAATTTTGTTTCTAAATAGCATTTAGATTAACCTTGCTAGGGACTAGCAAGGGGTAGGCATGGGGGTATGATGACTCTACAAATGATAGCATTAATTATATCAATTAGAGTCACTATCAAGGTTACAAGCGCATGAATAAGATAATATCGTGGGTTTGGGAGCAATGCATGCATTGCATTATTTTTATTGATATTGCTTGGAATTGACGCTTAATGGCCATGTTATAAAAGAGCACCTTGAAACAGGTCTCAGATGAGCAATTGTACCATCCAAATGGATTTAGATCAAAGAATGGAGACCAACGGATCCAAAATCACCTCAATCTAACCTCTGTAGATCCCACAATGAGCCAAAGAAGTTCTATCCATTGATATGATGATCAACGACCCATATCGCGCCACATATCCCTCATCCACGCACCCAGAAACACCTGCCTTCATCCCTTCATCGCACAACACACATGATCTCAATCGTGCGTTCCTCATCCAACGGCTATGGTTGTACGAGCAGCAACTTATCCCCACAATAATCCATGGGCACAATGCAGCGAGCGAGGATTCTATCTTCTACACAAGGCAAGGGATCAAGCCGCAATCCACTCGCCTGCGTGGATTTAATTATGCCTCTTGATCGCGAGCAGACGGATCGGATATGGCCACGTCACTGCTAATCGACAAAGAAGCGAGTGCTCACGCTATCTAAGTCGTGCGATCGCGATCACATGATGATAGCTACACCTACGTGGTACAAGCAGATGTAGCTATGCGATATGTGCGGATGTACGCGATCTACGGGTAATTTGAGAAGCACAAGCAAGGAGCGGTCTGGGCCATCCGATTGAAGATCTATCGTCATGGCACATCATTTGCAGCACTGGCAGCGCATGATGAGCAATGTGGATCGTGACATGTGTCACAGCCAGATAATGAGCACGCACTTGCACGATTTGAATGCACAATATCCACGCTTCTCTCAACCATCCAATGATTATCCGACAGCTGCGATTCAACCATGTTGGCACCACATACATCTACGCGTGCATAAGCTGGACGGCCAGTCCAAATCGGCTCAGCACACTTAGAGGCCCAGTTTGGGGGTAGTTCAAGCTGAACCAAGTTCTCTTTTCACCTTTAAAAGGGTCCTATGGCCTCCCCTTGCAACACATCTTCAATACAAGCAAGTCTCCACCTCTCTAGTGCTCAAGCAAGGCCCTTGGAGTTGACAAGCCACCAATGAAAGCATCTCCACCACCGTGGTTGCCTCACCTCTCCACTTTTCTCATTTATTTTCCAATTTTCATTAACTTAGTGTTACATTTGTTTAAGCATTCATCTAGCTTTATTGTTAGGAATTGCAAGACGCTTTCAATTATGCAATATAATAGATTTTGTTATCATAATTGTTGTCTTGTTATTCCAATAAAGGTTCTACCATTCCAATTCTTTATTAATGATATTATTCTGCCTTCTTTTCATGCATAGCTAGTTAGCAACCATATTCTCCTATGGATTTCTAACCCTATCCCCACTCTCTCTCTTTCTATTCTTCACGCAAGAAAATGAAATAATGCATCATGATGCAATAAACTAAGCGACAAAAGGATTTGATTTCTCTCTTCCCTATGTTCGACACTTGATATTCTTTTAAAATGCTTGTTGTAAGTACGCACTACAATGTACAAATTAATCAAACGCATTTATTCAACATGATCGATTTAGTAAAGACTTGTTAGGATCATCTATCATTTTAATCAGAGGCTCCAATGCTTCAGTATCGGGTGTTAGTTGAGCTTCTAAAGATCATATGGTCGTCCTTAAGTTAGCCAACACCCTATCTTGGACCTCATTCATCTAAATTGAATGGTTCAGCGTAGGGTTGAATGGGTTTGGGTTCAGTCTAGGAGAGTCAAGGAATTGAGGTTCTTGAGGTCCTCCTAGATAATAGGTCATTCCAAGTTGTTCATTAAGGGATGGTGACCTATAACCAGTGTAGTCTTAGGGAGGGTAGGGGTTGTAATCATCATATCATTCTTGATTATAGATCATACTAGGTTATTCATAAGAGGGTGAAGATCTATAATCAGTGTAGCTCTGAGAAGGATAGTGGTAAAATTCTTAATGTCTAGGGTCAGGCCCTGGACATTGAGGTCTTGAATCATATCCCCATTTCGAGTTATCCCCACTAGTGGATGGGTGGTGTAGGTCAGGTAAGGATAATGATCATATTGAGGATAGGGTGTGTTTAGAGAGTAGGTGTGGAAGTGTATGTACGAGATGGAAGGATACATGGAGATGCGGCAGGGAAAAATAGAGAAGTGGAAGGTGCCTTGCAGTACAAACAATCCAAACCTATCCTTAGATTAGGTAGCCTAATGACCTACAGATCCTTAGAGCCCATCTTAAGATTATAAACGATTTAGACTACTTCCCGATCAATCCAACTAGTTAGAGGAAGGAATTAGGGAGACGATTCTTCCTTTGGCTTGTACCTTGGGTTCCTTTGATACCCCCAACTACCGTTGTTTGACAGTACTCCCCTAGCTAGACATTAGATGAACCATTAGAAGTAGATTAATCGAAAATAATCATAGTCTGAACCTTGAAGAACAAGTCAATCCTTAAGGCCAATGTCTACTTGATCTTAATTAGGCTTGGGATTAAATGTGCTCTAGAATGTGATGGGCCCTTTTAATGTGTTGTGCCCTTAAAATCAGTTGATTTGTGTGCATGCACAACAAGGGTTTTCAAACAAGGTTATTTTATGTTTGTCTTTTAAGGTTAAACCTTGTTTAGTAGCTTTTAGGATTCAATTATTAGGTTTGTTCAATCAGGTTTAGTCAAGCACACCAGGTTTTGAAAGCACAGGTGAAGATATATTCCTTTACGAATCAAAAATAATGTGGCGTTCGTGTTTTAATCCCTAGAAATTGAACCTATGGGGCAACTTCTGGATGAATCTATTTAATATTAAGTGGTGCAGCCCAAAGAATTCAATCAATTGGCCCTTTTGCACCATGAGTTAAGGCTCACAAAATGTTTCAACCTATTCTGATGCCAAATCACTTATTTATGTAGTCAGTTAAGGTGTACCAAATCCAAAAATCATATTCCAGTCGGTTAAGTGGTAGAATCAAGAAGAGTGTGCCTTAGGTGTGTATACTTCAGTTTAATCCCACAATCTGAAAAGAAATTTTTCTTTTCTTTTTTTTATGCAGGTGAGTGAGGTGGGTGAAGTGACAAACAAACAACCAAGTCTAACCTAAGGTGTATGCAAGCTCCTAGGTTGTTTGAGTTTGAGTTATTTTAGTGATGAAGTGAAATCTAGTGGGTGGGGGAATGTGGGGATAGACTTACAAAACCACTACCCTCACTTTTCTCTGATCTTATTGGTCTCGCTTGCCATGGAAGAGTACCTGCAATCACAGTAAAAAAAGTAGTGAGATAAAAGTTAAGTGCAAGCTAACGTGGAAAATGATATCCCATTACCTCCCTGGCAATAGTGCCAAATGATTGTCAGAAAAATCATGAGAAGAATTTGGGTTTTGAAACTTTTTCATTATAGTTGCAAATTTCAAGATCAAATAGAAATAACCGAGACTCGGTGTGTGTCGAGTCAAATAGAGGGTGGTAAACGTTTGATAAAATCGCATCAAATATTTATTTTTGGTATTTTGGGGCTTTGTAATTTTTCTAATATTTCATAAAGCTAGGATAGTACGATGAGATTAAATCTAGCTATTGTACTCAAAGCAAAAAAAAATGAGAAAGTGTGTGAGAGAGAGAGAAAGATATGACAAATATATCAAAAGTGTCTATTACAACTAATTATAGAAAATAAATCTGCACCACAAAGCAGTAAAAGAAGATAGAGAGAATCCCCCTTGATGGCTGCTTAGGGGACGACTCGCTCTGACGATGCCTAGACGAAGGTTGTGAGAAGCTAAAGGAAGGAGGATGAAGTCGAAAGAAGAGGGACGAGGCAGGATGGTGTCGTAGCAGGGACCCACTTTCGGAATGGAGGTAAGAGGACGACCGCAAGCACTCCATGAATGGGGATAAGACGGTGGGAAAATTATTTTTATTTTTCTCTAGTGGACCATATCGAGCTTGGGACTCACTCAAGAAGGTCTCTTGAGCTCTAGAGAGGGAGAGGAGAGAGTAGGAAGGGATGAGGAAGGAGGGGGGTCATGGGGTTTATATAATGGCAAGGGAGGAGTATTTCTCGGCCAGATCCCACACAAGGCACGTACAACATGGCACAACCAAGCGCACCCACCCATAGGGCCTACGTGCACACTCATGTGCATGTTGGCAAGCCTACAGCAGTAGCTATCATTGCGAAGGTGTCCCCATCACCGTTCAACAGAGATAAAAGGGTCGAGATCACTCAAGATCATGCCTTAATCGCATGTCAAATCACACATGAGATTGCATGTTCAGAGTCTCGCACATCTGTGGCACCACATGTCACTTTCTGTGCCACCCAATCACGAATCAACGGTCCTAGTCACGCCCCTCGCACGTGCTAAGGGTGTGAACCGTGCTGGACTTATGATGTGGCGCTTCCTCAACTATTTGATCGTGATTCCATGACCCAATTGACGTGCAGCCATGGGTAAGAGATCTAGCTAAGGCGCAATTCGAATTCGCATCCTCAGCTTGAGAGTGCTCCTCCCCCGTTGTGCTAAGGGCACTCTTATGTCCAAGGAATGATAATCTGATGGTCAGTGGTCGTGCAATTGTAATTGTTGATCGAGGATCTAATAGTTAAGGTTTATGCCTTGCGCTTGTGGGGGTTTGTGAGGAGCGGTGACATGGTCAATTTTGGGGTCGTTGGATGGTGATCTAACGGTCTTGATCATGTGGTAGATGTGCTTTAGGAATTGAGCCGGAGCCTTGGTCGACTTTAGGTGGTCTGGATGGCACCACGTGGCGCCATCTAGGCTGTCCATCTTCCATTGCTTGTAGGTGATTGATAAACACCAGTTTATCATCATTCTTATGCCCTAAAACAAACCAAGCTCTTAGGATTTTAACTCTACAAATGGTTTTTTGGGCTACATTTAGGTATCAATTAGGTTAGGCATGCATTGCATATTTTATTATATTTTTAATACATTTATTTGAGTGTTAGGGACAAACAAATAGACAGATCCCTAAAACCCTAGCACTCATGAAGGCAATTGGTGAAGAGGAAGCTCATTCCAGCTGGGATTCAGCCAATCCCAGCTTATCATAGCTGGATACCAGCTCACTTGGGTTAGGGTTAGCTCTATTTAGCTCCATTCAGCCCATCTTTACTGAATGGCAGCTTAGGGCATCTTATCTTAGCTCAATCTAGCTCAAGTCAGCTTAGATCCAACTCAACTTAGTTGAGTCTAGCTCATCTCAGCTCTAATCAGTTCACTGGGAGCTCTAGCTAGCTCAACCAAGTTGACAAGAGTCCACCTCAGCTCAAGTCCAACTCTCCCCAGCTCCACTCAACTCATGGTAGCTGAACTCCCTCTAGCTTAGCTACTACTTGTCAACTAGTAGCTAAGCTAGCTTAAGAGCTCCCATCAGAGGCAGTTCCAACCCAACCTAGTTTCAGTTAGGTTGAAACCAGCTCAATTTAGCTCAACTACCCAAGCTTAGCTGCTAGCATAAGAATTAGCTAGCTGAGCTAAGTAGTTGACTCCTCATGAAGGCCTCTTCAGCAGTCCAGCTCCAATGCAGCTTCATTCCAACTCTAGATAATTTTTCCTCATCTCCTCTTCCCTAAAACCCTAGATCCTTCCCACCTCTTCCCTACTCAACTACTAGCTAAGCTAGCTTAGCTTAGCTACCCCTACTCCAACTTGGCGCCAACACCATCACAACCCTTCACCACATCACCACTTCCAAAAGCCACCATAAAGGTGGCACCAAAACCCCCATAACCACCCTATACCTGGCACCACTTTTTCCCTCCAAAAACCCCTCCATCACCACCATACACCTTCCCCTACAAGCCATCCAAACCATCCACCTACACCCCTTCTAGAAACCTGAGTTGGCACCAGCTCTAAGCACCATTCCACCATAACCACCTCCTAACCACCCTAAGTTGGCACCAATATGCCCTACACACATCCCTACAAATTGGCGCCAACATCCACCCTAATCTCCACTTTACACCTACCCCCATAAGACCATCACCACCACCCATTTTTGGTGCCAAACCCTTAACCCACAAACCCCATTCTAACCCTCTTCTAGTTGCACCAAAAATCCACTTAACCAACATCTAAGTTGGCGCCAACTTACACCCACACATCCACCCTTCATACACTTCACAACTTCATCCTAACCTTCCATTCTCCAAACCCACCACCAGCACCTTAACCCTCCTATGGTTGGCACCATTAATGGTGCCTCTCCACCAACATATCTACCACCCACACACCTCCTCCCTTGGCGGAAAATAACATTAGCCCTAGAATCATCTAACCACCCTCATAAGCCCATCCTAACCCTACACCTCACCTACACCTACACCCCCATCACCACTCCTATATATGCCCCCTACCTACCACCATTAATCCCCATCCTTTGGCTTTATAATTCTCCACCTTCATCCCACCATACTCACGGCCAAGATAAAAAGAAGAAGAAGAAGATTAAGTGGACACTCTATCCCCTTGGTGCCTTCCCCTCTTCCCTTCTCTCTTTTGCCACCACCAGCCAGAGGAGCAGCTAGGTAAGGAAGACCTTAGGAGGAGGTCTTGAGGGTGGTGCACGCCACCCTAGGAGGAGTTTTATGGGTGGAAATCATCCACCTTTGGAGGAGCAAAGGCACGCCCCCCTAGGGCTGCCAAGGAGGACACCATTTTTGAGGAGCTATTCAAGGAAGGAGAAGAAGGAGAACTTCTTTTCAAGCCCATGAGCTGTTGAGCTTTGTGCAAGAAGCCTCTCTCTTTTCTTCACCAACATCATCACAAGAGGATTTTTGTTTTCTTTCATCTTCATTTGTTAGAGTAGAAGCATTCCTTTGCTTTTCCTTTTGTAAAATAATTTTTCTCCTTAATTAAAGTTGCCTTTCTTCAATTGTGTTGCATCTTTCTTTGTGGTTTCTAGCACTTTCCATTCTATCTCTAATTACCCTAGGCCTCCACATGCCTTGGGTGAGTTTAGAGAGAATACTAACTTGTCACTTTAGTGTTAGTATTAGCAAGTTAGGTGTAATCTCTTTCCCACGCTAATTTTCGTAGTTGCCCATTATTTCAAAAACATAAAAATCATGTATTTAAAAACCTAAAAAGATAGTTGATTTCCCCTTTTTCAAGCGAGAGCATTGAATTTTGCAAACTTGCCTCCTTGGACGACCCTAGATACCCCACTATCTAGGCTTTCTAAATTTTAAAAGCGATTGAGAAATTGTGTTGCAATGACTTAAACCCTAATTTTAACAGATCATGCATTCTTCGCATCAGTGGTAAGCCCATATTTTTGGGCTAATTAAAGGTGTAAATGCCTAGACACTAAGGTAACATATTCTTGAACATAGCATACATTAGAATGAAAATCGTATAACATAGAATAATTTATTTCATGCATTATAGTCATACGTAATTGACATTTAGAATAACATGCATTAGGATATTAGATTCATATTTGCATCTTAATTAACATTACATGCATCATTAGATAAGAAATCGATTAACACATTAGTCTTGGGTAGTATTTGTAAATAGCCAAACATTATCTTGATTATTTTATTTAACTTATTTGCGTGCAGCACACCCGGAAATAGCTTCAAGCATTCACGAGGGCATTCATGGCCGACGCTCCTATAAGCACCTCTGTTTTGATGCACCAAAATTATGCTTATTGCTAAACTAACATTTCATGACTACCTCGGATTAAAGCGTCTTTCAAGCCAAGTGCAGATAGTTGCTGATGTATGTCTTTGTATCTTTATTTGAGTCTAATACATTATTGTAAGGAACCTCAAATAAAACTCAAAAATAGATTTTCTCATATCTTTTCAAAACCAAGTTTTTATGGATATTGATTGACCAAATTAGTTATGATCGACCAACCAACTTCATTAACCAATCAAATCAACCCATTTTAGGAAGTTGATAAATATCTTTTGATTGACCAACCAAGTAAATTGGCCGATCAATTAGTGATCGACCAACCACCTTAATTGATCGACCAAATTGCCTTTTGATCGACCAATTTAACTTCCTATTTAGGCAAAATTTTTAGTATAAATAGAGGTCGTACGTAGCCTATCTACACACAACTTTCAAGAGAAATACCTTTCAAAAAGTAGAGCTTCTAGTGCTTATTCCAAAGGCCTTTGTGCCCTGTTCTTCACGTTCTTCAAAAGCATAATGCCTTGAACCTCTGTGAAAAATTTGATTTGATCTTTTATTGAGGTTCTATAGAAGTTATTTCTGTTATTCTATCTTGTTTCTTTGATTTATGGATCCCAAGATTGTTCGGAAGATCCGTGGTTGTTGTTTTTGCTTCTTTTCAGGATAAAAAGAGAGGTGGTTGTAAGAGGTTGTGCCACCCTCATTCAAGTGGTACAGTTAGTGGATTGACTAGCTTGGACTAGTTGGAAAAATCCTAAGCTGGGAGGCTTAGCTAGTGGTTTTCACCTGATTTGCGTTTCCACTATAAATCAAGTGTACTCTATGCTTGAATCTCTTGTGATTTATTTTTTATTTTTGTATATATTTTTTAAGGTGATACTCTTCACCCCTCCCCTCTAGTATATGTTGCGATCCATAGGATATCCTCATACTCTCATTTGGTATCAGAGCCTGCATTGTCCAAGAGATGTCAAAGTCGAATGTTGACGCGTATGATAAGGGTTAGTCAACAGTTCAACCTCCTCTATTTGATGGAACAAACTTTGGCTAGTGGAAGACCAGGATGCATATCTTCCTAGAGTCAATGGACTATGAGGTATGGGATGTCATCGCCTCAAAATACATACACCAGAGATCAAGGACGGTGTTGTAACCACTCCAGACCAAAAGATGGCTACACACAACGCAGAAGCCATGAATGCCACATTTTGCGGTCTCTCCAGAGTAGAATTTAATAGAGTCTCTACATGCAAAACCACACACAAGATATGGAGCATTCTCAAAGTTACCCACGAGGGAACTTCAAAGGTAAAAGAAACAAGGGTAAATCTACTAACCCAGAACTACAAGCTTTTCAGGATGAAGAAAGGGGAGTCAATAAAGGAGATGTTCAGAAGATTCATAGACATCATAAACTCTTTGCGGAATCTTGATCAAGACATCAAGAATGAAGCCCTTGTCAAAAAAATCCTTTTCTCACTCACCAACGACCAGGAAATCAAGACTACTGCCATTCAAGAGTCAAAAGATCTGTCCACCCTGAAACTGGATGATCTTATTAGAAGTCTAATGGCATTTGAGGTTCAACTCCAACACATGAGGGATCGAGAAGGAGAAGGATCCAAGAAGAAGACTATAGCTCTTGAAGCTATTTAGGAATCCAAAGAAACTTCAAGTGAAAAAGAAGAGGAAGACAGCCCTCCTCTCCAAAAATTCAGGAAGTTCCTCAAAGATAAGAAAAGCTGGAGGAAGAAGAAAGAAGAAATCAAGAGTGATGCAATCACCTATTACAACTGCAAGAGAAAGGGACACATCAAGAAGGACTGTCCGCTTCTCAGAAAGGTGTCAAACAAGAAGAAGAAGCCCTTCAAAAAAGATGGAAAGAAGAAAGCTTTCACGAAAACTTGGGATGAGTCAGACTCAAGTTCAGAGGAAGAAGAAATCTTAGGAGAAGAAGCACTTCTCAGTCATATGTTTCTAGAAGATGAGGTAACTTCCTTTACTCAGGATGAATTATTAGAAGCCTTCTTTAAGATGCATTATATAGCAAAATCATTAAAACTAGAAAATAAAAACCTAGCAAAAGCATTAGGTGAAGAAAAATCACAAAAAGACATACTTGATAATCAAAACAAAGAGTTATCTATTGAGATCACTACATTAAAATCACACATAAACAACTTAAAGGTAGATATAGACAAACTAAAAGAAAACTCTGCATTCTATTAAATAATCTAGCTAAGTTCACAAATGGAAGTAGAAACCAACATAAATTGTTAGGAACACAAACCCAAAGCACCACAAAATTTGGGTTAGGTTATATACCTAAAAATGATCATGAAGCATCTAGTTCTAGCAAAGGGAAAGGTAGCTTGCCAAAATAGGCAACACAAGATAACCACCTTGGCCCCAAACAAAAATGGGTACCAAAAAGTATATTGCAATCTTGTTTTGTAGGTTCTATAGATTATAAGAAGTGGACTTTCCAACAAACAAATGGAACACTGAAGCCACTCTATCAAATAAAGCCTCACAAACACAAACCAATGACAGGAAAAAGAAGAAAGAAGATGGATAATGGACAACGGTTGTTCCAAGCACATGACCGGCGAGGAAGATCTATTCCTACAACTCAATCGTCAGGAAGGTATTACGGTCATGTTTGGAAACAACCACAAGGGACGTATTATTTGTACTGGCCAAATTGGTAACTCTTCCACCTCCTTTGATAATGTGCACTTAGTTAGCAGCTTAAAACATAATCTGCTAAGTCTAAGTCAAATATGTGATAAAGGTTATAAAATTACTTTCACATCAAAAGGTTTTAAAATTCGTAATAAAGAAACAAGGCAAATTACTCTTAAAGGAAATAGACATAAAGACATTTATACTATAAACTTTGACAAATGCGACAGTCTTGAATGTTTGGTTGTATCTGACGAAGAAGTAACACTTTGGCATAAACGACTAGGTCATGTTCACATGGGGAACAATAGTAGACTTATGAAACATGAGCTCATCAAAGGTCTGCCAAATATCAACTTCAAGAGAAGTAAAGTCTGTGATTCTTGTCAAGTTGGTAAGCAAACTAAAAATCCCTTCAAACCAAAAAGGATGGTTAGCACTTCACAACCTTTGGAGCTACTTCACTTAGACTTGTTTGGACTAACCAAATCCGAAAGTCTAAGTGGGTGCGGATATTGTCTAGTCATGATTGATGACTTTTCTAGATTTACTTGGGTATCTTTCTTAAAAAGTAAAGACTTAACCTTTGATTTTTTACCAAATTAGTTAAAAGACTACAAAATGAAAAAGGGTCTGAAGAAATTAGAATTAGGAGTAATCACGACAGAGAATTTGAGAATGAATATTGACCAATTTCTGTGATCAATATGGGATAAAACATGAATTTGCCTTCCCTAAAGCAGCACCTTAGAATGGTGTAGTTGAGAGGAAAAATAGGACTTTACAAGAGTGTGCCCACACAATGCTGTGTGGGTCAAAGCTACCTCAATATTTTTAGGCTGAGGCTGTAAATACTGCTTGTTATATCTAAATAGATCACTGATTAGACTTATCCTAAACAAAACACCTTTTGAACTCTATCATGGAAGGACACCTAGAATTTCCTACTTCAAGATATTTGATTGTCGATATTTTATACTCAATACTAAGGACAATCTTAATAAGTTTGATGCCAAAAGTTTAGAAGGAATATTCTTAAGTTACTCAACTAGAAGTAAAGCCTATAGAATTTTTAACAAGAAGAATTCAGTTGTTGAAGAAACTATGCATGTATCATTTGATGAAACCTTAGCTCAACCTAAAGTAATCAATGATGAGGATGAACTAGTAGATGACCCATCAAACATTCCAGAAGAAAATGTTTCTGATGAACTTCTTAGAGATATTTCCTATGTAAAAGATCATCCAAAAAAATTGGTGATAGGTGAATTGCCTAAAGGAGTTCAAACTAAATCTTCATTTAATAGTTTAGCTTTCACTGCATTTGTTTCACAATTAGAACCCAAAAATGTCAAGGAAGCCTTTTCTGATAGTCACTAGATCATTGCAATGGAAGATGAATTGAATCGATTCAAAAGAAATAATGTATGGGAACTTGTTCCAAAGCCTGACTCTCAAAGCATTATAGGGACTAAGTGGGTCTTTTGGAACAAACTTAATGAATTAGGACAAGTAATCAGAAATAAAGCTAGACTTGTGGCCCAAGGGTATAATCAAGAAGAAGGAATTGATTTGATGAAACACATGCTCTTGTAGCTCGCCTAGAATCCATTAGGGTTCTACTATCCTTTGTCACCCATATGAAATTCAAACATTTGCAAATGGTCATCAAGAGTGCCTTCCTAAACGGATTCATCAAGGAGGAAGTATATGTTAAACAACCTCCAGGTTTTGAAGATGTTAAATATCCAAACTACGTCTATAAACTGAACAAAGCTTTATATGAACTTAAACAAGCTCCACAAGCTTGGTATGACAGATTAAAATCCTACCTAATTGAAAATGAATTTAAAATTGGTAATATAGATCCAACTTTATTTACTAAAAGAAAAGAAGATAATCTCCTAATAATACAAATATATGTTGATGATATTATTTTCGGTGCTACTAATGATTTGTTATGCCAAGAATTTCCAAAGGTAATGTAGGATCGGTTTGAGATGAGCATGATGGGAGAACTCAAGTTCCTCCTAAGTCTTTAGATTGATCAGCTATCCTTTGGAATCTTCATATCTCAAACAAAATACACAATAGAGATACTGAAGAAATTCTCGATGGACAAAGTCAAAGGTAAAGAAGCACTAATGGTAGCTTCTACCCAATTGAAAACTGATGACACATGTAAATCAGTAGATCAAAAACTATATAGAAGCATGATAAGATCTCTGTTATATTTAACTGAGAGTAGACCTAATATATTGTTTTGCACTTGTTTGTGTGCTCGCCTTCAAGTAAACTCTAAAGCAACACATCCAAATGTTGTTAAAAGAATACCTAGGTTTCTAAACAACACATAAGACTTAGGACTTTTCTATCCAAAGTCAGATACATTGGAATTATATTCCTTTTGTGATGCTAACTATGCGAGTAGTTTCATAGACCGGAAGAGTACTAGTAGAACATGTCAATTTCTCAAAAATTCCCTATTCTCTTCGTTCTCTAGAAAAGAAAATATTGTTTCAATCTCCACAACATAAGCAGAATACATAGATGCATCTTTAGCTTGTTCACAACTATGGTGGATGAAAAGAACCTTACAAGATTTTGGTCTATCCTACAAGAACAATAAAATACTATGTGACAACACTAGTGCAATCAACTTATCTAAGAAGCCAGTACAACATTCTAAGACTAAACATATTGATGTGAGACATCATTTTCTTAGAGACTATGTTTTAAAAGAAGTTAACATAGAATTTGTTAATACAGAAAAATAATTAGCTGATATATTCACAAAACCTTTTCCAAAAGAAAGATTCAACCAAATTTGTCATTCATTAGGATTATCAAGATTAAAAGAACTTAATTAACATATTTGTTTTCCAAAAGAAAGTTCTTGTTGCTAGCATGTATAACTTAATTTTTCTCAGAATAATTATGTGTTTTTTATACACCGCTTATCTAGACTCTTTATTTATGCATGAATGTTATCTCTCTCAATTAAATGTTACTCTCTTGGTCAATGCATGTTTAAGTTTATCTTGCTTAAATTACATGTTTAAGGGGGAGTTAAATGTAAAATCAACAGTAGCATGTTTTACTTTTTGCTGAAACAAAAATGGGGAGATATTATGCAAAACTATTTTCAATTTCATAATTATAATTTTTTTGTCATCAAAAAAGGAGGAGAATGTAAGCACCTTTGTTTTGATGCACCAAAATTATGCTTATTACTAGACTAACATTTCATGATTATCTCAGATTAAAGCGTCTTTCAAGCCAAGTGCAGATAGTTGCTGATGTGTGCCTTTGTATCTTTATTTGAGTCTAGGACATTATTGTAAGGAACCTCAAATAAAACTCAAAAATGGATTTTCGTGTGTCTTTTCAAAACCAACCTTTTAGGGATATTGATCAACCAAATTGATCATTTGATCGACCAAAATACTTTGATTGACCAACCAACATCATTAATTGATCAAATCGACCCATTTTAGGAAGTTGATAAATATCCTTTTAATCGACCAAGTAAATTGACCGATCAATTAGTGATCGGCCAACCACCTCAATTGATCGACCAAATTGCCTTTTGATCGACCAATTTAACTTCCTATCCAGGAAAAACTTTGTCTAAATAGAGGTAGTACACAACACATCTACACACAACTTTCTAGAGAAATACCTTTCAAAAAGTAAAGCTTCTCGTGCTTATTCCAAAGGCCTCCGCACCCCGTTCTTCACGTTCTTCAAAAGCACGACGCCTCAAACCTCTGTGAAAAATTCAGTTTGATCTTTTATTGAGGTTCCATAGAAGTTATTTTTGTTATTCTATCTTGTTGCTTCGATTTACGTATCCCAAGATTATTGGGAAGATCCGTCGTTATTGTTTTTGCTTCTCTTCAGGATAAAAAGAGAAGTGGTTGTAAGAGGTTGTGCCACCCTTGTTCACGTGGTATGATTAGTGGATTGACTAGCTTAGACTAGTCAGAAAACTCCTAAGCTGGGAGGCTTAGGTAGTGGTTTTCACTCGATTTGGGTTTCCACTATAAATCAGGTGTACTCTATGCTTGAATCTCTTGTGATTTATATTTTATCTGTGTATATGTTTTTTAAGGCGATACCACTCACCCCTCCCCTCTAGTATACATTGCGATATGCAAGATATCCTCCCACTCTCAACTCCATGACCGACGGGCCACCATTGAAGGGCATTGAAGACTATTGAAGGCTGTAAGGAGTGGATCTTTGATGCTCCACCTTGAACTATGACTCTACAGCAGTTATAAAGGGAAAGGAGAGGCTATCGTGCTTGGGGAGGACACCACCCACTCCATCACCGAGCTCTGCTCCCACTGCGGGTCTCCTGGTCGAGCGTCGCCACATCGTGGGCTAGCGGGGTGACTGACCACCACGCCAGTTCAGCGAGCTTGACCATTACCATGCACGAACTCCTTGCAACTCACTTATCACCGTGCATCTTCATCATCATCTTCTTCCCCTGCTTCATGCGAAAACCAAATCGACCACCACCATCACCTCAGGCCACCACCCCCCATTCACCATCGTGTAGAGCTTTGCGCTCACCCATTCCACCATCGCAGGCCTCAACCGCGACAATGAGTCTCCACCACTGTGGGCATGTGGCATGACAGGCCACAATACCAAACGAAGCTCCTTGCAGTACCATGAGCACACATAGGTGTGCTCTCCACCGTGATCCACCCTCGACTTACAACAACCACCTGAGCAACCCCAACTCCATGCACCACCACTATTCATCTTCTTCCCCATAATTTCTTCCTTTGTTTTTCCTCCACCAAAAAGAACTCAAACATCATCCTCTCATCACCTCCAACAGCTACCAGCACACTCCCCTCAACCATGTGCAACTGTGTGTGGCTACGCGTGCACACGCACTAGCAGGCTTGCCGTGCGCATCGCCTGCTCTCCCAGCACCTCCACTACGCGTGCATGCACCCTCGACGTACCATCTGCCTGACCTTACCGTGCACACCCTCTCCTCTCCATGCTGTCCTTCAACAGCTCACGCGTGTCCACTCCTCTCTGTGCGGTCTGCCAGCAACCTACGTGTGCCCTCTCCTCCAACACAATAGCAGTAGGAAGAGCTCTACCACCGAACACCCACATCCGCCTCCTCTCCAACCAGCCACCTCCAATGCCCTCACGACTAGTCGCCACCATCTCCGTGTACCCTTAGAGGACTTGTCCTTCACCATGAACCTCACCTCCAGCTGTGGCCTGCCATGCCCGCACGCCAAGCACGAAGAAATCCCCTATTTCAGGTTTCATTTCTTTTTACATTGCATGCCATTGCCACAAATTTCTTTTTGATTTATTGAATATTTTATGTGGTCGATTTTATGTGAACACCCTTGCCATTCAATGAAAATACAATTTCAGCATGATCATACCTTGTTATCTTAATTAAAAGGCAATTTTGATTCGATTTCTTGGTGGAATTAGTCATGAACATCTATTTTTGACCCGTGCTAGTTTTAATAGGCCAGTACCTCCTTGTGGACACAACTTGCTCCCTTGTCAGTGGTTATTTATTTTACATTTGTTTTGATCACGCATTTTGCCACTGCATATTTGATTTCTATACTACAATGCAATCTTAGATCATATTTTTGAACACCGTTTTCATGCTAGATCAGTAGTTGATGCCACGAATGTCATATCAGGTCCATTTTTATGTCATTGGCCTACGAACGTCAACCTGAATCCATCTATGTGGTTGGATTTTTCGTTTTAGGTCCAAATTTGCGTCAACCTATCCCCTAGCTATAGATCTTTTATGGCTTGTAGGGAATGCTATGGATGTCCGATAGAGGTGATTTTGGTAGCGTTGGACTCCGATCATCACCCTAACCACATCTGAGCGATCAGATTCTCCATCTGAAGCCAAGAGATGTGAAACCCTACTCCCTGGCCCTTAATATAAGAAAATTAGTATAGAGTTTGTATAATCTACTCTAAATGCATGATGATGCATGCTATGCGATATTTACCATGCTAAATGTATACATTAGCTTAGGAACATGCATAAATAGGCATTTTATCACGAATAAATATGTATTTATCACACCCCATGCCTATCTTTTGCTAGTCCCTAGCAAAACTAAACTAGATGCTATTTATAAAAGTAGAATTGGGATCTGATTACTTAGGCGTAAGTTATTTATCAACAATAAGAAATTTCTACTAAGGACTTGAACTCCAAAGACTCGATAGCACCCAGGTGCCTGCCAAAATGCAAACTTCCCAAGTCCTCGCCTTATACCATACAAAAAGAAAAGAAATATACTTTTTTTTCTTTTTGTTCTTTTCTTTTCTTTTGAAATTTTTGTTTAAGGTTTCGAGGTAGCTTTCTAGGGCTACCCAACCCACCTAAGACTCGAGAAGAGCCTAAGTGCTAAGAATCCTTATGTGCAAGAGTGGATGACTTACTAAACGACAAGTAAAGTGGACCTCAAGTATCTATAAACCCTAAGTGACCCTAAATGAAAGTTTTCGACCTACAGGTTTATCTTTCAAATTAGTAACTTTCTCCCTTTTTTTATTTTTAATGGGGTCAAAACATGGGTGGACCCAATGTATATCTCCCCAGGTTTATTCTGCTTCCCCACTTCTCCCTAGATTTCAGGATTATTTGTGCATTTTCGTGGGCTGGGCTCTCGACAAACGACAATGGAGGGTCAGTCACAACAACTTGTCAGCCATACCCGTGCAATGAAGTGTGGCTTATTATTTTATTTCTCCTTTTTTCTATTTTTCATTTTTTTCTTTTCTTTTTGGATTTCTTTTCTAATTTCTTTTCTTTTTCTAAGCAGGTGGCTTCCCTAATCTAAGATTTACCTAAAGACAATGATCAAAGAGATTAGATTGTGTGACTGAGCTCTAGACACCTGGCTATGACTGGTTACTCACACCCAAGTACATTTTATTAGATACCTAATTTCTGTTAAGACTGCCTGAGAAGTAAGTCAGTGCGAAAAGTGTGTCGATGCTTAGATTATAAGTCCCCTTAAATCAGAGAGCAGGTTGATAAGTTATGTAGTTATCACCCCAACTTATTTAAATAATTAAAATAAACTTAAAATTGGTAAGGACTCAAGAACAGGTCCACATTTTAGTCGACACCTAGGTCAATTAAGCCCAGAGACTTGAACAATCTAAGTGTTTAGGTCCTACTATATCATTTTCTAAAGTTGAAAACTCCTAATGCCTAAGTTCTCTTTCCCTAATTCTAATTTTTTTTGATACAAGGAAAATAAATGAAACTTCTACGAAGTTGACAAAATAATTTAGAAATAACTATATTCACCCCCCCATGCCTAGCTAATGTAATGTTCTCATTGTATGATAAAAGCATGCAAAAAGGGCAGAGAAGAGGAAGATAGCTCTTGAATTATGTGATAAACCGATCAACTTTGAGCAAAAACAGACTATACACAGTGCTGAGTTTAGTGCCTTCAGCTATGCATAGTATAAAAACATAGAAGACATTAAGAACTGAGATAGGTGGGTCAAGATTAGAATAAAAAGATTAACCTTTAGACCCGCAAAAGTGTGCCAACAGATGTGGACCAGATTGTGATGCAATCCCATGCCCTAGGGTTGGGTGTTTCTATGGTTATGAATGAAAAGTACCCATAATCGAAGATCATTCTACTTTTGTGGTCAAGTCTGAGGTTTGTGAGCATGTAACCAAGTCTAAAATGCTGGACAAAAGTAAGGTCTAGGCTAATAGGGGTGTTTGTCCACTTCAAGCTCAGCTTAACATAATAATCTGTTATTTTGCACTTGGGTTTCATTACCTCAAAATCAGAAATATCATAAGGGTTCCGATAAAAGGTTGGTGGCTTTAGGCATATAGGAACCCTAAGATCCAAATGTCCATCTCCCCCAGAATTACCTTCCACAATTTTTCATTCCAGGCTCCTATCCTCCAAAATCATAATTTTCAGGACCTTCCTAGTGTTAATTACCCCATCTAAATTATCCAAGTCCAAAGATTATTATTGAATTGGAGTTGACTTGGATTTCATGATTTCTAAAACAAAATCATCATTATGCTCCTCCGGTGTGGTTGAGGAATGGGACTACTAATTAAATCATCCATTAAATTAATATTTGGATCCTCCATGTTAGCCATAATTAAATCACCATCCTTAATTAGAGGGCCATCAAGTAATTCATCAAGTTCCTCCAGCCCATTTATCTCACTAAATTCATTTTCCATAAACTTTAGTACCTCAAGTGAGACTTCACTTAGATATCCTTCACCCTTAGCATCAAAAAATTCGTGATCCTCATTAATAAATGTCTCATAATCATATGTTATTCCTTGGTCCACAGAGACATTTTTCTTCATACCCTGGCTCGGGAATCTTAGGTGAAGAAATTGGTCTATCCTCAATTGGTTGCTCTAGATCTACCTTGTCCTCCTAGGTCTCATAAAATATGTCCCCCCTATAAGTGCCTGAGTGGGTTCTAACATTGGTGATCCTAGAGGGGGTTCATCTTAAGAATCATACCTAGATTAAACTAGTGCAACCACATATTTCATAATCAATCTTGACAACCTCAAGTAATACCTCACCTAGGTTGTTATCCTCAATGTCTTGAAGCCATTCTAGTACTTGTTAAGATCATCAATCATTTTAATCAGAGGCTCCAATGCTTCAATACTGGGTGTTGGCTGAGCTTCTAAAGATCATATGGTTGTCCTCAAGTTAGCCAGCACCTTATCTTGGACCTAATTCACTTGAACTAAATGGTTCAGCTCAGGGTTGGGTGGGTTTCAGTTCAGTCTATGAGGGTCAAGGAATTAAGGTTCTTGGGGTCCTCCTAGATAATAGGTCATTTTAGGTTGTTCATTGAGGGTTGTAACCTATAACTAGTGTAGTCTTGGGGAGGGTAAGACTGTAATGATCATATCATTCTTGATTATAGATCATATTAGGTTGTTCATAAGAGGGTGAAGATCAATAATTAGTGTAGCTCTAAGAAGGATAGCAGTCAAAGTCTTGATGTCTAGGGTTAGTGATGAGGTGTTGTTCATCATAGCTAAAATGCCCAAGTTAAGTTAGAAACTAGGTTAAGCACTATCTAATTAATACAATAAATGGGTTAAATGTGTGAATTAACAGAAATGACCTAAACATCAAATTTGGGTTAACAATGCATAATTAGGTCAAATTAATGAGATATTTTACTCATAAATGTAAATTTATGTTCCAATTGCTAATTGAACAAATTTCTAAGCTTAAAAGTATAAATCAAGGGTGAAATTAACTTCTAATATGTTCAGTTAAGGTATCATAAAAATACCATTGCATTTGGACATCAATAAGTCCTTGCATTCATTAGTTTACACTTAGGTCCTTCATCCATAACATTTTATTAAGCATGATAAACCATAAGGGCTTATTTGTGAGCCTTTAAGGACTATCCTACAGTGATTTTTATCACTAATGGGCCTCTTCTGCAAATGTTCTACACCTTCACCTTTGTGGGCTCTTTGTGCAAAAAGCCCAATACACCTGATGCCTTGCAAGAACACTGTAGCTCATGAAGAACATGAGCTACAGGTGCTGTTGATATCATGATTCTCTCATCCAATGGTGAATTCTCTTCCAATCTCTGTATGCTCTCGCGTGAAGTATCGTTGTAGTACCCAAATCCCATCCAACGGCTGATATTTGGTTTTGAGTTTCCCATGCATCTCACGAACCTATCCCACCGTTCCTGCCCTTTATGCCTAATCCCACCATCATGGTGACCTGATCACTCCCTCACCTACTTAAGCACCTTCCCTGAGCTTGTGTGACCCCTATCAGGTCCCTCTCCTTGAGTTGGTCACTTCATTCCATCCCCTCAGCTCTCCTTCCTCTATTCCTTACCTACGGTAACAGCATAGGTCACCTCTCTCTTTCAATGGCCTTCAACCACCGGCTGCTGGCTTGTGGATACCTCCTTCAGCTGAGGGTCTCCTCCCTTTCATCACCATCGACCGATGGACCTTGGACACCACCTTCATCTAATAGCTAGATTTACCTACTTTCCTAGTCTAGTTTACTGCTCTCTAGGTAGATCTATTGCATTCTTGACTAGTTAGGAGTAGAATTAGCTAGATAATTCATGGATTTAGTGATCAATTAGGAGTAGATTAGAATAGATCTGAATTCACCCTCTTCAATCAATTTAGATCGAAAAGGTGTTTTACTACATTCGTATCGATTTACTGATCTTCCTCTACACCTCACAATTTCACCTTCACTGTTTTCCTCGCATTTTGATTCATAATCAACCCCATCCACCTAAGCATATCTAGATCCAAAGTTCTTGGACTTCACAATCTAGATAGCACTCAAATCCATCTAGGGGTCTCTCCATTCACTTAATATGTTCACAAGGACCCCTGACCTAGTTTTAATTGCTTAGAATTGCTCGATTCTTTCAGATTTGTGTTTCACACCCAATCTCATGATTTTGAGTTAATTTGAGATTAATCTAGTTTAATTGAGCAATTCAAGGTTTTGATCATTAAATTGGGTGTATTGCGAGGATTCAGATGTGTTTTAATTCAGATTTGATTCGTAGATGAGAAAATACCCAATTCAAGCCTTATTTTGGGTAGTTTATCTAAGGAGAATCAGTGGTACTGATCTGAGGCCGAACAAGGACCCAATGGATTTTTGTAGGATCACTATCTTGAATATCAATCAATGGTGTTTAGGAAGATCAAGTGATCACATCACTCATAGATCCAAAGTAAAAGCCCAAATCAAGGTGACATGGATTTCTAACCTAAAATAGACTTTGATCTGATTTTAAAGGTTCAAATGGGGTTTTCAAGGGTTTGAAGGTGGTAACAAAGAGTCTGAGTTGATTTTCATGTGGAATGCACAGGTGTTTGCATCAGATTTGAGTAAAAATAATCAATGTCCTATTTTCCTCATCCAAGCCAACTGCCCAACAGATCTTTTCTGCTGAATCACTGATAACACTGCATCTTGGGGTGATAAATCTGTCAATTGGGGTTTAACTTAAGAACAAAATGCATAGATAACACATCATAAATAAAAATGGGAGCATTGCATGTATCACACATCAAGATTGCTTATAGAACAGTATTAATGGCCATTTGTATGAGTACTTGTTAAAATAGTCCTTAGATGAGCAATCGGACCACACGGATGGATTCAGAGCGACGAACGGAGTCCAACAGACTCGAAATTGACCAAATCCAACATCTGGAGCCCCTGCAATGGGCCTAAGAAGTTCTGACCATTAATCTGATGATCAACGACCTACAACGTGCCACATGGCACCCGCTCGCTGCATCCAGACCGCCGCCCGCTTCCACCTTCACCAGGAGGATGAATCTCAGCCATCGATCTTCGATCGAAAGGCTGAGAGCCGCCCGTGAGCCCACCCTCACCATGACAAAGCAGCGGGTGCAGCACAGCGGTCGACCGTTGCATACTCACGCAGCCAGCACAGGTTCGAATCACACCTCGCGGAAATCAAAAGGTGAAGGCGCGCACTAGGAAAATTCCACTGCCCAATCAGCAGCGGACGGTGTGGATGAAGTGATGCGGTGCGATCTCGCACGTCCATGGCTGACGCCCGTGATGACGTAGGGAGCATGGGCACGATCCAGGCGCGCACCCCACGCACGACATCAACCATCCGATCTGCGATCGAATGGCTCTCAAGTCGCGCACACAGATTGAGCGCGGAGAAGAACATGCGTGCGCTAGCGACCGATGGGCAGGGGGCTACACTAAAGGATTTAGTATAGGTTTAGCGACGTCTCGAACATCGCTAAAGCCCATACTTGAATTAGAAAACCCTTTTGCCTATATAAACCCCATCCAACCACCCATTCAAGGCATTCACTCCACTTGCAAGTGCTCTACCCCACTCTTAGCCACCATTAGCTCTCTTTGTAGCCGCCAGAGATGACAAGCCACCGACGGCCCCCTGCATCGCCGTGGCTGCCTCACTATCTTCTCTCTCTCTCTCTTTCCTTCTCTATCATAAGCTTTACTTTACTTATGTTTAAGCATTTAGCTAGTGTTGTAATTATAAACTAAAGTTGCATGTTAAATGAAGTTGTTTTCTACCTAGTTATTTGCCTTCTTTTATGTTAAAGTTGCATGTGTGAATGAAGAAATTCTAACCCTACTCTCTCTCTTTCTCTCTCTCTCACTCGCTTTTCACTCACGACATTTTGCCAGCAAAAGGCCATTATTTCTGTGACATTAAGTGACAAGAAAAATCTGGTTTTCACGCCTCCCTGAGATCGACACTCGGACTCACGTCCATTTCTTCATTTTAAAACTGACATTGCAAGCGCAAGCTATAACGACTCTTCTAAACACACGTGCCCCACGCCACGTCAATCACCAACATTAGCAATAGCAATAGCAGCAGCTTGATTAGCTATTAATGCAATAGTAGGGGCAGCAGTAGATCACTACAACAGCAATAGCTGCTGAAGTTCATAGTAGCTACAGTAGCATTGGCTGTTGAATCATGCAGCAACATGGTCTAGAACACACTTTCAAAAAAGATTTGAGTTGGATTTAATGGTTTCAAGAAGCTGAATGTATGTATATTTGTATAATTACATGGAACAAGCATTCATGTAAACTGGATTGATTTAAATTTGATTTGAATAGCAATTAAACGATGTAATCATCCATTATCAGCTACTTGAAATGCATTAATTGTCAAGGTTGTGCTTTGAATGAATCTAATGATAAAATCTTGTTTATTTGCTTCATTATCTTTCTTATGATGTGCTGAACGTGTATGAATGCATAAACTTCATCTTCAGTCCTTGAAACATCCTTAGAGACCCTAGGTTCCATAGTTGAAGTTCATTAGAGGTCTTCCTTGTGTGAGATTGTTAAATCATAAAAAAATATAAAAGAATCATAAAAGAATAAAATAAACCTGTCTTGTGTAAGATCAAGTATTTGCTTAAGTGTACGTAAAGTTTTGAAGTATCCCCAACCCTTGGGTTGGTAGAACATACCAACCGATGGTTTGATCTACTCTGAAACTCAATAAAATAACTTAAACTCAAAAACACAAAAGAATTCTTCTTCTATCATCTCACCTCTTCTCTCTCTTCTCTTATCCATATTAAACAAAAAAATATCATAAAAATCTAAAAAGTTTCAAAATTTCCTAAAAACACCATGTATATAGTATTTATACTTGTAAATATAACTTAACACTGAGTTAAATGTAAATATTGCAATATATGTAAATAATGTATATAAATAACTTATAATTATATTATATATATTTAAATAAGTATTTAGGTTGAGTTATTGTATATATAAATTTATTATATAATTTTATATTAACTTATAGCAGATTTTATGTACATATATTTAGATAATTATAAATAAATATGCATGCTTGTATAATTGTATCTATTATTGTACATATGTACTTAAATAAGTATTATATAATGTATGATATCTGTACAATGATTTATTTAAGTATTTATTGTAGATAATTAGATTATTAAGTTAATAAAGTAAATCATTAAGTTAAAATAAAGTAAATTAGTAAATTAACTTATTATTAAAGTAATTTATATTGTACACTTATATATATATATATATTAATTTTGATTATTTTCATCCTATTTATAATATATTTATGCTATATAATAATATTTATAACTAAATTCTATGTATATCTCTTTATAACGTGTAAATAAATGTTCTAAAATAAATATAAAATGTTTAATAAATACCTTATTATATAAATTAACTATTTATAAAGTCAATTACATAATCAAATCATTAATTTATACATTAATTAAGTATTTAAGTTGTAAATTAACATGTACATAGCATTAACTTTAGGTAACTTTTATATATAATTAAATAACTTATTTTTATAAATTAATTATACAATTATGTAGCCGTATATAAGGGCTTTCAAATCCTATAATTTATTTAAAATTTAGACCTAAAATTGACACTCAATTAGAGGCTCAAAATCAGCCTAGTAGAATGTTGCATGTGCCAATTTGGCACCAAAGATAGCACCACATCGGTACTGCACGAGTAGTGCTAGCCGTATTTAAGGAATCGCCTCCTTATAATGCTTAGTCGTCAGCACTCTGAGCATATTCTGGTTGTGCACATGCGTGCGCATGCCTGTGGGCGTGTGTGCATGTGTGTGTGGGTGCATGAGCGTGTGGTGGCTAGGAGCCATGGGCCTATTGGGTCTGATTGAAATGAAAATAAAATATATCTAATAAAAACTAGGGCCTGGGCCTAGTAGTGGTCTGGTCCTATCCCTAGGAGTGCTGTGTATCTCACGAAAAGCCTTAGGCCTGCCCATTAATGAAATTTTGTACTAAGTTGTACCTAAGAGTTGAAAAAAAGTTAAGTGTTGAGTGTGCTGCATGCTTTAGTGTGAGTTAAGTGTTATGTAATGTGAGTGAGTGTGCTGTGTTGTGTGCGTATACTATGTATATATGTATAACGTATATATGTACTAGTATATGTATATAGATGTATATATAAGATATATGTATAATAAATAAAATTTATATATGTAGAGTATACATGTATGAATAGTATATATATATATATAAGTAGAGTAGAATAGGATAGTAGTATACTTATAAGCCTTATGTGTATACATATTTTTGTTAAGGCTTTAGTGACATTTTTATCTATCACTGTAGGTAACCCTTATGTCTGTATAGGTATATACTTTTTGCCTTTATTCTGTACATATGTTTTATAAGGCTATAGCGACACCTATATACTTCACTGTATACACATTATATGTTACTAAAGTTATTCGTATATGTTAATATATTTAGTATGGTACATATTAATAGTTATTTTTATACCTATACTTAGGTATTATTTAGGATAGCTGTATATAACTAACATAGAGTAATTTTACTTAGCTTTTCATGCCTGTTTGATTGTAAACATGTTTAAGGCATTGTAGTGAGCGCTAATTGATTCTTATGTACATAATTAACTTATTCATTCATTCTTTGATTCATTTATTCATTTTATATATACAATTGACATTTTGGAATAAAAGAGCATTTTTGGAACATAGAGAGTGATGTATATCAATAACTGCCTCCCAGTGAAAGACATGGAATAAACCAGTAAAAATTATGTAAATAAATAAAATGATACAACATATGTTTGCATTACGACTATACTATAACAACGACATAATTAAATAACCATTTTTATGTAACACGGATTGTTGATAGTCATATTTTTGGCACCGTTGCTGGGGATAAAAACATGACAACAGCATTCTTATTATGATTGGTGTCTTGAGGCATGTCAGTTAGGCCTTATACATTGAGGTCCTAAATGATATCCCCATTCCGAGTTATCCCAAATAGTTGATGGTTGAGTATAGGTCAGGTCGAGATAATGATCATATTGAGGATAGGGAGTATTTGGAGAGTAGGAGTGGAAGTGTGTGTATGAGGTGGAATGATACATGGAGATGCTGGAGGGAAAAATAGAGAAGAGGAAGGTGTCCTGCAGAACAAACAATCCAAACCTATCTTTAGATTGGGTAGCCTAAAGTCCTATAGACTCTCAGAGCTCATCTTACGATTATAAATGATTTGGTCTACTTCTGCCCAATCAATCTAACCAATTAGATGAAGGAATAGAGGAGAAGGTTCTTCCTTTGGCTTGCGTCTTGGTTTCCTTTAATACCCCCCAACTACTATCATTTGACTGTACTCCCCTCGCTAGACATTAGATGGACCGGTAGAGGCAGATTAATCGAAAATAATCTTATTCTGGGCCCTGAAGAGTGAATCAATCCTTAAGGGCAATGTCTACTTCATTTTAATTAAGCTTGGGATTGAATGTGCTCTGGAATGTGATTGGCCCTTTTAATGGGTTGTGCCCTTAAAATCAGTTAATTCGTGTGTGCGAGCACAATGAGGGTTTTCAAACAAGTTTATTTTATATTTGTCTTTTAGGATTAAACCTTGTTTAACAGCTTTTTGGGTTCAATTATTACATTTGTTCAATCAAGTTCAATGAAGCACACTAGGTTTTGAAATCATAGGTGAAGATATATTCCTTTACAAATCAAAAAAAATATGGCATGCCTGATTTAATCCTTATAAATTGAACCCTATGGGGGAGCTACTGGATGAATCTATTTTATATTAAGTGGTGGGGCCCAAACAATTCAATCAATTGGCCCTTTCACACCATGAGTTAAAGCACACAAACTATTTTAGCCTATGTTAATGTCTAATCACTTATATGTGTAGTCAATTAAGGTGTACCAGATCCACAGCTCAATTCCAGTTAAATGGTAGAATCAGGAAGGGTGCACCTTAGGTTTGTGTATTTTAGTTTAATCCCACAATCAGACAAGAAGAATTTTTATTTTGTTTTCTTTTTTTTATGTGGGTGAGTGAGGAGGGTGAAGTAATAAACAAACAACCAAGTCTAACCTAGGGTTTATACAAGCTCCTAGGTTGGTTTGGGTTTGAGTCATTTTAGTGATGAATTGAAATCAAGTTGGTGGGGAAGTGTGGGGGTAGACTTACAGAACCTCTACCCTCACTTTTCTCCAATCTTACTACTCTAGCTAACCACAGAAGAATACCAGCAATCATAGCAAGAAAGAAAGAAGTGAGATAAATTTTAAGTGCGAGTGAATGTGAAAAATCAAATCCCATTGCCTCCCCGGCAACGATGCCAAAATGATCGTTGAAAAAATTGCAAGAATAATTAGAGTTTTGAAACCTTATCGTCATAGTCACAAATTTTTGAGATCAAATAAAAATAACCGACTTGATGAGTCCTAGGTCAAACACAGGGAGGCGAACATTTGATAAAAATTGCGTCAAATATTTATTTTTGGTATTTTGAGGCTTTGTAATTTTTTTAGTATTTTATAAAGTTAGGATAGCAGGTTGAGACTAAATCTAGCTACTCTACTCAAAGCGAAAAAAGAGAGAGAGATGACAAATATATATATCAAAAGTGTCTATTACAACTAATTACAGAAAATGAATCTACACAATGAAGCTGTAAAAGAAGATAGAGAGAGAATCCCCCTCTGATGTGCACACACATCTAATTAGCCTAAAATGTCTATTTATGCATGTTCCTAGTGTCATAGAAGTTTCATACATTATAAATATTGCATAACATGAATCATCATGCATTTATATTAGTTTGTATAAATTATAGGTTAATTTGCTCTTTTTTTTGTTAGGGATAGGACAATATTTTTCAGGGCCTTAAATTGAAGATCCAACCTTACAGATCTAATCAAGGCAAAGGTCAGAGTTCAATGCCTTCGAGATCGCCCCGATCAGACCTTCGTAGCATCAGATGTAGTCTAAGGAAGATCAAAAGTCAAGGGGCGAGGTTCAGATCGATGATTGCAACCCAATGGCGAGAAAATCGACCCAATCCGACATTCGTGGCACCATCTACAAGCATGGGAAAATGGACGTCCCAGATGACGCCACGTTGTGCCATCCAAGCCGCCTAATGCCTCCAATGCTCTCCTTACTCAGCAAAGGCTACGCGATCTCAACCATTGGATTGAGATCCAACGGTTGAGAGTGATTTGGCCTTAATTCAAAAATGCAATAAAGAGAGTGACATGGCACAACGATCGAGAGCACTATCCAAAGCATGGGGTGCAGGTTCGAAGCACACTCTACATGCCAAATTCGAAGAAGGCTGGCGCAATGAAATTCAGCCGCTCAATCACGATCGAGCGGCTGCTGTAGTGGAGACGTGGCACCCTTTCAAGCGTTGGATGGAGGAGCACGCACATGTGCACGATGACATACGATCATATGCGCCATTGCACATGGGCATGTGTAACAGGTAAAGGCGAAGCGGCATGCATGAATCTAAGCCGTCTGATCGTGAGATTGAACGGCTGAGATTGATTGTACGTGATCAAAGGTGCAAATTGCTAAAGGTTTACTGGCATCGGCGTGGCCATGGGAGAGTTGTTGGATGCAGAGCGAGCGGTAGAGTTGGAAGTGCATGCCTTCAGCAGCGCTTATCTACAGTGACGTTCATAAATGTTACTAAAAGTCTTGATATTAATTTTAAAGATTTTAAATGTCATTTTTTCCCCCATATCCTCAACTATAAAAGGACCACCCCTACCACACATTTCATCATCCCTTCACTTCTCCTCGCACCTCCTCCAAAGCTACGAGCTGGTCCCATATCCAGGATGCTCCATTAGAGTTAGAGTAAAATAATTTTCCCATCTTCTCACCCCTTAGTGGAGCATCCCGTGGTTGTCTTCTCGCCACCATTTGAGAAGTGGATCCCGCGGCGACGTCACCCTACTTCGTCCTCCATCCTCTAGCTTTGTCCTCGTTCAGCATCTCGTCCCCATCATCCAGGCGCTCTGTCAACGCAGTTCGTCTTCCAAGTAGCTGTCGAGGAGGATTTTCTCATCCCTCCCTTTCTACCTCTTTCTAGGGTAGATTTCCATCTTTTTAGTTATAGAAGTTGTAATGAACATTTGGCTATGAAATATTGGTCCACTGTCTCTCCTTTTCTCTGTATTATTCTCCCTCTCTTTTCTATTATTTATTCTTTAAGTAGAATAGCTAGCTTAGATTTAATTTGACCAACTAATCTACTTTTCAAAAATAATTCCAAACATAATTTTTTATCAAATGTTTGCCTCGTTGAGTTTGACTTGGGACTCACCAGAGTTTCGGTTATAAATTTTATTTGATAGCAAATTTTTACGCAACTACAATGACGGGTTTTTAACTTAAACTACAACTCAACGTCAGGTTTTCAAACTCAATTTCTTAGCGTAGAAATCTCACTAATCACCCTCCATGGCTACCTGGGGGATGACTCGCTCTGACGATGCCACGACAAAGGTGGTGAGAAGCTGGAGGAAGGAGGGCTAAGCTAAAGGAAGAGGGACAAGGCAGGATGGTGTAGCAGTGGGGATCTACTTCTAGAATTAAGGTGAGAGGACAATCGCAGGCCTTCCACGAATGAGGATGAGAGAGTGAAAATTTATTTTATTTTTCTCTAGTGGTGCATCCCAAGCTTTGAACTCACTCAAGAAGGTCTCTCAAGCTTTAGAGAAGGAGAGGAGAGAGTAGGAAGGGATGAGGAAGAAGGAAGGGGGTCATGGGGTTTATATAGTGGAGATGGAGGAGCATTTCTTGACCAAATCACATGCAAGGTGCGTACACACAGCCAAGCGCACCCACAAGAAGGGCCTACGCGCATGCCCATGAGACGCTCGTATGCATACTGGAAAGCCTACAGTAGCAGCTGTCAATGCGATAAGAGACTCATCATGGCTCCTACTTCATCAATATTAGCTAGTTTCCCTAGTTAAATTACTAGTGAATAACGTTATATTAAGGTTAATTATATAATTAGAGTAACAATAATAAGGAACATAATTATACATTAAAATACCTAAATAAAGGGGTAATAAACATTTATTTATGTTTAATTAATAATTAGGACTCAAACAGAAGAATTTAGTTATATATATGTATAATATATAACTTATAACATTTATAATAACTAAGTTGTTAATTAACTTAATAATGTTTAGTTCTTAAATAAATAAGATTAAAGGGGTAAAAATGTAATTTCATGGTATACATATATTATTTATAGTATGTATAATTATATATAAAAAGATGAAAAATAAATAATTTAAATTAGGCTTTAAAACTCACTATTCGCATTTAAGTCCCTAACTTCCATTGCAACTGGGTCCTTCTTATCACACTTAAGTCCTTCAAAGATTGCTTCTAGGTCATTGTGTACTCTTGTTTTTCTCCTCTTCTTTCTTGTCAATCGCTGACAATGACCGGTGATGAGAACTTTGGATTACCATCCATCCAACATTAGAACACCTCCATTGATGTTGTTCAAGCTCCTCTCACCCTCCTCTCTAAATCCAATGGTCCAAATGAACCTTTAATCCTACTTTCCCTAAGTAGATAACCTCACCATCGTCGGAGATGATGACAGTGGTTCCTATGAATCTAAATAGCCTTTGGACTAAATACATCCCCCTAAACCTCCACCTACACCTATAAATACCCGTTCACCTCTCCAATTACAAGGGTCGGATCCCTTCCCTCTTCTCCCACCATAGTCGACAATAGGCTATTCTTCTAGGCTTCAGTGACCTCTCAACCCCATTTCAGAGCATGTCCAACAGAGAAGCTCGCCTCCTTCACCTCCTTTTCCTCTACAGGAGTTGTGATAGAGCTTAAGAGCATCATCTCTCTGATCTCGATGCCTTCCTTTCTCACCAAACGTCAAACACTCTTCTTCCTATTCTTGCCTTGTCAACGATGAGTTCCCTCGTCCCCTTCATCAGGCAAGTAGCCTAAGATCTTTAGTTTAAGCTCTAAATTAGATTTAGGTCTTTAATTCCTAGGAGTAGGCAGTAGGTAGATCTGATTCCTCATCTCCTTCTTTCACTTGGCAAGCTAATTCTAGCTCGTTGGACTCCCATTTGCCTTCCTAATCAACTGATCATCTTCCCTACCACTTCACAAATCCATTCCACTTCTTCCTCAACCTAACTGATCACTTAATTTGCTTAATCCAATACACCTCCACCTGAGTAGTTCCGCTATCAATGGTGGAGTCTCAGAGGTAATCCCACCTCCAATCAGGGCCTCCACCACTGATTCACACTATTAGGGCCCTGTTCTTGTCCTTAATTGGATCAACTACACTTTACACCTAAAATGCCTAAATCACTTTCAATCTCTGAGCTCGCTATTAATGGCAACCTTAGAGGAGTCTAGTTGTTAATTCCCTTATCGTACACCTTCGTAACCTTCTTCTAACTAGTTTGCCTCACTCAATTGAGTAAGATCTTTATCCCTGAGTTCTTCGAACTCAGGTTGATTCTTTAGGCATTTCATGTTCATAACCTTAATCCAGACTTCAATTGGATCAATTGATGCATCCTTGAGGTTCCTTATAACCACAAGATACTTCTGAAATACTTCTTGAGCCAATTTATGGAGATTTGATCTCCAGTGTAATTCCAACCTTCATCAGAGCTCCGGTGAGCTCCAATAATACTAAACTTGAGTTAAAGCTTCTGAAATCTTCTACAAAGCTCCAGATCACTATTTTTTTATCTACTGATTGTATTTGGTTCTTTATTTGATGTTTAATTGCTTTTATCAACTTGTTGGCCTCTGTCTTCCTCGCCTTCAACATACCTGAGGGGAAGTCCCTAGGAGCTCAAGGAAATAAGTCAGGAAGCTTCAATAGCGCCTAGGGATTCTAAGTATAATCTTGGAATAGTCTTAGATTCATTGATTTGATTTGACGAACAAAGCCACATTTGACCTCAGGCAGAAAGGTTTGAGAGTAGGTTTTGATTAGTCAAAACATGATTTTTATGTGCTAAATGTATTCCTGAGGTTGATTAGAGTGAATCTAGATAGTTTATTTGATCTGAAATGAGTTATAACAAAAAGTCAACTTTAGGTTTCAGATGGTCAACC
Organism: Thalassia testudinum; assembly: GCA_037157565.1. NCBI lineage: Eukaryota > Viridiplantae > Streptophyta > Magnoliopsida > Alismatales > Hydrocharitaceae > Thalassia > Thalassia testudinum. Next base: position 1,520,915 of record JAZHRO010000056.1, read on the forward strand.
TAGGTCTGTTCTTGGAGTTTTTGGCTTCAAAACTTGGTTTAAGTATGGATTTGAACTCCTGGGATTGATTCAAATTCTATGGAGTTGATTTGGATGAGAGTTATTAATGTTTACAGTAGTTTTAAGTTCCTTCATAGTTTGGGTTCAAACTATGCTATGGTAGAGTTCATTGACATTCTAATGAGATTTCAAGCCCAATTTAGCCTAGATCCATTAATTTTGAGCCCCTAAAGTGATCTAGACCTGTTATAGAGGTTCTAACAGGTTGTTTTAACCTTTAATTAAGTGTTCTTAGCTTTCAATCTGAAGCTCTGAAGATTTGGAGCTTTACCAAGCTATGAGGAACCTCTATATCAACTCCAACTCATTTGGAATGTTCTATTGTATTCAGTTGAGTCTTCAATTGAGAGAAAGACAAGGGTTAGATAGGTTTATTGAAGAATACACCCTTGCTCAACTGTAGCAAACATTCATGGTGTCATGCCATGTTTAGGCTTTGATTCAAAGGATCATCTGAGATCCTCTGATCAAATTGATTAGTGCAATCGAAAGTTGAACCCAAGGGCTTTCAATCAAGTCCTTAAGTTCATGATTTGGAGCTCTGAGTCAACTAAAATCGAGTCTTAAATCTAGCACTGTGCACAAAATGAAGAGGGGATAGTATTGTCCCATCTCGAGCAATGAGAAGCTACTGAAGCCGTATATAAAGAAGTACCGAGTATGTCGACTAGTCGTCATGAGCGCTGGACACACAAGCGAGCATGTGAGCACGTGTGCTTGTGCATGTGATAATGTGGCTCTAGGAGAGCGACCTCTAAGTGCCAGGTGGAAGGTCTAGATGGTGACATGTGGCCTAGTAATGGTATCGATCCAACCCTCTGGGCCGTTGATCCTCTGAACGGCCACGTAAGCCATCTTGGCCTTTTGTGCTGAGGAGTTAAGTTTTAAAATTTTGGCTAAGTGTTGAGAACACGTAGCCTAAGTTGTAAATGAGAATGTGCATTAGTTTGTAATAAATGATGAGCATTAATTGCATTGTTATAAAACAACATTATTTGTAGTTTTCTTTTTACAATTCAATGCAAATATTTTTCTTTCCATTATTGAATGATTGCCATGTTTGTTATTTTTATGCAATTATTCATGTAGTTAACATATTGTAGTTAATTAGGAAGGTAATTAAATAGTTAGTTAATTATATGGTCAATTATTATGATAACTTTAATTATGACTATATCTATACTACATCATTTAGTAATAGTTGTAAGTAGTAATTTTAAGTACTTAATGATTATAATATGTTTAGTATAATAGTTATGTTAGTATTAAGTTTTTAACTTAATTAAGTAATTCTAGTATCTATTAGTTTAAGTAATTAAAATACATAGTTAATAATTATAAAACCTAAATATATATGTAACTTATAAGTAATTTAAATAACTAAAAAAGCAATAGTTATGTATAGTAAGTTATTAAGTAAAATTTAGGAAATAAATTATATTAGTTATATAGTAGTTATGTATATAGGGTTAGTATATAATAGTTAGTCAATTATAGCAATTATTAATTAAGAATAAGAATTAAATTAAGAATAAATGGTGAATATTATGCTAACTTAGCCTTCCAGCGAACGAGCTAGACTTAAATTAAAAATTTATGAAGCGTGGCAATTACCTTGCTCGCTACACTATAACTTAATAATGACTAATTAACTATATAATGTAGTTCTACATCATTTTTTTGGCGTCGTTGCAAGGGAGTCTGTTGGAACCTTGTTCCACATCTTGTTTTGGTGTTAACAAAATTATTATGGATTAATGTTTGCAATTGAGTTCTTTTCAGATTTAGGTGAAGATCAAGGCAAACAGGAAGTGATGGAGGCATAATGATGAGAAAGAGAAGATGATGACAAGGATGAGTCGAGGAGAAGAAGATCATCTTCTACCTTTAGTTTTTCTAGTTTAGATTTTATATTTACATATTGTATATGCCTCTTAACAAAGAATCATAACTTTATTGTAAAATCAATTAGAGATAAATTAGGACTTATATTGCAAACATTTTCAAAGTATGTAATGGATTAAAACACTTAAAACAGGTACTTGTAAGCAAGTACCAGTACTGTTCATCAGTACTAGTATTTGCAAGGCACAGGTTTGAGAATTTGTCTAAAATTGTGAACAACAAGTACTGGTACCAACCATGAGTATCGGTACATGTTGGCCATAGGTTGAAGCCTTAATTTTGGCCTGAACCTTACAAGTACCAATACCCATGATGAGTACCGGTACAGGTAGGTTGCTGTGCCCAAGGAATTTCAAACTTGGGAGTCATAAGGACCGGTACCCATGATGAGTACCGGTACCAGGACTCATGTATTAGTGGTAGTGAGCTGCTAGTACCAGTACCATCTAGTTGTTGGCTTAAAACAAAATGGCTGGAATATTAATTATAACCATATGAACGTTGGGAATTAAATCCCAACGTCTAGTAGACAAATATCCTAGTTCCTAAACTCTATAAAATGATCCTAAGACTCTTTGTTTGCACACTAGAGATACAAGAAAGATAAGAAAATAATCCTAGAGCTATATTTCATACATTCCACCATATTCAAAGAGGAAGAAATAGTTTGCTACTTTTCAACTTCGCTATGGGTTTAGCAAACACATCGACGTGTTTTGTTCACTCATTCTCAAGGCATTCACATCTTCACTAGGCTCTTAAATCAGTAATATTATTCTATATATTGTTGAGAGACTTAGGAACTTAGTTGTAAGATTTGTCTTTCTTACACCTATACTTCTTTTCTATTTGAGCTTGCTGCTCATTTGGTTGTAACAAACCCGCTGCTGTATTTGGGTTGGGGTAACCCGTTAATTACCTTGGATTAGTAGATTGATTTCCTTGCGGTTGAGGGAATCAGGTTAAAAACCCTAAGCTGGGAGGCTTAGGTAGTGGAGTACCCAAGTGAGTGGGGAACCGCTATAAATTTTGTGTCCTTTGTGGTTTGAATTGATTGTGTAAATCTTTCCTGTTATTACTAATATTGTGCTTGAGTGTTTGTGCGCATAGCCATCCTATCTTTAGATCCTATTAGAGTCAACTCACATAAATTATATTCACCATTAGTAATTAATTTATTCTTGTTTTTATATTATTCATTTCTAACTTATTGTATTTTCCTTGTCTTCTTTCATATATTTGTCTAATAGGTACCTAGTCGAGAAGAAGATGAGTTTTCTGTTCCTGCATTTCCTACTATTTTCCTATATATACCACTCTGTAAGATACTTTCTTCCTTACTAGATAGTTTGCATGTTGCATTTAGGTTAGAAAGATATAAAAAGAAAATGCAAAAAAGACATCTTCTGACTAGTAGCTATATCATTAGGCATACACTCCTAGGAGTGTAATATTCCTACTAATATCTATTTTGGGATTATATTTTTGTGGAGGTAGAGTAGATTTTCCCATGTAGATCCCTGTCTTCTACCTAAGCAAGGCCATAATTTTGATTAAAAATACTAAAAAGTGAAACACATTTTTTGGTCATCTTCTTTTCATTAGAAGACACTTTATAAAAAGAGGAATTTACTAAAACTCATGACATCTATCTGTTTTACAAACTTGTGTGTAGGTTTTATCGCTATTTGTTGCATGCTATTGCGCACACAATGCAATCACTAGAGTCACATGAGTCTATCCTTCTGCCTCTCCTCTTTTCACCTCTTAGGGCTTTGGTTGAAGATTAACAAGTTTGTCTCACTACTAGAGCCCTGGGGAGCCAGTAGTGAGCGGTCTCAATCCTAGACCTTAGACCTTTGAGCCTTAAGAATGCTCACTACATAGACACGTAGGATGTGTGTTTGTACATATACTATATTTGCTTATGCCTACATACTTTACATGTACACTAGGTCTTCTTTTCTCTGGAAGCGAAGAAAACCCACTTTTGTTTTGTTGTATTCGGGTTTTGCTTGCCACTATTTTTCGTAGTGGTGTGAGTGTACCTTTGCATATTGTTTGGTTTATGCATGGGAGGCAAACACTAAGATCGCCCCTCATCCCTCCATTGACAGGTTTTCCTAGACTTGCTGCTCCTGTGAAACACTCTATCCCTTCTACTTCTACTTCTCCTATGCTTGATCACATGGATCAACCACAGAATTTTGAAAACCCCTGGTCAAGAGAATGAGTTGCCTTTTGATATCCATGAGGCACTCCTAAACCAGAATCTGCAAATGCTTGAGCAGAACCATCAGATCAATCTACTAACGGCTGCTCTTTAGAATCTCCAAGCCCGTCCACCTGAGGCAAGTCCTGGATATGCACCACGTCCTCCACTTTGGCCTTTGCTTAGAGATTATTATAATCCTTCTAATGCAAAGGTAGAGCCAAGTGTTAGGATTCTCGTAGGGGAAAATGACCCTAAGCTTAAGGCGAATATCATTAGTCTTATCCCCCACTACATGCTATAGCACTGAGGATCCGTTTCAACACAATGAAGATCTTAAGAATCGGTCTCAGACTTTGGGCCCACAGAATCAAAATTGGGAAATCTTGTTAATGAAAATGTTCTTGATTAGCATAAAGGACAAGGCTGCCTATTTGTATCAAGCAATCACACGGCCTATTACATCTTGGGATGAACTCCAATCTACCTTTCTAAAGAAATTCTTCCTTATAGGTCGAACCAACACACTTAGGCAAGCCATTATGACATTCTCTCAAAATCAAGGAGAACCCATTCACGAATCATAGGAACGCTTTCATGATCTACTTAGAAAATGCCCACAACACGACATTCCTCGTTGGCAACTAATGCACATCTTCTACTATGGATTACATGTGGGTGTATGGAATCACGTGGATGCTTCTTGTGGAGGCAACTTTTGAATCGGGATGAGGAATCCACTCATGAACTCTTTGAGGGAATGGCGGAGAACTCCATCAATAATGCCTCCATGACCTAGTTTAGCGGAGGAAGCACGAATCTAAAGGTCACCCATGAGATTACAAATCAATCTAGTTCACGAGATCTTGAGATTATTGCAGAGAAACTAGATGAGGTAGATATCATAACCATGCACCTTGATGAGGTTTGCAACTCAATGAAAAATCTATCACCTCCACTTACTACGAATCCTGCACATCAACTATTTCACAAATTCCCACGGGGAGGGAGTTTGTGAATAATCTAGATTTACGAGATCCATCTACCTTGGGTTTTTACTATACTCCTGCTCCAACCCAAGAAGGGACCTTTGTCGCATCTTTTCCTGCTTTTTCCCTACTTTCTATTGCAGAAAACACTATGAATCCTTATAATCTTTATTCCATCCAAGAGAATAGTTCAAGATCTAACCCATACTCTAATACCCATAACCCTTGATGGAGAAACCACCCAAATTTCTCTTGGACTGATCACAATCAAATACCTAATTATCAAAATTAGACCTATCAAAACCTGTCAATGTTACCTTCTCTATAGCAACAAGAGAGGCCTACCTAATCGAATGCACATAACTATTCAGGCCAAATAGAGATTCGCAACTCGAGTAGATTTTGAGTGCTATGAATGAGAGACAGCAACATAATGTTAAGGATCTAATTGAGATCCAAAGGCAATGCATGGTTGAACTAGTTGATTTACGAAATCAAATCACATAGTTGGCTGAGTCTCATCAGCCAGGTACTCTTCCATCTCAGCTAGTTCCAAATCCTAGGAATCTACCACATCCTAGGTATCAAGGCCAAGCACATGTAGTTAATCAAGCCATTGATTCAAATTAAAACCACCCTCTACACCTCTCGAGAGTGAGTTACCGAATATGATTAAGCAACCACCTTTATTGTACCAAAATGATCCACCTATCATTCAAAATCAAAATTGATTGGTTGTTGATTCTATCCTTTATTTGAACTCATTCCTATCCTTTGCCTTATGTTGTGACTTCTTTACCTCGAACCAGATCGGATCTATCTTTTACGAAATCAACTCTTATCTATTTGAGATTTTCACGTGAATCTGATTTTGGTCCTGTGAGATCTTTCAAGGTAGGATTCTTTTTGTTATTCTTTTTCGGGTGGTTATTCTACTATTCTAATTTGTGCTAATTATTTATTGAGTCCCTTATTCTATATTCACATCTATTCTGTTATAGGAGTTCACTTTACTAGGGTTTACACCTAGTTGAAGGCGTAAAACTTAACACCTGTATATAACTATTTTCAATTATTTCTTTTCTATTTTTCCCATCTTTGTCTACTTCTACACTTGAGTCTGAGCTTTATCATATCACTTCCGTATTACTTACCCTTCACTTAGTCCAATTGACCCCTCTGACTTTTGTTAGAGTAGCAATCATCTTCTTGAGATCTATTAATCTCCTCTATTTGACTCCTTCCATGACCCTATACTAAGTGAAATGTAGAGTCTTTTTCACCCTTTCTTTATTACAATGAGGATATTGTAAGATTTTGACAGGGGGTGTAAAGTAAATCTTAATACTTTAAGTGTAGTAGTAGACAAAAGAAGAAAAATTTTGAAAACACAAAAAATTGAAAAAATCTAGAAACCATAAAATTATAAGAAATAAAAATAACAAAAATATTTTCCTTTATGGAGGATTACATTCATGAGAGGAATTCTTTCATAAGAAGAAGAATTTTTGGAAGAAAATGAATAAAGGACCTTATTTAATATTTATATGTAATTAAAAAAGTTTAAAGAGTTATGAATTTCTTAAGTAATCTTTTAAAAGGTCAAAAATCAAAAATATATTTATATTTATTGTGTAAATAGTATACATAAGTAAGAGCATTGAATCCCTACTTTAGACTTTATCTTGAATATTTTTCAAAATAAGTACTAGTTTTTTACTTTTGACACGGGATTTTTTTGAGTCATGAATCTGAAACCTGAGTATGTAATTTGTATTCTCATGCTTTACTCTGAAAATAGAGTAACTAAGATGTCATTAACTCATATACAAGACTTAATTTTTGGAATTAAATTGTAACTTTCTTGGTCAATAAGACTAGGTTATGTCCTTTTGACTTTGAAGGTCTATTTTTATCACTAAGTTGAGTAAAGAGACTAGATACTTAAAGTTAATCAAGTATAGAAGTTAGTTGGATCCTTTGTAATAAGATCTAACGAGGTATAGGTAGCTTATAATCAGTTGAGAACGTTCGGCTAGACTTAGCGAATTACATCTTAACAGATTCTGCTAGCTGATACTAATGGTTTAAGGGACCTGAAAGTGAAGGACTTTGTTGTCCACTCTCCAGTTTGCTAGCCAAGTAACCTAAGTGTCCAAACTTCAAACACATTAGAATTCTTACAGGCATCTAAGACTGTGAAAACACACAAGCCCAGAGATTGGTCTTGTATCCTTTTCACCCTAATGATTTCTGCAGGGTGGCTCTTGAAAGGGTGAAAGATGTGCCACTCACCTAGAAAAAAAGACTTGGAAATTTTACTTAGTAGTAAGAAAAATGAGAAGGCGAGAAAAGAATATATATGAAAAAAAATACATTACACTCTACAATAATGCACCTCGATACAAATGGGTGCTTATATTTATCCACCAAATAAAGCATCTCGCTATAAACGGATGCTACCATCCTCCATCCAATAAGAAAACACCTCAAAACAAATAGGTGTTTTAACCTATAGAAAATGGATTAGAAAAATATGGAGATAAAAACTAGGAATAAGAGACCCTGTGGTCCAGCTGAGGAAATATACGCCTTGAGTGTTGACCTCGAGATAAAAATAGGTAAGGAGAAAGCAACCAAATTTGAGTAAGGCCAAGCCAAAGGCTTGAATTGGGATGACCTGGATTGGGATCTTAATGTCTTATGGTCTACATTTTTGCAACTTTGGATGCCTGTAGGACAAATCTACTTTACTCGCATGGACATTTTAACCTCATACCTACTAAACCTTAAGTGGGTAGTGAAGCCTAAGAAATCAGATTTTGGAGACTAGCAGTTGAGGCTGAAAGGAGACAAATTCACAGAGCCCTGGATCTAGAAGTCCATCCTTTATGCTATGGGCTGCTTGGTCTAAGGGTCCTACTTACTTTCTAAATTTGTTAATAAAGGATGTTTAATTAATTCACAAAAGCTTAAGTTGATAAAAATCAAAATTCACAAGCTTAGGGATTGACCTGTGTCTATTGAATTTTTGAGTTAGAATTTAATTTCCAATCTTTGAGTCTTTTTACATTACCCATCTTGACCGCTTTGACTTTTAGGGTTTAAAGTGGTGTATAGATAACAGAACGGGTATCAAATGTTTTGATTTGCATTTGAATTTCCGTTCAGAGTCTATTTTTTCACAAGTATCTGTTTTGAAAGATATCCAAGGTTTTGAGTCCTTTGAGATATCCAGGGTTTTGAGTCCTCTATACAGAGATTCCTATCTAATGCTCTATTTTATTTATGGATGCTTATTTATTAAACTATAAAAACATAAAAAGAAAAGAATTTCAAAAATCTTCTGAACTAATCATTCCTCTACTTAAGAATTCATTTCATTATATTATATTTTATCACCCTAGTGTTTAAATCATCATATTCATTAGTTATTTTGCTAGGGACTAGTAAAACTTTGCCATGGGGGTATTGATGAGGTGTGGCTTATCATAGCTAAAATGCCCAAGTTAAGCTAGAAACTAGGTTAAACACTACATAATTAACATAAGAAATGGGTTAAGTGTAAAAATTAACAGAAATGACCTAAAACAGAAAATCAATGTTAAAAATGCACAATTAGGTCATAAATTAAGATATTCTACTCAAAGTGTAATATGATGATCCAAATTGCGAATTGAACACTTATTTAGGTTCAAAAGTTCAAATTGAAACTAAAATCAATTTCCTAAATGTTCAATTAGACTTCAACAAAACTTGATTGCATTTGGACATCATTGAGACCTTACATTAATGGTTTTTCACTTAGGTCCTTAAGTCATCCTCATTTCTTCACATCAAACCTTTCAAGGACCTTTCTGAAAGTCGTGGGGACCTATTTGTAAACTGTCAGGGACTACGCTACTATACATTTCTCCACTTATGGGTTTCTTTGCAAATCTTCTACCATTTCACCTTAAGGGTGTCTTTGCAAAATTTCAAATACACCTGTGGGTGCGTGAGTGCACTGTTCATTCGCATGAACTCAAGCAATGGTAGCCGTCCAATGTGTGCATCCTCGATCCATTGGCCGATCTTGATCGAAGCTTCCTACACTTTTGCACATAGAGTCATTGTCCTCCCCAGATCCCATGTAACAATGGGAAATTGATTTGAACCTTCTGTGCTCACATCTCTCCTAACTCCACCGTCAAAGCCCTAAACGCCTAATCTTACCTCCACGGTGCTCTGATCCACTCGCATGGATACTTAAGGACCTCCTTGGCATCATGTGCAAAAGATCGACTCCCTTTGCCACTAAGTTAATCATCGTCCACTCTCCAGTTCTTCTTCCTCCATCAGAGTTTCCGGTGATAGGGGCGGTTCTTCTCTCCAAATTTTATCTCCACAGTAGCCTGCTATGGATCCAGGGACCTCATTCTTCACTAGAGATCTCATCACCCACCATCGTTGCAGTGACTAGCTGTAGTCCAGGCATCCCATTCTTCCGTTAGATTAGGATTTCCTTGCTTTCTAGCATAATTAGAGTAGCAAGTAGTATAATGTAGTTTGGTTGGAGTACATTAGATGGTGCATTGTGTGATGGTTTAGCTTAGCTTAGAAGTAATTAAGCGACCCCACCCTCCTTGATCAGTCTAGATCAGAGAGGTGTTTTCACCTCATTCATGATTCATACAGCTTCCCCCTCACTCATGATAATTTCACATTCGTTTCCTCGATTATTTGTTTCATAAGTCACTCATTCCATACAGCCATCATGAGATCCGAAGCTTTTTAGCTCTCAGAATTCTTGGTGCATTGAAACCATTGGAGGGTTCATTCACTCATTCTACTTGACCACAAGAGCCCTCCCTATGTGTGGTATTAGATCTGATTCACTTGAGTTATTTGTTTGTAATTTAAATGCCTAATCTCAGATTTGAGTTAAGTTGATTAAAACTGAATTTGATCAAGTGAATTTGGTTTTCATGAGCTCAATTGGTTTGAATGAATGAGTTTGAACTGCTTTTCACTTGATTCTTTTTGCTAAGATGAGTTCTTACCTGATTTGAATTGTGATCTCTAACTTTTGGAACTTTAGTAGTTCAAGCCAAGGAAAATTAATGAGTCTGATTTGAGGTGAGAATAATGTTTTAGTGGGTTTAAATGAATCATCTATTGTCCCTATTCACCAGTCAATAGTGAATAGGAACTCTAGGTGGTCACATCACCTTAGTGACTCAAGACCAAAAACTCTACAATAGGGCAACATGGTTTTAATTTTGAATGGCATGGAATTTTAGATTTGATCAGAGGTATGATTTGATTTTGAATGAGTTTCTTTTTGCCGATTCCCAAATTTTTAGAGTTTTAAATGATTTGTGAGAAAGGGATTTAATTAGATCTAAACAAATAGATGGATAAATCAAAAGGGACTGAGTTAACATATAATCAGTCCAACATTGAGCTGAATTTTGAGCATCAGATCAGATTCATTGGGTCTGATCAGAGCTGCTGCAGTAGCTTCCAACTGCTGAATTATAGCAATCAGCTGTTGTAGTATCAATGCAGCTGAAGTTAAGCCGTTTGAAGTCTTTTGTTGATCAAGACTGTAGTAGGAGGAGCACTTCCTCTACTATTCTAGCAGCTGCAGGCACTGTCTTGGCTATGTTGAAGATGGCTTGAGTTGGATTTAATATGTAAAATGAGCTAATGTGTAGTATATTGATAAAACATCATATACAAGCTTTCATGTATGATTCTTGGTTCAAATTTGATCCGATTAGCACGTAAATGATGTTTTAAATTCTTTTATCAGTACATTCGTGAGTATAACTATCCAAATTGAGTTTCTCAATGAAATTGATATGGGAATCTGGTTTAACACTTCATACATCTTTTATATGATATGTTGGATAGGTCTGATTGTGTATACCTTTTGTTCAGCCCTCTAGAAACTGTTTTTAGGTCATAGGCTTCCACTTATAAACATTCATCAAGGCCTAATTGGAGTTGGTTTGTAAATAAATAAAATACATAAAAAAATCATAAAAAAATAAAATAAACCTCTCTTGAGTAAAATCAGATATTTCTTTAGGTGTATGTCAAGTTTCAAGGTAATTTGAACCCCTGACTTGGCAGAACATGCCAGCCGATGGTTTAGTATACCTTGGAACTTAATAAAAGGCTAAAGTTGAAAAAGAACAAAAAGAAACTTCCATCTCTCATCTCACCCTTTCTTTCTCATATTTTACTTCTACTATACATATAAAACCCATAAAAATCAGAAAGACATCAAAAATACCTGAAAAACCTTATATACTATGTATATACTTGTAAATATAATTTAAACCTAAGCTATATATGTATATAGTATACAATATGTACAAAATGTATATAAATAACTTATATATGTATTCTATATATTAAATTAAATATTTAGAATGATTTATTGTATACATAACTATATTGTACAAATATCTACTAATTTATATAAATTAATTATATAGCAACATAAGTAATTATACAAACCAATTTATATGTACATAATTGTACCTAATACTATACATACGTATTTAAATATATAATATATACTGTATAATACCTATAATTTAATGTAATTAAGTATTTATAGTAGGTAATTAAATTATTATGTTAATTACATAATTTATTACCTTAAAATAAAATAAATTAGTAATTTAAGTTAATAATGAAATAATTTATATTGTATACATGTACAAAATTATGTTAAGTATTTTCAACCTATTTATACTATATTTATACAGTCTTATAGTATTTATACATTGTTTATGTACATATCTATCTAAAACATCTATTTAATTGTAAATAAATTAAAATAAAGTTTCAAAAATACAATAAAAATCTATAATAAATACTTTATTATGTAAATTAACTCGGTATAAGGTCAATTGTATAGTTACTTAACCAATTTTCACTTTAATTAAGAAATTAACCTCTAAATTAACATATACAATTCATTAAATTTAACTAATTTTTATATATAATTAGTTAAATTAGTTTTATAATTGATTACATAATTATGTAGCCCTATATAAAGGCTTTCAAATGTGTAATTTAATTGGAATTTGGATCCCATTTGTGCGCTCAATTCGAGGCTCAAATTCGAGATTTCAAAATGCACTATAGTGCTAAGGTGCATTCAATTGGCGCTCAGAAAGATACCACATCGGTGGCGTGCGGACAATTGGAGCCGTATAAAATGATTTTGGTTAGATGCTCTCCCAGTCATGATAGCACTAGGTGCACCTCACCATTATACCATTACTCTCCTCTCTAATCCCACGAGCATATGATATATATTTATATAGTGCATGGGTCAAGGGCCTGCATTGTAGCTGGACCATGTTGGACTTGGTATTAGGCATGAATTAAATTGAAAAGAAATATGCATAATTGAACTAGGGCTGATTCATAGTAATGGTCTGGTCCCACCCTAATGGGATGCTGTGTATCCCACGAACCGAACCTGCTCACCCACTAAAAACCCAAATTTTGGGTAGGCGAACAGTAGTTGAACTAGGTTTGAATGAGAGGAGAGCCTTAAAATGACTAAGTGTCCTGAGAATGAAGAGTTAAAAGAAGAAAGAAGAAGAATGAGAGGACGAGAAAAGAGTGAAGGCCGTGAATACAGTTAAGTGTTGGATATTGCATGTGTGTGTGTGCATGTGTATATATGTGTATGTATATATATAGTATAGTCTAAGTATATACGCATGTACATAAGTAAGGTATACGTATATGTTAATATAGATGTAGATTAGATACTGTTTGAGCTCTTATGTATATAATTAACTAAAGCTTTAGTGACAGTTATATCGGTCACTGTATATCTATTTATATGTTAGTATAGATAACTATTTTACCTTCGGTTATGTATATATTTTACTAAGGCCATACCAGCATACATATATATATATATATATCACTGTATATATAATATATGTTACTAAAGTTATTAGTATGTTAATATAATTTAGTATAGTAGATACTAATAACTATTTTTGTACCTATACTTAAGTACTACATATATTAGTTTTATATAATTAACATAGTGTAATACAAGCTAGTTTTTAATGTCTGTTAGTTGTACATATGTTTAAGGCATTTTAGTTTTCATTAATTAAGTCTTTATGTACATAATTAACCAATTCATTCATTGTTTGATTCATTGATTCTTTTTGTAAATAAAATTGGCATTTTTGGAATAAAAGAACATTTTTGGACTTAGAGATTGATGTATATCAATAACTGTCTCCTAGTGAATGACTTGAAAACTAACCAATAAAAATTATAATTAAATAAAAATGACGCAACATCGGTTTACATTTGTGACAAATTTACTACAACAACGACACATAAAATAATGTTTTTATCACAGATAGATAGTCACATGTCATAATTTTGGTGCCGTTGCTAGGGAGGCAACTCTCCATACATCAAAATTTTTCTTTTGTTCTTCATTTGTATGTATTTTTGAAATCTTTATATATAACCATTCTTTCATTTATATTCTTTGTTGTACATAGATTTTTTTATTCATTATATTCTTTGATTAATTTTTGTATATAATTGTATTACTAATCATTTGGTGTTTTTACAACACTTGAGGAGTAGGAGTAGTGCCTTGTTCCAGCTGGAGTCTTCTTCCTGGCAGATTTGCTGCGCTTCATATTCAACTTCCTGGAAAATTGTTTCACGCAGGAGTTGCATTTCCCAATTTTTAGTAGAGTAGGCTAGTATAGTGGTAGTGTAGACTTAGGTATACCCTTAAGATATTTGTGTTAGGCATAAGTTGTGAGGGCCTATTCTCACACACCATTTGTATAACTTGGACTCTCTCTAGACTTTCTCTATATATCTCTCTACTCATCTCTCTTCGACTCGATTTTTCCATAGTCAATTTTTCCATATCGATTTCTTTTTTATTTGATTTTGTTTGTTGCATTAAAAGAATCCAAAAAAATTATAAAATCAAAAATACCAAAAAGATTCCATCCCTTATCTAGCATTAGCATATTCTAGTCATCCATACTTAGGTTGCACATTTTTCCTACCAGATTTCAATTCAAGTCAGATTGCATATTGTAGAATTACTAGAGTCAGATAGGCATCTTCTATTCCTTTTGAGCTCCTACCATCTTTGCATTTGACTTAAAACTAAAACACCTTCTCTTGCTTAAAAGAAACTAAAAAGAGAGATGAGTTGCATAGAAAACACTTTCTAAATACTCGAATCAAAGTCAAAAGGAGACATTAAGAATTATTTGAAACCCTGACTGAGTTTTCACCAATATTCTGTTGATCTTTTATCATGTACACACTACACAGTCACTTAAGAGTCACAAATACACGAGTTTCTATCTCTTCTCCTTGAGTAACCATAGGGTCTGGATTTGCACTCCAGTCTTATCCTGATTCTGGGTGGATTTGTAGATGTCTGCACTTTGCTAGGTTTTCTGTAGGATGCATACAATTGTACTGAAACATTTGTTTGCGTACTACTCTTAGTGCGAAATCATCGTTGTTTAAGATATACATTGTAGTATAGGACAAAATCACTCAAAATATTTAAATTTATAAACTCATATTCAAAAAGGAGTTCGAGATCATTCGTAGGGAGCAATTGTGCAATATAATTCACCAATCACAAGAAATATATATGCAATTTGAAATCAATAATACTCAGAATGATATTTCAATAGAAACCAGAATAATAGTGCAAAAAGATTGAGTTAAAATGGTGATTTGAATCACCAAATTAACTCTTTTAGTTTAATCTCACAATGACTTAAATATTTCAACAATAAACCATAATTAATAATCCACATCAATCGGGTTATTCAAATAATCCAACAGTAACCAATAGAATGCCTCATACGTCGACCAAAGGCTTCAGATGCCCTATCAGAAGGGGCTCAATGGCCTCACAAGAGAAGCACAAGGCTCCTCTCCTTCAAGCCACAAAAGAGCACAGCAGCAACACCAATAGAGGCTCAAGGGCCTCACACAAAGCCCAAAGAGGCTAAGTGTCGAGAGATGGGAAGGCTCAAATCCTAAGGCAGCAAAACCCACCCTCCTCTCTCTTAGATTCTCTTTCTTCCATTTCCAAGCTCAGAATGGACTAGACCCAGGTAGCAGGTAAACGGATCCACCACCTAGACTCGTTAGGCATGAGCACGACCGAAGGTGTGGACAAGCGCATGGGCAACATGTGTGCAAGGGCATGTGTGTAGGGACCTGATGACGAGTCGATTTTTCACTTTCAAAGATGATAGTTAAAATGATTTGTCGTATTTCTATGTGGTGGAAAATCGACTAATCAAAGTATTAAATTAAAATTAAACCACTCGAGAAGAGCAAGTCATATCCACAGGGAGGCAATGGCCTATTAAAACTCGCACGAGTTAAAAATAGATGTTCATGATAAATTTTGTCAAGAAATAGAGTCAAAATCACTTTCAAATTAAGTAAACAACAACAGCTAATGCTGAAATAGCAATTATGCACATCTGAAGGATATATTTTGCAATGTGGCATAATATAATACTAATAAAATCCCACAATGGCAAAAGATGTAATAGTAATTGAGAAGTTACTGTGCAAAAACAGGGGATTTCTTTTCTTGATCTTGCGCACGAGAGGGAGTGATGGCTGGAGGAGAGGAACTCGTCAAAGATCAAGTGGAGCAAGGGCTTTGCAGTGGTGGCGGCAGCAAGTCGCAGCGTGGTCAGAGCCGGCTGCACAAAGGAGAGGAGCGGCAGCGGTGGCTATTGCTGCTGCTGCTGCTTTTGTGCGTAGAGATGACGGGGTGCGACACTGTTGGAGGGCCACGAGCGCGCGTGGAGGCGTGGCGTGTGCGTGGAGATGGCAAAGGACACGTGGGTGAGCACAGGGGAGCTGCTGGAGGAGTGCCGGTGTGCTCGAGGGAGCTGCTGGAGATGAGGCGCGGTGCTGCGCACTAGGGGTGGAATGAGGTGGGATAGTGCTGCTGTGCGCACTGGAGACACTGTTGGCCGTGCATGGGAGAGGTGGCATGCATGTGCACAAGGAGAGCTGGTTGCGCAAAGGGGCTTTGTAGGATGCACGAGCGATGGTTGACCGTCAAGGAGAGGGTTCACCGAGGGGCGATGGTAGCAAGGGGAAGGGTGGTACACTGCTACTTTAAGAGTCGCACAGTAGAGAGGTGGAGTGCGGGTTGCGCTGCAGGTGGAGTGCTCGATCGAAGGTGGTGGTGCGCTGCTGTTGAAGATGACGGAGGCAACGGCGTAGGAAGTTGAGGTTGAGGATGGGTTCCCTTTTGTGGAGGAAAAAAAAAATAGAGGATGGGAAGAAGATGAATAGTGTTAGTGCGTTAGGTCTTCAAATGTCTGGGAACATTCCCAGATGTCTTAAATGCACGGGGGTTAGCTATTGGTGCATGGCTGCGGTGGTGTTGACGGTGATGGTTGCGTACTCGTCAGAGATGCATGCACACGGTGATGCGAGGCTCTGCAAATGACGGTGCTGGCTGTCACCCTACATGTCCATAGTGGCGAAGCTCTCGCCGTAGTAGAGGCTGGCAGTGGTAAGATGGAGGAGCTTGAAGCTCTACACAGTGATGGAGTGAGGGTGGTGGCCTGCTGAGCTCTCGGATGAAAGCTCATTTTATGCTATAGGAGGATTCATGCAGCCGTGCGTTGGTTAAAGAGGAAGTGAAGCGATGAAGATCGTGGGGAACAGAGATCCACAATTGTCGCTTGTGCATTGTCGCTTGTGCATCTCCTTCATGCATCCATTGGGGAAGAAATAAATAAAATAAATAAAAGAAATGAAGTGTTATTTATGTGCAAACCCTTAACTTCTATGTTAAATCCAAAACACTATATATAATGTATCTAGTTGGTTAACTAATCAAATGCATGCCATTCTAACTCAATTCTAAATGCATTTAATTATGAATGCAATGCATGAATTATGCAATCAAGTCAAAAATCTAAACTAACCTATTTACATCCTAATGCATGCTAAATAAATGTTAAAAATAACTTGATACCTAGGCATTGAAATACCTAAATAGCCCACAAATACGGGCTCATCAAATGCCCCCATGCCTAGTTTTTGCTAGTCCCTAGCAAATTCAAGCAATAACCTAGCTCTCCAAGTGGACTAGCCAACCCAATTGGTCTTCTTTTAGAAACATGTTAAGTTCAGACTTTAGACCTAAGGTTCCCAACTAGTTGCTAAGTTACAAACTAGGTCGGCTAACGATGAGTTGCAGGCACAGGTTTCCCTAATTTCTAACCTACCCTAAGGTTTATTGATCCCAAAGATTAAAGCATTCGTGCATGTGCAATGGTCTGATTTATTTGAGGTTGGTATGATTGCCAACCTAGAAAGAGGATTTTTTTTTGCTCATATATATTTTTGTTTGATTCCTCTAAGTCTAACCTTTGATCAGCTATCAACACGGTCTGTGTCGAATTCATTGTCCCCATCACCAAACTTCGAAGGGTGCCTGGATTTCGATGCTTTGAGATAGCACCACCCACAGTGACCCCAAGAACTCCTAGCAATCGACACTTCAAGATAGTATTGCCCATGGATTTCTTAAGCGAATTCAGGCTTGTGGCAATCGACACTTCGAGATAGGGCCGCCCATGGTACCTGAACCGCACAATGCACTTACATGCCCCCAGTAGGATGGACATCCTAAGAGACAAGCGCCGAAGAGGTGACATGTTATCATCGCATCCTCAAGGTGAGTATATACTCCACCTCTCCTATGGTAGGAACTCTTCCAATCAACTTGTGTTTTCAAGCTTCTCCTAAGTCAGTGTTAAGAAAACCAAATTTTTCTCCAAGGAAGGAATTAAGGTGATCATTATTTACACAAGACCAAGTGTGTGTGAAATGTGGATGCTTAGGTTATGAGGACCCATAAACCAAAAGGTAGAAAAAGACATCAAGTACTACCCAGCCTTTAACTCAATCCCTAGCTTTCCTTCCTCAACCTCTTGAGGAATGGTCTACAACTTAACTCCTACTTAAGTTTTTAAGTCCACAAGGACCCTAAAGGTCTTCAACTTAGCTTCTAAAGTCAGACACCTAGAGTCAACATAGTCTAACCTAAAGTTCTGCTCTGCCTAAGAATGTAGGGCCCAGATAGTTATTCCCAATAATGCAAAATGTTTTATTATTATTTTTATTTCTTTTTGAATGCAATATGAATGGATGAATGCATTTTTTTTTAAAATGCACTATGAATGAAACATGCTATAAACAGGCACCCCAAGTCCTATCCCCCCATGCCTGGTTCAAACAATGTCCTCATTGAAAGTAAAATGGCCAAGGGAAGATGTTACCTGAGGTAGGAAAGAAAGGAGCTAAGGCTCCTCGAGAGTGACCTCGTCAACCAGATGGCCATCCAAAGTAATGTAAGATTTTAATCGTTGGCCGTTGACGATAAAGGGTGGTGCTGAAGAGGAAGGGCTCTTGATCTCCAAAACCCCATGCTGAAACACTTTGGTGATAATGTAAGGCTCATCCCAACGTGATTTCAATTTCCCTGTAAAAAGCTTAAGTCTGGAATTGAAAAGCCAGACTTGTTGGTTGGGCTTAAAGGTCTTTCTAAGGATATACTTATCATGCAAGACCTTAGTTCTCTTTTTATAAACTTGAGAGGTGTCATAAGCATCATCTAAAGAGGATGGGAAGAAGATGAATAGTGGTGGTGCATTGGGTCTTCAGACGTTTGGGAACATTCCCAGACGTCTTAAATGCGTGGGGGTTAGCTGCTGGTGCATGGCTGCGGTGGTGTTGACGGTGATGGTTGCGTGATCGTCAAAGACACACGTGCATGGTGATGCAAGGCTCTACAGATCACGGTGCGGGCTGTCACCCCGCACGTCCATGGTGGTGAAGCTCTTGTTGCGGTAGAGGCCGACAGTGGTGAGACGGAGGAGCTTAAAGCTCTACACAGTGATGGAGTGAGGGTGGTGGCCTGTTGAGCTCTCAGGTGAAAGCTCATTTTATGCTGTAGGAGGATGCATGCGGACGTGCATTGGTTGAAGAGGAAGTGAAGCAATGAAGATTGTGGGGAATAGAGATCCACGATTGTCGCTTGTGCATCTCCTTTATGCATCCGTTGGAGAAGAAATAAATAAAATAAAGAAAAGAAATGAGGGGTTATTTATGTGCAAACCCTTAACTTCTATGTTAAAACCAAAACACTATATATAATGCACCTAATTGGTTAACTAATCAAATGCATGCCATTCTAACTCAATTCTAAATGCATTTAATTATGAATGTAATGCATGAATTATGCAATCAAGTCAAAAATCTAAACTAACCTATTTACATCCTAATGCATGCTAAATAAATGTTAAAAATAACTTAATATCTAGGCATTGAAATACCAAAATAGCCTACAAATATGGTCTCATCACCTGACCCCAGTGATACGAAGGCAATAAGGCTCCATGACTTTTTCATATTATACTCCTTTCGGGCTTCATTCCCTCACAATGTAGGACTAATCCAATCGAGTCTTCCTCGCACAGTAGCAATAGATGGTGAAGCTTCCAATTGAGGCCAAAGATGCAGTTGGTGGCTTCTATTGAGGACCTGGACAACTGCAAATGAAGGCTCCACATCAATTGCGTTCTGCAGCAGGGTGAGTTGGGGGCCGAAGATGATGAATGGGATCGGAGAAGACGAGGATGATGGCAGAGCTCCGGTGGGTTCATGAAATGCAAAACAAGGCCTCGCAGCCAAGTCAAAGAAGCTTAGAAGGATCGCCAGTGGATGGCAAGTGCACTAGTGGTGGTTTTGTGGAGTATGGGGTCGTGTAGTGGCCTAGCGAGGTTAAGTGGTGCGAAGGAGGTCGAGTTCAGTGGAGGTGTCAAGTGGCCAATCCCTTCAATTTCTTGGGGGTTTTGGTGGGCTTGGGACGATGAAGGTTTTGGGACCGGTGGCAGGCAATTTGGTGGTCTATGGTGTTGTCATAGGCTCATGGAGTCCTTACCGAAGGCAGGGAAGACGAAGGTCGTGCGGTGATGGTTTGGGTGAAACTTAAACTTTAAGGGGTTGGAGAGGATCAGGAGGGCGAGAGGAAGATGAAGGGAGATTTAGATAGGGAGAGAGTGAGCAAGGGCGGCTGACTATGATGGGTCAGCACCGGAGAAGGTGAAGGCGACAGCATCATGGCGGCGAGGAAGGAGAGGGAGATGGCGGCCGTGCTTTGGTTGGCGACGGTCGCGAGGATGAGGGGAGGATGTTGAGCCGATCAATTTGACTATTAGATGGCTCAATGAAGAGGATGGAGAGGCTCACCAGAGATGAAGGTGCAGACGACCGAAGTTAAGGAAGAGAGGGTTTTTCCAACTTCAAACTTCGCTAAGGAGCTCGGTTTCGCGCGAGGGCTCCTTTTAAAGGCCTCAGAAGGCTTTCTAAGCAAGGTAGGAAGCTTGCCGACCTCAAGAAATCAAGGAAGAGGATCCCTAAGATTGTGAGCATTTGCATGAAGAATATGGTGCAAATCATGGTCCAAGACCTGGTCCAATCGATAAAGGACCTCTCAAGATTCTCCCTTCCAATTTTGGGAGGATTTAATTGAAAATCGAGCGAGAAAACCTCGCATGAAACTCGACGGAGGAGCTCTATTCACACCAGTAATTGTAGGGACCTTGTTCCAAAAATGACGACAAAGTTAGGGGTCTGATTGCAAATATTTCAAAAGTTAGGGGCTTAATTGAGAGGAATAGAGTTTAAATGAACTAAAATGCAAACTAGGTCAAGATGGACTCTGATTAGGCCCAAATTTTGGTACAAACCTAATTTTGACCCAAGGAATATGATGATGAAGTTGGATGTCATTTTTAACCAAGTTTGACTAACCAATTTGCATAAAAACCTAAATTAGGGTAGAACTCTATCTGTGACTCTATTTAAATTCAAAATAGGTTCCAATGGTCAAATCAAGGATATCAAATCCCAAGGAATATTTTTTATGAATTTAGAAGATTTAGATGAATTTTATCCTGACCATAATCTCTATTATTCAAACAGATCTGAAATTAGGGTTTCGGGTGTTATATTGGTTCTCGAAATGCATGAAACCCCATTTCTATCTGCATGAACCCACTTATTAGTCTTTAATGCTCATTTGACCTTCATTTTACCCCTGACAAATCCCTTGGTTATTTTGTGTTCATGATATCCTGTTAAAATTATAAAATTAACCCTAGTTTCTAGTTCTCTTCTCAAAACGGAATGATGTGGAGTTATAATCCTCAGATGGTTATGTAGGACCATTTACCTTTCAAGCCTAACTAAATGTGGCCAATTAGGGCCTATGATGGTGTTCCCATCGTACCCCTATGCCTAACTTTTGCTAGTCCCTTAGCAAAAATCCTATGGATCAAACCAGGTCTCTAGGTCGGATGCAACAGTCAGGATGCCTTACTAAGCTACATCTCTAGAAATCAGATCAAAATACCAATAATAAGCCTAGAGGTACTCAAGCACCAGCCAAGATCCAGACCTGACCAGCTTCAACCTGAGTCTGCCGCAAAGGTTTCTAAGTCCTGCAGAAACTACCTAGATGTTTGTTTACCCCAACGGTTAAAGACCCGTGATTAAACATAACACGTCTAGGTTTAATTTGCTAACGCATTTTTATAAGAGAGAGATAGAGAATGATTTTTCATTTGGAGAGTTTTGTCTCTTTTCTTTTTATTTTTCCCTAAATCAAGCCTTGAAATGGCCCTAAACATGGTCTGTATCGGATTCCTTGTCCTTGCCATCAATCCTCAAAGGGTCCTTAGCTTTTGATGCTTCGAGATAGCACCGCCTATGGCAACCCTCAAAACCCTAGATTTCGACACTTTAAAATCCCATAGCGTTCTATAGCTAAATTCAGTCCCTGGAAATCGACATTTCGAGATAATCCTGCCCATGGCACATGAACAAGCACAAGGTGCTTACATGCCCCTGGTAGGATATTTAGATATCCTAGGAGACAAGCACCAAGGAGATGATATGTTATTATGCATCTTTGAGGATAATTTTCCACCTCTTCGCACCAGGAACTCGTCTAACCAACTTGTGTTGTCGAACCACTCCTAAGCTAGATCTTAGAGATGGCTTTCCATAACAGAATGCTTTTGGCATGATTTTCTTTATTATGCACACTGAACCAGACTTAGTGTGTGATTTTTGGGTGCTTAGGTTACCAAGTCCCGCAAACCAAAGGGCAGGCAACAGGGCCGAATAATCCCTAAGCCTTAAACCTACTACATCAGCCTCGCACTTTCTTCAGCCTCTTGTGTACTAATCCGGATCTTAACAAATACATGAGTGTTTAAACCTTGAAACAAATCCAAGAGGCCTAAGATCAGTACTCATCACTAATCTCCTAAGCTTTAGCCTTCCAGGTCTTAATTCATCATCTGATCCAATCTAGAAATTAGGTATGTTCCATATTGAAATTTTAAGGGACTATCTCATTTTCTTTTCATTTTCATTGCTCCCTTTTTTTCTTTTCTCTTTTCTTTTCTTTTCTTCTCCTCTTTTCATTCAGCTCAAATTGACCTCTCCTTTCCTATCTTTTTTTTTTGAATGAAACCCTTCCATGAATTGATTTCCATAGCATTTTGCACTTTAATACCCCCCATGACTAAGATTTACAATGTCCTCATTGTAAATTAGGTGGGTTCGAGTTCAATTCAGATCGTACATTAGAACAGGCAGGTGGTGAATGGGTCGGGATAACTGTTGTAGATGATTTCTAGCTCTGATGCAAGTATCAAAGGTGGAGTCGGTTATTCTAATGGACGAACCTTAAAGTGTAATATGATTTCAGTAAAGAGATATGTCAGAAGGGTTTCAGGTTTTTGAAAGATGACGGGTTGCCTCCCGTTAAGCGCTAAGTTTAACACCATCAGCTGGGTGCACTGAAGCCCAGGGAGAATGGAGATCGAAAGATAATGCAGCCAAATTTGACTCGGTGAGTTCAAAGAACGATTTGAGTCTCTGACCGTTCAAGATAAAAGGTTTTGATTCATGGTGGAGTTCGCTGATTTCGACTGCTTCATTTCCAAATACTCATCTCACAAGGAATGGTCTAATCTACTTTGATCTGAGTTTACCTAGGAAGAGTTGAGTTTAGCATCTAAAAGTAATACTTTCTAACCAGGATGGAAGGATTTTCGTGAAATGTTCCTGTCATGGAAGGCTTTCATCTGCTCTTTGTAGATTCGCAAGTTCTCGTATGCGTCATTGCGTAGTTCCTCGATCTCGCTCAATTGCAACCGACGTTGGATTCCAGCCTTCATAAGATCTAGATTGTACTTCCATATTGCCCAGTAGGCTTTGTGCTCCATTTCTACGGGGAGGTGACATGCCTTCCCGTGCATGAGTCTAAAGGGAGACATTCCTAACTGGGTCATATGGCGATCTTATAAGCCCACAAGGCTTCCGGAAGGCAGGCAGACCAATCCTTCCTGTTAGGCCGAATAGTGACCTGAAGGATCTTCTTTATCTCCCAATTTGATAATTCAACCAATCCATTAGTCTAGGGGTGATAAGGAGTAGAGATACAATGCGACACCCCATAGTTTTTCATCAGGGACTAGAAGTGCACATTTGCAAAATGAGACCCGCCATCACTGATGATGGCTTTCGGAACCCCAAATTTGGAAAAGTTCTCCTAAATGAACCGAAGAACAACTTTATGGTCAGTTGTTTTGGTGGGAACAGCTTCGATCCATTTTGAGACATAATCAACAGCAAGTAAAATGTACTCAAAGCCGTTAAATCCTGGAAAGGGTCCCATGAAATCAATTCCTCACATGTCAAAGATTTAGCACACAATGATCGAATTCAAGGGCATCATATTGCACATGCCCATGTTGTCAAGGGTTTAACAATGGGTACATGCCCTACAATAGGATTGTGTGTCTTTGAACATTATCAGCCAAAAGAACCCACACTGGAGGATCTTCACTGCGATTTTACACATGGAGTAATGGCCATTGTAGGCCTGGTCATAACCGAATGAGATTACGTCGTTGACCTCGTCATCGAGAATGCATCTCTGGATCACTTGGTCATTACCGATATGGAAAAGATATGAATCTTCCCCAACATAGTACTTGGCATCGAAAATTAGCTTGTTCCGCCTGGAAGTTGCCCAATTTGGCCAGACTTTCCTAGTAACTAAGTAGTTCATGATGTCGGCAAACAAAGGAAGTTCGTTAATAGCCAAGAGATGCTCATCCGGAAAGTGTTCGATAATAGGTCCAGATAAGTCAATGACTGAAGAAGGAAGGCGAGACAAATGGTCAGCTACCACATTCTGCTTTCATGCCTTACTATGAATTTCGAGATCAAATTCTTGCAACAGCAAGATCCAGCAGATTAATCTCGACTATGCATCCTTCTTCGTGAGTAAGTGCCTCACTGCAGTGTGATCTGAGTAAATGATGACATGGGAACCGAGGAGGTATGACTTGAATTTGTCTAGGACAAATACTACAGCCAGCAACTCTTTCTCTGTAATAGTGTAATTATGCTGAGCCTTGTCCAATTCTTCCTGGTGTAATATATGACCACTGGTTTCCCATAGATTTCTTACTCAACACCGCTCCCATTCCATAGTCAGACGCGTCGCACATAATCTCGAAGGGTTGAGACCAGTCAGGAGATTGCAGGATTGGTGCTTGGGTGACTCGGTCACATAGGATCTCAAGTGTGTGAATGCACTCACTAGATATCTCAAAAGCTGTGCCCTTTGAGAAGAGATTCGTCAAGGGGCATGCAATCTTAGAGAAATCAAGTACGAATTGACGATAAAATCCAACATGCCCCAGGAATGATCTGATGTCTTTGATCGAATTAGGAATAGGTAGCTTGGAAATCAGATTTACCTTAGCTCGATCAACCTGGATACCTCTCTCAGAGACAAGATGTCCAAGTACGATGCACTCAGGAACCATGAAGTGGCTCTTTTTGTAGGAGAGAACTAGGTTCACTTCAATGCATCTTTTAAGGATCTGGACCAAAAGCAGAAGGCATTCATCAAAAGATTCACCGAATACCGAGAAGTTATCCATGAAGACCTCTAGGTAATTACCTACCATATCGGAGAATATGGCTAGCATGCACTGCTAAAAGGTGGCAAGTGCATTGCATAGCCCGTATGGTATCCTGCGGAATGTGTATGTACCATAGGGGCAAGTAAAGGTGGTCTTTCTCTGATCCTCTGGATGAATTGCCACCTAATTATACCTGCAGTACCCATCCAAGAAACAGAAAAATCGATTTCCTACTAGTTTCTCAAGAATCTAGTCAATGAACGGAAGCGAGAAATGATCTTTCTTCGTGGAGGCATTCAATTTTCAATAGTTTATGCAGACTCTCCATGAGTTCGCAATGCGGGTCAGGATGGTCTCTCTAGATTTAGTTGTGATAACCATGAGCCCTGCCTTCTTAGGCACAACTTGGATCGAGCTCACCTAGTGGCTATCAGAGATCGGGTAGATGATACCAGCATCTAACCACTTGATGATCTCTTTCTTCACGACCTCCTACAGATTCAGATTGAGTCTTCTCTACATCTCTTAGGATGGTTGTGAGCCCTCTTCAGTGTAGATACAATGTGCAATACGAGGGACTGATACTAATCAGATCATCAAGAGTCCATCCGATGGCTCTCCAATGCTACTGGAGAATAGAAATCAGCTTTGTTTCCTGATTAAATGTGAGTTGGGAATTGATGATCATAGGAAACATTTGATTGGAACCCAAAAACACATATTTCAGATGATCTGGGAGGGGTTTCAACACCATGACTGGGTTATTAGCAGCAGGTGGGGGTTCGGGATGAGCCTCTATCAGTGGGTCAGAATTTTCTCGAGGTTGAGGATCAGAGATGATCGGACCTTCCTCTACAAGTGGATCCTCAACCATAGAACTAATGTCACACACTTCCTCGATTACCCCACAATTTATTCCTTCTTGGGCCTTCAAGATATTAATCTTTAATGTCTGGTTCCTAAATTTCAACTCAATCTAGACCTCTTTGGAATTGATAGTTGCCCTAGCTGTGGCTAGGAATGGTCTCCCTAAAATGATCAGTGTGTTTCTCAGATATTTAGAAGTATCCATTTCTAATACGATGAAGTCCACTAGAAAATAGAAATCATGGATCCAAAGTAGAACATCCTCAAGAATTCCTCTAGGTGACTTGATTGATTGGTCTACTAACTGCAAAGTCACCACAGTCAGTTTGAGCTCAGTTTCCTCAAAATGGTCTAGTAGGGATGTAGGTATCAGGTTTATAGAGTCTCCTAAATCTAATAATGCTCAATCAAATTCTAAATCACCAATTTTACAGGAGATCAAAGGGTTGTCAGGATCTTTTGCTTTTTGCGGGAGTTTGCTCAAGGTGATCGAGCTGACTTGCCTAGACAATACGATCGGACTCTCATTTTTGCTTCACGGCTTATGCTTTGGTGTACATAAATCCTTCAGAAATCTCACATAAGCTAGTACGTGGCAAATTACATCCATCAAGGGGATGTTTATCTGGACTTGCTCAAAGAGCTTGACCAAATCTTCCTCAACTGCCACAAGTTTGGGTTTCCTCTTTCCTTTGGTCAAGGCTCAGGAAAAGGAACCTCTACAGGTTCCTCTAAGATTGGTTCAGGTTTTGGATCTGGGATAAGGTGTCCTGGACAATGAAACTTTGGGTTAGGCTCTGAACTACCAGGCTAAAAGTGGCTTGGATAAGGTGGATCCTAAGTTGACTTGCCGCTACGGGTGGTAATAGAATTAAGTCCACCTGGTTTTGTTTTAGAGTCGGCAGAAGTGGTGGTTGTTGCTGATATCCCGAGTATAATGTCAAAGCCTCCATCCTGTCGAGTGATGGAGTAGAAGGGGCTGATAAACATAGTGAGCTTAGCCCTGATTCGGGTTCATAACGTGGCTTTGGTTCATTATTTGGATTTGGTAGAGGCTGAGATGGAAGTGCACCAGGCTGGTGAGAATTCGCCATCTGTGCGAGCTAATTTTGAACTTTGTGATCTCGTCTTTATGTTGTTTCTATATGGCCTCATTGGCCTTTTGGATGCCAACCAAAGTTTGTAGAATTAGAGTCATTTAATCTTCCCTTGATGGCCCGGATTGATAATTTGGATTGGACCTAGGCTGAGCAGGCTAGTATGGGAGTGGAGCTTGTGGTCAGGGTTGGAATTGAGATCTCGGATTTTGACTATTCCCTGACCATGTGAAGTTGGGATGATTACGCCATCCAAGGCTATAGGTGTTTGATATTGGATCATTCTAGATGGCATGGAGATTCTTGCAGGTTTGAGGAACTCCAAAGAAGTCAAAGTATGAGGGTTCATAGTTCCCCCAACTAGAGCAGGTGGTTATAGAGTTTCCTCTGAAACCAAGATCAGACAGGGGTGGATATGAGTCCATCCCCTAGTGAGAGTGGTGATAAATGTTATGCACAACCTCCCTACTGGAGGGCGGTTGCGCATACGTGCTCTACAATGCTGAGGTGGCTCTCTACAGATGTCGAGTCAATTCATCCACCATTTTTCTCGATAATAGAGACCTTGTCCAGGTGACTGGACATCAGCTCTAGATCGATGGATGTGGACAGGACTTGAGTCTCGTGTGCCCCTCATGTGTTTGTCAATGCACGGGTAGTCGTCCGGTCGAACATACCCATGATTTATTATTTATGGAGTTCTCGCACATATTCTCGACAATCTCCCAAACGGTATCTTCATGCTGACCTATGATGTTGCCACCACAGTTGCATTGACAAAGAGTCTGATATCCTTATGGAGTTCTTGATAAAAAGACTGAACCTGTTCCCATTTAGGAACTCCGTGATGGGGACATTTTCGCATGAGATCCAGAAAGTGATCCCATGCCTCATGAAGTGGTTCTCCTAGATTTTGCGTAAAGTGCATGATCTGGTGCCTCAAAGCATTTGTCTGACCAACCGGAAAAATTTCCTTCAGGAATTCAAATTGGAGTTGAGCCCAAGTGTTGATCGAATGGGTTAGAGTTTGGTATTATTGGGCTGCCTTATCCATGAGGGAGAAAGAGAACATCATCATGAGTAAGATATCTCAATTCTGAATAGGTGGTCCAAAGGTCTGGGCCAAATGTTTCAGCTGTTGGATGTGTTGGAAAGTATCTTCAGAGTTTAGCCCATGCAATTTGGGGATAGCATGAAGCATATTGGGCTTGAGTTCAGTATCAAGTCCTCCAACTAGGATTTGAACTCTAGGTTCGATTGCTACCGCAGCAGGATTGTTATGATCTCACATCAGAGGATGCTGCAGTGGGTTCATGAATGCCTGAAATAGATCGTTGAGGCACTATAGGTAATTTTGGAGATTGGGTTCTTCTTGATTTTCCATGGATGTAGCTGAAGGAGATCTAGGCTTAGAAATAGAAGAGCTGGAAGAGATATCAATATGATCGGAAGGTAACACAAACAAGTGAGTTGAGGCTTGGCCTCAACGGGAATGAACTGTTAATCGAGGTCTCAAGGGTGGTCTTAAGGACCTCCTCCCGAACATGCACTAGTTAGCCAGATGAGGAACATAATATGTAATGGACCCAATCGAGGCACCCAAAAATCTTTGGATGACTAAGGAGGTTCGAGGTAGATGATACCTCTTGATCAGAAAATCACTCACCCGAGAAATACTTAGGCAGCCAGGAAGGGAGAGCCCCACAAGGACCACTACATAGTAGAGCGTCCCCATGGGTTACAGGGTTTCCCCCACCCAACCTTCCTTGTCACTGAGAATCCAAGTAGGCTGGAATGAGCAACTTGACCCCTTAAGTCTACCAATTTTAATCCTAAATTATGGTGCTTTGAATTTCAGTTGAACTTTAGAATTGATTTGTGATTTGTGACCTAATTTGAAGGTTGGTTAACTCGCAAGGTGGGTCAACTTCACCTAACCTACCCTAAAGTTTAGGATGAGTTGGGTAATGAACCAAAAATCACCCTGAGTGGTTTGCAAGTAGGTTATTAAGTCCCAAGTTTTAAGGTTTCAAGTGAATGTTAAAGCCTTCTTTTAGGGTGTTCTTGATTAGGTCAATTCAATCAAGGCTTGAGTGACACACAATGTGGGAAATCAATTTTGTTTTAATTTAGGCAAGTGTGTTTTCCTCAAACCCTAAAAATAGAAAACCTAATTTGGCTCTTTTCTAGGTCCAATTCTTTCCAAATGTGGCACCTAGGGCTCAATCAAGAAGGTGAATCACCCTAGGCACCTTAAATCCTTAATAGGTGCAAAAATCTAGATGAGGATGTCTAAATAAATCAAATCAGGCAACTCAAGTGATTAAATCTAAGAAAGAATGCAAGTTGATCCTAATTGATTCTTCCTTTTAATTCTTTCCAGGAATAGGGGCTTAAGAAGAAGGAAACAAGATTACCTGCCCCTGGAGTGGCTATCATGTGGCTAATCTTCTCCCGTTTACCTCGCACAATGACAACAAATCAAAAAGAACAATTTAGAATTAGATTAGAAATTGTAATCAGTGAAATCAAATTGCATGTTACTCCTCGACAACAGTGCCAAAATGTTTGCATGAAATCGTTGTTGTTTAAAATATAAGTTGTAGCATAGGATAAAATCTTTCAAAACATTTAAATTTATAAACTCAGATTCAAAAAGGAGTCTGAGATCGTTCGCAAGGAGAAATTGTGCAATTTAATTCAACAATCACAAG
This sequence comes from Thalassia testudinum, assembly GCA_037157565.1. Taxonomy (NCBI): domain Eukaryota; kingdom Viridiplantae; phylum Streptophyta; class Magnoliopsida; order Alismatales; family Hydrocharitaceae; genus Thalassia; species Thalassia testudinum. The sequence goes on from JAZHRO010000056.1 coordinate 1,550,855, forward strand.
AAATATATATGCAATTTGAAATCAATAATACTCAGAATGATATTTCATTAGAAACTAGAAGAATAATGCAAAAAGATTGGGTTAAAATGGTGATTTGAATCACCAAATTAACCCTTTTAGTTTAACCTCACAACTACTTAAATATTTCAACAGTAAACTACAATTAATAATCCATGTCAATCAAGTTATTCAAATAATCCATCAGTAACCAGTAGAATGCTTCTGGCGTCGACCAAAGGCTTCAGATGTCTTGTCAGAAGGGGCACAAGGGCCTCACAAGAGATGCACAAGACTCCTCTCCTTCAAGCCACAGGAGAACACAGCAGCAGCATCAATAGAGGCTCAAGGGCCTCACACAAAGCCCACAGAAGCTAAGTGTTGAGAGATGAGAAGGCTCAAATCCCGAGGCAGCAAAACCCACCCCCTCTCTCTTAGATTCTCTTTCTTCCCTTTCCAAGCTCAGAACAGACAAAACCCGGGTAGCAGGTAAACGGATCCACTGCCCAGACCCGCTAGGCGTGAGCACGGGAGAGGGCATGGACAAGCACGTGAGCAACGCGTGTGCAAAGGTATGTGCATAGGGACCTGACCCCAGTGATATGAAGGCGATAAGGCTCCGCAAAATTTTCATATTATATGCCTTTAGGGCTTCATTCCCTCATGATGTAGGACTAATCCCACTGATTCTTCCTTGCACAGTAGCAGCAGATGGTGAAACTTCCAATTGAGGCCGAAGATGTAGCTAGTGGATTCAATTGAGGACCTGGAAAACTGCAAATGAAGGCTCTGCGTCGATTGTGTTTTGCAACTGGGTGAGTTGGCAGCCGGAGGTGACGAATGGGACCGGACAAGACGAGGGTGGCAGCAGAGCTCCAGTGGGTTTGTGAAATGCAAAACATGACCTCATGGCCATGTCAAAGAAGTTCAAAAGGATCACTGGTGGACGATGAGTGCGTTGGTGGTGGTTTCAGGGAGTGAAGGGTCGTGTAGTGGCTTGGCGAGGTCGAGGAAGTGGTGCAGAGGAGGTTGAGTTTAGATGAGGCATCAAGTGGCCAATCCCCTCAATTTCTTGAGGGGTTTTAGTGGCCTTGGAATGGTGAAGATTTTGGGACCGATGGTAGGCAATTTGGTGGTCTATGGTGTTGGCACGGGCTCACCGAAGTCCTTGCCAGAGGCAGGGAAGACGAAGGTCGTGCAGTGATGGTTTGGGTGAAACCTAAAATCTAAGGGGTTGGAGAGAATCAGGAGGGCGAGAGGAAGATGAAGGGAGATTTAGAGAGAGAGAGAATGAGTGAGGGCGGCCGACTATGATGGGTTAGCGCCGAAGAAGGTGAAGGCCATGGCAACACAGTGGCGAGGAAGGAGAGGGAGATGGCGGCCATGCTGTGGCTAGCAATGGCCACAAGGATGAGGGAAGGATGTTGAGCCAATCAATTTGACTGTTGGCTGGCTCGATGAAGAGGATGGAGAGGCTCGTTGGAGACGAATGTGTGGATGACCAGAGTTGAGGAAGAGAGGGTTTTTCTGGCTCCAAACTTCGCTAAGGAGCTCGGTTTCACACGATGGCTCCTTTTAAAGGCCTCGAGAGGCTTTCTAAGCAAGGTAGGAAGCTTGGCAACCTCGAGAACTCAAGGAAGAGGATCTCTGAGATTATGAGCGTTCGCATGAAGAATCTAGTGCAAATCATGGTCCAAGACCTGGCCCAATCGATAGAGGACCTCTCAAGGATTCTCCCTTCCAATTTTGGGAGGATTTGATTGAAAATCGAGCGAGAAAAACTCGTGCAAAACTCTACGGAGGAGATCCATTCACACTAGTATTGGTAGGGACCTTTTTGCAAAAATGAAAACAAAGTTAGGGACCTGATTGCAAATATTTCTAAAGTTAGGGGCTTAATTAAGAGGAATAGAGTTTAAATGGACTAAAATGCTAATTAGGTCAAGATGGACTCTGATTGGGCCCAAATTTTGGTACAAACCTAATTTGGAGCCAAGGAATCTAATGGTAAAGTTGGATTTCAATTTAGACCAAGTTTATCTAAGAAATTTGTGTAGAAACCCAAATTAGGGCAGAACTCTGTCTATGACTTTGTTTAAGGTCAAAATAGGTTCCACTGGTCAAATCAAGGATACCAAACCTCAAGGAATATTTTTCTATAAATTTTTGGAGATTTAGATGAATTTTATCCTGATCAAAACCTCTGCTATTCAAGTAGGTCTGAAATTAGGGTTTCGGGTGCTATATTGGTTCTCAAAATGCGTGAACCCCATTTCTATCTGCATGGACCCACTTATTAGTATTTAATGATCATTTGACCTTCATTTTACCCTTGAAAAATCCCTCGGTTATTCTGTATTCATGATATGCTATTAAAATTACAAAATTAGCACTAGTTTCTAGTTATCTTCTCACAACAGAATGATGAGGAGTTATAACCTTCAGATGGTTATGTAGGAGCATTTACCTTTCAAGCCTGACTAAATGTGTCCAGTTAGGGCCTATGATGGTGTTCCCATAAACTACTATTTTCGCATAGCAGACCCTTAGGAAAAATTCAAACTTTCTCACTTGATTGCTTGATTAGTCTTTTGTGAGATTGATTGATTGGGACTTCTGATTTTGCGATTGAGATTGAACCTTCTTTTGAGTTGTGACTGTCAACTCAATTGAAGGTAGGAGATCCCAAAACCGTGAGTTAGTACCTCCCTTGGGTGCTGATGCCCAAGCTTCTACTTCCACCTCAATGCCTTCCACATCCAATTCTCTTCCTCTTATGCCTCAAACTCCCATCCATCATCCTATTCATCCGTAGGATGACATTGAGTTGAGTCTACACAATTCGAGGATTTCAAAGAACTTCCTCCACATCTTTTACACATCCTCCACCACCACCACCACTAGTCCATAGGTTTCAACCTCCTCCCTACCCTAACTTTCCTAACCAACCACCATCGGAGAGAGGTCCACAACCTAGTCTTCAACACCTGTTTGAAACACGACTTCAAATGAACACTCTTACCCAACAGGTGCAACAGCTTGCACAAGATGTTAGTCTTTTAGCGAACCCCCAACCTCAACCTAGAGCTCCCCAGGCACGTCAACCTCGTAGACCTCAACTACACAGTTATTATAATCCTACACTTGCACAACCTATGCCTATGGTACGCTATCCCGCTAGGGTTCGTGCTACTGAATTGAAGCTGAACCTAATTGCACTTATCCCTCAATTTCCATGGTCTTGCTTCTGAGGACCCATTTCAGCATCTAGAGGAGTTAAAAAACCTTGCTTAAACTTTCAGTCCACAGGGCCATGATCAGTACACACTTTTAATGAAAAGGTTCTCCTTTTCATTAAAGGACAAAGCTACCTTTTGGCTTATAACACTAGCAAGGGCTACACCTATAGAAACCTGGGCTTCTTTGGAACATGAGTTCCTAAAGAAGTACTTTCTTGTAGGCTGCACAAACACCTTGAGGTGTGCCACCATCACATTTACCCAGAATTCAAGAGAATAGTTGCACGAGGCTTGGGAGCGATTCCACGAGCTTCTTCGCAAGTGTCCCCACCATGGTGTCCCACACTGGCAACAGGTTCAGATCTTCTACCATAGGCTCCATGATGACACAAGGAATTTTGTAGATGCCACATGTGGAGGCAATTTCTTATGTAGGGATGAGGACTCAGCCTTTGAGCTTTTCGAAGGCATGGCCGAAAACTCTATTAATAATGCTTCGATGAGCATTTTTAATAGAAAGTCCTCACATTCCCACTCACACACAGGGGTACACAAAACCCAATCTAGCACACGAGACTTAGAAATTGTTGCTAGTAAGCTGGATAAGGTGGGCTTAATAGTGAAGAAAGTAGATGAAGTATGTAAGTTCCTATCTAAACCTTCATCATCTTCTTCTCAGTCACCTACACCATGTACTTCTTCTCAGTTTTCCATAGGAAGGAAACTTTGAAAAACCTATTTGTGACACACCCTGCATTACCAGATTATTCATTCTCATATCCTTCACCGGTTGGAGGAACCTTTGTTCTTTCTTACACTAAATTCCCTACAACTTCTGGAGCTTCGGAGGAGCTCCACGCCATTCACAATGACCCACATTCGTAAACCTACAACCCTAGATGGGGTAATGATGGGAATACCATCATGAGCCATAACTAGCTCATTTTGACCCAATTAAGTCAGTAAATGCTCCTACATAACCACCAGAGAGTCACAAGTCACTACATAATCATTCTGAGAGAATAATAAGAAACTAAGGTAAAATCTGCAATTTTACCAGCTTATCATGAATGCAGTACAACCACATCTTTTCTCAGGGGTTGAATGAAGGTCAAATGGTCTTAAAAAGATAACAATTGGGATAGAATAATCATAAAAGGGTTTACACGTGTTCTGAGAATTAAATTACTTTTGAAACCCTAAAAATAGACCCACCTAATTAACAGAGGTTCTGAGTGGAATAAAATTCACCTAAACCCTATAAAATTCATATAAAAATATTCTCTAGGGTTTGGAACCTTTAATTTGACCATAAGAACCCATTTTGACCCAGAACAGAGACACAGACAGACATTTTCCCTAATTTGGGTTTTTTGCATAAATTACCCAGTCAAACGTAGTCAAAACCAAAATCCAACTTCACCATTAGATTTCTTAGGTCTAAATTAGGTTTATACCAAAATTTGGACCCAAGATGAGTTTGTCTTGGCCTAATTTGCAAATTGGTTCTATCTAATTACATTTCTACCCTTAACTTACAAAATCTTTTTAAACAGGCCCCTAACTTTGTCATCGTTCTCACAAAAAGGTCCCTGCTGCCATTAAACCTATTTCTACTTGCTTCAGCGACCTTAAAAAGGAAAGAACTCCCTAATTTCTTGACGAATCCCTTTCAAATTTTAAAGGGAAGTTCGTAAAGAAATTCCCTTCCTTTTGAACCTGATCCTAAGCCCTAGAACCTACCAAATCTCTCATGCGAACACATGAGAGATTTAGGTGTCAAGGAATTCCCAAACTCTGTTGAGCTTTCCAAGCTTAGGAAGCTTGCTTCCCAAGCTCTAACCATCCTCCTGAGGTGTATAAAAGCACCCCCTGCTCATACCGAATCCCTCAAGCTTGAATTCGACCAGAGAAACCCTCAATTTTCTTCCCTCCTCCTCCGGCCGAATTGCTCTTCAAGCTCCGACGACCCTCCTTGCCTCCCCTCGTCATCTGACCGCAATACCAGCGACAGACTCTTCTTCTGTGCCTTCTTCCGCGTCGAGCAGCACCAGCCGACATCCCTACCTCCTTCATCCTCGCCGTCCACCTCTTATCAAAGCATCTCCGTCTCCGGTGCCGGCCATACCTCAACTGGCTTCAACTCCACTTCCCTTCATCTGCCTCCTCTCCTAAACAACTCCTCATCTTTCACTCTTCATTTTCAAATGCTTGCCACTCCATTTTGACCCCCGACTCGCCCCACCGTCCTTTGTCTTCCACCTCGCCGGTGTACCTCCAGCGAGCTCGCACGACCACTACGCTCCACCAACCCAGCCGCTGTTCATCTCTACACCTCCACCATGTCCCAGAGAGAAAAAACCCTCTGGTCTTCGAGGCTATTAGCCTCTCCACTGCTCCGTCGAACACACCCACCGTCACATTCCTCCTCCGACCTCCACAGCCCACCATACTCCTCCATGAACCATGAGACCATCCCCTATAAATCCGCCGTGGTCTAGAGAAGCTCATGAACTATTTTAACTAGGGCTCTTAGCCCATTTTCATGATTTCAGGTTCCTAAGTTTCCATCACCATTACCAAAGCTTCAAGCAAGGCTCGAAGCTCGCTCCAGCATCGGCAGACCCTAGGCGCTGCGGAGCACTTCCAGGATCACAACCCAAGACCCAATTTGGCTCTTTGATTGCATTTTTTACTATAATCACAAGGAGCACCAGCTGCAGCTGCACGCAGAAAAAAGGGGCACGGTTTAGTCCCAGATCGGAAGCGGTAGAGCAGTTGAAGGTGCATAAATTGAAAAAGTTTCATAGGCTTATCGCCTCAGCATGCACAGGGGGTGAGGTCCCCGCATGCACGCCTCACACGCCTCATCCGTGACTCTGACCCTGCGGACCTGGTGTTACCCGATAACCTGCCTAACCTAAGCACTCCTCGGCTGCGACCCACGTCCGCAGCCCTGGTCTTAGGTGCGTGTGTGCCCGATAACCTGATATCCTAAGAAAGGCCTTGGGAGGGTGAAGCCCAAGAGAGAAAGGGAAGGAGAGATTGCATGGGGTAAGGGGAGGGTTTTGCTGTAGAGAGTATTGGCTAACACTTAGCCAATTCAAGAAGCCCCTCCCTTGTGTGAAGAGGCTGAATAGAGAAGAAGAAGAAGGAGAGTTCCCGCAGCAGCAGAGGAAGAAAGAAGAGGCTAAACAAAACAGGAAGAAAGAAAGAGGAAGAAGAAACGAAGAAGAAGGAGAAGGCAGCAGAGAAAGAAGAAAAGAAGAAGAGAAGAGGGAGCCGTAGAAGAAGAAAGAAGAAGAAGAAGAAAAATCAGCCTATATTAGTACTTTAATTGCATATATTTAAGCATTGATTTGAGTGTTATTTGTGAGGAGTAATTGGTGATTCAAATCACCATTTTACTCCATTCTTTTTGCATATTTATCCTGGCATTACTCTCATTGTAATCTTTATACTTGATTTAAATTGTGATCTTGAGCTTTAAATTCCATATCGTTCCCTGTGTTCGACCTCGAAACCTTTTCAAGTAATAAAATTTATTTGTTTGAGCGCTATTTTGGCTATACTACAACACGACAATCCTAAAGACCGATCTATCACTCGAACAGGTAATCATCCAAATTTCTCATGGTCAGGAAATTCACAAAGATCTACTTTTCAACAACCTTCTGCACCACCACTTCACAACCCGATCCGAGCACCACCTTCACAACAACACACACATAACTGATTTACCATTTCCAAACTCTTCTGATCCTTTGATTGATCCTCCTACTACCACTTCAGTACCCTACCCGGAGGCCTTAGAAAAGAAGAGTAATGAAAATAAGAAATTTGTTGTGGCACCTGAGGAGGATCTGCTCAAGCTCTTTGAGCAAGTCCACATAAACATCCCATTGTTGGATGTGATTCTCCACATACCACCTTACACTAAGTTTTTGAAAGACCTATGTACACCTAAGCATAAGGCTACAATTCAAAAAGGAAGTGGTCCTATCATTCTCTCAGAATAAGTGAGTTCCCTTATTTCGAACCTTCCTATTAAGAAGAAAGACCCAGGCACCCCTCTTCTCTCCTGCACAATAGGAAACACCACATTTAATAGAGCACTACTTGATCTAGGTGTTTCCATCAATCTTATCCCAACCTCCTTAGTGGCACATTTTGAGGTTGACCGATTAGTTAAGACACCTCAGGGAATGTTGGAAGATGTTATAGTGCGAGTCAAGGACTTCTATTTTCTCGTAGATTTTATTGTCCTTGACATGGAAGTACCTGAGGACATCCAAAACACACCTATTATTCTAGGAAGACCTTTCTTGGCTATGGCCAAGGTGAACATAAATTGTGAGGAGGGCCTTATAGAGTTGAAATTTGGAGATCAGAAGATGAAAGCTGATATCTTTCAAGCCCAAAGGGGACCTTCTTGTAGTTTGATTGAGGAAATTTGTTCCTTGGATTCACTGGACAAGTTGGTCGAGGATACATTAATTAATTCACTCAACTTAGAACCTTAACACCCTTTGACCTCTGACTTGACTCTTCCTGAGACACCAGTCCTAGAAGCTAAGGACTTACCTCCTATTACTTTAGTGTCTCTAGGATCTTTTGAGATCTTCATACCTACTTCATTTGATCCTATACTTGTTGAGCTTAAAGCTCTTCCTGACTCTTTAAAATATGTCTTCTTAAGACCAGATCAAACTTATCCTGTGATTGTCAACTCCCACTTATCGTCTGATCAAGAATCTCGACTTATCTATGTTGATAGCACATAGACAGGCTATAGGATGGAGCCTCTCTGACCTAACTGGCATTAGTCCTTCTTACTACACACATAGGATTTTCACTGAAGAAGGATCTAAACCAACCAGACAGCCACAACATAGACTGAAACCCATACTTCAAGAGGTGGTTAAGAATGAAATGATCAAGTGGTTAGACAATGGAATCATTTTCCCTATTTTTGACAGTCAATGGGTAAGTCCTGTTCAAGTTGTGCCTAAGAAGGCTGGACTTATCGTTATACCACTAATTCTGGAGGTCATCCCTACATGAATTGCTAGTTTGTGGCGAGTATGTATTGACTACCGCAAACTCAATCAAGCCACGAAGAAAGATCATTTCCCGTTGCCCTTCATTGACCAAATACTGGAAAGATTGGCAGGGAATAGATTTTTCTGCTTTTTGAATGACTTCTCGATCTTTAGCAACACATTCGATGCATGTTTAGACCACTTGACTAAGGTCCTGCAAAGATATAACAATGTGAATCTAGTACTTTCCTGGGAGAAATCACATTTCATGGTACCAGAAGGACTTGTCTTAGGTCACCTTATCTCTGAGAGAGGAATTGAAGTTGACTGTGAGAAGGTGAAATTAATTTCTAGCCTACCATTACCTTCATCGGTTAAGCAAATTAGATCTTTTCTTGAGCATGTTGATTTCTATTGCTGCTTTATAGTGGACTTCTCTAAAATAGCCCAACCTCTCACCAATGTAGACTTCTAGATCCCTTACGATTGTGTTCGTGCTTATACGACACTTCATGATCTGGTTACCAAGGCACCAATATTGCAACCCCTTGATTGGTCTCACCCTTTTGAGATCATGTGTGATGCCTCCAATTATGCAGTAGGGGCTATCCTTAGACAAAAACTGGATGGAAAACCTACAGTCATTTATTATGCCAGCAAGACCTTAGAATTATACAGTCACTGAAAAGTAATTGCTAAGACTAATATTTGCACTAGAAAAATTCAGACCTTATCATTTAGGTTTCCATATCATAGTCTACACTGACCACACAACAATTTGACATCTTGCTAAGAAGGACGTGAAATCTCGTCTGATTAGATGTATCCTACTGTTGTAGGAGTTTGATTTAGAGATTCGTGACAAGGTTGGGAAGCAAAATGTGTTAGCTGACCACTTATCCCACCTTCCTTCTGAAGCGATATCTCCTTCACTTCCCGTTACCAACCACTTCCCTGATGAGCAATTGCTAGTCATTCATTCTGATCTTCCCTTGTATGCTGACGTTATTAACTACTTGGCTTCTGGAGCAATTTCCCTTGATTGGAATTGACATTAGAAAGACAAACTTAAAGCTGAGCTAGTCATTACTTTTGGGAAGAACCTTGGCTATTCAAATCTTGTCCTGACCAGATCCTTAAGAAGTGTGTCCCTGATAAGGAGATAGAGAGAATTCTATCGTTCTTCCATGACCAAGCCTGTGGTAGTCACTTCTCAACCAAAAAGACTGCTGCAAAAGTCTTACAAAGTGGATTCTTCTAGCCCACAATCTTCAAACATGCATACGAATATACTAGGGCATGTTCACACTGTCAGTCTCTCAGCATTGTTGGCCACTGAGACATGATGCCCTTGAATTTGATTTTAGTATGTGAAGTCTTTAATATATGGGGCATTGACTTCATGGGACCTTTTCCAAATTCTTATGGCCTCGAGTACATTTTATTAGTAGTTGATTATGTTTCAAAATGGATTGAAGCCATCCCCACGAGGACAAATGACCATAAGATTGTAAACCAGTTTGTTCAAGATTACATCTTCTCTAGATTTGGGGTACCAAAAGCCATCATTAGTGATGGAGGGTCTCACTTTAGGAATATCCACTTTCAGTCCCTACTTCAGAAGTATGGGGTGACACATAGGATTGCTACACCTTATCACCCTCAAACCAATGGACTAGCATAATTGTCCAACCAGGAGATCAAGAAGATTTTATAGACTACCATCAACTTGATAGAAAGGATTGGTCTTCCCACCTTTTTGATGAGTTGTGGGCATATAGGACAGCTCACAAAACCCTATTAGGCATGTATCCTTTTAGATTTGTGTACAAGAAACCCTGTCATCTTCCCCTAGAACTTGATCAGAAATCCTATTGGGCCATTGGAAAGTGTAACCTGGACTTAGAGAAGGCCAGTGATCATATAAGACTTCAAATTTCCAAGCTTGATGAATTAAGGAATGAATCTTATGAATGCTTGAGGATCTACAAAGATAAATTAAAGGCCTTCCATGACCATCACATCCATAGGAAAACCTTTCACCATGGTGAAAAAGTCCTATTCAACTCAAGATTGAAACTTTTCCCAGAGAAATTCAAATCCAAATGGACTGGACCTTCCAAAATCTTGAGAATCTATGACAATGGAGCTGTTGAGATCACCGAGATTGCCAAATCTGAACCTTTTACTGTCACTGGACAAAGATTGAAACCTTTCATTGAGCCACATGATCTCAGACTTTTCAATTATATCATTTTGCTCTAACATCTTGAACCTATTTCTGATGAAACTACTTCTGAGCTTGCACCTAGCTAAAGGTGTTAAACTTAGCAAACTTATGGTTTATATAAGCTTTTTTCACCTTTCTTGTTTTCTATTTCTTCACTAGGTATCTATCCTTGCATTTTTAGCATACATTCATAGTCACATATGTCATGCATTTCACTACTTATCCTGACTTCCCCTTCTGATCTTGTATTAGACTAGAAATCGTTAGCACAGAGATTTTTATCTCATCATTCCGACTTCCTTCCGTCATCCAATCTAAGTTAGTGAAAAGCAAAGCATACATTTGCATCCACTCTATTCATAAAATGAGGGCATTGCATCATTTAAGCATGGGGGGTTGTAAATAGTGAAATCATTTACTAAAATGCAATTATAGACACACTTGTAGTATATATAGTATAGTATTATCAAAAATACCAAAAAATTGAAAAATCTTGAAAAAAATACAAAGTCAAAAATACAAAAAAAAAGGTCGAAAACAAAAATTCCAAAAATACAATGAGGGACCTACTGTACCTATTGTTGAGGGAGAACTCCAAAATTGAAAATTGTGGAGAGAGAAAAAGCATTGAAAAGAATCTTACATGTTTAATTATGATCTTCTAGCTGAAAACAAAAATAGAATAAGTGTTTCTAGGAAATCAACCTTTGCTGGTTAGACTTTCTAGGTCACTGTAGCTTGATTCGCTCAAGCTTTGGCTTAATACACTTTAAGCTTTGACAAAATAGACCAAGATCTCTCCTAACTTAGGATGTATTCTTATACCTGAGTCACCAGCAAAGGATTCGTTGGTTTGCTTTGGCTTAGAAGTCTAAGTAACCTTGGTTTACACTACACAGTGTCATGAAAGATCTGTGAACTTGAAATTCAACCCTAGTGTTCATTAGGGAAGGTGGAGTCCTTACCTATGCATGCAAGAGGACTCTTTGTCCTAGTCTTTAGTCTTATGTTTAGGAGAAGGTCTTTCGACTAAAGTACTCATCCATCAAATAAGTGTGCTCTACCAAATAAAGTTGTCGGAGACATACTGACATTCATTTGTTCAAAAGAAAAGAATTTGCAGAAAAAGACATTCTTTAGAATAAGTATGTTCTCCAAGTCCTGTAAATATTTCTACCAAAAATATTTTCAGGGTGCATTACAAATACCTTGTTTCCACCAAATATTCTTTAAGCCACAATGCAATAAGACTTGGGTTTGAGTTTTCCTCATTTTTTAGAATCAATCCAAAGACATGAGCTAAAGGTAGGATCAACCTGGACTTAGAAAGAAGTGAAACCCTGGGATTAAGTTTTGAAGTTCACCTGGTTAGTCCTGACTTTCACTGAGTACAACCATAACCACTTAGCTCCTGAGCCTTGTAAAGCCCCCTGAGTCCTAGAAATCGCACTTAAGGTTTAAATATCAAGAGTCCTTATTAGTCGAGAGATGGTCTATGTCATATCAGTCTTAAGTTCTAGTTAGTCTTCCTAAGCGACTGGTTCTTACGATGTCTAAACATAAACACAGTTGGCTTTTCAGGAAAATTTTAGCTTAATGATCATCTCTAAACACTTAACAATTGAAAAAGGAAAATAGATATCTCATCACACTTACCTAGCTAATACTTAAATTGCTTTGCACTTTAATTAGTTGTTTGCTAAGGGACTGACAAAACCTAAGCATGGGGGGATGATGAGGTGTGGCTCATCATAACTAACATGCCCAAGTTAAGCTAGAAATTAGGTTAAACACTACATAATTAACATAAGAAATGGGTTAAGTATGAGAATTAATAGAAATGACCTAAAAGAGCAAATCAATTTTAAAAACACATAATTAAGTCATAAATTGAGATAATCTATTCAAAGTCTAAATTGTGAATTGAACACTTATTTAGGTTTAAAGTTCAAATTGAAAGTAAAATCAACTTTTTAAATGTTCAATTGGGCTTCAATAAAATTTGGTTTCATTTAGACATCATTCAGACCTTGCATTAATGGTTTTTCACTTTGATCCTGAGGTCATCCTGATTTCTTCACAACAAACCTTTGAAAGACCTTTCTGAAAGTCGTGGGGACCTATTTGTAAACTGTCATGGACTGCGCTGCTATGTATTTCTCCACTTATGGGTTTCTTTGCAAATCTTCTACCATTTCACCTTAAGGACATCTTTGCAAAATTCCAAATACACCTGCGGGTGGGTGAGTGCACTATTCACTTGCATGAACTCAAGCAATCGCAACCATCCATTGCATGCATCCTCAATCCATTGGTTGATCATGATTGAAGCTTCCCACGCTTTTGCGCATAGAGTCATCGTTCTCCACAGAATCCATCCAATGACAGGAAATTGATTTGAACCACCTGCGCGCACATCTCTCCTAAATCCATCGTCAAAGCCCTTAACACCTAATCCTACCTTATGGTGCCTTGATCCACTCACATGGCTACTTAAGGACCCCCTTGGCATCATGCGTAAAGGATCGACTCCCTCCCTCACTGAGTTGATCATCATCCACTCTCCAGTTCTTCTTCCTCCTTCGTTAGAGTCATCGGTGACAAGAGCGAGGCTTGGAGGACATCTAAGGCGCAACCCATCCCAAATGTGGAAGGACCAAGGATGGTCATGTGGGCTTATTTGTGGGAGATCTCGTAGTGTAGCAAGGAGGAGGGGATTTCCAGAGGTGTGGGTCTAGCTCATGAAAAGGTGTGTTATGACGACGGTTCTACCTTCGAGGTCCTTACACTAAAGGCCATATCAACAACCTCATCAACAGACATCAATTGGATGCCCTTACTTCATTTCCAGGAAACCAAACTCCAAAATATACCCCATCACAGCAACCCGCTGTGGATCCAGGGACCTCATTCTTTGTTGGAGATCTCCTCATCACCCTTCGTCACTACAGTGGCCAGCTACAGCACAAGCATCCCATTCTTCCTTTAGATTCGGATTTCCTTGCTTTCTAGAGTAACCAATGTAGCAATTTGTGTAATGTAGTTTAGTTAAAGTAGATTAGATGATGCATTGCGTGATGGACTAGCTTAGCTTAGAAGTAATTGTGAAACCTCACCCTCTTTAATCAGTCTAGATCAAAAGGTGCTTTCACCTCATTTAGAAATCATACAGCTTCCTCCTCATGATCATTTCACATTCGTTTCCTCGATTATTTGTTTCATACGTCACTCATTCCATACAACCATCATGAGATCTGAAGCTTTTTAGCTCTCAGAATTCATGGTGCGCTCAAACCATTAGAGGAGGGTTCATTCACTCATTCCACTTGAACACAAGAGCCATCCATGTGTGAAGTATTAGATCTGATTCACTTAAGTTATTTATTTGTGGTTTAAATGCCTAATCTCATATTTGACAGTTAAGTTGATTAAAACTGATTTTGATCAATTGAATTTGGTTTTCATGAGCTCAATTGGTTTGAACGATTGGGTTTGAACCATTTTTCACTTGCTTCTTTTTGCTAAGATGAGTTCTTACCTGATTTGAATTGTGAACTCTGACTTTTGGCAATTTAGTAATATAAGCCAAGGAAAATCAATGAGTCTGATTTGAGGTGAGAATAATGTTTTAATGGGTTTAAATGAATCATCTACTATCCTTGTTCACCATTCAATGGTGAATAGGAACTCTTGCTAGTCACATCACCTTAGTGACTCAAGAACAAAAACTCTACAACAAGGCAACATGGTTTTAATTATGAATGACATGGAATTTCATATTTGATCAGAGGTTCGATTTGATTTTTGATTGAGTTTCTTTCTGCCGATTCCCAGATTTTTTGAGTTTTAAATGATTTATGAGAAAGGGATTTAATTAGATCTAAAAAAATAGATGGATAAATCAAAAGGGACTAAGTTAATATATAATCAGTCCCAACATTGAGCTGAATTTTGAGCATCAGATTCATTAGGTCTGATCAGAGCTGTTGTAGCAGCAATCAACTGTTGTAGTATCAATGCAGCTGAAGTTAAGCTATTTGAAGTCTTTTACTCATCAAGACAGTAGCAGCAGTAGCACTTCATCTGCTATTCTAGCAGCTGCATCCACTGTCTTGGCTATGTTGAAGATGGTTTGAGCTGGATTTAATATGTAAAATGAGCTGATGTGTAGTATATTGATAGAACATCATATACAAGCTTTCATATATGATTCTTTGGTTCAAATTTGATCTGATTAGCATGTAAATGATGTTTTAAATTCTTTTATCAGTATATTCACGAGTATAAATGTCCAAATTGAGTTTCTCAATGAAATTGATGTGGGAATCTAGTTTAACACTGTAATGACCCAGTTCCCGAGTCCCTACGAGACACAAGAACCGGACCGACTCGACTAATCCCAAGACCTAGTCGTCCAACGAGGAAGTAACCAAAAGACAGTAAAATAAACCACATTCAGCATGAATATAACTAACAGTAAGAAAGTACAGCAGTAAGGAAAGAAACTACTACAGTAGGTACCACCACAACAGTAAAACAACATTTATCATATAACAAGAACTGCAGGTAAAGAAGGTACAGCGGAAACAAAAACTACTCACTAGAACAGAAACAAAAGAGGTACAAAAGGCTGTGGTAACTCTACTGGACCATACTCGGCCCAGCGTCCTCTGCAGCCGCCGACCCTGGCTGCTCAACACCTGGTCCTGAAAAAGGTAACGAGTGTAACACGTCAGCAAAACGCTGAGTAGAGTGGCAAACTAACTAAAGGCAACAATAGAGTGTACAGTAGCTGTTATGTTCTATTACTTCCTTTATTCACATCTTTCAATTTTTCTCACTATTTCATTTGTTTCTCAGATCCTTTACTTGATCTCGAATGTCCTCGTGGGAACGATCTTGATTGCAGTCTTTTCCAAAAGTAGAAGTAGCACGTGGTGCTCTCCTGGCCGGGAGAGTCCCCCGTGGTGATCCTACCCTCAATCAACCACCCCAAGGTCACTGACAGACGTAACGGTGACTACGGCACGCGCGATAAACGCACAGGTAGCTAGCCCGCACTGGCACGCGGTCAGTCGTTTCCGTTAACGGGTGCACCCAAAGCACAGCACGGAACCACGGCAGAGCCCTCTCAGTAACAGGGGTCCAACCCCTCCACAGTAACCAAACCGGGGCCTTTCCCCTCCACAGTCCGCGCACCCTCGCCTGACTACCCTGGTTCGCCCTGGTGGGCCTAACAAGTCGGTGAAGGAGGCTAGCAGAACCCCGGGGCCCGTGGGGTAGCTAGTACTCTCCTAACACTACTAGCTCTCCTCGGTACTACGTACATGAGGGCCAACAAGTCGGTACAGAGTGGCCAGTCCTAACCCCCGGGTCCCTGGGGCGGCTAGCTCAGCTCTGCACTAAACAGGGGGACAGTCGCTCTCCCTGGTACTCCGTACTCAAGGGCCAGCTCACTTCCCCAATTCTATTCCATTCGCTTTCCAGGAGTTCTACTCCTACTTCCCCGTAGGGTTCCAGAACATCTTATGTCTTACTTTCCAGTTTCACGTTCTTACAAACCATGATCCCAATCATGTTTCTTTATTCATAACAGGCAGCTGTGAATTCAATTTACAGGCAGCTTCATATATTCCTTTCCATTTTTCCAAGACTGCAGTATTATACATTCCACTAGTTTTTCCATCCTAGGATTCATGCCATATCCTAGGGTCTATCATACAATCTAGTTTTCCGGCCCTAGGATTCATGCAACACCTAGGAACTATCATTCCATATATTTCTGATTCCTAGGATTGATGCAATGTCCTAGGTTCTAGTTATGGTTTCATACTTTAACAGATTTTATTAATACTTAAAGCCACTCTACCAGGTACAACGGGAGTAATGGGGGCGTGATCGGGAATCCCGCGTGCCTCCGCGGCTCTCAAGACTGCAACCGAACGAGGTCCTATCACAAGGATCAAACACAAGGAGTGTCTCAAAACAGTGTATAGCTACTGTAGACGGGTAGAGGAATTAATTCTGAAAAGAACGCAACTTGAATCGCGGAAAACGGAGCCCGAACGGGCCCTAAACGGGTCGAAAAAGACGATACTGTGCAAAATCAGACGTCTGGAACTCCTTCCAGACGTCTTAAAAAGTGGATCAGAGAATTACCTGTTCAGCGTGGTTTCCCAGACGTCCAGAAGTCTGCGGGGACGTCTGCCCTAGATCCCAGACGTCCGATGGTCCCTCCGGACGTCTGGAGGTCACTCCCGCCGTCTGGTACAACTTCCAGACGTCGGATTCGCAAAGGATGGCGAATCAGCGAACCTGCGCACAGCCAACCCCCCCTCCCTCAGTACGGTCAGTCGACAAGAAGGAAGAAGAAGGCGGAAAACTCACCTTTCAGACGTCTGTATGATCTTACAGACGTCGACCTTGCCGTCTGGCTATCAACACAGACGTCTGATTCTGGAAATTTTTCCAGAATCAGGACCCTGCTCGGCCTCCGCTCGCGACGCCGCCCGCGTCGCACCTCATGCTCCTGCTGCTCAGACCGCAGTAGGTCCCTCTCCGCGTCGCTCCGCGCCCCCTGCACCCTCCGCCAGCCGGCCAAGCCGCTCCGGCGAGCTCGCCCTCACGGCAGAGATCCGCCCTCGCACGCCGCACCTCCGCGCTCACTGCGGCCGTCGCTGCCGCCCTCGCGTCCGCTCGCTCTCGCGCACAGGAAGGAGAAGAAGGAGGAGACTGTGGAGACGGGAGGGGAGGCGTGGCCCTTTTAAGGCCCCGCGAGGAGGAGAGAGGAGGTGGCAGGCCGCCTGCAGCCCCAGAGAGAAAAAGAGGGAATATGCGGTCTGCGCGCTCAGGCGCGCAGGCGACTCGCGTGTGTCGAAAATAACGGATTTCAGGACGTCTGGAAACGATCCCAGACGTCTGTTCAGACGTCTGTATGTGATCCCAGACGTCTGGACCGACGTCTGGGCCTCCTCCCAGACGTCTTAAAAGACGTCTGGGGCACGCATTCGTTACAATATAACAAACTCAAAGGAAGTTTCGTCCCCGAAACTTGCGCCAACTAGGGTGCGGGAAAAAGATGTCCAATAAACCATAACAAACTCAAAAAGGACCGAAGCCGGTCCGAAAAGACGTACCCGCGAAAAGCTCCGGGTACCGCTCCCGCATTGCCGCCTCAGGCTCCCAGGTAGCCTCCTCGTACCGCTGGCTCCTCCACAAAACCTTTACCAAGGGTACTTGCTTTCGTCTCAACCTGCGGACGGCTCGATCTAGGATCTGCACTGGCCGCTCGGGGTAGGTCAGGTCGTCGCTCACCTCGACGCTCTCGTGACTCAGTACGTGGCTGGGATCGGCTACATACTTCCTGAGGTTGGACACGTGGAACACGTCGTGCACACCAGAAAGCTGCGGGGGAAGGGCAAGTCTGTAAGCAATGGGTCCAACTTGCTCCAGGACCTCAAAGGGCCCCACAAACCTCGGCGCGAGCTTCCCCCTCACCCCAAACCACTGTAAGCCCTTCATGGGCGAAACACGAAGGAAGACGTGGTCCCCAACCTCGAACTGCACCTCTCTGCGTCTGCGATCCGCGTAGCTCTTCTGTCTGCTCCTGACAGTGCGGAGTCGTCTGTGGATCTGCTCAACTACCTCCTGACTCTGCCGGATCAACCTGGGGCCAACCTCCCACTTGGTCCCCACCTCAACCCAACTCAAGGGTGCCGTGCATTTCCGTCCGTACAGAGCCTCGTAGGGAGCCATGCCGATGCTCGAGTGATAACTGTTGTTGTATGCAAACTCCGCCAGGGGCAGGTGCTCCTCCCAAGAGCCTCTCCAGTCTAGTACACAGGCACGCAAAAGGTCCTCAAGTGTCTGTATCGTGCGTTCCGACTGTCCGTCCGTCTGGGGGTGGTAAGCCGTGCTAAACCTCAACCTCGTCCCCAAAGCCTGCTGAAACTCAGCCCAAAACTGGGACATAAAGCGGGTATCCCGGTCGGATACGATCTCCCGCGGAACTCCGTGTAGTCGCACCACATCACGGATATACCTCTCTGCCAACTGTGCTGGTCCCAAAGTGACTCGGATCGGCAAGAATCATGCCGTCTTCGTGAATCTATCCACTATTACCCAGACTGCGTCATGTCCTCGCTGGGTAACAGGTAAGCCCACCACCAAGTCCATGGTGATGCTCTCCCACTTCCATTCTGGTACTGGAAGCGGCTGAAGCGGCCCTGGAGGCCTCTGATGCTCGGCTTTCACCTGCTGGCACACTAAGCACTGCTGCACGAACTCACCCACATCCCGCTTCATCCCTCTCCACCAAAACTCGCGTCTCAAGTCATGGTACATTTTCGTGTTTCCGGGATGTATGGTGAATCTGGAACCGTGTGCCTCAGTCAGGAGCTCTCTCAACAGCTTCTCGTCTCTGGGAACGCACAACCGTCCCCTCAAGCGTAGCACCTGGTCTATGAAAGAGAAGTCCCCTGGGTCCCCTGATAGTACTCTATCAAGACTGCAAGTACGGATCGGCCATCTGTCCCGTGATGATGCAGTCTATCAACTCTGGCCTGGTCTGCCGTGTCACCGTCACTGCCCCACAGTACCCTCGTAACTCTAGAGGTCGCCAACTGCCCACCTCCTCCAAAAGGCTCCAACTCTGTAACTGTAGACTGGCCAAGCGTGCAGGCGCCTTACGGCTCAAGGCGTCAGCCACCACATTGGCCTTTCCCGGGTGGTAGGAGATGCTGCAGTCGTAGTCCTTCAGGAGCTCCAACCAACGTCTCTGTCTCATGTTGAGCTCCTTCTGGTCAAAAAGATATCTGAGGCTCTTGTGATCTGTAAAAATCTCGAAGGTCTCACCGTACAAGTAGTGCCTCCATGTCTTCAGCGCGAAGACAACAGCTGCCAACTCTAGATCATGGGTAGGGTAGGTATGCTCATGGGGCTTCAGTTGCCGCGAAGCGTAAGCGACCACGTGACCCCTCTGCATGAGCACACCTCCTAACCCCTGCAAGGAAGCGTCCGTGTACACAACGAACCCGCCACTACTGTCAGGGATGGTGAGCACGGGAGCCGAGGTCAACCTCTCCTTCAGCTCCAGAAAACACGCCTCACAGGCGTCTGTCCAAGCGAAAGGCACGTCCTTCCGGGTCAACTGTGTCATAGGACGCGCAATCTGTGAAAATCCTCTGATGAACCGTCTGTAGTAACCTGCCAGTCCCAGGAAACTGCGAATCTCAGTGACTGAACGCGGTCTCTCCCACCTGAGCACTGCCTCGACCTTGGCGGGGTCCACCGCCAGGCCGTCTCCAGAGATCACATGACCCAAAAAGGTCACCTCCCTCAACCAGAACTCGCACTTGCTGTATTTGGCGTACAGCCTGCGTCGTCTCAGAGTGTCCAGAACCATCCGCAAGTGCTGTCCGTGCTGCGTCCGATCTCTAGAATAGATGAGTACATCATCTATGAAAACCACCACAAACTGGTCCAAGTACGGTCTAAACACCCGGTTCATCAGGTCCATGAAAGCAGCGGGGGCATTGGTCAGCCCAAACGGCATGACCAAAAGCTCGTAGTGTCCGTACCGGGTGCGGAAAGCTGTCTTGGAGACGTCGGTCTCCCTGATCCTCAACTGGTGGTATCCAGACCTCAAGTCGATCTTGGAAAACACCGTGGCACCCCGCAACTGATCAAACAAATCGTCAATCCTCGGCAGCGGATATCTGTTCTTGATGGTGACCCTATTCAGCTGTCGGTAGTCCACACAAAGGCGTAGGGTCCCATCCTTCTTCTTCACAAACAGTACCGGGGCTCCCCAGGGAGACGCACTGGGCCTCACGAAACCTTTCTCCAAAAGGTCCTGCAACTGGGACTTGAGCTCTCGCAGCTCAAGCGGTGCCATTCTGTATGGCGCGGTGGAGATGGGGCTGGTCCCTGGTACTAGTGAGATCTCAAACTCGATCTCACCCTCGGGCGGTAGTCCTGGTAACTCGTCTGGGAACACGTCGGAGAACTCTCTGACCACCGGGATGCTCTGGAAGTCTGCCACGGGGCTGTGCTCTGCCACCACACAAGCTAGGAAGCCCTCACACCCCTGGCTCAAAAGTCTCGCCGCCCGAAGTGCCGAAATGCACCTGAAATCTCCGTCCACTGGTTGCCCGTGAAACTCAAAAGAAGGCAACTCCGGAATGGAGAAGACAATCTTCCTCTCAAAATAGTCTACCAAGGCGTGGTAAGCGGACAGCCAATCCATCCCCAGAATCACTCCAAAGTCCTCCATCTGTATCATAATCAGGTCAGCTGGCAGGCTATGTCCCCCGATGCTGACCTCGCAACCCGTGTACACCTCCTCAGCTACAAACAGCTGACCACTCGGACCTCTGATTACGAACGGATTCTCTAACAGTGTATAATCCTGGTCCAAACTAACTGCGAAACTGGCTGCGACAAACGAGTGCGTAGCACCGGAATCGAAAAGCATGTAAACGAGTCTGCCAGAAACTGAAACCATACCTGCTACCACGGATCCCGAAGCTCTGGCGTCCCTGTGTTAGGGCATTGATACGCCCCTCAGCTCTAGGTGCGGACGAAGCAGCCACACTCTGCGTCGGACGGGTAGGTGCTGGCCGGTACCCTCCTCGTGACTGCTGTCCTCCTCCTCGTGCCTGGGAACCGCGGCCTCCTGCACGCCCTCCAGTGCTCTGCACGGGAAGTATCTGCTGACCTCCTGCCCTAGATGGGCAGTCCCTCCTGACGTGGCCCGGCTGGCCACACTGGTAGCAGAGGGGAACCCGACTCCCGCCCTCAGTGAGTCCCTGCTGTCGGCTAGGCAGGGGTCCGGTGCTGGCGACTGGCCCCTGTCGAGGGCCCCCAAAGGCCACTGATGGCCCTGCACAACGTGACGGCTCTCCTGCGGACGTCACGTGTCTCCGTTCTCGCTGGCCCTGTGAGAAGTCTGGCTGAAAGGGCCTCTTCCGCCCACCGTCGGTCTCTCGCGTGGACGGGTTGGTCTCCTCGTAAGTCATAGCTGCCTCTACCACCCTCGAAAACGTCGGCAGCTTCAGGGGTTTGACATACCCCCGGATCGCAGGCCGGAGCCCCTCGGTGAACCTCCAAAGCCGCTCCTCCTCAGTGGCTACCGCTGTCGCTGCAAAGCGGGATAGCTCCAAGAAACGCGTGCGGTACGCGCTCACGGTCATCGTCCCTTGGCGGAGAGTGTGGAACTCCCGCCTCCTCTGGTCCTGCCATGTCTGGGGAAAGTACTGCTCGCAGAAGAGGGTGACGAACTGGTCCCACGTCAGCTCGTCCCTCTCCTGTCCCCGGACCGCCCTCCACCACCGGTGTGCCGCACTCTCCAGCTGGTATGTGGCAAAGGCCACGTGGCACTCCACCGGGGGGCGAAGGGTGTCGAAGATCTTCTCCAGCTGCTCTAGCCAGTCCTCTGCCTCGGTCGGGTCCTCATCCCCCTTGAAGGAGGGGGGCTTCAGCTTCCGGAACTGTCCGAAAAGCTCGAAGTGGCGCTGTAGGGGAGGTGCTGGTGCACCTCCAGGCGAAGGTGCCTCATGTACAGAAGTGTCGGAGGAAGGTGGGGGCGGCAGGGGCCCATCCCCTCCCTCGTGTCCAGCGCCGCGTCCGTCGCGTGGTCCCACAGAGGACTCCCCCTCTGCAACCCCAGGAGGAGGTGCTCGGGGCGGTGGGTGGAGCTCCTCTCGTACAATATCCCGTATGAGTCTGGCGAGGTCCTGGGCCTGGATGCCAGGGAGTGGTGGCTGGTCCACCGAGACGTCAACGACAGCACGTCCACCTCGCCGACCTCGCCCTCGGCCGCGCCCGCGGCCAGTCTCGCCAGTCCCACGACGAGGCATCTCCTGCAAGGAGACGCGAAACAAAATGGAAACGTCAAAACAGACGGTACCTAACAAAACTTCTAGGAGCTCATGTCAAGAGACATGTTGTGGTGGCTACTCTAGCTATAAACATGTGAATTGGTTATTTTCCAGTCAGTTGATTCACTTCTCGGGACGACCTTGCTCTGATACCATCTTGTAACGACCCGGTTCTCGAGTCCCTACGAGACACGAGAACCGGATCGACTCGACTAATCCCAAGACCTAGTCGTCCAACGAGGAAGTAACCAAAAGACAGTAAAATAAACCACATTCAGCATGAATATAACTAACAGTAAGAAAGTACAGCAGTAAGGAAAGAAACTACTACAGTAGGTACCACCACAACAGTGAAACAACATTTATCATATAACAAGAACTGCAGGTAAAGAAGGTACAGCGGAAACAAAAACTACTCACTAGAACAGAAACAAAAGAGGTACAAAAGGCTGTGGTAACTCTACTGGACCATACTCGGCCCAGCGTCCTCTGCAGCCGCCGACCCTGGCTGCTCAACACCTGGTCCTGGAAAAGGTAACGAGTGTAACACGTCAGCAAAACGCTGAGTAGAGTGGCAAACTAACTAAAGGCAACAGTAGAGTGTACAGTAGCTGTTATGTTCTATTACTTCCTTTATTCACATCTTTCAATTTTTCTCACTATTTCATTTGTTTCTCAGATCCTTTACTTGATCTCGAATGTCCTCGTGGGAACGATCTTGATTGCAGTCTTTTCCAAAAGTAGAAGTAGCACGTGGTGCTCTCCTGGCCGGGAGAGTCCCCCGTGGTGATCCTACCCTCAGTCAACCACCCCAAGGTCACTGACAGACGTAACGGTGACTACGGCACGCGCGATAAACGCACAGGTAGCTAGCCCGCACTGGCACGCGGTCAGTCGTTTCCGTTAACGGGTGCGCCCAAAGCACAGCACGGAACCAGGGCAGAGCCCTCTCAGTAACAGGGGTCAAACCCCTCCACAGTAACCAAACCGGGGCCTTGCCCCTCCACAGTCCGCGCACCCTCGCCTGACTACCCTGGTTCGCCCTGGTGGGCCTAACAAGTCGGTGAAGGAGGCTAGCAGAACCCCGGGGTCCGTGGGGTAGCTAGTACTCTCCTAACACTACTAGCTCTCCTCGGTACTATGTACACGAGGGCCAATAAGTCGGTACAGAGTGGCCAGTCCTAACCCCCGGGTCCCTGGGGCGGCTAGCTCAGCTCTGCACTAAACAGGGGGACAGTCGCTCTCCCTAGTACTCCGTAGTCAAGGGCCAGCTCACTTCCCCAATTCTATTCCATTCGCTTTCCAGGAGTTCTACTCCTACTTCCCTGTAGGGTTCCAGAACATCTTATGTCGTACTTTCCAGTTTCACGTTCTTACAAACCATGATCCCAATCATGTTTCTTTATTCATAACAGGCAGCTGTGAATTCAATTTACAAGCAGCTTCATATATTCCTTTCCATTTTTCCAAGACTGTAGTATTATACATTCCACTAGTTTTTCCATCCTAGGATTCATGCCATATCCTAGGGTCTATCATACAATCTAGTTTTCCGGCCCTAGGATTCATGCAACACCTAGGAACTATCATTCCATATATTTCTGATTCCTAGGATTGATGCAATGTCCTAGGTTCAAGTTATGGTTTCATACTTTAACAGATTTTATTAATACTTAAAGCCACTCTACCAGGTACAACGGGAGTAATGGGGGCGTGATCGGGAATCCCGCGTGCCTCCGCGGCTCTCAAGACTGCAACCGAACGAGGTCCTATCACAAGGATCAAACACAAGGAGTGTCTCAAAACAGTGTATAGCTACTGTAGACGGGTAGAGGAATTAATTCTGAAAAGAACGCAACTCGAATCGTGGAAAACGGAGCCCGAACGGGCCCTAAACGGGTCGAAAAGACGATACTGTGCAAAATCAGACGTCTGGAACTCCTTCCAGACATCTTAAAAAGTGGATCAGAGAATTACCTGTTCAGCGTGGTTTCCCAGACGTCCAGAAGTCTGCGGGGACGTCTGCCCTAGATCCCAGACGTCCGATGGTCCCTCCGGACGTCTGGAGGTCACTCCCGCCGTCTGGTATAACTTCTAGACGTCTGATTCGCAAAGGATGGCGAATCAGCGAACCTGCGCACAGCCAACCCCCCCTCCCTCAATACGGTCAGTCGACAAGAAGGAAGAAGAAGGTGGAAAACTCACCTTTCATACGTCTGTATGATCTTACAGACGTCGACCTTGCCGTCTGGCTATCAACACAGACGTCTGATTCTGGAAATTTTTCCAGAATCAGGACCCCGCTCGGCCTCCGCTCGCGACGCCGCCCGCGTCGCACCTCGCGCTCCTGCTGCTCAGACCGCAGCAGGTCCCTCTCCGCGTCGCTCCGCTCCCCCTGCGCCCTCCGCCAGCCGGCCAAGTCGCTCCGGCGAGCTCGCCCTCACGGCAGAGCTCCGCCCTCGCACGCCGCACCTCCGAGCTCACTGCGGCCGTCGCTGCCGCCCTCGCGTCCGCTCGCTCTCGTGCACAGGAAGGAGAAGAAGGAGGAGACTGTGGAGACGGGAGGGGAGGTGTGGCCCTTTTAAGGCCGCGCGAGGAGGAGAGAGGAGGTGGCAGGCTGCCTGCAGCCGTAGAGAGAAAAAGAGGGAATATGCGGTATGCACGCTCAGGCGCGCAGGCGACTCGCGTGTGTCGAAAATAACGGATTTCAGGACGTCTGGAAACGATCCCAGACGTCTATTCAGACGTCTGTATGTGATCCCAGACGTCTGGACCGACGTCTGGGCCTCCTCCCAGACGTCTTAAAAGACGTCTGGGGCACGCATTCGTTACAAACACTTCATTCATCTTTTATATGGTATGCTAGATAGTTCTGATTGTGTATACCCTTTGTTCGACCCTTTAGAACCCCTTTCTCAATCTTAGGTTTACACTTCTAAACATTCATCAAGGCCTAATTGGAGTTGGTTTGTAAGTAAATAAAATACATAAAAAATCATAAAAGGATAAAATAAACTTATCTTGAGTAAGATTAGGTATTTTTTTAGGTGTGTGCCAAGTTTCAAGGTAATCTGAAACACTGTCTTGGTAGAACATACCAACTGACGATTCAGTATACCTTGGAACTTAATAAAACACCAAAGTTGAAAAGGAACAAAAAGAAACTTCCATCTCTCATCTCACCCTTTCTCTCTCAACTCCTACTACTATAGATATAAAAACCATAAGAATCAAAAAACCATCAAAAATACCCAAAAATACCTTGTATATTATGTATATACTTGTAAATATAATTTAAACCTAAGCTATATATGTATATAGTATACAATATGTACAAAATGTATATACATAACTTATATATGTATTCTATATATTAAATTAAATATTTAGAATGATTTATTGTATACATAACTATATTGTACAATTATCTACTAATTTATATAAATTAATTATATAGCAACATAAGTAATTATACAAACCTATTTATATGTACATAATTGTACCTAATATTATACATACGTATTTAACTATATAATTTATACTGTATAATACCTGTAATTTAATGTAATTAAGTATTTATAGTAGGTAATTAAGTTATTACGTTAATTAAGTAATTTATTATCTTAAAATAAAATAAATTAGTAATTTCACTTAATAATGAAATAATTTATATTGTATACATATATAAGATTATGTTAAGTATTTTCAACCTATTTATACTATATTTATATAGTCTTATAGTATTTATACATTGTTTATGTACATATCTATCTAAAACATCTATTTAATTGTAAATAAATTAAAATAAAGTTTCAAAAATACAACAAAAATGTATAATAAATACTTTATTATGTAAATTAACTCTATATAAGGTCAATTGTATAGTTACTTAACCAATTTGTACTTTAATTAAGAAATTAAGCTCTAAATTAATGTATACAATTCATTAACATTAACTAATTTTCATATATAATTAGTTAAATTATTTTTATAAATTGATTACATAATTATGTAGCCCTATATAAGGTCTTTTCAAATGTATCACTTAATTGGAATTTGGATCCCATTTGAGCACTCAATTCGAGGCTCAAAGTGGGAATTTTAGCATGCACTGTAGCACTAAGGCGCGTTCAATTAGCGCTTAGAAAGGTGCCACATCGGTGGTGTGTGGACTATTGGAGCCATATAAAAGTATTTTGGTGAGATTCTCTCCCAGTCGTCATTGCATTAGGCACACCTCACCATTACACCATTACTCTGCTCTCTAATCCTACAAGCATATGATGAGCATATGTGAACAATAGCTGAATCGGGTTTGAATGAGAGGAGAGCCTTAAAACGGCTAAGTATCGTGAGAATGAAGAGTTAAAAGAAGAAAGAAGAAGAATGAGAGGAGAAGGAGAAAAGGATAACGACCGTGAATACGGCTAAGTGTTGGATATTTCCTGTGTGTGTCTACATGTGTATATATGTGTATGTATAAACATAGTATAGTGTAAGTATATACGTATGTACATAAATAAGGTATACGCATATGTTAGTGTAGATGTATATTAGATACTGTTTAAGTTCTTATGTATGTAAATAAACTAGAGCTTTAATGACAATTATATCCATCACTGTATATCTATTTATATGTTTGTATAGATAACTATTTTACCTTGGGTTATGTATATATTTTACTAAGGCTATACCAACGTGTATGTATATATATAGATCACTGTATATATAATATATGTTACTAAAGGTACTAGTATGTTAATATAATTTAGTAATAGAAGATATTAATAGCTATTTTTATACCTATACTTAGGTACTACATAATTAATATAGTGTAATACTAGCTAGTTTTTAATGCCTATTAGTTGTACATATGTTTAAAGCATTTTGGTGTTCATTAATTAATTCTTTTTGTACATAATTAACCAATTCATTCATTGTTTGATTCATTTATTCTTTTTGTAAATAAAACTGATATTTTTGGAATAAAAGAACATTTTTAGATTTAGAGAGTGATGTATATCAATAACTGCCTCCCAGTGAATGACCTAGAAACTAACAAGTAAAAATTGTAATTAAATAAAAGTGACGCGACATTGGTTTGCATTTGTGATAAATTTACTACAACGACACATAAAACAACATTTTTATCGTAGACAGATAGTCGCACATCAGGTATGATGAGAGACTCAAATGGCTCCTAATTGATCAATATTAGCTAGTTTTCCTAGTGAAATTACTAGTGAATAACATTATATTAGGGCTAATTATATAATTAGAGTGATAATAGCAAGGAACTTAATTATATGTTAAAATACCTAAATTAAGGAATAATAAACATTTATTTATGTTTAATTCATAATTAGGACTCAAACACAAGCATTTAGCCATATATATAAGTAGAATATATAACTTATAACATTTATAATACCTAAGCTGTTAATTAACTTAATAATGCTAAGTACTTAAATAAATATAGCTTAAAGGGGTAAAAATGTAATTTCATGGTATAAATATATTATTTATAGTATCTGTGATTATATAAAATGATGAAAAATAAATAATTTAAATTAAGCTTTAAAGCTCACTATTCACATTTAAGTCCCTAACTTCCATTGCAATTGGGTCCTTTTTATCACCCTTAGGTCCTTCAAATATTCCTTCCAAGTCCCTAGGTACTCTTCTTTTTCTCCTTTCCTTTCTCGTCAACGGCCAACGATGGTCGGTGACGAGAACTTTGGATCACCATCCATCCAACACCAAAACACATCCATTGATACCATTCAAGCTTCTCTTACCTTCCTCTCTAAATCCAATGGTCTAGATGAACCTTTAATCCTACTTTCCCTAGGTAGATAACCTCACCATCGCCAGAGACTATGATGGCAGATCCTATGAATCTTGATAGTCTCTGGACTAGATGCATCCCCCTAGACCTCCACCTACACTTATAAGTACTTGTTGACCTCTTCGATTACAAGGGTCGGCACCCTTCCCTCTTCTACTACCATAGTCAACGATAGGCTATTCTTCTAGGCTTCGACAACCTCTCAACCCCCTTTCATAGCATCTCCAGTGGAGAAGATTACCTCCCTCACCTCCTCTTCCTCTCCAGGAGTTGTAATAGAGCTCAAGAGCATCATCACTCTGATCTCAATGCCTCCCTTTCTCACTGGAAGTCAAACATTCTTCTTCCTATTCTCACCCTGTCAACGACAAGTTTCCTCATCCCCTTCATCAGGTAAGTATCCTAAGATCATTAGTTTAAGCTTTAGATTAGATTTAAGTCTTCAACTCTTAGGAGTAGGCAATAGGTAGATATGATTCCTCATCTCCTTCTCTGACTTCGGAGAGCCAATTCTAGATCATTAAACTCCCATTTGCCTTCCTAATCACTTGATCATCTTCTCTGCCACTTCACGAATCCATTCCACTCCTTTTACCTAATTGATCACTTAATTCGCTTAAACCAATACACCTCCACCTGAGTAGCTCCGTTGTCAATGGCAGAGTCTTAAAGGTAATCCCTTAATGCAGACTTCAACTGGATCAATTGATGCATCCCTAAGGTTCCTTATAACCTCAAGAATCTTATAAAATACTTCTGAAGCTAATCCATGGAGATTTGTTCTCCAATGTAATGCCAGCCTTCACTTGAGCTCCGGTGAGCTTCAACGATACTAAACCTAAGCTAATGCTTGTGAAATCTTCTACAGAGCTCCAGATCACTATTTTGTGATCTATTGATTGTATTTCGATTCTTTATTTGATGTTTAATTGCTTATATCAACTTGTTGGTCTCTACCTTCCTCGACTTCGGCAAACCTGAGGGGAAGTCCTCAGGTAGTTACAACTCAAGGAAATAGGTCAGGAAGCTTCAATAGCCCCTAGGGATTCTAGGTATGATCTTGGAATAGTCTTAGATTCATTGATTTGATCTGACGAACAAAGCCACATTTGACCTTAGGAGGAAAGGTTTGAGATCATGTATTGATTAATCAAAACATGATTTTTATGTGCTGAATGTATTCCTGAGGTTGATTAGAGTGAATCTAGATAGTTTATTTGATCAGCAATGCATTATAACAAAAAGTCAACCACAGGTTTTAGATGGTCAACCTAGATCTGTTCTCAAAGTTTTTGGCTTCAGAACTTGGTTTAACTATGGATTTGAACTCCTGGGACTGATTTGTATTCGATTGAGTTGATTTGGATGAAAGTTATTGATGTTTACACTAGTTTTATGTCTCTTCACAATTTGGGTTCAAACTGTGCTTCGGTAGAGTTCATTGACTTTCTAATGAGATTTCAACTCTAATTTAGCCCAAATCCATATGTTTTGAGCACCTAAAGTGATCTAGACTTGTTATAGAGGTTCTAATCTATCTTTCAGGTTGTTTAAACCTTTAATTTAGTGTTCTTAGCTTTCTATCTAAAGCTCTAAAGATCTAGAGATTTCCTAAGCTTTCAGGAACCTCTATATCTACTCCAACTCATGTGAAATGATCTCTTGTATTCAGTTGAGTCTTCAATTGAGTGAAAGACAAGGGTTAGATAGGTTTATTAAAGAATACACCTTTGCTCGACTGTAGCAGACACTCACGGCGTCAGGCCATGTTTAGGCTTCGATTCAGAGGATCATCTGAGATCCTCTGATCAAATTGATTAGTGCAATCAATAGTTGAACCCAAGGGCTTTCAATCAAGTCCTTAAGTTCATGATTTGGAGCTCTAAGTCAGCTAAAATCGAGTCTTAAATCTAACACTGTGCACAAAATGAAAAGGGGATAGTATAGTCCCACCTCGAGTAATGAGAAGCTGTTGAAACCATATATAAAGAATCGCTGAGTATGCCGAGCAGTCGTCATGGGCGCTAAGTGCACGAGCGAGCATGTGTACGCATGTGCCTGTGCATGTGATGATGTGGCTCTGGGAGATAGACCTTCGAGCGCTAGGTGGAAGGTCTAGATGGTGACACATGGCCTAATAATGGTAATGATCCGACCCTCTGGGTTGTTGATCCTCTAAACGGTCACATAAGCCATCTTGGCCTTTTATACTAAGGAGGAGTTAAGTTTGAAAATTTTGGTTAAGTGTTGAGAACACTTAGTAATTTCTAAAGGCTTGTGAGAAGGCACTGTAGCCTAAGTTGTAAATGAGAAAGTACCTTAGTTTATAATAAATGATGAGCATTAATTATGTTGTTATAAACAACATTATTTGTACGTTTCTTTTTACAATTCACTGCAAATATTTTTCTTTTCATTATTGAATGATTGCCATGCTCTTATTTTTCATTTGTATGCAATTATTCATATGGTTAACATATTGTAGTTAATTAGGAAGGTATTTAAATGGTTAGTTAATTATATAGTCAATTATTATGATAACTTTAATTATAACTATATCTATACTACATTATTAATTAATAGTATAATGTTAGTAATTTTAGGTACTTAGTGATTATAATATGTTTAGTATAATAGTTATGTTAATATTAAGTTTATTACTTAATTAAGTAATTATGCAATCTATTAGATTAATTAATTAAAATAAATAATTAATAATTACAAAACCTAAATATATATGTAACTTATAACTAATTTAAATAAGTAAAAAGAAAAGTTATGTATAGTAAGTTATTAAGTAAATTATAGCAAATAAATTATATTAGTTATATAATAGTTATGTATATAGGTTTAGTATATAATAGTTAGTTAATTATAGCAATTATTAATTAAGAATAAGAATTAAATTAAGAATAAATGATGAATATTATGCTAACTTGTTCTCTTAGCGAACGACTTGGACTTAATTAGTAAAAATTTATAAAATGTGGCAATTACCTTTTTCGCCATACTATAACTTAATGACTAACTAACTATGTAAGGTAGTTGTACATCATTTTCTTAGCATCGTTGCCAGGGAGGCAACTCACATAAATTATAGTCTCCATTATCAATTAATTTATTCTTGTTTTTGTATTTTTCATTCCCAACTTATTGTATTTTCCTTGTCTTCTTTTAGGTTTCTATCTGATAGGTACCTGGTCAAGAAGAAGATGGGTTTTCTGTTCCTGCATTTCTTGTACGGGTTTTCTGGCCAAGTAGTCTCCTATATAGAGTAAGATAACTAGATGGTGGTAGAGATGGAGTGTTTGTGGATCTAAGTCTGTGTTTAAAAAGTGTCGCGTTGCAGTATAGCTGAAATAGCATTCAAACAAATACAATTTTTATTACTCGAAAAGATTCCGAGGTCGAACATAGGGAGCAAATGGAATTCACACACTAATCTCAATAATTAATGTAATTTGAACACAAAATATTACTCAAAAACTAATTTGCAATGTACAGCATATGAGTATATGCAGAGTAAAAAGAACTTTAGACAAAATAATGCTTATTTGAATCACCAATTATAAGTCTAATACATAGAATAATTACTCAAATCTATTAAAGGAGGGAGTATGAAATCAGACATCGTAAATGACGTTTGCTATAGTATCCCTTTTTCTTTTCAAGGTCTACGTGCCTCTTCCTTCTTTTCTTTCTCTGATTCTTCCTTTCTTCTTATTCTTCTCTATTTCTGCTTTGCTCCTTCTTCTTCTATTCTTCGTAGGCCTTCACTTCTTCTTCCTTAGGCCTTCATCTCTTCTTCTTTTCTTCTTTTGCTTTTAACCCTGTGATCCACCTCTTCTTCTTCTTCACTTCTTCCTCAAGCTTTCTTCTCTGGCCTTTCTGCCTTCTGAATCCGACTAAGTGTCGAAGCCAAACTTCTTAGAGCAAAAACCCTCCTTCCCCCATGTAACTCCCCTCTCTTCTCTTTCTATTTCAGTCTCACTCTCCCAAAGCCACAATCGGTCAGATAATTGGACCTAGCGCATACCCGGGTCCAAGCTCACCAACGTGCGGTGGTGAGGAGTGCAGGTCAGGTTGGGTTAGGCCAGATACGCGGGGGAGGTGTCACGGACGAGGTCGGGTGAAGGTGTAGGAGGACCTCACCCTCAGTGATTGGAGGCAAACAGCCCCATTCACTTTTTCATAATATGCGGCGAATGTGACGGTGGTAGTGGCATTGAGTGACAGTAGCTGTGGTGACCGGACGGTGACGGGAATGGTCGGTGAGAGTGGGTTTGTTTGGGAAGGTGTTTGGGTGGATGATGAAGCAAATGGAGTGAGGGGGAATGAGCGGGAAGGTGCAGAGGAGGTTGTAGGGTGGTCGACGAGGTGGATGGAGTTGCGTAATGGTGGGAACACCCCACCGGAGGAGTCGCCGGAGATGGAGGAGATGAAGGTGTTTAGTAGTGTTGGTGGTCAATTTTAGGAAATAGAGGGGGAGAAAGTAAGGGAGATATGGAACCTAAGAACCTACTTCTAAGGATGAAAAGGTGAAGGGATCCTACACTGGTGTGGTTGCCTGACATGGGGAAGACGAACCTCCGTAGGAGAGGTGGATGCGAAGATGGGGAAAGAATGGTGATGACTGGTATTGCTCAATGCGGAGGACGGTGAGGAAGGTGAATCTGCCACTGGTTTTGTGGTCGGACGACGAGAAGAGTCGGAGAGAGACCGCCGGAGCTTGCGGAGACTTGAGGCCGAAGAGGAAAGAGGAAGAGGGGGAGTTCCGGTCCAATTTTAAGCTGAGGAGAACGGTTGAACCCTGGGGAGTCTTTTATAGGCCTTCAGAGAGGGTTTTGTGCTTGGAAGCTAGGAATGCTTGCCGAATTTGGGAGCTTCAAGAGACCCAAATCTCTCATGCATTCGCATGAGAGATTGGGAAAGAATCAGAGCATCTAGATGGGTTCATATTGGAGAGGATTACTTGGTGAATCTCCCTTCCAATTTTGGAAGGGATTCATCAATCAATCAGGGAGATATCTCCTGTCAAAGGTCGCCGGAGTAGGCTTCCTCCACGATAATGGTAGAGGGACCTAATTATGAAGATGACGAATAAGTTAGGGGGCTGAATGCAATGGTTTTTGAAAGTTAGGGGTATAAATGTAATCAAACAAAACCTTTTTGCAAACTACATCAAGACAAGTTCTCCTTAGGTCCAAATTTTGGTACAAACCTAATTTGGACCTAAGGAATCCAATGGTGAAGTTGGATTTTGTTTTTGACCACGTTTGACTAGGTAATTTATACAAAAACCCAAATTAGGGTAAATATCTGTCTGCAACTCCATTTTAGGTCAAGATGGGTTCTGATGGCCAAATTGAAGGTACTAAACCCTAGAGAATATTTTTATATGATTTTTAGAGGGTTTAGGTGAATTTTATCCTGACCAGAACCTTTGTTAATTAAGTGGGTCTATTTTTAAGGTTTCAAAAGTCATTTAATTCTTAAAACACACGCAAACCCTTTTCTATCTGATCTAACCCACTTGTTATCCTATTAAGACCATTTGACATTTATTCAACCCTTGAGAAAACCTGTGGTTGTACTGCATTGGTAAAATTATAATTTTAACCCTAGTTTCTTATTTTTCCCTCAGAATGCTTATGCAATGAATTATGACCTTCAGTTGGTTATGTAGGAGCATTTGCTGACTTAATTGGATCAAAAAGAGCTAGTTAGGGCTCATGATGGTGTTCCCCTCATGGAGGAAGGGGGCAAAAGCTAGGGTTTAGGAGGGAAAAGGAGTTGGCATAGAGGAAGGGAAGGGAAGGAGAGAAAGGAGGCAAGGGGGCAGCTAGGGTTTTTTTAAGGGAGATGAAGATGTGGTTGCTTGGAAAGGGGGTGGAAGGAATATATAGAGGGGGGAAGTAGGGTTGGCATGGAGGAATTAAGAAAGTGGTAGCTTGGAGGGAAAGTTAGGATTAGGATTACGATTGGGATTTGGTGGGATCTTGAAGGGGTGGTGTGACTTTTTAGGGGGGCTAGGTTCTAGGTGGTCCAATATGTGGTGTGTAATTAAGGGCTAGGGTTTAAGGTTATGTGGACCACTTTGTCAACTTCCAACTTAGCATAGGCACACTTGTAGGAAGAAACAAAGCCTCTTATTACTTGTGAAATAATTAGGCTTAATTAGGCATTCCTACTCTAAGATTTTTGCATGCACTAATACATAAAATTACTCTAGTTCTAATGCAATTATGCTACAAAATTAACATAACTAAGCATGATATAACATAGTTAAGTATGCTCATCAAGACCTTCAAAGCACAACTTGTGGCCAAAGGCTACGCCCAAAAGAAAGGGGTTGACTATAAGAAAACCTTCTCTCTTATTGCCGTACTTGAATCCATTCGGATACTGCTAGCAATAACTGCATACCATGACTATGACATTTACATGGAATAACCTAAGGGTTTCTGAGTACATGGTTGGAAAAGAAAGGCATGCAAGATCAAGATGTCCATTTGTGGACTTAAGCAAGCTTCTTGTATCTGAAACATCTGTATTAATGAGACTATAAATAGTTATGGATTCCGTCAAAATCCAGATGACCCGTGCGTCTACAAGAAGGTCAGTGGGAGTGCTATCACAATTCTGGTGCTATATGCAGACAACATCCTACTCATTAAGCATAATGTAAGAATGTTATCCAATGTTAAGCTTCGGTTACCCCATAACTTTGAGATGAAAGATCTTAGGGATGCCCAATAAATACACATTTATTCAAGATAAAATGTCTATTTATGCAAGTTCCTAAGCTTAACATTGCATTTGACATTATAAATATTGCATATCATGCATCATTCTGCATTTAGAATAGTCTATATAAATTATAGGTTAATTCTCTTCTTTTTGTGGCCAAGAGAGAAGATTTATTTCAGGGCCTTGGATTGAAGATCTGACTGTACGGATCTGATTAGGACGACAATTGAAGTCCAACACCTCTAAAATCATCTTGATCGGAATCCCATAGCACCTTATGCAGTTCAAGGAAGATCAAAGGCCAAGGGCAAGGTGGCACCAATATGAACATCAAATGCCAAATTCGACCACACGGATAGATCCAAATGGTCGATCGCAGCCCAACAACGCGAAAGTTGACCGAATCCTATGTCCGTGGCACCACCTACAAAGAAAAGAAGATGGATGCACCACAATGGTGCCACATGGTGCCATCGCAGCCGTCCAAATCCGTTCAGGCCCCTCCGCTCATCAACTTGCCATCTCCACCATCCAACAGTTGAGAGCTCATGCCATCAAACCTCTCCACTCGACAATTCGACATAACGGCATAGTGGTCGCAGAGGGAGCTCTCAAGCCACCAGCGTGCATTAGAAACCAGTCGCAACACCTGATTTTAGGAGCATGAGAGCAAATCGATTGCATCCATTGGATGGCCATGGAGTGGCATCGACTTCACCACGTGGTGCGACCCTGTGCACTAGATGAGCTCGACGCATGCACGCACGCAATCACGCACGATTGTGCGTGTGATTGTACGCAGAGCTAAGGCACAATCCTAGTGCTCGACCAGCACATTATCCAGACCCTTCAATGACAATCTGATGGTGGGCATGTGCGGCAGCTATGAGTACGCGAGAGCCAACGGGTGCGTGAGCTAGGATCTTCGGCGATGTTTGAAGTGGACCTACAATGACGAATTTAATGTCGCTATTGACCCATGAAAGAATTTTCCCTCCTCTCCTCCACTATGAAAGGACCACCACCCCTCCCATTCTTCTAGATCTCTTCCTCTTCTTCCCTCACCTCTTCCAAAGCTCTAAGGAGCTGGTCCCAAGCTTAGGATGCTCCTTAGAGTAGAAATGTAAAATATTTTCCTGTTTCTCACACCCTTTCATGGACCATCCGTTGGCCATCCTCTCACCACATTTAGGAAGCAGATACTCACTGCAAAGTTGACCTGCCCCGTCCTCCTTCCTTTGACTTCGTTCTTCTTCGTCAGCCTCTCACCACCTTCATCCAAGCACCGTCAAAGCAAGTCGCCCTCTAAGTAATCGTTGAGGGGGATTCTTCTCATATATCTATATCTTTTATTTGCTTTCTAGTGTATTTGTAATTTCTCCCTTGATTATCTGTAGCAAACTTTAGTTAGATAAATATTAATATTCCATCTCTCTCTCTCTCTTATTTTGCAAGTAGATTAGCTAGATATTATCGACTTGATCTCTTGCCTTATAAAATACCAAAGGAATTAGAAAGCCCCAAAATACCAAAAACAAATAAAAGCAAACACAGATTTACTAAATCTAACGTTCGCCTCCTCGTGTTCGACCTAGGGCTCACCCCTAGCTTCGATTATAAATTTTATTAGGTAGTGAGATTTTGACATATACTACAATGCATATTTTCGACACTCGATTTCTCACCAACCATTTTGTCACCATTTCCATGGTGGCAATGCACTTTGTTTTTTCCTGCGTCTTCCACCTTACCTAACTTTTTAGCTCATTTTTCTGCTTTCTTTCTGTGATTACAAGTACTCTCCCAAGGCTAGCCAAAGTGGAATAGATCGAAGTAAAGTACGGTTAGAAGGTTCTGTATGTGTATTCCCCCATTCCCCACACCCTAATTTTCAGTTCTCCACACTAATAAATCAAACCCAAATCGACTTAGGTGCTTGCATAAACCATAGGTTAGAAATTGGATGTTTGAATATCACTCCACTAACCTCACCTCTCACATATATATATATTATTTATCTAATTGTGGGACATAAATTAAAATCTACCCACCGTACACACCCACAATTTCTCATCCTAAGGCGCACAATCACTTTAATTCTACCACTTAACCAGGATCTGACCTGTGGACTGATGTGCCGATTTTTGCTTTCGATTAGGATGATTAAGATGATTTGTCATTGTATTTTAAAGTGCTGGAAAATCAACTAATCAACAATTAAAATAACCACTCAATTAGAAGCAAGTCGTATCCACAGAGAGGCAATGGCCTATTTAAACTCGCAAGGGTTAAAAGCAAATGTCCACGATTAATTTCCCTAAGAAATTGAATCAAAATCGCCTTTAGATCAATGTAACAATGATTAGATAAGCTGATTTTGCATTTACGAGAAATAGGGAGGTTCTTTGCATAAAATCACCATAATAAAATAATGATAAATCAAAAATTATTTTTATGGCAATAGCATGTAAATGTAAAATTAATACGAACCAAAATAGGGGATTCTTCCTCTCTCCTCCTCGTGCACGAGAGAGAGGTACGTTGGAGGAGCTCTTCTGGGAATAGGTTGGCTAGAGAGAGGCCTTCGCAATGGTGGTCGTAACGAAGTACGAGGCGGCTGGAGTCGATGATGGCAAGGAGAGGAGCAGTGGCGGTCGGCAGTGGATGCAGCTCTCTACTGCTGTTGGTGTGGTGCTCGCGAAGGCGCTCACGCAAGGGACGTCAAACACCTACGCGCTTACTAGAGGGGGCGTGGAGGCATGCGTGGGCATTGCAGATGCATGCGGGCATTGCAAGCCACACGTGGGGAGGTGCTGAAGGACGCAGGTGTTGCTGCGAACTGGCGGAGGTGGTGCTGCACACTGTTGAAGGGGGCACGGAGGTGCTGGCGGAGAGCATACAGGTCGTGCGCGTGTGGAGGAGAAGGCACGACTGCTGGAGGTGATGCGTGCTGCTGCTGTGCACGCGGAGAGGCACGACAAGAACTGCGGTTGGGCGGTGCTGCAGTTGGTCACTGCGTGGGTCTGAGAGGGTGCGCGCGAGCCGTGCGGGTGCGTGCAGAGGTGCTGAAGGCGCGGACGTGCGAGGCTGGTGGTGAGCTGGAGCTGTTGGCGTTGAAGTGGAGGAGATGGTGATGGGTTCTTTTTTTGGTGGTTCACGAAGAGGGTAAGAAAATGAAGTGTAATGTGGAGGTCAAACGTCTGGGATCATTCCCATACATCTTAACTGGCGCGGGGGCGAGGAATTGGAGGTGGTTGCTGGTGATGGTGGTGAGGGTGATACCGCACGCTATTGTTGCAGCGTGGAGGGATGCACACTAAGGTGCTCATAGTAACGCAGTTGCTCTGATTTGGCAGAGCGTCCTATCACGACGCACGCCTACGGTGGTGGAGCAACTGCCGTAATCGAGGCCGGTGATGGTGAAATGGAGAAGCTCAAAGGCTTTTGCACAATGGTGGGTCAAGGATAGTGGCCTCTGTGCTAAGGATGCAGGAACCCTTCTTTTATGCTACAAGAGTGCAGGTGCAGACAAATGTTGGTTGAAGAAGAGGTGAAGCGATGCAGATCGTGGGAACAAAGATCCACGATTGTCGCTTGTGCATTTAGCTGGTGCAACTCTCCTGCATGCATTCGTTGGAGATAAAATAAAGAAATTAAATGAGGATTATTTATTTATAAGCCCTTAAAAGAAATGTGAAATAAAATAATGCATGTAATGCAACCTAAAAGATTAACTATTCAAATGCATGATATTCTAAATGAATTCTAAGTATGAATGCAATGCATGAAATATGTAAATAAATGAATAATTAGACTAATCTATTTACATCTTATTGTATGCTATTTATATGCCAATATTAATCTAATTTCTAGGCATTTAAGTAACTACTTAGCCCACAATTATGGGCTCATCATGGACCCGGCACACTTCAACTTAATACACATAAGTGAGTAGAAATCTGATTAGGTTAAGACATTGTGTGCCTTAATCTGTGGTGCGAATACACCAATTGATTGAGCTATTTGGGCCGCATCACTTAAGATAAAAAAAATTGATTCATTCAATAGCTTGCTCTCTAGGGTTGCTTTTATGGCTGAACTAGGCACTCCACATTATTTTTTTATTTTAAAGGAATATATCATCACCTATGATTTCAAAACTCGGAGTGCTCTACTGAACCTGAAGATTAAACCCTAAAAGCTACTAAACAAGGTTGAATCCTAAAAGATACATCATCAAAACCTTATTTCAAAACCATGGTTGTGCATACACACACATATTAATCGATTTTTAAGGGCACAACCCATCTAAAGGGCCCATCACATTCCAAGAGCACAATCATCCCAAGCCTAATTAAAACTGAGTAGATGTTGGCCTTAAATATTAACTCGCTCTTTGGGACTCCAACTGAGATTTTTTTCGATTAATCTGCTTCTACCGATCCATCTAATGTCTAGCTAGGGGAGTAGTGTCAAACGATCACGATTGGGGGTATCAAAAGAACTAGAGGTGCAAGCCAAAGGAATAACCTTCCCCCCAATCCCTCCCTCTAACTAGTTGGCTTGACCAAATAGAAGTAGAGCAAATCGTTTCTTTCATCTCAATACAAGTTCTGAGAGTCTGTAGGTCTTTAGGCTACCTACTTAAGGACAGGTTTGATTTGGTTGTACTCCAGGGCACCTTTCTCTTTTCTGCCTTCCCTCCTACTTCACCATGTATTCTTCCACATCACACTCGCACTTCCAATCCTACCCTCCTACCACCACTTATCCCGAAGATAAGTATTATTTCGACCCGACTTATGACTACCCAGCCACTAGTCAGGATAACTTTTATTGGGAATACAATTCCAGACCTCAATGTCCAGGACCTAACCCTAGACATCATGATTATGATTATTATCCTTTCTAGAGCTACACTGATTATATATCACCACCCTCTTATGAACAAACCAACCTGATCTACAAACAAGAAGGATATGATGATTATAATACCAACCCTCCCCAGAATTTTACTAAATATAGGTCACACCCCTTAATGAACAACCTAAAATGGCCTATTATTAGGGAGGACCCGACCCCTAGAACCTCAATTCCTTGACTCCCCTAGATTTAACCCAATCCTACCCAACCCTGAACCAAACCTTTCGATTCAGGTGAACCAGTCCCAAGATAGGGTGTTGGCTAACTTGAGGAACACCATACTATCCTTGGAAACTCAGCCAATGCCCTGCACTGAAGCATTGGATTCTGTGATCAA
This sequence comes from Thalassia testudinum, assembly GCA_037157565.1. NCBI lineage: Eukaryota > Viridiplantae > Streptophyta > Magnoliopsida > Alismatales > Hydrocharitaceae > Thalassia > Thalassia testudinum. The sequence continues at coordinate 1,591,100 of JAZHRO010000056.1, forward strand.
AATGATCGATGAGCTTAATAGTTCTTTATTGGATTGGCTCTAAGATGTTGAGGATAAGGGCCCAGGCAGGTTTTTACTTGGGAAATTGTCAAGACTTAGGATGAAGTTTGTGCTTGTCCTAGTTCAATCTTGGGATGATTCTCAGGATGAACCCCCTTCAGGAGAGCCAATGTTACAACCTGCTCAGGCACCTATCGGGCGGGACACATTTTATGAGACTAGAGATGACCAGGTTGGTTTGGAGCAACCGATTGAAGATGATGTGGTTTCTCACTCGAGATCCCCGACCCAAGGAACGAGGAAAAATATGTCTCTATGGACCAGGAAACGATATATAATTTTGAGACATATATAAATGAGGATCAAGAATTCTTTGATTTTATGGGTGAAGAATCTTTAGGTGAAGTCTCACTTGAGCTTAAGGAAGATGATTTTAGTGAGACAAATGGGCCAAAGGAACTTGATCAATCATGTGATGCCCCTATAATTGAGGAATTTGATTCGGTTGGGGCTAACTTGGAGGATAAAAATCTTGATTTGATGGAAGATTCAGTCAATAGCTCCATTCCTCAGCCATACCCTGAAGAATATGATGATCTTGAAATCACCAAACCCAAGTCAATCTTGATTCATCCACAATTATTGGACTTGGATAATTTAGATGGGGTGAATAACATGCTAGAGGTCCCAAAATATGAAATTATGATTGTGGAGAATAGGAGTATGGAAATGAAAATCTGGGAGGCTAATTTTGAGGGAAATAGAGTTCTTGATCTAAGGGTTCTTTTGTGTCTGAAACCACCAACCTTCTACCATGACCTTTATGACATTTTTGACTCTGAGGAGGTGAAACCCAAATATGGAATAATGGACTATCTTCTTGAGTAAATTCCAAGCGAGCAAACATTCCTATTTGCTTTGATCTCCCTTTTGTCCAAACATTTAGATTTGGGTTGCACGCTCCCAAACTGTAGACCCAGCCCCACAAGCAAAAATGTCTTTGGTTATGGATTTGTATTATTCAAAACCATAGAACCACTCAACCCTAGGGCATAGGTCTACACCATAATCTGGTCCACATCTATGGATACCTACTAGCAGTTCCTAAGATCAATCTTCTTATTTTGATCTTGACCTGCACCTGTGAATTCTTAACCTCTTCTTTATTTGTATATATGCTTGACTAAAGGCACTAAACTTAGCATGTGTGTATATTCCACTTTCTCTGTAGATCTGACCGGATCTATCATGAAATTCAGGAGATATAATATTTATTCTGCCCTTTCCAGGTCTTTATTTTTACAATGAGGACATTGCATCAGTTAGGCATGGGAGGGTGGATACCTAATCCTAAAAATATTTTGCTAGCTCCATAGAATTTCTTTTATTTAAAAAAAAGAAAAAAATAGAATTAAGAGAAGAGAACTTAGGCATTAGGAGTTATTAACATTAGGAAATGATACGATAGGACCTGAACACTTAGACTCTTCAGGTCATTGGGCTTAATTTGCCTGGGGTCCACTAAAATGTGGGCATGTTCTTAAGTCTTTGCCATGTTAATTTTACTTTAATTTAGCTAATAAATTGGGGTGATAAGTATGCAACTTATCAATCCGCCCTCTGATTTGAGGGGACTTTAAATCTAATGCATCTACACACTATTTGCACTAACTCACTTCTTGGCGATTTTTATGGGAATTAGGTAGCTAATGAACTTTCTAGGATAGTATGGATGGCAAGTTATCATGGGTAACAACCCATTGGCCGATTGTCGAGAGGCCAGCTACATGACCATTCTCTTTCAACTACCTTTAGGTAAATCTTAGACTAGAGAAGCCACCTACTCAGAAAAATAAAATAATAATAATAATACTCAAAAAGAAAAACAAAACAAAACAAAGAAAGAAAAAGGAGAAAGAAAAAAGATAAATATGCCATACTTCACCGCACGAGTATGGCTGGCAAGTTGCCGTGAGTTTGACGTCCCATTGGCTGGTTGTCTAGAGCCTAGCTCACAAAAATGCACAAATAATTCCCAAACAATTAGGGAAGAAACAGGGAAGTAGAATAAACCAGGGAGATATACACTAGGTTTGCCCTTGTGTTGACCCCATAGAAAATAAAGTAGGGAGAAAGCTACCATCGGAAAGATAAACCTTGAGGTAGAATTTTTAGGTAACTTAGGGTCATAAAAGCCTAAAGTCCGTCTTAACTGCCGCTTAGTGAGTCTATCAATTTTGCATAAATAAGATGCTTAGAACCTCGAGTTTTTTTCCAATCTTGGGTGGGTTGAGTAGCCGCAGAAAGCTACCCCGAAACTCAACTCAAAAATCTAAAAAAAAATTAGAAAAAAAGAAAAAGCAGAAAAAATGTATCTTTCCTTTTCGAAATAAGGCGAGGACGTAGACGATCTGCATTTTTGTAGGCACCCAGTCGCTGTTAAGTCTTCGTAATTAGGTCCTTGGTTGATTTTTCTAGTGTTAATCAAGATATTTTGCCTAAGTAATTGGAACTTAATTCTATCTATACATAGTACTTAGCTTAATTTTGCTAGAGACTAGCAAAAGATAGGCATGTGGGTATGATAAATACACATTTATTCAAGATAAAATGTCTATTTATGTGAGTTCCTAAGCTTAACATTGCATTTGAAATTATAAATATTGCATAACATGTATCATTCTACATTAAGAATAGTTTGTATAAATTATATGTTAATTCACTTCTTTTTGTGGCAAGGAGAGAAGGAGAACTATTTTGGGGCCTCGGATTGAAGACCCGATTGTACAAATTTAATCAAGATGACGATCGGAGTCCAACGCTTCCAAAATTGTCTTGATCAGAATCCCATAGCACCTTATGCAGTCCGAGGAAGATCAAAGGCCAAGGGCCAAGGTGGTGCCAATCCAAACCTCAGATGCCAAATTCGACCACACGGATGGATCCAGATCATCAATCTCAGCCCAACAGAGTGAAAGTCAACCCAATCCAATGTCTGTGGAGCTACCTACAAAGCAAAGAAGACAGATGGCCACAACGGCACCACGTGGCTCCATCGCAGCCATCCAAATTCGCTTAGGCCCCTCTGCTCATCAGCTTGCCATCTCCAATGCATTATCTTGATCCTTTGATCTCCATCCGATGGTCAAGAGCTCGAGCCATTAGACCTCTCCACTTGATAATCTAGCATTATGGCACAGCGGTCACAAAGGAAGCTCTCAAGCCACCAACACACATTCAAAAATAGCCGCAACACCTAATTTCACGAGTGCAGGTGTAGATCGATTGTGTCCATTGGATGGCCATGGACTGGCATTGACTTCACCACATGGTGCAGCCCTATGAACTGGATGAGCTCAATGTTTGCACATACACGATCATGCGTGATCGCGTGCGCGATTGTATGCAGTGCTAAGGTGTGATACGAGCACTCGACTAGCACGTGATCCAGACCCTTCAATGACGATCTGATGACAGGCTCGTGCAACAGCTGTGAGCGTGTGAGAGCCAGCGGGCGTGGGTGATTGGACCTTCAGCAACATTTGAGGCAGACCTACAGCGTCAACTTTAATGTCGCTATTAACCATGAATGAATTTTGCCTCCTCGCCTCCACTATAAAAGGACACCACCCCTCCCATTCTTCTGGATCTCCTCCTCTTCTTCCCTCACCTCCCCTAAAGCTCTAAGGAGCTGGTCCCAAGCTTAGGATGCTCCTTAGAGTAGAAAAGTAAAATATTTTCTTGCTTCTCACCCCCCTTCGTGGAGCATCTCGTGGTCGTCCTCTCATGACATTCAAGAAGTAGATCCTCACTGTGACTCCATCTTGCCCCATCTTCCTTCCTTCAGCTTCATTCTTCTTCGTCCAAGCTCTCACCACCTTCATCCAGACACCGTAAAAGCGAGTTGTCCTCCAAGCAGACGTCGAGGGGGGTTCTTCTCACCTTTCTCTATCTTTTATTCACTTTCTAGTGTAGTTGTAATTTCTTCCTTGATTATCTATATCAAACTCTAGTAAGATAAATATTGATTTTCTCTTTCTCTCTCTCTCTTATTTTGCAAGTGGATTAGCTAGACATTATCAACTTGATCTCTTGCCTTATAAAATACCAAAAGAATTACAAAGCCCCGAAATACCAAAAACAAATAAAAGCAAATGTGGATTTATGAAACCAAACGTTCACCTCCCTGTGTTCATATCGAGGTTCACCTCGAGCTTCGGTTATAAATTTTATTTGGTAGTGAGATTTCAACATATACTATGACGCGTATTATCCACATGCGATTTCTCACCTGACCAATGCCTCTTATATCTTGTTTCTAAAAATGTTCATAAATAGGGGAAAGAGGATATTGGGATTATCATAAGAGGGATACATAACTAAGTACTTGAAGAGATTTCATAAGGATAACTCTAGGAAAGCTTTTCTCCCTATCTGATATGGAGTTCACCTGTCAAAGTGAACGCCTCCCCAAACAATTAAGGAAAAGAAGGCCATGGGTGGATGTCCATATGCCTCCACAGTAGGCAACCTGATGTATGCCATGCTCCATACATGACTAGACATCTATCATGCAATGCGAATGGTAAGCTATTACCAGTTCAACCCAAGACAAGAGTAGTGAATTACTATCAAGAACATACTAAGTACCTGAGAAGGAAAAGAGACAACTATTTAGTCTTTGGAGATGGGGATCTCCAAGGTTAGGGTAGATCAACACTGACTTCCAATTAAACATTGACATTAGAAAGTCTACGTCAGGGTTCATTTTCTTATTGAACAGTGGTTTTGTGAGTTGGAGATGCAAGAAGAAGAATGCCATGGCTAATTTAGCAACTAAAGTTAAATACATATCTACATTTGATGTTGCGAAGGAGGCAGTGTAGATATGCAAGTTCATTGAGGAACTTGTATAGTTCCCTCAATACAATCACCAATTCAACTGCTGTGTGACAACATGGCTGCCATTTTGCAACCGAAGGAGCCTCGCTCTCACTAGAAGAGCAAGAACATTGAAAGGATGTTCCACATCATCTAGGACATCACCAAGCATGGTGGTGTGATCATCACAATGGTGGCCTCTGCAGATAACATTTCCAATCTGCTAAGGCCTTGACTAGAGTGTCTTTTGATCAATACATTTATAGTATGAGGTTGAAGAGGTCTTAGAATGGCTCTGAGGACACGTAGGAGTTTGTTTGATTTTGTATGCTCTGAGTGAGCCATCCATGTTATGTAATAAAATTACATTTACATCTGAATAAAGAATTTGACTATTTTTTTAGTAAATGAGTTGGGTCCCTTAGTACGATTAGGGTTACGTACATAACCAGAGTGAATAAACCTAATATGTGTTGTTTCAAAAATCTAAACAATTTAGAGGATTCAATAGCACATCAAGAAATCATTTGATTCAATTAATTATTTTTGGTCTAAGTTGGGATGGCAACCTTCTCTAAAGGTCGTCGCCTGAATGATATTTTTGAATGGAGATTCAGGAATCATCACATGGTTCAGGTTAGGAAGTTAACCTAATAGAGCAAGAGATAACAAAAGTCCTTTTCTAATGCTATCATAGAGAAGGCATACACTTAGACCTAAGACAGATATGCGTCTCTGATTGCGTAGCAATCATAGGCCTTAATTGAACTAAATTAGGCTAGGAATTAGCATAAGTTAGGGTAATTATGCATAAAATAATGTTATAATGTGTTGATTAAGTGTATTATGTCAATTGCAAGCAATAAGCTGATCAGGAGCTAGATCTAGAATTGGATCTGGAGTAGGATTTGAAGCTGGATCAAAAATAACGGGTGTTGCAGCAAAGCTGGAGCAGAAGACTTAGATTAGATGTAGGAATAATGATGTAAGGGAGTCAAGGTTTGTTATTCTATTAAGTAGGAATAAAGCAGTAAAATGTGAAGAGCTTAGGTTCATCCTAGCCCTAGGATAGCCTAGAGACTTCCCCAAGCCTTAGTCACCCTTAGATTAGGTCACAACACCCTAGGAAGGCCCAAAACCCTAGTTCTAACCCTTATCTGGACGTCCAAATGAATTATAGGACGTCCAAAACCCTTAGCCAACTCCCGCACACCTTAAACCCACTTCTGCAGTGTTATTGGACGTCCAGACACTTGATTGGACGTCCAAACACTTGGTCAAGCATCCAATTTCTACAGAATACCCAAGATAGAACCTTGAATCCTTCCTGACTCTGATTGGACGTCCAAAAAACAAGTTTGGACTTCTGATTTTTGAGTATAAGACGTCTGACACTATTATTAGATGTTTGATGCTACTCTCCAGTTCCTATTTTGAGATTCAAGCCTTGATCTTGGATCTCTAGGTCCCTAAACCCAATTCCAACCCCATAGGAACCTAAATTAAGGTGCCCTAACCTTAGTACATCACCAATAGACCTCCCTAAGGACCTAATTAGGTCCTCACTAAACCTAATTGACTTGGATCTTAATCAATTCCATCAGCCTATTCAATTGGACTCATTAAGTCCAATTGAGCCCTGATCTCAACAAACACTGTCCAATTGGACTCAGTGAGAGTCCAATTGATCTAGACCTAAATTAATTGAGTTTTTTTACTCCCAATTAAATTTCCACACACCCAATTAAACTTGTATTAAGTTTAATTGCACTTTACCTTAGTGAATTAGGGTTTATAACCCTAATTTGAGACATACCTTGACCTAAACCCACTAGAACCTAACCTAATCAACCTAGCCACCTAAGTTTCGATCCACACACACCATCCACACAAAAATACCTAGCCTAGAGTTTTCTAGAACTCTCTACCATGTGTGGTTGCCTTGGTTGCTAAAATTAGCAACCAAGAGCCCTTCAATTTTTAGATCCACATATGGTGGATCTAAAAACCACCATCCATCCTCTCTCTCTCTCTCTCTCCCACGAGCTCCCACCATAGGTCTCTCTTGAGAATTCCATAATTCTCTAGAGAGCTTCCCTTAAGTCTATAAAAAGACCTGAGGGGTGGCCATTTGCACCCATCCACTTTTTGGCCATACTTGCTTGGCTCCATCCACCTCCACTTAGGCTAGCCACCACCATCTCCACTCCATCTCCACGAGCTAAGCACCACCATGAAGGACACCATTCCAAGATGCTGGATCACTCCTCCAACCTCTCTCCAAGGGTCGGCCTAAGCTCCATTGGCCACCCCTCTTTCTCCTCTCCACCACTCCAAGGCCATCGGAGCCCACCTCCGAATGCCCTCACTTCTGATAGATTAGTAGCAAGATCTTTACATTTATTTCTTTTATTTGCTGCTTAGTAGTGTAGTCCTTATTCTCCCACAATGATGCATGCAAAATCCCCCTGTAGATTCCTGTATGCGATCGTTTTCTGATAGCTAGCTTTACATTTTTAAGCATCTATGTACAAGCTTTCCTCTACAAGTTCATGTTGCAAATGCTCACCAAATGAATGAATGAAAAATATATTTTCTATATATATATGACTATGTGTTGAGAATCACCATGAGCTCATTGTAATATCTTTTGTGTGATTAATGTTGCCTGTTTTCAATTCCTGATATACTTGCAACTAAGCATGTCGTACTTCAATACGTAATAATCATAAACCGGCGTGTGATTTTAAACAGAGTAGAGCGGTAAAAGATTGAATTCAAAAGTAAAACAAACGCCTCTTAGAGACGAACGACTGGGACTCAAGTCTCGTTATCTTTTATTGAATATCTTTGTTTGATCGTATTGCGCACTATACTACGACGCTTTCCTAGCAAACATGCACTCTACGAACTCCAAACAGTCTCTATTCATGAATACATGCATTTTGCAAACCAATAGTTATTCACCCACCTTGGTGCTAACATTAGGAAATTGGTGTATGTGGTAAGGGATGGGAAGTGCAAGATTCTTGAGGGGATCACATAAATCCGTTACATAAGTTTATGTAAAATATTGAAGGTATAAGCTCACTCTACGTATATCGAAAATGACAATTCCACATGTAGTTTCAAAGTCTTAATCAAACTTAAGGCAAGAAGAGAGAAAGATAGACCTTTGAGAAAGTGTTTGACCTTCATTCTTGTCCCAATAATACAAGGACATATCAAGAATAATATTATCCAAGGGGGAATGACAGCAATCTTGAGGGATTATACCTCAGGATAATATTTTCCTCCAAGTGTGAAGGATTCACGAGTATTTGGAATACTTGCAAGGGCAAAGTGCCAAAATTCTACATATCCTGTAGCTTCATTATTAAAATGATGAAACCAATAATGATTTTGATAGTTTACTAATTGAAGAATCAATCAATTATAATTTAAAGAGTTGAATTCATTTGATTTAGAAATTAATTGCACCTAATTTGATTAGGTACAAAATCCAAGTGTGTTGAATTGAAATTAAATTAAGTTTAAACACTAAATCTACACTACTAACAATTTGGTATGGGTTAAGCATGAAAAAATCATTTAGGATTTGATCCCTAACATTGGATGGAGATCCAATGGATCCCATCAAATTAGGTTTAGGTTTAGGAATCCCTATAAATATCTCCCATGGTAGAAAACCCTAATTTTCATTCAATCAAGGCATTTGATTGATTCAACTAAAAGCTAACCGCAGCTGCAACTACCAGGAGAAAGAAAAGAGGGGCACCCTCTGCTCCCTTTAGTAGCCAACCGTCCAATGGTAGAGTCAATCAGCACCAACATTACAAGCTAGTCGATTGGTTAGTGAACCAGCAAACCGACTACTGAGGGATAAAGCTGTAACCCTCTCCTTTTTATGTGCCTCTCTTTCCCTTTAGTAGAAAGTCAACCAGCTCTCCACTTGGCCAATCGACTACTGCAGGATCGACTACCCATAGCCTTCTTGAAGCTGTTCTCGAGATCTGTTAAGTTCTAAAAATCACAAAATTAACAAGTGTTTCATCGTTGTATAGGTACGACTTTTAACTTAAGCAAAAATTAATAATGAAACTCAAGATGAGTCTTGGCCAAACTTTGGGAGGCATGAAGATGCAATTTGAACTGATTTTTTATTATGCAATAAGTCTGATTTGTGATTAATTTAACCTAAATCCTAACCTAAGGACCAAGCTAACCTAATTTCCTTTTGGGATTTTTCATTTTACAATTTTTTTGGATTTTTGAAATACGAAAATGACTAAACCCTAATCTAAGGTCGTGATGGTGGGTGTGAACATGATGGTGGTGGTGCTAGGGTGGACAGCCAACTTACCTAGAAGGGTAGGGTGGCATGTGATGGTGGTGATGTGGGCGATGAAATTCACAGAATTGAAGCACAAAAATATTTGAGATTGTCACATGTGCAATGTTATAATCAAATCAACAAATATTACATTTTGTTTATCATGATCATAACAAAATATTCAATCACATAGATGTAGACCAAAGCTTGAGAAAAGACAACAATAATCTCAACTATGCTACTAGAAAACCACCCCCCTGGGATGTGCTCCGAGGATCCTTCGACAATGGAGGGCGGGGGTGGCTAGACCAAGGCCGAGATAGTCATCTACATGACACACAAAGGAAGATGGCATGCCTAGAATCTAGAGAGAACCCAAGCATGCAACAAGAGAGAAAAATCAACGTAGAAAATCTACTTGCTATCAAATAAAATGCAAAATCATAAAAAGAACTATGCTATGAAGATCTGGAATGGAAGGCACTAAAGGTTCTTCCGTAAGGAAGCTTTTGGTGGTCGACCACCAATGGAGGTGGATGGCCTTGGAGGGTGGAGGGTGAAAGTGGAGGAAGGTGGCGGCTATGGTGGAAATTGGATGAGGAAGAAGAGCTTTAGGTGGCAGCTTGGGTGGTCTTTTAAAGAGGGAGGAACCAAAGTGACAGCCAAAAGGTGTTTAAAATTGTTGTCGTCACCTTGTTTAAAGGAGTTTGGTAGGGGGTTGCATGGCCCATGTTTTAGGAGTAGGTTTTGCAGGTTAAACTTGTATGATTAGGTTCTAATTAGGTTGGGTTAACCCTTTGGTCTCATAGGTTGAGTCTAATTATGTTGGTCCTAGTCTAATTAGGTGTGTATGTGTCTAATTGGGTTAGGGAAATCCTAATTAGGTTGAGGCTAAGTCTAAATAGGTTTATGATGAGTTCATATTTTGTTACATAATTTATGCCTAGCTATTGTTAGTTTAAGGGTAAATTAGGTGACACTGCATCATATTAGGTTAGAATAGTCACTTGGCATCATTTTATTAATATTACATTTTTAGGGGCTTAGTTGTAATTTTATTTCTACTTATATCTGGTGCCTTGATATTTTTGCTTATATGTGTGCAGGTGCCAGGTATAAATCTAATTGAAGCATAACAAGGAGGAAAAACTGGATTGAGTTAAATTTCGCGGAGAGGTTGAGCCACTTTCCTACCTTCACCCTGATCTAATTAGACTTTAGCCACAACCTATTTAGAAACCCAATTTCCTGCACCTAATCCTAGCCAACCTTAATGTGGGTAACCTAAGTATTTTAATTTTTTGACATTTATTGGATAGCCACATAATACCCCACCAAATGATTCCTAATCCACACCACCGTACTCTATCCCTTCCATCAAATTTCTCCACCAAAAATATTCCCTCACCTCTCCATTTATCCTCTTTCTCTCATATTAAAAAAAAATCCACCAAAACCAAATCCCTATCCCATGTAACGACATTTTACTAATCATCCCTACGTACCCTCCTCTACAAATTCTGGTGGACATGCCCAACGAAGGAGAGGTCTCTCTACCTCTAGATTTTCTTTTCCCAAAATTCCCTCCCCTCCATCGAAATCTCCCCTCATCTCAATTCCCTCCTCATCCCATCCTTCTCTCCCTCTCTAATTCATTATTTAATTCCCATATCACCATCCGTTCTTCTCTCCACTAACTCCTTTCCTTCTCCTCCTCTTCCTCATCCTTCTCTTCTTCTTCCTCTCTTTCTCTCTTCTCCTCTCTCTACGTCCCCTTCTTTCTCTTCCTCTCTCTCTCTATGTATTTTCTCTCCCTTCCTCTTTCTCTATTTTTACACATTCTCTCTATGTTTTCTCTATCTTTTAAGGTCACTCGATGATTCTCGATAGGTTCCTGCACTTCCTCGACTTGTCTCTGCATCTTCTCGTGCATCTTGTTCGCATCATCATCAACTTCCTATTTTCGTGCATGGGCTTTACCGACGATGGTTGATGGCTCGCTCCACCCCTGTCACGACCTCGCCGACTGTCTACCCTCATTCTCAAACTCTTCTTCTTCTCGATATTCTCTGTTTTCTCTATTTTCGTAGTATTCTGACTTTCTAGTGGTAATAAAAATTCTTATTTACATTTACATATTTTTCCTGTATTTGTCTCTGTGCTTATTTTATTTACTTGCCTTTATCATGAAAATATATATAAATAAATATATATATATATAATAGTTTACTTGATCAGGTTGGAAACTATCTAAATTTCCCTACCTCCCTCTAAGATGACCCATATTCCCAACATTATTCTCATATTTTTCTGAGATGATTTTATAAATTTAAAACGATGTGTTTTCACACCTACGATGATAGATTTATCATTAACTCGATTTCATAATCAGTTTAGGCTAGGTCTGATTAGACTCAAGTGAGTCTAATCAACTTAGGATTAGTCCAATCAAGTCCTACTAGACCCAAGTGACAACTGGCTGACCCAATTGCCTCAAACTGACTCAATTAAGTGTGGTATGGACCTAAATGGGTTCCTAGGCTAGGGATAAGGTATTGGATATATGGGTTAGGGTTTTGGATAATAGGATAGGTGTTAACGGGGTGAAATCGATTTTTAAAAGAGATGTTCATTGTAGTATAAATGAAATCGCCTAAAAAACAAATAAGAATTTATTACTCGAAAACCTAGGTATCTGAGGTCGAACATAGGGAGCAAATTGGTCTTTAAAAACTAAGATCACAACATACAATTTAATAAAATGCAATGACTAATCAAATTATGAAGCAATAAAAATGGTTTCAATGTATATAGAAGCTCAAAAAATGTAAAGATGGACGTCTGATGTAAAAATCAAACGTCTTAAGTCTTTGATGCTACAGTGCAGAGCTTTCTCTATTTTTGCTTTCTCTATTCTTCTTCTTTCTTCCTTCTCTCTTTCTGATTTCTCCTTTCTTTCTCTGCTGCTACTCATCTTCTTCTGCCTTCTTCTTTCTTCTTTTTCTTCTCTTGTTTCCTTAACTTTCCTCTGCCTTTATTCTCTGCTTAGCCACACCTCTTCTTCTTTCTTCCTTCTTCAACCTTTGCTTCTGCGGCTAAGTCCTTCTTTCTTCGGCAATACCTTCTTCTTTCTTCCGTGCTCTTGCCTTTAGCTTTCTTCCTTAGCCTCTTCTTCCTTCTCCTTCTTTCCCTACACAGCATAGAGCAAAACCTACCCCTACCCTCCCCAGCGTCGCTCTTTCTCTCTATTTCTCTCTTCACTCTCCCAAAGCCATCCAATCAGGTATACGAGTCGGGTTATGCACGCCCGGGTCCAGGCGCACTAGCGTGGGTGGTGCGCGAGGAGTACAGGGTAAACGGATCGAATACTAGATCTGCGTGGGCGTGCGTTGTGGACGAAGCAGGCGTGGGCGAGGGACCTCACCCCGTGTTACTTGAGGCGCTAAGAAGAAAACACAAATTCAACAAAAGTGACTCACTTGTGCCTACTGTTTCTGAGGTGGGACTAAAGTCCCACCCACTTCTTCGTGAGCCTTCAGGGAAGACACCCGTCCAATTGAGGCAGCTGCAGTCGCTGATGCCTCTGATTGCTAGGTGCGAAACAATAGTAGAGGGATTCCACACACCTGGGGTGTCTCAGCCTAGAGTGGAACGACCTGGAGCTGGTAAGCAAGCTCCATCATGCCTTCGCTAATGGTGGCAGAGGCGCAAACCTGAAATGCACTCACACGGCCTAGCGGCTCTGTCAAACAACTTGGGAAGCTTGGCCGTGTCATGGCGAAGGTGAGATGGTGGTTGGCTGGCCTCGGGATGGCCTAGACACGCGTGCCTAGGTCGCTTTGTGTCCTGAAGGTGCGTGTGTAGGGTGAGGGTGTAGGGTGTGTGTGGCGGTTGGTGAAGGGGCGGAGGATGATCAGTGAGTGATGGAGAAGGTGATGAGGTAGGTGGCGAGGCATGTGGAGTGGGGGAGTGACGGATTCACCTCACCGGTGGTCGGCCGGAGATGAGGGAGACAGAGGTGGACAGTGGCTATCGAGGGGTGTTTTACGAAATTGAATGAAGGAAAATGAAAAGTAGAGGGAGAGGAACTTATCTACATGTAGCTGGACGAAGGGGAGGCAGAGGGGACGAGTGACACGTATGTGCCATCGTCGGGGAAGAAGGCCCTGAGGTGAGGATGACGACAACGAGGAAGGGGTTGGAGAGGCACGTGCGAGTACGACACGACGTGGAAGAGCAAGGCAGAGATAACTCTGCCACTGGTATTGTGGCAAAGCAACGAGAGGAGGGAGGAGGGATCGCTGGAGCTTGCGAGCAGTTGGCCAGAGACAAGGAAGGAAGAAATTTGGGGGAATTCTCAGGCCAATTCAAGCTTGAGATGGCCGGGAGGATGTGGGGCATCTTTTATAGGCACCGGCGGAGGGCCATGTGCTTGGAAGGGAAACTTCCAAGCATGGCAACCTCACCGGAGTAGGAAATCCATGAGATACCCACATCTCTCGAGCGTTCGCACGAGAGATTGGGTGCGAATCAAATCCTAGGATCATGTTCAAACGGTAGGGAATTCCTCAGAGAATCTCCCTTCCAAATCTGGGAGATCTCTGAGGATTCGGGGAGAAATCATCCTCAAATCCTCATCGGAGTCAGATTCCTTCACTGCAATGGCGAAGGGACCTGAATGCAAAGAGTGGCGAGGAAGATAGGGGGGTTTGCGCAAGGGTTTTCAAAAGTTAGGGGCCAGAATGTAATTGGGTGGATCATTTTGCAAAGTAGGTCAAGGTGACCTTCCCTTAGGCCTAAATTTTGCTAAAAACCTAATTTGAACCTAAGGAATCTAATGGTGAAGTTGGATTTTAGGTTTGACCACGCTTGACTGGACATTTGCGTAAAAACCCAAATTAAGTCAAGTACTGAGCTAGGATCCCTATCTAGGTCAAAATTTATTCCAAAGGCCATATTGAAGGTTCTAAACCCTAGGATATTTTTTCATGAATTTTAGAGGATTTATTTGATTTTTATCCTGACCAGAACTTTGTGAAATTAAGTGGATTTATTTTAGGGTTACAGAATGTCATTTAATTCTTAAATCTCACAATAACCCTTTTCTGACTGAACCATCCCACTTTTCCTCCTATTAAGTCCAATTGACCTATGTTTAGCCCCTGAGAAATCCCGTTGATGTACTGCAATGGTAAAATTGCAGTTTTATCCTTTAGTTCATGTTTTCTTCCCAGAACAGTAATCCCTTGAATTAAGCCTTCCTTTAGGTTATGTAGGAGCTTTTGTTCACTTTCTTAGGTCAGAAAGAGCTAGTTAGGGCTCATGATGAGGTTCTCATCATACCCCCATGCCTAGCTTTTGCTAGTCTCTTAGCAAAATTTCAAGGTTTAACTTCTGTTCTAGACCCTGAGTTTTCTTCACCAGTTTATGATAAGTGTTGTTTTCTTTTCCTTTTGTGATTAGGTTAGAATGCCGACAATAGGCCTAGAGGTACTCAAGTACCAACCAAAATCCGGACCTGACCAGCTTTAGCCTCGGTCCTCCACAAAGGTTTTTAAGGCCCGCAAAAACTATCCTAGGGTTCGTTGGACTTCGTGGTTAAAGCACCTGTGCTTGAGACATTTTTAGCCTCGGTTCAGTTTGCAGTGCGTTTTTGTAAGAGAGAGACAAATGATTTATTTGTTTGGAGAGTTTTCTCTCTCTTTTCGTTTTATCTCCAGCTTCGAATTGGCTTCTCAACACGGTCTGTATCGGATTCCTCATCCCCATCATCAATCCTCAAAGGTCCCTGGCAATCGATACTTCATGATAGCACCACCCATGGCAACTCCCAAAACCATGGCTTTCGAGATTTTGAGATAATCCCGCCCATGTCGTTCCGTGGCTGAATCCAAACCCTGGCAATTGACATTTCATGATAATGCCACCCATGGTATCTGGACCAGCAGAGTGCTTACATGCCCTTAGTAGGATATGTAAATATCCTAAGAGATAAGCACCGAGGAGACGATATGTTGTTACGCATCTTCGAGGGGAATTTCCCACCTCTTCGCACCGGGAACTCATCCAAATCAACTTGTGTTGATCGGCTGCTCCTAATCTAGGCAACTTTTCCAGAACATTAAAATGCTTTTGCATGATTTAGATAGTTATGTGCACTGAACCAGACTATGTGTGGATTGGGGTGCTTAGGTTACCAAGTCTCGCAAACCGAAGGTCAGTTAACGAGGTCGAATACTCCCTAAGCCTTAGACCTAATACTTAAGCTTCGTATTTTCCCCCACCTCTTGTGGAATATCCAGATCTTAGTGGATACTTGAATTTTTAAGCCTAAGAGTCTAGCCCAAAAGGCCTAAAGCCAACGTTCCTACTAATCTCTTTTTGTGTCTCCTTAGCACTTTTTTTATTTTTTCTTTTTTTTCTTGATGTGGTCTAGAACTTCAGTTAATCCCTTAATCTTTAACTAATGACTATTTCAATTTTTCCATTTTGTGCTTCTTTTTGGCATTTTGCTCTTTTCCTCCTCATGTTTTGTATAACCCTAAAAATTTTCTCTCCCCCCTCAGTTTTTTTATTCTTTTTTCAAGATTTTTCAATTTTTTTGTGTTTTTTGTGAAATGTGATTTTTTTGTTGAAATCTTTTCTTGATATGAGTTTTCATAACATTTTGCACTTTCATATCCTCCCATGCCAACGATTTGCAATGTCCCCATTGTAAATTAAGTGGGTTCGAATTCAGCTTAGTTCATTCATTAGGACAGATGTTGGGTGGGTGAACGAGTCGAGGTGACTGTTGCAAATAATTTCTAGACTTGGGTATGGGTACCTGAGGTGGAGTCGACTATTCTAATGGATGAACCCTAAAGTGCAATATGAATTCAGCATAGAAATATCAGGAAAGGTTTCGGGTTTTTCAAAGAATGACGGGTTGCCTCCCGTTAAGCGCTAAGCTGTATGCCATCGGCTGGGCGCAATGAGCTCAGAGAGAATGGAGGATAAAGGATGTCTCAGCCAAATCTGTATTGGTCATGTCAATGAACGGTTTGAGTCTCTGACCATTCACAACGAAGGGTTTGGAATCGTGGCTGAGTGGATTGATCTCAACGGCTCCATTTCCAAAGATTTGTCGGACTAGGTAGGGTCCGATCCATTTAGATCGTAGCTTTCTTGGGAATAATCTGAGTCGAGCATCAAAGAGTAGAACCTTTTGACCAGGATGAAAAATCTTTCTAGAAATGTGCTTGTCGTGAAAGGCTTTAACCTGCTGTTTGTAAATTCGTGAGTTCTCATACACGTCGTGGCGTAATTCATCAATCTCGCTCATTTGAAGCTTTCTATGGGTTCCAGGCTTAGAAAGATCTAAGTTGCAATTCCGTACTTCCCAATAAGCTTTATGCTCCAATTCAATGGGGAGGTGACATGCCTTCCCGTACACCAGTCTGAAGGGAGACATACCTAATTGGGTTTTGTGGGCAATCCTATAAGCACAAAGCTTTCGGAAGTCGGGATGACCAATCCTTCCTATTAGGTTGAACAGTAACCTAGAGGATTTTCTTGATCTCCCAGTTTGATAGCTCAGCTAGACCATTAGTTTAGGGGTGCTAAGGAGTAGAGATTCGGTGTGACAACCTGTTTGTCACGCTTTTGTGCGGTTTGTTAAAAGATAATATCGCATTGTAGTATAGCCGCTAAAGCGTTCAAAACAAATAAAGATTTTTATTACTCGAAAATCGGAGTATCCGAGGTCGAACACAGGGAGCAAATGGAATTTACTACTAGTCAAAATGTAATTGAACACTCTAATTTACTCAAAATATCAATCCAAATGTGAATGTATGCAATTAAAAGTTATTAGGACAAAAATATGAAATTGGACGTCTGATCTTGTGATCAGGCGTCTTAAAAGTATTTTCCCTTCTTGATTTTCTTCTTCTTTCTATGCCTTGGCGAAGCCTTTCTTTCCTTCCTTCTTCTTTGCTTCTTACTCTCCTCTTCTGTGGTCTTGCCTTGCTTCTCTCTTCTCTATTTTTCCTGCTTCTCGTGCGAAGGCTTCTTTCTTTCTTCTTCCCTGTCTTGCTCCTTCTTTCTTCTCTTCTTCGCCTTGCCTTTCCTTCTTCTTCTTCTGTAGCGGCCAAGTCCTTCTCCTGCGTTCAGCCTACCTGCACAGGAGCAAAACATAACCCATCTCCCTCTACCCGCGCGTCTCTCTCTCTCAAGCAATTCACTCTGAACTGCTCTCCCAGAGCCACAGGCATTAATCGGGTCGGATCGTACCCGGGACCAGGCGCACCTGAAGGTGGTGTGATGCGCGAGGAGTGCGTAGGTCTAGGTCGGGTCGGATCCGCCAAGTCCGCGTCGTCAGGTCGCGGACGAGGCGGGTGTGGGGTCAGTGAGGGATCTCACCCCTGTGCTTTCTAGGCAGTAAAACTATATCACAAAAACTCTTTATACAATACCTGTGCCTTGAGATTCCACGATGTGGGACTAAACGTTCCGCCCTTCCTTTGCGCGCGCCCGCAGACTCTCGTGTGCAATTGCCCACGCTGAAGGCCCTGCTGGTGCTCCTCGCTGAACTCAGTCACCTCGCGATACTTGCGAGAGTCTGCTGCACCTGCCACCTGGGAAGCCTGACGCCTGCTGCTGCTCCAAGCTTCCTGCTGCTTCGGCTGTTAATGGCGGCCGGGGAGTTCACCTGAGATTCCACAGAACGGCCTATTGGCCCAATCAGAATAGCTAGAAACCTTCGCCATAGCACGGCGAAGGCGGTGGGTGATGCTGCAGGTTGCCGGTCGGCCTAGGCGTGCACGCCTAGGTCAACCTGTGGCCGGAGATGGTGGGTTGTTCGGGGGGTGGTTATGGAGGTCTGGAGTGGCAGTTGTGGGGTGGAGCGAGTTCCTGGTGGTGAGGCGGAGCTCACGAGGTGTTTGGCGAGCCGTGTGGGGGGGCTGGAATGGTGGAAGCGGCTCGCCGGAGATCGGTCGGTGATGTGGAAGATGAGGGTGGTCAGCGTTGGTTGAGGGGTAATCAGATGAGATAACAGGGGGAAAAGAGAGAGGATAGGATGGAGAGGAGTTCTAACCTAATTGTAAGGACGAAAGGGGATGGAAGGCGGACAGCAGTACCTGCTGTCGCCGGAGAAGATGACGCCCAGTGGGGGAGAACGGCGGCGACGACGGGGCTGAGGCGGCGTGCGCTGGTACTGCGCGACGCGGAGGGAGGTCAGGAAGCTAACTCTGCCACTGGTTTTGTGGCAGAGCGAAGAGGGAGGGGAGGGGGCTCGCCGGAGCTAGCTGGGACATTTGGCCGGGCAGGAGGAGAGGAATTGAAGGGGGAAACTCGGCCAAATCAAGCTCAGCCTCTTCGGCCAGAGTTGTGGGTTCTTATATAGGCGCTGGACTTGGTGTGTAGGGCGTGAAGGGCACGTAATTGCCTGAGGTTGGTCGCCGGAGATGGAAAGGAGTTAGGATACCCAAATCTCTCGTGCGTTCGCACGAGAGATTGGGTTCACACCAGGGATCGATATCGGTCTTAAATGGAAGGGAATTCCTCAGAGAATCCTCCTTCCATTTCTGGGAGGGAATCTCTGAGGGATTAGAGAGCAATCCCTCTCCGAACCTCGCCGGAGCTCGGTTCTGCCCTAGCAATGGCGGCAGGACTGGTTTGCAAAGGAGGCGAAGAACCTAGGGGGTTCTCTGCAACGGTATTCAAAAGATAGGGACCAATTTGTGATTTGGGTGTACTAAATTGCAAAGTAGGTCAAGACGACCTCTCCTTAGGTCCAAATTTTGGTATAAACCTAATTTGGACCTAAGGAATCCAATGGTGAAGTTGGATTTTAGGTTTGACCTTATTTGACTGGAAATTTTGCGTAAAAACCCAAATTAGGTTAATTGAAGAGCTAGGACCCTAATCTAGGTCAAACTAGGTTCCAAAGGCCAAATTAAGTGTTCTAAACCCTAGAGTATGTTTTTCCATGATTTGTAGAGGGTTTACTTGCTTTTTTTTCTGACCGAAACCTTGTTAATTTAAGCGGGTCTGTTTTAGGGTTACCAAGTGTCTTTTAATTCTTAGATTGCACATGAACCCATTTCTGATTGACTCAACCCACTTTTTATCTCATTTAGACCATTTGACCTATGTTTTGCCTCTGAGAAATCCCGTTTATGTACTGCAATGGTAAAATTGCAGTTTTAACCTTTATTTCATGTTTTCTTCTCAGAGCACTTGTTCCTTTAGTTAGGCCTTCTTCTAGGTTATGTAGGAGCTTTTATCTTCTTTATTGGGTCAAAATGAGCTAGTTATGGCTCATGATGAGGCTCTCATCACACCCCGTATTTGGTCATCAGTGACCTGAACTAAGCATTTATGAAATGGGTCCCTCCATTGAAAATTATTGCTCGTGGAATCCCGAACCTTGAGAAGATGCTTCGATGAATGAATTTGATAACAACTTTGTGATCATTGGTTCGGGTGGGAATCGCTTTGATCCACTTAGACACATAGTTAACAGTGAGTAAGATGTATTCGAAGCCATCCGAAATAAGAAAGGGTCTCATAAAATCAATCCCCCGAATGTCAAAAATCTCGCATACCAGAATCGGTTGTAAAGGCATCATGTCTCGATGGCTCATGTTGCCCAAGGTCTGGCAATGGGTACATGTCTTACAGTGATTGTATGCATCCTTAAAAATTGTGGGCCAGTAAAAGCAACACTGGAGGACTTTTGATGTGGTTTTGTGTCCTAAAAAATGTCCACCGCATGCCTAGTCATGACAGAAAGAGAGTATGTCTTTGATTTCCGCTTCCACGACACACCGTCGAAAAATTTGATTAGCACCAATGCGGAATAGATAAGGGCCTTCCCAAAGGTAATACTTGGCAACAGAATGTAATTTGTCATTCCTAGCCTTCAGCCAATTGGACAGGATCTGATGTGATGCCAAGAAGTTTACTATGTTAGCAAACCATGGAAGCCCTGTATCGATAGTCAGGAGGTGCTCATCAGGAAAATGTTCCGTGATGGGTCTGGAGGGGTCAATGATCTCAGAAGGAAGGTGGGACAAGTGATCAGCTACCACATTCTGTTTTCCCGCTTTATCGTGTATCTCAAGTCAAATTCTTGCAACAGCAAGATCCATCGGATTAATCGAGGTTTCACATCCTTCTTTGCAAGGAGATGCCTCACAGTCGTGTGATCCGAGTAGATGATAACATGGGAACCCAGGAGATAAAATCTAAATTTTTCCAAGGCAAATACTACAGCTAGCAGCTCTTTCTCAGTAACCGTGTAGTTACGTTGAGCCTCGTCAAGTGTTTTGCTAGCGTAGTAAATGACCACAAGTTTCCCATCAATTTTCTACCCCAAAACTGCTCCTACAGCGAAGTCAAATGCATCGCACATGATCTCAAAGGGTTGAGACCAATCAAGGGACTGTAGAATCGAGGCTTGGGTGACTCGGTCACGAAGGATCTCAAATGCTTGACTGCATTCCTTGGAGATTTCGAAAGGTACATCCTTGGAGAGAAGAGTAGTCAGGGGGAGCACAATTTTTGAAAAATCAGGGATAAATTGGCAGTAGAAATTGATGTGACCCAGAAAAGATCGGATGTCCTTGATCGAGCTAGGCATAGGGAGTTTGGAAATCAAGTTAACCTTCGCTCGATCGACTTGGATGCCTTTCTTTGAAATCAGATGTCCCAGGTCGATTCCTACAAGCACCATGAAGTGGCTCTTTTCCCATGAAAGAACCAGATTCACGTCAATGCATCGCCTGAGTATTTGGACCAAGTGTTAGTGGCAATCGTCAAATGATGCTCCAAAAATTAAAAAGTCATCCATGAAGACTTCCATATAATCACCTACCATATTAGAGAATATGGCAAGCATGCACCACTGAAAAGTTGCGGGTGCATTGCACAGACCGAACGGCATCTTTCGGAATGCATACATCCCGAAGGGGTAAGTGAACGTGGTCTTTTCTTGGTCCTCTAGATGGATTGCCACTTGGTTATAACCGGAGTACCCGTCAAGAAAGCAGAAGAACCTATTTCCCACTAGTTTCTCGAGGATCTGATCAATAAACGGTAGTGGGAAATGATCATTCTTCGTGGAGGAGTTGAGTCTTCTGTAATCAATGCAGACTCTCCACGAGTTAGCTATTTGGGTCGGTATGACCTCTCCGATTTCAGTTGTGATGATGGTGAGTCCAACCTTCTTAGGCACAACCTGGATTGGACTCACCCAGCGACTATCGGAGATCAGGTAGATGATCCCTTCATCTAACCACTTAATGACCTCCTTTTTCACGACCTCCTGTAGATTAGGGTTTAAACGTCTATACATTTCTTTCAAAGGCCGTGCGCCTTCTTTTGTGTAGATTCAATGTGTGCAATAAGAGGGGCATATGCCCATCAAGTCATCGAGAGTCCATCCAATGGCTCTACGATGTTGCTGGAGAACAGTAATCAGACAGGATTCCTGGTCAAATGTGAGTCGGGAGTTGATAATCACAGGAAATGTCTGATTGGAACCCAAAAAGACGTACTTCAGGTGATCGGGAAGGGGCTTGAGTTCTAGGACGGGATTATCAGCAGCAGCGGGCAGTTCAGGGTGTGTATCAGGGACAAGGGTAGGAGTCATGGGTGTGTCTAGATCAGGTTCAGACTCCTCTATTTACGAGTTTTCATATTGTGGTGGTTTATCGGGGATAATCAGGATGTCCTCAACATGAGATTCATCAACCACGGCTTTGATATCACATATTTGCTCTATAACTGTAGTTAATCCCTAGCCTAGGAACGGCTTTGATACCTTATCCTGAGGATTCAGGGAGAAATCCTCCTCAAATCCTCGTCGGAGTAGGATTCCTCCACTATAATGGCAGAGGGACCTGAATGCAAAGAGTGGCAAGGAAGATAGGGGGGTCTACGTAAGGGTTTTCAAAAGTTAGGGGCCATAATGTAATTGGGTGGACCATTTTGCAAAGTAGGTCAAGGTGACCTTCCCTTAGGCCCAAATTTTGGTACAAACCTAATTTGGACCTAAGGAATCCAATGGTGAAGTTGGATTTTAGGTTTGACCGTGTTTGACTGGACATTTTGCATAAGAACCCAAATTAGGTCAAGTACTGAGCTAGGACCCCTATCTAGGTCAAAATAGGTTCCAAAGGCCAAATTGAAAGTTCTAAATCCTAGGGGATATTTTTCCATGAATTTTAGAGGGTTTATTTGATTTTTATCCTGATCATAACCTTGTGAAATTAAGTGGATTTGTTTTAGGATTACAGAATGCCATTTAATTCTTAAATCTCACAATAACCCTTTTCTGACTGAACCATCCCACTTTTCCTCCTATTAAGTCCAATTGACCTATGTTTAGCCCCTGAGAAATCCCGTTGATGTACTATAATGGTAAAATTTTAGTTTTATCCTTTAGTTCATGTTTTCTTCCCAGAACAGTAATCCCTTGAATTAGGCCTTCCTTTAGGTTATGTCGGAGCTTTTGTTCACTTCCTTAGGTCAAAAAGAGCTAGTTAGAGCTCATGATGAGGTTCTCATCAATAGGACTATGGATAGGGTGGATAAGCACATGGATAATGTTATCCAAGTTTTTGGCTTTTGAGCTCAATTATCCTAATGTTAAGCTAGTTCAGGGATAGGTACTAGGATATGGTCATCCTAGAGTTTTAGGGATACGATAGGGTTATCCTAATTCTTCTCTTTCTTTTTCTGCACTTATTCTAGGCAAGAAATATTTTATCTTATTTGTTTCTCTCTACTTATGTCTTCACTCCTTTATTCCTGCTTTATTCCTCAATCTAGCTCAAGTCTTTGTTGCAGCTTCTACTCCTATCCAGCTTTATTCATCTTAGAATATCTTTTACTTATTCCTTGTAAACAAGAATAGTCACCAATTGATATAGTAAAATGGCATTATTATATGTACAACTAAATAAATGGATGTAATGCATGATATGTAGCTTATGAATGCACCATTTACAAGTTAAGCTAGATTCTAACATAATTTAGCTTAATTAAGTCCTATGATTGCTATGTAATCAAGGTTCAACTTCGATTTTGAGGCGATCATCGCTTCGGACTTACAAAGGAGTTTGTAAGTCACTCATGGGAATGATCCTCCACGACACAAAGGGTCTCATTCATCCATTGGGAAACAACAGATCAGGTTTCTACCGGGACTTATTTGTGGAGGCATCGCAACTTGGGGTGTTACACCATGCCACCCATGAAAGGTATAATTCTTATACTTATGGGATCCCAGAATGAGAGGAAACTAGTTCCTCACATGTGGTTCTAGATTTAGGTGTTTTCATTTTCATCTTCTTGGTCATTGTTAGCATAGATTCGATCTTGCATTCAAAAAATTTAAAACACCTTTTCTTGTATTTTCACACTTTTGCGATCCCACAAGATCAATATAATCGATCTCTTGAAGTTGACCATTCAAGATATGAGCATCATTATCTAATGAAGCATAAGTTTGAAGTCTTTGAAAAGTTCAACAAATTCAAGCTTTAGTTGAAAACTTGGATAGAAGGATTAAAGTAATTCGATCTGATCGAGGTTATGAGTACATATCAAATTAGTTTAGGGATTATCTCAAACAAAAGGGAAGTATTTCCATGTTGACTTTGTAAAGGTTACTATTCCTATAATATCGAATCATAGAGGATATTCATTGATCAAAATGTAAGATTTCTAGAAGATGAATTTATGAGATAAAAAGGATCTAGTGAATAAAGAAACTTGAAGAGTTATTGAATCTCATTCATGTTTGATAAGTATACATTATCTCTTGATAAAATGCCTATTTTGTGGGTTGCATAGCAATTTAAGTGCATCTAGAATTGTAAATAATGCATAATATCCATCATCTTGCATTTAGATCAATTGTTGTAAATTGTACATTAATTCACTTATTTTGATGGAGAAGGCACAGGGTGACAGACATCCAAGCTTCAAATGATAAATTCGACTATACGGATAGATTCAGGGTGATGATCGCAGTCCAACAACATGAAAATCACCTTAATCGAAACTCTGTAGCATCTGCTACAAGGAAAAGAAGATGGACGACTGTGATGATGACACGTGCAATCATATAAGCTACCCACCACTGCCCGTAGCTCTCCCTCTTGCCCGTTCTCTCTTTTATCTCAGCCATTGGATTATCATCCAACAGCTGAGATCAAGCCTCCACCCTCCTTTATAGGATGCAAATGCATGCCACCATGCGATTTCAACCATTGGATCTCTATACAACGGTTGAAATGAAGCCACGTCGCCCACCCTCTTCTTGAAGCGAAGGCTTATCATGACTTTTAGATTTCCATCCAACAGACACAATTGAAGCTTCGCCCAGCGATGCCTGCGCACCCCTCGCAAACGTGAGTCGTGGGATCGACCTGTAATCCGTGAGTGGGACTGCAATTTAATCCTACCATGCAATAAGGAACGAAGGGTTGAGATGAAGCCACGTCATCGTGGAGGCATTCTCAGCAACTAAGGCACACAGTCCTTGCGCAATTGACGTTGTTGATCTGCAATCAAGCAACGTAGAAGATGACACGTGGCTCAACTGATGCGATCACGTGATATGCACTAATGAAGTCATGAGCCTACACAAAGTATGCATAATTCGAATGCGCAATTTAGAGAGTTCAAGGGAGATCCAACAACGGAGCTTCATTCTCGCCTTGCCCAATGATGAGGTGTGGCTCATCATAGCTAAAATGTTAAAGTTAAGCTAGAAATTAGGTTAAACACTATCAATTAACACAAGAAATGGGTTAAGTGTAGAAATTAGCAGAAATGACCTAAAACATCAAATTTGTGTTAAAAATGTAAAATTAGGTTAATTAATGAGATATTCTATTCATAAATGTAAAATGATGATCCAATTGCAAATTGAACACATGTTTAAGTTCAAAAGTATAAATCGAGGGTTGAATTAACTTCTTAAATGTTTAATTAAGCTCCAATAAAAACTTCATAGCATTTGGACATCAATAGGACTGTTCTCAACGATTTTGTGCAGATTTAAAGCGTATTACGTTGTAGTATAACCAACAAAACGTTTAAACAAATATAAAGAATTTTATTACTTGAACAACTAGAGTATCCGAGGTCGAATACGGGGAGCAATCTCAGTACTTTGTAAAACCAAAGAATACAACTGTTAAATGCAAATATAATTGATTCAAAGAGAGAATTTTAAAAAGGATTTGTGAAAAAAAAGTAGAATTGGACGTCTGATTTCTGTATCAGACGTCTTAAATGTGATCTCTCTTTCTCTCTTCTTCTCCTTTCTGCTTCTGTATCTTCCTTCTTCTCCTGCCTTGCCTTTCTTCTTTCTTCTTCTTTTTCTTCTGATCTCTTTGCAGTCTTCACTTGGCCTCTTCTTTGTTCTTCTTTCTCTTCTACCTTGTCTTCCTTCTTCTTCTTCTTCTCGGTGAAGACTTCTCCTTTCACTGCTACACAGCCTCTTCTTTCTTCTCTTCCTGTTCTTCAGCTGCTAAGTGTTCGCTGCCTCGGTCACTTCTTCCTTCCTGCACACCACACAGTAGCAAAAACCTACCCCCGTCCCTCTACCCAAGCATCTCTCTTTTTCTCAAGCAATTCACTCAAGCACGCTCTCCCAGAGCCACACGGGTAGTCGGGTCGGATTCGCACCCGGGACCAGGTGCACCGGCAAGTGGTGATGCGCGAGGAGTGCGTAGGTTTAGGTCAGGTCGGATCCACCAGATCCGCGAGATCAAGCCGCGGACGACGCGTGTGGGGACAGTGAGGGACCTCACCCCTGTGCTTACGGAGGCACTAAGAAGAAAACACAAAAACAATTTATAGGATACCTGAGTTTTGCAATCCCACGATGTGGGACCATCTGGTCGGTCTTGCCTTCACGCGCGCCAGCAGAGCTTTCGTCACTCGATTGCCCAAGCTGATGGCTCCTCTGTCCGACTGGCTGGCCTCGTTCACTTCGCGACCTTCGCGAGAGTCTGCTGCACTTGCAGCCTGGGAAGCCTAATGCCTGAAGCTGCTCCAAGCTCCCTGCTGCTTCGGCTGTTAATGGCGGCCGGGGCGTACACCTGACATCCAACAGAACGGCCTATTGGCCCAATCAGAATAGCTGGAAACCTTCACCGTAGCACGGCGAAGGCGGTGGGCGATGCTGCAGGTTGCAGGTCGGCCTAGGCGTGCATGCCTAGGTCAACCTATGGCCGGAGATGGTGGGTTCGTCGGGGGGTGCTTGTGGAGGTCTGGAGTGGCAGTGATGGGGTGGAATGGGTTCCTGGTGGTGAGGCGAAGCTCACGAGGGGGTTGGCGAGCCGTGTGGAGGGGCGGAGTGGTGTGGGCAGCTCGCCGGAGGGCGGTCGGAGGCGAGAACGATGGAGGTGGTTAGGTACTGTCGAGGGGTAATCAAGTAAAATAGTAGGGGGAAAAGAGAGAGGAGAGGATGGAGAATGTATCTGGGGTTATCTGGAAGGAAGGGAGGCGGTGGAGAGGACGGCTCGTAACTGCCGTCGTCGAGGAAGAAAGACCCTGAGGGAGGAAGCGGCGGCGAAGATGAGGTCAGGAGCACGCGCGCGGGGTACAGCACGACGCAGGAGGAAGAGGCGGAGAGGACTCTGCTGCTGGTATGGCAGCTGAGCGACGAGACGGAGGGGAGGAGGTCGCCGGAGCTTGCGGGTCATTTGGCCGGAGATGGGAGAGAGGGAATTTGGAGGGGATCTCCGTCAAAATCAAGCTTCCCTCCTGCGGCAGGGTCTAGGGGGTGTTTTATAGGTGCTGGCCGCTCCTATCAGCGCGTGGAGAGCGTGCAATTAGGTCTGCCGGCTCATCGGAGTTGGAAGGAAGGTGGATACCCAAATCTCTCGTGCGTTCGCACGAGAGATTGGGTTCACACCAGCGATTGTAATTGGCTTTATAAGGAAGGGAATTCCTCAGAGAATCCCCCTTCCATTTCTGGGAGGGAATCTCTGAGGGATTAGAGAGCAATCCCTCTCTGAACCTCGCCGGAGCTCGGTTCTGCCCTAACAATGGTGGCAGGACTGGATTGCAAAGGGGGCGAATTACTTGGGGGGTTCTTTGCAAGGATATTCAAAAGATAGGGACCTATTTGTGATTTGGGTGTACTAAAATGCAAAGTAGGTCAAGATGACCTCCCCTTAGGTCTGAATTTTGGTATAAACCTAATTTGGACCTAAGGAATCCAATGGAGAAGTTGGATTTCAGGTTTGACCTTGTTTGACTGGACATTTTGCGTAAAAATCCAAATTTGGTTAATTGAGGAGCTAGGACCCTAATCTAGGTCAGACTAGGTTCCAAAGGCCAAATTAAGTGTTCTAAACCCTAGAGGATGTTTTTCCTTGATTTTTAGAGGGTTTACTCGATTTTTATCCTGGCCGAAACCTTGTTAATTTAAGCGGGTCTGTTTCTAGGGTTACCAAGTGTCATTTAATTCTTAGATTGCACATAAACCCATTTCTGATTGACTCAACCCTCTTTTTATCTTATTTGGACCATTTGACCTATGTTTTGCTTCTGAGAAATCCCATTTATGTACTGCAATGGTAAAATTGTAGTTTTAACCTTTATTTCATGTTTTCTTCTCAGAGCACTTGTTCCTTCAGTTAAGCCTTCTTCTAGGTTATGTAGGAGCTTTTATCTTCTTTATTGGGTCAAAATGAGCTAGTTATGGCTCATGATGAGGCTCTCATCATACCCCCATGCCTAGCTTTTGCTAGTCCCTTAGTAAAATTTCAAAGTTTTAACTTCCATTCTAGACCCTGAGTGTCTGTCAACAATTATGATAAGTGCTTCTCCTTTTATTTTGTGATTAGGTAGGAATGCTGATAATAGGCCTAGAGGTACTCAAGTACCAACCAAAATCCAGACCTGTTCCACTTTAGCCTCAGTCCTCCGCAAAGGTTTCTCCGGCCCACAAAAATTAACCTAAGGTTTGTTGGACTCCGTGGTTAAAGCACCCGTGCTTGAGACATTTTTAGCCTAAGTTCAGTTTGCAGTGCGTTTTTTTGTAAGAGAGAGATAGAAGATTTATTTGTTTGGAGAGTTTTTCTCTCTCTTTTCTTTTTATTTCTAGCTTCGGATTAGCTTCTCAACACGGTCTGTATCGGATTCCTCGTCCCCATCATCAATCCTCAAGGGTCCCTGGCTTTCGAGATTTCGAGATAATCCCGCCCATGGCAACCCCCAGAACCCTGGCTTTCGAGATTTCGAGATAATCCCGCCCATAGCGTTCCGTGGCCGAATCCAGACCCTGGCGATCGACATTTCGTGATAATGCCGCCCATGGTATCTGAACCAACAGAGTGCTTACATGCCCCCAGTAGGATATTTAAATATCCTAAGAGACAAGCACCGAGGAAATGATATGTTGTTACGCATCTTCGAGGGGAATTTCCCGCCTCTCCGCGCTGGGAACTCGTCCAAATCAATTTGTGTTGATTGACCACTCCTAATCTAAGTGACTTTTTCAGAACATTAAACGCTTTTCGCGTGATTTGGATGTTTATGCCCACTGAACCAGACTGTGTGTGAATTTGGGTGCTTAGGTTACCGAATCCCGCAAATCGGAGGTCAGTTAATGAGGCCGAATACTTCCTAAGCCTTAGACCTAATACTTAAGTTTCGCATTTTCCTCAACCTCTTGAGGATTATCCAGATTTTAACAGATACGTGAATTTTTAAGCTAAAGATACTAGCCCAAAAGGCCTAAGACCAGCATTCCCGCTAATCTCTTGTTATATCTCCGTAGTACTTTTCTTTTCTTTTTCTTGATTCGGTTTAGAACTTCAGTTAACCCCTTAATCCTTTACTAATGACTATTTCTTTTCATTTTCATTTTGTGCTCCTTTTTGTCATTTTTCTTCTTTTTCTCCTTATGCTTAAGTGGCTCACAAAATTTCCTCCCTCCCCCCATTTTTTGTTCTTTTTCTTAATTTTTTTCAATTTTTTTGTGTTTTTGACATATGCAAATTTTTTGTGTGTGAGACTCCTAATTTTTTTCTTGGTTCTGTATGTATGCACTTTATCACCCCCCCATGCCTAAGTTTTGCAATGTCCTCATTGTAAACAGAGGGTGGGAATTAGTGTTGAGCTCAGGGGCTTAGAACAGGATATATCGGGTGGGTGAATGGGTCGTAAATGACTGATGCGGATGATTTCAAGCTCTGATACGTGTACCAGAGGTGGGATCATCTGTCTAAGGCTGGTCTCAAGGTGCAATAGACGTGGAGTCCAGATGGATAATCAGACGGGTCTCTGTGTTTGGGATGATGGGTTGCCTCCCGTTAAGCGCTAAATTTAATGCCTTCAGCCGAGCAGAAAATGGGGTGGAGAGGGAGTGGTCAAATCAATGGAGTTTTGGAAAACAAGCACCTTGATTAAGAGCCTGGTTGGTCCAACCAGGTGCTTGTTGAGATCAGTGGGCTGATGATGCAGCCCGAACCCAATAAGTCTGGTGGGTTGATAGATGTAGATCAGTAGATGCGGAACCCACCATATGCGGTGACGTTCTGATGGATATGGAAGTGAAAACTCGGGTTTAGGCTGAGTCGAATCAGCCTGGTCAAAGTAGGGTTCCGAAAAATTATCCATGTAAGGTGTGGAATCCCTACAGGGGTGATCAAAGGATGGAGGCTCCTGATTTGTGGTCTGATCAGTACCCGATACCCGGTCTAGATATGGAGTTGAATCATCTGCAAACGGCTCAGTGAGAGGTGAATCGGAATAGAAATTGAGTCCGGTTGCGGGTCGGGGTGGGGAACGGGTTTTGATTGGTTCTGTATATGTGGAGCAGGTGGCTTCAAAGAAGATTGACATGTTATAATCAGGAGGCAAATTTTCTCCGATGTTATGGTCAGATTCGAGATCGTCGGAGAGTTTGCGAAAATCAAAGTTTGAATGAGATTCTAGATCATGAGTTCCACCATAGAATAAATCATATGTTGTATATTCAGCAGCCTGACTGGGATTTAGCCTAAATGTTAATTCTGAGCTTAAAAGGGTATCCTTATCTGGTAGAGGCTCAGATTCTAAGCTAGTAGGGTAGACCCAATTGAAACCCTACTCGTCCAACTCCTCGATTTCTGTGTCGTAGATTGGCATGACTTCCGCAAAATCGATTCGTTCCTCTGAGGAGTTTGACGAGGGATATTCATCAAATCGAGGCCCAAAATCATATTCTTCATTAAGAGATTGATTTTCTTCATCTGGGGCCTTGAAATCTTCAAAATATGTTTCAGATCTAGGTTCTAGGCTTAGGATGTGGGTTGAATTACTAGAATTTAGGTCTGAATAACCTTTGAGGGTCACCTTATCAGAATAAGGGACGGAATTTACACCCTCGAGAGGTTCAGTTCTACTCTCATACTTGCAGGAGTCTTGGGATTCTAAAATGGGTCATCATGGTCTTTTCCTGCATTTGGAGCTTCCCAACCTTCTTCAATATCAGGTGCATTATATTCCATCTGGGTTGGGAATCCACAACCATTTTGTGCCTCAAACCCGAGGTCAGATTTATCCTCGATGTTGTTCCAAGATAGCTCATCCTCTGTTGGTGGTATGTACGGGTATTTCTGATCAATCACTTGTTTTATTAATCTCACTATCTCTTCCCGTTTTTCAAGACTATCTTGGTGTTGCTTCCAAAGTCGAGGATTTGTCATACATTGAAGGTATTCACTATTGTGTAATTTTTCTATCTCAATGTATGCAGTAATGAGCAAGTCACAGGTTGATCCTTTGTTGGCTTCTACTAATAGTACTTGGGCACAAGTTATGACAAAGGTTGTGGTTGTTGGGACATCAACCTGAATGTTTCCTACTGTTGTTGAGGTTTCTTCATTTTCATAAAATCTCATGGCATCCTCAATCATTTTATCTCTCATGGATCTCCGGTATTCAGGTTTCTTAAATGGTAATCCTAGGTGGTTCGACTGCATACTTGGATCAGGTGGTGGAATCAAGATCAGAGTTTGACTCAAGATGTGTTATGAAGCGATCAGATCTAAATAACGATTCCCACTGAAAATGAGTGTGTGCGCTCTAAAGAGAAAAGTTGTAGGACTAGAGATGTTCTTGACCCAATCAAGACACCCAAAAGATGTTTGGATGACTATGGAGGTTCGGCCCGGATGGACCCATGGATCCGAAGATCGTCCACCTGAGAAATACCTGGGCAGCCAGAGAGGGAGAGTCCCACAAAGACCCCTACTCAGTAGAGCATCCCCACGGGTTACAGGGTTTCACCCACCCGTCCTCTCTTGTCACTGCAGTTCCAGGTAGACCAGAATGGAGACCTTGACCTCTTAAGTCTACCTTTTTTTATTTTAAGATCAAGGTGCTTAATGTTCCACTTGAACTTTTAAGTATTTTGAGTGCAAAAGTGACCTAATATTAAGGTTGGTTGACCCAAGGGATCAACTTCACCTCTTGTTCCTTTGAGAGCTTTTAGGTCCTTCCTTTTATGGTTCAAATGGATTATCAGCCTGATTTGCTTAGGGTTCCTCTTGTATAAATCGTTTCAAACACGGTTTAGGCACACCTCTTTTTGGAAAGTTTGTTTCTTTGTTTTAGAGAAGATGTGTCTCTAAAAACCCTAGCTTTGCAATCCCTAACTTGGCTCTAGTGGGTCCAATTTAGTTGCCTTAAAAATTAGCACCTAGGGCTCAATCAAGAAAGTTTTAGCCCTAGTTGCCTTAGTTGGATGAACAGACAAAAATATGTTGAAATGAAAATCAGGCAACTTGATGAGTTACTAAATATGAAACAGGTACCCTAAGTTGATTCTCTTTTTTTCCTTTTTAGATTGCGAGAGGGTTAAGAGAGAGGGCTTATGGAGATTACCTGTTCCTTGGAGAATCTGTTGTGCAGTTATTGTTCTTTCCTTTTTGTTTTGCTTTCCCTGCTTGAACACAACAAAAGAGAGAAGTTAAGTCAGATATTAGATAGAAAAGTTGTAATCAAAAGCTTTAAAAGTGCCCGTTGCTCCCCGGCAACGGCGCCAAAATGTTCTCAACGATTTTGTGCGGATTTAAAGCGTATTACGTTGTAGTATAACCGACAAAACGTTTAAACAAATATAAAGAATTTTATTACTCGAACAACAAGAGTATCCGAGGTCGAACACGGGGAGCAATCTCAGTGCTTTGTAAAACCAAAGAATACAACTGTTAAATGCAAATATAATTGATTCAAAGAGAGAATTTTAAAAAGGATTTGTGAAAAAAAAGTAGAATTGGACGTCTGATTTCTGTATCAGACATCTTAAATGTGATCTCTCTTTCTCTCTTCTTCTCCTTTC
This sequence comes from Thalassia testudinum, assembly GCA_037157565.1. NCBI lineage: Eukaryota > Viridiplantae > Streptophyta > Magnoliopsida > Alismatales > Hydrocharitaceae > Thalassia > Thalassia testudinum. The sequence continues at coordinate 1,623,661 of JAZHRO010000056.1, forward strand.
TGCTTCTGTATCTTCCTTCTTCTCCTGCCTTGCCTTTCTTCTTTCTTCTTCTTTTTCTTCTGATCTCTTTGCAGTCTTCACTTGGTCTCTTTTTTGTTCTTCTCTCTCTTCTGCCTTGTCTTCCTTCTTCTTCTTCTCGATGAAGACTTCTCCTTTCACTGCTACACAGCCTCTTCTTTCTTCTCTTCCTGTTCTTCAGCTGCTAAGTGTTCGCTGCCTCGGTCACTTCTTCCTTCCTGCACACCACACAGTAGCAAAAACATACCCCCGTCCCTCTACCCAAGCATCTCTCTTTTTCTCAAGCAGTTCACTCAAGCACGCTCTCCCAGAGCCACATGGGTAGTCGGGTCGGATTCGCACCCGGGACCAGGCGCACCGGCAAGTGGTGATGCGCGATGAGTGCGTAGGTTTAGGTCGGGTCAGATCCGCCAGATCCGCGAGATCAAGCCGCGGATGAGGCATGTAGGGGCAGTGAGGGACCTCACCCCTGTGCTTACGGAGGCACTAAGAAGAAAACACAAAAACAATTTATAGGATACCTGAGTTTTGCAATCCCACGATGTGGGACTATCTGGTCGGTCTTGCCTTCACGTGCGCCCGCAGAGCTTTCGTCACTCGATTGCCCAAGCTGATGGCTCCTCTGTGCGACTGGCTGGCCTCGTTCGCTTCGCGACCTTTGCGAGAGTCTGCTGGACCTGCAGCCTGGGAAGCCTGATGCCCGAAGCTGCTCCAAGCTCCCTGCTGCTTCGGTTGTTAATGGCGGCCGGGGCGTACACCTGACATCCAACAGAACGGCCTATTGGCCCAATCAGAATAGCTGGAAACCTTCGCCGTAGCACGGCGAATGCGGTGGGCGATGCTGCAGGTTGCAGGTCGGCCTAGGCGTGCGTGCCTAGGTCAACCTGTGGCTGGAGATGGTGGGTTGGTCGGGGGGTGCTTGTGGAGGTCTGGAGTGGCAGTGATGGGGTGGAATGGGTTCCTGGTGGTGAGGCGAAGCTCACGAGGGGGTTGGCGAGCCGTGTGGAGGGGCGGAGTGGTGTGGGCATCTCGCCGGAGGGCGGTCGGAGGCGAGAACGATGGAGGTGGTTAGGTACTGTCGAGGGGTAATCAAGTAAAATAGTAGGGGGAAAAGAGAGAGGAGAGGATGGAGAATGTATCTGGGGTTGTCTGGAAGGAAGGGAGGCGGTGGAGAGGACGGCTCGTAACTGCCGTCTTCGGGGAAGAAAGACCCTGAGGGAGGAAGCGGCGACGAAGATGAGGTCAGGAGCACGCGCGCGGGGTACAGCGCGACGCGGGAGGAAGAGGCGGAGAGGACTCTGCTGCTGGTATGGCAGCTGAGCGACGAGACGGAGGGGAGGAGGTCGCCGGAGCTTGCGGGTTGTTTGGCCGAAGATGGGAGAGGGAATTTGGAGGGGATCTCCGTCAAAATCAAGCTTCCCTCCTGCGGCAGGGTCTGGGGGGTGTTTTATAGGTGCTGGCCGCTCCTATCAGTGCGTGGAGAGCGCGCAATTAGGTCTGCCGACTCATCGGAGTTGGAAGGAAGGTGGATACCCAAATCTCTCGTGCGTTCGCACGAGAGATTGGGTTCACACTAGCGATTGTAATTGGCTTTATAAGGAAGGGAATTCCTTAGAGAATCCCCCTTCCATTTCTGGGAGGGAATCTCTGAGGGATTAGAGAGCAATCCCTCTCTGAACCTCGCCGGAGCTCGATTCTGCCCTAACAATGGCGGCAGGACCAGATTTCAAAGGGGCCGAAGAACTTGGGGGGCTCTTTGCAAGGATATTCAAAAGATAGGGACCTATTTATGATTTGGGTGTACTAAAATGCAAAGTAGGTCAAGATGACATCCCCTTAGGTCCGAATTTTGGTATAAACCTAATTTGGACCTAAGGAATTCAATGGCGAAGTTGTATTTCAGGTTTGACCTTTTTTGACTGGATATTTTGTGTAAAAACCCAAATTTGGTTAATTGAGGAGCTAGGACCCTAATCTTGGTCATACTAGGTTCCAAAGGCCAAATTAAGTGTTCTAAACCCTAGAGGATATTTTTTCATGATTTTTAGAGGGTTTACTTGATTTTTATCCTGACCGAAACCTTGTTAATTTAAGCGGATCTGTTTTTAGGGTTACCAAGTGTCATTTAATTCTTAGATTTCACATAAACCCATTTCTGATTGACTCAACCCTCTTTTTATCTTATTTGGACCATTTGACCTATGTTTTGCTTCTGAGAAATCCTGTTTATGTACTGCAATGGTAAAATTACAGTTTTAACCTTTATTTCATATTTTCTTCTCAGAGCACTTGTTCCTTCAGTTAAGCCTTCTTCTAGGTTATGTAGGAGCTTTTATCTTCTTTATTGGGTCAAAATGAGCTAGTTATGGCTCATGATGAGGCTCTCATCAAGGACCCAATATTCATTAGATTATATTTAGGTCCTCATGCATAACATTTTATTCATGCATAAAATCCTCAAGGACCTATTTGAAAAGCTACAAGGACCTACATGTAAGACTCCAAGGGCTACTCCACTTGGCTTTCAACCACTTATGGACTTGTGCACAAAATTCACACAGTTTCTCCTATAAGGGCATTTCGTGCAAATATCCAAACACACCGAATGTTGTAGGTGCAGTGTTCATCGAAGAACAAGATGCATAGCAACTATCCATTCTTTGATCCTCTAATCTGATGACCGATCATCCACCTTCGAGCGCATGCCTTTGCGTGAAGTACCGTAGTCTCACCCAGATCCCATCTAGTGATGGGTATTTAGTTTGGATCTTCTAGCGCTCCTTTCAATTACTCATCCTCTGTTGAAACCCTATAAGACTAATCTCACCATTGCAATAATTTGATCCACTGAAGCAGCTATTTAAGTATATATTAGAATTCAGATCCTGATTTGTGTAGATTACGAGTAGATTATATTAGTTCGATCTCTCCCTTTCTAATCAATTCAGATCTGAGAGGTGTTTTCCTACATCTATTTCAATCCATTAATCTCCCTATTCATCTCATAATTCTCATTCACTGATTTCCCTGATGATTTAATTCACACTACACCAATCCACTAAGGTCAAATTCAAATCTAAAGTCTTGGCTTCTAGATCTGAATTTGCACCTCAAATCCACCTGAGGATCTCCCATTCATTCCATAAATTCACAAAGACCCCTCGATCTGGTTTTAATTGAACCGATTCGCTCAATTTTTTCAAATTTGGTTTTCACGCTCAATCTCATGATTTGGAGTCAATTTGGTTTTAATGGAACTTAATTGAGTGATTCAAGTTCAGATTTGCTTAATTGTGTGTGTATTGCAATGAGTTTGATGTGTTTTGATCGAAGTTTATTTTCAAATGAGCATATGCCCAATTTTAAGCCTTGTTTTGGGTAGCAAATGCCAAGGAAATCAGTGGTACTGATTAGAGGCATTTACAATGATCTAAATGTTTTTCAAGGATCACTTAAATCTCCTGAACACTGAGTAATACTGTTTAGGAAGGTCAAGTGATCAAATCACTTGTAATCCACATTAAAAGGCCCAAATTAGGAGCTACATGGATTCCTTCTTCATTTTGACTTCACTCTAATTTTTAAAGAATTAAATGATGTTTTCAAGGTTTTAATGGTGATTTGGAGTTTGTTTTGAAACGATTTCAACACCTAATGTGATTTTCTTCTCTACATTGTCCATAATGTAAAGAGGAGATCATGTTAGAGTCTTTTGAGAATTTTAAAGAATGAGAATTGGCCCTATGGATCTCATATCTTCATATACATGGTTTTCAAAGGATTTTTGGACAAATATGATTTGTTCAAGATGTGATTTGCCTTAGATTAAACCTTCTTAGGTTTGATCTGGGCTGATTTCAGTCTGAAATAGCAACTAGTAGCTGCTGGTTTTCATAGTGTAGCAGCAACATGAGCTGCTAAATCTAATGGCAGTATGGAAGTAACAATTGCTGCTAAACTTGAGCAGCTGAAACAACAACAGCAGCAACTCTTAGCTGCTGAAGTTGAGCAATAGTTGCTGCATTTTGATAGCAGCAAATCAGCCCTTGGCTGCATTTTTGGTTGGATTTGAGAATCTGATGAGCTATAGATGAATTGTATCCTTAGAACTTCATGTGAACAATCATTCATTTACAATTAATTGAGTTAAATTTGATTGATTTGCTTGTAATTCATAACGATCAACAACATGTTTGTATGATATCTGTCCATATTTGAGAATTAATGAAATTTGAAGTGAGAATCATGTTTTATTGCTCATATACCTTTCTTGTGATATATTAAATGCTTTCAAATGCATGAACCCAGTTTTTAGTCCTTGAAAACCAATTTTAAGCCTTAGGTTCATTAGACTTCATCCTTTTAAGGCCTCCTTTGGATGAACTTTGAAAAACATAAAAATTTCTAAAAAAAATTGTAAATAAATAACAAAAAGTGTCTTGAGTAGGATGAGGTATATTTTTAAGTGTATGCAAAGTTGCAAAGTATTTTGAACCCCTGACTTGGTAAAACATACCAGCTGATGGTTCGATCTACTTTGAAGCTTAACAAAAGAAACAAATCAAAAATCACAAAAAGAGTCTCTTCTCTCATCTCACCCTTTCTCTCCCTTCTCATATCTCTATAGAATATATAAATACAATAAAAATCTAAAAATACTCAAAAATACCTAAAAATACCTTGTACATTGTATTTATACTTACAAATATAATTTAATACTAGGCTATATGTCAATATTGTAATATATGTAAATGATGTACATAAATAACTTATAATTGTATTCTATATGTTTGAATAATTATTTAGGATGATTTATTGTATATATAACCTTATTATCTAATTATATAATTATATATTAATTTGTATTAAAGTAAATGTGTATAATAGTAAGTAATTATAAATACCCATGTACATACCTAAAACCATATCTATTACTGTATGTACATACTTAACCAATTATTATATACTGTATGATATTTGTATATTTATTTAATTATGTATTTATTGTAGGTAATTAAATTTTTAAATTAATTAGGTAAATTATCAACTTAAAATAAAATAAATTAGTAAATTAAGTTATTACTGAAGTAATCTATACTGTACACTTATATATAATAATTTTAAATGTTTTCAACCTATTTCCAATATATTTATAGTATATTATAATATTTATAACTTATGTATATATCTCTCAAAAACATGTATTTAAATATATATAAATTAAAATAAATGTTCTAAAATAAATTAAAAATGTGTAATAAATACCTTATTATATAAATTAACTAATTATAAAGTCAATTGCATCATTAATTTATTAATTTGTACTTAATTAAGAAATTAAACCTTAATATAACATGTATAAATCCCTAACTTTAACTAATTTTAATATATATTTAAATAACTTATTTTTGTAAATTAATTATACAATTTTGTAGACCTATATAAGGGCATTCTAAATATATAATTTATTTAGATTTTAGAATTAATTATGGCTTTCTAATCGAGGCATAAATTCTTGCATCTAGACACTGTACAATGCAGTATTGCACTCAATTGAGCAACGGAACAAAGCGCTACATCATGCACTGAAGAGTTGCTGAAGTGATATAAAAGGAATTCGTTGCATGGCCTTCCTAATCATCAAGTGCCCAGCGGAAGCATTACCCCTATTCCCTCTCTCTCTGATCCAAGCATATATTGAGCATTATGATGAAATTGGTGCGTGGGTTGGGAGCCCATGCATTGTGCTAGGCCTATATTGGGCCTATAGTGGGCTTATGAATATGAAATAAAATGCACATTAACAGAACTAGGGTCGACTTAGTAATGGTCTAATCCCACCCCATTGGGGTACTGTGTATCCCACGAAAGGCCGGTCCACCCACTAAAAAACCCAATTTTTGTTAGAGTGAACAGTAACTCAAGTTGCTGTGTTAAGAGAGTTGAAATGAGAAAATTGAGTAAGTGTTAGAAGAGAAAGGAGAGCTATGCGTGAAAATCACTAAGTGTTGGAATGCTCTACAGTGTGTGTACTATGTATATGTATAGTACATATAAATATAATATAATATAATATATATGTATATGTATAATAAATGAAATATGTATATATAATGTATACGTATACATAGGTAATATATATATAAATATAATTAGAGTAGTGATACTGTTTGAGCCTTATATATAAATAAACTATAAGGCTTTAGTGACGTATGTATCTGTCACTATAACTATATATATATTATTGAGTTACGTGTTATTGTGAGGGGCTATTTGTTATCTTATTTTCCTTATTGGACTTATTGTGTTACCTTTCCCTTGTCTCTCTCTATATAAAGAGACATAAGGACAGCTTGGTAAAATAAGACTTCTTTTCACTTCAACTTGGTATCAAAGCACTAGGTTGAGGTCTCCACCAAAATGAACCCTAACCCTACCTTAAGCCCTTTCACCGAGAGCCATCATCACCACCGCCAGCGGTAGTGCCAGCGTCAGATCGTCGCTGCAATAGCAGCAGCATCATCGACTGTCGTCGCTGTTGCAACCGGAGTGTTGTTGTGTCGTAGTGCTTCTTCCCTCGCTCGTCACCACCCTGTTGCAGTGACCACAGCGGTGTAGTGCTTGGTCGCGATGCTACTGTGGCCCCTCACCACAGCCCTATTGCAGTCAGAGGGTCGCTTAAGCACTGCCTAAGGCCTATGCGGTTGTTGCAGGGCTCCTGAGCACTGCCCAAGGCCTGTGCAACTGCTGTGGGGTCGCCTAAGCATCGCTCCCGGTGTGTGCTGTTGCTGTGCCTCACCTTGAAGCCCTTGTAGCGCATCACCAAACCTTGGTGCGTATGTTGCAGTAGCACGGGTCATAGCCACAGCACAGCTACTGTCGTTCTCTCCTCGTTTTGTCGCCGCTCAGGTCATTGGAGAGAAGGATCGGTGTCCCAAGAACTCTGTAGGATGGTTCTTGGATATTGAGGGATGAAGATTTGAAGCAAGAACCTTCCTATGGTTGGTATGACCTTTTCTGATCTCTTGATCTGATTTGGGGTGTGTATTCCCCATTGTGAATGTTTTTCCTTGCGATGTGTATTCCCCTGATTGATTGATTCTTGGGGTGGGTATTCCCCAGTAAAGTGTTGGATATTTTGTCTATGGATTGCAGGGTGTGTATTCCCCAAGTTGTTGGTATTTAATCCAGGATTTCAGATCTACTATTTAGGCTTACCATGTCTGCATCAGATGCTTCTGAGGTGTCTTCAGGACAAAGTATAGAAAGTGGGGTGTACAAGAGCCCCTTCTTTGCTCTGATTACAAAATTGGATGAGACCAATTACCCTCATTGGTCTCAAACCTTCCTAGTTACTATGGAAGGCCATGATAAGAAGCATGTGCATATGGAAGCACCATCGGAGCAGAAAATAGGAAAATATGCAAGTTGGAATCGGGATGATGCTATGGTGAGAGCCTGGATCTTGAATAGCATTATTCCAAGGATTGGCGATGAGGTTATGTACTACAGTTCTGCCAAAGAGATGTGGCATGGCTTGAAGATGGCTTATTCACATGAGTTGAATTCAACTCAAGTATTTTAGATCCATTATGATTTATACTATCTCAAGTAGGAGGAGATGAGTCTGTCTCAATATTACTCCACTATGAAGGGGTTATTGGAGAAATATAATGCATGTAGACCGATGTGTACTTCTACTACATGCAGGGACCACAAGAAGGAGTTTGCAGCCCACATGTTCTTAGCAAGGTTGAGTGATTACTATTCTGCTACTCATTCAAAAATTATGACTCCTTTTGAGCTTCCTCCTAATGAGGAAATTTACAGAAGGCTAAGTAGGATGCAAATTCAACCTACTCATGATGCAGTTGTTACCAATACATCTTCGACTCATACTACTGTTAGCACTTGTGGTGGTCATGGAGGCTTCTTTTGTGGCAAAGGCAAAGGCCGAGTTGACGGTGGTCGTGGCAAGCCTACATGTTCTTTCTATGGCAAGCTTGGCCATGTTGAGGCTAAGTGTTGGAATAACCTTGGTCGTCCTACTGTGGCCAACCAGGCCTCTGTTACAGCCTCTCCAGGTGTGAGCACTGAGGCAGTATCCCATGCAGACGCAGACTATGATGTGGTTGTGTAGCGGCTAGCATAGTTGACCCATGAGCAGTCTCAATCCTCTAGTACTACAGCCTATGTACCTGCATCAGGTACGAAAGGGTCATGGTTGATTGATTCAGGTGCATCTGATCATTTGACAGGAAATTCCCAGTGCTTTAGGGAATTACAAAAGACACCATAGGAATGTTCAATACAGTTGACAGATGGTAGATGATGTAGACACATCCATTTAGGATAAAATGCCTATTTATACATGTTCCTATGCTTAGATATGCATTCCATATTATAAATATCACATACCATGCATCATTCTGCATTTAAAATAGTTTGTATAAAGTTTAGGTTAACTCATGTCCTTTTATGGCCAAGAGAGGAGAATTATTCCGGGGCCTCAGATTGACGATCTGACCGTACAGATCCGATCAAGACGACAATCGGAGTCCAATGCCTCCGAAATCGTCTTGATCGGAGTTCCGTAGCACATTATGCAATCCAAGGAAGATTAAAGGACAAGGGACAAGGTGGTGTCAATCAAAACCTCAGATGCCAAATCCGACTGCATAGATGAATCTGGATCGATGATCATAGCCCAACGGCATGGAAATCAACCCAATCCGACATCCGTGGCATCATCTATAAACCACAAAGATGGACGACCAGAATGGCGCCACCAAGGGATAAGGTGGTGCCAATCAGAACCTCAAATGCCAAATCCGACTGCACGGATGAATATGGATTGACGATCGTAGCCCAACAGCATGAAAATCAACCCAATCTGACATCCGTGGCATCATCTACAAAGCACAGAAGATGGACGACTAGAATGGTGCCATTCTGGTCGTCCATGGAGCCATCCCAGCCACCCTTAGCAGCCGCCCCTCTTAAAAGGCACCTTCCCTTGCGAGATCTAGGCCATTGGATCTCCATCCAACGGCGCTGGTGAAGCCACGTCACCTCTCTTCCTGCAGCCTACACTCTCCAAGAGCTAACGATCGTTGGATCTCCATCCAATGGCTGTGAGCGATCGCACCTCGATTGATCTGCATGACAATCTGTGGCGATGGTGCACTGGTGACGAGCGGCACTCTCAAAGAGAGGGTGCGGGTTCAAAACCTGCCACACCCCCTCTCAGCATAGCACAAGTGAGAGGCTAAATTAAGCTGCCCGATTTAGATCGAGCGGCGCAGACCTCGGCACACGGCGCAACTGATGTGGCTGCAGCACACGCGCAACTGCACACCCTAATTCGACGCTTAATCTGACACGTCAGCTGAGTGCGCGATCTTCGCGTGATTGTGACCGTCGATCGAGCATCTGACGATGGGCAAGCGAGCGTGCAAGCACAGCTGTAAGTGTGTGAGCGTGAGCATTCGCCAGCAACCTTCAACGACATGTAGGGGCAGATCTTCAGTGACGCATTTGATGTCGCTATAGCTCATGGATGGATTTCTTCCTCTCCTCCTCCACTGTAAAAGGACCTACACCCCTCCATACACCTTCATCCCTTCCTATGCTCTCCTCACCTACTATAGAGCTCGAAACACACTTTGAGCTTGTGTTCCAAGCCTTTGGGATGCTCCACTAGAGAAAAGAAAAAGTATTTTCCACCCTTTAATCACCATTTGTGGAGCTCTCATCGACCATCTTCTCAACCCCATTCCGGGAAGAAGATCACGTCGTGATGCCGCCCATCCTCCCCTCATCTTCTAACACCGTTCTCCTTCCTCCAACTCCTCAACATCTTCATCTAGGCCACGTCAACACACTTCGTCCTCCGAGCAGTCGACAAAGGGGATTTCTCTCACCCCCTTTCCCTTTTACTACTTTTGTAGTGTAGAAGTACTTGTAATAAACATTTATCAAGCATATATCTAGAAGTAGTCTTTTATTCTCTCTCTTCCTTCATACTTAGCAAGTAGAATAGTTCTTTCCTTCTTTCTAGAATAGCTTAGTATAGAAAATATTCCTGCTTGTTCCCACACTATCATAAACCACTAAAAAATAGCAAATACAAAATACCAAGAAGAAACAAACGTCGCCTCCCCATTTTCGACCCGAGACTCCTTTTTCGAGTTTTAGTAAATTTTATTTGATAGCGAGTTTTGCAACTACGATGATGAGTTTCTCAAAACCCTAACTTTTCTTCATGAAAACCCGCTAATCCTTTTGGCACCATTGCCGGGGAGGCAACAAACTATGATTCGATTTCCTGTGTTTTTCCGCATTACTTACATATTTTTCTAACCTATCTTTCTTCTTCAATTCACTGTCTTACAAAAACTCATTTAAGGAGCTGAAGGTGGTAGATTAGAGTAAAGTGCGAAACGAAGGTGTTGAGCAGCTTGACGAAGGAGGACAAAGCCATAGGAAGGAGGATAAAGCAAGGCAGCACTGCAATGGGATCCACTTCCCTAATGGAGGTGAGAGGACAGTTGATGGGAGCCCCATGAATGGGGGTAAGAAGTAGGAATAATTATTTTGATTCTCTCTAGTGAAGCATCCTAGGGCTTGGGACACAAGCTCAAGAGGGATCTTGAGCTTTAAATAAGGGGAGAGAAAACTAGGAAAGGATGACGAGGATGGGAAGGGTATACAAGGCTATTTATAGGTGAAATGGGGGTCATGCAAAATCATTTGCCACAGTGGGTAGCAAATGAACACGTGGGGAGCACAGAACCATGTGCACCGCATGGCCATTACACGTAGCAAGTGTAGTGCATGCGCACACCCACTATGCTCTACACTGGTAAGCGGAGGAGAGCGCTCCACAGTCAAATCTTCATTGGATATATCAGAGCACAAGACCGTAGCATTTCCAGATCGCACTCATGGCATGTCCAATTGCACGTTTCACGTGTTGCTTGTCCATGGTACCACGTGGAGCTGCGTCCATCCCTTGATCGCGATTGAATAGATTTGATTGCACACCCCCTGCATGTTTAGCCTGTGAATAGAGCAAGGGTACTGACACGGCTTTATCTCCTTTGTTTGTTAAAAACCAGATAGTATTGATTGAAATCAGGTTGCTTTGAGAGGCACTACAAATCAAAGCTCGATCCCACATCCCTCCTTTAGGAGCCAATGCAAGAAAATTGGGCACGAATTTTCGTCTGTTGGCATACTACTAAGTTTTAATCCTCGACAACGATGCCAAGATGTTGGTCATCGAAATTCAACATAGTTTAGGAAAATATCGTGTTGTAGTATAGCAACGAAAATCGCAACATTTAAATTTATAAGTGCTCAGAAATAAAATATGAGTCTGAGGTCATCCGTAGGGAGCAAGTATGGAATTCACACACTAATCACAATGTTAAACAATGAGCACAATAATAAAGATTGCGATGAAAATCAATACTCACAATGATATTCAATAATAGAAAATTGTACCTCAAAAAACATTGGGATAAAAAGAAGGATTTAAAGCCTAAAAATGGTGATTTGAATCACCAATTATACCCATAAATTAAGCACATATCCCAATGTTCCAAATCAACTCAATTTTGCAACAGTGATTTTTAACCACTTATTCTCAATATCCACATTAGATTAGAACTCAATATGCCCACAGCACCCACAATCAGATGTCAGCAAAGAGAGCCAGATGCCTTAAGTGTCTCCAAGCACAACACAAGTCAAAGAGCATAAGGCCTCTCGAAATGCATAAGTGTTGGGCATGAACGGGCATGAATCTTATAAGCAACAATGCATGAAATCCGAGGCAAAACCACCTCCTACCCTCCTTAGAATCTCCTCTTTTATTTCCTAATCGGGTAATCTGGTGTAAACAATACCAGGTTATTGGACCCAAGCCCAGACCTACATGGTGTGACTCGTGGGCGAGGGCACGTGCATATGCATGTGTGTAGGGAGCCTCACCCCCCCTGCGTTTGAGGCGATCGACTAATGTGATGATTTCATTTTATCTACCTTCACGCACTATTGAGTCCCCGTTATTGGACTAAAGTAGTTGTTATTTCCTTTGCGAGCCACAGCTGAATGTCTTGAGGAATTAATGTAATGGCTGCTACTTTCTCAGGCAATTAGTCCTTCAGATGCCTACAAGAGTTGATTCCGTTTCAATTGAGGGCAACAACAGGTTAGATGATAGTCGAAGAGGAGCAATCAATGATGGAGAAGATGAAGGCAACAACGACCCTCCGGTAGAGACCTGAAAGCATGAAAATGGCCTTGCAGCCCAATCAAAACAACTCAAGAGCTTCGCTAGTGTGCGTGGAGTGCAACGGAGATGGTGGTGGAGTGATTAGACATATGTGGAGTTCGGTCAAAGTCAGTAATGGCGTGCGTGAGATGTAGTGCTCGACAGGGGCGTATAGTGGATGAAAGGCCCAATAAAGAGAGGGCTTTTTCTTGGGTGAGTGTGGCGAAGGTGTAGGACATGACAGCAAGGTGATTGGTGAAGTGTAGTGGCGTGGCGGCCTCCCTGGAGGCGTCGCCAGAGTTGGGGAGGACGATGGGGGAGAGCGATGATCGATGGTGGAAACTATGACCTAAGGGTTTATTCCTAATCTAGGGAGAGAGAGGAAGGGGTAAGACCTAATTATTAGACGAATAGGGAACAGAGTCATGCCAGCTTTGATTGGCCGACACAAGGACGAAGAAGCCTCCAATGAGAGGTAGGGCGATGAGGAGAGGGGGAGAGGCCCCCACTTTGGCCGACGAGAGGTGAAGGAAGGAGAGATAGGTCGTGGGCCGACCAATTTGGCTGTGGCCTAGGGACGACGAGGAGAGATCACTGGAGCTACGGTGGAGGCAGCTGAAGAGGATAGGATCGAATTGGTCCTAGGAATGTGCACGAGCTTAAATAGAGCTCGAACGTGCCTCAATTAGGAAAAATTTGTGCATGAAAGTAAGATTTCAAAGAGCACTTGATTTGGAAAAATCTTGTGTTTTCCTGATCTCCACACTTTGAATCAGGGCCTAGGCTCATGCTCAGATGGGAGATCTCATGATGGTGAGTTCTCCAATTTTAGAGGAGATTGGGTGTTGAGTGAAAGAGAAGCACATGGCCAATATCGGTGGAGTTTGGGTTTGTCCGCATGTTCACACTATTCAGGTGGTAGGGGTATAATTGTGAAGAAGATGAAGAGTTAGGGACCTAACAGTAATAAACTTGAAACTTAGGGGCTTGAGTGTAAGAAAAAAGAAATTTTAGGGACTAAATTGCAAACTAGGTCTAAATAGACTCTAATTGGGCCCAAATTTTGGTCTTAACCTAATTTGGACCAAAGAAATTTGTTGGTGAATTTGGATTTGAGTTTTGACCACATTTTACTGGGTAAATTATAGAGAAACCTAAATCAGGGTAAATTCCCGTCTGAATCTCTATTCTAGGTCAAGATGGGTTCAGATGATCAAATCGAAGGTACCAAACCTCTTAAAATATTTTTATATGAATTTTAAGGGGTTTAGATTGATTTTATCCTGACCATAACCTTTCCAATTTAAGTGGGATTGATAATTAGGGTTTTATGTCCTATTTTGGTTCTTGAAATGCGTGAAACCTTGTTTCTATTAATGTGGACCGACTTTTTTGTCTTTTATGCTCAATTGACCTTTAATTAACCCCTAAATAACCTTGTGGTTAATCTGCATTCATGATGTGCTATTAAAACAACACAATTAACCCTATTTTATTGTCTTCTCAAAATGGATCAAAGTGGAATTTTGATCCTCAGGCGATCATTTAGGAGCATTTATCTTTTGATTTCAACTAATTCAAGTTAGTTATGATGAATGATAGAGTTACCATCAAAGACCAATGCGCTACAGTGGCTTTTGTGCACTACAAAAAAAGTGACATTTAGTGGCAAATTAAACAGTGGTAATTAATACATTTGCTACTATTACTTTTGAGTTAGTTGCAATTTTATGTATATGACACTATAACTATTTTGTCAAATGAAAATTAGTATTAGTGAAGAATATATCTGTCGTTATGTGTGTACAATATATTAGTATCATAATTTTTAACAAATAACATAGCGACAAAAAGTTATATGCCACTAATTTTTCTTTGTCAAATAACAAATAATATTAGTAATGAATATATATGCCAATATGTGTATATGATATATTACTATCATAATTTTTAAGGCATAATTTAGTGGCAAAAAAATTTCCACTAAAATTTTCTTGTCAAATGAACAATTATGTATGGCAAGAAAATTGAATTTTTAACCATAAGCTTAAGCCATTATTAAAATGTGGAAAGTGTTGCTATGCTCACATTTTTGTAATTAAACATATGCCAAGTTTGTTTTATAGGTTCTAATTTTATGCATCGTTCAAGGGTTTTGCGAGTCACTTAAAAAAAAAATACTAAAGTAGAAACCATAATCAATTCATGGCAAATATTGATGTATTTTATCATGACTCTTTTAAAATGAATTAATACAATTAACAAAAGTCTCAAATTTCCCTCTTGAAACCTTTTTTGTGAAGAGCTTTTTCCCTCCCACCCCATCGGAAATACCCAAACGCTTCCCTCTTTAACCTAACACATTACTCCCCCTTTGAAAAACTAAACTATCCGCCAGCATCCCTCCCACTTCCACCATTGTAAGAACTAAACTACCCACCTCCACCTCTTTCCATGGCCACTGCCTTCCAGTCCCACTCCATCACCACCACCTGCTAGCCCCTTAAATTCTTACCCTCACTCTCCATTGTTGTCCAATGAAACGTTGGCTTCGAGAGATAACCGGGTTTTATTGTTATAGCGTTGTAGTATAGCCAGTTATTGCCATCATTTCAAATATATAAATTTTTTTACTCGGAAAATAAAAGAGAGTTCCCGAGGTCGAACTCAGGGAGCAAGTTGTATTCTAGGGGTAGAAGTTTCTTTTACAAAAAGAAAGAGAGAGAGAGAGAATTTGTTGGCTTCTTTCTTCTTCTCTTCTTTTCTCTTTGCCTATCTTCTTCTGCTTGACTCTTCTGCTTTATCTGCAGCAGTAGTGATGCTTTTCTTCTTCTTTCAGTTCTTGTTTCTGCTCGTCTCTTTCTTTTTCTTCTCCCTTGTGGTCCTCTTCTTCTTCTTCTTCTTTCTTTCTTCTTTTCCTTTCTTCAGACCTTCTTCTTCTCGTGTTCTTCTTCTTCTTTCAGTTCTTGTCTTGGCCTCTCTGCGTTCTCCTCTGCCTCGCCTTCCTTCTCCTTCCTTGCCTTCAGGACGTCGTCTGATTTTCCAATCAGACGACTTAAACCGCCGCTGCTACAGTGCCGCTCGGTGATCCTCCTTCCTTCAGCCTTCGTCTTCTTCCACGGTTCTTCTTCACCTGTGCCTGCACACTTACACAGCTTGATCAGAGAGGGGCAAAACCTATCTCTACCCCCCCCGCGTCTCTCTCTCACAGAAGCCACTCTTGGGAAAGCTCTCCCAGAGCTGCCGGGTAGTCGGGTACGGGTCGCGCCCGGGTCCAGGCCCACCGGCGTGCGTGGTGGGCGAGGAGTGCAGGTCAGTCTAAGTCGGGTCGGGCCAGGTCCGCGGGGCGTGAGCGCAGACGAGACCGGGTAACCGGGCGGGTGAAGGGGACCTCACCCCGTGTGCTGAGGCAATAAGCCTCCAGCACTTTTTCACTTTATACCGCTGCGCCTCTTCAGAGTTTTCCGAGGTGGGACTAAATGTCCCACCCCGAGTTGGCGCCCACGCGGAGGAGACAGCTGGTAATCACGGCGTTACGTGAGGCCTTCGCGCGAGGGCTTCGCTTCAGCTGCAGCCTGACGCTTTGTCGAAATGCCTCGCAAGGCCTGGGAGTCGAATCTGGGCGTGGCAGAAGCAGCTCCTTCTGCACGACAATGGCGGCGGAGGTCGGGTGACCTGTTCACAGCAAAACGGCCTCTCGGCCTAATCAGAAGGTGCCGGGAGCTTCGCCAGAGTGCGGCGAAGCTCGTGTGGGTGGTGGCGAGGCGTGGGGCGGCGTGCAAGGGCTGCCCTAGGTCGGACTGTGGGTCGGAAGATGGGTTTGTTCGGTGGGGTTGCAGAGGGTGATGTGGGGGAAGTGGAAGGGCGGGGGTTGATCAGGGTGAGGAGGCGGACGTTCTGCGGTGGTCGGCGAGCCGTGTGGGTTGCTGGGGTGATGGGAGCGGCTCGCCGGAGGATGGCCGGAGGTGGAGAAGGTGAGGGTGAGGGGTCGGAATCGAGGGCGACAGTAGATGTTTAAAGTGAGGAAAAGGAAGAGGGGAGGAAGAGGAGGAGCTCTACCTACTTAGCAGGAGGAGGAGGGGCCGGAGCGGGCGACAGTCGTATCGACTGTCGCTGGAGAAGAAGATGCCCGGGGGAAGGGGCGGCGGCGAGCAGAGGGCCGGAGAGGCGCCAGCTGGGTGCGGCGTGGCACGGGAAGAGCAGGGGAAGAAGTCTCTGCTGCTGGTATTGCGGCAGAGCGAAGAGGAGGAGGAGGAAGAACCGCCGGAGCTGGTGGGCGTCTGCCGGAGTGAGAAGAGAGGAAAGTTGGGGGTTTTCTCCGTCAGATCCGAGCTGGGAAGAACGGTGGAGCAACGGGGGTATTTATAGGGACCGAATCAGGGAGGAAGGCGGAGGGAGACGACGTGTCTCCCTCGCCGGAGGACGCCGGAGATGGAAACCCATACCGTCCGTGCGTTCGCACGGCCGGTATGGTGGGTTACAGCGACCAGGGGGGGTGTCCCTGCGACGGCTGACGACGCAGGGCACTCCCGGTTTACTTGCCAGGCTCTCCCCCTCACCCTGCGCGGCGCCATGCTCCGCGCAAGGTCGCCGAAGCATGGTGCTGGCAGGTTTTGCAGGGGGGACCTGAACACAAAGAACGAAGGAGAGTTAGGGGCCAAAATGCGAGGGTTCAAAAGTTGAGGGCCAAAACGTAAATATGTGAGGACCAAAGTGTAAAGTTGGTCAAGAAGGTTTCTTCTTAGGCTCAAGTTTTTATACATGACTAATTAGGACCTAAGGAATCTGATGGTGAATTTTATTTCTAGATTAAACCTTGTTTGACTGGTCATTTTACGCAAAAACCCAAATTAAGTTATTAATTGGGTATGGTTCTCAATGTAGGTCAAGATGGGTTCCTAAGGTCAAATTGAAGGTTCTAAACCCTAGAGATTATTTTTCTATGAATTTTAGAGGGTTTATTCCATTTTTGCTTTGCCTTGAACCTCGTGAATTGAAGTGGGTTTGTTTTAGGGTTACAGATTATCATTTAGTTCCTTGGAATTTCTGTAGCCCTTGCTAGATCATCTCATCCCACTTTTATTCTTATTAAGTTGCTTTGACCTATGTTTGGACCCTGAATTACCCTGAATGCAGATTATACTGGTAAAATTTCATTTTTACCCCTTATGACTTGTTTTCTCCTTAAACTCAGAATTCTCTGAGTTAAGCCTTTCCTTGAGTTATGTAGGAGCTTTTATCCTTTGTATTGGGTCAAAATGAGCTAGTTATGGCTCATGATGAGGTTCTCATCATACCCCCATGCCTAGATTTTGCTAGTCCCTTAGCAAAAAAACTTAAGGCTTCAATCCTTGTTCTAGACCATTAAGTTCTTAATAGCTTCAGATAAGTGCTTTTTCATTTGAGCTTAGATTAGGTTAGAATGCTGACCATAGGCCTAAAAGGTACTCTAGTACCAATCAAGATCCAAATCTGTCTAGCTTTAGCCTCAGTCTTTAGCAAAGGTTTTTAAGGCCCACAAGAATTAACCTAAGGTTTATTGGACTTTGTGGTTAAAGCACCCGTGCTTGAAATGATTTTAGCCCTGGCTCAGTTCGCAGTGCGTTTTGTAAGAGAGAGATAGAAAGTTATTCTGTTTGGAGAGTTTTCTCTCTCTTTTTCTTTTTAGTTCTAGCCTAGGATTGGCTTTTCAACAGGTCTGTATCAGATTCCTTGCTCCCATCATCAATCCTCAAGGGTTCCTGGCAATCGATGCTTCGAGATAGCACCGCCCATGGCAACCCCCGGAACCCTGGCTATTGAGATTTCGAGATAATCCCATCCATGGTGTTCCGTGGCCGAATCCAGACCCTGGCAATTGACACTTCGAGATAATGCCATCCATGGAATCTGAATCAGCAGAGTGCTTACATGCCCCCAGTAGGATATGTAAATATCCTAAGAGACAGGCACCGAGGAGATGATATTTTGTTACGCATCTTCGAGGGGATTTCCCGCCTCTCCGCGCTGGGAACTCGTCCAAATCAACTTGTGTCGATCGGCCGCTCCTATTCTAGGTGTTCTTTTCAGAATTTTGCGACGCTTCTGCCTGATTTTGATTTTTACGCTTACTGAACCAGGCTGTGTGTGAGGTTAGGGTGCTTAGGTTACTGAGTCCCGTAAACCAAAAATTAGTTAACGAGGCCAAATACTCCCTAAGCCTTAGACCTAATACTTCAGCTTTTCATTTTCCTCAACCTCTTGAGGAGTGTCTAGATCTTAATTGGTACTAAGAGTCTATTCAAGAATGCCTAAGGTTTGCGTTCTTACTAATCTCATTATGCACTTTTCAGTTATTTTCTTGAATGAGGTCTAGAACTTAGGTTAATTCCTTAGTTCCTTACTAATGACTATCACCTTTTCTTATAATTTTGTGCTCCTTTTTCATTTTGTTTCTCTTCTCCTTCTCCTTCACAAAATTTCCTTCTCCTTTTATTCTTTTTCGAAAAAATTTTTTTTTTTTAATTTTTATGGTGTTTTTGGCATATGTGAATTTTTTGTTTGAAACCTTTTCTTACAAGTTTTGCACTTTCATACCCCCCCATGCCTAAGATTTGCAATGTCCTCATTGTAACCTAGGGGGTTTTTATTTAACTTAGTTCATTCCTTAAGATAGAAATTTGGATGAGTGGATGGGTCGGGTTGAATTTTTGCGGACAATTTCTAATCCCAGATGCAAGCATCTGAGGTAGGGTCGGCTGTCTACAAGGGTGAACCTCAAGTGCAAAAAGGTGTCAGAACAAGTTTCAGGTTTTCAAAGAGAATGACGGGCTGCCTCCCGTTAAGCGCTGAGTTTTACGCCATCGGCTGGGCGCAATAAGCTCAAGGGGAAAGGAGGATATAAGATGCTTCAGCCAAATCAGTAGAAGTTACATCAATGAACGGCTTGAGTCTCTGACCGTTCACGATGAAAGGTTCAGAATCATGGCTGAGTGGACTGATTTCGATTGCTCCATTTCCAAAAACCTGTCAGACCAAATATGGTCCGACCCACTTGGATCTCAGTTTTACTGGGAAGAGTTTTAGTCGGGCATCAAAGAGTAGGACCTTTTGACCAGGATGAAAGATCTTTCTCGAGATGTGTTTGTCGTGGAAGGCTTTAACCCGCTCCTTGTAGATTTGCGAGTTCTCGTACGCGTCTAGGCGTAATTCATCGATCTCGCTGATTTGGAGTTTTCTGTGGGTCCCAGCCTTGGAAAGATCTAGATTACAGTTTCGTACTGCCCAATAGGCTTTATGCTCCAGTTCTACGGGAAGGTGGCATGCCTTTCCGTACACCAGTCTAAAGGGAGACATGCCCAATTGGGTCTTGTGGGCGGTCCTATAGGCCCACAATGCTTCCGGAAGTCGGGACGACCAGTCCTTCCTGTCAGGTCGAACAGTGACTTGCAGGATTTTCTTGATCTCCCAATTAGACAGCTCAGCTAGACCATTAGTTTGGGGGTGGTAAGGAGTAGAGATTCGGTGAGACACCCCGTATTTGGTCACCAGTGACCTAAACTGAGCATTTGTGAAATGGGTCCCCCCATCAGAGATTATTGCATGAGGAATCCCGAACCTTGAGAAAATGTGTTGATGAATGAATTTGAGAACGATTTTGTGATCACAGGTTCGGGTCGGTATGGCTTCGATCCATTTGGACACGTAGTCCATAGCCAACAGAATGTATTCGAAACCATCCGAAACAGGAAAGGGGCCCATAAAATCAATCCCCCAAACATCAAAGATTTCGCATACTAGAATCGGTTGCATAGGCATCATGTCGCGATGGTTCATGTTGCCCAAAGTCTGGCAACGACTGCATGCCTTGCAGTGATTGTATGCGTCTTTGAACAGTGTGGGCCAGTAAAAGCCGCACTGGAGGACTTTTGATGCGGTTTTATGCCCGGCGAAATGGCCACCGCATGCCTGGTCATGGCAGAAAGAGAGGATATTGTTGAATTCCCCTTCCGGGACACATCTCCGGATGATCTGATCGGCACCTATGCGGAAGAGGTACGGGTCTTCCCAAATGTAATACTTGGCATCGGAGCGTAATTTGTCTTTCTTGGCCTTCGGCCAATCGGACGGGATCTGATGAGATGCCAAGTAATTCACTACATTAGCAAACCATGGAAGGCTAGTACCAATAGTCAGCAGGTGCTCATCGGGAAAATGCTCAGTGATGGGTCCGGGAGGGTCAATTATTTCAGAAGGAAGACGGGACAAGTGATCAGCTACCACATTTTGCTTTCCCGCTTTGTCACGAATCTCAAGGTCAAATTCTTGCAACAGCAAGATCCATCGAATTAATCGAGGTTTCGCGTCCTTCTTTGCAAGGAGATGCCTCACAGTTGTGTGATCCGAGTATATGATGACACGGGAACCCAGAAGGTACGATCTGAACTTTTCTAGGGCAAATACTACAGCTAGCAGCTCTTTCTCAGTAACCGTATAGTTACGCTGAGCCTCATCGAGTGTTTTGCTGGCGTAGTAAATGACCACAGGTTTCCTGTCAATTTTCTACCCCAAAACCGCTCCTACAGCGAAGTCGGATGCATCGCACATGATCTCAAAGGGTTGAGACCAATCAGGGGACTGTAGGATCGGGGCTTGGGTGACTCGGTCACGCAGGATTTCAAATGCTTGAGTGCATTCCTTGGAAATTTCGAAAGGAACATCCTTGGAGAGAAGAGTGGTCAGGGGGCGTGCGATTTTTGAAAAATCAGGGATAAATCGTCGATAAAAACCGACATGCCCTAAAAAGGAACGGATGTCCCTGATCGAGCTAGGCATAGGAAGGTGAGAAATCAGATTAACCTTAGCTCGATCCACTTGGATACCTTTCTCCGAAATTGAGTGTCCCAGGATAATTCCCTCAGGCACCATGAAATGGCTCTTTTCCCAGGAAAGAACCAAATTCACATCGATGCACCGCCTGAGTATCTGGACCAAGTGTTGGAGGCAATCGTCGAATGATGCTCCAAAAACTGAAAAGTCATCCATGAAGACTTCCAGATAATCACCTACCATATCTGAGAATATGGCAAGCATGCATCGCTGAAAAGTAGCGGGTGCATTGCAAAGACCGAAAGGCATCCTTCGGAAAGCGTATGTTCCGAAGGGGCAGGTGAACGTGGTCTTTTCTTGGTCCTCAGGATGGACTGCCACCTGGTTATAACCGGAGTACCCGTCAAGAAAGCAGAAGAACCTATTTCCCGCAAGTTTTTCGAGAATTTGATCAATGAAGGGTAGTGGGAAATGGTCCTTCTTCGTGGAGGAATTGAGTCGGCGGTAATCTATACAGACTCTCCACGAGTTGGCTAATCGGGTAGGAATGATTTCTCCGGTCTCAGTTGTTATAGTGGTGAGTCCTGCTTTCTTGGGTACGACCTGAATTGGGCTCACCCAACGACTATCGAAGATTGGGTAGATGATTCCGGCATCTAACCACTTGATGATCTCCTTTTTCACGACCTCCTACAGATTGGGGTTTAAGCGTCTCTGCATTTCACGAGAAGGTCGTGTGCCCTCTTCCGAATAGATATGATGAGTACAATAAGAGGGACTTATTCCAGTCAAATCGCCGAGAGTCCACCCGATGGCTCTGCGATGTTGCTGGAGGACAACAATCAGACGGGATTCCTGTTCAGGACTGAGGTTGGAATTGATAATCACAGGAAGGGTCTGATTAGAACCCAAAAAGATGTATTTCAAGTGAGCAGGAAGGGGTTTCAGTTCGAGGATGGGGTTATCAGCAGCAGCGGGTGGTTCAGTATAGATGTGAGGTTCGAGGGTGGGAGTTACTGGGTTATTCATATCTGGATTCGACTCCTCTGTTTGCGGGTCAAGATCCTTCTGTGGTTGATGAGGCATAATCGCGTCATCCTGGAAGTGTGATTCATCAACCAAGGTCCTGATGTCACAAATTTGTTCGATGACGCCGCAATTAATTCCTTGTTGGGCCTTAAATATATCAATTTTCAGTGTTTGATCTCCAAACTTAAGCTCTATTTGGCCCTCCTCACAGCTGATGTTGGCTCTAGCAGTAGCCAAGAAAGGTCTCCCTAGAATGATTGGTGTATCCCTAGGGTTCTCAGGTGCATCCATATCTAAGACTATAAAGTCCACTGGAAAATAGAAATCCCGCACTCTTACGATAACATCCTCGAGAATCCCTTTTGGTGACTTTATAGATCGATCTGCTAATTGTAATGTCACCTCGGTTGGTTTTAGCTCAGATTCTTCTAGATGGTCAAGTAAGGATGTAGGTATCAGGTTTATGGATGCACCCAAGTCTAACAATGCTCTATCAAATTGGGTACCACCTATCTTGCAGGAAATCAGGGGAGTACCAGGATCTTTTGCCTTGGGTGGGAGTCTACTGAGGATTACAAAGCTGGCTTGTTCTGACAGAACAATTGGGCTCCCTCCCTTGGTTCGCAGCTTACGCTGGGGTGTACATATATTCTTTAGAAATCGTGCGTAAGCTGGTACGTGGCGGATTGCATCCATCAAGGGGATGTTTATGTGGACCTGCTCAAAGAGCTTGACCAGGTCCTCCTCAGGGGCCACGAGTTTGGTGGTCTTCTTTCCCTTGGTCAAGGCCTCGGGAAACGGGATCTTGGTTGGTTCTTCTAGGATAGGTCCAGGTTGTGGATCTGGGACAGTGGTATCTTGGATAACTATCCTAGGGTCATAGTTATCAGGCTTGGAGTGGTTTGGATAATGCGGGTCTTGAGTTGTTTTACCACTACGTGTTGTTACAGAATTTAATCCGGCCTGATTTTGGTTTGGGTTTTGTAAGAGGGGTGGCTGCTGCTGAAATCCCGCATAAGAAGTTGAAGCCTCCATCTCGTCTAGAGATGGAGCAGTAGGGGCCTGATAAATCCATTGTGCGTGGCCTAAATTTGGATTCATAACGCGCTTCTGGGTTGGCACGTTATTTGGGTTAGGAAGGGGTTGGGAAGGGAGTGTGCCTGGCTGGCGAGAATTTGCCAACTGGGCCAGTTGAGTTTTAACTTCTGTAAGTTCGTCCTTGTGCTGTTTTTGAATAGCCGCATTCGTTTTTTGAATGTCAGCCAGAGTCTGAAGGATTAGGGACATTTGATCCTGATTTGGCCCTGATGGATAAGTAGGGTTGGGCCGAGGCTGAGGCGGCTGGTAATGACGAGAGGGCTGTGGGCGGGACTGAAAAGGTGGTCTTTGGGTTTGGGAATTTCCCGCCCACTGAAAATTGGGATGGTTTCGCCATCCAGGGTTGTAAGTGTTGGAGAATGGGTCGTTCTGGATGGCGTTGAGGTCCTCGCAGATCTGAGGAACCTCCTGAGAATCAGGGAAAGGGGGAATGGAGTTTCGCCGGCTGGTGTAGAAAGGATCGGATGATCCTCCGCTCCAAGAATCAGATGGGGATGGATATGGATCCATCCTAGGGGAAGATCGGTGGAGGATGTTTTGCACAGTCTCCTGTGTGGAAGGAGGTTGTGCAAAGGAGTTACGCGCGGAGGTGGCTCGCTGCAAGTGCTGAGTCAGCTCATCCACCATCTTTTCAATGATTGAGACCTTGTCCAATCGACTGGCCATTAATTCCAGGTCGACTGATGCGGACAGGCCCTGCGTCTCATGTGCTCCCTTAAGATTCGTCGCTGCGTGGGTATTCGTCCTGTCGAATAATCCCATGGAGTCATTGTTGATGGAGTTCTCGCACATATTTTCGAGAATCTCCCATATGGTGTCTTCATGTTGACCCATGATGTTTCCTCCGCAAGTTGCATTGACGAAAAGGCGGATGTCCTCACGGAGTCCCTGGTAAAAAGATTGGACTTGTTCCCATTTAGGAACTCCGTGATGGGGGCACTTTCTCATGAGATCCTGAAAACGATCCCATGCCTCATGGAGAGGTTCTCCTGATTGTTGAGTGAAGTGTGTAATCTGATGGCGCAAGGCGTTGGTCCGACCAACGGGAAAAAACTTTTTCAAAAACTCGGATTGAAGTTCTTCCCAAGTGTTGATCGGCCGGGTCTGAGTTTGATACCAATGGGCGGCCTTGTCCATAAGAGAAAAGGAGAACATCTTCATGAGAAGAATATCCCGATTTTGCGCATCTGATCCAAAAGTGTGGGCCAGATGCTTTAGCTGTTTGATGTGCTGGAAGGGATCTTCAGAATTAAGCCCATGGAATTTAGGTATAGAATGAATCATGTTGGGCTTTAATTCGGAATCAGGTCCTCCAGTCGGGATTCTGACTCGAGGCTCAATGGCCACCGCAGCAGGATTGTAGTGGTCTCGCATCATAGGACGCTGTGGTGGGTGCACGAAGTTTTGGAAGAGGTCATTGAGTCGCTGGAGCTGGTGTTCCAGATTATTTTCTTCCTCAACTGGCTGAGCCATGATGGGGGAAGAAGAAGAACTTGGTTCTGAATCAGAAGAGAGAATAATGTGAGGGTGTTGCTGCACAAACACGGGCATCGAGGCTTGGCCTTGACGAGAGCGAATTTCTAAAGGAGGTCTTAAGGGTGGTCTTAAGGACCTCCTTCCGTACATGCACTGTTGGAAGAGGTAAGTTTAGAAGGTGCTGGACCCAATCAAGACACCCAAAAATGTGTTGGGTGACTATAGAGGTGCGGGGCAGATGGACCCCATGATCAGAAAGATCGTCCACCTAAGAATTACCTGGGCAGCCAGAGAGGGAGAGTCCCGCGAAGTCCCCTACACGGTAGAGCGTCCCCACGGGTTACAGGGTTTCCCCCACCCGACCTCTCTTGTCACTGCGGTTCCAGGTAGACCAGAATGGGGATCTTGACCTCTTAAGTCTACCAATTTTAAGATCAGGGTGCTTAAGGTTTCACTTGAACTTTAGTCTTTTAAGTGCAAAGAGTGACCTAATTTAAGGTTGGTTGACCCAAGGGGTTAACTTTACCTCTTGTTTTCTTTGAGAGCTTTTAGGTCTTGTCTTTTAGGGTTCAAGTGTTTAGAGAGCCAATTGTTTTAGGTTTTCTTTTGAATAGGTATTTTCAATCAATGGTTTAGGCACACTTCTTTTGGATTTTCTCCATTCTTGATTTAAGTAGTGTGTCTTTAAAACCCTAAGGTTGAATCTTATGTTGGCTCTACTTGGTCCAGTTAGTTCTCTGTTGGGTAATTAGGGCTCAAGCAAGAATGTGTTAGCCCTTAAATACCCTTAATAGTGTGCAGGACTAATGAGTTGAAAACATGCAACTCTTTATGGTTACTAAGTATGGAAGACAGGTTAGCCCTATATTGCTTGTTCTTTTCTTTTCTTCCTCTTTAGAGTTTAGGGGTTAATAGCGAGAGGAAAAATTTACCTGTCCTCGGAGTGGTTGTCGTGCGGTTGCTTGTCTTCTTGATTTCCTGTAGCTGCACAAAAGAGGGGAGATTATCAGAAATTAAAAAGAGAAACAGGAATGTTTACCTCTAGAATAGCCGTTGCTCCCCAGCAGCGGCGCCAAATGAAACGTTGGCTTCGAGAGATAACCGGGTTTTATTGTTATAGCGTTGTAGTATAGCCAGTTATTGCCATCATTTCAAATATATAAATTTTTTTACTCGGAAAATAAAAGAGAGTTCCCGAGGTCGAACTCAGGGAGCAAGTTGTATTCTAGGGGTACAAGTTTCTTTTACAAAAAGAAAGAGAGAGAGAGAGAATTTGTTGGCTTCTTTCTTCTTCTCTTCTTTTCTCTTTGCCTATCTTCTTCTGCTTGACTCTTCTGCTTTATCTGCAGCAGTAGTGATGCTTTTCTTCTTCTTTCAGTTCTTGTTTCTGCTCGTCTCTTTCTTTTTCTTCTCCCTTGTGGTCCTCTTCTTCTTCTTCTTCTTTCTTTCTTCTTTTCCTTTCTTCAGACCTTCTTCTTCTCGTGTTCTTCTTCTTCTTCCAGTTCTTGTCTTGGCCTCTCTGCGTTCTCCTCTGCCTCGCCTTCCTTCTCCTTCCTTGCCTTCAGGACGTCGTCTGATTTTCCAATCAGACGACTTAAACCGCCGCTGCTACAGTGCCGCTCGGTGATCCTCCTTCCTTCAGCCTTCGTCTTCTTCCACGGTTCTTCTTCACCTGTGCCTGCACACTTACACAGCTTGATCAGAGAGGGGCAAAACCTATCTCTACCCCCCCCGCGTCTCTCTCTCACAGAAGCCACTCTTGGGAAAGCTCTCCCAGAGTTGCTGGGTAGTCGGGTACGGGTCGCGCCCGGGTCCAGGCCCACCGGCGTGCGTGGTGGGCGAGGAGTGCAGGTCAGTCTAAGTCGGGTCGGGCCAGGTCCGCGGGGCGTGAGCGCGGACGAGACCGGGTAACCGGGCGGGTGAAGGGGACCTCACCCCGTGTGCTGAGGCAATAAGCCTCCAGCACTTTTTCACTTTATACCGCTGCGCCTCTTCAGAGTTTTCCAAGGTGGGACTAAATGTCCCACCCCGAGTTGGCGCCCACGCGGAGGAGACAGCTGGTAATCGCGGCGTTACGCGAGGCCTTCGCGCGAGGGCTTCGCTTCAGCTGCAGCCTGATGCTTTGTCGAAATGCCTCGCAAGGCCTGGGAGTCGAATCTGGGCGTGGCGCGCCTGCAGCTGCAGGCGGAAGCAGCTCCTTCTGCACGGCAATGGCGGCGGAGGTCGGGTGACCTGTTCACAGCAAAATGGCCTCTCGGCCTAATCAGAAGGTGCCGGGAGCTTCGCCAGAGTGCGGCGAAGCTCGTGTGGGTGGTGGCGAGGCGTGGGGCGGCGTGCAAGGGCTGCCCTAGGTCGGACTGTGGGTCAGAAGATGGGTTTGTTCGGTGGGGTTGCAGAGGGTGATGTGGGGGAAGTGGAAGGGCGGGGGTTGATCAGGCTGAGGAGGCGGAGGTTCTGCGGTGGTCGGCGAGCCGTGTGGGTTGCTGGGGTGATGGGAGCGGCTCGCCGGAGGATGGCCGGAGGCGGAGAAGGTGAGCGTGAGGGGTCGGAATCGAGGGCGACAATAGATGTTTAAAGTGAGGAAAAGGAAGAGGGGAGGAAGAGGAGGAGCTCTACCTACTTAGCAGGAGGAGGAGGGGCCGGAGCGGGCGACAGTCGTATCGACTGTCGCCGGAGAAGAAGATGCCCGGGGGAAGGGGCGGCGGTGAGCAGAGGGCCGAAGAGGCGCCAGCTGGGTGCGGCGTGGCACGGGAAGAGCAGGGGAAGAAGTCTCTGCTGCTGGTATTGCGGCAGAGTGAAGAGGAGGAGGAGGAAGAACCGCCGGAGCTGGTGGGCGTCTGCCGGAGTGAGAAGAGAGGAAAGTTGGGGGTTTTCTCCATCAGATCCGAGCTGGGAAGAACGATGGAGCAACGGGGGTATTTATAGGGACCGAATCAGGGAGGAAGGCGGAGGGAGACGACGTGTCTCCCTCGCCGGAGGACGCTGGAGATGGAAACCCATACCGTCCATGCGTTCGCACGGCCGGTATGGTGGGTTACAGCGACCAGGGGGGGTGTCCCTGCGACGGCTGACGACGCAGGGCACCCCCGGTTTACTTGCCAGGCTCTCCCCCTCACCCTGCGTGGCGCCATGCTCCGCGCAAGGTCGCCGGAGCATGGTGCTGGCAGGTTTTGCAGGGGGACCTGAACGCAAAGAACGAAGGAGAGTTAGGGGCCAAAATGCGAGGGTTCAAAAGTTGAGGGCCAAAAAGTAAATATATGAGGACCAAAGTGTAAAGTTGGTCAAGAAGGTTTCTTCTTAGGCTCAAGTTTTTATACATGACTAATTAGGACCTAAGGAATCTGATGGTGAATTTTATTTCTAGATTAAACCTTGTTTGACTGGTCAATTTACGCAAGAACCCAAATTAAGTTATTAATTGGGTATGGTTCTCAATGTAGGTCAAGATGGGTTCCTAAGGTCAAATTGAAGGTTCTAAACCCTAGAGATTATTTTTCTATGAATTTTAGAGGGTTTATTCCATTTTTGCTTTGCCTTGAACCTCGTGAATTGAAGTGGGTTTGTTTTAGGGTTACAGATTATCATTTAGTTCCTTGGAATTTCTGTAGCCCTTGCTAGATCATCTCATCCCACTTTTATTCTTATTAAGTTGCTTTGACCTATGTTTGGACCCTGAATTACCCTGAATGCAGATTATACTGGTAAAATTGCATTTTTACCCCTTATGACTTGTTTTCTCCTTAAACTCAGAATTCTCTGAGTTAAGCCTTTCCTTGAGTTATGTAGGAGCTTTTATCCTTTGTATTGGGTCAAAATGAGCTAGTTATGGCTCATGATGAGGTTCTCATCATCCAACTTCCTCGTCGTCGTCGTCGCCATATGCTACCTTGTCCTTGTCACCGTAATCTACCCCCTTGCCCCTATCATCCATCTCCTTGTCATCACGTCTACCCTTTGTTATTTATTTATGGTATGGGTCCCCAATGTTACTAGTAGTGTTAGCTCATATTTGAGTCTCTATAAGAATTGCAAGGTGATTTGGATTAGGTGGATTTGGATGAGCCTCCGCTGCCGACGAGGGGACTAGTAGGATTGATGTTGCATCAAAAATCATCGTATTTAGGAAAATATCACGTCGTAGTATTGCGACAAAAATCGATACGACATTTAAATTTATAATGCTTGAGAAACTGTGAGTTCCGAGGTCGTTCACAAGGAGCAAGTGTAACAAATCAATCCACTAATTACAATTATCAGAGAAAATAATGCAAATGAATCAAATGATATTCAATAAAAGCAATAATGTATCTCAAAAGTTAGGGACAAAAAAAATATAGATAGAAGACTAAAAATGGTGGTTGAGACCACCAATTAAGCCCAACAATTTAGCACTAATCCCAACAGTACTCAAGAGCCAAATAACTCAATAGTAACCCTCAATTACTTATCCATCTCAGACCAAGCTCAAATAAATCAATAGTGCATGAAATTAGATGTCTTCAAGGCACGATAGACGCCTTATCCTTTACACTCAGAGCACCTTAGAAGTGCTTAAGTGTTGGTACGCACCCCGAGGCACAATAGTGTAAATGTCACACCCTGGAAATCCATTCATTTGGGTTTCTGAAGGTGAGGGCGGAGGAAGTCCTACAGTGAAACAGATTTAAACAAAAAGGGGCTTAATTCAATCGAGGTGAAATAAATAAAGAGAAAATGAACCAGTGAACAGCGACAAGGTAACTTTGTTGGAGGGATGACTTCCAACTCCCTACCAAAGAGAGAAGAATGCAATTTGTACTATCCTAATAGCCATATAATGAAATAAAAATCATGCAGAACATCATTCATTCATATAAGTATATATATATATGTTTTTATATACAAGCCTTGTCTCTTCCCCTACAACAGAAGGAACCTATACAACACAGAAGTAAAAAGGGGAAAGGCTACAAAAAAAAGGGGAAACCACAGTCAAATGCTAGCAAAAAGGAAAGACGGCTACATAAGGGTGTTCCGACATGAAAGGAGAAATCGGTTACTCAAAGTACTCCCACACCCTCTCGGGTCTGAAACCCACAAAATAGATTGCATGGTTAAGTTGACAGGAAGCCCTCACGAACTCTGTAACGGCATCCTAAAGAGATTCAGTAGGTGGGTCTGCCCACCTTCCCAGGTATCGGGCTTCCACTATCACCCTCTCCAAGCATATGAGTACTGTCACGAATAACTGGTCCGCCTCCGCTAGGCACCTGTGCTGTGCACGAGTAAGGCGAAATCTGCTGACTCGCAGCATCGGAACCTGAAATGGGTTACAAAAGAAAAGGGGTGAGCTAGACAACTTAGTAGGGATCTAGCTAAGTGTAAAGCTTAGCAAGAAGAGTGATAAACATTTGTTTTATATTTTTATTTCCTTTACACACTACCCACCACTTTTCATCAAATATTTAAGATGCCTTTTTCCAGTGTTTACAGCGGTTCCCTCACTTGCTACAGGGATCAAATTTTTTTTTTTGTAGATCATCCCTCTTTAATTAGAGGAGATTTTGGTGTATCCTTCCCCTCAGATCCCCACCTGGTGGCATCTCCTTGATCAAGGGAGGGCAAATAGAACAAGCGACCCTTGCGAAAGGCGTACCCATTCTCAATGTATCAAGAATGCTGCTGACCTTAGTCATAGGATTCAAGCCTCTTGGGAGCTACCCAGGCTAGTGCCTCGCGTCGGCGTGGAGCTACTCCATTCGCCGCCAGTAAGGCCTAGTGGTATTTATAAAGATCATATCGCAGGGTTGGTCAGCATTGTTTTGCCACACCATTGCTCCTATTAGGAGCATAACCACGAAGTGTGCCCTCTTAGTCTGCCATCGGACAAGATCTCAACCAAACCCATCATGGTACCCTCGGTATCTCTCCGTACATGCGGGTGCCTGGTGAGCCTCTTGCTCAAGTACCACATTTACCACGAGTCGGATTCGGGTATGCTCAGATACCTCCTTCTGATGATGGCCGAAGGCTCATCACCACTCTTAGGAACTCCTCAAGTTCCCAAGTAAATCCTTGGGTAGCTCTTAGCTACCACCACACCTCAGGTCTCCTTCCTGAGCAGTGAACTTAATTCATCGAGTCTAGGGCACAACCTTACGGGCCAACCTAGTAGACCTGTTACATTTTTATTTTATTTGGTTGCAAGTCTAGAGCAACAACCTAGAGACCTAGTGGATCTCCTAGGGTCTGACCACAGACCTTTGGAAATCCAAAAGGATTCTTTCTTTTAAATCCTAAGAAATAACCATTTCACGGGTAATATACTTCCATACACTTGAACTCGTTTACTTAGGTTTACTTCACACCCTTCTAGGGTTGGTTTATCACCTCCTTTAGCTGGCATTTGCAATTTACATGGTTCTTAGCTTCATATCACATATCCAGGCTTGTATATTTTTCCTTATTTGTTCAAGTGCCAAATAGGAGCATGTTCCCTCAGGCCAGTACCGCTACTGATCATTAGTACCGATAGTAGACCAGTTCTACAGAGGCCCCCACATAGGCCAGTATCGGTACTAATCATCAGTGCCGATATTGGGCCAATTCTTTATCCCTTGATGAATGCATGAAGGGGACCCCGAGAACCATCTAGTATCGGTACTAATCATCAGTACCGGTACTGGATGTTTCTAGGTCCTGGTCCAGCACGATTTTCACCCCACATTACCACCCATAATTCCCTCATGTAGGGTCTATTAACTCATACATGTTAGGTATAAAACCCATAGTAAATCCTTGGTGAACCCTTGGAATTAATGCGGTAATGTAGTTAGTTCTCTTAGCATTCTTTTACCCTTTTTATTGACCAACCCTATGCATGTGCTCCCTTACACATTTAGCTAGTATTAACCCTGAATCTAACAAGGTAGCTATATGACAAGGGTTAGCATCCCTACCTCAGGCTCTTGGGCTGCAGCTCCTGCCTTCTACTACTTCCTGAGCTGCCTCAAAGCGCAACAAAAGCCACCACGCTGCAAGAAAAAGTGTAGCGGCTGCTCCTGCACTTCGTCCTCTCCTTCAGCTCCTCCTCCCACGCCTGCTACACCAGCAGCAAGCACTGGCAATAGCTGGAATGATCACCAAGGGAGGACGATGGTCTCCCCCCTCCTTTCGCCAAAGAGCTCAAGCCAATGAGAGGACTCGTTGGCTTTCCAAAGAAGCCAAGGACCTAAAATCCTAAGGGTTCATTTGCACCTACCCCCCTCTATTTATTACTTGAGGGGAAGAAGGTCCCCCTAACAATCTTGCTTACAAAAAGCCCCTTACAAAAAAAAATGTAAAGACCTATTTACAAGAAGGAAAAAAAAATCATGGCTTTTTGAAGGGTCTTTTACTCATTAGATACCTAAAAATTTTTGGGTCATTACAGTAAAACCTCCCCCATCCCTCCTTAGAATCTCCTCTTCCTTCTTTCTCAAATTTGAGTATAAGGTCAATTAGGTTAGAGTAACAAGGTAATCGAATCAGAGCCCAGACCTGCGTGCGTTATATCATAGGCAAGGGTGTGTGGGGCACGTGAGGAGAGGAGGGACTGATGAGAAACTCATCATGGTCTCTAGTTACCCCTAATTAACTAGTCTTCCTAGTTAATTAGCTAAGGTTATGAACATATAAGGGTTAATTATGAAATAAAGGATATATAGTAAAGGACCGTAAAATAAGTTAAAAATGACATTTTATCATTCAATTAACATTATTAACAATTTAATTAATAATTGGACTCAAAATTCTATTAATCATTCCTTTAATTAATAAGTTAAGTAACTTAAACATAATGTATACATAAGTATATAATAACTTAAGTAATTTTACTTAATCTAATAAATTAATCTAAAAAGGTCAAAAATGTAAAATCAAGGTGAAAACATAATATTTACCTTATTTACTAACAAATATAAAAAGTTGAAAAACATCTAAGCTAAAATAAACCTTCAAAACCTGGGTTTACATTTTTGTCTTTAATATTCATTGCAATCGGGTCCTTATTTCTCACACAGGTCCTTAAGTTTTATTACATTTAAGTCCCTTTTCGTCTTCTTCTTCTTCTTCTTCTTCTTTAGCTGAATGAACGGCTGGCGACGAAGAGTCACGCCACCGCACAATCACCGCCCTACCGACATCACTCTTCTTTGTCCAAGCTCTTGCAGCTTGCGCTCACCACCTCCTCTTCTTCCACCAGTCTGGATTAACTGGAAATCCTAATTTCCAGTGAGAGATAACCTCAGCATCGTTGGAGACGACACCGGAGGTTAAGCTCCTCAAGCTCCTTCTTCGGCTAGACCCCACCACTTTCTTTGCTGCCAACTACTATAAATACCCCCTCTCCCTTCTAATTTCTGGCAAGTTGCTTCCCTTCCCTCTTCTAACACTGCAGCCGACTTTGATAGGCTATTCGTCCAAAACTCCAGCGACTTTCCATCTCACTTTCCGACTTCCTCCATCCATTCTGATCAGCTGAGGAGATCCGCCGTGGTCTGCCACGTCTCTGGACACAGGCGTCGACCAAAGGAGTCCTCTGTTTCACCTCAAATCCGCCGGTCAAAGATCTTCCTGAAACCCTCTGATTTCGTTGTCTGCTACGAACCTTCGGTGGAACCCTATTGACCCCCTTGTCCAGATAACAGTAGATTAGGAGTAGGAGTAGGAGTAGGATAGCTTAGTTAGTTAGATAGTTAGTTAGATTAGATGTAATTTTAGAATTTCAGTGTTCACCTTCTTCGACTCCGGCGAGCTCCTTGAGCTTGCCAGAGCCTTAATTTCATCTTTTGAAATCGCTGTTCACCTTTCTTTATCTCTCATGACCATTTCTAATCCACTTAATCACTGTCTCTGGCGGATGAAATCGCTGTTCTTAATTGATCACCTAATCGCCTAATTCACCTTTCACCTCCACCAACTACTGTCACTGTCCATGGAGACAGTAGTGGGCTTAGATTCACCTCCACTGGGTTCATCATCATCTATTCATCACTTAAGAACCCTAATCGACACTATAATATGTAGAATTACCACATATAAATTAAACGCCCAATTGTAATTAAGCTCTTGAGCTCACTGTCAATGGTGGCTCTGGAGGAATTCAAATCCTTAATTATATATATATATCTATGATTATAAGTACTTGTTGACTTGTTTTGACCACTCAATTGAGTGGTAAAATAGGTCCTAAGCTTAATCCACACAGATCTTTTAAGAAATGAATTTTACTATTAACCCTTAACTCTAATGAAATAATGAAGAATTAATTGAGTTCTTGAGGTTCCTTGCAACCTCAGGAACCTTTTTAGATTAAAAATGGCACAATTTCACAGTTTGTACATTTTCTGGACTCACCGGAGCTTCGGCGAGCTCTAGCAGTCATTTTTGACCTTCAGCCTATGAAACTTTGTGAAAAGCTCCAGAATGATATAAATGCAATCACTGATTAATTTGAGGTCATTTAGTTGGAATTTTAGTCACTGGAGCTGTAGATTGAAGTTCATCTTCTCCAACTCCGACGGAGTTGGAGAAGTCTGATAGAGAGATCTAAGAAGCATTTAAGAAACCTAGAAGCTTCAGTGCAGTGCACTGAAGCTATTCATGTCTTCAAATCATTATAAAAATCTTTAAAATCCTCTAACGAACAAACACATTTTGAAGCTCAGGCGGCGAGCCTGAAACCTTAGAAATATTAGTTAGAACACCTATCTGAGAGAACGAATGAATTCCTGAGGTTGAGAAGATCCTATTCGAGGCTTTGATTTCCTGGGAGAAGGCATTAATCAGAAAGTCAAATTTTTAAGCCTATCAGTCAAACCTGAGGAGGAAACTTTGCTTCTGAGCTCGAGCTGAGGAATGGATGAGATAAAATTATTTCTGGGATCATGATGAATGATATTAGAGTGAATTGAGTGAGCTCAGACCTGTATTTTGGTAAGAATTCAAACCCTGTCAGTTTGGGTTGTCTTCGAACCCAAACTAACAGCAGTAGCATTTTGATGAAATTTCAACATGAATCCTACCCAGATCAATCTGTTACAACCCTTAGAACTTGTTTAAATTGATCAGATTTATTCTTAGCTGTCTGTTCACTTATTTTAAGTTGTAAAATCCATTCTCTGAAGCTTTCAGAGAAGCTTCAACCTTCTATACACTTCCTGAAGCTTTAAGAGCTTCAAGACTCACTCCAACAGCTACGGAATAATATATAGAACCTATTCAGAGCCTTTACTGAGAGAGAAAAGTCCATCTGAGGACTCTATGAGCATAAACTCCATTTCCAGGCATTTTAACCCATAGGAACCCCTTGATTTCACTCTTCAAATTGAAAATGAAAACATCCTCTTATCTTAAAATTGACCCTGCAACTGTATAGATCTACCTTAGAGCTTTCCAGCAAGCCTTGAATCACTTGAAACGGAGCTCTGAGTTGGGAGATATGATTGATTGAAGTTGGGTCTGGAAGGGGGGAACATAGTCCCACATCAGTAGTTTTTGAGCGTGCACCTGGGAACAAAAGTAATTTATGCTGTAGGCTCCCCAGTCGTCAAGTGCTGGGCGTGAACTAAGCATCTGACCTCTTGAGCATGTGTGTGTGTGTGCGGGCATGTGTGCCTGTGGGTGAACCCGATTGGGCGTGAGCGAGTGTGGCCCTGGGAGGGCGAGGCCTGAGAGGCCGATTGAGCCGGAGTGGCTCGAGACTATGAATTGAAAAATAAACCAAAACCCAACTGGTCCCACCCTGGTCTCAGGGTGCTGTGTATCCTCGAAAGGACCTTGCTGCAAACAAAATAATTTTTGGTTAAAAAGTAAAAAAAATTGGTTCAACTGATGGTCCAAAGGAAAGAGGAGCTGATGGCTAAGAGCTGAAGGCTAAGGAAAGAAAGGAGAACAGGCACTACTAAGGAACAAAAGAAGGAAAAAGACTAAGGGAAGAGAAGAAGGTAGGAACAGAAAAGGAGAAAGAGAAAAGAGTCGAGAAAAAAAAGAAGAGAAAGAAGAATAAGAAAGAAAGAAGAAGAGAGAGGATGAAGAAATGAAGTTTTATTTCTTTAATTTCTTTGAATTTGTCTTAATTGTAATAAGGCATGTTTTAATAAAAGAACTCTTATTGCCTTAATTTCTTTGAAATAAAATTGGAAAACTAACATGCTTACTTGTTAATAAAGTAGATCATTTTGAGTAAATATGTTCTCTTATGGGATTTTGCATATTACTTCATTTTAATTAATATTTTGGCAAAATTCATGTTCTTAAAATTATCTTAATATACCTCCTAAACTTAAAAATAAAATAAAGGATAATTGGTGAATTTAGAATGAATTATACCTCCCAGCAAACAACCTGGACTCAACTAGTAAAAATTTCAAAAATGTTAGGTTAATTCGACCCTATACTACACAATCAACAAAATTTCGAGTTAACCTAAGTGACTTTTTCTACTCTTAATTAAGTAAAACTAACTTAATTACTGAGTTGAGTAAAGTGACTTATCATGCTGCAATTTATGCTGCAATCTGGTTTTGAAGCGCAAGATGTGGGACTGAAGCTCGCGCAGCTTCTTCACTTGAAGTGCAAGCTTCCTTTGTCCAATTGAAGCAGCTGGACAAAGGTTGGGCCACGTCTATTGGATGCGGAATCATGGTCGGAAATGAATGGAGCACATTAGGCGAAGGTGCAGATGGCAACGACGATGGCGGAGCTCTAGAAATACTTGAAACGTACAAATACAGCCTCACGACCCAATCAAACTTGCTTAGAAGCTTTGCCAAGTTGCATGAACTGCAACGACGGTGGTGGTGAGGTGTGTGCGAGTGTATAGTGCTCAAATAGTGACGAGGAAGGTGACGATGAAGCGTGGTGTTTGATGGAGGTGTGGAGTGGGTGGAAGTTAAAATAGGTAGATGGCTTTTGATGGTTGAGGTGAGATGAAGCTAGTGGGGGTGGTGGCGAGTGATTTAGTCTTCGAAGGTGGCCACGCAACCTCGCCGGAGGCATGGCCGGTGTTGGGGAAGATGGAGGGCGAGTAGGAGAGAGGGATGCATCCGTCATTGGCTGGCTGGACATAGAGAAGATGAGAGCAACGGTGAGATGACAGTGAGGAAGGAGAGGGTGAGGGCAATCTTGCTTTGGCTAGCAAGACTTGCGACGAAGAGGGGAAGCTAGAGGGTCGTCCAATTTGATGGTTGGACGGCCGAAGGAGGTGGTTGAAGAGGGCTCATTAGAGCCGAAGATGTGGTGACTGAAGGAGGAAGAGAGAGAGGTTTCCCAGCTTATTCTTGGTTGGGGAGAATGCTGAGATGTAGAGGAGCTTTTATAGAGTCATTCCATGTCTTCAATTGCAAGGAATCCTCGTGAATTCCACGCAATTGAAGCAAGGAAAAATCCTATGAAATCGTGAGTTCACCAAAGTTGTATGGTTTGATTTGGGATCTTTGATGTTGTTCAGATGGTTGGGGATCTTCCAATCAACAATCCCTCCAATTTTGGAGGGATTTGGCCAACAAATCAAGGATAAATCCTTGATTGAAGTCAGTGCTCTATGGGTTTGAAGCTTTGTTCACACAATAATGGTGGTAGGGGCTTTTCTGTGAGAACAACAAAATTTAGGGGCTTGGATGTAAGAATCTTGAAACTTAGGGGTACAAATGTGAGAAATAAAGTTTTTAAGGGTTAAAATGCAAACTAGGTCAAGATGGACTCTGATTAGGCCCAAATTTTGGTGTTAACCTAATTTTGACCCAAGATAATGGTGAACTTATATTTGAGTTTTAACCACGTTTGACTAGGTAAATTGCACAAAAGCCCAAATTAGGGTAAATTCCTACTTAAAACTCTATTTTAAGTCAAAATGGGTTCAAATAGTCAAACCAAAGGTACCAAGCCTCTTAGAATATTTTTTAGTGATTTTTAGGAGCTTTAGATTAATTTTATCCTAACCATAACCCTTTCAATTCAAGTATGGCTGATAATTAAGGTCTTTTATCTTATTTTCGACCTCTAAATGCGTAAAATTCTGATTCTATCAGTGTAAACCAAATTTTTAGACTTTTATGCTCAATTGGCCTTTAATTAATCCCTGAGTAACCACGTGGTTAATCTACATTTGTGGTGTGCTATTAAAACAACAAAATTAACCATGTTTCCTTATTTCTCAAATCAGATTATTGCGGAATTATGACCCTCAGATGATCAAGTATGAGCATTTACCAATTGAATATGACTAATTGTGGCTAGTTAGGGCCTATGATGGTGTTACCATCAATTGATGCGAATAATCTTGCTGCCATTATCACAAGTAAATCTTAATAACTGCGATCTCCTTGATTTACTCTTATTCTAAGCAAATTTCTATTTGTGTCTCTATTTCTCCCTTTTTCTATGTATATGGTAATGCTTACATACATTTCATACTACAATTTGACCACGATTTTACTACTTTCTCTACTAGGATTGTTATTTTCCAATCTATCATGCATCTAAACCTTTGAAGTTAAATTTGCTCATAGGAGTGCTCCATATAGAATATATGGTTGTGATAAATGTTTTCTAAATTGTGAATTCAGATCCTGATTTCATGAAGGATTCAATTCAAAGCCCCATTCCTCAATTACACCCCTTTGAGTATATTAATGATTTTGTTTTTGAGATCACTAGACCCAAGTCAATTCTGATTCAGCAACAA
Organism: Thalassia testudinum; assembly: GCA_037157565.1. Lineage (NCBI taxonomy): Eukaryota > Viridiplantae > Streptophyta > Magnoliopsida > Alismatales > Hydrocharitaceae > Thalassia > Thalassia testudinum. The sequence goes on from JAZHRO010000056.1 coordinate 1,662,075, forward strand.
ATCTTGGACTTGGACATTTTAGATGGAATGATTAATATGCAGGAGGTCCCAGAATTTAGAATTTTGATTGAGGATGATAGGAATTGGGAAATGATGATTTGGGAAGCCAATTCCAGAGGAAGTAAAAGGCTGAGTCTAAGGGTGCCTATTTGTATGAAACCACCAACCTTCTACCAGGACCCTTATGACATCTTTGATTTAGAGGATGTCCAACCTAAGCACACATTCATTAATTATCCTTTTGAGCTTGATTTCTCTATAACCCAACTTTTTGGACTTGGGTTGCATCCTCACAAATCGTAGGCCTGACCCCGCTTGCATAGTGATCTCAAGTTTTGGATAATTTTTATCCAGAACCTTAGATATACTCAACCATGGGGCATGGGTCTGCATCATAATCTGGTTCACATTCATGGAGATCTTCTCCTGGCAGGTCCAAAGCTAAATTTTCTTATTCTGATTCTGACCTGCACCTATGAATTGTTTATTTCTTCTTCTTTATATAGTGTGCCTAGCTGAAGGCACTAAATTCAGCACGTATACAGTTTCTTTTCATCTCAGGGCTAACCTATTATTCACACAATTCAAGTGCTTTCTACTCTACTCTACTCTATTTCATGTCTTTTTAATACAATGAGGACATTGCATTAGATAGGCATGGGGGAGTGGATATCATTATCTGAATCATCATGTTAGCTTCATTGATTCTTGTCATTTTCTCTTTATTTTTGAAAAAAATAAAAATAAAAATAAAAAAATTGTGAAATTAGTAAAGAGAACTTGGGCTTTAGAAAATTTTCAATCTGAAAGAATAAACTTTAAGATTTGAACACTAAGACTGTTCATGTCTTCGGGCTTAATCAGCCCGAGTGTCCAGTAAAATGTGGACTTGTTTCTCGAGTCCTTACCATTCTAAATTCATATTTTATTTGGTTATATAAGTTGGGGTAATAAGCACACAACTTATCAACCCACCCTCTAATTTGAGGGGATTTTAAGTCTAAGCATCTACACACTTTTCGCACTAACTCATTTTTCGACAATTTTAATGGAAATTGGGTTGCTAGCAAGTTATCATGAATAATAGCCCATTGGTAGGTTGTCCAGAGTCCAATTACACGACCATTCTTTTCCTGCTGCTTTTAGGTAAATCTTAGATCAGGGAAGACACCTACATAGAAAAAAAGAAAAAAATAGAAAAATATCCAAAAAGAAAAGAAAAAAATAGAAAAGGAGAAAAGAAAGAAAAAAAGAAATAAGCCACACTTCATCGCATGAGTATGGCTGGCAAGTTATTGTGGGTAACAACCCATTGGTAGGTTGTGCAGAACCAACTCAAGAAATGAACGTATAATTCCAAAACACTTAGGAAGGAGCAGAGAAGTAGAATAAGCCGGGGAGATATACACTGGGTTCACCCTTGTGTTGACCCCATAAACATAAAAGTAGGGAGAAAGCTACCGGTCGTATAGATACACCTTAGGCAGAATTTCTTTTCAAGGTCACCTAGGGGCATAGAAACCTGAAGTCCATTCTAATCATCGATCAGTGGGTCTATCACATTTCACACTTAAAGATGCTTAAAACTTAAGGTTCTCTTCGAGTCTTGGGTGGGTTGAGTGGCCGTAGAAAGCTGCTTCGAAACCCTAAACTCAAAAATCCAAAAAAATTAGAAAAGAAGAAAAGAAGAAAAAGATCCTTCTTTGAATAAGGCGAGGGCTTAAGGCGGTCTGCATTTTGGCAGACACTCAGGCATTGTTGTGTCTCTGTAGTGCAGGTCATAGTTGAAAATCATGTGTTGAAAAATAATTATTGCCCAAGAAATCCAACCTAATTCTTTTAGAAATAGCATGCAGTTTTGCTAGGGATTAGCAAAAGATAGGCATGGGGGTGTGATGTAAACATGTTTATATCACATAAACCATCTATTTTTGTGTGTTCTTAGGCATATAGTTGCATTATTCATTATAAATATTGCATAACATGCATCATCATTCATTTAGGATATATTGTATAAAATTTAGGTTAATTTCTCCTTTTTATGGTCAGGTGATAGGGTGACATTTAATCGAGGCCTCGAATTGAAGATCCAATCGTACAAATCTGATCAGGGTGATGATTGGGGTTCAACAACTCCAAGATCGCCCCGATCAGACTTCCATAGCAGCAGATGCAATTCGAGAAAGATCAGAGGTCAAGGAGCCAAGATGGTGTAAATCCATATATCAGAAGACAAATCTGACCACACAGATGGGTTTGGATAGACAATGCATCCCAACGGCATGGAAATCGGTCCAATCCGACATCCATGGCACCATCTACAACACATAGAAGATGGACGGCCAAGATGGTGCCACGTGGTGCCATCTCAGCCGCCCAAGCCACCCAAGGTCACCCGCAAGACTTCCGCTCCACCCGCTCAAGCAAAAATCCCAACCGTTGATCGAAGATCCAACGACTGAGATTCAATCTCGGCCATGCTTCATAGAGATAAGAGATTAATGCTCGAGTGATCTCGACCGTTTGATGTTTATCCAACGGTCGCAAGTGCTTAAGTGTAAAATCAAAAGTGCGACAAAGAACGGCTAATAGTGCAGCGGTTAAGAACTTCGTATGCACATAGGTCACGCGATTGAGCCCCTCCACCGCACTTCCTCCTCACGTGCAAGGGTCCGATTGAGCCGTTCCATCTCGAGTGAATGGCGGAGAGGCAAGCCACGTCGCGCACAGCGTGGATGCGTGATCAGACTCACCAGGATCACACGCAATCGTAGGCACTTTAGAGCACTCTCTCCACTCAATCAGCGCGTTCTCTTCTCTCAATCAGTGCGTGATCTCGACCCTCCATCAGCAATCGAATGGCTGAGGAGATGCAGGCACGTAGTATGAATGAAGAAGCGGTGTGCGTGCATTTTAAGTCGTCTGATCGATACGTGCGTAGGCATTGAGGAGTGGGGAGAGGAGGAGGTGCTGCGTACGCGCGACCTATGCCCACGTTCAAGTGCTTTAGTGATGCTTAAATTCCTCACTAAAGACCCTGAATTAATGTTTTTAAGCATGAATTAACCAAATTGCCCTCAATTCCTACAACTATATAAGGAGACCCCTACCACTCGGATTTCTCATCCCTTCCTCTCTTCTGTCACCCCCTCTAAAGCTCTAAAAGCTTGTCCCAAACCTGGGATGCTAGATTAGAGTTAAAAATACTATTTTTCCACCTTCTCACCTCCTTTGTGGAACATCCTGTGGTTGTCCTCTCATCATCGTTCGGGAAGCGGATCTCATTGCGACGTCACCCTACCCCGTTCTCTATCGTTCATCATCATTCTCCTTTGTCCCAAATCTCACCACCTTCATCTAGGCGCTCCATCAATGCGGCTTGTCTTCCAAGCAACCATCAAGGAGGATAACTTCTCTCCGCCTTCTTTTTACCTCTTTCTAGAGTAGAATTACAGCTTTCTAGTTGTAATCTTTCCAACTTTCTAGTGTAATGATTAGTTGTAATGAACATCACTTGATGATTGTGAAATCCATATCTATTCTATCTCTATTTTGTCTTTATTTGTAATATTCTCTCTCTCTCTGCTACTCATTATTATTTAAGTAGGTAGCTAGTTATGAATAATTTCGACCAACTATTCTGCTTCGTGACAAATAAAACACACAATTTTTAATCAAACGTCCGCCTCCCTGTGTTTGACCCGGAATTCCTTTTGAGTTTCGGTAAAATTTATCTATTGACGGTTTTTCTCGCAAATCGCACTACAATGATGAGTTTTCAAAACTCAAATCTATTTGCAATGATTTTCCAGTTCAACATACTACTACTGAGAACCTATGAATATGCTCCTAAGACAAGGTTTTTGACTATTGGGATCTACCAGACTTCCATTTTAATTAGCTTATAGCCAACCCCTTGGCCTCCAACATGTAATGGAAATGAGAACAAAACTACAACAATGAGTCATTGTACTTAGAGATCAACAACATTGACCAATCGATTTAGATAAACCTCTTATTGATGTTATTTGGATTAAGAATAGGGAGGAGCAACTTTTTATGTAGAAAATTATTTATGAAAAACTTCCATAGTTTCACTCATTTTGCAGGATGATTGGTCATTTGAATGATAATTGTAAAAGGAAGAAGATTGGAGGTGATAAGAAGATAGAGAAACTTTATTTAGAGGTGGTGAATGGGCAAAATGTGAAGCAGTATGCTGTTGATTGTTCAAGAAGTTATGAGCAGCAACAGCATAAAGAATGGGATAGTATTTAGAACATGTTGGAGGAACCTCAACCTAAGGTTAATGAGAGAACCTCAGGCCTAAGAAACGAAGTGTTCTAATGGAGATTTTTAACCTAGGGACGAAAAAGGACTATGGCAATGTGTTACTTTGAATACAACAATTTCATGGTAGCAACGTAGCATCTCTTAAAACATTAAACATCATGTACAATAGAATAATCCCTTTGTGAATGTCAGAGGTGACAAAATAGTACATCATCAGTACCTTTTTCGTTAGGTGGAAACACATGAAAACCAAAGAGTGTAGAAGAGTTGCTAAAATGGACAACTAAGAAATGGGTAAAGGAGAGAAAAAATGGGAATTTGAGGTGTGATGTAATTCACAAAGTCTAGGGAAGTGGTGAGGGGAGTCGGTGGCAGATGAAGGAGATAGAGTGGGAAGCATATGCTTCATAAGGGCAAGGATGGAGGTAAAAGTAAACCATCAGTAATAGGGAAAAATGGAGATGAATATTGGTAGCAGGAGATGGAGAGGAGTTGCTGGTGGTGGCTAATGGAGCAACATGAAGGTGATGGATTGATACATTTAACATTTCCATAAAGAAACTTGAAAGCTTTTGGGGCAAATATGTAATAAAAAAATGTTATTACTCTGATGATTAGCATTTTGATCTGACTCGATTGTAAGTTGTTCTCCAGGTATTACCAAGTAGGATTGGAGTAAACTAACTTGGATTCCTAACATTAAAGTAGGTTTTTGTATGTAATTAACATTGACTTAGAAGGTATTTTATCATATATTTTGACACATAAGATCATTAAAATGTTTCAACAATTTTTTTATTGAAGAATGAACTAGAAAACTAAAAGGCAACAGTATCAAAGAAAAGAGCATGTGGTGTAGCAAAGCAATCCATGCCAACCTCCATAATGGTATCTTTGTGATGAACTTCCAAACAAGGCCCCCTATGACAACTAAAAAATACACTTCCATAATAAAAACATAAACGGGGAGTAATCTTCAATAGCAATGCACCACCTTCATTGGCCTGTCATCATATCTATTTTTTCTTGAGTGCTTTGATCTCTCACTCACTATTTGAAGAACTATTGATGTAACACAATTAAAAGTTGACTAGTAATTAAATATATCAAAAAATGAATTTATCCAAACACAGATGGAACACTCTAGAAACTAGGTCACAATAAATTGTAGGACCATCATTTCAATTAATAATAATAATAATAATAATTGTACATATTAACTAGTCAATTATCACCAAGTTGAGATGATTAACCATTAATCATTTCTTTAACATTCTCTCAGCCTTTAAGAATAATTTGTATGGCCTTTTAATCCAACAAGGGCAAAAAAATTAAGGCTTGGAACTTTCATCATGATCATTAGCTTAGTGTTGCTCTCATAGAATGTAAGTCATGTGCAAGCATCCAACTCAATGACTATCAATAAAGGAAGGTAAGCACTAAGATAGGCTCTCTTGATTTCCTTGATTCCTCATTCAATCAGTTAGCTTTATGCTCGACTCATCTTCATGCTGCCCTCTATGTCCAGTCAAAGATGAAGAAGAAGTGGATGACATAGCATTGATAACAGACATTCCTTTTCTATCTTCCTCAAGAGGTTTGCTGTCATTACTCATTGACTTTGATTCTTCCATGATAGAGTATTATGAGATGTATAAACATACTACATTTAAGCATTGGAGTTTGGATACGACGGAAATAATCATAGTAACTAATGACTTATTGAGGATAGAAAAGGACACCTTACAACTAGAATGGGTGACAACAAAGGTTCTTTGTAAATAGGAAAATGCCAGACACTTATTTAGTAAATGCAAGATAGGTATACACATTAACGATGCAAGATCAATCACATCAATTTGGTTTTGTCCACTTATAGCCTACAAAGCAAGCAAGTTATTTCAGGGTCTAAGTAGCAAGATTTGAAATGGTTTTGGTCAAGTAATTTAAACATGTTCCCTAACTATTAATTTTGAAGTACAAGAAAATGGGGATGTTTGTAGGTGTATAACTTATGTTCTGAAGTAGCTTCATGGCGTTGCTTGCTGATCGTATTTTAAAATAAGAAATCATAATGAATCCATGATGCTTGCAGGACATGGATAGCATTCTTATGTCTCCATATTTCTGAACACATCTGAAAGCATTGAGGCTGATACATCAAAAGCAAATAATAGTTGATCTTAGCCAAAAGATCAAAATTGAGTAAGAAATTGTTACCTCAATAATGTGACAAACAAAGCCATGGCGATGCTTATCATTCAAAGTATTATGAAGAATAATACTTGTGCTTCAACTATTGATAAAGTAGGTGTTCATGTTATGTGCATCACTTTTTCCCGCAAAAGGGATTACTTAGGTTATTTCTTTTACCTATTGTGGAGATTTTTTTGTCTACTTTTTGTTCTAGGTCAAACCATTATTTGATTTAATGAAGGGAGTTATAAAGGAGTTGATGGGACTTAAGTTGTAGAGGTCAAAGGAAATGCTTGATATTTTCATATTCTCATTATTTTTCTTCTTCTTGAGAATTTTTAATAACTAATTTCTAGCATAATTGTATGTGTTGAAAGGCTTTCTTTGTTGATTCAAATAAGCTTGACGAAGAGGATTTCGAGTAGAACTGTGAACGTTTCTTTTTAGTGGACCATTATTACATAATTATTGTGCTCCTAATTAGGGATGCTATTGAATTGTGGAGTCATTACATGCAATTAAAAAAAAAAAGGAAAGTGATAATGCTAAGAGAATGATGTGCATGAGACAAAAATGAAAGATAATTGAGGGAATCATGTCCGTTGACACAAGAATGGAGTTATTGTTAAAATACATAGATTTCATATGTTACTTTTAGAAAAAATAAAAAGGGTAGGAAATCATTGGAGGCCATCTTTGCCTTTTAATTGAACCAACAATTGGATTGAGGGCACTATTGGGTACTGTCACCGTTGAGGTAATACATTTCACTTCATTTGTTTTTCCATAACTTATTAGGTTGGGTATTGGATCTTGATGCTAGATATTGAAAAATGATGAGTTATAGCCAAAGATTGTTATATATGTTGCAACATTATTGTTGTGTATACAAATAAATTAGTTTACTGTCTCATGATATATATATATGTAGGGAATAATTTCTAAAGATTTAAGGAAGGGAAGGAATAATGTGTATTCTTGGGATGACAAGTATCCATGAAAGTTCAAAAAAAAAAAAATCTCTTAGAGCTTCAAAATAATGAATTTTCTTGGATTCATTTGAATGCATGGTTCTTCCACTAATTCTTTTTCGTCCTCTTTATTCTCATGATCATGCGATTTCAAAACCTTCATCTGATTATTTAAATCTAGAATTATTATGTTGGAATAAGATTTACTCATGTTAATTTTCTCTACTATCATGCACCAATCTCTCCTTTCCCACAAAATTTCCATCTCCCAGCATAAATACATTGTATGTTTCTATTAATGGCTTCCATGTCTCCAGATTTATTCTTCTGATTAACTAGGAATTTCCAAATCTTATTAAGAAAATTAAAACCATACCCATTAAGGTTTGTAGCATTTGTAATGAAGGGATTATGAATATTATCGAAATGTTCTAATTGATTTTGCTTATAAGTTTAATTTAACAAGTATTTCAATGTTCCTTGTTAAAAAAAAAAAAACATTTTGAGCTAGTTATAAGATTTTATTCTCACAAACATGTATAATGTTCCCTTAGGAGTATTAATTATAGGTTGTGTATTTTGAAAATCATAGATAAGATTTGCACTTAGGCATTTGTTAATATCTTTAATAATTTTTAAACAAGGGTTACGTTTTTGGTTTTAATGTGTCAATTAGGCCATTGCCATAAGCATCAATTAGGTTGAGTTGAAAAAGAATAATTGACTTCATTAGGAATACATGAAAATGAAATCAAACGTGGGTGTTGGGTTGAACCTAAAGGGCCTTTTTTTCCTCTCTAATATAGTTTACCGCATGAAAATTAGGATAACACCACCAATTGGTATTTTGTTGGCTCCACGCTTGGAATTGCTACAGCTGTAAACAAGTTATGTTGCATTAATTGAGAATTCTATTTCATTGGTAATGACCAAAGAATGTTAATAAATGTAAATTCTATATTTTGTTGCATAATTTGTGATGCTTCGAATCCTTTTCCAATTAAATTAGCAACGCAAGTATATCATGATATATATATTAATTTTATTGTCTTGTTGACACATGCATGCCTACATGCTTTGCTTATGAAAGATTCAAGATTCTAACTAAATGATAAAAAACAAAAAACATACTTCTTTAAGGACACAAGATTAGGTGGTAATGATTATCCACTTATAGAAATCAATAAAAGGAACATGAAAAGATTAGTGAGATGAATATATTTTTTTATTTCAAACTATGATAATGAAGATGGATCCTTCGCTTATGATTTGTGAAGTGTTAAGTGATAATTTAGGATCATCAAGATGTAAGGTTATTATTTAATTTGAGAGACAAGATTTCATAAAAATGTCAACTACAAGTGATAACATGAATCGACACCGTATAAGAATCGGTGATGGAGTAGACACTGACTCATGATAAATGAATGATATTTAGTCCAAGTGGTGACCTATCTGGCCAAAACTGTGCAGACAATTAATTCAGCCAACGATCCCAATGCATATGGTTAAATCTGCACTACTCCAAAAATCGTTGATTGTCAATGAAATAGATTGACTTAGTTTGACTAAAATCTGAATTCTAAGGAATCAAGAAGGCAATGATAGGAAGCCTCACATAATAAATAATGATTGGGGAAGTGAGGTGGGACCTATCCAAGTCTAAATAAGATTTCCTAGGACCATTGGATTCATTTTTTCACAAGCTTTCCAATGATGCTTGTTTCGCGTGATTCCGAGGTGTATAGCTCAAGTTATGACCAAAATAAGTTGAAAAGGACCTAAATGTAAGATGGACCCAACCCTAAGGGTATTTTGGGTATTTCACCCTACTAAACCTATTCATAACAACCTTAACATCTATATAAGGACCCCTTTGGGTCCTTAGGTTGTCATTAATCTTTAAGCCTTTTAAATTAAGAGAGGAAGAGAGAAGGAAAATCTAAAAACTTTTCTTTCTGAGGACCTAAGCATAATTTTGGAAAGTGCTGGCTTCCCACCGCATTTTCGCAAAAAGTGACAACAACGCGGGTGGTGTGCAATGCAAGTGAGATGCATGGCAGCTGCGCGTGTCGTAGGTGATGTGTAGCACACGTAGGTGAGCGTAGGGGCAGATGTTGGTTCGCGGATGAGTAGGGGATCAATCGATTGCGGCACAGGCACGGGCGGCGATCCACAGATGTGTGCAAGTGCAAATCCATGCTTGACACATGATGTGGGTGGGGGTAGGCGGTTTGGTTGAACAGCTGGTTCAAGACCCCTCACGTTGTTTCGACTGATTCGAGGCCTTCCCGACCTTGGATTTCAACAAATAAGGTATCGTTGGAATCGTACCGGCACGTATTGCATGTTGGCGTGGTTTATTTTTATTTTTAAGTATGTTATCCATAGGGAACTGTTAGAAACATGATTTGGTATCCTTGACCATGTTGTTGGTTCGTTTGAACCAAGTCTTGCCCTAGTGCATGCACGGATTTCGAGGCAAGCGTGGATACTGCTCCCAGGCCCTATGCGGATGGTTCGGAGTCATCGTCACCCTCCGGTGACATTAGGTAGAGTAATCCCTCTCTTTTCCATGTGGTTTGTCTACATGGTGATTTTCTTTACGTATTGTACCGTTCAGTGTGCATTCTTACCTCTTGCTGAGTTTGGAACCCATCTCCGTGCTTCTTGCTATTTTAGGTTATTTGAATATTAAATATGAATGTGGTAATTCAAGTTGACGACTTGGATTGTGAATAGTTAATTAGATTTAATTAACTATCAAATTAGTTGCAAATAATTTTCGATTAACAGTTTATACCGTGTTTACACTTATTGGATATAGTTTTATCATGTGTAAAGTGACTCTAATATTTTTCCCTAGTTTACAGGAACTTTAATAAAAATAATTAGATTTTATGAGAAAGATTAAGAATTAATGACCATATATACCTTGTTATCGCATGTATGGAATAAAATCCATTTTCCGTAAAACAAGTTCTGTGATGTTCTTTATTAAATAGATAATATGGGACAACTGTCATGAACTCAAAAATACCTGTAAAAGAATGGGTGAAAGATAATAAGGATTTTGTTAATCCCAAAAATTGCAAAATGAAATTACCAAGGATTTTTTGGACTTATTGAAATCAGTTCTATCGAGATTGTAATTGGTAAATAGTATGGAATCACCATCATATAGAAATTATCTGAAAATAAATAATATTAAGGGCAATATGAATACATGTTCCTCCTGGGCTTAAGGTGGTGAATTGTTAAATAGGACTAGATTTAACAAGAATAAAAGATATAGTTATCTGGAAATAATCAAATAATCAATACAACAGAATTGTCGGAAAGTAAAGGAAATAGATGACTGGTTTTAGCCTGCTACTCATTGGATTTTGGTTATAGCTTTATTCTTTTTAGATCGGTTCTGGGCTAGTTTAGGGAGTTGCTGGCCTCCCTTTGACTGTTTGGTTAGGCTTAGCGGCCAACTGGGATAGTGGATTGCAAGGCTTGAGGGTTGGAGTGGTTTCTTTCTCGACTGGTGGGTGGGTCATTGGCTATCTGTGGATCAGCATACGTAGCACTTGTATGTGTTCATGTTGAAGGTTCTAACGAAGGGGGGGTGAGATTTGCGTGATATAAAATAATGTGGAAGTAAAGTGAACAATAACACAAAAGTTCAATCACACAGGTACACAATGATTTTTAGGTGGAAACCCAAACCTAAGTAAAAGCCACCACCTAAACCTCTCGGTTTAGGATTTTTCGATCGACCGAGTCAATCAAATCCACTAACGAACTACTTCAAATAAGGGTAGTTCAACCTCTTACAACCACACTACTTTATACGAGGGTAGTGTACCTCAAACCCTCCTCTTCACGAGGAGTATTTTGCCCCATGAAGGAGACGAGAATTCACAAAGCAAATACCCAACCAAGAACAAAGGAAAATAAACAGTCATATAGAGCCACGAAGTATAGATGTTAATCTATATCCTATAGGCAAAAGGACCCCCTTAGATAGAAGTGGTACGACGTGAAGTCGGCAGTGTGATGGTGCTCTCGGGTGGCTACTAGAGGACTTGGAGAGCAACGGCACTTTCTTCTTGATTCTCTCTTCTTTTGGACACAAAATGAATCAAAAGTAGTGTTTCTTGGTGTATCTAACAAAGGAAGGGTCGTCCTCTATTTATAGGTGGCTTAGGAACCCTTAAGAAGGCTATGGAAGCCTTAGATAGCCATTGGAAACAAATCCAAGGCTAATCAAGCCGGAAGCAGGGCTATTAATGATTCTGACAGTGTTATCAGACATCTAGGATGAAAGTCAGATGTCTGAGTCATCGTCTAAATTTAAGGTCGGTCATCTAATCTTGAAGGGTGGATCAACTGGGCAGTGTTGGATCAGAACAAACGTCTAAAGGTTACTTTTAAGACATCTGGGATACTAATTAGACGTCTAAATCTAGACAAGTTCTCTTCCTATTTTGTCTAGACCTAAATAGGGCTCTAGGTCTTGTTGGTCAGACGAGAGGTCTGTCGTCGGACACAAAGTCTGGATGTCTGGAAATAGGATTTACTACGGGAATTGATTTCCCAAGGCTCAAACAGTTATAATCACTGACAAAAGTGATTTGGGAATGGATTGAGCCTAATGTCTATTTATCAGATGTCTAGGGATCTCTACAGATGTCTGAAAGTGAAACTAGGTCAGATTAAAGGATAATCCTCAAAGTTTACGTCTGACAAAGCCAACTGTCCTCTAGTTGGACATTTGGCAAGGTCATCAGACGTCTTCTAAGACATCTAGAATAAGGGCTAGATGTTTGAAACTGGCAGAAAAAGAGCAGGTTGCTAGCCTAAGTGTTTTGGACGTTTGATCAAATAGTCAGACATCTTAAAGTCAAAGATCAGACATTTGATTTTCAGATTGGATGTCTGATCAGGCTATCTAATGCATATTTTGGCTTTATAAGTTCTCTATGAAAAGCTTAAGTATCCTAGGGTTGAGTAAGTATTCCTAGGACTACTGTTTAGTTACTTTGAGGCTCTTTAACAATCATCTAAAGAAATAAAAAGCAAAGAACAACAAATAAATACATGAATAAATGTATTTATCCTATTCTTCATCTCCTTCCTTCTTCAAGCTTTCGCTTCAAGCGAAGCTCTTTCTCCTCCGCCAAGCTCCTCCAAACCACCATGGATGAGAGCTTGAGCTCCTTCACACTTGATATCCATTTGCATTTTCCTGAAACTCATAAACTCAAAGCAAATGTTAAATACAGGTGTTTTATTATCATCAAAATTAACACTCGTTGTCCTTTGCACCAACACACGCTACACAACGTAGCCACTACCCTTTTCGCAATGACCCCAGGGTGATGGAGAGTGGTGACTCGATGGGTATAAGTAGTCTTTCCAACCAGGAGGGTGACTTATACCGGTCTTCCATTGCAGGAAGTTACACAAAATTGTCTCGTGCCCTGAGACGTCGATTGATAAATTGTGGACTATAATAAAATGGGCTTCCAATATAAGAAAAGGAATCGGATAATGCGATGTCTAATAAATAGATTAATTAAAGCTATAGAATCCATTTTCTCTTGTACTTGGTTACTGTTGCACTCTGCCGTTATTGGTTCTACTCTACTCAGTTTTTACTGACGTGTTTTTGGGTTCCATACTTAGGTATACTTGGCAATTCGCAAGGGAATTTCTGTTGTACATCTCTTTGGGATTATATACTACGGTAAATCTTCTGGTTAATATTCAATTTATGTTTCTTTAATTTTTTTTGCAATATGGATTATTTGTTGGCTATGTTTATATTTTATGATTATATGTTTGGTGATTGCGATCTTGTGGGCAAGTTGTGCTGGTTGTTAGCACAAGGCCACTCAGGTTTCATCTGTTGGCGGGACTCGGGTCATCACACCGAATGCATGTGATAGAATATGATGGCAAGGCTTTATTGGAAGCTAAGCAGAGCAAAAAGATAAGCAACTCGAAAATGGATTTTGTAATTACACCAGTAAGCTATGGTTCTTATGATCAACAAGTTTCCTTTCTCCACCTACAAATTTCCACTGCTTCAGATGCGTCATTAGTGGAATCAGGCTTGGTTGTTGGAGCTAATCATCCCAACGACTTAATCCTACGAATAGTATATGCCCATTCTAACTCTGAAATACCATTTTTCATGGTGGAATGTGACTTAAGGCTATTCAATTAGTCATTTTATATCAATTTCAAGACATATCTGCATTTCATCTAAAATTCAAAAATTATGTGTCCAAGACCCCCCACCTCTGCATTTCATATAAATTGCCACATGAACATCCAAATCATTGGAACCTTTGCTTTCCACAACTGTCTATATATCACTTATTACCCTTTCCTAATTTGTCCAGTAAATGGCCCCCAAGCAAACGTGGAGGAGCTATTTTAACAAGCTTTTCATGAAAATGATAAAGTTGATGTCAATTTAAAGGACTTAACCAATTCAGAAATAAGAAGCCTATTTGAACAGTAAAAGCCATTGACAAACATAAGCCTGTTATGAGATGTTGAAACCTCATATTGCTATAGAATATGTTGACATTTTTAGAATTTTGGAAATTAAGGAGCTTCTACGATGATGAAACTCGAGAAGGGACAAGGCTGGAGAATATAATGGCATTGATGAACTTTTGTGAAATTATTGAGAAAAGGTATCACTTCACTTGAAAATTTAATTGTTGCAACTTGGAGGAGCAAGAGATGGCTGGGGAATATAGATGTAGGGATTTTAGGGAACATCAACGTAGGGTGTAGATGAATGGTTCATTTTCAATGCAGGGAGTAGGGTAACTTCATTCGGTATTATCATGTCCCATAAAGTACTTGCAACATGGCATAGATGGCCATAGATAGAATCAAAGGCTAGGATTTTGAGCTTCTTCAGGCAACAAGGTCAATTAAGACTCTGATAGAAACATTATTTGTGTCATAAGTTTTATCCTTACATGTTATGTGGCTCAATAAAGGAACTTGCAAACACCTATAATCCAATTTAAAATTACTTTTCAGGTTATTCTAAGAGTTAGAGTTGCTACTGTTGCTACTGATTTGTTCATGGAACTTGAGGATGGGATGAAAATTATCAAGCATGAAGTTGGTATGGTTGTTGCTGCTAAAGTTTTAGAAGTTGCTATTTGTTGCTGCTGCAATCATTAATCCTGAAGTTTTGAAGGACTTTGTTGGAATTTTAAGATGATTGAAGATGTCAGCTGATGCTTGGAGTTTTATTTTTTCATTGTATTTTTTATTTTTTTGTCGTATTTTTCTTTGCTTCTCTTGTATTAGCCTTTAGAGGAAAATTTGTACTTTGATGATTTCAGAGGTCAATAAAAAGAGTTATTATTGTACTTTATTCTTTAAGGATCATTAAATTTGGGGTACTTAGTTCCCTTTGTTTGAGTGTGTTAAAAATATCTCAATAAAGAATATCAATAGTGAAATTAAATTATATAACAAGGTATCATTAAAGTGAAGATTTAGTGGCATAAGAAAGTGTCATTAAAGCAAATCAATATTGGTGATCTAGAGACAAATAATTACTGCTAAATAATATTAATAGAGGCAATTAAATGGTAAAAGAAAATATCACTAAAGTAAATCAATAGTAGCAATTTAGTGGCATAAAAAAAGTCATTAAATGAAGAATATAGCAACACTAATAGCGTCAATTAAATTGCTACTAATATAAATCAATAATGGCAAAATAATGGCAAATAAATGCCATTAAAGAAGATCATTAGCGACATTATTTGCAGTAATTAAAGTGCTGCTAATACCATTAATTTAGCAACAATCGTATAGTTGTCGTTAACCTTTTAATGATGCCAACGAAGCCAACAATTAAGTGACAATTATTTTAAGTGTCGTTAATTACATATAGCGTCAAATGAAAGGCCTATAATGGTAAATATTAAATGTCGCTAAAGACTTTTTTTTAGTCGTGTCTTAACGACTACTCATCAGATGGCGATGAAGAATTGATCTCAGCCATTGGATGGCGATCCAACGACTGAGATTACTTGATGAATACGCCTTTATGGAGTGTGCGGTGGCCATGGGTGGCTCTAGGAGGTCGGGACTATCCAACTTCAAATGCTTGTAGGAGACATCACGGATGTCCTATCGGGTTGATTTCTGCAGCGTTGGGCTATGATCGTCGACCAGAATCCATTCGTATGGTTGGATTCATCGTTTGAGGTTCGGGTTTGCATCACCTTGTCTCCTGGCCATCGATCTTCTTCGGACTGCATATAATTCTATGGAGGTCTGATTAGCGCGATTTCAAAGGTGTTGGATTCCGATCATCACCCTAATTAGATCAGTATGATTAGATCTTCTATCGGAGGCCCCAAAATGTGTCACTTTATCCCCTATCCACAAAAAGAGTCTAATTAACATAATAATTATATAATCTAGTCTAAATGCGATATGATGCATGTTAGGTAATATTTATAATGTAGAATGCTTCTACAAGCCTATGAACATGCATAAATAGGAAATTTAAGCTATATAAATGTTTATATGATGTAGACACATCTATTTCACATAAACTATATATTTATGTGTGTTCTCAGGTGTATAATTGCATTCAGCATTATAAATATTACATAGCATGCAACATTCTACATTTAGATTAGTTTGTACAAATTATAGGTTAATTTGACCTTTTTGTGGCCAAGCGATAGGGCGATATCATTTCAAGGCCTCGAATTGAAAATCCAAGTGTACGAATCTAATCAGGGCAACGATTGGAGTTCAACGCCACCAAGATCAACCCAATTGGATCTTCGTAGCATTAGATGTAGTTTTCTTCCTTTATTCTCTCTTCTCTCTTTCTTTAATAGGTACATGCAGAGACACGGGAAAGGCCATCTTCTTCCTCCACACCCCCTTCTCCACGTCCTCACTCCACAGGAGAACCACCACCATGCTCCACTATGCACCAATGCCAACTCCACAACCACGAGCCTCCTTCCCACGACTGCGACCATGTTTCCTTCAACCAACGTCGTCTAGCATGCTCCTCAACTACCACCCTGCAAGCCATCGTCGAATGACCTCAACACCCTTCCCCGACCATGACTACATTCACCTCAATAGCCCACCTCTCACCGCATTCCAAGCAACTACCATGACCCCACAGTCTCTCTTGCCTTCTAGTGCACATAGGGGGAGTCTCGACCCCCCTTCATTCTTCATCCTCATCTTCCTCCTTCCACCACTGTGTGCCACCACCACAATAGCCACCCAATGTGAGCCTACCCTCCACCTTCATCTCCTTCCCATGTAACCACAACTGCAAGCCTCCATACGATGTTCCCATCCTCGACCTTTGTCTCCTTCATCGAGACCTCTACCTACAACCACCACTGTGTGTCGTCTTTCTTCTAGAAAATGACTGCGATTGCCACGCAGTGACAGCATGTGGCGATCATCATTCTTCCATGACCACTGCACCACTGCGACATCCGTGACCTCCTCTGCTCTAAACGCCGACCACGCCACCACCACTACATTCTTCATCAACCGCCCTTCTTCTTCTTCATTTCCTCTTCTTCATCTCCTAAAACAAACCCAACATCACCACCTCCAGTAGTAGTCCTCTCTGCGGCGTCAACGACCCATCGATGCTGCCCATCAAGCACGCATGGCGATGAGCGCACGCGTAGCCAGCCCCTCGCACATGCCAGCAGCGTACCCGCATGCACTCCAAGCGCAACTCCAGTAGCAACAAAGAACCCCCCATCGGCTACCTCTCCTTGCCGTCGATGACCCGCTGGCCTTGACCACAATCGGGCCACCTCCGGCACACCCTCCTGTGACACCAGCCCCTCGTGCATGCCAACAGCACTCGCACACTATTGTAGCATTGGCGAAAAACCCATCACCGCCACCCCTTCTCCTCGACATCCGACCTACTCCAGCCATCCCAGCCCTCACCACCACCACAACCGTGAAGCCCTCGACGACAACTCCCTCTGACAGCCTTCACGCCTCCGGTCGTTCCCCCCTCTGTGCAAGATCAAGGAGAACAACTTCCCTTGTTTTGGCACCTATTAATAATTACATTCAATGCTGATGCTGGGTTTCTGGTTTTGATTTTTGATTATTTTCTTGAGGTAAATTTTGGCAGAACCCTTGCATTCTTATGTTATCACTGAACTCTTTCTTTTCACCTCATTTTGCAATGGATTTGGGCATGGATCCCGCTAACAATTGGGCAAATATAATGGGAAAGTATTCATGAGTTTATTGCATTTGTTCCTTCCTGTGGATATGACTTGACTCTTCATGGTTAATTTTCACTGTTAAATATTTTTTATAGGGGATTTTTCCACCACATGATTTTTACTGTGATGACGTATCTTTCTGATGTCATTTTGCAGGTGAAAATCTCCCATTCACTTAACATATTATAACATTAAATAATTAAGCCTATAGTTAAGTATATTGGTTAAGTATAATAACCTATAGTATCTAAGTATAAACTATTAGCTAGGTATTAGTATATAGTTAGTAAATAACATAAGTATAGTAGTAATTAACATAAGTAATTAATCTTTAGATAATTTAGAATAAAAATGGTGAATAAATTAACCTAATATGCCTCCCACTAAATGACCTAGCCTCAACCAGTTAAAAGAAAATTTCTAAAATGTTAGGTTATCTTGAGCCCTATACTATAATTAACAGCGACAAATTAATTACGATAACTTAAGCATCATTTTGACATGATTAATTAAGATTAATAACTTAATTAACTGTGTTGAGAAAATGGACATCATTTTAATGGCGCCATTGTTGTGGAGGCAACATTTTTCTTCATTTAATTCACCAAAATATTCACTTGCATATTCTTGTTAAATAAGGTTAACATTTGATGGCACCAGTAGGGTAACTTGTGTTATTTATACTTTCCATTATCATTTATATTTTTCTTGTTTAAAATATTCATTTCTAACTTAAACTACTTTGTTTTGTCTTCTTTCAAGGATATCTTCTTAGGAGGAGGATAGGTTTTTTTCCGTATATTCCAGCCTATTCGTTGTATATCTCATTGTGAGATACTCTTTCCTTAGTCTCTAGTGAAGTTTGTTTATTGCATTTAGGTTAGAAATATAAAACAAAATACCAAAAATACATCCTATCTCAATTGCATATCGCTAGGCATACACTCTTAGGAGTGCATATACCTACTAGTATCTGACTCAGGATTGATTGATATTTTGCGAAGATAGAGTGTGTTTTTCCAGCGTAGATCCCTATCTTCAACCCTGAAGCAAGACCACATATTTTTTCTTGAAATTGTAAAAAAAGCTAACACATTTACTTCATTTTATCGTTTGAAAAGAAATAACTAAAAAGATGAATTTTTAAAACTCATGCCATATTTTGGATTGCAGAATTGTTACAGGTTTTTATCGATATCGTCTGTTGCATGCCATTGCGCACACAGCGAAATCAAGAGTCACACAAGTCTATATTTTCTACCTCTCCTCTTTTCACCTCTTAGGGCCTTGGTCGAAGATCAACAAGTCTATCTCACTACCAAAGCCCTAGGGAGCCTATAGTGAGCGATCTCAATCCTAGACCTTGGAATTTTGAGCTTGTAGGATATGCACTTTCATAGACACGCAGGATGCATATTTGTATTGATATACTACTTGTTTGCATCTTCACATATTTTACGTGTATTCAGGTCTTCTTTTCCTTTGAAAAGAAGAAAACCCATCTAGTTCATTGTATTACGGGTTTTGCTTGCCACAGTTTTTCAGTGGTGTGAGTGTGCCTTTGCACATATTTTTCTATTCATGAACAGGAGGCAATCACTGAGATCGCCCCTCATCCCTCCATTAACAGATCTACCCAGACCTGCTGTATCTAAGTAGCCTTCTGTCCCGTCCTCTTACTCTGCATTTCCTGCGTTTGATTCTATGGATCAACTGCAGAATCCTGAGATCCCTACTTCTTCTTCTGGCTAGGGGGAGATGCATCTTTTGATATCCATGAGGCACTCCTGACCCAGCATCTCCAAATGCTCAAGCAAATCAATCTGTTGACGACTGCTCTCCAAAATCTCTAGGCTCGTTAACCTGAGGCGGGCCCTGGTTTTGCTGCTCGTCCTCCACCTAGGCCTTTACTCAAAGAAGGCTACAATCCATCCAATGCCTAGGTGTCCGTCATGAAACACGTAAAATATTACTTCTATCATTGTAGTGTGAATCACGTCAAAATAAATAAATTTATAAATCAAAATCGATGAGTCCTAAGTCATTTGTAAGGAGGAAAAACATGATTTTCAAAGCTTTTCATACTAACTAATCTATCCAAATGCAACAGAGACTAGATATTTAGAAAATTAGATTTTGATTGCTAATGGGAAATAGCTCTCAAACTATGAATTAAAACGACTATGCTAAAGAATAGAGAGAGGAAAATCGATGAAGGACGACGCTGCTTGTGGGATGCTTGTGCGAAGTGCGACAGCACTTTAGATCTAGAGCACCAAAAAGATCGGAGAGAAGTTGCAGAGAGAGAGGTTGGAGATGTGTCTAGTGGAAGTTGCCTCTCAACTACGGGCTCTGGGGCTCTTTTTATAGCTTCAATGAGGGGTAAAGTAGGTATTTAGGCCTCCCAACTCGTGCAGCAACTTAGGTGCAAACAGATTTGTCGATCGAGAGATCAACAGATTAGATTGCACCTAAAAATAGCCTTCTACACTCCTATAACGTGTGCATTACTTCGGATGCTGACACGTGTCCCCTCCACGCCTGCCCGATCCACTATCTCGCATCTTCACACACGTGCATGCACTTCAAGTTTTTGCAATGCATATATAACACATTTGCTCAATGGGTTCTTTGCCTCAGACACCGAGGGTAAGGTCCCCTCACTCACCTGACCACACACCCTCACCTGCCTCCACGTGATGGGCCTGGACCTCTTACCCATTACTTAAATACCCATATACCCGAATTTGAGGAGAGAGAAAGGAAAGGGAAATTCTGAGGAGGGAGTGATGGGAACACCATCATAGGCCCTAACTAACCACTTTTAGTTAGGTTTAATCAATAAAATCTCCTACCTAATCATCTGAGGGTTGTAATTCCGCATTATTCTGATTTAAGAGAAGAGCAGGAAATCAGGGTTAATTTTGTAATTTTCATAGCACATCTTGAACATAGATTAACCACAAGATCACCTAGGGGTTAAATGAAGGTCAAATGAGCTCAAAAGACCAAAAAGTAGGTCAACACTGACAAAAATGGGGTTTCATTCTTTCAAGAACCAAAACAACACACCAAAACCCTAATTTCAGACCTGCTTAAATTAAAGACGTTTTGGTCAGGATAAAATTTATCTAAACCTCCTAAAATTCATATCAAAATATTCTAAAAGGTTTGGTACCCTTGGTTTGACCATCTGAACCTATTTTGACCTAGAATAGAGTTATAGACGGGATTTTACCCTAATTTGGGCTTCTATGCAAATTGCCCAGTCAAACATGGTCAAAACTAAAATCTAATTATATTCCTTGGGTCCAAATTAGGTTAATGCCAAAATTTGAGTCCAATCATAGTCTATCTTGACCTAGTTTGCAATTTAGCCCTTTAAAACTCTATTTCTAACATTTAACCCCTCAAGTTTCAAATTCTTTGCAAATGGCTCCCTAACTTTTCATCATTTTCTTCATTCCAATCCCTGCCACCATTGTTAGTATTAAAGCTCTGCAAACGAGATTCGAGGGAGGATTCCACCCTCAAATCGGATCCAATTCCCTCCAATTGATCGCAAGAACCTTCCTGAACTGTTGAACCATCTAGGAAACCCTACAACGATCCCAAGATCTCAAGTGAGCTTTAGATTTCAAGGGATCTTGTTTCCTGAAATCTTGACTCGATCCAGCTCTCTCCCTGGTTTAGAGCTCGATCTGAAGCTCTATAAAAGACCCTCATGCAATGACCGTGCTCCTTAGCCAAGTTTTGAGCCGAGAATCCTCTCTCTTCCTCCTCTCCAGCCAACCACGCTACGACTCTGTCGACCTCCTCCGTCTTCCTTCCCCGACCATCCAACCATCAAATTGGATAGCCCTTTGGCTTCCTCTCTTCTTCACAACAGCAACCAGCCAAAGTTCAGCCACCCTCCACCTCTTCTTCCTCGCCGACACCTCACCGTACTTTTCGTATTCATGTCCGGCCGGTCAACGCCGAACACATCTCGCCCTCTCGCTTCTCCCTAAGTCCCTCAAACACTTCCTCTCACTCCCCTGACTCTTTCTACGCCCTTAGGTCTTAGGTTCACATTCAACATCGCCTACAACACCTTCATCTTCCCCACAGCCAATGCAACTTTGGCGAGTTCACGCAATCACACCATGCCACCAATCACCCACTACCATCTCCACAAGCCCCGCCTCGCCTTCCTCTTCAAAAGCCCTAAATCTATTTGGGGTTTCACACTCTCCACCTCCCCATATAACAAACCCATCCTTTGCCCTCGTCTTCGTCACCGACAGCCCTCCATCGAGCACCGAGCACCTTAAAACCACCACCATCACACTCACCTTCTCACGGTGAGGCTTCTAAGCATCTCTGATAGGGTCGCAAGGTCGTTTTCATGCATGTGGGACTTTGTCAGATAGCCACCGTCATCACCGTCTTCTTCGTCACTGACCGCCTGCCTCCGACCTTCATACGACCTGCTACAACTCTCGATCGAACCAGTCCCAGGTTCTGATGCTCTCCAGATCTGTAGTTGAAGAAGAGGTAGCCGCTGCTTCCTCAATTCCTTGACCACATCCTTGTAGACAACAGTAGAGAGGAGCTGCCTACTTAGTCCCACATCATGTGTGGGAAGGCTTGTAAAGGTACATAAAGTGAAATCCGTGCATCGACTGCTTGCCTCCGAACACACAGGGGTAAGGTCCCCATGCACGCCCAAATGTACACGTGCTTACATGCACTTGCCCACACACCCTCACACGCGGTTTACTCCACCAAACCTAGGTCTAGGTCCGGTTACCCGGGTCCAATCTGGTTCTAAGTAAAATCTGAAGGAGGGAAGAGGGAGGGTTTTTGCTACCTCGAGATTCGTACAAACCCCCTACACTCAACACTTAGCTGAGATTTGAGAGGCCCTTGCACCTCTGTGTTAGTATGCTGCTGCTGTGCCTTGGCTTCTCTGAGGCTCGAGATAAGGCGTATAAAGCCTTAATCAGACATTTGACTTGGTGCTTGTGCTGGTTCTGATATTTGAGATATTTGATTGATACTGTTGAAATATTTGAGATAATTGCATAGCTTAAACATTAGGGTTAATTGATGGTTCAAATCGCCATTTTAACCTCATCTTTTTACACTTTGACCCTCTGAGTTTATTGAAATATTCTTCTAAGTATTTTTGTGGTTTTAATTATATATTCTTCTTGATATTGTGATTAGTGAGTTGAAATTGCCAATTTGCTCCCTGCGAACAACCTCAGACTCATTTCTTGATTTTGAGTTTTATAAATTTAAGTGTTGTCACGATTTTTGTCCTATATTATGAAGCATATTTCTAAAAGATGATTCTTGCATATAAACACGAAGGGGGGAGTTTTTGCATTGTAGATCCTCAAGATTCGTGCCAACAATTAGGCACACTCTTGAGGTGCTCGACTTGATGAGTTAAGGCGTTTGATGATCTCTACCGACATCTGATTTGGAAAATGAGAGAAGTTTGATCTTGGTTACCGTGGAGATATAGAAATCTAATCTGGCATGGTTATTTGAGATAAGTGGTTGGAAACACTGTTGAAATATTTGAATTGATTTGAGATTATGAAAAATTGGGATATGTGCTTGATTGGTGAATTAAATTGGTGATTCAAATCACCATTTTTAGGATTTTATTATTCTTTTTATCCCAGTGACTTTTGAGATACAATTTGTTGTTATTAACTATATTTTGATTATTGATTTTCATTGCATATCTTTACTATTGTGCTCATTGTTTAATATTGCAATTAGTGTGTGAATTCCATATTTGCTCCCTGGGAACAACCTTAGACTCACATCTATTTTTTGAGCTTATAAATTTAAATGTCGATTTTATTTTCGTCGCTAATGAGCATGTTTTCGCTATGAAATGTTAAGGTTTCAGGAGAACCCATCATCGTAGTCGCAAAAATTGCTACCAAATAAAATTTATACCGAAATTCGAGGTGAGTCTCAGGACGAACACAGGGAGGCAAACGTTTGGTTTTGAAATCCACTCTTTTGCTTTTATTTGTTTTAGGTGTTTTTAACATTTATGAATTTGCTGCATTTTTATAAGGCAAGAGATCAACTCGACAAAACTTTATCTAATTAATCTACTTGCAAAATGAGAGAGAGAGAGAGAACATCAATGTATATCAAAAAGAGTTTGATACAAATAATTCAAGGTAATTACAACTAGACTAGAAAGCACTAAAAGATAAAGGTGAGAAGAATCCCCCTCGATGATCGCTTGGAGGATGACTCGCTCTAACGTCACCTGGAAGACGGTGGTGAGGAGCTGGAGGAAGGAGAACGACGACAGAGGAAGGACGATGGGGCAGGACGGCATCGCGGTGAGGATCTTCTTCTCAAAGGTGGTGAGAGGACAGCTACAAGATGCTCCACGGGTGGGGGTGAGAGGTAGGTAAAAATGTTTACTTTCTACTCTAGAGGAGCATCCCAGGCTTGGGACAAGCTCTCTCTAGAGCCTTGGAGGTGGTAAGGGAGAGAAAGGAAGCAATGAAGAACAATGGGAGGGGTAGGGTTCCTTTTATAATGGAGGAGAGAAGACAATTCGTGCATAGGACAATTAGTGACGTCCATAAACGTCGCTGAAGACCCACCTTGGACGTCACTGAAGGCTCCAGCTCACGCTCGCACAACTATCACACGTACTCAATGGTGTACCGTTCAATAGGAGATGGAAATCTGGGATTACGTGAGGATCGTGCGCTCAAATGTCACATTAGATAAGGCGCCGGACTGCGCATGCGATCACACTTGCGTATGCGAATGAATCCATGCTCATCCATTACGCCATGAGGCAACATCTCAGCCACTCGATCACGATCGAGCGGTCGAATTTAGGTGTGGCACGTTCCTGTGCTGGATTGAAGGTGTTGGGTGGATAGAACCTGTGCCCTAGATTTGGGAGAGCATTGCGCGACCGCTATGCTACACCAACGAGAGTGTCGAGAACTTGGAATTTCTCTCTTGTGCATGGAGCATGCCTGTGCCTATTGGATCAAGATCCAATGATGCAGATCTAATGACTGACTAGAGAAGGGGAGCAGCGGTGATCCTTGGGCGACTGTAGGCGGTGTAGATGATGCCGTGGCATCATCTGAGCCGCTCATCTGTTATGCGTTGTAGATGATGCCAAGATGTCAGATTGGATTGATGTATACATTGTTAGGTAGAGAACGTTGATCCAAATCCATCCGTGTAGTTGGATATGGCATCGTAGGTTCAGATTGGTGCCACCTTGCCCCTTGGCCTTTGATCTTCCTCAGACTACATAATGTGCTACGAGACTCCGATCAAGACGATGTCAGAGGAGTTTGACTCTATTTTTCATCCTAATCAGATTCGTACAGTCGAATCATCAAGGCAAGGCCTTGAAATAGATCTTCTTCTCTCCTGACCATAAAAGGACACGAATAAACCTAAACTTTAGTCAAACTATTCTAAAT
This sequence comes from Thalassia testudinum, assembly GCA_037157565.1. Taxonomy (NCBI): domain Eukaryota; kingdom Viridiplantae; phylum Streptophyta; class Magnoliopsida; order Alismatales; family Hydrocharitaceae; genus Thalassia; species Thalassia testudinum. The sequence continues at coordinate 1,687,293 of JAZHRO010000056.1, forward strand.
GCAGAATGATGCATTCTATGAGATATTTATACTATGGAATGCATATCTAAGCCTAGGAACATACATAACTAGACATTTTAACCTAAATGGTTGTGTATACATCATATCCTCATGCCTATCTTTTGCTAGTCCCTAGCAAAACTAAACTATATGCTATGTATAAAAATAGAATTAGGACTCGATCGCTTATGGAATTAGTTGTTTATTAGCAAAAAGAAATTTCAACTAAGGTCCTAAACTACGAAGACTCAACAGTGCCTGGGTGTCTGCCAAAATGTATACTGCCCAAGTCCTCACCATTTTTTGAGAAGGGAAGATACATTTTTTATGTTTATTTTTTCTTTTCTTTTTTTTTTTGGATTTTTCAATTTAGAGTTTTGGGACAGCTTTCTACAGCTACAAAATCCACCCAAGACTCGAAAAGAACTTCAGGTTTTAAGCATTGATCAACGTGTTTTCATACGCGAAAAGATTTGAGTTAGAAAACCCGTCATCAGAGTGCGTAGAAATCTACTACCAGATAAAATTTATAATCGAAACTTGAGGTGAGTCCCGGGTCGAACACGAGGAGGCGAACGTCTGGTTTGAAAACTGCGCTTTCAATTTTATTTATTTTTGTTATTTTTATCTTTTGAGATTTTTTTGATATTTTATATGGAAAGAGATCACATCGATGAAATCTAACTAATCTAATTGCAAAATAAGATAGAGAGAGAAACAATCAACATATTTGTTCAAAACAAGTGTTTGCTACAAATAATCGAGAAATTACAACTAGACTAGAAAGCGATACAAGATAAGGTCAAAAGAATCCCCCTCGATAGTCACTTGGAGGAAGACTCTCTTTGATGACTCCCCGTATGAATGTGGCAGGAAGCCGGATGAAGAAGAACGACGTCGAAGGAAGGAGGATGGGGCGGGATGGCATCGGGGCGAGGATCTACTTCCGGAAGTGGTGAGAGGATGGCCACGGGATGCTCCATGAATGGGGATGAGAGGCAGGAAAAATATTTGGTTTTTTACTCTAAAGAAGCATCTGGCATGCGCTGCGCATTGTTGCGACTTGTGCATGCCTTTCACGCACGTACATCACGCGCTTCTTGTTGTGCGCTAGCTGATGTGGACACTGCTCCAATTAAGGATTTGTGGGATTACAGGATTCGAACCCACACCCCTCCTTTGGGAGTGGGTGTGTTAACCAATGCGCCATGCGTCACTCTTTGTCGTGTGGAGGAATTTGCTCCAGAGGCACAGAGGCTCCTTAACCGTTGTATGATGATCCGATGGCTAGGATTCGAGGGTGCAGATGATGAAGGGCATGAGCGATTGCTGCTAGTCGGTGTTGGGCGACTTAGATGGTGCCACGTGGCACCATCTGGGCCGTCCATCTTCTTTTGCTTGTAGAGGATGCCACTGTGCTCAGATCAAGATGATTTTTACGTTGGTGGACTACGATCGTCGCTCCAGATCCATCTATACAGTTGGATTTTTCATTTGAATCTCGTAAGGATGTTGCATTGCCCCCTGGCATTGATCTTCCTCAGACTGCATATGGTGCTACGGGATTCCGATCTAGATGATTATAGAGGCGTTGGACTCCGATCTTTGTCCTGATCAGACCTGTACGATTGGATCATCAATCCAAGGCCTTGAAATAAATCTCCTTATCTCCTAACCACAAAAGGACATGAATTAACCTAAAATATACACAAACTACTCTAAGTGCAGAATAATGCATGCTCTGAAATATTTATAATATAGAATGCATATCTAAGCCTAGGTACATGCATAAATAGGCATTTTATTCACAATAAATAAGTCTACATCATACCCCCATGCCTATCTTTTGCTAGTCCCTAGCAAAATCAAACTAAATGCTATGTATAAAAGTAGAATTAGGGTCTAATCACTTAGGGCTATGTTGTTCATTAACAATAGAAAATTTCAACTAAGGTCCTAAACTATGAAAACTCAACAATACCCGGGTGTTTGCCAAAATGCAAACCGCCCAAGTCCTCGCCTTATTTGAAAAGGGAAGATAAACACTTTTTTCTATTTTTCTTCTTTTCTAATTTTTTTAAAATTTTGGAGTTGAGAGTTTCGGGATAACCTTTTACGGCTACTCGACCCACCCAAGACTTAAAAAGGACTTTGACTACTAAGAATCTTGTGAAAGAGTGATAGACTCACTAGGCGATTGTTAAAATGGACTTCAAGTTTTTACGACCCTAGGTGACCTTAAGAATTTCTGCCTAAAGGTTTATCTCTTCGATCGGTAGCTTTCTCCCTACTTTTTCTTTTTTTACGGGGTCAACACAAAGGCAAACCCAGTGTATATCTCCCCAGCTTATTCTACTTCTCCGCTTCTTACTAAGTGTTTGGAATTATACGTGCATTTTGCAAGCTGGGTTCTGGACAACTTGCCGATGAGCTGTTACCACCGACCACTTGCCAACCATATTCGTGTGGTGAAGTGTGGCTTATTTATTTATTTTATTCTCCTTTTTTGGGCATTTCCTTTTCTCTTTTTTTCTAGGTAGGTGGCTTCCTTGACCTAAGATTTACCTAAAGGCAGTAGCAAGAGAATGGTCGTGTGGCTGGGCTCTGACAATCAGGCGATGAGCTATTACCATCGACAACTTGCCAGCCATACCACCCTAAACGGTTCATTAGCTACCCAATTTCCACAAAAACCATCAAAAAGTGACTCAGTGCCAATAGTGTGTAGATGTTTTAGACTTAAAGTCCCCTCAAAACAGAGGGCGGGTTGATAAGTTGTGTACCTACCACCCCAATTTATTTACCAAATCAAAATTAAATTAACTTGGCGAGGACTCGAGACCAAGTCCACATTTTAGTGAACACCTGGGCTAATTAAGCCTGAAGACCTGAAGAGTCAAAGTATTCAGGTCCTATCATATCATTTCCTAAAGTTAATAACTCCTAATGCCTAAATTCTCTTCTCCTAATTCTAATTTTTTTGTATTTTTGAATTTTGAATTTTTTTTAAATAAAATAAAAGAAATTCCACAGATCTAGCAAAATAATTTCGGAATTAAGTATCCACCCCCCCATGCCTAAATGATGCAATGTCCTCATTATAAAAATAAAGACATGAATAGGGCAAAGTAAACAGAATATCACCTAAATTTCATGAAAATCCGGTCAGCTCCGCAGAGAGGAGGGAGTATACACACGTGTTAAGTTTATTGCCTTTAGCTAGGCATAATATACAAACAAAGAAGAAATTAGGAATTCACAAGTGCAAGTTAGAATCAAAATAAAAATATTGATCACATGACCTACCAGTAGGTGTCCACAGATGTGGACCGAATTATGGTGCAAACCCATGCCCCAGGTTCGAGTGGTTCTAAGGTTCTAGATGAAAATCACCCAAAACCTAAGATTATTATGCTTGTGGGGCCGGGCCTACAGTTTGGTGGTGTGCAACCTAAGACTAAAGTGGCAGACAATGGGTAGATCTGGTTCAATAGATTCATGTGTCCACATAGAGTTCAGCCCAGAAAGATAATCAATTATTCTGTACTTGGGTTGCACGACAAAGATATCCTAAGGGTCCTGATAGAAGGTTGGTGGTTTTAGATCAATAGGAACCCTTAGATCCAACATTGTGCTTCGCTCAGAATTAGCCTCCTCGATTTTCATTTCCAAATTTCTACCCCCCAAAATCAAGGTTTTCAGGACCTCTAGATCATTGTACACCCCATTTAAGATATCCAAGTCAAACAATCATGGCTGAATCAAGATTGACTTAGGTACAATGGTCTCAAGAATATCATCATTCAATTATTTAGGGTATGGTTGAAGATTGAGGCTACTGATTGAATCATCCAATAACTCGAGACCAGAATCCTCCAAGTTAACCTCAACTGAATCAAATTCCACAATTATAGGGCCATCAAATAATTCATCAGATTCCTCAGGCCCATTAGTCTCACTAAAATCATTCTCCTTAAGCTCAAGTGAGACTTCACCAAAATATTCTTCACCCTCAGAATCAAAGAATTCTTTATCCTCATTTATATATGTCTCAAGATCGTATGTTGTTCCTTGGTCTATAGAGACATATTTCTCCTCGCTCCCTGGCTCAGGGATCTCAAGTGAGAAAATCACATCATCCTAGATTGGATGCTCTAAACCAACCTGGTCGTCCCTGGCCTCAGAAAATGTGTCCCCCCCCTCGACAAGCACTTAAGCGAGTTCTGACATTGGCTCTCCTGAAGGGGGTTCATCCTGGGAATCATCCCAAGATTGGACTAAGGCAACCACAAATTTCATCCTCAATCTTGATAATTTCCCAAGTAAAAACTCACCTGGGCCCCTATTATTAACATCTTGGAGCCAATCCAATAAAGAACTATTAGGCTCATCAATCATTTTGATCATAGGCTCCAATGCTTCAGTGCATGGTGTTGGCTGAGCTTCTAAAGATTGTATAGTGTTCCTGATCATAGCCAACACCTTATCATGGACCTGGTTCACCTGAACCGAATGGTTCTATTCAGTGTTGGGTGGGTTTGGGTTAAAACTGAGGAGTTAAGAAATTGAGGTTCTCCCTGATAATAGGTCATTTTGGGTTGCTCAAAGAATTGTGGTGACTTATGTTCAGCATAATCCTGGAGAGAGTAAGAGTTATAATCATCATATCCTTCTTGATTGTAGATCTAGTTAGGTTAATCATCAAAGGTTGGAGATTTATAATCATTGTAGGCTTGAGAAGGATAATAATCATAGTCTTATTGTCCAGGGTTAGGCCCTAGACACTAAGGTCCGAATTCATATCCCCAATCAAAGTTATCTAGGCTAGTGGATAGGTAATCATAAGTCGAGTCGGGATAGTAATCATCTTGAGGATAAGTAGTGGTAGGAGAGTAGGATTGGAAATGTGTGTAGGATGTGGAAGGATACATGGTGAAATAGGAGGGAAAACAAAGGAGAGAAAGGTGCCCTGTAGTACAACCAGCCAAAGCTGTCCTTAGGTGGGTAGCCTAAAGACCTACAGACTCCCAGGACCCATCTTGAGATGAAAGAAACAATTTAATCTACTTTGATCCGATCAATCCAACTAGTTAGAGGGAGGGATTGGGGAGAAGGTTCTTCCTTTGGCTTATGCCTACGGTTCCTTTGATACCCCCCAACCATGGTCGTTTGACACTACTCCCCTATCTAGACGATAGATGGACCAGTAGAAGCAGATTAATCGAAGAAAATCTCAGTTGGAGTCCCAAAGACCTAGTTAATCCTTAAGGCCAACATCTACTCAGTTTTAATTAGGCTTGGGATGATTGTGTTCTTGGAATGTGATGGGCCCTTTAGATGGGTTGTGCCCTTAATGATCAATTCAAGTGTGTGTGTGTGTGCACAACCAGGACTTTCAAACAAGGTTATTATGATGTATCTTTTAAGGTTTAACCTTGTTTAGTGGCTTTTAGGGTTTAATCTTTAGGTGTATTCAATCAAGGTTTAATAGAACACTCCAAGTTTTGAAAGCACCTGTGATGATATATACCTTTAAAACTCAAAAATAATGTGGAGTGCCTGGTTCAACCCTAAAAATCAACCCTATGGGGCAAGCTACTGATGAATCACTTTTATTTTGAGTGGTGCGGCCTAAATAAATCAATCAATTGGCCTATTCGCACCACAAATTAAGGCACACAATGTCCTAACCTAATCAGATTTCTACTCACTTATGTGTATTGAGTTGAAGTATACCGAGTCCACAAGTGAGATACCGGTTAACTGGTAGAATCAAAGTGATTGTGCACCTTAGGATGAGAATTTGCGGGTGTTAAGTGTGTCTCTTTAATTGAATCCACAAGAGAAGAGTATTTTTTTGTTTTTTTGAATTTATGCAGGTGGGTGAGGTAAGGTGAGTGATAATCAAACAATCAGATCTATTGAAGGTTTATGAAAGCACCTAGATTGATTTGAGTTTGAGTTATTAGGTGATGGAATGGAAATCTAGTGGGTGGCTAGGCATACACTTACAAAACCTTCTAACCACACTTTCCTTCGATCTACTCCTATTTGGCTCACCTTGGAAGGGTACCTATAATCACAGAAAGAAAGGGTCAAAGTGAGCTAGAAATTTAAGGTAGAAAACGCAGAAAAAACTAAAGAGCATTGCCTCCACGGCAACTGTGCCAAAATGATGGGCGCGATTTCTTATGCAAAAGATTTGAGTTAGAAAACCCATCATCGAAGTGCGTAGAATTCCTCTACCAAATAAAATTTATAACCGAAACTCGAGATGAGTCCTGGGTCAAACACGGGGAGGCGAATATTTGGTTTGAAAATCGCACTTTCGATTTTATTTATTTTTGTTGTTTTTGTCTTTTGAGATTCTTTTGATATTTTATATGGCAAGAGATCACGTCAATGAAATCTAACTAATCTACTTGCATAATAAGATAGAGAGAGAAACAATCAACATATATGTTCAAAACAAGTGTTTGCTACAAATAATCGAGAAATTACAGCTAGACTAGAAAGTGATAAATGATAAGGTGAGAAGAATCCCCCTTGACGATCGCTTGGAGGACAACTTGCATTGATGATGCCCCAGATGAATGTGGCAAGAAGCTGGATGAAGAAGAATGGCATTAGAGGAGGGAGGATGGGGCAGGACGGCGTTGCAGCGAGGATCTACTTCCCAAAGTGTTGAGAAGATGACCATGGGATGCTCCACGAATGGGGATGAGAGGTAGGAAAAATATTTGCTTTTCTACTCTAGAGGAGCATCCCGAGCTTGGGACAAGCTCTCTCTAGAGCATTGGAGGTGGAGAAGGAGAGAAAGGAAGAGATGAAGGTGGAAGGAGGGGTGTTGGTCCTTTTATAGAGGAAGGGGAGAGGACAATTTGTACATGGGCAATTAGTGACATCTAAAGATGTCGTTGAAGATCCACCCCCAAATGTCGCTAAAGATCCACACACACCCCCGCTGGCACTTGCACACGAGCCTCTCGCACCCGTGCCTTATGCTTGCCTTATCGTGCTCGCATGCGTTGGCATGCGTTGCTCGCTGCTGCAACTGGTGTGCGCCTTTCATGCACGTGCATCACGCACCTCTTGTCACATGCTAGCTGGTGTGGACGCTTCTCCAATTGAGGATTTGGGGGGTTGTGGGATTCGAACTCGCGCCCCTCCTTTGGGAGTGGATGTGTTGACCAATGCACCACACATCACTCTTTGTCGTGTGGAGGAATTTGCTCCAGAGGTGCAAAGGCTCCCTAGCCATTGGATGATGATTTGACGGCTAGGATTCGAGGGTGCAGATGATGAAGGGCATGGGCGATTGCTGCTAGCTAGTGTTGGACGGCTTAGATGGTGCCACATGGCATCACCTAGGTCGTCCATCTTCTTTTGCTTGCAAAGGATGCCACATGCTCGGATCAATATGATATTTACATTGGTGGACTGCGATCGTCGCTCTAGATCCATTCGTATGGTCGGATTTTTCATTTGAAGCTCATAAGGATGTCGCATTACCCCCTGGCATTGATCTTCCTCAGACTGCGTACGATGCTACGAGATTCCAATCTAGATGATTTCGGGGCTATTGGACTCCGATCGTCGTCCTGATCAGATCCATACGGTCGGATCGTCAATCTGAGGCCTCAAAATAAATCTCCTTCTCTCTTGACCATCAAAGGACATGAATTAACCTAAAATATACACAAACTACTCTAAGTGCAAAATAATGCATGCTATGTAATATTTATAATATGGAATGCATATCTCAGTCTAGGAACATGCATAAATAGGCATTTTATTCTCAATAAACATGTCTACATCATACCCTCATGCCTATCTTTTGCTAGTCCCTAGCAAAATCAAACTAAATGCTATGTATAAAAATAGAATTAGGGTCTATTCACTTAGGCCTAAGTTGTTTATTAACAATAGAAAATTTCAACTAAGGTCCTAAACTACGAAAATACAATAGTATCCGAGTGTCTACCAAAATGCAAACTGCCCAAGTCCTCGCCTTATTTGAAAAGGGAAGATACACATTTTTTTTCTAAGTAGGTGGCTTCCCTAATCTAAGATTTACCTAAATGTAGTAGGAAGAGAATGGCTGTGTGGCTGGGCTCTGAACAACTGGCCAATGAGCTGTTACCACCGACAACTTGCCAACCATATCACCCTAGAAAGTTCATTAGCTACCCAATTTCCATTAAAAATGCTGAGGAGTAAGTCAGTGCAAAATGTGTGCAGATGCTTAGACTATAAGTCCCCCTAAATCAGAGGGTGGGTTTATAAGTTGCGTACTTATCACCCCAATTTATTGACCAAATTAAAATAAAATTAACTTGGTGAGGACTCGAGACAAAGTCCACATTTTAGTGGACACCTGGGCGAATTAGGCTCGAAGACCTAAAGAGTCCAAGTGTTTAAGTCTTTAAGTATCGTTTCCTAAAGTTACAACTCCTAATGCAAAAGTTCTCTTCTCGTAATTCTATTTATTTTCCTTTTGAAATTTTTTTTGTAAAGAAAATAAAAGAAATTCCACAAAGCTAACAAAATAATTTCAGGATTAATTATCCACCCCCCTATGCCTAAATGATGCAATGTTCTCATTATAAAAATAAAGACATGAAAAGGGTACATGAAAATCCGATCAACTCTGTAGAGAGAAAGGAGTATACACATGTGCTAAGGGCATAATATACAAACAAAGAAGAAATTAGGAATTACAAGTGCAAGTCAGAATTAAAATAAAAATATTGATCTTCAAACCCGTCAAAAAAAGATGTCCATAGATGTGGACCAGATTATTGATGAGAGCCTCATCATGAGCATAACTATCTCATTTTGACCTAATAAAGATAATAAAAGCTCCTACATAACTTAGAAGAGGGCTTAATTGGAGGAATAAGTGTTCTGAGATGAAAACATGAAATAAAGGTTAAAACTACAATTTTACCATTGCAGTACATAAACGGGATTTCTCAGAGACAAAACATAGGTCAAATGGTGTAAATAAGATAAAAGTGGGGTGATGCAATCAGAAATGGGTTCATGTGCAATCCAGGAATTAAATGACAATGTGTAACCCTAAAACAAACCCACTTAATTCAACAAGGTTCAGATCAAGATAAAAATCAAGTAAACCCTCTAAAATTCATGGAAAAATATCTCCTAGGGTTTAAAACATTCAATTTGGCCTTTGGAACCTAGTTTGACCTAGATTAGGGTCCTAGCTCATCAACTGACCTAATTTAGGTTTTTACGCAAAATGTCCAGTCAAACATGGTCAAACCTAAAATCCAACATCACCATTGGATTCCTTAGGTCCAAATTAGGTTTGTACCAAAAGTTGGACCTAAGGGGAGGTCATCTTGACCTACTTTGCAAATTAGTACACCCAATTACATTTTGACCCTTATCTTTTGAAAACCATCACATAAACCCCCCTAGCTTCCTCGCCAATCTTACAATCAGGTCCCTCCACCATTAATGGAGAGGAATCCTTCTCCGGCGAGGAAGGGAGGGGGGATACTCCTTGATCCCTCAGAGATCCCCTCCCAAAATTGGAAGGGAGATTCTCTGAGGAATCCCCTTCCATCTGAGCCCGATCACAATCTCTGATTCCTGTCCAATCTCTCGTGCGAACGCACGAAAGATTTGGGATCCCAACCACCTTCCTTCTCCGGCGAGACGGCGGTGGCTAAAGGCTTGCCCTCCACGCACCAGAAGCTCGGCCAGCACCTATAAAAGGACCTCCAACCCTCTGCGAATCTCTCAGACTTGTTTTGACCATAGAACCCTCCAAACTTCATCTCTCCTCTCTCTGGTCAAGAAACCCGCAAGCTCCGACGATTACCTCTCCTTCCTCTCGTCGCTCTGCTGCCATACCAGCAGCAGAGTTCACTCTGCCTCATCCTCCCGCGTCGCGCCGCACCAAGCGCACGCCTCCCTGACCTCTTCCTCGTCGCCGTTATCTCCCTTAGGGTTGTCTTCTCCGACGACGGCGCAAACGAGTCGTCTGACTCCACTGCCCCCTTTCACTCCCAACAATCCAGATAAGTTCCCCATCTTACACTCTTTCATTTCCCTCACTTTATTTCACACAACTGCCCCTTGACTGTCACTGTCCACCGCCACCTTCCTCATCTCCGGCCAGCCTCCGATGAGATGCTCCCGTCACTCCACAGCCCCACACATCTCACCGACCACTGCATAACCTCCGCCTCACCTCACTGAACATCCTCCACTCATCCACAGACCCTCTACACCGCCACAACAGCCCCCCGATCACACCCATCCGTCTGGCCACAGAGTGACCTAGGCATGCATGCCTAGGCCACCCTATGACCTACCACCTACTGCCTCACCTTCGCCGTGACACGGCAAAGGTCCCCCTATGATTTGATTGAGCCGCAAGGCCCTTTTTGTGTCAGGTAGGTTTCAAGCTCCGGCCGCCATTAGCGGTGATTCGAGGAAGCTGCTTGGTTACTCCAGGTTGCGAGACTTTATGGTTCCAGGTGCAGCAAACTTGGGAAGGTCTTGCGAATCCAGTCATCCCAGCAAGTGATGCCGCAAAGCCTGCAGTTGTGGCAATTGGAGGCACGCGAGAAAGAGCGGTGGGCATTAGTCCCACCTCGGTAAGCTGTAAAGCGCGTGAGTCCTTTAAATTGATTTTGTGTTATTTCCCTATTGCCTCCTATCACACTTGGGGTGAGGTCCCTCACCTAAACACTGTGCCTCATCCGTGAGCTCATCACATGGATCTGGCGTGACCCGACCCGACCCGACACCATTTTGAGCACTCCTCGTGCACCACACCCACGCCGGTGGACCTGGACCCGGCCGCGCGACCCGACCCGTTTACCCAGCTCTGAGAGAGCGTGCTGAAGAGTGATATACATAGAGAGAGAGAGACGCGGGTGTGGGTAGAGGGGTAGGTTTTTCTCCTCTTTGGTTTGTGCAGGGAAGGTAGAAGGGAGAAGCAAAGCTGACACTTAGCTGCGGCAAGTGAAGGAAAAGAAGGAAGGAGACTCTGCAGAGGAAAAAGAAAGGCAAGGTAGAAAAGAAGAAGCGAGGCCAAAGGGAAACAGAACCAAGGGAGGAAGAAGAAGAAGAGAAAGCAGAACCAAGGAGAAGAAGACCCGCAAAGAAATAAAGAAAGGTAAAGACAAACAGAAGAAGAGAAGCTGAAGGCAGAGGGAAGAAGTGAAGAAAAAAAGAGAAGAGGAACTGAAGAAGGAAGAAGAAAGAGATCAAGGGGCAGACAAAGAAGCAAGAAAGCAAAGAAAAAGAAGAGGAACAGAAGTAGCAAGGGAAGAGAAGAAAAGGAGCTGAAGCAGAGCAAAGTCTGGGAAATACTTTAAGACGTCTGATATTGTATCAAACGTCCATTTTTCTTCTTGAGCAATTTCTTTCTATATCACTCTCATTGAACTAGTCATTTCTTCTTATTTAAAAAGTTGTGTTCTCAACTTTGGAATACTTAGATTGCTCCCTGTGTTTGACCTCGGATACTCTGATTTTCGAGTTGTAAATCTTTATTTGTTTTTGTGGAAAGTTCGTCTATATTACAACGCAATATTTGTTAAAACACGATCTAGCCGTGTCAACAACTATGGTGCAAGCCCATGCCCCAGGGTCAGTGGTTTTAAGGCTCTGGATGAAAATCACCCAGAACCGAACATTATTGTGCTTGCGAGGTCGGGCCCGCGATTTTGTGGTGTGCAACCCAAGTTTAAAGTGGTAGAAAATGGGTAGATCTGGTTCAATAGATTCAAGTGTCCACTTAGAGTTCAGCTCAAAAAGATAGTCAATTATTCTGAGCTTGGGTTGCATGTCAAAGATATCATAAGGGTACTGGTAGAAGGTTGGTAGTTTTAGCTCAACAAGAACCCTTAGATCCAAAATTGTGTTTCCCTCAGAGTTAGCCTCCCAGATTTTCATTTTCGAATTTCTACCCTCTAAAATCAAGGTTTATGGGACCTCCAGGTTGTTATACACCCCATCCATGTCTAATAAGTATGGATGAATCCAAATTGGCTTGGGTTTAGTAATCTCAAGAATAAAATCATCATTATGCCCAATGGGGTGTGATTGAGGAATGGGGCTACTGATTGAATCTTCTTGTAAATCAGTATTCGGATCCTCCAAGTTAGCCCCAACTGAATCAAATTCCTCAATTACAGGGCCATCAAATGATTAATCAGATTCCTTTGGCCCATTTGTCTCACTAAAATCATCTTCCTTAAGCTCAAGTGAGACTTCACTAAGGGATTCTTTACCCTCAAAATCAAAGAATTCATTATCCTCATTTATATATGCCTCAAAATCATATATTGTTCCTTGATCTATAGAGACATATTTTTCCTTCTCCTTGGCTTAGGGATCTCTGGTGAGAAAATCACATCATCCTTGATTGGTTGCTCTAACCAAACATGGTCATCCTCGATTTCAGAAAATGTGTACCTCCCGACAAATGCCTAAGCGGGTTCAGACATTGGCTCTCCTGAAGGGGGTTCATCTTGAGAATCATCCCAAGATTTAACAAGGGTAACCATAAATTTCATCCTCAATCTTGATAATTTCCCTAGCAAAAACTCACCCGAGCCCCTATCCTTAACATCTTGGAGCCAATCCAATAAAGAACTATTAAGCTGATTAACCATTTTGATCATAGGCTCCAATGCTTCAGTGCATGGTGTTGGTTGAGCTTCTAAAGATTGTATAGTGTTCCTCAAGTTAGCTAACACCCTATCCTAGACCTGGTTCACTTGAACCAGATGGTACAGTTCAGGGTTGGGTGGGTTTGGGTTAAATCTAGGGGAGTCAAGAAATTGAATTTCTTGAGGCCCTCCCTAATAGTAGGTCGTTTTGGCTTGTTCAACAAATGGTGGTGGCCTATATTCAGTATATCCTGGGGTGGGTAGGTGTTATAATCATCATATCCTTCTTGATTGTATATCGTGTTGGTTTGTTCGTAAGAGGGTAGTGATCTATAATCAATGTAGCTTTGGGAAGGATAATAATCATTATCATGATGTCCAGGGTTAGGTCTTGGACATTGAGGTCCGGAATCATATCCCTAATCAAAGTTATCCCAGCTAGTGGATGGGTAATCATAAGTCAAGTCAGGATAGTAATCATCTTGAGGATAAGTAGTGGTATGAGAGTAGGATTGGAAATGTGTGTAGGATGTGGAAGCATACATGGTGAAGTAGGAGGGAAAATAGAATAGAGAAAGGTGAAATGCAGTACAATCAACCAAACCTGTCCTTAGGAGGGTAGCCTAAAGACCTATAGACTCCAAGAACCCATCTTGAGATGACAGAAACAATTTGATCTACTTCTATCTGATCAATCCAACCAGTTAGAGGGAAGGGTCGGGGAGAAGTTTCTTCCTTTGGCTTGCACCTCTAGTTCCTTTGTTACCCCCCAACCACGGTCGTTTGATGCTACTCCCCTAGGTAGACATTAGATGGACCAGTAGAAGCAGATTAATCGAAAAAAATCCCAGTTGGGGCCCCAAAGCCTTGGGATGATTGTGCTCTTGGGATGTGATGGGCCCTTTAGATGAGTTATGCCCTTAATGATCAATTCAAATGTGTATGTGCACAACCAGGGTTTTCAAACAAGCTTATTTGATGATGTGTCTTTTAGGGTTTAACCTTATTTAGTAGCTTTTAGGGTTTAATCTTTAGGTTCGTTCAATCAGGTTCAATAGAATGCTTCAAGTCTTGAAAGCACCGATGATGATATATTCCTTTAAAAATCAAAAAACAAATGTGGAGTGCCAGGTTAGTTCCTAAAAGTTGAACCTTAAGTAGTAAGCTACTTGATGAATCAGTTTTAATTTGAGTGGTGCGGCCCAAACAGTTCAAGCAATTGGCTTGTTGCACCACTTGATTGAGGCACACAAAATGTTTAACTAATCAAATTTCTACTCACTTATTTGTGTGTTGAGTTAAAGTGTATTGGATTCACAGGTCAGATTCTGGTTAAGTGGTAGAATCAATGTGATTGTGCACCTTAAGTCAAGAATTTGTGGGTGTTAAGTGTCTCTTTAATTGAATCCCACAAGAGAAGAAATTTTTTTTGTATTTTTAATTTATGCAAATGGGTGAGGTGAGGTGAGGTGAAGTGACAATCAAACAATCAGATCTAACCTAGGGTTCATGCAAGCACCTAAGTTGATTTGAGTTTGAGTTATTAGGTGGCGAAATGGAATCTAGGGTGGGGGTGGTGGGGTTACACTTACAAAACGTTCATCACCACTTTTCTCCAATCTAATCACTCTGGCTAGCCTCAGAAGAGTACCTACAATCACAGTAAGATTAGAGAAAAAGTGAGATAAACGTTAAGCAAGATGGAAAAATGCAAGAAAAACCAAAGAGCATTGCCTCCCCGGCAATGACGCCAAAATGATGAGTGTGTTTTCGCGATGAAAAGTTAGGGTTTCGGGAGAACAAGTCGTTGTATTCATAAAAATTGTTACCAGATAAAATTTATACCAAAACTCAAGGTGAGTCCCGAATCGAACACAGCGAGGCGAACGTTTGGTTTTGAAATCCGCACTTTCGATTTTATTTGTTTTAGGTGTTTTTGTCATTTATGACTTTTTTGTATTTTTATAAGGCAAGAGATTAGCTCAACAAAACTTTATCTAACTAACCTACTTGCAAAATGAGAGAGTGAGAGAGAGAGACAACGTCAATGTATATCGAAAAGAGTTTGATACAAACAATTCAAGGTAATTACAACTAGACTAGAAAGCGATAAAAGATAAAGGTGAGAAGAATCCCCCTCGAAGGTCGCTTGGAGGACGACTCGCACTGACGTCGCCTAGAAGACGGTGGCTAGGAGTTGGAGGAAGGAGAATGGTGGGGGAGGAAGGACGACAGGGTAGGACGACGTCGCGACGAGGATCTCCTTCCCGAAGGTGGTGAGAGGACGGCCATGAGATGCTCCACGAATGGGGGTGAGAGGGAAAAAAAAATGTTTAATTTCTACTCTAGAGGAGCATCCTAGGCTTGGGACAAGCTCTCTCTAGAGCCTTGGAGGTGGTGAGGGAGAGAAAGGAAGAGATGTAGAAGAATGGGAGGGCTAGGGGTCCTTTTATAGTGGAGGAGAGAAGACAATTTGTGCATGGGACAATTAGTGACGTCCATAAATGTTGCTGAAGACCTACCTTGGACATTGTTGAATGCTCTAGCTCATGCGCCCGCTCATGCTCGCACAACTATCGCGTGTGCTCGATAGTGCACTGTTCGATCGAAGATGGACAGGTGGGATTACACAAGGATCACGCGCTCAGCTGGCACGTCAGATAGGGCATCGAACCATGCATGCGATAGTGGTGTGTGCATGCGTGGAAATCTGCACTCATCCATTGCACTATGTGGCTACATCTCAGCCGCTCAATCAAGATCGAGAGGTCGAATTTGGGTGCACCTCGTTGTTGTGCTAGATTGGAGGCGTTAGGGGGATCGAACCCATGCCATGAATTTGGGAGAGCATTGCACGATCACTGTGCTACACCTGCAAGAGTGTCGAGAACGTAGAATTTCTCTCCCACACATGGAGCACGCCTGTGGCCTTTGGATCAAGATCCAACAACCCAGATTTGATGACCGACTGGAGAAGGGGAGCAACGGTGATCCTTGGGCAGCTGTGGGTGGTCCAGATGATGCCACGTGGCATCATCTGAGTCATCCATCTGCTATGCATTGTAGATGATGCCTGAATTGATGTATACGCCATTGGGCTAAGAACATTAATGTAGATCCATCCATGCAGTTGGATTTGGCATATGAGGTTCAGATTGGCACCACCTTACCCCTTCGCCTTTGATCTTCCTTGGACTTCATAATGTGCTACGAGACTCCAATCAAGACGATTTCAAAGGCATTAGACTTTATTTGTAATCCTAATCAAATCCATATGGTCAGATTGTCAATCTGAAGCCCTAAAAGAGATCTTCTCTCCTGGCCATAAACAGACACGAACTAACCTAAACTTTATACAAACCATTCTAAATGTAGAACGATGCATGCTATGCGATATTCATACTATTGAATGCATATCTAAGCCTAGGAACATACATAAATAGGCATTTTAACCTAAATGGATGTGTATACATCAGTCGCTATACTACGACATGATATTTTCCTAAATACGACGATTTTCGACGTTTAACATTTTGGCACCATTGCCGGGGGGCAACGTGCAATTCATCACTAGTCATATCATTGTTGAGTTGATTTCTAGCTTGCCTTATCTGATTTACTGTGTTTTACGAGGTACATCACGAAGAGATCTTCTGCGCAATCAACCTCTACAGGGGTAGGTAAATTTTCTCTTTTTCCCTAATCATCTCTTAATCTTGGAAGAGAAAAAGGAAACAAAATCATTTAGGATCCACTTGCCTTATTTTCTTAGTAATATCATTTAAAGGCAAAGAGTTTCCTAATTTACGAAATGAATATCTGATTGAAGTTGAGACGATTTGATTAGAGATTCCCCATCCTGATTTTCTTGTACCTATTTGGGATTTGCACTAAAATTCTCAACAACTTGGACTACTCACTTTCTTGTTTAAGTCTAGGGTGTCATATTTGGAATCATATTGGACTTGGAAATAGAACCAATTAAGGTTTTTACATTAGGGTTTTAAAGTATTAGTACACATTTGCCTATAATAAAGAAAATTGATTTTCCTACATTTGTGTGCCACCCAAGCCCTTGTTTGAACTAATCTAATCAAGTAAACCCTAAAATCAAGGCTCTAAATTCACTTGAATCATAAAAGTTGGGAACTAATAACCTAAGGATCAATTCAGGGGGATTTGGGTCTTGACCCAAATTTCATCCTCAACCTTAGGGCAGGTTGATCGTAGCGGAAGTGTTTGCGTAAAAATGTTCGTTGTAGCGCATTTACGACGTCAATTTTAAATAAAGAATCGAATGTGAGTCCAAGTGTCGAACACAAGGAGGCAATAATAGGAATCACTTAGTCGCTTTCGTGTCACAAAAATATGTCATTTGTTCGCTTGAAAATCGATTTGAAAAAGAGAGAGAGGGAGAGAGGTAAAGGGGGAGAGAGAGAGCGAGAGAGAGAGAGAGTTAGAAATCCATGATCAAGATAAGAATAATGTATCAAAAATATATCATCAAATGTTGTAATCAATACAATATAGATGAATTCTTAACAAAATAAAAGACATAAACTACACAATAAAATAAAATAAAACTAAGAACAAGGATGAAGACGGCATCGAGGCAGCCACGGCCGTGGAGGAACTTCCGTCGGTGGCTCGACGACTTCAAGACCTTGCTTGGAGCTCTAAAAGGTGGTAGTATCTCTTGGGTGTAAGATTGGTGCAAATGGGAGGGGTAGGACCCTTTTTATAGTTGAATAAAGAGCTCAAATTCGTCATTAGGGTTTAGTGACAGCTGCAAGCCTCACTAAAGACCCCTGTAGCTGTCACTGAAGATGCGCCCTCATCACTTACGCCCCACTGGCACGCGCCTCATGCTCCTTGTCATACGCGTGTGTGCTAGCACTGATCTTGTGCGCCGTGCCTTGCTGCCCCGCGCACGTTGCTTTACATATTGCTATGCGCACGCTGCTGCACTGTGCTGCTCCCTGCACGCGTGCGTGGTTGCTTGCGCTATCGCTGCTCCTGCTGCGTCATGCCTCAATTGCGAAATTGGGGTACGGCGGGATTCAAACCTATGTCCAATGGTGGCGGGCTAGCGTTGTAACCAATGCACTAAGGCCATGCATTGGTTCATCTTTACACAAGCACCCACAACTCTTCAGCTATCCGATCTTAGATCGGACAACTTATATTGCTTGATGAAGTGCCGGAGAGAGAGGTGCTGAGGCATTCATGGCTGTCTTTGGGCAGCCTAGATGGCACCATGTGGCGCCATCTGGGCCGTCCATCTTCTTTTTGTTGTAGAAGATGCCACGTGCTCAAATCACGATGATTTTTGTGCTGTCGAACTGCGAACGTCGTTCCAGATCCATCCGTATGGTCGGATTTTTCATCCGAAGCCCATAAGGATGTCACATTGCCCCCTAGACATTGATCTTTCCTACCCTTGATGTAGGCGCTACAGAGGTCGAATTGAGGTGATTTTGAGTCCATTAGACTCCATTCGTTGATCCGGATCCATCCGTACAGTCTGATCACTCATCTGAGACCTGTTTCAATATGGACTTGTGTGCATGGTCATTAAACATTGATTCTAAGCAATTAAAATGTAAAGATCAAGAAATAGGCATGCAATGCTCCCAAGCCCATTATAATATGTCATTATCGCACAAGTATCCTTGAAATTAACTCTAATTGATAATATTAACACTAAACATTGTAGAGTCATCACAGGTCAAGTGAAGTTGGTCCACCCTATGAATCAACCAACCTACAAATTAGGTTACAAATTGAAATAACTTTTAAATCAAGTGAAATTCAAGGCACAAATTAGGGCTTAAATTGGTAGACTTATGTCTCAATTCATACATTCTGGTCTACTTGGAATCTCAGTGACAAGGAAGGTCGGGTGAGGGAAACCTGTAACTCGTGGGGATGCTCTACCATATAGGGATCTTTGCAGAGCTCTCCCTTCCTAGCTACCCAAGTAATTCTTGGGTGTGTTGATTTGTGATCAAAGATATCCATTTGCCTCAACAGCCGTAGTCATCCAAAGATTTTTTTGGTGCCTTGATTGGGTCTAATACACATCCAATCCCTCATCTATTCTGTAGTCCACATACATAAGAAAGGTCCCTAGGTTTGACCTAGAGGCCTCCATTAAAGGTGATCTTTAGGGAAAAATTTGATCTAATCTAATCAATTCAATCTGGACCTAAATTTGATTCTCCATCCTAATCCACCACTTGATTTGGAAATGCAACCTGACAACATGGGAAAGATTTTCAATAAACCCAAATCTCGTATGAGCATGAGAGAGAAAATGATCGAGGCTGCCCTTAGACATAGGGAAGAATTTGACAGAACCTCAGATCCATTTAGCAGAGTTCAGGTTAATGTGTTAGAAACAAAAAACCTCATTGTGAACTGTGCCATCTGATGTTGACACAAATGTTAAGTGGTTCAACGTGGGATGCCCTTATATCAGAATTCAGTAAATTATGGGAATTGCATAACACAGAGGGCTTACAATGTTTTACAAATCCACTACTCTGGGAGATACACCAAGATGGAATTGAGAAATAAGGAAATATGTTAAATCTGTTGCAACAAGCCATTAATCAGAAATACCCATATCACTACTCAGAAACTGATAATGAATCTTGGAGAAACATTAAGAATCAATGTAATTTCCCAGAGCCCGAGTTCGAAAATGAAGGTCATTGTTATGGACCCCCGACCCAAATGGAACCAAATTGTGATTTTATGCAAAATGACATACCTGAACAAAATGTGGGTTGGGTGGATCCAGTTGTAGGTGTTTCCAATTATGAGCTAGCCATAGATAGTTGTGAAACTAGTCCATCGTGAGTAGATGTTCCAAACACCTGTGATGCATTAGACTTAGAACCTCTCGAGGATGTAACTCCTGCACCGTATCCTATTAAGGTATTCCTCAAGAATGATTCTGATATCCCAATAGAACCAAGTCCAAATTCTAGTGACCCAATTCCTACCCCTGACTTAGAATCTAGATCTGAGCTTATTTGGGATGATCATGAGGCCCAATGCGATTAGAACCAGATTTTAGACCTAAATTATGATCTTGGGCCTAGATTTTAGACCTATATTATACCTCTGCAGACTCCTCATAAGACTGAATTGATTTTTCAGAAGTCACACTGATTTAGGACATAGAATCAGAGGAGTTGGGATTTGATTGGATCTACCCTAGGTGCCCAAAACCTGAGCCTATGACTAATAACGATATCCTTGTGAGCTTGGGATGTGAGACCATGTTAGACCAAAGTCAAGTTGTTGATCCCATGCATCTTGATTTGTTCTATGGTGGAAATTTCTATCTTGAATTAGGTTCAGAAGCCAATTATCACAAATTCTCTGATGATTTCAAATCATACTCTGAATTAGGTTCAGAAGCCAATTACGACCTCAGTATTCTTGACCCATTCTTTGATTCTGACTCTAAGGTCCCTAATCTCAAGATCATTGATTCACAACTATGCTCCATTGATTTGGAAACATTCTGCTATGATCTACAAGAATCAAACACAGTAAGTGCCAAGAGTGTCTGCAATGTAGAGTTCGAATCTTTCATTGACTCAGATTTCCATGATCCTATAAGCAGTCTCCAGGCATTTACATTTGGTTGGGTTGAACATCATGAAAAGGACTCTGCAGATGAATTGATCTTTGAATCATTTCTTAAGGAGTCCATATCGCACTTAGATATCAAAGTAACCACACCTCCTACAGGGACTTTCAAAATCCAATCCCAACCTCGACTCGCCACCGGAATTAATTTCTATTCTAACTCACCTCTCTAATCCAATCGCATATAATTCGCCACCATGTTCTGACGAGGAATTGGACATTGATCCAAATGATAACCACATTCCGTCCCCCTCTAATCCCACCAATAGGGTTCCTACATTTTCCACGGATCCATTATCATTTGAGGACCCCTACTTTGATCAGGTTGAGATGATTTAACCGAGCCCTAGATTCATATTTCCATATCTATTCAAGCCACAAAGCATCTGGTGGGCTCCACATCTATTGATTCACATTTCTTAACCCACCAGACTGATTGGGTTTGGTATACATCATCAACTTATCGACCTAAACAAGCACCTAGTTGGACCAACTAGACTACTCATCAAGGTTCTTGTTCCACAAAATTCCTCCAAATCTGACCACCCCTTCTCCTTAACCACCATCTACTTGGTTGAAGGCATTGAATTTAGCACTTAATGGGAGGTAACTTGTCATTCCAAAAACTCGAGACCCTTCTGACTATCTTTTTGAGATGAATTCCTACTGCACTTTAGGATTCAACATTAGAACAGCCGACTCTACCTTTGATACTTGTATTAGAGCTTGAAATCGTCCGCAATAGTCATCCAGACCCATTCACCCACCCTTTGACCCTGTTCTAAACTTTGAACTATGCTAAATTCATACCCACCTAGTTTACAATGAGGATATTGCAAAACTTAGGCATAGGGGGTATTAAAGTGCAAAAGAAATGGGAAATTCAATTCTCTGAGGGGTTCTCACAAAAAAAATGGAGAAAGGGGAAGAAAAATTTTGAGAAATGATTGAAAATCTTTCTTGAGGAGGAAAAGAGGAGGAAATACAAAATGTCAAAAGGAGCAAAATCAAGAAAAAATTGATAGTCCTAGCAATTGATTATGGGATCTACATAAGTTTTAGACCAAATCAAAATAAGGATTAAGTTCTGAAGTGTTAGAGACAAGGAGATAAGTAAAGAGTACCAACCTTAGGCCTCTTGGGCCTATTCTAGGGCTTAAAAACTCACGTATTTGTTAAGATCTGAATTAGTCCTCAAGAGGTTGAGGAAAGTGCAAAGCTAACGTATTAAGTCTAAGGCTTAGGGATTATTCGACCCCATTGGCTACCCTTTGGTTTGCGAGACTTGGTAAACTAGGCACCCAAAAATTCACATACCAGTCTGGTTTAGTGCACCTAATGAAGAAATAATGCCAAAAGTATTCTGTTCTGAAAAAGGTTTTCCCAAAGATCTGACCTGGAGCAACTCAAAGACATAAGTTGATTGGATGAGTTCCCGATGTGGAGAGGTGAAATGAAAATGCTCCCCTCAAAGATGCGCGATAACATATCGTCTCCTTGATGCTTATCCCTTAGGATATCTAAATATACTACCAGGGGCATGTAAGCACCTTGTGCTAGTTCAGGTGCCATGGGTGGGATTATCCCAAAATGTCAATTGCCAAGACCTGAATTTAGCTACAGAACACCATAGGCGGCATTATCCCGAAGTGTCAAAATCCAAGGTTCTATGGGTTGCCATGGGCAGTGCTATCCTGAAGCATCGAAAGCTAGGGACCCTTCGAGGATAGATGGAGGGGACAAAGAATCCAATACAGACCGTGTTTAGGGCCAATTCAATGTTGGATTTAGGAGAGTATAAAAGAAAAGAGAGAAAACTCTCAGAATAAATATCCCTCTCTATCTCTCTTATAAAAAATGCACTGGTAAACTGAACTTGGACTTGCTACATATACGCATGGGTGCTTTAATCGCTGGGGTCAACGAACCTCTAGGCAGTTTTTACGAGACTCAGAAACCTTCGCGGCAGACCCAAGGCTAAGGCTGGTCAGGTCTAGATCTTGGTTGGTACTTAAGTACCTCTAGGTCTATTGTTGGTATTCTAATCTGATTTTTAAAGAAGTGGCACAAACAGGCACTTGAACATCAAAAACATGGTCTAGAGATTTAGTTCTTTCCGTAGTATTTTGCTAGGGACTAGGAAGAGTTGGGCATGGGGTTATGATGGTAATGTCATCATTCATCATAACTAACTTGAATTACTTGAAATCAAGAGATAAATGCTCCTAGATGACTGCCTGAGGACCATAATTCCACTTTGAGCTATTTTGAGAAGACAATAAAAATGGTTAATTCTGTAATTTAACACCACATCACGAATGCAGTTTAACCACAAGGTTATTCTATGGTTAATTAAAGGTCAATTGAGCATTAAAGACTAGAAAGTGTGTCCGCACTGACAAAAATAAGGTTTCACACATTTCGAGGACAAAACTGTACAAAAAAGCCTAATTATCAGCCCCACTTAAATTGAAGAGGTTCTGGTCAAGATAAAATTTATCTAAACCTTCTAATATTCATAGAAAAATATTTTAAGAGGATTGGTACCTTTGATTTGACCATTTGAACCCATTTTGACCTAGAATAGAGTTTCAGATGGGAATTTGCCCTAATTTAGGCTTCTCTGCAATTTACCCATTCAAACATGGTCAAAACTCAAATCCAAGTTCACCATCAGATTACTTGGGTCCAAATTAGGTTAACATCAAAATTTGGGCCCAATCAAAGTCCATGATGACCTATTTTGCAATTTACTCCCTAATATCTCTATTTCTCTCACTTAAACACCAAAGTTTTCATTTTATTGCAAATAGGGCCCTAACTTTCTCATCATTCTTGCAAATAGGTCCCTACAAGCTTTTTTGGTGTGAACACTCCATAGATCAAGAGTCAAGAGAGAATATCTCTGTCAAATCAGCACCAAATCCCTCCAAATTTGGAGGGAGTGGTGTTCAAACCTAGGGGAATCCAATGAACCTGATTCCAAGACCTAACTCGAAGCCCAGATCCCTAGCAAGCTCAATATTTCAAGGATCTCAAATCGCCAAAAATCATGGCTCAATCAGGCTCTTTCCTTGAATTAGAGCTTAGATTTGAGCTCTATATAAAGCCCTCATGTTCCCAGCATCTTCCTCGGTCTGGTTAAGGCCATAAAAAGCACTTCTTCCTCTTCTCTAGCTGCCTTTGACCACGACACCAGCGAGCTTCCCCAACCCCTTCTTCGGGCCGACCAACAGTCAAATTGACCAGCACTACTTCTTTCCCAAGTGCATCCGCTCCTTGCTAATCACAACAAAGGCCTCTTCCATCTTCTTCATCATCTCTCGACCTCACTAGAGGTTTCATCCCTTCCACTTCCGGCAAGGTATGTCAACACGGAAATCCTTCCCCTTCCATCCATAAATTAGGTCTTCTTCTTCCTCTCCCTCTCTAGGTTAGGTTTAACCCCTTTAGACCCTAATTCAACCACCAACCACATCCTCCCCCTCTATTGTCCACAACTCCGACCATGCCTCCGGCGTGGTCACACGGCCACCATCGACCACCAAACACCAAACCACCACCACCAAAAGCTTCCTCACCCCTCATCGACCAAAATCCCTCTACCTGTTGGAAGATTTGACCACTCCTTCGCTTCACCGAACAAACACATCACTGGCGGTCATCCCCGACCTTGTCCAACCACCTCAGCCATCATCAAATTATGATCACCAACACACTCACTGTCCTCCAGCAACCCTATTGAACTCTCTAATTGGGGATATTAGCTCGTGTTCTTGTCAACACGTCTTCCCCGGATTTTGCTCCATCACCGCCTCCATCCACCATCATCCAGTGACCAACAACCTCGATTCAACCTCCAGCTGCTGTGGAATCTTCTCGCGAAGCCTCCTGGACCTTGGATTAGAGAGAGCAACAACAACAACAGCAATCAAGGAACTTCGCCATTGCAAGTACACACAAAGGTAATGAAGGAGACTGAGACTTTTAGTCCCACATCATGCTCTTTTGTTTTTGAAATGCATATATATCGCATTTGCTCAATGGGCTCTTTGCCTCAAACACCGGGGGTGAGGTCCCCTCACTCACCTAACCACTCACCCTCGCCTGCCTCCACGCTAGTGGGCCTAGACCTCTTACCTGAATACCCGTATACCTGGATTTGAGGAAAGAGAAAGGAAAGGGAAATTCTGAGGGGGGAGGGGAAAGGTTTTGCATTGTAGATCCTTGGGATTCATGCCAACAATTAGGTGCACTCTTGAGGTGCTCAGCTTGATGAGTTAAGGAGTTTGATGATCTCTCCCGACATCTAATATAGAAAATAAGAGAAGTTTGATCTTGGTTACTGTAGAGATATTGAAATCTGATCTCACGTGGTTATTTGAGATAAGTAGTTGGAAACACTATTGAGACATTTGAATTGGTTTGAGATTGTGAAACATTGGGATATGTGCTTGATTGGTGAATTAAATTCGTGATTCAAATCACCATTTTTAGGATTTTATTATTCCTTTATCCCAGTGATTTTTGAGTTACAATTTGTTGTTATTGAATATATTTTGATTATTGATTTTCATTACATATCTTTACTATTGTGCTCATTATTTAATTTTGCGATTAGTGTGTGAATTCCATATTTACTCCTTGGAAATGATCTCGGACTCACATCTATTTTTTGAGCTTATAAATTTAAATGTTGATTCGATTTTCATCGCTATACTACGACGCAATATTTTCCTAAATACAACAATTTTCGACATTCAATAGTGAGGAAGTGGGGGTCAACTTACAGATCCTCTACCCACACTTTACTTCATTCTACCACTTCGGCGCACCTTGGTCAAGTGCCTGTAAGACAATAAAACAGAGAGAAGATATGTTAGAGAATAAGTAACTGCAGAGAAAACATGAGAATAAATCAAAGACCATTGCCTCCCTGGCAACAACGCCAAAATGATCATTGAGAAATTTCATGCAAGGAAATCAATTTTAGGGTTTCAAGAAGAAAAACTACGTCGTCATATTTTCGTAGAAAGCTATGACATATCAGATAATATTTATAACCAGGATGGTGAGTCTCGAGTCAAACACAGGGAGGCGAACATTTGATTTATGAAACCCGCATTTGTTTTAATTATCTTTTGGTATTTTTGTACTTTTCTATTTTTTTGGAAATTTTCCATCTTGCAAGAAATCATATCAGAATAATTCTATCTAATCTACTCTACTTGCAAAATAAAAGAGAGAGAAAGAGAGGGAGAGAAAGAGAGATAGTCAGATAGAGAAAGAGAGTGTGAGAGACGGATATTGTATAAGTAGATTCAAATGTTTATTACAAACTAAGTGCAAGAATTAAAAACTATGCTATGAAAATTGTAAAAAGAGAGGGAGAGAAGTTATCCTCCTCAACGGCTGCTTGAAGGATGAGCCGCATTGACGAAGCGTCCAAAGAAGGTGGTGAGGAGCTAGACGAAGAAGGACGAAGCCAGAGGAAGAAAGATGAAGCAAGGTGATGTCACAGTAGGATCCACTTCCTGAATAGAGGTAAGGATGGTTGGCGGGAGATCCACAAATAGGGGTGAGTGTTCAGGCACGAAAGTTGTCTTTTAGAGAAATACGTCGTAGTATAGGATGAAAATCGCACAAACACTTAAATTTATAAAGCTTGAAATCAATGTGAGTCCGAGGTTGTTCACAGG
The DNA here is from genome assembly GCA_037157565.1 of Thalassia testudinum. NCBI lineage: Eukaryota > Viridiplantae > Streptophyta > Magnoliopsida > Alismatales > Hydrocharitaceae > Thalassia > Thalassia testudinum. Next base: position 1,713,313 of record JAZHRO010000056.1, read on the forward strand.
GAGCAAATGTGAAATTCACAACACTAATCCTATTCAGAAATAATGAGCATAATTAGTTAAGTATAAGAAAGATATTCAATGAATATTATATGTAAAAATATATGCAATGATAACCCAATTTGTATCTCAAAAATAGAGGGGCAAAAAGAATAGAAGTGCTCAAAAAATGGTGATTTAAATCACACTTAAATCCCTACAATTTAAGCATAACCCAAGCATTCAATTTAATCAAATATCTTAATAGTGTCTTTGAACCACTAATCCATGTTAGCCATGAGCCAAATAATCCCACAGTACCAGATCAGACGTTGGCCTCAAAGGGGAAAATGACTTAAGTTTCACCAAGCCTCAAAAACACAAGGCACAAGGCCTCTAGTAAGGCACAGCACAACCTCAGAAATACCTAAGTATAGAGCAAGCATGCAAGCACCTCGAGGCTACGAACCCTGGAGCAAAACCCTCCCCCCTCCACCTCAGGATTTCTCATCTTATTTCTTAGAACCAAGCCGGACCTAGTTAACCGGGTAATCGAACCTCATCCAAGACTCGTGAGGCGTAAGCACAGGCGAGGGCGCATGAGCAGGAGCATGTGAGTGCACGTGCATATGGACGTGTATGGGGACCTCACCCCCATGCTCTCTGAGGCAATGGGATAATGCAGCTAATTCCTTACATGTGCATTTGAGTTTTAAAATCCCACGATGTGGGATCATTTGCTGAAGCTCTCTCGCGTGTACAGCAGCAAGGATACTCTTGTTGAATTGAAGCTATTGCTGTTGCTCTTGCATTCATTTGAAGACCTCGCTGCCTTCCTGATGCCAAACCACATCTGCTCGACTTGGTGGTGGTAGCATTGGTCGACGATGGTGGCCTGCGGGGGTGACGATGATGGCTACAACAGGCGAACTCTAGCGAGAACCAAAAAACCAAAACATAGGCTTTGAGCCCCAATTAATACGCTCAATAGGGTTGCCAGAATACTGTGACTATGTTGGTGGTTGCATTTGATAATTGGTAGACAAGAATGGCCAGACGAAGTCGAGAAGGTCAGTGGAGGATGGGTTCGTCTGGTGGGGCTATAGAGTGAATGGAAGATGAAATAAGGAGAGCGCTTTTGATGGTGGAGTCACGGCAAAGCTTTTGGGAGTGGTCATGGGTGATTTGATGGAGTATGGAGACGATGCAACTTCATCAGAGGCATCACCAGCTGTAGGGAAGACAATGGGGTTGAGGGTGATTTTGGGGTTGAATCTAAGATCTAAATAGAGGGAAGTGATGTAGAGAGGGAGAGGAAGAGAGGGAACCTAATCTATGGACAAAAGAGATAGGAGTTGGCACCGACTGTGATTGGCTGGTGCCGGAGAGGGTGAATCCTCCAATGAGAGGAACGACGGAGAAGATGAGGGGAGGACGCCCTGGCTTTGGCCCACTAGGTGATGAGCCCATATTTATGGGCTAATTAGTTACTTAAATGCCTAGGAATTAGATTAATATTGGCATATAAATTGCATACAATAAGATGTAAATAGATTAGTCTAATTATTCATTTACTTACATATTTCATGCATCGCATTCATACTTAGAATTCATTTAGAATAGCATGCATTAGAATAGCTAATTTTTTAGGTTGCATTACATGCATTATTTTATTTCACATTTCTTTTAAGGGCTCATTTAATTTCTTTATTTTATCTCCAATGGATGAATGCAGGAGAATTACGCCAGCTAAATGCACAAGCAACAATCGTGGATCTTTGTTCCCACGATCTGCGTCATTTCTTCTTCAACCAACGTCTGCCTGCGTCCACACTCTCCGTAGCTATAAGAAAGGGAGAGCCTCAACCGGGCTCTAAAGGCCACCACCATCCCAACCCACCACTGCACAGAGCTTCTGAGCTTCTTCACATCACCACCGCCAGCCTCAACCTTGTGTACAAGTTCACACTACCGCGGGCAGGCAGGGTGACAGACCGCCGCGCCATCCATGACTTGTGTAGGTTACCTCGAGCGTGTGCCTGAAGGCCACACAATTAGCACTAGCCACCCCCACCAGTAACCATCCATGCAAGTTAAGACGTCTGGGAATGATCCCAAATGTCTGACCTCTACCTTCCTCTTCGTTTGTTCCTTCCTCTGTTTTTCTCTTCCACCAAAAATAACCTAAACACCCTAAGCACGCGCTCTAACAGCCCCTCCGGCGCACCCAGCTCACCTCCGCTTCCCCTCTGCACGCACAGCACCTGCAATGCCTACGCACACCTGCAGTGTTCGCCCCTTCAGAGCCTCCAGCAGCTGTGCACCTCTAGCCTCCTTGCACACCCCTGCACGCCACCTGCAGCGCCAGCGCAAGCCTCCGCGCCCCCTCCAGCAAGTGAAGCCAATAGCAAGAGCCATCGGAACCCACCTTCACCGAAGCTCCGGCCGGCCGGCTTCGGCCACCTCGCAACTCGCCATTGCCACCGCCGTGAAGCCCTCGGTCTAGAGATCTTCCTCCAAGCTTCACACCCCTAGCCATATCCTCCTCCTTGCGCATGGACAAGGGGAAGTTTTCCCCTATTTTTTACAGTAAACCACCAATTAGTTTTTACTATTCATGCCATTATGAACTTCATTTTCTGATTAAATTATTCTGGTGATTTTATGCAATGAACCTCCCTCTTTCTCGTAAATACAATATCAACAAAGTTAAAGTCTTATTATCTCATTTGAAAAGCGATTTTGGCTTGGTTACTTGACGAAATTAATAGTGAACATCGATTTTTGACTCTTGCGAGTTTAAACAGGCCACTGCGTCCTTGTCGATATGACTTGCTCCTAATTGAGTGGTTAGTTTACCTGTTGATTAGTCGATTTTTCCACCACTTGCATACTACAACACCTCTCCTAATTGAGTGGTTAAATTTCCCGAGTCAGATTCGCTAAAAATACACTAGCAAATAATGCACTCCTAAGAGTGTATGCCTATTATATGCTACTGCTAGTCAGATAGGATGTATTTTTGTATTTTTTTAATTTTTTAATGCAACAATACAAAAGACTAGAAACACTCACAAAAGACGAAACAAAAATAGCAACAAATTCCCTCATTCTCCTAAGATCACCCGCAAAGGTAAACCTGAAAAGAAGACAGAAAATAAAAACAAAACACAATGAATTAGAACAAAAGTTATTAAAAACAAAAATATAATTACAAATACCTCCTAATTAGACAATTAAACCAACTAAATTCTAGTGAATAAGGGATTGTCTCCCCGGCAACGGTGCCATTAAAATGGTGGATCCTTACCTCAACTCAGTTAATTAAGTTAATTTTACTTAATTATGAGTAGAGAAAAGTCACTTAGGTTAACTCGAAATTGTGTCATTTAGTAGTATAGGGTCGAATTAACCAAACATTTTAGAATTTTTTTACTGGTTGAGTCCAGGTCATTCGCTGGGAGGAATAATTCATTCTAATTCACTAATTATCTTTTATTTTTCTTAATAAGTATAGGAGGTATATTTAAGTAAATTATAGAAGCATGAATTTTGCAAAATTTGATTTTATTTGAAATAACATGCAAAATCCCATATGAAATTTTATTTACAACATTTATTTCAAATGATTAAAGCAATAAGAGTTTATACATTCAGTATATGCTTTATTACAATTAAAATCAAAAGAAATTAAAAACAAAAGAAATTCTTTATATTTCTTTAGCCTTTCTTCTTTACTTTTATTTCTTCTTTCCTTGTTCTTCTCTTATCTATTTTCTTTTGTTCTACTTACATTTATTTTTCTCTTTCTTTCTTTTTCTTTTCTCTCAAGCTCTTTCTTTCTTCTCTTCTTTTTCTTCTTCTCCTGCCTTCTTCTTCTCTCTTATTCTTAAGTATTTCCTTAGCACCTGCATGTTCTCTTCTTTCTCCTTTTTCCTTTCTTTCCCTTGTTTTCTTTCCTTTACCTTTCCTTAGCTTCTCCAGCACCTGCATCCTTCAACCCTTAGCTTCCTTCGACACTTTGCCTTCTCAACTCCATTCTCTCTTCTATCTCTTCCAGATGAACCGGGTTTCTTTTCTTTTCAACCAAAAATTAGTTTTTGGTTTGCGACGAAGTCTTTTCGAGGATACACAGCACCCTGTGATCAGGGTGAGACCAGACCCTACTCAGTCCTCGCCTAATTTCATTAGGGTTCATTTTTTGTTTTTTTCTTTCTTGAGCCAACCGGCCCTCTCTCGAGTCGAACCAGCTCAACCGTCTCCCAGGCCTCGCCCTCCCAGGGCCATCGTATCCACACCCACTCAGGCGCACACCCACAGGCACACACGCCCGCACACACACACGCTATATGCTCAAAGGTTCAGATCAGATTTTGCGTCCAACGCTTGATGACTAAATCAGCTATACAACAAATTGCCTTTATACCTACGCACGCACTCTGAATCTTCTGATGTGGGACTATGTCCTCCCCCTCCAGACCCAACTTCAAATGATGATTTCTCCCTACTCAAAGCTCCAAATCAAGCGAAATAAAGCTTGATGGAAAGCTCTAAGATGGCTCTAAAGGATTCCGAGGTCAATTTAAGGTTCAGAGGATGTTTTCCTCTTCAATTTGAAAGGTGGAATTAGGGGGTTCCTATGGGTTATTTATTCCTAGAAGTGGTTTTGAGCTTACTGTATCTACAAGGTAGTTTTTCTAGCTTATATAAGGGTCTAAATAGATCCTATAGGTAATTCTGCAACTACTGGAAGGGAGTTTAAGCTCTTGAGAGCTTCAGGTAACACATGAAAGCTCGACATTTCTTTAAAAGCTTCAGAGAGCAAAATTTCCAGCTCTGATATGTGCAACAAACACTGAAGGACATTTCTTATCAATTTCAACAAGTTATAAGGATTAAAACTAACTGATCTGGGCAAGATTCAAGTTCAAATCTCATCTAAATGACACTGCCATCAGTTTGGGTTTGAAAATAACCCAAACTGGAAGGTTTGCAATTCCATCCAAATTAACTCCCAAAGCTCAACCAACTCTTTCTAAAATCATTCAAATGAATCTAAGAAACACTTTAGAATCCTCAATTCAATAGATTGAATCCAAAATCAGAGAATCAAACTCAAGTTTGATTGAAAAACCTTGAATTTTGACTTTCTCATTTAAACCTTTTCTCAGGAAATTAAAACCTCAAACAACATCTTCTCAATCCCAGGAATATGCTCAGACCCTAAAGTAGGTGTTTTAACTGAAGATTCTAGGGTTTCAGGCTCATCACCTGAGCTTTTGAAGTGGTTTGTTCGTCAGAACAACCTAGAGGTTGTTACAGTAATTTAAGGATAGAAATGAATTCAGTGCACAACACTAAAGCTTCTAGACCTATTAAATGCATCTTGAAACTATCTGTCAGACTTTTCCAACTCTACCAGAGTTGGAGAAGATGAATACTTAACTTAAGCTCCATTCATTCAAATCTCAAATAAACACTCTCAGAACAATCAGTGATCCTTAATTCATCAATCTAAAGCTTCACATCAAGTTCTACAGGCTGAGGCTCAATTTTTACTTGCCGGAGCTCGCCGAAGCTCTGATGAGTCCAGAAAAAGGCAAAATTGTGCACAGAGAAGTGAATTGTGCCATTTTTCAATCTGAAAAGGATTCTGAGGTTGCAAGGAACCTCAGAATCACATTTAATTCCTCATTATCTCTTTATATGTAAGATTTGATAGTGAATTCATTTTGATTTAAAATTGAGTTGGTTGAGGCACAGGACTTGATCTCCCACTCAATTGAGTGGTTGAGACAAGTCAACAGATGTTTGCAACACTAAATATATATTTAATTAATGATTTGAACTACTCCTGAGCTACCATTTACAGCGAGCTCAAGAGCTTAATTAGATTTGGGCATTTAGGTTATATGTGATATTTATTCAAATTCAAGTGTAGAACAGGGTCCTTAGAAGATGAATAGGTGGTGGAGGACCCCAGTGAAGGTGTAATTAACTCAACTACTGCTGCCATGGATAGCAGAAGCAGTCGGTGGAGGCGAAGGTGGTTTAGGCGATTAAGTGATCAATTTAGTAATTAGTGGTGATAGAAATGTTCTTGGAAGATGTAAGAAGGTGGACAATGAGTTAAAAAGATGAAATTATGGCTCTGGTGAGCTCAAGGAACTCACCGGAGTCGAAGAAGATGAACTTGAGAATTATAAAATTAAACTAAACTAAACTAACTAACTAACTAAACTACTCCTACTCCTACTCCTACCTACTGTTACTTGGACGAAGGCGTCAAAGGGACTCCGTCGACTGCTCATGACGGAGGACGAAATCAGAGGGAATGAGAAAGATCTTCAGCGGGCGAATTTGGATGGAGCAGAGGATCTCCTGGGTCATCGCCTTTGTCCAGAGATGAGGCTGACCTCGGCGAAGCTCCTTAGCTGATCAGGATGGACGAAGGAAGTCGGAGGATGGTGTGAAAGATCGCCGGAGTTGTAGATGAATAGCCTATTGAGTCGGCTCAGTGATAGAAGAAGGAAGGGAGCCAACTTCCAGAAATCGAGGGGTTGGGGGTCTATTTATAGCTGACGGTGATGAAGGAAGCGGCGAAGTCTAGATGAAGGAGAAGCTAGGAGAGGTTAACCACCGACGTCGTCTCCGACAACGGTAAGGTTAACTCCCACCTAAAATTAGGATTTCAAAGTATTCCAGACCGATGGATGAAGATGGGATGGTGAGCGCAAGCTCCAGGAGCTTGGAGAAGGAAGGATGATGTCAGTAAGGCGGTGATCGAGCGGTGGAATCACCCTCTGTCGCCAACCGTTCAACCAGCTGAAAGAAGAAGAAGAAGATGACGGGGACCTATGTGCGATGAAACTTAAGGACCTATATGAAAATTAAGGATCCGATTGCAATGAGTAGTAAGGACCTAAATGTAAACCCAGGTTTTAAAGGTTTATTTTAACTTAGATCTTTTTCAACTTTTTATATATGTTAGTAAATAAGGTAATTATTATGTTTACACCTTGAATTTACATTTTTGACCTTTTTAGGTTAATTTATTAAATTAAGTAAAGTTTCTTTAAGTTATTATATACTTATGTATACATTATGTTTTAAGTTAATTAACTTATTAATTAAAGGAATGATTAATAAGATCTCGAGTCCAATTATTAATTAGATTGTTAATTATATTAATTGAATGATAAAATATCATTTTAAACTTATTTTAAGATCCTCCACTATATATCCCTTATTTTATAATTAACCCTTATATATTCATATCCTTAGCTAATTAACTAGGAAGACTAGTTAATTAGCGGTAATTAGAGATCATGATGAGTCTCTCATCATACCGGAGCTCTAATTAAGGAAAGAAGCTCAACTAGATCTTGGTTTGGAAAAAATGGATCCCATGATTTTCGTGGATTCACACTATTTCTCTATTGCGAATTAGAGTCCAAAATCACATTCATGTGTTTCCCTGCTGTGTGAACATCAATCCCACCAAATTGTGTGGGATTTGGTGTTGGTTTGATGAGGTTTGGAGGCGGTCAAAATATGTGCTTAGGCTAGTTGACCTCCAATGGCAGCAGGGGTCATTCTGTGAAAAATAAGAAGTTGAGGGGCTAAATGCAAGGAATTTCGAAAGTTGGGGGCTAAGGTGTAAAGAATAGAGTTTTAAGGGACTTGATTACAAACTAGGTCGAGATGAACTCTGATTGGGCGCAAATTTTGGGCTTAACCTAATTGGACCTAAGGAATCTGATGGTGAATGTGGATTTAAGTTTTGACCACATTTGACTAAGCAATTTACACAGAAGCCCAAATCAGGGTAAAATCTCATCTGAAGCTTTATCAAGGTCAAAATGGGTTCAGATGGTCAAACCAAGGGTACCAAACCTTTTAGAATATTTTTATATGATTTTTAGGAGGTTTAGATGAATTTTATCCTGACCAGAACATCTTCAATTCAAGCAGGTGTGAAATTATTATTTTGGGTGTTATTTTAGTTCTCGAAATGCATGAAACCCTATTTTCTATCTATATGGACCCACTCTTTGGACTTTAATGCTCATCAAACCTTCAATTAACCCCTGAAAAATCCTGTGGTCACTCTGCATTTATGATGTGATGTTAAAACTATAGAATTAGCCCTTTTTTAATGTTTTCTTCTTAGAATGGATATGAGTGGAATTACGGCTCTCTAGCGATTATGTAGGAGCTTTAATCAATTAAACCTGACTAATGTGGCTAGTTAGGGCCCATGATGGTGTTCCCATCAATGAGAAGCAAGAATAATTATTTTGATAGCAAATGCATGCATAGGGAGCGTGAAACCTCATGCACCGCACGGCCACTACATGCAGCACGTGAGGCACACACACACACCCACTGTGCCCTGTGCTGGTGAGTTGAGGAAGGTGCTCCACCATCAAATCTTCATCAGACACATCAGAGTGCACAAAAGTAGCACTTCTAAATCATGCTCATCGCATGTCTGATCACACATTTCATGCACTGCTCATCTATGGTGCCACGTGGAGCCACGTTCGCCACTTGATCGCTATCGAATAGCTTTAATTCCCTCCCCTCCGCGTATTAAACCTATGAAGAGCACAAGGGTGCTAACACGGCTTCATCTCCGTTGTCCGTTGGTGATCAAATGGTGTTAATTGAAATCAAGTTGCGTTAAGGGGCGTTGCAGATCAAAGCTCTAGCTCACATCCCTCCTTTGGGAGCTAAGAGCAGGACCAATTCACTACAATGGCTTTTGTGTCTCACCAACCACTCATCAGATGGTGGTGAAGAATTGATCTTACTATTGGGTGGATAACTAACAGTTGAGATTACTTGATGAATGAACCATTGTGGAATGTGCGGTGACCATGGGTAGCTTTAGGCGGTTTGGATGGTGCCATGTGGTGCTATCTAAACTATCAAACTTCAAATGCTTGTGGGGGATGCCACGGATGTCTGATCAGGTTGATTTTTGAAACATTAGGCTATGATTGTCGACCCGAATCCATTCGTACGATTGGATTTGTTGTTTGAGGTTCAAGTTTGTGTCACCTTGTCCCTTGGCCATTGATCTTCGTCAAACTGCATATGATGCTACGAAGGTCCGATTAGGATAATTTTAGAGGTGTTGGATTCCGACCCTGATTAGATCCGTACAGTTGGATCTTCAATCCGAGGTCCCAAAATGTGTCATCTTCTCCCCTATCCATGAAAAGAGGATAATTAACATAATATTTATAGAATCTAGTCTAAATGCGATATGATGCATGTTATGCGATATTTATAATGCTGAATGCTTCTACAAGCCTAGGAACATGCATAAATAGGAAATTTAAGCTATATAAATGTATCTACATCAGATGACAACAAATTATAATTATGCATAAAGAAAAATAGCTATAAAAATTTGCATAAGATTTGGCAACAAGTGATATGCATAATATCTCCCCCTTTTTGTTACATCAAAATCATTCTAAGTAGATAAAATTAATTCTAATTTCTCCCCCTTAAACAAGTAATTAAAGTAGGAAGTATAAGTAAAAGATTTGTAGCTTACGAGATAAAAGACAGATATGCTAAAGCAGGTAGCTGAAATATATCATGCATAAAGGATAAATAAAGCAAGTCCAAAAATATGAAGTTCTACAAACCATAGATAATCCAGAGAGAAAAAAAATATAACTAGTAGCTAATACTCATAAAGGTCCACAAAAGATAAAATCTACTCTAGTGATGCAAAGAAGGCATCCACTACGCTCTAAAGATTTACGCCAAACTCAAGATCCACGAAATTAGATGGTGTCGAGGAGGAGGACGATCGACCAAGATAGAGGCATCTCTATGATGACGGTGTCGGTTGCCTAATTGTCTAGCAAGATGGAGAACCTGCTACCTGATGCTACTGGAGGAGGAGGTGCTGTTGAGGGAGGAATTGTAGTAGAACGGCAAGGACGAGGAGGTCTATGGTACTGTTGCTACAAGCTGTGAAGAAACTTTCCAAGTCTATCCAAGAACTATTCTTGAGCATTCAAGTAGTTGGATACCTGATGCCTATGCTGGAGCAAACTAAATCTGTCTCCCACTATCTATGCATCATCAAGGAAATACCATCAATAACATCTTGAATACTGACATAGTCCCTACCTGTGAGCTTCCTGTTGAGAAGACCTCACTCCTGGTCATAAAAAGGAGTAGGTTAAGCTAGAGGAGGGCAGGTGGCAATGAAGAGATCATAAGGTGGGAAAGTTGGAGGTATAGCAAAAGAGGAAGCTCTTTGTGTACATGGTCTATCATGCTTCTGAGGTGGCTGCTGCGGATCTGCTTCCTCACCACAAGCTCCTTGTGCTTACTCCATTTTAGTATATGTGAGATTATCAAAAATGGAGACTCAAGTAATAAATTGTTTATGGTTGATTTCCATTGGGACATTGAAATGTAGGAAGATATGAGATAGGAGAGTCCCAAACTAGGAGTTGGTGGGTTTCTTGTTCATCAAGTGAAGAATCAAGCGGTTCCAGTTGAAGCACTTGTTCTTCATAAAGGCATATAGGGTAATAAGCATGATCCCAGGGCAATTCTAAAATGAGGTCAACTTGGACATAAAGTTCCACAAGACTCGATTAAGGAATCGAGGAAGATGACGAAAGTAGGACTTGGTAGGGCAACCCAAATCATAGTGACAGGGAGTGAGAAGAGTCTCCCTAATGGTGTCACTCTGGGTCTGTTGGTGGAGCTCTAAGAAGGAAGGACCAATATTGGGGTAACTAAGAATCTTGATGATGATATCGGCATTCACCAAGACTTCGATCCCATAAACATAAGAAGTAAGCTCTATGTTGAACCCTTCAACTATGTTTTTCAAATTAGCATTAAACAGGTCACAAGCCATGGGGTCAATACCAGGAATGTGGCTAGTCTTGGAACCGACATAAAAATTACACTGGAAAAGATGGAGTATTTGGTGGTAAGAGAATTTATCCCTTAAACAAGATAGTCTCAAAATATGCAAACTCCACAGGACGACCAACATGGGGAGATGGCTTGGCTAGAATAGAGAAACGCTCACGTGTAGCCTCAATGATAAAATAGCAATCGAAAGTATCGTCACAAAGGTAGAAGAAGAAGCATGTGCACATTTTGGGGCCATTTGGTCAATCAAAATGATGTTGATCGATCAAATAAAGGGTAAGTGGTCGATCAAAAATGCCATTTGTTCGATCAAAAGCATGGTGGACAAAGTTCTGAAAAATGTAGTTTTGGTCGATCAACCTAGGAAATTGATCGATGAAGTGCTAATTTGTCAAAAAATTGGAATGCTCCACACATTATTTAAGCTCACATACACCAAAATACATCACAAGCAAAGCACCAAAGATCTACAGGGTTGAGTTCAATAAAAAATGACATAACAATGCCAAAAGGAAAGAGGGAAAAGAGAGGAGAATAAGAGATTATACCAAGATCGATCTAGATGATCGATCAAAGGGAGCTCGTGTAGTTGCTGATCGAAGGATGAATGGTTGGAGGTTGGTGCGAGGGAGGAGCGCGACGACGTTCATCACCAGTGGCCGGAGGAGGTGGCTACACGAGGAGAGATGGAGGATGAATGTGGCGTGAGGTGATTTTGATTGTGGGAGAAGGTGACGTGGTCGTTGGTGGTCGGCTTTGGGTCAATGGTGGTGGCCTTTGGTCAGTGGAGGCGGTAGAGGCCAGTGGGGGTAGATGGGGCAACAACATGGTTGGTTGGTGGGGAGTTGTGGTCGGTGGTGGTGAGAAATGTGGAGTAGGTTTAGGTTTTGGTAGGGTAGGTGAGTAAATAAGGTGTGTTTTTATATTTTTGAATGGTTAAGTATGGTAGAAGTAAAATAGGTAGGTATTAGATGTAATGGGGTCGGTTTAGGTAGGTAAAAGCGAGATTAGAGGCTATTAGGATCGAAAATGCAAAATTGGATTCCATCCAGATTTGATTGATCAAAACATTATTTTGTTCGATCAAAACAAAAATTGATCTATCAGAGAAGAAAGTTGGTCCATCAAGGTTCAAAGTTTTGAGGGGGAATTTCTTGCCCAAACAAAATGGTCGATCAAGCAAGAATTTTGGTCAATCAAGCTTCAAATTTTTGGAAGGAAAATTCCTGCCAAAAAAGTGGTCGATCAAAAGGAAGTTTTTGATCGATTAAACTTAGTTGGTCAATCAACCAAAGAAAACACATAGTCTCATGATTTTTCAAATAGTTCTTTTAGTCTTACAAGTCCTAGAGCACAGCATATAAGGTTGAGCCTATCTCTGGGTAAAGGTTTGGTGAATATATCAGCTACTTGGTTGTCTATTTGTACAAACCCTATGTTTATTTCACCTTTTAGCACATAATCAATAATAAAATGATGTTTAACATCAATGTGTTTGGTTCTAGAGTGTTATACAGGATTTTTAGATAGGTTAATGGCACTAGTATTGTCACAAAGTATTTTGTTATTTTTGTAAGTTAAGCCAAAATCTTGTAGGGTTTGTTTCATCCATAAGAGTTGTGAGCAGGCTAGCGATGGAACTATGTATTCAACTTCTATTGTGGATAAGGAAATAGTGTTCTATTTTATGGAGAACCAAGAGGCTAGTGAATTTCTGAGAAATTGACATGTTCCACTAGTACTATTTCGGTCCATGAAACTACCTGCATAATCAACATCACAAAATGAGTAAAGATCAAATGTGGTTGACTTGGGATAGAAAAGTCCTAAGTCTGAGATGTGGTTTAGGTATCTAAGAATTCTTTTAACAACATTTAAGTGTGTTTCATTAGGATCTACTTGAAAATGAGCACACAAACAAGTACTAAATAGAATGTTAGGTCTACTAGCAGTCAGATATAGTAAAGATCCTATCATGCTTCTAAATAATTTTTTATCTACAAACTTACTCATTTCGTCATTTTTGAGTTGTGTTGAAGCTACCATAGGTGTTTCCTTTCCTTTTACCTTGTCCATGAAGAATTTCTTTAGAATCTTCGAGGTGTACTTCATTAAGGATATGAATATCCCAGTGGACAATTGGTCTATTTGAAGACCAAGAAAGAAACGAAGTTCCCCCATCATACTCATTTCAAATTGGTCCTACAGAACCTTGGCGAACTCTCGGCATAAAAGATCATTAGCAGCTACAAAAATGATACCATAAGCATAAATCTAAATTAACTGAAGGTCATTTTCTTTTTGTTATGTAAACAAAGTTGGATCTATTTTTCCTATTTAAAGCCATTTTCAATTAAGGAATTTTTACCCTATCATACTAAGAACCTGGAGCTTGTTTTAGACCATATAATGCTTTATACAATTTGTAAACATATTCTGGATGGTCAACATTTTTAAAACCTAGAGGTTGCTTAACATAGACTTCTTCCTAATAAATCCATTTAGGAATGCAATTTTGACATACATTTGGAAGAGTTTGAACTCCATGTGGGCAGCAAAGGCTAACAACATCCAAATAGATTCTAGGCAAGCCACAGATGCATAAGTCTCATCAAAATCAATTCCTTCTTCTTGATTATACCATTGGGCCACAAGTCTAGCTTTATTTCTAACTACTTCTGATTCCTTAAGTTTATGTCTAAAAACCCATTTGTTCCTATAATGGTTTGAGAATTTGGTTTTGGAATAAGTTCCCACACTTGGTTTCTCTCAAATTAATTCAATTCCTCTTGCATTGCGATAATCCAATACTGATGAGCAAGATTTCTTACGCGAAAAGATTTGAGTTGGAAACCTGTCATCGTAGTGCTTAGAAATCCACTAACCAGATAAAATTTATAACCGAAACTCGAGATGAGTCCTGGGTCGAACATGGGGAGGCGAACGTTTGGTTTGAAAAATCTACATTTTGATTTTATTTCTTTTTGTCGTTTTTATCTTTTATAATTTTTTTGTGTTTTTATAAAGCAAGAGATCAGATTGTTGAAACATTATCTAACTAATCTACTTGCAAAATATAAGAGAGAGAGAGGGAGAGAAAATATCAATATATTGATGAACAAAAGTTTCCTACAGCTATGAAAGTGGAAAAACTATACTAGAAAATAGTAAAGATAGAGATAGGTAAGAATCCCCCTCGACGGTCGCTTAGAGGACGGCTTGCTCTAACGGCGCCGCAATGAAGGTGGTGAGGAGTTGGACGAAGGAGAACAACAACGGAGGAAAGAGGATGGGGCAACATGTCATTGCAGCAAGGATCTTCTTCCCAAAGGGATGTGAGAGGACAGTCGTGGGATGCTCCACGAATGGGGATGACGGGTAGGAAAATATTTGATTCTACTCTAGAGGAGAATCCCATGCTTGGGACAATCTCTCTCTGGAGCCTTAGAGGTGGTGAGGAGAAGAAAGGAAGAGATGGTGAAGAATGAGGGGGGTAGGTCCTTTTATAGTGGAAGGAAGAGGAAGAAATCTGTCCATGGGCTATAGTGACATCAAATGCATCGCTGAAGATCTGCCTTGGATGTCGCTAAAGGGCTAGCTGGCGCTCACGCAAGCGCAGCCTCCGCATGCACAACTACTGTGAGGTGGAAGCATTGAGGATCATTCGATCTAAATTTTATGGCTGACGATCGCGCGAAGCTCGCGCTTGAAATCACACTGAGCGTGCGCTTAAGGTTTGAACGAGCGGGGATGAGAGGATCGTGGCCATTGGATGAGAGATGAGAGGCTGAGATCGCTCAAGGTCCAGCATCGTGGATCACACGTGTATGATCGAGCATGAGTTATTGCATGATCTAGCACATGCGTGCATCATGAGAATCTGATCTCACTACATTGATGCACTCTCCACCGCTTGATGATCATCCAACGGATGCAATTCGATTACGCCCGTGCTCCATAAGATCAGGCGTTGTGGTGGGGTCCGAACTGTGGTCCTTGCATTGCTAGCGAGGGCGCTAACCAACATGCTACTGGCGTGGATTGTCGAGAAGATGAAAGCGTGCGCACCCTCTCCTGACCGTTGGATCTTGATCCAATGGTCGAGATTTCATCCCCACATTCTTCTTTGGAGCAGAGCGGTGTGGATGGCTTCTTAGCCATTGGATCAAGACCCAACATCTGGGAATGGAGGGCGTGGATGATGAATGGTGTGGGCAGGTGCTACTGGCCGAAGTTGGGCAGCCTATGGCACCATGTCGCACCATCTAGTCCGTCCATCTTCTTTCTATTGCAAAGGATGCCACGATGCTCGGATTGAGATGATTTTTGCGCTGCCAGACTGCGATCGTCGCTCAGAATCCATTCGTATGGATAGATTTTTCATTCAAAGTCTATAAGGATGTCACATTTCCCCCTGGCCATTGATCTTCCTCGGAGCACATAAGGTGATATGGGATTCTAATCAGGATGATCTCAGAGGCGTTGGACTCCGATCATTGTCCTGATCAGATCCATATGGTCGGATTGTCAATCTGAGGCCCCAAAATAAATCTCCTTCGCCCCTGGCCATAAA
The DNA here is from genome assembly GCA_037157565.1 of Thalassia testudinum. Lineage (NCBI taxonomy): Eukaryota > Viridiplantae > Streptophyta > Magnoliopsida > Alismatales > Hydrocharitaceae > Thalassia > Thalassia testudinum. The sequence continues at coordinate 1,728,785 of JAZHRO010000056.1, forward strand.
AAGGATGCAATTAACCTAAAATATACACAACTACTCTAAATGCAGAATGATGCATGCTATTCAATAATTATAGTATGAAATGCATATATAATCCTAGGAATATGCATGAATAGGCATTTTATCCTTAATAATTGTATCTACATCATACCCTCATGCCCATCTTTTGCTAATCCAGTAAAATTAAACTACATGCTATGTATAAAAACATAATTAGGACTCGATCGCTTAGGCATAAGTTGTTTATTAACAATAGAAATTTTCAACTAAGGTCTTAAACTACGAAAACTCAACATTACTCGGGTGTCTGCCAAAATGCAGACCACCCAAGTCCTCACCTTATTTGAAAAGGGAAGAAACATTTTTTTTATTTTTCTTCTTTTCTAATTTTTTTGTACTTTTGGAGTTTGAGAGTTTTGGGATAACTTTTTACAGCTACCTAACCCGCCTAAGACTCGAAAAGGACACTAAGTATTAAGCATCTTGTGAAAGGGTGATAGAGTCACTAAGCGGCCATTAAAACAGACTTCAGGTTTCTACAACCCTAAGTGACCTAAAGAATTCTGTCTAAAGGTTTATCTTTTCGATCGGTAGCTTTCTCCCTACTTTTTTTATTTTTTATGGGGTCATGACAAGGGCGAACCCAGTGTATATCTCCCCAATTTATTCTACTTCCCCGCTTCTTCCCTAAGTGTTTTGGAAATTACTTGTGCATTTTTGTGAGCTGGGTTCTGGATAACCGGCCAATGGGCTGTTACTCACAGCAACTTGCCAACCATACTCGTGCAGTGAAGTGTAGTTTTATTTTTTTTTTGTTATTTTCTCCTTTTTCTATTTTTTTCTTTTTTTTTTGGGTGTTTCTTTCTCTTTTTTTTCTAAGTAGGTGGCTTTCCTGATCTAAGATTTACCTAAAGGCAGTAGGAAGAGAATGGTCATGTGGCTAAGCTCTGGACAACCGACCGATGAGCTGTTACCACCGACCACTTGCCAGCCATACCACCCTAGACGGTTCATTAGCTACCCAATTTCCGTAAAAATCACTAGAAAGTAGGTCAATGCAAATAGTGTGTAGATGCTTAGACTTACAGACCCCTCAAATTAGATGGTAGGTTGATAAGTCGTATACTTATCACCCTTGATTATTTACCAAATTAACATAAAATTGACTTGGCGAGAACTCGAGACTAAGTCCACATTCGAGTGGACACCCAGGCTAATTAAACCCAAAGACCTGAAGAGTCTAAGTATTCAGGTCCCAAAGTATCAATCTTTAAAGTTCACAACTCCTAATGCCTAAGTTCTCTTCTCTTAATTCTTTAAAAAAAAAAGAAAATAAAAAAAATAAATTCCACAAAGTTAAAAAAATGATTTCATGATTAATTATCCACCCCCCATGCCTAAATGATACAATGTCCTCATTGTAAAAACAAAGACATGAAAAGGGCAGAGTAAACAGAATATCACCTAAGTTTCGTGAAAATCCAATCAGCTCCATAGAGAACATGGAATATACACACATGATAAATTTATTGCCTTCAACTAGGCATGGTTCACAAGTAAAGAAGACATGAAAAGTTCAGAAGTGTAGGTCAAAATTAGAATAAGGAGATTGATTTTGGAACCTGCAAAAAGATGTCCACAAATGTGGACCAAATTGTGATGTAGACCCATGCCCTAAGGTCGAGCAGTTCTAAGGTTATGGATGAAAATCACCCAAAACCTAAGATTATTGTATTTGCAGGGCTGGGCCTATGGTTTGGTGGTATGCAACCCAAGAATAAAGTGTCGGAAAATGGGTAAGTCTAAGTCACTATGCCTATTTGTCCGTGTGGAATTTGGCTCAAAAATATAATCAATTATGCTATTCTTGGGTTGCACATCAAAGACATCATAAGGGTCCTTATAGAAAGTAGGTAGTTTCAAGTCAACAAGAACCCTTAAATCCAAAATCCTACTTTCCCTGAAGTTAACTTCCCAGATCCTCACTTCCAAATTCCTATCCTCCAACATCAAGTGCTCAAGCTCCAGGACCTCTAGCATATCATTCACCCCATATGATTTACCCCAGTCCAGAAATCATAGCTGAATCAGAATTTACTTGGGCGCAATGATCTAAAAAGTATGATCATTCACCTCTTCGAGGTGTGGTAGAGTAGTGGGGCTACTGATTGAATCATCAGGATTCAGATCATCCAAGTTAGCCCCAACATGATCATAATCTTCAATAATTAGGCTATCAAAAGGTTCGCCATTCTCCTCGACCCCATTCGTCTCACTAAAATCCTCTTCCTTAAGCTCAAGTGAGACTTCACCTAAAGATTCTTCAACCTCAGAGTCAAAGAATTCTTGATCCTCATTTACATATGTCTCAAAATCGTATGTCATTTCCTGGTCCATAGAGACATATTTTTCTGCACTCCCTAGCTCAGGGATCTCGGGTGCAGCAATCGATTCATCCTCAATGGGTTGCTCTAGACAGACTTGGTCATCTTAGGTCTCAGAAACTGTATCCCCCCCAACAGTCGCCTGAGCGAGTTCAGACATTGGCTCTCCTGAAGGGGGTTCATCTTGAGAATCATCCCAAGACTGTACTAGGGCAACCATGAATTTCATCCTCAATATAGACAATTTCCCAAGTAGAAACTCACCCAGGCCCCTATCCCTAATAACTTGGAGCAAATCCAATAAAGAGCTATTCAGGTCATCAATCATTTTGATCATGGGCTCCAATGCTTCAATGCATGGTGTTGGGTGATCTTCTAAAGATTGTATGATGTTCCTCAAGTTAGCCAACACCCTATCTTGGACCTGGTTCACCTGAACTGAATGATTTAGTTCAGGGTTGGGTGGGTTTGGGCTCATTCTAGGATAGTCAAGATATTGAGGCTCTAGGGGTCCTCCTTGATAGTAGGTTGTTTCAGGTTGTTCAAAGAATTGTGGTGACCTATATTCAGTGGAATACTGGGGAGGGTAGGTGTTATAATCATCATATCCTTCTTGATTGTAGATCGAGTTGGTTTGGTCATCAAAGGGTGGAGATCTATAATCATTATAGGCATGAGAAGGATAGTACTCATAATCTTGTTTTCCAGGGTTAAGCCCTGGACACTGAGGTCTGGACTCATATCCCAAATCAGAGTTATCCTGACTAGTGCATGGGTAATCATAAGTCAAGTCGAGATAGTAATCATCTTGAGGATAAGTGATGGTTGGAGGGTAGGATTGGAAATGTGTGTGTGGTGTGGAAGAATACATGGTGAAACAGGAGGGAAAACAGATAGAGAAAGGTGCCCTGCAATACAATCAACCAGACCTATCCTTAGGTGGGTTAGCCTACAGATCTACAGACTCTCAAAACCCATCTTGAGATGACAGAAATGATTTGGTCTACTTCTATCCAGCCAATCCAACCAGTTAGAAGGAGGGCTTGGGGAGAAAGTTCTTCCCTTAGCTTTCACCTCAGGTTCCTTTGATATGCCCCAACCGTGGTTGTTTGATGCTACTCCCCTAGCTAGACATCAGGTGGACCAATAGAAGCAGATTAATAAAAAAAAATCTGAATCTAAGTCCCGAAGAGCGAATCAATACTTAAGGCCAATGTCTACTCAGTTTTAATTAGACTTGGAATGATTGTGCTCTTGGAATGTGATGGGCCCTTTAGATGGGTTGTGCCCTTAATGATCAATTCCAATATGTGTGTGTCCACAGCCAGGGTTTTCAAGTAAGGCTATTTGATGATGTGTCTTTTAGGGTTTAATCTTTAGGTATATTCAATCAAGGTTCAGTAGAACACTCCAGGTTTTGAAAGCACTGGTGTTGATATATTACTATAGAAATTAGAGAAAAATGTTGAGTGCCTGGTTTAGCCCTAAAAATCAACCCTAAGTGGAAAGCTACTTGATGAATCACTTTTAATTTGAGTGGTGTGGCCTAAATAGTACCAGCAATTGGCCTGTTGCACCACTTGTTAAGGCACACAAGAATGTTTGACCTATTCAGATTTCTACTCACTTATGTGTGTGTTACGTTAAAGTGTACCAGGTTCATAGATCAAATCCTAGGTTAAGTGGTAGAATCAAAGTGATTGCGCACCTTAGGATTAGAAATTGTGGGTGTTAAGTGAGTCTCTTTTAAGTTAATCCCACAAGAAGACAAGAATTTTTTTTTTTGTATTTTTAATTTACATGAAAGGGTAAGGTGAGGTGAAGTGATAATCAAACAAGAAAATCTATCCTAGGGTTTATAAAAGCACCTAGGTTGATTCGAGTTTGAGTTATTAGTGTGGTGAAATGAAATCTAGGGTGGAGGTGATGGGGGTACACTTATAAAACCTTCATCCGCACTTTTCTCGATCTAACCGCTCTGGCCTGCCTCGGATGAGTATCTGCAATCACAATAAGATCAGAGAAAAAGTGAGATAAAAGTTAGGTAAGGTGGAAAAACATGGAAAAAACCAAAGAGCATTGCCTCCCTGGCAACGGCACCAGAATGATGAGCATGATTTTGTACGTGAAAAGATTTGAGTTGGAAACCCGTCGTCGTAGTGCGTAGAAATCTGCTAAACAAATAAAATTTATAACCAAAACTCGAGATGAGTCCCAGATCGAACACGGGGGGGGGGGGGGGGGGGGGTGAATGTTTGGTTTGAAAAAATCCGCATTTGTTTATTATTTGTTTTTGTCATTTTTATCTTTTATAATTTTTTTTGTATTTTTATCAAACAAGAGATTAGGTTGATGAAAACTTTATCTAATTGCAAAAATAATGCAGAGAGAAAGAGAGAGAGAGAAAGAAACAATCATGGATTTCTAGTCAAATGTTTATTACAACTATGAAAGCAAGAAAACTACACTACGAAAGCGAAAAGATAATGATAGGTGAGAAGAATCCTAAACACAGAGGACATTAATGCTGAATTGGAAGAATTAGATCACTATTGGTTCCAGGGACACAAAGATTTGATTTTTGAGGAAGCACTTGATCCTGGTGTGAAAGATTTTTTTCAGTCTACGGGAAGAAACATGGATGAGGATAATGCTGACTATCAAAGGACCGGACATAGAGTATGGAGTGGATCTAGGGGAGAATATGTTTTGTTCGTGGACTTAACCCCTAACGATCTAACTGAAGTAGCCAAATCCAGATTCCTACATATCGTTGACTATCAAGATCATCCGCTCAAATAGTCAGAAGAAATGGAAGCAATTACTACTCTTGAAGAAAGAATCCATGCACCCCATGAGCAGGATCTTAACATAGAACAAGAACCTGAGGATGTCATTACTGAGGACACTCACAGTCCTATTGCTTCCAAACCACTTCTACATGATAGTGAAATGAGAGAGACCCTTGAGCGGTTCAATTTGGATGACGAACACTTGGGCCCATTCCAGGACACTCACACCAATGATATGCAGCATGAAAGGCAATCAGTAACTAAGGCTGCTTCTGATCACATTCAAGAACTTGAATGGATATCGAGGATGAATGATGAACTACTCACACCTTCTTTAACCCTCTTCCCTACCCCACCCCTGAGAGACTTCAACTCTTATAGAACCAGCTTCCTGAAATCTTTACTCACACTTTTGATTAACGAGGGAATATCCAGACCAATAAACCCTATGGTAGAGTGGCGAGTGTGGATCGATGCTCTTTCATGTCAACCCATCAGTCATAGGGTATGCTTCTTCACACCCTCTATTGCCCACACAAATCTAATTGAGGAGCCTTTGCCTCCTCGATGCACACTCTCAGAGGTCACTTCTCATGTGTATTACGTAAAACCTCCCACAATAACTCAGGAGTACCCTCTTTTCACCTGCTTCTGGCTAGTATTTGGCCTCACTATCCATCACCAACTTGCCAACGTCTTGGGTTACTTACTCGCCAAGCCAGGTTTGTTACGTATCTTCTTTGGGTCTCCTTATATTTCCCTTCTAGAGCCCGATTTGCGAGGCATCCCAACTCCACCTCAAGTAATATCTGTCCTTGCTTTTGCTTTTCAATGAGGACATTGTCAAATTTAGGCATGGGGGGTATAACTTGAGGTTATTCATATCATTTCTACATATTCTGCATGCAATTAGGGCATCCATCTTGCATAAAAAAAAAGGGAATAGAGAGAAGAAGAGAGAAAAAGGAGATGAAATCTTTGTGAGCTGAATTTCAAATATATTGAGGAGAGACACTGGAAGAAAGTATGCAAAATTGTGCTGGTCCCAGCAGTTGATTATGGAAGAGTTACCTAAGTTTCAGGCTAGAATGAATGGATAAATAAAGTCCTAAAGTGCTAGAGAAAAGGAGATAAGTGAGGGATACCGACTTTAGGCCTTCTGGGTCTATTTTAGGGCTTAAACACTCACTTATTTATTAAGATCTGGACTATTCCTCAAGAGGTTGAGGGAGTTGCGAAGTCGATGTATTAAGTCTAAGGCTTAGGGAGTGTTTAGCCCCATTGCCTGTCCTTTGGTTTGTGGGACTTGGTAACCTAAACACCTAAAAAAAAATCACACACTAGTCTGGTTCAGTGCACATAACAAAGAATAAAAAAAAAGTGTATTCTGAAAATGTTTTCTCAAAAAGTTGGCTTAGGAGTGGCTTAAAGACACAAGTTGATTGGATGAGTTCTCGTCGTGGAGAGGAGGAATGTAAAATAAGCCTCTCGAAGATGCATTATAACATATCGTCTCCTCGATGCTTGTCTCCTAGGATATCTAAATATCCTACCAGGGGCATAGAAGCATCTTATGTTGGTTCAGGTGCCGTGGGTGGCATTATCTCGAAATGTCGATTGCTAGGGTCTGAATTCAGCTACAGAACACCATGGGCGGCACTATCTTGAAGTGTTGAAAGCTAGGGTTCTGAGGGTTGCCATGAATGGTGCTATCCCAAAGCATCAATTGCCAGGGACCCCACGAGGATTGATAGCAGGGACAAGGAATCCAATACAAATCGTGTTTAGGGCCAATCCAATGTTGAGTCTAGGGGAATTTAGAAAGAAAGAGAGAAAACTCTCGAAATAATATTTCTCCCTCTCTCTTACTAAAAATGCACTGGTAAACTGAACCTAACCTTGCTACACATATGCACGGGTGCTTTAACCACTGGGGTCAACGAACCTCTGGGCAGTTTTTGCGGGCCTTAGAAACCTTCGCAGCAGACCCAAGGCTGAGGTTAGTTAGGTGTGTATCTTGGCTGGTACTTGAGTACCTTTAGGCCTATAGTTGGTATTTCAATCTAATTTCTAGAGTGTGGCACGATAAGGCTTCCTAACGATAAAATCTGGCCTGGAGGCTTGGTCTGTTTCATATGATTTTGCTCGGGACTAGCAAAACTTAGGCATGGAGGTATTTGATAAGTCCACTTTAGTGGACAAAATTAGAACCTAAGTACATGATCATTGAGATAAGAAATGAATTTAGAGTATCCATTATATTAGCAAAATTATATAAGAGGTAAATTCATCATTTCATGCATTACATCATTATGAAAGGGTAATTTGGGTGGAATTCTACTCAATTTGGAATGCCATTTGATTTGTTACATGGAAGGAAAAATTCTCCACTTCCATTAGAATTTTTTTCCATGAAAATCCTTTGTTTGGAAGTCTCGTGCAAGAGGAAAAAATCGAAGAAAAGGAAACCAATAAAAGGGGAAACAAATTGACAGATGTATCTATCTCTCTCCTCTCTCCAGGAGAGGTCCTCCCTCTCCAATCATCTCCCCTCCATGGGGAAGAAGCCCCCTTCTCCACATCTCCTCCCCTCAGGCAAACCTTTCAACCTTCATCGTGCGCCTAATTCCACCATCGCAAGCTACCATGACTGCGCCCCCACCACAAGCCTTCTCAACATCTGACAGAGGGGGAAGGACTTAAGTTGTCCAACCCCTAAAACAAATGTCTAGCCGAGACCCTCACCCATCAACTGCAAGCCATCCATAACATCATCTTCCTCCTCCCACCAACCGCGCTTGTCCTCTCCACAGCCACCACTGCGTGACTGTGACTTCTATGATAGGAGGCGAGAACGCCCTCCACTCTCTCCGACTTCGACCGCATGCACCAGCTTGTCTGCATCTTCTTCTTCTTCTTCTTTACCACCGACAACCTCGAAGAAACCCAACAACCTCCAACACCGGCCACCTTCTCCATGTGCCAATACACCCTCCATGGCACAACGGCAGCAATAGCAGACCCACCGCATAGCCACGCTCGTGTGCGACCACTCACACACGCGAAGCAGCCCTTGTGCTCCCCCTCGGCAACGCACGCACCACGCATTTGCGAACCGCCACAGTGTAGCCTTCTTCTTCTTCTTCGTCTTCTTCCTCTCCAACTGACTGAAAGAACCCAAAGTCACCATGAAGCTCCGCCACGCAACCACCTCCACGTGCCATGAAAGTCCGCATCGTCGACGCCAACACACTCCTCTCGCCTTCACGAGTACTTCTAGGCCATCTGCACCACCAACCAACGACCCGCACACCAACAAGCCGCATCACCCGCCGACCATCCTATTCATCGCCGGTGTCAACTCCGACCATCGTTCAGAGAGCCGCCACCACCATCGGAAAACACTCATCGCGGTTGACCTTCCTTGAGCTCCTTGACCTCCGCCATCGACTCCTCTTCGCGCGAGATCAAGAGGAAGAATTCCTCTATTTTGCATTCCAATAAAAATTACCAAATATGCCATTGTTGAAAACACTATTGCAATATTTGATTGATTAATCTATTTGAGTGAAATTGCATGCATGCCCCTAAGTGTTTATATTATTTCTTTCATGCACTTAACTCTTATATGTTGAGTTTGACACATGCATAAAATCAGATCAAGGCACTGATGTAAACATGTTTACACTACTTAAGATGTTTATTTATGCATGTTCTTAAGCATAGGATTGCATTGCATACTATAAATATTGCATAACATGCATCATCTTGCATTTATATTAGTTTAAATAAAATGGAGGTTAATTGTCCCCTTTTATCTTCATGGATAGGGAAAACTTTTATCAGGGCCTTGGATCAAAGATCCAACTATACAGATGTGATCAGGGTGACGATTGGAGTTCAACAACTCCAAGATCACCCCAATCATACATTTGTAGCATCAGATAGAGATTGGGGAACCCTAGAAGATCAAGGGCCAAGATGATGTGAATCCACACTTCAAACGACAAATCCGACCACACAGATGGATTCGGATCGACAATCGCAGCCTAACGACGCAAAAATCAACTCAATCCGACCTCGTGGCACCATCTACATCATCCAGAAGATGGACGGCCAAGATGGCACCATGTGGCGCCATCTCGGCCATCCAACCAGCCCTCAGGACCACCGCTGCTTCTCCTGAGAAGATCCAACGCACGATCTGGGCCGTTGGATCTTGATCCAATGGCCATGAGCACGTGCCGCTTAAAACATCCGCGCGACACAATTCACCACACAGCGCAGCGATCGCGAGTCGTTGCACGATCATAGGACGCGAGTTCAACTTGCGATCTGCAGCGTGCACGCGATTAATTTCGACTGCTTGATCGGCTGTGGATAGCCCAGATCGCCTGATTGGGCACACACGCAGTCAAACGCACCACGCGCACGCCCAATCGTAAGCGCAGGCGCGCGGTTAAGCGCAGGTGGAGCGGGCATGAGGAGCGCTCTCAGCAGTTCGATCTCACGATCGAATGGCCGAGATTCAGAGAATGTGGGTGGCGTGGAAGATGAGCGGGCACCCCCACTACGCCCACGATGGGGCTTTAGCGACGGTTTTATCCGTCACTAAAGACCCCTGATTAATGATTTTCAAATTAAAATGACCAAATTACCCTCACTCCTTGCAACTATAAAAGGAGACCCCCTCCACATGAAATTCTCATCCTTTCTCTTCTCCCCCTCTCCAAAGCTCAAGAGAAGCTTGTCCCACACCCGGGATGCTTCGCACGAGATAAAGTCAATTTTTCGTCCCCCTTTCGGAAGCAGATCCCACGACGACGACGACCTGCTGCCCCGTTCCCGTTCTTCCACTTCGTCCTGCTCCGTCCTCCTTCATCCAAGCGTCGTCCCATCCTGTTCATCCTCCAAGTGACGTCGAGGAGGATATCTCTCTCCCCATTCTTTTTATTGCTTTCTAGAATAGATTTACTACTTTCTAGAATAGATTTACTACTTTCTAGTGTAATCATTTTCTCGCTTTCTAGTTGTAATGAACAATCTTTTTTTGATGATAAATTTCATGTTCATTCTACATCCCTTTTTGGTTTTTGTAATATTCTCTCTCTCTTATTCTTTCTCTCTCTTCTATTTATTGTAAACAGTTAATAGTTTCTAATCAATTAATTTACTTCGTGACAAATAAAACAAACGTGTGTTTTTAAATCAAACGTCCGCTTCCCTGAGTTTGACCCGGGATTTCTATTCCGGTATAAATTTTATTTGTTGAACACGAGTTCTTCGCTTTCAAACTACAACGAAAGGTTTTCAAAACCAAACATGTTAGTGTAGCAACCCGACGTAAAACATTTTGGCGCCGTTGCCAGGGAGGCGACGCTCTTTGATTTTTCTTCGCATTTTTACAACTTACGAATCATTTACCTCACTTCTCTCCTTTCTTATTGTGATTGCAGGTACTCTTTTGAGACAAGCAAACACGGTAGATCGGAGAAAAGTGCTGTTAAAGGTTCTGTGAGTTATCCCCCACCTCTCACCCATTAGATTTCATTTCACCACATAATAACACAAAAATCAATCAACCTAGGTGTTCTTATAAACTCTAAGGTTAGATTGTTTGTTGTTTGACACCTACACCTGCCCCAACCCCCACATTAAAAAAGAAAAATTAAAAAAAAAATCTCACAGAGGTACACAACCTCATTTGATTTTCAAACTCGACCGGTAAACCAACCTTTGGAGCCGGTACACACATCCAAACACATAATTGAGTAGAAATCAGATTAGGTAATCATTTGTGTGACTAATTAAGTGGTGCAACAGGCCAATTGTTTGAGTTGATTGGGCCGCACCACTTCAATTAAAATCAACTCATCAAGTATCTGCCACTTAGGTTCAACTATTAGGGATTTACCAGGCACTCCACATTCTTTTTAAGCTTCAAAGCAAAACATCTTCACCTGTGCTTTCAAAACCTGGTGTGCCAACAAAACTTTTTTGAAAACACCTAAAGTTGAATCCTAAAAGCTACTAAGCAAGATTTGAACCCTAAATTCACCGCATCAAAAATAATCTTGATTGAAAACCACTGGTTGTGCACGCACACACACATCAATCAATCATTAAGGGCACAACCCAGATAAAGGGCCCATCACATTCCAAAGCACATTCAAACCTAGCCCTAAATAAAATATAGTAGACGTTGGCCTTAAGGATTCGACTTGCTCTTCAGAGCCCAAAATGAGATTATTTTCGATTAGTCTATTTCTACTGTTCAATCTGATGTCTAGCTAGGGGAGTAGAATCAAACGATCACGGCTGGGGGGTACACTAGGAACCGGAGGTGCAAGCCGAAGGAAGAACTTTCTCCTCAGTCCCTCCTTCTAACTGGTTGGATTGAACAGACAGAAGTTGATCAAATCGTTCCTTTATCTCAAGATGGGTTTTGGGAGTCTGTAGGTCTTTAGGCTAGCCCACTTGAGGATAAGTTTGATTGTTTGTATTGCAGGACACCTTTCTTCCTCCCATCTCTCATGAATCCTTCCACATATTACACGCATTCCCGCTCTTTCCCTCCTATTTTGAATTATCCTCAACATGATGATTATCCCGACTCGTACTGTAATCAACCATCAATTAGTTGGGATAACTCGGATTGGGGATACAATTCTGGACCTCCGTGTTTAGGGTCTAACCCTAAACACTATGATTGTGATTTCTATCCTCAGAGCCACATCGATTATAGATCATCACCCTTTCATGAACAACCTAATACGATCTACAATCAAGAAGAATACATTGATCCTTACTCATCCTCTAATTACACTGCCTTTAGGTCATCACCACCTTTTGAACAATTTGAAATGACCTATTATCAGGAAGGGTATAACCAATCTCAATTCGTTAATTCCCCTGCATTGACCCCAAACCCGCCCAACCCTGAACCAACTCATTTGGTTCAGGGTAACTAGGTTCAAGATAAGGTTCTGGCTAACTTAAGGAATATCACAATCTTTAGAAGTTCAACCAATACCTTGCATTGAGAGATTGGAGCCTCTGATTGAAATGATTGATGATTTGAATAAGTATTTGTTGGATTGGCTCCAGGATGTTAAGGATAAGAATCCGGGTAAGTTTCTACTTAGGAAGTTAGCGAAATTGAGGATGAGATTTATGGTTGCATTAGTTCAGTCATGGGATGATTCCCAGGATGAACTCCCTTCAGGAAAGCCAATGTCAGAACCCGTTCAGGCACTTGTTGGGGGGGACACGTGTTACAAGGCTGGCCAGATTGAATTAGAGCAACCAATTAAGGATGATCTGATTTCTTTACCTGAGATCCCTGAGCGAGGGTATGAGGAAACGTATGTCTCCTTGGAACAGAAAGTGACAGATGATTTTGGGACATACATTAATATGGATCTTGATTTCTTTGATTCTAATGGTGAAGATTCAAGTTGTGAAGTCTCACGTGAGTTTACAGAACAAGATTTTTGTGAGATGATTGGGCCTGAGGAATCTGAAAGTGTTGGTGCTAGAGCACCACGATCATTTGTTTTGATGATAACAAAACACGTGTTATTTAACATTTGCAATTTGAGTCCTAGATTTCAGGTCAATTGCAAATGTGGACGTGTTTAGACGGAGTTCGAGCTCGCATCCAGGACGGATTGGAGGAGCTTGACGGAAAATAGAGGAGGTTCGCGTGGAGCGAAAGATTGGAGATGGAAGACAAGAAGAATAGGATAGATTCTTTTTTTATCCTTTCATGTATCTCTTGTATTTATTTTCTTGCTCTTTATTTTCCTTAGACATTATGTTAAAGAGCCTCAAGGAACCCTAACAGTAGTCCTAGGAACACCTGCACAACCCTAGGATACGTAGGTTTTCTGTAGAACACTTAGAAAACCAATATAGGGTTAAAACTGACTTTCCAGACGTCTAATTCACGAATCAGACGTCTGATAAAGGATTTTAAGACGTCTGACTGTTGTTTCAGACGTCTGATAACTGTTAGGCTGGACATAGTTAGTTCTGTCTGATGAATTCAGACGTCCAGACCTTATACCAGACGTCTTAGGAGACGTCTGATGACTTTGCCAGACGTCCAGTTAGTGGACCGTTGGCTGGCTTAGAAGACACTCAAGAATAGGACCGTTAGAGCCTTATCAGACGTCCATAAGACTTCACAGACGTCTGATAAATGACCGTTTTGCCTCGGCTGACCCAAAATCTCTTCTCAGAGATTTTCTAGCCGTTGCAACGTTTGGAAATCAATTCCCACGGTAAAAGTAGGTTTCCAGACGTCCAGACTTAGTGCCAGACGTCCTCTATGTCGTCTGATGGACTTGTACAAAAACCCTGTTTAGATCTGATTTAAGTCAGGGAGAAACCCGCATAGAATCAGACGTCTGACCTTGGAATCAGACGTCTTAAAGTGGCCTTCCAGACGTCTGATGCCAGAGTTAGACGTCTGATAACCCTGTCAAATGCAATCATTGTCCTGATTTCGGCCTGATTCTCTTGGGTTTTGCACCCAACGGCTATGGAAGCTTTTCCAAGCCTTCCAAAGCCTTCCTAAGTCCTCTATAAATAGAGGGGAACCTTTGTAACACAAACACAATATAAGAGACACTTAGAAAGACACAAGACACACTTAGCTAGACATTTTCACACTCTTGTGTCCAAGAAGTTCTTGCTCTCCAAGCTCAAGCTCTACCTCTTGAGAGCATCAAACAGTTTGCGCGCCCGCTCTCCCACTGTTGATAACGAGAGCGACGTAGCGCCATCGCGTGGCACACGCACCGCGTCATCATCGACGCACTCCTTGCAAAGGGGAGTTTCCTATTTCCTATAGAAGCTAGGTTTAATTTTGTTGGCTCTATAGGACTGTTGTTTATTCTATCTTTGTATTTTGGTTGGGTATTCGCTTTGCGAATTCCCGTCTCCTTCGTGGGACAAAATCCTTCTCGTGGAGAGAAGGGGTTGAGGAACGCTACCCTCGTACTTGTAGCGTGGTTGTATTGAGGTTGAATCACCCTCGTTCAAAGTGATTCGGTTAGTGGATTTGATCAACTAGGTTGATCGGAAAATCCTAACTCGAGAGGGTTAGGTGGTGGTTTTTACCCGGTTTGGGTTTCCACCTAAAAATCTTTGTGTACATTGTGTGATTGCTTATTTTTGTGATATTGCTTTATATATTCAATTCCGCAATTTTATTACGTCACCCCTCCTGGTAGGGACGAACTTTCAATTGGTATCAGAGCAGGTCTCGCATTTTCGGCGTTACAAATCGGCGAGGATCTAAACATGGAGGGAAGCTGTTCCACAAGTAGGATTTCCGAGGGGCAGTCCACAACCCGTCCGCCCTACTTTGACGGGAACAACTACAGCTACTGGAAGCTGAGGATGAAGACGTGGCTCCAAGCCACTGAATTCGAGGTATGGGGATGTTGCGAAACCCCATACGAGATCCCGAAGCGACCCCAAGGAGGCTACTCGCAGGTGCAGATTCTAGAGCTCTCACTCAACGCTAAGGCAATGAATGCCCTGTATTGCGCGTTGAGTCCGGAAGAGTTCGAGAAAATCCAAGAGTGCACCACCGCCCACGAGATATGGAGGAGGTTGGAAGGCACTCATGAGGATTCCAGCTCGGAGGAAGAAGAAGAAGAAAAAGAAGAAGAAACCACTTGCTTTGGTTTCATGGCTAGAGGAACCAATAGCGACAGTGAAAGCGGAAGCGACTCCGACGAAGAGGTAAATTTTGATTTACAAGAAGCTTTTAATGAATTATTCGAGATTAGTAAATCACTAAAAATAGAAAACAAAAGCATGAAGAAGAACCTTAGTTTTCTTAAAAATGAAAATGATAGGTTAGAAAAACAACTTAAGGACATAGAAGCTAGTCCTAAGGATGATAACCTATTATTATTAGATAATCATAACCTCATCAATGAAAATACTAAATTGATTGAGGAAAATAATAGTCTAAAGTTAGAAATTTCTGATTTAAAGACTAAGATGGATATTATAGAAAAAGAAATCACATGTCTTAGGGAAAATTCTAACAAATTAATCAACAAAGTTGATAATTTTTATAGCCCTAAGGTTGAGAAAGGATCTCCATCAAGGAGACCTTCTAACAAATCCGGATCCAAGCTCACTTGGATACCGAAGAAAGAATTAGAATCTTGTTTTGTAGGGTTCAGGGATGACTACAACATAAAGGACTGGACCTACAAGCTCAAGGCTGGTCAACTCAAGTTGGGAGAACCAAGGAGTAGACCAAGGAGGAGAACAAGAAGACCGACGAGACGGCGAACAAACGACGGACCCGCCGCACGTCGACCACCAGATTGGAGACCGGCGCCAATGCCCGGGCCTCCAAGCTACGGATGGGAGCCCCATCCGATGTGGCATCCACCACCACCATTCGGGCCATTTTATTGGCCATGGTAGGTGAGGTAAAATTCTTAACCCTATCCTTTTTACAAGCATTTAGATAGGGGAGTTAAAAAATGATGAGCTAATTGTCAATTTTTAAGGGGGAGATATAAGGTAGCTAATTTTCCTTTAGCAAGGGGGAGAAAAATAATAGCTATCTTGTTGTTACATAAAGGGGGAGAATATCACCTTTGTTAAAATAAATTCATAGAAGAGCATGTTTTAAGGGGGAGTTATAGGAAATGTAAAACCAATCAAACCTTTTTGATAATGTCAAAAAGGGGGAGGATTTTTATGCATTATTATTTACGGTTTTGTCATCATCAAAAAGGGGGAGATTGTTGGTGCTAGAGCACCACGATCATTTGTTTTGATGATAACAAAACACGTGTTATTTAACATTTGCAATTTGAGTCCTAGATTTCAGGTCAATTGCAAATGTGGACGTGTTTAGACGGAGTTCAAGCTCGCATCCAGGACGGATTGGAGGAGCTTGACGGAAAATAGAGGAGGTTCGCGTGGAGCGAAAGATTGGAGATGGAAGACAAGAAGAATAGGATAGATTCTTTTTTTATCCTTTCATGTATCTCTTGTATTTATTTTCTTGCTCTTTATTTTCCTTAGACATTATGTTAAAGAGCCTCTAGGAACCCTAACAGTAGTCCTAGGAACACCTGCACAACCCTAGGATACGTAGGTTTTCTGTAGAACACTTAGAAAACCAATATAGGGTTAAAACTGACTTTCCAGACGTCTAATTCACGAATCAGACGTCTGATAAAGGATTTTAAGACGTCTGACTGTTGTTTCAGACGTCTGATAACTGTTAGGCTGGACATAGTTAGTTCTGTCTGATGAATTCAGACGTCCAGACCTTATACCAGACGTCTTAGGAGACGTCTGATGACTTTGCCAGACGTCCAGTTAGTGGACCGTTGGCTGGCTTAGAAGACACTCAAGAATATGACCGTTAGAGCCTTATCAGACGTCCATAAGACTTCACAGACGTCTGATAAATGACCGTTTTGCCTCGGCTGACCCAAAATCTCTTCTCAGAGATTTTCTAGCCGTTGCAACGATTGGAAATCAATTCCCACGGTAAAAGTAGGTTTCCAGACGTCCAGACTTAGTGCCAGACGTCCTCTATGTCGTCTGATGGACTTGTACAAAAACCCTGTTTAGATCTGATTTAAGTCAGGGAGAAACCCGCATAGAATCAGACGTCTGACCTTGGAATCAGACGTCTTAAAGTGGCCTTCCAGACGTCTGATGCCAGAGTTAGACGTCTGATAACCCTGTCAAATGCAATCATTGTCCTGATTTCGGCCTGATTCTCTTGGGTTTTGCACCCAACGGCTATGGAAGCTTTTCCAAGCCTTCCAAAGCCTTCCTAAGTCCTCTATAAATAGAGGGGAACCTTTGTAACACAAACACAATATAAGAGACACTTAGAAAGACACAAGACACACTTAGCTAGACATTTTCACACTCTTGTGTCCAAGAAGTTCTTGCTCTCCAAGCTCAAGCTCTACATCTTGAGAGCATCAAACAGTTTGCGCGCCCGCTCTCCCGCTGTTGATAACGAGAGCGACGTAGCGCCATCGCGTGGCACACGCACCGCGTCATCATCGACGCACTCCTTGCAAAGGGGAGTTTCCTATTTCCTATAGAAGCTAGGTTTAATTTTGTTGGCTCTATAGGACTGTTGTTTATTCTATCTTTGTATTTTGGTTGGGTATTCGCTTTGCGAATTCCCGTCTCCTTCGTGGGACAAAATCCTTCTCGTGGAGAGAAGGGGTTGAGGAACGCTACCCTCGTACTTGTAGCGTGGTTGTATTGAGGTTGAATCACCCTCGTTCAAAGTGATTCGGTTAGTGGATTTGATCAACTAGGTTGATCGGAAAATCCTAACTCGAGAGGGTTAGGTGGTGGTTTTTACCCGGTTTGGGTTTCCACCTAAAAATCTTTGTGTACATTGTGTGATTGCTTATTTTTGTGATATTGCTTTATATATTCAATTCCGCAATTTTATTACGTCACCCCTCCTGGTAGGGACGAACTTTCAATTGGTATCAGAGCAGGTCTCGCATTTTCGGCGTTACAAATCGGCGAGGATCTAAACATGGAGGGAAGCTGTTCCACAAGTAGGATTTCCGAGGGGCAGTCCACAACCCGTCCGCCCTACTTTGACGGGAACAACTACAGCTACTGGAAGCTGAGGATGAAGACGTGGCTCCAAGCCACTGAATTCGAGGTATGGGGATGTTGCGAAACCCCATACGAGATCCCGAAGCGACCCCAAGGAGGCTACTCGCAGGTGCAGATTCTAGAGCTCTCACTCAACGCTAAGGCAATGAATGCCCTGTATTGCGCGTTGAGTCCGGAAGAGTTCGAGAAAATCCAAGAGTGCACCACCGCCCACGAGATATGGAGGAGGTTGGAAGGCACTCATGAGGATTCCAGCTCGGAGGAAGAAGAAGAAGAAAAAGAAGAAGAAACCACTTGCTTTGGTTTCATGGCTAGAGGAACCAATAGCGACAGTGAAAGCGGAAGCGACTCCGACGAAGAGGTAAATTTTGATTTACAAGAAGCTTTTAATGAATTATTCGAGATTAGTAAATCACTAAAAATAGAAAACAAAAGCATGAAGAAGAACCTTAGTTTTCTTAAAAATGAAAATGATAGGTTAGAAAAACAACTTAAGGACATAGAAGCTAGTCCTAAGGATGATAACCTATTATTATTAGATAATCATAACCTCATCAATGAAAATACTAAATTGATTGAGGAAAATAATAGTCTAAAGTTAGAAATTTCTGATTTAAAGACTAAGATGGATATTATAGAAAAAGAAATCACATGTCTTAGGGAAAATTCTAACAAATTAATCAACAAAGTTGATAATTTTTATAGCCCTAAGGTTGAGAAAGGATCTCCATCAAGGAGACCTTCTAACAAATCCGGATCCAAGCTCACTTGGATACCGAAGAAAGAATTAGAATCTTGTTTTGTAGGGTTCAGGGATGACTACAACATAAAGGACTGGACCTACAAGCTCAAGGCTGGTCAACTCAAGTTGGGAGAACCAAGGAGTAGACCAAGGAGGAGAACAAGAAGACCGACGAGACGGCGAACAAACGACGGACCCGCCGCACGTCGACCACCAGATTGGAGACCGGCGCCAATGCCCGGGCCTCCAAGCTACGGATGGGAGCCCCATCCGATGTGGCATCCACCACCACCATTCGGGCCATTTTATTGGCCATGGTAGGTGAGGTAAAATTCTTAACCCTATCCTTTTTACAAGCATTTAGATAGGGGAGTTAAAAAATGATGAGCTAATTGTCAATTTTTAAGGGGGAGATATAAGGTAGCTAATTTTCCTTTAGCAAGGGGGAGAAAAATAATAGCTATCTTGTTGTTACATAAAGGGGGAGAATATCACCTTTGTTAAAATAAATTCATAGAAGAGCATGTTTTAAGGGGGAGTTATAGGAAATGTAAAACCAATCAAACCTTTTTGATAATGTCAAAAAGGGGGAGGATTTTTATGCATTATTATTTACGGTTTTGTCATCATCAAAAAGGGGGAGATTGTTGGTGCTAGAGCACCACGATCATTTGTTTTGATGATAACAAAACACGTGTTATTTAACATTTGCAATTTGAGTCCTAGATTTCAGGTCAATTGCAAATGTGGACGTGTTTAGACGGAGTTCAAGCTCGCATCCAGGACGGATTGGAGGAGCTTGACGGAAAATAGAGGAGGTTCGCGTGGAGCGAAAGATTGGAGATGGAAGACAAGAAGAATAGGATAGATTCTTTTTTTATCCTTTCATGTATCTCTTGTATTTATTTTCTTGCTCTTTATTTTCCTTAGACATTATGTTAAAGAGCCTCTAGGAACCCTAACAGTAGTCCTAGGAACACCTGCACAACCCTAGGATACGTAGGTTTTCTGTAGAACACTTAGAAAACCAATATAGGGTTAAAACTGACTTTCCAGACGTCTAATTCACGAATCAGACGTCTGATAAAGGATTTTAAGACGTCTGACTGTTGTTTCAGACGTCTGATAACTGTTAGGCTGGACATAGTTAGTTCTGTCTGATGAATTCAGACGTCCAGACCTTATACCAGACGTCTTAGGAGACGTCTGATGACTTTGCCAGACGTCCAGTTAGTGGACCGTTGGCTGGCTTAGAAGACACTCAAGAATATGACCGTTAGAGCCTTATCAGACGTCCATAAGACTTCACAGACGTCTGATAAATGACCGTTTTGCCTCGGCTGACCCAAAATCTCTTCTCAGAGATTTTCTAGCCGTTGCAACGATTGGAAATCAATTCCCACGGTAAAAGTAGGTTTCCAGACGTCCAGACTTAGTGCCAGACGTCCTCTATGTCGTCTGATGGACTTGTACAAAAACCCTGTTTAGATCTGATTTAAGTCAGGGAGAAACCCGCATAGAATCAGACGTCTGACCTTGGAATCAGACGTCTTAAAGTGGCCTTCCAGACGTCTGATGCCAGAGTTAGACGTCTGATAACCCTGTCAAATGCAATCATTGTCCTGATTTCGGCCTGATTCTCTTGGGTTTTGCACCCAACGGCTATGGAAGCTTTTCCAAGCCTTCCAAAGCCTTCCTAAGTCCTCTATAAATAGAGGGGAACCTTTGTAACACAAACACAATATAAGAGACACTTAGAAAGACACAAGACACACTTAGCTAGACATTTTCACACTCTTGTGTCCAAGAAGTTCTTGCTCTCCAAGCTCAAGCTCTACATCTTGAGAGCATCAAACAGTTTGCGCGCCCGCTCTCCCGCTGTTGATAACGAGAGCGACGTAGCGCCATCGCGTGGCACACGCACCGCGTCATCATCGACGCACTCCTTGCAAAGGGGAGTTTCCTATTTCCTATAGAAGCTAGGTTTAATTTTGTTGGCTCTATAGGACTGTTGTTTATTCTATCTTTGTATTTTGGTTGGGTATTCGCTTTGCGAATTCCCGTCTCCTTCGTGGGACAAAATCCTTCTCGTGGAGAGAAGGGGTTGAGGAACGCTACCCTCGTACTTGTAGCGTGGTTGTATTGAGGTTGAATCACCCTCGTTCAAAGTGATTCGGTTAGTGGATTTGATCAACTAGGTTGATCGGAAAATCCTAACTCGAGAGGGTTAGGTGGTGGTTTTTACCCGGTTTGGGTTTCCACCTAAAAATCTTTGTGTACATTGTGTGATTGCTTATTTTTGTGATATTGCTTTATATATTCAATTCCGCAATTTTATTACGTCACCCCTCCTGGTAGGGACGAACTTTCAAAAAGATCATTAGATAGCCCAATAACTGAGGAAATTGATTTTATTAGGGCTCACATTATGGATCCAGAATCGCATTTTCTGTAGGATTCAATCAAATGCCCTGATTGTCAGTTACACCCCATTGAGCTTATCGATGATGCTGTTTCTGAGATAATTAGACCCAAGTCAATTCTGATTCAGCCACATCTTTTAGACTTGGAAATTTCAGATAGGGTGCAAGAGGTCCTGGAATTTGACATGCTGAATGAGGAGGATAGGAGCCAGGAAATTTTGATTTGGGAAGCAAGTTATGTAGGAAGTAGAAGACTGAGTCGAAGGGTTCCTATTAAGCTGAAACTATCAAACCGAAACCCTTACGACATTTATTCTGAGGATGTCGAACCCAAGCACACATTCTATGATTATCCTTTTGAGCTTGATTTCTCTGTAATCTGACTTTTTGGTCTTGGGTTGCATCCTCACAAATCACAGGCTCGACCCCACTTGCATACTTATTTTAGGTTTTGGGTAATTTTTGTCCAGAACCTGAGATATTCTCGATTATGGGGTATGGGTCTGCACCACAATTTGGTCCACATTTGTGGACATCGGCTGGCAGGTCCGAGGCTTCATCTTTTTATTCTGATTCTGACCTACACCTGTGAATTCTTTATTTCTTTTCTTTGTATAGTGTGCCTACCTGAAGGCACTAAATTCAGCACGTATACAGTTCTTTTTAGTTTTCATCTCAGAGCGAACCTGACATTAACGCAATTCAGGTGCTTTATACGCTATTCCACTCTATTTTATGTCTTTTTAATACAATGAGGACATTGCATTAGATAGACATGGGGGGGTGGATATTCATCTCTGAATTTATTTGTCAGCTCTGTAGATTTGTTTTATTTTATTAAAAAAAAATTGGAATTAGGAGAGAGAACTTGGGTTTAAGAAAATTTTCAATCTTAGGAAATACTACATTATGATTTGAACACAAAGACCCTTCAGGTCTTCAGACTTAATCAGCCTGTGTATCCAATAAAATGTGGATTTGTCTTTCGAGTCCTCGCCATTTGAATTCTATTTTAATTGGAGTAAATAAGTATGAGTGATAAGTACACGACTTATCAACCCGCCTTCTGATTTGAGGGAACTTTAAGTTTTTAGCATCTACACACTTTCTTTGCACTGACTCATTATTCGACGATTTTAGTGGAAATTGGGTATCTAATGAACCTTCTAGGGTGATAGGGCTGGCAAGTTATCTTGAGTAATAGCCCATAGGTAGGTTGTCCAGAGCCCAATCACTGGACCTTTCTCTTTTTGCTGCCTTTAGGTAAATCTTAGACTAGGGAAGCCACCTACTTAAAAAAAAAAGGGGGGGAAAAGAAAAAAAAGAAATAAGCCACACTTCACCGCACGAGTATGGCTGGCAAGTTGTCGGTGGTAACAGCTCATCGACTGGTTGTCCAAAACCCAGCTCAATAAATGCACTGAAAATTCCCAAAACACTTAGGAAGAAGCGAAGAAGTAGAATAAACCGGGGAGATATACACTGGATTCACCCTTGTGTTGACCCCGTAAAAAAATAAAAGTAGGGAGAAAGTTACCGGTTGTAAAGATACACCTTTAGGCAGAATTCTTTTTTTTTTTAGGTTACCTAGAGGCATAGAAATCCGAAGTCTGTTTTAACTGTCGATCAATGAGTCTATCACATTCACAATAAGATGCTTAAAACTTAGGGTTCTCATCAAATCCAATGGCCATAGAAAGCCACTCTTAAACCCTAAAACTCGAAAATCCAAAAAAATTAGGAAAGAGGAAAAAAAAGAGAACAAGAAATTTTTCTTTGAATAAGGCGAGGGCTTGAGGCGGTCTGCATTTTGGCAGATACTTGGGCACTGTTGTATCTTTGAAAGTTCAATTCCTAAGTAGACATTTTCTTAGTGATTGAAAATAACTCATGCCCAAATAATCCGACCTGATTCTTTTATAAATAGCATATAGTTTTTGCTAGGGACTAGCAAAAGATAGGCATGGGGGTATGATGTAAACATGTTTACACTACTTAAGATGTCTATTTACGCATGTTTTTAAGCATAGGATTGCATTGCATACTATAAATATTGCATAACATGCATCATCTTGCATTTAGATTAGTTTAAATAAAATGGAGGTCAATTGTCTCCTTTTATGTTCATGGACAGGGCAAACTTTTATCGAGGCCTCTAATCAAAGATCCAACCGTATAGAAGTGATCAGGACGACGATTGGAGTTCAACGACTCCAAGATCGCCCTAATTAGACATCTGTAGCATCAGATAGAGATCAGGGAACCCTAAAAGATCAAGGGCCAAAATGGTGTGAATCCATACTTCAAACGACAAATCCGACCACACGGATGGATTCGAATCGACGATCACAGCCTAACGACGCAAAAATTGACTCAATCCGACACCTGTGGCACCATCTACATCATCCAGAAGATGGACGGCCAAGATGGTGCCACGTGGTGCCATCTCAGCCATCCAACCGGCCCTCAAGACCGCCACTGCCTCTCCAAAGAAGATCCAACACGCGATCTGGGCCATTGGATCTTGATCCAATGGCCATGAGCATGCATTGCTTAAAACATCCACGCGACACAATTCATTGCGCAGCGCAACAGTCGTTAGTCGTTGTGCGATCACAGGACGCGAGTTCAACCTGCGATCTGTGGCGCACACGCGATTAATTTCGACCGCTTGATTAGATGTGGATGGCCTAGATCGCCCGATCGGGGACACGAGCAGTCAAATGCACCACGCGCACGCCTAATCGTACGCGCAGGCGCGCGGTTAAGCGCAGGTGGAGCGGGCGTGAGGAGCACTCTCAGCCGTTCGATCTCACGATCGAACGACCGAGATTCAGAGAACGTGGGTGGCGTGGAAGATGAGCAGGCGCCCCCACTACGCCCATGATGGGGCTATAGCGACGATTTTGTCCGTTACTAAAGACCCCTGATTAATGATTTTCAAATTAAAATGACCAAATTGCCCTCACTCCTTGCAACTATAAAAAGAGACCCCCACCACACGAAATTCTCATCCCTTCCTTCTCTTCTCTCCCTGTCCAAAGCTTAAGAGAAGCTTGTCCCACACCCGGGATGCTTCTTGTGAGATAAAGTCAATTTTTCGTCCCCCTTTTGGAAGCAAATCCCGCGATGACGACGACGTGCTGCCCCGTTCCCGTTCTTCCGCTTCGTCCTCCTTTGTCCTGCCCCATCCTCCTTCGTCCAGGCGTCGTCTCGTCCAGCTCGACCTCCAAGCGACCGTTGAGGAGGATATCTCTCTCCCCATTCTTTTTACTGCTTTCTAGAATAGATTTACTGCTTTCTAGTGTAATCATTTTCCCGCTTTCTAGTTGTAATGAACAATCTTTTTTTGATGATAAATTCCATGTTCATTCGACATCTCTTTTTGGTTTTTGTAATATTCTCTCTCTCTTCTATTTATTGTAAACAGTTACATAGTTTCTAATCAATTAATTTACTTCGTGACAAATAAAACAAATGCGTGTTTTTAAATCAAATGTCCGCCTCCCTGAGTTCGACCCAGGATTTCTATTCCGGTATAAATTTTATTTGTTGAATACGAGTTATTCGCTTTCAAACTACAACGACAGGTTTTCAAAGCCAAACACGTTGCGTAGCAACTCGTAGGTTCAACAAGCACTCACATGACCTAAAGGAGAAAGCCTAATGTCTCGAAAAATAATTATGTTACATTCCATTGCAAGTTATTTCATGGAAGGAAAATTACACACAAACCCCTACATTCTTAAATTATCACGTGTTCCTTCTGTTCACCTTGTTTTGCATCACATTTGAGCACAGATTGCACACTTGATTAAACAAATACAAAGGAAAAATATTTTGTGAATTTATTGATCTATTTCTCCCTGTGGATATGACCTAATCCATTGAGGTTAGTTTTACTGGTAATTAGTTTTGTTTGGGATTTTTCCACCACGCAATTTCACTGGGACGACATATTTTTCTGATACATTACTCTGCAAGCAAAAACTCCCCGACCACCTGGCCATTGATCTTCCTCAAACCGCATTAGGTGATACGGGATTCCGATCAGGACGATCTCAGAGGCATTGGACTCCGATCGTCGTCCTAATCAAATCCATACAATCGGATCGTCAATCCGAGGCCTTAAAATAAATCTCCTTCCCCCCTGCCCATAAAAAGGACAATTAACCTAACATATACACAACTACTCTAAATGCATAATGATGCATGCTATGCAATATTTATAATATGAAATGCATATCTAAGCCGAGGAGCATGCATGAATAGGCATTTTATCCTCAATAATTATGTCTACATCATGTACTCATCCATAAAGGCATCCTTAACATTTTTGGGTTCTAGTTAAGAGATAAAGACTATAAGTACTAAGGTGTTGGTTAATGATCTGGTTTGAACTCCTTTGAATAGGTCTCCAATTACTAATTCCTTTGAGTGATCCTTCATATATAATATATCTTTTGGTAGATCTTCTGAGATATTTTCTTTAGGTATGTTTGAGGGATCTCCTAGGTGTTCATCATCATCAGTATGAGAGGATTGTGGATGTGGTAGGGTTTCATCAAAAGATACATGTAAAGTTTCCTCAACAATGCAATTTTTCTTATTATAAACTCTATGGGCTTTACTTTTAGTAGAGTAACCTAAAAAGATTACTTCTGAACTCTTAGCATCAAATTTATCAAGGTTGTCCTTAGTATTCAGTATGAAACATTTGCATCCAAACACCTTGAAATAGGAAATCTTAAGTACTCTTTGTTGAACGGTATTTTTCGAATCGCTACGCTTACGTGTTTGGTTTTGGAAAACCTGTCGTTGTAGTTCAAAAAGCGAAGAATTCGTGTTCAACAAATAAAATTTATACCGAAAATAATTCCGGGTCGAACACAGGGAGGCTACGTTGATCTATATTCGCAATTATATATTTTTTAGAATTTTTTTATAAGTAAGGTGATATAATTACAATGGCACTATCAAATAAGAGAGAGAGAGAGAAAGAGAGAGAGAGAGAACATTCAGTCAATATTTCAACTGTTTATAAAAGTTACACTAGAAAGCGGAAAATCAATTACACTATAAAGCAGGAAAATTCTACACTAGAAAAGCTGTAAATAAGAATGGGAGAGAGAAGTTATCCTCCTCGACGATTGCTTGGAGGACGAGCCGGACGGGACAACGCCTGGACGAAGGAGAACGAAGCAGGACGAAGGAGGATGAAGCAGAAGAACGGGAACGGAGCAGCACGCCGTCGTCATCGCGGGATCCACTTCCAAAGGGGAACGAAAATTGGACTTTATCTCGCAAGAAGCATCCCGGGTGTGGGACAAGCTTCTTTTGAGCTTTGGAGGGGTAGAGATGAGAAAGAAGGGATGAGAATTTCATATGGAGGGGGTCACCTTTTATAGTTGCAAGGAGTGGGGGCAAAATGGACATTACAACTTCAAAACAATAAACAAGGGGTCTTTAGTGACGAATAAATCCGTCACTAAAGCTCCCTTCGTGGGCGACGTGGGCGGCTCGTGTGCACCCGCTCGGTTGCTCGCGCGCGCAACGCCCGCGCACGTCCATTGATTTTCAACCGTCCGATAGCGAGATCGGACAGCTTAAATCGCGTCCGCGCCCGCTGCGTTGCGCGCCCCCCGCGCGTCTGATTGCGCGTTTGATTGTGCGTCCAATCGCGCGTCGATGCTATCGGGCGCACGCGGCCGTCCGATCTTCATCTGACGCTCCACGCGGCTTAATTGATCGCGCCCTCTAGCGCCTCGCCGCGGATCGAACCCGCGCCCCGCGCTCGCAATAGTGCGCTCGACCGCTGCGCTATGGGGCGCAGATGGTCGAGCGCACGTTTTAAAATGCGAGCACCCACAGCCGTTGGATTAAGATCAAACGGTGGAGAGAGATCAGGCGCGGAGCCTTCACAAGATGAAAGGTTGTTTGGGCGGCTGAGATGGTGCCACGTGGCGCTATCTTGGCCGTCCATCTTCTGGAAGTTGTAGATGGTGCCACGGATGTCGGATTGACTCGATTTTTGTGTCGTTGGGCTGCGATCGTCGATCTAAATTCATCCATACGGTCAGATTTATCATCTGAACTGCGGATTTACACCATCCTGGCCCTTGATCTTCTATGGTACTCGGGTCACTATCTGATGCTACGGATGCTTGATTAGGGCGATCTTGGAGTCGTTGAACTCCAATCGTCGCCCTGATCACATCCATACGATTGGATCTTTGATCCAAGGCCCCGATAAAATGTTTGCCCTGTCCAAGCACATAAAAGGAGACAATTAACCTCCATTTTATTCAAACTATTCTAAATGCAAGATGATGCATGTTATGCAATATTTATATCATGAAATGCAATCCTATGCTTA
Source organism: Thalassia testudinum (assembly GCA_037157565.1). Taxonomy (NCBI): domain Eukaryota; kingdom Viridiplantae; phylum Streptophyta; class Magnoliopsida; order Alismatales; family Hydrocharitaceae; genus Thalassia; species Thalassia testudinum. The sequence continues at coordinate 1,756,150 of JAZHRO010000056.1, forward strand.
AGAACATGCATAAATAGACATTTTCAGTAGTGTAAATGTGTTTACATCATACCCCCATGCCTATCTTTTGCTAGTCCCTAGCAAAAACTATATGCTATTTATAAAAGAATTAGGTTAGATTACTTGGACTTTGAGTTATTTTTCAATCATTAAGAAATTGTCAACTTAGGAACTGAACTTTCAAAGACACAACAGTGCCCGGGTATTAGCCAAAATGCAGACCGCTTCAAGCCCTCGCCTTATTAAAAGAAAAATTTCTTTTTCTCTTTTTCTCTTTTCTAATTTTTTTGATTTTCAAATTTTCGTGTTTAAGAGTGGCTTTATACGGCCATTCAACTCACCCAAAATTTGATGATAACCCTAAGCTTTAAGCATCTTATTGTGATTGTGATAGACTCGTTGACCGGTAATTAGAACGGACTTCGGATTTCTACGCCTCTAGGTGACCTAACAAGAATTCTACCTAAAAGTGTATCTTTAGAACCGATAGCTTTCTCCCTACTTTTATTTTCTTTTTACGGGGTCAACACAAGGGTGAATCCAGTGTATATCTCCCCGGTTTACTCTACTTCTCCGCTTCTTCCTAAGTGTTTTGGGAATTTTTGGTGCATTTCTGAGCTGGGTTCTGGACAACCGGTCGATGAGCTGTTACCACCGACAACTTGCCAGCCATACTCATGCGGCGAAGTGTGACTTATTTCTTTTTGTTCTTTTCTCCTTTTTTTTTTTTAAAGTAGGTGGCTTCCCTAGTCTAAGATTTACCTAAAGGTAGCAAACTAAGAAAGGTCCAGTGACTGGGCTCTGAACAACCTACCTATGAGCTGTTACCCACGATAACTTGCCAGCCATATTACCCTAGAAGGTTCATTAGCTACCCAATTTCCATTAAAATCGTCGAACAACGAGTCAGTGCAAAGAAAGTGTGTAGATGCTTAAGACTTAAAATTCCCTCAAATCAGAGGGCGGGTTGATAAGTCGTGTACTTATCACCCAAACTTATTTACTCCAATTACGAAAGAATTAAGATGGCGAGGACTAAAAAACAAATCCACATTTTAGTGAATACACAGGCTAATTAAGTCCAAAGACCTGAGGGGTCTTTGTGTTCAAATCCTAATGTAAAATTTCTTAGGATTGAAAAGTCCTAATGTCCAACTAATCCTTCCTAACTTTTTTTTTAAATTTTTTTAAATAAGAAGAGAGACAATTTACATGGATTTCACAAGGCTGACCAAATAATTCAAGAATGAATCCACCCCCCCATGCCTAGCTGATGCAATGTCCTCATTGAAAAAGAGACATGAAAGAAAGGGTACAATATGAAAGATGTCAACTGGATATGAAGCTCGTATCAGCCTTGTGTCATATGTACAATTGCTGAGTTTAATGCCGTCAGCTAGGCGAAGTCCAGCCAAAGAAGTCACAGAATGGCTAGAGCAACAGAGTCTGAGACGGGTTCTGGAAGATTACGGTCAACAACAGGCTTTAAACGTTGACCGTTGACTTTAAAAGTGTTACCCATCTTTGGGTCAGAAATCTGAACGGCACCATTAGGAAAAATATGATCAATTATGAATGGGCCATTCCATTTAGATCTAAGTTTACCAGGAAAGAGCTTAAGTTTAGAATCAAATAACCAGACCTTCTGGTTTGGCTCAAAGCTCTTGCAGGAAATCAATTGATCATGTAGAGCTTTGGTCCGAGCCTTGTATATCTTGGCATTCTCATAGGCATCATTTCTAAGCTCCTCCAACTCAGATAGTTGGAGTTTCCTGGTCTTTCCAGTCAGATTCAGATCTAAATTACATTGTTTGATTGCCCAGAATGCCCTGTGTTCAATCCCTACAGGTAGATGGCACGCCTTCCCATACACCAAATGGAATGGAGACATGCCGATGGGCATTTTATACGACGTACGGTAGGCCCAAAGAGCGTCCTCAAGCTTTTGAGTCCAATCCTTACGATCAGGCCTAACCATTTTTTGCAGAATGTTCTTGATCTCTCGATTGGAGATCTCGGCTTGTCCATTCGTTTGGGGATGGTAAGGTGTGGAAATTCGATGATTAACCCCGTATTTGGCCAATAAATTTCGGAATTGGGCATTAGTAAAATGAGTGCCACCATCATTAATGATAGCCCTCGGAATCCCGAACCTACTAAAGATATTTTTCTTGACAAAGTTTATGACCACCTTGTGGTCATTGGTTCAGGTGGGAATTGCCTCAATCCATTTGGACACATAATCAACAGCAACAAGAATGTACTAATGTCCAAATGAAGGGATAAAGGGCCCCATGAAATCGATGCCCCAAACATCGAAAATTTCTACAGGAAGAATAGGGTTTAGGGGCATCATGTCTCTCTTAGTTATGTTCCCGAGTGACTGACATCGAGAACAAGACCTTGAGAAATCCTGGGCATCCTTGAATAAAGATGGCCAATAGAAGCTAGATTGCAAGATTTCTGCAGCCGTCTTTCTCCCGGAGAAATGTCCACCACACCCAGATGCATGGCAGAACTCAAGTATACTGTTAAATTCATTCTCCGGTATGCATCAGCGAATAATCTGATCAGAGCCGATGCGATACAGTTCAGGGTCCTCCCAAAAGTAGTATTGGGCCTCAGATTTGAGTCTATCTCGTTGTTGCTTGGTCCAATCCTAGGGGATTTGACCAATGGCCAAATAGTTAACAATATCAGCAAACCATGGGGAGTGAACACCTAAAAGTGTAAGAATGGTTTCGTCCGGAAAAGTGTCAGCAATCGGAATGTCCGGACAAGAAGAATCACCTAGGAGTCTCGACAAATGATCCGCTTCCACATTTTGCACCCCGACTTTATCCTTGATTTCAAAATCAAATTCTTGAAGAAGAAGAATCCAACGAATAAGCCGGGGTTTAGAATCCTTTTTTGCCAAGAGATGTCTCAAGGCCGAGTGGTCAGTATAAACAATAACATGAGACCCCAAGAGATAAGCCCTGAATTTTTCCAAAGCAAATACTACAGCTAGTAATTCCTTCTCAGTAATAGTGTAATTCCTCTAGGCTTCATCCAGAGTTTTACTAGCGTAGTAAATGACAGAGGCCTTTCGATCAATTTTCTGACCCAGGACAGCCCCGACCGCGTAATCAGAAGCATCGGTCATGATCTCAAAAGGGGTTGCCCAAATTGGTGGTTGCAAAATTAGAGCACAGGTGACTGCCATTTTCAGAAAATCAAATGCCTTTCGGCATGATTCGTCAAAAACAAACGGCGTTTCTTTGGCAAGAAGATTGCTCAAAGGACGAGCAACCTTCGAGAAACCCTTGATGAATCTTCGATAAAATCCCACATGGCCAAGAAATGATCTGATTTGTTTAACAGATGTGGGATGAGGAAGTTTAGCAATAGCATCAACCTTAGCTTTGTCCACTTCAATTCCCCGTTCAGAGATTACATGACCCAAAATGATGCCCTCTTGGGTCATGAAATGAGTCTTTTCCCAGCTAAGGACCAGTCGTGTTTTGATACATCACTTAAGAATCATTTCCAAATTAGCCAAACATGAGTCAAACGATTCTCCCAAAATAGAGAAATCATCCATGAAGACTTCCATAAACTCTCCCACCATGTTGGAAAATATGGCTAGCATACACCTTTGAAAAGTCACAGGTGCATTACATAACCCAAAAGGCATCCTACGAAAATCAAAGGTTCCGTAGGGACAGGTGAAAGTAGTTTTTTCCTGATCCTCGGGATAGATAGGAACTTGATTATATCCCAAATAGCCATAAAGAAAATAGAAGTACTTCTGCCCAGCTAATTTTTCCAAGATTTGATCAATGAAGGGCAAGGGAAAATGATCCTTTTTAGTGGCTGTGTTCAGCTTCCTGTAATCAATACAAACTCTCCAAGAGGAAGCTAAACGAGTTGTGACAGATTCACCTCTCTCATTAGTTACACAGTAATCCCGACTTTCTTTGGAACAATCTGAATGGGACTTACCCAGGGACTGTCAGAGATTGGATAAATAATTTCTGCATCGAGCCACTTGATGATTTCCTTTTTAACCACTTCTCACATATTTGGATTCAATCTCCTCTGCATCTGGCGAGAAGGGCGGGATCCATCTTCCAAAAATATTCTATGATTACAGTAAGATGGCTAGATCTCCCTGAGGTCATGACTGGTCCAACCAATTGCCTTCTTATGTTCCTTTAGGACCTTAATCAATTTAATCTCTTGCTCCTTTGTCAATTTAGCACTAATAATCACAGGGAGCGTATTCTGCGGTCCTAAGAATTGATATTTTAAATTATCGGGCAATGGTTTCAATTCAAGCTAGGGTGGGGTAATGATTGATGGTAGGGTAGATGCTGAAGATTCAACAAGAGGAAGAGGTTTTGAGTGAACAAAATCAGTAACCTCTTCCGAAGATGTCAGGTCAGAGGGTTGCAGGTCAATTCATCAACCAAAGAGGAACTTTTAATTGAAGAAACTATCAAACAAGTTTCAATATTAACATTATCCTCATCAAGTTCCTCAATAAATCCACAATCCTCAAATTTGTTTATCACCTTAAAAATATCCAATTTCATTCGTTGGTCCCCAAAGGTGATTTCCATGCTACCGCTTTCATAATTAATGTTGGCCTTTGCGGTAACTAAGAACGGACACCCAGAATGATGGGCGTGTTCCTCAGATTATCTGGTACATCCATGTCAAGGACAAGGAAATCTACAGGAAAATAGAAATCCTTGACCTTAACTATAACATCTTTAATAACGCCTCACGTGTTTGTGACCGAACAGTCCGCTAACTGTTGCGTTACTGAAGTTGGCCAAAGTTCACCTAACCCAAACTTCTCATAGAGAGAAGTAGGAATTAGGTTGATGGATGCACCGAGATCCAAAAGTGCTCTATCAAATGTGTAATCTCCGATAACGCAAGAAATCAAAGGAGCACCAGGATCTCTCTTTTTCTGAGGGAGGTAGTGCAGGATAACAGAGCTAGCCTGCTCGAAGAGTACCACCTTCCTCGGAACAGATTCTCTCAACTTATGCTTTTGTGTACATAATTCCTTTAAAATTTTGCGTAAGCTGGTATGTGCTTGATAGCATCAAGGAGCGGAATATTGATCTCAAAATTCTTAAATAAATTCAGAAGCTCCTCATTGCTATCAACAGACTTCTTCTTCTTTGCTTTGGCTAAGGCTTCAGGAAAAGGAACATGAGTCAGATTTTTGGAATCAGGTTCCTGAGCCTTGATTTCTCCTCTAGAATTCTCCTCTCTCTCCTCAAATTCTTCAGGATTCAAAAGATCAGAATAGTGTGGTTGTGGATCCTGAGTCTTCTTACCACTCCTCAAAGTGACAGAATTTGCAGAAGCGTAAGAGTTTGGGTCTTGGGGAGGGTTAGGAAAGATTGGAGGGGCTTGATTGACCATGAATTGTTGATTAGCAGAAGAAGAAGACGAGGAACCCTACTCAACCACCTGAGCATGTGCGTGCGGGTCCCTCTGATTTCTGTACCCTTGGGCTTGATTGCCCGGATTTATAATGTTTCGCGGGTTGGGTACGGGTTGGGATGGTAGAGATCCGGGTTGACGAGAGTTAGCAATGAGCCCGGATTGCAAGTTGTGCAGTGAGTTTTTCATTTGCTACATAAGCTGGAGCATAGATCCTTGCATCTCTACCATTTAACGGTTCAAATCAGCCTGCCCTGTGGGTTGACGGGCATTCCAAGCTGGCTGATTGACCTGATTCGGAGGCAACTGAGTATATACTTGACCCTGTCCCATTGGACATTGCGGAGCATAGTTGTTGGGTCGAAATTGGGTCTGTTGCCTCGGATTTTTCCAAGAGAAGTTAGGGTGGTTTCTCCAACCTGGATTATAGGCATTCGAGTAGGGGTTGGATCTAACATTCTCTTATACAGCATAGACATCCTCATAGGGTGAGGATGGAGCGAAAGAAAGGGAAGGATCAGAAAAACTGTGATCAAAAGCCCCAGTTGGGAACCCATGGGGTTCCGAGAAATGCTGACTCATAGATTGAGTCGCATCGAGTTGATTCACGAACTCCCATCCAGAAGGAGCTCGTGAGGAATGGAATCCCGAATTTTGGGATTAAGTGGATTGAGAGTTGTTCATAGAATTGCCAGCCATCCACTCTTCCATTCTTTTAGCAACCAAGTCCACCTTATCAAGTTTATTACAAATCAATTCCATATCAAATGAATGAGAGTCATGGACTTCATTGACATTTGATCTGGGTTGCTGGGACCGGTTAAAAGTATCCATGGAGGCATGATTAATTGAATTCTCACTCATTTCCTCAAATAAATCATGTGCACTATCTGCATCTTTATTAAGGAAATTGCCTCCGCAAGAAGCATCCACATGGTTTCTGAGTTGCTCATTCAACCCATGATAAAAGATCTGCACGAGTTGCCATTTCGGCACCTCGTGGTGTGGACACCTCCGCAATAAGTCCTGGAATCTCTCCCAGGCCACATGAAACTGCTCCCCTTGCCGCTGGGTAAAAGTAGTAATTGCCCGTCTCAAAGCATTGGTTCGACCGACTGGGAAGAATTTCTTCAGAAAGGCCGATTTCAACTCATTCCAAGTTGTAATTGGTCTTCCTATTGTCCTATACCAATGTGCGGCTTTATCCCTAAGAGAGTGGGGGAAGAGCCTCATGATCATTTGCTCCTCGTTAATGTTTCGAGCCTTGGTGGTCTGGACCAAAGTGGTCAAATCTTCCAAGTGCTGAAACGGATCTTCGGAGTCAAGCCCATGATAATGTTTAATCAGGCTTAACACCTGGGGCTTGATTTCTACGTCACCGACTGGAATCTGGATGCCGGGACATTCCCCGTAATTCGAAGGATCATAAAAATCCTTCAAGGGCTAAGCACCTTGCATTCTCTGGAGCCATTCTTGCATTCTCTGCATTTGTTCCAGCTGCCTTCTAAATTCTTCCTATGGATTTTCAAGCAGAGGAGGCTGTTGTTCGGCCATGGGATCAAATTGACCAAAATTTAACTTGCGCCTCCTAGAATGTTCTAACGGTCCTTCCAATCGGGGATTCAACGACCGTCTTCTCAGCATAAACTAGGAGAAGGTCTGAAGGACTGGGGATAGGGACCCTGCAGCACAACAAAATAAGGTTGTCCTTAAGTGGGGTAGCCTAAGATCTACTGACTCCCAAAACCAGCCTTAAGACTGTAAGTGATTTACTCTACTTGCGTCTGTTTAATCCAACCAGTTAGAAGGAGGGACTGGGGAGAAGGTTCTTCCTTTGGCTTTCGCCTCCGTTCCTAGTGTACCCCCCAGCCGCGATCATTTGACTATACTCCCCTAGCTAGACATCAGATTAATCAGTACAAGTAGGTTAATCAAAAATAATCTCAGACTAGGCCCTGAAGAGCAAATCGTTGCCTCCCCGGCAACAGTGCCAAAATGTTGAACGGTATTTTTCGAATCGCTACGCTTACGTGTTTGGTTTTGGAAAACCTGTCGTTGTAGTTCAAAAAGCGAAGAATTCGTGTTCAACAAATAAAATTTATACCGAAAATAATTCCGGGTCGAACACAGGGAGGCTACGTTAATCTATATTCACAATTATATATTTTTTAGAATTTTTTTATAAGGTGATATAATTACAATGGTGCTATCAAACTAAGAGAGAGAGAGAGAAAGAGAGAGAGAGAGAGAAAGAGATAGAGAGAGAGAACATTCATTCAATATTTCAATTGTTTATAAAAGTTACACTAGAAAGCGGAAAATCAATTACACTATAAAGCAGGAAAATTCCACACTAGAAAAGCTGTAAATAAGAATGGGAGAGAGAAGTTATCCTCCTCGACGATTGCTTGGAGGACGAGCCGGACGGGACGACGCCTGGATGAAGGAGAACGAAGCAGGACAAAGGAGGACGAAGCAGAAGAACGGGAACGGAGCAGCATGGCGTCGTCGTCGCGGGATCAACTTCCGAAGGGGAACGAAAATTGGACTTTATCTCGCAAGAAGCATCCCGGGTGTGGGACAAGCTTCTTTTGAGCTTTGGAGGGGTAGAGAGGAGAAAGAAGGGATGAGAATTTCGTATGGAGGGGGTTTCCTTTTATAGTTGCAAGGAGTGGGGGCAAAATGGACATTACAACTTCAAAACAATAAATAAGGGGTCTTTAGTGACGGATAAATCCGTCACTAAAGCTCCCTTGGTGGGCGACGTGGGCGGCTCGTGCTCACCCGCTCGGCTTCTCGCACGCGCAACGCCCACGCGCGTCCATTGATTTTCAGCCGTCCGATCGCGAGATCGAACGGCTTAAATCACGTCCGCACCCGCTGCGTTGCTCGCCCCCCCGCGCATCTGATTGCGCGTTCGATTGCGCGTCCAATCGCGCGTCGATGCTATCAGGCGCGCACGGCCGTCCGATCTTCATCTGACGCTCCACGCGGCTTAATTGATCGCACCCTCCAGCGCCTCGCCTCACGATAGCGCGCTCGACCGCTGCGCTATGGGGCGCGGATGGTCGAGCGCACATTTTAAAATGCGAGCGCCCACAGCCGTTGGATTAAGATCCAATGGCGGAGAGCGATCGGGCGTGGAGCCTTCACAAGATGAAGCGGCCATTTGGGCAGCTGAGATGGCGCCACGTGGCGCTGTCTTGGTCGTCCATCTTCTGGAAGTTGTAGATGGTGCCACGGATGTCGGATTGACTCGATTTTTGTGTCGTTGGGTTGCGATCGTCGATCCGAATTCATCCGTGCAGTTGGATTTATCATCTGAAGTGAGGATTTACACCATCCTAGCCCTTGATCTTCTAGGGTTCCCAGGTCACTATCTGATGCTACGGATGCCTGATTAGGGTGATCTTGGAGTCGTTGAACTCAAATCGTTGCCCTGATCACATCCATACGGTTGGATCTTTGATCCGAGGCCCCGATAAAATGTTTGCCCTGTCCAAGCACATAAAAGGAGACAATTAACCTCCATTTTATTCAAACTATTCTAAATGCAAGATGATGCATGTTATGCAATATTTATATCATGAAATGCAATCCTATGCTTAAGAGCATGCATAAATAGATATTTTAAGTAGTGTAAATGTGTTTACATCACTCTTCCATGATAAAGTTCAAAGGGTGTTTTGTTTAGGATAGGTATGATCAAGGATCTATTTTGGATGTAGCAAACAGTGTTTACAACCTCAACCCAAAAATATCGAGGCAGCTTTGACTCGCATAGCATTATATGGGTACACACTTGTAGGATCCTATTTTTTCTTTCAACAACTCCATTTTGAGGAGCAGGTCTAGGAAATGCAAACTCATGTTTTATCCCAAATTGATCACAGAAGTCAGAAAATGATTGATTTTCAAATTCTCCTCCATGATCACTTCTTATCTTAATGACTTCCAATCCTTTCACATTTTGCAATCTCTTTACAAGTCTACTAAAGATATCATTGGTCAAGTTCATCTTTTTAGAAAAGATACTTAGGTAAACCTAGAGAAGTCATCAATAATGACAAGACAATAGTGACACCCACTCAAGCTTTCGGATTTGGTTAGAGTGAATAAGTCTAAGTGAAGTAGTTCTAAGGGTCAAGAACTGCTAACCATTCTTTTTTGTTTAAAAGAAGTTTTGGTTTGTTTACCAATTTCACAAGAATCACAAATTCTACTTTTCTTGAAATTGATTTTTGGCAATCCTTTAACTGGCTCATGTCTCATAAGCTTACTTATGTTTTTTATGTGAACATGTCCTAGTCATTTGTGCCAAAGTATTGCCTCATTGTCAGATGAGACTAGACATTCGAAGCTATTGCATTTGTCAAAGTTGATAATATAGATGTCATTGTATCTGTGAACTTTAAGTAAGGTTGCCTTTGTTTGTCTTTTATTTTTAATCCATTTGAGGTGAAACTAATTTTATAACCTTTGTCACAGACTTGACTTACACTAAGCAAGTTGTGTTTTAAACCTTTAACTAAATGCACATTATCAAAAGAGGCAGAGGAGTTACCAATTTGGCCAATACCAATAATATGGCCCTTGTGGTTGTTCCCAAACGTAACTGTACCACCTTCCTTGCGGTTGACCTCTAGGAACAAGTCTTCTCTTGTCATGTATTTTAAACATCCGCTATCCATGATCCATCTTTTTCCTTGGTCCTGTCATTCATGCCACTCTATGAGGACTGGCACCACAAGACCTATACATTGGCTTCATGCTTCCATTGGATTCATGATAAATCCACCTTTTATAATATACTTGATCTTTATGACCTACAAAACAAGATTTCAAGATGTCTTTTGGTACCCATTTTTGTTTGGGTCCACGATTGTTAGTTTGTTTTGCCTTACTAGTCAAATGACTTTTCTCAATTTTTTGGTTGAAATTAGAGCTAGATGCTTCATGATCATTTTTTGGTTTATATCCTAACCCAAATCTTGTGGTGGTTTGGGTTTGAGTTCCTAGTACTTTGTGAAGATTATGACTTCCTTTTGTGAACTTCACTAGATCATTCACAAAAGTAGTAGATTTTTCTTTAAGTTCATCAATATCTAATTTTAGGTCATCTATATGTGCTCTAATTGTTGTGATTTCAATAGATAGCTCATGATTTTGTAAAGCAAGTTTTTCTTTTAGAGCAATTTCCTCATCTAGAGTTTTTCCTAATTTTCTATTTTCAATTTTGAGTGACTTAACTTGATCATGCTTCTCATAGAAGGCTTCTAATAGCTCATCAGTTGTGAAAGAGGTTACCTCATCTTCTAGAGCCATAAGTCCTAGAAGAGATTCTTCACAGGAGGTTTCTTCTTCTTCTGAGCTTGAATCAGATTCATCTCAGGTTGCCTGAAGGGCCTTCTTTCCATCTCTCTTGGAGGGTTTCTTGGTTTTCTTTCTTTCTATCTCCTTTTTGAGAAGTAGACAATCCTTTCAAATATGTCCCTTCCTTTTATAGTTGTAGCAAATGACAGCATCTTCCTTTGAATCTTCCTTCTTTCTCCAGTTCCTCTTATTCTTTAGGAACTTTCTGAATTTCCTTAAGAGAAGGGCAATGTCATCTTCATCCTCACTGCTTGATTCATCTGAGTGATCATTTTCTTGGAGTGCTATGTCTTTCTTCTTTGTTCCTTCATTTTCATTCTCCTTCATGTGCTGAAGATGAACTTCATATGCCATGAGATTGCTGATCAGATCATCCAATTGTAGCGTCATCAGATCTTTTGATTCGTGGATGGCAGTAGTTTTTGTTTCCCAATCACTGGTTAGAGATCAAAGAATCTTTCTCACCAAGGCTTCATTCTTGATGTTTTGATCCAAATTCCTTAGGGAGTTTATAATGTCTGTAAACCTTATGTACATCTTCTTGATTGATTCCCTCTTTTTCATCTTAAACAGCATATACTTCTGGGTTAGCAAATTTACACGGGTTTCCTTTATCCTTAAGGTTCCTTCGTGTGTGACTTCCAAGATATTCCAAATCTCTTAGGCTATTTTGCATGCAGAGACTCTTTGAATTCATCCCAGGAAAGTCCACAGAAGATTGCGTTCATGGCTTTAGCATTATGGGTAGCCATCTTCATTTGCTCCATTGTTATGGCTACTCCTTTATTTCTAGGCATGCATATTTTGACGCAAATATGTCCCAGACTTCGAAGTCCATAGACTCCAAGAAGATCTACATTCTTATCTTCCAATAACCGTAGTTTGTGTTGTCGAATAGCAGAGGGTGTAGTGCAGATTGCCCCTCAGCATAGGTGTCAACAGATGACTTTGACATCTTCTGGACTTAACAAGGCTCTAATACCAAATGAGAGTGTCTGCGAATCTAATAAGGTATACTAGAGGGGAGGTGTGAATAGTATAGATGGCAATTTAAAAATAATCTTTAAATTTAAATAATCACAAACCGCAAATATCAAACACAAGTACACCTGAATTTATAGTGGAAACCCTTGTGGGTAAAAATCACTACCTAAGCCTCCCAGCTTAGGGTTTTCCCAACCAGACCGAGGCAGTCAATCCACTAAAATCTCATACCACTTGAACGAGGGTGGCACAACCTCTTACAACAATCCTTCCCTTTAAGACCTGAAGAGAAGCACAACAACAACAGGTCTCCCAAAACAACTAGGGACCCTAATCAAAATAGCAAAGTAAAGGAAATACAGTATTATCCTAAGGAACCTCAATGAAAAATGAAATCGATGTTTTTCGTAGAGGATTTTGATCGAAGTGCTTTGGTAAGCATGGAAGCAGAAGTCCAATAGCATTAAAGAGATGAAGGCATAAAAGCTCTTTTTTTAGAGGTATTTCACTCTTATTTTGTGTGTAAAAAAAGGCTACCAAGGACCTCTATTTATACTAGAATTTTGACCTATAAAGGAAAATTTTCAAATGCATTTGGTCAATCAAAAAAGCATTTAATCAATCAATCTATTTCTTTGGTCTATCACGAATTGGTCGATTAATTAATCTTTTGGTCAATTAAAGGGGGTTTCTATGAACTTCCTAATTTGACTAGATTTGAGGGGTATCAAAGGAACCAAATGCGTAAGGAAAAGGAAGTACCTTCTCCTCAATTCCTTCCTCTAACTGGTTGGATTGACTGAATAGGAGTAGACCAAATCATTTGTAATCTTAAGATGGGTTCTGAGAGTCTGTAGGTCTTTAGGCTACCTGCTTAAGGACAGGTTTGGATTGTTTGTATTGCAGGGCACCTTTCTGCTACCTGTTTTCCCTCCTGCATCTCCATGTATTCTTCCACTTTACACACACACTTTCACTCCTACTCTCCAAACACACCTTATCCCCAACATGATTAGTATCCTGACCCGACCTGTACACACCCATCCACTAGTTGGAATAATCCTAAATGGGGATATGATTTAGGACCTTTGTGTCCATAGTCTAACCTTGGACATCAAGACTTTGATTACTATCCTTCTCATGGCTACACTAAATATAGATCTTCACCCTCCTACGAACAACCTAATACGATCTGTGATCAAGAAGGATATGATAATTACAACCCCTACCATCCCCAAGATTACATTGTATATAGGTCACCTTTCCTTGAAGAACAGCCTGAAATGACCTATTATCATGGAGGACCCCAAGAACCTCAATTTCTTAACCCTCATGGAATGAACCCAAACCCACCCAACCCTAAGCCAAACCATTCGACCCAAATGACTTAAGTCTAAGATAGGGTGCGGGCTAACTTGAGGACAACCATACAGTCTTTAGAAGCTTTGGAGACCCTAATTAAAATGATTGATGATCTTAACAGTTCCTTATTAGATTGGCTCTAAGAGGTCAAGGATAAGGACCTGGGTGAGATGTTACTTTGGAGGTTGTCTTGAGGATGAAATTTATGGTTGCTTGATGGGTCGGCCTGGATAGGTTGTTAATATGATGTTTTTATCGTTGAAATATGTATAGTGGTTAACCTAATTCAGACCTAACCATCTCTTTACAAAATTTTTAACCTGGCCTAATTGATTTTATCTTGTCACTTTTAGGCCCAGGGTCGAACTCAGGGAAGTGGGGTTAAAGTCGAGTTTCTACGTTTTCATTAAAACGCGCCTCTTCCGTTCGTTTATTGTGTTTTTGGTGTTTTTCTTATTTAGGTTTTTTATGGTAATCCTTGTTCTTGAGGCACACCCTCAAAATTGTGTCCTTGGCTTTTAGCCAAACAGAGTCCCAAAACAAGTCTTGCTACTCGCAAGACGGGGGTACCTGCAAATCAAAGATTATCTTTTCACTTTTATACCTTTTTTTTATCTTTTTACTAAGAAGGAAGCTAACAGATAGAAAGTAAATATAGTAGCTATAGATATATATTTATATGTAGTATATATATAAAGGGGTGGGGGTGGAGGTGACGATGGAGTGTAGCACTATGTCGAGTCAGTTGACGTCTAGAGAGACGCAACCAACACGACTATGTGCCGCGTGGAGTGTGGATGGAGGATGGATGATGTATGGGACCACGCTTTTTTTGTATGCGTGTATCAGGGAATATCAGCAACTGGTGCAGAAATCCCCGTGATACAGCGTATAGTAAATAACGTGAAAATATATGTACATATGTATGTATATGAGTAAATATATCTATATGTATATAAATGTATAAGTATATATGTATAGATATATATAGATATATATGTATTATATATATATATATAGGTGTATATGTATATATATATATGTATGTATATATGTATATAGCTATGTATATATGTATATAAGTATATATATATAATACTATATAGATGTATATATATATATATGTATATAAGTATATATGTATCTAGATATATATATATGTGTGTATATATATAAGTATATAGATATGTATATATATATATGTATATAAGTATATATGTATATATATATAAGTATATGTATAAGTATATAGATATATATATACGTGTATATATATATATATAGATATATTATATATATGTGTGTGTATACATAAATATATAGATATACTATGTATATAAGTATATATATATATATAAGTATATGTATAAGTATATAGATATATATAAGTAGATATATATATATATATATATATTATATATATATGTATATATATTATATATATATGTATGTATACATAACTATAGATATTACTATGTATATAAGTGTATATATATATATATATATATATATATATATATGTATGTATATATTATATATAGATGTATATAAGTATATATATGTTACTATATATAACTATACGTATAGTGTAAGTGTGTGTGTGGGTGTGTGTGTGTGTCGGTGAAGATGTGTGTGTGTTGGTGTAGTGTGTGTCTGTGAGTGAGTGAAAAAGAGAGAGAATACGTGAGAGAGAGAGAGCGGGAGAGAGAGAGAATACGTAAGAGAGAGAGAGCGGGCTGGAGAGATCAGCAGAGAGAGAGCGGGCTGGAGAGATCAGCAGAGAGAGAGAGCGGGCTGGAGAGATCGAGAGCGCGGACAATGGCAGCGAGTTAAGTCGTCTGCTCGCGGCGGCAGACGTCTGACGCCGCGTCGTCTGAAGGCGGAGGCAGACGTCTGAAGACGGCGGGTGCGGGCGCGCCTTCGCGCAGGGTTCTGCAGGCCTGCGCGAAGTCGACGAGCGGGCGATGGCGCGGAGGAGCGAGCGTGGAGGAGGTCTGCAGGTGGTCGCGGAGGGTCGCGGAGGGGGGCAGGGGTCGGCGTGAGGCCGTAGCCGGCCGCTGCAGTGCGCACGGCGGTGGGCTACGGGTGCAACTGCGAGGCGGACAGAACGGAGACGGAGGCGGGGAACGCCCTGCAGACGCGCGCGAAGGCAGTGAGCGACTGCGGGGACAGTCGCGGAGGGGCGGGAGGACTTGCTGCTGCTGCTGCTGCCGTGGCTTCAAGCTTCGAAGCTTGGAGCGGCGGCAATGGCGTTAAAGAGAAAAAATGAAGCGAGGGAATGCACCACGCCCACCGGCTCGTCGAAGAGCTGGGCGGTGGTGCTCCCACTGTGGTGGTGTGCACCATAGTGGGTTCTCCTGCTCGCCGGGTGCCTCCTCGACGGAGGGCCGATGTATGGGAGGGGAAAGCGGTGGAGAAGATGGCTGCGGGTTTTTTCAGCAGCTGCAGCAGCTACGTCACGAGGATGAAGCTGCAGCTACTTATAGAGGAGGGGAGAGTGGTGTGTCGGCTGCAGCAGGGAGAGGGTGTGCGAGTTGCAGCTATAGGGAGCGGCGTTGGCAGGGAGAAGTGACGGGAAGAAGTGCTGCGGGCTGCTGCATGCAGCTGCGGGAAGAGTGCAGCCGCGGGAAGGAGAGAAAAGAAGAAATCAAGAGGAAAAATAAAAAGAGGGTGATTTTGGAAGGAGGCACTTGAAGAAAAATGTAACTATGCAGGCGATTGTTTCACTCCTCTTCCTCTCTTGATTAAATGCATGCATGCAAGTGTTTTTACAAATGCGATTATAGGATCCTATTATGCAATGTTAATGCTAGAAAATAGCACAAGAAGGCGTTATTACAGGCGTGTTTTGAGGTGCAAGCATATACCCCCATGCCTATCTTTTGCTAGTCCCTAGCAAAATAGTATTTAGAAATGATCTTAAGCTGAAGATTTTCTTCAGAGGTGATACAGGTGTGTTTATTATGGAATATTGTGAGAACCAATTGTAGAGAAGATTACCAGTACTTTAAGTCTTACATGACAAAGATCATCTCTCAACTAACCAGGACTCTTGATATTTAAACCCTAAATACGATTTCCAAGACCCAGGAGGTTTTGCCGTACTCGAGAGCTCAAGAGGTTATGGGTGTGCATAGTGAAGGATCAAGACTGACCAGATGAACCTTAAGACTCACTCCCAGGGTTTCACGAATTTTTAAGTACAAGTTGGTCCCAGTTTCAGCTCGTGTTTTTGGATTGACCCTTAAGATGATTACGGAAAACTCAACTCCCATTTTCTGATATTTTTTTGTGGCTCACCGAAAAACAAAGTATGCAGACATTTATGAGATATACTGACTCTTTTAAAACATCTCTCTTTTTTTTTTTTTTTTTTTTTTTTGAAACACGTGTCAGTATATCTCTTACAACACATTTTGAAGGAGCACACTTATTTTTCTTTTTGGTGGGAGAGTTTCTTTTTGGTGGAAAGAGTCATTCCTAAACACAAGACTAAATGCTGGGATAAAAAGTCTACCTGCACGCACAGGTAAGGACTCCACCTTCCCTAATGAACACTAGGGTTGGATCTTATGTTCATCTGGTCTTTCCTGATATGTGTAGTGTGAACCAAATTTACTTAAGCTCTCAAGAAAAAGCAAACCAACGGATCCTGTACTGGTGTCTCAGGTACAAGAATACGTCCTTAGTTAAGAGAGATTTTGATCTATTTCGTCAATACTTTAAGTGAATTAAGCCGAGCCTGAGCGAATCAAGCTTCTGTGGCCTGGAAATTCTTCAAAACAGAGGTTGAATATCCATAAACACTTATTGAATTTTTTTTTTTTTCAGCTTTCAAATCATTACTAAACACCATTTATTATTAATATATATTTTTTTTTCTTTTCTTTTTTTTTTTTTTTTTTGCATATTTATAAATAGGTGGGAACTGTATAATACCATAACATACCCGGATCATATGGATGCCTATCCACCCCCCCATGCCAAACAATGCTATGTCCTCATATGCATGCAGGGAAAGGCAGAGGAAGGATGGAAGATCGGGTAACAAGAGCTGAGGTTCAGGGTATAGATCAGGGTGGAAGGGTGGGTGGATGGTGGGTGGTGAAGAGAAAAGTGAAGTGATTGCGATAGAGGTGTGAAAAGTGATGGTGGATGGTGAGTGCTGTTAGGGTGCCTCCCAACAAGCGCTGAATTTAATGTCCCCAGCTGGACTCAGAATGAGGCAAAGAATTAGTTACCCTCCAGCAGGGCAACGGTTTCTCCAACGGGGGCAGGTTCATGAGTCAGATAGGGTTTCAAACGCTGCCCGTTGACCGTAAATTTACGCCCAGATTTGGGATCTTCGATTTCGACGGCCCCATTGGGGAATGGTCTTGAGACCAGAAAAGGACCAGTCCATTTGGACTTTAATTTCCCAGGAAAGAATTTGAGTCGGGCATTATAGAGCCAAACTTGCTGAGATGGCTCAAATTCCTTCCGCCGAACATGGCTGTCATGAAAAGCCTTAGTGCGTTGTTTAAAGGTTAGAGCAGAATCATAGGCTTCACGACGGAGCTCTTCCAGCTCTTGGAGTTGGAGTTTCCTTTCTCGTTCACACAAGTCTGGGTCGAGGTTACATTGGCGAACCGCCCAATAAGCGCGGTGCTCCAACTCCACAGGCAAATGACAAGGCTTCCCATAAACGATTCTATATGGAGACATACCAAGGGGAGCCTTGAAGGCGGTCCGATACGCCCAAAGTGCGTCAGTCAGCTTGTCGGACCAATCCTTACGGTCAGGCCGAACCATTTTCTGGAGAATCTGCTTGATTTGCCGGTTCGACACTTCCGCCTGGCCGTTCGTCTGAGGATGATACGGGGATGCGATACGATGGTGGACTCCGTACCTCCTCAGAAGTGCCCGAAAAGAAGCATGGGTAAAGTGGCTTCCTCCATCCGAGATAATGGCCCGAGGGATCCCAAAACGTGCAAAGATATGGTCTTTGACGAATCGGGTGGAGATAACATGGTCAGCACGGCGCGCGGGAATAGCCTCGATCCATTTTGAAACATAGTCGACGGCCACGAGGATGAATTCGAAGCCGTTGGATGGAGGAAAGGGACCCATGAAGTCAATTCCCCAGATGTCGAAGATTTCCGCAGCTAGGATGTGTTGCAATGGCATCATGTCACGACGTGCCATTGACCCTAATGACTGGCACCTAGTGCAATGTTTGGCATAAGTGTGCGCGTCCTGGTGAAGGGAGGGCCAAAAGAAACCGCATTGCAACACCTTGGCTGCAGTTTTCCTCCCAGAGAAATGGCCTCCACAGGCCTGATCGTGGCAGAAGGATAGCACACTGGGGAACTCACTGTCAGGAATACAGCGACGGATGATTTGATCAGCACCTATCCGAAAAAGAAGTGGATTATCCCAGAAATAATACTTTACTTCTGCCATGAGACGCTCGCGCTGGTTTTTAGGCCAGCCACGTGGAAGAGATCCAGAAGCAAGGTAATTGGCAATGTCGGCATACCACGGTCCACTTGCCACATTTATTGCCAATAGGTGCTCATCAGGAAAAACTTCATTAATTGGCAGAGTAAGTCCAATATGGTCAGGGTCCAGTCTGGAAAGGTGATCAGCCACAACATTCTGGGCTCCGACCTTATCACGAATCTCAATGTCAAATTCCTGGAGCAGAAGGATCCAACGAATCAGTCTAGGCTTGGCATCCTTCTTGTGCATGAGATGGCGAATGGCCGCGTGATCAGTGAAAACAATAACGTGAGAGCCTAGAAGGTAAGAACGGAATTTCTCCAGCCCAAAGACGACTGCCAGTAGTTCCTTTTCAGTGGTAGTATAATTACGTTGGGCCTCGTCCAACGTCTTACTGGCGTAGTATACCACGAAGGGGTGTCTATCGCGTCTTTGTCCCAGGATGGCTCCGACTGCAAGGTCTGAAGCGTCACACATAAGTTCAAAGTCGAGGGACCAATCAGGCGGCTGGAGAACAGGGGCCTTGGTGACAGCATTACGCAGCTGCGTGAATGCTTGTATACAGTCAGGGCCCATGTCGAAGGGCACGTCGGTTGATAGGAGATGAGTTAAGGGTCGAGAAATTTTGGAGAAGTCTTTGATGAATCTCCTATAGAAACCGACGTGTCCCAAGAAGGAGCGGATTTGTTTGACAGAACCAGGCACAGGTAAATCAGCAATGATATCGAGCTTAGCTCTGTCAACCTCGATACCCCTATCGGAGATGATATGTCCAAGAACAATTCCCTCGTGCACCATAAAATGACTTTTTTCCCAGGAAAGCACGAGGTTTACATCAATACATCTAAGGATGCGAGTCAGGTTGGCAAGACATTCGTCGAAAGATGGTCCAAAGACTGAAAAGTCATCCATGAAGACCTCGAGAAAGTCACCCACCATGTCATGAAATATCGCCAGCATGCATCTCTGGAAAGTTGCTGGCGCGTTACAAAGTCCGAACGGCATCCTTCTAAAGGTGAAGGTGCCGAAAGGGCAGGTAAAAGTGGTTTTCTCTTGGTCTCGGGGGTCTATTGCCACCTGGTTATATCCTGAGAATCCATCCAAGAAGCAGAAAAATTTATTTCCCGCTAACCGCTCCAGGATTTGGTCAATAAATGGTAGCGGGAAGTGATCTTTCTTGGTTGCTGCATTGAGTTTCCTATAATCTACACACACTCTCCAAGATGTAGGAGTGCGTGTAGGGATGGATTCGCCCCTGTCATTGACACGGATGGTGAGTCCTGCCTTTTTGGGCACAACGTGAATCGGACTCACCCAGGGGCTATCGCTGATCGGGTAGATTATACCCGCATCCAGCCACTTAATGATTTCATTCTTAACGACCTCCCGCATGTTAGGGTTGAGACGTCGCTGCATCTCGCGAGAAGGTCGAGCCTCCTCCTCCGTATATATACGATGAGTGCAGTAGGAGGGACTAATACCAGATAAGTCTGATAAAGACCATCCAATAGCTGCCTTGTGTTCTAGGAGGACCTTAGTTAGTTTGCACTTCTGCTCCATGGTTAATTTTGAACTGATGATTACAGGGAGCGTTTCATTTGGTCCCAGGAAAACATACTTGAGTGTATTAGGCAGCACTTTTAGCTCGGGAGTGGATGGGGAAGGATCTGGCATTTCTTGGGACGAGAGTGTCCCAGACGGGTAGGAGAACAAGTTAGGAGGAAGAAACTGGCCTTCAGATTGGCCAAGAAGAGGGGCTTCTTGGATAGATGGATCCAAAAATGAATAGCCCCAGTGAGAAGTATATGGGCTCAAGGTCCCAGTGTGGATTTGTAAATCCGCCTGATTTGGCGGGGAAGAAAGGGCAATTCGGTCTTCATGAGTATGGACCGACAGTGAGTAGCCTGGATATGACTCAGACCACGAGGTATGGGAAGCGGAGAAAACCTCGTCAGAAGTCTGGCCAGGAGAAGGTACTGGACAAGGGAGGGATTGGGGAACGTCACAGTATGCGTTGGTCAGGCAGTTATCAGTGTTTATAGGTAATCCGCAGCAGTCCGAATAGGTCCCAATTAGTCCGATACACGTGCTGACGGCCATGTCCTCGTCAGACGTGTCATCCTCAATGCAATCGCAATCAAAGTTCTTGGCTGCCTTGAATATGTTAAGCTTGAGCTTCTCAGATCCAACGGCAATCTCAATACAGCCCGACTCGCAGTCGATGTGGGCGCGGGCTGTGGCCAAGAAAGGTCGACCGAGGATGATCGGACAATCAGAAAGTGAACTAGGAACTTCCATATCTAAAACAAGAAAGTCAACAGGAAAATAGAGACTGTTGACCCTAACCACCACGTCTTCCACCACACCCTTCGGGATTTTGACAGAACGATCTGCCAACTGTAACGTGACAGGGGTGGGTTTCAGATTTCCCAAGGAAAATTTTTTGAGCATGATGGTCGGTATGAGATTGATGGAAGATCCTAGATCAAGCAAGGCACGGTTAAAACTGCAGCCTTGGATGCTACAGGAAATCAGTGGTGTGCCCGGATCTTTCTGCTTCGGTGGTAAGTTTGACAGTATAGCACAACTCGCATGAGGCGAGAGAACCACCGGATTCTTAGTCTTCTTTGACTGTCGCCTGGGTGTTGTGTAGTCTTTGAAAAATCGAGCGACAGTAGGTATGTGGTCGATTGCCTCGAGCAGGGGTACCTTGATTTCTACATCCCTGAACAAATTACGTAGTTTGTCAAAGGCCTGCGTATTTTTCTTTTTGCCTTTTGGCTCCCTTAGTAGAGCCTCAGGGAATGGGATTGATTCTGGCACAAGTTTTGGTGCATCATCCTCTCGCGAATGCGGTATGCATCCCGAATGAGAGGGCGAAGAAGAAGATGGGCCAAGATCAGGTCGAGGCGGATCGACGGTCTGCTTACCGCTCCTCGTAGTGATAGCATTGGACGATGCGGGTCCAGTGGGATCATACGGTGGAGGAGGGTTTGCAATGGGGATATAAGAGTGTGGTGCTGCAGCAGGATTAGCCTGAAATCCCGGTGGAATGCTCGGAGCTTGTAGAACTTGATTAACCTGTCCCTGAGAAGGTCGTACCTGTGGTTGAGAACCACGGGGCACGAAACTTCGCGGGTTTGGAACAGGTTGGGCGGGAAGAGTGCCCTGAGATCGAGTCGCCATGCGTAGTTGACTGATCTCGGCGTTCTGCTGCGCCAATTGGTGCTGAAGAGAGGTCATGTTCTCTTCATGGCGCTTTGACATTTCCGTCATCATTCGCATCAATTTGTCAAGAGGGCTTGATGCGTGTTCAGTTTGTGGTACGCAAGGGCCTGATGGCGGATTTGCCATAGGATTAAACTGGACCCTTGGGATGACGGGTGCGGACGGTCGCATTGGTCCACACGCGGGGTTTTGGCGCTGCGGGTTGTTGGACCATGCGAAGTTCGGATGATTACGCCACCCTGGGTTATAAGTGGCAGAGAACGGGTTGTTCCCCAGGGCGCAAGCATCTTCTATGCCAGAAGACGCGTCCGCATGTAGATATGCGTCTGAGCATACGGAGGCTTGGTCCTCCGTGTCGAAATACTGGCTCGCAGAAACCAGTTCCACATGACTTACCGAGTCGCTTGGCGCGACACTCGGTAAGGAAGGTCTAACGGGGTTTCTCGGGATAAGCCTGGTATTAGAAGAACTTGGATTGTGACGAAGTGGTGAAGAGGTGGTGTTTGCCATAGATCGGGCGGGGTTGGCCAGAAGCTTGTCCAGCTTCTTGTGCACGACGGAGACTTCATCCAGTTTTTGTGCAATAAGGCTTAGATCAGTGGATGAATGGGAGGGTCCCGTGTCAACTTCGTGGACATTTCGGGGCTGGCTGGTAAGATTAAAGGCGACAATGGAAGCATTGTTCATCGAGTTTTCACTCATGTTTTCAAACAGCTCGAATGCTCCATTCTCGTCCTTATTCATAAAGTTCCCTCCGCAGGAAGCGTCTGCAATCTGCTTCAAAGTCTCATTTAGCCCATAGTAGAAAATCTGGGCTATATGCCACTTAGGCAGACCGTGGTGCAGACACTTCCTGAGGAGGTCGTTATACCTCTCCCATGCCTCATGAAATTGTTCGCCGTTTTGTTGCGTAAATGAAGTGATAGCACGGCGAAGCGCATTGGTCCGCCCGATTGGGAAGAACTTCTTGAGAAACGCTGTTCGCATTTCTTCCCAAGAGTGGATGGTTCTCCCAAGGGTGCGTAACCATTGCGACGCTTTATCCCGTAATGAAAATGGGAACATCTTCATGAGGACTATAGATAACCCGACATTTCTTGGTTTAACGGTTTCAGCAAGTTGGGTTAGGTCTTCCAAGTGGAGAAATGGGTCTTCACTTGCAAGACCATGAAAGTGAAAATTGATTAGGCCAATTATGTTTGGTTTTAATTCAAAGTCATCCCCGCCCATGGGGACCCGAATTTGTCCTATGGTCTCTGTAGCAGCGGGATTCTGATAAGAGCTAAGAGACCTAGGCTCCTCCCGTTCGGGAGGGTTCTGCATTTCCTCCAATGTTTCCCGAATGGCTTCGATTTGCTCATTATACATTTCCATTTGGGCTTGGAGGCGGGTTATGGGATCTAAGGCTCCACCACCTGGTGGGTTCTGAGGGCGGTTTCCTCCCTCGGGATTTGGGGGTGGGCGTGCAGCCATGTTTGTGGAGGAGGAGGACGATTCGACTTGTTTTCTAGATTTATCAATCAATTCAAATAGTTCGGGGTTTTGTGACCTCCTCCCAAACATGCACTACCGCAGGAAGAATTGGGGAGATGAGAAGGGAAAAGGGATGAGAGAAATGACACCGCAAAGGTACACTTGATTACAAATCAATACAGTCAAGTTCCTAACCTCTACAGTGTGCCCTTAGACCTAAAGATCTAAGTTACCTACTATCACGAACTACGGAACCGAATGCGAGCACCGCGGAACCACCGGGCCAGATTGAAAGGCCGTTTGCCCCAGTCTTAGACACCCGATAGCACGCGGGAACTCTCACCAGCACGTAGTCGCTACACACAGGTAGTTAGACCTCCAATCCTTAGTAAGGGTCAAGTTACTACCAGTTTTAATTAGAGGCTTAGGGTCAAGTGCTTTTGGAATGTGAAGGGCGTTGTTTACGGGTAATGCCCAAGTGATTGATTTTAAGAGTGTGTAAGAACAAGCATGCAACGGGGAAATCTCCCCGAATTGAAGTTTTTATTGGCGAATGGTTTTTAGAGTTCAGCCTTAAGTAGTATGAATTTTAGGGTTTTGCTGAATTACCAATTCAACCAATCTCCGGGTTTTTGCAAAAATACAGGTTTTCCTTCTAAAACCCAAGAAACCCTTCTTCAATTATCAGTTAGTTAAT
The DNA here is from genome assembly GCA_037157565.1 of Thalassia testudinum. Lineage (NCBI taxonomy): Eukaryota > Viridiplantae > Streptophyta > Magnoliopsida > Alismatales > Hydrocharitaceae > Thalassia > Thalassia testudinum. The sequence goes on from JAZHRO010000056.1 coordinate 1,780,193, forward strand.
GCATGCTAAAATGCAATGGGCTACCCTAAATGGAGATTTCTAAGTGTGGATGCACGAATCAGTTTTATATCAATGTGACAGGGAGCCAAAGCACTTCAATTCAAGTGCTCCCAATCACTAGAAATGATTTCCCCACACAAGGCTTCAACCAAAAGATAAAGAAAATAAAATTGTTGGGGTTGAAGTATTCAGGATCGAATCACAGGCAAGTTTGAAAAGTCGTGGTGGGGTTGGAATCAACTCAATTCCAAGTCTCCCCACCAAAAATGTGATCCTGAATTAAAGATAAGTGAGGCAAAAGAGGGATACAAGCAATCTTTTTCTTTGCCTCAAAGAATACTTCCCACGGCGAAAAATCTAAGAATCACGATTCTCGGATTTTCTCTATGCGAAGTAAGGCGGGAAATCCCAGGACAGTGGGAGTGAAGACAACCAATCAATCAAGTGAATTTTAATCCACTTGCCCTCAAGAAATCCCAAGAACTTTTTCTAGTTTTTAGTTTTTAAATTTTTTTTTTTTTTTATTGTGGTGGCAAGTTAACCCTAATTTGATGAGAAAAGAAAACCTACTTGTTCGGCAACGTGTGCGAAGCTCCAATGCGATGTCGACGTCTTCACGCTCTCGTTCCCACCTTGGATCTGCTCACGTCCTCGACTTCGTCAGCCTTCTTCTCCTTCCACCAGGTTCACCTGCACACCAAAAAAACAACAATACCCGTGAAGAGAGAAGAGACAAATTTAAAGGAATTGGATAGAAACTTACTCGAAAGCGCACCTCCCCGGCAGCGGCGCCAGAAAAGTCATGATGGGTCGGCCTGGATAGGTTGTTAATATGATGTTTTTATCGTTGAAATATGTATAGTGGTTAACCTAATTCAGACCTAACCATCTCTTTACAAAATTTTTAACCTGGCCTAATTGATTTTATCTTGTCACTTTTAGGCCCAGGGTCGAACTCAGGGAAGTGGGGTTAAAGTCGAGTTTCTACGTTTTCCTTAAAACACGTCTCTTCCGTTCGTTTATTGTGTTTTTGGTGTTTTTCTTATTTAGGTTTTTTATGGTAATCCTTGTTCTTGAGGCACACCCTCAAAATTGTGTCCTTGGCTTTTAGCCAAACAGAGTCCCAAAACAAGTCTTGCTACTCGCAAGACGGGGTACCTGCAAATCAAAGATTATCTTTTCACTTTTATACCTTTTTTTTATCTTTTTACTAAGAAGGAAGCTAACAGATAGAAAGTAAATATAGTAGCTATAGATATATATTTATATGTAGTATATATATAAAGGGGTGGGGGTGGAGGTGACGATGGAGTGTAGCACTATGTCGAGTCAGTTGACGTCTAGAGAGACGCAACCAACACGACTATGTGCCGCGTGGAGTGTGGATGGAGGATGGATGATGTATGGGACCACGCTTTTTTTGTACGCGTGTATCAGGGAATATCAGCAACTGGTGCAGAAATCCCCGTGATACAGCGTATAGTAAATAACGTGAAAATATATGTACATATGTATGTATATGAGTAAATATATCTATATGTATATAAATGTATAAGTATATATGTATAGATATATATAGATATATATGTATTATATATATATATATATAGGTGTATATGTATATATATATATGTATGTATATATGTATATAGCTATGTATATATGTATATAAGTATATATATATAATACTATATAGATGTATATATATATATATGTATATAAGTATATATGTATCTAGATATATATATATGTGTGTATATATATAAGTATATAGATATGTATATATATATATATGTATATAAGTATATATGTATATATATATAAGTATATGTATAAGTATATAGATATATATATACGTGTATATATATATATATAGATATATTATATATATGTGTGTGTATACATAAATATATAGATATACTATGTATATAAGTATATATATATATATATAAGTATATGTATAAGTATATAGATATATATAAGTAGATATATATATATATATATATTATATATATATGTATATATATTATATATATATGTATGTATACATAACTATAGATATTACTATGTATATAAGTGTATATATATATATATATATATATATATATATATATATATATATATATATATATATATATATATATATATATATGTATGTATATATTATATATAGATGTATATAAGTATATATATGTTACTATATATAACTATACGTATAGTGTAAGTGTGTGTGTGGGTGTGTGTGTGTGTCGGTGAAGATGTGTGTGTGTTGGTGTAGTGTGTGTCTGTGAGTGAGTGAAAAAGAGAGAGAATACGTGAGAGAGAGAGAGCGGGAGAGAGAGAGAATACGTGAGAGAGAGAGAGCGGGCTGGAGAGATCGAGAGCGCGGACAATGGCAGCGAGTTAAGTCGTCTGCTCGCGGCGGCGGACGTCTGACGCCGCGTCGTCTGAAGGCGGAGGCAGACGTCTGAAGACGGCGGGTGCGGGCACGCCTTCGCGCAGGGTTCTGCAGGCCTGCGCGAAGTCGACGAGCGGGCGATGGCGCGGAGGAGCGAGCGTGGAGGAGGTATGCAGGTGGTCGCGGAGGGTCGCGGAGGGGGGCAGGGGTCGGCGTGAGGCCGTAGCCGGCCGCTGCAGTGCGCGCGGCGGCGGGCTACGGGTGCAACTGCGAGGCGGACAGAACGGAGACGGAGGCGGGGAGCGCCCTGCAGACGCGCGCGGAGGCGGTGAGCGACTGCGGGGACGGTCGCGGAGGGGCGGGAGGACTTGCTGCTGCTACTGCTGGGCTGCTGCTGGGCTGCTGCTGCCGTGGCTTCAAGCTTCGAAGCTTGGAGCGGCGGCAATGGCGTTAAAGAGAAAAAATGAAGCGAGGGAATGCACCACGCCCACCGGCTCGTCGAAGAGCTGGGCGGTGGTGCTCCCACTGTGGTGGTGTGCACCACAGTGGGTTCTCCTGCTCGCCGGGTGCCTCCTCGACGGAGGGCCGACGTATGGGAGGGGAAAGCGGTGGAGAAGATGGCTGCGGGTTTTTTCAGCAGCTGCAGCAGCTACGTCGCGAGGATGAAGCTGCAGCTACTTATAGAGGAGGGGAGAGTGGTGTGTCGGCTGCAGCAGGGAGAGGGTGTGCGAGTTGCAGCTATAGGGAGCGGCGTTGGCAGGGAGAAGTGACGGGAAGAAGTGCTGCGGGCTGCTGCATGCAGCTGCGGTGCATGCAGCTGCGGGAAGAGTGCAGCCGCAGGAAGGAGAGAAAAGAAGAAATCAAGAGGAAAAATAAAAAGAGGGTGATTTTGCAAGGAGGCACTTGAAGAAAAATGTAACTATGCAGGCGATTGTTTCACTCCTCTTCCTCTCTTGATTAAATGCATGCATGCAAGTGTTTTTACAAATGCGATTACAGGATCCTATTATGCAATGTTAATGCTAGAAAATAGCACAAGAAGGCGTTATTACAGGCGTGTTTTGAGGTGCAAACATTGCTCAAGTCCAATCTTGGGATGATTCTCAGGATGAACCCCCTTCAAGAGATCCAATGTCAGAACCCATTCAATCACCTATAGGAGGGACATGTTTTATGAGACCTGGGAGGATAAGGTTGGTTTTGAGCAACCAATTAAGGACGAACCGGTTTCTTTACCCAAGATCCCCAAACCAGGGTACGAAGAAAAATGTCTCTGCAAACCAAGGGAGTATATATAATCACGAGCCATATATTTATGAGGATCAAGAATTCTTTGATGCTGAGGATGAAGGATCCATAAGTGAAGTCTCACTAGAATTAATCAAGTTTGAGGAGAATCTTAGTGAGACGGACCCCATAGAGCATAATGAAAACTCTATTTTTGAAATCACTGAGTCTAAGTAAATCCTGATTCAACCATAATTTTTGGACTTAGAAAATTTAGATGGAGTCATTAATACTCTGAAGGTCCTGGAAATAGAAACCTTGCCTTTAGAGGATAGGAGCCTGGAAAAGAAAATCTGGGAAGATAATTCCAGGGAAGACAAAAGTTTGGATCTTAGGGTTCCTATATGCCTTGTGCCACCAACTTTTTACCAAGACTCTTATGATATTTATGATTCTGAGGACATGAAACCCAATTGCAAACGAATGGATTATTATGTTGAGCCGAATTCAAAGTGGACAAACACATATATTGGTTTACACCTAACCTTTGTCTGAAATTATAGACTTGGGTTACATGCTCCAAAACCATAGACCCAACCCCATAAATAAAAAGATCCTTGGTTATGGGTAATTTTCATTCATAACCTTAGAATCACCCGACCCTACGGCATGGGTCTGCACCATGATTTGGTCCACACTTGTGGACACACTTTCACGAGTCCAGAAGTCAATCTTCTTACTCTAATTTTGACCCAACAATCAGAGTCCTTAATTTCTTCTCTCTGTTTGCAAACTGTGCATAGTTGAAGGCACTAAACTCAACAACTTTCTATAGTCTATTTTTACTCGAAGCTGACGGGAATTGTCATAAAATTTAGGTGTTATCTTCTTAATTCCACTCCTATTCATGCCTTTATTATACAATGAGAGCATTGCATTAGCTAATCATGGAGGGGTGGATAAACTTATTTCTGAATTATTTTGCTAGCCCCAAAGAATTTTTGCCATTTATTTTCCATTTACTTTTATATAAAAAAAATAAAATTACAAAAAGACCAAACAAATTAAAGAATTAGGAAAAGTGAACTTAGGCATTAGAAGTTTTTAACTTTAGGAAAGAATACAGTAGGATCTAAACACTTAGACTCTTCATGTCTACAAGCTAATTTACCTGAATATCCACTAAAATGTGAACATGTTTCTTTAGTCCTTGCCAATTTAGAATATGTTATAATTGGTTATATAAGTTAAGGTGATAAGTACATGACTTATCAACCTATCCTCTGATTTGAGGGAACATAAAGTCTAAGCATCTACACACTTTTTGCACTGACCTATTTTTCAGGCGATCTTAATGAAAATTAGGTAGCCAATAAATGTATTAGAGTGGTATGGATGGCACATTGCTATGAGTAGCCACTCATAGCCAAGTGTCCAAAGCCCAGCCACGTGACCTAACTTCTTTGGCTATTGCCTTTAGGTACATCTTAGATCAGGGAAACTACCTGCTTAGAAAAAGAAGAAAAAAAATAGAAAAACACGTCCAAAAAGAAAAGAAAAAAAAAGAGAAAAAATAGAAAAAGAATAAGAAGCCACACTTCACCACACGGGTATGGCTGGCAAGTTGCCGTAGATAACCCCCTATTGCCGTTTATCTAGAGCTCAACCCTAAAAATTGCACAAATAAATTCCTAAAACTTAGGAGAAGTAGGGAAGTAGAATAAACTCGGGGAGATATACACTGGGTTCACCCTTGTGTTGACCCCACCAAAAATAAAAGCAGAGAGAAAGCTACTAATCAGAAAGATAAACCTTTAGGCAAAAATTTTTCATGTAGGATTGCCTAGGGTTTGTAAATACCTAAGGTCTGTTTTGATTGCCATTTAATGAGTCAATCACTTCCACACAACAAGATGCTTAGTACTTAGAGTCCTCTCAAGTCTTGGGTAGGTTGGGTAGCCGTAGAAAGCTACCCTAAAACTTTAAACATAAAAAAAGTCAAAAAAAATTAGAAAAGAAGAAAAAGAAAAAATATATATCTTCTCTTTTATGTACACAATAAGGCAAGGACTTAGGCGATCTGCATTTTGGCAAACACCTAGGGTATTGCTGAGTCTTAGCAATTTAGGTCCTTAGTATAAATTTCTTGCTATCAATAAACAATTTGTGCCTAAGTAATCAAATCCTATCCTACCTTTATAAATAGCAGTTAGGTTAGTTTTGCTAGGGACTAGTAAAAGATAGGCATAGGGGTGTGATAAGTGTACATTAGTTCTTTATAAAATGCCTATTCTGATAAATAATGCAATTTAAGTGATAGCATTGTAAATAATGCATAACATCCATCATCTTGCATTTAGATAAATTCCTGTAAATTGTACATTAATTTTCTTATTCTGATGGCCAGGGCACAAGGTGACGACATCTGAGCTTCAAACAATAAATCCAACCATACGAATGGAATCAGGGCAACAATCGCAGTCCAACAACATGAAAATAACCTCGATTGTACTTCTGTAGCATCCGCTACAAGGAAAAGAAGATGAATGGTTGTGATGATGCCACGTGGTATCATCTAAGCCTCCCACCACCACCCGCATCTCTCCCCCTCACCCATGTTCTCTTTATCAAGCCTCCACTAGCCATCATAGAATGCAATCGTGCCCCACCATGCAATTTCAACCGTCAGATCTCTATTCAACGATTGAAATGAAGTCACATCGCCAGCCCTCTTCTTGAAGAGAAGGCTACGTTGGATTTCCATCCAACGGTCACAATCGAACCATAGCCTAGCAATGCCCGCACACCCCTCGCAAACATGAGATGCGGGGTCAACCCGCAATTCACGAGTGGAGGCACAATTTAATCCTATCGTGCGATGAGGAACGAAGGGGGGAGATGGAGCCACATCATCGAGGAGGTATTCTCAGCAACTGAGGTGCGCGGTCCTTACGCAACTAACACCATCGATCTGCGATCAAGCTGCAAAGAAGACGACACTGTTGATGCAAGGGCACCACGATTGTTAATTTTGATGATAACAAAACACTTATTTAACATTTACAATTTGAGTTTATAAGTTTCAGGATATTTGCAAATGGATGCAAGTGCAAAGGAACTCAAGCTCGCGTCCATGGTGGATTGGACGAGCTTGATAGAGGAGAAGGAGCTTCGCGTGGAGTGAGAGCTTGAAGATAAGAAGAATAGGATAGATTTCCTTGTCTTGTATTCTGCACTTTGATTTTGTATCTTTGTTCTTTGCTCTTTATTTTTTTTAGATTATATGTTAAAGAGCATCAAAGTAACAAGACAATATCCCTAGGAACACTTACTCAACCCTAGGAAACTTAGACAAACTCTTAGAGAACATAGAAAATGAAAATAGGTTTCAAATAGCCTGATCAAACATCCAATCTAGACATCAGATGTCGGAGCTTAGACTTTAAGACATCTGACTGTTTGATCAAACATCTAAACACTTAGGCTAGACTTAGTGCTCTCTATCTATTGATTTCGAACAGCCAGCCCTTAGTCCAATCATCTTAGAAGACGTTTGAGGACCTTGCCAGACATCCAACTAGAGGGCCATTGGCTTGTCAGACTTAATCATTATGGATCAACCCTTAATCTAATTAACATTTATTTTCAAGCATCCCTAGAGAACCCTAGACATCTGATAAGTTGAAGTTAGGCTAAGATCTAACCCTAATTACTTCCTTCAGACCTTAGAGTCATTTGAGCCTCAGGAAATCCATTCCCACAATTAGTTTTGTTTTCAAACGTCTAGACATATTGCCAGATGCCCAACCTATCATCTAAGCAACTTAGCCTAGAACCGTGTTTAGGTATAGACAAAACAGGAAGGAAACCCATCTAGAATTAGATGCCTAATTAGATTCCCAAACATCTTTAAACACCGCTTTAAACATCTGCCTTGATATAACCCAGTCCAGATCTTCCACCCTTCTAGATCAGACGACCAATCCCTAAGATCAGATGATGAGCCAGGCATCTGATAACACTATCAGAATCATTAATAGCCCTGATTCCAGCCTGATTAGCCTTGGATTTGTTTCCAACAGCTACCTAAGGCTTCCATAGCCTTCCAAAAGCTTCCTAAGCCATCTATAAATAGAGAAGGACCCTTCCTTTGTTACATACACCTTGAGAAACTATTTCCACATCTATTTGTGTCCAAAAGAAGAAGGAAATCACTTAGAAAAGTGTTGTTGCTCTCCAAGCCCTTTAGCATCCATCCGAGAGCACCGTCACGCTCCCGACTTCACTCGCACTTCACTTCCATCTCAGGGAAGTACCCGTTGCCTATAAAAGCTAAGTTCAAGATATTATTTCTTTAAGGCTCTATAGGATTTTTTCGTATTGCATTTTTGGGTATTCGCCTTGTGAATTCTCATCTCCCTCATGAGATAAAATACTCCTCGTAAAGAGGATGGGTTTGAGGTACGCTACCCTCGTTCAAAGTAGCATGGTTGTAAGAGGTTGTACTACCCTCATTTAAGTAGTACATTGGTGGATTTGATCGACTAGGTCAATCGAGAAATCCTAAGTCAAGAGGCTTAAGTGTTGGTTTTTACCCGAGTTTGGGTTTCCACCTAAAAATCTTTGTGTATCTGTGTGATTGCCTTTCTTGTCAGATTATTTATTATATTTTCGCATTTTATTTTTTATTATGCAAATCTCGCCCCCTTCTGTGAGAACCTACAGACACGTTGCGCAATCGATGCGAGCACGCGATACGCACGATTTGAGCATGCAATCTAGAGCGTTAAAGAGAGATCCAACGGTGAAGCTTCATCCTCGCCTCACCCAGTGGTGCACAGTGCAGCACACAGTTGAGGGCACTCATTGTGCACGATGCGTGAGGGTACGCAGACGTTGCACATGGCACTTACGGTGCTTGATGCACTATATGGCCGTGAAGACCCCTCCATTCACATTTAAAAACCTATCTATCCTCCCCTTTTGAGAGCTATCTCTACCTAAGCTTCCCTCTCCCATTCTAAAGATTTAGGAAGCCTCTCAAGCTCCCAAGATCCTATTCCCAAGCCCTAAGGTCCCCTATTAGGATAGAAAACCTATCCCTCTACCTACATTTCATCCTACACCTCACCCCCTTGGTAGGGTTACCTAGGGTTGTCCTCTCAACCCCATTCAGGTAGAAGATCACAACCACCTCCTCACCCCCATCCCCTTAGGTTGGCAACTCCCATCTCCTCATCCCAAATTCCTATTAGCTTTACCAAGCATTCCTCTATCTGGTTTTTTCCTACACCTCAACCCCATCGTCCTACTCTACACCCTCTTCATCCAGCCATTGCCTAGCACCATCGTCTCATTGGGCAAATTTCTTGGGATATTTCTCTTACCTCTCTCTCTCTCTTTTATTGTATTCTCTTTATTTGTAATAAAACTCTTTTTAGTTATAATATCCAATTTTGCTCTCTCTCTCTCTCTAATTGTTTTGCTTAGCTAGATTAGTGTTAAGCTACTATTCTACTTATATCAAAAACCCATAAAAATTACAAAAGGCAAAAAATACAAAAAATAAATAACCAAACGTAGTTTTGAATCAAACGTTTCCCTCCCCATGTTTGACCTGAGACTTGATGAACTCGACATTGTGTTGCAATAAAAGTAGTATTTTAAGTGTCATTGTTGTAGTATATTTGTCACAATGAAAATAGATGTCGCGTCATTTTATTTAATTACTATTTTTACTGGTTAGTTTCCAAGTCATTCATCAAGAGGCAGTCATTGATATACATCACTCTCTATGTCCAAAAATGTTCTTCTATTCCAAAAACAGTAATTTTATTTACAAAATGAATCAATTAATGAATGAATTGATCAATTATATAAACAAGAATTAATTAATTCTACCTACAATGCCTTAAACACATTTACAAATAACAGGCATCAAAAACCCGTCAAAACTACACTAAATTGGTTATGCACAACTACTCTAAGTAATACCTAAATATAGGTATAAAAATAGCTACTAAGTTATATTAGCATACTAATATCTTTAGTAACACACTCTCTACATACAATAACAGATATATATGTCAGTGTAGCCTTGGTAAAATATATACAGAACATAAAAAAAAGAAATACTTATACTAACATATATACATATATACAGTGACAAATGTAACTGTCACTAATGCCCTAAGGTTATTTTATATACATAAGAAGCTCAAACAAGAAATTACTATACTACTTTACATATACATATATACTACCTATATACGTTATTTACATATACTTACTTTCATTATTTATATACATATACTTATACTACACTATACATGTACACACACTAACACACAGACACAACACACGCACAGCACACTAAATCACTCTAACACTTAACCAAATTTTGCTCACTTCTCTCTTCTTCTCTTCTCTTCTCTCTTCTTCACTTACCAACACTTGCCAATTTTTTTTTTTCTTCTCTCCCTCACTCCGGTTTAGCTACTGTTCATTAGACCAAAGATTAGTTTTGTTTTTATCGGTGGGCCGGCCCTTTTCATGGGATACACATCACCTCATAGAGGTAGGACCAGACCACTACTAGGGGCCAACCCTAGATCAGTAAGCGTGTATTTTTGTTCGATATCAGGCCCATGAAAAGCCCAATATGGGCCCAACTACAGTGCATGGCCCCTGGTCACCACTATTCAAATATTCATGCATATGCTTAGTAACAAATCAGGAGAAAGGAGTGTAATGGTGAGGAGAGGCACCCTGCGCCATAATGACTAAGTGGCTAATGGCACCAAATCAGCTTATATCAATTCAGCCACCTTGCAATGCACGAGGTGGGACTAAGCTTAAGCTCCAAATTGGCTCTGTGCAGTGCATGCAATGCATTCTAATTTGGTAATTTTGGCCCACGATTTGAGGGCCATAATTTAATCTAAATTAAAAATAAATTACATATTTATAGAGCTCTTACATAGGGCTACATAATGGTGCAATTAATATAGAATTGTAACTTAGTTAATTATATGTAAAAATTCGTTAAAGTTAGTGGTTTATATACATTAAATTGAGGGTTAATTCCTTAACTAAAGTATAAACTAGTTAATTAAGCATGAAATTGACTTAATACAGAGATAATTTACATACTATAGTATTTATTATACATTTTAATGTATTTTAGAGACTTTATTTTAATTTATTTACATTTAAATACATGTTTAAGTTAATTATATACATATTTAAGTTATAAATATTGCATAAATAGGTTGAAAATACTTGAAATTAATTTATGTATGTGCACAGTTAAGATTACTTTAGTAACAACTTAATTTGCTAATTTATTTTATATTAAGTTAATAATTTACCTAATTAACTTAATAACTTAATTACCTACTCTAAATAGATCATTAAATTAATCTACAGGTATTATACAATATATATGGTTTAGTTAAATAAATATGTACAGTATTACAGATGATTATGGGTATATAAATAGGTATTTGTAATTACTTAGGTTTATATACATTTAAGTTAATATAAATTAATATATAATTATGCAATAAAGTTATATATACAATAAATCATTCTAAATATTTAATTAAATATATAGAGTACATTTAGAAGTTATTTATACACATTATTTACACGTTTTATAATATGTACATATAACTTAATTATAAATTATATTTACAAATATATACACACTATACAAGGTATTTTCAGGTATTTTTAGGTATTTTCTGATTTTTATAGTTTTTCTATGTATAATGAAGGTAAGAGATGAGAGAGAAAGGGTGAGGTGAGAGAGAGAGGAATTCTTTTTAGTCTTTTGAGTTAGGTTTCTTTTATTAAATTCCAAAGTATACTGAACCGTCGGCTGGTATGTTCTACCAAGTCGGGTGTTCAGATTACTTTGAAATTTGACTCATACCTAGAAAAATACCTAATCTTACTCAAGATAGGTTTATTTTATTTTTTTGTGATTTTTTTGTCATATTTATTTATATGACAAGTTAACACATAAGAGGCCTTAATGAATATGTAACCATGCAACTCAAAACCTCAAATTTAATTCCAAGGGTTGCAAATGTAGAGAAACAGTTCATACATGTTCAGAATAGCAATGGAAGGTGCTTGAGCCCAAAAATAAGATTTTCACCAAGATCTTTTATTAAACACATGGTTTGGACATATTACAAGTATAAGCTGCTGACATTTGAATTAAAGATAAACTAGACCAGATTTAAGCTCAAACATGTATACATGAATGCTTAGTCATGAAGTTATAACTATATACACAGGTCAACTTCCCATTAAACTTCAAATCCCAGTTCAATTTCCTTGAATTTCTACCTATTCAGATCTCCCAAAACCCACCCAATTGCTGCTAACAAAATTTAGCATCATAAAGCTGCTACATCTATTATTTCAACAGCACAATCAAGTGCCTAAAACATAAGCTAGATCTGATCTAAGACCTTAAGCATATCAACAGGTCAGCATCTCCTAGATTTAGGCTCTTTTAAGCTCGAAAAATTCTCAGATCACCACTGAAATCAGAATTGTCTCAAAAAATGTAGCTGCTATGCAGCACTTTAATTCACTGATTTGGGAGATTTGAGTTAGAAACACACGTTTACAAATCCATATACAAACAGATCATACTTTAAGCTCATTTTAAAAATCAAATCTGTGCATTAAAACCTTCATCAAATGCCCTTGGGATTCAAATTTCAGGTTAAATCAGGGTTGTAAAATCACATCTCAGATCTAAGGTAACTGATAAAATCTCATAAAAGATCACCTTAAAATCTTTTCCAACATCTTGAAAACTAAGGAAAACTCAAATATATCACCCAGAAATCAATAAAATCTTAACATGACCTCCATCTTACACTATAGACAGTGTAAGATGAAAATAACATGAAAACTCAACTCTCATTCATTGCAAAACATTTATGATAGATCTGAAACATATCCAAATTGACATCAATGCTCAGAAATCAAGATAAACCTAATCTAATCTCTTCCTCATGCCATAGACAGCATAAAGAGAAGAAATTAAATTAAACCATGCAAATAGTCAACAATTATTTCAGAACTTCTGTCAAAACATCTCAATTGACCAAACTCTAATTGATAAATTTAAATCCTTTAAGCTCAACTCTAAATCTCTTCAAACTGAGTATGAAGGTCATGGCTAGAGCCTCAAATCAGCAAGACTAATCATCCTTGGCTCTAACTAATAATGAAGTCATAAAAATCACATCAATATCAAATCGAGATCACATTTGAGAAATCGACAATTCATATCATTTCAAATCAGCATAAGGTCATTTATGAGTTTGTGGAATGGATGATATGACCCTTAAATAAAATTATCATCTATAACATATCTAAGAGCTGGAGAACTCTAGATCTACTAATAGTCGGATGGGTGAATCATGAAGTAAATTGTCGAGGGAAGAATGTGACAGTGATACAAAGTGGTGGGGGCGCTATATGGATATTGCAAATGAGGTGAAAACACCTCTCTGATCTAGATTGATCAGAGAGGGTGAGATAACTCTAAACTAATTTACTTCTAATCTACACTAATCCATCACAAAACTTGGCATCTAAACTACATCTAATGACCTAAACTACACTAACAGAGCCTACAATTACTCTAGAAAGCATTAGAAACCTAATCTAACAGAAGAATGGGACCTTTGAAGAAGATCTGCAGCCGATGGCTACAACGACAAATGGGGTAGGATCTTCAGAGAAGGGAAAATTCGCTAGAGGGATTCTGGGTCGCCCTAAGGTGCTGCGAAGTCCTTAGCGACGAGGAAGATCAAAGAAATGAAATTCCACTACCACAGTAGTGGAATAGATGTTGATGAGAAGGAGAACCAGAGAGGATGAAGGATCAACTCTAGAGATGTAGGTGGAGAGCTAATGCCATGTGCACGAGCTTAGGGAGGTGTTTAAGTAGGCTAAGGAGTGAATCACATCACCGTGAGGTGAGATTAGCTAGAGTTATAGTGGATAGTGGATTGGAGGTCGAGAAAAGCGTGGGATTTTTCAATCCAAAATCACACCATTGGGTAGGATCTAGGAGGAGAGGTGAGGCTACGTGCAAAGGCGTGCAAAGTTTGGAGTGAGATCGGCCATTGAATCAAAAGTACAAACAATCGACAACGCCTGTGCACCATGTTCTTCACCGTGAACAGTAGACTGCTACACCACAGGTCTGTTGGAGAATTTGCAAGTAGGCCATCATAGGAGAAGCGATAGAAAATTTGCACAGAGGCCCATAAGTAGTAAAAGGGATGGCAACGCGATCCCTCAATCTTGTTGATAGGTCCCTAGCGACTTACCAAATGGTCCTTGAGACTTTTAATGTGAATAAAATGTTAATGCATGAGGAGCTACATGTAATCTACTGAATGCAGGATCCTATTGATGTCCAAATGTGACCAAGTTTTTATTGAAGCTTAATTTAACATTTAGGAATATCACACTTTCAATTTGAACTTGTGAACCAAAATATGTGTTAAATTTGCAATTAGAACATCAAATTACATTTAGTAATAGAATATCTTTTTTTGTCACCTGATTATGTGTTTTTAACATGAATTGGATGTTTTAGGTCATTTTCCTTAATTTCCACACTTAACCCATTTTTTGTGTTAATTATGTAGTGTTAACCTAGTTTCTAACTTAACTTGGACATTTTAACTATGATGTGTAGGATCTAAAAGGTATAAGCACACTAGAAGGGGGATGAATAGTGTCGTAGACAAAAATATGCAAGCAAATCAAGCCACCAAAAATAACACCAGATGTATAGTGGTTCCCCACTCACTTGGGTACTCCACTACCTAAGCCTCCCAGCTTAGGGTTTTTAACCCAATTCCCTCAACCCCGAGGGAATCAATTTACTAAATGAGGTAATTAACGAGTTACCTCAACCCAATTACAACATCGGGTTTGTTACGACCCAATGAGCAACAAGCTTAATTACAAATAAGAGAACAGGTGTAAGAAAAAATAAATCTTACAACTAAATACCTAAGCCTCTCAACAAATATATATAAATTAAATTACTGATTTGAGAGCCTAGAATGAATGATATTTGCTTTGTAAATGCATGAACAAAACACGTTGAGGAGTTTGCAAAATGTAGAGAGATTTGAGGGCAGCTGATGAGAACACCATCATAAGCCCTAACTAGCTCATTTTGACCCAATGAAGAGAATAAAAGCTCCCACATAACCAATTGAAGGTCCTAATTCACTGCATAACCTTTCTGAGAGAAAAATAAGAAACTAGGGGTAAAACTATAATATTACCAATGTAGTACAACAACGATTTTTATCAAGGGCTAAACAAAGGTCAAAGGGTCTTAATAAGAAAATAAGTGGGTTGGATCAGACAGAAAAGGGTTTGTGTGTATCCTGTGAATTAAATGACTTCTTGAAACCCTAAAATAGACCCACTTGATTAACTGATTGCACAGCAAAAATACACCAATAAATATGCCATCTTGTGTTATTTCCCAGCACTACCATTGCATCTTATGTAGCAATAGTGGCATTAGTACATAGACACATCATGCTTTTCTTTTAAAAGAGGGGAGGAGAGTGAATAATTGGCCATCTAATTAACATCTTCATCAAGGGATGCATTGCAAATACACCATTTTCATTTCTTATTTTCGACTTTGAATTCTTCTCCCTCGCATGGCTACAGGGCATGGGGCTTGTGCCTCTTCGCGCCACTCCTCTGCCAGCAGCATGGCTGGACATGCAACACCAGCAACATGGCTGTGGCAGGCTCCTTCTTTAAAAAGCCTTGTCCTCTCCCTTGCGCGAGGGGACAAAAAAAGAACACACACCACCCTCAGACACCTTCCTCTAGGCCAATCTCCTCCCCTCACCCTCTCCATACGCAGTATCTCTTCTCACTGAAGAGACACACTGCGGGCAGGAGAAATCTCACAATGGTCCCACAACCACCACTGTGAGTTCCACCACCACCCAGCACCTTCGAGAGTAGGTGGGCGTGGTGGTTTCACCTTCTGTTTTCATCGCTGGAAGCTCTCACCGCCATTGCCAGAGCTTCAAGGTCGGAAGCTCTAGCAGCAGCAACGGCCGCCTGAAGTAGCACAGGCCACCTCGCGCACGCCAGTAGACCTTCGCGAGCTCTCCCCACATGCACAGGCGCTTCCCAGCATGCCCACGCACGCAGAACCGACGCTACCGATCGCCTGCTCCCACACGGCACTTTAGCCACTCTTCACGCCTCTCAACGCGACACTGTAGCCACCAGCTTGTTTCTCACTTAGCCGATGGCACAGCGCTCTCTCTCCTCACCTGCAACCCGCTCCAGCCGGTCGCCCGCGTCTGCGCCCGCTCCCTCCCGTAGCACTGTGTGCTACGTTAAGCAATGTGCTGCGCTACACTCCCACACTCGCTTGCACACGAAGACAGCGTGCGCGTTCCCTCCAGCACCCGCGTGAAGCCCTTGCGCGCCCATGCTCCTGCGAGATCAGACAGCAGACGCTCCCACCAGACGACTTAACTCTACCCTCTCTCTCACACTCACCCGCCAGCGACACCCCATACTCATACACACACACTCCTACAAATACACACTCGTACACTCACACACTCACTTGTACACACACACACACCCTTATAAACTCACGTCTACACACATATATATTTATATATCCACTTATATATATACATTAATATATATCTACATATATATATACATATATACATATATATCTATATATATCTATATACATAGATACTTGTACAAATATATCTATATGCATATATACATATACATATCTATATATATATTACTATATATATATATATCTATTTATAAATATATATATACATATATATTTACATATCTATATATATATATATAACTACATATATACCTATATAGTCATAACCCTCTCTATATATATATATATATATACATATAAATATATACATCACCTACCTGTATCCATACGCCCTTGCACTAGTCACTCCACCACGCATTATATCGCGGGAATATCTACACCAGTTACTGATATTCCCTGATACCCGCGTAAAGCAAGTGCCTCCGCACACACTCCCACACATCCATCCTACACTCTACGCGGCACTTCATCTTGTTGGTTGTGTCTTCCTAGACGTGGACCAACTCGACATTGTGCTACACTCCATTTCCACCTCCACCCCTATATATATAATATATACATATCTATATATATAGATACTGTATTTATTATATTAAGCTAAGTATTCCTTTCTCTACAAGCAACCTACCTTGTTTTCATTTCTCTCTTGTTTCCTGCTATTGAAAAGATAAAAAAAGAGTAAAAGAGAAAAGATAATCCTTATCTTGCTGGTACTCGGACCAGTTTTTTTTGAAAACCCTAAGTTGGCTCAAAGCCAAGAACTTGATTTTGAGGGTGTGCCTCAAGGATAATATTATCAACAAAAAAATCTTAAATAGAAAAAAAAACCAAAAACATAATAAATGCACGGAAGAGATATGTTTTAGGAAAGGCGTAGAAACTTATTCACCTTTAATTCCCGCCTCCCTCAGATCGACCCTGGGCCTAAAAGTGACCAAGATAAAATTAAGTAGGCCAGGTAAAAAAAAATTTTGTGAAAGATGGTTAGACTCGATTTAGGTTAACCACTATACTCACTTCAATGATAATTTCACGATATTAACACAACCTATTTGAGTTCTACCATGCTTTTTCTGGCACCGTTGCCGGGGAGGTGTGCATTGAGGTAAGTTTCTACTCCATTCCTTTGAATTTCTCTTCTCATACCCTTCTCTTCACGAGTGTTTTTGTTTGCTGGTGTGCAGGTAAACCAGTTGCAAGGAGGAGGCAAGCAAAGGAAGTCGGAGACGTGGGCAGATCCAAGGTGGAAACAACAGCGTGAAGTCACCGACGCCGCATTGGAGCTTCGCCCACGTTGCTGTAAAGGTAGGTCTCTCCCTCTATTAGCAACTTAGGTTAACTTGTCACCTAAAAAAAACCTTAAAACACTTCTTGGGAATTTCTTGGGGCAAGTGGATTAAAAATCACTTGCTTGATTATTTGCCATCACCCCCATTGCCCTTGGATATCCCGCCAAACTTTGCATAGCGAAGATCCAAGAATCTTGATTCTTGAATCTTTCGTCATGTGAAGTGTTCTTTGAGGCAAGATTAAATAGATTGATTGCCATCCCTCCTTGCCTCACTTTATCCGCAATTTGGGATCACATTTTTGGTGGGGAGACTTGGAATTGAGTTGATTCCAACCCCACCACGACCTTTCATGTGCCTTAAATTTGATCCCGAATATTTCAACCCCAACACTTTGATTTTCTTTACAATATCTTGTGGTTGAGCCTTGTGTGTGGAACATCATTTTGGTGATTGGGAGCACTTGAATTGAAGTGCTTTGGCTCCCTTTCACACTAACCTAAAATTGACTTGTGCATCCACACATAGAAATTTCCACCTAGGGAAGCCCAGTGCATTTTTAGCATGCATTAACCAACTCACATTGAAGAAGGGTTTATTGGGCATAGAAGAACTTGTATTTTCTCAAAACTTGGAGATTAGTTGAATTGGTAACTCAGCGAAATCTTAAAATCCATACTACTTAAGACTGAAATTCTAAAAACCATTCACCAACTAAAACTTCAATTCGAGGAGATTTCCCCATTGCATGCTTGGTTTACACACTTTCTAAAATCAACGCACTTGAGAATTACCCGTATACAACGTCCTTCAGATTCCTGAAGCACTTGATCCTAAGCCTCTAATTAAAACTGGTAGCAACTTGACCCTTATTAAGGATTGGAGGTCTAACTACCTGCGTGTAGCGCCTACGTGCTGGTGCAGGTTCCCGCGTGCTATCGGGTGTCTAAGACTGGGGCAAACGGCCTTTCAATCTGGCCCGATGGTTCCGCGATGCTCGCATTTGGTTCCGTAGGTTGTGATAGTAGGTAACTTAGATCTTTAGGTCTAAGGGCACACTGTAGAGGTTAGGACTTTGATTTCCTTGATTTGTCATCAAGTGTACCTTTGCGGCGTCATTTCTCTCATCCCCTTTTCCCTTCTTATCTCCCCAATTTTTCCTGCAGTACTGCATCTTTGGGAGGAGGTCACAAAACCCTGAATTATTTGAATTGTCTGATAATTTTAGAAGGATAGAACTGAATAATCATCATCCTCCATAAACATCGCTGCACGGCCACCCCCAAATCCCGAGGGAGGAAACTGCCACCCTCAAATCCCACTAGGTGGTGGAGCCATGGACCCCATAACCCGCCTCCAAGCCCAAATGGAAATGTATAATGAGCAGATTAAAGCCATTAGGGAAACCCTGGAGGAGATGCAGAACCCTCCTGAACGGGAGGAGCCTAGGTCTCTTAGCTCTTATCAAAATCCCGCTGCTACAGAGACCATAGGACAAATTCGAGTCCCCATGGGTGGGGACGATTTTGAACTGAAACCCAATATAATTGGCCTGATTAACTTTCACTTCCATGGTCTTGCAAGTGAAGATCCTTTTCTCCATTTGGAAGACCTAACCCGATTGGCTAAAATGGTTAAACTAAGAAACATCGGGTTATCAATTGTCCTCATAAAAATGTTCCCATTTTCGTTGCGGGATAAAGCGTCGCAATGGTTATGCACCCTTGGGAGAACCATCCATTCTTGGGAAGAGATACGAACAACATTTCTCAAGAAATTCTTCCCAATCGGGTGAACCAATGCACTCGCCGTGCCATAACTTCCTTTATGCAACAAAATGGTGAATAGTTTCATGAGGCTTGGGAGAGGTATAAAGACCTCCTCCAGAAGTGTCTGCACCATGGTCTGCCTAAGTGGCATATAGCCCAGATTTTCTATTATGGGCTAAATAAGACTTTGAAGCTAATTGCAGATGCTTCCTGCGGAGGGAATTTCATGAATAAAGAAGAGAATGGAGCATTCAAATTATTTGAAAACATGAGAGAAAATTCAATGAACAATGCCTCCATTGTCGCCTTTAATCGAACCAGCCTGCCCCGTAATGTTCACGAAGTTGACACGGGATCCTCCCATTCATCCACAGATCTTAGCCTTATCGCTCAAAAATTGGATGAAGTCTCCGTCGTGCACAAGAAGCTGGACGAGCTTCTAGCCAATCCCACCCATTCTATGGCAAACACCCCCACCTCACCACTTCGTCACAATCCTAATCCTTCCAACGGCAGGCTTATCCCCAAAAACCCCGTGAGATCTTCCTTACCGAGCGTCGCACTAAGCGATTCGGTAAGTCATGTGGATCTGGCTTCTACAAGCCAGTATTTCGACATGGAGGACCAAGCCTCCGTGTGCTCGGATGCATACGTACATGCAGACTCATCTTCTGGCCTAGAAGATGCTTGCACCTTGGGGAACAACCTGTTCTCTGCTACTTATAACCTAGGGTCGCGAAATCATCCTAACTTCGCATGGTCCAATAACCCGCAGTGCCAAAACCCCGCGGGTGGGCCAATGAGACCATCCGCACCCGTCATCCCAAGGGCCTAGTCAATCCTATGGCGAATCCGCCATCGGGTCCTTGCATACCGCAAACTGAACATGCATCAAGTCCTCTTTATAAACTGATGCGAATGATGACGGAAATGTCTAAGCACCATGAAGAGAACATGACCTTTCTTCAGCACCAATTGGCGTAGTAGAATGCTGAGATCAGTCAACTATGTATGGCGACTCGATCTCAGGGCACTCTTCCAGCCCAACCTGTTCCCAACCCATGAAATTTCATACCTCGTGGTCCTCAACCATAGGTACGACCTTCTCAGGGGCAGGTTCATCAGATTCTACAGGCTCCGAGCATTCCTCTGGGATTCCAGGCTAATCCCGCTACAGCACCTCACCCTTATGTCCCTATTGCGAACCCTCCTCCGCCTTATGATCCCACTGGACCCACAACGTCCAATGCGATTACTATGAGGAGTGGTAAGTGGTTGAACTCGAATAGGTTGTGTAAATATGGTGAAATTATCGTTGAGGTGAGTATAGTGGTTAACATAAATCGAGTCTAACCATCTTTCACAAATTTTTTTTTTACCTGGCCTACTTAATTTTATCTTGGTCACTTTTAATCTCAGGGTCGATCTCAGGGAGGCGGGGATTAGAGGTGAAGAAGTTTCTACGAGTTTCCTAAAACGTATCTCTCCCGTGCGTTTATTATGTTTTTGGTTTTTTTTCTATATAAGATTTTTCTGTTGATAATTTTGTCCTTGAGGCATACCCTCAAAATCAGGTCCTTGGCTTTGAGCCAAATTGTTCTTGGCTTTGAGCCAACTTAGGGTTTCCAAAAGAACTGGCCCTACTATCGAGTACCTACAAGACAAGGATTATCTTTTCTCTTTTACTCCTTTTTTATCTTTTTAATAGCAAGAAACAAAAGAGAAATAAAAACAAGGTAGGTTGCTTGTAGAGAAATAAATACAGTCTCTATATACATAGATATATATATTATATATATAGGGGCGGGGGTGGAAGTGGAGATGGAGTGTAGCACAGTATCAAGTTGGTCCACGTCTAGTAAGACGCAACCAACAAGATGAAGTGCCGCATGGAGTGAGGGGCGGATGTGTGGGAGTGTGTGTGGAGGCGCTTGCTTTGCACGGGTATCAGGGAATAGCAGCAACTGGTGCAGATATTCCCGAGATATAATGTGCGGTGGAGTGACCAGTGCAAGGGCGTATGGATACAGGTAGGTGATGTATATATTTATATGTATATATATATAGATAAGGTTATGACTATATAGGTGTATGTGTAGTTATGTATATATATAGATATGTAAATATGTATGGATATATATATTTATAAATTGATATATATATATATTTGTAAAGATATAGATATAGATATATATATAGTAATATATGTATATAGATATGTATATGTATATATGTATATAGATATATTTGTATAAGCATCTATGTATGTAGATATATATAGGTATATATGTATATATATATAAATATATAAATGTAGATATATATTTTTATGTATATATATGAGTGGATATATAAATATATATGTGTGTGTACGTGAGTTTATAAGGGTGTGTGTGTGTGTACAAGTGTGTGTGTGAGAGTACACGTGAGTGTGTACAAGTGAGTGTGTGTGTGCGTGTGCTGGTGGGTGGCTATGACAGAGAGCGGAGCAGTTAAGTCGTCTGGCAGAAGCGGGCATCGTCTGGTTGCCAAGGCACACGCAGGCGCACGAAGGCTGCGCGCGGGCACTGGAGGGAGCGAGCATACTGCCTTCGTGCGCAGACCGGTGTGGGAGTGTGAGAGAGAGGGCAATGCAGCGTGCTGCGTAGTGCAGTGCACAGCGCCGCAGGCGGGAGCAGGCATAGGTGCAGAAGTGGGCGCGGGCGCAGAGCGGGCGACCGGCTGGAGCGGGTTGCAGGTGAAGAGAGAGAATGCTGTGCCACTGGCTAAGTGAGAAACAAGCAGGTGGATACAGTGTCGTGCTGAGAGGCGTGAACAGTGGCTACAGTGCCGCACGGGAGCAGGTGACCGATAGCGCCGGTTCTGCGTGCGTGGGCGCGCTAGGAAGCGCCTTTGCGCACAGGGAAAGCTTGCGGAGGTCTGCTGGCATGCGCGCGGTGGCCTGCGCTGCTGCTGGCGGCTGCTGCTGCTGCTGGAGCTTCCAAGCTTGAAGCTTTGACAATGGTGGCGAGGGTGTTCAACGGTGAAAACAGATGGTGAAACCACCACGCCCACCTGCTCTCGAAGGACCTAGGCAGTGGTGGAACTCACAGTGGTGGTCGTGGGACCACTGTGAGCTTGCTCCTGCCCGCAGTGTGTCTCTTCAGTGAGAAGAGATACTGCGTATGGAGGGGAAGAGGGGAGGAGATTGGCTTGGAGGATGGTGTCTGTGGGTGGTGTGTGTTCCCTGGCCCCCCCTGTGCAAGGGAGAGGGCGAGGCTCTTTAAAGAAGGAGACACATGCCACCGCCATGCTGCTGGCAGAGGAAGTCCATCCATACTACTGGCAGAGGAATGGCGTGAAGAGGTGCATGGCCCATGCCCTGAGCCGCCCGTGGGAGAAGAACTTCAAAGTCAAAATAAAAAAATGAGAATGGTGAATTTGCAATGCAACCCTTAATGAAGATGTTAATTAGATGGCCAATTATTCGCATTCTCCTCCCCTCTCAATAAATGCATGCATGTGTTAATTTACAAAT
Source organism: Thalassia testudinum (assembly GCA_037157565.1). Taxonomy (NCBI): domain Eukaryota; kingdom Viridiplantae; phylum Streptophyta; class Magnoliopsida; order Alismatales; family Hydrocharitaceae; genus Thalassia; species Thalassia testudinum. The sequence continues at coordinate 1,803,090 of JAZHRO010000056.1, forward strand.
GCAACTATAGTTACTTAAGATAAAATGGTAGTGCTAGGAAATAACACAAGACGGCATAATTACTGGTGCATTTTTGCTGTGCAATCATACCCCCATGCCTATCTGTTGCTAGTCCTTAGCAAAACATTTTGTATTGTATTTAGAAATGATCTTAAGCTGAAGATTTTCTTTCGAGGAGACATGGGTGTGTTTGTTGGATATTGTGAGAACCAATTGCAGAGAAAACTACCAGTACTTTAAGTCTTACGTGACATAGACCATCTTTCGACTAACCTGGACTCTTGATATTTAAACCTTAAGTACGATTTCCAGGACTCAGAAGGTTTTTGCCAAACTCGAGAGCTCAAGAGATTATGGCTTGTGCTTAGTGAAAGATCAAGACTGACCAGATGAACATTAAGACTCAAGCCCAGGGTTTCACGAATCTTTAAGTGCAGGTTGGTCCTAGTTTCAACTTATGTCTTCGGATTGACCCTTAAAAAGATGATGGAAAACTCAACCCTCATTTTTTCTTTTGTGGCTCAAAGAATATATGGTAGAAATAGGGTATTTATAACTTACCCTGAAACACTTTGAGGGACAAGAATTTACAGACATTTACGAGATACACTGAATTATTTGCACAATTTTTTTTTTTTGAAACAAGTGCCAATATATCTCTTACAACTTTATTTGGAGGAGCATACTTTTTTGGTGGGAGAGTTTCTTTTTGGTGGAAAGAGTTTCTCCTAGACACAAGACTAAAGCCTGGGATAAAAAGTCTACCTACGCACACAGGTAAGGACTCCACCTTCCCTAATGAACACTAGGGTTGAATCTTATGTTTACCTGGTCTTTCTTGATATGTGTAGTGTGAACCAAGATTACTTAGGCTCTCGAGTAGAAGTAAACCAATGGATCCTGTACTGATGTCTCAGGTACAAAAATACGTCCTTAGTTAGGAGAGATTCCGATCTATCTTATCAATGCTCAGGTGAATTAAGCCGAGCCTGAGCGAATCAAGCTTCTGTGGCCTGAAAAGTCTTCAAAACAGTGGTTGAATATCCATAAACACTTATTGTATTTTTGTTTCAGCCTTTAGAACATTACTAAACACCTTTTTTTTTTCTATGTACATATTTATAGATGGATGGAAGCTTCATGATACCATATAATATCTAGATCCAATGGATGCCTATCCACCCCCCCATGCCAAACGATGCTATGTCCTCATATGCATGCAGGGTAGAGGAAGGTCCAAAGGTCGGGGAACGAGAGCTGAGGTGCAAGGTATATAGCAGGGTGGTAGGGTGGGTGGATGGTAGGTGGTGAAGTGAAAAGGTGCGAAGTGACGTGTACGTGACAGTGGAGTGTTGCTGGGGTGCCTCCCAGCGAGCGTTGAATTTAACGTCCCCAGCTGGACTCAGAATGAGGCACGAAATTAGTTACCCTTTAGCAGGGCAACAGTTTCTCCAACGGGGGTAGGTTCATGAGTAAGATAAGGTTTTAAACGCTGCCCATTGATCATAAATTTATGCCCAGATTTGAGATCTTCAATTTCAATGGCCCCGTTGGGAAATGATCTCGAGACCAGGAAGGGACCAGTCCATTTGGACTTCAATTTCCCTAGAAAGAATTTGAGTTGGCCATTATAAAGCCAAACTTGCTAAGATGGCTCAAATTCCTTCCGTCGAATTTGGCTATCATGAAAAGCCATAGTGTGTTGCTTGAAAGTTAAGGCAGAATCATAGGCTTCACAATGGAGCTCTTCCAGTTCTTAGAGTTGGAGTTTTCTTTCTCAACCACACAGGTCTGGGTCGAGGTTACATTGGCGAACCGCCCAATAAGTGCGGTGCTCCAACTCCACGGGCAAATGACAAGGCTTCCCGTAAATGATTCTATAAGGAGACATACCTAGGGGAGCCTTGAAGGCGGTCCGATACGCCCAAAGTGCGTCAATCAGCTTGTCGGACCAATACTTATGGTCAGGTCAAACCATTTTTTGGAGAATTTGCTTGATTTGTCAGTTCGACACCTCAGCCTGGTTGTTCATTTGAGGATGATACAGAGATGCGATACGATGGTGGACTCCATATTTCCTCAGAAGTGCCCGAAAAGAAGCATGGGTAAAATGGCTTCCTCCATCCGAGATAATGGCTCGAGGGATCTCAAAGCGTGCAAAATGTGGTCTCTGACAAATCGAGTGGATATGACATGGTCAGCATGGCGCGTGGAAATAGCCTCGATCCATTTCAAAACAAAATCAACAGCAACGAGGATGTACTCGAAGCCGTTGGAAGGAGGAAAGGGACCCATGAAGTTGATTCCCCCAATGTCAAAGATTTCAGCAGCTAGGATGGGTTCCAAGGGCATCATGTCACGACGTGACATTGACCCTAATGACTGGCACCTAGTGCAATATTTGGCATAATTGTGTGCATCCTAGTGAAAGGAAGGCCAAAAGAAACTGCACTGCAACACCTTGGCTGCAATTTTCTTCCCAGAGAAATGGCCTCCGCAGGCTTGATCGTGGTAGAAGGATAGCACACTGGGGAATTCACTGTCAGGAATACAGCGACAGATGATCTGGTCAGCACCTATTCGAAAAAGTAGTGGATTATCCCAGAAATAATACTTTGCTTCTGCAATGAGACACTCGTGCTGGTTTTTAGGCCAACCGCGTGGAAGGGAACCAGAAGCAAGGTAATTGGCAATGTTGGCATACCAAGGTCCACTTGCCACATTAATTGCCAATAGGTGCTCATCGGGAAAAACCTCATTGATCGGCAGGGTAAGTCCAATGTGGTTAGGGTTCACTCTCGAGAGATGATCAGCAACAACATTCTGGGCTCCGACCTTATCACGGATCTCAATGTCAAATTCTTGGAGTAGAAGGATCCAACGAATAAGTCTAGGCTTGGCATCCTTCTCGTGCATGAGATGGCGAATGGGTGCGTGGTCAGTGAATACAATAACATGTGAGCCCAGAAGGTAAGAGCAGAATTTCTCCAGCCCAAAGACGACCGCCAGCAGTTCTTTCTCAGTGGTTGTATAATTACGCTGGGCCTCATCCAACGTCTTACTGGCATAGTACACCACGGAGGGGTGTCTATCGCGTCATTGTCCCAGGATGGCTCCGACTGCAAGGTCGGAAGCATCACACATGAGTTCAAAGTCGAGGGACCAATCAGGTGGCTGGAGAACAGGGACCTTGGTGACGGCATCACGCAGCTACATGAATGCTCGTAAGCAGTCGGGGCCCATATCAAAGGGTACATCGGTCGATAGGAGATGAGTTAATGGTCTAGAAATCTTGGAGAAGTTTTTGATGAATCTCCTATAGAAACCGACGTGTCCCAAGAAGGAGCGGATTTGTTTGACAGAGCCAGGCACACGTAAATCAAAAATTACATCAAGCTTAGCTCTGTCAACCTCGATACCCCTATCGGAGATGATATGCTCGAGAACAATTCCCTCGTGTACCATAAAATGACTTTTCTCCCAGGAAAGCAAGAGGTTCACATCAATACATCTCCTAAGGATACGAGTCAGGTTGGCAAGACAGTCATCAAAAGAGGGTCCAAATACCAAAAAGTCATCCATGAAAACCTCAAGAAAGTCACCCACCATGTCATGGAATATCGCCAGCATACATCTCTGGAAAGTTGCTAGCGCGTTATAAAGTCCGAATGGCATCCTTCTAAATGCGAAGGTGCCGAACGGGTAGGTAAAGGTGGTTTTCTCTTGGTCCCTGGGGTCAATTGCCACCTAGTTATATCCAGAGAATCCATCCAGGAAAAAAAAATTTTATTTCCCGCTAACTGCTCCACGATTTGGTCAATAAAAGGTAGCGGAAAGTGATCTTTCTTAGTTGTAGCATTCAGTTTCCTATAATCTACACACACTCTCCAAGATGTAGGAGTGCGTGTAGGGATGGATACGCCCCAGTCATTGATACGGATGGTCAGTTTCGCCTTTCTAGGCACGACATGAATCGGGCACACCCAGGGGCTATCGCTGATTGGGTAGATTATACCCGCATCCAGCCACTTAATAATTTCCTTTTTAACGACCTCCCGCATGTTAGGGTTGAGACGTCGCTGCATCTCACGGGAAGGTCGAGCCTCCTCCTCCGTATATATACGGTGAGTGCAGTAGGAGGGGCTAATGCCAGTTAAGTCTGATAAGGACCATCCAATGGCTGCCTTGTTTCCATAAGGACCTTTGTTAGTTTGCACTCTTGCTCCCTGGTTAATTTTGAACTAATGATTACAAGGAGCGTTTCATTTGGTCCCAAGAAAACATACTTAAGCGTATTAGGCAGCTCTTTCAGCTCGGGAGAGGATGGTGAAAGATCTGGCATTTCTTGGGATGAGAGTGTCCCAAGCGGATCAGAAGGAAACAAGGAAGGAGGAAGAAGTTGGCCCTCAGTTTGTCCAAGAAGAGGGGCATCTTGGATAGATGGATCCAAAAAGGGATAGCCCCAAAGAGTAGTATGTGGGTTCAAGGTCCCAGTGTGGAGTTGCAATTCCACCCAATTTTGCAGGAAAGAAAGGGCAATTCGGTCTTCAAGAGTGTGGACCGACGGTGAGTAGCCCGAATATGACTCAGACCACGAGGTATGGGAAGCGAAGAAAACCTCATCAGAAGTCTAGTCAAGAGAAGGTACGAGAAAAGGGAGGGATGGGGGATCATCACAACATGTGTTGGTCAGGCAATCGTCTGTGTTTAAAGGCAATCCACAGCAGTCAGAATAGGTCCCAATTAGTCCGATACACACACTGACGGCCATGTCCTCATCAGACGTGTCATCCTCGATGAAATCACAATCGAAGTTCTTGTTTGCCTTGAAGATGTTAAGCTTGAGCTTCTCAGATCCAACGGTAATCTCAATACAACCCAACTCGCAGTCAATACGGGTGCGGACTGTGGCCAAGAAAGGTCGACCAAGGATGATCGGACAATCAAAAAGTGAGCTAGGAACTTCCATAACAAGAAAGTCAACAGGAAAACAGAGATTGTTGACCCTAACCACCACATCTTCCACCACACCCGTTGGTATTTTGACAGAACGATCTGCCAACTGTAACGTGACAAGGGTGGGTTTCAGATTTCCTAAGGCAAATTTCTCAAGCATGATGGTTGGTATAAGATTGATGGAAGATCCTAGATCAAGCAGAGCACGGTTAAAATTGCAGCCTTGGATGCTACAAGAAATAAGCGGTGTGCCTGGATCTTTCTACTTCGGTGGTAGATTTGACAGTATAGCAAAACTCGCATTAGGTGAGAGAACCACTGGATTCTTTGTTTTCTTTGACTGTCGCCTGGGTGTAGTGTAGTCTTTGAAAAATTAGGCGACAGTAGGTATGTGGTCGATAGCCTCTAATAGGGGTACCTTGATTTCAACATCCCTAAATAAATCACGCAGGCTATCAAAGGCCTGCATATCCTTTTTCTTGCCTTTTGGCTCCCTCGGTAGAGCCTCAGGGAATGGGACTGATTCTGGCACTAATTTGGGTGTATCGTCCTCTCACGAATGCGGTGTGCATCCCGAATGAGAGGGCAATGAAAAAGATGGGCCAGGATCAGGTCGAGGAGGATCAACGGTTTGCTTACCGCTCCTCGTAGTAATCACATTGGACGTTGTGGGTCCAATGGGATCATAAGGCAGAGGAGGGATTGCAATAGGGACATAAGGGTGAAGTGTAGTTGCTGCAGGATTAGCCTGAAATCCCAAAGGAATGCTCGGAGCCTGCAGAATCTGATGAACCTGCCCCTGAGAAGGTGAGGACCACTGAGTACGAAATTTCACTGGTTGGGAACAGGTTGGGTTGGAAGAGTGCCCTGAGATCGAGTCACCATACGTAGTTAACTGATCTCAGCATTCTGCTGCACCAATTGGTGCTGAAGAGAGGTCATGTTCTCTTCATGGTGCTTAGACATTTCCGTCATCATTCGCATCAGTTTATCAAGAGGACTTGATGCATGTTCTGTTTGCAGTATGCAAGGACCCGATGGCGGATTCGCCATAGGATTAGACTGGGCCCTTGGGATGACAAGTGTGGACGGTTGCATTGGCCCACCCGCAAGGTTTTGGCGCTGCGGGTTGCTGGACCATGCGAAGTTCGTATGATTTCGCCACCCTGGGTTATAAGTGCCAGAGAATGGGTTATTCCCTAGGGTGCATGCATCTTCTAAGCCAGAAGATGAGTCCGCATGTAAATATGCATCCGAGCACACGGAGGCTTGGTCCTCCGTGTCAAAATACTGGCTTGCAGAAGCCAGATCCATATGACTTACCGAATCACTCAGTGCGACACTCGGTAAGGAAGATCTCATGGGGTTTTTGGAGATAAGCCTGGTGTTGGAAGAATTAGGGTTGTGACAAAGTGGTGAGGTGGGGGTGTTTGCCATAGAACGGGCGGGATTGGCCAGAAGCTCATCTAGCTTCTTGTGCACGACGGAGACTTCATCCAATTTTTGTGCGATAAGGCTAAGATCTGTGGATGAATGGGAGGGTCCCGTGTCAACTTCGTGAACATTATGGGGCAGGCTAGTACGATTAAAGGTGACAATGGAGGCATTGTTCATTGAGTTTTCACTCATATTTTCAAATAATTCGAATGCTCCATTCTCCTCTTTATTCATGAAATTCCCTCCGCAAGAAGCATCTGCAATCTGCTTCAAATTCTCATTTAGCCCATAATAGAAAATTTGGCTATATGCCACTTAAGCAGACTGTGGTGCGGACACTTCCGGAGGAGGTCATTATACCTCTCCCAAGCCTCATGAAACTATTTGCCATTTTGTTATGTAAAGGAAGTTATAGCACGGCGAAGCGCATTGGTTCGCCCGATTAGGAAGAATTTCTTCAGAAATGCTGTTCACATCTCTTCCCAAGAATGGATGGTTCTCCCAAGGGTGCGTAACCATTGCGACACTTTATCTCGCAACAAAAATGGGAACATTTTCATGAGGACAATTGATAACCTGATGTTTCTTGGTTTAATCGTTTCAGCCAATCGGGCTAGGTCTTCCAAATGGAGAAAAGGATCTTCATTTGCAAGACCAAGGAAGTGAAAGTTAATCAGGCCAATTATATTAGGTTTCAATTCAAAATCGTCCCTACCCATGGGGACTCGAATTTGTCCTATAGTCTCTGTAGCAGTTGGATTTTGATAAGAGCTAAGAGTCCTAGGCTCCTCCCGTTCGGGAGGGTTCTGCATTTCCTCCAAGGTTTCCCTAATGGCTTCAATCTGTTCATTATACATTTCCATTTGGGCTTGGAGGCGGGTTATGGGATCCATGGCTCCACCACCTGGTGGGATTTGAGGGGGGTGGTTTCCTCCCTCGAGATTTGGGGGTGGGCGTGTGTTCTCACGCTTTTGTGCAGGTTTTAAAGAGAATATCACGTTACAGTATAACCGACAAAACGTTCAAACAAATATAAAGAATTTTATTACTCGAAAACTGGAGTATCCGAGATCGAACACGGAGAGCAATCTCAGTACTTTTTAAAACCAAAGAATACAACTGTTAAGTGAAAATGATTGATTCAAAGAGAGAATTTTAGAAGGATTTGTAAAAGAAAATAGAATTGGACGTCTGATTTCTATATCAGACGTCTTAAATGTAATCTCCTTTTTTCTCTTCTTCTTCTTCGTTGGCTCTTCTTCTTCTTTGCACTTTCTTTCTGCCTTTGCTTCTCTCTTGTCTTCCTTTTCTTTTTGTCTTTACTGCGGATCTCTTGCTCAGCTTCCTTTCTTCAGATCTCTTCTTCTTTGGTTTTCTCCCTTGTCTTTGTTTCTCTACGAAAGCTTCTCCTTCCTGCCTTTGTTTCTTTTCTCATGTTTCTTCTCCTACGAAGGCTTCTTTCCTCCTTCTCCTTTGTTCCCTTTTCTGCCTTGCCTTCCTTCTTCTTTCTCTCGGCTAAGTCTTTCTTCCTCAACGTTCAGCCTGTGCCTACACAGAGCAAAACCTATCCCTTTCCCTCTACCCGCACGTCTCTCTCTCAGCAATTCACTCAACCACGCTCTCCCAGAGCCACACAGGTAATCAGGTCGGATTCGCACCAGGGACCAGGCGCACCTGTAGGTGGTGATGCCCAAGGAGTGCGTGGGTTTGGGTCGGGTCGGATCCCGCCAGATCCGCGAGATGAAACCGCGGACGAGGCGGGCGTGAGGGCAAGTGAGGGACCTCACCCCTGTGCTTTCTGAGGCATTAAGAATAAAACACAAATTCAATTTATGGCACAGCGGTGCCTCGTCTCTCCACGATGTGGGACTAAAGGTTCTGCCCTGATTTCGCGTGCGCCTGCAGATTTGCGTGCCATCCCCACAGCTGCTGGCTTCTCAGCGCCCCTGGCTGGACCCAAAGCACTTCGCAACACTCGCGTGAACCTGCTGCACCTGCAGCCTGGGAGCCCTGGCGCCTGGAGCTGCGTTGGAGCTTCTTCAAATGTCGCCCATGGTGGCAGGAGCATCGACACTGTCAGACACAAACACGGCCTATTGGCCCAATCAGACTAGCTGGACACCTTCGCCGTGGCACGGCGAAGGCGGTGGACGGTGCTGCAGGCAGCAGGTCGACCTAGGCGTGCGTGCCTAGGTCAACCTGTGGCCGGATGTGTGGGGTTGTTTGGGGGGCTACTGTGGATGTGAGGAGTGGCCGTGGAGGGGTGGAATGTGTTCCTGGTGGTGAGGCGGAGCTTACGAGATGGTCGACGAGCCGTGTGGAGGGTCGGAATGGTGGGAGCGGCTCGCCGGAGGTCGGTCGGTGATGTGGAAGATAAGGGTGGTTGGAGTTGGTCGAGGGTCGATTAGATGAGATAACAGGGGGAAAAGAGAGAGGGGACTACGGGGAATAGTTCTAACCTAATTGTAGGGATGAAGGAGGACGGAGGGCGGACAGCTGTACCTGCTGTCGCCGGAGAAGACGCTGCCCAGTTGGGGAGAACGGCGGCGACGACGGGGCTGAGGCGGCGTGCGTAGGTACTGTGCGACGCGGAGGAGAGTCAGGAAGATAACTTTGCCACTCGTTTTGTGGCAAAGCGAAGAGGGAGGGGAGGGGGCTCACCGGAGCTTGCTGGGAACTTTGGCCTGGTAGGAGGAGATGAATTGGAGGTGGAAACTCGGCCAAATCAAGCTGAAGATGAGCGGCCGGAGGTGTGGGTTCTTATATAGGCACTGGGCCAGTCGTTCAGGGCGTGGAGGGCACGCCATTGCCTCTAATTGCTCGCCGGAGTAGGAAATAGGTTAAGATACCCAAATCCCTCGTGCATTCGCACGAGAGATTGGGTTCACACCAGAGGTTGTGATTGGCCTTAAATGGAAGGGAATTCCTCATAGAATCTCCCTTCCATTTCTGGGAGGGAATCTCTGAGGGATCAGAGAGTAATCCCTCTCTAAACCTCGCCGGAGCTTGGTTCTGCCCTAACAATGGCGGTAGGACCTGATTGCAAAGGTGGCGAGGAACTTAGGGGGCTCTCTACAAAGATAATCAAAAGATAGGGACCAAATTGTGATTTGGGTGTACTAAATTGCAAAGTAGGCCAAGATGACCTCCCCTTAGGTCCAAATTTTGGTAAAAACCTAATTTTGACCTAAGGAATCCAATGGTGAAGTTGGATTTTAGGTTTGACCTCGTTTGACTAGATATTTTGCATAAAAACCCAAATTATGTCACTTGAAGAGCTAGGACCCTAATCTAGGTCAAGCTGGGTTCCAAGGGCCAAATTGAGTGTTCTGAACCCTAGAGGATTTTTTTCCATGACTTTTAGAGGGTTTACTTGATTTTTATCCTGACCGAAACCTTGTTAATTTAAGTGGGTCTGTTTTAGGGTTACCAAGTGTCATTTAATTCCTAAATTGCACATAAACCCATTTCTGATTGAATCAACCCACTTTTTATCTCATTTAGACCATTTGACTTATGTTTTGCCTCTGAGAAATCCCGTTTATGTACTGCAATGGTAAAATTGCAGTTTTAACCTTTATTTCATGTTTTCTTCTCAGAGCACTTATTCCCTTATTTAGGCCTTCCTCTAGGTTATGTAGGAGCTTTTATCTTCTTTATTGGGTCAAAATGAGCTAGTTATGGCTCATGATGAGGCTCTCATCAGCGTGCAGCCATGTTTGTGGAGGAGGATGACGATTCAGCTTCTTTCCTTCTAAAATTATCAGACAATTCAAACAATTCAGGGTTTTGTGACCTCCTCCCAAACATGCATACTACAGGAAGAATTGGGGAGATAAGAAGGGAAAAGGGGATGAGAGAAATGACGCCGCAAAGGTACACTTGATGACAAATCAAGGCAATCAAAGTCCTAAACTCTATAATGTGCCCTTAGACCTAAAGATCTAAGTTACCTACTATCACAACTTACGAAACCAAATGCGAGCACCGTGGAACCACTGGGCCAGATTGAAAAGCCGTTTGCCCCAGTCTTAGATACCCGATAGCACGCGAGAACCCGCACCAGCACGTAGGCGCTACGCGCAGGTAGTTAGACCTCCAATCCTTAATAAGGGTCAAGTTGCTACCAGTTTTAATTAGAGGCTTAGGATCAAGTGCTTCAGGAATGTGTAGGGCATTGTATACGAGTAATGCCCAAGTGAGTTGATTTTAGAAAGTGTGTAAACCAAGCATGCAATGGGGAAATCTCCCCAAATTGAAGTTTTAGTTGGTGAATGGTTTTTAGAATTTCAGCCTTAAGTAGTATGGATTTTAAGATTTCACTGAGTTACCAATTCAACCAATCTCCGGGTTTTGAGAAAATACAAGTTCTTCTATGCCCAACAAACCCTTCTTCAATGTGAGTTGGTTAATGCATGCTAAAAATGCACTGGGCTTCCCTAGGTGGAAATTTCTATGTGTGGATGGACGAGTCAATTTTTGATTAGTGTGAAAGGGAGCCAAAGCACTTCAATTCAAGTGCTTCCAATCACCAAAATGATGTTCCACACACAAGGCTCAACCACAAGATATTGTAAAGAAAATCAAAGTGTTGTGGTTGAAATATTTGGGATCAAATCTAAGGCACGTGAAAAGTCGTGGTGGGGTTGGAATCAACTCAATTCCAAGTCTCCCCACCAAAAAATGTGATCCTAAATTGCGGATAAATTAGGAAAGGAGGGATGGCAATCAATCTATTTAATCTTGCCTCAAAAAATACTTCACACTACGAAAGATTCAAGAATCAAGATTCTTAGATCTTCGCTATGTGAAGTTTGGTGGGAAATCCCGGGGCGGTGGGGGTGATAGTAGACAATCAAACAAATGATTTTTAATCCACTTGCCGCAAGAAATCCAAGAAGTGTTTTTAGGTTTTTTTTTATTTAGGTGACAAGTTAACCTAAGTTGCTAAGAGAGAGAGACCTACCTTTTCAGCAACGTGGGTGAAGCTCCAATGCGGCGCTGGCGACTTCACGCTCTCGTTCCCACCTCGGATCTGCCCACCTCTCCGACTTCCTCTACTTGCCTCCTCCTTGCAACTGGTTTTCCTGCACACCAGTAAAAACAAACACCCATGAAGAGAAGGGTGTGAGAAGAGAAAATCAAAGGAATGGAGCAGAAACTTACCTCAATGTTCACCTCCCTGGCAACGGCACCAGAAAAAGCATTGTTGAACTCGAATAGGTTGTGTTAATATGGTGAAATTATCGTTGAGGTGAGTATAGTGGTTAACCTAAATCGAGTCTAACCACCTTTCACAAAATTTTTTTTTACCTGGCCTACTTAATTTTATCTTGGTCACTTTTAGGCCCAGGGTCGATCTCAGGGAGGCGAGGATTAGAGGTGAAGAAGTTTCTTCACCTTTCCTAAAATGTATCTCTTCCATGCGTTTATCATGTTTTTGGTTTTTTTTCTATTTAAGATTTTTTTGTTGATAATTTTGTCGTTGAGGCACACCTCAAAATCAGGTCCTTGGCTTTGAGCCAACTTAGGGTTTCCAAAAGAACTGGCCCTGTTATCGAGTACCTGCAAGACAAGGATTATCTTTTCTCTTTTACTCTTTTTTTATCTTTTTAATAGCAAGAAACAAAAGAGAAATAAAAACAAGGTAGGTTGCTTGTAGAGAAATAAATACAGTCTCTATATATATAGATATATATATATTATATATATAGGAGTGGGGGTGGAAGTGGAGATGGACTGTAGCACAGTGTCATGTTGGTCAACGTCTTGTAAGACGCAACCAACATGACGAAGTGCCGCGTGGAGTGAGGGGCGGATGTGTTGGAGTGTGTGCGGAGGCACTTGCTTTGCGCGGGTATCGGGGAATAGCAGCAACTGGTGCAGATATTCCTGCGATATAATGCGCGGTGGAGTGACTAGTGCAAGGGCGTAAGGATACAGGTAGGTGATGTATATATTTATATGTATATATATATATAGATAAGGTTACGACTATATAGTTATATATGTAGTTATGTATATATATATATATATGTAAATATATATGGATATATATATATATTTATAAATAGATATATATATATGGTAATATATGTATATAGATATATTTGTATAAGTATCTATGTATATAGATATATATAGGTATATATGTATATATATATATACAATTATATATATATGTAGATATATATATTTATGTATATAGATGAGTGGAAATATAAATATATATGTGTGTGTACGTGAGTTTATAAGGGTGTGTGTGTGTGTACAAGTGTGTGTGAGAGAGTACACGTGAGTGTGTACGAGTGAGTGTGTGTGTGCACGTGCTGGCGAGTGGCTGTGAGAGAGAGCGGAGGAGTTAAGTCATCTGGCAAAAGCGGGCGTCGTCTGGTGGCTAGGGCATGCGTAGGCGCACAAGGGCTGTGCGCGAGCGCTGGAGGGAGCGCGCGTACTGCCTTCGCATGCAGGCTTGTGCGGGAGTGTGAGGGAGGGCAACGCAGCGCGCTGCATAGAGCAGCGCACAGCGTTGCAGGCGGGAGCGGGCGCAGACGCAGACGACCGGCTGGAGCGGGTTGCGAGCGAGGAGAGAGAGCGCTGTGCCACCGGCTAAGTGAGAAACAAGCCGGTGTCTACAGTGTCGTCCTGAGAGGCGTGAACAGTGGCTACAGTGCCGCGCAGGAGCGAGCAACCGGTAGCGCTGGTTCCGCATGCGCGGGCGTGCTGGGAAGCGCCTGCTCATGCGAGGAAAGCTTGCCGAGGTCAAATGGTGTGCACGCAGTGGCCTGCGCTGCTACTGACGACCGCTGCTGCTACTGGAGCTTCCGAGCTTGAAGCTCTGACAATGGCGGCGAGGGTGTTCAGCGGTGAAAACAGATGGTGAAACCACCACGCCGACCTGCTCTCGAAGGAGCTAGGCGGTGGTGGAACTCACAGTGGTGGTCGTGGGACCACTGTGAGCTTGCTCCTGCCTGCAGTGTGTCTCTTCAGTGAGAAGAGATACTACGAATGGAGGGAAAGAGGGGAGGAGATTGCCCTGGAGGAAGGTGTCTGCGGGTGGTGTGTGTTCCCTATCCCCCCTGTGCAAGGGAGAGGGTGAGGCTTTTTAAAGAAGGAGACGCATGCCACCGCCATGCTACTAGCAGAGGAAGTCCAGCCATACTACTGGCAGAGGAATGGTGCGAAGAGGTGCATGCCCCATGCCCTGAGCCGCACATGGGAGAACTTCAAAGTCAAAATAAAAAAATGAGAATGGTGAATTTGCAATGCAACCCTTGATGAAGATGTTAATTAGATGGCCAATTATTCGTATTCTCCTCCCCTCTCAATAAATGCATGCATGTGTTAATTTACAAATGCAACTATAGTTACTTAAGATACAATGGTAGTGCTAGGAAATAACACAAGATGTCATAATTACTAGTGTATTTTTGTTGTGCAATCAGTAAGCAAACTATCGATCCGCCTTGACCTGATCCTGGCCCATCTTTTTTATTGCCCTCTCATTCAGGATGCGCACCGCATTCTCGTGAGGACGATACACCTAAACTAGTGCCAGAATCAATCCCATTCCCTGAGGCTCTACTGAGGGAGACAAAAGGCAAGAAAAAGGATACGCAGGCCTTTAATAACCTGCATAATTTATTCAGGGATGTTGAAATCAAGGTACCCCTGTTAGAGGCTATCAACCACATACCTACTGTTGCCCGATTTTCCAAAGACTACACTACACCCAGGCGACAGTCAAAGAAAACAAAGAATCCGGTGGTTCTCTCGCCTCATGCTAGTTGTGCTATACTGTCAAATCTACTACCGAAGCAGAAAGATCCGGGCACACCGCTTATTTCTTGTAGCATCCAAGGCTGCAATTTTAACCATGGTCTACTTGATCTAGGATCTTCCATCAATCTTATACCAACCATCATGCTTGAGAAATTTGCCTTAGGAAATCTTAAACCCACCCCTATCACGTTATAGCTGGTAGATTGTTCTATCAAAATACCAAAGGGTGTGGTGGAAGACGTGGTGGTTAGGGCCAACAGTCTCTGTTTTCCTGTTGACTTTCTTGTCTTGGATATGGAAGTTCCTAGCTCACTTTCTGATTGTCCAATCATCCTTGTTCGACCTTTCTTGGCCACAACCCGCGCCCATATCAACTGCGAGTCAGGCTGTATTGAGATTGCCGTTGGATCTGAGAAGCTCAAGCTTAACATCTTCAAGGCTGCCAAGAACTTTGATTGCGATTACATTGAGGATGACACGTCTGATGAGGACATGGTCGTCAGCGTGTGTATCGGACTAATAGGGACCTATTCTGACTGATGTGGATTGCCTTTAAACACAAACGATTGCCTAACCGACACATATTGTGAAGTTCCTCCCTCCCTCCCTTTTCTTGTACCTTCGCCTGACCAGACTTCTGACGAGGTTTTCTCCGCTTTCCATACCTCGTGGTCTGATTCATATTCGGGCTACTCACCGCTGGTCCACACTCTTGAAGATTGGATTACCCTCTTTCCTGCCAAATCAGGCGGAATTGCAACTCCACACTGCAACATTGAGCCCAAATACTGCTCACTGGGGCTATCCCTTTTTCAATCCATCAATCCAAGAAGCCCCCCTTCTTGGCCAATTTAAGGGCCAACTTCTTCCTCCTACCATGTTTTCTTCTGATCCGCTTGGGACACTCTCGTCCCAAGAAATGCCAGATCTTTCACCATCCTCTCCCGAGCTGAAAGAGCTACCTAATATGCTTAAGTATGTTTTCTTGGGACCAAATGAAACACTCCCCATAATCATTAGTTCAAAATTGACCAGGGAGAAAGAGTGTAAACTAACAAAGGTCTTTATGGAACACAAGGCAGCCATTGGATGGTCCTTATCAGACTTAACTGGAATTAGCCCCTCCTACTGCACTCACCATATATATACAAAGGAGGAGGCTCGAACTTCCTGCGAGATGCAGCGACGTCTCAACCATAACATGCGGGAGGTCGTTAAAAAGGAAATTATTAAGTGGCTGGATGCGGGTATAATCTACCTGATCAACGATAGCCCCTGGGTGAGCCCTATTCAGGTCGTGCCCAAAAAGGTGGGACTCACCATCCATGTCAATGATAGGGGCGAATCCATCCCTACACGCACTCCTACATCTTGGAGAGTGTGTAGATTATATGAAACTGAATGCTGCAACAAAGAAAGATCACTTTCCGCTACCTTTTATTGACCAAATCCTGGAGCGATTAGCAGGAAATAAATTTTTCTTTTTCCTGGATGGATTCTCTGGATATAACCAGGTGGCAATTGACCCCAGGGACCAAGAGAAAACCACCATTACCTACCCCTTTGGCACCTTTGCATTTAGAAGGATGCTGTTCGGACTTTGTAACGCGCCAGCAACTTTCCAGAGATGTATGCTGGCGATATTCCATGACATGGTGGGTGACTTTCTTGAGGTTTTCATGGATGACTTTTTGGTATTTGGACCCTCTTTTGATGACTGTCTTGCCAACCTGACTCGTATCCTTAGGAGATGTATTGATGTGAACCTCGTACTTTCCTGGGAGAAAAGTCATTTTATGGTACACGAGGGAATTGTTCTCGGGCATATCATCTCCAATAGGGGTATCGAGGTTGACAGAGCTAAGCCTGATGTAATTGCTGATTTACCAGTGCCTATCTCTATCAAACAATCCACTCCTTCTTGGGACACGTCGGTTTCTATAGGAGATTCATCAAAGACTTCTCCAAGATTTCTCGACCTTTAACTCATCTCCTATCAACCGAGGTACCCTTTGATATGGGCCCCGACTGCATACGAGCATTCACACAACTGCGTGATGCTGTCACCAAGGCCCCTATTCTCCAGCCACCTGATTGGTCCCTCAACTTCGAACTCATGTGTGACGCTTCCGACCTTGCAGTCGGAGACATCCTAGGACAAAGATGCGATAGACACCCCTTCGTGGTGTACTACGCCAGTAAGACGTTGGACGAGGCCCAGCATAATTATACAACCACTGAGAAAGAACTATTGGCAGTCGTCTTTGGGCAGGAGAAATTCCGCTCTTACCTTCTGGGCTCGCATGTTATTATATTTACTGACCACGCGGCCGTTCGCCATCTCATGCATAAGAAGGATGCCAAGCCTACACTGATTCGTTGGATCCTTTTGCTCCAAGAATTTGATATTGAGATCCGCAATAAGGTCGGAGCCCAGAATGTTGTGGCTGATCATCTCTCAAGACTAGACCCTGACCACATTGGACTTACCCTGCTGATCAATGAGGTTTTTCCCGATGAGCACCTATTAGCAATTAATGTGGCAAATGGACCTTGGTATGCCGACATTGCCAATTACCTTGCTTTTGGTTCCCTTCCATGTGGCTAGCCTAAAAACCAGCGTGAGCATCTCATTGTAGAAGCAAAGTATTATTTCTGGGATAACCCACTACTTTTTCGAATAGGTGCTGACCAGATCATCCGTCACTATATTCCTGACAGCAAATTCCCCAGTGTACTATCCTTCTGCCACGATCAGGCCTGCGGAAGCCATTTCTCTGGGAGGAAAACTGCAGCCAAGGTGCTGCAGTGCGATTTCTTTTGGCCCTCCCTTCACCAGGATGTGCCAAACATTGCACTAGGTGCCAGTCGTTAGGGTCAATGTCACGTCATGACATGATGCCCTTGCAACCCATCCTAGCTACTGAAATCTTTGACATTTGGGGAATCGATTTCATGGGTCCCTTTCCTCCTTCCAACGGCTTCGAATACATCCTCGTTGCTGTTGATTATGTTTTGAAATGGATCGAGGCTATTCCCACGCGCCATGCTGACCATGTCATATCCACTCGATTTGTCAAAGACCACATTTTGCATGCTTTGGGATCCCTTGAGCCATTATCTCGGATCGAGGAAGCCATTTTACCCATGCTTCTTTTCGGGCACTTCTGAGGAAATATGGAGTCCACCATCGTATTGCATCTCCGTATCATCCTCAAACGAACAGCCAGGCTGAGGTGTCGAACCGGAAAATTAAGCAAATTCTCCAAAAAATGGTTCGACCTGACCATAAGGATTGGTCCGACAAACTGATTGACGCACTTTGGGCGTACCGGACCACCTTCAAGGCTCCCCTAGGTATGTCTCCTTATAGAATCGTTTATGGGAAGCCTTGTCATTTGCCCATGGAGTTGGAGCATCGCGCTTATTGGGCGGTTCGCCAATGTAACCTCTACCCAAACCTATGTGGTCGAGAAAGGAAAGTCCAACTCCGAGAGCTTGAAGAGCTCCGTCGTGAAGCCTATGATTCTGCCTTAACTTTCAAGCAACGCACTAAGGCTTTTCACGACAGCAGAATTCGGTGGAAGGAATTTGAGCCATCTCAGCAAGTTTGGCTTTACAATGCCCACCTCAAATTCTTTCCAGGGAAATTGAAGACCAAATGGACTGGTCCCTTCCTAGTCTCAAGACCATTTCCCAATGGGGCCGTTGAAATTGAAGATCCCAAATCTGGGCATAAATTTACAATCAATGGGCAGTGTTTAAAACCTTATCTTACTCATGAACCTACCCCCGTTGGAGAAATTGTTGCCCTGCTGGAGGGTAACTAATTTCGTGCCTCATTCTGAGTCTAGCTGGGGACATTAAATTCAGCGCTCGTTGGAAGGCACCCCAGCAACACTCCTCCACTGTCACGTACACTTCACTTCGCACCTTTTCACTTCACCACCCACCATCCACCCACCCTACCACCCTGCTATATACCTTGCACCTTACCTTTCGTTCCCCGATCTTTGGACCCTCCTCTACCCTGCATGCATAAGAGGACATAGCATCGTTTGGCATGGGGGGGTGGATAGGCATCCATAGGATCTGGGTATTATATGGTATCATGCAGCTTCCATCCATCTATAAATATGTACATAGCAAAAAAAAAAAAAGGTGTTTAGTAATGATCTGAAGGCTGAAACAAAAATACAATAAGTGTTTATGGATATTCAACCACTGTTTTGAAGACTTTCCAGGCCACAGAAGCTTGATTCGCTCAGGCTCGGCTTATACGCAATTTATTTACATACTAAAACAAACCCCAATTTTCAAGGGATTCCTTCGGCAATTGTAGCTTCCATAGGATTTATTATCATTTGGATATGTTATTTTGGGGTGAATTTAGTAGGAATAGGTTTACATAGTTATGGTTCATTCTCATTTCCATCTAGTTGAGTAAACTACTTAAAGAAAGAATACATCAGGAGCTCTGTTCCTATTTCCTATATAGAATCGAAAGAAAATGGGTGTGAGTTCTTGAGAACTATTTCTCACTCAAAAAAGGGGGTGAAATGGTTCTCAAAAATTCGAGATCCATCTCATTTCCATGGAAATTCACTTCTTTTTTTTGCGGTGTACAGCGAACTCCAAATGGAAAATGGAATCCTTTTTTGACTGTCCACTTTATTCATCAAGACTCTTTATCTTTATGAAAATAATTAGGTACAATAGCTTGTACCTTCTCAGCTGATAGAGAAAAAACAAAATCAGGATAAATACCAATTGCTATTACGGGCAAAAAGATAGAGATGGAAACAAATAGTTCTCGTGGTCCAGAATTCACAAAATCAGACTTCACTAGAGCATTGACAAGATAGATCAGAATCTCTCCTAACTGAGGACGTATTCTTGTACCTGAGACATCAGTACAGGATCGGTTGGTTTGCTTCTATGCGAGAGCCTAAGTAATCATGGTTCACACTACACATATCAAGAAAGACCAGGTGAACATAAGATCCAACCCTAGTGTTCATTTGGGAAGGTGGAGTCCTTACCTGTGCGTGCAGGTAGGCTTTTTATCCCAGGCTTTAGTCTTGTGTCTAAGAGAAACTCTTTCCACCAAAAAGGAACTCTCCCACCAAAAAAGTGTGCTCCTCCAAATAAAGTTGTAAGAGATATACTGACACCTGATTCAAAAAAAAAAAAATCTGTGCAAATAAGTCAATATATCTCGCAAATGTCTGTAAATTCTTTAAGGCCAGTTACAAATACCCTGTTTCTACCATATATTCTTTGAGCCACAAATGTAATAAAATGGGAGTTGAGTTTTCCATCATCTTTTTAAGGGTCAATCCGAAGACACGAGCTGAAACTGGGACCAACCTGCACTTAAAGATTCGTGAAACCCTGGGCTTGAGTCTTAATGTTCATCTAGTAAGTCTTGATCCTTCACTACGCACAAACCATAATCTCTTGAGCTCTCGAGTACAGCAAAAACCTTCTGAGTCCCAGAAATCATACTTAAGGTTTAAATATCAAGAGTCCAGGTTAGTCGAGAGATGGTCTATGTCACGTAAGACTTAAAGTACGGGTAGTCTTCTCTGAAAGTAGTTCTCACAATATCCAACAAATAAACACACCCATGTCACTTCAAGCTTCAGCTTAAGATCATCTCTAAATACAAAACAAAAAAATGTTTTGCTAGGGACTAGCAAAAGATAGGCAAGGGGTTATGATTGCACAGCAAAAATACAACAATAAATATGCCATCTTGTGTTATTTCCCAGCACTACTATTGCATCTTATGTAGCAATAGTGGCATTTGTACATAGACACATGTATGCTTTTCTTTTAAAAGAGGGGAGGAGAATGAATAATTGGCCATCTAATTAACATCTTCATCAAGGGCTGCATTGCAAATTCACCATTTTCATTTTTTATTTTTGACTTTGAATTCTTCGCCCTCGTGCAGCTGCAGGGCATGGGCTTGCGCTTCTTCACGCCACTCCTCTGCCAGCAGCATGGCTGGACATGCAACACAAGCAGCATGGCTATGGCAGGCTCCTTCTTCTTTAAAAAGCCTTGTCCTCTCCTTTGCACGAGGGGCCAAAAAAAGAACACACACCACCAACAGACACCTTCCTCCAGGCCAATCTCCTTCCCTCTCCCTCTCCGTATGCAGTATCTCTTCTCACTGAAGAGACACACTGTGGGCAGGAGAAAGCTCACAATGGACCCACTACCACCACTGTGAATCCACCACCGTCCAGCTCCTTCGAGAGCAGGTGGGCGTGGTGGTTTCACCTTCTGTTTTCATCGCTGGAAGCTCTCACCACCATTGCCAGAGCTTCAAGGCTGGAAGCTCCAGCAGCAACAACGGCCGCCTGAAGCAGTGCAAGCCACCGCGTGCACGCCAGCAGACCTCCGTGAGCTCTCCCCGCTCACGCAGGAGCTTCCCAGCGCGCCCGTGCACGCAGAACCGATGCTACAGGTCGCCCGCTCCTGCACGGCACTGTAGCCACTATTCACGCCTCTCAGCACGACACTGTAGCAACTGGCTTGTTTCTCACTTAGCCGGTGGCACAGCATTCTCTCTCCTCTCCCACAACCCGCTCCAGCCAGTCGCCCGCATCTGCGCCCGTTCTCGGTCCCGCCCGCAGCACTGTGCGCTGCGCTACGCAGTGCGCTGCGCTACACTCCCGCACCTGCTTGCGCACGAAGATAGCGTGCATGTTCCCTCCAGCGCCCACGTGAAGCCATTGCGCACCCACGCTCTTGCGAGATCAGACGGCGGACGCTCCCGCCAGAGGACTTAACTCTGCCCTCTCTGTCACACTCACCCGCCAGCGACACACCCATACTCATACACACACACGCTCGTACACATACACACTCGTACTCTCACACACTCACTTGTACACACACACACACCCTTATAAACTCACGTCTCCACACATAAATATTTATATATCCACTCACATATGTACATAAATATATATCCACATATATATCTATATATATCTATATACATAGATACTTATACAAATACAAATATATCTATATACAAATATACATATACATATCTATATACATATATTACTATATATATATCTATATAGTTATAAATATAGATATATATATCTATTTATAAATATATATATATACATATATATTTAGATATCTATATATATACATAACTACATATATACCTATATAGTCATAACCCTATCTATATATATATATACATATAAATATATACGTCACCTACCTGTATCCATACGCCCTTGTACTAGTCACTCCACCGCGCATTATATCGCGAGAATATCTGCACCAGTTGCTAATATTCCCCAATACCCGCGTAAAGCAAGCACCTCCGCACACACTCCCACACATCCATCCTACACTCTACGCGGCACTTCGTCTTATTGGTTGCGTCTTGCTAGACGTGGACCAACTCGACACTGTGCTACACTCCATTTCCACTTCCACCTCCACCCCTATATATATAATATATACATATCTATATATATAGATACTGTATTTATTATATTAAGCCAAGTATTCCTTTCTCTACAAGCAACCTACCTTGTTTTTATTTCTCTCTTGTTTCCTGCTGTTGAAAAGATAAAAAAAGAGTAAAAGAGAAAAGATAATCCTTGTCTTGTAGGTACTCGGACCAGTTTTCTTTGGAAACCCTAAGTTGCCTCAAAGCCAAGAACTTGATTTTGAGGGTGTGCCTCAAGGACAATATTATCAACAAAAAAATCTTAAATAGAAAAAAAAACCAAAAACATAATAAACGCACGGAAGAGATACGTTTTAGGAAAGGCGTACAAACTTATTCACCTTTAATTCCTACCTCCTTAAGATCGACCCTGGGCCTAAAAGTGGCCAAGATAAAATTAAGTAGGCCAGGTAAAAAAAAATTTTGTGAAAGATGGTTAGACTCGATTTAGGTTAACCACTATACTCGCTTCAACGATAATTTCACCATATTAACACAACCTATTCGAGTTCTACCATTAACTGAGGCTCTGGTAAGAATAAAATTCACCTAAACCCTCTAAAAATCATAAAAAAATATTCTCTAGAATTTAGAACCTTTAATCTAGCCGTTAGAACCCATCTTGACCTAGAATGGGATCTCGGACAGATATTTGCCCTAAATTAGGTTTTTGCATAAATTTTCCAGTCAAACGTGGTCAAACCCAAAATCCAACTTCACCATTAGATTACTTAGGTCGAAATTAGGTTTGTACCAAAATTTTGACCTAACGGGAACTCATCTTGACCTAATTTGCAAATAGGTTCAACCTGATTACATTTATACCCCTATCTTTCAAAAAAACCCTTACAAACTGCCCCCTAGCTTCTTCATCATTTTTGCAATTAGGTCCCTCCGCCATTATAGCAGAGGAATCCTACTTCGGCGAGCTTTGGAAGGAGAGTTCTCTCTGATTCCTCAGAGGATCTCCTCCAAAATTGGAAGGGAGATTCTCTGAGAAAATCCCTCCAATCTGAACCCATCTTTGATCCCTGATTCCTTCCCAATCTCTCATGCAAACGCATGAGAGATATGGGTATCTCAATAGCTTCCAACTCCGGTGAGCTTTCCTTGCTTGAGAAACTTGCTTCCTAAGCCCTAATCGACCTTCAAAGCTTTATTTAAAGGAGCCCAGACCCCTCCGATCACCTCACGCTCGAAATTGGCTGTGAATCCCCACAATTTGTCTCTTCTCCTCACGGCCGAAGGATCCTCGACGTCCAACGATCTTCCCTGCTTCTTCCCATCATCCGACTGCCACAATTGCGGCGAATTCCTCCTCCCTTACTTCAGCCGCGTCTCGCTGTACCAACAAATGTCCTTTCCCCCTTCATCCTCGCCATCCAACCCCCACAGGAGCACTTTCATCTTCGACGTCAGCTACACCTCGATTGACGTCACCTCTGCCCCCCTTCATCTCCTAACACCCTAGCTAAGTTCTCTTTCCCCTCTACATTCTTCTCCACCCTTTATTCTTCAAAATCGACCAATGCCAACCTTCATCACCTCCATCCCTGCCATCTCCGACCACCAACTCTGGCGAGGCCGCTCCACCTCCACAGGCCATCCCAACCCTTGCCAACAAGCCCATAAGCTTTCCCATGCTCCACTGATCCTTTTCCCCCACTTCACACACAACTCTACTCACTCACGCACCTCACCGAACACACCCACACCTCTGCACACAGTGTGCCCTAGGCACGCTCGCACAGGCACCCCCACGCCACGCCAACCATCCCAGCATCTTCGCTATGTTCCCACGACCATCTCTGAACATTTTGACGTAGCTGCAAAGCCAATCTTGTGATTTCAGGTTTGTCGCCCCTCCGCCATTGACGGGCAAGCTTGAAGCAAGCTTGCTGAAGCTCCAGGTCTACCCAGCCCAGGTGCAGCAATCCAAGGTGTGTGGAATACCCTCGCGCACGCACTCAGGCCCTCAATTGGAGTCGAAGACCTCGGCTGCTGCTGCAATCGCGAAGGCCATCTCTACAGGCGCACTCGAGGAAAGGGTGGGATATTTACTCCCACCTCAGAAATGAAGGTGTGCCTGCACCTACATAAGAGGAAAAAGTGAAGAAGGTCATTCACCTCAGATCCACGGGGTGAGGTCCCACTCACCTGATGTTTGCACCTCAAAACACGCCTATAATAACGCCTTCTTGTGCTATTTTCTAGCATTAACATTGCATAATAGGATCCTGTAATCGCATTTGTAAAAACGCTTGCATGCATGCATTTAATCAAGAGAGGAAGAGGAGTGAAACAATGGCTTGCATAGTTACATTTTATCTCAAGTGCCTCCTTGCAAATTCCACCTCTTTTCATTTTTTTCTCTCTTGATTTCTTCTTTTCTTCTTCCCGCGGCTGCACTTCTTCCCACAGCAGCTGCATGCATTTACTCCACGTCACTTCTCCCTGCCAACGCCGCTCCCTATAGCTGCAACTCGCGCACCCTCTCCCTGCTGCAGCCGGCACGCCACTCTCTCCTCCTCTATAAGAAGCTGCAGCTTCATCCTCGCAACAGAGGCTGCTGCAGCAACAAACACCCGCAGCCATCTTCTCCACCGCTTTCCCCTCCCATACGTCGGCCCTCCGTCGAGGAGGCACCCGGCGAGCTGGAGAACCCACTGTGGTGCACACCACCACAGTGGGAGCACCACCGCCCAGCTCTTCGACGAGCCGATGGGCGTGGTGCATTCCCTCGCTTCGTTTTTTTTCTCTTTAACGCCATTGCCGCCGCTCCAAGCTTCGAAGCTTGAAGCCACGGCAGCAGCAGCCACGCAGCAGCAGCAGGTCCTCCCGCTCCTCCGCGACCGTCGACTTCCCACGCGCCTGCAGGGCCATTCCCCGCTCAACCTCCGTCCTGACGTCCCCGCAGTTGCACCTGTAGCCGTCCGCCGCGCGCACTGCAGCGGCCGGCTACGGCCTCGTGCAGCCCCCTGCCCTCCTCCGCGACCCTCCGCGACCACCTGCAGGCCTCCTCCACGCTCGCTCCTCCACGCCTTCGCCCGCCCGTCGCCTTCGCGCACGCCTGCAGGAACCCTACGCGAAGCCACGCCCGCACCCGCCGTCTTCAGACGTCTGCCTCCGCCTTCAGACGACGCGGCGTCAAACGTCCGCCGGAGGCGGCAGACGTCTTAACTCGCGCGTCCGCGATCTTTCGCTCGCCCGCTCTCTCTCTCTCTGCCGATCTCTCCCGCTCCCGCTCTCTGTCACGTATACTCTATCTCTCTCTCCCGCTCTCTCTCTCTCTCTCTCTCACTCACTCTCAGTACACTACACCAACGCACACACACATCTTCACCGACACTTCCACACACCCACACACACATAAACACTAGTATAAACATATATATATCTATTCGTATACATACATATATATATATATATATACATAGTATATCTATATAGTTATGTATACATACATACATATATAATATATATATATATATATGTATATATATATATATATATACTTACACATACACTTATATATATATGTACACATACTTATATACATATATATATATATATACATATCTATATACTTATATATATACATATATATCTAGATACATATACTTATATACATATATATATACATCTATATAGTATTATATATATATATATACATATATACATATATAGCTATATACATACATATATACATATATATATACATCTATATAGTATTAAATATATATATATATATCTCTATATATATCTATACATATATACCTATATATTTATATATATATAGAGATATATTTACTTATATACATACACATATATGTATATTTTCACGTTATTTGCCATACGCTGTATTGCGGGAATATCTGCACCAGTTGTTGATATTTCTTGATACACGCATACAAAAAAAGCGTGGTCCCATACATCATCCATCCTCCATCCACACTCCACGCGGCACCTAGTCGTGTTGGTTGCGTCTCTCTAGACGTCGACTGACTCGACATAGTGCTACACTCCATCGCCACCTCCACCCCCACCCCTTTATATATATACTACATATATATATATACATACTATATTTACTTTCTGTCTATTTGCTTTTCTGTTAGTAAAAAGATAAAAAAATATACATAAAAAAGAAAAGATAATCTTTGACTTGCAGGTACCTCGTCTTGCGAGTAGCAAGACTTGTTTTGGGACTCTGTTTGGCTAAAAGCCAAGGACACAATTTTGAGGGTGTGCCTCAAGAACAAGGATTACCATAAAAAACCTAAATAAGAAAAACACCAAAAACACAATAAACGAACAGAAGAGATGCGTTTTAAGGAAAACGTAGAAACTCGACTTTAACCCCACTTCCCTGTGTTCGACCCTGGGCCTAAAAGTGACAAGATAAAATCAATTAGGCCAGGTTAAAAATTTTGTAAAGAGATGGTTAGGTCTGAATTAGGTTAACCACTATACACATTTCAACGATAAAAATATCATATTAACAACCTATTCGGGCTGACCCATCACCTGACCCAGTCTCGTCCGCGCTCACGCCACGTGGACCTGGCCTGACCCAACCCGACTGCACACCTCGCCCACTACCGCACGTCAATGGGCCTGGTCCCGGGTACACACCTGACCCGATTACCCGACCGACTGTGTGGCTCTAGGAGAGCGTATCCTAAGAGAGAAAAGAGAGGAGAGTTGCGCACGGGTAGGGGTAGCTTTTGCTACAGGTTCTTCAGGCCAACACTTAGCCACAGAAGGCTAAGGCAGGAGCTGAAGCCAAGGCCAGAAGAAGATGAAGAGAAGGCAGATGACAGAGAAAGAGAAGAAGGAAGAAGCTGAAGAAGAAGGAGAAGCTAAGGGAGAAGGAAGGCAAAGGCAGAAAGAAGAGGAGAAAGAGAAAGATCGTGAAGGCAAAGGAAGACAGAAGCCAAAGAAGAAGAAGAAGGAAAGAGAAGACAAAGGTTGAGAAAGAGAAAAAGAACTCAGACATTTAAGTCATCTGATTAAGGAATCAGACGACAGATTTTAGCCTCATTGCATATTTATTTATTGAATCATTTGGTGATATTATAGGAGTATTTGGTGATCTACATCACCATTTTACTCCCATATTTTTGCACTTTGGTACTGCTACTATTACAATTTCTTTCAAGTTTAAATTGTGATCTTGATTTCTAAATATCAATTTGCTCCCTGTGTTCGACTTTGGAAATCTTTTCGAGTAATAAACTTATATATATTTTGAATGCTTTTTCCGTTGTACTACAACGTAATACTTTTAAATATCGATCCAGCACTCTCAACATTTTGGCGTTGTTGCCAGGGAGCAATGGGCAATTTAGAATTCTTGATTACAATTTCTGATTTGGTACTAACTTGATATATCTCTTTTTGTTGTGGTTGTTTCAGGGGAGAAGATTCAAAGAAAAGACAGCTGCACATCAAACATGCTAGGGGCAGGTAATTTCTAATTACTTTCTCTCAAAGCCCCTCATTTTGAAAAGGAAAAAAAAAGAGCAACATCAATTAGGGCTACTTGCGTTCCATTCTTAGCTAATTCATCAAGTTGCCTGATTTGATTTCCACAACAAAATTGATTTGTGCACCCATTTAAGTTAACTAGAGCTACCACTTTCTTATTTGAGCCCTAGATACCACATTTGG
This sequence comes from Thalassia testudinum, assembly GCA_037157565.1. Classification (NCBI taxonomy): domain Eukaryota; kingdom Viridiplantae; phylum Streptophyta; class Magnoliopsida; order Alismatales; family Hydrocharitaceae; genus Thalassia; species Thalassia testudinum. Next base: position 1,830,430 of record JAZHRO010000056.1, read on the forward strand.
CAAATTAAATTAGACCTAAATTAGAGCCAATTAAGGATTTCAAGTTAGGGTTTTAGAGACACACCTTCATAAGCAAGAATCAACTCTCCAAAATGATGTGTGCCTAAGCCTTGGTTGAAGTGATTTATTCAAGCAAACCCTAAAATTCAAGCTCTTGATCTCACTTGAATCCTAAAAGAAGGGACCTAAAAATTCTCAAAGGACAAATAGGTAAAGTTGACTCACCTTGTTGGGTCAACCAACCTTGAAATTAGGTCACTTTTGCACTCAATACATCTAAAGTTCAAGTGAAATCTTAAGCATCCTTGCTCTTTAATAAAACTGGTAGACTTAAGAGGTCAAGTCCCCATTCTGGTCTACCTGGAACATCAGTGACAAGAGAGGTCAGGTGGGGGAAACCCTATAACCCATGGGGGTGCTCTACCGTGTAGGGGTCTTCGCAGGACTCTCCCTCTCTGGCTGCCCAGGTATTTCTCAGGTGGACGACTTTCTGACTAAGGGGTATCATCCACCCCAAACCTCTATAGTCATCCAAAGTTTTTGGGTGTCTTGATTGGGTCCATCACATTCTACTCTCATCCAGACCATCAGTGCATGTTCAGTAGGAGGTCCCTAAGACCATCCTTGAGGCCTCCTTTAGTTATTCACTCCCGTCGAGGCTAGGCTTCAACTTCCGTGTTTGTGCAGCAACCCCATCACATAGACATCTCCTCTAATTCATCTGAACCCAATTCTCCTTCCATCATCATGGCACAACCCGTAGAAGAAGAAAATAACCTTGAGAACCAACTTCAGTGCCTTAATGATTTATTCCAAGCCTTTGTAAATCCACCGCAGAGTCCTATGATGTGAGATCATTACAATCCCGTTGTGGTGGCGATCGAACCTCGAGTCTAAATCCCAGCTAAAGGTTCTGATTCTGAACTCAAGCCCAACATGATTCATGCTATTCCAAAATTTCATAGGCTCAATTCCGAGGATCCTTTCCAACACATCAAACAACTCAAGCATCTGGCCCAGACCTTCGGGTTAGATGTCCGAAATTGGGATATTCTTCTCATGAAGATGTTCTTCTCTCTCATGGACAAAGCAGCTCACTGGTATTAGACTCAAACACGTCCAATCAACACATGGGTTGAACTACAATCCGAATTTCTGAAAAAGTTCTTCCTAGTTGGTTGGACGAATGCTTTACGACACCAGATCACACACTTCACACAGCAACCTGGAGAACCACTTCATGAGGCGTGGGATCATTTTCAGGATCTCATGCAGAAGTGCCCCCTTCACGGAGTTCCTAAATGGGAACAAGTCCAGTCTTTTTACCAGGGACTCCGTGAAGATATCCGTTTATTCGTCAATGCAACTTGCAGAGGAAATATCATGGGTCAACACGAAGACACTATGTGGGAAATTCTCGAGAATATGTGTGAAAACTCCATCAATAATGACTCCATGGGCATATTCAACTAGACGAATGCCCGCGCATCGACGAATCCAAGAGGAGCACACGAGACGCAGAGCCTGTTCGCATTCGTCGACTTGGAATTAATGGCCAGTCGTTTGGACAAGGTCTCTATCATTGAGAAGAAGGTGGATGAGCTAACTCAACATCTGCAGCGAGTCACCTCTGCACAAAATCAATTTGCACAGCCGCCCTCTGGGAGGGAAGCTGTGCATAACATCACCGATCTTCTCAGGGGATGGACCCGTATCCACCCCCGTCTAACTCTAGGATCGGAGGAAACTCTGATCCTGCCTACTATAATTGAGGATTTCCTCCGATCCTGCCTACTCTAATTGAGGGAACTCTAAACCCTCGTACTCTAATTTTTCTAAGGTTCCTCAGACCTGCGAGGACCTCAACGCCATCCAGAATGACCCATTCTCTAATACCTATAACCCTGGATGGTAGAATCATCCCAATTTCTTGTGGGCGGGAAACAGTCAAAATCAGAGACCACCATATCAACCCTGTTCACAAGCTCCTCATCCATTTCAATCGCCTCAGCCTCGACCCAATCCCACCTATCAATCCGGGCCAACTCAGACAGATCAAATGACTCTCATCCTTCAGACTTTGACTGACATTCAAAAGACGAATGCGGCTATGCAAAAACAACACAAAGACAAGAGCACATAGGTTCTCAATCAACTCGCCCAGATGAAAAATTCCCACCAACCTAGCACACTCCCTTTGCAACCTCTACCGAATCTGAATAACGTGCCGAACTAAAGGTGCATTATGAACCCAAATCAGGGTCAAGCCCACATGATTTATCAGGCCCTTTCTGCTCCATCACCTGACGAGATGGAAGCTTCGACATCGCACTCAGGATTTTAGCAGCAGCCACCTATTTTACCGACACCGAACTAGAACCAAGCAGGACTAAATTCAATAACAACCTGTAGAGGAAAAACAACACAAGACCCACCTTACCCAAGCCATTTTTAGCCTGGTAGTAACCCAAACCCTAGGATAGTCATCCAGGATACCCCTACCCCAGAGCAAGAACCTGGACCTATTCTAGAGGAATAATCCAAGGTTCCATTTCTCGAGGCCTTAACCAAGGGAAAGAGGACAACCAAATGCGTGGCACCTGAGGAGGACCTAGCCAAGCTCTTTGAACAGGTCCAGATAAACATCCCCTTGATGGATGCGATTTGCCATGTACCAGCTTATGCACGATTTCTGAAAGATGTGTGTACACCTAAGTGTAAGACGCAAACCAAAAGTGGAAGCCCAATCGTATTGTCAGAGCAAGCCAGCTATGTAATTTTGAGCAAACTCTCACCTAAGGCAAAAGACCCAGGTACTCCCCTGATTTCCTGTACAATTAGTGATATCCAATTTGATAGAGCTTTATTGGATCTAGGAGCCTCCATAAACCTAATACCTACATCCCTACTTGACCATCTTGAGGAATCTGAGCTCAAACCAACAGAGGTGACATTACAGTTGGTTGATCAATCTATTAAGTCACCTAAAGGAGTTCTTGAGGATGTCATTATTAGGGTTTGGGATTTCTATTTTCCGATGGACTTCGTAGTCTTGGATATGGATGCTCCATAAAATCTGAGGAACACACCGATCATACTAGGGAGACCCTTTCTAGCCACTACTACGGCCAACATTAATTGTGAAGAGGGCCAAATTGAACTGAAATTTGGGAACCAAACACTAAAGATTGACATCTTTAAGGCCCAATAAGGGATTAATTGCGGAGTTATAGAACAGATATGTGATATCAAGGCTATGGTTGATGATCCATATATTGAGGAAAACCTGACCACTTCTGATCAACCACAAGAGGATCAAAACCCACAATCAGAGGAGTCCAAACCTGACCTATACACACCCATAACTCCTTCCCTTGCTTCTGACACATACCTTGAACCACCCACTGCTGCTGATAACCTTGTTTTGGAACTTAAGCCTCTTCCCGATCATCTAAAGTATGTCTTTTTGGGTTCCAATTAGATGTTTCATGTGATTATCAACTCTAGACTCACACCTAATCAAGAATCCCTTCTGATTACTGTTCTCCACCAACATCAAAAAGCCATTGGATGGACTCTCGATGATTTAACTAGCATCAGCCCCTCTTACTGCACACACCGTATCTATACTGAAGAGGGCACATGACCTTCCCGTGAAATGCAGAGACGTCTGAATCCTAATATGCAAGAGGTCATGAAAAATGAGATCATCAAATGGTTAGATGCTGGGATCATCTACCCGATCTCCGACAGTCGATGGTGCGTCCAATCCAGGTTGTGCCCAAAGAGGCGGGACTCACCGTGATCACGACTGAAATCAGAGAAATCATACCTACCCGTGTGGCAAATTCGTGGAGAGTCTGCATTGATTATAGAAGACTCAATACCTCCACAAAAAAGAATCATTTCCCACTACCGTTTATTGATCAAATCCTCGAGAAACTAGTGATAAATATGTTCTACTTTTTGGACGGGTACTCCGATTATAACCAGGTTGCAATCCATCCTGAGGACCAAGAAAAGACCACTTTCACCTGCCCCTTCGGGACGTGTGCATTCCGAATGATGCCTTTCTATCTCTATAATGCACCTGCTACTTTTCAGTGGTGCATGCTTGCCATATTCTCAGATATGCTAGGTGATTATCTAGAAGTCTTCATGGATGACTTTTCAGTGTTTGGCGAATCATTTGACGATTGCTTTCTGCACTTGGTCCAGATCCTCAGGCAATGCATTGACATGAATCTAGTTCTTTCTTGGGAAAAGAGCCATTTCATCGTGCCTGAAGGAATTTTCCTGGGACATCTTAAATCAAAAAAAGGCATCCAGGTCGATCAAGCCAAGGTGAATCCGATTTCCAAACTCCCTATGCCTAACTTGATCAAGGACATCTGATCTTTTCTGGGGCATGTCTATTTTTATCGTCGATTCATTCCTGATTTCTCAAAGATCGTGTGCCCCATGACCACTCTACTATCTAAGCATGTTCCTTTCGAAATCTCAAATGAATGCACTCAAGCATTTGAAACCCTACGTGATCGAGTTACCTAAGCTCCGATCCTACAGTCCCCTGATTGGTCTCAACCCTTTGAGATCATATGAGATGCATCTGATTTCACTGTAGGAGCGATACGTGGGCAGAAAATTGACGGGAAACCTGTGGTCATCTACTACGCTAGAAAGACACTTGACGAAGCTCAGCATAACTACACAGTTACTGAGAAAGAGCTGCTAGCCATAGTATTTGCCTAGGAAAAGTTCAGATCACATCTTCTGGGTTCCTGTGTTATCATTTACTCTGATCACTCAGTTGTAAGGCATCTCCTTGAGAAGAAGGATGCGAAACCTTGATTAATCCACTGGATCTTGCTGTTACAAGAGTTTGACCTAGAGATTCGTGACAAAGCAGGAAAACAGAACGTGGTAGCTGATCACTTGTCCCACCTTCCTTCTGATATTATCGACCCTTCCGAACCCATTACGGAACATTTTTCGGATGAGCACCTCCTGACTATCAGTACAGGACTTCCATGGTTTGCTAATCTAGTAAACTACCTGGCATCACATCAAATCCCATCCGATTGGCCAAAGGCTAAGAAGGACAAATTACTTTCTGATGCTAAGTACTACTTTTGGGAAGACCCGTATCTTTTCCACATCGGTGATGATCAAATCATTCGACGATGTGCCTCGGGAGTGGAAATATAGGACATCTTGTCCCTCTACCATGACCAGGCATGCGGTGGGCACTTCTCTAGTCACAAAATTGCAGCGAAAGTCCTCCAATGCAGCTTCTATTGGCCCATGATTTTCAAAGACGCATGCAATCACTATAGGGCATGCACTTGTTGCCAGACCTTAGGCAACATGAGCCACCGTGATATGATGCCCTTGCAGCTGATTCTCGTATGCGAAATCTTCAACACCTGGAGAATTGATTTCACGGGACCCTTTCCTATTTCGGACAGCTTCAAGTACATTCTACTCGATGTTGACTTCATGTCTAAATGGATCAAAGCCATTCTGACCTAAACCAATGATCATAAGGTGGTTATCAAATTCATTCATCAGAACATCTTTTCTTGGTTCGAGATTCCACGTGCTATAATCTCTGATGGAGGGACCCATTTAACTAATACTCAGTTCAGGTCACTGATGACCAAATACAGGGTGTCACACCGAATCTCTACTCCTTATCACCCCCAAACTAATGGTTTACCTGAGCTATCAAATCGAGAGATCAAGAAAATTCTCCAGGTCACTGTTCGACCTAACAGGAAAGACTGGTCATCCCGACTTCCAGAAGCTTTGTGGGCTTATATGACCACCCACAAAACCCAATTAGGTATGTCTCCCTTCATATTGGTGTACAGGAAGGCATGTCACCTCCCCGTCGAATTGGAGCACAAAGCCTATTGGGCAATATGGACTTGCAACCTAGATCTTTCTAAGACAGGAACCCACAGAAAGCTTCAAATGAGCAAGATCGATGAATTATGCCACGATGCGTATGAGAACTCGTAAATTTACAAAGAGCGTGTTAAAGCCTTTCACGACAAGCACATATCCAGAAAGATCTTTCACCGTGGTTAAAAAGTCCTACCCTTTGATGCTAAACTCAAACAATTCCTAGGAAAACTAAGATGAAAATGGATTGGACCTTACCTCGTCTGACGAATCTTTGGAAATGGAGCCATCGAGATCAGTCCACTCAACCACGATTCAGAACCTTTTGTCGTGAATGGTCGGAGACTCAAACCGTTCATTGACCTTACCGATACAAACTTGGCGAGACATCCTTTACACTCCATTCTCCCTGAGCTCATTGCGCCCAGCTGATGAGTGGCTACTCATCATGGCTAAAAAGTTGAAATTAAGCTAGACACTAAGTAAAATAATATCAAATTAACAGGTAAAAAGGGTTAAGTGTGGGAATTAAAGAAAAAGACCTAAAACCTTTACTCTGTGTTAAAATTTCATAATTAGGTCACAAAATGAGATATTCTAAAAGTAAAATACAAATGATGATCCATGAGTCAATTGAACACATAAATAATTTTAAAAGGCCAAATCAGAAGTATAATCAATGTCTAAATTGTTCAATTAAGCACATATAAAAATTTGAAGGCAATTGGACATCATTTAGGTTATGAAATTGGTAGTTTACACTTAGGTCCTTCATGCATTACACTCTTACCCTTAAAAACTCCTCTTTAGACCTACTTGTAAGCCGCAGGGACCCTTTTGAAAAGCTGCAGGGCCCTTCCAGTTGTAGTTCTTCTCACTTATGGGCCTACACGCAATTCTTCTACCCCTTCGTTCAAGGGTCTTCCTGTAATTTTTCCCTCATTTCAAAGAGAGGCCTGCTGCTCTTCACGCGCACTGTAGCGCGCAAAGAACACGGCCAATCTCAGCCATCCGTCGCTCTTTAGATCTTGATCTGCGGTTAGATTCGAATGGAAGTTTCGCGCGATTCGGCACGTGCGATCACCTCTCTCCCCAGATCTCATCTGACGGTCAGATCTTGTGCTCAGCTCACCGTGTGCTTTGCCCCTCACATCCTCGTTGCTAGTTGCATTTTGATTATCTTCACCTGCGTGGTGATCTCAGCCACTGAGCATGCTACTTAAGCACCTCAGTGGTGTCGCGCGTAAAGGATCGCTCCCTCCTACACCTCTTAGCGATCATTCGTCCACTCCAGTCCCTCCTCCCCATCAAGCCTCTGATTTCACAGCCACCGGTTGTGAAATCATCACCTTCTCTCGACCTCCTCGTCGCTAAGGACTTCATAGCACCTGAGGATGACCCTGGAGCCTTACTAGCAGACTCTTCCCTCCGCTGGAGTCATCTTCCTCCTTTCTTCCTCCTTAGCCACCAGCTAAGGACCCATAGGTCCCATTCTTCCTGTTAGATTAGGTTTATAATTCTGCATATTAGTTTTAGCTGTAGTTAAGTAGTTTAGAGTAGAATTAATATAGTTGTTAATGTTTAATTTCGCTGTAGGATAAAGTAGCTGTAGTAGTAGAATTAGGCTTAATTCCCCCCCCCCCTCCTCACCTCCTCTAATCATTTTAGATCAGAGGGGAAGACTTCACAGACCATGTTTTCAAATTATCTCCCTCTCCATATTTTCATGTCCAGTTCTTATTTTCCGCGATTTGTTTTCTCATCTTCCACCCATACACTCTGACCCAATTTCAGATCCGGTTGGTTTTCAACCTCATATCTGAAATTGGCGTCACAAGCACTTGAGGGGCTTCCCACTCATCTCACTCTTGGTCACAAAAGCCCCTCATTTTGGGTCAAATTTTTCAGTTTGTCATATTTCTCCTTAATGTGGATTTTAAGGATCTTTTGCTTTCTGGATTTACTGCCTAATCTGATAAATTGAAGTTGATTTGAATTCCCTGTTGGCAAGGATTCTGAGAGGATTTCCGGTGACAGAAATCATCTCAGAAGAGCCATACTTAAATTTTTTTTGATAATGTCTCGAATGCATTGAATGCAAGTCAGATCTAAGGATAATTACTGTGGTAATTTGAAATCTGATCTGGCATTCATAAGTTTTTTTTATGGCTGTCTGGTTTGTCTGGTGATTTCCTAACCTAAGGAGTTCTCAATACTCCTTCAGGTTTCAAGAAACTGGGATTTGATCTTATGGCTGTATTTCATTGAATTAATTCTTCCTTCATGCTGTCTATAGCATTAGGAAGAGTTGATTCAGTGATATTTGTGGATTTCTTCTTAAATGAAGCTTTTGATGAGGGTTTTTGGCATCTGAATTGAGATGCTTAGTGATTTTCGTGAGAAATTGAGCCCTTGTCAGATTTGGGATTTACTTATTTGCTTTTCAGTTGGTTTTGATTGACTCTGATTCCAGTAACAAAGCAAAGTGCTGCATCTTGCAGCTACATATTTCTTTCTCTCCAAACTCACCTTTCTTCTCAAATGGACTAACTGCAGCATCAGTTAGCCCATTTAGACAGTGGCTTAGGCTGCTGTTAAAAGACAAAAAAATCTAAACTGAGGACTCTCTCCTCAGTTAGCTCTTCCTATCTCATCTCCTACTGCTGTAGGATTTTCAGAACCAATCAAAGTGAGAAAAACCCCTAAACTTAACACCATACATTTAAAACTCTGTTAGCCCATTTGGACAGTGGCTTAAGCTGCTGATTAAAAGAGAAATCTGAAAACCATGCATATAAAACTCTGTTAGCCCATTTTAACTCTTCCCTTCTCACCTTTTGGGCAGTAAATTAAACTACTGTAGAGTCTGGAAGCTGACAGTAGATTGTTTATCTCATTTAGCTCTTCCTTTCTCATCTCCTATTGCTGCAAAAAATACATACAAAATTCTGATAGACAGTATATATAGAAAATTACTTATATTACTCTGTATACTCCTATATACATAAGTTCTATGTAAATATTAAACTGTATATATTACTATATATATATGTAAATAGGCATTATATACATATAACTGTATAACTAACTATGTAAGTATATTGTATACTATAATCTGATTTAAAATAATATATGTATATTATTCTGTATATAGGCAGTATGTAAATAGTATACTACTCTGTAAGTATATATATGTAGTATATTGTATATTCTATAAAACTATATACATATCTATGCATATGTAGATTACAAGTAAATAAAATCCTGTACCTTAATTTAATCCTTTATATATAATAAATAATGAATTTATTCAGTTAACAGCTAAGTGGTTAAATTAAATTAGATAAATTAGTAATTTAGGGTTATAATTAAGTTAATTGAATCTATATACTTAGGCTAATATATCTTAAGTAATTTAAGCTAGTTGAAGTATATTTATACCTTTTTTATATTACTTTAACTTAATTTATAAGTAAAACTGTCAAAAATTGCTATTTAAATGTAAATAAAATAGAAATTAATTCAGAAAAATATAATAAAAATGTGTATAAAATACTTATGTATGTAATCTAACTCTGTATAAGGTCAATTAGACCATTCACTAAGTAATTTATAAGTAATTAACCAAGAAAACACCTAAAACAGTGTGTAAAAATAGCCCACTTTAGTGAACTTATTTATATAGTAAATGTAATTAAAATTTCAAATTAATTGAACAATTATATAGTATAATGTAAATACTTTATTTTCCATAATTTATTTTTATTTTTAATTAAATTATGGCCCTCGAATTGAGGGCCAAAATCGCTTTCAGCCGCAGCTATGCGTGATTTCCAGCGCAGATGTGGCGCTCGAATAGCGCCACATCATGCGCTGCAAACTGCACACAGTAGTATATATTGTTTTTATGCATTAGCTGTTCAGTCGTCACGGGCGCCGGGCGCCTGAAACAACCGAATATTCTATCCGATTATGAGCATACTGTCTGAGCATATGAGATAGCATACAAACATATGTGTGGGGCCGGGGGCCCGAGAGGCATGTGTGCGTGGGGCTTAAAGGCCCTGCGCTGAGTTAAGAAAAAAAACGTAATTAAGCGGCCTAATGAGAATTAGTGCGCGCTTAGTAGAGGTTTGGTCCCACCCTCTGGGTGCTGTGTATCCCTCGAAAAGCGCGATCGCAAATTAAACACATTTTTAACTGCTTAAAGAGAACTAATGATGGTTGATTAATCACCTTTACGCTGCTGTATCTAAAACTTGTTAAGGCAGAAACAAAGGAGAAGAAGAAGAACAGAAGAAGCTTAGTGAGGAGTAAGAGAGAGAGAGAAGACATACATACAAGAGAGATGTTGTACATACGTAAATAAATACATATATAATAAAAATATAAATATATATATATGTATACGTAGTATAGCCAATTATTTGTATAAATGAACCCATATATTTACTAACAGAATAAAATGTCACCCTAAGTGTCGCTATAGACCCCAGTTTCCCTCCTTAGGTTTGTATATAGTGTTTTCTGGGATCTAGCGATGCTTGCGTCTGTCACTAAAACTATTGTATGTGTTACTGTAGATATCAGACTAGTAAGTTAAGTTAATATACTATGTAATCCTAGTCTATTGTGTACTTACATGTAAGTATAATACTACAACTTGTAAAGACATAGTTTATAGTATAGTAATAAATTGTTTGGTGCTTGTTTATAATTAGTTAATTTTTGCAAGCATTACAATTAATTCTTATTAAGTAGGCAAACCATGTCCACATTCATTCATTCTTTAATAAGATGTAAAGCTTCTTTTTGGAATTAGAGGATAATTTTGAGATCAAAGAGCGATGTAATTCAATAAATTGCCTCCCAGTGAACGACCTGGAATAAAATCAGTAAAAATTAGATAAGTAAATAATGATAATGGTTGTAATGACTGGTACTCCATACAACTCACCACAATGACACTCTTGGTGTTTCAAACTACATCATTATCATAACAACCAACCATTGCATCCCCGACTATTATTACCAGCCAATGGCGTAAAACTCAGACTTAACGGGAGGCAACCCATCATTTTTGAAAAACACGAAACCTTTCTTAACATTCTTATGCTGAATTTATATTGCACTTTAAGGTTCATCTATTAGAACAGCCGACCCCACCTTAGGTACCTGTACCCGAGCTTTAAATCGTCCACAACAGTCACCTCAACCCATTCGCCCACCAAGAACCTGTTCTAATGAATGATCTAAGCTAAACTCGAACCCACCTAATTTACAATGGGGACATTGCAAATCGTAGGCATGGGAGGGTATGAAAGTGCAAAATGCCATGAAAATCATCTTACAGGAAAAGGTTTCATCAAAAAAATCACATATTCCAAAAATACCAAAAAAATGAAAAAATTCTTGAAAAAGAACAAAAAGTTGAGAAGTGAGAAAAATTTTGAGGGCATATCAATTTTGAGGAGAAAAAGGGGAAAAGTGAAAATTGTCAAAAAGGAGCACAAGATGAAAAGAAAAAGAAAAGAGATTGTCATTAGTAAGAAATCAAGGAATTAATTGAGTTCTAGACCATATCAAGAAAAAGAAAATAAGAGGGAAAAAGTGCTAATGAAACACAGAAAAGATTAGTAGGAACGCTGATTTTAAGCCTCTTGGGCTATACTCCTAGGCTTAAAAATTCAAGTATCCGCTAAGATCTGGATAGTCCCCAAGAGGTTGGGGAAAATGTGAAGCTTAAGTATTAAGTCTAAGGCTTAAGGAGTATCCGGCCTCGTTAACTGACCTCTGGTTAGCAGGACTCAGTAACCTAAGCACCACAATCCACACACAGTCTGGTTCAGTGCGCATAAGTATCAAAATCACGCAAATGCATTTAAATCCTTCTGAAAAAGTTGCCAAGATTAGGAGCGACTGATCAACACAAGTTGATTTGGATGAGTTCCCAGTGCAGAGAGGTGGGAAATTCCCTCGAAGATGAGCAATAACATATGATCTCCTCGGTGCTTGTCTCCTAGGATATCTACATATCCTACCGGGGGAATGTAAGCACCCTGTGCTGGTTCAGATGCCATGGGCAGCATTATCACGAAATGTCGATTGCCAGGGTCTGGATTTAGCTACATAACGTCATGGGCAGGATTATCTCTAAATCTCGAAAGCCAGGGTTCTGGGGGTTGCCATGGGCAGTGCTATCTCGAAGCATCGATTGCCAGGGACCCTTCGAGGATTGATGATGGGGACTAGGAATCCGATACAGACCGTGTTGAGAAGCTAATCCGAAGCGAGAAATAAAAAGAAAAGAGAGAGAAAACTCTCCAAACAAAGAAAATTCTTCTTCCTCTCTCTTACAAAAAAAAAATGCACTGCAAACTGAACCAAGGCTAAAATATGTTACAAGCACGGATGCTTTAACCGCGGAGTCCAATGAACCTTAGGATAGTTCCTGTGGGCCTTAAAAACCTTCGCAGTAGACTGAGGCTAGAGCTGGTCAGGTTCGAATCTTAGTTGGTACTTGAGTACCTCTAAGCCTACTATTGGCATTCTAGCCTGATCTACAGAAGAAAGCACACATCACAATTTCGAGCATCAAAAAGATTACATGGTCTAGAATTAAAGTTAAAACCTTAAAGTTTTGCTAAGGGACTAGCAAAAGTTAGGCATGGGGGTATGATGGGAACACCATCATGAGCCCTAACTATCTCATTTTGACCCAATGAAGAGAATAAAAGTTTCTACATAACCAACTGAAGGTCATAATTCACTGCATAACCTTTCTAAGAGAAAAATAAGAAACTAGGAGAAAAATTACAATTTTACCAATGCAGTACAACAACAGTTTTTCTCAAGGGCAAAACAAAGGTCAAAGGGTCTTAATAAGATAATAAGTGGGTTGGATCAGACATAAAAGGGTTTGTGTGTATCCTGTGAATTAAATGACTTCTTGAAACCCTAAAACAGACCCACTTGATTAACCAAGGTTTTTGGTCAGGATAAAATTCCCCTAAGCCCTCTAAAAATCATAGCAAAATATTCTCTAGGGTTTAGAAGCTTTAATCTGGCCATTAGAACCCATCTTAACCTAGAATGGGGTCTCAGACAGATATTTACCCTAAATTGGGTTTGTGCATAAATTTCCCAGACAAACGTGGTCAAACCCAAAATCCAACTTCACCATTGGATTCCTTAGATTCAAATTAGGTTTTTACCAAAATTTGGACCTAAGGGGAACTCATCTTGACCTAATTTGCAAACAGGTCCAACCTGATTACATTTCTACCCTATCTTTCAAAAAACCCTTACATAATGCCCCCTGGCTTCTTCATCATTTTGCAATTAGGTCTCTCCACCACTATAGCGGAGGAATCCTACTCTAGCGAGCTTTCGAAGGAGAGTTCTCCCTGATTGCTTAGAGGATCTCCTCCAAAATTGGAAGGGAGATTCTCTGAGAAAATCCCTCCAATCTGAACCCATCTTTGATCCCTGATTCCTTCCCAATCTCTCATGCGAATGCATGAGAGATATGGGTATCTCAACAGCTTCCAACTCTGGCGAGCTTCCCTTGCTTGGGAAGCTTGCTTCCCAAGCCCTAACCGACCTTCAGAGCTATATTTAAAGGAGCCCAGACCCCTCCGATCACCTCACGCTCGAAATTGGTTGTGAATCCCCACAATTCATCTCCTCTCCTCACGACTAAAGGCTCCTCGACTTCCGAAGATCTTCCCTGCTCATTCTCGTCATCCAACCACCACACTTGCGGCAGATTCCTCCTCCCTGACTTCAGCCGCATCTCGTCATACCAGCAGACGCCCTTTCCTCCTTCATCCTTGCCGTCCAACCCCCACCGGAGCCACTTTTGTCGCCAGCATCGGCTACACCTCGACTGACACCTCTGCCCCCCTTCGTCTCCTAACACCCTAGCTAAGTTCTCCTTCCCCTCTACATTCTTCTCCACCCTTTATTCTTCGAAATCGACCACTGCCGACCTTCATCACCTCCATCCCTGCCATCTCCGACCACCAACTCTGGCGAGGCCACTCCACCTCCACAAGCCATCCCAACCCTCGCCAACAAGCCCATAAGCTCTCCCTCACTCCACTGATCCTTTTCCCCCACTTCACACACCACTCCACTCACTCACGCACCTCACCGAACACACCCACACCTTCGCACACAGTGTGCTGTAGGCACACTCACACAGGCACCCCCATGCCACACTAACCACCCCAGCATCTTCGCCATGTTCCGGTGACCCTCTCTAAACATTATGACGTGGCCACAAGGCCAATCTCGTGATTTTAGGTTTGTCGCCCCTCTGCCATTGATGAACAAGCTTCAAGCAAGCATGCTGAAGCTCCAGGTCCGCCCAGCCTAGGTGCAGCAGCCCCAAGTGTGCGAAACACCCTCGCGCATGCACTCAGGCCCTCAATTGGAGTCGAAGACCTCAGCTACTGCTGCAATCGCGAATTCCATCTCTGCAGGTGCACGCGAAGAAATGGTGGGACATTTAGTCCCACCTTGGAAGTCAAGGCGCGCCTACACCTGCATAAGAGGAAAAAGTGAAAAAGGTTGTTCTCCTTAGATCCATAGGGTGAGGTCCCACACACCCAACCCGGTCTCATCCACGCTCACACCCCGTGGACCTAGCTTGATCCGACCCGACTGCACACCTCGCCCACTATCGCACGTCGGTGGGCCTGGTCTCGGGTATGCACCCGACCCGATTACCCAACTGACTGTGTGGCTCTAGGAGAGCATATCCTAAGAGAGAAAAGAGAGGAGAGTTGCACGCAGGTAGGGGTAGGTTTTGCTACAGGTTCTTCAGGTGAACACTTAGCTGCAGAAGGCTAAGGCAGGAGCTGAAGCCAAGGCCAAAAGAAGAGGAAGAGAAGGCAGATGGCAGGGAAAGAGAAGAAGGAAGATGCCGAAGAAGAAGCAGAAGCTAAGGAAGAAGGAAGGTAAAGGCAGAAAGAATAAGAGAAAGAGAAAGATCGTGAAGGCAAAGGAAGACAGAAGCCAAAGAAGAAGAAGGAAAGAGAAGACAGAGGCTAAGAAAGAGAAAAAGAACTCAGACATTTAAGTCGTATAATTAAGGAATCAGACGACACATTTTATCCTCATTGCATATTTATATATTAAATCATTTGGTGATATTGTAGGAGTATTTGGTGATCTACATCGCTATTTTACTCCCATATTTTTGCACTCTGATACTGCTACTATTACAATTTCGTTTAAGTTTAAATTGTGATCTTGATTTCTAAATACCTATTTGCTCCCTGTGTTCGACCTCGGAAATCTTTTCGAGTAATAAAATTATATCTTTTTTGAATGCTTTTTCAAGTGTACTACAACGCAATACTTTTAAATACCGATCTAGCGCTCTCAGCAGCAGCAAATGCTTTTCTTCTCTTCAAATATGGTGGAAAAATGAAATTCAAAGCTCTAAAATTTTCCTTGTCTCTCTTGTGTGCAAACGAAGAGTCCAATACTCATTTTATAGAGTTACGACCTTAGTGGGTCGTCTACTAGACATTGGGTTTAAATCCCAACATTCATATTGCCTAAATTAATTTTCTAGCCATTTAGTTTTGAGCCAATGGCTAACTGGTACCGGTACTCGTTGCTTCCAGGTTTGGATTTTAAAAACTTAACGCAAATCTATAACCCACTTGTACCGATACTGATCATGAGTACCGGTACTCGTTCCCTCCAGTATCGGTACTGATCATGAGGATCGGTACTCGTGGGATACAGGTTTGTTTCTTTGAAAAAACCCAAACCTATAACTCACATCTACCAATACTAAACTTTAGTACTAGTACTTGTGGGCTAACAAGTACTTTTTAAATAAATTAATCAATTACATTCTTTGAAAATAATCATAGTATAAATCCTAGTTTATCTCTAATTTATTTTATGATCTAAGTTGATTCTTTGTTAAGAGGCATACATTCTATAAATTAGAAAAACCTAAACTAAAAACTAAAGGACGGAGATGATCTTCTCCTCCTCGATTCTTCCTTGTCATCTTGCCTCCTTCATGTCATTATCTTCTCCTTATCATCATCATGCCTCCATGATTTCCTATTTTCCTTGATCTTCACCTAAATCTGAAAAGCACCCAATTACGAACATTAATCCATAATAATTTTGTTAACACCAAAACAAGATGTAGAACAAGGTTCCAACATGATGAGCCACACCTCATCATATCCCCATGCTTAGGTTTTACTAGTCCCTTAGCAAACAACTCATTCAAGTGCAAAGCAATTAAGCATCAGCCAGGTAAGTGTGATGAGATATCTATTTACTCTTTTTCAAATTGTTAAGTGTTTAGAGATAATCATTAAGCTGAAATTTTTCTTTCTGATAAGCCAACTGTGTTTATGTCTGGACATTGTGAGAACCAATCGCTTAAGAAGATTGACCAAAACTCAAGACTGATATGAAATAGACCATCTCTCAACCAACAAGGACTCTTGATATTTAAATCTTATGTGCGATTTCCAGGACTCAGAATGTTTTACAAACTCAAAAGCTAAGAGGTTATGGTTGTGCTTAGTGAAAGGTCAGGACTAACCAGGTGAACTTTGTAACTTAATCCCAGGGTTTCACTTCCTTTCAAGCCTAGGTTGGTCCTAGCTTCAGCTCATATCTTCGAATTTATTCTAAAAAATGAGGAAGACTCAAACCCAACTCTTATTGTGCTGTGGCTCAAAGAATATTTGGTGGAAATAGCGTATTTGTAATGCACCCTGAAAATATTTTTGGTGGAAGCTATATACAGGACTTGGAGAACATAGTTAACTTATTCAAAAGAATGTCTTTTTCTGAAAATTCTTTTTAACTTTTTCTTTTTTTTTCAAATAAATGTCAATATGTCTCCGATAGCTTTATTTGGTAGAGTACACTTATTAGGTGGGTGAGTACTTTGGTGGAAAAACCTTCTATTCACAAGGCTAAAGACTAGGACAAAGAGTCTACTTGAATGCATAGGTAAGGACTCCACATTCCCTAATGAACACTAGGGTTGAATTTCAAGTTCACAAGGTCTTTCCCGACACTGTGTAGTGTAAACTAATGTGACTTAGACTCCTAAGCCAAAGCAAACCAGCGAATCCTATACTGGTGACTCAGGTACAAGAATACGTCCTAAGTTAGGAGAGATCCTGGTCTATCTTGTCAAAGCTTGAAGTGTATTAAGCCAAAGCCTGAGCAAATCAAGCTACAATGGCCCAGAAAGTCTAACCAGCAAAGGTTGAATGTTCATAAACACTTATTCTATTTTTGTTTTCAGCTACATGATCATAATTAAACACTTAAGATTCTTTTCAAAACTTTTTCTCCCTTCTCAATTTTAGTTTTGAAGTTCTCCCTCAACAATAAGAATCAGTCAAGTGCCTTATTGTATTTTTGGAATTTTTGTTTCTGACTTTTTTTTTGTATTTTTGACTTTGTAATTTTTTTCAAATTTTTCAAAATTTTTCTTTTTGTTTTTGGTATTTTTGATAATGCTATACTATATATACTCTAAGTGTGACTACAATTGCATTTCATAAAATGATTTCACCATTTACACCCCCTCATGCTTAATTGATGCAATGTCCTCATTGTATAAATAGGGTGGATGCAAATGCACTCTCTACTTTTCACTAACTTAGACTGTGTGACAGAAGGAAGTCGAAATGAGGAGATAAAAATCTCTGTGTAGACGATTTCAAGTCTAATACAAGATCAGAGTGGGAAGTCAGGCTAAGAAGTGAAATGCATGACATATGTGACTTTGAATGAATGCTAAAAATGCAAGAATAGACACTTAATGAAGAAATGGAAAGTAAGAAAGGTGAAAATAGCTATGTAAAAAAGATAGGTTTGCTAAGTTTAACGCCTTCAGCTAGGCGTAAACCTAGATGTAGTTGTGTCATCAGTAATAGGTTCAAGATATTGGAGTGAAATGATAGAGTTGACAAGTTTGAGATCATGTGGCTTAATGAAAGGTTTCAATCTCTATCCATTCATAGTAAAAGGTTCAGATTTGTCAATCTTAGTGATCTTGATAGCTCCATTATCAAAGATTCTCAACATCTTGAAAGGTCCAGTCAATTTGGATCTGAGTTTCCCTGGGAAGAGTTTCAATCTCAAGTTGAATAGGACTTTCTTACCAGGGTGAAAAGTTTCCTTATGGATGTAATAGTCATGGAAGGCCTTTAATTTATCGTTATAAACCTCGAGCTTTCGTAAGATTCATTCCTTAACTCATCAAGATCAAAAATTTGAAGTATTCTATGATCATCGGCCTTCTCTAAGTCCAAGTTACACTTTCTAATGGCCCAATAGGCTTTGCGCTTAAGTTCTACGGGAAGATGACAGGGTTTCCCATACACAAGTCTAAGGGGAGACATGTCCAGTTGGGTTTTGTGAGCTGTCCTATATGCCCACAATGCATCAAAAAGGTAGGAAGACCAATCCTTTCTATTAGGTCTGATGGTAGTCTGTAAAATCTTCTTGATCTCTCAGTTGAACAATTTAGCCAGTCCATTGGTTTGAGGGTGCTAAGGTGTAGCAATCCTATGTTTCACCCCATACTTATGAAGTAGGGACTAGAAATGTGTGTTCCTAAAATGAGACCCTCCATCACTTATGATGGTTTTTGGTACCCCAAATCTAAAAAAGATATAATCTTAGACAAATTGTATTACAACTCTATGATCGTTAGCCCTCAAGGGGATGGCTTTAATCCATTTAGAAACATAATCAACTGCCAACAAGATATACTCAAAGCCATGAGAATTCAGAAAAGGTCCCATAAAGTCAATGCCCCATATATCAAAGATTTCGCACACCATGATCGAATTCAAGGGCATCATGTCTCAACGACCAATATTGCCGAGAGACTGACAATGTGGACATGCCCTACTATATTCATGTGTATTTTTGAAGATCATGGGCTAGTAAAAATCACTCTGCAAAATTTTTGGAGTAATCTTTTTGCCAAAGAAATGACCGCCACAAGCCTAGTCATGGCAGAATGATAGAATGCTCTCTATCCCCTTATCAGGGACACACTTCCAAAGGATCTGGTCTTTACAGTGCTTGAATAGCCATGGTTCTTCCTAGTAATAGTGCTTGGCTTCAAATTTAAGTCTGTCCTTTTGATGTCGAACCCAATCAGGGGGAACGATTCCAGAAGTTAGGTAGTTGACAATGTTAGCATACCAGGGAAGATCAGAATGAATGACCAGCAATTGCTCATCAGGGAAGTGGTCAATAATTTGAAGTGAAGGAGATATCGCTTCAAAAGGAAGGCAAGATAAGTGGTCAGCTACCAAGTTCTGCTTCCCAACCTTTTCACGAATTTGTAAATCAAACTCTTGTAACAACAGGATCCATCTAATCAGACAAGATTTCGCATCCTTCTTGGCGAGAAGATGTTGTATTGCTATGTGGTCAGTGTAGACTATAATGTTGGAACCTAAAAGATAAGGTCTGAATTTTTCCAGTGCAAATACTCTTGCTAGCAATTCCTTTTCATCGACTGTGTAATTCCTCTAAGCTTCATCTAAGGTCTTGCTAGCATAGTAGATGACTGTAGGTTTACCACCCAATTTTTGACCAAGGATAGCCCCTACTGCATAATTAGAGGCATCACACATAATCTCAAAAGGGTGAGGCCAATCCGAGGGTTGTAGTATTGGTGCCTTGGTAACCAGATCACGATGTGTTGTATAAGCATGAACACAATTGTTAGAGATCTGGAAGTCTACATCTTTTTTTTTTTGAAATTGAAAGGAAAGCTACAGTACTACAATAGCAATCCAAGAGGGCTTTTATTTATCATAAAATTAAAAAAGGACCATTACAAAACAAATCCCCACATACATATGAGGGACCAACATTCATTTACAATTTGTTCCAAATTCACTGGTCCCTCCTGAAACAAACACTCATTCCTTGCCCTCCAAATACTCCACATAACCGCTACCATATGCACATGTGGTTTATCTCATAATAAAAAATTTTGCCAAAGTGAATCCCACATAGGAAGTGGTTCTCTACACACTCTTCTCCAAGCTACATCTGTCACCACACATGAGGAAAAAATGTGACCTAGGCTGTCAGTGTATAACCCAAAAAGATAACAGACCTGCAATGTAATGCCCATCCTCCTATGCCTCAAATCACCTGTAATCAATCCATCCTTCCTGCACAACCATAGAAATATTTATATTTTGAGTGGGATTTTCAGCAGCCACAACTTCCTTCCTACCAAATCAACCTCCTCAAATCTAGACATGAACATTATCTTTTCATACACACGGGTTGACATGAAAATACCATCCCACAGATGACGATCTTCTATTCCAGCCATCGGTCTGAATGCCTGTAAATCTAATAGCAGCTGCATTTTCTCCTCCCATGAATGGGTGCCTTCTCTACATAACTCAGCCCCACTGATCTACCAGCTCTCCTCCTATTCAGACCAGTACCTGCAGACTGAATCATCTTTATTTGCAACAGCCACATACACTCTTGGATAGACTTCCTTCAGCAGACCCAGTGAAGACCATTCCTCTTGCCAGAAGTTGAAAGTACTGGCATCACCTAAAGTTGGCTGCAGCACCTACCAATTACTCTTCAGAGCTTGTACCACAAATGTCCAAAATGGAGATGGTTTTGATGGATGCACCTATTCAGAGTGCTGTGAGATCTACCATAACTGTCTCTAATGAGATCAGCCCATACCTTATTTTCACCATTAAAAAGTTTGATTGCCCACTTAATTAGCAGTGCCTCATTGAATTCTTTAAGAGATTTTATTCCCATTCCACCATATTCCTTAGGTACACATAAGTGTTCCCACCTCAATGGTTTCATAAATCTTCCTTCATGACATGCTCCCTTCCAAAAAAATTACTTCCGCATCACATCAATGCGCTTCCAAATGGACTTAGGAGCTTTGAAAATAGAGAAAAAGAAAATCGAAATGGATGTAATAACAGAGTTCAATATTATAAGTCTTCCTCCCTTGGAAAGATAATGGCTGCTCCAACCTTTTAACTTGACTGAAATTTTATCAAACAAGACATTCCAGTCACTCTTCTTCAACTTAGTACATTTCAAAGGTAACCCCAAGTACCTAATTGGAAGTGTAACTAATGGTGTGCCCAATAAAGAAGATAATGCCACTTGCACTCAATCATTTAGTCCAAAGCAGACCAAGGAGGATTTCTCCCCATTCAATATCAGACCTGATATATCTCCAAAAATCTTAACCATATGCAACAAAGCTTGCACTTCTTGTTCTTTCCCTTCTACAAAAAACATAGTGTCATCAGCATATTGAAGTACTGGAGCCATGGCACTCCTATTAGAGATGGAATAGCCTCTTATTATACCAACCTCAAATAATCTGTATGCATATCTTGCTAAAGTGTCAACCGCAAGGTTATAAACTAGTGGAGCAAGTGGGCATCCTTGTCTAACCCCACATTGCAGTTGTATCCACGCCCCATAGGGATTTCCATTAATCAAAGGGGAGAAGGAAGCCGAGGTGATGCACATCTTCATCCAACGAAGCCATAAAGGTGGAAATCATCTTCTTTTGAACACCTCCAACAAATAAGGCCATGACACAAGGTCATAAGCCTTTCGAAAATCCACTTTCCAGAAAAAAGCCTTACATTTTCTCCTGTGCCACCCCATCACCATTTCCTGAGCCATGATGAAAGATTCTTGTAGAGATCTATTTGGAAGAAAGGCTAATTGAACAGAAAGAATCTAATCGTGTAAAACAGTCCGAAGTCTATTTGCCAGAACTTTTCTCACCACTAAATAAATAGAGTTCAAGAGTGCAATAGGCCTAAAGTCTGAAAATCTCTCTGCACCTTGTTTCTTCAGTAGAAGAAATAGATAAGATCGGTTTATCTTATCAAAATCGTAATTGCCTCTCTCAAACTCCCTAATAACCTCCATTTTAACGTAGTGAAATCGAGTTTAAAATAAAGGGTTGTAATATAGTCAAAATCGCTTTGAAAACAAATAGATTTTTATTACTCAAAAAGATTCCGAGGTCGAACACAGGGAGCAAATAGAATTCACACACTAATCTCAACAATTAATGTAATTTGTGCACAAAATATTACTCAATAAACTAATTTTCCATGTAGAGCATATGAGTATACGAAGAGTAAAACGAATTTTAGACAAAATAATGGTGATTTGAATCACCAATTATAAGTCTAATACATAGAATAATTACTCAAATTTACTAAAGGAGAGAGTATGAAATCAGATATTTGATTTTGCAATCAGACATCTTAAATGATGTTTGCTATAGTACCCCTTTTGATTTTCTTTGTCTACGTACTTCTTCCTTCTTCTTTCTTTCTCTGACCCTTTCTTTGTAACTCCTCTTCTTCTTCTTCACTTCTCTTCTTCCTCTTTTTATGATTCTTCCTTTCTTCTGCAGCTTCTCTTTCTCAACTATGACTTTCTTCCATATTCTTCTTCTTCTCTATCTCTACTTTGCTCCTTCTTCTTCTATTCTTCTTAGGCCTTCACCTCTTCTTCTTTTCTTCTTCCTTTTCTTCTTCTTCACGCATAGAGGGCGATCATCTCTGGCTTTCCTCTTCGGAATCCAACTAAGTGTCAGTCGAACTTCTCTGTGGCAAAAACCCTCCCCCTACCCCCGCGTAACTCTCCTTCTCTGTTTCTCTCTTAGGTCACTCTCTCTCAGAGCCACAGGGTATCCAGGTTATCGGACCTAGCATACCTGGGACCAGGGCTGCCTGCAGTGGGTAGCAGCCGAGGAGTGCTGGCTAGGTGAGTTATCGGGTCAACCAGATCCATGGGGGAGATGTCACAGAAGAGATCGGGTGAGCAGGTGAGAGGGACCTCACCCCATTAACTGAGGCGAACAGCTACCAGCACAAATTCAATTTATGCGATGCATGGCTTCAACACTTTCCGATGTGGGACTATCTGTGCCCCCCTCCTTCGCGTGTCCGCAACAGGGGGTCTCCCTTCAATTGCCTCAACTCACGAGGCTCGTGCCATCAATTGAGGACCTGGACTTGTGCACAAGATGCTTCCGCGTGACCTAGGGCTTTAACCTGGGACTGAAGCACTTGGAGCAATCTTTAAGCAAGCTCGAAGCTTGCTCGTTGATGAGTGGCTACTCATCATAGCTAAAAAGCTAAAGTTAAGATAGAAACTAGCTTAAACAATACCAAATTAAAACATAAAAAGGGTTAAGTGTGGGAATCAAAGAAAAATACCTAAAATATTAATTCTTTGTTAAGATTGCATAATTAGGTCATAAATGGAGATATCTTTGAGAAGAAGGTCAAATGATAATCCAAGAGTTAATTAAACACACAAACAAGTTTAAAAGTCCAAATCAAAAGTATAATTAACTTCTTAAAAGTTCAATTAAGAACATATAAAAACTTGAAGGCATTTAGACATCATTAGGGCCTTGAAACTTAGAATTTACATTTAGGTCCTTTGTGCATCACAGTTCCTTCATTAGAAAACTTTCCCGAACCAATTTGTCACCTGTAGAGACCTCTTTGAAAGCCCTTAAGGACCATTTAGTTATTATTTCCTACCACTTATGGGCTCGCCTATAAATGTCCTAGCCCTTCGTAGGACCTCCCTACAATTTTTCCAATAGACCCCAGTAACCTATAAGCGCACACACTGTGCGTGCATAGAACACGAAGGATCTCGACCGTCCACTCTCTTTTGATCCGGATCTGCTGCTCAATCTCAATCGAAGCTTCGTGCGAAGAGGCGCATATGCTCACCCAATCCCTCAGATCCCATCCTACGGTCAGTTTTCAAGTTGGCAGCCCACGCGCTCTTCTCCTCTTATCCTTGCCGTCGGTGCCTTCATCGACTATCCTCACCTACGCGGTGATCTGAGCCACTGAGATTGCTACTTAAGCACCTCAATGGTCACGGGCACAAGGGATCGCTCTCTCCTACCTTCTTAGTGATCATTCCTCCACTCCAGTCTCTTCTCCTCACCAATTCCCTGATTTCACAGCCACCAGCTATGAAATCCCCGGCTTCTCTTCGACTTTCCTCTTCGCTAAGGACCATGTAGCTCCTGAGGACGACCCAGAAGTCTCACTAGCAGACTTTTCACTCCGTTGGAGCTCTTCCCCCTCCATTCTTCCTTCTTAGCCACCGGCTAAGGACCCACAGGTCCCATTCTTCCTGTTAGAGTAGTTTTAATGTTTTCTAGATTAGCTGTAGCATTAGATAGATAGATTAGAGTAGATTAGAGTAGAATTAGATGTAGAATTAATAGTCGATTTGCTGTTCTAATTAGTTTAGCATTAGGAGTAGTTTTAGCATAGCAAATTTTCTCCCTCACCTCCTCTGATCATCCCAGATTAGAGGGGAAGAAATTCACTTAATCATTGTCCATTTTGTTCTTCCTCTACATGTTTTCATCTCATTTTTGCTTTCCTTGATCTGTATTTCACAATTCACCCACTCATCAAACCTAATTTCATTATGAATGGTCTCCAACTTTAGATTTGAAATTTGCATCAAAAAACATATTAGGGGCTTCTCACTCACTCCATCTTATTTACAAAAGCCCCTAATCTTAGCTAAAAAGTGAATCAATTTGCCAGATTTTCTATGAATTCAGATTTCAAAGATTTTCATTCATTTGGGTTTTGAATGCCCTGATCTTGCAAACTAAAGAATTTGGATTTTGATTCACTGATTGGTAGGGAATCTGAGGTGATTCTAAAGTCAGAATTCACCTCAGAAGAGCCATAATTGGATCTGTCAATTTTGAGGATTTCAATGTGTTGAATTCCTTGTAGAGCCAAGGAAAATCAACCATGTTGATTGAGGCTTTATTAGGGATTCTGATCTGAATTGTTTTACTGAGCAATCTGATTTTCTAACCTAAGGAATTCACAATATTCCTTAAGTTTTCAGAGTCTTGGGATTCTAGTTTGTTTTGGATTTCTTGTGTTGATCCTAACCCTTTCTACATGTTGTCTATAGCATTAGAAAGAGTTAGATCAACAATTTTTGTGATCTGATTTATATTAAATTTGTGACAAGGAACTTGGATTTTATGTTGAACATCTGAGCATGTTTTCTTCTTTGTGAATTTAAACCCTTGTCAGAATTTGATTGAGTGATTTGTGGTTTTGTGTTTTTGAATCCCATAATCAAAGTAAAGTGCTACCATAGCAGCTACACTCCCCTCCTTAATTCCAACTAAGTGTTCCCTGATTAGCTCTTTTAAATCCCTGATCAGGTTGTCTTGAATCTAATCTGGGATAGAAATGGCTAAATCAGGAGACACAAGTTTGATTTAGCTTTGTTTCTGTTGCAGTCTTAACTTAATCTCAGATGGACTAACTACAGCAGTAGTTAAACCATCTGGGATGAAGTTTGGTCTTCAGTAGCTGATGGGCTGCTAGGCTTCCAGTAGCTACTGTGCTGCATTGAATGAACTTTGTAGCTGTTGTGTGTCTGTGCTTCTGTTGAAGATTTCTGTCTGGAAGTTTGGTGGACATTAGGTGTAGATTTTGAACTGTTAGACAGCTGACTTGTGCTTGATAGCGTGTAGGAAATTTGTACAAGCTTTCATGTAATTTCAATGTAATTTTAAATTCAGTTGAATGCCTGGAATCTATTTTAAGATTCTTTTGTCAGCTAGTTTGAAGCCTAACTGTTCAATAAGATAAATCAATTGAAATTCGCTTTGATTTGCATGTCTTGATGTTTATATCTTTCCTATTTATTACATTGAGACTGTTGAGGTAGTTTGCTGCCTTTTAGATACTTTAGGTTCCATTCTAAGCCTTAGGACAACTTAGAAAACCTTGAAAAGGCATAGAATGTGTGAACTTTGAAATTAAATAAAAATCACATAAAAAATATGAAAAAATAAAATAAACCTATCTGATTGAAGATTAGGTAATTCTTTAAATACATACCAAGTTTTATAGTAATCAGAACCCCTGAGTTGGTAGAATTTACCAGTCGACGGTTCTGTATACCATGAAACTTAATAAAAGAAACCAAACACAAAAATACCAAAAACATCTTGTTCTTCTCATCTATTTTTTTCCCTCTTTTCTCCTACCTCCATAACATATATAAAAACCATAAAAAGTGAAAAAACCATGAAAATACTAAAAATCCGTTGTATAGTATGTATATAAATGCATATATAAGCTATATAGTAAGCTTATTAATCTATAATGTAAATTATATATATTTATAACATAAATAACTTATGTATTTATTATAGTATGTAAATTAAGTCTTTCAATTAGCTTATACTGTATATATCTTAATTATATAACTAATTATTAAGTAAACTAACTTATATGTACTAAATAACTATATAAATTAATAACCTCTATAAATAATCATATTAAGTTATAATACTGTATATACGTATTTATATGTATATTATAAACATATTAAACCTTGTACCTTAATTTAGTTATATATACAGAATAAATAATTAATTTATTAAGTTAGTAGTTAAGTTAGTAGATTAAATTAAAATAAATTAGTAATTTAAGTTAAAATTCAACTAACCTATACTGTATACTTGTATTAATGTATTTTAAGTAATTTTAGCTAATTTAAGTATATTTATATTATTTATACTATTTATACTTAATTTACAATTAAAATAGTCTGAAATTATACTAATTAAATGTAAACAAAATAAAAATTAAACTTGTAAAATACAATAAAAATGTTTATAAAATATTTAAACATGTATACCAACTCTATATAAGGTCAATTAGACCATATAATAACTAATTTATACGTAATTAAAGAATAAACTCTAAAATCAGTTATGTATAAATTGTATACTTTACCTAATTAATTTATATAGTAAATATAATTAAAATTCCAAATTAGCTGTATAATTAAGTAGTACTATGTAAATACTTTAAATTCCTATAATTTATTTTTATTTTATAATAAATTATGGCCCTCAAATTGAGGGCCAAAATCCTTAATCTAATACAGCCAGCCTGGAATTCCAACGTAGATGCGGTGCTCAAATAGTGCCACATCGTTAGTTGTAGAGCACGCGTACCGCTTTAAATTATTTTCCTGCATGGCGTAGTTCAGTTGTCACGGACGCCGGGCGCCCGAACAACCGAACATACCCATATGACCTAAGCATCTGAGTTTACTTGAGCATGTTGTGTGGCCAGGGATCGGAAAGTGTGCACAGGCTTTGTTAAGACCAAATGTGAGATAAAAATGTACTTAAGTGGCCTAATTAAGAAATTAGGGAACGCTTAGTAGAGGTATGGTCCCACCCGATCCTTGGGTGCTGTATATCCCTCAAAAGGTGTGCCCACCAATTAACAAATTTTTATTAAGTGATAAAAGGCTTAATGACTAATTAAGCACAAAAGATGTAAACGGGATAAGGAAGAAGAGGAAGAATACAGAGGAGAATTAAGAAGTAAAAGAAGAAGACATGTGTATGTATAATGGATAACATATATGTATATATAAATAAATAAGTATAAGGTAAATAATAAGTATACGTATAAGCAGTATAGCTATATAAATGTATATAAATAACTACGTATCATTATTGACAGAACAAAACATCACTAAAGGTAAAATAAGTGTCACTATAGACCCTAGTTCTTGCTTTAGAGTTTGTATATAGTTTTTCTGGTGTACAGTGACGTTTGTATCTGTCGCTATAGCTTATATATATGTTACTGTATATGTTAGTATATTAAGTTAAGTTAGTATAATATGTAATATTAGTTAGTAGTGTATATTCATGTAAGTATTAGTAATATAGCTTATAAATATATAGAGTAGAATATATCTATGTATTATTTGATGCTTTTTTGTAAGTAGATTTTTACAAGCATTTTCATTAACACTTTTTTTATACATAATGGAACCCTTAATTCATTCCTTATGGATTCATTCATTCATTCATTATTGATTGTATATAAAATTAATCATTTTTGGAATTAATGAATAATCTTGGATTTAGAGAATGATGTAAATCAATAACTGCCTCCCAGTGAATTACTTGGAATAAACCAATAAAAATTTTGTAATTAAATAAAATTCATGCGATAATGGTTTGTATTTGTGACACATACTACAACAACAACAACATTTTTTTATATACGAACCGTTTGAGCGATCAACACTCGTCAATGGCGGATAGGGCGAGTTCCTGAAATCAACAAAACTTCCTTGCGACCACGTCAGAACGCTCAGGGAGGGTCACCAGAGTATGGCAAACATGATGGGGGTGGTGGCGTGGCATCTCGTAGTCTATGAGTGCGTGGCGAGGTCAAAATGTGTGTGTATGAGTGGGTGTGTTTGGGGGTGTGTGTGAGTGAGTGGAATGATGAATAAAGAGAGGGGAAATGACCAGGGAGGTGTAGCAAATGTTTTGAGGTGGTCGGCGAGGATTTTGGTGGTCTATGGAGGTGGAATGGTCTTCACCGGAGGGGATGGGAGGAGATGGAAGGGATGAAGGTGTTTAGTATCATTGGTGGTCAAAACAAGATGTGGTAGGTCTGGAAATAAAATAGAGGGGATAGGGGACTTAGCTAGGAGGTTGATGGACGAAGTGGGGTAGAGATGTCGTCAGATGTGGTGTTGCCGACGTCGGAGACGAAGGTGGCTCTGGTGAGGTAGAAATGGTGAGGGTGAAGGAGGAAAGGGCATCTGCTGGTACAACGAGATGTGAACTGAAGTGAGGAAGAGGAATCCACCACTGGTATTATGGAAGGACGATGAGGAAGGTAAGAGGGGATCGCCGAACGTCGAGGAGCCTTCGGCCGTGAAAGAGAGAGAGGAATTGTGGGGATTCACGGCCGATTTCGAGTGTGAAGAGATCAGCGAGCTCAGAGGGTCCTTATAGAGGGTTCTAGGGGTGGTTAGAGCTTGGGGAGCTTCCTAAGCTCCCCAAGCTTGGAAGGTCACTAGATTTGGGTAATTCTTGAGACATAAATCTCTCATGCGTTCACATGAGAGATTGGGAAAGATTTGAACCACATAGACGGTGATGGGAACACCATCATGAACCCTAACTAACTCATTTTGACCCAGTAAAGAGAACAAAAGCTCCTACATAACCAAATGAAGGTCCTAATTCAAGGAATAACCAGTCTGAGAGAAAAGCAAAGAAATAAGGGATAACACTGCAATTTTACCATTGCAGTGCAACAATAGGATTTCTCATGGACTAAACAAAGGTCAAATAGTCTTAACAAGATAAAAAGTGGGATGGTTCAAACAGAAAAGGGTTCATGCGAAATCAGGGAATTAAATAACTTCTTGTAACCCTAAAATAGACCCACTTAATTTAACAAGGTTCTGGTCAGGATAAAATTCACCTAAACCCTCTACAAA
This sequence comes from Thalassia testudinum, assembly GCA_037157565.1. NCBI lineage: Eukaryota > Viridiplantae > Streptophyta > Magnoliopsida > Alismatales > Hydrocharitaceae > Thalassia > Thalassia testudinum. Next base: position 1,859,758 of record JAZHRO010000056.1, read on the forward strand.
ACATGGAAAAATATCCTCTATGGTTTAGAACCTTCAATTTGGCCTTTAGAACCTAATTTGATCTAAATAGGGGTCTGAGTCAAATGTCTACCCTAAATTGGGTTTTTGTGTAAATTTCCTAGTCAAACGTGGTCAAACCTAAAATCCAACTTCACCATTGGATTCCCTAGAATTAAATTAAGTTTTTACCAAATTTTGGCCCTAAGGGGAATTCACCTGGGCTTAATTTGCAAACAGGTCCAACCCAATTACATTTCTACCCCTAGCTTTTGGAAAACTCTATAGACACCCCCTAGATTCCTCATCAATATATGCAATTAGGTCCCTCCACCATTACAGTGGAGGAAGTTCTACTCCAGCGAGGATTCAAGGGAAAGAACTCCCTGATTCCTTAGAGAATCCCTTTCAAATTTGAAAGGGAGATTCTCTGAGAAATCCCCTCCCATGTGAGCCTAGTTTGGAGCTCTAATTTTCCCTCAATCTCTCATGCGAACGCATGAGAGACAGAGAGATTTTCACTTTGAATAATTAATGTTAAGATAATAAATCGTTGTAGCATAAAAGGTGGTGGGAAATATCTCAATCAAAGATTAAACAAATATGAATTTAAACCACAATAAAGGATGTCGTATCCATAGGGAGGAATAGACAAATAAATTCACAAATCAAGGAATACACAGTTCGCAAACTCTTCTGCAACTTTAATGCGAGGAATATGCTATTTTAAATGAATCTTGCAATTTCCTTAAAGGTTCAGGGGTATTTATGCAGTTTTCACGTCAGGAATTAAGCTCCAAAAATATGTGTATGAAGCATGTGTAATGGATTATCATGTAAATTCAACTTTCATGCAATTCTGATTTGAAATTCAAGGTAGAAACATGCACACAACACAAGTAAAATAATTTTAGGAAAATCTGAGTGCGTCAGTGCAATGTGGCCTGAATAAAATATTAATATAAAATTGGCAATGGAATTGAATGGAATTATTAATGGAGATAAAAATAGAGGATTTCTCCTCTCTCCTCCTCACGTGTGCGGTCGCGCACGGTTGGCCGCGAGAGTCGGCGGGGAGGTGTTCATCGATGAGGGCTACGCAATAGCAGTGACACGACGGCCAGTGGTGGCTGGCAGCACCCGGACGGAGGAGGAGGGCCGTCGGCCTGTTGGAGGAGGCTACCCGCTACTGCAGCCGCACGGCTGGCTGTGCGCTGGACGCCTAGGCGTATGTGCGCACGGTTGCGTGCCTGCAGTGGGCGCTGTGAAAGGACGTGAGCACCTGCAAGGTGCTGGTGGCGGGTGCGGTCTACAGAGGGGAGCGCCAGGCACTGGAGAGGCGCTGGCTGGAGGCAGGTCTGTGTAGGTGCTGGAGAGGCACAAGCACCTGTGGGCGTGAAGGTGCTGAAGGCGTGCCTGCAGAGGGGGGGTTCGCCTGCGGTGGGCACTATGCGAGTACGGGCCTGGTAGGGGTGTGGGTGGGGCGAGGCGCTGCAGGGAGGTGCTGAAGATGGGCGCGCTGCGGTGGAGAAGGTGCGGTGTCTGCGGGCGCCTAGTGGTGCTGGAGCGAGTGCCTGCAGGCGTGCAAGGGCAAGCCCTGCGCTGCAGTGGGTGCACGATGCCACCTGGTTGGAGGTGCAAGTGCTGTGTGTGTGGGCCTGCAGGGTGCTGGTGGCGGGTGCGCCTGAGGCGGGTGCATGCTGGAGTGCAGGGGGGCACGTATAGGCAGTGGTGAAGGCGCACAGCGCCTGCGGGCACAGTTGGAGGGAGCGATGGACGGTGGATGCAGGTGCAGGCTGGAGGATTGTTTGCGGTGGGAGACTTGGTGCACAGTGCACACGGTGGTTCACAGGGTCCGCCCTCTCCACGATGGAGAAGGTGGAAATAAAGGATAGTTCCACGCCAGGGGGAAGAAGAAGATCCCCCCTCACCTGTGCTCCTCCTCCTCTTAACTCCTCTCTTCCGCGCTATAAGGGATTTTCAAAATCCCCTTGCTATTTTTGGCCGGTGGCTGTTGAGGGTGGCCAGAGGATGGGGGAAAAACATATGCCACCGGTTGTTTGTTGGGGAAATTTATTCCCCAACTCCTTGTTCTTTCTAAATATCATTCCTGCACATAAAAACAACAAAATCATTACATATTAAGTTATAGAATGTCATAAAATAGATGTCAACTTAAATCATGATGCATACAAATATTCTATAACTTAATGTAGTTATTAACAAACCTAAAGGTAGGATTAAAGTTACTTAGGCATAATACTAGTCCATTAAAATGGACTCATCAAATACCCCCATGCCTAAGATTTGCTAGTCCCTAGCAAAAATGAAAAATAATATAAGTAACCAGAAGATTTCTTCTTTTCTTATTTCAAAACTTTAGAGATCCAGACAAATGTGATGTGATAATAGCCTAACTAACGGATCCAAGTGAAAAAGCCAATTCGCATTGGGAGTTCGTACTTCACCCTTGGCAAATATTTCTGTCAGGATAGGCAACTACTTCCCTCGAGGATAAAGCAGAAGATAATCTATAATTTGACCCCGGCTTTTGACTTAGGTAGGAGATATCGAGTAGAATGGATTTGTAGTTGGTGGCACACACTCCTCTGGTGCTACATGTAGTCTAGTACTACAGACTCTAGATTAATAGACTATTAGACAAGTCAACTCAGAGAGAGGCTAAACGACAGTGCTCTCTTGATGCTCCTGGGCGCTCACTCTTTTCTTTCTTTTCTTTCTGAGATCACAAATCTCGCCAGACTTAGTAGTTGTACTCATTGTTTGGTGGCCTCACATGGCATCCACACTTCAATTAAAGTCCCAATAACTCTACAACTAAGTTAGAGTCCTCATCCAGTATTCGGACGATAGAAAATACTAAAAGGTAGGTATGGGTCATATTTGGTGGAACGCGATAGGTGTTCTGTTGCCTCAGAAATAACGTTAAATTATAAACTTGGACCCCTTTTCTTTTTTGTAATATAACTATTTCTTCTTTTTCTTCTTTCTGTTTCTTCTTTTTCTTCTTCTTTCTTTTCTCTCTTTTTTTTTTATAAATCAACATAATACGACACAGACTTTTATGAGGCATTATTAGGGATGATGATGGTCAAGAGGATATTGTGTGGCTTATTTGGTGGAAGTGCCTATTCTCGGCACCGAGAAGGAATGGATAAGACAGGCGTATTTCTGACCTTTGATATTATTACCCTCCTTCAGCCAAGGACTCTATAAAGGACGGTTGTAACCATCCACCATAGTCATAGCTTTATTAAGACTTCATCTTTGTGTATCTACCTTATTTGGTGACTCTCAGGAATTCACACAAAGTACGCACATAGGAACAGAGAGTAAAAACTACGCCTAACTCTAAAGTATCATCATCTAATTATCCAGAACTTAAGAGTCCTTGCACTAGACTTAGCGCACCAATAATCTCTCTACTTTCTTCTCACAAATATGAGGTGGATCTACTAGAAGATAGTATGCCTGACTCCCTATGAACTGTCCAAGGGTTCAGTAGACTACAAATACTTATTGGTTTTCCTCAAGGATCCATTACCAAGTCTACGTGCACGTGAAATAAATGTACTGGATTCTAAACTTAAGAAATAATTCAAGAAGAAAAACCTCCAATGGCAAAGGTATTTTGCTAAGGACTAACCCATTCAGCTCAAGAAAAGAAATTTTATATATATATATATATGCTAACCTAAATGCATGAATACTTCCTACAATGCAAATGCACCCCCCCATGCCTAAATCCTACAATGTCCTCATTGTAAAATTAAAATAGGGGGAGAAAGGAAAGAAATCACCTGATAATGGTGTTATTCTGACCGTTGGGTTGCCTCCCAACAAGCGCTACATTTTCTGTCAGCAGCCAGACTAAGAAGGAACCTGTAAGTCTGGTTCCAAACAGAAAAAGTTAGGCCCTAAAAATATGCCTAACAGTGCGGGCCTAGAAAACAGGTAGCCACGGATGTTGGCGAGCTGATGATGCAACGTAATACCAAATGCTCGCCAAAAGATATGAAAATGAAGAATCTCGTTGGATACCTTGGGAGGTCTAGGAATAATAAGCTGAATATGAAAAGGGACCTCCCAAAATGGAATAAGTGGAGGATAACAAGGATCCTCCAGAGCAGGACGAGTTTTAAAAGATATAAACATTATTAGTTCAAATCCTTGAATGGCGAGAGTAAAAGTACAAGCATCAATCCACACTCGCCACTTTATCCAAGGATGTACGGGCCTGATATGTTGTCCAGAAAGAATGTATATGAGCAGAGATCTGATCCAAGGATCTGTTAGGGCGTATAAGGGTTGTTGGTAGTGTTGGAAGGTAATGGTTAAGTCCAATGAGGGCTTAGTCGGTGTCAAGTCCAATTCCAACAATGATTTAGACTGTGTATACTCCCTAACAGTTGTAGACAACAGGTTACCCTGCCTAGCATTAATGATCGGAGTCATATTTGAATCAAGGGTAGACTCCAAATTATAACTCTTTGATGGCAGGGTCAAAATGTCAGAATCATTATTATTCAGCTCATCCCCGGATTCGTTTGGTTCACTCAAATTTTTGTCGAGGTGTATATGTGATTCATTAGGAGTTGGATCAGTATCTTTAATTATTCCTAAAGGAGGATCAGTCTTAATGTTTTGGAGCAAGCCTATATCACTAAATTTGTTATTCTTCTCAGGGTATAAATCCTCAATTGACATATTTTGTCCTCGAGAGTCTTCCATAGACTTCTCGCTATTTTGTTTTTCCTCCTCTAATAGCAACTCCTATTTTAATGGAGGATGACTCTCAAAAGAAGGGAGAAATCTAGATTTTACCATATTATTTCTATCCTCTAGAGGTAAATCCTCAAATAATAAATAATTCCCTTGTGATTCACTCCAAATTTTCAGTCCAGGTTCCTCTATTGGGGCATCCTCGTTTTCTGAATTAGACTCTTCATATCCCTGAGACCAAAATTGATCTAATTCATCCTCCATTCTGTTAGGGTCACCTTCATTGGGTGCATTTAAATCCTCAGGATACTGAATGGTAGGTGTAGATTCCCTAAGTGGAGGGTCAAGAGTAGGCTCACTAAGGGTAGAATGGGATTCCACCAAATAATCAATAGGGGAAGTGATGGGAACAATACAACCTTGACCCAGGTTGAAAGGGGTAAAGAGAATACTGTCATTGGGGTCAAGGTCCTCAAGAGGTACCATCTTCCCTTGCTTTTGACTCCAATATAGCTCAGGTGGATAATCATTATGTTCAATCTCCTCTAGTGGCCGTGTCTCATTGGGAGAGTCTAAGTGATTGCTACATAAAACTAGATCCCTATTGTCATTGGGTTCCTCAGAATTATTTTCATGATCATGGTCGTATGGGTAGGGATTAGGATTATTGGGAAGCATGTAGCTAAGCTATCTTATTTCTTCATTTAGCTGTTGACTATTCCTCAACATCTCTCCCATTGATTCCATCATTTCCTTTTGCTGTTTTTGCATTTCTATCATAAAAGAGGAGAGGCTACTATTATCAGGTTGGGGAGGATAGTCAATTTCAAGCTCTGGTTGCCTAGGGGTATCGATCCAACCACGATACGGAAAATCATGAAGGGTGGGAGGGTTGGGTGTTTGCATGGAAGTAGGGATTTTAGGGTTGGGAAATCCCACTCCTAGGCTCTACTCAAAAGAGGGAGCTATCAAGCCAGTACTCCCAGGATAAGAATAAGAATGATCCCATGAATTGTCAATGTACCCATCAAAGGATGGATACTCTCGGGGCATGGGATCCTGATTAAAAGATGGGAAGTATTGACTCTGATAATCTAAATGATAGGAGTAAGGGTAATCCATTTCTTTAAGCAAAATAGTTTTAACTCTCTTAGGATTTAGCAGAATTCAGAATAAAAGCAGAAACTTCCTAGAGAGTTCTACTGTCAAAGCAAACGCAAATTCAATGGGATCTTGTTTTTAGTAGATTGCAGGTCTTAGAATTAAATGTTCAATTGGTGGCCAAACAAGTTTTGCAAAAAAAAATTACGCTTCCTAGGCCAACCTTCGCTGGTACCTATAACCTACTCGCAAGGGTTGGAAGTCTCGAATCGAGCCCACACACGAGGAACCGAAGTAACTTGGTTGATAGGCTTGTTGATTTCCGACTAACTTCCCTTGTGGTGCAAAAGAGGAGAGGTAGAAATTTATCTAGTGACCTTATGTGTGAGGTGCACAGTGTCTCAAGTGTGCAAACATACAATTGTGTTTTGATTTTTGAAATTTCGCAAACAGGATCCTTTTGCACACAATTTTCAGTCACAGATTTTAAAGTCCAACCTCTTAACAGTCCCAATTTTTAAAGTGACCACTGAATTAATTTGATTCAAGCACTTAGTGGTCTTAGATTCAAGTTCAATGCATATGCATGACAGGTAATTGATGCTCAAGTGAAGACGTACCTTACTCCAGCTTTCTTCGTGCAATGTATTCAATGTAGTAAAAATAAACTAGATGCTGCTCATTCAGTCCTAGATGGTCGTCCTATAGATATGCAGCTTCTAGCAGGCAGTTCAATTTTTTTTTTAATAAAAATAATAAACAAACAGACCTAATCTACTAACTCACCGAAATGCAGTTCAAACAATGCAAATAATCCTATAATCTAAATAAATGGGAACATGCTCCCGAAAATATGCTCCCGCATACAAGAGCGATAAGAACTAAAGAGGCACTAGGAACACATTCCCAAAAATACCCTACAAGGGTCCAAAAGATAGTAATTAAATTCTAATGTCTATCTAAACTAAATCTAAACTAAACTCTACTGACTAAATCAAAAACAGGCTCCTCCATAAGCCTATGTGTGTGGGATCAAGGCCCACGTGTTCCTGTTTCTGGCCTCCAGGTGGCGTCAAAGTCCACTAAAAAGATCGTCTCCATCGTGCGCGTCGTTTAGGTTCAATGTCGTCGCTCTGCTGTGCCTCTCGCCGTGTCAGATTCCTCACATAATAAAAAAAATGATCAGATAACTGCGCAACTTAGAATATTCAAAAAAATAATAACGTGAATCTATTGCATCTGTTGCCTCCCAGCAATAGCGCCAATTTGACAGAGAGATTTTCACTTTGAATAATCTATTGCATCTATTGCGTCTGTTGCCTCCCCTCATCGTTCTTTGCAATTAGGTCCCTCCACCATTACAGTGGAGGAAGTTCTACTCCGGCGAGGATTCAAGGGAAAGAACTCCCTAATTCCTCAGAGAATCCCTTTCAAATTTGAAAGGGAGATTCTCTGAGAAATCCCCTCCCATGTGAACCTAGTTTGGAGCTCTAATTTCCCTTCAATCTCTCATGCGAACGCATGAGTGACGGAGAGATTTTCCCATTGAATAATTAATATTAAGATAATAAATCGTTGTAGCACAAAAGGTAGTGGAAAATATCTCAATCAAAGATTAAACAAATATGAATTTAAACCACAATAAAGGATGTCGTATCCATAGGGAGGAATAGACCAATAAATTCACGAGTCAAGGAATACACAGTTTGCAAACTCTTCTGCAACTTTAATGCAAGGAATATGCTATTTTAAATGAAGTTTGTAATTTCCTTAAAGGTTCAGAGGTATTTATGCAGTTTTCACGTCAAGAATTAAGCTCCAAAAATATGTGTATGATGCATGTGTAATGGCTTATCATGTAAATTCAACTTTCATGCAATTCTGATTTGAAATTCAAGGTAGAAACATGCACACAACGCAAGTAAAATAATTTCAATTAAAATCTAAGTGCATCAGTGCATTGTGGCCCGAATAAAATATTAATATAAAATTGGCAATGGCATTGAATGTAATTATTAATGGAGATAAGAATAGAGGATTTCTCCTCTCTCCTCCTCGCATGTGCAGTCGCTCACGGTTGGCCGCGAGAGTCGACGGGGAGGTGCGCCTCTACGAGGGCTATGCAATGGCGATGACGCGGCGACCGGTGGTGGTCGGCGGTGCCCAGACGGAGGAGGAGGGTCGCCGACCTGTTGGAGGAGGCTACCCGCTATTGCAATCGTGCGGCTAGCTATGCGCTAGACACGCAGGCGTATGTGCATGCGGTTGCGTGCCAATGGTGGTCGCTGTGCGAGGGCATGAGCACCTGCAGGGTGCTGGTGGCAGGTGCGGTCTGCAGAGGGGAGTGCCAGGTGCTGGAGAGGCACTGGCTGGAGGCGGGTCTGTGGAGGCCCTAGAGAGGCGCAAGCGCCTGTGGGCGTGAAGGCACTGAAGGCGTGCCTGCAGAGGGAGGGTTCGCTAGCGGTGGGCGTTGTGCGAGTGTGGGCCTGGCAAGGGTGCAGGTGGGGCAAGGCATTGCAGGGAGGCACTGGAGATGGGCGCGTGGAGGGGCGCACTGCGGTAGAGAAGATGCGGTGCCTGCGGGTGCCTGGTGGTGCTGAAGCAGGTGCCTGCAGGCGTGCAAGGGCAAGCCCTACGTTGCAGTGGGTGCTTGCAGAAGAGAAGGCATGGTGCCGCCTGGTTGGAGGTGCAAGCACAGTGCGGTGTGCGCCTGCAGGGTGCTGGTGGCAGGTGTGCCTGAGGCGGCTGCAAGCTGGAGTGCAGGGGGGCGCGTACAGGCGGTGGTGAAGGCGCGGTTGGAGGGAGAGATGGACGATGGATGCAGGTGCAAGCTAAAGGGTTGTTTGCGGTGGGAGACTTGGTGCACAGTGCACACAGTGGTTCACAGGGTCCACCCTCTCCACGGTGGAGAAGGTGGAGATAGAGGATAGTTCCCCACCAGGGGGAAGAAGAAGATCCCCCCTCACCTGTGCTCCTCCTCCTCTTAACTCCTCTCTTCCGTGCTACAAGGGATTTTCAAAATCCCCTTGCTATTTTTGGCCGGCAGCTGTTGAGGGTGGCCAGAGGATGGGGAAAAAACATATGCCGCTGGTTGTTTCTTGGGGAAATTTATTCCCCAACTCCTTGTTCTTTCTAAATATCATTCCTGCACATAAAAACTACAAAATAATTACATATTAAGTTATAGAATGTCGTAAAATAGATGTAAACTTAAATCATGATGCATACAAATATTCTATAACTTAATGTAGTTATTAACAAACCTAAAAGGTATGATTAAAGTTACTTAGGCATAATACTAGTCCATTAAAATGGACTCATCAATGAGAGATTTGGGTCTTTTCGACCTTCCATCTCCAGCGAGGTTGCCGTACTTGGAAGCTTGGCTTCCAAGAACAAGGCCCTCTGCCAGGGGCTATAAAAGGATCCCCAGATCATTCCGCTCCTCCCAAGCTTGAATTGGCTTGAGATACCCCCCAATTTCCTCTCTTCCCCTCCGGCCAACCTCCCAGCAAGCTCTGGCGACTCCTATCTCCTCCTCTCGTCGCTCTACCACAATACCAGCGGCAGAGTTACCTTTATCTCCTTCGTCCACGTCGCATCGCACCAGCCGACGCTCCAGCCACCTTCTCATCATTGCCGTCCTCTCACTAGGCTTTCGTCTCCGGCGATGGCACATACGAGTCGTCTGCCTTTCCGCATCTCCCTTCATCTATTCCCTCTCAGACAAGTCCTCTCTCCCTTCTCATCTCTTTTCTCGCATTTATTTCTTACAGTCAGCCTCGACACTCGCACACCACCGCCATCTTCTCCATCTCCAGTCAGACCACAGCGAGTTGCTGCCGCCGCTCCATGCACCCATCCAGCTTGCCAACTACCTCACGAGCTCCGCCCCATCTCACTGACCATAACCCCTCTTTCCATTCATCTCCACACACTCCCAGCACGTCCCCCGAACACACCCACCTTCACAGCCATAGGGTGACCTAGGCACGCACGCTTAGGCCACCCCGCGCCATGCTGACCACCGTGCCACCTTCGCTGTGTCCAGGAGAAGCTCCCTATGTATTTCGACGAGGCTGCAAGGCCATTTGCTTGTGGACAGGGTACAGGTCACCACCGCCATTGAAGCAGACGCAGAGAAGTTCGCAACCTTGCTCCAGGACTCCAGGTCCCAGGCTGCAGGCCCCAGGCTGTGCAGGTTTCGTTCGTGCACACTCTCAGCTCAACTATTGGAGTCAAAGCCCTATGCAGCTCTGCAATTGGACGCGAACATCTGTTGTACGAGCACCTGCGAGGAAGGTGGGACATTTAGTCCCACCTTGGAAGATCAGGAACGGAATCAGTGATATAAGTTGAAAAAGTGTCAGGGGCTTATCGCCTCTTGACCACGAGGTGAGGTCCCACTCACCCACCGCCTCATCCGCGACCCACGTCACGTGGACCTAGTTCTGACTCGAATACCCGACTACTCGTGCACTCCTCGCCCACCACCGCACACCGGTGGGCCTGGTTCCAGGTGCGCATACCCGACCCGTTAACCTAAGAAGGCTCTGGGAGAGCGAGCCTAAGAGAGAACAAAGAAGAGAGATCTCGGGGAGGGTAGGGGTAGGTTTTGCTCTCAGGGGAAAAGGAGGAAGAAGAAGCTAAGGGTGAAGCTGCAGAGGAAGATAAGGAGAAGAAGTTAAGAGGAAGCTAAGGAGAAGAAGATAAGAGGAAGCCAAAGAAAGAAGAAGGAGAGGGCAGAAGCCAGAGAAGCTAAGGAAGGTGAAGGCACGTCTGAAGAGAAGGCAAGGCTGAAGAGGAGCTGAAGTCAGAGACAAAAGGAGAAAGAAGAAAGAAGCTATAGAAGGAGAAAAGAGACAAGAGACAGAGAAGAAAGAATAAAAAGCCAGGAAGAAAGAGAGGCAGAGAATAGAGGAAAGAAGAGAAAGAAGAAGAAGGAGCTCACCAAAAGAAATCAAAGAAGCATTGTAACAAATATACATTTAAGACGTCTAATTTCCAAAATCAGACGTCCATATTTTTGCTTCTATATGCATTGATATCTTGTGGATCTATTTACATTGCTTGCATTATAACTTTGATTCTTCATTGCATATTTTATCAAATTTGAAAGTTGTGTTCCTGATTTTTGAACCCAAATTTGCTCCCTGTGTTCGACCTTAGATTTACATTTTTCGAGTAAAAGAATTCATTTATTTTCAAAGCGATTTTGGCTATACTACGACGCATTTACTTTAAAACCCGATTTCTCTTCAACTAAACATTTTGGCACCGTTGCCAACAAGCAATGGGCAATTTAGAAATCTTGAGGACAACTTCTGATTCAGTACTAACTTGATCTATCTCTTTTGTTGTGATTGTTTCAGGGAAGAAGATTCAAAAGAAAACAGCCGCACAACAACCACACCCGGGGCAGGTAATCTCTTATTAGCCCTTTCTCTTAATCCCCTCATTCTGAAAAGGAAAAACAAAGAAAAAATCAATTTAGGGCTACCTGCTTTCCATATTTAGTTAATCCACCAAAGTTGCTTGATTTTGATTTCAACAAATTTTGAATTGTGCATCCATTTAAGGTAACTAGGGCTACCACCTTCTTGATTGAACCATAGATACCATATCTGTGGCAACTAAATTGGACCAATTAGAGACAAATTAAGGATTCCAATCTAGGGTTTTAAAGACACATCTTTTCTAAGCAAGAATCAATTTTCCAAAAAGAGGTGTGCCTAAACCTTTATTGAAAAGACTTATCCAAGAGAAACCCTAAAAGTCAAGCTCTTAAGTTCACTTGAACCCTAAAAGAAAAGACCTAAAGCTCTCAAAGGAAAAATAGGTGAAGTTGACTTCTTGTTGGGTCAACCAACCTTGAAATTAGGTCACTTTTGCACTCAAAACATCTAAAATTCAAGTGGAACCCTAAGCACCTTTGATCTTAATTAAAAGTGGTAGACTTAAGAGGTCAAGATCCCCATTCTGGTCTACCTAGAATCTCAGTGACAATAGAAGTTTGGTGGGGGAAACCCTGTAACTTGTGGGGACACTCTACCGTGTAGGGGTCTTTGCGGGACTCTCCCTCTTTGGCTGCCCAAGTATTTCTCAGGTGGATGGCTTTTCTGACTAAGGGGTATCATCCACCTCGAACCACTAGTCATCCAAATTTTTTGGGTATCTTGATTGGGTTCAGCACATTCTAATCTCATCAAATCCATCAGTGCATGTTTGGTAGGAGGTCCTTGAGACCATCGTTAAGACCTCCTTTAGAAATCCACTCCCGTCGAGGCCAAGCCTCGACGTTCGTGCTTGTGCAGCAACCCCACCACATAGACCTCTCCTCTGATTCATCAGAACCAAATTCTCCTTCTTCTATTATCATAGCACAACCAATTGAAGAGAACAATCTTGAACACCAACTCCAGTGCCTGAATGATCTATTTCAGAACTTTGTAAACCCGCTGCAGCGTCCTATAAATCGAGATCACTATAATCCCGCTGTAGTGGCGATCAAACCTCGAGTCCAAATCTTGGCTGGAGGTCTTGATTCTGAACTCAAGCCCAACATGATCCATGCTATTCCAAAGTTTCATGGGCTTAACTCCGAGGATCCCTTCCAACACATCAAGCAACTCAAGCATCTGGCCAAGACCTTTGGGTTAGATGTACAAAATCAGGATATTCTGCTTATGAAGATGTCTTCCTTCTCCCTCATGGACAAGGCAGCTCATTGGTATCAGACTCAGACACATCCAATCAACACATGTGTTGAACTCCAGTCCGAATTTTTAAAAAAGTTCTTCCCCGTTGGTCGGACGAATGCCTCGCGCCACCAGATCACACACTTCACTCAACAATCTAGAGAACCTCTTCATGAGGCATAGGACCGATTCTTGGATCTCATGCGAAAGTGCCCCCATCACAAAGTTCCTAAATGGGAACAAGTCAAGTCTTTTTACCAGGGACTCCATGAAGACATTCGCTTATTCGTCAATGCAACCTGCGGAGGAAATATCATGGGTCAACATGAAGACACTGTGTGGGAGATTCTCGAGAATATGTTCGAAAACTCCATCAATAATGACTCCATGGGCTTATTCGACCTGATGAATGCCTGCGCATCGACGACTCCAAGGGGAGCACGTAAGACGCAGGGCCTGTCCGCATCCGTCGACTTGGAACTGATGGCCAGTCGGTTCGACAAGGTCTCTATCATAGAGAAGAAGGTAGATGAGCTAACTCGACATCTGCAGCGAGCCACCTCTGCACAAAACCCGTTTGCACAGCCACCTCTTGGGAGGGAAACTATGCAAAACATCTATCACCGATCTTCTCAGGGGATGGACTCGTATCCACCCCCGTCTGACTCCAGGACCGGAGGAAACTCCGATCCGATCTACTCTAGTTCGGGGAACTCTGAACCCTCGTACTCTGATTTTCCTGAGGTTCCTTAGACCTGCGGGACCTCAACACCATCCACAATGACCCATTCTCCAATACCTATAACCCTGGATGGCGGAATCATCCCAACTTCCTGTAGGTAGGAAATACTCAGAATCCAAGACCACCTTATCAACCTCGTCCACAAGCTCCTCGCCCATATCAGCTGCCTCAACCTCAGCCCAATCCCACCTATCAATCTGGGCCAACCCAAGCAGATCAAATGACTCTTATCCTTCAGACTCTGGCTGACATTCAGAAGACAAATGCGGCAATGAAAAAATAGCACAAGGATGAGATCACAGAGGTTCGCAATCAACTCGCCTAGATGGAAAATTCCTACCAACTTGGCACACTCCCTCTGCAACCTCTGCCGAACCAAAGGCACGTTATGAACCCAAATCCGAGCCATGCCCACATGATTTATTAGGCCCCTTCTGTTCCATCACTCGACGGGATGGAAGCTTTGACATCTTATGTGGGATCTCAACAGCAGCCACCTATTTTACCAACCCCAAACCAAAACCAGGTAGGACTAAACTCTGTAACAACCCGTAGCGGTAAAGCAACTCAAGACCAACCTTATCCAAGCCACTCTAAGCCTGGTAGTAACCCAAGCCCTAGGACAGTTATCCAGGACACCCCTATCCCAGATCAAGAACCTGGACCTATTCTAAAGGAACCAACCAAGGTTCCATTTCTCTAGGCCTTGACCAAGGGAAAGAGGATAACCAAGCCCATGGCTCCTAAGGAGGATCTGGTCAAGCTCTTTGAACAGGTCCATATAAACATCCCCTTGATGGATGCAATCCGCCACGTACCGGCTTACGCACGATTCCTGAAGGACGTGTGCACAACCAACCGTAAGCCGCGAACCAAAAGTGGGAGTCCGATCGTACTGTCAGAGCAAGCCAGCTCTATAATTTTGAGCAAACTCCCACCTAAGGCTAAAGACCTAGGTACTCCCCTGATTTCATGTACCATTGGTGATACTTGATTCGATAGAGCCTTATTAGACTTAGGTGCCTCCATAAACCTAATACCTACATCCCTCCTTGACCACCTTGAGGAATCTGAGCTTAAACCGACAGAGGTGACGTTGTAGTTAGCTGATCTATCCATTAAGTCACCTAAAGGAGTACTCGAGGATGTCATCATTAGGGTACAGGAGTTCTATTTCCTAGTGGATTTTATAGTCTTGGACATGGATGCACCTGAAAACCCAAGGGATACACCAATTATACTAGGGAGACCCTTTCTGGCCACTGCTAGGGCCAATATAAACTATGAGGAGGGCCAAATAGAACTGAAATTCGGGAACCAAACACTGAAAATTGATATCTTTAAGGCCCAACAAGGGATTAATTGCGGTGTTATAGAACAAATATGTGATATCAAGGTCATGGTTGATGTACCGTATATCGAGGACAACCTGATTACTCCCGATCAACCACAAGGAGATCAAAACCCGCAATCAGAGGAGTCAGACCCTGATCTAGATACACCCATAATTCCTTCCCTTTCTCCTGACACACAACCTAAACCGCCCGTTGCTGCTGATAATCCCGTTCTGGAACTCAAGCCTCTTCCCGACCATCTAAAATACATATTTTTGGGTTCCAATCAAACGTTTCCTATGATTATAAACTCCAGACTCACACCTGACCAAGAATCCCATCTGATTATTATTCTCCAGCAACATTGTAGAGCCATTGGATGGACTCTCGATGATTTGACTGGTATCAGCCCTTCTTATTGCACACAACGTATCTACAGCAAAGAGGGCACACGACCTTCCCGAGAAATGCAGAGACGTTTAAACCCTAATCTATAGGAGGTCGTGAAAAAGGATATCATTAAGTCGTTAGATGCAGGGATCATCTACCCGATCTCCGATAGTCGGTGGGTGAGTCCAATCCAGGTTGTGCCTAAGAAGGCAGGACTCACCGTTATCACGACTGAAATCAAAGAAGTCATACCGACCCGTGTGGCTAACTCGTGGAGAGTCTGCATTGATTACAAAAGACTCAATTCCTCCACGAAGAAGGATCATTTCCCACTACTGTTTATTGATCAGATCCTCGAGAAACTAGTAGGAAATAGGTTCTTCTGCTTTTTGGACAGGTACTGCGGTTATAACCAGGTGGTAATCCATCCTGAGGACCAAGAAAAGACCACTTTCACCTGCCCCTTCAATACATACGTGTTCCAAAGGATGCCGCTCAGTCTCTGCAATGCACCTGCTACTTTTCAGCGATGCATGCTTGCCATATTCTCAGATGTGGTAGGTGATTATCTGGAAGTCTTCAAGGATGACTTTTTAGTATTTGGAGAATCATTTGACCATTGTCTCCTACACTTGGTCCAAATCCTCAAGCGGTGCATTGACAAGAATCTGGTTCTTTCCTAGGAAAAGAGCCATTTCATGGTGCCTGAAGGAATTATCCTGGGACATCTTATTTCAGAAAAAGGCATCCAAGTCGATCAAGCCAAGGTGAACTTGATTTCTAAACTCCTGATGCCTAACTCGATCAAGGACATCCAATCTTTTTAGGGCTCGTCGATTTATTCCTGACTTCTCAAAAATCGTGTGCCCCCTGACCTCTTTACTCTCTAAGGATGTACCTTTCGAAATCTCCAAGGAATGCACTCAAGCATTTGAAATCCTCCATGATCGAGTTACCCAAGCCCTGATCCTACAGTCCCCTGATTGGTCTCAACCCTTTAAGATCATGTGCGATGCATCTGATTTCGCTGCAGGAGCGGTACTGGGATAGAAAATTAATGGGAAACCCGTGGTCATCTACTACGCTAGCGAAACACTAAACGAGGCTCAGCGTGACTACATAGTTACTAAGAAAGAGCTGCTAGCCAAAGTATTTGCCCTGGAAAAATTCAGATCTTATCTCTTGGGTTCCCATGTTATCATTTACTCGGATCACACAGCTGTGAGGCATCTCCTTACAAAGAAGGATGCGAAACCTCGATTAATCCATTGGATCTTGCTGTTGCAAGAATTTGACCTCGAGATTCGTGACAAAGCGGGAAAGCAGAATGTGGTAGCTGATCACTTGTCCCGCCTTCCTTTTGAGATTATCGACCCTTCCGAGCCTATCACAGAACATTTTCCTGATGAGCACCTTTTGACTATCAATACAGGGATTCCATAGTTTGCTGATATAGTAAACTACCTGACATCACATCAGATCCCATCCGATTGGCCGAAGGCCAAGAAGGACAAATTGCTTTCCGATGCCAAGTATTACTTCCGGGAAGACCCATATTTTTTCTGCATCGGTGCTGATCAGAAATTCGATGATGTGTTGCAGAAGCGGAAATTCAAGATATACTATCTTTCTGCCATGACCAAGCATGCGGTGGACATTTTTCAAGTCATAAAATCGCAACGAAAGTCCTCCAATGCGGCTTCTAATGTCCCACAATTTTCAAAAATGCATACAATCACTGTAAGGCATGTGCTCATTGCCAAACCTTGGGCAACATGATCCATCGTGATATGATGCCTTTACAGCCGATTCTAGTATGCGAAATCTTAGACATATGGGTGATTGATTTTATGGGACCCTTCCCTATCTCGGACGGCTTCGAGTACATTTTACTAGCTGTTGACTACGTGTCCAAATGGATCGAAGCCATTCCGACCCAAACCAATGATCATAAAGTGGTTATCAAATTCATTCATCAGAACATCTTCTCATGATTCAGGATTCCACGTGCTATAATTTTCGACAGAGGGACCCATTTCATGAACGCTCAGTTCAAGTCACTGATGACCAAATATGGGGTGTCACACCAAATATCTACTCCTTACCACCCCCAAACTAATGGTCTAACTGAGCTATCAAATCGGGAGATCAAGAAAATCCTCTAGGTTATTATTCGACCTAACAGGAAAGACCGGTCATCTCGACTTCTGGAAGCTTTGTGGGCTTATAGGACAGCCCACAAAACCCAATTAGGTATGTCTCCCTTCAGATTGGTGTACGGGAAGGCATGTCACCTCCCCGTCGAGTTGGAGCACAAAGCGTATTGGGCAGTATGGAATTGCAACCTAGATCTTTCTAAGGTAGGAACCCATAGAAAGCTTCAAATGAGCAAGATAGATGAATTACGCCACAACGCGTATAAGAACTCGTGAATTTACAAAGAGCGGATTAAGGCCTTTCATGAGAAGCACATATCAAGAAAGATCTTCCATCTTGGTCAAAAAGTCCTACTCTTAGATGCCAAGCTTAAACTGTTCCCAGGAAAGCTATGATCAAAATGGATCGGACCCTACCTAGTCTGACGAATCTTTGGAAATGGAGCCATTGAGATCAGTCCACTCAGCCACGATTCTGAACCTTTCATCGTGAACGGTCAGAGACTCAAACCGTTCATTGACGTGACCGATACAAATTTAGCTAAGATATCCTTTACCCTCCATTCTCCTTGAGCTCCTTGCGCCCAGCCGATGGCGTAAAACTCAGCGCTTAACGAGAGGCAACCCTTCATTTTGAAAAACCCAAAACCTTTCTTGACATTCCTATGCTGAATTCAGATTGCACTTTAGGATTCATCCATTAGAACAGTCAACTCCATCTCAGGTACCCGAACCCGAGTCTAAAAATCATTCGCAACAGTCACCTCGACCGGTTCACCCACCCAAAACCTGTTCTAATGAATGATCTAAGTTGAATTCGAACCCACCTAATTTACAATGGGGACATTGAAAATAGTAGGCATGGGGGGGGTATAAAAGTGCAAAACACCATGAAAACTCATCTCACAAGAAAAGGTTTCAACAAAAAAATCACATATCACAAAAAACACCAAAAAAATGAAAAAATCTTGAAAAAACTAAAAATTTAGGGGAGAGAAAATTTTGAGGCCATACAAATCATGAGGAAATGAGGAAAAGAGAAAAATGTCAAAAAAGGAGCACAAAATGAAAAAGAAAAAAGAGATAGTCAATAGTAAGAAATTATGGGATTAACCGAAGTTCTAGACCATATCAAGAAAAAGAAAAAATGAAGGAAAAAGTGCTAAATGAGACACAAAAGAGATTAGTAGGAACGCTGATCTTAGGCCTCTTGTGTTAGACTCTTAGGCTAAAAAATTCAAGTATCCGCTAAGATCTGGATAGTCCTCAAGAGGTTGGGGAAAATGTGAAGCTTAAGTATTAGGTCTAAGGCTTAGGGAGCATTCGGTCATGTTAACTGACCTTTAGTTTGCAAGACTCGGTAACCTAAGCACCCTAACCCACACACAGTCTGGTTCAGTGCGCATAACTATCAAAATCACGTAAAAGCGTTTAAATGTTCTGAAAAAAAGTCGCCTAGATTAGGAGTAGCCGATCAACACAAGTTGATTTGGACGAGTTCCCGATGCGGAGAGGTGAGAAATTCCCCTCGAAGATGCGCAATAACATATTGTCTCCTCAGTGCTTGTCTCCTGGGATATTTACATATCCTACCAGGGGCACGTAAGCACTTTATGCTGGTTCAGATGCCATGGGCAGCATTATCACGAAATGTCAATTGCCAGGGTCTAGATTTAGCTACAAAATGCCATGGGCAGGATTATCGCGAAATCTCGAAAGCCAAGGTTCTGGGAGTTGACATGGGCGGTGCTATCACGAAGCATTGATTGCCAGGGACCCTTCGAGGATTGATGATGGGGACGAGGAATCCGATATAAACCGTGTTGAGAAGCCAATCCGAAGCTAGAAATAAAAAGAAAAGAGAGAGAAAACTCCCCAAATAAATAAATCCTCTGTCTCTCTTACAAAAAATGCACTGCAAACTGAATCGAGGCTAAAATACATTGCAAGCACGGGTGCTTTAACCACGGAGTCCAACAAACCTTAGGATAGTTCCTACGGGCCTTAGAAACCTTCGCAGAGGACCGAGGCTAGAGCTGGTCAAGTCCGGATCTTGGTTGGTACTTAAGTACCCCTAGGCCTACTGTCGGCATTCTAATCTAATCAAAAATAAAAGAAAAAGCACACAACATAATGTGTGAAAGGAACTCATGGTCTAGAACAGAAGTTAAAACCATAATATTTTGCTAAGGGACTAGCAAAAGCTAGGCATGGGGGTATGATGGGAACACCATCATGAGCCCTAACTATCTCATTTTGACCCAGTAAAGAGAACAAAAGCTCCTACATAACCAAATGAAGGTCCTAATTCAAGGAATAACCAATCTGAGAGAAAAGCAAAGAAACAAGGGGTAACACTGCAATTTTACCATTGCAGTGTAACAACGGGATTTCTCATGGGCTAAACACAGGTTAAATGGTCTTAACAAGATAAAAAGTGGTATGGTTCAAACAAAAAAGGGTTCATGTGAAATCAGGGAATTAAATGACTTGTTGTAACCCTAAAACAGACCCACTTAATTTAACAAGGTTCTGGTCAGGATAAAATTGATCTAAACCCTCTACAAATCATGGAAAAATATCCTCTAGGGTTTAGAACCTTCAATTTGGCCTTTAGAACCTAATTTGACCTAAATAGGGGTCTGACTCAAATGTCTACCCTAAATTGGGTTTTTGTGTAAATTTCCAATTAAACATGGTCAAACCTAAAATCCAACTTCACCATTGGATTCCTTAGGTCCAAATTAGGTTTTTACCAAAATTTTGCCTTAAGGGGAATTCACCTTGACCTAATTTGCAAACAGGTTCAGCCTAATTACATTTCTACCCCTAGCTTTTGAAAAATGTTATAGACACCCCCTAGATTCCTCGTCGTTCTTTGCAATTAGGTCCCTCCACCATTACAGCGGAGGAAGTCCTACTCCGGCGAGGATTCAAGGGAAAGAACTCCCTGATTCCTCAGAGAATCCCTTTCAAATTTGAAAGGGAGATTCTCTGAGAAATCCTCTCTCATGTGAACCTAGTTTGGAGCTCTAATTTCCACTCAATCTCTCATGCAAACGCATGAGAGATTTGGGTCTTTTCGACCTTCCATCTCTGGCAAGGTTGCCATACTTGGAATCTTGGCTTCCAAGCATAAGGCCCTCTGCCAGGGGCTATAAAAGGGTCCCCAGATCATTTCGCTCCTCCCAAGCTTGAATTGGCCTGAGATACCCCCCAATTTCCTCTCTTCAACTCCAGCCAACCTCCCAGCAAGCTCCGGTGACTCCTATCTCCTCCTCTCATCGCTCTGCCACAATACCAGTAGCAGAGTTACCTTTATCTCCTTCGTCCACGTCACGCCGCACCAACTGACGCTCCAACCACCTTCTCATCATCGCCGTCCTCCTCTCACTAGGCTTTCGTCTCCAGCAATGGCACATACAAGCTATCCGCCCCCTCCTGATGAGAACCTCATCATGAGCCATAACTAGCTCATTTTGACCCAATACAAAGGATAAAAGCTCCTACATATCTCAAGGAAAGGCTTAACTCAGAGAATTCTGAGTTTGAGAAGAAAACCAGTCATAAGGGGTAAAAGTGCAATTTTACCAGTATAATCTGCATACAGGGTAATTCTGGGCCCAAACACAGGTCAAAACAGCTTAATAAGAATAAAAGTGGGATGAGATGATCTAGCAAGGGCTACAGCACTTCCAAGGAACCAAATGATAATCTGTAACCCTAAAACAACCCACTTCAATTCACAAGGTTCGAGGCAAAGTAAAAATAGAATAAACCCTCTAAAATTCATAGAAAAATAATCTCTAGGGTTTAGAACCTTCAATTTGGCCTTTAGAACCCATTTTGACCAACATTGAGAACCATGCCCAATTGATAACTTAATTTGGGTCTTTACGCAAATTGACCGGTCAAACAAGGTTTAATATGAAAATGAAATTCACCATCAGATTCCTTAGGTCCTAATTAGTCATGCATAAAAACTTGAGCCTAAGAAGAAACCTCCTTGACCGACTTTACACTTTGGTCCTCATATATTTACTCTTTGGCCCTCAACTTTTGAACCCTCGCATTTTGGCCCCTAACTCTCCTTCGTTCTTTGCAATCAGGTCCCTCCTGCAAAACCCTGCCAGCACCATGCTCCGGCGACCTTGCACGGAGCATGGCGCCGCGCAGGGTAAGGTAGGGGACCTGGCAAGTAAACCGGGGGTGCCCTGCGTCGTCAGCCGTCGCAGGAGCACCCCCATGGTCATTGTAGCCCCCCATACCGGCCGTGCGAACGCACGGACGGTATGGGTTCGTGTTCCGACCATTCTCCGGCGAGGGAGACACATCGTCTCCCTCCGCCTGCCTCCCTGTTTCATCCCTATAAATACCCCCCGCTGCTCCACCGACCAGGGCAGCCTGGATCTGACGGAGAAAACCCCCAGCTTTCTTCTCTTCTTCCTCCGGCAGACGCTCACCAGCTCCGGCGGCTTCCTCCCCCT
Source organism: Thalassia testudinum (assembly GCA_037157565.1). Lineage (NCBI taxonomy): Eukaryota > Viridiplantae > Streptophyta > Magnoliopsida > Alismatales > Hydrocharitaceae > Thalassia > Thalassia testudinum. The sequence continues at coordinate 1,881,406 of JAZHRO010000056.1, forward strand.
CCACCTCTTCGCTCTGCCGCAATACCAGCAGCAGAGACTTCCTCCCCTGTTCTTCCCGCGCCACGCCGCACCCAGCTGGCGCCTCTCCAGCCCTCTGCTCGCCGCCGCCCCTCTCCCTGAGCATCGTCTTCTCCGGCGACAGTCGATACGACTGTCGCCCTGTTCCTCCTCCTTCGTCCCTGCAAGTAAGTTAGACCTACTCCCCTTCTTCTCCTCTTTCTTTCCCCGCTTTCAATTTAGTCAATTAAACCCTCGACCGCTCCTGTTCACCCTCACCCTCTCCGCCTCCGACCACCCTCCGGCGAGCCGCGCCCATCACCTCAGCGACCCACACGGCTCGCCGACCACCGCAGAACATCCGCCTCCTCACCCTGATCCTCTTCTGCCCCTCCACTTCCCACCAAACACCCTCTGCAGATCCACCGAACACACCCACTTCTTCGCTCACAGTTTGACCTAGGACGACCTGTTGGCTCCATCACGCCCCCTGCAGACCCCCTGACCACCTTCGCCGTGCCACGGCGAAGGTTCCCCGCCTGTCTGATTTGGTCGAGAGGCCGTTCTTCTGTGACCAGGTGACTCGCCCGCCATCGCCATTACTGAGCAGGTAGAGCTCCTTCACCTGCAGGTGCAGGCACGCCTTCGCCCAGGTTCGACTCCCAGGTTGCGCAGGGAGTCTCCGCGAAACGTCCCAGGCTCGCAGATGGGGCGAAAGCAGCGCGTGAAGCCACGATCGCCCATTGCTCCCTCCGCGACGGGCGCTCAATTGGGGTGGGACATTTAGTCCCACCTCGGAACCTCTCGGAGGCGCGCGGACGCATAAAGGCAAAAAGTGCCTTATGCTGTCTGCCTCCTGACCACGGGGTGAGGTCCCTCTCACCCGACCCGGCCTCGTCCGTGACCACGCTCCGCGGACCTGGCCCGACCCGATTAAACCGACCTGCACTCCTCGCCCACCACGCACGCCGGTGGGCCTGGACCCGGGCCTGACCCGAACCCGATTACCCGGTAGCGCTCTGGGAGAGCTTCCGAAGAGTGATTTCAGAGAGAGAGAGACGCGGGGGGGGGGGGGAGGGTAGAGTAGGTTTTGCCTCTTGACGAAAAACTCTGAAGTGTGCAGGCCAAAGAAGAAGAAGACCCGCGGAAGAAGTGCAGGTGAAGAAGAAGGAGCTGCACTGTAGCAACTGCTCAGTTAAGTCGTCGAAGCACCGGGTCAGACGACGGAAAGTCAGCAGCCAGAGCAACACAGAAGGCAGGCTGAAGAAGAAGAAGAAGAGCGTCACCACGATTGCAGAAGAAGAAGAAGAGAGGTCAAGGCAGAAAACCAAAGAAGAAGAAGAACAAGGAGCTCTGAAGAAAGAAAAACATCACCAACGTAGGAACAGCAGGAAGAAGAAGAAGAGCATCACCATTGCAGAAGAAGATTATCACCGTAGCAGAAACCAAGGAAGAAGAAGAAGGAGATCTGAATAAAGAGAAAGAAAGAAGAACATCACAACAAATTCTTTCCCTCTCTCTTTATTTTGTAAAAGAAACATGTATATCTCTAGAATACGACTTGCTCCCTGAGTTCGACCTCGGGAACTCTTTCATTTTCCGAGTAAAAAAAAAATTTATATTTGAAATGTTGGCAATAACCGGCCTTACTACAACGTTATAACAAAACCCGGTAAAACCCCACGTTTTCATTTTGGCGCCGCTGCCGGGGAGCAACGGCTATTCTAGAGATAAACATTCCTGTTTCTTTTAATTTCTGATAATCTCCTCTCTTTTGTGCAGCTACAGGAAATCAAGAAGACAAGCAACCGCACAACAACCACTCCGAGGACAGGTAAAATTTTTTCCTCTCACTATTAACCCCTAAACTCTAAAGAGGAAGAAAAGAAAAGAACAAGCAATATAGGGCTAACCTGTCTTCCATACTTAGTAACCATAAAGAGTTGCATGTTTTCAACTCATTAGTCCTGCACACTATTAAGGGTATTTAAGGGCTAACACATTCTTGCTTGAGCCCTAATTACCCAACAAAGAACTAACTGGACCAAGTAGAGCCAACCTAAGATTCAACATTAGGGTTTTAGAGACACACTACTTAAATCAAGAATGGAGAAAATCCAAAAGAAGTGTGCCTAAACCATTGATTGAACATACTTATTCAGAGAAACCCTAAACAATTGGCTCTCTAAACACTTGAACCCAAAAAGAAAGGACCCAAAAGCTCTCAAAGGAACAAGAGGTAAAGTTGACTCCTTGGGTCAACCAACCTTAAAATTAGGTCACTTTCTCACTCAAAATACCTAAGAGATCAAGTGTAACTTTAAGCACCCTGATCTTAAGCTAAAATTGGTAGACTTAAGAGGTCAAGATCCCCATCCTGGTCTACCTGGAATCTCAGTGACAAGAGAGGTCGGGTGGGGGAAACCCTGTAACCCATGGGGACGCTCTACCGTGTAGGGGTCTTCGCGGGACTCTCCCTCTCTGGCTGCCCAGGTAATTCTCAGGTGGACGATCTTTCTGATCAAAGGGTCCATCTGCCCTGCACCTCTATAGTCACCTAACAAATTTTTGGGTGTCTTGATTGGGTCCAGCACCTGCTTATCTCATCCAGTCCTTCAGTATATGCTTGGAAGGAGGTCCTTGAAACCTCCTTTAGGAATTCACTTGCCCTGAGGTTAGGCCTCAGTTCCCTTGTTTATGCAGCACCACCACATTAATCTTTCCTCTGATACCCCCTTCTTCCATCTTGGCACAACATGAGTCTACATCGAAGCCTTTGATTCCACATCTTGATTCCACCACCTAATCCAAATATGCAGCCAAACCACCTAAGACTACCATTCAAGAAACCTGAATATCGGAGATCTATGAAAGATAAAATGATCGAGGATGCCATAAAATTCTATGAAAAAGAAGAAAAAACCTCAACACCAATAGGAGATATTCAGGTTGATGTCCCAACAACCACAGCCTTCATCATAAACTGTGCCCAAACTCTATTGACAGGAGCCATAAAAGGATCAACCCGAGAAGTTCTCCTAACAGGATACATTGAGATAGACAAATTACACAAATCTGAATACCTTCAATGCTTGACAAATCCTGTACTTTGGGAACAAAACCAAGATGCTCTTTAAAAACGGGTAGAGATGATGAGACTTTTAGAAAAAACTATCAACCAAAAATACCCGTATACACCAGAAACAAAGGATGAGTCATCTTGGAACAGTACTAAGAATCAATCCAGTTTCCCAGACCTCGGGATTGAGGCACAAGGTGGTTGTCGACTCCCAACCCAAATAGAAGATAGCATTAAAATAGGTTGGGAAGTTGCAGGAGAAAACAATGCTGAGCCAACCCTAGGCCATAAATCACCAAGCTTAGAACTCCAAGAGTCCTGCAATAACAAGATTAGAATTGAACCTCTGGAGGGTATAAATTCCGCCCCTTGTTTTGATAAGGTGACCCTCGAAGGTTATTCGGACTTAGGTTCTAATAATTCTACTCACATCCTAAGCCTAGAACCTAGATCTGAAACTTATTGGGAAGATTATGAGGCCCTTTATGAGAAAGATCAAATTTTTACAGAATATGATTCCGGGCCTCTATTTAATGAATATCCCTCTCCAACATCCTCAGGAAATCTGATCGATTTTTCAGAAAACATGCCAATTTATGATACAGAAACTGAGGAGTTGGATGAGCAAGGTTTTAATGGGGTCTATCCTACCAGCTTAGAGCTTGAACAGAACATCTTTTTGAGCCCAGAAGTGACATATAGGCTAGAACCCAGTCAGGCTGCTGATTCCACATCTGATGATTTTTGCTGTGGTGGAATTCATGATCATTTTCACCAACTCTCCGACAATTTCAGATCTGACTATAATTGCGGAGAGATTCCCCTTCCTGAACACGCCAGGCCTATCTACGACCTCAGATCACATGACTCTGACTCTGACTCTGAGGTCCTGATTCCCGAGATCACTGATAACACAGAATCATTCCTTTTCGATCCTCAGGAACCAAAAACAGAAAATGCCAAGAGTGATTGCAACCAAGAATCCAAATTTTTTCTCGAATCCGATTCCTTTCATCCGACAAACACTCTTCCGGCATTTGATAGTTACCCAGAGGACTCTCTACAGAAAACCACCTATCATCTGTTTCTAGAAGAGCCCTCATACACAATGGCCACCTCGGCCGCACACACAGAACGGATCAAAACCTCTCCCAAACCCCGACCCGCAACCGGACTCAAGTTCTATTCAGATTCACCTCTCACCGAGCCGATTGCATTTCCACATCGGGTTTCGAACATTGATCAGACTACATACCATGCTCTATCATTCTCTGATCACCCCTGTAGGGTTTCCGCGTCATTCATTGATTATTCTACGGGTCCCTACTCTGACCAGGCTGATTCGACTCAGCCAAACCCTGCGTTTACACTTCCACATCCATCTGAGCTTCATAGTTTATGGTGGGTTCCACACCTTTTTATCCACATCTATCAACCCACCAGATTGATTGGGTTTGGGCTGCATCATCAGCCTGTTGATCTGAACAAGAACCTGGTTGGACCAACCAGGCTCTTAATCAAGGTGCTTGTCTTACAAAACTCTGCTGATTTGACCATCCCCTCTCCATCGCATTTCCCGCTTGGCTGAAGGCATCAAATTTAGCGCTCAACGGGAGGCAGCCCGTCATTCTCTTTGAAAACCTGAAACTTGTTCTGACAGCTTTTTGCACTTGAAGTTCACACTTTAGGACAGCCGACTCCACCTCAGGTGCTTGCATCTGAGATTCATCAAAACAGCTATCCTAGTGTATGAACTTAGTTGAATAAAAACCCCTTGGTTACAATGAGGACATTGCAAATCTTAGGCATGGGGGGGTAGGAAAGTACAAAAACTTGTAAGAAAAGGTTTCAAACAAAAAAATTCACATATGCCAAAAACACCATAAAAATTAAAAAATTTTCGAAAAAGAATAAGAGGAAAAGAGGAGAATGAAATTTTGTGAAGGAGAAGAAAAACAAAATGAAAAAGGAGCACAAAATTATAAGAAAAGGTGATAGTCATTAGTAAGGAACTAAGGAATTAACCTAAGTTCTAGACCTCATTCAAGAAAATAACTGAAAAGTGCATAATGAGATTAGTAAGAACGCAAACCTTAGGCATTCTTGAATAGACTCTTAGTACCCATTAAGATCTGGACACTCCTCAAGAGGTTGAGGAAAATGAAAAGCTGAAGTATTAGGTCTAAGGCTTAGGAAGTATTCGGCCTCGTTAACTAATTTTTGGTTTACGGGACTCAGTAACCTAAGCACCCTAATCTCACACACAGCCTGGTTCAGTAAGCGTAAAAATCAGAATCACGCAGAAGCGTCGCAAAAATCTGAAAAAGAACACCTAGAATAGGAATGGCCGATCAACACAAGTTGATTTGGACGAGTTCCTAGCGCGGAGAGGCGGGAAATCCCCTCGAAGATGCGTAACAAAATATCATCTCCTCGGTGCTTGTCTCTTAGGATATTTACATATCCTACGGGGGGCATGTAAGCACTCTGCTGGTTCAGATTCCATGGATGGCATTATCTCGAAGTGTCAATTGCCAGGGTCTGGATTCGGCCACGGAATACCATGGATGGGATTATCTCGAAACCTCAATAGCCAGGGTTCCGGGGGTTGCCATGGGCGGTGCTATCTCGAAGCATCGATCGCCAGGAACCCTTGAGGATTGATGATGGGAGCAAGGAATCTGATACAGACCGTGTTGAAAAGCCAATCCTAGGCTAGAACTAAAAAGAAAAAGAGAGAGAAACTCTCCAAACAGAAAAAACTTTCTATCTCTCTCTTACAAAACGCACTGCGAACTGGGCCAGGGCTAAAATCATTTCAAGCACGGGTGCTTTAACCACGAAGTCCAATAAACCTTAGGTTAGTTCTTGCGGGCCTTAAAAACCTTTGCTAAAAGACTGAGGCTAAGGCTAGACAGATTTGGATCTTGATTGGTACTAGAGTACCTTTTAGGCCTATGGTCAGCATTCTAACCTAATCTATGCTCAAATAAAAAAGGCACTTATCTAAAACCATTAAAAACTTCATGGTCTAGAACAAGGGTTGAAACCTTAAGTTTTTGCTAAGGGACTAGCAAAAGCTAGGCATGGGGGTATGATGAGAACCTCATCATGAGCCATAACTAGCTCATTTTGACCCAATACAAAGGATAAAAGCTCCTACATATCTCAAGGAAAGGCTTAACTCAGAGAATTCTGAGTTTGAGAAGAAAACCAGTCATAAGGGGTAAAAGTGCAATTTTACCAGTATAATCTGCATACAGGGTAATTCTGGGCCCAAACACAGGTCAAAACAGCTTAATAAGAATAAAAGTGGGATGAGATGATCTAGCAAGGGCTACAGCACTTCCAAGGAACCAAATGATAATCTGTAACCCTAAAACAACCCACTTCAATTCACAAGGTTCGAGGCAAAGTAAAAATAGAATAAACCCTCTAAAATTCATAGAAAAATAATCTCTAGGGTTTAGAACCTTCAATTTGGCCTTTAGAACCCATTTTGACCTACATTGAGAACCATGCCCAATTGATAACTTAATTTGGGTCTTTACGCAAATTGACCGGTCAAACAAGGTTTAATATGAAAATGAAATTCACCATCAGATTCCTTAGGTCCTAATTAGTCATGCATAAAAACTTGAGCCTAAGAAGAAACCTCCTTGACCGACTTTATACTTTGGTCCTCATATATTTACTCTTTGGCCCTCAACTTTTGAACCCTCGCATTTTGGCCCCTAACTCTCCTTCGTTCTTTGCAATCAGGTCCCTCCTGCAAAACCCTGCCAGCACCATGCTCCGGCGACCTTGCGCGGAGCATGGCGCCGCGCAGGGTAAGGTAGGGGACCTGGCAAGTAAACCGGGGGTGCCCTACGTCGTCAGCCGTCGCAGGAGCACCCCCATGGTCATTGTAGCCCCCCATACCGGCCGTGCGAACGCACGGACGGTATGGGTTCGTGTTCCGACCATTCTCCGGCGAGGGAGACACGTCGTCTCCCTCCGCCTGCCTCCCTGTTTCATCCCTATAAATACCCCCCGCTGCTCCACCGACCAGGGCAGCCTGGATCTGACGGAGAAAACCCCCAGCTTTCTTCTCTTCTTCCTCCGGCAGACGCTCACCAGCTCCGGCGGCTTCCTCCCCCTCCACCTCTTCGCTCTGCCGCAATACCAGCAGCAGAGACTTCCTCCCCTGTTCTTCCCGCGCCACGCCGCACCCAGCTGGCGCCTCTCCAGCCCTCTGCTCGCCGCCGCCCCTCTCCCTGAGCATCGTCTTCTCCAGCGACAGTCGATACGACTGTCGCCCTGTTCCTCCTCCTTCGTCCCTGCAAGTAAGTTAGACCTACTCCCCTTCTTCTCCTCTTTCTTTCCCCGCTTTCAATTTAGTCAATTAAACCCTCGACCGCTCCTGTTCACCCTCACCCTCTCCGCCTCCGACCACCCTCCGGCGAGCCGCGCCCATCACCTCAGCGACCCACACGGCTCGCCGACCACCGCAGAACATCCGCCTCCTCACCCTGATCCTCTTCCGCCCCTCCACTTCCCACCAAACACCCTCTGCAGATCCACCGAACACACCCACTTCTTCGCTCACAGTTTGACCTAGGACGACCTGTTGGCTCCATCACGCCCCCTGCAGACCCCCTGACCACCTTCGCCGTGCCACGGCGAAGGTTCCCCGCCTGTCTGATTTGGCCGAGAGGCCGTTCTTCTGTGACCAGGTGACTCGCCCGCCGTCGCCATTACTGAGCAGGCAGAGCTCCTTCACCTGCAGGTGCAGGCACGCCTTCGCCCAGGTTCGACTCCCAGGTTGCGCAGGGAGTCTCCGCGAAACGTCCCAGGCTCGCAGATGGGGCGAAAGCAGCGCGTGAAGCCACGATCGCCCATTGCTCCCTCCGCGACGGGCGCTCAATTGGGGTGGGACATTTAGTCCCACCTCGGAACCTCTCGGAGGCGCGCGGACGCATAAAGGCAAAAAGTGCCTTATGCTGTCTGCCTCCTGACCACGGGGTGAGGTCCCTCTCACCCAACCCGGCCTCGTCCGTGACCACGCTCCGCGGACCTGGCCCGACCCGATTAAACCGACCTGCACTCCTCGCCCACCACGCACGCCGGTGGGCCTGGACCCGGGCCTGACTCGAACCCGATTACCCGGTAGCGCTCTGGGAGAGCTTCCGAAGAGTGATTTCAGAGAGAGAGAGACGCGGGGGGGGGGGGGAGGGTAGAGTAGGTTTTGCCTCTTGACGAAAAACTCTGAAGTGTGCAGGCCAAAGAAGAAGAAGACCCGCGGAAGAAGTGCAGGTGAAGAAGGAGCTGCACTGTAGCAACTGCTCAGTTAAGTCGTCGAAGCACCGGGTCAGACGACGGAAAGTCAGCAGCCAGAGCAACACAGAAGGCAGGCTGAAGAAGAAGAAGAAGAGCGTCACCACGATTGCAGAAGAAGAAGAAGAGAGGTCAAGGCAGAAAACCAAAGAAGAAGAAGAACAAGGAGCTCTGAAGAAAGAAAAACATCACCAACGCAGGAACAGCAGGAAGAAGAAGAAGAGCATCACCATTGCAGAAGAAGATTATCACCGTAGCAGAAACCAAGGAAGAAGAAGAAGGAGATCTGAAGAAAGAGAAAGAAAGAAGAACATCACAACAAATTCTTTCCCTCTCTCTTTATTTTGTAAAAGAAACATGTATATCTCTAGAATACGACTTGCTCCCTGAGTTCGACCTCGGGAACTCTTTCATTTTCTGAGTAAAAAAAAAATTTATATTTGAAATGTTGGCAATAACCGGCCTTACTACAACATTATAACAAAACCCGGTAAAACCCCACGTTTTCACCTCCTCATCTCCCTTCATCTATTCCTTCTCAGACAAGTCCTCTCTCCCTTCTCATCTCTTTTCTCACATTTATTTCTTAAAATCCGCCTCGACACTGGGACACCACTACCATCTTCTCCACCTCCAGTCAAACCACCGGTGAGGTGCTCCTGCCGCTCCACTCACTCATCCACCTCGCCAACTACCTCACGAGCTCCGCCACGTCTCACTAACCATAACCCCTCTTTCCATTCATCGCCACACGCCCCCAACACATCCCTGGAACACACCCACCTTCACAGCCTCAGGGTGACCTAGGCACGCACGCTCAGGCTACCCTGCGCCACGCTGACCACCGTGCCACCTTCGCCGTGTCTAGGCGAAGCTCCTTGTGTATTTTGACAAGGCTACAAGGCCGTTTGCTTGTGGACAGGGTACAAGTCTTTGCAGCCATTGAAGAAGACACGAAGAAGCTTGCAAGCTTGCTCCAGGACTCCAGGTCCCAAGCTGCAGGTCCCAGGCTGTGCGGGTTTCGTTCGTGCACACTCTCAGCTCGGCTATTGGAGTCAAAGCCCTACGCAGCTCTGCAATTGGACGCGAACATCTGTTGTACGAGCACCTGCGAGGAAGGTGGGACATTTAGTACCACCTCGGAAGATCAGGAGCAGAATCAGTGGTATAAGTTGAAAAAGTGTCAGGGGCTTATCGCCTCTTGACCACGAGGTGAGGTCCCACTCACCCACCACCTCGTCCGCGACCCATGTCAAGCGGACCTGGTTCTGACCTGGATACCTGACTACCCGTGCACTCCTCGCCCACCACCACACGGCAGTGGGCCTAGTTCCGAGTGCGCATACCCGACCCATTAACCCAAGAAGGCTCTGGGAGAGTGAGCCTAAGAGAGAACAAAGAAGAGAGATCTTGGGGAGGGTAGGGGTAGGTTTTGCTCTCAGGGGAAAAGGAGGGAGAAGAAGCTAAGGGTGAAGCTGCAGAGGAAGATAAGGAGAAGAAGTTAAGAGGAAGCTAAGGAGAAGAAGATAAGAGGAAGCCAAAGAAAGAAAAAGGAGAGGGCAGAAGCCAGAGAAGCTAAGGAAGGTGAAGGCACGTCTGAAGAGAAGGCAAGGCTGAAGAGGAGCTGAAGTCAGAGACAAATGGAGAAAGAAGAAAGAAGCTACAGAAGGAGAAAAGAGACAAGAGACAGAAGGAGAAAGAAGAAAGAAGAAGCTATAGAAGGAGAAAAGAGAAGAGATAGAGAAGAAAGAAGAAGAGAAGCCAGGAAGAAAGAGAGGCAGAGAACAGAGGAAAGAAGAGAAAGAAGAAGAAGGAGCTCAGCCAGAGAAATCAAAGAAGCACTGTAGCAAATATACATTTAAGACGTCTGATTTCCAAAATCAGACGTCCATATTTTTTCTTTTATATCCATTGATATCTTGTGGATCTATTTACATTGCTTGCATTATAACTTTGATTCTTCCTTGCATATTTTATCAAATTTGAAAGTTGTGTTCCTGATTTTTGAACCCCAATTTGCTCTCTGTGTTCGACCTTGGATTTACATTTTTCAAGTAAAAAAATTCATTTATTTTCAAAGCGATTTTGGCTATACTATGACACATTTATTTTAAAACCAGATTTCACTTCGACTAAACAGACGGGTTTAGATTGAAGAGGATTCCTCAAAAAATCTCCCTTCCAATTTTGGAAGGGATTGATTGAATAGAGAAAGAGTTCTCTTAAATCAAAAGGTCACCAGAGAAGGATTTCTCTGCAATAATGGCGGAGGGACCTAATTGTGAAGACGACGAAGAAGTTAGTGGGTTGAATGCAAAGGTTTTTGAAAGTTGGGGATATAAATGTAATCAGACATAACCATTTTGCAAACTAGGTCAAGACAAGCTCATCTTGGGTCCAAATTTTGGTACGAACCTAATTTGGACCTAAGAAATCCAATGGTGAAGTTGGATTTTGGTTTTTACCACATTTGATTGGGCAATTTATGTAAAAACCCAAATTAGGGCAAATATATGTTTGAGACTCCATTTTGGGTCAAGATGGGTTTTGATGGTCAAATAGAAGGTACTAAACCCTAGAGAATATTTTTCTATGATTTTTAGAGGGTTTAGGTGAATTTTATCCTGACAAAAAACTTGGTTAATTAAGTAGGTCTGTTTTTAGGGTTTCAAAAGTCATTTAATTCTCAAGATATGTGCAAATCCTTTTCTGACTGATCTAACCCACTTGTTACCTTTTTAGGACCTTTTGACCATTAATGAACCCCTAGGAAAACCCATGGTTGTACTGCCTTCAAGATATGCTGGTAAAATTACAGTTTTAGCACTAGTTTCCTGTTTTCCCTTAGAATGATTATGTAGTGAAATATGACTCTCTGGTGGTTTATGTAGGAGCATTTAGAGACTTAATTGGGTCAAAATGAGCTATTTATGGCTCATGATGGTGTTCCCATCACTCCATTACCTCCTCACCTAGCAAACTCCAAAGTTCTTTGTAGAAAAAGACTTGAACACCATCCGGACTTGGTGAGCCTTCATTGTTCAAGTCATTTATAGCATCCACAACTTTTTCATAAATGAATTCAATCAATCTGCCATCTTGGTCTTCAAAAATTCGAGGAAATATACCTTCTACCATTCTCCATTCTCCCCTACCTGCCGCCCATGAAGTCTCCTTGAAATATTTGATGGTTTCAGAATGGATCTCCTGCAAAGAAGTTCTCTGGTCTCCCTTAACAATAGATGATATCAGGTTCTGTCTTCCACGCGAACTGGCTGCAAGGTGAAAGTACTTTGTGTTGGCATCACCCCCTTTAAGCCAAAGTTTCCTTGAATGTTCACGCCAATCCATTTCATGCTTCAGATCCTCCTCCACTATCACCTCCTGCCAACCTTTCCTTACTTCCAGTTCTTGGTCTGATAGAGGGGAGACCGATTCCTTTACATCTAAGCATTGCTCTTCCAATAGAGATTCATGACGTCTTTGCTCTCTCAATGCTACTACCACTGTCCCATACTCCTTTAGCATAGTACGCATAGAGGCAAGCTTTGAAGCTATTCTAATTGTAGCAATACCACCCACCTATTTAGCCCTCCACCATGCTTCAATCATTTAACAAAAGCCCGATTCTCTCAGCCATGACCTTCAAAACTTGAAGTAGGAACCTACATGTGCATGCTCACCATTATCCCAAACCAAAGGTGTGTGGTCTGAGAAGGGTGGTTCTAGACCAACGACAGATGACAACTGAAACTTATCCAAGAGGTCTGCATTTCCAAAGAATCTATCTAATTTAGACATCAGACCATTTCCATTTCTCCAAGTATACTCTACTCCAGAAGAAGGAAATTCATTCAAGCCCAAATTTTATATCGTGAATTGAAAACCAAGTGATGCACTGTCCACCAAGCCACTTGATTTGTCCATCCCTGTCAGAACACAATTAAAATCGCCGCCCACCAGCCATGGAATCCCCAATGCATGAATTGCCACTTCTAAGAGGTCTTCTCACGTCTCATTCCGAACATTTACAGCACAAGGCCCATAAACTCCTATAATGATTCCACCACCCCCTGTACCGTCTTGCATTTACAAGTTATCATATGTTTGGACTTATAGACCTCCATCACTTGTAGACATGCCTTTCACCACCAAAAAGCTTTACCACCAGACCTCCCCTATGAGTTGAGCAATGCACATTCAACTCTTCCTGACTTCATCAACTCATTCCACACCTTACTAATTTCCTCCTCAATATGCATTTCCTGGATGAGCACACAATCAATCTCCCATTCCTTCAAATATCTCAATAAGGAGGCCCTCCAAACTCTGTCGCGCAACCCACTCATGTTCTAGGAGAGAACTCTCATCTCCCTTCTTGAGATCCCCCCTTATTAGATTTATGTATCCTTCCAACTTTAAGATCAGCTGCAATAGAATTTTCATCCATCTTCACAGAGTTCACATATCTTCTCTGCCTAAGCTTGTACGGGGACCTCTCAATCCCAGATTTGGATGATGAACCTACCCCAAACTTCAACCCTTCTACAGCCTGAAAAGAGGAATGGAGCTCCATAGATTAACAGGAATCTCCTGAAGCACCCCCACAGCTACTTCCTCCTCAACTATAGGCTGATCATTTTTCATATCATCCATCTCATTCCCATCCATCCCCAGATGATGATGATGATCCTTTTGATTGTTTGGATCAAGTTCCTCATCCAGTGTACCATGGCCCACCTACACCAAACCTGCATCCTCTCTCACAACTTCAGCAAAGGTCTTCTCTTCCTGTTCCTAAAGGATAGTGTCCTCACACCCAAACCTCAGTCGCAAAATCCATGAACTACCTCCACACCAAAGGATAATTCTCTCAAGAACTGATCCCCCCTAAAGGCATCCACCTTCACACCCATTATACGACCATCCCCTTCCCACAGGCCAACCTCGGCATCTTCTACCAACTTTGCAAACCCTGCTATCATGGATGCAACCACCTCCCTCAACCTCAAATGAAGTGGCAAGCCCTTAATTTCCAACCTTCCCGATCTAGAGCCTGCTCTTTGAGGCGGCCACTCCAACAAGACACCATCAAAAGGAGATCCAAGTCTCCATAACACCATCACATTCTCAAAAATGCTTGAGCAAAAGTGAAGATGTTCAACATCAATCATCCCCAATCCAAAAACCAAGAAACACATAGGGGATCGTTTGGAAATTTTCCAACCTTCGGCCAATAATGATAGAGATCTTACTAGTAAATGAAGATTTTCCAAAGAGGGATTACCGGTCATCACCTTTTTTATCAAAGCTCCTCTTAGCACTAATATGGCAACCCTAATGTCCTCAAACACAAGAACCTCTACATCAACAAAATGACCCAAATAGGTGGGCGATGGTGGTGGCGCGGTGGCAGGCCTTCAGTATTCATCCTCCAGTGCGCTTGAAGAAGACCCTCTCTCCTGATTGCCCTCTGATCATCGCATAAGAATCTCGCTTGTGGCCATGTCCTCCACAGGCCAGACAAACGAGAGGATATCAACATATCACCGCCATATGTCCACGTCTTCGATAGCGGAAACACAAAATCTCCCTATTAACCCTTTTCCAAACCTCCTTCCTCACAAGCTCCGTGCCCTTAGCCTACCTTCTCATCTGAGAAAACCCCCTTTGCCCTCTCCTCCTCCAAGCCCTAGATCTCCAAGTCGACCACCCCTCATCTCCCACCTTATTGTTTGGTAGTCGTAGGGTGTGTGTTTGCTAGGAAAATGTCGTAGTATAGTGCGTAATACGATCAAACAAAGATATTTAATAAAAGATAATGAGACTTGAGTCTCAGTCATTTGTCTCTGGGAGGCGTTTGTTTAGTTTTGAAATCGATTTTTATCGCTCTACTTTATTTAGAATCACATACCGATTTATGATTATTACGTATTGAAGTATGACATGCTTAGTTGCAAGTATATCAGGAATTAAAAGCGGGCAACATTAATCACACAAAAGATATTGCAATGAGCTCATGGTGATTCTCAATACATAGACATATATATATAGAAAATATATTTTTCATTCATTCATTTGGAGAGTGTTTGCAACATGAACTTGTAGAGGAAAGCTTGTACATGAATGCTTAAAAATGTAAAGCTAGCTATCAGAAAATGAACGCATACAAGAATCTACGGGGGGATTTTGCATGCATCATTTGGGGAGAGTAAGGACTACACTACTAAGCAGTAATTAAAAGCAGTAAATGTAAAGAACTAGCTACTAATCTATCAGAAGTGAGGGCATTCGGAGGTGGTCTTCGATGGCCTTGGAGTGGTAGAGAGGAGAATGAGGGCCGGCCAATGGAGCTTAGGCTGGCCCTTGGAGAGAGGTTGGAAGAGTAATCCAGCATCCTGGCATGGTGTCCTTCATGGTGGTGCTCAGCTCATGGAGATGGAATGGAGATGGTGGTGGGTAGCCTAAGTGGAGGTGGATGGAGCCAAGCAAGTATGGCCAAAAAGTGGATGGGTGCAAATGGCCACCCCTTAGGTCTTTTTATAGACCTAAGGGAAGCTCTCTAAAGAATTATAGAATTCTCTAGAGAGGCCTATGGTGGGAGCTCGTGGGAGGGTGAGAGAGAGAGGATGGATGGTGGTTTTTAGATCCACCAAATGTGGATCTAAAAATTGAATGGCTCTTGGTTGCTAATTTTAGCATCCAAGGCAACCACACATGGTAGAGAGTTCTAGAGAACTCTAGGCTAGGTATTTTCGTGTGGATGGTGTGTGTGGGTGTGTATGGGTGTGTGTGGGTCGAAACTTAGGTGGCTAGGTTGATTAGGTTAGGTTCTAGTGGGTTTAGGTCAAGGTATGTCTCAAATTAGGGTTATAAACCCTAATTCACTAAGGTAAAGTGCAATTAAACTTAATACAAGTTTAATTGGGTGTGTGAAACCTTAATTGAGAGTAAAAAAACCTAATTAATTTAGGTCTAAGTCAATTGGACTCTCACTGAGTCCAATTGGACAGTATGTGTTGAGATCAGGGCTCAATTAGACTCAATGAGTCCAATTGAATAGGCTGATGGAATTGACTAAGATCCAAGTCAATTAAGTTTAGTGAGGACCTAATTAGGTCCTTAGGGAGGTCTAGGGGTGATGTACTAAGGTTAGGGCACCTTAATTTAGGTTCCTATGGGGTTGGAATTGGGTTTAGGGACCTAGAGATCCAAGATCAAGGCTTGAATCTCAAAATAGGAACTGGAGAGCAATATCAGACATCTAATAATAGTGTCCGACATCATATACTCAAAAATCAGAAGTCCAAACTTATTTTTTGGACATCCAATTAGAGTCAGGAAGGATTCAAGTTTCTATCTAGGGTATTCTGCAGAAATTGAACGTCTGACCAAGTGTCTAGACGTCTAATAACATTGCAGAAGTGGGTTTAAGGTGTGCGGGAGTTGGCTAAGGGTTCTTGACGTCCAGATAAGGTTTGGAACTAGGGTTTTGGGCCTTCCTAGGGTGCTGTGACCTAATCTAAGGGTGGCTAAGGCTTGGGGAAGTCTTTAGCCTATCCTAAGGCTAGGATGGACCTCAGCTCTTCACATTTTACTACTTTATTCCTACTTGATAGAATAACAAACCTTAACTCTCTTACATCATTATTCCAACATCTAATCTAAGTCTTCTTCTCCAACTCTGCTGCAACACCCGTTATTCCTAATCCAACTTCAAATCATGCTCCAGATCCAGCTCCAGATCTAGCTCCTGATCAGCTTATTGCCTACAATCGACATAATGCACTTAATCAGCACATTACAACATTATTTTATGCATAGCTAAAGTAAAGCAGTAAAGATGCAGATAATGTTTATGCATGCATGAATTACCCTAACTTATGCAAAGTCTTAGCCTAATCTAGGTCAATTAAGACCTATGATTGCTGCGCAATCATCTATCACCATGGTCTCTCCCTCTCGTCGCCATCTCCTAGGTTCAACCTTGTTTAGTAGCTTTTAGGGTTCAACTTTAGGTTTATTTAATCAAGTTTTAGTTGGCACACTAGGTTTTTCTAGAAGTCTACATCTTTAGAGAAGAGATTGGTGAGAGGTCGGGTAATTTTCTAGAAGTATGCTATAAAGCGGAAATAGAAACAAACATGCTCGAGAAAAGATTGGATTTGCTTAACCAACAAAGATAATGGTAGGTCAGCAATCAATTTCACCTTCATACGGTCAACCTCAATTCCTCTCTTAGAGATAAGGTGACCTAAGACTAGTCCTTCTAATGCCATGAAATGTGATTTCTCCCAGGAAAGTACCAAATTCACATTGATACATCTTTGCAGGACCTTGGTCAGGTGGCCTAGACATGCATCGAATGTGCCCCCGAAGATCGAGAAGTCATCCATGAAGACTTCTAAACAATCACCTACTAAATCAAAAAAGATTACAAACATACATCGTTGAAATGTAGCAAGTGCGTTGCACAATCCAAATGGCATCCTACAAAAAGCAAAGGTTCCGTAGGGGCAGGTGAAGGTCATTTTTTCTTGGTCATCGGGGTGAATCGCCACCTGAATATAACCTGAATAACCATCCAAAAAGTAGAAAAATCTATTCCCTGCCAATCTCTCCAGTATCTGATCAATGAAGGGCAATGGGAAATGATCTTTCTTCGTGGCTTGGTTGAGTTTGCGGTAGTCAATACATACTCGCCACAAACTAGCAATCCTTGTAAGGATGACTTCTCCAAACTCAATGGTTATGACGGTAAGTTCGACCTTCTTAGGCACAACCTAAATAGACTTACCCACTGGCTATCAGAAATGGGGAAAATGATTCCATTGTTTAACCACTTTTTCATCTCATTCTTTACCACTTCCTGAAGTGTCAGGTTTAGTCTACATTGTGTCTATCTGGTAAGTCTAGATCCTTCTTCAGTGAATATTCTATGGGTGTAGTAGGAAGGACTAAAGCCAGTCAGGTCAGATAGGCTCCATCCTATAGCATGTCTATGTGCTCTTAGGATAAATAAGAGTCATGATTCTTGATCAGACGATAAGTGGGAGTTGACAATCACAGGATAAGTTTGAACTGGTCCTAAGAAGACATATTTCAAAGAGTCAGGAAGAGGTTTTAGCTCAATACGTATAAGATCAGATGAAGGAGTAGGTGTGGAGATCTCATAAGATCCTAGAGACACTAAAGGCATTGGAGGTAAGTCCTCAATTTCTAAGGTTGGTGTCTCAGGAAGAGTCAAGTCAGAGGTCAAAGGGTGCTGAGGTTCTAAATTAAGTGAATCAATCAATGTATCCTCGACCAACTTGTCCAATGAATCCAAAGAACATATTTCCTTAATTAAGCTACAAGATGGTCCCCTTTGGGCTTGAAAGATATCAACTTTCATCCTTTGATCTCCAAATTTCAACTCTATAAGGCCCTCCTCACAATTTATATTCACCTTGGCTGTTACCAAGAAAGGTCTTCCTAGTATGATAGGTGTGTTTTAGATATCCTCAGGTACTTCCATGTCAAGGACAATGAAGTCTACAAGAAAATAAAAGTCCTTGACCTACACTATAACATCTTCCAACACTCCTTGAGGTATCTTAACTAATTGGTCAGCTAATTGCTAGGACACCTTGATTGGCTTCAGATTGCCAACCTTGAAACGTGTCAGTAGGGAGGTTGGGAAAAGATTGATGGAAGCACCTAGGTCAAGTAAAGCTCTATTGAATGTAGTGTTTCCTATCATATAGGAGAGAAAAGGGGTGCCTGGGTCTTTCATCTTGGTAGGGAGGTTACTAGAAATGATGGAACTAACTTGTTCCTAGAGAATGATCAAACTACTCCCTTTCTAAATTATAGCTTTATGCTTAGGTGTGCATAAGTCTTTCAGAACTTAGCATAAAGAGGAATGTGGCCAATTGCATGCAACATGGCGATGTTTATATGGACTTGCTCAAAGAGCTTGAGCAGATCCTCCTCAAGAGCCACACAAGGCTACTTTTTCTTTCCATTTCCCATCTTCTTTAAATCCTCTGAAAATGGTACAAAAGTTGTAATGGGAGGGTCATTCCTAGGTTGAGAAGAATCAAGAAGAGGTAAGTCAGTTGGAGGAGAGGAAGTAGAAGGTCCAAGAAAAGATGTAGAAGTAGGAAATGGTGGATCTACAGTGCTTCTACCATCCTAGTGCTGATGGCATTCAGTTCAACTCTAGACGTAGATTGTGTTTCAATATTCGGTAGAAGAGGTGGTTAGGGTTGAGAATAGGAAGTATTTGGCTAGGATAAGGTGACATGGTGGCGGCAGCATAGGAGAGGAGGAAGAGGGCTGGAGGGTTTGGAGATCTAGGGGTTGGTGCTAGAGAGATCGAGAAGGTCTGCCCCCGTCTGCTACTCATCATGACCATGAGGGTAGAGACAGATGGCAGTGTGGAAGAAGAGGAAATGCAGATATATTATGCTACAAGTGCAGAAGAAGAGGACACATGGCCGCGACTTGCAACTCCCCAATCCTCTGTCTAGCATATGGAGGATTGGGCCACAAAAAGGATTCTTGTAGGAGAAAGGGATTCTCCAATCCAGATGGAGTAGCATATTGGAAAGATTTAAATAAGAAGAATGCTCGTCCTCCCCCTCCGCTTGGAGGATTTAATCATGTTCTAGATGTGGAGATTCCTTTATCCAATGATGTTGGCGACTCAGAGATGATCTTGAGAGGAGCATTGATTGGTGAGGCCATGACAGGGATGATATCGTTCTCACAAGCTCAGAAATTGGTGAGTTCTTTATCCCTATCCTCTAAGGGGTGGAAGATAGCGATGTTAGGTGGATCGTGTTTCTTGTTGTTTGGTTTGGGCATGATAGATGTAGAAAGCCTCTATTTCCGTGCAAGCATTTCTGAAGGGCTGAATGTAATGTGGAGGCTTGTCTCACCGTTTGATGGGGCGATACAGGAGCGCCCTCCTCAAAGAGCACAGGAGAGAAGGGGAACACTAGAAATTAGAGGACTCCCCTTGCATCTGAGAGTCAACAACGTTGTGTCTAATGAAATCTCTAGCTTTGCAGTCATAGTTGAAGGAACAAGCATGGGACTACAGGGGGAGATGGAAGATTCATATCAGTAGATGTTAAACTAACCCGGGGTGGGCAAGTCCCTAACAAAATAATCCTTAGATATGAAGGAAGTTCTTGGATTCTTCATGTGAGATTTTTCCTTCATCGGGATGAGAAACAGGAACAAGGGGGAGAGAGATTATATGCAAAAGTGGTTGGGGTGCAAGAGAGCAGCTCTAAAAGTCAATTAAACCATCAAGAATGTCGTGATTTGAAGAGAAATGGATTCCATGGCTTGGAATCGCAAGATGAGTTGATGGACAAGCCTTCTCGAAATCAGCAGGGAGGTGAGGAGATGCTTGAATACCCTAAGGGGAGGGAAATTGTGCCAGAACGAACAATCGCACAAAGACAGGAAGATGAACTGATGACAAATAAAGGCAAGGGTGTCAATTTTACCTTTGAGGCGCATGAAGGAATGAAATATGGGGTTGGAACATCCCCAACAGTCAAATATGATCGCTCTCCCTATAAGCTCAAAGGAAGAATAGTAGGTGGGGGTCAGAGGATTAGTGAAAAAGCTATAGCAGCAGTTCTTAATCTAGAGAGAAGGCTGATGGGGCAAAAGGGAGATGATCAACCACATAGATGAAAGTCATCACTTGGAATGTGCGTGGGTTGCACGATGCAATTTGAAGAGCTTCGCTTGCCTGGTATTTTAGTGAATGGGAGGTAGATTGCACACTGCTCCAAGAGACACATATTGAAGAGGAATGCAATCACTTATGGCATTCCATAATACAAGGTGGCCAGGCAGATATCAGGGTCATAGATGTGTAGGAGAGATATGGAGACATAACAGTATTGTGGAAGTGCTCGAAGATGCATTTGGTAGAAGTGTGGAGGGAGTAGTATATAATCACTTGTAAATTCAAATTACTGAGAGCAAATCAAGAACTAATTTTATCTTGCATTTATGGCCCATGTGCTGATAATGCAAGAAGTGTCCTTTGGCAAGAGCTATCTCGGGCTGCTGATGTGGTTGAAGGGAGACCTTGGCTAGTGGGGGGTGACTTCAACTACACTTTAAATGAAGATGACAGAGGAAGTGGAAGAATGTATGGTGGCTCCTTAGGATTTCAGATGACTGCCTCAACTTTGGGTCTATCTATTTACCCTTCTTTGGGGGATGAGTACACTTGGAGAAATGGAAATGGGTAGAAATTGAAGCTAGACCGCTTCTTTGGTAATGCTGAGTTGTTGGAGGGCTATCAGTTATCCTCAGTGAGGAGGCTAGACCAGCCATTCTCATATCATATTCCACTATTGTAGGAGAGCGGGGAAGACTCTTCAATAGGCTCTTACTTCAAGTTCAAAAAATCATGGCTCAGGGAAGAGGGATGTAAGAAGATGATTGGCAACTAGTGGACTTCTAAGCAGGAGAATGGCTCAACAACATTCAGACTAGCAACTAAACTTACAGAACTAAAATCAGTTATGAAAGAATATAGGAAAATCATTGAGATGATGAGAGACCAAAAGAGAATGGAAGCCTTAAAGAATGTGCAGTTGCTTGATAAAAAGAGAATAGGGAACAGTTAATAAAAGAAGAGTGCATACAACGCAAAATTTGGCAAGAAGTTGTTCTGGAGGAAGACCTAAAAAGGTAAATTGATTGGAGAGAAAAATCTAGGCAATTATGGCTGAAAGAAGGAGATGCAAATACCAAATTCTTTCACATGGTAGCTAGCTCTAGAAGAAGGGTCAACTACGTCTCTTACTTGAGATCTGGTGACCAGGCGTTGACTTCTTTATGGGACATTAAAAGAGAAGTAATCAGATTCTATAAAGAAGCCTCTAAAGCCACCGAAAGAGGGAATTGGAGATTAACCAATTCTGATTTCACTCAGGTTGATGAAGCTGAAGCTGAGCACCTGGTTGAGCCTATCACGATCCAAGAGGTTGAGAATGCGATGGCTGGTCTGAACTCCAAAGGTTCCCCAGGCCCTGATGGATCCCAAGTCTTCTTGTATAAGGAGTTTTGGCCAGTGGTGAAAAGGGATGTGATGGATGATAAGTCAATTTTCGCTTTCGAATAATGTGATTAAGATGATATGTCATTTTAGTAACAAAGTGGTGGAAAATCGCTTAACAAAATAATTACAAGAAAAATTACCACTCACAGAAGAGCAGGTCGTGTCCACAGGGAGGCAATGATGTAATAAAATCTCAATTATTTCATATTCTTTCAATCAAGTGTGAAATCCATAATCAAATCCGACATGAAATGTGATGGAAAGAAGATGCACAATAACTCAAAAATATAAGGGTATATGTGTAATTTTTCCTCACTGAAATATTCAATAAATATGTGATGATTTTATGTAATTTTCAATTGACAAGTATTAGAGAAAATTTGTGCACATTTTAATCCCAAAACCAATGTTAAAACATGTGAATATCAATAACCACGTAATTATCAAAAAGCATGAGTATGTAGTCACAATTTCACCATAATAAAATAATCATAAATTAAAATTGATTTTGGTGGCAATGGAATTTCAAATGTAATTTTTAATTAACACAAAAATAGGGGATTTTACCTCTCTCCTCCTTGAACATGGGAGAGAGGTTCAATCGAGGAGAGACTCCTACAGGAGGTTGGCTGAAGCAAGGCCGTCGCGGTGGTGGCAGCGGTGCGTCATGAGATGGCCAGAGCCGACCTACCGGAGGAGAGGAGTGGCAGTGGTGGAGGAGCTGTTGCTACTGCACATGCTGCAAGCGCAAGGAGAGCAGCGCACGCGGGTGCTGGAGGAACTGCAGACGAGCGGAGATGCGGAGGCATGGGCGCTGGGCGCTCTGCAGAGCGCGTAGGCTCGTGCGGAGGTGCGATGCTGCAGGGTGCACGTGGAGGTGTGGCGCAGCAGTGGCGCTGGATGAAGCAGAGGTGGGCGCGCGTTCTGCAGGCTAGGCTGGAGGCGCATGGTGAGGCACTGCAGGGAGGAGCTGGAGGTGGGCGCACGGAGGTGTGGCGCTGCAGGCCCGCAAGGAAAGCGCGAGCGTGAAGGATGGAGGGCGAACTATGGGTCTGTTGGAGCGGGGACAGGCGCTACTGGCGCATGCGCTGAGGGTGAAGTGAGTGCGCGCGTGGTGGTTTACAGGCACTGCTGGAGGTTCTGGTGGAGATGAGGAGGCGTGGGCGTGGTGAAGGCGAAGGCTGCTGTGAGTTGCTAGCATGCAGTGTGCAGGGTCTGATGGCTGTGGGCGAGAGTTGCTGGTTGAGGTGAAGAGTTGCAGAGCCTCTTTTGGCGGTGCGGGTTGTCACCCCACACGCCCACGATGGAGAGTCGTTCTGCCGCGGTGAGGCCGGTGGTATGGAATGGAAGAGGGGCAAGGTCCTCTCAACACAGTGATGGACAAGGGGTGGTGGCCTCCGGAGAATGGCAGCTCTCCCTCCTTTTGTAGCCACAGTCATCGTTTCAAATTCAAAATGCCGTAGCGTAAATGTGATGCGTAGGAGGAGGAGGCGGAGCCGAAGCCGAAGGAGTTACCTGTGCAAAGGAGAAAAAGAATAAAAGAATAAAATATTATGGTTATTTATGCATAAGCCCTTAACTTCTATGTTAAATTAAAATAATGCATGCAATGCACCTAATTGGTTAACTAATTAAATGAATGCAATTCTAAGTTAATTCTAAATGCATTTAGTTATGAATGCAATGCATGAATTATGTAATTAAATCAGAAATATGAATTAATCTATTTACATCCTAATGCATGCTAAATAAATGTTAGAATTAACTTAATGTCTAGGCACTTAAATACTTAAATAGCCCACAAATATGGGCTAATCAAATACCTCCATGCCTAGTTTTTGCTAGTCCCTAGCAAATCCAAGCAAAACCTAGCACTCCAAGTAGACTAGCCAACTCAATCGGTCTTCCTTTAGAAACATATTAAGTTCAGACTTTAAACCTAAGGTTCTCAAGTAGTTGCTAAGTTACAGACTAGGTCGGCTAAAGACAGATAGCAGGCACAAGTTTCCCTGATTTTTCACTCTACCCTAAGGTTTATCGATCCCTGAGATTAAAACATCCATGCATGTGCATTGGTCTGAGTTATTTGAGTTAAAGGAAAAAGGATTTTTTTTTTTTTGATTCCTCTAAGTCTAACCTCAGATCAGCTATCAACACGATCTATGTCGGATTCATTGTCCCCATCACCGTACCTCGAATGGTGCCTGGCTTTCGATGCTTCGAGATAGCACCACCCATAACGACCCCAAGAACTCCTGGCAATCGACACTTTGAGATAGTATCGCCCATGGATTTCTTAAGCGAATTCAGGCCTATGGCAATCAGCACTTCGAGATAGGGCCGCCCATGGTACCTGAACCGCACAATGCACTTACATGCCCCCAGTGGAATGGATATCCAAAGAGACAAGCGCCAAGGAGGTAATATGTTATCATCGCATCCTCAAGGTGAGTATATACTCCACCTCTCCTGCAGCAAGAACTCTTCCAATCAAATTGTGTTTTCAAGCCTCTCCTAAGTCAAAACTAAGAGAACCAAATCTCTTTTAAGAAAGGAATTAAGTTGATTACTTACACCAGACCAAGTGTGTGAAATTTGGATGCTTGGGTTACAAGGACCCGTAAACCAAAAGGTAGAACAAGACTCCAGGTATTATCCCAATGTTTTAACTCAATCCCTACCTTTCCTTCCTCAACCTCTTGAGGAATGGTCCGCAACTTAACTCCTACTTAAGTTTTTAAGTCCACAAAGGACCCTAAAGGTCTAAAACTAGTAGTTCACTTAGCTTCTAAAGTTCGACCCTAGAATCAACTTAGTCTAATCTAGAGTTCTGATTTGCTTAAGAATGCAGGACCTAGCTAGTTAAGCTCAAAATTCTCTCTCTTTTAAAAAAAAATGCAATATGCATGAATGAATGCAAAATGTAGACATGCTATAAACAAAATGCCTCAGTCCAAACAATGTCCTCATTGGACACAAAAATAGTTAAAGGAAGATATTACCTGAGGCGGAGAATGGTAGGAGCTAAGGCTCCTCAAGAGTGACCTCGTCAACCAAATGGCCATCCAAAGTAATGTATGGTTTTAACCGTTGATCGTTGACGATAAAGAGAGTGCTGAAGAGGAAGGGTTTTTAATCTCTACATCTCCATGCGAAACACTTTAGTGATTATGTAAGGCCCATCCCAACGAGATTTTAACTTCCCAGGAAAAAGCTTAAGTCTGGAATTGAAAAGCCAGACTTGTTGGTTGGGCTCAAAGGTCTTTCGAAGTATATACTTATCATGCAAGACCTTAGTTCTTTCTTTATAAGATTGAGAGGTGTCATAAGCATCATTCCTCAGCTCCTCAAGCTCACTTAATTCCAGAAGTCGTGCCTTACCCGCCTTCTCTAAATCTATGTTAACACTTCGAATAGCCCAAAGTGTCATATGTTCCAACTCAATAGCTAAATGGCATGCTTTCCCATACACAATCCGAAAGGGAGAAGTACCTAAAGGGGTCTTATAGGCCATTCGATATGCCCACAAAGCATCATCGAGCTTTTGGGACCAGTCTTTCCTATCAGGTCTAACGGTCTTTTCCAAAATATTTTTTATCTCCCTATTCGACACTTCAACCTGGCCACTCGTCTGAGGATGGTAAGGGGTAGCGACCTTGTGAGTCACTCCCAGACTCCTGATTAGCCGATTGAAGTGGTGGTTCCGAAATGAGGTCCCCCATCACTTATAATGGTCTTGGGGCAGCCGAAACGAGATATGATATTAGCCTTCACAAATTTCAAAACCACAGAGTGGTCATTTGTGCACGTAGGAATGGCCTCTATCCATTTAGAGACATAATCAACTGCCACCAAGATATATTCATAGCCATGGGACCACAGGAAGGGGCCCATAAAGTCAATTCCCCACACATCAAAAATTTCAACAGATTGAATAGGATGTTGAGGCATTTCATTCCTCTTCCTAATAATTCCAGTCTGTTGACATCTAATACAAGCCTTAACAAAATTATGAGAATCCTTAAATAAGGAAGGCCACTGATAAACGCCAGTTTATCATCATTCTTATGCATTAAAACAAACCTAGCTCTTAGGATTTTACTTCGCAAATGGGTTTTTGGGCTGCATTTAGGCATAAATTAGGATAGGCATGCATTGCATTTTTTATTGCCTTTTTAATATGTTTTTGTGAGTGTTAGGGATGTACAGATGCATAGATCCCTAAAATCCTAGCACTCAAGAAGGCAAATGGTGAAGGAGAAGCCCAGACTAGCTGGAACTCAACTTGATCCAGCTCACCACAGCTGGAACCTAGCTTACTTGAACTAGGGTTAGCTCATCCCAGCTCCATTCAGCTAATCTCAGCTGGATGGCAGCTCAAGAGAGTTCACCTTAGCTCACCCTAGCTCAAGTCAGCTCAGATCTAGCTCAACTTAGCTGAGTCTAGCTCATCTCAGCTCCCACTAGTCCACAGGGAGCTCTAGCTAGCTCAGCTAAGTTGACAGGAGTTCACCCCAGCTTAGATCCAGCTACATCCAGCTCCATTCAACTCCAGCCAGCTGAAGAGGAACTCATCCCAGCTCAGGAAGCTTAAGTCCAGCTCCCGGGGACTCAGCTTAGCTCAACTCAGTTGAGCTAAGCTACCTTAGCTGCCTTAACCAGCTTGACCCTCCCCGGGAGCACCAGACCTAGCTCACCTCAGCTCATTTTGGTAGAAGCTAGCTCACTTTAGCTTGGCTTAGCAACTAGCAAAGAACTAGCAAGCTAAGCCAGCTAGAGTAGCCCCATGCCAGCCTCTTCAGCAGCAGCCAACTCCAGCTCGAGCTCCAGACTTCTCCTCCTCAGCTCCTTCCTCCAAACCCTAGCTCCATTACCTTCTCCTCTACTCCACCTTTAGCTAAGCTAGCTTAGCTTATCTTAGCTTAGCTTAGCTTAGCTAACAACCAGCTCCTTGTCCATCCGTTACCTTCAAAATCAACCCTAGCTAGCTCCACCAACTCAAGCCTAATTAAGCTAGCTACCCTACTCATGTTGGCGCCACCTCCTAGCCATCCCTTCACCCCACTATCTCCACCAAAAGACACCTAAAGTTGGCACCAAAAACCACCCCTAACCACCTCTATATTGGCGCCACTTTCAGCCCCTTCATCCACCTTACACCTACCCACATAACCCATCCTAGCCATCCACATACCCCCTTCTAGAATCCTAAGGTGGCGCCACCTAATAGCCTTCTAGAAGGCCCATTTTGGCGCCAATTCTAAAGGGCACCAAAGCCTTAACTACCCCCTTGGTGTTCCTTAAGGTGGCGCCAACTCACCTTGGCCATGGGATCTTCAACCACCTCCACCAACTCATCTTGGCCATCCATTTCAAAGGTCACCATAGCCCCCTTCCTATTCTATAAAAAGCCACCACCTACCTCCATTTTGGGGCATCCTCCATTAGTGTAATTTGCTACCTAAACCACCTATACCTACGGACAAGAAGAAGAAGTAGAGAAGGAGATTAAAGGGGCACATCACCAGCCCTTTTGGTGCCTTCTTCTCCCCACTCTCTTCAACTTGGGCCACGCCAAGGAGGAGGACTCTTCCACTTCAAGGAGGACGGCCAAGAAAGGGAGAAGGACCTAGGGTGGACGTCCACCCTTGTAGAGAAGCTTAGGGAATGCCCCCTTTGGGCTTGCCTTGGAGGACATCACCTTGGCGGAGTACTGCATGGAAGGAGTTGAAGGACTCTTTTCAAGATTGGGAGCCACCAACCTTGGAGCAAGAAGCCCTCTTCTTCACCATCTATCTAGAGGATTTGTGTTTTCTTTTCTTATTTGCATTTTTCTAGTAGTAGAAGCTTTCCTCTACTAGGCCTTTTTGTAAAACACCTTTTTCATTTATCAAATTGCCTTCTTTGCAAGTTTTCTTGTTTGCATTTCTATTTGCTTTTTTTTTTTTAGCATTCTTCACTCCCTCTCCCTAATTATTCTAGGCCTCCACTTGCCTAGAGTGAGCTTAGGGAGAGGCTCTACTTGCCACATAGAAGTAGTATTTAAATTGAAGTGTAAATCACCTTTTCCGCCACCAGTTCGCATGTTGCCTTAGTTTAAAACAAAAAAAAATGATATATTAAAAAAATTACCAAAAAGAAACTTGAGATTTGTATTTTGAGCAAGAGAATCACTATTGCAAACCTATTGCCTCCTTGGACGACCCTAGATACTCTCCTATCTAGGAATATAAATTTAAGAGTTGATCGATTTTACGCGTTACGACGTATTTTAACAAACCGCGTGAAACCGTTATCAGCCACCAAAAATAGAACTGGAGAACCTTAAAAGCAGTTTTCTTAGCACCAAAGTGTCCTCCATAATGAAGTTCATGGCAAAAAATCAGCACACTTTGTTGTTCCTCTTCAAGTATATAACGTCTCAATACTTGGTCTTGTCCAATTCTAAATAATTCTGGCTCTTCCCAATGAAAATATCTTGCTTGGGAAATGAATCTCTTTCTTTTCTGCTCATCTCAAGAGCCAGGAGTTTGTCCAGTGACCAAGTAATTTATGGTATCTGCATACCAAGGTAAAGTTGGTGTTACTGCCATCAGAGTTTCATCGGGAAATTTCTCGCGAATGTCTCCAGAAAGAGAGTCATTAAGTGGAAGGCAAGACAGGTGGTTGATAGCGTGGTTTTCACTCAACTCAGTAATTAAGTTAATTTCACTTAATTAAGAGTAGAAGAAGTCACTTAGGTTAACTCGAAGTTGTGTCGGTTGTGTAGTATAGGGTCGAATTAACCTAACATTTTAGAAATTTTTACTGGTTGAGTCCAGGTCGTTAACTGGGAGGTATAATAATTTTTCCAAATTCACCAATTTTCTTTTATTTTCCTTTATAAGTTTAGGAGGTATAACTAGGTTGATTTTTAAAACATAAATTTTGCCAAAATATTTAAACTATAAAGAATATACAAAATTCCATATGAAAAACATATTTACTCAAAATGTTGTTTGTTTTCCAATTTTATTTCAAAAGAAATTAAGGCAATAAAAGTTGTTCTATTAAAACATGCCTTTTTACAATTTAAGAACAAAAAGTAATTAAAATGATGCAAGAAAAGATTTTCCTTTTAGGCTTCAGCCTCTCTTCTTCTCCTTTTCTTTCTCTTCTCTCTCTCGAGCTCTTTTCTTACCTTTCTTCTGTTCTATTCCTGCCTTCTTTTCTTTCCTTAGTCTTCTCCTTTTTTCCTTAATCTCTTTTCCTTAGTGCCTATTCTCTTAGTTCACTTAGCCTTTGCTCAACACTTAGCATTTTAACCATCAGCTCTTCTTTTCCTTAAGTCCTTCAACTGAACTAGGTTTTTTTTGCTTTTTTAACCAAAATTATTTTATTTAAGCGAGGTCCTTTCGAGGATACACAGCACCCTAAGACCAAGGTGGGACCAGACCCTACTCGGTCCTCGCCTAATCTCAGTTAGGTTCGTTTTCAATTTATTTCTTATCGGTTCACAGTCTCCAGCCTACTCGACTCAACCCGGCCACCCAGGCCTCTCGCCCTCCCAAGGCACATTCGCTCATGCCCCCAAGGGCGTACACCCGCAGGCACACAAGCCCGCACACACACACATGCACATGCTCAGATAGGATCAGATCGATAACCGGTGCGCCAAGTGCTAACGACTGAAGAGGCCATGCAACAAATTCATTTTATCCCCAAGCGTGCGCTCAGAATCCGACCATGTGGGACTAACATAACCCCTTCCAGACCCAACTTCAAATGATCATAACTCTCTACCTAGAGCTCCAAATCGAGTGATTTCAAGTTTGTTAGAAAGCTCTAAGGTTGATCTACACAATTGCAGGGTCAATTTAAGGTTTTGAAGATGTTTTCCAGTTCAATTTGAAAGATGAAATCAGGGGTTCCTACAAGTTATTACTAGCCTGGAAAGTGAAATTATATCTACAGAGTCCTCAGATGGACTTTTCCTTCTTATTTAAAGGTCTATACAGGTTCTACAAGTTATTCCGCATCTGTTATAGTCTTTAAGCTCTCAAGACCTTCAAGACCAGAAGAGAAGCTCTACACTTCTCTGAAAGCTTCAGAGTTCAGATTTTCAGACTTTAATATGTGCAACAGACACAAAAGAGTGTTTCTGATCAATTTAAACTATTTCTAAGGGTTGTAATTAACTCATCTGGGCAGGATTTAAATTCAAAACTCAACAAAATGTTTCTCTTGTTAGTTTGGGTTCGAAAATAACCCAAATTGACAGGATTCAAATTCTCAAACATTTATTCACCTGAGCTCACTTAGTTCTCTCTAAAACCATCAAATAGGATCCCAGAAACAACTTGCACTCCTCAATACCTCAGATTGAACTCAGAAACAAAGTTTCCTCCTCAGGTTTGACTATAAAGGCCTCAAGTTTGACTTTCTGTTCAAAGCCATTTCCCAAGAAATTAAAGCCTCGAATAGAGTCTCCTCAACATCAGAAACTTATTCAGATCTTCAAATAGGTGTTTTAACCTTGATTCCTAGGGTTTTAGGCTCATCGCCTGAACTTGAAAAGGTGTTTGTTCGACAGAGCCAATGGAAGGTTGTTAAAGTATTCTAAAGGTTTAAACAGCTTCAGTGCATTGCACTAAAGCTTCTAGGTTCCTTAAAATCAACTTATGTCTCTTTATCAGACTTCTCCAACTCTGCCGGAGTTGGAGAAGATGAAGTCAAATCTATAGCTCCATACATTAAAATCTCAATTAAACATCCTTAAAACAATCAGTGATCCACATTATACCATTTTGGAGCTACTCAACAAGTTTCATAGGCTGAAGTACAAATTTGGCTTGCTGGAGCTCGTCGAAGCTCCAATAAGTCCAAAAAATATGAAAAGTGCGTACAGATTATTAAAACTTTCCATTTTTTATTTAAAAAGGATCCTGAGGTTGCAAGGAACCTCAGTATCATATTTAATTCCTCATTTATCTCTTTAAATGTAATATTTGATAGTGTGTTTGTTTCTTAAAGTATTTGAGTGGTTAAAGCTCAGGACTTATTTAACCACTCAATTGAGAAGTTAAAACAAGTCAACAGATGTTTATATTCATAAATATATATTTAATTTAAGATTTGAACTGCTCCTGAGCTGCCATGGACAGCGAGCTCAAGAACTAAATTAAATTTGGCCATTTAATTTATATGTGGATATATAGGTATTATTTTTTTTTTGAAACATTGAGGATTGCTATCAAGGTCAAATAGCAATCCAGAAGGCACTATATTCCATAACAAAAAAGCAATTACAGGTATGAAGCCCAACTATGTATGAGAGACCAGCACTCCTTTACAATAATCTCACACCTCACCGATCTCTCTTGAAAATGCTTATCCTTACGCGCCCTCCATACACACCACAACACAGCTGCCATAGCTCCCACGGGTCGACCAGGAGTGATGAACCTCTACCATACTGATTCCCAGGAGGGAAGGGGTTCTAAGCAAACCATCCTCCAAATCTTATCTGTGACCAAGCAGGAGGAAAAAATGTGTGATGCACTATCAGAATGAAATCTGCAAAGAGGACAAACATTTAGCATAGTCCCCATCCTCCTGTGTCGCAGATCACCAGTGATCAACCCATCACACCTCCATAGCCACAAGAAGATCTGAACCTTCAGAGGAACTTTTAGGAGCCAAATCTTTCTATCAATGGGGTCCCATTCCACCTCATTATTTGCTCTAATAATTTTCTCATACACTTGCTTCACTGAGAAAGCACCCTGCCAGCAGTAAGTGTCTGTCCCACTATTCACAGGCTGCAGCCGCTGTAGATTCGCCATCAATTTCTGCCTCTCCTCCCACAGTCAGGTGCCCGGCCTGCACTGCTGTAGACCTTCCAGCTGGCAGCATCCTTCCTCCTGAGACCACCTACTGCAAACTGTGGCTGCCTTATTTGCATCAGCACCAAACACCCTTGGATAGACCTCTTTCAGCAGGCCCAATTCTGACCATCACTCGTTCCAAAAGCTAAAGCCTCTGCCATCCCCTAGCTTGGGTTGCAGCAACTGCCAATAGTTGGTGACAGCAGCAATCACTGAACGCCAAAATGGACAAGGCTTCTTCGGCTGAAGCCTCTTCAGACTGCTGTTAGATTGTCCATAACAGTCCCTGATCAGGTCCTCCATCAATCCCTCCTTGCCATCAAGAATCCTGATGGCCCATTTCAACAACAGGGCTTCATTGAACTCCTTAAGAGCTTTAATTCCCAGCCCCCCTATCTCCTTAGGTCTGCAGACTCCCTTCCATCTGATGGGTTGCATGAATCTGCCCTCATGTCCTGCACCCTTCCAGAAGAATCTCTTCCTCATAGTATCCAATCTCTTCCAAATACATTTAGGGGCCTTAAAAATGCTGAAGTAGAAGATCGGTATGGCTGTTATGACTAAATTAAGTAGGATTAATCTTCCACCTTTAAGTAGGATTAATTCAGCTTGCCAGATACCCTCTCAAAAAGAACATTCCAATCTGATTTTTTCAGTTTTGTGGCCCTCAGAGGTAAACCAAGGTATCTCATTGGCAATTTAGCCTGGGGAGACCCCAAAACTCCCTCCAACTCCCTTTGCTCCTACTCATTCATGCCAAAACAAATCAAAATCGACTTATCCTTATTCAGAGATAAACCTGAGATGTCACCAAAAATCTTTACCAAAAGCCCCAAAGCATGTGCCTCACATCTGGATCCCTTGACAAAAAACACTGTGTCATCTGCATATTGCAATATGGGGGCCAGATTTCCCCTATTAGATAGTGAGTATCCTCTAATGATACCCACCTCAGCCAACTTGCAAGCATACCTCGCAAGCCCGTCCACCGCAAGGTTGAAGATCAGTGGGGCCAAGGGACAACCTTGTCTGACATTAACCACCCCCCGCTGAGGTTGGATCCAAGCTCCACATGGTCTGCCATTAACCAAAGGCGATAAAGAAGCCGTAGTGATACATCATTTTATCCATTGGATCCAAAGAGGAGGGAACCCTCTTCTTCTAAAAATCTCCCACAGGTATGACTAAGAAATCGAGTCATAGGCCTTCTGGAAATCCACTTTCCACATGAACGCCTTACACTTCCTTCGATGCCAACCACTAACCATCTCTTGAGCCAAAATGAAGGATTCTTGGAGAGATCTATTTGGCAAGAAGGCAGCCTGCACTGGATGAATCAGATCCTGTAACACAATTCTCAGCCTATTTGCCAGGGTCTTGCTGATGATAAGATAGATGGAGTTTGAGAGGGAAATCGGCTTGAAGTCAGAAAAGTGCTCTGCTCCCATTAATTTAGGCAAGAGAAACAGGTATGACTTGTTAATCCTCTTAAAACCCGCATTCCCTGCCTCAAATTCTCTTATAACATCCATCACTTCCCTACCAACCACCCCCCACATCTCCTTGTAGAAGAACACCTGTATCCCATCCGGGCCCAAGGAGCCTTCCACATTTAATTCGCTGATTGCTTGCAAGGTCTCCTGCTCAGTAATAGGAGCCATCAAGAGCTCGGCCTGTTCACTCGACACCCTAGGACCCTCATTGCCCGCCATTCTCCAATTCCCCCTCTTAGATGCCCAAGATGGCTCTCTAAAAAATTTGATGGCTTCAGATTTAATCTCCTGATCAGAAGAGGCTCTATTTCCATCACACATAATAGAGGAAATAAAGTTACCACATCTCCGAGAACTGG
The DNA here is from genome assembly GCA_037157565.1 of Thalassia testudinum. NCBI lineage: Eukaryota > Viridiplantae > Streptophyta > Magnoliopsida > Alismatales > Hydrocharitaceae > Thalassia > Thalassia testudinum. The sequence goes on from JAZHRO010000056.1 coordinate 1,914,597, forward strand.
CTGCAAGATGAAAAACTTTGTATTGGCATCCCCCTCCTTAAGCCAAAGCTGCCTAGATCTCTCCCTCCAATCAATTTCTTGTTTCAGGTCTTCTTACTAAATATCCCTTATTCTATAATTAACCCTTATATGTTCATAACCTTAGCTAATTAACTAGGAAGACTAGTTAATTAGGGGTAATTAGAGATCATGATGCCACAACATTTTCTACTCCTTTCTTTTCACGTATCTCCAAGTCAAATTCTTGAAGGAGTAGGATCCACCTAATCAGACGTGGCTTAGAATCTTTCTTAGCAATGAGATGTTTCACTGCCACATGATCAGTAAAAATAACCACCTTAGACCCAAGCAGATAAGACCTAAACTTCTCCAGAGAAAAAACTACAGCAAGTAATTCTTTTTTAGTGATGGTGTAGTTTTGCTGAGGTTCGGTTAAAGTCTTGTTTCCATAATGCAGCACATGAGGTCTTCCCTCAACCCTTTGTCCAAGGACTGCTCCCACTGCATAATCCAAAGCATCACACATCAACTCAAATGGGAGTGTCCAATCAGGAGCTTGGAGAATAGGTGTAGAGATCAAGGCCTCCTTCAGAGTTTGAAAGGCCTCGGCACACTTTGAATCAAAATGGAAGGAAGATTCCTTCGCCAACAAGTCACAAAGTGGCCTAGAAATTTTACTAAAATTTTTAATAAAGCACCTATAAAAGCCAGCATGGCCCAGAAAGGATCTAATCTGTTTGACGTTCGTAGGCAATGGGAGTTTGGAAATAGAATCAATCTTGGCTTTATCTACTTCCAAACCTTGCTCATATACAACATGCCAAAGTACAATTCCTTTCTGTACCATGAAATGACTTTTCTCCCAGCTGAGGACTAAACTAGTCTCCTTACATTGCTTCAACACATTCTCCAGGTGCAGGAGACACTGGTCGAAAGATGAGCCATAAATAGAGAAGTCATCCATAAACACTTCAACACACTCGTCAATCATGTCCGAAAAAATAGACATCATACACCGTTGGAAGGTTGCAGGGGCATTACATAATCCAAACGGCATACGCCTGAATGCAAAAGTACCATAAGGACTCGTGAATGTCGTCTTCTCCTAGTCATCAGGAAAGACTGCCACCTGGTTGTACCCAAAATATCCATCGAGAAAGCAATAGCACTTATTCCCTGCCAATTTCTCGAGAATTTGATCAATAAAAGGCAAGCGAAAGTGATCCTTTTGGGTAGCGGTGTTCAGCTTGCGGTAATCAATACAGACCCTCCATCCAGTTGAGGGTCTAGTGACAACTTGTTCACCTTGGTCGTTGAATTCCACAGTAAAGCCTGCTTTCTTTGACACCACATGAATAGGACTTACCCATTTACTATCTGCAATGGGATATATGATCCCAGCATCCAACCACTTCAGGATTTCCTTTTTTACCACCTCCCTCATATTAGGGTTCAAACGTCTCTGCATGTCCCTAAATGGCTTGATGGAATCATCAGTATAAATGTGGTGCATGCAGAGTGTAGAGTCTATACCCTTAATGTTAGCAATGCTCCAACAATAGCTTCCTTGTGCCTAGGCAAGCATTCAATCAGGGCTCCCTCCTGTGCCTCAGATAGCACAGCCGAAATGATAATGGGGAGCGTATCATTGGCACCTAGGAAAACATACTTGAGAGTGTCAGGGAGGGGTTTCAACTCAAGGTCGAGGGCTTGTATGGTTGAGGGTTTCATAATAGATGTCCCCATCTCAGGTAGCAGATCTACCTTAGGAAGAGATGATAGGGGAAGAGACTCAGCAGAAACACCCAGAAATTCCTCAAGTTCTAGTATATCCCCTTCACATTCCTCCAAGAGATGGGAATGCTCATTTAGCATGACATGCTGAAGGGGGTCATCACATAACATTGCAGGGGTTGCCTCTTCAATCAGGTCATCTATCACCTCAACTTGAGAACAATCCTCAAGTCCGGCTTGTTTGTAAGCATCAAACACATTAAGCCGAATTTTCCTATTCCCAAAGCCCATTTTCAAAGCCCCAGTATTGCAATTGATTGAAGCATGCGAAGTTGCAAGGAAGGGGCAGCCCAAAATGATGGAGGGTTTGGTTGGCTTGTTGGTAGGGTCAGTGTCCAAAACTAAGAAGTCAACGGGAAAGAAGAAATCCTCCACTCTTACGAGGACATCTTCCAAAATTTCTCGTGGTGTCTTAAGTGATTGATCAGCAACTTGAAGGATTACAGGGCTAGGCTTCAGATTGCCTCCCCCAAGTTGTTCATACACGTAGTTCGGAAGGATGTTCACCCCCGCACCCAAATCAAGTAGAGCCTCATCAATTTCTAAGTCACCAATAACTACTGAGATGTATGAGGCTCCTGGGTCCTTAAGTTTCGGGGGTGTGCCATGTTGAACAATTGAGCTAACAAAATCAGGCAGGACAACTTTTGATTGGACCTATTTTCTAGATTGTCACTTTTTCGTGCACAGGTCCTTTAAGAAGCGGGCATAAGATGGAATCTGCCTGATAGCTTCAAGCAAAGGTAGGTTAATCTGCACTTGCTTAAAAGTTTCCATGATCTCATCTGTCTTATCTTTGTCTCCAGATGAGCCAGCAGAAGTCTGCCCAGAGGTGGATAAGCGCTCTGGAAAGGGCACTCTCGATCTGTGGGTGGAAGGGTTGTCATGTCGAGTAAGGGGTGGAACGGGGGCAACTTCTTCCGGTGAGGTGATTTCAAGCGGAAAAGTTATGGGCAAGTCTTCTCAGGTGGGGGTGAAAGTTGAGGTGGATGGTTTTTTAGGGAATGAGACTATAAGAGTGTCGGGTTTTGAAATTTCTTTCCCACTCCTCAGAATAGTCACTGCCTGAGCATGCTCCCAAAAGACAATCCCTTTTCCTTTAGGATTCTCCTCAGCAGCACTAGGGAGCTTCCCAGTTTCCCTCTATCTAACGACCTCAACAAGGTGTCCTATTTGTGATTTCATCTCATGTATAGCCTTGTCGTGAGATTGGATGATGGCACTTTGACTTTCTTGCATAGTTTTCAACATCACCTTCAATTCATCCATCTTAGAGGTCATAGGTTGGTTAAAGGTCTGAGGTTGGTTCATTTGATGGTTTTGAAAGGATTGTGGTTTATAATTCCCTTAATTTGAGACATTTCCTTGTCTCCATGAAAAGTTTGGGTGGTTCCTCCATCCCTCATTATAAGTGTTGGAGAAAGGGTCATTACGAGGTCTAGGACGGAACCCTTGAGCGGCATGCAGATCCGCTTGTACAAGCTCAGGGAATTGGGAGGCCAAGTGGCAATCCACAATGGCGTGTGTATTGCCTTGGCAAATTGAGCATTCGAAAGCTTGGGATGTGGAGGTGTTAGATACGAATGAACTCGGGTTTGACATAAGCCTTTCCATGTTTTGGTTCAATAATTGAATCTGATAGGCTAAATTCTGGGTGTCCCTTGCCTCATTCGCCTCCAACTTTCTTTGCATGAGAGTGGGCTTTCTATCCATGTAAGCATAATTCAAGTGAATAGAATTCTTACTCAGAGTATCAAAAAGGTTCCAAGCTTCATCCTCAGTCTTAGATAGAAAGATTCCTGCATAGGCACCATCCACAGTTTGCCTATGCGAATCATTAAGTCCGGTGTAGAACCTTTCAACCAATTGCCATTTAGGCACCTGGTGATGTGGGCAAAGTCTCAGCAAGTCGTTAAAGTGCTCCTACGCATCATGGAAAGCTTCCCCATCCTTTTGAACAAAACTCATAATTTCCCTCCTAAAGTGATTGGTTTTGCTCATGGGGAAGTACTTCTTCAAAAACTTCTTCAGGGCATCCCAAGTGTTAATATTATCAAGGGTGTGATACAAATACTTGGCTTTGTCCTTAAGGGAGAAGGGAAAGAGGGTTCGCATTTGAGCGTCATCAGTAACGCCCTGCAGCTTCGCTGTGGAACAGACCTTGGTGAATTCCTCTATATGCCTATAAGGGTCTTCCCTAGCAGTACCATAAAAGGAGGACAACAAGGATATGGTACTGCTTTTGATCTCATAAGGGTTGTCCCCTCCAGGTCTACGTAGTGCAGGGCCAGCTTGATTGGTTGGAATGAAATATTCCTTAAGGCTCCTCTGATCGGACATTTCTACCCTTGGAAGGTTTCTTCTTAAGATTCTTTCAGGTTCAGGATCAAACAAAGTTGTCTCCTAAGAGAACGTCTACCAAGCATGCACTACAAACACAATTCAAAAGGACTTGTTCGGTCTCTACAAATTTAGGCTTTTGACTTTAGTTCAAATTGTAGGTGACAAAGCAAGTTGCCCAATCAATTACGCGCCTATTGTCAACCTTCGAAATGCCTAAAAAGACCTAGTTGGAGCTTAGGTATTCTTCCCTAAATCTCAAATGGTAAAGCAAATCCAAAGACGGAAGATCGAGGGATGTAAGTAGGCCTAAGCCTTACTTTGAAGCTGTGCTTTTGCGGTGCTTTTCTACCCCCAAAAATCCATGACAGGGTATCCCCTCTTTGGATTTACAAAACCTTTGATCTCAAGTTCCAAACACTTCAGAATCCAACAGTAGGAGGGCTCTTGTCCTAGTCGTTCCAAGACTTAGGAGTATCTAAATGCGTGTCGTGGTGCAAAAGATATAAGTGTGCATACGCAGCAAAAAGATTTTTAATTTTGAATCGCACACCACGTTTGAAAATCAAGTCCTTAATTTTTTAGATGTCCCTCCTTTAATTAGTCCTTTTTCAAGAATATATGTGACCACTTGTCAGATCGCTTGAAGATAAATTATGTGATCTTCGAATTAAGTCCAAATGCAATGCGTAATCAAGAATAGGATAAAAAGTAAGAGAATGCGTACCTTGCTTCCAGCAATCAACGATGCGAGAATGCACACAATGTAGAGAAATAAATCTAGAGGCTGCTCATACAGACCTAAATGGTTCGTCCTAGGTGCAAGCAGCTTCTAATAGGCAACTCATTTTTTTTATTTATTTTTTTATTTTCTTAGCTACTTATGCACAAGCAAATAAATGATAAACAATCTACAAAATAAATTAAAAACCAAAATCTAAAGAAAAGGGAACAAGCTCCCAAAAATCAACCCCAATTACTACAAGGTCGATGATGGGTCGACCCGAATAGGTTGTTAATATGGAGATTTTATCGTTAAAATGTGTATAACGGTTAACCTAATTTGAACTTAACCATCTCTTTACAAAATTTTTAACTTGACTTAATTAATTTTATCTTGTCACTTTTATGCCCAGGGTCGAACTCAGGGAAGTGGGGTTCAAGTCGAGTTTCTACGTTTTCCTTAAAACGCGTCTCTTCCTTTCGTTTATTGTGTTTTTGGTGTTTTTCTTATTTAGGTTTTTTATGGTAATCCTTGTTCTTGAGGCACACCCTCAAAATTGTATCCTTAGCTTTTAGCCAAAATAGAGTTCCAAAACACGCCTTGCTACTCGCAAGACGGGGTACCTGCAAATCACATATTATCTTTTCTTCTTTATATTTCTTTTTTTATCTTTTTACTAAGAAGGAATCTAACAGACAGAAAGTAAATATAGTATCTATAAATATATATATCTATATGTAGTATATATATAAAGGGGCGAGGGTGGAAGTGGCGATGGAGTGTAGCACCATGTCGGATCGATCGTCGGTTAGAGAGACGCAACCAACACGACTATGTGCCGCGTGGAGTGAGGATGGATGATGGATGACGAATGTGTCCACGCTTTTTGTACGCGTATATCGGGGAATATCAGCAACTAGTGCAGATATTCCCGCGATACAGTGTATAGTAAATAACGTGAAAATATATGTACATATGTATGTATATAAGTAAATATATCTATATATATGTAAATGTATAGGTATATATATATATATAGGTGTAGATGTATGTATATATATATATATGTATGTTTATATGTATATAGCTATGTATATATTTATATAAGTATATATATATATAATACTATATAGATGTATATATATATGTATATAAGTATATGTATCTATATATATGTATATATATATGTATATAGATATGTATATATATATATGTATATAAGTATATATGTCTATATATATAAGTATATGTATAAGTATATAGATATATATATATAAGTAGATATATATATATATTATATATATATGTATGTATACATAACTATATAGATATACTATGTATATAAGTATATATATATATATAGATATATGTATGTATATATATTTATGTATGTATATATATGTTACTATAAGTGTGTGTGTGTGCATGTGTGAGTATAGGTGTGTGTGCGTCGGTGAAGGTGTGTGTGTGTTGCTGTGAGTAAGAAAAAAGAGAGAGAGAGAATGTGAGAGAGAGAGAGAGCGGGGGGGAGAGAGGGCGGACGTGCGTGGGAATACTCGCGCCAGAGAGAGAGCGGGCGGGAGAGCTCGCGGAAGGGACGAGCTAAGTCGTCGGTGGATGGCGGCAGACGTCTGGAGCCGCGTCGTCTAGAGAAGGCGGCGGACGTCTGGACGTCGCGGGTGCAGGCGCGCGCCTTCGCGTAGGGTTCTGCAGGCCCACGCGAAGACGACGAGCGGGCGATGGCGCAGAGGAGCGAGCGTGGAGGAGGGTCTGCGGCGGTCGCAGAAGGTCGCGGAGGAGGGCAGGGGACGGCACGAGGCCTTAGCCAGCCGCTGCAGTGCATGCAGCGGCCAGTTAAGGGGTGCAACGGCGGAGACGACAGGACGGAGATTGAGCAGGGAACGCCCTGCAGGCACGCACGGAGGCGGGGGGAGCTGCTGCTACTGCTGGCACCGCTTGGCTACTGTTGCTGCGGCTTCAAGCTTCGGACCTTGAAGCGGCAACAATGGCGTGGAGATGAAAACGAAAAGAAAAGAAGACACCACGCCCACCGGCTCGTTGAAGAGCTGGGCGGTGGTGTTCCCACTGTGGTGGTGTGCACCACAGTGGGTTCTCTTGCTCGCTGGGTGTCTCCTCGAAGGAGGGCCGGCGTATGGGAGGGGAGAACGGGTGAGAGGAAGGTGGTGGAGCTGCGGGGTGGCTTCGTGCAGCAGCGCGTATGTGGCTCCATTCGCGAGGAAGAGGCTGTGGCTTTAAATAGAGGAGGAGAGCGTGGCTGCAAGCATGGCTGCAGCAGGGGGGATGGCGTGGGAGTTGCAGCCGCAGGGAATGGCTGCTGCAGGAGGCATGGCGTGCATGTGGGCGTGGGAAGAAGAATGCAGCCGCGGGAAGAAGAAAATGGAAATCAAGAGGGAATAAAAATAGAGAAGGGACTTTTTGCAAAGAGGCACTTGAGAAAAAATGTAAATATGCAAGCCATTATTTTATTCTCTTCTCTTCTCAATTAAATGCATGAATGCAAGTGTTTTTACAAATGCGACTACAGGATCCTAATATGCAATGTTAATGCTAGGAAATAGCATAAGAAGGCATTATTACAGGCCTGTTTTGAGGTGCAAACAGTCGAGAAAATAGAAATAAAACTTATGCAACGGGAAATCTCCTATAGAGGCAGAATCCAGGTCTCCTTCATCTTCCCCGCATGTAAGCATCGCTCAAGGTCGGCGTCTTCTCCCCAAAGTGCTTGTCACCTCTCTCAAATTCCTCACACAAATTCCTCGCACAGAAAAGATAATAAATGGTCAGATCACTGTGCAAAGAGAAATAATCAGAAATAAAATTAGGTGAAATTATTGCATATGTTGCCTCCCCAGCAACGGTGCCATTTGATATGGTCGGTCTTCGCTTTCGAATAATGTGATTAAGATGATTTGTCATTTTAGTAACAAAGTGGTGGAAAACTGCTTAACAAAATAATTACAATAAAAATTACCACTCACAGAAGAGCGGGTTGTGTCCACAGGGAGGCAATGATGCAATAAAATCTCGATTATTTCGTATTCTTTCAATCAAGTGCGAAATCCATAATCAAATCCGACATGAAATGCGATGGAAAGAAGATGCACAATAACTCAAAAATATAAGGGTATATGTGTAATTTTTCCTCACTGAAATATTCAATAAATATGTGATGATTTTATGTAATTTTCAATTGGCATGTATTAAATAAAATTTGTACACATTTTAATCCCAAAACCAATGTTAAAACATGTGAATATCAATAACCATGTAATTATCAGAAAGCATGAGTATGCAGTCACAATTTCACCATAATAAAATAATCATAAATTAAAATTGATTTTGGTGGCAATGGCATTCAAATGTAATTTTTAATTAACACAAAAATAGGGGATTTTACCTCTCTCCTCCTTGCACATGGGAGAGAGGTTCAATCGAGGAGAGACTCCTACAGGAGGTTGGCTAAAGCAAGGCCGTCGCGGTGGTGGCAGCGATGCATCGTGAGATGGCTGGAGCTGGCCTGCCCGAGGGGAGGAGTGGCAGCGGTGGAGCTGTTGCTGCCGCGCATGCTGCAGGCGTAATGAGAGCAGCGTGTGCAGGTACTGGAGGTGCTGCAGACACGCGAAGACGTGGAGGCGTGGGCGCTGGGCGCTCTGCAGAGTGCATAGGCACGCGCGGAGGTGTGGTGCTATAGTGGCGCTGGATGAAGCGGAGGTGGCACACGTTCTGCAGGCTGGGCTGGAGGCGCGTGGTGAGGCGCTGGAGGTGGGCGCGTGGAGGTGCGGTGCTGCAGGCCAGCAAGGAGGGCGCGGGCATGAAGGATGGAGCGTCGACTGTGGGTCTGTTGGAGCGAGGACAGGCACTACTGGCTCATGCACTGAGGGTGAAGTGAGCGCGTGCGCGGTGGTTTGCAGGCACTGCTGGAGGTTCTAGTGGAGATGAGGAGGTGCAGGTGTGGTGAAGACGAAGGCTGCTATGAGCAGCTGGCGTGCGGTGTGTAGGGTCTAATGGCTGTGGGCATGAGTTGCTGGCTGAGGTGAAGAGTTGTAGAGACTCTTTTGGCGGTGTGGGCTATCACCCCACACGCCCATGGTGGAGAGTTGTTCTGCCGCGGTGAGGCCGGTGGTATGGAATGGAAGAGGAGCAAGGTCCTCTCAACACAGTGATGGACAAGGGGTGGTGGCCTCTGGAGAATGGCAGCTCTCCCTCCTTTTGTAGCCACGGCCATCGTTTCAAATTCAAAATGCCGTAGCATAAATGTGATGCGCAGGAGGAGGAGGCGGAGCTGAAGCCGATGGAGTTACATGTGCAAAGGAGAAAAAATAAAATAATAAAATATTATGGTCATTTATGCATAAGCCCTTAACTTCTATGTTAAATTAAAACAATGCATGCAATGCACCTAATTGGTTAACTAATTAAATGAATGCAATTCTAAGTTAATTCTAAATGCATTTAGTTATGAATGAAATGCATGAATTATGTAATTAAATCAGAAATATGAATTAATCTGTTTACATCCTAATGCACGCTAAATAAATGTTAGAATTAACTTAATGTCTAGGCACTTAAATACTTAAATAGCCCACAAATATGGGCTAATCAATGGAGGTCATTAGGGAGTTTCAAGAGGGTAATTTGGGCTTCGAAAGAATAAATAAATCCTACCTTTTCTTACTGCCAAAGAAGCAAGGCGCAAAGAGTTTGTAGGAGTTTAGGCCAATTGCTTTGATGAACTCTATTTACTTGATAATTGACAAAGTCTTGGCAAATAGATTAAGAGGAGTTCTAGCAGGTCTAATAAATCCTATATAGTCAACTTTCCTTCCCAACCATTCACTGCAAGAGTCATTTATTGTAGCGCAAGCGATGGTCTGTGGATGGCATAGACGAAAATGTAAAGCCTTCATGTGGATGGTAAACTTCTGTAGGGCTTTTGACTCGGTGTCCTAGCCATACTTACGGGAGATTATGAAGAGAAGCAGATTCTCTCCAAAATGGATCCAATGGATGAAAAGATGCATTGCAACTTCATCGCTCTCCCCTCTAATTAATGGTAAGCCATGTGGAGCTTGGATCCAACCTTAGCGTGGGGTTAGGCAGGGCTGCCCCTTAGCTCCACTTAGTTTCAATCTACCAATAGACACTCTTGCATGCTTTACTTGCAAACTCTCAGCGGCAGGTTTGGTGAAAGGTTATTCACTATCCAACTCTAAAGCACTGGCGCCAATCTTACAATATGCGGATGATACAGTTTTTTCGTAGACGGGGGAAGAAATGAAGCTAAGGTCCTATACACTATAGTTTCCATGTTTGGTGACATCTCTAGGTTAAGGCTAAATGATCAAAAGTCCTCTCTCATCAATTTTGGGTTGAATAGACAAGAAAGTGAGACTTTATCAATCAATCTGCATATGCCTATTGTGAATCTGCTAGTCAGGTACCTGGGACTGCCTCTGTGTGACACCAAGCTAAAGAAGAGTGATTGGAATCCCTTGTTTGAGAAAGTAGCTGCCAAACTTGAAAGTTGGAGCAGCCGTTACTTATCTAAAGGAGGAAGTCTAATCCTCCTGAACCCGGTCATCACCTCTATTCCGATTTTTTCTTCTCAGTTTTCAAAGCACCAAAATCAATTTGGAAAAGACTTTAACACATTGCGAAAATGTTTCTTCTGGAAAGGGGTTAAATATGAGGGTAGATTTCTACATCCCCTAAAATGATAGCAGCTATGCTCTCCTAAAAAATATGGTGGTCTAGGAATTCGTTCACTGAAGGAGTTCAATGACTCCTTGCTGTTGAAATGGGCTATAAAGCTCTTTGAAGATGATGAAAAGAACTGGTCTATGGTCATCAAAGATGCACATGGCAGCTCTCATGTAACCAGATGCAAAGCAGCTCCCTACAGACCATCTCCATTCTGGAAATCAGTTTGGGCCACAATGCGAGATAATTGGCAAAACTTTGAGCTGGGGCTCGGAGATGGCCAGCAGTTCTCCTTTTGGCACTATGAATGGTCTAGCTTGGGACCTCTGAAAGGTCTCTTTCCGCATGTGTTCAGTGCTGCAGTAGACAAATCTGTATTAGTGAAGGAGAGTTGGGACCCCCTGAATAATAGATGGAACCTAGTGAGACATGCAGCGAGGGAGCGAGGCCATTTGGAAGAGAAATATGATCAGTTGAGGAGGGAGTTGGAACCCTTAAAGCCGATGGGTGGATCTGATCAGTTTTCCTGGATTCATGGGCCATTCACTCTTGCAAATGCCTACAAATGACTAATTGGTAGAGGCAACTATAACCCGTCACTTGTGGACAAGGACTGCGCTACTGTGTGGTATTTAAAAATACCTCTGAAAATAAAGATCTTTCTTTGGTTGATGAGAAGAAATGTTCTTATTGTAGGTGATTTAAGGCACTCAAGATTGGGTGTTCCACCTCAGAATTTCCCTCTTTGTAACTTCCCCACGAATAGCAGCATGCACATTTTCTCCACGTGCTTGGTAACAGACCAAATCTAGAGAACTATTTTTGGAGAAGCCTTTCCCACTTGGGAGGATTTATGGACGTGCTTTAGAACTTCAACCAAGCCACATACATTGATGGCTAGAGTTTTGTGGTGTGTCTGGTGTGCTCGCAACAAGAAGTTATTTAGAGGGATGCCAATAAATGTGGGGAGTATCATTAAAGAGTGTTGGGAGTTAATGGGAGCATGGAGAGCCTCCTTGTGAACATTTTTGGGAGCATAGAGAACTCCTTTGTAAATTTTTTGATTGATCTATTTTTTGAATAAAATGCTCCCGATCTACTATCATTAACGATAGAACTCACCTTTTCAAAAAAAAATGTATTTGGGTCAGCATAGAACTTAGGTTCGTACAAGGATTGTGAAATGGCATGTGCTTGGCCTTGCACTAGAGGTATAGGTTGAACGTACCTCTGGGCAGGTATGTTCCTAGGGTTGGGTTGTGCTTGAGATGGAAGTGAATGTGGATGACGGGATTCCATCAAGTGTGAAAGCTAGGCGCTCATCTCAGCTAGTGTCGCGTCCTATCTCTGCTGCATAGCAATATTCTGTTGTTGTATATCAGTAAAAGTTTTCATGATACTCCCCAACTAATCATCTCGTGTAGGCCTAGGATGAGAGTATTGGGTGGGCCTGGGTTGGGGTTGCTGGTAAGCACGTGGTGGATACCAGTGTTATTGTGGAGGTGTGGTAGACGAGATTTGAACATGAAAGATTTGAGTTGGAAAACCCATCGTCGCAGTGCATAGAAATCTGCTAACCAGATAAAATTTATAATCGAAGCTCGAAGTGAGTCCCAGGTCGAACACGAGGAAGCGAACATTTGGTTTAAGAGATCTGCACTTTTGATTTTATTTGTTTTTGGTGTTTTTATCTTTTGCAAATTTTTTGGTATTTTTATAAGGCAGAATATCAAGCGAAATAATATGTAATCTAATCTACTCTAGCAGAATAAGAGAGAGAGAGAGAAAATATCAATATATATATCTAAATGAGTTTGTTATAGATAGAAAAGCGGAAAACTACACTACAAAAGTGATAAAAGATAGAGAGAGGTGAGAAGAATCCCATTCGACGGCTGCTTGGAGGACGACTCACTTTGACGATGCCTGGATGAAGGTGGTGAGGTGTTGGAGGAAGGATAACAACGTTGGAGGAAGGAGGACAGGGTAGGACGGCATCATGGAGAGGATCGACTTCCCAAATGTGCTGAGAGGACGGCTAGGGGATTCTCCACGAAGAAGGGTGAGAAGCAGGAAAAAATATTTCTTTTCTACTCTAGAGGAGCATCCCGAGCTTGAGATAAGCTCTTTCTAGAGCCTTGAAGGTGGTGAAGGAGAGAAAGGAAGAGATGAAGAAGAATGGAGAGGTGTAGGTACCTTTATAGTGGAGGAGAGGAGGCCAAACAAGATCACAGGTCAACAGCGACATTTAAAATAGTCGCTAAAACCTCACCACAAATGTCGCTAAAGGCCCCAGCTCATGCTCACTCATGCATAGCTGGCACGCGTGCCCACCATTGGATTGAGATCTAAGGGTCTAGGATCATGTGCAGGCCGATGCTCCAGATCACACCTCTAGTGCGCGTCAGATGGCACATGTCTGTGAGTGCGATCGCGCATCTGCCACCGGGCCTATCCACACTACCACATGGCCATTCCATCGCCGCTAGATCCAAATCGAGCGACTCTATTTAGTCGCTCCCACTTGCGTCGAGGATTTAAAGGCGCGGGCAATTCGAACCCACATCAACATTTTGAGAGAGCGACTGATGACCGATGTGCTGTTGGCTCAACTTGGTTGAGATGATGAACTAGTGGAGGCAGCTTCTCAACCATTGGATCTTGATCCAACGGCTGAGATTAGATGGCGCAACTAAAGAGGAGGTGTTGTGGCCAGGTTGGATGGTCTAGATGGTGCCACACGGCACCATCTGGACCATCCAGCTTTAGATGCTTGTAGGTGGTGCCACAAATGTTGGATTGGGTCAATTTTCACGATGTTGGGCTACGATTGTTGATCCGGATCCATCCGTGTGGTTGGATTTGTCGCTGGAAGCTCCGAATTATGTCACCTTGCCCTCTTGCTGTTGATCTTCCTCGGACTACATACGATGCCACGGAACTCCGATCAAGGCAATTTCATAGGCGTTAGACTCCGATCATGGTCCTTATCAGATCTGTACGATTGGATCATCAATTCGAGACCCTAAAATAAATCTCCTCGCTAGCCATAAAAGGAGCAAATTAACATATAATTTATACAATCTATCCTAAATACAGAATGATGCATGATATGCAATACTTATAATGTGGAATGCATCTATAAGCTTAGGAACATACATAAGTAGGCATTTTAACCTAAATAGATGTGTCTACATCATACCCCCATGCCTATCTTTTGCTAGTCCCTAGCAAAGACTAGGCTATATGCTATGTATAAAAACAAAATTGGAACTCGATCTAAGTTGTTTATTAACAAGAAGAAATTTCAACTAAGGTCCTCAGCTATGAAGACTCAACAGTGCCCAGGTGCCTGCAAAAATGCAGATCGCCAAAGTCCTCGCCTTATTTTAAAAGGGAAGATACATTTTTTTCAACCTTTTTCTTCTTTTCTTTTTTTTTTTGGATTTTTTTTATTTAAGAGTTTCGGGGGAGCTTTCTACAGCTACCCAACCCACCCAAGACTCGAAAAAAACTTTAAGTTCTAAGCATATTGTGAAAAGTGATGGACTCACTAGGCGGCAATTAAAACAGACTTTGGATTTCTACACCCTTATGTGTCCTTGAAAAAGAAAATGCTGCCTAAAATTGTATCTATCTGACGAGTAGCTTTCTCCTTACTTTTATTTTTGTGGGGTCAACACAAGGGTGAACCCAATGTATATCTCCTTGGATTATTCTACTTCCCCACTTCTTCCTTAAGTGTTTTAAAATTTTTGTTCATTTTATGAGCTAGGATTTGGACAAATGGCCAATGGGCTATTACCCACGACAACTTGCTAGCCATACTCGTGCGATGAAGTGTGGCTTATTTCCTTTTTTCTTTTTTTTTCTTTTTCTCCTTTTTCTATTTTTCTATTTTTTATTTTAATTTTTTTAATTTTTAAGTAGGTGGCCTCCCTGATCTAAGATTTACCTAATGGCAATAGTAAAAGAGAATGGTCCTATGGCTGGGTTCTGTGCAATCGGCCAATGGGATGTTACTCACAACAACTTGCTAGCCATACCACCCTAGAAGGTTCATTAGCTACCCAATTTTCGTTAGAACCGTCAAGGAGTGAGTCAGTGCAAAACATGTGCAGATACTTAGACTATAAGTCCCCCCAAATCAGAGGGTGGGTTGATAAGTCATGTACTCATCACCCTAATTTATTAGTTAAGTTAAAATAACATTAATGTGGCAAGGACTCGAGAAACAGGTTGACATTTTAGTAGACACCCAAGCTGATTAAGCTCGAAGACCTAAAGAGTCTAAGTGTTCAGGTCCTATCATATCATTTCCTAAAGTTAATAACTTCCAATGCCTAAGTTTGATTCTCCTAATTCTAAATTAAAAAAAAAAAAGAAAATAAAAGAAATTCCATGGAGCTAACAAAATAATCTCAGGATTAAGTATATACCCCCCATGCCTAAATGATACAATGTCCTCAATATAAAAATAAAGACATGAAAAGGGCGGAATAAGCCGACTATCGCCTGAATTTCATGACAATCCAATCGGCTCCACAAAGAAAGTGGAATATACACACGTGCTAAGTTTAATGCCTTCAGCTAGGCATATTATACAAACAAAAAGAAGAAATTAAGAACTGAGACGTGTGGGTCAGGATCAAAATTAAAAGATTAATCCTCAAACCTACCAACAGGAGATGTCCACAGGTGTGGACCAAATTGTGATGCAGGCCCAAGCCCCAGGGTTGGGTAATTCTAAGGTTCTAGATGAAAATCACCCAGAACTGGAGATTGTTGTGCTTGCAGGGTTGGGCCTGTCGTTTTATGGTGTGCAACCCAAGTCTAAAATGTCTGACAATGGTATCTGATTCACTAGGTTCAAATGTCCACTTAGAGTTTATCTCAGAAAGATAGTCAATTGTTATGTACTTGGGTTGCACATCCTCAAAGTCAAAGATATCATAAGTGTCCTGGTAGAAGGTTGGTGGTTTCATGTCAACAGGAACCCTTAGATACAAAATTCCATTTCCCTCGAAATTCACTTCCCATAATTTAACTTCCAAACTCCTCTCCTATAAAATCAATGTTTCTAGGACCTCCAGGTTGTTATACACCCCATCCAAGTCTAACAAGTGTGGATGAATCATAATTAACTTGGGTTTAGTAATTGATGAGAATCTCATCATGAACCCTAACTAGCATAATTTAAGCCAAATGAGTGTGAAAAAAAGCTCCTACAAAACCTAAAGAGAGGCTTAACTCAGAGAATTCTGAGTTAAAGAACAAAATAAATCATAAGGGGTAAAACTGTAATTTCACCAATGCAATGTGCAAATAGGGTAATTAAGGGTCCAAACACAGGTCAAACGAGCTTAATAAGGAGGAAAGTGGGATGTTCTGATCTGAAAAGGGTTATAGCAACTTCTAGGAATTAAATGACATTCTCTAATCCTAAAACAAACCCACTTTAATTCATGAGGTTTGAGGCAGGATAAAAATCAACTAAACCCTCTAAAATTCATGGAAAAATATTCCCTAGTGTTTAGAGCCTTCAATTTAGCCTTTGCAACCTATTTTGACCTAAAATGAGAACCACGCCCAACTTATAACTTAATTTCTGTGCAAATTGACCGTTCAAACATGGTCCAACCTAAAATCAAATTTTACCATTAAAATCCCTAGGTTCAAATTAGTCTGGTATAAAAATTTGGGCCTAAGAAAAGACCATCTTGACAGACTTTACAAATTGGTCCTCTTAATTTACTTTTTGACCCTTATCTTTTGAAACCCTTCCATTTAGCCCCCTATCTTCTCATCGTTCTTTGCAGAATGGTCCCCCCTGCCATTCTGCGCAACACCATACCTCCGGCGATCTTGCGCGGAGGATGGCGCCGCACAGGGCAGGGCGCCCGTCCTCAGGAACAAGCAGGGGGTTCCCTACGTCGTCCTCTATCGCAGGGACCCTCACCTGACCTCTGCAACCGACCATGCCTCTCGTGCGAACGCACGAAAGGCATGGGTGTCCTTTTCCGACCACACTCCGGCGAGCGCGACACGTCGCCTCCTCGATCTCCTCTCCTCGCCAGTGCCTATTTAAGGAGCGGCAGGGTCTACCGTCTCCTTCAAGCTAGTTTTGGCCAAGAGAAACCCTATATTTTGTCTCTCCCCTCTCCGGTCAGGCAGCCCGAGCTTCCGGCGATCTTTCCTCCTCCTCGTCACTCTGCTGCCCTACCTGCAGCAAAGCCCACTCTGCCCCATCTTCCCGTGCCAGGCCGTACCAGCTGACGCCCTCCGATCTCCTCCTCATCGCCGATAACCCCCTCCTGGGCATCTTCATCCCCAGCTCCGGCAAGCACGAGCCGACGCCTCCCTCTTCCTCTTCGTCGACTAAGTAGGTAGGAATCTTCCTCTCTCTCTCCCTTATATTTTCCCCTTCCTGATTTACCATTTTAACCCACCGACCGCCACTTCCACCCCCATCTGCTCCATCTCCAGTCACCATCTCCGGCGAGGTCGCTCCACCTCCAAAGACCACCTAACCCCTCGCCGACAAGCCCAGAAGCTCCCCTTCACTCCACTCAACCGTTTCCCTACTCCATTCACCGCTATACACCGCCCGACCACCCCTCGAACAAACCCACTTCCGCACACACAGTCTGCCCTAGGCACATGGCCACAGGTGCCACCGCGCCTCGCCGACCCTCGCACCGCCTTTGCCGCCCTCTGGCGAAGCTCCCTACGTTATCTGATGTGGCCGAGAGGCTGTCCTTGGGATTTCAGGTCTCCACCTCCTAACCGCCATTGACGAGCTGCTGAAGCTCCTTCGCGAGTAGCTCCAGGTCGCCTCCAGCCCAGGTGTGAGCCCTAAGCATTGCGGGGTGATTCTGCGAGCATGCCCAGGTTTGCGATTGGGGCTGCGAGCCTTCACTGCTGCCCCAATTGGCAGTGTCTTCTCGCCTGCGAGCGCTTAGACTGGAGGTGGGACTTTAGTCCCACCTCGTAAGTGTCCGGCCTAGCGCCTACACTTAAATTAAAAAAGTGAATTAGGCTGTTTTCCTTCGATACACAGGGGTCAGGTCCCTCGCCCACGCACGCAGCGCGCAGCGTGCTCGCCCACGCTCACGCCCCGCGGGTCTGGGTCGAATCCGACTACTCAACCAAGCACTCCTCGCCCACCACCGCATGCCGGTGGGCCTGGTCCCGGGCACGCAACCCGAACCCGATTACCCGGCTCTGGGAGAGCTTTCCCAGAGAGAGATTCAGAGAGAGAGAGACCAGGGAAGGGGTAGGGGCAGGTTTTGCACTGATTGTTGTGTGTGCACGCAGGGAAGAAGGAAAAAGAAGAAGAAGCAGGCGAAGGAAGAAGAAGAGAGGAGGAGCACACTGAGCAACTGAAGAAGAAAGGAAGGAGAGGAGCTGAAGGAGAAGAAAAGGAGCCGCACTGTAGCAAACGCATAGTTAAGTCATCTGAGCACCAAGTCAGACAACGAAAGGTCAGCAGCCAGAGTAGGAAAGAAGGCAGGCTGAAGGAGAAAGAAAGAAAAGAAGAGGAACGGCCAGAGCAGAAGAAGAAGAAGATGAAGAAGAAGAAGAAAAGAAGGAAGAAGAACTTAGCAGCTGAAAGAGAGAGAAGGCAGAAGCTCTGCAACCGCAAGGAAGAAAAGAAGAAAATCAGAGAGGAAGAAAGGGAAAAGAGAAAGGGTCACCACAGCCGCAGAAAGAAAAGAAGAGAGAAGAAGGCAGATTTAAGGAAGAGAAGAATCAGCTGCAAGAGAAGAAGAAAAGAGAAGAGGAAGAGAGAAAAAGAAGAAGCCAACAAAAAAAAAGAGAACTTTTTCTCCCTCTCTCTCTCTATCTCTTAATTGTTGTAAAACCTTACATTGTGAATTTATGTTTCTAGAATTATAGTTGCTCCCTGAGTTCAACCTCAGGAAACTTGTCATTCCGAGTAAAAAAAATTATATTAAACTGGTAATCTCTTTGTTATATACCACAACGACTGTAATAAATAACCAAACCAACGAAGTGACGAACCAGCAGTAATCTCAAGAATAAAATCATCATTATGTCTAACGGGGTGTGGTTGAGGAATGGGGCTATTGATTGAATCATCCAAAAACTTAGGATTGAAATCCTCCATGATGACCCCAGTAGGATCAAATTCCTCAATTATAGGGCCATCAAATAATTGATTAGGTTCCTTTGGCCCATTTGTCTCACTAAAATCATTTTCCTTAACTTCAAGTGAGACTTCACTAAGAGATTCCTCACTCTTAGAATCAAAGAATTCTTAATCCTCATGTATATATGTCTCAAAATCATTTATCATCTCCTGGTCCATGGAGACATTTTTCTTCGCTCCCTGGCTCGGAGATCTCGGGTGAGAAAATTGATTCATCCTCAATGGGTTGCTCTAGACCAACCTGGTCATCCTTGGTCTCATAAAAATTATCCCCCCTACAGGTGCCTGAGTGGGTTCTGACATTGGCTCTCTTAAAGGGGGTTCATCCTGAGAATCATCCCAAGATTGGACTAAGACAACCACGAATTTCATCCTCAATCTTAATAATTTCCCAAGTAGACACTCACTCGAGCCCTTATCCTCAATCTCTTGGAGCCAATCCAATAATGAACTATTCAAATCGTTAATCATTTGAATCAAGGGATCTAATTCTTCATTGTGGGGTGTTGGCTGGGTCTCTAAAGATCATATAGTGTTCCTCAAATTAGCCAACACCCTTTCTTAGACCTAGTTTACCTGAACCGAGTGGTTCAGTTCAGGGTTGTGTATGTTTGGGTTAAATTTAGGGGAGTCAAAGAATTGAGGTTCTTGGGGTCCTCCCTGATAGTAGGTCATTTCAGGTTGTTCGAAAAGTGATGGTGACCTATGTTCAGCATAATTTAGGGGAGTGTAGGTGTTATAATCATCATATCCTTCATTATAGATCATGTTGGGTTGTTCATCAAAGGGTGAAGACCTATAATCAATATAGCTTTAGGAAGGATAATAATCATAATCATAATGTCTAAGGTTATCCCATGTACATTGAGGTCCGAATTGTATTCCCAATCAAAGTTATCCCGACTAGTGGAAGGGTAGTCGTAAGTCGAGTCGGGATAGTAATCATCTTGGGGATAAGTGGTGGTAGGAGGGTAGGATTGGAAATGTGTGTAGGATATGGAAGGATACATAATAAAGCGAGAAGGAAAAGAGAAAGAAAAGAAGCCCTGCAATACACACAATCAAACCTATCCTTAGGTGGGTTAGCCTAAAGATCTATAGACTCTCAGAACCCATCTTAAGATTATAAACGATTTAGTCTACTTTTATCTTATCAATCCAACCAGTTAGAGGGAGGGATTGGAGAGAAGGTACTTCCCTTATCTTTCGCCTTGGGTTCCTTTGATACCCCCCAACCATAGACATTTGACACTACTCCCCTAGCTAGACATCAGATGGACTAGTATAAGCAAATTAATCAAAAGCAATCTCAATCTGAGCCCCGAAGAGCGAATCAATCCTTAAGGCCAACATCTACTCAGTTTTAATTAGGCATGGGATGATTGTGCTCTTGGAATGTGATGGGTCCTTTAGATGGGTTGTGCCCTTAAAGATCAGTTAATATGTGTGTTCGTGCACAACCAGGGTTTGCCTTTTAGGATTCAACCTTGTTTAGTAGCTTTTAGGATTTAATCTTTAGGTTCGTTCAATCACATTCAATAGAACACTCCAAGTTTTGAAAGCATCGGTGATAATATATTCTTTTAAAAATCAAAAATAACATGGAGTGCCTGGTTAGTTCCAAAAAAGTGAACCCTAAGTGGCAAGCTACTTGATGAATCAGTTTTAAATTGAGTGGTGCAGCCCAAATAATTCAAGCAATTGGCCTGTTGCACCACTTAATTAAGGCACACCAATGCTTAACTTAGTTAGATTTCTACTTCACTTATATGTATTGAGTTGAAGTGTACCGAGTCCACAAGTCAGATCCTGGTTAAGTGGTAGAATCAAAGTGATTGTGCGCCTTAGGATGAGAATTTGTGGGTGTTAAGTGTGTCTCTTTTAATTTAATCCAACAAAAAGAGAAGAGTTTTTTTTTTCTTAATTTATGTGTGTGGATGAGGTGAAGTGAAGTGACAATCAAACAACCAGAACTAACCTAGGGTTTATGCAAGCTCCTAGGTTAATTAAGATTTGAGTTATTAGGTGGTGAAATGAAATCTAGTGGGTGAGGATGGGGGTACACTTACAGAACCTTCATCCACACTTTCCTCCAATCTAATCACTCTAGCTAGCCTCGAAAAAGTACCTGCAATTACAACAAGATCAGAGAAAAAGTGAGATAAAAGTTAGATAAGGCAAAAAACGTGAGAAAAACTAAAGAGAGTTGCCTCCCCAGCAACGATGCCAAAATGGTAGACGACAATTGAACACGAAAAGATTTGAGTTGGAAAACCCGTCGTCGTAGTGTGTAGAAATCCACTAACCAGATAAAATTTATAATTGAAGCTCGATGTGAGCCCCTGGTCGAACACGGGGAGGCGAATGTTTGGTTTAAGAAATCCGCACTTTCCATTTTATTTGTTTTTAGTGTTTTTATCTTTTGCGATTTTTTTGGTATTTTTATAAGACAGAATGTCAAGCGAAATATGTAATCTAATCTACTCTAGCAGAATAAGAGAGAGAGAGAGAGAAAATATCAATATATATATCTCTAAATGAGTTTGCTAGAGATAGAAAAGTAGAAAACTACACTACAAAAGCAATAAAAGATAGAGAGAGGTGAGAAGAATCCCCCTCGACGGCTGCTTGGAGGACGACTCATTCTGACGACGCCTAGATGAAGGTGGTGAGGAGTTGGAGGAAGGAAAACGACGTCGGAGGGAGGATGGGGCAGGACGGCATCGTGGTGAGGATCAACTTCCTAAATCTGGTGAGAGGACGGCCACGGGATGCTCCATGAAGGGGGTGAGAAGCGGGAAAAAATATTTCTTTTCTACTCTAGAGGAGCATCTCGGGCTTGGGACAAGCTCTCTTTAGAGCCTTGAAGGTGGTGAGGAAGAGAAAGGAAGAGATGAAGATGTATGGAAAGGTGTAGGTTCTTTTATAGTGGAGGAGAGGACGCTAAACAAGATCATAGGTCAACAGCGACATTTAAAATCATTGCTAAAACCTCGCCATAAATGTCTCTAAAGGCCCCAGCTCATGCTCACTCACGCGCAGCTGGCACGTGCACCCACCGTTGGATGGAGATCTAAGGCTCAAGGATCGTGCGCAGGCCGAGGCTCCAGATCACGCCTTTAGCTTGTGTCAGATAGTGCATGTGTCTGTGAGTGAGATCGCACGTCTGCTGCCCAGGCATATCCACACTACCACGTAGCCGTTCCCTTGTCGCTAGATCCAAATCGAGCAGCTCTATTTAGCCACTCCCACCTGCATCGAGGATTTGAGGTACGAGCGATTCAAACCCGCATCTGCATTTTGAGAGCGCGACTGATGACTAATGTGTTGTTGGCTCAACTTGGTCGAGATGATGAACTGGTGGAGGCAACTTCTCAGTCGTTGGATCTTGATCCAACGGCTGAGAATAGATGGAGCAGCTGATGAGGGGGTGCTGTGGTCAGCTTGGATGGTCTGGATGATGCCACGTGGTGCCATCTGGACCGTCCAACTTTAAATGCTTGTAGGCGGCACCACGGATGCTAGATTGGGTCGATTTCCACACCGTTGGGTTGCTATCATCGATTAAGATCCAACCGTGCAGTTGGATTTGTTGTTTAAAGCTCTAAATTACGTCACCTTGCCCCCTTACCGTTGATCTTCCTCAGAGTACATATGATGCCACAAAACTCCGATCAAGGCAATTTCAGAGGCGTTAGACTCCGATCGTTATTCTGATTAGATCCGTATGGTTGGATCGTCAATCCGAAGCTCCAAAATAAATCTTCTTCTCCCTAGCTACAAAAGGAGCAAATTAACCTATAATTTATACAATATATCCTCAATGCAGAATGATTCATGATATGCAATATTTATAATGTAGAATGCATCTATAAGCTTAGGAACATGCATAAATAGGCATTTTAACCTAAATATATGTGTCTACATCAAGGTGGTTCTCGGATTGGGTTATGAAGTGGTGGTGCAGAAAGTTGTTGGAAACTAGGTCTCTGTGAACTTCCCAACCATGAGAAATTTGGATAATTACGCCATCCAGGGTTGTAGGTTTGTGAATAGGGGTCATTGTGAATGGCGTGGAGCTTCTCCGAAGCTCCAGAAGGTGCAGGGAATTCAGTGTAAGGAGGAACAAAGGTTCCTTAAGCTGGTGAAGGATAAGGAAATGAATAGTCCAATAGTGGTGGTTGTGTTACAGATAGATTGTTCATAGTTTCCATCCCTGTGGGAAATTAAGAAGTGCGTGGTGCAAGTGACTAAGAAGATGATGAAGGTTTAGATAAGAATTTCCATACTACATCTACTTTCTTCTCGATTAAGCCCACCTTATCCAGCTGACTAGCTACAATCTCTAAATATTGTGTGCTGGATTGGGCTTCGTGTACCCCTGAATGTGAATGGGAATGTGAGGACTTTTTATTAAACACGCTCATCGAAGCATTGTTAATAAAGTTTTTGGCAATACCTTCGAAGAGCTTAAAGGCTGAGTCCTCATCCCGATACAAGAAATTGCCTCCACATGCAGCCTCAACAAAATTCCTTGTGTCATCATGGAGCCCATGGTAGAAGATCTAGACCTATTGCCAGCGTGGGACACCATGGTGGGAACATTTACGCAGAAGCTCATGGACTCACTCCCAAGCCTCATGCATCTGTTCTCCTGAGTTTTGTGTGAATGTTTTGATAGTACGCCTCAAGGCATTGGTGTGGCCTGCAGGAAAATACTTCTTTAAAAACTCATGTCCCAAAGAAGCCTACATCTCTATCGGTGTAGTCCATGTAAGGGTTCTAAACCAAAAGGTGGCTTTGTCCTTAAGTGAGAAGGAGAACATTTTCATTAGCAATGTGTGCTGATAATGGCACTACAGACCCAGGGTCTAGGCAAGATTTTTCAGCTCTTCTAAATGCTGAAAAGGGTCCTCAGAAGCAAGACCATGGAAGTGAGGGATAAGTGCAATTAGGTTCGACTTCAATTTAGCAGCACGAGCCCCAGCAATATAGCATACCACAAGCATAGGTTGTGCAACTGCAAGATTATAATAATCTCATAGTTGAGGTCTACAAAGGTTAAGGTGCCTGGTGAGCTTGAGGATGGGGGTTCGCTAATAGATTAACAGTTTCAGTATGCTGTTGCACCTGTTGGGTAAGGGTATTCATTTGTAGTTGTATTTCAAACAGGTGTTGAAAACTAGGTTGTGGACCACTCTCCGATTGTGGTTGGTTGGGAGAGTTACGATAGGGAGGAGGTTGGAACCTACGGACTGGTGGTGGTGGTGGTGGAGGATGTGCAAAAAGATGTGGAGGAAGTTCTTCGAAATCCTCAAATTGTGAGGAATCATGGTCATCCTCCGAATGAACGAAGTGGAGAAAGAGAGTTTGAGGCCTAGGAAGTGCAGGATTGGATTTGGAAGGCATAGTGGTAGAAGTAGAAGCTTGGGCATCAGCACCCAAGGGAGGTACAAGCTCGAGGCTCTGGGATCTCCTACCTTCCATCAGTCGCTTTTTGAAAAACACTTTTTTGAATCAGTCACAACTCAAGAAAGGAAACAATCTCACTCAATCTCAGATAAAATCATAAATCCCAATCTTCAATCTCAACAATCAAAGACCAATCAATCAATCAAACGAGAAAATTCAAATTTTTCCTAGGGTCTGCTACGCGAAAATAGTTGTATGCAAATAGCTATTTTAGTACAATTGTACACATCCCAAAGAAAACCTAGCAGGGTGCAAACCTCTAAAATCCACCCAGAATCTGGATAAGATCGGTGTGCGAATCCAAACCCTGTGGTTGATCAAGGAGATGAGATAGAAAGTTGTGTGTTTGTGTACTTAAGTGATCGTGTAGTGAGTACACGATAAGCAATCAACAGAATAGCGGTGAAAAGCTCAGACAAAGTTTCAAACAATTTTTATGTCTACTTTTGAATTTGATTTGAGTATTTAAGAAATGTTTTCTATGCAGCTGGTCTCGCTTTTTAATCTTTCCACACAAGAGATGGACTTTTTAGTTTTAAGTCAAATGCAGAGGATGGCAGGAGCTCAAAAAGGATAGAAATGTGTACCTAACTCCAGTAATTCTACAAGTAATGCAATTTGACTGAATTGAAATCTAGCAGGAAGAATGCAACCTAAGTATGATGCCTAGTAGATGCTAGATAAGTCTAAACTATTACTATACTAATCTACTCTACTAAAAACTGGGAAACTGCAGCTCTTGCGGGAAAAACTCCTCTAGGAAGTTTGATCTAAAGCGCAGTGGATCCACTGGGAAGAACTCCACTAGGAAGAAAACACTTCTCCTCAAGCGCTGCAAAAGTACCAAATGATTAGTAAGACAATAATATACAAGAATCAATCAAAGAATAAAATGAATAAAAGAATCTATATACAACAAAGAATATAAATGAAAGAATGTTTATGTACAAACAAATCAAATATATATATAAATAAAGAATTAAAGAAAAATATTGGCAAATAGCGAGTTTCCTACTAGGCAACGATGCCAAAAATTGATTAACTCGACATCATGTTGAAATAAAAATGGTATTTTAAGTGTCATTGTCATAGTATATTTATCACAATGCAAACAGATGTCACGTCATTTTATTTAATTACAACTTTTACTGGTTAGTTTCCAAGTCGTTCACTGGAAGGCAATTATTGATATACATCTCTCTATGTCCAAAAATGTTCTTTATTACAAAATATTAATTCTATTTATAAAATGAATCAATGAATCAATTAATGAATGAATTGGTCAATTATATACACAACAATTAATTAATTCTACCTACAATGCCTTAAACACATTTACAAATAACAAGCATCAAAAACCAGTCAAAACTATACCAAGTTAGTTATGTACAACTACTCTAAGTAATACCTAAATATAGGTACAAAAATATCTCCTGATATCTATTATACTAAGTTATATTAACATACTAATATCTTTAGTAACATACTCTCTACATACAGTAACAGATATATATGTAGTGTAGCCTTAGTAAAATATATACACAACATAAGGCAAAAAAAGAAATACTTATATTAACATATATACATATATACAATGACAAATGTAACTGTCACTAAAGGCCTAGGGTTATTTTATATACATAACAGGCTCAAACAAGTAATTACTATACTACTTTACATATACATATATACTACCTATATACATTATTTACATATACTTATACTATATTATACATGTACACACACTAACATAGACACAACACAAGCACAGCACACTAAATCACTCTAACAGTTAACCAAATTTCGCTCACAGCTCTCTTTTCTTCTCTTCTCTCTTCTTCACTTACCAACACTTAGCTGATTTTTTTTTCTTCTCTCCCTTACTCCGATCCAGCTACTATTCATTAGACCAAAAATTAGTTTTTTTTATGGGTAGGCCGGCCCTTTTCATGGGATACACATCACCTCATACAAGTGGGACTAGGCCACTATTAGGGGCCATCCCTAGTTCATTAAGTGTGTATTTTTGTTCGATTTTAGGCCCATGGCAGGCCCAATATGGGCCTAGCTACAATGCGTGGCCCTCGGCCCACCACTGTTCAAATATTCATGCATATGCTCAATAACGAATCAAGAGAAAGGAGTTAATGGTAAGGAGAGGCACCCTACACCATAACGACTGAGCGACTAAAGGAACCAAATCAACTTATACCGATTCAGCCACCCCACAACGCACGAGGTGGGACTAAGCTTAAGCGCCAACTTGGCGCTGCGCAACGCATGCAATGCACTCTGATTTGCCAATTTTGGCCCTCGATTGGAGGGCCTTAAATTAATCTAAATTAAAAATAAATTATATATTTACAGAGCTCTTATATAGGGTAACAAAATGGTACAATTAATATAGAATTATAACTTAATTAATTATATGTAAAAATTAATTAAAGTTAGTGATTTATACATGTTAGATTGAGGGTTAATTTCATAATTAAAGCATAAATTAGTTAATTCAACATGAAATTGACTTAATACAAAGTCAATTTATATACTAGAGTATTTATTATACATTTTTAATGTATTTTAGAGACTTTAATTTAATTTATTTACATTTAAATACATGTTTAAGTTAATTATATACATATTTAAGTTATAAATACTGTAGTACACTATAAATACAGTATAAATAGGTTGAAAATACTTGAAATTAGTTTATGTACATGCACAGTTAAGATTACTTCAGTAATAACTTAATATAATAATTTATTTTATTTTAAGTTAATAATTTACCTAATTAACTTAATAACTTAATTACCTACTCTAAATACATCATTAAATTAATCTACAGGTATTATATAGTATATAATTTAGTTAAATAGATATGTACATTAGTACATATGATTATGGGTACATAAATAGGTATTTATAATTATTTAGGTTAATGTACATTTAAGTTAATATAAATTAATATATAATTATACAATAAAGTTATATACAATAAATCATTCTAAATATTTAATTAAATATATAGAGTACATTTATAAGTTATTTATACACATAATTTACATATTTTACAATATGTACATATAGCTTAGTTTTAGATTATATTTACAAATATATACACACTATACAAGGTATTTTTGGATATTTTTAGGCATTTTCTTATTTTTATAGTTTTTCTATGCATAATGGAGGTAGGAGATGAGAGAGAAAGGGTGAGGTGAGAGGGAGAGGAATTCTTTTTGGTCTTTTGAGTTAGGTTTCTTTTATTCAATTCCAAAGCATACTGAATCATTGGCTAGTATATTCTACCAAGACGGGGGTTCAAATTACTTTGAAATTTGACTCGCACCTAGAAATATACCTAATCTTACTCAAGACAGGTTTATTTTATTTTTTTGAGATTTTTTTAATCATTTTTATTTATATTACAAGTTAACACATAAGAGGCCTTAATGAATATCTAACCATGTAGCTCAAAGCCTCAAATTTAATTCCAAGGGTTGTAAATGTAGAGAAATAGTTCATACATGTTTAGAACAAAAATGGAAGGGGCTTGAGCCCAAAGATAAGATTTTCACCAAGAATTTTCAATAAACACATGGTTTGGACAGATTACATGTATATGCTCTGACATTTGAATTAAAGATAAACTTGTATGCCATTTAAGATCGGATTTAAGCTCAAACATTTATACATGAATGCTTAGTCGTGAAGTTCTAATTATATACACAAGTTAGCTTCCCATTAAACTTCAAATCCCAGTTCAATTTCCTTGAATTTCTGCCTATTCAGATCTCCCAAAACCCACCCAATTGCTATTAGCAAAATTCAGCAACTCAGAGCTGCTACATCTGTTGTTTCAACAACACAATCAAGTGCCTGAAGCATAAGCCAAATCTGATCTAAGACCTTAAGCATATCAGCAAGTCTGCATCTCCTAGATTTAGGCTTTTTTAAGCTCAGAAAATTCTCAGATCACCACTAAAATTAGAATTTTGTCTCAAAAAATGTAGCTGCTATGCAGCACTTTAATTCAGTGATTTGGGAGATTTGAGTTAGAAATACATGTTTGCAAATCCATATACAAACTAGTTGTACTTTAAGCTCATTTTAAAAATCAAATCCGTGCATTGAAACCTTCATCAAATGCCCTTGGGATTCAAATTTCAGCTTAAATCAGGGTTGTAAAATCACATCTCAGATCTGAGGTAACTGATAAAATCTCATAAAAGATCACCTCAAAATCTTTTCCAACATCTTGAAAACTAAGGAAAACTCAAATATATCTCCCATAAATCATTGAAATCTTAACTTGACCTCCATCTTACACTATAGATAGTGTAAGATGAAAATCCTCATCAAGATCTCAAAACATGAAAACTCAACTCTCATTCATTGTAAAACATTTACTATAGCCCTAAAACATATCCAAATTGACATCAAAGCTCAGAAAACAAGATAGACCTAATCCAATCTCTTCCTCATGCCATAAATAGCATAAAGAGAAGAAATTAAATTAAACCGTTCAAACAGTCAACAATTGTTTTAGAACTTCTATCAAAGCATCTCAATTGACCTAAACTCTGATTGATGCATTTAAACCCTTTAAGCTCAACTCTAAATCTCTTCAAACTGAGTATAAAGGTCATGGCTAGAGCCTCAAATCAATAAGACTGATCATCCTTGTCTCTAACAATGAAGACACAAAAATCACATCAATATCAAATCGAGATCACATCTGAGAAATCAACAATTCAGATCATTTCAAATCAGCATAGGGTCATTTATGAGTTTGTGGAATGGATGATATGACCCTTAAATAAAATTGGCATCTATAACAGATCTAAGAGCTAGAGAACTCTAAATCTACTAATAGCCTGATGGATGGGTGAATCATGAAGTAAATTGTTGAGGGAAGAAAGTGACAGTGATACAAAGTGGTGGGGGCACTATATGGATATTGCGAAGGCGAGATCGCTCTAAACTAAGTTACTTCTAATCTACACTAATCCATCACAAAACATGGCATCTAAACTACATCTAATGATCTAAACTACACTAACAGAGCCTACAATTACTCAAGAAAGCATTAAAAACCTAATCTAACAGAAGAATGGGGTCTTTCAAGAAGATCTGCAGCTGGTGGCTGCAGCTACAAATGGAGGGGATCGCTGGCAAAGGGAAAATCCACTAGAGGGATTCTGGGTCACCCTGGGGTGATATGAAGTCCTTAGTGGTGAGGAAGATTGAAGAAATGAAATTCCACCATGATGAGAAGCTCATCATGGTCTATAATTACCCCTAATTAACTAGTCTTCCTAGTTAATTAGCTAGAAATATGTGAATATATGGGTTAATTATTAAATAAAGGATAAATAGTAAAGGACCTTAAAATAAGTTTAAAATGCTATATTATCATCCAATTAATATTATTAATAATCTAATTAATAATTCGATTCGAAATATTATCAATTATTCATCTAATTAATGTGTTAACTAACTTAAGCATAATATATACCTAAGTATGTAATAACTTAAGTAACATTAAATAAATTAATCTAAAAAGGTCAAAAATGTAAATTCAAGGTCTAAATAAATTAATTGTCTTATTTATAATCATATACAAAAAGTTGAAAAAGATTTAAATTAAAATAAACTTTGAAAACCTAAGTTTACATTTTAGTCCTTACATTTTATTTCAATCGGGTCCTTATTTTCCACTTAGGTCCTTAGGTTTCACTGCGAATAAGTCCCTAGACTTCTTTTTCTTCTCTTCTTCACCTGTCTGGACGGTTGACGACTGAAGGTGTAGCCACCACCTGATCACCGCCAATCCGACGTCATCCCCTTCTCCAAGCTCCTGGAGCTTGTGCTCACCATCCCCTTTTCATCCACCGGTCTGGATGATGCCTAAATCCTATTTTAGGGTTGGAGATAACCTCACCAGCATCAGAGAAGACCCTGGTGGTTATTCTCCTCCTAGCCACAAATCTGTCCAAATTCCACCTCGTTCTCAGTCGCCGTCAACTATAAATGCCCCTTCGCACCCTCAATTTCCACCAAGTTGGCTCCCTTCCCTCTTCTTCACTGAGCCGACCCAATAGGCTATTCTCTCCAAAACTCCAGCAACTTTCTCCGCCTCATCCAACTTCCTCCATCCATCTTCAACAGCTTTGGAACTCCACCGAAGTCAGTCGCTTCTTCTGACAAGCGCTGACTAGGAGCTCTCCTCTACTTCACCTCACAACTGCCACCGAAGATATTTCGAAAACCCTCTGATTTCCTCCTCCGTTATGATCCATCGATGGAGATGCTCTATCCCCTTCGTCCAGGTAACAGTAGACTAGGTAGGTAGGTTAGTTTAATTAGTTAGGTAGGTAGCTTAGGTAGTTGTAATGTTAGAAGTAGCTTTCATCTTCCTCAACTCCGGTGAGCTCCTTGAGCTTGTAAAGAACGAAATTTTTATCTTTTTAAGTCACTGTCCATCTTCTTCTATCTTCCATGATCATTTCTAACACCTTTAATTACTAATTTGATCATTAATTTGCCTAAACCACTTCCACCTCCACCAACTACTTCTGTTGTCCATGGCAGTAGTAGTTGACCTATTTTCCACCTCCATTGGATCCTCGATCACCTATTCATCTCCTAAGGATCCTAATCATCACTTTAATTCAATTAAATACCACATATAAGTTAAACACCCAAATTTAATTAAGCTCCTGAGCTCGTTGTCAATGCCGACTCAGGAGTAGTTGAAATCCTTAATTATATATATATTTATGATCGCAATCATCTGTAGATTTGTTTTCTCCACTCAATTGAGTGGGAAAACAAGTCCCGAGCTTGATTCAACTCAGACTTTTTAAAAATTGAATTCACTAATAAATCTTTATTCTAATGATCAATTGAAGGAACTAACTTGTTCCTGAGGTTCCTTGTGATCTCATGAACCTCAGGAACCTTTTCAAATCACTAATGGCATAATTTCTCAATCTATGTACAAATTCAACTTTTTCTGGACTCACCAGAGCTCCAACGAGATCCGACGAGTCAAAACTAGTTCTTTAGCCTGTAGAACTTGGTGAGAAACTCAAGATCAATGAATTGAGGTTCATTGATTATGTTGAGATTGTTTATTTGAGGTTTGAATGTCTGGAGCTTAAGATAGGTCTTCAACTTCTCCAACTCTGGCAAAGTTGGAGAAGTCTAATAGTTAGTTTTAAGAATCATTTAAGGGGTCTAGAAGCTTCAGTGCTATGCACTAAATTCATTTCCATGCTTAAACCAGTGTAACAACCTCTGGTTTGTTCTGATGAACAAACTACTTTAGAAGCTCAGGCGACAATCTTAAAACCCTAGGAACTTCAGTTAAAACACCTATTTAAGGATCTGAGCATGTTTCTGAGACTGAAGGGATGTTGTTTAAGGTGTTAATTCCATGAGAAAAGATTTAAATTAAAAAGTCAAAATTTGATACTTATCAGTCAAACATGAGTCTAAATCTTGAGTTTTGGATTCAATCTGACGAATTGATGAATTCAAATTGATTTTGAGATGTTTGTGAATGATTTTAAATAGATTTGAGCGAGCTCTGATGTATAATTTGATTGGATTCAATTTCTATCAGTTTGGGTTATTTTTAAACCCAAACTGATGACAGTGGATTTTTTATGAGTTTTGAATGCAAATTCTGCCCAGATGAATTGGTAACAACCTCTAGAAGTGTTTTAATCGATGAAACAGGTCTTTAGTTATCTATTAGGACTTTTTCATGTCTGATTTCAAGGTCCTGAAGCTTCCAGAGAAGCTTTGAGCTCCTGCACACTTCTTGAAGCTCCTGAGAGCTTAATATCCACACCAGCAGCTGCAGAATTCACCTTCTAACTCATTTAGAACTTCAACTGGGAGTTAAAGTCTAGTCTGTGGACTTAAAGTTAAGAAATGCACTTTCCATGCCATTTTAACCGTAGTAAACCAGTATCTTCACCCTTCAAATCGAAGAGCATAACTTCCCCTTTGAATCAAATTGGTACTTCAATCCTATAGAGCAACTCAAGAGCTTTCCAACAAGCTTTTATTTGCTTAGAACGGAGCTTTGACCTATTGGGAATCGACGCTTGAAGTTTGGTCTGAGAGGGGAAAAGTTAGTTCCACCTCGGGTAGATCTGAACGGCTGCTCAGGTATAAAATTGTTTTATGTTATAGCCACTTCAATCGAAAGCCCACGGTGCAAATGGTTACCGATTGAGCATTGAATTGTGTGTGTGTGTGGGTGCGTATGTGCCTACGAGTGTGTGTGCCTATGGCGTGCGAGTGTGGGCCCTGGGAGGGCGTGAGCGAGCCCTGGGAGGTCGTGAGCCAATTTGGCTCGAAACTCTGAACCGGAAACAAACCGAACTAAATGAATCAGGCTTGGAACTAGTAGGGTCTGGTCCCACCCTGAGAGGGGTGCTGTCTATCCTCGAATTGTCCAAGCCGCCAATAAATAAACCAAATTTTTGGTTAAAGAGAAAAAACCTGGTCCGATTCAAAAAAGAAAGAAGGTAAGGAAAGTTGCTAAGGAAAGTTGTTAAGGAAGAAAGGCCAAGGCTCAATGCTGAAGGTTGCTAAGGGAAAATGCTAAGAAGGAGCAGAGCAAAGGAAGAGAAAGGAGAAGGAAGATAGGGAGAATTTGTAGAAGGAAAAGAGCAGGCACTAAAGAGACAAGGTAGAGAAGAAAGAAAGAGAAGAAAGAGAAAGAATAAAGAGAAAGATAAGGAAAAGATTAAGAGAAGATTAAGAAATAAGTAAAAAGAGAAGGAGAAAAGGTAAAAGAAGAAGAAGAAAGAGAGAGAGGCTAAAGATAAAGATACAAAGAGAAGAAAAGGAATGGGTTAATTTCTTGCATTATTTTTAATTCCTTTTTTATTTTAATGTTGTAATAAGGCATATTTCAATTAGAAAAACTTTCTATTACCTTAATTTCTTTGAAATAAATAGAAATTAACATGTTTACTTGTTATTAAAGATCATTTATGTAAATATGATTTCCTACGGAATTTTGCATATTTCTTAAATTTAAAATCATTAGGAAAAGTTCATGTTGTTAGAATTAACTTAATTATACCTTCTATGAGTTGTTTAGAATGATTGGTGAATTCTGAATAAGCTATACCTCCCAGCGAACGATCCGGACTCAACCAATTAAAAGAAATAAAATCTAAAATGTTAGGTTAGCTTGACCTCATACTACTCAATTGACACAAATTCGAGTTAACCTAAGTTACTTTCTTCTACGCATAATTAAGCACAATTAACTTAATTAACTGTGTTGAGGGGACGCACCACACCGCAATAGTGGAACGGAGGTTGATGAGAAGGGGAATCGGAGAGGACGAAGGATCAACTCAAGAGATGTTGGTGGGGAGCCGATGCCTCGCGCACGAACTTAGGGAAGTGTTTAAGTAGGGTGAGGAGTGAATCACATCACCGTGAGGTGAGATTAGATAGAGTTAGGGCGAACGGTGGATGGGAGGTCGAGAGAAACACGAGATTTTTCAATCCCAAATCACACTATTAGATGGGATCTGGGAGGAGAGGTGACGGCGAGAAATGCGTTAAGTTAATTTGTCTATTGTAGCATGCAAATACGACGTCAATTTTAAAGAAATGGAAAGGTGAGTATGAGTGTCGATCTCAAGGAGGCGAAAATTAGATCAATTAGTCACTCATTTTTAGTGTCACATGATGGTTATTTTGATTTGCTTGCGAAAAGAGGAAGGGGAGAGAGAGAGGGAGAGGGAAAGAGAGAGAATAAATTTAGAGTAGATTAAATGTCGCTAGTTACGCCTAAATAAAGATTTGAATAGTAGAGGATAATAAAAGCAAACCTAACTCAGCAAACATAGAATTAACAAAAAATGATAGCAAATCACTTCTTGAGATTATGGCAAAAATGTACTACAAAAATAGAAAATCAAACTAGAGACATGCTTAATGATGGAGAGCCGTTTTCACGCATTTGAAAGTCGTCGAAAATCGTAGTATAGTCGCGCAAAAACGTTCGTCAAAAATATTGTTTTGTAAAATAACGAGACTTGAGTCCCGGTCGTTCGTCTCTGGGAGGCGTTTTTATTTTTGAAATCGATCTTAAAGCCGCTCTACTTTATTTAAACGACATGCTGGTGCGTAATATATAGGCGGTTAAAGAACAGGCACTTAAATCACGCAAATATGATAATCATTTAGCTCAAGGTGATTTCAAACACATAAGAGATATATATATATATAAAATGAAATTTCATTCATCGTGGGAGAGTTGTTGCACAAGGAAATCTAGAGGAAAGCTTATACATGAATGCTTAAAATTAAATCTAACTACCAGAAAATGATTGCATACAAGAATCAACGGGGGGATTTCGCATGCACCATTGGGGGAGAAGTAAGACTACTCTACTAAGTAGTAAATGAAAGCAATAAAAATTATGAAGAGCATGATCTAGAGCTAGAAGAATAGAGGGCATTCAGGGGTGGTCCCCGATGGCCTTGGAGTGGTCGAGAAGAGAATGAGGGGCGGCCAATGTAGCTTAGGCCGACCCTTGGAGAGAAGTAGGGTTGATCCAGCATCCCGGCATGGTGTCCTCCATGGTGGTGGTAGTGAGCTCGTGGAGGTGGAGTCAGTGGCTAAGTGGAGGTGGCGTGAATGGCACCAATGGAGAGCAATTGCCAAGGGAGTGAATGGGTGCAAATGGCCACCCATGGGGTCTTTTCAAAGACCCAATGGAAGCTCTCTACAGAATTATGGAATTCTCTAGAGAGGCCTATGGTGGGAGCTCGTGGGAGAGTGAGAGAGAGAGGGTGGATGGTGGTTTTTAGATCCACCAAATGTGGATCTAAAAATTGAATGGCTCTTGGTTGCTATTTTTGGCAACCAAGGCAACCACACATGGTAGAGAGTTCTGGAGAACTCTAGGCTAGATATTTTCGTGTGGATGGTGTGTGTGGGTGTGTGTGGGTCAAAACTTAGGTGGCTAGGTTGATTAGGTTGGGTTCTAGTGGGTTTAGGTCAAGGTAGGTCTCAAATTAGGGTTATAAACCCTAATTCACTAAGGTAAAGTGCAATTAAACTTAATACAAGTTTAATTGGGTGTGTGAAAACTTAATTGAGAGTAAAATAACTCAATTAAGTCAGGTCTAGGTCAATTGGACTCTCACTGAGTCCAATTGGACAGTGTGTGCTGAGACCTGGGCTCAATTGGACTCAATGAGTCCAATTGAATAGGCTGATGGATTTGACTAAGATCCAAGTTAATTAGGTTTAGTGAGGACCTCATTAGGTCCTTAGGGAGGTCTAGAGGTGATGTACTAGGGTTAGGGAACCTTAATTTAGGTTCCTATGGGGTTGGAATTGGGTTTAGGGACCTAGAGATCCAAGATCAATGCTTAAATCTCAAAATAGGAATTAGAGAGCAGTATCAGACGTATTATACTCAAAAATTAGAAGTCCAGACTTGTTGTCTGGACGTCCAATCAGAGTCAGGAAGGATTTCGGGTTCTATTTTGGGTATTTTGTAGAAATTAGACGTCTGACAAAGTGTCTGGACATCCAATAACACTGCAGAAGTGGGTTTGAAGTGTGCGAGAGTTGGCTAAGGGTCCTGGACGTCTTAAAACTTATCTGGACGTCCAGAGAAGGGTTGGAACTAGGGTTTTAGGGCTTCCTAAGGTGTTGTGACCTAATCTAAGGGTGGCTAAGGCTTGGGGAAGTCTCTAGGCTATCCTAGGGCTAGGATGGACCTATGCTCTTCACATTTTACTGCTTTATTTCTACTTAATAGAATAGAAAACCTTTAACCCCCTTACATTATTATTCCTACATCTAAACTAGGCCTTCTACTCCAGCTCTGCTACAACTCCCGTTATTCCTGATTTAGCTTCAGATCCAGCTCTTAATCAACTTATTCCCTGCAATCGACATAATGCACTTAATCAGCACATTATAACATTATTTTATGCATAGCTAAATGAAAGCAGTAAAGATGCAGATAATGCGTTTGCATGCATGAATAACCCTAACTTATGCTAAGTCCTAGCCTAATTTAGGTCAATTAAGACCTATGATTGCTGCGCAATCACTTAACAAAATTGAAACTACGAGCTAAAGAGAATTAATGGTCAAATGCAAAAAGAGGGATGCCGAGGTGGCCTCGGTGGTGGAAAGAGGGCTCCGTCAGCGGCTTGGTGGCACTAGAATCTTGCTTGGAATCTCTAAGGAGTGGGAGATTTTGCTTGGTAGAAGATGTCTTGCAAATGGAGGCCATAGGGTCCTTCTATAGGTGAAAAGAAGCCAAAATTAGGCTTGGACCACCCCCAAATCGTGCCTGGGCCACACTGGCCTGGTTCACTTGCCCAAACTGCTGTCCACGCACACGCATGCGAGCTAGAACACCCACTAGCACACCGCTCGACACGGCTGCATTTTGTGCATTCATTTCTTGATCGATGGTTGAGATTTGATGCTCGTTGCACACTCATAATCACGCACAGCGCGTGATTCAATTCCAGTTCAACACGTGACAAGATCGTCACCTACAATCGTGCATTTTCTGATAGCACTCCATCCATTAACACCACACGGCTCTATTTCCATCGCCTATCACTCGCGCTTGATCTTACACTATCCACAGCAGCGACACGACCCTCTTCCCTACCCTTCATCTTTGATCGAATGGTGCAGAGATTGCACCTTGCACATGAAGAGGCAGCGAGCAACTGGTGTGGCAAGGTCATGATCTCACGATCAAGATCGTGCGACCCAATTTTGATTTGGGGCTTGAAGAGAGGCATGCCCGTAGACTCGAACTCTCATCCCTCCTTAAAGAACCGAGCACGCGACCAATGCGCCATGATGGCTCTTATGTCTTAGAAACCATTGAAGCACTAACAGTCATGGGTTGATCCTCGCCGTTGGATCCTCATCATGCAGCTAAAAACATGCGTGATGCAACTATTGGAGAGACGTCCACTAATAATCGTACGGTAGGGATCGCATCTAGGTGCGTGACGAAGGTGAGTAGTGGTCTGAGGCACGCGATGGAGGACCGAACGAGCGCCACATGACACGTCGTGAGCCATTGATCATCAGGTCAATGGCCAACACTTCCCGGGTTTGTTGTGGGAGCTACACAAGTCGGATTGAGGCGATTTTGGATCTGTTGGACTCCATTCATCAATTTGGATCTATCCATATGGTCTGATTGCTCATCTGAGACCTATTTAAATATACACTTGTACACATGGTCATTAAACATTAATTATAGGCAATCTAAATGTAGATCTTACAAGATATGCATGCATTGCTCCTAGACCCACTATATTATGATAGTAACGCACATGTGCCCTCGAAATTGACTCTAATTGATATAATTAACACTAGTAATTGTAGAGTCATCAAGAGGTAAGGCTACACGCAAAGGCACATGAAGTTTGGAGAGAGATCAACCATTGAATCAGAAGTACAAACAATCGACGATACCAGGGCACTGTGTTCTTCGCAGTGAATAGTAGACTACTGCACCATAGGTCTACTAGACATAGGAGAAGCAGTAGAAATTTTGCACAAAGGCCCATAAGTGGCTAAAAAGGATGGCAGCACTATCCCTAGGTCTTGCTGATAGGTCCTAGCAGCTTACCAAATGGTCCCTAAGACTTTTAATGTGAATAAAATGTTAATACATGAGGACCTATATGTAATCTACTGAATGCAGAGTCCTATTGATGTCCAAATGCGACCAAGTTTTTATTGAAGCTTAATTGAATATTTAGGAATATCTCACTTTCAATTTGAACTTGTGAACCAAAAAATGTGTTAAATTTGCAATTAGATCATCAAATTACATTTAGTAATAGAATATCTCATGTTGTGACCTGATTATGTGTTTTTAATATGAATTGGATGTCTTAGGTCATTTTTCTTAATTTCCATGCTTAACCCATTTCTTATGTTAATTATGTAGTTTTAACCTAGTTTCTAACTTAACTTGTGCATTTTATCTATGAAGAGACACATCTCATCAGGACTCACCATCCCGATTATGAATTTTATCTGATATACAAGAACTACAACGAGGGTTTCTCTTTCTTGAAACCCTAACTCTTTTCTTCTCACAAATTTTTCGCTAATCAACATTTTTTTTTGAGAAGGTAACTTTGGTGGACGTGGGATTTGATCCCATGACCTCTTAGATGCCACTAGAGTACTCTACCATTAAACCAAACCCATGGTTGTTGGAACCCATTGAAGTTGATGAATCGTAATGACAAGAGGAGGCACTAGATGGTAGTACTCATGTTGTTAGAAAAATTTCTAGGATCGTCAAACCTTTAAAGAGGTGAGGGTTTTATATCTTTGACGAATCTAAGGTTGATCTTGATTACTTTAATGAAGCTATGAAGGATCAAAATATAAAAAGATAGATGTCAACAATGAAGTCAGAGATTGGCTTCATGCATACAAATGGTGTGTTGACTCTCATGGATCAACTAAATGGGGTGAAATCCATAAGGTGCAAGTGGGTCTACAAAGAAAGAGGTCCAAATGAGAAGGTAGAGACCTTCAAGGCAAGAATTGTTGCTAAAGGAGATAATAAAGTGGAAGGCATTGACTATAAAGAGATGTTCCCTCCTATGACAATCTTAAAGTCTATTTGAATATTTCTATGTATAGTTGCAAGTCCTAACTATGAGATCTGGTAAATGAATGTTAAGACAGACTTTCTTAGTGGATACCTTGAGAAATTTATCCATATCAATCAACCTAAAGGCTTTATACCTCTCAAAAAGGAAAGATGTGAATGTTGAGCAAATCCACCTAAAACCTTAAGTAGGTTTCTAGAAGTTGTAATATTAGATTTAATGAAGTCATAAAGAGTCTTGGATTCATTTGAAATCCTAATAAGACTTATGAGTGCAATAGATTTTCTAGTGTTGTATGCTAATGGTATCCTACTCAATAGGAATAATGTAGAATGTTGACTAGTGTAAAAGTCTAGATATCACAAATCTTTTAAGTTGAAAGATTTGAGAAATGCATCTTATAAGCTTATACTGAAATTTCTCAAGTACCATGGTAGGAAAATATTGGGACCATGCTAATATATGTACATTAATATGATCTTGCAAACCAAGAAAGGTTTTATACCTTATAGACATGGAATAATTCTTTCAAAGACGATGTCATCTCATATGGTTGAGAAGAATGCCATGGCTAGATGTCCAAACTCATTGATCGTCGTCAATTCGATATATTTCATGCATTGAATTGGACCTGATATTTGCCATGCAATTAACGTGGTAAGCCATTTCCAATTCAATCCTAGACAAGAAGAATGAACAACAGTTAAACAAATATTTAAGTATCTTAGGAGAACCATGGACCACTACCTTACCTTTAGACATGGTCACCTTAATATTGGATAAGTCACAAATACAACCTAAAAGAGTCAGTTACATAGTAGCATATGAAGCAAATGTATGCAAGTTTAGAACTTGGTACAATTTCCCAAATATGAAATTCTGTCGATCAAGGAGATAGTAATACATAAAGATTACATTGGTTGACAACTTGGTCGATATGCTAACTCCCAAAGTGTTCATGACTGTCATTTAGGTTGTGTGGGTCATTGAATAGAGTGGCAAAGTGTGCCATTTAGGTTCCTTCAAATAACAGTTTGGACAGATATATGACAAATATACAGCTGACATTGACTGAAAACATGCATTACATGCTATTTCAAATCAAATTGAGGTCCAAAACTTGTACATGAATGCTTGTGACATTTAACTCTGGCATTATAAAACATCTAAGGATCAATTAACACTCAAAACCACCGAAATCCCTGAAACCAAATCAGAACCAATTTTGATGGTGAATTAGTTGTTGTTTCCACAGATTAACCTAGCAACTGACACTGCTATAGTTTACTGATCTGCTATTACCAAATATTAGACCAGATGATTTAGATAAGGTCTTTTCAGGTCCGATCCAAAGCAACTCCAAATGCTTCAAATTCTCAAAACCACAGCTACTACCAGAACTCAATAACTGCTTGCTGCTGCACTTTAATAGTCCAACAACTGAAGCTACTATAAAACTAAGCCATCAAAATCCATTTCAAGCTCTAAAATATCATCCTTGGAAGATCTAAGGAGCATTCAATCTCAAAATCTCAATTTACCCAAAATTCCTTTGAAAATCCATCCAAACAGATAAGAGATCTATTCTGGCAGTCAATATGCTGCTGCAATATTCAACGTCTAAATCCAAGGATTAAATTCAAGGAACTTCACTTTAACATATCACAATTGTTCTCTATATAAGGTCTAAATCCGCACTAAATCTAGATCAAAGATCAAAAACCCTAAAAATCCTAATTGATTCTCCTTTAAAGCCAGAGACAGCATAAAAGATGAAAATCAAAAAGGGCATCTAAACTCATTCAAAATAGCTTGCAGACCTTCATTAACACTTGTCAAATCTCAATCAAAACACTGGTCAGCAAATGAAACACATTCAAATTCAGATCAAATGTCATCCATTTGGAAATTTTAATGTAAGCTCGCCAAGATTATTTGATTACCTAGGGTACTTGCACACCATTGATTGGTGTTTAGGTATCCAATGCGATGCTATAAATCTAATTAGGTCATGGTTTAAACCTTAAATCAGTGCAACTAATTTTCATTGGCCTAAACTACTCAAAAAGCAATATCATCATCTGAAAATTGGGTATAAACATAATGCTCATTCAAATTCCAATCAATATAGTTCATACCCATTGAAATTAGACCAATTACATTGATATAAACTCAATTTGATCAATTAAAATAGTTAGAAGTCAAATTTCTCATTAAATTCATCAATCAACCCATCAAATCAAACTAGATTCAAATGATCAAATCGAGTCCAATTCAACTCAAGGGAGGGTGATTGTGATCTAATGATATGAATGGAATCATCGACCGTTGGATTTGGCATTCAATCAGATCTGATTGATGCTTCAATGAGTGGGGTGATTTGTGAATAAAAATATAGAGTAAAGGAAGTGAACATGATTATGTGATGGAGAGGAAGAAGAGTGGTCAAGTGCATGTCAACGAATTCAGCTCCTCTAATCGGAATTGATCAGAGGAGGTGTGGGGCCATTAATCTAATCTAATGCTAATAAACCACTGAATCCATGAACTACCTAACTAATTCTACCCTACTTAATCTATACTACACTAACAACTACCCTAGAAAGTAGTAGATCCTAATCTAATAGAAGAATGGGACCTAGGGAGTAACTACAGCTGGTGGCTGCAGCGAGGAATGATGGGAGAGTCTCCAACTCTTTGAAAGCTCTCTAGTCGAGCTCGAGGTCACCCTGGGGAGTTACAAGATCCTTAGCGGCGAGAAGTTGGAGGAAGTGGAGTTCCACTACCACAGGAATGGAGTATAGGTCTGATGAGGAGAGGAGACTGAAGAAGATTAAAGGATCATCTCAAGAGATGTAGTAGGAAGGCGATAGTGCACGTGAGGATCTAAGGAGCTTCTTAAGTAGGCACGCAAGTGAATCAAGGCACCACATGGTGTGAGTAGGCATGATTAAGGCAGAAGGTAGGATGAGTTAGATAGGAAGGCGGGAAGCTTTAAATCAAATACCCATTGTCAGATGGGATCTAGGTGAGGCTATGGTTCTTCATGCAAAGGCGCAAGATCGAAGATGAAGGATCAGCCATTCGATCAGGGATGCAAGGAATGAACGGCTGCTGTGCGTCGTGTTCTTCGGATGAACAATGCACCAACAGCGTCAAGTGGAATTGGGCTTTTTTCATGAAAGGTCCAAAAGGGTGAAATGATGAAACATTTGTAAAAAAACCCATTAGTGGCTAAAAGAGTAACCAGAAGGTCCCTGAAAGCTTGCCAAGAGGTCCCCACGACTTACCAACAAGTTCCTGGTGGGTTTTTAATGTGAATAAAATGTTATGGATGAGGACCTAAATGTAATATAATGAATGCACAGTCCTATTAATGTCCAAATGCCATGAGATTTTTATTGGAGCTCAATTAAACATTTACGAAGTTAATTTAACCCTTAATTTGTACTTTTAAACTCAAACATGTGTTAAATTTCCAATTGGATCATCATTTCACATTTATGAATAGAATATCTCAATAATTGACCTAATTATGCATTTTTAACACCAATTTGCTATTTTAGGCCATTTCTGCTAATTTTCACACTTAACCCTTTTATCATGTTAATAATGTAGTGTTTAACCTAGTTTCTAGCTTAACTTGAGCATTTTAGCTATGATGAGCCATACCTCATCAACACACGTCCGCATTTAGATTTTGAAAATTCTACAATCAAGTTATATTAGCACGCAATTTAGGTCACTTGATTTTTAAAATCAATCCTCTTAGCAATCCCAATTTCTTTTAAGGTGACCACTAAATTAATTAGATTCAAAACACTTTAGTGGTCTTAGATTTAAGTCCAATGTAGATGCCTGACAAAGATGTGATGCTAAAGAGATGGCGTACCTTACTCCAACTTTCTTCATGTAAGAATGCTCACAATGCAGAAAAGATAAACTAGATGCTACTTACTCAATCCTATATGGTCACCCTATGGATATGCAACTTCTAGCAGGTAGCTCAGAATTTTTTTTTATACTAAGCAAACAAATCTAATCTATGTTAGCTAGCAAACTAACAAGCATGCAGTTCAAAAAGTTTCCAAAAATGCCCAACACCGGTCCACAAGATAGAAATTAAATGTCTAATGTCTACCTAGCCTAATCTAAATCTAAAAGAAGCAAACAGGTCTCCGGTCACCAATCCCCCCTCCTTCCCGCGGATGGGATCAAGTTCCACGTGCACTTGCGAATATCCTTGAGGTGGCGAGAAGGTCCACCAAGAGGAGCATTTGCTGCATGCTCCTCCTCCTTAAGAATGTACCTCACACAAAAGAATGATAGATCAATGGATGTATAATCTCACTCAAAACTCAATGTAGACAGAAAAAATACTTGCGAGTTTACTAGGCCCATTGGCAACGGGCAACGGTGCCATTTGACAGATCGATTATCGCTTTCGATGAATTTTTCAACATAAAATGTTGTGTCGTAATGCTTTTGTGGTGGAAAATCAACTATCAAAATATTAATTCAATCTAACCACAGTGAATTAGGTTGTATCCACGGAGAGGAACTAGGCCCAATGAACTCGCAAATATGAAACCTTCATATTCAAAATGATTAACCAGATGTTTGCATGTAAAAATAAATATTCAACAGAGTCGCATCATATTACTAAAGATATGTCCTTGAAGAGAGAACAATTA
The DNA here is from genome assembly GCA_037157565.1 of Thalassia testudinum. Classification (NCBI taxonomy): domain Eukaryota; kingdom Viridiplantae; phylum Streptophyta; class Magnoliopsida; order Alismatales; family Hydrocharitaceae; genus Thalassia; species Thalassia testudinum. The sequence goes on from JAZHRO010000056.1 coordinate 1,958,191, forward strand.
TACTATGCATACTTAAGGAGAGGGATTAAATATTTAAAATAATAATTTAATAGAAGTCATCAACCACTAATTGCATAGGAAATTGTTGTAGTGCTTCTACCATGTTTTAGAAAACAGATACGTTGTAGTATAGGCGATAAAAGCGTAACACTTAAATTTGTAATTGCTCGAAAAAATGTGAGTTCTAAGGTCATTCGCAGGGAGCAAATATAGCAATTCAATCCACCAATCACAACTATCAAAAATAATGAAGTATGCAATTAGAATTCAATCACAAATGTCGGAATAATCAATTAATGCACAGAATTGTATCCCAAAGTAAAAAAAAGAGAGAGAATAAAAATGGCAATTGGAACCACCAATTATCCTTAACAGTAAGCACAATTCCCGATCAAATCAACAGTAGCCTCAAACCAAATCAAAGTCAATTTCCTTCTCAGATCAGACATCGGAGAGAAGCCCCAAACGCCTTAAGTATCAAACCCTAAAGCACCTCTAAAATGTGCCTAAGTGTAGGCATGAATCCCAAGGTATCATAGTGCAAAACCCCCTCTCCTTCCCTTAGAAATTCCCTTCCTCTCTCTCTTCAAAATCAAGTATTCGGGTAAATGGATCCAGGGAACAGGCTCGCTAATGTGCATCCATCTCAATAGCCAAAAATGTCTATTAGTGCATGTTCTTAGTGTCATATTAGCATCATACATTGTAAATATTGCATAACATGCATAATCATGCATTTAGGTCAAGTTGTATAAATTGTATAGTAATTATCTCTTTGTATGGTCAGGGAAAGGGTGATTTTTAATCGGGACTTCAGATCGAAGATCCAACCGTACGGATCTGATCAGGGCGACAATTGGAGTTCAACGACTCCAAGATCGCTCTGATCGAACATCTATAACACTAGATAGAGATCGAGGAACCCTAAAGATCAAGGGCCAAGATGGTGCCAATCCACACTTCAAACAACAAATCCAATCGCACAGATGGATTTGGATCGATGATTGCAGCCAAACGGTGCAAAAATCTGCTCAATCCGACATCCGTGGCACCATCTACAACATGCAAAAGATGGACGGCCAAGATGGCACCACGTGGTGCTATCCCAGCCACCCAATCGGCACACAAGACCGTCGCTACATCTCCAAAGAACTTCCAACGCACCATATGGGTCGTTGGATCTTGATCCAACGGCCGCGAGCACGCGTGCCTGAAATCAAAATCGCAACAAAGTAAGCGCCGCAGCACAGCGATCGAGCACGTCGCATGAGTGCATGATGTGCGTTCGACTCGCCATCTGTAGCACACAGGCGAGTAATCACGACCGTGCGATTGGCTACAGGTGGCGTGGATTAGCCAATAGAGTGCACACGTGATCTGACGCACAACACGCACGACCGATCGCACACGGGCGAGCAGTGAAGGCATAGACGAAGGCACGTGTGGAGAAATCTAAGCCGTCCGATCTCGTAATCGGACGGCTAAGATTTGAAAGATGTGCACAGGCATTTTGAGCACGGAAGGTGGGGAGGCACGCGAGGCACGCTAATGTCGGCCACGGTCAGACCTTTAGTGACGGATAAATCCATCACTAAAGACCTGATATTAATGTTTTAAGCTTGAAATGACAAATTTGCCCTCGATTCCTACAACTATAAAAGGAGACCCAACCTCCACTTCTTCTTCATCCCTTCCTTCACTTCTCTACTGATGTAAACATGTTTACACTACTTAAGATGTCTATTTATGCATGTTCTTAAGCATAGGATTGCATTGCATACTATAAATATTACATAACATGCATCATCTTGCATTTAGATTAGTTTGAATAAAATGGAGGTTAATTGTCTCCTTTTATGTTCATGGACAGGGCAAACTTTTTTCGAGGCCTCAGATCGAAGATCCAACCGTATAGATGTGATCAGGGCGACGATTAGAGTTCAATGACTCCAAGATCGCCCTAATCAGACATCTGTAGCATCAGATAGAGACCGGGGAACCCTAGAAGATCAATGAGTAAGATGGTGTGAATCCACACTTCAAACAACAAATCCGACCACACAGATGGATTCGGATCGACGATCGCAGCCTAACGGTGCGAAAATCGACTCAATCCGACAACTGTGGCACCATCTACATCATCCAGAAGATGGATGGCCAAGATGGCACCACGTGGCGCCATCTCGGCCGCCCAAACCAGCACAGCTGATCCTAAAGACCACCGCACGTCAGATCTGGACCGCACAATCGTGATCCAACGGCTGTGGGCAGCCGCACCTCAAAACATCTGTGCGACCATTTCTCCTCCACAGCACAGCAGGTGAACGCACTTACGCGAGCGAGCGACGCGCGTTCAAATCGCAGCAAGCGGCTACTGGGGCACAATCAAGCGATCGTGTGCACGCAATTATGCTCATGCCGTATCGCACGCCACGCCTCACGCGAGATCAGACGCGGGTGGGCGCGCGCTAAGGAGCGGGCGAAGGCGCGAGATAAAAATGCATTATGATAGATCGTGGAGCACACGTTACGTGCGAGCAGGCGAGCAGCCATGCGGGTAGTGCCCCACTACGCCCACGATGGGGCTTTAGTGACGGTTTTATCCATCACTAAAGACCCCTGATTTAATGTTTTTCAAATTAAAATGACCAAATTGCCTCACTCCATGCAACTATAAAAGGAGACCCCCTCCACACGAAATTCTCATCCCTTCCTTCTCTTCTCTCCCTCTCCAAAGCTCAAGAGAAGCTTGTCCCACCTCGGGATGCTTCTCGCAAGATAAAGTCAAATTTTCATCCCCCTTTCGGAAGCAGATCCCGTGACGACGACGACGACATGCTATCCCGTTCCCGTTCTTCCTGCTTCATCCTCCTTCATCCTGCTCCGTTCCCTGTCTTCCAGGTGTCGTCCCTTCCGGCTCATCCTCCAAGCGATCGTCGAGGAGGATATCTCTCTCCCCATTCTTGTTACTACTTTCTAGAGTAGATTTACTGCTTTCTAGAGTAGATTTACTGCTTTCTAGTGTAATCATTTTCTCGCTTTCTAGTCTTAATGTTTAGTGTAACAAACAATCTTTTTAATGATGAATTCCATGTTCATTCTATACCTCTTTTTGGTTTTTGTTTGTAATATTCTCTCTCTCCCTTACTCTCTCTCTCTTCTGTTTATTGTAAATAGTTAGATAGTTCTAATCAATTAATTTACTTCGTGACAAATAAAACAAACGCATATTTTTTAAATCAAATGTCCGCCTCCCTGAGTTCAACCCAGGATTTCCATTCCAGTATAAATTTTATTTCTTAAACACGAGTTCTTCGCTTTCAAACTACAACGACAGGTTTTCAAAACCAAACACGTTAGCGTAGCAACTTGTAGTGTTCAACATTTTGGGGTCATTGATGGGGAGGTGATGCTCTTTGATTTTTTTCACGTTTTCCAACTTATTAATCATTTACCTCACTTCTCTCCTTTCTTATTGTGATTGCAGGTACTCTTTCGAGATGAGCAAACGCGGTAGATTGGAGTAAAGTGCTATGGAAGGTTCTGTAAGTTATCCCTCACCTCCCACCCATTAGCTTTCATTTCACCACATAATAACACAAACATCAATAAACCTAGGTGTTCTTATAAACTCTAAGGTTAGTTTTGTTTGTTTGTTTGACACCCATACCCGCCTCAACCTCCACATTTAAAAAAATTTAAAAAAAAAATCTCACAGAGGTACACAACCTCTTCTAATTTGCAAACTCAACTGTAAGCCGATCTTTGGAGCCGGTACACACATCCAAACACATAATTGAGTAGAAATTAGATAAGGTAATCACTTGTGTGCCTAATTAAATGGTGCAACAGGCCAATTGTTTGAGTTGATTTGGCCGCACCACTTCAATTAAAATCAACCCATCAAGTAGCTGCCACATAGGTTCAACTCTTAGGGATTTACCAGGCACTCCACATTCTTTTAAGTTTTAAAAGAAAACATCTTCACCTGTGCCTTCAAAACTTAGTGTGCCAACAAAACTTGTTTGAAAACACCTAAAGTTGAATCCTAAATGCTACTAAGCAAGATTTGAACCCTAAAATTCACCGCATCAAAAGTAATCTTGCTTGAAAACCACTAGTTGTGCACGCACACACAAATCAATCAATCATTGAGGGCACATTCGACTCGCTCTTCGGAGCCCAGAATGAGATTATTTTCGATTAGTCTGTTTCTACTGTTCAATCTGATGTCTAGCTAGGGGAGCAGAATCAAACGATCGCTACTGGGGGCTACACTAGGAACCGGAGGCGCAAGCCGAAGGAAGAACCTTCTCCCTAGTCCCTCCTTCTAACTGGTTGGATTGAACAGACAGAAGTAGATCAAATCATTCCTTTATCTCAAGACATGTTTTAGGAGTTTGTAGGCCTTTAGGCTAGCCCACTTGAGAACAGGTTTGATTGTTTGTATTGTAGGGTGCCTTTCTTCCTCCCGTCTCTGATGAATCCTTCCACATATTACACGCATTCCCACTCTTTCCCTCCTGTTTCGAATTATCCTCAACATGATGATTATCCTGACTCGCACTATAATCAACCATCAGTTAGTTGGGATAACTCGGATTAGGGATACAGTTCCGGACCTCCGTGTTTAGGGTCTAACCCTAAACACTATGATTGTGATTTCTATCCTTCTCAGAGCCACATCGATTATAGATCGTCAACCGTTCATGAACAACCTAATATGATCTACAATCAAGAAGGATACACTGATCCTTACCCATCCTCTAATTACATTGCCTTTAGGTCATCACCACCTTTTAAACAATTTGAAATGACCTATTATCAGGAAAGGTATAACGAATCTCAATTCGTTAATTCCCCTGCTTTGATCCCAACCCTGAACCAACTCATTTGGTTCAGGGTAACCAGGTTCAAGATAAGGTTTTGGCTAACTTGAGGAATGTCATACAATCTTTAGAAGTTCAACCAATACCTTCCATTGAAAGATTAAAGCCTCTGATTGAAATGATTGATGATTTGAACAAGTATTTGTTCGATTGGCTCCAGAATGTTAAGGATAAGAACCCGGGTGAGTTTCTACTTGGGAAGTTAGCGAAATTGAGGATGAGATTTGTGGTTGCTTTAGTTCAGTCGTGGGATGATTCCCAGGATGAACTCCCTTTAGGAGAACCAATGTCAGAACCTGCTCAAGCACCTGTTGGGGGGGACACGTGTTACGAGGCTGACCAGATTGAATTAGAGCAACCAATTAAGGATGATCTGATTTCTTCACCTGAGATCCCTGAGCCAGGGTATGAGGAAACGTATGTCTCCTTGGAACAGAAAGTGACAGATGATTTTGGGACATACATTAATACGGATCTTGATTTCTTTGGTTCTGATGGTAAAGATTCAAGTTGCGAAGTCTCACGTGAGTTTACAGAACACGATTTCTGTGAGACGATTGGGCCTGAGGAATCTGATAGATCATTTGATAGCCTAATAATTGAGGAAACTGATCTTATTAAGGCTTACATTACGGATCCAGAATTGCATTCTCTGGAGGATTCAATCAAATGCCTTGATTGTCAGTTACACCCCATTGAGCTTATCGATGATTCTGTTTTTGAGATAACTAGACCCAAGTCAATTCTGATTCAGCCACATCTTTTAGACTTGAAAATTTCACACCGGGTGATTAATATGCAATAGGAGTTGGGAAGTTCTGATTTGGGAAGCTAACTTTGGAGGAAATAGAAGATTAAGTCTAAGGGTTCCAAGTCATCTGAAACCATCAAACCAGGACCCTTACGACATCTGTTCTGAGGATGTCCAACCTAAGCATACATTCAATGATTATCCTTTTGAGCTTGAATTCTTTGTAACCCAACTTTTTGGTCTTGGGTTGTCTCCTCATAAATCACAGGCTCGACCCCACTTGCATACTTATTTTAGGTTTTGGGTAATTTTTATCCAGAACCTGAGATATTCTCAATTATGGGGTATGGGTCTGCACCACAATCTGATCCACATTTGTGGACATCTGCTGATAGGTCAGAGGTTTCTTATGTTTATTCTGATTCTGACCTGCACCTGTGAATTCTTTATTTCTCTTCTTTGTATAGTGTGCCTAGCTGAAGGTACTAAATTCAGCACGTATACAGTTCTTTTTAGTTTTCATCTCGAAGCGGACCTGACATTCATGCAATTCAGGTGCTTTCTACGCTATTCCACTCTATTTTATGTCTTTTTAATACAATGAGGACATTGCATTGGATAGGCATGGGGGGTGGATATTTATCTCTGAATTTATTCGTCAGCTCCGTAGATTTGTTTTATTTTCTTTTATTAAAAAAATTATGGAATTAGGAAAGAGAACTTGGGTTTAAGAAAATTTTCAATCTCAGGAAATATTACATTATGATCTGAACACAAAGACCCTTCAGGTCTTCAGACTTAATCAGCCTGTGTATCCATTAAAATGTGGATTTGTTTTTCGAGTCCTCGCCAACTTGAATTCTATTTTAATTGGAGTAAATAAGTTTGGGTGATAAGTACACGACTTATCAACCCGCCCTCTGATTTGAGGGAATTTTGAGTTTTCAGCATTTACACACTATCTTGTCACTGACTCATTGTTCTGCGATTTTAAGAGAAATTGGGTAGCTAATGAACCTTCTAGGGTGATATGGCTAGCAAGTTATCATGGGTAACAGCCCATAGGTAGGTTGTCCAGAGCCCAGTCATAGGACCTTTCTCTTTTTTCTGCCTTTAGGTAAATCTTAGACCAGTGAAGCCACCTACTTAAAAAGAGAAAAAGAAAATCAAAAAGCAAAAAAAAAAGGAGAAAAGAAAAAAAAGAAATAAGCCACACTTTGCCGCACAAGTATGGCTGGCAAGTTGTCGGTGGTAACAGCTCATCGACCGGTTGTCCAGAACCCAGCTCAATAAATTCACTGAAAATTCCCAAAACACTTAGGAAGAAGTGGAGAAGTAGAATAAACCGGGGAGATATACACTGGATTCACCCTTGTGTTGACCCTGTAAAAATAAAAGTAGGAAGAAAGCTACTGGTTGTAAAGATAGACCTTTAGGTAGAATTCTCCTTTTAAGGTCACCTAGAGGCGTAGAAATCCGAAGTCCATTTTTACTGCCGATCAACGAGTCTATCACATTCACAATAAGATGCTTAGAACTTAGGGTTCTCATCAAATTTTGGGTAAGTTGAATGGCCATAGAAAGCCACTCTTAAACCCTAAAACTTGAAAATCCAAAAAAAATTAGAGAAGAGGAAAAAGAGAAATAAATTTTCCATTGAATAAGGCGAGGGCTTGAGGTGGTCTGCATTTTAGCAGATACTCGGGCACTGTTGTGTCTTTGAAAGTTCAAATCCTAAGTAAACATTTTCTTAATGAATGAAAATAACTCAAGTCCAAATAATCCAACCTGATTCTTTTATAAATAGCATACAGTTTTTGCTAAGGACTAGCAAAAGATAGGCATGCAGGTATGATGTAAACATATTTACACTACTTAAGATGTCTATTTATGCATGTTCTTAAGCATAGGATTGCATTGCATACTATAAATATTGCATAACATGCATCATCTTGCATTTAGATTAGTTTGAATAAAATGGAGGTTAATTGTCTCCTTTTATGTTCATGGACAGGGTAAACTTTTTATCGGGGCCTTAAATCGAAGATCCAACCATACAGATGTGATCAGGGAGACGATTGGAGTTCAACGACTCTAAGATCGCCCTAATCAGACATCTATAGCATCAGATAGAGACTGAGGAACCCTAGAAGATCAACGGCCAAGATGGTGAGAATCCACACTTCAAACAACAAATCTGACTGCACGAATGGATTCGGATCAACGATTGCAGCCCAACGACGTAAAAATCAACTAAATCCGACAACCGTGGCACCATCTACATCATCCAGAAGATGGACGGCCAAGATGGTGCCACATGGCACCATTTCGGCCGCCCAAACCGACCCAGCTGATCTTGAAGACCACCGCGTGTTAGATCTAGACCGCACGATCATGATCCAATGGCTGTGGGCAGCTACACCTCAAAACATCCACACGACCATTTCTCCTCCACAGCGTAGCAGGTGAACGCGCTTACGCGAGCGAGCGGCGTGCGTTCGAATCGTGGCGAGCGGCTTCTGGGGCACAACCAAGCGATCATGTGCGTGCAATTACGCTCACGCCGTGTCGCACACCGTGCCTCACGCGAGATCAGACGCGGGTGGGTGCGCGCTGAGGAGCGGGCGGAGGCGTGAAATAAGCCGTCCGATCTCATGATCGGACGGCTAAGAATCACAGATCGTGGAGCACACATTACGCGCAAGCAGGCAAGCGGCCGCGCGGGCAGTGCCCCACTACGCCCACGATGGGGCTTTAGCGACGGTTTTATCCATCACTAAAGACCCCTGATTTAATGTTTTTCAAATTAAAATGACCAAATTGCCCTCACTCCTGGCAACTATAAAAGGAAACCCCCTCCACACAAAATTATCATCCCTTCCTTCTCTTCTCTCCCTCTCTAAAGCTCAAGAGAAGTTTGTCCCACACCCAGGATGCTTCTCGCAAGATAAAGTCAAATTTTTGTCCCCCTTTCGGAAGCAGATCCCGCAACAATGACGACGTGCTGCCCTGTTCCCGTTCTTCCTGCTTAGTCTTCCTTCGTCCTACTCCATTCCCCGTCTTCCAGGCGTCGTCTCGTCCAGCTCATCCTCCAAGTAACTGTCGAGGAGGATATCTCTCTCCCCATTCTTTTTACTGCTTTCTAGAGTAGATTTACTACTTTTTGGTGTAATCATTTTCCCACTTTCTAGTTGTAATGTTTAGTGTAATAAACAATCTTTTTAATGATGAATTCCATGTTCACTCTAAACCTCTTTTTGGTTTTTATTTGTAATATTCTCTCTCTCTCTTACTCTCTATCTCTCTTCTATTTATTGTAAATCGTTAGATAGTTCTAGTCAATTAATTTACTTCGTGACAAATAAAACAAACGTGTATTTTTTAAATCAAACGTCCACCTCCCTAAGTTCGACCGGTGATTTTCATTCTGGTATAAATTTTATTTGTTGAACACGAGTTCTTCACTTTCAAACTACAACGATAGGTTTTCAAAACCAAACACGTTAGCGTAGCAACTCGAGGTTCAACATCTACCTCTCCCAAGCTCAAGAAAAGCTTGTCCCACACCCAGGATGCTATTCTAAAGCCAAAATCCAATTTTCTCGCCCCTGTTCCGGAAGTGGATCCTCTGACGATAACGATGACGATGTACTGCCTCGTTCCCATTTCTTCCTGCTCCGTCCTCCGTCTTCCAGGCGTTGCTCCATCCAGCTCCTCCTCCAAGCATTTGTCTAGGAGGATAACATCTCTCTCCTTTTTAATCCCTTTCTAGAATAGAATTTTCTGCTTTCTAGTTGTAATCATTTCCCACTTTGTAGTTGTAAAAGCATTTTGCTTATATTAAGTGATTATTCTCTTTTTCTCCCTCTCTATCTCTCTCTAATTATTTATATCAATTCCATTGTAATTATTTCATTTTCAAACAAAAACACAAAAAAATATAAATCGCGAATTTTAGATCAACGTAGCCTCCCTGTGTTCAACCCGAAATTCTTAAAATTTCGGTATAAATTTATCTGTTGATGGATTTCTTCGCAATTTGAACTATAACGACGGGTTTTTCGAAACCAACTTTGATCGCGTAGTTTTCCACATTCAACATTTTGGCACCATTGCTGGGGAGGTAACGATTTTCGATTTTCTTTCCGCATTTCACACACTTTATTATTTTCTAACTTTATTTCTTATCTATTGTTTTGAGGTACCTTGACAGGGAATCTTCAAGCGGTAGATAGAGTAAAGTGCAGTCAAAGATAACTGTAAGTGCTCCCCATTCTTCCCCCTCCATAGATTTCAATTCACCACATTAATTCAAATTCCAATTAACCTAGGTGTTTGCATAAATACTAGGGTTAGTTTGGTTGCTTGGATTTCCACTTACATTCATCTCTCCTGCATATAAAAAAATCAACAAAAAGATATTTCTTGTGGGGTAATTCAACCTGCACACTACATACACCCACATTCAAGACACTTAACCTAATTGATTTTCTTCTACTCAACCAGATTCTGATCTATGGAATTGGTACACACAAATCAACATATAAAAGAGTAGAAATCAGCCTAGGTTAATCATTTTGTGTGCCTAACTCAGTGGTGCAATCTTGGCCAATTGTTTGAGTTGTTTGGGCCACACCACTTAGCCTAAAATCAAGTTACCAAGTAGCTTCCCCTTAGGGTATTCAATTTAGGTTAATACCAGGCACTCCACTTTACTTTTGATTTCAAAAGGAAAGTGATCTTCACCTGTGCTTGAAAACCTGGTTTGCCTCGAACTTGATTGAATTAAATCTAATTCCAAACCCTAAAAGCTACTTAAGTAAGATTTGAACCTTAAAATCTACTCATCACAAATAATCTTGCTTGAAAACCCTAGTTGTGCATGCACTCACACATACTCAATTGATCATTAAGGGCACAACCCATTTTAAGGGCCCGCTATATTCCATAAGCACTACAATCCCAAGCCTAAATAAAATCAAGTAGACGTTGGCCTTAAGGACTGATTCTCTTTTCGGGGTCTAGTCTGAGATTGTTTACGATTAACCTGCTTGTACTGATCAATCTAATGTCTAGCTAGGGGAGTAGCGTCAAACAACCATGGCTGGGGGGTACACTAGGAACTGAAGGCACAAGCCGAAGGAAGAACCTTCTCCCCAGTCCCTCCTTCTAATTGGTTGGATTGAGCAGACACAAGTAGAGAAAATCGTTTATAATTTTATGGCGGATTCTGAGAGTTTGTAGATCCTTAGGCTACCCCACCTAAGGACAGGCTTGTTTTGTTGTGTTGCAGGGTTCTTATCCCCAGTCCTTCCAACCTTTTCCTAGTTTATGCTGGGAAGGAGGTCATTGAATCCTCGATTGGAAGGACCACTAGAGTATTCTAGGAGGCATAGATTGGATTTTGCCTGAATTGATCCCATGGCAGATCAACAGCCTCCCCTGCCTCAGAATCCATAAGAGGTATTTCAAAGGCAGCTGGAACAAATGCAGAGAATGCAAGAATGGTTCCAGAGAATGCAGAGTGCTCAGCCCTTGAAGGATTTTTATGATCCTTCAAATTACGGGGAACATCCCAACGTCCAGATTCCTGCCGAAGACGTAGAAATCAAGCCCCAGGTGTTAGGCCTGATCAAACATTTCCATGGGCTTGGGTCTGAAGACCCATTTCAGCACTTGGAGGACTTGACCACTTTGGTCCAGACCACCAAGGCATAAAACGTGAATAAGGAGCAGATGATCATGAGGCTCTTCCCTCACTCTCTTAGGGATAAAGCTACTCATTGGTACAGGACTATAGGAAGGCCAATTGCAACTTGGAATGATTTGAAACCAGCCTTCTTGAAGAAATTCTTCCCTGTCGGACATACCAATGCTTTGAGACAGGTGATTACTACCTTCACCTAGCGGCCGGGGAAGCAGTTTCATGTTGCCTAGGAGCAATTCCAGGACTTATTGCGGAGGTGTCCACACCACGAGGTGCCAAAATGGCAACTCGTGCAGATCTTCTACCACGAGTTGACTGAGCAACTCAGAAATCACGTGGACGCTTCTTATAGAGGCAATTTCCTCAACAAAGAGGCAGATAGCTCGAACGATTTTTTTGAGGAGATGAGCGAGAATTCGATCAATCATGCCTCCACGGATACTTTTAACCAGTTCCAACTACCCAGATCGAATGTTAATGAAGTCCACAACTCTCATTCATTCGATATGGAATTGATTTATAATAAACTAGATAAGGTGGACTTGGTTACTAAAAGGATGGAGGAGTGGATGGCTAGAAATTCAATGAACAATTCTCGATCCACTAAATCCCAGAATTCAGGATTCCATTCGTCACGAGCTCCTTCTGGATGGGAGTTCGTAAATCAACTTGATGCGACTCAAACTGTGAGTCATCATTATTAGGAACCCCACGGGTTCCAAACTGGGGCCTTTAATCCTAGTTTCTCTGGTCCCTCCCTTTCTTTCTCTCCATCCTCACCCTATGAGGATGTCTATGCTGTATAGGAGAATGTTAGGTCCAACCCTTATTCCAATGCTTATAATCCAGGTTGGAGGAACCACCATAACTTCTCCTGGAAAAACCCGGGGCAGCATACCCAATTCCAACCTAGCAATTATGCTCCACAAAGATCAATAGGTCAGGCTCATGTTTACACTCAGCTGCCCACGAATCAGGTCAATCAGCCATCTTGGTATGCCCGTCAACTTGTAGGGTAGGCTGATTTGAACCAACAGGTGGTAGAAATGCAAGGATCTATGCTCCATCTCATGCTGCAAATGAAAACCTCGCTGGGCAACTTGCAAAACGGGTTCATTGCTAATTCTCATCAACCCGGATCTCTACCATCTCAACCCGTACCCAACCCGCGTAATATCCAGAATCTGGGCAATCATGCCAAAGGGTATGGGAATCAGAGGGACCCACACGCACATGCTCAGGTGGTTGAGCAGGGCCCTTCCTCTTCTGCTTCTTCCTCAAATCAAAGTTTTTTGGCTAGTGAAGCCCCTCCAATCTTTCCAAACCTGCTCTTCAACATATTCAAGAATGTCGAGATCAATATCCCACTCCTCGATGCTATCAAATACATACCGACTTACGCTAAATTTTTGAAGGATTTATGCACACAGAAGCGTAAGTCGAGAGAATCTATTTCAATGAAGGTGGTACTCTCTGAGCAAGCTAGTTTGGTTATCCTGCATCACCTCCCTCAGAAAAGGAGAGATCCAGGTGCTCCTTTGATTTCTTGTGTCATTGGAGATTACACTTTTGATAGAGCACTTCTGGATCTAGGTGCATCTATTAACCAAATTTTGACTTCTCTTTATAAGAAGTTCGAATTAGGTGAACTTCAGCCAACTTCAGTAATGCTACAATTAGCGGACCGTTCAGTCACAAATACACGAGGCGTTATTAAAGATGTTATTGTTAAGGTTAAGGATTTCCATTTTCTTATAGATTTCCTTGTCCTTGACATGGATGTATATGAAAATCTGAGGAACGCCCATCATTTTGGGGCGCTCATTTCTAGCTACCGCAAAGGCCAATATCAACTGTGAAAGCGATGGCATGGAAATCGCCTTTGGGGATCAGAAATTGAAATTGAATATTTTTATGGCGATTAACAAATTCGAGGATTGTGGATTTATAGAGGAACTTGAGGAAGATAGTTTGAATATTGAAACTTGTATGGCGGTTTCTGTAATTGAAAGTTCCTCTTATTGTGAAAGATCTGAACTACAACCCTCTATGGCAAACCCGCCATATTCTAAAGAGGTAATTGATTTTATTCACTTTCAACCTCTTCTGCTTGATGAATCTTCATCAGCATCATCCTTACCTTCAATCCAAAACCCACCCCAACTTGAACAGAAACCATTGCCTAAGAATTTGAAATATCAGTTTTTGGGACCTCAAAAGATGCTCCCTGTGATTATCAATGCCAGATTAACTAAGGAGCAGAAGATTAAATTGATCAAGGTCCTAAAGAAACACAAGGAGGCAATTGGTTGGACCATTCATGACCTTAGGGGGATCAAGCCATCTTACTGCAATCACAGAATATTTTTGGAAGATGGATCCCACCCTTCTCGCCAAATGCAAAGGATATTAAGCCCTAATATGCGAGAAGTGATCAAGGAAATTATCAAATGGCTCGATGCAGGAATCATTTAGCCGATCTCTGATAGTCCTTGGATAAGTCCCATGCAAATTGTTCCCAAGAAAGCTGGGATTACCGTTGTGACTAATAAGAAAGGAGAATCTGTCACAACTCGTTTAGCTTCCTCTTGGAGAGTTTGTATTGATTACAGGAAGTTGAACATAACCACGAAAAAGGATCATTTTATCGATCAAATCCTTGAAGGATTAGCCGAGCAGAAGTACTTCTATTTCCTTGACGGTTACTCGGGATATAATCAAGTCCCTATCCATCTCGAGGATCAAGAAAAAATGACTTTCACTTATCCCTACAGAACCTTTGCTTTCGATAGGATGCCATTCGGCTTATGCATGATCATTCTCCATCTCAACTCAGTTAATTAAGTTAATTTTACTTAATTAAGAGTAGAAGAGAGTAACTTAGGTTAACTCGAAATTGTGTCAGTTAGTAGTATAGGGTCGAATTAACCTAACATTTTAGAATTTTTAACTGGTCGAGTCCAGGTCGTTCGTTAGGAGGTATATGTTATTTTAAATTCACCAATTAACTCTATATATCTTATAGGTATATGAGGTATAATTAAGTTAATTGTAAAAACATGAATTTTGCAAAAATGATTTAAATTGAAGAAAATATGCAAAATCCCATATGAAATCTTATTTTCAACATTTATTTCAAAAGATTTAAGGCAAATGAAAGTTTTCTAGTTACAACAAGCCTTATTACAACAATTAAAAGCAATTCATATTACAACAATTAAAAAGAAATAAAACTTCTTTCTCTTTTATACCTCAGCCTCTCCCTCTTTCTTTCTTTCTCTTCTGTTCTCTTATTCTTTTCTTTTGTTTTATTTCTTTCTTATATTCTCTCGAACTCTCTTTTCTTTCATCTCTTCTTCTGCTCCAGCCTTCTTCTCCCTTAGTCTTCTTCCTTTGTATTTTCTTTAGTCTTCACGCCTATTCCTTCTCTTTATTCTTCTTTACAAACCCTTCTCTGTTTCCTTTCTTCCTTTCTTTCTCCTTCCTTTCTCCTTAGTTCCTTATTTTCTTAACAATCTCAGCACTTAGCGATTTCTTCTTTCAACACTTAGCTTCTCTGCTCTTCTTTGGCTGAACCGAGTTTTTTCCGTTAACCAAAAATTGGTTCATGGTTTGCAGCGAGGACTTTTCAGGGATACACAACACCCTTCTCCATGTGGGACCAGACCCTACTAAGTCCTCGCCTGATTCGAGCTATTTGGTTTATTTTTGGTTTATTTTTCTTTCTTTCGAACCAAACCGACCCAACCGCCTCCCAAGCCTCGCCCTCCCAGGGCCACACACATTGCACGCCCACGCAGGCGCACACCCGCAGGCACACACATGCCCGCACACACACACACAGATGCTCGGTTCAGAATTCACGCCCAGCGCTTAACAACTGCATAGCCATAATAACAAAAATGTTTTATACTAAGGCGGACGCGCAAGGGTTTCTGATGTGAGACTATTGTTTCCCCATCCAGACCTGACTTCAAGTAAGAAGAACTCCTAGCTCAAGGCTCCAAATCAAGCGATTCAAGGCTTGTTGGAAAGCTCTAGAGTAGTTCTACAAGATTGCAGGGTCAATTTTAGGTTAAGGGGATGATTTCTACTTCAATTTGAAGGGCAGAGTTATAGGTTTCCTACAATTCATACACTGCCTGGAAATGGAATAAGGCTTACAGAGTCCATAAACAGGACTTTCTTACTTAGCTAAGGGTTTAAACAGGTTCTGCAAGAGATTCCGCAGCTAATGCTGTGGGTTTCAAGCTCTCAAAGCTTCAGGTCTCTGCAGAGAAGCGTGAAGCTTCTCTGAAAGCTTCAGAGAAAGGTTTCAAACTTGAAAAAGGTGTAACAGATACTTGGAATCATTTCTGATCAATTGGAATAACTTCTAAGGGATTCAACAAACTCATCTGGGCAGGATTTAAGATCAAATCTCATTAAAAACCATCTGCCAACAGTTTGGATTCGAAAACAACCTAAACTCGCAGGGTTGAAATTCTAATCAAAATTACATGTCTGAGCTCATCTGACCAATCTAAATTCATTCAACAGACTCTCAGAATCAACTTAAACTCTTCAAATCATCTATTTGATCTCAAAATCAAAATATCCTACTCAGGTTTGACTATGAAGCTTCAAGATTGACTTTCTGATTTAAGCCTCTTAACAAGAAATTAAAGCCTAGATCCTAACAACCTCAGAAACTCATCCAATCTCTTAAACAGGTGTTTTAACCATAAAAATTAGGGTTCCAGGCTCATCGCCTGAACTCTAAAAATGCTTTGTTCGACAGAGAGATTGGAAGGTTGCTACACTAAACTGAGGTCATGAATAGCTTCAGTGTACTACACTGAAGCTTCTAGACACCTTAAATGTGGCATTTGATCTTCTGTACAGGCTTCTCCAACTTCGCCAGAGCTGGAGAAGAAGAAACCTCAATCTATGCTCTAGGTGTTAAAATTCCAAATAAACATCCTCAAACTGATCAGTGATCAAAGTTAAATCAATCTGGAGCTTTTTATCAACTTCTGTAGGCTGAAGAGTAAGTTTCACTCGTCGGAACTCGCCGGAGCTCTAGTGAGTCCAGTGAAAGATAAAAATGTGTACAGAAAGGTGAATCACACCATTTTTTATTTGAAAATGTTCCTGAGGTTGCAAGGAACCTCAGGATCGCAATTAATTCCTCTTAAATTCATTAAATGAAAGATTAAACATTAAAATCAGTTTGAATAGATTCTAAGTAGTTGAACCACAGGACTTGTTCTCCCACTCAAAAGAGCGGTTGAGACAAGTCAAAGAAGTCTGCGATCATAAATATGTAAATAATTTATAATTTAAACAACTCCTGAGCCGCCATTGATAACGAGCTCAGGAGCTTAGATAAAATTAGGTATTTAAGTTATATACGATAATTAATCAAATTAAGATAATAATTAGGATCCTTTGATGATGAATTAATGATGAAGGATCTGATGAAGGTGAATCTAGGTCAACTACTGCCGCCATGGACAGCAGCAGTGGCTGTTGG
This sequence comes from Thalassia testudinum, assembly GCA_037157565.1. Taxonomy (NCBI): domain Eukaryota; kingdom Viridiplantae; phylum Streptophyta; class Magnoliopsida; order Alismatales; family Hydrocharitaceae; genus Thalassia; species Thalassia testudinum. The sequence continues at coordinate 1,975,053 of JAZHRO010000056.1, forward strand.
AGGTGAAATTGGATTAGACGATTTAGTGATTAAATTAGTGATTTAATGAGTTAGAAATGATAGTGGATGGTTTAAGAAGGTGGACAGTGGATTCAAAAGACAAAATTAGGTCTCTGGCGAACTCAAGGAGCTCGCCGAAGTCGAAGAAGAAGACACTTGAAATCAGACATTACACTACACTACCTAACTAACTACCTAGCTAAACTACTCCTACTCCTACTCCTATCCTACTGTTGCCTGGACGAAGGGGGTAGAGGAACTCCATCGAAGGCTCATGACGGAGGAGCGAAATTAGAGGGGAATAGGGAAGATCTCCGATGGGCGAATGTGGATGAAGCAGAGGCACTCCTTGGTCAACACCTTTGTCCAAAGACACGGCAGACCTCGGTGAAGTCCCTGAGCCAATTGAGGTGGACGGAGGAAGTCGGAAGATGAGGTGGAAGGTCACCGGAGTTGTGGAAGAATAGGCTATTGGGTTGGCTACAGTGAAGAAGAGGGAAGGGAGCCAACTTGAGAAAAATCGAGGGGGTCAGGGGCTATTTATAGTTGACGGCGATGAAAAGGGTAGTGGAATCTGGACGTGTAAAGAGATAGAGGAGGTTAACCACCGGCATCGTCTCCGACAATGGTGAGGTTAACTCCTACCTAAAATTAGGACGAAAGTATCATCCAGACCGATGGATGAAGATGGGATGGTGAGCGCAAGCTCCAGGAGCTCGGAGAAGGTGAAGCGACATCGGATGGGCGATGATCGAGTGGTGGAGACACCCTCAGTTGTCAACCGTTCAATCGGTTAAAGAAGACGAAGAAGATAGGGACCTAAATGCAATGAAACCTAAGGACCTATATGAAAATTAAGGACCCGATTGAAATGAATTATAAGGATCTAAATGTAAACTCAGGGTTTCAAGGCTTATTTTAATTTAGATCTTTTTCAACTTTTTATATATGATTATAAATAAGGTAATTATTATATTTAGACCTTGAATTTACATTTTTGACCTTTTTAGGTTAATTTATTTAATTAGGTAAGGTTGCTTAAGTTATTACATACTTATGTATACATTATGCTTAAGTTAATTAACTTATTAATTAAAGAAATGATTGTTAATATCTCGAGTCCAATTATTAATCAGATTATTAATAATATTATTTGGATGTTAAAATAGCATTTTTAACTTATTTTAAGGTCCTTTACTATATATCCCTTATTTTATAATTAACCCATATATTCTTATATCCTTAGCTAATTAACTAGGAAGGCTAATTAATTAGGGGTAATTAGAGATCATAATGAGTCTCTCATCAGCCGTGCACCTGCGACTTTTCAAAGGTGTATGCTAGCCATATTCTTTGACATGGTGGGAGAGTTTATGGAAATCTTCATGGACGATTTCTCTATTTTCGAAGAATCGTTTGATTCTTGTTTGGCTAATCTTGAAATGATTCTTAAAAGATGCATCAAAACAAGACCCATCAAAACAAGACTGTCCTTAGCTGAGAAAAGAGTCATTTCATGACACAAGAAGGCATCATCTTGGGTCATGTAATTTATGAACGGGGTATCGAAGTTGACAAAGCTAAGGTTGATGCTATCTCTAAACTTCCTCCTCCTACATCTATCAAACAAATTCGATCATTTCTTGGTCATGTGGGATTTTATAGGAGGTTCATCAAGGACTTTTCTAGGGTTGCTCGCCCTCTAAGCAACCTTCTCGCCAAAGATATGCCATTTGATTTCAATGAATCATGACATAAGGCATTTGATTTTGTTAAAATGGCAGTCACTTGTGCTCCGGTGTTGCAACCATCGGTTTGGATAGCTCCATTTGAGATCATGACCGACGCTTCTGATTATGCGGTCGGGGTTGTTTTGGGTTAGAAGATTGACAGGAAGCCCTCTATCATCTACTACACTAGTAAAACTCTGGACGAGGCCCAGAGGAATTACACTATTACTGAGAAGGAATTACTAGCTGTAGTATTTGCTTTGGAGCAATTCAGGGCTTATTTCTTAGGGTCTCATGTCATAATTTATACCGACCACTCGGCTTTTAGACATCTCTTGGCAAAAAAGGATGCCAAACCCTAGCTTATTCGATGGATTCTTTTGCTTCAAGAATTTGATCTTGAAATCATGGATAAATCCAAGGCACAGAATGTGGTGGCAAATCATCTTTCGAGACTCTTGAGTGATTCTTCTTGTCTGGATATTCCGATTGTTGATACTTTTCCAGATGAGACTATCCTTACAGTTTCTGGTGTCCAAACTCCATGGTTTGCAGATATCGTAAACTATTTGGCCGTTGGTCAAATCCCTCAGGATTGGACCAAACAACAACGAGATATATTTAAATCTGAGGCCAAATACTACTTCTGAGAGGACCTTGAACTGTATCGCATTGGCTCTAATCAGATTATTCGCCGATGTGTTTCGGAAGGTGAATTCAAAAGTATACTCGACTTCTACCATGCATCTGTGTATGGTAGACATTTCTCCAGGAAAAAGACGGTTGCAAAAATTTTACAATCTAGATTCATTTGGCCATCTTTATTCAAGGATGCCCAGGAATTCTTGAGTTCGTGTTCCCGATGCCAGGCACTTGGGAGCATAACCAAGAGAGACATGATGACCCTAATCTAGATTCTTCCCATCAAAATCTTCGATGTTTGGGGCATCGATTTTATGGGAACCTTCCTCCTTTCATTTGGACATCAATACATTCTCGTCACTGTTGATTACGTGTCCAAATGGACCGAGGCCATTCCCACCCGAACCAATGACCACAAGGTGGTCATTGATTTCGTCAAGAAGAACATCTTCAACCGATTTGAAATTCCGAGGGCCATCAGCGATGGTGGTTCTCACTTCACTAATGCCCAATTTCGTAATTTACTGGAAAAATATGGGGTAAATCACAAAATCTCCACACCTTACCATCCTGACATACCCGTTTTCGCGCATTTTGAAATCATCGAAAATCATAGTATAGTCGCGCTAAAACGCTCGTCAAAAATGATTTGTAAGGATAACGAGACTTGAGTCTCGGTTCATCTCTGGGAGGAGTTTATGCAAATTTGAAATTGATCTTTTTCGCTCTACTTGCTTAAAATCGCACGTCAATTTCTAATCGTCAGATCAATGTTTGTCCACTTTCATTATGAACCCTAATTACGTGCGCATGTATTAGATAGATGGCAAATGTGAAAGTGTGAGTTTTAGTACACACGATTCTAGTTATGTGGTGGCTGTTTACGAAAATGTATTAATAGTTAGATCCTCAATATTTTTAGGTACCGACATGCTAGCTGCAATAAATAATAATTAAAAGCAGGCAACTTTAATCACACAAAATATATTGCAATAAGCTCGTGGTGATTCTCAACATAGATATATGTATATAGAAAAAAATTCTTTTATTGATTCATCAGGGTGTTTGCAACATGGAACTAGTGGAAAGCTTATAGAGGAAAACTTGAAAACATAAATCTAGCTAACAAAAAATGATCGCATACATGAATCTATGGGAGGATTTTGTATGCATCATTGGGGGAGAATAGAGCTACACTACTAAGCAGTAATAAAAGCATGTAAACTATAAAGAACTAAGCTACTAATCTAGCAAAAATAAGGCCATTAGGAGGTGGGCTCCGATGGCCTTTGAGTTGGTTGAGAGGAAGAGGGGCGGCCAATGGTGCTTAGGCTGGCCCTTGGAGAGAGGTTGAGGAGGTGATCCAACATCTTGGTGTGGAGATGGTGGTGGCCATGGTGATGCTACTCGTGGAGATGTAGTGGAGGTGGATGTAGCTAAACTAGATGGAAGCCAAGAGTGAATCGGTGCAAATGGCCACCCCTTAGGTCTTTTTATAGACCTAAGCAAAGCTCTCTAGAGAAATGTGGAACTCTCTAGAGAGAGCTTCAAGAGTGGACAGCCATAGAGGGAGAGAGGTGGTTTTTAGATCCACCATTTGTGGATCTCCAATTTGAATGGCTCTTGGTTGCTAATTTTGGCAACCAAGGGTGGCGCCACCTTTGGAAAAACCTAGAACATTCTAGGTGGTGTGGGAGTGCGTGAATGGGTGTGTGTGTGTGTGTGTGTGTGTTGCCATGCCCTATGTGTCTAAGTGATCTAGGTTAGGTCCTAAGGGGGTTTAGGTTGGTGTAGGTCTTAAATTAGGGTTGCAAACCCTAATTGCTAAGGGGGAAATGCAATTAAACTTAACAAAAGTTTAATTGAATGAGTGTGAACCTAATTGAGTGTGAAATAACTCAATTAGGTTGGGCTTAGGTCAATTGGACTTTCATTGAGTCCAATTAGACTTGTATAGGTTGAGATCTGAGCTCAATTGGACCCTATGAGTCCAATTGATTAGGCAATGGTAATTGACTATGATCTAAGTCAATTAGGTTTATTGAGGACCTAATAGGTCCTTAAGGAGGTCTAGAGGTGATGTACTAGGGTTAGGGTACCTTAATTTAGGTTCCTAGGGGGTTAGAATTGGGTTTAGGGAGCTAGAGATTCAAGATCAAGGCTTGAATCTCAAAACAGGAACTGGAAAGTAGTTCTAGACGTCTAATAATAGTGTCAGGCATCTTATAGTGAAAAATCAAAAGTCCAGACTTGTCTGAACGTCCAATTAGAGTTAGGAAGGATTCTAGGTTTTGTCTTGGCTATTTTACAAAAATTAGACGTCTGACCAAGTGTCTGGACGTCCAATAACGCTACAGAAGTGGATTTAAGGTGTGCGGGAGTTGGCTAAGGGTTCTGGACGTCTTAAAACTTATTTGGACATCCAAATAGAGGCTAGAATTAGGGTTTTAAGGTTTCTTAGGGTGTGGTGACCTAATCTAAGGGTGGCTAAGGCTTGGGGAAGCTTCTAGGCTATCCTAGGGCTAGAATGGTCCTAAGTTCTTTATAATTTACAGCTTTATTCCTACTTAAATAGAATAGCATACCTCAACCCCTTACATTATTGTCTACTACATCTTATTCTAGGTCTTTTACTCCAGTTCTACTACAACACCAGTTATTCTTTATTCTTCAGATCCAGCTTTAGATCCAGCTTCAGATCTAGCTTCTGATCAGCTTATTACCTGCAATTGACATAATGAACCTAATCAGTACATTATGGCATTATTTTATGCATAGCTAAAAGAAAGCAGTAAAGGTGCTAGTAATGCTTATGCATGCATGAATTACCCTAACTTATGCTAAGTCCTAGCCTAATTTAAGTCAATTAAGAACTATGATTGTTGCGCAATCATACCCCCATGCCTAAATCTTGCTAGTCCTTAGTAAATGCAGGACTAAGTTATTTACAGCAAGGGTCCCTGAGGGATTGATTACTATCAAGGGTATGACTAAAGATTTTTTCCTTTTTGTTTTCATCCTATGTTCTAGAAATCCAGACAATCATGAAAGTGCAGCTATATAGCTTTTGCAACAGATTCAAGTGAAAAATTGATTCACCTCTAAAGCCTGTACTTGACCCCTGGTAAAAATTCTAGCAGGATAGGCGGACTTCTTCCCTCGAGGTATTCAAGATATTTTATGAATTCAACCCAGCTTTAAGCTTAGGTAGAGAATCTTAGAGGGAAAAGATTATATATTTGGTGGCTCACTCTCACTTGGTGCTACATAGAGACTAGTACTTCAGAATCTAGATTCCTGGATTATTAAGTAACTCAACTCAGCGAAAGACGACAAAAACTATGCTCTCTTCTAGTTCCTTTGTATTCATTCTCCCTTTTTCTTTTTCTTTTTTCTTTTCTTTTCTTTCTTTTTCTTAGAGCTCACAATTTCACCAAATTCACACATATGACCTGTATTTGGTGGTCTCACTTGGCATTAACACTTTAATTGAGTTTCCATAACCCTAACACTATGCCGAAATTCCTCAGCCAGTATTCGGGTGGTTAGAAACACAGAAAAATAGATTAAAACCTTATTTGGTGGTATTGCCTCAATGCAATTGAAATAAACACTAAATATTCACTCGTTTTTTCTTTGCTTTTTCTTCTCTTTTTTTTCAATTTTTCTTTCTTTTCATTCTTTTCTTTTTTTCACTTTTTTTTCTTTCAACACAACACAACTAGCACATATCCATGAACTTTATTAAGGAGGCATTATTAGGGATTAGTGGTACTCAAGAGACATTGGGTGGCTTGTTTGGTGGAAGTACCTACTCACGGCACCGGGAGAGATAGATAGGATGGTGTATTTCTGACCTTGACATCAATACCCTCCTTCAGCTGAGAATTCCGTAAAGAATGGTCGTAACCATCCACCTTAGCCGTAGTTTTATGAAAACTCACTCTCCGCGTATTTTCCTTATTTGGTGACTCTTACTATTTCGCACAAAAATGTATATGCAAGAACTGAGAGCGGAAACTAAGCCTAATCTCTGAGTATCATCACCTAATTATCTAGGATTCTGAATTCCTTGCACTAATCTTAGAGTACCAGTACTCTCTATTCTCATCTCACACTATTTGGTGGATTTTTGAAAGAAAATATGCCTAGCTCCCAAAATACTGTCCAAGGGTTTAGGAAAGGAAGCACTACTTCTCGACAGACTAAAGACGTTTATCAGCCTTCACCATGAATCCATTGCAAATTGTACTTGTGTGTGAAAAGTTGTACTATATTCTAGATTATAGGAATCAACTAGAGGATAAAATCCCTAATGCATTCTCTTGATAAAAATTTTATTCATGGATGCACTATGTATATATGCTATAAACAAGTAACCTCGTATAATTTGTACTTCGTAAAATTTTCGTATCGGGTTACATTCAGCTTGATCCGAAATTTAGAACAAAAGGGTGAGCGGGTGAGTCGGAAGTGGCTGTTGCAGATGATTTTTAGCTCCAATGCGAACATTGGAGGTGGAGTCGGTTGTTCTTTTATTTAGGATCCTAAAGTACATTTGACATGCAGCTCTGGGGTTTTCCTAAATGTTGGCATAAAAATTTTCAGTTTTGTAGTATCTACCCACCCATGCCTAAGTTCTTGCATGTTCTCATGCATGAATATAAAAGAACATAAGTATAGCTGGGAGTAAATGGGCAGAAATCACCTAGAATTGCTCCTAAAATTTTCACTTTTGTAATATGCAAAAGAAATATGCTTAAAAGAAAAATATGCTATGTATAAAAATGGTTATGTATAGATGATGGTAGAATGTGGGGTAGATGCTGAGTTTAACGCCTCCAGCTGGGCGAAAACTCAATCACACGTCCTCAATAAGATGAATGATCTAGTCAGCTGGAGGAGGTTCGTAGGCCAAAAATGGCTTGAGGCGCTGGACATTTACCGTAGATATATGCCCAGATTTTGGGTCCCTAATCTAGACCGCCCCATTAAGATATGGGTGAATCACAACATATGGGCCAATTCACTTGGACTTGAGCTTCCCTAAAAAAAGTTTCAATCGCGAATCAAACAACCAGACTTGCTGGTTGGGCGTGAATGCTTTCCTCCAGATGTGGTGGTCATGAAAGGCCTTGGTCTTGTCCTTGTATATCAATGCGTTCTCATAGGCCTCCCACCGGATCTCTTCTAATTCGCTGAGCTGGAGTTTTCATTCTTGACCTCCTAAATCGAAGTCAAGGTTACATTTTCGCACCACCCAAAAGGCACGGTGTTCCAAACAGGAAGGTGACAGGCCTTGCCATATACCATACGATATGGTGACATTCCGAGTGGGGCCTTGTACGTGGTCCGATATGTCCAGAGTGCATCAACTAATTTATTAGACCAGACCTGGTCTAACCGTCTTCTGGAGAATCAGCTTGATCTAACGATTAGACACTTCAGCCTGCCCATTGGTCTACGGGTGATACGAGGTGACTATACAGTGATGTACCCCGTATTTCTTTAATAATGACCTAAAGTGGGCGTGGATGAAGTGGCTTCCCCCGTCACTTATCAGAGTGTGGGGTATTCCGAATCTCGCGAAGATGTGTTGCCGTACAAAAGAAATGATGGCCTTATGATCAGCCCGTCTCGCCAGGATGGCCTCGACCCACTTTGAGACATAATCAAAGGCTAGTAATATGTACTCAAAGCCATGCGAGTTCGAAAAAGGGCCCATAAAATCGATGCCACAAACGTCGAACACTTCTACAACCATGATGGGCTAGAGTGGCATCATGTCTCTCCTGGTCATAGAACCGACCGGCTGGCATCGTTTGCAGTGTTGGGCATATTCGTGTGCATCTTTGAAAATAGTTGTCCAGAAAAATCCCGACTACAAAATTTTTGCAGCAGTTTTCCGTCCCGAGAAATGACCACCATAAGCATCATTGTGGCAAAAAGATAACACACTGGGGATCTCAGAATCTGGGATGCATCTTCGAATAATCTAATCCGCTCCAATGCGAAAGAGCAGTGGGTCATCCCAGAGGTAGAATTTAGCCTCCGCAGTAAATTTGAGTTTCTGGTCCTTGGATAGGTTCGCGGGAATCTTGCCTACGGCAAGATAGTTCGCAATATCAGCATACCAAGGGAACTCAACAGAGTGAACTGCCAAAAGGGAATCTTCCGGAAATTGGTTGTGGATAGACAGGGAATAAGGAATGTGGGCTGGGTCCAGTCTGGATAGGTGATCCACCACAACATTCTGCTTTCCGGCTTTGTCGCGAACTTCAATATCAAATTCTTGCAATAGAAGGATCCATCTAATGAGCCAGGGTTTGGCATCCTTCTTTGCCAACAGATGCCGGAGGGAAGAGTGGTCAGTGAAGATGAACTTTAGACCCTAATAAATAAGATCTAAATTTCTCCAACCCAAATACTATTGCTAGTAGTTCTTTTTCGGTGACAGTATAATTGTGCTAAGTCTCATTCGGTGTCTTGCTAGCAGAGTATATGACAAAAGGTTGTTTTTCCCCACGCTAGCCTAAAACAGCACCAATGGAAAAATCAGAAGCGTCACACATCATCTCGAAATCAAGTGACCAATCGAGTGGTTGGAGAATCAGGGAATCAGAGACAGCACTTCGTAAAGTCTCGAAGGCGCTGAGACACTAAGTGTCGAATTCAAATGAGGCATCGGCAACAAGGAGATTCGTCAAAGGTCGTGTAATTTTTGGGAAATCACGTATAAATCTCCGATAGAAGTCAACGTAACCCAAGAATGATCTGATCTACTTGACCGAGCTAGGTGGCAGTAAGTGGGAAATAATCTCAAATTCAGCTTCATTGACCTCGAGTCCATTTTTAGAGATCCTGTGCCCTAGTACTATGCCATCCCTCACCATGAAATGGCTTTTCTCCCAGGATAGTACTAAGTTTTCCTCAATACACCGTTTCAGGATTTTGGTGAGGTTATCAAGACAAGATGCGAAATCATCTCTGAAAATGAAGTCATCCATGAACACCTCCACGTAGTCCCCAATCATGTCAAAGAAGATGGCCATCATACAATGCTGAAATGTTGCTGGTGCGTTGCAGAGGCCAAAGGGCATCCGCTTGAAAGCAAATGTTCCAAAGGGGCATGTTAATGTGGTCTTGTCTTGATCTTCCAAGTTAATCGCTACTTGATTATACCCGGAGTATCCATCCAGAAAGCAAAAGAAACTACATCCGGCTAACCGTTCCAAGATCTGATCAATGAAAGGCAAAGGAAAGTGATTCTTCTGGGTAACCATGTTCAGTTTCCTATAGTCGATGTAGATCCGCCATGATGTCGCAGTGCTGGTCGGGATGCATTTGCCTTTATTATTATTCACTACGATGAGTCCTACTTTCTTGGGCACTATCTGGATCGGACTCACCCATTGGCTGTCAGAGATTGGGTATACAATACTTGCATCCAACCATTTGATGATCTCTTTCATAACAACCTCTAGCATATTCGGGTTTAGCCTTCTTTGAGGTTGTCTCGAAGGTTTCACCCTCTCATCCATGTAAATGTGATGAGTGCAATACGAGGGGCGAATACCATGGAGATCAGCAATGCTCCACCCTAAAGTAGCCCTATGGTCTTGTAGAGTAGAAATCAATTGATGCTCCTATTCTTGGGTTACGTGGGCATTAATAATGATCGGGTATGTCTCACTTTCGCCCAAGAACACATACTTAAGTGAGTCAGGTAAGGGCTTCAATTCAATCACGGGTGGGTTAGAGTCAGAAATGGGAATAGGAGGAGCAAACTGATGATCTGTATGCATGTGAATTCCTGCTGATTCGATACCTGTGAGATAATCAGTTGTGACTACGTTAACGGGAAACCTATTAGCTATAGTCATGTCTTCTTGTAACAACAAGGGTGATCCAGTAGTGTACGGATCAGGATAGCTAGATTCAAGGGTGCTGTGGTCAGAAACACACCCTAAATAGTTAGATCCTCGGGGAGATATGTGCAGTGCAGTAGTCTCAATCCCTTGTGGATCGAGGTCCAAGAACCCTGATAGTGCAGACGGATGGGACATTGGGTCGTCACAAAGGAGCCCAATGTTACCACAGTATGCCGAATCTTCGTCTTCACCATCCTCCTCTATGCGATCATAGTCAAAATTCTTTGCTACCCTGAATATTTCAAGTCAAAGTCGCTCATTACCTAGGGCTATCTCCATACACCTGGATGCACAATCAATGTTTGCTCGAGCTGTCACTAGAAATGGGCGACCCAAAATGATTAGTGCATCTCAGAGATTAGGAGGAACCTCCATATCGAGAATGAAAAAATCTACGAGAAAGCACAATCCGCAGACTTTTACGATCACGTTCTCAACCACCCCCTCGGTGTTTTTACTGATCTATCAACCAATTGAATCGTGACCGACATAGGCTTTAACTCCCCAAATCGAAATCGATCAAATACGGCAGTGGGAGTTAGGTTTATGGATGAACCCAGATCTAGAAGGGCTCAATCAAATGGAGAATCCTGCAAGAAGCAGGATATGAGTGGGGTACCAGGGTCTTTCTTTTTCTGCGGCATGTCAGCTAGAATCACGGCGCTAGCTTCTTTTGACAGTACCGCCTGTCGTCCAATTCTAGGTTGTCTCTTTGGGGCAATAGTCCTTGAAGAACCTAGCGACAGCGGGGATGTGATCAATTGCCTCGAGGAGGGGGACTTGAATATGTACTTCCTTAAACATTGACTTCAGGTCCTCAAAATTCCACGTGTCCTTCCACACTACATTTCATGTCAGAGCCTCAGGAAAAGGTACGAGAATCTCAGGGTCAAGTGGCCTCTTACCCTTATCTATCGTAGGTGGCTCCTAAGATGAAGGAGTCGAACCCGCCTGTGGTGAAGGGTGAGAAAAATCAGGACCTGCCTGCCTATGTGGTGGGTCGAATGTCTTCCTTCCACTCCTCAATGAGACAGCATTTGCATCGGCTTGCTGTCCATGAGGTGGTGGGGGAGCAGAAGGTGCAGAGTATGCGGGGCTCTGCAAAGGCGACTGGCCTTGAGCATAACCAGGTGGTGCAGGAGGCACCTGTAATATGGCGTGTGCCTGTCCCTATGGTGCCTGAAACCTAGGTGGGGCACCTTGGTTCTACACATACCGAGGGTTCGAGACAAGTTGGGAAGGCAAGGCTCCCTGAGTCCTATGCTCCTGCAACAGCTGGTTTTGCGTGTTCTGTATAGTCTGTATCTGGTCAGCCATCGCCTTCATTATCTGCAAGCTATCCTGCATAGACTTCCTCATCAATTCTTGCAGCTCCTCTTTCAGTGCCTCCAGAGGGTTAGCCCACTTTGGAGGGTGATTGGCAGCTTGGTACAGTGGCTAGCATAAAGAACGGGGTTATTGCTGCTGAGACGGGAATGGCTACTGCCTAGGGTATGTGTTTTGCGCATCCCCATATTGCTTGGTCTGGTAGTGTGGATCTTGATGTGGTCTCTGTGAGTTACCAGACCAGGAGAAGTTCGGATGCTGGCGCCAACCAGGGTTATACGTCTCTGAATATGGGTTATTACGCCTGTATCCTTGAATAGCACTGACGTCGTCGTAGGCCGAAGACGTCTGAGACATATATCCATCAAGGGGATATGTATTATAATCAGAGGGTGGTGCGTAACCCTGGTCATATGGTGCCAAATCGGGATTGTTTACGGGATCCTGATATGCAAGATCTCGTAAATAAGGAGAAGATGCATCCCGAGTGAGTAGATTAACTCGAGCAGGGGGAGCTCGGGGTGCATAGGAGGGTCTTGGAGCATCAGAGTTTGAGTCAGATTGACCCTGATTAATTGGTCAATCTTTTTCTTGATCAGGTTTATTCTATCCAGCTGCTTGACGATGATATCCATGTCGGCTTCAATAGACTCAGTGTGAGCCTCATGGACACCAACCCGCTGCTGACCAGGCCGCTGGAATTGGTTCATGGACGCGACATTCATCGAGTTCTCTGCCAAAGATTTAAACAACTCAAATGCGTTGTTCTCATCTTTCGCAAGGAAATTCCTGCCACTAGATGCATCGGCCAGATACCGATGTGTATCATCCAGCCCATGGTAAAAGATCTAAGCTTGGTGCCATATGGGTATACCATGGTGTGGGCATTTCCGAAGAAGGTCGTGAAATCGGTCCCAGGCGTCATGCAACTTCTCCCCAGCTCCTTGGGAGAAAGTCGTGATCGCACGCCTTATCGCATTCGTTCGGCCGATCAGGAAGAACTTTTGCAGGAATTCATGTCATAATTCCGACCAGGTTCCAATTAGCTTCCCAATGGTCTTGAACCAGTATGCTGCTTTGTCCCTCAGAGAAAATGGGAAAAGCTTCATCAGAACAATCCCAAGATCAACATTCCTGGGTCGAATTGTTTCTGCGAGTCGACTCAGGTCCTCTAAGTGCTGGAATGAATCTTCGCATGCGTTTCCATAAAAATGACTGCTGATCAAACCAATCACATTGGGCTTGAGCTCAAACGCGTCTCCACTTACGAGAATCCGAACTAAGGGTGTGACGATCGGTGCGACTGGATCATAGAAATCCCGAAGTTATTCTCCTCGTGGTGGATGCTACATTCTATCAAGCATCGTCAAGATACAATCCATGCTCTGCTGATGCCGCTCCTCAGATTTAATAACCCGGGCCTCCAGACGAGCCATCGGGTCTAGATTACCAGCATCCTGACCCAGTCTAGGCCCAGGTCCAGGATTAGCCATTGTGGCTAAGGGGGTAAGGGGGTAGAAGAAGTGGGGGGAGAAGATGGTCCTGGCGAGGTGACTCGCCTCCTTGGGAGTGACTCCCAGGGTCCAATTAGTTAAGGTCTAAGTGACCTCCTTCCTTACATACACCACCCAACCCCTGGGTTGGTGTAGCCAAGCCAAACAAGGCTAAGGCCATGTCAATCAGATGGTCCTTATGATCGGGTGACCAGATTTTTTGTTTTATGTTCGAATTCCTAAAGAAAAATTCATCGTACAACCGACTGAAAGTGATTCCTACCACTCAAGCTAACCCAGCCAGTCTGGTTACGAGGGGACTAAGGGGAAAGTTCTTCCTTCAACTTACGCCTCCAATTCCATTGACCCCCGAGCCGCGGTCGTTTGACACTACCCCGCAAACTTAGTCACCAGGTTTGGCAAGAGAGGTTGAAAACACACAGTAGTATGACAACGAATTCAGGTTGATTTCGTGTTTTAAAATTAATTTGAGCCCATTTTTCTTCAATTGGGGGTTGTGGTGAGTGGCTCACAAGGTGACCAAGCTCACCGACTAAACACTAAACTTGACTAAGTCTAGGCCAGCCTAAATGTGGTCTCCAGAGTGTAACCCTAAAGATGTAACCTAGGGTTCATGCAATTCTAAGGTTTCTTTTTGTTCTTTCTTCTCCAGCAGACCAATGAAATTAAGATCAATTCTCCGATAAAAATTGGAATCAGAATAAGTTAAAATTTTGAGAGCAGATTCCTTTTTCAATTATCTTTCTAGAGAATATTTTTTTTTAATTTTTACTATTTCAATCGAATTTCTATAGATTTTTAAATCTCAGAAAGTCAGAATTGAAATTTTGACCCTTGGTCGGTTCTTCAAGTTGAAACAGTACCAAATGACTTTCAAAAGTTCGAAAAAATATGGAAATTAAAGCTAATGAGATCCTCTTTCAAACCCCAACATTTTTAGTCAAAACAGATTCGCGGATCACAAGGAATTGCTTTCTGAATTTTGAAAATTCTCAAATATGGGTCAATCTGACCCCCTTGCATTTCGTGAATTTTTAAAATTTTTTTACTTGGAATTTTTTCAAATGAATACTGTCGTTTGAAAGATGGTTTAAAAATAAAAATCTAACCTAAATTTTAGAATTTTTCGCTTATTAATTTTTCGGCAGTTGAATTTTTAAAACAGACTTTGAAGTCTAGCCGAAAATCAGAGGGTGGTGAAAAAGCTTTTAAAAGGGTGTTTGAATTTGAAATTCAAACTTTCCACCAAAATAAATTTTTTCCTTTTGCAAAAATTTTGAAATATTTTTTTTCAAGAAAGATTTTTTTTTCAAAGGATTTTCAATTTTTTTTTTTTCAAAACTAACCTAGAATTCAAAAAGAACCCTAATCTAACTACCTAGATTTTTTTTCTTTGATTTTTTTTTCTTTGTCACGAAAATAAATAGGCTAATTTTTTTCTTTTTTTTTTCAAATAAAATTGCTAGAAGGAAATCTAACCTAGGGTTCAAAAAAAACCTAGACTAAGGAAGATATGATGTGCACCTGAAATTTTTTTCCGCGCTCGTGTGCGCAGATCCCGTTTTTCATGTTTTCCTGCACATCAAAAATACAAGCAGAGGAAGAATTGTCCGTGATAGCTCAAAAGATCTAAATCAAAAATGACGTTGCCTCCCTAGCAACGGCAACATTTGACATACCCATTTTCACACGTTTTGAAATCGTCGAAAATCGTAGTATAGTCGCACTAAAACGCTCGTCAAAAATGATTTGTAAGAATAATGAGACTTGAGTCCTAGTCCTTCATCTCTGAGAGGCGTTTATGCAAATTTGAAATCGATCTTTTTCACTCTACTTAAAATTGCACGTCGGTTCCTAATCGTCGGATCAATGTTTTGCCACTTTCATTTTGAACCCTAATTATGTGCGCATGTGTTAGATAGATGACAAATGTGAAAGTATGAGTTTCAATATGCACGATTCTAGTTATGTGGTGGTTGTTTACGGAAAATGCACTAATAGTTACATCCTCAATATTTTCAGGTATCGACATGCTGGTTACAATAGATAATAATTAAAAGCAGGCAACTTTAATCACACAAAATATATTGCAATAAGCTCATGGTGATTCTCAACATAGAGATATATATATATAGAAAAAAATCTTTTATTGATTCATCAGGGTGTTTGCAACATGGAACTAGTGGAAAGCTTATAGAGAAAAGCTTGAAAACATAAATCTAGCTAAGAGAAAACGATCGCATACATGAATCTATGAGTGGATTTTGCATGCATCATTGGGGGAGAATAAAGAGCTACACTACTAAGCAGTAATAAAAGCATGTAAACTATAAAGAACTAAGCTACTAATCTAGCAAAAATAAGACCATTCGAAGGTGGGCTCCGATGGCCTTTGAGTTGGTTGAGAGGAGGGGCGGCCAATGGTGCTTAGGCCTGCCCTTGGAGAGAGGTTGAGGAGGTGATCCAACATCTGGGTGTGGAGATGGTGGTGGCCATGGTGATGCTACTCGTGGAGATGGAGTGGAGGTGGATGTATCTAAACTAGATGGAAGCCAAGAGTGAATTGGTGCAAATGGCCACCCCTTAGGTCTTTTTATAGACATAAGAGAAGCTCTCTAGAGAAGTGTGGAACTCTCTAGAGAGAGCTCCAAGAGTGGCTGGCCAAAGAGAGAGAGAGGTGGTTTTTAGATCCACCATTTGTGGATCTCTAATTTGAATGGCTCTTGGTTGCTAATTTTGGCAACCAAGGGTAGCACCACCTTTGGAAGAACCTAGAACACTCTAGGTGGTGTGGGAGTGCGTGAATGGGTGTGTGTGTGTGTGTGTGTGGCCGTGCCCTATGTGTCTAATTGATCTAGGTTAGGTCCTCAGGGGGTTTAGGTTGGTGTTGGTCTTAAATTAGGGTTGCAAACCCTAATTGCTAAGGGGGAAATGTAATTAAACTTAACACAAGTTTAATTGAATGAGTGTGAACCTAATTGAGAGTGAAATAACTCAATTAGGTTGGGCTTAGGCCAATTGGACTTTCATTGAGTCCAATTAGACTTGTATGGGTTGAGATCTGAGCTCAGTTGGACCCTATGAGTCCAATTGGCTAGGGAATGGTAATTGACTATGATCTAAGTCAATTAGGTTTAGTGAGGACCTAATTAGGTCGTTAAGGAGGTCTAGAGGTGATGTACTAGGGTTAGGGTACCTTAATTTAGGTTCTTAGGGGGTTAGAATTGGGTTTAGGGAGCTAAAGATCCAAGATCAAGGCTTGAATCTCAAAACAGGAATCGGAAAGTAGCTCCAGACGTCTAATAATAGTGTCAGGCATCTTATGGTGAAAAATCAGAAGTCCAGACTTGTTGTCTGAACGTCCAATCAGAGTTAGGAGGTATTCTAGGTTTTGTCTTGGCTATTCTACAGAAATTGGACGTCTGACCAAGTGTCTGGACGTCCAATAACACTGCAAAAGTGGGTTTAAGGTGCGCGGGAATTGGCTAAGGGTCTGGATGTCCTATAACTTATCTGGACGTCCAGATAGAGGCTAGAATTAGGGTTTTAAGGTTTCCTAGGGTGTGGTGACCTAATCTAAGGGTGGCTAAGGCTTGGGGAAGCTTCTAGGCTATCCTATGTCCAGGATGGTCCTAAGTTCTTCATAATTTACTGCTTTATTCCTACTTAAATAGAATAGCATACCTCAACCCCTTACATTATTGTCTACTACATCTTATTCTCGGTCTTCTGCTCCAGCTCTGCTGCAACACTAGTTATTCTTTATTCTTCAGATCCAGGTTTAGATCCAGCTTCTGATCTAGCTTATGATCATCTTATTACCTGTAATTGACATAATGCACCTAATCAGTACATTATTGCATTATTTTATGCATAGCTAAAAGAAAGCAATAAAGGTGCTAGTAATGCTTCTGCATGCATGAATTACCCTAACTTATGCTAAGTCCTAGCCTAATTTAGGTTAATTAAGACCTATGATTGCTGTGCAACCACATCCCCAGACGAATGGACAGGCCATGATCTCCAATCGAGTGATCAAGAATATTCTTCAGTAGACGGTTAGGCCTGATCGTAAAGACTGGACTCAAAAGCTTGGGGACTCTCTTTGGGCCTCCCGTAAGGCATACAAAATGCCTATCCACATGTCACCATTTCGTCTGGTGTATGAAAAGGCATGCCATTTACCCATAGAAATTGAACATAGGACATTCTAGGCAATCAAGCAGTGCAATATGGATTTAAGTTTAGCCGAAAAGACCAGGAAACTCCAACTATCTAAGTTGGAGGAGCTTAGAAATGACGCGTACAAGAATGGCAAGATCTACAAGGCTTGGACCAAAGCTCTTCATGACCAATTGATATCCCGCAAGAGCTTTGAGCCGAATCGAAAGGTCTAGCTCTTCGATTCTCGACTTAAGCTCTTTCCCAGTAAACTTAAGTCAAGATGGAACGACCCGTTCATCATCAATCAGATTTTTCCAAATGGGGCTATTCAGATTTCTGACCCAAAGACAAGTAATTCATTCAAAGTCAACGGTCAACGTCTACAGCCTTTTATTGACCATATTGTTCCAAAACCCGTCTCAGACACGGTTGCCCACATCATGTTATGATCTCTTTGGCTGGACTTCGCCTAGCTGATGGCATTAAACTCAGCAATTGTACAGTCTAACTCAGAGTTGACCCGAGCATCATATTTAGGTGATATCTTTTACATTCTACCTTCCTTTTATGTCTTTTATTCTCAATCTAGATATTGCATCAGCTAAGCATGGGGGGTGGATTCATTTCTGAATCAATTTGTCAGCTCTGTGGAATTCTTGTAAATTCTACTTGTTTTCTTATATATATAAAAAAAAATTGAATTAGGAAGAAATACTTGGGCATTAGAACTTTTCAATCTTAGGAAATATTACAATAGGATCTGAACACTAAAACCCTTCAGGTCGTTGGGCTTAATCAGCCCAGCTATCCACTAAAATGTGGATTTGTGTATCGAGTCCTCGCCATCCTGAATTCTATTTTAATTTTATTAAATAAGTTTGGGTGATAAGTACATGACTTATCAACCCGCCCTTTGATTTAAGGGAACTTTAAGTCTAAAGCATCTAGACACTATTCATCACTGACTCATTGTTCGATGGTTTTAATGGAAATTGGGTAGCTAATAAACCTTCTTGGGTGGTATGGCTGGCAAATTATCGTGGGTAACAACCCATAGGTAGGTTGTCCAGAGCCCAGCCACTGGACCACTTTGGTTCTACTGTCTTTAGGTAAATCTTAGACCAGGGAAGCCACCAACTTTAAAAAAAAAAAAGGAAAGTCCAAAAAGAAAAAAAAAAGAGAGAAGAAAAAAAAAGGGAAAAAAAAATAAAAGAAATAAGTCACACTTCACCGCACGAGTATAACTAGCAAGTTATCATGGGTAACAGCCCATTGGTAGGTTATCCAGAACCCAGCTCAAGAAATGCACGTCAAATTCCTAAAACACATAGGAAGAAGCGGAGAAGTAGAATAAGCTGAGAGATATACACTAGATTCGCCCTTGTGTTGACCCCATAAAAAGAAAAGTAGGGAGAAAGCTACCAGTCATATAGATACACCTTTAGGCAGAATTCTTTTTAAGGTCACCTAGGGGTGTAGAAACCCAAAGTCCGTTCTGATTGCCGATCAACGAGTCTATCACTTTCACAAAAAGATGCTTAGAACTTAGGGTTCTCATCAAGTCTTGGGTGGGTTGAGTGGCTGTAAAAAGCCACTCTGTAACCCTAAACTTAAAAATCCAAAAAAATTAGAAAAGAAGAAAAAAAGAGAAAAAAGAGATCTTTCTTTGAATAAGGTGAGGGCTTGAGGTGGTCTACATTTTGGCAGATACCCGGACGTTATTGTGTCTTTGAAAGTTCAAGTCCTAAGTAAAAATTTCTTAATGTTGAAAATGATTTGTGCCCGAGTAATCCAACCTAATTCTTTTATAAATAGCATGTAGTATTTTCTAGGGACTAGCAAAAGATAGGCATGGGGGTGTGATGTGCATACATCTAAATAGCCAAAAATGTCTATTAATGCATGTTCTTAGTGTCATATTAGCATCATACATTGTAAATATTGCATAACATGCATAATCATGCATTTAGGTTAAGTTGTATAAATTGTATAATAATCATCTCCTTTTATGGTCAGGGAAAGGCCAATTTTTAATCAGGACCTCAGAACGAAAATCCAACTATACGGATCTAATCAGGGCGACGATTGGAGTTCAACGACTCCAAGATCGCCCTGATCAGACATCTATAGCACTAGATAGAGACCGAGGAACCCTAAAGATCAAGGGCCAAGATGGTACCAATCCGTACTTCAGATGACAAATCAAACTGCACGGATGGGTTCAGATTGATGATTGCAGCCTAACGACGTGAAAATCAGCTCAATCTGACATTCGTGGCACCATTTACAACACGTAGAAAATGGATGGCCAAGATGGCACCATGTGGCGCCATCCCAGCCTCCCAATCGACCCTCAGGACCGCCACTGCATCTCCAAAGGACTTCCAACATACCATCTGGGCCGTTGGATCTTGATCGAACAGCAGCGAGCACGCGCGCCTGAAATCAAAACCCCGACAAAGTAAGCGCCGCAGCACAGTAGTCAAGTGCGTTGCGCAAGCACGCGACGTACGTTAGACTCGCCATCCACAGGGGGCGTGGATCAACCAATAGCGCGCACGGGCGATCTGTCGCACAACGTGCATGCCCGATCGCATGTGGGAGCACAGTGAAGGCGTAGACGAAGGCGCGCGAGGAGAAATCTAAGCTATCAGATCTCACGATTGGACGACTAAGATTTGAAAGACGTGATCAGACCTTGAAATGGCAAATTTCAAGCTATCAGATCAATGCGATGATGCAGCCATGATCAGACCTTTAGTGACGAATAAATCCGTCACTAAAGACCTGATATTAATGTTTTAAGCTTGAAATGACAAATTTGCCCTCGATTCCTACAACTATAAAAGGAGACCCGACCTCCACTTCTTCATCTCTTCCTTCACTTCTCTACCTCTCCCAAGCTCAAGAAAAGCTTATCCCACACCCGGGTTGCTATTCTAGAGCCAAAATCCAATTTTCCCGTCCTCGTTTAGGAAGTGGATCCTGTGACGACGACAACGTGCTACCTCATTCCCATTTCTTCCTGCTTCGTCCTCCTTCCCGTTCCATCCTTCGTCTTCCAGGCATCGCTCCATCCAACTCGTCCTCCAAGCATTCGTCGAGGAGGATAACATCTCTCTCCCTTCTTTTTAGTCGCTTTCTAGAATAGAATTTTATACTTTCTAGTTGTAATCATTTCTCGCTTTGTAGTTGGAGAAACATTCTGATTATATTATGTGATTGTTCACTTTCTCTCTATCTATCTATCTATCTCTCTCTTATTGTTTATATCAATTCCATTGTAATTATTTCATTTTCAAACAAAAACACAAAAAAATATAAATCACATATTTTAGATTGACGTAACCTCCCTATGGTCGACCCGAAATTCTTAGAATTTCGGTATAAATTTATTGTTGACAAATTTCTTCGCAATTCGAACTACAACGATGGGTTTTTCGAAACCAACTTCGATCGCGTAGTTTTCCACGTTCAACACCCTCATGCGTGGGCACGGGCGAGGAGTGTGTGGGCATGTGAGAGGGGACCTCACCTTGTGTGTTGAGGCAGTAAGATGAAGGAGAAAAAGCATTATAAACGCATTTCAAATTTAGTGTTTCACGATGTGGGACTAAGTTGTCGCCTTCTTCCTTGGGGCCTTCGCATGTTGCAGCTAAAGGAGTTTAAGTCGAATTAAAGCAACTTTTGGGCTTTATTCTTCAATTAGAGCTGCAAGTGGGTTCTCCAAATGAAGCCGCAACTGCTCAAAGTGGTAGCACGACTGTTGATGGTCGAATGGCGACGAATGGTGCCGGAGAAGACGATGGCGGCAGCGGAGCTCCAGTGAAGATATAAAGAAAGAAAATGGCCTCTTGACCCAAATTAAAATGCTCAAGACCTTCATCGGAGCTTGTGGAGTGTGGTACCGGTGTGTATTTGATGAATTAGTGTGTGAGGCGACTGACCGAACTCGATGAAGGTGCCGGCGAGGTGTGGTGTTTGGTCGAGGGTTGGAGTGGTTGAAAGCCCAAATAAGTAGAGGGCTTTTGGTCCGTGAGGTGGGGCGGAGGTTGTGGAGGTGTTGTGGAGTGGTTTGGTGGCGTGTGGCGCAGACACGAGCATGCCTTAGCTCGTGCCGAAGGTGTGGAAGACGATGGTGGAATAGCAACGATAGTGGCTAAAATTAGAGTCTAGGGGTGTAGAAAGTGGCTAGAGAGGAGGAGAGAGAGAAAGGGATGAGTATCTGGAGGAGTGGAGGCGGGGAGCATCCGACGTTGGCTGGCCAAATGCGAGGAAGTCAACAAAGTTCGATAATGGAATCGACGAGCAAGAAGAGGTGGAAAGCACTCTAGCTTTGGTTAGCAAGGAGCGTGAAGAAGAGAAGTAGTTGGGCCTTCCAAGTTGGTGGTTGGTTGGCTAGAAGAGGGAAGCAGAGGAGCTCACCGGTGCCGAAGAATATGGTGGCCAGAGAAGGAGGAAGAAGAGGAATTCCAGTTAATTCTTGGCTGAGGAATGCGTGAGGTGAGAGAGCTTATAAAGAGGTAGAATTGCCCTTAAATGCGAAGATTTCACGAATCTTCTTCGCAATTTTGACAAGTTTTGAGCTCGCTAATTTCAAGCACGTCAGAGGCAATTTCAGCCATGATTGAACTCATGAGGATGCTAAATAGATTCGGGATGATCTAATGATCAGTCTTGCCAAATTTGGCGAGATTTGGTGAAGCTTTTCTCCTCCAATTCCATGATTGAAAGTCAGTGTAGTGGGTTTGAACGTTTTGTTCATACGCCAATGGCAATAGGGACCTTTTGGTAATAAAGACAAGAAAGTTAGGGGCTTTTTGGTAAGGAACATGAAACCTAGGGGTATGGATGTGAGAAATAGAGTTTTTAGGGCCCAAAATGCAAACAAGGTCAAGATGGACTCTGATTGGACCCAATTTTTGGTGTTAACTTAATTTGGACCCAAGGAATCTAATGGTGAACTTGGATTTGAATTTTGAACACGTTTGACTAGGTAAATTGCACAGGATCCCAAACTAGGGTAAATTCCCGCCTGAAACTCTATTTTTGGTCAAAAAGGGTTCAGATGGTCAAAATAAAGGTACCAAACCTCTTACAATGTTTTTCAATAAATTTTAGGAGGTTCATATTGCATTTATCTCAATCAAAACCCTTTCATTTTAAGTGCGACTGATAATTAGGGCTTTTAATGATACTTTAATCCCCGAAATGTGTGAAACCCTGATTCAGTCAATGTGAGCCCACTTTTTAGTATTTTATGTTCATTTGACCTTGAATTCACCCCTGATCAACCCCTTGGTTAATCTACATTAATGATGGAATGGTAAAACAACATAATTAACCCTGTTTTTCTGACTTCTCCTCAAAACAGTTTAGTGTGGAAATATGTCCCTCAGATGATCATTTAGGAGCATTTATCATTTGAATCTGACTAATTTTGGCTAGTTAGGACTAATGATGGTGTGACCATTAGAAATGTTCATGCATCTTTTGCTTTTACCATACATAAGAAAATAACATAAAGAGAGAGGGATAACCAGCTGTTAGGGAGAGCATCGCAGAGAAATAGAGAGAAAGAGGGGTGAGAGAGAAAAACAACCAAATAACATAAAATAATCAAATATAAAGGTTGGTAATGGCATTCCAATGTAATTATTAATGCTCCTTGCACTGTAGAGAAATAGGGGTTTTGCTTACAGCCTTTGCTCGCGATAGAGACGGGTTCAACGGAAGCGAGGCTACTGCTAGAGATGCGTCGAAGGAGGGGCTTCGTGTAGATGGTAGTGATGCAACGAGAGATGGCCAGAGATGGTGGCCATGCGTGGAGGTGGCTAACGGAAGTGGGTTCGTAGGTTGCTGTGTGTGGTCGACGGCCGGCGATCATGGACCTCGAGGAAGATGTGGTGGAGAATGGGCGTGGCATTCATGAGGTCGACATCGGGGATGACATCTAACAATGGTGGTCGTGAGGGGCTACGGTGGTGAAGGTGTTGGGTTTGTTTCACCTATACAAGAGAAGACAAAGGAGAAAAGGAGGAAGGAGAAGGGGAAGGGGTGCAATTTTGGTGGAGAAGGTGAAGGTGGAAAAGGAGGAAGATGATGATGGTCGGGTGTAGTCAATGGTGATAATACTCACTGTCACTGAACACCACCGATACGGACGCAATGTTGAAAAGAGAAGGGGTACACTAGACACCGTGCATGTTGAGGTCCACAGTGTACGCTTGGTGCACAATGTGTGTCCTGTGCACGGTTGAGGTGGAAGAGGAGGAGCAGGTGAAGGCGTGAGGCACAGCGAGATTGCAGTCATGGGGGCTGTGCGAGAGGGTGGTTGATATGGGTGCATTGGTGTTAATGGGTTTTGTTGTGAAAATAAAGGGTGGTGACATTGGGTTCTCACCATGGGCGTGATGTGTAGGCAGAAAGGGAGAGTGGTGCTGGTTTTGGAAGTGCACGTGGTGAAGGTCAGGTCGTTGTGGTGGTGGTGCAAAGGTGATGCAAGAAGGAAGAATATTGCGATGTTGGTCGTGGGATGGAACAATGCCCGGGGGGTTGCAGTGAGGATGGTGGTGCTCGTGTTGTCACCACGAGTGCTTGTGGTGGAGTGGTGGCGGAGTAGGTGGCCCACAGTGCACACTTCTTACATGGTATAAGCTAGGTTCACGATGTAGGCTTTGGTTCACAGTGAAGGCCATGGGATGGAGGTCTCCCAAGGGGGAAAAGATAGATTCCTCCCCCTCCGCAGGTGGTTTCTTCTTTTAAAAACATCCTACAGTTGCAACTCTCTCTTTCGATCTATTTTCTTCTCCCGAAATCTCCACCTTCTCCAACAACAACTTGATGACAATACTGAGGTAGTGGCTTTGGAGGCGGTGCGTTGAGCCGGTGACTTTGGAAAATTTACGAGCGTGCACCTATTCATATCATAAAAAGATGTATTAATATGTGTCAAGTTGTAACAAAATATCTGTAATTAAGATAAACTAACACTTAGTTCTAAATAATTACAATCTCATGAGATGTGTTTCAAATATACTTAGGCTAATTAAATGTCCAATAAATTGGACTCATCAATTATGAAATGGAAGTAGTGGTTGAGGAATCTAAGATGATCCATTCATGCTCTGCTTTGACCACCATGGAATCAAATTTTATTGATTCAGATTCTGAATATGATAATGTGGTCGAAGATATTTTCAATCAATTAGGGTTTGACCTTTACCCTTCTGATTTTCTAGAGTTATCACCAAAACCTCCCACCCTAACTTCACATCACCCTCCCACCCTAACTTCTCCCACTCTTCATCATCTCACTGACTATTCCCTCATTCCTTTTCCGTTGGACCTACCATCTGATCCCCGAGTATGACCTTAATCCTAATGGTAACACCATCATTCACCTCATTTTGGCACCACCACTACACAACCCTTCACCCCACTAACACCACCAAAATCCACCTAAAAAATGGTGCCAACCACCCCATAACTATCCATGGTTGGGGCCAAAAATTTCCCTCCAAAAATCCCATCATCTCACCCTTACACCTACCCCCTCAATCCATCTCCACCATCCACCTCACCCTCCTTAGAAGCTCCCCTTGTTGGTGCCAACTAGTGGTGTCTCTCCACCACCAAGAGCCACCAACACCACCATAACCATCACCCTACATGACCTTCGGGTTGGCGCCAATTAACCCCAACCTTAGGATCGCTTAACCACCCACCAAACCTAATCCTAGCCCTACACATATACCCCATGCCAACCACCACCTTCCCTTCCTATAAAAACACCATTAACTACCCACATTTTCCCAATCCTTGGTTAGTACATGCCGAGTCGATTTTCTGCTTTCGATTAAGTTTCGCAAATGAAATAACGCGTTGTTCTAGTATGTAAGTGGTGGAAAAATCGATTAATCAACAATTAAAATAACCACTCAATTAGGAGCGGGTCGTATCCACAGGGAAGCAATGGCCTATTTAAGCTCGCCATGGTGAAAAACCAATGTTCGCTATTAATTTCATTAAGAAATCAAGCCAAAATCACATTTCAATCAAGATAAAAAGACTTTAACATGCTAATTTTGCAATTATGCAGAACAAGAGGAAGATGCTCATAAATGTGCCACAATAAAATATCCAATAAATTAAAAATCAACTTCCACAATGGCATTCACATGTAATTATTAATAGGGATGAAAACAGAGGATTAATTCTCTCACTTCGTCGCGCATGGAGGAGACCTCGACCGGAAGAGTGAATCTCACCTGAGGTCGAGTGGGTTGAGGGCTACTCGGCGGTGGTGGCAGCTTGGTGAACGGCGGCGAGGAGGAGACGGTAGTGAGTACGCTGGGCAACTCTTGCTGCTGTTGCTGGTAAGGGAACTCGCGAGCTGCTGGCCACAAGTGCTACTGGAGGCATGTAGCTGCTGAGGCACGTGGGCCGTGAAGTGACACGCACGGGTAGAGCTGCTACGCGCAGGGGGTGTAGCATGGAAGCGCAGGAGGCAAGGGGGCTGCTGCGCGCTGGAGGTGCGCTAGAGGAGGTCGGCGAGGGCGCTGAAGGGGTGGGCACATGGAGCTACTGGCGGGGCGCTGGAGGCAACACACGCGCGTGGAAGAGAAGGCGCGCCTGCTGGGTGCTAGCGGATGCTGCAGGGCGGTGTCCGAGCGATGGTTGCAACTACTACTACTACACGCTACAGGTGTGCTGGCCGGAGGCACACTGGCCGCACAAGTGCGTGGTGGGCTCGGCCTCATGGCAGGTGCTGCTGGTGTGGATGATGAGGGGTTTTGTTGAAGTGGAGGGGAAACAGAACAACAAGAAATAAAAAGAAGACAGAAGAAGATATGGGAGTTCAGACATCTGGGATCATTCCCAGACTTCTTAACTGGTGCGGCGACAAGGAACTGAAGGTGGTTGATGGCGGTGGTTGCTGGCAATGGTTCAATGGCCCTCAAGCGCACGCTCACAGTGATGCACAAGCCACAGATGGTGCGGCGGTCTGTCACCCCGCCTGCCTGCGGTGGAGTGGTCTTGTGCTCGCGGAAGGAGGCCGGTGGTGTGGAATGAAGAAGCTCTAGGCTCTGCGCAATGGTGGGTCGGAATGGTGGTGGCCTATCTTCTGATGATGTGGCTATCTTCTTTTATGCTGCAGGAGGAGGCACACAGGCGGACGGTGAAGCGACGATATTGTGGGGTGCAGAGATCCACAATTGTCACTGTGCATTTAGCTCCCACACTCTCCTGCTTGCAACCGTTGGAGAAGAAACAAATAAAGACAAGAAATAAGGGTTATTTATGTGTAAACCCTTCAAAGAAATGTGAAATAAAATAATGCATGTAATGCAACCTAAAAGATTAACTATTCTAATGCATGTTATTCTAAATGAATTCTAAGTATGAATGCAATGCATGAAATATGTAAATAAATGGATATCTAGACTAATCTATTTACATCTTATTGTATGCAATTTATATGCCAATATTAATCTAATTCCTAGGCATTTAAGTAACTAATTAGCCCACAAATATGGGCTCATAAGTACAACTCCACCCATACCCATTATTTTTATGACCAAGGAAGGAGGAGAAGAGAAGATCAAGGGGGCAACCTACCAGCCCCCTTGGTGCCTTCTTCCTCTTTCTTCTTCTCCCTTATGCCACACCAAGGAGGAAGCTTTCTTCTAAAGGGGGACAACCAGGAAAGGAGAAAAAACAAGGTGGTGGACGTCCACCTTGGAGGAAAGCTAGGAGGAATATCAACTTGCAGGCTAGGAGAAGTTCTTTTCAAGCCCAGGAGCTATTGTGCTTAGAGCAAGGTCCTATCTCCATCATCATTGGAGGACACTTTTCTTCTTTATCTTTCTTTGTATTAGCTAGTGTTTTTCGCATTTTCTTGTAAGAAGCATTCAGCTACTTGTCTTCTAGTTTGCTAATAATACAAAGATTTTAGTTGCCTTCACTTTCCTTCCCTTTAGTTTTCCATCTAGTGTGTTTTCTTATTTCTAATAGTTTTACTGTACCACATCTCTTTTAATTACCTTAGGTGCACCTGCCTAGGGTGAACTTAGAAGAGAAGAAATTTTTTGTCACTTAGTTTTAGTTGGTAGGCGTAGTCTTTAGCATAATCATTCTTGCATTTCGTGTGCCCGTTATTTGAAAACCTAAAAACAACAAAAATCAAAATTACAAAAAGAAGTATAGATTTAAGAGGAAAGAGAGAGAACCATCTTGTTGACTAACAAATTGGCCTCCTTGGACTACCCTAAATACTCCACGATCTAAGTATTATAAATTTTAAGATTTGATTGCAAGGATACACATCACAACGACAAAACCACGTATTTTAGCATCAATAGATATACATTTATTTACTATAAAATACCTGTTTATGCACGTTTCTAAGTTAGTGCCCGCAGAAAAATTTATATAGATTGTATATTAATTTACCTATTTTTATGGCCAGGGAATCGGGCGACACATTTTTGGGCTGCAAATGACAAATTTGACTGTACATATGCAATCAGGGCGACAATCAGAGTCTAGCGCCTCTAAAATTGCCTCAATCAGACACCCATAGCACCTCCTGCAATAAAAATAAGATGGACAGCCATGATGGCACCAAATGGCGCCCTCATAGCTACCTAAATCACCTGCACAATCACTCCCCCCACCCGTACCAACAATTCTGACCGTTGCATCTCCATCCAACAGTCGTGATTGCACCACGTCATCTGCTCAAGGCCCCTCTCAAGCGAGAATTAAATTGTGACCATTGGATTTCCATCCAATGGCCATGATCAGCCAAGCCTTAGCCTCAGCATAGTGGATGAGACCCCACCCTTTCAAAGGAGAGAGGCACAGGTTCAAGATTCGATTTGCATCCCTCCTCAATGCAGGCATGGATCAAATACACCCGTACGATGTTGATCCAACGGTGGGAAGGAGGCCACGTAAACTCGACGTGTGTAGAGCGCATGATGGGCATAGGTGTGGGTGTGATCAGCAGCAGCAATCGAAACACGTTGCAGTGCAAATCTTCGGGTGCGAGCTCGATGCAATACACAACGAGGATCATACCACGTGTCTCCACGAATGCGTGTGCAGTGGATGAGGCACATTTTGAACGAGCGATGTGAGTGCAATTCTCAGCCTTCGAATCTCGATCAAACGGTCCTCCTTCACCTTGCCTACGCCATGCCAGCGGTGCACGTGCGCGCTACACATAATGTGTGCGCATGCCCGGGGGCAACCGCACAGTGGCCATCCTTGTGTGCGAGCATTGATGCCCATGCTCGCCTTTGGCCAAGCAAAGCCCTTCCAACCACATATAAAAGGCCTGCCTCCCATCCCCTTGCTCCTTATCCCTTCCTACATCCTTCCTAACCTCCCTAGAGCTACAAACATCATTCTAAGTTCAATTCTAGTATTCCCAAGCCCTTAGGATGCTCCGCTAGAAATTAAAAATAATTTTCATCCCGCTTCTCATCCCTGCTCATGGAGCTCCCATTGGTTGTCCTCTCACTCCAATTCAACGAAGCAAATCAACTCGATGTCACCCTATCTCCCGTCTTCTTCCTCCAACTTCATCCTCCTACCTCCATCCTTCATCCAGGCGCCATTCGTCACCCAAGCAGCCATCAAGGGGGACTCTCTCTCTTTATCTCTTTTTATCGCTTTTTAGTGTAGATTTATTTCTTTGCAATAGTTATCTTGTAACAAACATTTGGTTTGCTTTTATACATATCTATTATCTCCCTCTCTCTCTTTAATTATTCTATTGCTTAGATTTGTTCCGACCTACCATTCTACTTATATAAAATCCAAAAAAGTCACATATAGACAAAATATTGAAAATAAATGAAATCAAGCGTGATTTTAAATAAACATTGTCTCCCTGTGTTCGACATGGGACTCTCATCCCAATTATAAATTTTATTTGATCTCAGATTTTCGCAACTACAACGATGAATTTTCAAAATCCTAATTCTTAATTTTTCCACATGCTTTTTGGCAAAGAAGCATGAAGGAATTCTACTTCGTACATATTATGCCTCTATGCTGCCTTGATATTGCATTTATCAATTTACTTAAAGGAATTGCAACTTATGTTAGAGACTTCAAATAGATGTGTGATGGCAATGCCATACATTGCTATATTCCCCTGACAATCAATCACAGAGGTATACTCACTAACTTGTGCTATTGGAAATCATTTTAATAATTTTGATTCGATTTGATCAGCTTTGTAACCATGCTTTTATTCCATTTTTTGTAAAAGTTTTAAAATGATCCATATGCTCCCATGATGCACTTCCTTCATTACTATCATACAAGAAACTCCAACAATCTTCGATATAAATCATTCCTCCTATAAAGGTCGATTGCAAGAGTTTTTTTTCAACTATTTCATTGCATTACACACACATCATTTAGCAGCAAGAGAAAGGAATAATTGAGTCCAATAGGAAACACACCTATAGAGTGCCTAACTCCAGTAAAACATATAACATGGAACAGTTAGAGAGGAGAGAGAGAGCACCATTAATTCTATCTTGCCATTCCCTCTTATTAAGCTAACTTAACAACGCCAATACAAAACAAAAAGAATGATGCACCTGTACAACCAATGAAGCAAGTGCTAAAAGCTTCATTTCACAGCAGCCATAGTATTATTTCGAGCCCCAACTCTTTACCATTCTAACTTTGTTCCTTAGACCAATTAGCTAAACAGAGATACGGAAAGCAACAACGATGAAGTCAAAATCAAATAAAACACTATAAGATAGAATGATATGAGCTAAGGAAATCTTCCAAAGAATGTCCTTGACGATAATGCATATGGTAACAACCAAGGAATATTGTCTTCCAAATATCAAGAATGTACCAAAGAAAATGTGTCTTAGCAGATATTTTCTTAAGAATTATGAATATTATTCAAAGAACTAGTTTTAAATTATTTCATAAATTAGGATACCCTTCATGTAGGATCTAACTATTAAGTGCACAAACATACTAGAAGCAAGATATAAGTAATGTGGAATAAAATAATATTTGCAAAAAATAATCATACCATAAGAATGAATACAAAACATATAGTGATTCCTCACTCACTTAGATAGTGATTCCTCACTCACTTAGATACTCCACTACCTAAGCTCACAACTTATGATTTTTAACCTAATTCCCTCAACTCTGAGAGAATCAATTTACTAACTAAGGTAATTAGCAGGTTACCTCAACCCAATTAGAATAAACGGGTTATTACAACCCAAACAACGAGCAGCAAGCTCAATACAATATAAACACTGGTATAAGAAAGACAAAATCTTACAACAATTCACCTAAACCTCTCCACAACAATTAAAATAGAGTTTACCGATTTGAGAGCCTAGGAAAAACGTGAATCAATTCGTAATTGTGAAAAATCAACTATTACATATGTCGTTAAGCTTGCAAGAATGTAAAGAATGTGGATGACAAACTTTTTTCTCTTAAAGAAATATGGTGAAGAAAATTTAGCTCTAAAATTCTCTTATATTTCTTGTATGCAAACTAAGGGTCCAAGGATCTATTTATAGAGTTAGAATCATATGAATTCGAATACTAGATGTTTGGATTTAAATCTCAACGTTTATATTATCAAATTTAATTTTTTAGCATTTCAGATTTAACCCAACGAACAGTCGATACCGGTACTAGAGTATGAATACCTATACTAATGACTTACTATTTTGTAAGTACTTGTGGGGTACCGATACTAATTATAAGTACTGGTACCCGTTACTTCCAGATTTAGATTTTAAATACTTAACACAAATCTATAACCTATTGATACCAACACTAATCATGAGTACTGATACTTCAATATCGATGCTAATCATAAATACTTACACTTGCTAAAATCCAAACATATAACTCACATATACTTATAAGTTAACAAGTATCTTCTTAAACATGAATTCAATTTGATTATTAATCTTCTTTGGTAAATATTAAAACATGACATTTTAAACAAAACATACTTTAAAATAAATCGAATAATCGTAATATTTTATCATAATTTATCTCTATCTGATTTTTATAATCTAAATCTTATTTATTAGTTGAGAGACATACATTCTAAAATAAAAAGAAAATTATTCTATTTGACTCAATTAACTCGATAACTTGAATAAATCTTAAAAATGATCTCCCCATCGTTGTCTTCCATATCAACATTTTTTTGCCTTGGCTTTTACAATCTCCTTCAAAGTCTAAATTTTAAAATAACACTTAATTACAAATGTTTATCTATAACATTTTTATTGACACCAAAATAAGATATAAAATAGGTTCCAACGAATCAAACACAGGTAAATATAATTGATAGTGCAAAAATGTGACAGAGGATCAAATTAATAGGTTATCCTACGTAGAGGTATGAACCACTACACAGCACGAATGGTGAAGAAAGCTTATAAGCTACTGTCACTAATCTACATTAGGTCCACATCTATATCCATTCATCACATCCACCTCTACTAACCTAGTCCTACCTATCACATTTTTGCACCCCCATCACATCTAACCTCATTAACTCACTTAAAATAAAAATAAATATAAATATTATAACACATCAACTTAACTACCACATCTACATTATTCTAACCCACTACTTATTTCACACCTTTTCAACTTCTTCCTAAATTTTATCCAATTTTAAACTTTAAGCATTGTCTTAATAGAGAATTTAAGAACAAAAAAGAACAAAGGTTTAGCTCTTTTAACTTACATACCTTTTGATTTACGAGGTAATTTTTTGCAGTGAAATCAAGATGCATAACGAAGCAATAATTACAAAGGACAAAATGCCCAATCAATAACATGGCAACTGAGCACAAGACCCGATCTACCCGATCTACACGATCTAAATAATCTCAGATACCCACACCTACTCCCATCAAAATGGACAACGGAACTGACAGATGCAATTCGCCATTGTTTATAAATATTTTCTTCATTTCGAGGAGCTCTGGATTCTTAGCCTATTCATTTAGTAAAACTAATCTCCACATGTTTGTGCTTCACCACGTATGGACCCAGATATCACACAACCATGCATACGGCATTCTGATGGAAATACTTAAACGCACTTCAGAGCTGCATTTATCATTAAAGAAAAACAGAGGATTCCAAAACCGTGGACGTGCGAGGTAAACGAACAATAGAAGAATCACCCTGCTAATCCGCATGCCACTAAAATATGTACAAAATATTTACAAGGTGCTACACATAGTGCCAGAGAGTGTGAACTCAGAGGATACGGGTTTTAGTGACGTAGACTAGTACCTTCCGTTATTTAATTTTGTTGCAGAACCTCCCCAAGGTCAATCATGAGCAGGAACCTGTTAACCTTCATAAACTGTACACCAGAGATTCAAAATGCAGCCAAGAGGTTAGATTGCAAGTTCGACGAGCACTCCTGCTGCACAGGACTTGGAGGGGCACAGACTCGGGTCCGTTTTGATTCAGATATAGTGACACAGTTTATCGCTGCCGCAAGCACATCAACAAGGCCAGCTTCTTCCAATTCTCCTTGCTTCTGACTAGAGTTCTCTAATGACGAGAGAGTAGTTTCCATTACTATAAGTTTCTTGATCTGTGTCCCGCCATTATTCATAACATTCTTCCTTATTTTGGACTTGGCAGGCAATGCTTTTGATGGGCATTCAGTGTAAAACAATATCCATGGATGTGCTGAATCAAGCATATTGTTCACATGCATTAGGAGTAAGATCTAGAAATTGAAGAATGAGCAAAAGCTGCATACCTAGAACTTGATTAGCTGTCATCCTTGCACAAACATCCCTGGTTAACATCTGGCCAATGAGATCCCTAGCAAGTTCAGATACGGATGCCCACAATCCGCAATGAAAATTCAGCTCATCTTTCTTGATTGCTTCAAAAATCATTTCATGGGAGTCACCTTGGAATGGAAGGACTCCAACCAAGAGGGCATGCAGCAGAATACCCGCTCCCCAGATATCCACTTTCTCTGAATAGTGCCCACTCAGGACCTCAGGTGCAACATAGGCTGGACTTCCGGCAACACCTGTTATTTTTTGTCCTGAATGTATAATGCACAGCCATATAACATAAGTACTGGAAGAAACCACAAAAAAAGGGATAAAGAACCTCGAAGTATTTCCCCCTTGATAAAGATAATGGACAAGAGCCTGCTTTTAAACAGAGATTTTCCTTCTCAAATCTAGGATAGTCGAACATAAGTGTTAGGTCTCTGGAAAGAAGCAACATATGCAATCACAAAAAGTAACATTAAGACACAAGTCAACGATAATGATTAGTAAAGCTGCGAGACACTTTGTAAAGCTGCCAGACACAAAACTAACAATCGAATTGGAAGCAGCAATACCTATTGATATACCAGTAGCCTTTGGTATCACAGTAGATATTATACAATTTTCTTATTAATGACCATCTTATGGTTACTCTGTCCACTTCTCTATGTAATTGCATTCAGAAGATTGTCATAACAGCACTGATTAATTCTATCCGCATGATATCCAGCAAGAATCCTGTTAGGGTTTCACATTTACTTTCTATGATGTATTCCTATTCCCAGTTGGTTTCCTACTCTTTCCCATACATCCCTATATTCTTGTAGTGCTTCTCTGCATGCAAGGGAGGTGCTCTATCAATAATATTCATTCACTTGGCTTTTCCCCAGAAATTCATACTTTTAATTTGGAAAGGAAAAATTCACACATATAACCCACTACCCTCCCTCCCGCGCAGTGTTACAACAATTGACCAACTAAACTAACTACTCAGCCAAGTAGTCCTAGTCGGCTGCCCCATCGACATGAGTACCCATACTCAAGCTGATGGTCAGCCTAACTATTCAACTGAATAGTTGGCCTAGTCGACCAACTATAATGCCAATTTCTACATGTGAATCCATTACCGTATTAGTCAGAGAAAATGATCAATATTATTCTCAAGAAATTCTACACTTCTTTATATGAAGAGGTATTGGAAAAATTACATCAGAGGATCAATAGAAAATAAATAAATAACAGCCCACACAAAACATAATTAATAAGGAGTCCTCATAACACTCTCCCTCAAGCTGGAGCGTAGATGTCAATCATGCTCAGCTTATCATAACATGCATCAAAAGCAGATCTAGCAAGTGGCTTGATAAATATATCTACACTCTAGTCCTCTAAAGTCACAGGTGTGGTATAGAGAAGCCTCATCTAAATTAGATCTCTAGTATAATAGCAATTAATCTCAACATGTTTCGTGCGCTTATGAAACATGGGATTATTAGCAATATATGTGGCCACAAGATTATCACACCTCATATCCATGGGCTCCTCAATCTAAATATGTAAATCAAGTAGGAGAGAACTCACCCAAACCATCTCTATTGTCGTCTATGCCATAACCCTGTACTCTGACTCAGCACTAGATCGAGATGCCACTTTACTTTTTGCCCCTCCAAGTCACCAAGTTGCTTGCTACATATATGCAGAAACCAATAGTAGACTTCCAATCAGAAAGGCATCCAGCATAATTCACATCAGAATACCCCACAACAATCATACTCACCCCTTCTAAATAGTAACCCACATCCTGACACCCACTCCAGGTACTTATGTACCTGCATTGCAACATCCCAATGCTGCTTGGTTGGCTTGTCCATGATTTGATTAAGTTTGCCTACAACAAGAGATATCTGGACATGTAATGGTAAGGTAGAGGAGTTTGCCAATCAACTATTTGTATCATCTGCTCTCTACAGGTTCTGACTCTGTATCATACAGATGCACCTTAGAATCCATGGGTATGTTGGCTGGCATTGTTTCCAACATCCCAATCTCCTGTAACACATCAAGTCCATATTTCCACTGACTAACTACAATGCCTTCTTTAATTCTTGCCACTTCAATGCCCAGAAAGTACCGTAGAGAACCCAAGTCCATAACAAATCTATTAGCCAGGCTCTGTCGACTTCAGTTATCCCGGCTACATCATCACTGGTGATAATAAGATCATCAACATAGACAAGAACAACAACCACCCCCTTCACTGTCTTTTGCGCAACAAAAAGTGATCTGATGATGACCAATTAAGCCCCAAGCCTTCAACAACCTCTGACAGCTTTTGGAACCAAGCCTGCAAGCTCTATTTGAATCCATAAATTGCCTTCTTCAGCTTACACACTCCCCCTTAATCTCAAAACCTAGGGGTTGCTGCATGTAGATCTCCTCATGAATGCTATAAAGAAAAGCATTCTTTACATCTAACTAATATAATGGCCAATCTAGGTGTGTTGCAATAGCTATCAGGATCCAGATTGTCGGAAGACAGGCAACTAGAGAGATGTCAAAGAAATCCACCCTACATCTGGGTGAACCCCTTTCTCACAAGGTAAACCTTATGACGAGAAATAAATCCATCAAGATTGCATTTCAAGGTAAAAACCCAACGATGGCCAACAACACGTGCACTAGGAGTAAGCAGTGTAAGCTCCCACATCCTTTGTGAGTAAAGTGCGGCCATCTCATTCTCCATGGCTTGCTGCCACTTTGGATTGAGTATGGCCTACTGGTATATAGCCAGTATTTAGGTAGAAGACTGAGGTAACCTGTAGAAACAACCCCAGCCACCTGATATTGAGTACAACCCTAGGGTGCCTTTTGAACTATTGGAAGGTCAAAATCGTCAACAGGAGGCTTAGGAACCAAAGGTAAATCATCACCAGGACTAGCATCAGCACCTACAAAATCACCACTAGACATATGATAGTCAGTACCATCAAGACATACTTGTTGTGGGGAGCATAATGGTGTTAAAGTAGGCGAGTGTGTTGCCAATATGTCACAGGAAGTCTATATGACACTGGAGGATCTCTGAACCGACCAACAACTCTATCTGTAGTATTTGGTGATGTAGACTTATAGATAAATAAATCTCCTAAATGAATAGAAGGAATAGACATCCGTGTCATCTCTACCTCAAAAACAACCAACTCCCAGTGACTGAAAAAGTATAGTACTACCTTATGAAAAGTGACAATAGCACTGACAATGTTTCCAATTCAACAGATCATAACACCTGTAGCCTTTCTAGGTGTAGCTATAACCCAAAAAAACATACTTGACTACCCTTGGGGCCAACTTATCCCTGCTAGGCCCAATAATGTGCACAAAGGCCACATAGCCAAAAATCTGGGGTGGCAACTGAAACAACTCCTTATTTAGATATAATATTTGCCATGGTACCTACACAGACAGTACAGAACTAAGCATCCTATTAATCAAATAACAGGCAGTAAGTACTGCATCTCCCCAATACATATAAGAAACATTATGATGTGTAAGTAGAGCCCTAGCCACATTGAAAAGATGCTTATGTTTCCACTCAACCACCCCATTCTGTTAGGATATATTAGAGCATGTAGTTTGATAAATAATAGAATGCACTCGGTCTAGCAATACAAAATTCAAGGGCATTATCTGTACGAACAATCTTGACAGTAGTAGCAAATTGATTCTTTATTTCAATAAATGTCTCGATCACTGAACCAACGTCAAACTTATTCTTTAATAAAAGCAACCATGATATCCTAGAGCAATCGTCAACTATAACCAAATAATATCTATGACCCAACCAATCAGGAATACAACTGGGACCCCAAACATCTAAATGCAATAACTCACACTCATAACAAGAAACCTCGAGAGCCTTCCCCCTTCGCTCCCTTAACAGGAAAAAAACTCTGAACGCCTTGTACAGCCGATCAGAGCCACCCCCCTCCACCGAACTTACTCTTCTCCCCGGACCTTTCTCTTGGCGGTGCAGTCCTCCCCGACATGCAGAGGTGGCAGTAGCTCGTAGTGGCCATTCAAGGGTATGGCGCGACGACGACGACGACGTTCCGAGAGGCCATGTGGCGGTTGGTCACTTAGCACACGGTGCTGGCTGCTCGACACGTCGTGGGTCGAACGCTCGATGCATGGAGATCTTGACGCCGTAAGGCGGTAGTATGCTCGGTGCATGGTTCATTCGATCTCCGATCCTTTGATGCCACAACCGCGTGAAGGACCAACATTGTCGACATGCGGTTGCTTAGCGATGTGGAGTCTAGCGCGGATGGCGATTACTGCTAGTGGCAGCCGTGTGGTGCTCGGAAGCTCGACAGCAACGCGGGTGGTTTGTCTATTCTCGTGTTATTGGGTTGGTTCGTGTTGTTGGGAGTTTTAGGTCATTTTTCTTTTTTATAGTATAGTTTAAATTTTATTGGGGACCACGTGTAACCCCAAGATTTTTACGGCTGACTTCAGTAGTCAAATTCGACTTTCGGGTTAACTTTCAACTAACTCGTTAGCACAGTCTTCGAGATTTTTCTCAACGCTTTGTCATATTTATAAGCTTAGGGTCGTCCTCCTCTGGGAGGTCGTTCGATTCCCGATCTTAGGACACGTTTCTTTTTTCTTTTTCCTTTTTTTTCGTCTTGTTTCTAAGTTTTGGCTTCCCCCGTTTCTACGAGGTGTAACCTCCCCCTTTCAACGGCGTTAGGATTTTCTTCTCTCCCCCAATGGGGGCGTTCTATTGTATTGGGTTCTTCCCTTTTCTAATGAAAACTTCCTTTTTTAAAAGAAAAAAAAACTCAAACAAACTCAGTGACCGTAGAACTAGCAGGAAAGGTGGCTCGATGATGCTTCCCCATCTGGCAGGCATCGCAGTTGATCTTGGTAACTGGTGAAAGATGAGGGATAATGTGACAGTCTATCCAAGGATACATGACCAAGGTGATAGTGCCACTGCAGAGCACTCCTTGTAACAAAACAAACCTTACCCTAACAAGTAGCTGCAACCGACATCTAAAATAAGCGATACACACCCCTCTCTTCATATCTGCCACCAATCATCCTTCCCGTAAGCTTGTCTTAAAACACAGCCGACATAATCAAAGATTAACCAACAATTAAGATCCTTGGTAATTCTACCAACAGTAAACTAACAGGAAAATATGTAACAAATAGAATATTAGGCAATCGTAAAGTGAGGTTAAAAACCACCCACCCCTGACCATCAACCCTGGAATATCGCCCATCTGCGACTTGAACAATCCTATCCAGTAGTGATTTAAATGCCGACGGCAAGGGCATTTTTCGAAGTGGGTCGTGTCGACACAAAAAGAGTGTCAATTTACAGGCATGCCGCTGGCATGCCGACGATTTCGCCGGCATGCCGATTGGCACTAGGAGCGAGATTTGAATTTCAAAATCAGGGTGTAGGCGGGAGACCTGAAACTGATACATTTAAGTATTTCAACATCATTTTGAGTATTTATTTATACACGAAAAAATGATTATTTTAACATCATTTTGAGAATTTATGTGATTTTAAATCGACATTCCCACGGTGTGCCCTCGACATGCCTATTAGCATGGCCATCGAAAAACGGGCATTTCCACGACATGCACACTTAGAATTTCATCGGCACGGCGTCGAAATCGGCATTTTGAACCTTGCTACCCGAGGAAATTGATTGAAGCTATTAAAAACAATTGTGATCACTTAAATGGTGAGAAGCATCACAATCTTCAAGCTAGGTGTTACCATCAAAAAATCTGTCAGAGACACTAGAGGCACAATCTATACCTGAGAAGGCAATGGTAGCAGTATCAGAGGAGGAAGGCGTCTCCTGAGTAATCTAGGCAAGTCCATGGATCACAGCATCATACTCTACTGGAGATATGGTATCAGACTCCCCCTCAGAAGTAGTCACTGCCTAATTGGCCAGAGGATGCTTCCCATGCTTGGTGCAGCATGAAGCTTCAATATGACCAATCCGACCACTGAAAGTGCACATAGGACGAGGTCTACTAGCCTACCCTCTGCCACGTCTACGTCCTTGAGTAGGAGCACCATGGCCACCACAGTTGGCTCTAACAATGAGTATAGATGTCTAGCCAACTATCTCAGGTGAAGAAGATGAAACGATGATCCTACTGAGGCAACTTCTGGGAGCGAGCAGCATCATAGTCTGCACCCAAACCAAAGAGAAACTGGAGAACTGCCTCCTTGTGGTACTCACACTAACTAGCACACGTGCACATAGGCCTGCGTGCATTGTACTCCAAAAGACCCTTCAAAGTGGTGTAATACTAAGGCAGAGGATAACCCTCCTGTCTAAGTGTGAACATGCCATTATAAATTTGGAATACCTTGCTAGAATTTTTTATGAGAATAAGTGTCATAAAGAGAATCCCGCACCTCCTTAGCGGTTTTGTAGTACATAATACCATCTCCAATCCAAGGCAAAATTGAATTCATGATCCATGCTCTTATAGCATTGTCTTTCTTCCAAGTGGCATACTTCCCAATCTCCGCCACGAGCTTTGACTCAAGAAGAATGTGTTCCTTGTCATGATCCTCAATAGTCATGAGAAACATCAGTGACCAACACGCATAGTTGGTCTCATTCATCTTCACGATGGAAACAAAAAATTGATTTTTATAGTTCCTACTCTCAAGAGTTGACTCCAATGACACCTCAAATATAGACGATGTAGCCATGATGCCAACACAACTAGGGTATAGGCACCAACTGATATGAAATAGACTTTTCATATCTCAAAAATCATCATAAATCAGAAGGAAAACTCATCCAACATGAAATCTAAGCAATCGAATTCTTGGAAATCACATCAAGACCACATAACACCCCCCTCCCCCCGATTGGATGGGATGCGTGCTAGGGTTAAGAGGGACCTCTAGTATCGTCGTTGGAGGGGGTTGTCGTCGCTGCAAGAGGTGGTGCAGCCACTGGCAGCAGTCTACCAACCGGTGCTACCACCACTGCAGTAAGGAAACCAAAAGGGTGGTGGTCAACATCTGCTATCCTCCGACGAGGCTCCCTGCCCTCCAACAATCCCGAGTGAGGCGATGGCGACGAGAGAGAGATTTTGGTGAAAGGGTTTCGAGGCTAGGCTTTTA
The DNA here is from genome assembly GCA_037157565.1 of Thalassia testudinum. Classification (NCBI taxonomy): domain Eukaryota; kingdom Viridiplantae; phylum Streptophyta; class Magnoliopsida; order Alismatales; family Hydrocharitaceae; genus Thalassia; species Thalassia testudinum. The sequence continues at coordinate 2,015,382 of JAZHRO010000056.1, forward strand.
ATGGGATATCAAAGTGTCAATCTAGGATCGCCACTTTGATATCAAATCAAAGAAAATGATTAATCTTATTCTCAAAAGAAACCCTACACTCTTTATTTAGAGAGACGTGTTAGGAAAATTACATTACAGGACCAATAGAAAATAAACAAATAAAGAACTCACACAAAACATAACTAAAGAAGAGAATCCTCGAAACAGTATCCCAACCCAACTTAGTTACAAATTACAATGATTATAAACTCTGAGCTTATGTTACTTTCATTTCCTTTGGACTTATCATTTGTAGCTTATTTTCATTTCCTTTGGACTTATGTGATTGTATATTTTACTTGTCATCTTTTGGGGATGAAGGTCAAAGATGAGGATGACTGAGGCAGTGGGTGATTTCTCAAAGGAGGGGCTAGACGAGGGTATCACATAAGAGAAGAGCCAGCAAGAGATCGACGGTCGGCGGGTAGGGGATCGTCTACTACAAATGCCATGGTAGGGCACACTTCGCAAGGGACTAGAGACCTCGTGAGGTGTCTCCATCGTAGGCGTCCGAGGCATAGTTGGGTATCCTACTCGATGAAGGTGTCATATAGATGCCTGCTCCCAGCACCTCCTCCAGACACTCCAGAGGTAGAGGTGATGGCACCTTGGTCTCCGTCCTTAGCATCAATCAGTGCAATCTTGGTCTCTACACTGGTAGGAGAGGTGTTGAGTGAGGGCATTAATATGTCCAAGGTTGTGGAGGCTATTCATCGAATAGCCATGATGAAGGGGAATTTCAAAGTTGCTTCATTTGGTTTCCGTCACTTGGTGATCTTTGGGATGTCACCAGAGGAGCACGAAGAGCTCCGCTTCAAAGAGACGACATTAGGTGTACGAATATAGTGGAGGCTATCAATGGAGAACAAGGGGGCTATTGCAAAGAGATCGCCGAAGGAAAGGGTTCAACTCTTGGTATCTGCAGCACCATTCCTTAGAACAGTCAGTTATGGGATCTGCTCGTCCTTCGTGTAGTTGAGGTCGTGTATTGGCCTCGACATATTTAAGGGCAAGTTGTCCTCTACTAAAGTGGAGGTGGAGTTGTTTGCAAGGCAATGGATTCCGACAAAGGTGACTCTTCGCCATGGGGGTTCATCTTCAATGGTGATGTTACAAACCTTGAAACCCTTAAGGGCCACCACTCTCAAGTTCACATTTGCACAAGTCATCATCAGTGGGGATCATACAAGGCCGTTGCCATAGCGAGTACATCAAAAGCCAATGACGCATCGGATTTGGAAGCCCAAGAACGTTCCATCAAATCGATTAGGGAACTCGGATTTCGTAGGATTGGTTGGCACGATGAGAGCACCGACAAAGGGGACAAGAGACATGGCGATGAAGTAAGTCGGGGGTTGCATGATCTTTGAAACCCTCACTCGAGCATAAATAAGCGGATAGAGGTGATGATTCACTCACCTATTGGTGTTATTTATAGGAGAGGTCCAAATTTGTTTACAGATGCAGAGCAGGTAAGACTTGGAATTCCTTTGTTTGGCCACCAAGTGTTGGTGGACAGATTTTATTGCCCCCTATTATTTCAGATGGGCCTTTGCCTTCTTCTAAAAATGTGCAGGAGACGTTGGTTGGCTTCCACAACCACAAAAAGGTGAATAATTGCAAGAAGGCATTGGTTGAGGTTGATGCCTCTCGAGAGGTGTTGATGGCTTTGGGTACAGTGAAGGATGATGCTTGGAATGAAATGTTAACCCATGATATTCCATCGAGGTCTCAAGTACTCCCTCAACCAAAGGTGGTGCGAACGAAGCCAAGGTCTAGTAAGGTGCTATAGGGTTACACAGAGGTTGAAGATGTTTCCTTAAGGTGGAGACTGACCAATGTTCCACCATGGAGGATGTATTACCGCATGTGTTGGCCGCAAAAGACGAAACCTACGTAGGAAGGTCAAGGAAGGGTGCAAGGCAGGAAGAAAGCAAAAGAAAGTCTGGAGATGACGATGAAGTGATGTGTTCAGTTGCTACAGAAGTAGGCTTCGGCATAAATTGGGGGGGGGGGAATGTGACCGATTATTGTCATCCATTCTATCTTGGAATGTGAGAGGTCCAAATGGCCTGCATCATAGATCTCTCATGGAGTATATCAAATTGTGGAGAGCAAACTTTGTTTTGTTTTATTTCAGGAAACCAAATTGCAGGCTTGTGATTCAATCCTTTGGAAAGAGATTGGTCACACTTTTATTAATGAGTTTTGAGCGATAAATGAGATAGGCAGATCTAAGGGTGTGATGTTGGCATGGAAAAGAAATATTTTCATGACAAAGGATACAAAAAGAGGGAGACATTTTAGTAAAGGGTGTCAACCGAATGAATGGATTGTCGTTACTCATCTCAACAATTTACAAACCTAACGTCGATGTAGATAGAGTTCAATTATGGTTAGAGTTGTCAAATGTGGTGGCTGGTTATCCAAGGATTCCTTGGTTGGTAGCAGGTGATTTTAATGTCACATTGCATGTAGTAGATAGACCTAGAGAAAAATGGAGACAAGATCCCAGGTCGAAAGCTTTTGCAGACTTTGTGGCTCTTCATGGTTTGGTGGATCTTCTTATTTGGTCTTGCAGATTCACCTCGAGATTGTCTGCTAGCATGAAATCCAAGATTGATGGTCTTGTGCAATGTGGAATGTGTTGAGGCCCTTCCTCATTTGGATGTCTGTCCAATGGATAGGCCCTCTCTGGACCACACCCGGTTGTTATGGAAGTCGAATGAGGAGAGGAATTTTGGTACATACTTCAAGTTTAAATCTTCCTGGTTACTTAAGGATGGTTTCAAGGAGCTGGTTGAGGAAAAATGGTGAGGCTTTAGTCTAGTTGGGTTAGCTACGGCAAGATTGGTGGCTAAACTCTTGAGTTGAGGACCTTTTTGAGGGGCTACATGAAAGAAGTGAGGAAAAGGCATAATAGCAGGAGCTTGGAGGCCTTGTATGAGATTTCCAAATTTGATAGTGTGAACAAACAGGAGATAACAACTTAGGAGCGAGAAGCCAAGGTTAAATGAATGTCAGTGGTTATTCTTACAGGTTTGATTGAAAACTATTGGTACAAATACACCTTAGTCCTTGATTTTGATGGCAACAAAACATTTTGTATTTAACAATTACATTTGAGTGATGAGGTTTTAGGTTTAATGCAATTAGTTAAAGGATTTGGAGGAGCCCAAGCTCATAATCCATAGAGATGGAGCTTGATAATGGACAAAAGCATCAAGAAACAATGTAAATGTTGCTTTGGGCTCAAAGCTTGAAGAAAAAGAAAATGAAGAATAGGACCTAGTCTATTTGTTGTATCCATTGTAATTATTTTGTTGCCCTTTTATTCCATAGAATACTTATAAAGAGCCCTAAATAAGGTTAAATAGCTTAGGTATCTGTTAAGCAACCTTGGAATCCAAACCCAAGCCTTAAAGAACTCAAAACACAAAAGGTGTAGGGCACCAACCAAAACAGTTCTTGGTTGACCACTTCTTCAGTAGCAAATCGACTCTCTAGCTTGCCCACCGACCAGCTGCCATGTAGGGCGTCGACCAACCGTCGACCAGTGGTTGAACGTTGACCCAACAACAGCTAGAAATATTAGGATTTGCTCACATTAATTTCCATATTAATTATGCCTTGTTTTCCCGAATGAACCCTTGTAGGGAGTCAACCACCAGACAACCTGTCCTTTTATAGGGTGTCGACAGATACTATAACAAGCGACAACTGGTTGCCAAAAATCCAAAGTCCGAGAACTCAGAACTTTGAATTCTTTTGTACCAACCCGACCATTAGTTGACCGATTACCCCCAGTTGATCGACAATCCTCTGACTATTGAAGGCCTATTTTACACTGGTGGAATGTTGTGAGGCATCAACTGAAATCATCTTTTGGTTGACTGACCCCGTACTAATTGGGTAACCAGGCGTTGATCAGCTTCCACCCAGCTAGTAATGCCTAATAGGTTGAATTTTTTTCCATATTTTATTGCAACCAATGACAACCTTAAATGTTCCAATGAGTATATCTTCTACCCAGGCCTATCTAGAGTGTTCCTAAGTCCTCTATAAATAGGATAGAATACTCCTAACCCAAAAAGCAAGAGAAGTGAGAATATACTTTGTGAGCTACTTCTTCCATCTATTATCATCTAGTGTGAGACCAAAGACCTTTGTCCTTGTTCTCAACTCTCAACACTCCACATTTGAAAGTACTGAAACACTGCACTTGCATGCCAATCCACTTCTGCATTAAGTACCCTTTACACCTATAGGAACTAGTTTTATACGTTATTTTTTAGCTCTATAGGTTTATCTGTTCTTTGTTTCTGTTGGGTATTTGCGTTGCGAATTCCTACTTTCTTATAAGGCAAAATACTCTTCATGAAGAGGGATTTGAGATACATTACCCTCGATTTAAAGTAGTGTAGCTATAATTGAGGTTATGCCACCTTCGATTCAAAATTATGGATTTTGATCTACTAGGTAGATCGAAAAATCTTAAGTCGAGAAACTTAGGTGATGGTTTTTACTCAAGTTGGGTTTCCACCTAAAAATATCTTATCTTGTGTAGTGAATGCTTATGTGATTGCTTTATTATTATATTTGATCATTTTATTTCATCGCACTATTCAACCCCCATCTAGTGTATTATTAGAGTTGGTATTAAAGCACTATACCTAGGTCCATATCAACAACTAGGCTTGGTATCAGAGCAAATCTCGCAAAATCGCCATAAGTAGCTGGCGAGGATCCGATGGAGGGGAAGACATTGCATTTAACAACACCGAAGGACATGACATCTCGAGGTCTCCATATTTTGAAGGTACAAATTTTTTATATTGAAAATTTCATACGACTAAATAGTTGCAGGCCTATGATTAAACCGCTCGGGACAAATGCGAGTTCGCATTTGTAATCTCAAAGAAACCCATGCTTGGTTATTCGGATAATCAAATCTAGCAACTCAACCTCAACACAAAGGCTACAAATGCCTTGTATTGCACATTGAGCCCAAAGGAATTCAAGCGAATCTCGAAGTGTACCACTGCCTACGTGATATGGAGGAGATTGGAGACGACTCAAAAAGAATTGAGTTCAAAGGAGGAAGAAGAAAGCGTAAGCTCAAACGAGGAGAGCGTGTCTCATGGACAACAGCAACCAAAGCGAAAAGGAAGAGAGCGACAACAACGAGGAGGTAACTTATTTTTCCGTAAAAGAATTTGCAAGATGCAATAGAGCTATATGAACTTAGCACTTTTCTGAAATTAGAAAATAAAAGTTTGAAAAGCTCTTATAATAATCTTGACAAAGAAAAGCATGATCTCATCGTTAGTAATGAAAATCTGAAATATGAAAATAGTTGCCTTAAATCTGAAAAGGACACTCGTCCTAGAAATTCAGACTCTGGCTATAGAGAATAAGTTGATTGAAGAAAATAGCTTGCTGAAATGTGAAATTTCCATTTTTCAGGAACAAGATTGGTGTTATAGAGAATGACCTTGCTGGCCTTATGTAAAATTAAGACAGTTGATTAGTGAGTTGGGCAAAATCACTAAAAGAAAATTTTCTGAAAATAGGAATGCACACACCAAGAAAGGTTTTATGCACAAAAGACAAATGGTTGGAATTAAAGTAGACCCCAACCTTGGTAGAGGAAGGCTAACCAAAGAGAACCCAAAAAGATGTGGATACCTAGAAATCTTGTCAATTCTTTTTTTTCAGATTTCGCAATGGACCCGAGGAGCTACTTATATGGACTTCATCGAGGAAGATTAAAGATTCTCAGCGAACCAAATGGGTATGGTGGCTGAAACCCAAACCAATGGAGGTAAAACTCTTTGATTTTGATGATTCATTTTTTTGAATTAACATCCAGATAAGGGGAGAAAATATGAAAATATTTATGCGATAATCCCATTAGGAAGGGAGAGATTACCCTTAATATTAGTTGATTTAAAATTGACATGAATGTATTTAGGGGGAGCTTATTTTTCTTATTATGCCAAAAAGGGAGAGTAGATTAATCTTCGGAAAGCATGCCCTAAGGGGTAGTTTAGGGTTAAAATTGAGTAACTTTTGAAGCTTTTTGATTATGTCAAAAAGGGGAAGAATTTTGAATATTATTGTTTATGATTTTGTCATCATCAAAAAAAGGAAAGATTATTGATGCAAATGCACATTGATCCTTGATTTTGAAGATAAAATATTTTATATTTAACCATTGCATTGGAGTTACAAGTTTTCAGGTTTAATGCAATTAGTTAAGGCCTCATTTGGCATAGGCTTAAAATTTAAGATTAGGTACAATTCAATAAGTCTCAAGGATGGATAAGGGGAGGGTTAGTGGGTATCGATGTGATAGTTGAGTTGATATATTATTAATGATTTTTGTTTTTATTTGTATTTGGAGTGGGTTAATGGGAGGTACATGTGATGGGTGTGAGTTAATGGGGGTATATATGATTAGTGAGGGGTAGATGTGATAGATGGCAGTAGATGTTATGGATGGGAAGTAAAACCTTTGCACTATTCATGCAATGTAACGTTTATGACTGACACGTAGGATTAAAACTCAGTTTAAACCCATGCCAAACAAGGCCTGAAGGATTTGGGGGAGCTCAAGCTCATAATCCATAGGTATGGAGGAGCTCGATAATGGACAAAAGCATCAAGAAACAATAGAAATGGAGCTTTGGGCTCACAGCTTGAAGAAAAAGAGAATGAAGAATAGGACTTAGTCTATTTGTTGTATTCATTATATTTATTTTGTTTCCCTTTTATTCCTTGGAATACTTATAAAGAGGCCTAAAATAAGGTTAAATAGCTTAGGTATCCGTTAAGCAACCTTGGAATCCAAACCCAAGCCTTAAAAGATCTCAAAACAACACACAATTGGTGTAGGGCGTCGACCAAAACACTTCTTGGTCGACCAGGCCTTCAGTAGCCAATTGAATTTCTATCCCACCCACCAATCAACTACCATGTAAGGCATCGACCGACCGTCGACCAATGGTTGAACATTGGCCCAACAGTAGCTAGAAACTTTGGGACTTGCACGCATTAATTGCCATATTAATTAGGCCTTGTTTTCCTAAGAGAACCCTTATAGAGAGTCAACCACCAGCCGACCTATCCTATAGGGTGCCAATTGATACTATAACAGGCAACAACCGACTACCAAAAATTCCAAGTCCAGGAACTCTGAACTTTAGATTCTTCTATAGCAAGCCAACCATCAGTCAACCGATTACTTCACCCGCAACCAACCGACAGCCATTTGACTATTGAAGACCTATTTTACACTGGTGGAATGTTGTAAGGCACCGACTAAAATCATCTTACGGTCAGTTGGCCCTGTACTAATCTGGCAACCAGGCATCAACCAACTTATGTTGTGGTTGCATTGTTTTCTAGTTGTTAAAAAGAAACAACTAGAGTTTTAGGCTTATGTTGGCTATTTCTTATTTTTGGTGTACTATTTATTAACTTTCTTTTATGATGGACTCTTCTTGTAATTTACCCATGCCTCTTCTCTATAAAAGAGAGGCTACGGTTTTCTTACTCCAATAAGACAACTTATTTTCCTCTAACATGGTATCAGAGCAACAACCCTAGGTCGATGTTTTGATATCCCACCAAAAACTTTTTTTTCTTACGATTGGAATCCTCAAATCTCTATTCTTAAGGTTATGCGTAAGATTCAATCCCGAAAGGGGGATCTCTTTCCATTACTACCACACCTAGGGGCCTTTACTGTAGTGCCATCACCCCCTAGAGGGCTCTGTTACAACATCACCATGCCTCTAAAGGCCGACTACAACATCTCCAGGCACCACTAGGCCTTCTCCTCACCAAGCCACCGGTAAGCCTCCCTCTCGCTGCTGCAGGGGGACCTCTCTCATCGCCAAGCCAACTCGAGCAAAATCATCGGTGGGCTGATCACTCATTGTTGCTACAAGGTTGATCTGTTGTACCACTGATTGAGGATCAATTCAACCCAAACAGGTTAATTTGATGTTCATTTGGGTCCGCACAACAGGGTGCAAGACCAATCTTCCCTGATCACATGATCTAGGCATTCAATACCCTCTTTTATGTGCCTTGTTACTGCGAGAGACATACTGATTTCCGAATGATCTGAATTTACATGAACCAGTGATTTCTTTGGATTGATCTTATGGCCGACACGAAGTCCTCTACCCTAACCTCAGAGGCCAAGCTTAATGGCTCTGCACTTATTCAAGGGACAACAATTAAATTGATCGGGTCCCAGAATTATGTACTTCGGTCAAGGGTGTTATGCATTTTTGTTGGAGGTCATGGGCATCTTCATGTGCTTACTGATGCTACCCTAGATGTGAAAGATGACAGGTACAAGTAGGAAAAGGATTACTACTTAATCATGTAATGGCTCATGAATAGTGCTGATTCAAAGATTGTAGCCAACATGCTTTATAAGAAGACTGCTAAGGACATGTAGGATGCCCTAGATCGACGTTATTCAATGCAGACTAGTAGCTCTCATCATGTTGATATCTATTGATGTATATAGAGCACAAACTAGGGTGATCTTTCTCTAGCCAACTAGTTCACCACTATAGAGGATCTATATGAAGAGTTGGGTGTTTTTCAGCCTGCTTGTTGTGATAAGTAGGTGACAGTGCGCAAAGTGGCAGACATACAGGTTTCTTAATAGGTTGTCTTCTCGATCCTAATCTTCCAAGGACCCTATATTGTCCGCAGAAACTATTCCAAGTTTGGAAGCGATATACGAACATTTTCAGAAGATTGCTTTAGATAACAACTCATCAGCCCCTATGCATAATGCCATACCTAATACTACTGCACTGGTAGCCTCTAAGGGTAGAAGTGGTCAAGTTGGTGGACATAGACATGGAAGTAAAGGAAATCCTGGTCAAAGATCTTATATACCATGTGTCCACTATCAAAAGACCAATCATTCCTCTGTATAATGTTGGGAGAAGTTTGGACAGCCAGTATGGGCCAACCAAACTTATATTATCGCTTATTCTACTACTAAGGCAGAAACCCCTCTTGATCCAATTACTGCTGGTTTTCCATTCACTGTCTATGAAGTTGATCATCTCTGTCATTTCCTAAGTAAGCCTGCCTCATCTTTCTCTACTGTTGCTTTGGCTACAGGTACCGCTACACATGCCGACTACTCAAGTACATCTGATTGGATTATAGACTAGTGCTTTTACTAATTTAACTAATAACGGTGCCAATCTTGTCTCCACAAGAGATTCTACCACTATTACCTCAATCTATTAGGCAAATGGTAGCATGTCTCCTATTACTTCAATTGGCAATGTTCGATTTTCACATCAATTAAAAATTTCAAATGTTTATTGTGCCCCTAAATTTTCTCTTTGTTATATGTGAGTCAAATTTGCAACTAGTTAAAATGTCATACTATATTTGATGAGAATCATTGTTATTTTCAGGACATCCAAAAAAAGCTGACAATTAGTAGGGGTTAAGAGCATCGTAGGCTGTATTACCTAGATACTCCTATTTTTGCTGGCACTTCTTCCATCACCTCCAATCCTCTTTTGTGGCATTCCAAACTCGACCATCCCTCTCTTTACAAGCTATGACAGATGTATCTGGATATTCTTGCCACCACCATTTTTTACTATAAGGCATGCCAACGTAGGAAACATCATCATCGTGCCTTTCCTTCTCATATGGGTCGTGGATGTATTATTGTCCTGGATCTAGTTCATTGTAATGTCTGGGATCTGTGTCCTATGACCGCCATGTCTGGGCACAAGTATTTTGTCATTTTTGTTGATGATTGTAGTTGTGCATCCTAGAGTTGTTTCTATTAAAAATAAGTATGATCTATTTTCTATAATAAGTTCTTTTTGGAGGTGCAAAGCCAGTCCTCTAATAATAATACTTTTGAGTTTGTTCAACGAGCCTTGAAAAGTTTTCTGGAGGAAAATGGGACAATTCGTTAGACCTCCTGCCCCTATAATTAGTAGGAGAAAACGAAAGGCCTTAGTTTATCATGAGACCCCTACCTTTTATATAGAGAGAGGAAAATGGCAAATTACAAAGTAACCCCAAGACAGACAAAAGGTAGCAAATGCATCCTAACAAATAAATGTAAAATAGAAAATAAAATACTACTCAAGCGTACACTCCCCCTCAAGCTGAATCATATATATCTATCATGCTCAGCTTGGAACAACAAGACTCAAAAGTAGATTTAGGAAGTGACTTGGTAAAAATATCTGTTGTCTAATCTTTTATAGCAACTGGGGCTGTATATATCAAGCCTTTCTAAGTTAAGTCCCTGATGTAGTGACAATCCACTTCAACATGCTTGGCTTTTTCATGAAACATTGGATTATTGGCAATGTATGTGGCAACTACATTGTCACACCTCATCTCCATAGGGCTAGTAATTTGAACATGCAAATGTCCTAGTAATGATTTCACCCACGAGTTCCACACTATCTGAGCATCGCTCTATACTCTGATTCTGCACTTAATCTAGAAATTGCAACTCGTTTCTTACTCTTCCAGATCACTAAATTTCCAACCACACAAGTACAGAACCCAGTTGTGGATTTCCTATCTGTCAGGCACCCGACGTAGTTTACATCAGAGTATGCTACTACAGTTATGGAAGCATTTCGAGTAAATAAAAAGCCAAGACCCAGCACCTTCTTAATATACCTCAGAACCATCATAACAGCCTCCCAGTGCTGCTTTGTGGGCTTCACCATGAACTGACCAAGTCTTCCCACAACAAATGCAATGTTTAGTCTGATGATAGTGAGGTAGAGCAGCTTTCCTACAAGCTGTCTATATTGTCTACTATCCACTGAAGGTGTCTCTGCATCATAGAGGTGTGCCTTTGGATCCATGGGTATGTTTGTTGGTTTTGCCCCAAGCATCCTAGCCTCCTGTAAAACATCTAATGCATAGTTCCTCTGAGATATAACTATCCCATGCTTGCCACGAGCAACTTCTATTCCCAGGAAATATCGTAACAGACCCAAGTCCATCACAAACTGACTGGCCAATCTCTCTTTAATCTGCACTATACCCTCTACATCATCATTTGTGACAATTAAGTCATCCACAGACCAGGAGAACAACCACACCTTTCCCTATTTTTCTAACAAAAGGGAATGATATGCCGACGACCTCTAAAAACCATCAGCTTCCACCACATGAGACAATTTCTGAAACCCCGCACATGGACTCTGCTTGAGTCCATAGATAGCCTTCTTTAACCTACACACACTCCCCGTGTCTCATACCCCAGTGGTTGCTACATGTACACTTCCTCCTGCAAGTCACCGTATAGGAAAGCATTCTTTACATCAAGTTGATGCAACTGCCAATCATAATGTACGGCCACTGCAAGTAGGATCTGCACAATTAACAATCTGGCTACAGGAGAGAAGGTATCAAAGAAGTACACCCCATAGGTCTGAGTGAACCCCTTTGCTACAAGTCAAGCCTTGTATCTAGCAATGCTGCCATCAGGATGAAACTTGAGTGCAAAGGCCCATCTGCACCCAACAAGACAGGCCCATGGTGGAAGTGAGGTAAGCTCTCATGTGCCTCTACTATGAAGTATAGCTATCTCCTCCATTGCCTGATGCCATTTTAGATGAAGCATGGCTTCTTGATAAGATGGAGATACAGTAGTGGAGACCAGGGCCTTAATAAACCCCAAAAATGTTGTACCAAGACCAGCTGGGTAGATATCCTACAACATGGTACTTTGCACATAACCTCGGAGCCTTCCGAATGACAATGGGAAGGTCACTATCCACTTATGCATCATCATCTACAAGGTCATCACCTGTCCTTGTATCATAACTAGACACCAAAGCGTCAATGTCTAAAGATCGTGTACTCACCTTAGTTAGGGAGGCTGGTGGTGGAGGGGGCATCTTGAATGTAGTATGTGGTCTCTGATAGGTAACAATAGGATCATGAAACCTCCTCCGAAGGAGTAATCAGGTATCATTCACCATAATAGACCCAAAGGGAATATGTGGAATAAGCATAGGGCCCCCATCATTCATAGGAAGCAAATCACGACTAGTAGTAGAAAAATATGGTATGGTATCATGGAATGTCACATTAGCAAACACAAAATGTCGGGAATTAATCAAATCAAAACATCTATACCCCTTTTGGGCTCTAGAATAACCTAAGAAAACACATTTGGTAGCCCTTAATGCTAGCTTGTCCAGTCTAGGACTCAAATCATGGACAAATGCAACACACCCAAAAATATGAGGAATAACCAGAAACAAAGGGCGACCAGGATACAGAACCTACCATGGAATTTGCTCATGAATGGCAACGTTCGGCATCCTATTAATCAGAAAGCATGTTGTAAGGACAACATCCACCAAATACAAAGCTGGCACAGTATAATAAATAAGTAGGGTGCGTACAACATCAAAGAGATGTCTATGCTTCCTCTCAGCAACACCATGCTGCTGAGAGATGTGAGAAAAAGTTGTTTGGTGCACCATTCCATTGCTGCGGAAAAATTGCATTGAACGAGAAGTACGAAATTCCAAAGTATTGTCAAAATGAAATATTTTGACAGTGAGAAATTTGGGTCTTTATTTCCATAACAAAATTCGTCCCAACATCAGATTTATTCTTCAACAAAACAACTAGGTAACACGAGAAAAATCATTAACAAGCACAAGAAAATATCGATGTCCAAGCCGATCAGGAACCCGACTTAGACCCCAGACATCCATATGAACTAAATCAAATAAAGTAGATGACCCAATATGAGAGGAAGTGAGAAAATTGGCACGGTGGTTCTTGCTAAGTTGGCAGGCGTCGCAAGTGATAGTGGTGCTGGCGGGAATATGAGGTAGAACACACCTAAGTCTCTCCATAAGAAGGTAGCCAAGACGAAGATGCAATCTCCCCCTGACACACAGCAGCAGTAGCAATATGAGAGTAACTTAGACAATACACCCCACCTTCCTCACAACTTCCACCAATCGTCCTCCCCATAAGTCGATCCTGCAAGACACAAGATCGGGAATCAAACACAGCTCTGCAATTAAGCTCTCTGGTAATACGACTATCAGACAGAAAACTAAGTGAAAAATTCAACGCAAAGAATATTTGGTAGCTGCAAAGAGGAGGAAAGAGACACCTCCCCTTTTCCAGCCACCTGAGATAATCTTCCATCGACCACCTATACTGTCCTGCCTGAGGGAATAAACCTCAAGTCTGAGAAGGCACTAGGAGTACCATAAAGATGTTGCGAGGCACCAAAATCCACCAACTAGTCTCCTATATGAAGGGCGGACAATGAGTATGCATATACCTGACGAGGAGGCAACTGCGGTCTCTGCAGCTGGCTGAGATAACTGACTAAATTTCTGCAACAACTCCTCAAATTCTGCTCTGGTCACCATATCAACCATAGCTAAGGTAGTCTCTATCGCCTGGTGAACAGTAACTGGCTTTCCATGCTTCTACCAGCACATAACCTCAGCATGACCCAATTTGCCACAATAAGTGCATGAAGGTTTAAGACCACGACCTCTAGCACCTCGTCCACGACCACAATCACGGATATAACAGGCCCCTCTCCAAGGACCATTAGGGGCAACCAATGCAATGGTCTGACCTGCAGTCTCAAGTGAAGCAGCAATCACTATAATCCTGCTAAGTCGACTAGTTTCCTCGAGTGTAGGTAGATCGGTCATAGTCAGTATCTGATCCCATGCAACAGCATATTCTGGCCCCAGACCAGATTGAAATAGAGAAACTACAAGCTCTCTCTTGAAGGCACACCAAGAGGCGCATGCACTAGGTATGAAGGAGTTATGACGCTCTAATAACCCCTCCACCTGAGAATAATACTAGGCCAATGTCCTCCCATCTTAACGAAAATGAAAGAGCTCATGATAAATCTAGAAAACCCAAGCAGAGTTCTTCTCGTGGAGTAAGTCTTACTCAAGGAGTCCCACATTGTCTTAGCTATAGTACATGATCTCATCGCCAATCCTAGGTCACCGAGTCCATCATTCAAGCGCAAACCATGGCATTATCACGATCCCATGTAGCATTGGTTCTTGTTTTCTCTGTATGTTCAGGCTGACTCAAAATATGCTCTTTCCCATGACCCCTAACCATCATCAAGAATATCTGGGACCACCGTGGATAATTAATCTCATCTAACATGATCATGGGATCGAAGAATGGACTCTTGTATCCCCTGATGTCCATAGAGGTGTCCGATGTGACTTCGGATGAACTAGAGCCACCTGTAGAACTAGAGGATGCCATCTTGCTATCCTCTACCACCCACTAGACGAAAGAGGAACCTCCTGACGCAAAAATCAGATCTAAAATCACAAAACCATGATCTGAAAATCGATTTTCAGACCATGGAACTGAATCTAAACAGCATAGCAACCCTTTTCAAGGCAGAATCTAGCGAGAACGGGTCACCTCTCCCTGTGGAGATCTCCCAAGGAGATCAAATGGAGGATGCTCGTGGGCATCCCTACCGGTCAATAATGGAGTGGTGGCGATGCGCAGCCTCAAGCTGCAACAGCGATGGCGACAACGATGCGCAGCCAAATCAAGTGGAGGCAAGTGCTGCCTCCCCCTTTCTATCGCACGATCAACAGCGGTGGTGGTGGGATCACTGCCACCTCCTCTGCTCTCCGCCAAGCAACGACAGCGACGCTGGGAGAGGTGGCAATGGTGACGTGTTCTTGGTGAGGCACCGCTAGGGTTAGGGTTAGGGTTAGGGTGGAGGTGTCAGAGGCGTATTTGGGTGGGATATCTAGGGTACCGCTCTAGGACCGCTGCTCTAATGCCAAGTAGAACAAAATGAAAGGCCTTAGTTTATTATGAGGGCCCTACCTCTCTTTATATAGAGAGAGGAAAGGGGCAAATTACAAAGTAACCTCAAGACAGACATAAGGTGACAAACGTACCCTTACAAATAAATGTAAAACAGAAAATAGAATACTACTCAAGTCTACATAATTCTCAACAAAATAGGGTTGTAGAGAGGAAACTACACCATATTCTTGACATTGTCAAGACCCTACTTATTTCTATAGGGGTCCCTGAGTCATTCTGGGGTGATTTTGATAAATACGCATCTATTAAGGATAAAATACCTATTTATACATGTTCATACGCTTATAGATGCATTCCATATTATAAATATTGCATAGCATGCATCATTCTGCATTTAGAATAGATTGTATAAATTATAGGTTAATTCGCTTCTTTTTGTGGCCAAGAGAGAATGAGATTTATTTCGAGGCCTCGGATTGAAGATCCAACCGTACGGATCTAATCAGGGCAACGATCCGAGTCTAACGCCTTCGATATCACCTTGATCGAAGTCTTGTAGCACCATATGAAGTCCAAGAAAGATCAACGGCCAAGGGGCAAGGTAATGCAATTTGAAACTTCAAATGACAAATCCAATCACACAGATGGGTCCGGATCAACGAATGCAGCCCAACGATATGAAAATCGACCCAATCCGACGTTTGTGGCACCACCTATAAGCATCTAAAGTTAGACATCTAGATGGCACCACGTGGCGCCATCATAGCCGCCCAACGTCGCCAACGTCCCCTCCTCTCAAGCAACCCTCAATCTGGATCGTTGGATTTTGATCCAACAGTCGCAAACGCTCGCACCTTGGATCAACTTCTTGACAATCCACAACTGTGGCATATTGGGCGAGCGCCTTATCCAAAGGCAAAGGCGCAAGATCGAGCCTCCATTCGCAGACCCCTTAGCACATGCCAATTGGAAATTAGCCAGTTCGATCACAAACGGACGGTCAAGATAAGCCCATGCCAGCGCCCCAACACTCCTCAACGCGGAAGAGGTGCATGCTTAACGCCATTGGATCACGATCAGATAATGGAGAAAGCGCCACGTGACGCAACAGATGGCGCCAACTGCCAGACGCGATATCTAACATGCGATGAGCACAATCCAAGCAGCCTACGTAGGTGCGCTCTGAAGCGCACAATGATCATCTAATGGCTGAGGGAGTTCCGCGCCTTGCCCAGCAGCACCTAATGCAGCACGCAACTATGCGCGCAAGCGCTACGCGCACTGCGTGCTTTGCGCTAGCCATTGAAGTGCCTATTGCGCTAAATCATTTGCCATGCGTCCATTCCTCCACTATAAAAGGTCCATGACCCCCCTCCTTCCAAATCATCTCTTCCTCTTCTTCTCACACCTCCTCCAAAACTCTAAGGAGCTAGTTCTAAGCTTGAGATGCTCCTTTAAAGTAGAAAATAAATATTTTTTCCCACTTCTCACCCTTTTTCATGGAGCATCTTGTGGCTGTCTTCTAACCACATTTGGGAAGCAAATCCTCGACGCGATGCCATCCTACCACATCCTCCAACCTCCAGCTCCGTTCTTCGTCCAACCTCTCACCACTTTCATCCAGGCACCATCAAAGCGAGTCGTCCTCCAAGCCGTCAAGGAGGATTTCCTCATCTCATTCTATCTCTTCAATGCTTTCGTAGTGTATATTTGATTTTTTGCAATTAGTGTAAAAATATTTTACCCATATAATATTTGTCACTTTCTCTCTCATTCTACTAGATTAGAGTATATTAGATAAAAATTATTTCGCTTGATATTCTACCTTATAAAAATACCAAAAAAATCACAAAAGATAAAAATACCAAAAACAAATAAAAGCAAACGTGGATTTCTAAATCAAAAGTTCGCCTCCCTGTGTTCAACCTAGGATTCACCTCAAGTTTCAGTAAATTTATTTGATTAGCAGATTTTTCGTGACTGCGACAACCAGGTTTTCTAACTCTTTTTCTCACGTAAAACCTCGCTCATCAATGTTCTTACATCTACTTGATTAATCATGTGCCATCTTCTATTTTGGAGGGTGCTCTTCCCTTCCAACTATTAGAGAAGTTTTTCCCTTACCCTTACAAATACTTGGCTATGTTTGTGTTGTTTACAATTTTAGTAGTCCTAATAAGTTGACTCCTAGAGCTACTGTCTGTCTGGGCTATGGACACAAGCAAAAGGGTTATCGATGCTATGACCAAGTTGGCAAGCATTATCATATATGTGTCGATGTGACACTTGTAAGAGGGTCTCATACTCCCCTAAGAGACAGAATGCACAATTCCAACCTCATGTTTACCAATGTAGAGAGCCACCACCAAATATATAAGCACCTCTACCTATTCCTGTTCCATGTGTTGATTCAGGTACCAATTCCACTGATGATGCAACTCCACCAATCCCTGCTCTGGATGATCCTCCCCCCCCCCGGGCAAAGGGTCACAATGGGGGTGATGACAAGCCCATTGCTCTTAAAAAGGCAGTGACATCATGTACTTTGCATCATATATCACATTTTACTTCTACTGCCCATTTGGATGTCTACGCAACAGTTTTACCAGGCATTATGCAATACTGTAATTCCCAAGAATTACTATGAGACATCTCAAGATCCCAGGTGGGTGGCAACCATGAACACAAAGATGGAGGCACTTACATGTCAAACTTGGGACAGTTCCTACTCCTGGTGACACTAAAGTAGTGGACTCTAAATGGATGCACATAGTGAAATATATAGTTGATGGAAAATTTAACAAATTTAAGACTCATCTTATGGAAAAGGGGTTCACGCAAATATATGATGTAGACTTCTTTGAGACATTTTCTCTTGTGGCACGTGTCAGCTCCATTCGGGTGATTCACCCGGTGGCAATTAATCTAGATTGGCCATTGTATCAACTTGACATTAAAAATGTCATTTTACATGGTGATCTGCATAAAGAGGTGTATATGTGTCAACCTTCAGGCTATAAACTGTCTACAAACTGAAGAAAGCAATCTATGGTCTAAAACAAAATCATAAGGCATGATTTGATCGACTGAGTGTCGAGGTGATGGAAGTAGGGTTCAAGAGGTCTACATGACCATTCTATCTTCATCAGGAAGATAATAATTGGCACAATAATTTTGGTTGTATATGTTGATATGATATTGATTGGTATTCAGGAGATGAATAATTTTCTTCAAAGATCATTTGTGATGAAGGATTTGGGAGATCTCCATTACTTTCTGGGTAGAGAAACTGTTAGGGGCAAGGATGGAATGACACTCTCACAACAAAAATATGCACTTGAAATTCTAGAAGATGCAAAACTTCTTGGAACTAAACCATCTGCAATACTTATTGAGCAGAAAGGGAAGCATAATGTGACAGAGGATGCTCTTTTTGAGCATGTGCACAAATATCATAGTGTAGGTAATCTGCTCTATCTTACCATTATACATCCAGATATCAATTTTGCAGTAAGCAACGCCACGCAGTATATGGAATAGCCATGTTATAGTCATTGGAGTGATGTGTCTAATTCTGTGGTACTTAAAGGCATCCCTTGGTAAAAGACTGTTCCATCGGAAGAATGGTCATTTGGAGTTATCTTCATATTCTAATGCAGATTATGCAGGGTTTGTAGAGGACAAGCAGTGTTTCTTGGAGGCAATCTGGTCTCGTGGCGCAGTAAGAAGCAAACAGTGGTAACAAGGTCTAGTGCAGAGACTGAATATAGAACCATGGTCCACACATCTCGTGAAGTCATGTGAATTACCTCATTTCTAATTGATCTTGGCATACCAATAAAGAGTCTTGCTCCTATGCATTGTAATAACAAATCTACCACTTACATAACCTTAAACCCAATCCTTCGTGAAAGGACGATGCATATTAAGATTGTCACTTCATACAAAATTATGTGCTGGAAAGGAAGATTAGTACACCTCATCTCTACAAAGTTACAACTAGCTGACATATTTTCCAAAGCTCTACCATGGAAACGACATGAATTTAGCACTAAGAAGTTGGAACTCGAAGATATTTACACCTCAATTTAAGGGGGAGTGTTTGAGTTTTAGGCTTACGTTGGTTATTTCTTTTTTTTAGTGTACTAGTAATTTAACTCTTTCATTATGATGGACTCTTGTAATTTACCCATGCCTCTTCTATATAAAAGAAAGGCTAGGGTTTTCTTATTCCAATAAAAACTCATGTTCCTCTAACACCAGATTTCTATTGCAACCAATGACAACCTTAAATGTTCCGACAGGTATAACACAAGGAATTTCCACCTTATCGTTAATGGGAGTTGCAAGAAGAATTTCCTGGACAGGGTAGGAGTGAATGGCACAAAGGTTCGAGGAGATTTGAAGGTTGGTGATGCTTAGGTTAGCAATTTTAAGGAATTCACCTCCTGGAGGTGGATGGGGAATTAGAGATGGACAAGAGCTAATATTCCTTCTATATCGAAGGTTGATAAGGAGGCACTTATAGTGGAGTTTACGGAGAATGAGGTGTGTGTGGCTATTTGGAGTTTGAATGCAGATCACTCTCCCTAAATAGATAGATTCCCAATATTGTTTTATTAGTTTTGCATGAGTTTGCAGCTGCAAATGCAAGTTTCAACAAAATTAACAAGTTTCTCTTATTCCTCCTGTCTAAGAAGGAAATGGCGATCACAGTTGAGGATTACAGACCCATTACTTTGTCCAATGCAATCTATCTCATTATAGCTAAGGTCCTAGCCAACCGGCTACAAGGTATCCTTTCTAGGTTTATAAGCCCTCTACAAACAGCCTTTGTACCTAGCAAGAGCATTCTTGATGGTTTTGTAGCAGCCTCTGAGATCATTGCCCATTAGCAAAGGACTAACAAAAAAGCTTTTGTTTGGAAGGTAGATTTTAGCAAAGCATATGACTTACTACAGTGGTCTTTTATTTGGGCTTCTTTGGTTAAGAGAGGTTTCCCGTGAACCTAGATTGAATGGATGAAATGATGTGTGATGACTACATCATTTGCCATCCTAGTCAATGGGAACCCTTCTAGGGGATGGGTGCAACCAGGAGGGGGACTTTGGCAAGGTTGCCCCTTAACGTCAATGTTTGTTCTGGCGGTTGATGCTTTGGCAAGGGCTACTTGCAATACTTGTGATGCAAGTTTGCTAGTGAGATTCTTGATGACTAGTGAAGCAAATCTGATGCTTCGAGTTTTACAGTATGCCATGCAGGGGTCTGAGGTTCATGCTAGAAGATTGTGGTGCCTTCTCCAACTATTTGGAGATGCTTCAGGAGTAATGATTTACTTTAGGAAGTCTAGAGTCATTCCTATGGCGATGTTTGATGAGGTCGTGGGTTGCAGCAATGCCCTATAAACAATGATGGATTCTTTGCCTGTGGACTATTTAGGGCAGCCTATGTCAAACAAACCCCTTACTTTTATCAAAGTGGACGCCACAGATAGAGAGACTAGAAACAAGGCTGGCTGGGTGGACCTCAAGCATTTTTTTCCCGCAGTGGGAGATTGGTGCTATTGAAATCAGTCCTATCTGTAATTCCATCCTCTTTTCTATCAATACCCTTTTTTCCAAAGAAGATTGAGAAAAACATCATTGGTCTTATGCGGGACTTTTTCTAAACTATGGTTCTAAGAGAAGGGGGTGAGATTGGTTGCTTGGGAGATCTGCAAACCAATTAAAGGTGGATTGGGTGTTCATGACCTAAGAACAATGAATATGGCACTGTTATCAAAGTGGGTTGCAAGAATTATGGGGTTGGATTCAAATTTAGTCAACATATTTAACTACTGCTATTGAACTCAACACCTCTTTATATAAAAAAGAGGTATTAGGAAAATAACAAGCATGTCCAACAGAAAATAAAAAGTGACAAAACAAGAACAAGAGAAATAATAAAAGGTAAAAGGAGTATCTCAACAGGGTGATGTCAATTTGCCTGCAAATTCAACACTTTTCACTCCAAAACTGGGTTCGGGAACACAATTCTCTTTTTGGACTGATGATTGACTGACAACGACCCCTTGAAGACTCTTTTTCCATGGCTGTTTCCATTGGTGGGTGACAAGCATGCTTGAGTCATAGATTGTTGAAATGAAGGTTGGGGTTCTACTTTTGATAGAAACTTCTCTGAACAGAGTGCAGGAATTCTCCCAACTGCTGGAATTACTTTCAAATTTCAGGCCAAACAATCAAAATGACCTGTGATTTTGGGATAAAGGTTGTTTTAAGGTTTCCGAGGCATTTTGGAGACTACGCTCCAATTCAATTAGTATTGACATTGATTTCAACAAAGATTGTAGGCTTATTTGGTCTGTCAATGCTCCCCTAAAGATCAAAATTTTTGTGTAGATGTTGAGAAGAGGAAGATGAATGACCAAAATATGGAGATCTAGATGGACGCAAGAGGTAGATACCTCGTATTGCTTAAGCAACAATGGGCAAGAGGACATTGACCACCTTTTTTTGTTGTAACTTCACTCAACAAATATGGAGAAGATTCAGAATCAGCTGGATAGATCTTTCCAATGTGCAGAATTTCTGGATTGCATTCAGGAATGGGGTTGCCAACCTGGTGGATTCATCGTTCGACCAAAAAGAAAAAGGGAAAAGGTCTTAGCTATTCTTTGGAGTGCCTGAGAAAAAGAAACGTCATCTTCAAGAAAGATAATCATTATCTTGAAAATTGTCTCCACCATTTCTTCTTTCTACTATTTTTGGGATAGGTATTTGTAATGTAGAATTCTTTGATTAATTAACGAATTGGGTAGTTATCAATGGGATAACTATCCTTATCTTTTTCAAAAAGAAATATCTTCAATTGTGCAATTAAATACATCTTATTAATATATTTTAAGACTATAACATTATATAGGGAAAAGAGAGTGTGCAAGTGACCTGCACGTAAGTTACGTGCAAGTGCGAAAATATCTCCCACTATGATAATGTTTTAAACTAAAAATTTGAAGATTGAGATCACTCTATATAAACATTTTTATTTTTAAAAAAAAGAAAGAGTAGTTATCCAAAAGATAACTACCCAAAATCATTCATTAAACTTTATAAACGATCACAAAAGGTACATTGCAGAGAGCACCCCCAAAATACCACCTACGAAAAAATTGAGACAGTTTTCCACGTAAGGATTCTGCCCCTAAAAACCACATCGTTCCTTCCCAACCAAATACCCCAAAGTGCCACTAGCACCCTGGCCTTCTCCTTTGATGTAAACATGTTAGGCCTCCCTTATCTCCCACCTCTCTCGAAAGACACCCAAAATTCATTGAAATTATCAAAATCAATCCAATCAATCCCCAACCCCCTCCAGACCTACTACATGAAAGTGCACCTAAAAAACAAGTGCTCAACATCTTCCTCTTCTACGGAACAAAGCAAGCAAGTAGTATCATCCCCCGGTGCCCATCTTGCCTACCAGGCCTGCCACAAGTCTTTCCTTTCACAGCAACCATCAAAAAATCTTCACCTTCAACGAGCAATCTGCTGACCATATTGTCCTACAATCCCAAAGGAAATCTATGCCCATCGTCTTCGTGAATCCCCGCAACCTGGCATAAGTCCTCACCAAAAAATCACCCCCTCCCAGTGAAAACCATCTACCCCATCTTCTAGTTCCCACCCTTGCAAGGATTGTAGGAGCTCACCCAGTTCTGCCAACCGCTAGTCAAAGAACGCCCCTTGAAAACCAGGGTACCAAGCACCATCCCAATAGCTCCTCACTGTCGCCTCTCTATCAGTAGCCTTGCGAAGAGGGTAGGGAATCTATCACCCAGAGGTCCATCACCCATCTAGTCATCCATCCCGAACTTGAAATCCCCTCCCGTCCCGAGAACAGGGGAGAAGAAACCTTGCACCAGCGAGGCCACCGAAGCCAGCCCCTTGATGAAGGGGAAGGCTCCAGCCATGGGCAACCCCAGGGCATGCCACAACAGAAAGGACCCATAGCACTTCCGCATAACTCCACCAAAAAAATCTTGATGCCCCCTCAACAGCCTGGCAATCCACTTAGTCAACAAACTAATGTTCATGCATCCTACATCATGGACCCCAAGGCCACCCTCCTACACGGGCCAACACACCTCCCACAACACCAACCTAGCACCTTTCCCAACAGCCCCATAATTAATCCAAAAGAAATCACACATCAAACCTGTGATCCTCTTTTCTATCTTATTTGGTATCTTGAACATAGAAAGGAAGTAGCTAGGCATAGCAAGCAGCATAACTTTGACCATCAGCCTTCCCCCCTGGATAATAACCTAGAAGCCCACCCTATCAAAGTCTTCTCCATCCTCTCAAGCATCGATAACCAATGCTAAAGTCTCAAGCAGCCATCAACCAACAGTAAGCCCAAGTAAGGTAGTAGTAAGGAGCCATCTCTATTCAAAGCAACCTGTGGCAAGTATTCACCTCCACCTCCGAAAGGTGAAAACGTATAAAGCTAGACTTCCCATGATTAATATGTAAACCAGACGCCTCATCGAACAGCTCAAGCAAGGTGTGCACCCGTGTCGCCTCCATAGAGTAGCCCTCCACCAAAAGCAGGGTATCATCTGCGTATTGAAAAATCAATACCTGAAGCTCTCCGCCTATCAAAAAACCTTTTAAAAGACCTCCCGAACAAGCCTTAGACTCTGCCCTTGCCAGGGCATCGGCCATCAAGACAAACAACAGGGGGCAAGCAAGCACCCCTACCAGACACCTCTCCTTGGTTGCACCCAACCTCCAGGGGGGTTCCCGTCGATCAAAACGAAGAATGATGTCATCGTGACTCGTGACACATCTCTTCACCCAAAATCCCCTCTTGGCCAAGCTAACCCACAAAAATAACCATTGCATCGAGTCATAGGCCTTGTTAAAATCCACCTTCCAAAGGAAAGCTTTCGTCAATCTCCTCTTCCATGCCACCAAAGCCTCCAAAGCCACCACAAAGCCATCAAGAATACCCATCCCCGGTACAAAGGCCATCTACACCTCAAATACCACGTCCCGCAACACCCCTCTCAACCTGTTCGCCATAACCTTCACAACAATCAGGTAAATAGCATTAGAGAGTGCAATCGGCCTAAAGTCTTCTACCGCCTCTGCTCTTTCCTTCTTCGACAACAAGAAAAGATAGAATTTGTTAAGCATATCAAAACCCATGTTTCCTTCAGCAAATTCCTCAACCACCTGCATCACCACCTCCTTAACGAGCCACCAGAACTCTCTGCAAAAATGTACAGGAAAACCATCCGAGCACGGGCATCTATCCGCATTTAGCCCCCACACTGCTGTCCTAACCTTATCCTTCAAGAAGCCAGCTGCGAGGTCCGCTACCTGAGAATCAAAGATGCCTCGTGCATCCTCCCCTGTCTACCTCCACCTCCCTTTCCTATGCCTCCCAATGAACTCTCTGAAAAAGTCCATCGCCGCCTTACCCACCTCCTATCTGCCTTACACCTCGTCCACAAGCAATGTGTCAATTCAGTTCCTCCTAGCCGACACCATCTAGTGGAAAAACCTAGTATTGGAATCCCCCTCCTTGAGCCATTTCCATCTGGACTTCACCTTCCATTCAACCTCCACCTTTTGTCTTCCTCCCATATGCATCTACCTATCCTTACACACCCTCTTCCGAAGACACAGACCCACCATCCTCCCACCTATCAAACTCACTGATTTCTGCTAAAGCCTCCATCTTCCTTCTCCCCCTCGCTTCCCTAACCTCCTTCCTATACTCCTTCAAGTATCCTCTTAAGGAAGTCAACTTAGCTACCAACCGGGCTGCCATAGAGCCCTCACCGTAAGAAACCATCACTTCTCTTCAACCATCTCTCTAAAGCCCTCCTCCAATAACGAGGACCTATCAAATGTGAAATATATGCCAAAGGGCGCTCCTTCATTGGACTTCCAACGCAAGGGCATATGATCCAAGAATGGCCTATCCATAGGAAAGACGGAGGCTACAGGGAAGCCTTCCACAAGCTCCACGCTGGAAAGGAAGCGATCCAACCTGTATCTTTGGCCATTCAAGCTCCTCCAAGTATAAGTGCACGACGCGAGCACCATGTCGATAAGTCCATGCATCGCAACAAACTCTGCAAACTGATCTGAACCGAGATCCTACCCTCATCTTCCTCCTGGTCAGTCATCCATCCTCAATGTGGCGTTGAAGTCCCCACCAATCAGCCATGAAAGCCCCTATCACTGCCACTGAGGTCAGCTCCTACACCATTGCTCTCACCACTGCATCAACTGGGCCATAGACTCCCGTGATCACCATCCTTACCCCAACACCTCTCCTTTTTAAGTGTAACCGACACCACGTGCGCCCCCACAAACGAACCTTCCAACTCGAAAACATCCTCCAGCCCATTAACTGTCCCGTCACACGACCAGTCTCATTTAGAGGCATAAAACCTTTCATGAAGGAGCCACCCACCAGGTTCCAACATGCCCTATCACAAGCTACCAACTTCGTCTCCTACAAAAGGATCACATCCACTCTCCACTGCCTGACATACCCCTCAGAGTCATCCTCTTACCGGGGCCATTCAAACCCTTGACATTCCACGATAGGACCCCCATCATTAGGCAACTGATCGCTTCTCCCCAACAAGCCTAAAGCCTACCACATTCACCACCCATCAGAACAGGTCATTGTCTCCCTCCAGAGTCGTTTCATCCTACGAGGTGGAGACTGTGTTGCGCATATCAATCACAACTCGCCTTCACCTATTTGCAGCCTCTACCAACCACTCGCCTCCCTTGCCACCACCCAACGTCCCACGGCATGACCACCTCTTGTATCAAAAACCCCATCCGCTTCTCTGCACAACACATGGTTTCCACCCCAATAAAGGTAGGCAAGAACTCCCCCCACCTCCCCTGTTTCCACCACTCCCTCCACTGTCCACTACAGAGCCCTCCCAATCCACCTCCGCAATAAACCATGTTGCCAGCTCCGTTGACGAAAACTCCTTGACATCACGAGGACCATCTGCTCGTCCTCCATCTGAAGCTTCACCTCAAGGATGACCCCCGCCAAACCATCCTCCGTCCCAGACACCCGCACTTCTCCAGACGAGAATGGCTTCCCACAACGTTGGAGCAATCCTCGAGTCGTGTCCCCCCAGGCTCCAAGCACTTCGAAGGGGAACAGAAGCCGCTTTTAATCGAGGCATCGCAGGATGCAAGACCCATTTGGCCTCTTCGAGCTTGCAGGCCACATTCAAACCCGCCCCCACCTAAATTTCGATCACGTGGAACAATAGTGGGCCCCACACCCCAAGCACTCCCCTATGAAAGAAGCCCTCCTCCGAAGATTCCGCATGACCAGCTATAAAAAGATGCTCCATCTTCTCCTCCAACTTTACCAAAAACACTGCCTTCAACTCCTCGCCTTCTGCATCATCCAACGTGGAGGATGGCTTCCCCGAGAAAACCGCAACCCCGAATGCCACGTCAGCCCCATCCTACCACCAACCAAGCGACGCTTGGGCTTCCAAACCCTAGCCCCCCTTGCCGGTGCTGCCACCACCACGTTGCGATCCGGTTGGTGTGTGTTGCCTCCAGCCAACGCATGCGCGTACGAGACCCCACTCCTTCACCTCAACCCCCTTCCGAAGCTTCACCTTGAGGATGACCCTCCCCCAACCCATCCTCCATCCCAGACACCCGCACTTCTTCGGACGAGAATGGGCTTCCCACAACATTGGAGCAATCCCCGAGCCGTGTCCCCCCAGGCTCCAAGCACTTCGAAGGGGAACAGAAGCTGCTTTTAATCGGGGCATCACAGGCCGCAGGACCCATTTGGCCTCTTCGGGCCTGCAGGCCACATTCAAACTCGCCCCCACCTTCTAAATTTCAATCACGTGGAACAATAGTGGGCCCCACACCCTAAGCACTCCCCCATGAAAGAATCCCTCCTCCAAAGATTCTACATGACCAGCTATAAAAAGATGCTCCATCTCCTCCCACTCTACCAAAAACACCGGCTTCAACTCCTCACCTTCTGCATCATCCAGCAGGGAGGATGGCTTCCCTAAGAAAACTACGGCCCCAAATGCCACATCAGCCCCATCCCACCACCAACCAAGTAATGCTTGGCTTCCAAACCCTGGCCCCGCTCGCCGGTGCCGCCACCACCAAGCTGCGGTCCGATTGGTGTGTGCTACCTCCAGCCACCGCATGCACGTACGAGATTGCACTCCATCTCAACCCCCTTCCCTGGCACACACCACCATCCAAGACAAACCACCATGATGGAGGACCACCTTCACCAAAAAGGTAGCCCCCATCCTGAGGTCCACCTTCGCCACCACCAAACGAGAACCAACCACGGGTAGCCCCAATCCCCCACAACCCCTCAATGTTGCGAAGTGGGAGACAATCGCCCTAGCGATCTCCATTGTACAGAGGCTGAGGGGAATCCGCTCCAACCTCACTAAGGCCTACATCCTTCGAGTAGGCCTCTCATTCATCATCCCGTCGTGTGCACATGCCCTTCTCCATTGCAGACGAGCACCCCTCCACACCACCATCTCCGAAAGGCAGAGCCTCCTATCAGCAAAGCACAGGACAATCAGTAGCAGCTTTTCGGCTTTAATCTCCTCAACCCTCAGCCGACCGCCACCCAAGCAACCAAAGAGGGATTTCTCCACCACCCCTGGCAACACGTCCCTCGATAGGACATCCCCTACCAAGGCCATGTTCAAGTATACATCCAAGATGGCCATAGATTCCATCCTCAATACCCCAACCTCCATGATGGTCATGGCTGGCAGTGGCACCGACAACGACATAAGTGGCCCACTAACCTCGCATTCCCTTCGCAGCCACACAGCGTGACGACCGGTGGCCCAGTCGACCGCACCTCCAACATCTCGTAGGCTCCCTGCAGTCCCTCGCCCAATGGCCTACATCAAGGCACTTGAAGCAACGACCCTCCACCCTCCTCAGCAACGCCAAAACCTTCTCTCCACATCTCCACCCTTCTACCCCTCTTAAACCCCCCCCCCCCCCCCCCCCAAGTCCTGACCACCAACGTCTCTCCTCTCTCCCACATCCTTCTCACTCACACCCTCCCCCTTCACACTCCCTCCTCTCCCCTTCTCACTCGCACTCTCCATCTCTCCCATCTCCATATAAACATGTTATGCACCAAATTTAAAGTTGATTTAGCACTCCTAGCACCTACGTCTAGTAGGGTCAAATTTTGTAGTACTTAAGGCCATCTAAAATGAGCCCCTATATATATATATATATATATATATATATATATATATATATATTAAAAGAATACCCAACCAAGTACTCCACCACATACCATATACTCCTTAATCAGTGACCCAACTTGACTAAATATAGAATTCCAACTAGAAACTTTTACAACACTGTTCCCACACCATGATTAGGAATAGGGTCCCTCTTGCCCCCTTGACCGTATGTTCTCCCTCTTTTCCCCTTCCCCGTGGTCTCTCTTCCTTCCTTCCCCTCCCCTCCACAGGCTTAATTCCCCACCCCCACAGCTTTCCCCCCTCTTCCCCCCAAGAAAGAAAGAGAGACATTACTGCCACCCCCACCACAGAGCAGTAACATTCAGCACCCCTCCCCCTTTATAACTCATAGAAAACTCCCAACCTACCCATCTATGCCACCACCACAGTAACATTTGAGCAGTCCAAGCAGCCACATGGGTACAGAAAAACCCTGCACAGGAAAAGCTCCTATCAGCAATGCTGTTGTTGAGGTATCCTGCATTCCCTGACTATTGCTGTTTTCCCTAGCGGCAGCATCCCGCATGCAGCAATTTGTTCCCACTGCAGCACCTCTACCACTCTCCTTCCCTTGCAGGCTGCCAGTGAAGCATCTTTATCACTACTGCATACCTGCTGAATGCCTTAGCCTGACAAAAGATCAACAGTAGCTGTAGTTCCGGACTTCTTCTATGTGCATCTTGTTCTTGAGCATGGACTCCGATGAAGCTTGTTGAGTCGAACCCTTCTGCCATATTGACAGGGTGTACAAGAGTTCAGGTAGCCAAGACCAATAACATGTAGTGGACGTCAACAATGCAGTAACAAACATTATGGATTCATCTGCACCATGGTTTTCTTTCCTAATGGAGAGGAGTGCCTATTAGAAAATTCATGGTTTTTTTCCCTTTTTAACTTGATCTATGGCTGCTGAATTGAAGTCAATTTCCAAGTGGACAATGTCTTCATCACTGCAAATCTCTAGAATATTCATGGTACCTCAGTTAAATTGGATAGTATTACTATGGTTGACATCCACCAGACATTTTGTGGAAGGAAGAGAATGACTTGGTTTCCATGTGTATACTCAATAGTTTGCAATTCAATATTGATCCAAATTTTTCCACAAAGCCCTAACAATCTTCTTTGTAAAGCTACCTCCACCATTCACATGCTCTTTTTTTTTAAGAGTCCACCACTCACATGTTAACCTCATCATGCCACCTCTTATTTTCTAATGATGCACGTTACACGGTAATCCACCTATCAATTGTTATATCACCTCTATATGGGACTTATTTGTTTGTACACAAACCAACCACCATCATTTCTTTTTTTGAAACAAGGAAAGCTATCGTGCAACGATAGCAATACGGGAAAGCATTTTATTAATCACTATAAAGATATGATTACAACGTAGATCCCCACATATGTATGAGAGACCAACATACATTTACAATTTGCTCCACACATACTAGCCTCCCCTAAAACAAAAAATCATTTCTCGCTCTACAAACACACCACATGACTGCCGCCATATGACAGGGCAGTTTATCATGCAACAAAAAATTTTTCCATAGATCATCCCAAATGGGGAGAGGTTCCCTGCATACTCTTCTCCACACAGCATCAGTGATTGCGTATGAAGAAAAAATATGAATGGAACTATCAGCTAGCAAACCACATAGCAAGCAGGATTGTAACACAGCACCCAATCTTCTATGTCTGAGATCACCTATCACCAATCCATCCCTCCTACATAGCCAAAGAAAAATCTGGACTTTAATTGGGATCTTCACAGCTTTTTCCCTACCGCATCAACCTCCATTGAGTAGGAGTGCCTCATGATTTTTTCGTATGCTCTTGCAGGATTGAAAATTCCCTCCCAACTATATCTGTCTTCAATACCAGGCAGTGGCCTAAAAGCCATCAGATCTTACTCCATGCGAGTCTTTTCCTCCCATGTTCTTGTGCCTTCTCTGCTAGATTCACCCCTACCAATCCGCCAGGCCTCATTCCCCTCAGACCAGAACCTACAAACCGAGTCCCCTTATTCATGTCAGCCGCATAAGCTCTTGGATATACTTCCTTCAGTTGACCCAAAGAAGACCATTCCTCTTGCCAAAACTTAAAGTAGCGTCCATCACCTAAAACAGGTTGAAACATCTACCAGTTATTCTTCATGGCTTGTATCACAGATCTCCAAAAAGGAGAAGGCTTAATTAAGTGGATGGAGACGGTCCAAAGAACTATGCGAGCTGCCATAGTTTCTTTAATAAGATTCACCCAATTCTTATTCTCACCATTAAGCAATTTGATGGCCCACTTAAGCAATAAAGCATCATTTAACTCTTTAAGAGATTTTATTCCCATACCACCTTGATCTTTTGGCATACAAAGACTATCCCACTTCACTGGCTGAAGAAATTTACCTTCATGATTGACTCCCTTCCAGAAAAAGCGTTTCCGCATCACATCAATACGCTTCCAGATGGACTTAGGTGCTTTAAACATAGAGAAGAAAAAAATAGGGATGGAAGTTATCACCAAGTTCAAAAGAATAAGTCTGCCCCCCTTAGAGAGATATTTGCTGCTCCATCCTTGTAGCTTGACAGAGATTTTATCAAATAAAACATGCCAGTCACTCTTCTTAAGTTTAGTACATTTCAGAGGCAAGCCCAAATATCTGATAAGGAGAGTAACAAGGGGGGTACCTAATATTGAGGAGATGGCCAATTGCTCGTCATTAGTTGGTCCAAAACACACCAAAGAGGATTTATCACCATTCAATTTCAGACCAGATATTTCCCCAAATATCTTTACCATATGGAGCAGTGCTTGTGCTTCTTGTTCATTCCCTTCTACAAAGAAAATTGTATCATCAACATACTACAAAAACAAGAGCCAGGGCATTCCTGTTGGAGATGGAATATCCTCATATGACACCAACCTTCGACAATCTGCAAGCATACATCGCTAAGGTGTCAACCGCGAGGTTGAACACAAGTGGAGCAAGAAGGCATCCCTGCCTAACACCACATTGAGGCTGAATCCATGTCCCACAAGGCCTACCATTAATCAAAGGTGAGAAAGAAGCGGTGGTGATGCACCTTTTCATCCATTGTAGCCAGGAAACCCCCTTCTCTTGAATATTTCCCATAGATATTGCCACGACACCGAGTCATATGCCTTCCGGAAATCAACCTTCCATAGGAAGGCTTTAGACTTTCTCCTGTACCAACCCATAACCATCTCCTGTGCCATAATAAAGGACTCTTGTAATGACCTGTTGGGGAGGAAAGCAGATTGCACTGGGAGAATGAGGTCTTGTAGAACCTTCCTTAATCTGTTAGCCAGAACCTTATTCACCAATAAATATATGGAGTTAGACAAAGCAATTGGTCTAAACTCCGAGAAGCAATTTGCACCTGGCTTTTTTGGGAGTAGAAAAAGATAGGATCCGTTAATTTTGTCAAAGCCACTATTACCCCTCTCAAATTCCCCAACTACTTCCAATCACCTCCCCCTTCAACATAGTCCAAAATCCTTTGTAGAAAAAGACCTATATTCCATCTGGACCCGGCGAACCTTCATTATTCAGATCATTCAGCGCTTCCCAGACCTCTTCTTCGGAGATGGGAGTCACCAAGCTACCAGCTTGCTGCATAGAGAGGTAGGGAAAAATTGACCCTGCCATCTTCCACACCCCCCTTCCAGCTGCCCGAGAACTGTCCCTGAAGTATCTAATGGCAGCAGCTTTGATTTCAGGTATAGACGATGTTTCCTAACCATCCACAACAATGGAGGAAATAAGATTATATCTTCGTGCACTGGTCGCCAAGTGGAAAAAATTTGATATTGGCGTCACCATCTTTGAACCAAAGTTGTCGTGAGCGCTCACGCCAATCCATTTCTCTTTTTAAGTCTTCCTCAGCCACTATCTCCTGCTAGTTCTTCCTGTCCAACAGGTCCTGCTCAATCAAACAGGTGGTCTCCTCCTTTGCATCCAGCTGTTGTATTGCAGCTAGAGCTTCAATGTGTTTTTGGTTCCTGAGTACAACCACTGTTGAGCCATATTCTTTCAGCATGGAACGCATAGATGCCAGTTTAGCAGCCAATTTGACTGTTGCAGTGCCTTCAACCTGATTGGACCTCCACCAGGACTCAATCATTTCACAGAATCCCTACTCTTTAAGCCAAGACTTTCTGAGTTTAAAATAAGACCCAACATGTGTGTTGTCACCACTGTCCCAGACCAGCGGCGTATGATCTAAAAAATGGATGCTCCAATCCTACTACCGAGGATAAATGGAATTTTTCCAGCAGCTTTGCACTCCCGAAGAATCTGTCCAGTTTGGAGCACAGACCATTCCCACTTCTCCATGTAAAACCCACCCCAGGAGTAGGAAATTCACTCAACCCCAGTTCTTGTACTGTTAACTAAAATCCAAGAGAAGCATTGTCCAGAATTCCACTCAATCTGTCTGACTCTGTTAAGGTGCAATTGAAGTCACCCCCAAGTAACCATGGCAGTCCCTGTGAGTGTCTCACCAGATTTGTCAGGTCCTCCCACAATTCAGATCGACTGCTCGCAGCACACGAGCCATACACACCTGTGATTAAACATTCCATCTCCCCTTGGATTATCTTACATCTGCAAGAGATCGCATGCCTAGATTTAAAGACCTCAAGCACATCTAAGCATGCCTCCTTCCACCAAAATGCCATCCCTCCAGCTCTCCCATTTGCTCCCACTGCCACACAGCCAGCATATCCATTTTTCTTCAAATCAGTCCACAAAGGACTGTTCTCACATTCAATATGTGTTTCTTGAATGAGAGCACATTCAATGTCCCATTCTCTTAGATA
Source organism: Thalassia testudinum (assembly GCA_037157565.1). NCBI lineage: Eukaryota > Viridiplantae > Streptophyta > Magnoliopsida > Alismatales > Hydrocharitaceae > Thalassia > Thalassia testudinum. Next base: position 2,048,434 of record JAZHRO010000056.1, read on the forward strand.
TCTCATAAGTGAGGCCCTTCTAATTTTATCGCGCAACCCACGCACATTCTAGGAAAGAACTCTCATCTCCCCTTTTAAGAATCCCCTATGTTTGCTTAAGGCATGCGTTCAACTTTAATTATCGGAGCAATAGAGTTTTTCATCCACCTTCTTGGTCGCCAAAATCTTTCTTCTTTGCCTTAGTTTATAGGGGGATCTCCCCAGGGTTGGTTTTAACAAAGCTCCAGGCCCATATGCCAGATCTTTGGCAGCATTGAAAGAGGAAGTTTGTACCATCGAGTTCACTGGAATATCTTGCAGTACTCCCACAAATTGTTCCTCCTGAATAGTTTTGTCATCCCCTATCACAACCATCTCCTCCTCTTCCCTCTCCTTATAATGATGATCTTTCCTCTTCTTTGGCTCGGGTGCCTCCTCAGGTGTACCTCTCCCTACCTGCTCCAATGAGGGTTCCTCTCTAACCATCTCTGCATAGGTTCGCTGCATCTTCTGCCCATGGACAACATTCACCACCTCCCCAAATTTCAGCCTCAGGAGCCATGAACTCCCACCACATCTGAGAATGATCTTCTCTAGTAGCGATCGTCCTCTGAAGACCACCACATTAACATATAACGCTCTGCCATCCCCTTCCATCAAACCAATCTCTGCATCCTCTACCACAGTCGCATATCCAGCAAGAACATATGCTACCACAGTTCGCAATCTAAGATGCAGCAGCAGACCACTGATTTCTAGAGACCCAGATCAAGTGCCAACCCTTTGAGGTGGTCAGTCAGGCAAGGCTCCATCGAAAGGTGAGACGAGCCTCCAGATCACAGTTAAATTCTCAAAACTAGAGGATTTAAATCAAAGACGCTCCACATCCATCAAACCCAAATCGAAAAGAACAAATTTCGTAGGGGATAGGGTAGAGACCTTCCAACCTTCAACTACGAGTGCAAGGGATTTTACCATGTTTTTAATGTGGTCTATCAACGAGTTGGCAGCCATCACCTCCCCAACCAACACCCCTCTGAGCATAAGCTCGGAGATCTTTGTATCCTCAGACATAGGAACTTCAACGTCGATGGTAAACCCCTTGTAGCTGTTTGGCGGTGGAGGTGGTCCAGCATTAAGCATCGACTTAGGGCGCCAGACCGACATCTTGCTAAGTCCCCCTCTAATCTTCGTGCAAGCATCTCTCTTATGCATGTGTCCTCCACATGCTAGGCAGGCGGGGGGGAATCGGCAGATCACCGCCAGATGGCCTCTCCTTCAGCAGCGATAGCAAATGATATCCCTGTAAACCCTACTCCACCTCTCTCTCCCAGTTCGGCCACTGCCCATACGACTACTGCCCCTTAGGGTTTCCCCTCTCCGATCTCTTCTCCGCCCAGCCCTAAACCGCCATGTTGACCATCCCTCATCCACGCCGTGGCCGACCTCTCCTCTCCTCTCCTCTCCTCACATCCTCTCCAAAAATGAAATCAAACAATGATAAAAATCAACCACCATCATTTCTGCCTTTTGGACTACCCAATTCACCCCCTTAGGCAATCATGAGAACTAAATCCACCTTGTTCACCCAGCTAACCTCCTTATCCTTGGTCTTTCTATCTGACAATGTCAAGTTCACCAAATTAGGGTCTAAATGCAACCTTCAGTATATCATGGAGCTTCCATTGGTCTTATTTAAAGACTTGAAAATCAGGTTCAGAGCCCTGTAATTCAGAGTTCCACACACAGCTTGAAACAAAGGGTGGACAAGCCTGAAGTAGAAGTCCAGACTTCAGATCTACATTTTTCTTTTGGGAGGTGAACCATCTGACATCCAATTCTGACACCCATTTTTCAGACCAGTGATCTCTAAACAATGATACAGATTACAAGAGAAGACCAACGCCCAGAAGGTCTATCATCAAGCCTATCATTAATATACCAATAAGGTGTGGGCACTAATGACACATTATAGTGCAAGATTAATAACAGTTTTGTCAATTTATTTCTAGATTTTTCTTCCAAGCATGGTCTGCCCTGCCATATAAGAGATAAGATCTTCACTTCCATATCATTGAATTTCAGCCAGCATGCAATACTTTCCTACACTTGAGCTCTTATATTCCACCCACATATATAATACATTATGTTAAGGACTCGCACTCCTGATAGCATGAATCTAGTTTTAAAAAATATATATCTTGTGTGCCTACGATTTACTTTCATTTCTTGGGGAAAAGGTTCTTTGATTGTATTTCTAGGATCATTCCCTTCAATTGGGCATCAACTATAGGAAGTAAAGAAATCAACAATACCTGGCTTCAAATCGTTTTCTTGTTTCAACCCGCAAGCCCATTCAAGTGCAACCTAACCACTAAATGCGGCAACAATATTATGTCCGAGAGGGAAGCAACGAAAGCATGAGCAAGAAAGGGAGCACACCACGGAAGAAAGGGAGCGTAGGCAAGGAAAGGAGGGATGAGGTCGAAGGGACAAAGAGTGGATTGTGGTCACATGGAGAAGGCAGAGATCGGTGCCCCCAGTCCATGATACGCAACACAGAGGGGGCTACGGTGGTCGAGGAGGGAAAAAGAGAGGGACATGGTGCTTCAAATGCCTCGAAGCCAGCAATTGGGAAAAGGAGTATCGCGAACCACCGTAATGCCGGAGGTGCAGTGGTTTTGGCCACCAGAGTGCAATGTGTACCCACGTGGTGGTAGGGAAGATTGGCCGTCTGCCACCACTGCCGCCGACAATGGGAGTGCCTCTTACAGAGGTGGATGCTCCGTGGTCTGAGCATCCACCGTACAAGTTAGGATTGGCAAGGGCTTGGTGGGGGAGGTGGTCAAAGGGCAAGTGTGACCAGAGGAGGTCGCCACCGCACTGCGAAGTCATCTAGCAAGGAGGGAGGTGAAGGTGCTTCCTTCTAGCAATGACAAGTTCTTGGTGCTGAGGCTTGATTCATCAAAGAAGGATCAACTATGCTACATGGAGGTCAGGTGTTTGTAGTGGAGGCCTTGTGTCCATGACGGCACCTCCAAGGAGCAACCACCGGAGAAGATAGTTGTTCTAACGATTGGAGGGGTCCCTTGGTGGTTGAGGATGATGGAGGTGGTAGGGGCCATCGTGTCGCCTTTCGCACATCTCAAGGAGTGTCAAGGAATGGGGATCTCCGATGGGCTGCTCGAGGACACGATTGAGCCAAAGGTGGGAGCCCCCTGCTGGAGAAAGTGCTCCTCCATCATAGGGGGTTCTCATGGGTAATCTTGTGCATGCCTACAAGAACTCCACCAACAAGAAGCACCTTCTTCAAGGTGGTAAGGAGGTCAAGCAGAGCTTCGAGGGAGGCGACAGCATGGCAACGCCTCACTGCGTCGCTAGGGTTTGGCACCCTAGGCAGAAGGCGAACGGCCCAAGGATGCAGCAGTGATCATAGCCAACATCCCATTGAATGTGGTGACACGTCTGGCGGATGCGGAAAGGGAGGCTTGCCAGGCAGTGAAAAAGTCAAGGGAGCCTCCTAAATCAAAGGCGATTTCTGAAGAGATCGTCCAGGCCTTTAAATGAGACGAGGTGCGAGCCTTTTATAGAGGAGCGTAACTGCCAGGTTGAATCGGAGCAAGATCTGGATGGGGCCAGTGCGAGTCATGTGACGCAGGCAAAGGGGAGGTGATTTCTGGTCAAATCGAGGGAGGATCCGAAAGGATCCACACCAGGTCCTTGAACGCTACAGTGGTTCAATGAAGCCTAAGACCCTCCGCTATGTGCATCTCCTAGTGTGACGAGTTGGGCCTATACCAACTGCGGGGTAACATCAAACGAGAGTTTTCCTCATCCATTTGGTACAAGAGCACAAAGGTGACCCCACAGTCTCTGCAGCATAGCACGGAGGGTGGGGGTGTTTCAGTCACCCCGATCCTGCAAAGTCAAGACACGACCAAACGAGGACCCTCATTGCCGATGGGGGATGGTTGAAGCAGCGGCACACGATGCACACTTCACCCAGTAGGGTAGCATCCGTGTGTGGTGCGAAGTGGAGGGATCCGCTACATCAGGCGATGGACATTCTGAGGTGTAAACCATGGTGGGGCCTGGGTTCGAGAGGTAAATGATGGTTGCAACAGGGATGTAGAAGTGCCGCAATGGCTGACGCCTCAGACACTGGTTGGGGATGACACAACAGTGCAACAGGTAGCAGAGGCGGCCAACTTCTGCCAGGTCACAAGGGAGGTTTCTGTTACTACCCAATGACAAGAGTCTTATCGTGGAACGTCACGGGTCTCAAAAACCCTTTGACGAGGGCAACATTGGGGGGCTACATCAAGCAGTGGAGGGTGGGCATTGTCCTACAAGAAATAAAGTTGACGATTTGTAATAGAAGAATTTGGAAGGAGGTTGGGGGTCCTTGACTTGAGGGGTTTCGGGCACTAGACGCAGCTGGTCATGTAGGTGGACAACCTTTAGGGTGGCGCGAGGATGTAGGGATTGTTTCAAGGGAAACCATGTCCTATCCACCAAACTTATGAGAAGAGGGGATGGGACTGAGATGGTTGTGACAAGAGTATACGATCCAACGGAGGCACAAGTGAGAGGAGTGATGTGGAAGGAGCTTGCAACGGTGGCAACAAACAGCCATAGGACCCCGTGGCTGATTGGAAGAGACTTCAATACCACCTTGCAATTAGATGACAAACCTGATAGACAAAGGGGATAGGAACCTAGTTCCAAACAATTTGCAAAGTTCATGGCGTTGCATGAGCTGATCAACATGGTTCCAGTGTCATACGCATACACTTGAAGGAGCACTAACAGCCAAAAGTCCAGGATTGATAGGCTCATCTCCAGTGTTGAGATGCCAAGACATTCCAGTTGGTCGATGTTTCCTTGATGGAAAGGTCATTCTCTGATCATACGCCCTTGGTGTGGAAGTCAAATGAGGAAACGTCATTCGGTACATACTTCAAATTTGACAGGTCCTAGTTGATAGAGGCTGGTTTCAGGGAAGTCGTGGAGAAGTGGAGGTCGTTGGAAGTGGAGGGATCAATCGCGGCTTGACTATCGAGGAAGTCGGCAGGTTTGCGTGGACACCTGAAGGAGCTCAAGAAGGAGCTCAAGGAGTTGAGGCTTCAGAGGAAGGCTGAGGTGCTGATTGAGATCACCTAGCTTGACAGGCAGGAGGATAACAAAATGTTGACCTCGGAGGATAGACTGCAGGGCAAGACATATCGAGTGGTGTAGGAGAACAGGAAGGCCGAGATTGAGTGTAAAGCAAAGTCCAGATAGAAGTAACCAAAGGAGAGCAACTCCAACACCAGATTTTTCCATCAGATGGCATCTACTAGGAGGAGGAACTGGATTGATAGGTTACTGGTGGGAGGGATATCTCACTCAAGCAAGGAAGTGGGGAGAGAAGTGATGGATTTCTTTAGGGAGTTTACTAGAAAGCGTAGGAGAGGCAAGTGGAGGTGGACTGAGGAGGATGTGCAAAGCATCTCCAGGGAACAGGCACAAGCGCTCACAACCAGCTTCTCGAAGGACAAAGTGAGGGAAGCGGTGTGGGAACTCAATGCAGATGGCTACTCAGGTTCGAATGAGTTTCCAATTTTTTTTCTGCAGGGAAGTTTGGACACTGGTTAAGGAGGATGTGATGTAGATGATGGCAGAGATTGCAGAGGGGAACAAGGTCTTCGATAGGCTAAAAAAATTCTACCTTTTCATTCTGCCTAAAAAGGAGGGTGTGGAGGCTATTGAGGAGTTTAGGTTGATCACCCTGTCAAATGCTTCCTATCTAATTGTCGCGAAGGTCCTGACCAATAGATTTCGCAGGCTATTGAAGGCCATCAACTTGCCAGTGTAGATGACATTTGTCCTAAGGAGGCATCTTGGATGGTTTCGTGATGGCTACAAAGGCTTTGGTCGCTTGGAGGAGAGTGAAGAAGATGGTTTTCTTTTGGAAAGTCGATTTTAGCAAAGCATATGATTCTATTCAATGAGATTTTTTATGGGTCTTACTGGCCAAAAGGGGTTTCCCAGAGGTGTGGACTAATTAGATGAAGAGGTGCATCACGACAATGTCCTTTTCAGTTCTAATCAACAGGAATCTTACGGGAGGTTGGGAGCAACCTATAAGGGGGGTCAAAGCAAGGTTGCCCACTCGCTCCGATGTTTGTCTTGGCGATGGATGCCCATGTAAGGGTAACCCTCAAATCTTGCTCAAGAGGTTTGCTCAATGGTTTCGTAGTGGGCACCAACAGAGAGGTTCCGTCTGCAGTACATGGATGATACTTTGTTTTTAGTGGAGGGATCCTCTTCAAAGGCAAACAAGTTGTGCATACTTCAGGAGTTGATTAGTAAAGCTTAATTACAAGAAGCCAAGCTTTGTACTATTTCACATGTCGAAGGGGGAAACGAAAGCTTACAGTAACGTGCTCAAGACAAATGTGGGAGCTCTGCCTTTATCTTACTTGCGCCTACTTGTGATTGATAGGCACCTCAAGTTGCAGGACTAGCTACCGTTGTTGGAGAGGATGGAGAAGAGGCTAGTAAGGTGGGCATCCAGGTTGCTCTCAAGGGAGGAAGGCTGACTTTGGTTAAGGTGGTATTATCTTCCATACCGACCTATTTCTTGTCTATGTTTAGGGTGCCCCAACAGGTAGAAAGGAAGCTTATTGGGCTGATGAGTGATTTTTTATGGACAACCTATGGGTCAGAGGGGAAGGGGACAAGACTGGGAACTTGGGAAGAGGTCTGCCGACTTGTGCAGGAGGGCGGGCTCAAGGTCAAAGATGTAGAGGGTGTCAATCAGAGCCTTCTCATGAAGTGGATTGATAGGCTTGTGAGACGAGAGCAAGACCTCTCTGGCGATGTTCTGCAGCAATGCTATGGTTCCTCTCTCTTAGGGGGTTCTCGAATCCCCGATGTTTAGAGCTTCACATTTCATGAGAGGATTGGCATCGGTGGTTCCAAAGGTGTGTGATTTTTCTCATTGTACATGGGAGAGGACACTTTCAAATTCTGAATGAAGGATTGGCAAGGAGATGGCACCCTATGCAGCAAGTATCCTTGTCTTTTCTCAAGGGCCGCAAAAAAGGAGGCAACTGTGGGATGTTGTTGAGATGGTGTATGTTGCCCTACCTTTCAAGGGGCACTGTTAGACCAGAGGCACATGGAGTTCCAACATCTGTTGCAAGACTTGGAGGGGTGGGAACCAAAAGGAGGGATGCTTACTGCTAGGATGAAGGGGACTTTTCCGTGACAAAGGCCTTTACAAGTTGCATAAAAGTTCATAGGTAATGGATGTTGATCTCCAGAGGTACTGCGAGTTGCTTTGGTCGGCAGAATGCTTGTTCAATATCAAAATGTTCACCTAGCTTGTGAGAAGGGGAAGAATTCTCACCAAGGCTTGGAGAGCAAAGTGGGCTACGACAGATGACCTTAGTTGCCCCTTCTGCAAAGGGACGAATGAGGATATTCAGCACTTATTTTGGGGTGTTTTGTTGCTGAGGTTTGGAGGATAAGGCTTGACTAGATTGATTATGATAGCATGGATGGGTTTTGGTCTTCATTCTGGAAGGGGTAACAACCACAGAGGAGGCAACAATTTCAGGACAAAGGAGAAAGCGAGGGTGTTGAGAGAAACATGTGTAATGGTTTAGTCTTACAAGTTGGGCCAATCACCGATCGAGCTACCCATACTCCCCCTCCACCGCGGTCCGCCTTAGCAGCCACCTCCTATTGTTCTCCACGAAGTGCCCCTACCCGACAAGCAGCCGGTGCTCCAAAGGAGGTACGGGGACAAGATTAGCATGGCCATGTTCAAGTTCACTAGCTTCATGTCAGAGGCCGATGAGGACATGGAGTCATCATGGAGGACGGCATCCCCAGCAACAACGACGAGGATCTCATGGAGGACGGCATCGAGGATCATTTTGGGCATTTGAACACTATTAGGGTTTTATTTTGAACTTTTGCACGTTTAGCCTTCTATTTTCCCTTTATTTTTTCTCTTCTTTCTTGTTAATTCTACAAAACAAAAGAGAGAAAGGAAAAAAAAAAAAGAGGGAAAAGGAAGAAGGCAGTAGAAAAAAAAAAGAGAAAAATTTTTTTTTAAAAAAAGAATGATGATGATTATGTTTATGAGAAGAGGAGAGGCACTTCTCTAGTTTTTATTGTTTCTTCTCGTTCTTAGTTTTCTCCTAAATGAGTATTAGAGAAAGGGGAAGTGTTGGGCCTGTTATAGTCACCCTCATTCAGGAGTCTCTTTTGCTCCTACACTACACATGTTTCTCTTAACAATCCTAACTGAATAGGAGAAATACGCATTAGTGCCACCTCTGCCTCAAAAGACAACTACCGTCCAGTCACTAAAAAATATGGTACTACCTCATGAAAAGTGACATCAGTACTAACATAATGCTTCTTGTTCAGTGGATCATAACACCTGCAACCTTTTTGCGTATGATTGTAATCCAGGAAAACACATTTAACTACCTATGGGGCCAACTTATCCCTGTTAGGCCTAGTAATATGAACAATGGCTACACAGCCAAAAATCCAGGTTGGCAACTAAAACAACTCCCTATCTAGATGCAACATCTGCTATGGTACCTGCTCAGACAATATAGAACTAAGCATCCTATTAATCAAATAACATGCAGTAAGTGTTGCATCTCCCTAATACATAAAGGGGGCATTATGATGGATAAGTAGAGTCCTTGTCACATCCAAAAGATGCCTATGTTTCCACTCCGCCACCCCATTCTACCAGGATGTATGAGGGCAAGTAATTTGATAAATAATACCATGCAACATGTAGAATGCACTCAACCAAGCAATACAAAACTTAAGGGTACTATTTGTACAAACAATTTTGACAGTAAAAGCAAATTGATTCTTTATTTAAATAATAAATGTCTCAATTACTGAACCAATATCAACTATAACCAAATAATATCTGTGACTTGATCGATCTAGAATACGACTGGAACCCCAAACATCTAAATGCAATAACTTGAAAATAGACTCAATGACAATAGAACTAGTAGGAAAGGTGGCTCGATGATGTTTCCCCATCTGCCATGCATCACAGTGGATCTCAATAGTTGGCGAAAGATGAGAGATAATGCAACATAGCCTGTCCAGAGGTAAATGGCCAAGACTACGGTGCCACTGCAAAGCATCCCTGTAACAAAACAAATCACGCCCTAGCAAATAGCTGCAACCGGTGTTTGAAACAAGCGACATACACCCCTCTTCATGCCCACCACCAATCATCTTCCTTGTGAGCTTACCTGAAATACACAGCAAACATCATCAAAGATTGCTTAGCAGTTAGGATCCTTGGTAATTCTACTATCAGACAACAAGTTAACCATAAAGTCTAGAAGAAATAAAACATTAGGCAATCGTAAAATGGGGGTAACGGCCACCTCCCCCTAACCATCAACCCTGGAATGTCGCCCATCTGCGACTTGAACTATCTCGGAGGAACTGACCAAAGTTGCTTAAAACAACTGTAATCACCACCCAAATGGCACAAAGCACTAGAATCTACAAGCCAAGTGATACCATCACAAACTCTATTAGAAACATTAGAGGCACAATTTATACCTGAAGAGGCAATGGAAGTAGTGTCAGAGGAGGAAGAAGGTGTCTCCTGAGTAATCTAGGCAAGTCGCTAGACCACAACATCATACTCTGCTGAAGACAGTATCAAATTCCACCCTAGAAGTAGTCACTGCTTGATTGGCCACAGGAGACTTCCCATGCTTGGTCGAGCATGAAGCCTCAACATGACCAATCCGACAATAGAAAGTGCACATGGGATGAGCTCTACCAGCCTGCCTTCTACCATATCAATGGTCTCAAATAGGAGAACCACGACTGCCACTAATAGTAAGTGCAGAAGTCTAGCCAATTGTCTTAGGTAAGGAAGACAAAACAGTGATCCTGCGAAGGCAACTATATGCCTCCTCGAGAGATGAATGCATTAACAAAGTCAGCATCTGAAGGCAAGCAACATTATACTTTGGACCTAAATCAGAAAGAAACTAGAGAACTATTGCCTTCTTGCAATGCTCACGCTAACCAGTACACATGCACACAGGCCTGCACATGTTGTACTTCTCTATAAGATCCTTCGGAGTGGCGTAATACTAAGGTTGAGGCTAACCCTCCTATATATGTGTAAACATGCCATTATAAATCTGGAAAACTTTGCTAGAATTCTTTTCATACAAATAAGTGTCATGAAAATAATCTCACATCTCCTTAGCGATTTTATAATATATAATACCATCTCCAATTCAAGGCAAAATTGCATTGATGATCCATGCTCTCACCACAGCATTGTCTTTCTTCCAAGTAACATATTTCCCTGTCTTAGCTTGGAGCTCTGTCTCAAGAAAAATGTGTTCCTTGTCATGACCCTCAACCATCACGAGAAATGTATGTGACTAACGCGCATAATTGATCTCATCCAACTTCACGATGGGAACAAAAAATGGATTTTTGCAGTTCCCACTATCAAGGGTTGTCTCTAATGACACCTCAAATGTAGATGTAGCCATGATGCCCACACAACCAAGGAATAGTCGCTATCTGAATTGAAAGACTTTTCGTATCTGGAAAATCACCATAAATCAGAGAAAAACGTAATCCAACATGAAATCCAAGCAATCAGATTCTTGGAAATCACGTTAAAACCACATAGTAGCCCTCTAGAAAGGATTGAGCGCACGTTAGGGTCAGGAGGAACCCCTAGCAACGCTATTGGAGAGGTTGCTTCCCCCTGCCGCTGCAGGGCTGGCACAGCACCCATTGGCGGCACTGCTATCGACCGGTGACGCTGCTACTATCGATGCTGCAATCATCGATGAAGATAAGGCTGATGGCACAACGAGGAGAGGAGAGAAGAAGGTTAGGGTGGTTAGGTACGAAGGCCTATTTGGGTGGGATACCAAAGCACCAACTTAGGACCGTTACTTTGATACCAAGTCAAGAAAACAAATGATCTTATTCTCGAAAGTAACCCTACACCTCTTTATATAAAGAGAGGTATTAGAAAAATTACATCAGAGGACCAATAGAAAATAAATAAATAACAATCAGTCTACACAAAAATATAAATGATGTGGAGAGATCACACAACACTAATAGATGATGACCTTAAGGTTCACATCCTTATCATCCAATCAAAGGGAGAATCCTCGACCTAAAATCTATCAAGTTTGATACGGCTAATGTTGTTAATCACTTGAGAAGTGATCTTTGGAGTAGTGATTCTAAAAGGCCAAGACACATATGAAAGCCATGCAGCATCCCATCCCTTTTTTTGAAAGGGAAAAGATACCTGCTTAAGATCAACAATCATTAGATCATTCCTTTCATTAATAAGAGTCAATGGACATTAAGTTTCACAGGTCCATCAAACTCTTCAAGGCAAAAGCAACAATTGATACAAATCGCATAAGAAAAGACAGTTCTTGTTGGGTATTCGAGAAAATAAGAATTATTATTTCTAAATCTCAAGAATAAGAGGAGTTAGTCCCTTTATATAAAGATGGCCACTCTTAAACATAATCTTACTCCAATTAATTTAAATCTAATCATATCTTTAAATATAGAAAGAGATAAAATCAATGTATTCTCCTAAAACTCTCCTAATTGTAAATAATATCTGAAATGCTACCCTACAAGCTAAAGCATGCAATGCCCAACTTGTTACAAAAATGAACTCCCCCACAATGTAGACTTTTGGAGTAAGCAATAGATAAGAGCAAGTGGCAGCTATAGTACAGTAGCAACCACAGTAGTAGGCAGGTAGTACCAGTTGTAGTAGAAATAGTAATCGTAGTAGTAGACAAATAGTGGAAGACAATCCCACGCAAGCAGTAGAAGTAACAGTGAGACGACTATAGCAAAAGTAGCAGTCACTGGCAATACTAAGGCTATAACAGTAATACTACCAATTGACAGTAGTAGTGTTGTAGCAACAGTAGACAATAGTAGGGTTGTAGCAATAGTAGCAACAATAGTAGTCAGAGTGGGAGACGAGACTCATCACTCAGTCCTTCAACCAATCCTCACAATCCTCGTAATGGGCAGTAGTAGGATCAGATGCTTCAAAAGTAGTAATCCAATCAGAAGTAGTGGCAGTAGTCTCAACCACAAGAGTTGTGACAATAGCAACAGTAGAGGAGGGCTCACTCAGTAAATGTCACAGATGATCTATCTCCTCTACAGTAAATGATAGGGGAGACTACTTTGTTACAGTCTTACTAGCAACGGACTTGACAATAGAAGTCTTATTTGCACATGTGGATTTGCCAAACTTTTCTCGGCAACGATCTAAAGAGTATTCTTACGCTAACAATACACAGGGGGAATAGACATGACGACCTCGTCCACGACTGCCAAAAGTATCATGCCTACCAGAGACCACAAAGGCTGACATCTCCATAGTGGTGGTTGGTATAGTAGCAGAAGTACTCAACCCAATATCAAAGGAAATCTTCTAAAGCCTTCCATAAACAGCCTTTAGATCAGGAATGTTCTCCATGGCAAGAATCTGATCATGGGTCAATGCATATCTAGTGCTTAAACCATCCAGAAACCTATAAACCTGCCAAGTCTATCTCTATCCAATTTGAGTATCACAATAGGAGGGTTAAAAGACATTAAGCTCCTCAAATAATCCCTCCATCTCAATAAAATAATTAAATAACATGTGATGCCCCTGAGAAGTGGACCACATACGACAATAGATATCAGAGAAGCGAACATGATTAGATTTCTAAGAGTACTTTGTCAGACTCTCCCAGATCTCTTTAGCATTCTTTTTGTACAGAAGATTCGTCGCAATCTAAGGCTCCATACTAGTCATTATCCCATTCATCACGAGATAGTTGTCTTGCTCATATTTGTCGAAATCAAGAGTATCAATCTTAAGAGGATTCTTAGTATGTAAAGCTTCTTTTAGCCACCAATAAAAAGCTTGAATGCCTGGCCCGAAAGGAGATAGTTCCTGACACCATTGAATTTTATAAAGGTGCCTTGAACTACTATAAAGGTAGATGAAGCCATAGGTAAGAGGATCCAGAGATAGCCATGTTGAGACTAAAGAAGCAAGTTCCTTACTATTTCAGATCTGAAACAAGAATGAAAAACAAAAGTTTCTTCAAAGGCAACAGCTTCACACATGTCTTGGGCCTTGCATAGGCTTCGCAAGAGACCCTAGTCACCACGAAGTTGAAGGTTGCATACAAGAGCAACCTAGAAATGCACCAATGGTCGCATCAAACACGAAGAAAACCCTTAGTGGCAAGAAACAACTACTCTGGAACCGCAGCCACACCCATAAAGGGAGCACGCGCACTATTGCGCCCCTTGTAGGTGCTACAAGATGCTCTGCAGCAGCCTATGATGGCCTACAGAAACCCCACGCAGGCATGGAAGGGTCATGCAGTGGCTTACAGGATGCCCCCAAGCACCAGCGGTGCCTTGCAGGTTCATCTCCAAGCGTTAGTGACGTCACTAGGGCTTCTGCAAGCCTCAAGCAACGATGACAGCGCCACTATTCACGTTGGGCAACGCCATTGGATGACTTGGTGGACTTGGTTGGCCACCAAAGTGCGATGTTCGGTTGGGTGCACTAGAGGAAGGGTCACTGAAGCCCTAAAGGATGGCGGTGGCGCCATGGAAGTAGCAGGAGGTTGTGCACTTGAACAAGGCAATGCAATCTCTATTGAGAGGGAAAACGAGAGAATGAGAGAGGAGAGATGCTAGAGGTGGTCACCAAAGAGGAGGGGGGGCGATAAACCCTTGCCGAAGGGCATAACGGTGGCGACTCCAAAAACCCTCCTCCTAGGGTTCCAGCGAGGCTAAACAGTAACCCATCTTTTTTCTCTTTTTGTTTTCTCCTTTTCTCTTTTTTTTTGTTTTCTTATGGTAGAAGAAATAAATAGGAGAGATAAGTAACACCAATCTAGGATTGTTACTCTAATATCATGTTGGAGACTAGAAAAAACAGGAAAGATTATTTTTGAATCTCAAGAAACAAAAGAGGAGTTGGTCCCTTTATATAAAGAGAGCCAATCCTAATCATAATCCTCTATAATCAATTTAAATCTAACCAACATATTCTCCTTAAACTAACTTTCATAATTGTAAATATCTCAATCGATTCTCTTTGGCTTAAAAGGAGTGTTAACTGAGTTTAGGTAACAGGTGTGATAGTGAACCTTAGGACTACTGGAAAAGACAATGAGTATAGCAAATGTTCGCACTAGGGTTGGGTGCATGTCTTCAGCCAAATGTGGGTGAGCTCACACACATACATAGAGGAGGTATAGGGTGTATATTGAAATGTAATATATACTTTTGTCATCAAGCAAGCTGACAAGCAAGAACAAATGAGCCACACACATACACGCTAACACTTCCCTCAAGTTTGGGCATATACAGCAATCATGCCCAACTTCAATATGGTATATAATCATCATTTAAAAAAACGCGCCTCGAGGCACTTGAGGCATGCGCCTCGAGGCGAGGTGCGCCAATTTCGCCTCGAGGTTTAAGCCTCAGCTACATTCTACGAGGAGTGCGCCTCGCTTTGTCGAGGCGTGGCCGAGGCGCTGAGGCGCTAGAGAGGCACCACCTCGGCTGTTTTACTTTGTAAAATGGTCACGTGCTAGTCACATGACCATTTTTTTGACCTAAGCCATGGCTCTAGCCCTAAACCTAAAATATAAACCTCAAAAAGGTGAGCAGCACTCCAACGCACCGCATCGCAGCCTCCACCGGCAAACCGACAGCTCCTGCTCCACCACATCGCAGCCTCCACCGACGAGCAGCACTCCAACGCCAGCAACGCGAGCAGCTCCAGCGCAGTGCAGGCCCTAGCGCAGGCTTCAGCGCTCCACATAGCGCAGCGTAGCGTAGTGCTCCAGCGCCAGCAGCGCCAACAGCTCCAGCGTAGCACAGGCTTCAGCGCTCCACGCAGCGGCAGCGCAGGCCCCAGCTTCAGGCTCCAGCACAGCGTAGGCTCCACGCAGCGCAGCGGCAACGTAGTGCTCCACACAGGCCCCAGCGCATCGTAGTGCTCCACATAGGCCCCAGCGCAGCGCAGCGCAGCTTCAGCTCCAGCGACAGCGCAAGCCCAGCGCAGTGCAGCTCCAGCAGCGCAGCGCAGCGCAGTGCAGGCCCTAGAGCAAGGAAGGCTAAGTGCAGGCCCGAGCACAGCTCCAGCTCCTGCGCAGGCCCGAGCGCAGCTCCAGCTCCTGCGGCAGTGCTCCACTCTTCAGCAGGACGCATTTGAGGTTGAGGTTAGTATGTTGACTATAAGTTTAGGTCATTTAGGTTTATTTGATTACCAATCCCTTTTATGCTTTTAGACATGGCGCCAAAGGCAAGAAGAGGAGGAAAAGAAGGATCCACTGGCACTGGCAGGTCTGATCCTGTATGGAAATATTGCACGAAAATTGACCTTCAAAGATCTCAAGGGAGAAAGGATATAAGTATGTGAAGTGTAACTTCTGTGCTGAAGGAGCACTTAGCGAAGACACACAAAAATGTGGGAGCATGTGCAAAGGTGCCACCTGAAGTTGAAACTGAAATTAAGGCCTTCTTAGTAAAGAAGGAAGTTGGTAGAAGAAGAGCACTTGAAGAAATGGAAAAATTTCGTCGCATAGGTGCATATACAGTAGAAGGTCCATCTAGGCATGATGAAAATGCACCTACAGGATCAAGTGGTGCACAAGTGGTGAAAGGTCCTATGGATTTATTTGTTGCAGGAGTTGAACATAAAGTATGGCCTGGAAGTAATGGACCTGATAATGCTCCTCAATGTCCTCCAAAGCAGATTACTTTGAATTCTTCTTGGAAGAAAGAACAAAGAATTAGAACATGTCTTAGTATTGGTAAATTCTTCATTGAGAATGGATTGTCATTCAATTTGGCCACCAGCCCATCTTACTGGCAAATGCTTCAAGATGTAAGTAACTATGGAAGGGGATTCAGAGGTCCTACAATGCATGAGTTACAAACTTGGATTTTGAAAGAAGTCAAGACAATAGCTACTATGATGGACCAAGCGAAAGTGTCTTGGGAAGAGATTGGATGTAGCATAATGGCTGATGGTTGGACAGATACAAAAGGATGCACCTTGATCAATTTTTTGGTTAACCCAAAAGGTACGTGGTTTCTGAAAATGCCTCTGATGAGATCAAGAATGTTGACTATCTCTTCAAATTGATGGATGATGTTGTTGAAGAAGTGGGTGAAAGCAACGTTATCCAAGTGATAATAGATAATGCATCAGCTTATAAAAAAGCTGGAGAGAAATTGATGGAAAAAAGAGAACATTTGTATTGGACTCCGTGCGTTGCTCATTGCATTGACCTTATGCTGGAGGATATCATGAAGCTACCTCTTCATGACTTTGTTTTCAAGAAGACCAAACAAATAATCAATTACATATATGCACATGCTTGGGTGGTGGCCATGATAAGGAAGCATGTAGGAGGAGACTTGGTGAGGCCTGCCGTCACTCAGTTTGCTACTGCTTTCCTTACCTTGCAGAGATTGCTAACAGCAAAAAATGCTCTTGAGTCTTTTTTCACCTCAAAAAGGTGGAAGTGCAGCAGTTATGCATTGAAGGTTCAAGGGCAAGCTGTACAAAATATTATCCTCAAAAGTAGAACATCTTGGCCTGGTGTAGCCTATGTGATAAGGACAATCAAACCGTTGGTGTTGGTTTTAAGAATGGTAGACACTGAACAATATCCACCTATGGGATTTATTTATGAGGCTATGGATAGGGCCAAGGAAGCTATTGCTAAAAATTTGGGTAATGATGAAAAGAAGTACAAGACAATCTGGGACATCATTGACACAAGATAGGACAGGAAATTGCACACACACTTGCATGCTGCTGCCTATTTTCTGAATCCCTAATGCCAGTATGAACCAACTTTTAAAGTTGATTCAGAAGTAAAGATGAGCTTGTACTCATGCTTCCAGAGGTTGATTCCTGACAAGGATAAGAGGTTGAATGTGGATCTCCAAACAGATGCATTTGTTAATGGAAGAGGATTATTTGGATGGTCCAATGTCATTGAGACTCGTTTTAAGAGGAGTCCTGGTGAAGTCCTTTCAATGATTCTATCATTTAAATTAATAAATTTTATTAATTTTTTCCTATATACTATAAACAAAATTTCCATTACAGCGGATTGGTGGAGAGCATTTAATGATTAAACACCTGAGTTGAAGAAGTTTGCCATGCACATTTTAAGTTTAACTTGTAGTGCATCTGCATGTGAGCGAAATTAGAGTGCTTTTAATCAGGTAAAAAGTCTAAATTTACATTTTAAATTTAGAGTAATATATAATAATTAGGCTATAAAATTTAATGGTAAACTTTTCATTGAGTAGGTCCATACTAAGAGAAGGAACAGGCTGAGATAAGATAAACTCAATGACTTGGTTTATTATATGTTCAATTTGAAATTGAAAACAAGGAGGTGAAGAAAAAGACAATGGATGATCCTCTATGTTTAGAGGAAGTGGACTCAGATGATGAGTGGATTGCTGAGCTACAACTTTGTGAAACAGAGATTGACTGATGAGGAGCTTAATGCAACTGTAGCTTTAAAAGAGGATCCTATTGATCTTGAACAGTTAGTAAGAGCAGAGGGAGGAATACAAGTAGGAGGAAGTAGAAGAAAGAGGCAAAAGAGAAAGGACAATGGTAAAGGTAATATGTAATTTTTTATTTTGCTGAATTATAATGTTAAAAGTTACAAACTAAGGTTCTAACTTCTAAGAAATTGTTTAAAATGACTTATCTTTTAGGAAAAGCTGTTATTGATGTTGAGGAGGAAGAGTTCCAAGAGAGTGATAGAGATACTGAGGAAGATGTTGATAATGAGGCTAGGATGAAGTTTATGGATGACTCTTGGGATGATGCGACCAGCCCTAACGACAGCATTGATGAGCTTGACGGTGTTCAAGGAGGAGACTAGAGTCTACAATGTGTTGTAGTTCTTTTGAGTTTTTGATATGGATGTTTCATGTACCTTCATTTTAATGTATGTTTTAACTCTTAAGTCTCCTAATGGTTTGGGAAGTTGGTGCTTTTGTTATGGTTTCCAATCTTCTATATTATATAGATGCTTATCTTTTCATTTAAACGTCATCTCTCGTTTAGTTTTGTTCTTTCAATGTTGTGATAGAGAAAAAATGTTATGAAATTGTGTCATTTATGCTATTATTTCCTTATTAGCACTTGATAAGTATATATCATTTCATTTTCTATATTTTTTATGCAAATCCTGAGGCTTATGCCTCGACCGCCTCGAGGCTTACACCTCGCCTCGATGAAGGTAAACCACCTCGGTACCGCCTCACATTTTTTAAAACCTTATATATAATAATCTACTTCTTGATAGTGCCTTGAGAAAGATATCTACAAGTCACTGGTAAGAACATACAAGTATTACTCTACACTCCAAAAAAATCTCGAATAAAATGACTATTGGAGTTACTTATGTGAGGGGGCATTTTTGTTATATTGTTATTTATTGAAGGTCTCTTATGTAATTTTTCTGAAATCTCTCTAAAAAAAGAGGCCTAGGGCTCTTTTCTGAAATAAGACCTTTCATTATTCCTTCCCACAACATGGTATCAGAGCAAGGTGGTCCTAAACTCTTCGCACTCCGATGCCCCTCTCCACTAAAACCCTAGGATAGAAACTTTCACACCGCCACCACCTTCTTTCTTGCTCGCAGATCTCTACACTAGCCTTCGCCTCCCTTTCTTGCCGCCTCCTCTCTCTCTCTCTCTCTCTCTCGTTGCTCAATGTTGGAAGGGCAACAGCAATAGGGAAAACGGGGAGGTCATGCTCACACCACCCACCTATAGGAGGCGACAACAACCTCACTTGCTACCAATCTTCACCCAGCAACATCACTTGCTGTTGTTTTTGTTGCATCTCCTCACCCAGCAACATCACCTACTGTTGCTGGTGGTTGCCCTCATTGCCACTCAAGGCTGCCATGGTGTAAACATGGCCCTGGTGGTGGTGTAGGCAGTCTCTCGTGGCTTCTTTTTCCTTCCTTTCGCATCTTGGGGCTGTGGATTTGACTCTACCATGGTCCAAGATGTGTAAGTGTTGCTAAAATTAAAAAATGTGCATGTTATTATGAAACATTGACAATCATCTCTATTCGACCCCAACATGGACAAGGCTGGACAACCTGCCACTCTTCCTTGCATGCCTACTTTGACAGTGAATGATTGTGCCCGCCTCATGCAGATTCTTCGATAAGCTGCTTCTCCAGATACTGCTATTTTTTTTGGCCGCAACTGGGAGTTCTGCAAACCTAAGCACTACTACCTCTACCTTGTCTTGGGTAGTTGACTCAGGCACTTCTAACCACCTCACTAGCAAGAAGGATGCTCTCTCATCTGTGCACTAGGCCTCCATTGTGACAAACGGATCCTATTCACCTGTTACTATAGTAGATGTCCAATTTTTAGACTCGTTGATATTCTCACATGTTTATTATGCTCTTGAATTTCCCTTGAGTTTACCATCTCTAGATTATGTAAAGGCTTGCCTATCAGTTGATTTTTTATAAGCATTGTCTTCTTCCATACGAGGAAGATGATTGGTGGGGGGATTAAACGTGATAGCCTCTACTACATTGATACCCCTGATATTTTCGTCGATGATGCATCTATCCCAACCGATCTTATTTTGTGGCACCATTGTCTGAGTCATCCATCTATTCCACACTTTGGAAGATGTTTCCTAGGTCACTATCCCTGATAAGCTAGACTATGAGGCCTACCAACTTGACAAACACCACCATGTTTCATTTGCTTCCATCAGAATAAGAGGAATCTAGTTCCCTTTGATTTGATTCAGTGTGACATATAAAGTCCATGCCAACTAAGTCACTGGTCTGTTTACCGGTATTTTATTGTTTTCATTGATGATTATAGTCGGCTGTCGTGGACTTTTATGTTGCGGGATTGGTCTGAGATTGCATCGATTTTCAATGAAGTTCGAAATTTTTATTCCACACGCATTAAGATTTTTCGCAGTAATAATGCTCTTAAATTTAAGCAAAAGATGTTCCTGATTTTTTGCCTTCGGTTGGTACTCTTTGCCAAACTTCATATGCTCATACATCCCAACAAAATAGAGTGGCTAAGTGCAAACTGCACCATGTTCTTAATGTGGCTCGAGCCTTAATGCTTGCTATAAATGTGGCCAAGTATTTTTGGGGGGATGCTGAACTTCCTGCTACTTACTGATTAATCAGATCCCCTCACCTGTACTTGATAGTGCTACACCTCTTCTGTTGTTACAACCTGATGCCTCTCTTTTAGTATTGCCACTGTAGATTTTTAGATGCACGTGCTTTGTCCATCTTTTTGGATCCACTGATAAGTTGTTCCTAAGGTTTGTTAAGTGTATTTTTTTAGGCTATTCTAGATCCCAGAAGGGGTACAGATGTTTTCACCCAATAGGCAAATGCTACTATGTGTCAATTGATGTTTCTTGCTTCGTGGTCCCTTATTTCTTTGAAGAGGGTTCTTCTCTTGGTTGGTTTACCCATACCTATAAGCATTGTCAGAAGGATGTGTTTATCCCCTTGCCCCTTTTCACCTGAGCTTACTAAGGAGAGTCAGGTTGATCGATCCTCCCCTCTAACATCTAATCCGAATGTTCCACCTCAGCAGTTTGACGACTTGCCTATTGCTCTCAGGAAGGCTATAAGAACTTGTACTCTACATCCAATATCTCACTATACTGCTATTAATCATCTTAGTCCAATATTACAGCATTTCTCTACAGCTCTCCTTGCTATGGTTGTTCCTAGATATCACCATGAGGCACAACAAGATCCTAGTTGGCGACAAGTTATGAAGAAGATGGTAGCACTCATCTCTCATGGTATTTGGGAGTTGACAAACCTCCCAAAGGGTGTACACTGTGAAGTACAGCCTTGATGGGACTATTAAATGCCTCAAAGCTAGACTTGTGCCAAAGGGCTACACTCAAACTTATGGTGTAGACTACTTTAACACCTTCTCTCATGTGGCACTCCTTCACTCTGTCAGAGTTATTCTTTACTTGCAGTTAATAAAGCCTAGCCACTATATCAGCCAAATGTCAAGAACGCCTTCTTATATGGAGATTATAGGAGAACTACATGGTCCAACCATCTGGCTTTGTGGTTGAGAAGAAAGTAATGCAAACTCCGAAAATCTATATATGGCAAAAAATGGCGTCCACAAGCTTGGTTTGAGAGACTTAATTCAAAGATTCAAAATATTTTTTTTTGCATGTCTACTTCCAATCATTCTATTTTTGTGAAGCGCAAGTAATCTATTGTTATCCTTGCAATTTACGTAAACGATATGGTCCTTACTGTTGATGACGTTATAAGGATACAAAAACGAAGAATTTTTTGCAAGCAACAGTTGTTACTAAGGATCTAGGCACGTTAAGATACTTCTTTGGCATTGAGGTGGTCAAAAACTCACATGGGATAGCTCCATCACAAAGGAAGTATGTGTTGTCACTTCTGGAGGAGACAGGACTACTAGGCCTGAAGCCTTCCTTCATCCCCGTTGAGCCACAAGGGAAACTCAATGAGAAAGACGATCCACTATTAGAAGACAAGGGGAGGTACAAGAGCACTGTTGGTAAACTATTATATGTAACTGTTACTAGACCATGTATTAGTTTTGTCATAAACAGAGCAAATCAGTTTATGGAAAACTCACGCTATAGCCACAGGCAGGCTATGTGTCTCATTCTCAGATATCTCAAAGGCAACCCAGGAAAGGGACTCTACATGAATAATGGGTGCGTTGACCTAGATGCCTTTTCTGAAGATGATTGTGTGAGTTCTACAGAGGATAGGAGATCTACAACTGGATATTCCACATTTCTCGGTGAAATTCTAGTTACTTGGAGCAAGAAGCAGAGTATGATCTCAAAGTACAGTGCAGAGGGCCAAGTACAAAGTCATGGCCCATGCGGCCTGTGAGATTATGTGGTTGATTCACTTCCCTGACAATCTGGGTGTTTAGGTCAAGCTTCTAACGCCTATGTTCTGTGATAACCGATCAGCCACTTTTATTATATCCAATTATCTCTTTCATGATACTTTGTATGGGACATGGTCTCTATAGGGAAAATATGCACTCATACAACTTCATCACAACAGTAAGTTGCAGACCAAGGCTCTCTCCAAGAAGTACCATGTCCAAGCTAGGCATATTAGACATATATGCTCTAACTTCAAGGAGAGTATTTATGAGGGGGCATTTTTGTTATATTGTTATTTATTAAGGGCCTTTTATATAATCTTCTCAAAACCTCTCTATATAAGACTTATTTTTTCTTCCCTCAACAATGACAATCAACCTCAACATTTTTTGTGTGCAAGTGAAATACATATGTCAAGAAATCAATAGTTTTATTTTCACAATTCATGTACATCCAAGAAAGCCTTACACATTCAGTGCTATTAGCCTGTATTCAGACTCTGCATAAAAGCATGAAACCATATTATACTTCTCAATATGCCAAGTAGCAAGGTAACAACAAAAAATCAACAGCAGGAAATTAAGCATCACTCGTTATGAGAATGAGCATAATATACATTTAAAGCATTACTACTTGCCTTAGTGAAAGGATGAGGAGCCAGGTTTCTTAAGCAAACATAAGATATCAGAGGGTTCTCAAGTAAATGCTTGAGTTCTTCTAGTGATTCATCACGCTTTCATGTCTAATTGATTTTAACCTTCACGACAAAGAGGTATGTATTGTCTTTTTTTCAATGCCCGGTATATGAAGCGACCAAGTCGTACTATTTGTCCCACCGGAGACTACATTTCCTTTAGGTTTTAGGAAGTTGAAGATCAATGATTGCCATAATTTTATCAAAGGTAGTGGAGGAACTTTCCAAACACAATATAGAATATATATTCTTTCGATGTAAGTCAAAGTTTGCAATAACGTAATACTACGAAACTTTATCTAGATTGGATAGGTGCCCTTTAAAGGAGGAACTCTTGACTAACATATCATCAATGTAAACCTCAAACAATTTTCCGATGTAAAAGTATACAACATGTTGATATATTCCATTGACATTCTTAAGATCAAAGGGTGCTACATAGGAACAAACGACGCCATGATGTGTTACCAATTGGTAAGACAATCAATTAGGTGAAGAAAGATTGTCCATAAAGTAGGCGTATGGACATGACATGTATTTCTATCCCAAACTATTGTCCATTGTACACCATATGATCGGTGTACAAGAGCCTTCTTTCAGGAATAAGTGAAATTCACATACATTCACCAACTCTTTTTGTTGCGATGATCACTTTGGATTATCATGAGTAGCCCATTTCTCGATGAATCTCACATCAAGGCATTAGATTTTGTATGCTCCAAGCAAGTCATTCGAATTTTTGTAATAAGATTACATTGTCATCTAAAAAAAAAATTACTATTTTTTAGTAAATGATTTGGATACCTTGGTACAATTACAGTTACATACTTGACCAAATCAAATAAACCTTCCGAGTTATGATTCGAAGATCTAAACAATTTAGAGAATCCAATGGCATATCAAGTGTTGAGTTATAAGGGGGCTTTTGTATTTTCTCTTTATCTTGAGAGGTACTTATGTAATTAGCCTAATCCTCTTTATATAAAAAGGGGGTTGGGGTTCCTTTTGAGGTTAAGAAAAATTCATTTGAGTCAACATGATATCAGAGTAACGATCCTAGGCCGCTCCGATATCCCACCAAAAATCCACCAGAATATGATTGGATCACCCAAGAGAGGGTGATTTCATGGGAGATCAAAAAGATCTCTCTCTCTCTCTCTCTCTCTCTCTCTCTCTCTCTCAACAACTCGTTGAGGATCAGATCTCCCTGGGCAAGGGGCGGTGACGATCTGCAGGAAGCACTCCATGGCCTGCAGGAGGGTCGCTACTAGTCTCGAGGGGGTCTTGGACGATGCTACAAGGGACAGCAGACCTGTAGGGGGACCAGTGGAGGGCCTTAGACAACGAGGCAGGAGATCAACGACCTACAGGAAGCCCTCCACGGTGATGCAAGGGGGTCACTGCTGGTCTTATATGAACTTTGCGTCACCAATTAGCATCTCCACCCACCTTCCTGCAATTGTGGATGGTGCAGGTCACGCATCCAGTGCGTGTGTTTCCATGGATGGGTGGTGTTGTAGCCCAAGTTGGGCAAAATCAGTGTGGACAAAGGCTATTTTGCATGTGTTAGAGCCTATCTCACACACAACAAAGGTGATGATGAGTCTTCTCTTGTCAACAATGAAGATATCTTTCGCAAGCATGATGAGTCCTCTCATGCCAAGAAGATGAGTTTGATAAGGTAGAAAAATCAAACTCAGATATAGGACTTGCATGTGCAATCCAAGAGATTGAAAGGAAGAGAAGAAAATACAGAGGTGCATGGGTGATAGATTCCAACGCTTCTATTCATCTCACCAGAGACTGAGATTGGCTGAAGAACTTGGTGGTCCCATGAGGATTGAAAGAAGTGTAGCTGGCCAATGGGAAGACCTCTCCTCTAACTGCGGTTGGGTGTGTAGATGCTAAGCCCAAGATAAAGATGGGAGAGGTATATTATTCCCCTGAACTCCCTATGAATCTTCTGTCGATGAGCAGAATATGTAGGGATCTCAAATGTCGTGTGACTTTTGATGAGAAGCATTATTACTTCCAAGATCAAAATACAGATGAGATTATTAGGAGTGGCATAGAAAAAGATGGTCTCTACTACTTGGATGTGCCCACATTATTTGCTGGGGTAGCATCTATCTCTCATGATCCTCTACTTTGGCACAAGAGACTTAGGCATCCTTCTATAAGAAAGATGCATCAAATGCATCCAGAGTTACCAGACTCCCTGGCTCTGGATTGTGAAGACTGTCAATTTGGGAAGCATCATAAGGGCAACTATCCTAGCAGAGAAACTGGTGTGAGTTCAACTCCTTTTTCCTTGGTATATTGTGATGTTTGGGGACCTTCCAAGGTGGCCTCGACTGGTGGCTACAGGTACTTTACTGCTATAATGGATGACAGGAGTAGACTTACATGGGTGTTTCTGATGAAAGCCCGTAGTGAGATTCCTACTATTATATAGCATTTTCTATCTGAGGTACAGACACGGTATGGTACTATTGTTCGGGTCATTCACAGCGACAATGCATTGGATTTTATGCATAGTGATTTGCAGGAAGCCTTCCGAACTAAGGGGATTATACATCAGACATCTTATGCTCATACTTTCCAGCAGAATAGAGTTGCAAAGCACAAGTTGCGACACTTGCTTAATATAGCCAGGACCTTAATGTCTCATATGAAGGTTCCTAGGCAGTTCTGGAGTGATGCCGTACTCTTAGTAGCATATTTAATTAACAGGCAGGCATCTGTTCTTCAGCATCAGATTCCATATCATATTATACATCCTGATTGTAGTAGGGACTTTCGTGTGCCACTACGAATAATTGGATGTGTATATTTTGTTCAGAATCATGGTATCCAAGATAAGTTTGCCTCCCGTGCTACGAAGTGCATATTTCTGGGCTACTCCAGGACATAGAAAGACTACAGGTGTTATGATCCAACATGCAAGAGATACATTGTGTCTGCGAATATGACCTTTTTTAGAAGATTCCTTATTTGAAGGATCATCCATAAAGGTTGATATTAAGGAGATAGGTGTATCATAGGAAGCCAAAGATACAAGACATTGCAGATGCAGAGAAAGCCCAGTTGGCCATCTCTTCAGGCAGAGGTGAGTCAAATAGGGAAGAGGAAACTATCCAAAGGAGATCTAATATTCTTCACCATATTTCTCACTATACTACTATTTCTCATCTCCAAGGAGATGCCAAGCAGTTTGCGTCTGCTATTACTACTACAGTGATCCCCAGAGATTTTGTGCATGCACTTCATGATCAGAAGTGAAAAGTTGCTATGGATGAGATGGAGGCTCTTCAGACCAGAGGAACATGGGATCTTGTTCCCTGTCCTAAAGGTGCTACTGTGGTTGCAGATGGGTGT
The DNA here is from genome assembly GCA_037157565.1 of Thalassia testudinum. Classification (NCBI taxonomy): domain Eukaryota; kingdom Viridiplantae; phylum Streptophyta; class Magnoliopsida; order Alismatales; family Hydrocharitaceae; genus Thalassia; species Thalassia testudinum. Next base: position 2,074,554 of record JAZHRO010000056.1, read on the forward strand.
ACACCATCAAATACAGGTCTGACGGGACAGTAGAGAAATACAAAGCCAGATTTATGGCCAAGGGATTCACCCAAATATATAGGGTGGATTACCTTGAGACCTTTTCACATGTTGCTCATATTACTTCCATCACGATTATTTTGTCGCTGTGATCAGAGATTAACCGCTGCACCAACTCGATATTAAGAATGCCTTTCTATATAAGGATCTGGTAAAGGAGGTGTACATGAGACAGCCACTTGGTTATGACAATCAGGGGGAGCTTGTCTGCCGCTTGCAAAAGGCCATTTAAGGCCTAAAGCAAAGTCTAAGAACCTGGTTTGAGAGGCTTAATCTAGAGATCAAGAAAGTGGGGTTTCAAAGGTCTACTATGGATCACTCTATATTCATTGGACAAACTGCGCATGGTGGGATATGGAGAGTTGTGATTCTGGCAGTATATGTTGATGATATGATCCTCACTGGTGATGATATTGATGGTAAAGCAGAGATGAAAGCCTTTCTCCAGTCCACCTTCGTCACCAAAGATTTAGGTGATCTTTGGGGCTTTCTAGGGATCAAGGCAGGTCATCAGGAGGGGGGTTTGTCTCTATCTCAGAGATAGTATACTTTGGAGATACTGGAGGAGGCTGGATGTCTTGAGTCCAAGTCATATGGGATACCAGTGGTAGCATTCCCTAGTCACCATTCAGATGAGATAGATCCTTTGTTTGAGGATGTTACCAAGTATCGTAGCACTGTTGGCTGTCTGTTATACTTGACTATTATACGTCCAAACATTAGTTTTGCAGTCGGTCGGGCCAGCCAGTTTATGCAGAATCCCAAATACAGTCATTGGCATGATTTATGTCTTCTCTTCAGATATCTAAAGGGCACTCTAGGACGAGGCTTGTACTATCGTGTGAGTGGCACTCCGAATCTTGTGGCCTATTCTAATGCAGATTATGCTAGGTTTATAGAAGACGAGATCTACATCAGGTTTTGCTATCTATTTTGGGAAACCTTGTTTCATGGAGAAGCAAGAAACAAAGCGTTGTTACTCGCTCTAGTGCAGAGGCAGAGTACAAATCCATGCAATAAGCCGCATGTGAGATCATGTGGATGGTTGGTTTTCTGCAGGATTTGGGAGTGCTAGTTGACACTCCAGTGCCTCTTTACTGTAATAATAAGTTAGCCACTTATATTGCCTCCAATCCCATTTTTCATGAGCGGACGAACATATAGAGGTCAGTTGCCACTTCATACGAGATGCAATTTTAGAGGGCAGGATAAGTACCTCTTATATTTCTTCTGAGCTCCAATTAACTGATATTTTTACTAAGCCCCTTAAGAAGAAACGTCTTGAGTTCTTAAGTGACAGGTTAGGGCGTATACTTAAGGGGGAGTGTTGAGTTGTAAGGGAGCTTTTGTATTTTCTCTTTATCTTGAGGGATACTTATGTAATTAGCACAATCCTCTTTATATAAAAAGAGGGTTAAGGTTTCTTTTGAGGTCAAGAAAAACTCATTTGATTCAACACCAAGAAATCATCTTATTCAATCATATGTTTCCAGACTTGGAATATGAGTTAAGATGGCAACTTTCTCCAGAGGTTGTCACCTAATTGATGCTTTCGAATAGGGATTTGGTAACTAACACACGGGTCGAGTTAAGGAGTTAACCTGATGAAACCAAAAATAGCGGAAGTCCTTCAATGCTGTCATGGAGAAGGCGTATTCTTAAACCTAAGATAGATACGTGCCTCTATTCACGAACACATGCATTTGACAAACCAAAAGTTGATACAAATCTTGGTGCTAACACTAAAAAGCTAGTGTATGTAGGAAGGGACAAGAGGCACATGATCTCTCAAAGGGATCACACAACTCTGTTACATAGGGGTATGTAACAGATTGGAGACATGAGCTTACTCCGCATATATTGGGAATGATAATTCTACATGTAGTCACAGAGTCATAATTAGACTCAAAGCAAGAAGAGAAAATAGACATTTGGAAAAGGTTCTGATCTTCGTTCTCATCCCAATGATACTAGGAGATGTAAAGAATAATATTATCAGAGAAAGAATGACAGTAGTCTAATAAAATTAGACATCGGGGTAATATTTTTCTTCTTGTAAATGATTCACGAGTATTCGAAATCCTTAACAAGGCAAAGTGTCAAAATTCCACCTATACTATGGTTCATATTGGGGTGATGAAACCAATAATGGTTTTTATGGATTCCTAATTGAAGAATAAATCAATTGTTATTTAAAGAGTCAAATAACATTTGATTTGGCAATTAATTGCGCATTAGGTACAAAATTCAAGTGTAAATTACAATTAATTTAAGTTCAGATACCAAATCTAAACTTCCTAAAATTTATTATGAGCTAATGTTGCAAATGTCAATTAGGATTTGACCCCATCCATTGGATGAAAATCCATTGGATCCCATCAAATGAATCCCTATAAATATTTCCTAATAGAGGAAATCCTAATCAAGCCATTCAACCAATTCTCTCGATTGAGAATTCCACCAAATCCACCAAAGAAGCCCCAGCCGCAACCAACAGGAAGAGCAATAGGCAACACACATTGTCGGCTATTGGACCAATAAATTATTGGTCAATGCCTGTAGCCAATCGACCGATTAGCGAATTGGTTGATCGACTACTGAGGGTTGAAGCTACAAGCCTTGTCCCTATCGCTCTCTCTCGCTCCTTTGTAGCTAGTCGACCAACTCATCTCTAAGCTGTCCTCATAAAGTTATTCTTAAGATTGAATTCATTGTTCGCAGCAATTGTTGCTTTGGATCCGTGAAGGAGTTTGCGGATTATACATAAGATTCATCATCCACGACACGAGGGTCCCATCAACCCGTCAGAGAGCGATTGGAGTTTTTACAGGACTTTTCTAAGAGGAACCATATCTTTAGATGTTGTACTACACCGCCTCACAAGGTATAAACCCTCTACTCGTGGAATCCCGAAATAAGAGGAAACTAATTCCTCCTATGTGGTCTCGTTATTAGGTGTTTTGGTTTCATTTGCTTGATCGATTATTGGCATCATTTTGATCTTGCATTTGAAAAATTTTAAAACGCCTATTTTCATGTTAACATGACGAGAGGATTTGTTTCTTCTCCTCTACTCAACATGGAGAATTTTGGAAGATCTCCAATGTGGAGATCACGAGAATCTCCAACACTCCCCCCCCCCCCCCCTCCGACGCAAGTTTGACATGAACAACCCAACTTGAGGAAGAACTTCAAAATCGAGCACATGTGTAGGCCTTGCATGCACAAATGGGGTGCAAACTTTGAACTTGATCACAACTTGGATCGCGGACTTAAAGACTCAAAACTAAAGTTCAACTAGGGCACATTCCCAAGCACTAAGAGGTCACCCATCTCCAAAGAACAAATCTTCACATTGATAAAAGAATAAAAACTAGATTCCAAGCTTCCACGGATAAGGCAAGCAAATACGTATGGACGCTTGGTCATGTACAAACTTCAACATGCAAATAGGCTTGTTCTTCAGGAATGCAAACGAAGATCTCTTCATCAGTGAACATCCAAAACTCATGGAGTTGGGGCAAAAAACTAAGAGGCTTTAATTGGAAGACGATTCCAAGCACTATACGAGAGACGAACCCAAGCACCAATACGAAGTATGGGATATGTTCCCAAACATAGATAGTTACCCTTCACCGGAAAAAAATTTGCACCCTTGAAGAAGATGAAAAAGTGGCCTCAAACATTTACAAGTGGGGTTGAGCTTGTGGCTTAGTTTACCTACCACTCATCATCTTTTGTAATGAAATGACCCGAGGTTTTAGGAATGTCCTTCAAGCAAAGGACAAGTTGGGCAAACAGTACAACAGCCATAGCAAGACTTGTCTCTGTCTTGTACGAAACTGTCATAATTACTTCAACAGTACCAACGGCAAGAACACTGCAGCACCAATAGCCACAACAATAGCAAAAACTGGGCAACAAAAGCCGCAACAACAGCCATCAGCAATAATGGCACCAACAGAGGGGGCAAAACTCACACCCAAAGGTAGAGAGGGCGCCACCTATTTGAATTAGGAGACCGATTTTGGTCTCCACATAGAGAAAAGGCTCACATGCCCTTTTAAGCACCATAGAAAAAGTGTGATTCTCTGGATCAAACCCACTCTAATACCGTGTGAAGAAATATGGAGTTATTATTGAAACTCAAAAGAGAAATCATGGGATTTGGTCTCTTTGTATAAAGAGACCAATCCTACTTTTCAATTCTAGTATAATCTTCTAAAATAAGTAACTAAAACAAATCAAATCCTAAACATATTTCCTAAAGGATAATCCTAAAATAGAAAACATTAAATATGGAAAGAGGACAACATGGCAAGAGGATTTGTTTCTTCTCCTCTACTCAATATGGAGAATCTCATAAGATCTCCAACGTGGAGATCACAAGAATGCCCAACAAAAAGAGAAGGGGAATAGTCGAGAACACACTACGCAGTAAGACAAATCTACCTCCTCTGGATAATAGCCTTGATCTCCAACCCTCTAGTCTTCTTTCCAACCTTTCAATAATCAGCATCCAACCTTCAAGTTTGAGCTTTCTATCGGTAAAGAAAGGCTCAAATACCTCAAAGGTAAGTTACACCTTGGTATATTTCTTTTTAAGAGAAAAATAGGAAGACTACCGGTAGCATCCAAACTCATTAATTAAAGATAGTTACAATAAGCACAAGAATACCAACCTTCGGTGTGGCAAAAACCACACGCTTCTAGGACACACCCATGCCTTTAAACAACAACGAGCAACCGATGAAGAGTACACTACATCAATTGCACCCCCTTACAGGAGATCTTTTAGTTGTACCTCAAAATGAGCATCTCATGACCAAAATCACAAACACTAACCCCTACACCCATGAAAAAGAAAACCCCTCCCTATTGAATGATCAAAAGCAAAATATTAGAACATGAAACACACCCACCCCTACAACAGTTATAAATAACCATTTGATCCCACGACACTCTCGTCAATGAAGCCTTTCAAGATAAAAGTTAACCATCCAGGAAGAAGAATATTTCCTTACTCATCAATTTCTTCATTTCCTCCATTTCCTCCCTTTCCTTCGTTGCACGCATCCTATACCTACTAGTATGGTACACCAGACAATTTCTAGGGAAGACAGGCCTCTAGACACAGCAGCTACCACGAAAGCCTTAACTGGCTGAAGATGCACGATCAGTAGGTTCTTCACCACCCTTATCATCTAAGACTGACAAATTTTGTTTTGTCCTCGAAAGGAGGCTTCATTGCAAATAATGGGTCCAAAACCACATAAGGAAATTGAACATAGCCCAAAGAGTCAACTCTACAATCACACGTGACGATATCAATTTCCCCTTTGCATTTAAATTCAGTATTGCCAACGCCCTATGCAATGCTTTCATGCCTGGCCAAACTCTCCAGAAAAATGGGCTCGTTATTAAGAAGGCCATTGATGAGCTCCTCATTGATCAATGGCTGAAAATTTAATGAATTAATACTGCCACCTTCTTTCCAATTTCTACATGGACATCTTTTACATCGCCAATCGACAGAACCATATCCATAAATGTAGAAACCACAATTGAAAGGCTATTAACGAGCTCCTCATTTAATGAACTAATTACCACTACCTTCTTTCCAATTTCTGCATCAATGACCAAATCCTCAATGATCAATGGATCAAAATTTGAGAGTTATCGATCACCACCTCCTTACCTCCATTTTCAACATCCACAACCTCTTACGTAACCGAAGGTTGCAAAAAAGGAAGGCCACCAGCCAAGTCCTCAATTTCTCTTTACGCACTTGAGGACAAATATCGCTCGCCACCTTGATGCCTCCATTTCCAAAATCCTTTACACTCTCCAAACCTTCCATAACCGCTTGCTGCGAATTAGGAAAAGCCTTAGCAATCAAATCTCCATCCAACAAACCAACAAAGTTCGAACTTGAATTTGAATTTTGAAACCCACGATTTGCGGTCCGAACCATAGGTTTCTGAACCAAACAATCTTCCCCCTATTGACGATGAGGCCACCTACAACAACCCTTCAACCACCACAGCCACATAAGTCCGACACCCCCCTCCCATCGACAATAACTCCTCCAAATTGAGGACCAATTGATCCACCAAGATGTACAATCATCTTTGAAAAAGTGTCTGACCCATAAGCAGCACACTTTCCACGACAGCCGAAAGATCCACATCTTGGAAAGGGATGCCATGACATCTCCCGACTCTTGCAAACAAAGCACTAATAGCCACTGCCACCATCGTCAAGCGCAATCTCAGCGAAATACTTCAAAATGCGAGACAATAAATTAGGTCTTACTAGAGGCCACTCCTCCAAGGCACCATCCTGCAATGAAGGAGACCCCCACCAAAGCTTTCTCGCACCAAACACCATTTCCTTGAGACGTAATACCTCTAGAGCGCGCTCATCCAACCCAAAGAGCATGACCCTCACAGCCGAAAGAGAGGCAATCCTCCAATCCATAGAGCGAAGATGTAGGCTCTCCAACTCCATCCTAACCATCGACAAAGGCATCGTTCCCTCAACGAAGTGCCCCACTAAAGATGCATGGAGAACTACATCAATAGATTCGATCACAAGGGACCACGAGGCCTCAAGCTCCATCATCGAAGGCTCCGAAGGCAAAGGCAAAGGCAACAGGGACATCTTTATAATCAAAACTCTACATGGGCATGACCATTGTCGGTGGCCACAACCCTTACAAAGAACGCACACGACAGGATCTCTACAATCTCTCGCGAAGTGCCCACACAAGCTACATTTGAAGCATACGACCCCATGCACGTGTACAGTGCATCCTAGTGGAGACACATACCTCCCCACCAATGGAAGATCCCTCACCCTTCCCTTTCTCCGCTTCTCCCACCTCTCCCAATCCCTCTTGCTCACCCATCAAAAAAAATCCCCTTCTTTGAGATGCCACCTACCTACACTTCAGTGTATGTAGAATGTCCGCACATTCAAAAGATTCCACATCTTCCATGCCAAAGGCCACAAGGGAACACTTCTCGTGATTTACTCCCAAACTCGAGAAATCAGTAAATAATTCCACAGGCAAGGACACATTTCTAGCCTCTTCAACCGAACTCTCTACAAAGAAAATTGTATCATCTGCATATTGCAAAATGGACATTATCAGACCTCCTTCCTAAGGGAGCAACTAGAGAAAAAACCATTCTATCAAGCCGCAAAAGTGCAAATGGCTCAAGAGTCAACTGCTAAAGCAAAAGGTAACAAAGCAAGAGGGCAACCCTACCTAATAACCCTCTACAGTTGAGTCCAACCCCCCTCCAATCTTCCATTAACTAAAATCACAAAAGAGTTTGTGGTAACACATCTTTTCATCCAGTCAATTCATCGGTCCAAGAAACCTCTTCTGTGAAGTGCACTCCACAACAATTGCCAGTCCAGAGAATCATATGCTTTTGCAAAATCAACCTTCCACAAAAATCCTTTCTTACATGTCCTCTTCCAAAACCAAACAATTTCATTCACCATTGCCACGCTATCTATCAAATGCCAGCTTAGAATAAAAGCTTATTGCACTTCATTAATAAGCTTGCCCACCACTTCTCGAAGTCTATTGGCCAAGACCTAGGCCACAATCAAATAAGTAGCACTAAAAAAAGAAATCAACCTATAATCCTCCACCCATTCAACACCCTTTTTTAAGATGAGAAAAAGAAGTGGCTTGCTCAACCTTTGAAAACCTACAATGCCCATCTAGAATTCTCTGATCATATCCATGACATCTCCAACCACCCCCCAAAATTCCTTAAAAAAGAATACAAGGAAACCATCAAGTCCCAAGGCTTCATCCACATTAATACCTGTGCCAAGTCTCCTAGATACATCTGTCGCATCTTCTTGACCGACGAGTGTTCAAGTCTCCTGTGCCACAACCAAGGATCATTGGTAATGGACACGGCTCTGGCAAACATAGTAGGAATGTCTAGGTAATAAAGACCATCTCTCTCCATGCCTCCACCTATAATCTCTCTTGTTTGTTGGTCCTAAAAGTAACAATGGTCCTCATCAAATATCACATGGCATCCAAGGTCCTTGCAAATGCGAGTCACTAATAACAGATTCATTGAAAACTCTGGAATGCAATGAACCTTCTCAATCACCATCTTTGGAGATGCACATACACTTCCAACTGCGATGATTGATGAAATAGCCCCACTAATTACCCTGACATCTCCAATCCTACATGGAACTGTGGGATTCACCAAATGTTCTGTATTCGTTGTAAGATGAATATAAGGACCGAAATCGATAACCCATGCTCTCCAGTCATCTTCCTCTTCGTGTCTCCTTGGGCGGCACACACTAGCCCTTATAGGTCTAAAACGAACCCTTTCGTTGTGCTAAACACACCTTCCTTGCATGAGATAAGACTCATCATGCTTAAAACAAAGATCTTCATCAACGGTGAAAGATTCATCGCCATGCAAGCTAGGTACGAGAAAAGCATCATCATGCGAACCACATCACCAAGGACGGGAAAAATGGCCGACCACACCGGCAGCCAACCAACACCCCAGCGACAGCGCTCGAGTGGCCTGCCAGCAATGCCACCAACGTGACTATCGGGCCACTCGACAACAGCGATGCTGGAAAACCCTCTTCCAGCATCACTGCTACTGCTGATGTTTGGCCCAATCTCTTCCATCAAATCACCTTTGTATTGGTGATTCGATCATCTTTTTGGGTAGGTATTTGGTGGGATATCGAAGCACCGACGTACAACTGTTGCTCTGATACCATGTGAAGAGATAAGCCTAGCAAGAGAGAAAATTGGGTTACTTACATAGATACCCATAAAAGAAAGAAAAATGTTAACTACATCCTTATAACTTAACAAAACCCTTTAAAGCATCTCTAACTTTTTCCTCCATAATTCTTTTATCAAGACAAACATGTGGTTCCACATTGAATCTGGACGCTCCCTTCCACCCCATCTCCAATTTGTTGCACATCTCTTTCTTGTAAAAGAATGGAAGTGTTGTGCTAAAGCACAACCAGCCTCCTATCTCCCTACCCTCTCATATCCTTGTACCACCACTTGATGAATAAAATCTTGCCTTCTTTCATTTGCTAACATGTGGAAGAAACGTGTATTAGCATCCCCTTCTTTGAGCCAAAGTTGTCTTGAACATTGTCTCCACTCCACCTTCTTCCTGCACAATATTTTGTTGTCTCCTCTCCACCAACTCTACAAAAGAAAGGTCTCGTGAATCTTGCAAATTATCCAATTATTGAATATGATGTAAGGCATCCATCTGTCTTTTATCTCTTTCTTCCTTCACCTTCTTTCTAAAATCAATAAGGATTTCGTTCAATCCCCTTAGTTGATTCGCCAAGCTGCCTATTGCTAACCCTTTGCCACCAATTCTAAACCATCTTTTTGAAATTAGGTTCTAGCAACCAAGACTTTTCAAACTTGAAGTATGATAAAGGATGAAGATCCTCATTAGAGCACTAACCAAGGGGAGTGTAATCAGAAAGAGGTCAGGCCTAACCTTGAACCATGGAAAGAGAGAACTTTTCAATAAAATCAACTAAACAAACAAATAGATCCAAGTGAGATGCCATATGTTCGAAAGTTGTACTCTTCCACATATAATTGCAATTAGCCACCCCCATCTACAACCCATAAGCTACCATAAAGGCCCAAAAGTCTTCAGATCCGATGTTTGCACCACCACCTTCACTTGGCCTATCTGTCATCTCCAGAGTAACAATAAAGTCACCGCCCAAGAGGATAGGGAAATTAAAGACATAATTAGCCACCTATAGTAAATCCTCCTACAGGCCTGGCTTGCTATCAGGTGAAGTCAGCCCATAGATGCAAGCAACAGCAAACTAAAACCCCTCAAGCCTTCTCTTCAACAAAACTCCCTATACAAAATTTCCTGACCATTCATTCACCTTCTCCAACTAATCACCCTTCCAAGACACCAAAATCCCCCCTAACCTCCCAAAAATAGGTATATTTACCATCCCTTGAAAAGTGAACCCCCCAACCATAGCCTATTCTCTAGTGCCACATATTTCCATCATCGTCTCTTACCAAAAAACATCCACTACCCATTCACGCAAGTAATTGCCAAGAATCTTCCCCTTGTTCTCATCCCTTATCCCCCTTCTATTCCATGATAAAATCTTCATTGATTCCAGTTAGCCTCCTTCCTCAAATGTGTATTTCTTAAAGAAACCCCAACACTCTAAGCCAAGTTGGTCAATTTAACCTCAAGGTTTTTTGGTGCTCCCATCATGTTGTATTGTAGGTGACCATCAAGTCATCAAAGTCGCATCAAGCCTCCTTTGTGGTTGTACAATCATCCCCTACCCTTTGTAAGTTCTCACCAACACGTTGCATCTCGTTCGATTGGTTCACACTAACCTACTCGTGCGAAACCACATCCCGTTAGTGCAATAGGGGCAGGTACTACTAACGCCATCACCTCCATTCCCATTTCCACCATTGTCATCGCCCCAATCGTCCAAGGATCTTCACCAAAGCTCTAGTCACCTACCTCTCCCATTCCTTTCCATCGACCCCAACCACTCGAGAGTCACTGCCAGCTCGAAGAAAGTCCCCGCACAACTGTCCTTGCTCCATCAATTCCTTGAGAAGAGCCTCTCCCGAAGACCTAGCGCACACAGTCTCCTTCAATCATTTCCTAAGGGATAAATCCAAAACGAATCTCCCTTCTAATATCGAGCAAGGTTCCTCAAGTTCACCGATAATCGAATCTCCAAAGGGATGCAAATCTAGACCAGTCCAAGGGCAAGGTGGGGTCCTCACATGCTAAACCGGTGTGCAATACAATCACATTACACAAAAAAGGCTTTGAGGAATCCTCTGTGTGAGAAATGGAATCGATCTCATTTTTGGCACTTGAGTCCACCTTTATTTTAATTGTGTTATGTTTCATTTCATCGTACATATTTCCATGGATATTAAGTCATCTTAAAGCATGGCATAGGTTGATGGGATTGATAACCAAGTACTAGAACACTAGGTAAAGGATAAAAGGTGATCAAGCGTGGAAACCCCGATTGTGTAATTGAATCATAATTACACAAAGGAACACAATGTTTGGTAACTCGATTCCACCATGATGGTGTATGTCTAAGGAGGGCATCCAATCCTCAATAGTGCACCATGAGTAGTTAATAATAGTAAGTGGCAATGGTGCAAAAACAACTAATTAATCGGCCGCATAATCGTATACGGTCCAAAAACATACCAAGTACCTATATTCGATCCTATAATCGATCCACCCGATTAATCAGCCGAATATCCAATTAATCAACCAATTAATCACCCGAGTCACTTTCAAGGTTTCAATTTTTTTATATATATTCGACCACGTGCAACACACTTTACACAACACCCCTCTTCCGATTCAAAAGGTTCAACATAAGTCAAAAACCCTAAAAACCATTGCACTCCCTCTCCGAACTCGCATCGCGCTCAGCGCTCCATGTCCTCCAAGTCTCCCTCTCTGAACTCACGTCGCACTCCACACTCCATCTCCTTAGAGTCTCCCTCTCTGAACTCGAGTCGCACTCCATCTCCTCAGAGTCTCCCTCTTCGAACTCGCGTCACGCTCCATCTCTGAGTCTCCCTCACGTCGCTCTCGAGTCTCCTTCACGCTCCTGACCACCGCTCCTCAAAATCGCTCCTCATCACCGCTCCTCAAAATCGCTCCTCATCACCGCTCCTCAAAGCCTTACTCCCGACCACCGCCGCTCCTCAAAGCCTCGCCATCGCCGACAATCGCTCCTTAGAGCTTTGTCATCACCGCTCTCCACACTGTGATGCCAGTAAGGATGTTTTTCACTTTCTATAAATACAACTATCTTTGGTTTGCGTACACACACATACATATATCTTTGGAGAGCTACACAACGTCTCTAGTGAACTCCCCATCCCCAACTACAAGTATGGACACATACACACACACTTTGCACATAAGATATCATATAACTATTGCCCCTTCCCTCATACCTTTCAAATTAAAAATTTCAATATCCACTATGTCTATTTGGTAATAAATTGAAAGGATTGATAGATTTTAGTTATACTACTAATTTGGAATCCTAATTTGCATGATGATTTTGCAATTCAAGGATGGATTTATTTTAGTCTTTTATTTCTCATAAATCTATGATTATCGAAATTTATAATACATATCAATGACGTTGATATTTATGTTAAGATGGATTGAGATGTACATAAATGTAGAATTTGACAAGCATTCAAAGATTTAGTTCTCAAAATATCTCATGATTTTTTGCCTCTTTCTTTTTAATAGGAGCAAATAGTTTGTGGAAGACATGGCTTCTATAAATCCCGGATTTAGTTCTAACTCATGCTCAACTCTTTTTTATGTCCCGCCTGGATCAACAGATCCTAGATGGAGATACGAATATCTTGCCAATAAGAAGGATCCAAACACCGTGACTCATAGGCTTTGCAAGAAGGTGGTGAAAGGTGGAATTAACATGTTCAAACAACATTTAGCACACATTAAGGGCAACACAACTTCTTGCCCAAAGGTTGATGAAGAGACGAAGAAGGTTATTAAGACATACATTGATAAATTAAAGGTGAGGGCATTACAAGAAGTTAGAGATGAGGTTGATATTGGAGGTAATCCAGACATTGCTGAATGAAGAAAGAGAGGCAAAAAAGAGTAAACTCTTGGAATCAGTTGAAGTCGAAAATGTGCGTAAGGATTTGCGACAAGCCACAATTAAAGATGCCTATGCCAAGGATCAACGAAATCAGACATGTGAATTTATTTGTGACTGGCCTATTATTATGGCATTCCATTCAATGCAATTGCAATGATCATTTTGCATGGATTGCTGAGGCGATCAAGCGTTATGGTCCAAGGCTTAGAACTTCTCGATATGAGATTTCTGGACCATTTTTGAATCAGTCTGTGGAGAAGACCAAACAAGCACTGCAAAGCCACAGGGACATGGAAAACTATAGGATGCTATATCATGACTAATGCTTGGACTGATATGCATGGAAGGAGCATTATGAATTTGTGTGTCCACTATCCACTTGGGATTTCTTTTCTAAAATCTATTGATTCATCTTGATGAGTCGCATACTCCTTATTACATCTTTAGCTTTATCGAAGAAGGCATTAAAGTTGGAGTAGAAAATGTTGTCAAGTTGTTACGGACAATGGTTCTGCTAATGTGGCAGCTTCCACCTTGATGAAGATAAAGTATTCACATATTTTTTGGACATCATGTACCGCACGTACCATTGATTTAGTGCTCGAGGAGATTGAAAGAGAACATAAAGTTAAATAATCTAAACAATGTGGAAGTGATAATATCAAATCATAAAAGCATAACACTTGGGTTTATGTGGAAACCCCACTCACGAAGAGCGAAGAGAAAACCACAGGAGAAGGCCCCGATAGGACATGTATGTCTGTAATTTCTCAAAAAAGAATGAAGAGGTACACTGCCTATTTATAGACCACCAAACATCACAGTTCCACACTAACTAATGTGGGACTAAACTATACACACTTCAACACTCCCCCTCAAGCTGAAGCATGTAATGCTCAGCTTGTACAACACTTAAATCCCACTCTACACAACAGAACATACACTCTCGGTTGATCCTCGTCTGTAGGTGGGTATGCTGATGTCGACACACCAGCGAGGGCTGAAGCTGCTAGATGCTGTAGCTGACAAATGGCCTCTCCTCTGGAGATCTCAACACGTACTGATAGCTCCACCTTCAATATCCCTGTAACAGGCCTTCCTCTAAAGGCCTCGAAAGGTGGATCCCCCTCTTGGAGTCCACAAAACTGGATCTCCCACGCGGAATCTAAAATGGGCCCTTTCTTTAAGGACCTCAGAACTGGATCTCCCTCCTAAAGAAATTGAAACTCTAGACCTCCCAGAGTTGTGGATCCTCGCGAGGTGATCTCGACCAAGGGACTCCCTTCTGGAGGATGACTATAATAGGCCTACACTCCCCCTTTCTCCCATACTCGTATAGGGGAAGAAATAAAAAACAGAGAAATACACACATATAAAGAGGAGTTTCTCCTCTTCTCTTGAATTCTTTTTTTTTCATTTTTTCTCTCTCTCCACCTTTTTTTCCTATTTTTTATCTTTCTCCACCTTTTTTTTCTCTTCTTTCTTTCCTTTCTCTCTGCTTTTTTTCTCTTTTTCTTCATTTTTCCTTTAAAGCACCCTCGAGCACCCCTTAGGGTTTGGGAGAACCCAACCACAAGGCACAATCTCCCATTGCCAACTACCACTAAGAGGACGACCGCCACCATTGTTGCCTCGTCTCCATCTCGTGCAAGACCTCCACCACGGGGATCTTCACCTTCTGCATCGACTTCTTCGCCACCCTATGAGGCACTCCAATATTCTCCTAACCTAGGATGCGTCTACGTCGGTGGTCTTCGATTATGTCGGTCAAGGACAAAATCTACGTCAGTGGCCTCCGAGGGATCATCGAGAAGGCCACCTCCTCGCGTAGCCACCTTCGATCTACGTCGACTGCAGCCCCCGGCATGCTCCCTGACTCATGGACACGGGGATCGACCCATGCTCGGCAGCTGGAGCAGTATGGGTCAGCAATGGGGTTCGACCACCTCAACGCCGTCCGCGGCTCCGGCCTCGTCCACTCTAGCCACCTCCTTCGTGGCTCCACCATCGCCCCTCGCATAATCCCCGCCTCCATCCTCGCATTTGCAACGGCCTCCGCAAGGGTCCACAAGACCCCTCTCCATTCGCAGCAGCCACCTCACCACCCTTCCTAGCGAAGTCCCTGCCTTGTAGGGTGACGCTGCCCTCACGAGGCCCCGCATCAGGGACGCGAACGCCCTCACAGATGTCCTCAGGCTTTCCACCAAGCTCCTCGACAAAGCAAGCTTCTGCATCACGACGGACTGCGAGCCCATCGCTAGGGCTCCTTGCTACGCACAATCTCAATGCCTCCACGAAGATGAAGAAGGCACTGATCTCTTAGGGTTTGCGTTGCTGCTGGCATTGATCGGAGAACAAATAGAGATTGGACATAAAATGATCAGAAACAACCTAAATGTCAAATAATAATAGATGGATAATTAACCCAAGAATAAACCTACTCTGATACCAAGTTAAATAATCTAAACAATGCAGAAGCAATAATATCAAAGCATAAAAAAAATAACACTTGTGTTTACGTGAAAACCCCACTCACGAAGAGCGGGGACAAAACCACGAGAAGCCCCAATAGGGCATGTATGTCTATAATTTCTCAAAGAAGAATGAAGAGGTACACTGCCTATTTATAAGCCACTACACATCACACAGTTCCACACTAACTACTGTAGGACTAAACTACACAGTCCAACATATAAGATTAAGAATGCGATCACAAATGCAAGGAGACTTGCAGTGTTCATTTATAGTCATGCCATAATTGTGAGTATGATGCGATGCTTGATTGAAAAAAGGGACATTGTGAGATCTAGATAGACTAGATTTGCTACTATTCTTACATTACAAAGCATACTAGATAAGAAAGATAAATTGAGGGCTATGTTTTCTTCCGATGATTGGCAACGTTGCAAATGGTGTAAGTCCAAAAAAGGGGAGAAAGAAACATCTACAGTCTTGAGTCCATCTTTTTGGAATCAAGTCACTTTTGCAGTGAGGATTTTTACTCCCTTGGTTCGTCTCTTGCAAGTTGTTAATTCAGATGAGAAACCATCCATGTGTTTTGTTTATGGGAGCTTAGAAGAGGCAAAGGAGGAGATGATGACAATTTATAATGGTAATGAGTTGTCCTATAAGCCATTTAAGGAGGCAATACAAAAGAAAATCAAAGACGACTTGATACACCACTTCATAAGGCTGCATATTTTCTCAATCCTTATTATTTCTATAAGGATTGTACCATGTTTTAAACAAATGGTAACGTGAAGTATGGGTTGATAGCTTGCATCGAGAAATTCTACCCCAACTTGGATGTGCAATACATCATTACAAGAAAGGAGTTGATTGCATACAAACTTGGTCGGGATATGTTTGGTAAACCACTGGTTGTAAGGCAAAGGTCGATCAATGATCTAGGTAATTCAAGAATTTAATTACATAGTCTCTTTTATGTAAATTGAAGATTATAATATTCATTCATAATTTTAATTTATTAAACAACTAATTGGCAGTCTCTATATGAAAGTGATACACCTTATCTACAACAAATGGCAATTAAGATCCTAAGGTTGACCTCTACATCCTCTAGTTGTGAGAGGAATTGGAGCACATTTTCAAGGGTAATGAGTCTAATGACTTAGTTAATATTGTCTAGTAAATATTGTAAGTCCAACATTTAAGCTTTCATATATGACATATGTAATAATGTGCTCCTTCATTTCCAGATCCATACAAAGTTTAGGGCCAGCTTGGTAATGCCGAGGTTGAATGACTTAGTTTTTATACAATTCAATGCAAAACTAAGGGATCCTAAACAAAAAGCTATAAAAAGATATCCAATTACTTCAAAGGATAAAGTTTTTCCAAGAGTAGGATTAACTTAGGGTGCAGTTGCAAAGATTTGTGGTGCAAAAGATGTATTGCAACCAAGGAGGAGCCTTAAAGTTGACAGAGGCAAACAAGCATCAACCTCAAGAGCTCCAACAAACTCACTTGACTTTGAGGAGGAGGACGAGGAGGCTATTTTTGAAGAGATCAACGAAGAAGATGAAATTGTGGAGGATGTTCCCTTATTTCTAGATGAGGAGGAGGAGGATTAGATCCTAATATTTTCTTGAGAAGTTTCTTTGGGAATTGACTATCTATTTTGTACTTTTTGTGGCATTTAAAACTAAAAACTCTTCTTTAGATTTATGATGCACCAATCTTAATTTATTTGTCTTTATTTTATGTGTTGTAATATTGATAGTTATTTGTTAGAAGTTATATTGAGAGAATATGTATATCAAAAAAATAATATTAATATATATATGATATTTCAATTCATATATATGTATAATTAATTATATTTAAATTTTTAATTATTAAAAAATATTACACCGATTAATCACCAGCATACCATATACTCCTTAGTTGGTGACCCCACCGACTGAATGTCGACTGCCGATTTATGTAGCTATGGTAGGTGGAATGCCATTTTTATTAAAGGAAAAGGAAGATCACCGGACATCGGTAATCATCTAGGTAACTTCATTAAAGTAAAAGGAATGGACTTACAAGTTATTCAACCATAATTCAAACAAGAAATACACCTCCCTCACAACATTTTCCACCTAACACCCCTCATTTCTAAAAATCTTGTCGTTCCATTAAAGCTAGATGCACCAAAGAATGGATAGAGCTCTGATCCACCCCACCGAATGAAGATGATGCTTTCTAAATGATCTCCAAAAACCACTCACATCTAAATGATCCACTGTGCGCAAATTGAAATGCTACCACACCTGTTTAGAGAATTCACATCCAAAGAAAAGGTGTCGAATATCTTCCTCCGCTTGAAGACAAAAAAAGCAAGCAACATCCTCATCATCCGCCTATCTTTTCCCAAAAGCTTTTGCGACTAAACACTCCCTTCTAAGAACCCAAAGGAAAATCTTAATCTTCAGAGGTAGTCGACACTTCCAAATACACTTAGAATCTAAACCAACTTCACCCAGATCAGCCCCACTGCAGACCAGATCTAATCACGCTTTTAATACAATACCATAATGCCAATTCTATTAGGATTTTACCGTCCTAATTAGGAAAAGAACTACTATGATTGGTGGAGGATTCCACAATGAAGTTTCTTCCTAATCACGCTTCATTTATTGATTCATTGTCTGGACTTTTTGTAATGAGTTTGTTGCAAAAATCACGATGAATCATATTGAGGAAATCGTCGTTTGTTTCAGGCAATATTGAGGAAATTGCAATGTAACAGAGGAAATTGCAATTTGTTACAGCTAACATGATTCCTTTTAGGCAATCAACGTGGTCAACATCCTAGTAGACAACCCTATACCACTGGATACCTTTAGCAAGGACTCTTGCAAGGTAGGATCACTTAGGCATCCTTTGTTTTGCAATTCCATCAAACCCTTAAACAAATTCGCTAGAGCATGCCTACTGTCGAATCTTCCAACAGGTATGCCTGCCAAGAGGTTTTACCGGATTCTTTATCGAATTTGATCCAAGGTTCATTTGATCTTATGTGTTTTAAGTGCACTTGTTAAGCTTGAAATCCTCCTAGTATTGAGACTGCCTGGGCGGAATAGGCCTCTTGAGCCTTGTTTTCTCAGGGTAAATTTTCTCCCTTATCCAAGGGTATTTTCATCTACCAATTTGAAAGTTTGATTCAAGCTCCAGTCGAATTTGAATGGATTTATAGCCTATCAGCTTAATCAATTGATTGGACTTGATAGGTAGAACAAGCCCATGAGATATATAGGCAAGCTCAGGCATCTAACACCAAGTTCAACCCGATAGGAAATGGACCATACTTGACCCTATTCTAAATGAGTTAAGTTGGGGTAAGACTTGGAATTTTAATGGGCCAACTAGATAAAGGGATTGGCTTGACCTGACCTAATGCTTAAGCATTAAGATAAATCCAAAGGCTAAATTAAGATTGCTGGCAACAACAAACCTATTAGCCCTTGTTGAATATTTCAGGGCCAAATTCTTAGTTCTGTGTAGTCACTAGGAAAAGGATTCAGATTAGTTCGAGAATCAATTCCCTACCTCAATTAGAAAGCAATGGGCCTCCTTTCTCAAGTTAGGTAGTCCTTTTCCCCTTAGATGTCTAGACTTTGACCTAGAGGCATAAAGAAGGGATGCAATACAGACTACAAGTAATAGACCACTTGATGATACCATTTTAGCCGCTTTTAGCATTGGGCAACATAAATTGAGCATATCAGTTCACTACCTTGTCACCGTCGATGAGGGATACCATTAGTAGGAGGGGCTCCTTAAGAAATCTTGATCAATTAGTGAAGTGCATTACATGGTTGCATTGCCAAATCCTAGGTCTTCATATCCTAGTAAGTCCAATGGCAAAATATGTCAAGTGAACTTCCCTAACCAACCATGAGGTTAAGAGCACTCCTTCTAAAAACCTAAAGGGTAACATCAACGGGCCAAGATGCAACCATCAAACATGGCCTAGGTCTTCCTTGAAGAAGGGCAAAGATAGTTATTGTTGATAATTGTCCAAGCAATTATTGTCTCCAATTGCATGAATGTAGGCATCACGTGCCTTCATGGTGGGTTGGTAGGATGTTTGGACCATAAGACCATCTCTCCCTCCTGGAAAAGGTGGGTGAAGGTAGTAGAAGATTACCAAATCTAACTCATCTGGACTCTAGAAGTTGGAGAAAAATTTGAACATAGATATTATTGTCCAAATAGTGTTCCACATCCACACACCGATCCACCACCATATAATCGGTGATGCTACGATTCTCCTTATGATGCTGAACATTATGGAACTTCCAAGAGTCCTCACTCAGCATCTAGTAGAGTTGGGACTCATCATGCCTTTATGTGCACTACTATTAGGGTTTGTTTGCTTGAGAGGGAGGAATATCCCATGGGATACCCCCAAACTTAAGGGACAATTATACTTCTATCACTCCATCACATCAACACTATCTCCTACATCACATTAACCCATCCCACTCTCATATAATAATATTAAAATATTACCCATTAGCATCACATCAACATACCAACCATTTTATCCCACTACTTATCTCATTCCCCCAACCAAATACCCATACAACTCATTCCACTACCTACTTTACCTCGGGATATCCTTACTCAAGCAAGTGCAACCATAATGTACTAGGGATGGCTCACATGTGACTACCCAATAATGAGTTGATCATTCTCGATGAGCTCGTTGGGTCAATGCAAAAGGATTCAATACTCATTAGCACACAACCATCACAGCTATCGTGGAATTTGCATAATTGCAATTTTTCATCAAATTCTTCTAACAAGCCTAAAGGATGGTAACCCTCGAGTTCTTCTCTTCGACTGCTAAGCAGGCCAAAGCAATGGTGAGTAGGGGTAGAGTCCCTAGGTAGCTAGCAATTATTCCCCTTCTTAACCCTTTTTAAAGGCCTTATTGCTACTAACGCTACTTCAACTTGCCTTCCTCAACATGCAAAGCTTTGTGTAGGTGCAATTTCACCCTACAAGCTACATCATTAATGTGGCGATAGGCTCCTTCCATGAGATTCCTAGGCAATTGTCCTAACAAAGATCTTTTTAAAAGGCCTTAAATTTCAGCCCATTCATGATGAATCGAACAATGCTAGTCTTGCATCAAGGTTTCGGCACTTCATATACTTTCTCTAAAGCCACTATAACTAATCTTCTAGAGTTTATCTCCTCCTGCTAGATGATTGTAGAGAGTGATGAGGATGTTGTCCATATAGTTGATGAAAACTACCAAGGAGAAATTAGTCTCCCAATTCCAAGAATAAGTCAATCAGTCCCTTTAAAAGCTTCGAGTGCCACTTGTGACCAGACAATAAGCATCCTCACAACATCTTTCAAGAAATAAGTTCTAGAAAAGGTAAGTTGTTCCTATGAGTTTGAAGACTCATTGTATATCTCAAAGAGAGGACTTTAGACTTTATTGTTCACTCCCCCCTAGGGTTTGTTGTCTTTTCATCAAGTGAATTTATAATGTTAAATGCACAATGAAGTATAGGAAGGTCAATAAGGAAGATTCACCAAAGTCCTAAATAAGTGAAGAAACACATGCCAAAAGACTAGAACAAGTGTGAAGAATCAAATGTGATATAATAAAACAATCATAAGTAAGAAAATCAAAATTTATATAGTCAAAAGTCATTATTCCTTAATAGATAAGCCACTAATTAAGCCTCCCTAACTTAAAATTTTCCCAACCAAGATGTTCAATGAAAATCAAATAAGTCAGCAATTGTTGATAAAATTGTTACAAGTGGAATACTAAGAAATCACTCTCATTATCCCAAACAATATCAATAGTTTGAATGTTAAAGTGAGCATCAGCCATATCTCAAGCACGATTTTAAATGTCGATATCGGTATCATATCGACAAGTTAAAAAGGGGATATATCGAGTATATATGGGGGACATATTCTGATATCGGTGAAATTTAGGAAAATCACTCAAAATGACCTAAAATGTCACAAATTTAATGAAAATTAACAATTTAATAAATACTGCATGTACAAAGAAATGCCTAGAAGACAAATCATAATTTTAAATGAAAATATAATAGAAATGAGCTACTAACATATCAACAAAGACATAACATGAAAATTAATGTGCAGACAACATTAATCTTTCCAATAATAAGTATATCGAGAGATTTAATTTTAGGATGAATAGTTACCAAGATTAAAATATGGTGATTTAGGTCATGAAGTCACCACAAAATTGAAGTTTAATTAGGAATTTTACTAAATTAATGTGTAAACAACATTAATTTAGCCAATAATCAAGTATATTAAGAGATGTAATTTGGGATGAACAATAATTGAGGTTAAAATCTTAGTAGTTTAGGCTACAAATCATCACCAAATTAAGGTTTAATTAAGGATCTTACCAAATTAATGTCTAACAACATCCTAGCCAATAATCAAGTACATACCCAAGTAACTGAGGGTCAAAGCATGGTGATTTGGATCTAATAATGCAAATAAATTGAATAATAGGGTGCTTACCTTGTTAAGAGATGAGAAAGGTTAAAAATCACCCAAGAAGATGGTATGCAAGGAAATTTCAGAGGTGCAGCAAGGTGGTTGCAGTGTGGAAGAGAAGAGAATAGCAAGGGAACTAGAGAAGATAAGGGCAGCAACTGAATCAATCGTCACTACAACATATCGCCCATGTCAGGCATACGTCAACAAAATAATGGAAATATGTGTTGAGGGGCTCCAATTTTAACAATGTCACCAATATCGAGGACGACATATCGATCGATATCAGGGAAAAAGATATGGAAGTATGTGTCAATATCTCTTGGGCCATTGATACTAACATATTGGCGATATATTGCCAATATGTTGCCGACATATCTTTCCTTGGGTGATATGTTACCGATATCTTAGAAAAAAGATATTCCCATGATATCAATATGAGTCATGTTGGGGACATGGATATATTGTTGATATATCAAGATATATGTTTCCATGATCTTCAGGTCCTCAATGTTGGCACTAAACATGCATGTCAAACTATAAGAAGTGTAGGCACCACATTTTGCATATTATATATGTTACAAGATATTTTCCTTTACCTTTATTTTCTTTATTTGAACTATTTATACCGTTTTATTCTTTAGGTTCTTTTATGTATTTTACCCACACCTCTCTCTCTATATAAAGAGGTGTAGGGTTTCCAGGGAATAACAGATTACTCATTTCTTCCCACTTGAAAAGGCCTCCGAAACCCTAAACCACCAAACCACTCTCTCATAACGCTCGGAGCGGCGGCGCTGCAGCGTTCTTGAGGAGTTACGACTACGCAGCGGCAATCGCAGGCCTTGGAAATGCTGATCCAAGGCCTTGCGGTGGTCATGGCAATCATCTGGAGGAGTTGTAGCAATGTTGTGCCTATCGCAGAGGTCCACAACGCCGACCGAAGGGTCTGCGGTGGCACTCGAAGGATCTATGGCGACGCTGTAGTGTAGGCAGCGCTCCTTCAAGCGATCCTAAAGGCGTTGCAACCATATTCTAGGGTTGTTGCAGCTCTACTCTAGAGTTGTCGGCACTTCCGACGATTGTAGGGGTGGCTACAACCCTGTTCTAGGGTTGCATCCCCTGTGACTGCAGCGAAAGAGAAACCTAGGTCCCCTTGGGGCCATCTTAGGTACCTTCCCCCGCACCCTTGTTAAGCCTACGTCCGTCCAAGGGGGTCTTCTATTCATCATGCAGATCTGAAAACTTCTGATTCAAATCTTGCTCTTCCATGACGTGATCTGTTCATTCTGAAAATCATGTTTCAGATTGGTCTTTTGGTGGTCTTCCTGATTTAGCGAGATGGCATCCTCAACATCGTCCGAAGTCACAACAGATGCTTCCACAGAGACGGCGAATATCAAGAACCCGTTCTTTGTCCACATTATGAAGTTGGATGAGACCAACTATGCACATTAGTCTCAGGCGTTCCTTATGACCGTTGAAGGGCATGATGAGAAACATATTCTGTTGGAGGTGGAGCCTACCAACAAGACTGAGAAGTACGTCACGTGGAAGAGAGAGAATGCCATGGTTAGGGCTTCGATTATGAATGTTGTTGCATCACATATTGGAGATGGAATCATATCTTACAAGACCGCCAAACAGATATGGGATTCTCTTCATGATACTTATTCTCATTGAAAGAATTCCAATAAGGTATTTCAGATCACTCATGACATTTTTTCTCTCAAGCAGGATGATCTTTCTCTTCCTCAAAAAGTATGCATTGGATGTTCTAAGGGAGACTGGGATGTTAGGAGCCAAGGTGGCTAATATACCCATGGACTCTAAGGTACACTTATATGGTAAGGAGGAGCCTATGGAGAGCAAAAGCTATGAGCAGCTGGTTGGTAAACTCCTCTATCTTACTATTACCAGACCTAATATTTCACTTGTTGTTGGAAAACTTAGCCAATTCATGGAGAAGTCAACTAAGCAACTTTGGAATGCTGCAATGCAAGTACTCAGATATTTGAAGAAAAGCCCAGGCTGTGGATTATTGTTTTGTAAGGGGTGTCCTACGATAGTGGTATGATACCCTGATGCAGATTACGGTGGCTATCTTGCTAATTGCAAGTCTACTACAGGTTTTTGTATCTATGTTATAGAAAATTTGGTGACTTGGAAAAGTACGAAGCAGACTGCAATATCTAGATCCAGTGCTGAATCAGAATATAAAGCTATGGCTCAAACAGTAGCAGAAATGGTTTGGGTGAAGTCTATTCTACGAGACTTGCATAGACAGATAAAGGACCCTATGGAGAAGAGATGTGATAACCTTACAGTTACATATATTGCAAATAATCCCATATTTCACGAACCTATAAAACATGTGGAAATCGATTATCACTACACCAGGAACCTTATCCAGAAGGGTCATATTTGCATATCTCCAGTTGCTTCAGAGGATCAGACAGCAGATATCATTACAAAGCCACTGAGCAGAACTGCGTTTGATATTTATTGTGGCAAGTTGAATTTGATAGAGATCTACACTCCAGCTTGAGGAAGAGTGTTTCAGGATATTCCTCTTTACCTTTATTTTCTTTATTTAAACTATTTATGCTCTGTTTTATTCTTTTGGTCATCTTGTGCATTTTACCCACACCTCTCTCTCTATATCAAGAGGTGTAGGGTTTTCAGGGATTAATAGATTGCTCATCTTTCCACTATATAAATACAATCCCATGCAAAATGTGACTAAGCCAGATTAAGTGAACAAAAGGCACTGCTATGTAAGCGTGCAATCCCAATTCCCTAACTGGGCTCTCTAAAACAATATAGTGTACAAAACATGAAGAAGATTGCTGCCAGATTATCTTAAGACAATTCCACAACCAATTGCAATGAGATCTTTCAGAAAGAACAACCCAAATTTTTTTGTTGTTGATGAATAACAGGCAGCAGCAAGGAAGCAACTTGAACATTAACAAGCACACAAATACACAAAATCAGTCAAAGTTGTGAAAACATGGGTTACCATTGGTTATCCGCACAGCCAATCCAAAATCTGCTAGCTTGATATGTCCAGACGATGTCAAAAGAATGTTCTCCGGTTTCACATCCCGGTGCACAACTCCCATATCATGACAATACTTAATAACCGAAACAAGTTCCTTCAACAAGTTTGCGGCACGGTGTTCAGAATACGTTCGTTCCATTGCCATCTGGTCGAGCAAACGCCCGCCAGCGCACATCTCCATCACAAGATGGAAGGAGTCTGAATCCTCAAAGACCGCTTTCAGGGTTACCACACCACGATGACCCGAAAGATGCTGCATTATCTCGACCTCTCGATGCACCGTCTCCCCTCCACTCTTGCAGAGAGTCTTGCACGCGAAATCCTCACCACTGACCTTGCTTCTACATAGCCTCACAGACCCGAATTTGCCCTGCCCTACCACGTGGCCCAGAACATACTCATCCTCCATCCTCTTCTTCCGTCCGGTCCGAGTCATGGTCTCCACGCATCCCAGCTTCCTCTTAAGGCCCCTCCCAGGCTGGGCGGAAGACAATCCGCCACAAGGAGGGGCGGTCATGACGGTTCCCGCAGCACAATCCACCTTATTACCACAAAAAGCTGAGTTCTCCGCATGGGACTCATGTTCCTCCTCCCTGCACTTCTTCCTGCTCTGTCTGAGGAGGTCATCTCCATGGTACAAATTGCGCTTCCTGCCAACGACCGAGGGCGATGAAGACTGCGTTCCTTTCCTCTTCCGTGCCAGCGACTCCATCACCATAATCCAATGCCTCGCTGTTTCAAACAACTCCCTGGAAGCATCATCGCCATCGATTGGGAGTGACCGGCAGGTGGTTATCTGGTTGGGAGCTTCTGCCTTGGGTTAGCAAACATTACGGTTATTACTGTCGTGACTGGGGAAACACGAGCGAGTGAGGCCGAAACCGAATGATAAAGAGAATCCCTTGCATTTTTTCTTGCGAATAGCCATGGCTGGGAGGAGGGGGCAAATCTGGTGGGAAAGAAGGCGGAGATCGTCGGCAAAATCGGACAAGGGAAAGTAGAGGAGAGGAGACCAACCCTAAATCACCACCAGGGATTTATCCTCCAGATATTCATGTTATCCGTAGTAAGTGAACACAGGGAGACGCTCTCTCACACATTGAGGGGAGCGACGAGTACGGGAGAGGAAGGAGAAGCGGGCGGAGTACAACCCCGGACGGCTCTCCCTTACACGCAAAGAAGCAGCAGCTACAACGTGCCAGCGGGTAGCGAGCGAGGGAAAGGACCGCGCTTTGCGCACTGGCGTCGACAAATCGGGTTTGCGTGGGGCCCGCCGTAAGTAGCAGGGAAGACAAATCTCAAACCCAGTGGTCTGACCTCGCCAACCCCGTCTATCTTGGTCGGGGACAACATGGGAGGCACCGTTTATTTATTGGAATTAAAAGAGAGAGATTGAAAAAAAAGACATCGAGATTGTGCTTTAATCTAGATTTTTTTTTTTTTTTGTTTGTTTACATAAAATGTGAAATGTAAGGATTGGAAAGTATAATTTTTTATTTAGTAAATTTAGTGTGTTTATTTAAAATGATAGGATGTGGAAGTAAGGTGAAGGGATATGGAATATATCGATGTATTTACGTATATATGAATAAAATGTTAATTCAAATCTTCACCTTAGACATAAAAAAGTTATTAGAAATACTGGTGGATTTGAATAGACGGTATATAAGTCGTTTTAAAAAATGTAACATAACATAATGCGAACTATCGAAACGCAAACAAGCGGGAAGTTGCCACCCTCAAGCAAATTGCATCCACCAGCGATTGCATACACTACCTTCATCTAACAAGCGGTAGCGGCTTCCAAAATGGTCAGCAACAGCAAGGGAAGCAGCAGCGACAGCGACAACGGCATCTGTTACGACCCAGTTCCCGAATCCCTACAGGACACAAAACCGATCCAACTCGATTGATCCCAAGACCCAGTCATCCAATAAGAAATAACCAAAAAGTAAGAAAGTAAACCACATTCACTATACTAAGCAACCAACAGTAAAGAGTACAGCAATAAAGAAGTAAAAGTTGCTGCAGTACATATCACCACCACAACAGTAAAAACAGTAACAAGGTGCAAGAACGTAAAGATACAGAAATTGTAAAGGTACAAGAGTCTGAACTCACTACAAAAGGAGACTACTGCTACTGGGCTCTACTGGGCCTAGCACCCTCTGCAGCCGAAGACTCGGGCAACTCAACACCTACACCTGAAAACGGTTATGAGTACATAAAGTCAACGAACGCTGAGTAGAGTGGCAACCAACTAACTAAAGTAGTAAAAGTGAACAGGTAGCTATTTATTTCAATTACTTTATTTACAAGTTAATCCTTTTCACCCATTGGTTTATTTATCAGATCTCTTCTTGATCTCAAATGTTCCTCGTGGGAACGATCTTGATTGTAGTCTTTTCCAAAGTGTAGAAGTCGCACGTGGTGCTCTCCTGGCCAGGAGAGTCCCCCGTGGTGGTCCTACACCCAGTCAACCACCCCAAGGTCATGGACAAACGTAATGGTGACTACGGCACACGCGATAAGCGCACGGGTAGCTACCCTGCACTGGCACGTGGTTAGTTGTTTCTACTAACAGGTGCACCCAAAGTACAACACGGAACAGTATAGGGCCTAGCCCTCTCAGTAACAGAGGTCTAGCCCCTAAGAACCAAATAGGGGTCTTACCCCTCCACAGTCCGCGCACCCTCGGTTGACTACCCTGGTTTGACCAGTTGGCCTAACAAGTCGGTGTAGGGTGGCTAGCTGAACCCTGGGCCCCGTGGGGTGGCTAGCTCTCTCCCTACACTAGTAACTCTCCCCGGTACAGTGTACATGAGGGCTAAGAAGTCGGTGCAGAGTGGCCAATCCTAGCCTCGAGTCCTAACCCAAGGGCGGCTAGCTCTGCTCTACACTAAACAAGGGACAGTCGCTCTCCTTGGTACCACGTACTCAAGGGCCAGCACACTTCCCACTCACATTTCTAGATCCATTCCATTTATTCCCAGGAGCTCTACTCTTAATTCCTCATAGGGTTCATGCTCATGTTTCTCATGTTATTCCATACCAGGTTTCATCATTCCCATTTCTGTGTTTAGGTTATTCACATGCAGCTTGTATTTCTATCATTCACATTTCTAATCTCAGGTTGTATACATGTAGCTCGTGTTTCTATCATTTAACAGATACAACAGGTAATGTCGCATGTAACTGTTTAACTAGCGCAAGTAATTCATATTTCACAGGTAGCTCTTGTTTATTAACAGGCAGTTATCTTCTATCTACTCATTCCAAACTGCAATTGAATCACACATATAGACATTTCAAGTGTTTCTCGTCCTAGGATTCATGCCACATCCTAGGTTCTAATCATTCCTTCCACACATGCATTCAGGATTATAATTAAATTAGGGGAAGCCACTCTACTAGACAACCCGGGAATATTGCAGGCTTACGTACCTCAGCAAGCCCCAAACCCGCAACGGAATGAAGTCCTATAACAAGGAACAATCACAATGGAACATTCAAAATAGTATAGAAAGCCTTCTAACAAGTAGAGGAACTTACGAGGAAAATACCGATATTTTGTTTGCATAAAACGGACCTCAAGCGGACCCTAAACGGGTCAAAAATAGAGTTACTGACTCAAATCAGACGTCAGGCACAATGTCCAAACGTCTTAAAAGTGTCCAAGAACGCACCTCAGGCTCTGC
The DNA here is from genome assembly GCA_037157565.1 of Thalassia testudinum. Classification (NCBI taxonomy): domain Eukaryota; kingdom Viridiplantae; phylum Streptophyta; class Magnoliopsida; order Alismatales; family Hydrocharitaceae; genus Thalassia; species Thalassia testudinum. Next base: position 2,103,123 of record JAZHRO010000056.1, read on the forward strand.
GTCGACCTCAGATGTCCAGGACCTCTTCTGGACCGTCTGACCCCAACTCCAAACGTCCGACCACCTCTCCAGACGTTTGGGAGTGCTTCCAGTTGTCTGGTGAGCTGCCCAGACGTCTGAAACACGTGGGAGGGCATGTCCCACGCCTTCCCGAAGCAACCCCTGCAAGCGACCCCTTGACGAGCGGTTAGTCTTCTGGTCAGACGTCTAGACACCTTCCCAGACGTCTGGAAATCAAAATTTTTGGGTACGAACTTCGCCTCTGCGCGCGGGCTGGGCGCATACAGTACTCTCTTTTTCTCCCCTTCTCTCTCCCCTCCTCCTGCGAACCCTAACGCACCATCTTTATAAACCCCCTTCCTCCTCTCTCGTTCTTCCCACTCCACAGCCACCAGCCCCTTCTTCTCTTCCTCTCCACCCCTGCGAGAGCTAGCGCGACTGAGAGAGCGCGAGAGTGGCGACAAGGAGGAGTGGCATGAAGAGAGGAGGAGGAACTTGAGCTCACGAGCTCGTGTGGGAGCTCACCGGAGGGCACACAGCCAAAGCAGTGCGTGCGGGAGGAGGAGTGCGTCAGGGAGTCATCCCTGACGTTGCTGCAGGCGAGCACGGCTGCGCGCGGCGAGGGCGAGCAGGAGAAGGTTTTGGTTCTGGGTTTTTCCCAGAATCAGACGTCTGGAACGACATCCAGACGACGGAGTGGACGTCTGGAGACGACTCCAGACGTCTGAAGGCAGATCTCAGCGAAGGTACGTTCCCTTTGCGGATACGGCCATGCAGGCTACTCCGCAGCTGCACTTTGCGTGGCTAATTTGAGAAGATTTTGCTGTCGCGTGCAGGATTTGCTTCGGGAAGGTGCGGGACACGCCCTCCCACACGTTTCAGACGTCTGGGTAGCTTACCAGACGGCTGGAAGCACTCCCAGACGTCCGCAGAGGTGGACGGACGTTTGGAGTTGGGTCCAAACAGTCTAGAAGAGGTCCTGGATGGCTAAGGTCGACGCAGAGCCTGAGGTGCATATCTGGACACTTTTAAGACGTCTAGACATTGTGCCAAACGTCTGATTTGAGTCAGTAGCCCTGTTTTTGACCCATTTAGGGTCTGTTTGAGGTTCGTTTTACGCAAATAAGATATCAGCGTTTTCTTGGGGAGTTCCTCTACTTATTAGAAGGCTTTCTATACTATTCTAAATGTTCCTTTGTAATTGTTCCTTGCTATAGGACTTCATTCCGTTGTAGGTTCGGGGCTTGCTGAGGCACGTGAGCCTGCCGTTCGAGCCCCCAATACTCCTAGATTGTCTGGTAAAGTGGCTTCCCCTAATTTTAATTATAAACCTGAATGCATGTGTGGAATGAATGATTAGAACTTAGGATATGGCATTAATCCTAGGACGAGAAACACTTGAAATGTCTATATGCTTGATTGAATTGCAGTCTTGAATGAGTAAATAGAAAACAACTGCCTGTTAATGAACAAGAGATACCTGTGAAATATGAATTAACTGTGCTAGTAAAACAGTTGCATGTAACCTTACATGTTGTATACGTTAAATGCTAGAATACAAGCTGCATGTGTATAACCTGAGAATGGAAACGTGAATGATAGAAATATGAGCTGCATGTGTATAACTTGGGAATGGAAACGTGAATGATAGAAATACGAGCTGCATGTGTATAACCTGAGAATGAAAATGTGAATGATGAAATCGGGTATGAAATGGTATGAGAAATACGAGCATGAACCCTACAGGGAGTTAGGAGTAGAGCTCCTGAGAATAAATGAAATGGATCTGGGAATGTGAGTGGGAAGTGTGCTGACCCTTGAGTATGTAGTACCAAGGAGAGTGACTGTCCCCTGTTTAGTGTAGAGCGGAGCTAACCGCTCTTGGGTTGGGACCAGGGGTTAGGATTGGTCACTCTGCACCGACTTCTTGGCCCTCGTGTACATTGTACCGGGGAGAGATACTAGTGTAGGGAGAGAGCTAGCCACCCCACGGGGCCTGGGGTTCAGCTAGCCACCCTACACCGACTTGTTAGGCCCACTGGGCAAACCAGGGTAGTCAGGCGAGGATGCGCAGACTGTGGAGGGGTGAGACCCCTGCTACTGAGAGGGCTAAGCCCTATACTGTTCCGTGCTGTACTTTGGGCGCACACGTTAGTAGAAACAACTGACCGCGTGCTAGTGCGGGGTAGCTACCTGTGCACTTATCGCGCGTGCCATAGTCACCGTTACGTCTGTCCGTGACCTTGGGGTGGTTGACTGGGTGTAGGACCATCACGGGGGACTCTCCCAGTTAGGAGAGCACCACGTGCGACTTCTACTCTTCGGAAAAGATTGCAATCAAGATCATTCCCAGGAGGAACATTCAAGATCAAAAAAGAAATCTGATAAATAACCAATGGGTGAAAATGAATAATTTGTAAAATAAAGTAATTGGAATAAAAAGCTACTTGTTCACTTTTACTGCTTAGTTAGTTGGTTGCCACTCTACTCAGCGTTCGCTGACTTTGTGTACTCATAACCCTTTTTAGGTCCAAGTATTGAGCAGCCTAAGTCTCTGGCTGCAGAGGGTGTTGGGCCCAGTAGAGCCCAGTAGCAGTAGTCTTTTGTTGTAGTACCTTTTTGTTGTAGTGAGTTCAGACTCTTGTACCTTTACTTTTCTGTACCTTTACGTTCATGTACCTTGTTACTATTTACTGTTGTGGTGGTGATATGCACTGTAGCAGCTTTTACTTTCTTTACTGCTGTACTCTTTTACCGTTAGTTGCTTAGTATAGTGAATGTGGTTTACTTTCTTGCTTTTTGGTTATTTCTTATTGGACGACTGGGTCTTGGAATCAGTCGAGTCGGGCCGGTCTCATGTCCTGTAGGGATTCGGGAATCGGGTCGTAACACCCTCACCACGCGCAGCCGTGCCTCGCCTCCTTGCCTGCAGCTCTGGCTATAGTAGTGTCGGGGGACGACTCCCCCAACGCTCTCCTCCCACGCGTGCCGCTCTGGCCGTGCGCCCTCCGGCGAGCTCCCACATGCGCTCACTCCTCTCATGCGCTCACTCCTCTCACTGTGGTGGGGAGGAAGGGAAAAGGATGGCTGTGGAATGGGGAGAACGAGAGAGAAGTGGGGTTTATAAATAGGTGCGTTAGGGTTTTCGTGGAGGAGAGAAGAGGGAAGGAGAGAGAAGAAGCATACTGTCTGGGAAGGTGTCCAGACATCTAACCAGACGTTTGACCGATGGTCCAGACGTCTTAAAAGGCTCAGGATAGAACGGGTCTTTATAGCATCCGACTCAGGTATGGTTGTGGAAATGGTGCGGAGATGTCGACCAAGAGATGCTTGTCAGATGCATACCTATTTTCACTTGCGTAATACATCGGTGTATGACTTATATTTGGAGTATTGTTCGAGCACAACTCAAAAGTGTATTCGATCAATGCACGGTTGCATTCAAGTAATACATGGTGCATTGATTAATATATTGTGGTATTCCTCAAATCCACCCATGTATTATAAAGATACACTAATGTATCGTAGAAATAAAACAAACTATCTAAGGATAATACACCGATGTATCGTATAAATACATCGGTGTGTTATTGTTAGCTATGAGTGTATTATACTAATACATTGATGTATTGTTTAAATACATCGGTGTATCTTACTAATCCACCGGTGTATTCATATGATACATCGATGTATTTAACAATACATTTGCGTATTATTGTTAGCTATGGGTGTATTATACCGATACACCAATGTATTGTTTAAATCAATCGGTGTATCTATATAATATACCGGTGTATTTATATGATACATCAGTGTATTTTGAAAATACATCGATATATTTGTACAATAAAGTGATATATGATTGCTATCCATGTGTATAGTATAACAACAACACTGGTGTATGAAGATCATATATTTCGTGGATGTTTATACCGTAGGGAAGTGGATCACAGATGCATAATCGTATCTCTTAAGAGGGCACTGAAGTTGGTGAAGGATGACGTTGTTCAGGCATTTTGGAGGACTCCATTCGTTGTCCTCACTGACAATGAGAGGTACTTCCCTCAGTTCAAGGATAGGGACTTGTATAGGCATATGGTGGATGCCTACGATGTTGAGACAAAGGAGTTTCACTTTAGTCAGCTGGTGTTGAAGCTAACCCCTGACCATATTGAGCAGATGATAGGATTGAAAAACGAAGGAAGGAAAGTTGCCTTATTCAATGGGAGGAGTAATGTGAAGGAGAGGCCTAACATTTGGACAGCGAATTTCTCCACTGCGAAGCCTAAAGTGAGGTCTATTTTGGCAAAATTACAAGAATTAAATCCCGATGGCAAGAGGGCGAAGAGCAAAAGGAAGCAAACCATAGGGTCTGATAGAAGTGTGGAAGTGGAGAAAGAGCACAAGCTATTGGTTCTCATCACCCTTGGGTCCTTACTTTTACCTTACAAGGACCAAGCCATCATTACTTCACTTTTTGATACAGTAGAGGATTTGGATTCGTTGCATGAGTACAATTGAGCTAAGGTGGTTCACGATTTTCTCTACAAAGGGCTCAAAGAGGCTAAAGTGAAGGAGCAAACACATCTCAAATGTTGCGCCATTCTAATGTCAATCTGGGCAACTGAGATGTTCAAAATTAGCGACACAATGGATTTAGAGGCCACGCTTATCGTTCAAAAGTATAACCAAGAGAAGTCAGTCACAGAGCGCAGCAAGTATGTCAAACTTAATTTGACAATGGCCACAAAGGCCCTCTTGAGGGAGTCACCATTTGGAGAGCCTTATGTGAAGAAGAGTTTGAAGCGAAAATCTGATGCACATGATGAGGACAATGGGAGGAAGAAGAGGAAGGAAAAGGGAGAGGTGAATGAAGGAGGTGATGGTGGTGTTGAGATGGAGGAGGATGTTATTGGGAAGAGCCAAAGGGGGAAAAAATTTTGGTGAAAGAAAAGTACTTGGCTTACCTGAGAAAGAAACTAAAGAAGTCAGTGACTAATTATCAGTTGAGGGTGAAATTAACGAATCTACGAAGGGCTAAGGTGGAGGAGGAGAATGAGGTCAAGGGGAAAGAGGAAGAAGAGAAGGAGGTCGAGGGGAAAGAGGAGGAGGAGAAGGAGGAGGAGAAAGAGGAGGGTCGAGGGGAAGATGAGGAGAGGAATAAGGAGTTAACAGACTAGGAGGAGGCAGACAAGGAGAGGGCAAAGGAGGAGAAGCCAAAGAAGGAAGAGGAGGAGAAGGCAGGTTTGGAAGAGGAGGAGAATAAGGCCAAGGGGAAGGCGGAGAAATTAGAGAAGGAAGAGGAGGAGAAGGCAACGAAGGAAGAGGAGGAGAACAAGGCAGAGGCGAAGAAAGCAGAGATGGCAGAGGTGGAGAAGGCAAAGAACGAAGAGGAGGTGAACCTACTAGAGGCGGATAAAGCAAAACATGTCCATGCTGAGATGGTAGAGAAGGATGAGAAGGCAGAGGAAGAGGAGAAGGACGAGAAGAAGGTAATGTTTAAACGAAGAATCAGTGTGTTAGTCTAGTATATTAGTGTATTATTATAATACATCGGTGTATTTATATAATACATCGGTGTATTTTAATAATACATCGGTATATTATTATAATATACCGGTGTATTGGTATAATACATTCATGCATTATAAGGATACACCAATGTATTTGAATAATACACCAGTGTGTGTATATAATACACAGGTATGTTTATATAATTCTTCATTGTATTGGTATATTTGTTGTTTATCCTACTTAACACAGCATGGTGTGTGGTTATCTATATAGGAGGATGACGAGCCTCTAATGAGGAAGATCGCTGAACGAGGTCGGTGAACAAAATCAGTGGCCCACATGTCAGCAGGGGTTGGGAGGAGGACAACCTAATTCAAGAAGCCAAGGTTCTACAAAAAGATACTAGATTTGGACAAAGGCATCCTCGATTGCCTTTCATAATTGAATAGACAGCTTCTTGATCAGTTAACTGAACAAAGAAAAAACCTGGACGATATTCTCTGGGAGTCGAATAGAAGATTTGTTGAAAGAAGGTCCATACTACCTCTTCTAAAAAGAAGTGGGTTCAACGATGGGGAGGTACGTTTAATTTTATAACTTTTCAACTATATTTACAATAGTGTTACGTAATTGCTTACCATTATATGTAGATCATTGACAGAATAATTGAAGCCATCAAAGACACGATGGCTCAAGAGAATACGAAGTGCGATACGGTTGTTTTTGATACAAACTTTGGTATTTTTGTTAAATATTTCAATCACCAACGGATCAACGACTACGTTGAGATTGCTGGTGAGGACTTTTACACTTGTAAATGTATAGCTATACCGTTGTATATGCAAGAGGTCTCCCATTGGACTCTTGTGGTTATCGATATTGGGTGTCAAGCATTGATACAATACGATAGTGACGCCCGATATTACCCCCAGTGGACACACAAGGATAGCAATGAAGTAGTATGTATCAAATTTATTACACTTCAAATTAAGAAATTGTTATGACTAAGCATGACAGCGATGAAAGTACGCTTCTGTTTTCAATTTGACTTGATGGAGAGATTGTTGGCACACCGAGGGATAAGTGTTGATAGATGGGATCAACAGCACTACACAGAGGCTCCTAACAAGGTAGCACAAGCAATGATTGTGGCATCTTTACCACACGTTGGATAGAATGTCTCATGCGCGAACTGGATCTAATGGTCATTTCACGAGATGAGGATGTCCATAAATACTACTTAATTTACGTTGCTATGCTTTTGAAGCATAGGTTTGCAAAGGTTAATTTAATATGATGTTTGTTTATTTGTTTCATTTTTTATAGTTATTGAACAGTCTTCGTACATGTATAGTCCTATTTATATGTCTCCGAAACAAATACTTTCATTAAGCTTGTAATTATGTCTTTCATCTTTAATATACCGAACTTGTTTATATTATAGACTCCATTTTTATTTTCCAATTTTGAAGGTACTTAATTTCATCCAAATATGCTCGTATGTGATGTTAACATATCGGTGTGTCACGAAAGTACATCAATGTATCATGAAAATACACCGGTGTGTCATGTTAACACACTGGTGTATCACTCAAGTACATCGATGTGTTGCGAAAGTACATCGGTGTGTCACATTAACACACCAATGTGTCATGTTTATTTTGAAGTTCCCTCAATGAGTGTAATCTATGCATGGAAGAATACACCGGCCAAATGAGAACTTCAATTTCACTACAAGTTCCATTTCCTTAAAATATAATAATACAACGGTGATTGTGAATTTGTTACAACGATACCATTTCTAAGAGTTCATTGAGTCTGATGATCCACCCATAAAGCATGGGCAATTTGATCCCTTATCAAATCCTCAGCTCTTACAACACCGTCGTCAACAAGGTCATCTTGCACTTCCGTACTCCCATATTTTCAGGATCATTGAGTGTTGTGGACAAGAAGTCGTCGTCGACTTTTTACCAAATAATTATGTTATGGATGATGCAACATGCCATCACGATTTTGCACTACATCTCAAACCCATACAATGGCCTTGCATCTAGAAGATTGAAATGCCTTTTCAAAAGACCAAAGGCATGTTCCACAACATTCCGCAATTGTGCATGGCGATGGTTATATAGCTCCTTATAATTTTGATATCTATTATTTCGATTTCGATACTCCTGCAAATGATATGGTATGCCACGAAAGGGAGAAATAAATGATTTCATGTTAGCGTAACCAAGGTCCACAAGGAACCTACGGCCACTCGGGACGTTAAGACCATTTCTTATAGCCCACCGCAACACTCGCATATCACCAGTTGAACCCTTCCACCCTGTACCCATGAACACAAATTCCAAATTGTAGTTGACCGCAACAATGACGTTTTGGCTCGTTCAATCCTTCCAATTACGAAAACGTGCTTGCTCCCTAGATGGAACCGTTGTACATACATGGCAACCATCAATAGATCCTACGACATCCTTCATAAAACATCAAAGTAATCAATTTGATATAATAACAAACAATACATAAATTAATAATGTACAAAAGAAAATAACAACCTGAAAAAAAGAAAAAAAATTTACGATTGGATTGAATTTCAGCAGGTATAGAAGAATGAATGTTGGCATCCGTATAAACCTCTGCTTCAGAGAAACCAAGGCATCCAATACCAAGTAAAATACTTAGAAATCGTCTCACCAAAGTGTTGGAACCGCTCGACTAGGTTCCTATTTGAGCCATTCTGACCAACAACATAAAGGAATATTGCTAACTGTTTGTTAACCATAACACCTCGTGAGTCTTTAGGGTCTGTTGCATCCTTGAGGTATTTAGAGAGCGCAACAAAACCCCCCTTACCCTGTATGCATTCTTCGAATGACTTGAGTGGCCACAAATCACTTCATGCCTTAACAAAGCTCTGTCATTTTGCCTTAGTCGTGGAGCTCGCTGGTAGAGAGAAGAGTAGTATGTGTATGCTAGAGGTATGGTACCTGATGCCAGCGACAAAATATTGTTGATGATAACATCATCATTAGCCATAACTAGCTTTACTTAGTCAGAATCAAGAGATAAATGCTCTTACATAACCACCGGAGAGTCGTAATTCACTAAATATCCTTTCTAAGAAAAGTGCATTAAATTAGGGTTAAAATTGTAATTTTAACAAAAGATCATGAATGCAGAATAATAAAGGGGTTTCCCAAGGGTTAAACTAAGGTTAAATGTTCATTAATGACTAATAAGAGGGTCCATGCAGATAGAAATGAGTTTTCCCGCACTTCAAGAGTCAAAATAGCACCTAAATCATAATTTTAGACCCGCTTAATTAACAGAGGTTATGGTCAGGATAAAATTCATTTAAACCTTCTAAAATTCATAGAAAAATATTCCATATGATTTGATATCCTTGATTTAACCATTGGAATCCATTTTGGCTTAAAACAGAGTCTTAGACAGGAAGTTGCCCTAATTTAGATTTCTACGTAAATTGCCCAGTCAAACTTGATCAAAACCAAAATCCAACTTCATCATCAGATTCCTTGTGTCCAAATTAGGTTTGTACCAAAATTTGGGCCCAATCAGATATTATCTTGACCTAGTTTGCATTTTGGTCCAATCTAACTCTTTTTCTCTTAAATAATCCCTCAGCTTTCAAAACCTATTACATTTAGCTCCCTACATTTATCATCACCTTCACCAAGAGGCCCCTACCACCATTTTCGTGTGAACCCATCAAGCACCGACCTTCCATCTAGGATTTCTCCCTGATTTCACGCCTAAACCCTTCCAAAATTGGAAGGGAGACTCCTCAAGAGATTCCCTTCAATTTGAACCCAATCTTGATGTTCGAATCTTGCCCTAGAGTTCATGTGAATTCTTGGAAATCGCTAAGTCCTCCTCCCCTGATTTTCGAGCTTTCGAGCTTGTTTCCAAGCTTAGAAGCTCGTCTAATGCCCTATAAAAAGACCCTGATTGCAAGCCTCACATCCTTTGCTTGGTTTGGACCAGATTCCACCCTTCTCCTCTCTCCAGTTAAATTCTCTACAAGCTCCAACGAGCTCCTCCGTCCACCCTCTTCGTTGACCACCACAGACCATAGTCGGTCGATTCTCCTTCCTCAAGTTCGTCTGCGTCTTGCAATACCAGCAGGCATCTCATTCCTCCGTCTTCCTCGCCGTTCTCCCTCTCGGAGGCTTCACCATCTCCGGCACTAGCCATACCATAACTAGTGCCTTCCTCCCCTTTCATCCAATTAGATTAGGTTAGTTAGATTCCTCTCTCCCTCTACTTCCTTTTTCTTCCTTTAATCCCTCAATTCAACCCACGACGCCGCTGTTTGCCCGTCATCATCTCCACGTTCGGCCACACCTCCGGTGAGGCTTCCTCAATGCCACAAGCCACCAAATGCCTCACCAACACCTCCATAAGCTCTGCCATACCTCCGCGAGCAAAACCCCCATCTTTATTGCGCCGTCCACCCATTCTCGTAGCCTACCAAACAACCCACCCTTCGCTTCCATATTCTACCTTCGCCAACCCCCTACGACCACCTTCGCAGCTCGCCACCACCACCACCATATTCGCCAAGCCCAGGTGAAGCTCCTGAGGTATTCTAATGTGGCCGTAAGAACTTATTCATTGTTTCTAGGTACGAACGCGGTCCTCTGCCGCCCCCTTTGTCTCCGACCTCGTTCGCAATTCTTCATTTGCAATCCAACTTACTTCCACTTCCAAGACACACGAAAGAGCTCCAGGCATCTCTCCAGGCCATCAATTGGAAGCCTTGCCTGCAACTTCACCCGCAATTGAAGGCATCTCCTCTGCTACTGTTGTGCAAAGAAGGGGGACTAAGATAGTCCCACCTCATGGAGTGAAAGACGCCCGCACACCGATAAATTGATTTTGTGCCCAGGCTCTATCGCCCAAGACACTGAGGGGTCGCCAAGCACAGGATGCTCCTCTATAGTAGAAAATCAAATATTTTCCCCACTTCTCACCCTTTTTCATGGAGCATCTTGTGGTCGTCCTCTCACCACCTTCGTGAAGTAGATCATCGCTGCGATGCCGTCCTGCTCAGTTCTCCTTCCTCCGACGCCATTCTTCTTCGTCCAGCTTCTTGCCACATTCGTTCGGGGCATCGTTAAAGCGAGTCGTCCTCCAAGCGACTGTCGAGGAGGATTCTTCTCAACCCATTCTATCTTTTATTTGCTTTCATGTATAGTTTTCTTTTCTCCATTGTAGCAAGCACTTGTTTAGACATATATATGCTTGTTTCTCTCTCTCTACAAGTAGATTAGTTAGATAAATATTTTGTCGACTTGATCTCTTGCCTATTAAAATATCGACTTGATCTCTTTCCTATTAAAATATCCAAAAAAATTACAAAGAAAAAACAACAAAAATAAATAAAATTGAAGCACGGATTTCAAAACCAAACGTTCGCCTTCCTGTTTTTGACCCGGGACTCACATCAAGTTTCGGTATAAATTTTATTTAGTAGAGATATTTTACGACTATGACGACTGGTTCTCCAAAACCCTGATTTTACCCGCGAAATACATGCCCACCAAACACGTCGGTGTATTTACACAACACATCAATGGATATAGACAACCCATTGTGTAAAACAACAATCCATTGATGTATCTTCACAACACACCAATGTATTCTAACCATCCACTGATGCATTGTATTCATACACCGGTGTATTATATCTATACACCAATGCATTTTACTCATACACCGATGTATTCCTACCATCAAGTGACCACACTACATAAAAACTTAGCTGAAATGGAGATGACCGACAAATAACTCCAAGATAGTCAAGGCAACGGCCGACTTTCGCAGCGAGCCTAGCATCGATTATCAACACAACATGAATGCAAAACTAACAAATAACATGAGGAACACAAATTCGACATGTACTAGTTAATACCTTCTGTAGAACCTCCCTCCTCGTTCCTCTCCTCACTCAGCAAACTTAAAATGGCAATGACAAGCACCACCCAATACCTCAAATGTCCATTCCTTTTATACAAAGGAGAAGACCTCTCTTGCATTAATCTCATCCACCTTCCAAGGGAGATGTTAGATGCGTGCGAAGAGCTGGTCGACGTTCCCATCAGATGACCAGATCTACAAAGTCAGATAATCTTCCAAAAGATCTTCAACTCTCATCCATTCATGGGGAAGGAATCAAATGAAGGATTGCTTGTACCACCCAAGATAAAGCAAAGATGGGTACACCCCTTGCCAACGTAATATAGCCTTGTAGGAGAAACAAATACATCTCATGACAAAGACAAGATTTCTTACATGTTCACTTCTTTAGAAATTGTAGGTCGACGTTGCCATCGCTAGAGCTCGCCATTGCCATTACTCTCCCAACAACCGATCTAAATGTGAGCAGGATTGTGGGCGGGTTTACACTATGTCGATGGAGGCCTAAACCTATATAAAGCGTGGTATTGAAGGTGGGATGAAACAATCCCACCCCCCTTTGGATGATCTCATCTTGGGATTCAGGGCTCAATCCAGGCATACAATAATCTCAAGATTGAAACCACCAAACGGAGGATTACAGAGGCAAACTTGTCAAACAAACGGTACCTTAGGGTTGGCGAGGAAAGCACATGCCCCTTCGATGTGAGGGGATTATTTATGTCAAAAAATAAATTAACTAATTTTTAAACCACTCCTTGCAACAGGATCAATGCAAACCATGTATTGTAAAATATTTTATCATATGTATTTTGATTTTCAATCATTATCTTAAATTAAATTTGTACTATATAGTTTTATATATGTATTATTCTATACTTTCGTAGAAATATAGCCAATATTGGTCTATAATAAAAGAGTACAAGATGAGGAGGTCGATGACGAAAATAGAATTTGGGAAGGACATATATGGTAAATAGTGTGCAAGAAAAATAAAATCAGAAGAAAATAAGAGTAAATGGGATGTGATAGTGAAAGCAATGGAAAGAAAATGGACAAAAAAATGCAGCTGCAACTAGGCCATTAAAAATAAAAAAATAATAACACTAAATGAAGTCGTAGGTAGGCCATTAAAAATAAAAAAATACTGAAGGGGCAGTTACAGTTGCTGTCCCATGAGAAATATATAGATATGTAGATGCATATTATAACATGTTTTATAATTACAAAATTGGAGTGATAATTTTAATCGATTTATTGTAATTTTTTACTGGTAGAAACTACTTTCCATAGAAGAAAAATCACTTCCCATAGTTGAGAAGTTGCTTTCCATAGGTGAAAAATAACGTTCCAAGTGAAAAATCATTTTGAATCCGTGAAAAGGCAAGACATACTAATATATTTTCATTTTCAACTGATGTATTTTGATTTTCAATAAGTTGAAAATCATTTCCAACCGGTGTATTTTTATTTTAAGTTAGTTTACTTGATTTTCAATTGGTGGATTTTAATTTCCAATTGGTGTGTTCATTTTCAACCGTTGAATTTTGATTTCCAATCGGTGTGTTTTCATTTTCAACTGGTGGATTTTGATTTCCAATCGATATATTTTCATTTTCAACCGATTTATTTTAATTTTTAACTACACTGCAAAAAATAATGGCCTTTAGTAGTGAATTAGATAGTGAGATATAACGCATTTAACACTAGTTCCTTTGATTTAGGAGTAAATTTTTTGTATATGCAACCATACCATTTTGTCAAATGATAATTAATATTAGTGACAAATATATTTACCGCTATTGCCTTTGATTTAGTAACAATTGTTGCTTATGCCATTATGATATTTTTGTCAAATGACAATTAACATAGTGACAAATATATTTTTCACTATAGTCTTTGATTTAGTGGCAATTTTACTTATGCCACTATAATATTTTTTTCGAACGAGAAATTAGTGTAGATGAAATGAAACCACTATTTTATTTCCAATATTTTTGTAATAACATAAAGTAACTTAGTGATAATAACAAAATATGTCACTAAATATCTTTTAATAACTGACAATTGATATTAATGGTAAATATATGTACCACTATATGTATATAGCTTGTTTTCTTTGTAATTTTTAAACTTAATTTGGAGGCAAAAAATAATGAGACATTAAAAATTTTTAGTCAACTGATAGTTAAAATTTTAGTACCATCATAATCAAGAAATTTGACATAAACATAATTTTTTAGCAAACCCTTTGATCAATTAGTCTCATATCACAAAGAAAAAAAAAACAAATAATAGGTTCATGTGGCAAAAATAAACTCTAAAACGAAAATTACTAGAAATAAGAACGGACACAAATTCCTTTCTCGCGCCTTCAAAAAAATCCACGTGCCCTTACCCCTTTACCCTCGTCCTGCAGTGCGTTGCCTTTTAATCGCCTCCCTTTGTGCGTTGCCTCCCACCCTAGCACCCTTCCCCTCTCGTTCGCACTAACGACATCGACTTAATAGCCCTCCTTCGCCTCACCCTACTTCTTGCCTTGTCGACCTCCTCATCCGCATTGACGTCAACAACACAGTCTTCCTCCCTTGCCTTGCTCTACTTCTTTCCTCATTGATCTCCTTGTCCAGTTGTAGGATCAGCATCCTCTCCTCTCCATTGGAGTCAACGGTCCGCTATGGAGGACTTGGTGGTGGTTAGTCGAGGGCTCTGAGGTGTTTGCTTGATCTTCATCTCAGCACCTAGTTGCAGGTAAGTTATCTCCTTACTTTGCTCTGCTCTTTTTCTTGTTTTTTTTTACTAAGGGCTTTGGTTTTCTGTTATTTTTTTGGCTAGATGACAGATTTTGCGATTTGTAGGTGAGCGCGGCTAGGTGGTTGCTTCCAAGAAGTTTAGTTTGTTTGTTTTTGACAGAGTTCAGTTGGATTTGATGCATGTATGCCTTTTACCCTTCACATTCTAGTGGATTGTTTTCATTTGTTGCTTGAAACATAGTTAGCAATGCTCATATGTCTTAAAGAATGCTGCTTTATTTGCAAACATACAAAGTATAGATTATAATTTGATCTCAACATGTTTGTCATAATTAAAGCTAAAATGTTAATGTGAATGTCATTACGGCAACTATAGATCCACACTTACTTTGGAATCTATCATGATAACTTCAATTTCAATCACAACCTTGGAAACTTGGCCAGTAGCACAAATGGTAAATGTGTGGCAAACTTGGAACTTAGTGTTTAAGTTTTGGTTTGCATGTCTAGGAGTTGTTAATCTTAGGATTTTCATGTTATAAAGGGAAAAGGATAGTAAAAGTTAGAATCAATTTTTATTTTTCCTACAAATGATTCAGGAAGGATGGTTCCAACTTAAGATAGGCCCCTGCATGATTTTGAAGTCATGATTTTGGTTGACGATCTTGAACTATTAGATGTAATGCATCAAGGTGAAATATGAAATTTGATCCATAGTTGAGGATCCTCCATGTGTGAATGGCTAAAAAATATCAAATTTGATTGCAACGGATCCTAGATTGCCCAACCTGATATGTTACCAAGCATCTTTATTGCAACCTAAAATATAACTTGTTTTGACTTGAAACCTGTGTTAGGCTCAAACATAGAAATTTGAAAGCTCTTGTTATTAAAAATTGTGGCTTCTCTTCCTTTGTGAAAGATCTCTTTGTAATCTTCAATACCACCTTCTGGAAGCAACACCATTTGACTAGCTAGAGTGGTGACTTGAATTCAGCCATGGTTTTTGATTTTCAAACTAATTCATCTTTTGAACCATACAACGATCAATGATCAACATTTTATCGTGTGAACCAACACTGTATTTTTGTTTTGACATTCACAAAAGGTGGAAATATAGTTGGATATCCTGACTGATGTCATCTATTTAGACAAGTTGTGGAACTTGGGAAGGGAGATGAATGTTTTCAGCCATTGCAATTTAAAGCACGGGATATACTACTTTATCCATATTAAAACATATCATGTATATTAAATGCATATAAGATGAAGTTAGGATACAGTCACAATAGGCTTCATAATAAGCATAACATATAGTTTTACGTCATTGGGAACTTTTCTTTTCTTTAGTGTGGAGGAAGCCACTAGGGCTTGGAGATCAGCATGCGGGGGGGTGTAGCAGGGTCATGTCTGAGTGGAGCAAACACTAGAATACATATTTCAAATCAAGGATAAGGGAAGTGTCGTCATATTTGAAGTAGTAATATCATTGTTTCCTATAGTTGAAGCTCTTTGTGGAAGATAGGATTTTATCTACCATACAACAAATGTAGAGGCTTGAATACTTCAAAAGAACCACGGTGTTTTCTTTTTGGATTCACTTCATCAAAACTAAAAGAGATGGACCTTAAACACTTCGTTCCTTCACAATAAACTTGAAGTCATATATTTTGAATATTTTCTTCTCATAGGCCAAATTTATTATTTAGGTTGGGTAATGTGGCTTTCAAAGTTAACTTTTTCTTCGCTAAGCCTCTTGTTATCAAGTTTCAAGCTTAATTATTTACTTCGTATTTTTAGGTATTCTGAGATTTCTGTCCTTGTTGGAGATTTTTTATATTTATAGCTTGTGTTGCACTTGCTTCACCGAAAAACATAGAGGTGTGTATTACACATCATTATTCTCATGTAGTGAATAAATTGAGTGAGAGGTATTTTCTTTCTCTATGCATTGAGAGCAAGTTCCTACAGCTTGTAGCAATGAATATATTTAGGAAAGTTGGTTTTTTTGTAGACTTATTTTTCTAACTATAGATCCACTACACACACACACCCCCACCCACCCAAAAAAAAGAATTCTGATATTGGTTTGATTATAACAATCTAATTTGACAGTAAACAATCTTTGGAAAAAAGAAAGAGAAAAGAAAAAATTAGCTGATTATAACAAAAAGTTTCACAAAGTTCCTTTTAAAAGAAAAGAAAAATCTTTTACGAAGTGCCACAACCTCTTAACCAATATAAATCCCAGTATAACTTTTTTGTTTGTCTTCTATTAGTTTGATTAATAATGAATGGTTTTTGTTGGTTACTCCTATGTGTGATCTTAGTACATCCACTACCTTATGAGATTAATGAACTAATTCAGTAAGTTAACCAAGTTTTGGCAACTGATTTTAGAGTAATGTGACAGCAATGTTGAAAAAAAATTCTGTTAATTAATACAACAAGGTACACTTTAAAAATGCGTCTTCACATAAGTGTTCATTTTTTGTGAAAAAGATTAGAGTAAATATTTTGATTCCTATTATTTTGAAATGCCTAATAATTTCTTAATTCCTCTCTCCCAAATGCATCTCGTGACTCCAATATTACAAAATCCTACAACTTGTTGTCACTATATGTGTATAACATATTATTATTATTATTTCCAAACATAATTTAGGGGTATACAAAAATTTTTTTTTTGTAAGTATGTGTGTACAGTAAACCATCAAAAATATGTTATATTGGGTTTGACTTTAGCATTTAGGATTTGGGTTTAGGTTTTAGGGTTTTGGGTTCTGGGTTTACGTTTTAAGGTTTTGAGTTTAAGGTCTTGGATTTAGGATTTTGGGTTTTGAGTTTAGGGCTTTGGGTTTTGGGTCTTGAGTTTAGGGCTTTAGGTTTTGGATTTAGGGCTTTGGGTTTAAAGTTTAGGGTTTTGGGTTTTGAGTTTAGATTTTAAGTTCAGGGTTTTGAGTTTAGGGTTTATGGGTTAGGGTTTAGGGTTTTAATGGATGAAATTTAGTTATAAAAATTTGATCTAAAATTAAAATTTTTTATTATCAGTTTTTTTGTATTATATCATTTAGCTACACGCTTGCATAAATTTAGATGCACTTAGTGACAAACAATAAGAGCTCTAACTCTTAGGGTACAAGTTGTTAAAGGGATATAAATGTGTCAAAATACTTACCCGTTCGAGACTTATAATTATGTTATATGGACAATATGTTAGTGTATATATACCTCACATACATGCACCAAGGTTTGAAATGCCGATTTCGACGTCGTGCCGATGAAATTCTAAGTGTGAATTTTGTGGGCATGCCGTGGAACTGCTCGTTTTTTGATTGGCCATGCTGATGGGCATGCTGAGGGCACGCCATGGGAATGCTGAGGGCATGTCGACAAAAAATCACATAAATACTCAAAATGATGTTAAAATATTCAAATTTTGTGTGTGTAAAATCACATAAATACTCAAAATGATGTCAAAATACGGAAATTGTGTGTGTGTGTTCCTTCCTAAACAACCTTCCTTCCTCGAGTTCCCTCCGAATAGAAGTCCCAATCTAGATTCCCTCCAAAACACCCATTTCGAACTTCTCGCCTACGCTTCACTGAGTTCCCTCCAAACAACGATTCCACAAGGCATATGCCGGCATGCTGGGCATACCATCGGTATGTGTAACGAGCGTGTGGCGCAGATGTCTTTTAAGACGTCTGGAGGGTTGTCCAGACGTCTGGGATAGTTTCCAGACGTCTGGAAATCCGTTATTTTCGACACACGCGAGTCGTCTGCGTGCCTGAGCGCGCAGACCGCATATTCGCCTTCTTCCCTCCTGCGGCTGCAGGATTCCCCTGCCGCGAATCCTTCTCTCTCCTCTCCGCGCGGCCTTAAAAGGGCACGCCTCCCCTCCCGTCTCCACCGTCTCCTCCTTCAGCCAGTGAGCGTGAGCGTGAGCGCGAGCGCGAGGGCAGCAGCGGCGGCCGCAGTGAGCACGAAGGAGGTGCAGCGTGCGAGAGCGGAGCTCTGCCGTGAGGGCGAGCTCGCCGGAGCGGCTTGGCCGGCCGGCGGAGGGCGCAGGGGGCGCGGAGCGATGCGGAGAGGGACCTGCTGCGGTCTGAGCAGCAGACGCGCGAGGTATGACGCAGGCGGCGTCGCGAGCGGAGGCCGAGTAGCGCCCTGATTCTGGAAAAATTTGCAGAATCAGATGTCTGTGTTGATAGGCAGACGGCGAGGACGACGTCTGGTAGCTCCTACAGACGTCTGAAAGGTGAGTATTCCGCCTTCTTCTTCCTTCCTGTCGACTGACCGTACTGAGGGAGGCAGTTGGCTGTGCGTAGGTTCGCTGATTCGCCATCCTTTGCGAATCAGACGTCTGGAGGTTGTACCAGGCGGCGGGAGTGACCTCCAGACGTCCGGGCTGACCATCGGACGTCTGGGAGCTAGGACAGACGTCCACGCAGACTTCTGGACATCTGGGAAACCACGCTGGACAGGTAATTCTCTGATCCACTCTTTAAGACGTCTGGAAGAAGTTCCAGACGTCTGATCTTGCACAATATCGTCTTTTTCGACCCGTTTAGGGCCCGTTCGGTCTCCGTTTTTCGCGATTCGAGTTGCGTTCTTTTCAGAATTAATTCCTCTACCCGTCTACAGTAGCTATACACTGTTTTGAGACACTCCTTGTGTTTGATCCTTGTGATAGGACCTCGTTCAATTGCAGCCTTGAGAGTCGCGGAGGCACGCGGGATTCCCGATCACGCCCCCATTACTCCCGTTGTACCTGGTAGAGTGGCTTAAGTTTATTATTAAAATCTGTTAAAGTATGGAGCCATAACTAGAATCTAGGACATTGCATGAATCCTAGGAATGAGAAATGTATGGAATGATAGCTCCTAGGTGATGCATGAATCCTAGGGCTGGAAAACTAGTTGTATGCTAGATCCTAGGATGTGGCATGAACCCTAGGATGGAAAAACTAGTGGAATGTATAATACTGCAGTCTTGAAAAAATGGAAAGGAATATAAAGCTGCATGTAAATTGAATTAACAGCTGCCTGTTATGAGTAAAGAAACATGATTGAGATCATGGATTGTGAGAACGTGAAACTGGAAAGTGAAACATATGATGTTCTGAGATAAAGAGCTGGAACCCTACGGGGAATTAGGAGTGGAACTCCTGGAAAGAAAAAGGAATGGAGCTGAGATGTAGTTTGTACTGTCTCTTGGGTACGCAGTACCAAGGGAAGTACCTGTACCTGTTTAGTGCAGAGTGGGGCCAGCCACCCCAGGGACCCGGGGTTAGGATTGGCCGCTCTGTACCGACTTGTTGGCCCTCGTGTACGTAGTACCGAGGAGAGCTACTAGTGTTAGGAGAGTACTAGCTACCCCACGGGCCCCGGGGTTCATCTAGCCTCCTTCACCGACTTGTTAGGCCCACTAGGGCAAACCAGGGTAGTCAGGCGAGGGTGCGCGGACTGTGGAGGGGCAAGGCCCCGGTTTGGTTACTGTGGAGGGGTTGGACCCCTGTTACTGAGAGGGCTCTGCCCTGGTTTCGTGCTGTGCTTTAGGCGCACCCGTTAACGGAAACGACTGACCGCGTGCCAGTGCGGGCTAGCTACCTGTGCGTTTATCGCGCGTGCCGTAGTCACCGTTACGTCTGTCAGTGACCTTGGGGTGGCTGACTGAGGGTAGGATCACCACGGGGGACTCTCCCGGCCAGGAGAGCACCATGTGCTACTTCTACTTTTGGAAAAGACTGCAATCAAGATCGTTCCCATGAGGACATTCGAGATCAAGTAAAGGATTTGAGAAATAAATGAAATAGTGAGAAAATTGAAAGATGTGAATAAAGGAAGTAATAGAACATAACAGCTACTGTACACTCTACTGTTGCCTTTAGTTAGTTTGCCACTCTACTCAGCGTTTTGCTGATGTGTTACACTCGTTACCTTTTTCAGGACCAGGTGTTGAGCAGCCAGGGTCGGCGGCTGCAGAGGACGCTGGGCCGAGTAGGGTCCAGTAGAGTTTACCACAGTCTTTTGTACCTCTTTTGTTTCTGTTCTAGTGAGTAGTTTTTATTTCCGCTGTACTTTCTTTACCTGCAGTTCTTGTTATATGATAAATGTTGTTCTACTGTTGTGGTGGTATCTACTGTAGTAGTTTCTTTCCTTACTGCTGTACTTCCTTACTGTTAGTTATATTCATGCTGAATGTGGTTTATTTTACTGCTCTTTTGGTTACTTCCTCGTTGGACGACTAGGTCTTGGGATTAGTCGAGTCGGTCCGGTTCTCGTGTCTCGTAGGGACTCGGGAACCGGGTCGTTACAGTATGCCGACAAAATGGCCAGCATGTTGCGGGCATCCCCGCATTTCGACACCAACTCCATATCGGCAAGGTCCATTTCCAAAACTAGCCATGCCGTCGGCATTTGAAATGCTGATATGCACGATGTGTTGTCTTTATAACATACCATAAGTCTTGATCATCCTTAGTTCTCAGCAATTTCGAACTAAGGGTGATCCTTAAAGATTTGATCACAACTTAGGTATTATTTGTTATATGTAAACAGTGTTTGGTGAAATTTTGGTATCATCTTCCTACTCTTCTTTGGTATACCAATTAATTTTAACTAGCCTTAATTGGGTACTATTGGGAATATAGTTAAAGTTTATCTTGAGGGGTATATTGGAGAAGCGTAGGAAGATGCTGCTAAAATTTCTCTAGGTGCTAATTGCATGTAACAAGTAATATTGTGATCAAATTTTCAAAGATGAGCTATCAATTGAAAATCTTCATCAAAATACACACATATTCCTTACATTTCTTTCTAACTTACGGGTGGTTTACTGCAAAAATTTAGGTTACGTTAAAAGAGTGATTTCATTATAATTATTGATGAAGCTTATTTGTAATCTCTTTGGAAAATACTTAGGTATTCATTACTTGGTCGAGAGTTAAACAATGGATAGAAGTTGGATCCTTGAAGAAGATCGAACAAGTAGTAAAGGTGTTATCCAATTCAATCAATTCGCTTTTAAGAAAGCACCAAAAGATGGCACCTTTCTTTGCCCCTGTAAAGCATGTGTTAACCTATGTTGTGCAAATAGGAAAGTGATATTAGAGCATTTAATTTGCAATGACTTTTTACAAGGATATGTTCAATGGATTTTTCATGGGGAAGTACCCGTAGATGCTAATGAAAGTAGTGTTGAAAGTAGTGAAGATGAAGATCATGATCAAATAAATGAGTTGATATATGACACTTTTGGGTTCCAAAATTTACATAACGACACAAATCACATGGAATACGGGTATTCAAGTGGTCTTGATGAGAAAACAAATGAATTCTTTAACTTTCTTAAGGATGTTGAAGAAGAATTGTACCCTAGATGTAAAAAGTTTAGCAAGTTATCATTGATTGTCCACTTGTTTCACATAAAATTCCTTGGAGGTTGGACAAATAAGTCTTTCACCATGTTGCTAGAATTGCTAAAACAAGCATTTCAAGAAGGAGAAACACTTCCAGCATCCTTTATGAAGTTAAGAAGATAATATCTACACTTGGGCTCAGCTATAAGAAAATCGACATTTGTCCTAACAAATGCATGTTAGATTGGAAAGAGAATGCAAAGGATATTAGCTGTAAAGTATGTGATGCTTCTAGATGGAGGGAAAGTGGTGATGAACCTAAGGATGATGCAAATCGTAAGCTAGGCAAGAAAATTTTTGCCCAAGTTATATGGTATTGTCCATTAAAGCCTAGATTGCAGAAGTTGTTTATGCCATTGAAGACTTCTTCTTTGATCAGATGGCATGCTGAAGATTGTGTAAAGGATGATATTATGAGACACTCAACAGATTCTCTAGTATGGAAAATGTTTGATAGTAAACATCCAAGTTTCTCATTAGATTCTCAAAATGTTTGACTTGGTCTGGTGATTGATGGTTTTAATCCTTTTGGAATTATGACATCTTAATACAACATATGGCCTGTTATTTTGATACCCTACAATGTGCCTCCATGGTTATGTATAAAACAATCCAATTTCATATTGTCAACTTTGATTCATGGTAGATCTAGTCTGAATGCTCATATAGATGTCTTTTTGCAGCCTTTAATTAAGGAGCTACAAGAGTTATGGTCTGGGGTTTCAACATATGATGTGTTTAAAAAAGAGTTATTCCAATTACGTGCTGCCTTTTTATGGATCATTAATGATTTTCCCGCTTACGGTGATATCTCTGGATGGGTAACAAAATGATACATGGCATGCCTTTCATGCAATGGGCATCAACTCAATATATCTTCACTGTAGTTGAAAAATTATCTACATGGGCCATAGATGATTTCTTTCTTATTAATCATAAGTATCAAAAACAATTGACATCCTTTAATGGTAAGAGTTTGGGAAGCCACCAAGAAAATTATCTACCAACAAACTTTTGCTACAACTAGAAGGTATTCCTAGTATCATCAATATTCATCTTAAAAACAAAAGCAAGTACGAGTCTAATTGGATAAAGAAAAGTATTCTGTTCGATTTGGCTTACTGGAAAGGAAATCTTGTATGCCACAATCTTAATGTAATGCATATTGGGAAAGATGTTTGTGAAAGTATTTTGGGAACATTACTAGCATTAGACAAAAAGAACAAGGACAATGTAAAAAGTCGGCTTGATTTGCAGGAAATGAATATCAGACACACTTTGCATCCAACTGTTATGGGAAATAAGACGAACTTGCCGCCTACATGGTTTTTGTTAAAGAAGAAAGAAAAAATTGACATGTTCAAGCTTCTTAAAGGAATAAGGCCCCATATCGGTATGCATCAAACATATTTAGATGCATAAGTATATTCACACAAAATATATTTGGTTTGAAAGTCATGACTGCCATATTCTAATGCAATAACTACTTCCATTGGCGTTAGCAGTTGCTGTAAAGAATGAGAATGTGAGATTAGTGTTGATAGAATTCTGCAATTTCTTTAGAGATCTATGCTCAAAGGAGATTGATCCAAGTCATATTGAGCAATTAGAACGAAGAATAGTGGTTATGATGTGCCAAATGGAGAAAATATTCCCCCTTCATTCTTTGATATAATGATGCATTTGCCTGTACACTTAGCTACAGAGGCAAAGTTGGCTGGGCCTATTCAATATCAATGGATGTACCCCATTGAGAGGTAATTAGGCTTTCTTTCAAGTAATTTACTTGATCAATTGCTTGGCACACTAATTTATGTAGTTTGCTTTTACTAGGTACCTTCTCACATTAAAAAGATATGTTCGCAACAAAATTCGTCCAAAAGGTTTCATTGTAGAAGGGTATCGAACAGACGAATGCCTTATGTTTTGTTCTAGATACTTGCAAGGTGTTGAGACGAGAATCAACAAGTTATCGAGAAATGTTGAAGATAACTTTGATACCTTGGATGAAGGATTTTCCGCACTTTCACAATCGGGCCATGCAATAGGAAAAGAAATTCCGATAGTTCTCGATCCTACTTTGATGAATCTTGCACATGGGTATATACCATCAAATTGTGCAGTATTGCCATTTAAAAAGTAAGAACTTGTGTAGGTTGATTTCGTTGGAATTTATAATATATACTTTCATTTTTCACTAAGTTCATAACTATAGATTCAAGATATTTGAAATTAAATCGATGCCTATCGAAAAAGAAATTGAACAATCTCCACAGTGATACATTTCATGATTGGTTCAAGAAACATGTATGCTACCCACTATTGAGTTTGATAAGTTCCTTGTAAATTGGATATTGTAATTGACATTTTTGCTTTTGTATGTAGATGGAGGAAAAGGCAAGAAAAGAGTACATATCAGACGAGCTTAAAGTGCTTGCTCGAGGACCACGTAACATAGGAGTTTATTATGATGGTTACATAATAAATGGTTTCATATTCCATACAAAGTGTAAACAAGGGAATAGGAGAACACAAAATAGTGGAGTAATAATAGTAGTTGATATAGAATGATTCTCGAAAGCAAATGATCTAAACCCTACAATAGGACCTGTTGCTTACTATGGTGTGCTGGTAGATATTATCTAGATTAATTATTATGAGAATAAAAATATTTTATTCAAGTGTCAATGGATATGATGTAAAACAGAAAAGAAGAATG
The DNA here is from genome assembly GCA_037157565.1 of Thalassia testudinum. Taxonomy (NCBI): domain Eukaryota; kingdom Viridiplantae; phylum Streptophyta; class Magnoliopsida; order Alismatales; family Hydrocharitaceae; genus Thalassia; species Thalassia testudinum. The sequence continues at coordinate 2,127,479 of JAZHRO010000056.1, forward strand.
GTTTTCATCAGTAAATTTGGAGCAAATTAGCTATTCAAATGATCAATTTGTCCTAACATCTCAACACTTCAACAAAATATACTTGTAGTAACTACCTTTTGAGGATAGAATTTATTATGGGGACTAAAAGAAGTGTGTGACAATTAATAAAAATCAATTTAGTGAGATGGCCCAAAATTTGTCACCTATTTTCCTTTTTTTTAATTAACATAAAATCAAATCAGGGCATGGGGGGCCTCATTTCATCCCCATTGTTGCACCTCTCCTGCCTCGACGAATCCTTATGCTATCGACCCCTTTGTTCCCCATCGTTTCCTCTTCCCATTGAGGCATAACGTTGGCGTCTGCTCCTCTTACACAGTGTGATCGACACTTGGAGGGAGTATGCAGAGGGCAATGACTCTTTGATTTTGTGACACAGAGTCTATATCTTGTACATGGGGGTTTTGAGGTCGTTGGCATCGGACATCATCGACGTTGAGTCTTTGATCTATTGATATGATCATCTCTGATTGGTATGAGTTTGATTTCATATTGTTTTTTTTTTTTTTTGACAGAGTGGAGAATCTAGAAAGAGGTTCGAAAACGTAGAATAGGAGTTAAAAATGGGAAAGGAGGTGATGAGAGGGATAACATCTACAGCTCTATTGTCGAAAGGTTCCATCTCTTGCCATTTCATCCACCTTCCCCACTCCGTCTGCTACGACCTCCACAGCACCGAGTTAGCCTGTGAAAGGGAGTGCAACATGGGAGAAGATTACTGATTGATCAAGTTTTCAATAGTTGACTATATTCATGATAGAGAAGAATAGCTTCAAATCGAAGCCATGGTAAATGATCTAAGGGTCAGCTTGATCGTAATCATAGCTGCATTGGTCCTTCTCATTTCTACCAAATCGAATGATGTGACAGAGTTGTAGATTGGTGTGAAGTTCAACCCACAGTCTTGCAACATCCAGGTCCACAAAGGTGACAGAGTCAAAGTGCACTATCGTAGCAAACTCACAGATAGGATTGCATTTGATTCTAGCTTTGAAAGGGGTGACCCTATTGAGTTCAATGCTGGTAGTGGACAGGTAATCAAGGGATGGGATCAAGGACTGCTGGGAATGTGTGTGGGAGAGAAGCGGAAGCTGAAGATACCAGCAAAGCTTAGATACGGTGACCAGGGGTCTCCCCCTAAGATTCCAAGTGGTGCAACAGTGATCTTCGACACTGAGCTCGTCCTTGTTAATGGCAAAACAAGCAAAGGTAAAAGCTTGGATAGTGGAGAACTATAAGTGAAAACCACTAGGCCACTACTCTTTGCTTTGCTCTCTACATCAAAAAGCAAAGCTATCATCCTTTTCTTCCTCCACTTTTAGCTTTTGACATTTTGGTAACTCACTTTATAATACATTTATTTGGTCGAGTTACTCTAGCCATTACTCGATTTTAGTGTAGACCAGCAAAATGGGTTTGAATCTTTGCATAGCGTAAACAATTTTGGGTTTCAAAAAAAAAAAATCATGACAGAGAGTAGCTCGTTAGATTTCGATGGATCCCATCGGTTCTCTCAGCCCTTTTCCTCTCTGCAAAAAATGGATGGGCAAGAATCTGATGATAACAAGCAGTCACTGTAGATATGACAACTTTTGTTCGGAATCTGATCATACAAATGTAAACTAGGTTCCAGTCAATGTCTGAGAATATTGTGTCAAAAATAGATGAAATGGGAAACAAGATCGATGAGCTTGAGCTTAGATTGGTGTTGGGTGTAGAAAGTACAACTACAAAAATCAAACCTGAAGATTTTAAGCCTGTGGACGGTGCAAACTGAGATGGCAAGTTCTTTTGGTCATTTCTTAGGTTAATGCTGTTCACCAGAATTTGTATGTAGCTTTCTCACTCTCTATCAGTAGTAGAACCTGATCTCTACTCTTTCATGTTTTTTTTGAAAGAGGAAGGAATGCTACCATTCACGATAGCAATCCAATTTTCTTTAAAGCAACCAGAAGCTACAAGTTTTCACGTCACATATGGGTACTCAACGCTACATCCCCACACATATTCTCCACCCACTTGTTCGTGCCATTGAAAGTGGCATCATTCCTAGCTCTTCACACAGCCCACAAAACCACGACCATTGTTTCCCATGGTTTGTCCTTTGTGAAGAGCATCCAAAGCATCTCCCAACCGGGGAGTGGGGAAGAGCAAAATCTGTGCCAAACTTCATTTGTCACAAGACAAGTACTGAAGAGATGCCTAGTATCATCTTCCTCAAAGCTACACATAGGACAGAGCAACATCTCTGACCCAAACACACGCCTCCTAAGAGCCCCTGTGATCAGACCACCACGTCTAGCCAGCCATTAGAAGATCTGGACTTTGAGTGGTATTTTAAACTTCCACATATGTGCACACACATGGCCTGCCTCATCCTCCCCTCGGACATAAAGAAAAGTTCATAAGCACTGCTCGGAGCGTAAACCCCCTTTCTCCAGGAGAAAGTATCCAGCCCTTCCCTTGGCTTGAAAGCAGCCAAAGCATGGTGCAAGGAATCAGCTTCGTCTCCAGCTCTACTCTTTCATGTTGCAATGTTTGATATCTGTCATTGCCATACTTGCTGTTGTTGAATTGAGTTTAAAGGAAGTGCTGCCAGTGAAATTTCAGTCTTTTGTTAAATTGAAAAAAAAAACATGACAGAGAAAAGGTGGTGGTTGTAGAGTGCATGGGTCATGATCCTGCTCAATTTTCAACCATTGATCATGCACATGGGTGGGATGTTGATGTTATAGGCATGGTAGAATAGAAACATGGAAAAATGGTAGAACAAAAACATGGAAAAATGCTACTCAGTTTTCAAACATTGCTGGAGTTGATGCAGTTGTTAATAATGGTCCAATTAGCATCTCTGACCTAAATTCTGATGAGGAGAACGATGGTAACAGTGGAAAAAAATTTGTAGAGTTTGAAGTGGAGAGAGTAATAGCATCTGGATCTAATTTATTGTATAAATTTTATCTATAAGATACTGCAGCATTATGGCTCAAGCATAACAGGCACAATCATGTAGGACTTTTCTGTTGCAAGATTATGGTTTTCAGCACCATTGCTCTAGTTATAACAAACCCCATAGGCAAAAATGGAACCATCATGATTGAAGTTATTGCATGAGATAGGCCGACTGCATCTAGACAAGTTTCAGTCTTTGCTTGTTGTCCTTATCCCAAAAATTAGAAGCGCCATCTGATCCTGCAGTAGCAAAGGTATGATGCACTGGATAGAAATTGAGTGAATCAACAGAATAAATCTCTGTTCCCTCCCTATGGCACTTGAATGTGAAGTTTTTAATTTGTTGTACATCTTCTAAGTGATGGACACCAACCCTTCCCTTTATTGATCCTGCCAAGAAACCTTGCTAGTTTGGAAAGGCTACAAGACATCTTGTTTGATGCTTGAGAGGTGAAACAATTCTCTTGTATTCAATCTGCATGTTTTGCATGTTGTAGATAATCAAACTCAGATCTATTGTTCCAGCAACCATAAGGGGGTGCAAGACTGTAAGAGCATAGCAACGTTAAGGAAGTTGCTTAGTGTGGATTGGATTAGGTTGTCTGGTATCCCAATACTTCAAGAGTCTTATCCCAGCTCCCTGAGACGAGGACATTCATTTGTGAAACTGAGGCTAGAGACTGAATCTGATGGATTAGGAGTCACCTCATAGGACTTTTTTGGATTCGCAAAGGTACCGAGCCCTAAAAGAGCCATACGTGCACCACCACCAACACTATCTCATCCTATCTATCTGTTTGTCAACCAAATCCAATAGGTAGAGAGAAACCTCTCTGTTGTTGTACTGTATGAGGCAGGGGGTGGTGGGTGCTGACATTTTGAGGTCACCTCCCTTCCATGCCGAGGAGAAGGAACTATTTATTATACGTGAAATCAAGCATGTTAGTAGTTTCTTTGATCTAATTAAAGGAAATCATATCTTGGCAAATGCAAGATTTTGATGCTTCCTAGGATTTTTTGAATCAATATTGACATTTCTTTCAAGTTTTTGTTTTCGTCTTAAGATGTTTACCAAAATTTTTATTTATCATATTTCATTGTTTTAAGATAAAAGAACATTCTCTATTCTTGTGAAATGGAGTTTGTTACACATATTGATCTATGATTTCTAAAATTTACAGCTCCAGGTTCTGTCTTGTTAGTTTTATCGCAATCCTGATCATCACAAGTTTATATGACAATAAGTTGTCAATCAGGTTAGCCTACATCCATTATTTTGTTTTTCAAAAGTCTTCTAGATTATGTTATTATTGTAAATCTCAATTGAAGCAGTTACAATACCTTATCCTACTTGTGCAGCTTAAGGCTAACAGGGACAACATTAATGAGCAAATGCTGAAAACAAGGGGCTAAGATAGGGATGGGTGCATACTAGAGAACAGTGAAGAAGAGCACTTGGCAAAACTGTTTATTAGTTGAGTTTGGTGAATGTGATCCTATGCCTTCGCCTTAAGTTGAATCAAGTAGCCAAGATGAACTAGTCCAGCTCAAATCAAGTAGCCATGTTAGCTGAAGATAAATAATTTAACTTCTATTATAAAGAGGAAGAAAAACAAGAGATGAGTGCTCTTTTGTATTATGATATATTTTTTTTCATTGTTTTTTTTTGTAATTTTTTTACAATATTGTAACAAGTACTTTGTATTTGAATTTCAATAAAAATGGTGTCTTATGTCAAAGATCCATTTTGTTTAGTTATTCATATTATATGTATTACAAAACTTAAAAAGCTTTCTAATGTTTTATCTTAATAACTTACATCCACAATTACATCATCCTCAAAAGATTATTAGGGGCAATTATTTTTGTCCTTAAAAGTTGTAGAGACAGAGTAATCTGTCCCTAAAAAATTTTATGCCACGTCATTTGCTTTTTTTTGTGTCAAATCTATTGTGACTAATATTCTATCTCCATGTTGTGAGGATGGAAAATTTGTCCCCAAAATTTTTCGTCACCCTTATTTGGGGGTCAGATTTTTAAGGATGGATTTTGTGTCACCTGCCCTAAATTCTATCTTCATAGCTTTCAATTCCATTTCCATAGGTTGTCACTATAAGTATATTTTATTGTAGTGCAAATTTGTCAAGTTTTTTATGTTCATCATCCTAATCGCAAAGGTTGGCACTTTATGATTCAAATAAGACCTAGAGACACATGACATCCAAGATAAAGTTGTAGATGCACATATTGATGGGCATTTAGATAGTAGTATTACATATCCACATATGGAAGATTATGTAGAGGATGATCATGTCACTCTAATCAGAAATGATATGGATGGTGTCACTTTCACCAAAAAAATTTGGGAGTAACACTTAAATGCTGTTAATATGGATAACATTCTTGACATTGAGTTAGAGGAAGACAACTTGAATGAATGTGAGTTGCTATTTGAAAATTATTTCAATTATTTATTAAATCTTATTTCCTCATTTAATTACTGGATGTTGAATCGAAAGTGAGTTAGAGGTGTATTCGACATAAATAAGAAAAGGCAAGATCTCTTTTATAGAAAAGCTCCTCAACTTGTTGGATGTCAATAAAAAAAATTTTAGCTGCAATCAATCAATTACATGATGAACCAAGAAGATAAAAAGAAACACGAGAACAAAGGAAGTTCAACAAAAAGAAAAGGGAAAATTTCTATCTTCACATGGCTTAGATCCACAACAACTGTACTATGAGTCGTTCTCAAGATCTCAGGAAAGCACATAATCTAAAGTTGGTGAAAATAGTAAAATAACATATAATATGTGGAAATTTGCATAATAGTCTATAATATTATAAACTTTAGTTAAAGATAACATGCATAAATCGATGAAAAAGGTTAAAAACTATGAACAAATCCTTGCCAACCATATTTTTTTGCTTTTGAATATTTTGTCATGGTCTTTAATTTCTCTTTACTCACCACATATTATTGATATATTTCCTTTCATTAATGTAGTGTTTGTTTATCTAAAACTTGTCTTTTTATATTGTTAGCGATAGATTGTAATCAAAAGAAAAATCGAGGTCTAACAACATGCTTGAAGTTGTAGGGCAATAAGTATACAAACAAGATTTTTATGAATATGAATAAATTGAACGGGTCTACTCAAAATGACTTGAAAAGTTTTCTGGGAACCATATCTAGAAATTTAGAACTCGTTCCTTTAGATTGCATGGATTGGAGGTTGATTCCAAATGATAAGAAGATAGCAATGTTTTAACTTGTTCAGGTACTTATCAATGGTATTTGTTTCAATTTACATCTTTACCTTAATAAAGAAAATTTGGTTGACTTTTTCCCTTTAAATATTCATGCAAAATAAATTTGAATTTAACATAAAGATGAAGAAATGGATCATGAATTCAATAGCAAAAAAATGGAGGGATTTTAAAGGCAAGCAAAGGAAACACTATTACAAGCCTGCTTGGCCTTTTGAAGAGGATGCACCATTGTGATCCCTGTGTTTCGGAAGAATAGTGGAAATCTCTCAATGAGTATTAGGATACTGAAAAATTCAAGGTAAATTAAGTTAAATTTCGTAGTGAATAGTCTAAGTTGATTTTATTGATATATTTTTAAGTTATATGCATGTACTGTAGGAGCATTTTGCTACTAATAAATCAAATAGGTTAAAATTAAAAATGAACCACATAACATGAACCAAACGTTATGCATGCTTGAAACATGAAGTATTTCACAAATGTCTTTTGGTTAACATTCACTCTTGTATGTAACGATAAACATTGTACCTTGGATTGTGTTAGACGAAGGAAAAGGGAAGACAGGTGACTCATGTAGAAGTATTTATAGCTGCACACAAGAAAAATGATGGTACACCTATTAATGTTGAAGCTGCAGACAAAATTGTAAAACTCGCTTTTGTGAAATGGAATTTTGCCTTTTATTCTCTTTCTCTTATTAAAGTATAATATTTTTCTTTCTATTTATTTTCATTGATAATGCTTAGGAACAATTAACTAATGCCATGGAGAAAGAAGAGGAGTCAGAGGATCCTTCCTACATCCATGAGGTTTACACAACCATCGTGGGAACAAGAAAAGTAAAATATCAGCATGGATATGGGCTAGGAGCGTCTATTACAGGTGGAGCACAAAGCGAGGAAGTACATTTAAGGCAACAAAATCTTGAAGCAAAGTTGATGCTCAAGACAAAAAGATGGAGGAAATGTTGGCATCACAACGTCAAGAAATAAACAATTTAAAAGAAATGCTACAATCTTTGGCTCGATCAAACTTGCAAATCAGGAATTCAATTGAGGTACATGTTTATGGTTCCTTTACTTTTAGCAATAACCCTATTTACTCATGTATCTATTGCATATAATCCATGTACTCATTTCTAGGAAAGACAATAAGACAATCCTTTAAGGAATGCAATAAGAACTTCAAAAAGCCAACATGCACGTGCTCCATCTACTTCTAGAGGATAGGTACAATTTAAGTTTTCATGTATTCTAAGTGATCATAACTATTGACGTAATATTATCTTAGCTCTTTACATTGTCCATATGAATCTAAATGGGTTAGATTGTCAAGTTTTTTATTTTATTACCGCAGCAGGTTTCATTGCTTGGTATAGATTCTACTGAAGTAGAAGTTGCACTTGCTCGAGTACAGATAATTGATTCAAGTCAATGCATTGGAGGCATCCAAATTGGTTCAAAATATATAGGGGTCATTATTGAAGACTAGGCCGTTTGAACAATATCAAATTATAGGAGATGCTACCGGTTCAATCATTGCATGACCTAAAAGACTTCATATGTCAAGGTAAGGTATAAGTTTACCAAGCATTATAATTTTCTATACTTGCAATATTGCTAATGTAATGTGGTTCTTTTGAACTCTTAATAGACAGTGGAAGTTCAAGAAGAAGAAATGTCTAAAGAAGATTCGTACATTATATAATTTAGATTTAGCCTAAAGTATAGTTTTGGAGTCTTAGTTTTGAGTTTGAGTATTCTTTTATTTTCTATATTGTTCTATTAGTTGTTTAGGCTTGAACTCCAAAGAATAGTTAGTGCAGTTTGTATGTTTTCATTGAAGAAGTTCATTTATTTGGCAAAGACTTTTCTTTATTGATAGAATGTTTTCCTTTAGTGTTATGGTGATTAATACTTCCTGGAAATTGCATTATGGGGTATTGAGATTAGTTTCCACTTTTAGTTGTTTATTGCAGTTTGGTATTTGTTATTTAATATTTAATGGCTTCAAGAGTTACTAATGTATAAGCTTTCCCTGACATCTCCACACAATTGGGAGAGATTGGGGCTTAAGTTAGATGTGAATATTCAGTCACATGTCAACTGTGGTTGAGGGTGATGGGGATAATGTACAGGTCAATGCAGACACTCATGCTGAATGTCATGAGGATGGTAATGCAAAGGCTTATATCCTGCAGCTTTCGTCTGGTAATGCTTTTAAATTATATTACTATCTTTTTTCGTGTTTCTTTCAAGTAATTGTCTATTAATTTGAGCATTTATTTCATTTGTATAACAGGGGGAATTGCAAGAAAAAGCACAGGATCTGCTAAGCATTATAACTTATCCTAGTATCATGGTTCCCTTTCTTGACTGGTTGTTATTCATAATTTTTGCATTGTTTACTGTTTCAAGAACTAATCTAAAGTATTATACATTTGTGTTTTTTCCCAGGTCCTACATAGCATACTTTAAATCAAGTTGGGATATATAGGGAAGTTAATAAATTTTTTAGTGGTAAAATAATAAGTTAGGTGCAACACCCTTAATGAAGTTGATGACCGGAAATTATTCCATTATAACTCAATCTCTTAGGCATACAGAGTCCATGTTATTCTTCGCGTAATCACAGGTACCCAAAAGCTGCATCAATTCAATCCATATCCTTCATCTTAGCCGTAGGCCAACAACATAGATAGGTGAAGTTCTTCTAGTCAATTTTTAATTCTTTATTCTTAGTCCATGTGCTTAAATAGGACATTGACAATTTTTTTTCTTTGTCAATTACTCTTTGGTTCCGTTACATCGTCGTCCAGATGTAGTCTAAAATGAGCAAGGATTCTCGCATGAGGAACGCATACGAGTAAATAAGTTAGTTTCGCTACATTACCACCCGGATGTAGTCCAAAATGAGCAAGGGTTCTCACATGAGGAACGTATGCGAGTAAAGAAGTTAGTTCCACCACTTTGCCATCGAAGTTGTCACAAAAATGCTGAGATTCGGTAGTTGGAATATTGGTATTTTGACCAGCAAGTTCATGGAGATTGTGGATACAATGGTAAGGAGAATGATTCAAATTCTTTGCCTTCAAGAGACTAGGTGGGTTGGAAAAAAAGCAAAGGAAATCGAGAGAACATGTTTGAAACTATAGTATTCAGGAAGGGACAAAGGTAGAAATGACGTGGGCATTATAATTCATAAGGATTTGAAGGCGAGTGTGGTTGAGGTTAAGAGATTGGGTGATCGAATTATTTTGATAAAATTAGTCTTAGAAGAAGAAATCTTGAATGTCATTTCAGTTTATGCACCTCAAGTTGGTCTAGAGGAAAGAATAAAGAATAAATTTTGGGGAGAGTTTGATATGATAATTCAAGGAATCCCACAGAGAGATGATTTTCTTGGGTGGAGATTTAAATGAGCATGTGGGAAAAAATGCTTTAGAGTATGCAGGAGTGCATGGAAATCATGGTTTTGGTGTTAGGAATGAAGAAGGGAAGACGTTCGTTGATTTTGCTATGGCTTATGATCTTTTCATAGCAAATACCTTCTTCAAAAAATGAGAAGAGCATTTGATTACTTATAAAAGTGGCTTAACAAGAACACATATCCATTACTTTACTTTGAGAAGAATGGATCGTTTATCTTGTAAAGATTGTAAAATTATTCCAGGGGAGAGTTTAACTGCTTAACATCGTCTTTTGGTGTTGGATGCTCATTTAAAGAAGGCAAAGAAGAGAAAATTAGTGTCTAAGAATTTGAGAATTAAATGGTGGAATCTTAAGAAAGCAAGTGAGATTTAAAGAGAAGGTGATGCAACAAAAGACTTAGGATCTTGATGGTAGTGCTGATGAAATGTGGTTAAATATGGCAAACTGTATTAGGAAGGTGGCAAAGGAGGTGTTCCAGGACAAAAGGAGGCTTGGTGGTGGAGTGAGGAAGTGCAAGAGAAGCTTAAAATTAAAAGAACTTACTTTAAAGCCTTATTTCGAGATAAGATCGATGAAAATATGGAAAACTACAAAGAAGAAAAGAAAATAGTGAAGTAAAAGTAAAAGCTTGGAGCATTTTTATAAGAAACTTGATTCTAAAGAAGGTAAAAAAAGATATTTTCAAATTAGCTAAAGCAAGAGAGCGGAAAGCAAAGGACCTTACACATGTAAGATGCATCAAGGATGAAGAAGGAAGGGTGCTTATAGCTAGTGAGGATATAAAGACAAGATGGAAAAGATATTTTCATAAGCTATTTAATGAAAAACAAAAGAATGATGTCATCTTAGGGGAGTTAGCTAACTCAGAAGAGTATGTGAATCGGGCATGTTATTGAAGGATACAAAAGAAAGAAGTAGAGGAAGCTTTGAAGATGATAAAAAGTGGGAAGGTTGTTGGGCCTGATGATATTCCTATAGACGTTTGGAGAATGATGGAAGAACGGGATATAACTTGGCTCACAAATTTATTTAATACTATGTGGAGAGGCAAGAAGATGCCAGAGGAATGGAAAAAAAGTTTTGTGGTATCTTATACAAGAACAAGGGTGACATACAAGATTGTTCCAACTATAGAGGTATTAACTTGATGAGTCATACGATGAAACTTTGGGAAAGAATAATTGAAAGAAGGGTGAGGCAAGTCTCTATGGTAACTGAAAATCAGTTTGGCTTTATGCCAGCTAGGTCTACTATTGAGACAATACATCTCTTGAGACGTATGATGGAGACATACAACGTCAAGAAAATGATTTACATATGATTTTTATTGATTTGGAGAAGGCCTATGATTCTGTTCCAAGAGATATATTGTGGAGAATTTTGGAGAAGAGACAAGTGCCAGTTATATATATCAACCTCATCAAGGATATGTACTATAGAGTAGCAACTTGTGTAAAGATTAAGGATGATTTGACGGACTACTTTGATATCACCATTGGTCTGCATCAAGGTTTGACTTTAAGCCCTTATCTTTTTGCCTTGGTCATGGATGAGTTGACGAAGCATATCCAAGTTGAGGTGCCTTGGTGTATGCGTTTTGCTGATGACATTGTATTGGTTAATGAGACAAGAGATGGAGTGAATAGAAAACTTGAGCTTTGGAGAGAAGCCCTGAAAGATAAAGGATTACGCATAAGTAGGACGAAGATTAAGTATATGGAATCTAAGTTTAATAGTAGAGGGAACAATGAAGGGATTTATGTAAAAATTAGAGAAGAGTGCATTCCAATGAAAGATGTTTTTAAGTACTTAGGATCCATTTTTCAACATGATGGTGGAATTGATGGAGATGTTACACATAGAATTAATGCAGGGTGATTGAAATGTAGGGGTGCATCTGATGTTCTCTGTGATGAGAGGGTTCCTTTAAAAGTCAAAGGAAAATACTATTGAGCTGTGGCAAGACCAGCCATGTTGTACGGTTCTGAATACTAGGCTATAAACTATAGACATGTACAGAAGATGTCTGTGGCAGAAATGAAGATGTTAAGATGGATGTGTGGTCATACAAGAAAGAACCATATTTCAATTGAGATTATTAAAAAAAAGGTTAGGGTGACACCGATAGAGGATAAAATGAGAGAGGCACGTCTAAGGTGGTTTGGACATTTACAAAGAAGGCCACTAGATGCTCCAGTTAGGAGATGCGAGAAGTTGGAGGCTGAACCCGCTAAGAGGGGGCGAGGAAGACCAAACAAGTGTTGGAAGGAGACTATTAAGTATGACTCAATTACTTTAATTTAAGTCCTGAAATGGCTGAAAATCGATCTGTGTGGAGGCAAAGAATCTATATAGTTGACCTCACTTAGTGTGGAAAAAGGCTTGGTTGTTGTTGTTTGTTGTTGCCAATTACTCTTTGGTTGGTCATTGCCTTTATTTTTCCTTATCAGGTGGAGATAAAACGTACTATACCCAAAGGAGCACTCTTTGGTACCAAGGATTTCAAGATGAAGATATTTGTTGGTGGAATTCCAACCTTTGTAAAAGAAGGTGAAATTACCGTACGTGTGTGTTCAATCCCTTGGCCTTGTGTATTGTAGTATGTAATAGTGGTTTCCAGAAGAGCAAGACACCCTAGGAGACATCAATTCTGATTAGGATATCTTGTAATGATTAAATTAAAAGTAAAGGAAATGCTCTAAGTTGGCTTATGGCATGACTTTTCTTCGTCTAGAAAACTGTTTGCTTCTCCTCATCTATCTCTGTCTCTTCTCTAGCTCCCACTCACAATAGCTGCACAATCCATGTTTCAGTTGGTTATGATTGGAGAAGGCACCAATTATCATTGTAAGTTGATTGTTCCTTTGGTGGACATTAGCTTTCTTTAGCCTTTAAGGTCATTGCTGTCTGTGGAATTTGATCTGATTGAATCTTCCTGACAAATTCTTGTGGATTGCCAATATGAAAGGTCCTAGCTGCGCTACTGCATGGATTGAAATCCAAGTTTTCTATAGATTTTGTGCAATACAGTCCTTTCCAACCTGGAATCCACGATTTGTGAGCATACCTTGTTAGGTCCGGATTAAATGTTAACTCTTTAATGTTTTCTAGTTCTTGTGCTGTCTCCCCCATTATTTTGGACATTTTAAGTACTTTTACAGCTTTGCTGGTTCTTTAGCTCTGGATTGCTGCCTATTTTATGGTAAGCTCTCTTAATTGTCATGCACCAACTTTTGGTATGACATCACTTTCAAGGCCACATGATGGTTGTTAAAACCCGAAGACACTACATTTTCTTTTTACTACTTTGTTAGCAAGTCTTTTGTGAAATTTTACTGGATCAATTGTTATGTGGTTTGATTGAGATTGTTTTCTATTGAGTTATTCAAAATATTGGCTATAAGAGTTGTATACCACATACATGCCCCTTGCGTTGAAAGTATATTGATGGTTTTCCATGCCATAAAATCATCACTAACCATGAAAATTATTTTGCAGAGCACGTGCTAATATCATCTACATGCAAATGTTGAGGAAATGGATTTCCTGGACTCTACCACCTGAAGCACAGATAATTGAGGAATGAAACTAGGTAATGATCCCACATTCCTTTCTTTTTTTCTCCTTTTTGTTTGTGTGTGTGGGGAGAGGGAGTGCGAAGGTTTTTGATCAAGTCCATGCTTGATGTTGTGTTTCTGATAAACTAATATGATAATCCTTCCTGTGTTATCTTCTCTAAGCAAATTCTTTTGAGAATATGCCATTTGTTTTCTGTCCAACTTATTTTGACCCACGCTCTAGACAATCTCTTTGAGATTTTCCCTTGAATTATTTATGATATTCAACTTTTGCCAGAGATGACATAAATGCACAAATTTTTTTGTAAAATCTGTTAATTTACTAGGTCTTAAGAAAGGGACATCAGTTGAAATAGAAATATATTATGATTCAAAAGTTGTATTTTAACTCTTCCAAAAAAATTGTATTTTAAAAGTGAGGAGCCAATAGTTGTAGTGCCTCATCATGTATTTCTTTGAATGTTTTTGTTCCAATACTTACTTTCTTCTCTTGCTTCTTGTTATTATTTATGTTTGGGGTTGCAAAAGCTTATTGGAAGGATGTGATAGATAGTAATATGTGTGTGCAACACTGAAGTTTGACAATGAGTATACTTCATATGATGCATGAAAGATGTGTATACTCAAGTTTGAAAGACATGTATACTCATGTGTGTGCAACACTAAAGTTTGACACTGAATTCCAACCTACACATGGTCGTGTCAATGATTTTTTTTTTCAAATATTTTCTTGGATCAAATTCTTCTCTGAATTTCAGTTTAATTTTCTTTTTAAAAGCAAGGATTAAGTTGTTGCTCTTGCTTTAAGTGAATCAGCAAAAAATTATAAGGAGGGTTTTGTATATTTTTTCTTAAAAGCCTTGTCCTATCTTGTTTCTTTCTTCCTTAAATTGCTCTTTTAGAAAGGACAATTAGGTTTATGTTTTTATGCGTTGTCTTTTCTGTGGATTGTTTTTGGGGTGTCCTGCAGATTGCTGGTGGTGACATTGAAGGGAATACTTCAGCTGAGAGCAACAAATCAGTAGGTGTTGATGGTGAAGTGAATTGTGGATAGGTCATGCCAATCGGAACTGACAACATTGATCCTTTCAAAATGGAGGAAAGTGACCCAGTGAAGTCTGATGCGATGAGTAAGTTTCAGGGCTTCTTTCATATGGTTGTTCATTGGGCGGCTATCTTGCAAGAGAAAATATTAGAGGTGTTAGTGGGCAATCCTCTGCTAGTGCAAGTTCAAGTGTCAATCAAATTGAGAGTGTGATTTCCCTACTTGGAGGGGTGAGATCAGCGTGACAAAAAAAATGCGGAATTGAAATATAAAGCAATCTCACAAAAATCAATCGCACAATGTACACAGGTATTTTTAGGTGGAAACCCAAACCGGGTGAAAACCACCACCTAACCCTCTCAAGTCAGGATTTTCCGATCAACCAAGTTGATCAAAATCCACTAAACGAATCACTTTAAACGAGGGTGATTCAACCTCAGTACAACCACGCTACAAGTACGAGGGTAGCGTTCCTCAACCCCTTCTCTCCACGAGAAGGATTTTGTCCCACGAAGGAGACGGGAATTCGCAAAGCGAATACCCAACCAAAAGACAAAGATAAAATAAACAATAGTCCTATAGAGCCAACAAAATAATTAAACCTAGCTTCTATAGGAAATAGGAAACTCCCCTTTGCAAGGAGTGCGTCGACGATGACGCGGTGCGTGTGCCACGCGATGGCGCTACGTCGCTCTCGTGAACAACAGTGGGAGAGCGGGCGCGCAAACTGAATTTAGCTCTCAAGATGATGGAGCTTGAGCTTGGAGAGCAAGAGAGACACAAAAGAGTGGAAAGTATGTTGCTTAGGTGTGTGTTGTGTTTCTCTTAATGTATATATGTGTTGCAAGGGTTCCCCTCTATTTATAGAGGCCTTAGGAAGGCTTTGGAAGGCTTAGAAAGGGTTCTATAGCCGTTGGGAACAAAGCCCAAGAGAATCAGGCCGAAATCAGGACAATGATTACATTTGACAGGGTTATCAGACGTCTAACTCTGGCATCAGACGTCTGGAAGGCCACTTTAAGACGTCTGATTTCAAGGTCAGACGTCTGATTCTATGCGGGTTTCTCCCTGACTTGAATCAGATCTAAACAGGGTTTTTGTGTAAGTCCATCAGACGACATACAGGACGTCTGGCACTATGTCTGGACGTCTGGAAACCTACTTTTACTGTGGGAATTGATTTCCAAACGTTGCAACGGCTAGAAAATCTCTGAGAAGAGATTTTGGGTCAGCCGAGGCAAAACGGTCATTTATCAGACGTCTGGAAAGGCCTAAGGACGTCTGATAAGGCTCTAACGGTCATATTCTTGAGTGTCTGCTAAGCCAGCCAACGGTCCACTAATTAGACGTCTGACAAATCCATCAGACGTCTTCTAAGACGTCTGGTATAAGGTCTGGACGTCTGATTTCATCAGACAGAACTACTATGTCCAGCCTAACAGTTATCAGACGTCTGAAACAACAGTCAGACGTCTTAAAATACTTTATCAGACGTCTGATTTGTGAATTAGACGTCTGGAAAGTCTGTTTTAACCCTATATTGGTTTTCTAAGTGTTCTACAGAAAACCTAAGTATCCTAGGGCTGTGCCGGTGTTCCTAGGACTACTGTTAGGGTTCTTTGAGGCTCTTTAACATAATTTTCTAAGGAAAATAAAGAGTAAGAAAGATAAAGATAAAAGTACATGAAAGGATTAAAAAGAATCTATCCTATTCTTCATTTCCTTCCATCTTCAATCTTTCGCTCCACGCGAACCTCCTCTGTTTTCCGTCAAGCTCCTCCAATCCATCCTGGATGCGAGCTCGAACTCCGTCTAAACACGTCCACATTTGCAATTGACCTGAAATCTAGGACTCAAATTGCAAATGTTAAATAACACGTGTTTTGTTATCATCAAAACAAATGATCGTGGTGCTCTAGCACCAACAGAGAGCTGCATGGTGCACTCTACCCATACTTAATATAATTTGGCAAGGAACTTGAGTATCTCAAGTTCATCTGATAATACTATTTCTTTCTAACATTTCTGGCAGCATGACTACAACGGCTGCAACTGGTTCTAGTAGTGTAGCCACTGATAGAAATTCACTAGTTGAAATGAATGCTTTTCTGCATTGCCAATAGGGTGTCTATCCTTAAGATCAAGATTCAAGTTCTTGCTCCAAAGCATGGCACCCGACAAGGAAGAAGACTTATAAACATAACAACTTAGTCTTTAAACATTCTGGCTACAAAACCAAAGTGGTAAACTAGAGGTAGTAGACAAGCTATATTCCTAATTTGGAGTGGTATAAAATGATTATTCAAATACTAATTCACATCTTGGTTTGAAATAACTAAAAAATGTGAGGGTTTATTTTTATTCTTATTTAAATCTTTTCTATGTTTCTTGTTTGATAAATATAGATTAGTTTGCTATTTTTCCCTAAACCCATATATATGAAGTTTGCTATCAGATGTGATGATTGCTGGAAAGGTTGCTGTGGTGTGCGGATATGGAGATGTTGGCAAGGGTTGTGCTGCAACCTTGAAGTAGGCTGGCACCCGTGTTATTGTTACGGAGATTGATCCCATGTACGCCTTGCAGGCTCTCATGCAGGGATTCCAGATCCTCACCCTTGAGGACATTGCCTGTATTGCTGACATCTTTGTGACAAGTATAGGGAACAAGGATGTTATCATGGTAGACCACTTGAGAAAAATGAAGAATAATGCCATCGTATGTAACATTGGACATTTTGACAATGAGATCGACATACATGGGCTTGAGGCCTACCCAGGTGTCAAGTGCATTACCATCAAGCCCCAGATAGATAGATGGGTCTTCCCTGAGACCAGCACTGGCATCATTGTTCTTGCTGAGGGACGGCTCATGAAACTTGGCTGTGCCATAGGACATCCCAGTATTGTCATGTCCTGCTCCTTCACCAACTAGGTGATTGCTTAGCTAGAGCTCTGGAACGAGAGATCAAGTGGCTGCTGAACTGCAGTTGCTGCAGCCGAACTATTGTTGCTGAATTGCAGCTGCTGCTAAGCCGCTACGGTTGACCTACTGCTGCTGCTGAACTAGTTATATTGGTTTGTATACAGTCTACCACAGGTATCGCTACATACATCATTATCTTTTTCATAAAAAAAATCATTTCATAATTAGTATTTCTGTTATGATCTTGCATTTACTTTGGTTTCTGTTATGACCAATTGTGGTGCATTTCTCTTAGTTTTGGAAAAAGGACATCCAATCAATACCATTACGGTGCCACATTCTGATTAGAATCTGACAGTAGGTGGACTATTAAGAGGTCCCAATTGTTAATGGGGATTTTGCCCCAGCCACATATAAATTATGATGACAGTTTTAGAAGAGTGTGACTCTTATAATATAACGGATTGTGAATGTCCAATCATGTCCATTATTGCATCGTCTAACATTTGTAGTTACAATGTAATAATTTCTTACTCTATTCCATCTTTTTGGCTTCTTTTCATCACCCCCAAATTTCCTTGAGAATGGCCCCCACATTCTTTTAGAGGTTGGAATCCGCTGGCTAGTTTCATTTCTACTTGTTTGATCACAATCTGATCCTACTTGGGTTTCAGTGTAAAATTGATTTGAATTTTCACATCTTTAGATGTTGGAAACATACGAACCACAATAATCCAATTTTGATTGAAACCAAGTCATGAGCTCTGATTGAGGTGTGACTTCCTGTAATAATATCTTATGACTCCACCAATTGATTTTCCTTTTTGAACTTACTGTCCTGATATTATCTTTTGCCTCATTTTTCCAACATCATCTTTATTTCAGACACACCCATCGCAAACTTGTTTCATGTCATCCATAGACCTACATACACAATATTCTTACTAGGTAGATTAACGTCTTCCTATTCTAACATAATAAAAGGATTTTATTTTGCATTTATAATGCTAAAATGCCTGACCTTTGCCACTGCACTTGCTCAGATAATGCTTCCAGCTGCTTTGGCAATTGTGATGGCCCCAACAAATACTTCCAGGTAAAACCCAACTTGGATGCAAAAACTATTTTCCTGATGATTTTGAAAATCAAGTATTAGGAATCTCCATTGACTTCTTGATGCATGTGGGAGTCCATTTGTGAGAGCAGTACTACAAAATTTTTTGCCTTAATGGCAATGGAAAGGAGCTGGTAACGTTTGTAATGATAGGCCCCTATCTTTGCTTTATGAGAACAGTAGAGAAAGTTGGTGGAGGAATAGTGCTTTGAAAGGAAGCAACTAGCCTTAGATTTTGAAATTGTTATAAGATGGATTGGAGTAACACCTCAAGTTGTGACTTCCTGAATGGGTAGATATATAAACCTTAAGATTTCTAGTGTTAGATATATAATGCATTTTGAAGGGTTAAATAATGCATTTTCAGTGACTTCCTCAAGTTTTTGAAATTTCATGGAAATGATTAGATATATAAACTGATTTGACATTTAGTGTTAGTCAATAGTCACGATTAAACATAAAACCATCATAAACCTATTTTACCGATGTGAACATTTTAGAATATCAAACTTATTTGCAAATAATAAACCTAGTAAACCATGATAAACCATCATAAGCCATTACCTTGTTGCTGCTCATTACCACTGTTATGATAATCATCCTAAGTATTTAATTTCTATTTTTGTTATGCAAGTGAATATGAAGAATAGGCACTTATCTTCCTAAGTATTTAATTTTAATTTTTGTTTTGGTTGCTAATCAAAGGACTATGATGCTAGTGGATGCACTTGCCTATTTGGCTTTTGAGGTGATGGTCACCATTGTGAAGGTAAGATGCAATATCCATTGCCAGTTTAGATATCTAGTCATTTTATCTTTTGTTTATGGATGCATCCTGTTTAGTGATTGTGGTGCTTTTAAGTACATTACCTACTTTCATGGCTGATGTCTACAGAAAATGGCTAATAAGCATTTGATCGTACTTGCATTTATTTATCTTGAACTTCATATTGATCGAGGTGTTGCTGAGGATTCAGTTAATCATAGTGCTGCCTTTTAGCTTTTAATTGAAGTTTGGAAGACTTAAGCTACTTGGGATAGCAACAATTTT
Source organism: Thalassia testudinum (assembly GCA_037157565.1). Taxonomy (NCBI): domain Eukaryota; kingdom Viridiplantae; phylum Streptophyta; class Magnoliopsida; order Alismatales; family Hydrocharitaceae; genus Thalassia; species Thalassia testudinum. Next base: position 2,146,890 of record JAZHRO010000056.1, read on the forward strand.
AAGAGGTTGTTGCTTTTAGTGGTTGAGTCTTCATGATTTGTTATATTTTCAATTTTTTCCAGTAATTTTTATTTCTTTCTTTTTATTACCCTTGAGAGGGGATATTTTCGTGTTGAGGTTGTTGCTACTTTTTTTATACTTTTCTTATTTTCTGATGTATCCCTTTCACTACAAAAAAAAAACTTTTAGCGGCGAATTAGATAGTAATATATAATGCATTTGCCACTAATTTCTTTGATTTAGTGGGAAATGTTTTATATATGCTACTATAACATTTTGTTAAATGACAATTAATATTAGTGACAAATATATTTGCTTCTATTGCCTCTTAATTAGTGGCAATTGTTACTTATGTTACTATAATATTTTTTCAAATGACAATTAATATTAATGGCAAATATAATTACCACTATATCTTTTGATTTAACAACAATTGTTATTTGTGTTACCGTAATATTTTTTTCACATGACATTATTGGCAAATATAATTGTTACTATAGCCTTTCATTTAACAGTACTTGTTACTTATGTCATTCTAATTTTTTTGTCGAATGACAATTAATATTAACGGTGAATATGGTTGCCACAATATGTATATAATAAATTAATATTAGCAATTTTTAAAGGATAATTCAACGAAAAAAAATTTTTAGACCACTAAAGACCTTTTCTTAAGTATTGGTTGAGACCTTTTGATGCAAGTAAAGAGAGGTCACTAGTTTAGCTTCAACATTTTTTAGTAACTTGAGGAGGGAAAAGCTAAATTCAAACTTATCTATTTAAATAGATATTACAATAAACTATATTTCTTACAACCATGTTATTGAGACATTTATTAGTGAAGATCCAAAAGTGATGGGTGATAAAAAAATCATCCTTGAAAATTAATTATTATTATTTTAAGATAGATAAGTAATCTCTAAAATTTCATCTTAACATCTTTTTCAAACAATTTCGTTCCCTCTGCACTAATTCCATGAGTGTATACGGCATGACTGAAGACAATTTTTTTCTCCTTTAATGATAACGAAAATGACATCCATCTCCTAGGGCACAAAATCCTCTACCCAATCTCCCCCTCCATGTCCATGGTGTTCAACTCTCTCTATCGATTTCTACAATCACGCCTTCTGGCCCCCTTCGACCTTCAACTTGTACAATGATGCCAAGTATGAATTGTACAATTAATCTATGGTAAGTATACTCTTTTTTCAATTTTGATAGTTCCATCTATAGATGCATGAATCTTGATTGTGATTGTTCGTGGTCTGCTTATGATTGTTTTATGTGGTCCTTTGTACAGCTCGATCTGTTTAAACCTCCTTCTTGGTTTTCTATAGTTTGTTTTGTTTAAACCACTTGCTTGTACATAAACACCCATGTAGTTGCAATAATGCGAATTTGGAGAAGAATATTACTTTTCAAAAGGTGGTCCATGAGAGTAGTTGTTATCTATAGTGGATGAAATGCAATTTAATTTCTTTCCAAAGTCGAGTGCCATAAAGCCAATTGATTTTGGTAATACTATCTTTCACAAACAAGAGTATAGCTCTCTCATTTCCATAGGACACTATAGAGCACTTGAAATCATTTTAGGTAAAATTGTTTTCCTAGAAAGAGGTGTCCATCTCACTCTCCATTGTTTGGTTTAAGGACACATGGCGGGGGGGAGTTTCGTGTATTTATATGGATTTTATTCAAAGTTCATCTCTTTGTATTTGTTCTAATGGTTGTTAGTCCATAGTTCTCGAGTTGTAAAATTGACCCTTTGCCTCTTTTTTATGTTTCAATTATACAATAAGAAGAACCTATCTGGTTTAATATCCTCCAATTTGGTCCTAATTTTAGAACTTTGTTTATGCATAAGTATGATCTGTTGAAAATGTTTGAGTTAAAGTATCATGTTATCTTGTGTGAAGTTCATGTTTGCCCTTTTTACCTATTATATAAATTTACAACCACTTTTTTAGAGTTTGATTGTAGCATTGGAAAGGTCAAAAACATTGAAGACCTACATGTTTTGTTAAGAAGCATTTGAACATCCTTTTTGAGGATCCGAATTGCATCTGCGGTCCCCCATTATTTGTGCCTATTTTCAAATTAACTTCTTATCTTTATTGTCTTACATATAACAACCAAATTAAGAATAAGTTTGTAAACTATGCATATGGTCATATTCATCCTAATCTAATTTTAATGAACTCATTCCCCCTTGTTAGATCATACTGAGATTGCCACCATTTGACTCTAGGAGCACAGATGTGTTTTCTTAGATCCTTGGATGTTAAAACTTTATAGTTTTAAATAAGTAGAACTCTTTTGTAGTTTGGCATTCTTCTCCACTTATATTTGTATGTATTGTCCTTTTTCTGTAATAGTAGCAAATTGTATGATGAAACAGCAGGTTGGATGTTATACACAATTGTAATGTGGCAAATTGTATGATAAAATAATAGGTTTGATGTTATACACAATTGCATTTGCTAATAATATTATATAGTTTGCTTTTGCCCATGTACAGTTAATACATAGTTTTTTTGCCTTTTTGCTTATGACCATTGTACCTAGCAGTCTTTCTCAAATACTTAGATGCTTAGCTTCTTCGACGTATATCATGTTTTGAGGTTTCAAACATTAGGAACTAGTTGCTTTTTACATGAGTTCTTTTCTGAAAAGGACTTGGCATAAATGTAAATGTTGGCTAACATATTGGAGATCTTATACCTTTTTTAGCATGTTATTTTCTTTTTTGTAGTCAATTTCATTCATTTGTCTTTTTCTTCTTTAACATAATCATTTTTCTTGGATTTTTCAAGTTGTTTATTTTACTTCTATTTTCAATATGTTAGGCCGAGGTTGTAGTTATCCTTGTGATATTTGGAGCATTGACTGCATTCTTGTTGAGTTTTATTAGGTTAGTTAATTTTTGATATCTTGCTTATATAATTTTCCTTTACCCCTTGTTGGGTGTAATGGTCAACTACGTATATCTTTGTTGGACCATTTCTAGGGTGTAGCTTTATTTTAGGGACATGAGAACTTGGAGCACATATCCATGATGGAGAGGGAGTTGGGACCATTTCATAAGATCAGGAAAATCAAGTAATCTCTTCTCTAAGTCAATTTGTGATTGTTATATTATTCGTATAGAAATGTGCATCTTGTTTTGAATGGAAAAGAACTAAGGTACGCCTTTTATTTTTGCTTGAGATCCTTAGAGAAACTATATTTTCATGTTAATGCCCGTTATCTACAAAGTGAAATTAAGAGAAGGGATTTGGGTATTGGAATGATGGGATTTTGATGGGGTTCAAGGAGGGTGAGATGGGCATGGGTTGTGGATTGGTTGGGTTTTGCTTGATGGGTCCCATACTGTCTTGAAAATAAGGTGAATTCCAAGATTGTGGTCTTAATTTTTCTAAAGTCTCTCTTTAAATGTTCATATAGAAGATCAATCTCATAGCATTTTACTTGCAGGAATTATTTGATATCCAATGCTTGCAATTTAATCAACTAAGAGATTAGTGCAAGAAGAATATGAAGAAGTTGGGATTCTTGGACAAGGTATTGGACAGTGTTTAATCTAATAAATAGATGCTTGGTAGTAAATCCTTGGTTGAGAATTAGCTTGATAGTTACAATTTTTTTCCTCCTCTACCTCGTTGTCTTGACCTCCTCATCCAAGCAATCTTCACTTTCATGGTCCTTTGCATCATTGTCCTCGTCCTCGTCCTCCTTGTCCAAGCAATTGTCGCCCTCTTCCTCCTTGTCGCACTCCTTATCCGCCCCACTGCTACCCTCCTACCATTCTCATCATCATCGTATCCCCTCTCTAACAACTTCCGTTACCATTGAGTTAGTAAACCTATTTCCTTACCCTCAGCCCCAACCACGAACCCCCACCACCCTCCCCCGAGCACCCTACCTGCCACATATGGTTAATTGGGATGTGGTTCATTGTTCTTTAATCAAAGTGGGCTTAGGAGTGCTTCTTGACTTAAGAAGGATGAACAAAACCTTGCTTTCCAAGCAGGTAGTGAAGGTTATTGGTGGAGACCAAGGTCTTGTGATGTTATTTGTTTTCTATGACTAAATGTTTGAATAAGGAGGAAAGGATGATAACACTCAAGGGTGCATCTCCTTTTGGAAGGCATTGATTCATTTGATGCCCTTTGACTAATAAATTTCTTTGAATCGAGATCCCAAGATGGTTCGACGTTTATATTCTATCTTGATGGTTGAACAATCTTGCTGTGTAATATCATTTATATTTGAGATTATTCTCTCTATTTCTAGACTTTGGGATTAACCTGTGGTCGGCAATGCTGGTAGTTTGACACCATTGTGATGGGAACACCATCATGGGCCATAACTAGCCACATTTAGTCAAATTTGACTGATTAAAGCTCCTATATAATCATCTGGAGGTCGTAATCCCGTATTGTTCTAATTTGAGAAGAGAATGGAAAATTAGGGTTAATTATGTAATTTTAACAGCACATCATAAACACAGATTAACCACGGGATTTGTTAGGTGTTAATTAGAGGTCAAATAAGCATTAAAGTCTAATGAGTGGATCTGCATAGACAACAACGGGGTTTCATGCATTTCGAGAATCACAACATACAAAATCCTAATTTCAGACCCACTTAAATTAAAGAGGTTTTGGTCAGGATAAAATTCATTTAAACCTCTAAAAATCATAGAAAAATATTTTAAGAGGTTTAGTAACCTTGGTTTGACCATCTGAACCTATTTTGACCAAGAACAAAGTCTCAGACGAAATTCTATCCTAATTTGAGCTTCTGTGCAAATTGTTTAGTCAAACATGGTCAAAATTGAAATCTAACTTCACCATTAGATTTCTTGGGTCTAAATTAGGTTGGTACCAAAATTTGGGCCCAAATTAAGGCAGGATAGGTGGGAGTTGTAATGCTGCTTGTAGAGAATGATAGGTGGGAGTTGAGAGATGGAAGGAGACCTGCTAGGAACATTTATAGATTACTACAAAGGTGGTGAATGCCACTTTTGCGAGAGATGTCATGTTGTTTTGGAAATCAAAGATGCCCCTAAATGTGAAGATTTTTACTTGGCTATTGTGAAGGGGAAGGTTAATGACCAAACAACATAGGCAAAGGATCTTGCGTACAAATGATGTGATGTGTACATTGTGTAGATACCAATGAGGATTTTTTTTTTTTTAAGAAGGAGATGCCATGGAGAAATATAGTCATTTTTCCAATTTGGGAGAAGATGACCTTGGAGTGGGTGGATTCCTATTCAGAATCTACCTTTTGGGAATCTTTGTGGTCGATAGGCCCCATTTGGGTCCATGATGCCTCAGGGCTAAGAGTGAAAATGCGAAGGCTTTCACGGTGGTATTTAGGGATGCATTTAATGTGTTGATGGGTGGTGTATGATGCTTTTGATGTTGTCAGGATATTAGATAATTTGTTGTAACTTGTAAGCAGGCGATGCTTTAGTTGTATGGTAAATATTATGGATATTCACTACCTCCAAGTGACTACCCTTTCTTTCTGTGCATTGTTTGCTAGTTTAACAAATCACTGGCTTTTCACACAAATAAACCATTTGTGTGGTTTTCATATAAGTTGGAGCTTATGCATTAGTTTTTGATTGATAGATCAAGATAGTACATTTTGCACGTATCTTACAAACACACTCCTGATTTAATTATCATCATGAACATATCACTCTTCTGTTGTGGGAGACGGCGTCAATGGGAAGATTGATGACGTGTATTCTTCTCATTTTCATCAATGGTTTTATTTTGATCCTAATTGTGTCATTTCATCTAAAACCACTCTCATAGCTTGTGAAATCTGCAAAATGCAATTGCAATCTTGACTTAAGTTTAGGCTCTTGCACATTATTTAAAATTGCAAAAAAAAAGAAGTTGGGTGATGCTCAGGGATATTCACAAATTATTGATGGCCATATGAACAACAACAGTACTATCTATCACATCATGACAAATCACCTATCATGTGTTGTTCTAGAAACATTTCAAGTTAGAAAAGATGGTGGATTATTTCTCCAGGGAAAAGAAAGGCATGAACGTAGGTTTTTACAAATTTAAGTAGTGAGGTGGAAAATTATGGTTCCTATACTGTAGCTGAATAAGCGATGGATGCTATGGTTATAGAACCTTGATGGCAGCATTTGCCTCTATTCATCATTGTTTTGAGCAAAAAATTTAGGCAAAAAGTTTGTTCATTTGGTTTTCTACTTCTTGAACTCTAGTTTTTGTCAATTCAATCCTAATAATATAGAGTGGATGCGAATTCTAGCTTACCAGAAATTCAATTCTAAAAGAATTCTTGGAAAAATTCACATTTCCAATTCCATGTTTCCACTTTCTTCTTCATTGTAGGGTGGTCAAGAGGTCATCCAATCAGATGAGCTCTTAGATCTTCTGGTTCTCAAGTAATCTTCCAACATGTGGTCTATTTGCTTTGTACTTTAAGATTCTAATACAAAGGATAGCATTCTAAGACATAAAAATGTATTCCTATCTTAAGAAAAATGATTCCATTGCCCCTTTTGAAGCGCCATCTTGTTCCTCTACTTTTGGAAAGCCTTCTTTCATTCTACCAGGTTGGAAATCTGATCCAATACCTCTTGACCTTCCCTTGCAAAGGAAATTCTTGTCCATATTTTTTTGACTTAGAGGATGCAGTTCTAAGAATGTGTAGGAGGATGAAAACTGAGATGGTAGGTTCATGAGGAAGATGGTAGGATGCATATGTTAGTTTCTTACTCTATTCCATCTTTTTGGCTTCTTTTCATCACCCCTAAATTTCCTTGAGAATGGCCCCCACATTCTTTTTCCCCTGTCAATCAGTGTGAGGAAACTACAAATACCTATTACAGGTTGCAATGCTATCAAGCATTCTCCATATTAATATGGAATCCTCCTATTATACCATACATCCAAGTTTATAATATGTAAGATAAACAGAAATATGAACTGAAATCTTTTGTTGGCTTTGTTTAGGTTTGTCGGGCAATTCCTTCGTAGGTATGGTACATTGCCTTTGTATGCTCTTGTTACTCAAGTATTCACTAAATATGTAGATCTCTGGCATTGTTTCATTCTAGTCGATTTCACATGAAGCTTAATGAACAAAGGACTTCTGGAGTTTTCTTGTTGAAACATAGAAATATGCTATTCCAGATTGTCTTTTGGTGCCTAAAAAATAAAAGGAAGCAACTAGTCTTAGATTTTAAAATTATTATAAGGTGGATTGGAGTATCACCTCAAGTTGTGACTTCCTGAATGGTTAGATATATAAACCTCAAGATTTTCAATATTAGATATGTAATGCATTTTGAATGATTAAATAATGCATTTTCCATTTTAGATTTTTGATAACTTCCTTGAGAGTTTCAAATTTCACTGAGATGGTTAGATATATAAAGTGAATATCAAATTTAACATTCAATGTTAATCAACAATCATGATTACACAAAATCATCATAAGCCTTTGCTAACCATATGAACAATTCAAAACATCAAACTTATTTTGCAAATAATAAACTTGGTAAACCATCCTAAATCATCATAAGGCATTACCCATTACCACTTTCATGATAATCTTAACTATTTAATTTCTATTTTTGTTATACAAGTGCATATGAAGAACAATCGAAATTTATCTTTCTAAGTATTTAATTTTTATTTTTGTTTTGTTTGCTAACCAAAGGACTATGATCTTGGTGGATGCACTTGTCTGTTCGACTTTCGTGGTGATGGTCACCATTGTGAAGGTAAGATGCAATATCCATTGTTAGTTTATATATCTAGTCATTTTATCTTTTGTTCATGGATGCATCTTGTTTAGTGATTGTGGTATTTTTTAGTACATTACCTACTTTCAAGGAAAATGGCTAATAAGTATCTGATCATACTTGCATTTATTCATCTTGGACTTCATAATGATGGAGGTATTGTTGGAGATTCAGTTAATCATGATGCTGCCTTTTAGCTTTTAATTGAAGTTTGGAAAATTGAAATTGCTTGGGATAGCAACAATTTTATGAAGTTGCTTTTGGTGGTCGAGTCAATTTTTCCAATAATTTTTATTTCTTTCTTTGTATTATCCTTGAGGGGGATATTTTTGTGTTGAGGTTACTTTTTTTATATTTTTCTTATTTTCTGATGTATCCCTTTAAAGGGCCCTTATTGTACTTTATTATTAAGAGATAAATAAAATTAAGGTTGTCTTTATCTTTCGATACTGTTCAAATAAAAATATTTTTTACTAAATAATATCAACAGTGGAAATTAAGTGGTATAATAAGGTATCATTAAAATGAATCAATAGTGGCTATTACATAACGAAAGAAAGCGTTATTAAAGTAAATCAATTGTGGCGATTTAGTAATAAATACTCGTTGGTAAATAATATCAATAGTGACAATTAAACGACAAAGCAATATGGCATTAAAGTAAATCAATACTGATGATTATGTAGCATAAGTAAAAGTTGTTAAATGAAGTATACAGTGACATTAATAGTGTCAACTAAATTGTCACTAATATAATTCAATTGTGGAGAAATAGTGGTAAATAAATTGTCATTAAAGAAAATAATTAGTGATGTTAATTCTGGCTATTTAAATTATGCTAAAAGAAGTATACAGCGACATTAATAGTGTTAATTAAATTGTCATTGATATAATTCAACAATGGAAAAATAGTGACAAATAAATTGTCACTAAAGAAGATAATTTGTGACGGTAATTGTGACAATTAAAGTGTCGCTAATATCGATGATTTAATGGAGATTATGTTGGTAACCTTTTAGTAACGCTAGTGAAGAAGGCAACTGAGTGGTAATTATTTTAAGTGTCGCTAATTACATATAATGGCACATAGAAGGTTTATAATGGTAAATATTAAATGTTGTTAAAGGTTATTTTTTTCTAGCAATTTAAAGGGCCCTTATTGTACTTTATTATTGGGAGATAAATAAAATTGAGGTAGACTTTATGTTTTGATCTTGTTTAAATAAAAATATTTTTACTAAAGATTATCAATAACAAGATGTCATTAAAATGAATTCACAGTGGCAATTAAATTACAAAAGAAAGTGCCATTAAAATAAATCAATAATGGTGATTTAGAGAAAAATAATCGTTGCTAAATAATATCAACAGTGGCAATTAAACAGAAAAACATTACGTCATTAAAGCAAATCAATAGTGGCGATTAAGTGGCATAAACAAAAATTATTACATGAAGTATATAACATCAATTAAATTGCCACGAATACTATTCAATAGTGCTGAAATGGTAGCAAATAAATTGCCACTAAAGAAGATCATTAGCGACGTTAATTGTGGCAATTTAAATAATGCTAAATGAAGTATATAGCGACATTAATAGTGTCAATCAAATTGCTACTAATATAATTCAATAGTGGCGAAATAGTGGCAAATAAATTAACACTAAAGATCATTAACGACGGTAATTGTTGTAATTAAAGTGCTACTAATACTGATGATTTAGCGACGATTATATTATTGCTGCTAACTTTTTAGTGACAACAATGAAGGTGACAATTGAGTATCAATTATTTTAAGTGTCGCTAATTATATATAACGGCAAATAGAAGGTCTACAGTGGTAAATATTAAATGTCGCTAAAGGTTATTTTTTTTGTATTGCTGATTGATTCTGATTTTTAACCGGTTAATTCTGATTTCCAACTGGTATGTTTTACTTTCTTTGAATGAAAACATGAATGGGGGCCGCACATTATAAAATATGTTACAACACACGTTTCCGTACTCATGTCCATTATTTATTTATCATTTGACGTACAATGACTTCTTTCCCTCAAGTTATTTCACAAATTGATAAATATTTGTGTGTAACAATGATGTTACTTAATGTATATTTTCCTACAGTGTAATTAACGCTTATGTATCTTGATGTTTACTCCCTTCACTCATTGGTGCTCCACCACCGATCACATCCAATTCATCTACTAGTTTTTCCCCATTATTATTATTTCTCCTTTCATCACCAATTGACCTGAATTAATAGGCACTTCTTTTTTCCTCCGTTCTAAGAAAGTCCTCTATCATTGTGAGTGTTTTCTATTGCACGTGGTTGTTTTCACCGAACGACACCTATTCTTCAATCGTTGTGGCGGTCTTCCATAGTGGAACTTAATCAATTATGGCACAATACAATCGATAGTCATTTTTTATCTCCAACCTGTTCTTGTTTTTTCGATGTGCCAATCTTACAAATATAATAATGTCTAGAGTGAGCCCTTGATACTGAACTTTACATCTTATGCTTGGTAAGTTGGATTACATATTGAGATCAACGTGTGATATTTGGAATTTCAATGGATCTGAACCACTTTAATGCTTCCTATTGATCTTGAAGTAGTAAACCCCACCACTAGTCATATCAAGTTGTGTACCAGTTCCAACTTGTGGATATCTACAAATTTAAGAGCACTCGTTAATGAGGGGTTCAAATTGCCTGCCATTAATTGACAAAGATCCCTTCATTAATAATATTTGTAAATGCATGAGATGTAATAAGGAAGTAAGAGTATGGACATGCCCACACTAATCTATAGCAATTCATACATAATATGCACCTTTTAACAAGGTATCTCTACAATTGGAGACTAATCCCTCAACTAGAGAAGGGGTGTGACACCCCAAAAGAGATGCACTATAAGACAAATGGTACATGACCACCTTCATTGTAAAGGAGGAGGTGGTATTACATGAGATGGATATGGAATGGGAAAGAATACAATGGAAAAAAATGAGATGAAATAAGATAGAATGGAATCCGAGGGAATGGAAGGCTCAACCCCCCTTTATATAGAAGTGATGGGTGGAGTTACAATTACATCATTGCCCTCACAGGGCTTGATTAGGTGTTGGAATGGCAATCGGAACTTGATTGTGCCTTTTGATGGACACATATTTATTTATCTAAATAATGCCTAAAGAATATTAGTTTCATGATAGTAAAGGCACAATTGCATTTAGATAACTCCTACTTTGCATAATAGCATCTAGGTCTGGTTATTTTTATGGTAATAAGTCCAATTTTGGTTTAGTATGGTAATTCATGATTATTATGCAAGATAAGCCAGGATTGCAGAGAGAAATGGAAGTTAGAACCAAGTTGGAGCAAGAAATGTGGCAAAAATGGTCGCAGAACATGTAGAAACCTTGAGCTACATGCAAAACCCTCGCCCTTATCCTGATGTGGTCTATGTCTAGCATTTTTCTCCACCAAAAATCTACCTACAATTATGTGCATTATTATTTGGACAAAAATCAATTATAAGAAATCGAGATTAAATCAATTAAGTGAACGATTTTGGATTGCCTTAATTTGCTCCATGTGAACATGCCACCAAATCTTTCACCTTGTGTTCACATGGCCACCACCTTTAGAAGCCCTCGGCTATTCTCCATACAAACTTGAGGCCTCCAAGAATGTTGGCCGTTCACTATAGGTTCCAAGGGTCCACTTTCCAAATGCAAAAACCTAATTTCCAATTTTAGGAATCCTAACCCTATTAGGAATCCTAATTGCCTAATCTAAAAGCCCTAGCTTTTGGAACAAGTAACTACTTTCCTCCACCTTATGTGGTTAGCCCCACCCCTCCTATTTAAACCCTCCCACATGCCACCTTGGATCCCTTACAACTCCATAGCCTTCATTTGCCTACAACCACCCAACCACCAAAACACTAATCTCCATCCACCTTCTAACACCCACCATCATCCTTCCACATTCTTGCTCATCCACCACCACCATCATACCACCTTCAACGGCCACCCTAGAAGCCTTCCTCTACTTAGACGTCCCCTCCATTGCTACACGTTCTACTCTCCCCGCCAACCTCAAGGAGCACCATTATTCACGAGGAGAAATACTTCGAGGAGCTTGCGAGGAATCTTGCAAGATTTGGAGCACATGAGGAATACTATGAGAAATCTCGCATCACCACATGGAGAAGTCACCATCTTCATCTCAAGGGTTTCACTTGTCTCTCTTGCTATTATTTTTGAATAACACTTGATTTCTATTCAATGATGACATTTATTCCTTTTGATATGATATGCCTTTCTTGCGTATCTATGAATGGTTAATTTTGTTTTGTGTGTGGGTTAGCGGGTAGAATTGATGTGTGCTTAATTGTAGATGGGGGGAATGCACTTGTATGGTTGTTAAAAAATCGAGTTGTTCATGCGCACATATTTACGGATAGAATATGTCAAGCCTAGGACCTTGAGTCCTATTTAGCATATAGCCTTAATGAAATTACGTGGGATGGGACAAGCCTAATGGAGCAATCAACAGTAATTAACTCATTTAAGTATCATTTTCGAATCTATTCTATTACTCAAAGCCCATCATGAAGTTTCACATTAATGAGATCATGTTTCATTCACTTTTGCTTTTTTGAGTTTGCATAGTTGCTTTAATCCGTTTTCCAAAATTTCTACAATAGCTTCTAGGAGTCCAAAAATCTTGAAATTTCTTTTGTAGTTAGGTCTTGAAGTAAGGAAGAACTATACCAAATTTCATAACCATGTTCACTGAATAAAAAAGGATAAAATTCATGTACTGATTCAGAGTCGTACTAAAAATAGAACCTAAAAATTACGACTTGTAGGATTTTTAGAGAATTAATTATAACTCTAAATTGCATGAAACTAGTGGCTAAATTTTACTTATTGAGTCTAATTTCGTAGATAAATTTTTCATATTTGTCTAGGATCTTTAGGTTTAGGTTAGCGTCTGTACAATCAAGTGAAGTCAAATAGTCTTTCAAACCTACTTGCCTTATAAAATCACAAACAGAAAAAGAAAATACTTTCAAAAAATATCAAAAAATTTTCTGAACTTGTCTAACTCATCAAAGAACACAACCACACAATCTCCTTGAGGATTCAATTTGACTCACACTTTACATAAATAATTAAGCCAAAATTAATTTGGTGTGCTATTTTCTTACAACTTGAGCACGACACACACCACCTTTAGCCTTCGATCAATGGCAAGTGATGCATAATGGGCAATTTATCCCCCATCAATTACTCCAATTCTTCTTGTCAGAGTCATCTAGTAAGGAGCATAATCTTTGCACATCACATGTTGCTTGCCCCTATTCTCCTTGGTGGAATGACTCGATATGAATGGTAGTTCCTCTTATGCCCCTACTCTCTTAATCTACATGAGTGGAAGGAGAGAAGGTTCTTAAGGCAACCATTGTCTTGGAATAGGTGAAGTAGCCAAGCATGGCTGCAATCACGTATGATGTTCCTAAAATAAGTGATGCTTAAGAACCATGTGCAAAGTATTCCAATCACTCAAATTAATAGTGGACCTTGAGAAACTCATCTAAAACTAAGTGATTATATGCACTCTGCCTAACTCGTCTCATGCATTGCGATATATGCAAGAATTTGTCAACCTAGGAGCCTAAGCACAAGAAAACCAATATTCCCAACCACAAGTAGAAACCTACAACATTGAGTGTGGCTTGAAGGAGTTGTATCATTTCCTCTACTTAAGGGAGTTGTGTGAAATGGGAACACTAATAGATTTTTCTCAATCTAGGAATGTGTCTACATCTTGGGAGATTATAGAATAGAGTAGGTAACGTTATGCTTGGAAATAAGCAAGGATGATCATTGATCAAATTAAAATCCAATTCAAATAGTACTTAAATTGTCATGTGCCAATTACATAAATCCGCAACTAACAACTTTTGCATTTAACTTATCAAGAATAGTTAATAATGATAAGGCATCATATTAAAAGGTTTAAAGCCATTACAAAATATGAAAGGGCATAGATGACATTCAAGCCTTTTAAATAACACATTACAAAATTGTAGATTTTATGTACCCTCGAGCCATCCAAATAATGTAATGGGTTACATTTCATATGAATAAAAAAATTAGATTATTTCTTATACGTGAATTGGGTCCCTTAGTGTGAATAGGTTGACGCACTTAGCCAAATCAAATAAACCCGATGTGTATGGAGTCGAAGATCCAAATGATTTATAGAATCCAATAGCATATCAAAAAATTATCGTATCTGATTTGGTCATTTGTTTCCAATCTGAGTTGGGATGGCAACTTTCTCTAAAGATTTTTGCCTAATTGATGTTCTTGAATGGCAACTCAAACAGTTACCTAGGTTGGGTTAAGGAGTTGACTTAATGAAATGGAAGATAATCAAAGTCAAACTCCAATGTTGTCATGGAGAAGCATATCCTTTGAGAAAGATATGTGTCTCTGTTTACGAATACATGCATTTGCCATAATGGTAGATGCACCTAACTTGGTGTTGATAGTAGAAAGTTGGTACGTGAGGGAGGAAACAAGAGACATGTGATCTCTCAAAAAGATCACACAAATCTACTTTATAACTATATGCAGCAGATTTGAGGTAAGAACTCACTCTAAGTATATTGGAAAAGATAAATTTCACATGTGGTCACAGAGTTCTTGATTAGACTCAAGCATGACAGAGAAGAATGCAGTCCTTTGGAAAAGGAGCTGGTATTCCTTCTCGTTCCAATGATACGAAGAGATGTCAAAAATAATATTATCCAAGGTGGAATGTGATATAGCAAAATCTAGATGCACAAAGCTAAATTGATTAAGTCATCATTGTAGTTCACATTTCACATCTAAACTCACAAATCATTTAAAATTTGTAATGGGAACACGAATCAATTTGAAGTTAAAGATTATGGTGAGTCTCAGTTGATCCACAGGGAGGTGTTATTTGGCTCTTTTGCTCTAAATCTACTCGATTATTTGTAATGGGAACATGAATCAATCTTTTATTGCATGTAGTCACTAGTTACACTACTAAAAGCAACTACAATTGGAATTGAACAGCATTACTATAAAAGCAATGTTGGACTAGCCAACTTACACAATAAATGGAAAAGGGCATAACATGAAATAAAACTTTTTTTAATGGAAATGATGGAGGTGATCGTGAGGTCATGTGGTTTACAGGGAATGAGAGGTGGTTTAGGTAATGGAATGGTAGTGGATGGTTAACTAAAGGGGATGGCCATGTGGTGGAACAAATGAGAGTGATGGTTGGCTGTGCATTGTGGTGTAGAGAAGTGGTGGATGGTAGTAGTGAAGTGTGAGGTGGTGGAAATAGTGATGGTCATCCATGGATTGGGAGTGGAGTAGGGAGGTAGATGGTGATAGATAAGTGCTTGATAGATAAATAAGGAGCTGACCGTGGGGATGGAAATGGTTGGGAAGGGTGTTGGATGGTAGTTAGTTGGCTCAAGTGGAGGAAATGGAGATGGGGATGGCCAATAGATAGTGAAGGTAGTGGTGGCATGAACACAGTGTTGGTTGGTCAAGATGGTGGTGGACAAGGTGTTTGTGTGAATGCATGTGTAAGTGTAGGGAGTGTTGATGGATTAGGTGATGGTGATGAAGTTAATGGTGGTGGTGGCATGAGAATGAAAGGGTGGTAGTGAAATTACACTAGAGAAAGGGTGAATAGTAAAATTTGAGTATAATATGGAAATAAAAAATTCAATTACACAATGAAAGCTAAGATTTTTAGGTGGAAATCTAAATCGGGAGAAAACCACCACCTAAGTCAACCTTAACTTAGGATTTATGATCACTATGTAATCAATCCACTAACCATACCACTTAAAAATAAGGGTGGTGTACCTCAATAGAAAGTCCACTGATGAGAGACTCATCATGATCTCTAATTACCCCTAATTAACTAGTCTTCCTAATTAATTAGTTAAGGTTATGAACATATAAGGGTTAATTATAGAATAAGGGATATTTAGTAAAGGACTTTAAAATAAGTTAAAAATGACATTTTATCATTCAATTAACATTATTAATAATCTAGATAATAATTGGACTCGAAATCTTATTAATCATCCCCTTAATTAATAAGTTAAGTAACTTAAATATAATGTATACCTAAGTATATAATAACTTAAGTAATTTTACTTAATCTAATAAATTAATTTAAGAAGGTCAAAAATGTAAATTCAAGGTGAAAACATAATATTTACGTTATTTACTAACATATATAAAAAGTTGAAAAAGATCTAAGTTAAAATAAACTTTCAAAACTTGGGTTTACATTTTGGTCCTTAATATTCATTGCAATCGGGTTCTTATTTCTCACACAGGTCCTTAAGTTTCATTACATTTAAGTCCCTTTTCGTCTTCTTCTTCAGCCGAATGGACGGCTGGCGACGGAGAGTCACGCCACTGCACGATCACCACCCTGCCAACATCACCCTTCTTTGTCCAAACTCTTGTAGCTTGGGCTCACCACCCCATCTTCATCCACCGGTCTGGATTTCTCGAAAATCCTAATTTTTGATGAGAGATAACCTCACCGTCGTTGGAGACGACGTCGGAGGTTAAGCTCCTCAAGCTCCTTCTTCGGCCAGACCTCGCCACTCTCTTCGTCACCAACCACTATAAATACCCCCTTACCCCTCCGATTTCTCTCAAGTTGGCTCCCTTCCCTCTTCTAACACTGAGTCGACCCAATAGGCTATTCGTCTGCAACTCCGGCGACTTTCCATCTCACTTTCCGACTTCCTCCATCCATTCTAATCAGCTGAGGAGATCCGCCGTGGTCAGCTGCGTCTTTGGACACAGGCGCTGACCAAAGGAATCCTCTGCTCTGTCCAAATCTACCCACCGGAGATCTTCCTGAAACCCTCTGATTTCGTCGTCCTCTATGAACCTTCAGCGGAACCCTATTGACCCATTCGTCCAGGTAACAGTAGATTAGGAGTAGGAGTAGGAGTAGGATAGCTTAGTTAGTTAGATAGTTAGATTAGAGTTAATGTTAGAATTTTAGTTGTCATCTTCTCTGACTTCGGCGAGCTCCTTGAGCTCGCCAGAGCCTTAATCTTGTCTTTTTTAACTCACTGTCCACCTTCCTTTAACCCTCACAATCACTTCTAGCCCATTAAAATGTTTAATTGATCATTTAATCGCCTAAATCACCTTCACCTCCACCGACTACTATCGCTGTCCATGGCGACAGTAGCTGAGCATCTATCCAGCTATTGTCAAGGGCCTTTGCTGCAGCATCTGATAAGGAAGCTACTGTCAGTAGGTTCTGGTCTTGTAGCAGATGCAGCTGGAATTTGAATGAGGAGGAATGCAACAGGAGGGGCACCTGGCTGTGGGAAGAAAGGAGGAAGCTACCATCAGACCTTGAGAGCTTTAGGCCAAGGACTGGAGTGGAGGATAAGTACCTTTGGGAGTGGTTTACAATGTGCAAAGTGGCTACAACAGAATCTTAAACCATGGAAGTGGGTGGAGCTGCGATTTCATTGACAAGAAGATTTGGCTTCTGAAAATTTCCCTTAAGGTACAAATATTTCTTTGGCTATGTAGGAGAGAGGGATTGATCACAAGTGATCTGCGACATAGAAGGTTGGGAACTGATCATCATATTTGTTACTTATGTGGGATGCATACTGACAATGCAAATCATATCTTCTCTTCTTGCCTAATCACTGATGCTATTTGGAGGACATGTCAGGAGTCGCTACTAGATTGGGATTCCATCTGGCATGGGTTTGGTATGAGAGAGAAGCCACATGTACGCACGGCTGTCACTCTCTAGTGTGTGTGGAAGGCAAAAAATGAGACTTTTTCAGGAGAGACTGGTGTGCTGTGAAAGAATTGTAAGAGAGTGCTGGTCCCTCATACATATGTGAGGATCTCTTTTGTAATTCCTCTTACTTGTTTATATGATATACCGCTCCGAATTGCTATCGTAAGACGATAACTTTCCTTTCTGTTTCAAAAAAAAAAAATTAACTCATAAAATTATATGCAGACTAAGGTGAATCTCCATTTAACTCATAATCAATTAACAATTAAGAACAGCTAATTAAAGAGTACTTATGTCAAATAATATTCTACGAAAGTGGACTTATCAAATGCCCCCATACCTAAGTTTTGCTAGTTCCGAGCAAAAATGAGAAATGAATGCAAGGTGTATTATGCTATCAAAAGATTTCTTCTTTTCTTATTCCAAAAACTTAGAGATCCAAACAAATGTGAAGTGATAGTAGCTTAGGTAACGGATCCAAGTGAAAATAACTAACTTACATTTGTAATTCGTACTTATCCCTTGGTAAATATTTCTATCGGGATAGGCAGCTACTTCCCTCAAGGATAAAGCAGAAAATAATCTGTAATTTGACCTCGACTTTTTGTCTTAGGCAGGAGATACTGAGTTGAATTGATTTATATTTGGTGGCACATACTCATCCGGTGCTACATGTAATCTAGTACTAAAGACTCTAGATCTTTAGACTATCAAACAAGTTAACTCAGAGAAAGGCTAAACATTGTGCTCTCTTTGCGTTCCCTTGTGCTCACTCACTCTCTTTTCTTTCTCTTTCTTCCTTTTTTCTTTCCGAGATCACATATCTTACCAGATTTTTGTAAATGTACTCATTATTTGGTGACCTCACATGGCATTCACACGTCAATAAAAATTCTAATAACCCTACAACTAAGTTAGAAGTCTTCAGCCAGTATTCGGGCAATCATAAATACTAAAAAGTAGATATGGATCATATTTGGTGGATCACAATGAGTGTTTTTGTTGTTACCTCAAAAATATTGACACAAAAAATGACATGAAGATAAAACTTTAGACTTAGACTCTTTTTCTTTTTCTCTTTTTTTTTCTTCTCTTTTTTTTATATATTTTTCTAAATATAAATATTTCTCTTTTTTTTTTCCTTTTTTTATATATAAATTATCATAACAAGACGCAGACTTTTATTCATGAGGCATTATTAGGGATGATAATGGTCAAGAGGATATAGTGTGGCTTATTTGGTGGAAGTGTTTACTTTCGGCATCGGGAAAGGTTGGATAAGACAATCGTATTTCTGACCTTTGACATTACTACCCTCCTTCAGCCAATGACTCTATGAAAGACGGTCGTAACCATCCACCATAGTCATAGATTTATTAAAACCCAATCTCTGTGTATCTGCCTTATTTGGTAACTCTCAGGAATTCATACAATGTTTGCATACAGGAACAGAGAGCGAAAACTATGCCTAACTCTGAGGTATCATCATCTATTATCCAGAACTTAAGAGTCCTTGCACTAAACTTAGCGCACCAGTAATCTCTCTACTTTCTTCTCACAAATATGAAGTGGATCTAATAGAAGATAGTATGCTTGACTTCCTATTAACTATCCAATGGTTCAGTAGAATAAAATGCTTATTGATTTTCTTCAAAGATCCATTACCTAGTTTACGTGCAAGTGAAGTAACTGTACTGGATTCTAAACTTAAGAAACAATTTAAGAAGAAAATGTTTAATGAAACTTCCTTGATAAGAACTTTTGCTCGAGACTAATCTAAATCAGTTCAAGAAACAAAAGAGATTTTTTTTTTGGCTAATGCACTATCTTAAATGCATACAAATATTTATAAATGCTATAAACATCCTCAGGTTAAACCCCCCCATGCCTAAGACTGACAATGTCCCCATTGAAAAAATAAAATAAAGACATAGAAGAATATCACTTGAGGAGGAGAGTGGGAGGAGCTAAGGCTCCTCAAGCCGAAATGCGTCCATAGCCTAACCATATGAAAGAGTAACATAAGGTTTAAGTCGACCATTTACTTTAAAGCTCTCACCAGAAGTAGGGTTCTGAATTTCTATTGCTCCATGAGGAAAGGTATTGATAACAATGTACGACCCATCCCAGCGGGACTTTAGCATTCCTAGAAATAATTTAAGTCTGGAATTGAGAAGCCAGACTCACTGGTTAGGCTCAAAGGTCTTTCTAATAATGTGCTTATCATGGAACACCTTTGTACGTTGCTTATATGTTTGAGAAGTTTCATAAGCTTCATTACGAAGCTACTCAAGCTCACATAACTCTAGCATACGTGCCTTTCCCATTTCATCCAGATTCAAGTTAACATTTTTAATCGCCTAATAGGCTTTTTCTGGATTTCAACGGGAAGATGACACGCCTTTCCGTAGACAAGTCGGAAAGGAGACATGACCAAGGGAGTTTTATATGCTATTCTGTAGGCTCAAAGAGCATCATTTAATTTTTTAGACCAATCCTTACGGTCGGGCCTGACAGTTTTTTCTAAAATTCGTTTAATCTCCCTATTAAATACTTCAACTTGTCCACTTGTTTGGGGATGGTAAAGTGTGGCTATCATGTGGTTGACTCCCAAATTTTGGAGTAGTATTGTGAAGTGCACGTTCTTGAAGTGAGGTCCTCCATCACTTATGATTGTCCTTGGGCACCCGTATCGGGAAATGATATTAGCCTTAACAAAATCTAAGGCCATGGAATGGTCATTGGTTCGTGTGGGTATGGCTTCTATCCATTTCGATACATAGTCCACAGCCACAAGGATGTACTCATATTCGAAGGACACAGGAAAGGGACCTATGAAGTCGATGCCCCAGATATCAAAGATCTCAACGGGGAGAATAGGTTGCTGGGGCGTCTCATCCCTTTTTTCAATGGTTCCCGTTTGCTGGCAACATAGACATGCACTCACATATGTATGTGCTTCTCGGAATAATGTGGGCCACCAAAAGCCAGACTGCAGAACCTTATGAGCAGTTTTTTTTCCACTAAAATGTCCTCCATAGTGGAGGTCATGGCAGAAACTTAGAACACTCCTCTGCTCTTCGTCAGGGACACAACGGTGGAAAAGCTGGTCAGGGCCTATTCTAAAAGGCTTGGGTTCCTCCCAGTGATAAAATTTAGCATTAGTAAGAAACCTGCCTCGCTTCTACTTGTCCCAAGTACTAGGGGTAATGCCCATGACCAGATAGTTCACTATGTCAGTGAACCAAGGAATTTTAGCCTCCACTGCCATTAGAGACTCATCAGGGAAAGTCTCTTGGATACCGCCAGTAGGGGTTGGTGCCTCAATAGGGATTCTAGACAGATGATCTGCTACTATATTCTCAACTCCTTTCTTATCTTTAATTTCTAGGTCAAACTCCTGGAGTACCAGAATCCAACGAATTAGGCGAGGTTTAGTGTCCTTTTTAGCAAGAAGATGCTTTAAAGCAGAATGATCAGTGAACACCACAACCTTGGATCCCAAAAGATAGGATCGAAACTTTTCCAAAGTAAATACTACAGTAAGAAATTCCTTTTCAGTGACCGTGTAGTTTTGCTGAGGATCCGTAAGGGTCTTACTGGCATAATGCAACACATGAAGGTCATCAACCCTTTGACCTAAGACCGCTCCCACTGCGAAATCAGAAGCATCGCACATTAACTCAAATGGGAGGGTCCAATCTGGTGCTTGGAGAATCGACGTGGTAATAAGGGCTTCCTTCAAGACTAGGAAATCCTCGCCGGATCTGTCATCAAAATCGAAGGAAACATCCTTCGCTAACAGGTCGCAGAGTAGCTTAGAGATTTTACTAAAATCTCTAATGAAGCGCCTATAGAACCTAGCATGGCCAAGGAAAGATCTAACCCGACGAACATTGGTGGGCGATGGAAGCTTAGAGATGGAATCAATTTTTGCGGTATCCACCTCTAATCCTCTCTCAGAAACTACATGCCCTAACACAATGCCCTGCTGGATAATAAAGTGGCTTTTCTCCCACCTAAGCACCAGCTTTGCCTCTTCGCAACGGGTTAAGACTTTATTAATGTGCGAAAGGCATAGGCCAAACGATGAGTCGTAAATGGAGAAGTCATCCATGAAAATCTCAACAAACTCATCGATCATATCAGAAAAGATAGCCATCATACATCGTTGGAAAGTGGTAGGAGCATTACATAACCTGAATGGCATTCAACGGAACGCAAGTGTGCCATACAAACTCGTGAAAGTGGTTGATGGGAACACCATCATGAGCCCTAACTAGCTCATTTTGATCCAATGAAGAGAATAAAAGCTCCTACATAACCAACTGAAGGTCTTAATTCACTGCATAACCTTTCTGAGAGAAAAATAAGAAACTAAGGGTAAAACTGTAATTTTACCAATGTAGTACAACCATTTTTCTTAAGGGCTAAACAAAGGTTAAATGGTCTTAATAAGATAACAAGTGGGTTGATTTGACAGAAAAGGGTTTGTGTGTGTTCTATGAATTAAATGACTTCTTAAAACCTTAAAATAGACCAACTTGATTAACGAAGGTTCTGGTCAGGATAAAATCCACTTAAATCTTCTAAAAATCATATAAAAATATTCTATAGGGTTTAGAAACTCCAATTTGGCTATTAGAACCCATCTTGACCTAGAATAGGGTCTCAGATAAATATTTACCCTAAATTGGATTTTTACATAAATCTCCCAGTCAAACGTAATCAAACCATTGGATTCCTTAAGTCTAAATTAGGTTTGTACCAAAATTTGGATCCAAGATGAATTTGCCTTGACCTAGTTTGCAAAAAGGTCTAGCCTGATTACATTTCGACCCCTATCTTTCAAAAACCTTTACAAAAAGCCCCCTAGCTTCATCATTTTCGCAATTAGGTCCCTCTACCATTATAGCAGAGGAATTATACTCAGGCGAGCTTTGGAAGGAGAGTTCTCCCTGATTGCTTGGAGGATCTCCTCCAAAATTGGAAGGGAGATCCTCTGAGAAATTCTCTCTCATCTGAACTCTCATTTGAGATCTGATTCCCTCCCAACCTCCCAATCTCTTATGCGAACGCATGAGAGATATGGGTATCTCAACGACTTCTTTCTCCGGCGAGCCTTCCTTGCTTGGGAAGATTCCCAAGTCCTAACCGACCTCCAGGGCTCTATTTGAAGAAGCCCAGATCGTTGTAGGGCATGCACTCGTTGTCAGACCTTAAGCAACAACCGTTGTAGGGCATGCACTCGTTGTCAGACCTTAAGCAACAACCGTGATATGATGCCCTTACAGCTGATTCTCGTATGCGAAATCTTTGACGTCTGGGGGATTGATTTTATGGGACCCTTTCCTGTTTCGGACGGCTTCGAGTACATTCTACTCGTTGTTGACTACGTGTTCAAATGGATTGAAGCCATTCCGACCCGAACCAATGATCATAAGGTGGTTATCAAATTCATTCATCAGAACATCTTTTCTCGATTTGGGATTCCACGTGCTATAATCTCTTATGGAGGGACCCATTTCATTAATGCTCAGTTCAAGTCACTGATGACTAAATACGGAGTGTCACACCAAACCTCTACTTCTTTTCACCCCTAAACTAATGGTCTAGCTGAGCTATCAAATCGGGGGATCAAGAAAATCCTCTAGGTTACTGTTCGACCTGACAGGAAAGACTCGTCATCCCAACTTCTGGAAGCTTTGTGAGCTTATAGGACCGCCCACAAAACCCAATTAGGTATGTCTCCTTTCCGATTAGTGTACGGGAAGGCATGTCACTTCCCCGTCGAATTAGAGCACAAAGCCTATTTGACAGTACGGAACTGCAATCTAGATCTTTCTAAGGCAGGAACCCACAGAAAGCTTCAAATGAGCGAGATCGATGACTTACACCACGACGCGTATGAGAACTCGCGAATTTACAAAAAGCAGGTTAAAGCCTTCCACGACAAGCATATATCCAGAAAGATCTTTCACCTTGGTCAAAAAGTCCTACCCTTTGATGCTAAACTCAAGCTGTTTCCAGGAAAACTAAGATCAAAATGGATTGGACGTTACCACGTCCGACGAACCTTTGGAAATGGAGCCATCGAGACCAGTCAACTTAGCCATGATTCAGAACCTTTCGTCGTGAATGGTCAGAGACTCAAACCATTCATTGAACTTACCGATACAAATTTGGCTGAGACATCCTTTACCCTCCATTCTCCTTGAGCTCATTACGCTTAGCCGATGGTGTAAAACTCAACATCTAACTGGAGGCAACCCGTCATTTTTGAAAAACCTGAAACCTTTCTTAACATTCCTATGCTGAAATTATTTTGCACTTTATGGTTCATCCATTAGAACAGCCGACTCCACCTCAGGTAGTCGTACCTAAGCTTGAAATCGTTCGCAACAGTTATCCCGACCCATTCACCCACCCAAAACCTGTTCTAATGAATGATCTAAGTTGAGCTCGAACCCACCTAATTTACAATGGGGACATTGCAAATCGTAGGCATGAGGTATGGAAGTGCAAAACGTTGTGAAAATCATCTCACAAAAAAAGGTTTCATCAAAAAAATCACATATACAAAAATACCAAAAAATGAAAAAATTCTTGAAAAAGAACAAAAATTGAGAGGAGAGAAAATTTTGAGGCTATACAAATCTTGAGGAGAAAAAGGGGAAAAGTGAAAAATGTCAAAAAGGAGCACAAGTTGAAAAGATATAGTTATTAGTAAGAAATTAAGGAATTAACTGAGTTCTAGACCATATCAAGAAAAGGAAAATGAAAGGAAAAAAGTGCTAATGAAACACAGAAGAGATTAGTAGGAATGTGGATTTTAGGCCTCTTGGGCTATACTCCTAAGTTTAAAAATTCAAAGTATCCGCTAAGATCTGGATAGTCCTCAAGAGGTTGGGGAAAATGCGAAGTTTAAGTATTAGGTTTAAGGCTTAAGGAGTATTCGGCCTCGTTAACTGACCTATAGTTTGCGGGACTCAGTAACCTAAGCACCCCAATCCACACACAGTCTGATTTAGTGCGCATAAGTATCAAAATCACGCAAATACGTTTAAAGTATTTTGAAAAAGTCGCCTAGATTAGGAGTGGCTGATCAACATAAGTTGATTTGGACGAGTTCCTGACGCGGAGAGGTGGGAAATTCCCTCGAAGATGCGCAATAACATATCGTTTCCTCGCTGTTTGTCTCTTAAGATATCTACATATTCTACTGAGGGTATGTAAGCACCTTGTGCTGGTTCAGATGCCATGGTCGGCATTATCCCGAAATATCGATTACCAAGGTCTAGATTTAGCTACAGAACGCCATGGGTGGGATTATCTCGAAGCATCGATTGCTAGGGACCCTTCGAGAATTGATGATGGGGACTAGGAATCCGATACAGACTGTATTGTGAAGCCAATCCGAAGCTAGAAATAAAAATAAAAGACAGAGAAAACTCTCTAAATAAAGAAAATCCCTTTGTCTCTCTCTTACAAAAAAGCATTACAAACTGAACTGAGGCTACAATATGTTAGAAGCATGGGTGCTTTAACCACGGAGTTCAACGAACCTTAGGATAGTTCCTATGGACCTTAAAAACCTCCGTGGCAGACTGAGGCTAGAGCTGGTCAGGTCCGGATCTTGGTTGATACTTGAGTACCTCTAGGCCTACTATCGACATTCTAACCTAATCCACAAAAGAAAGCACACATCACAATTTTGAGCATCAAAAAGATTACATGGTCTAGAATCAAAGTTAAAACCTTAAAATTTTGCTAAGGGACTAGCAAAAGCTAGGCGTGGGGGTATGATAGGAACACCATCATAAGTCCTAATTAGCTCATTTTGACTCAATGAAGAGAATAAAAGTTCCTACATAACCAACTGGAGGTCCTAATTCACTGCATAACCCTTCTGAGAGAAAAATCAAAAACTAGGGGTAAAATTGTAATACCAATGCAATACGAGTTTTTTCAAGGGCTAAACAAAGGTCAAATAGTCTTAATAAGATAATAAGTGGGTTGGATTTGACAGAAAAGGGTTTGTGTGTGTTCTATGAGTTAAATGACTTCTTGAAATCCTAAAACAGACCTACTTGATTAACCAAGGTTCTGATCAGGATAAAATTCACTTAAATACTCTAAAAATCATAGAAAAATATTTTCTAGGATTTAGAATCTCCAATTTGGCTATTAGAACCCATCTTGACCTAAAATGGGGTCTCAGACAAATATTTGCCCTGAATTGGATTTTTATATAAATCTCCCAGTCAAATGTGGTCAAACCCAAAATCCAACTTCACCATTGGATTCCTTTGGTCCAAATTAGATTTTTACCAAAATTTGGACCCAAGATGAATTTGCCTTGACCTAGTTTGCAAAAAGGTCTAGCCTGCTTACATTTTTACCCCTATCTTTCAAAAACCTTTACAAAAAGCCCCGTAACTTCATCGTTTTCGCAATTAGGTCCCTTCGCCATTATAGCGGAGGAATCATACTCCGATGAGCTTTGGAAGGAAAGTTCTCCCTGATTGCTTGGAGGATCTCCTCCAAAATTGGAAGGGAGATCCTCTGAGAAATTCTCTCGTCTGAACCCTCATTTGAGATCTGATTCCCTCCCAATCTCTCATGCGAACGCATGAGTGATATGGGTATCTCAACGACTTCCTTCTCCGGCGAGCCTTCCTTGCTTGGGAAGCTTGCTTCCCAAGCCCTAACTGGCCTCCAAGGCTCTATTTAAAGAAGCTCAGATCGCCCCGACTCCTTCACGCTCGAAATTGGCTGTGAATCACCACAATTCGTCTCTTCTCCTCACGGTCGAAGGCTCCTCGACGTCCGACAATCTTCCCTGCTCCTCGTCGTCTGATCGCCATACCTGCGGCGGATTCCTCCTCCTTGACTTCAGTCGCGTCTCACCGTACCAGCAGACGCCCTTTCCCCCTTCATCCTCGCCGTCCAACCCCACCGGAGCCACTTCCATTTCCGGTGTCGGCTACACCTCGACCGATGTCACCTCTGCCCCCCTTCGTCTCTTAACACCCTAGCTAAGTTCTCTCTCCCCTCTACTTTCTTCTCCACTCTCTAATTCCCAAAATCAACCACTGCCGCACCTCGCACCTTCATCTCCTTCATCTCCGGCCACCACCTCCACAGGCCACCGTAACCCTCGCCAACCCTCGTAGAACCTCTGCCACACTTCACTGATCATTTTCCCTCACTCATATCACCGCGCCACTCACCCAAACGCACCCCAAACACACCCACTCACACGCACACAGTTTGACCTATATACGTGCTCATAGGCATTGCCACGCCATGCCACCACCCCCAGCACATTCGCCGTGCTTCGGCGATGCTCCCTAAGCGCTCTGACGAGGCCACGAGGCCATTCTTGTGATTTCAGGTTTAGGCGTCGTCCGCCATTGGTAACCGAGCTTGAAGCAAGCTCCAAGCCGCTCCAGGCCTTCCCAGTTCCAGGCTTCAGGCCCAGGTTGCGCGAAATCACTTCGCGCACGTACCTAGGACCTCAATTAAAGACAAGAGCCTCAACAGTTGAGGTAATTAGAGGCAACCACCCTCTGCTGCAGACACGCAAAGAAAGAAGGTGCATTTAGTCCCACATCGGCGGCTGCGAAGCACCCGAAGGCGCATAAGTTGAATTTGTGCCATAGCCTTATCGCCTTAGTTACCACGAGGTGAGGTCCCTCTCACCCGACTTGGTCTCGTATGCGGCACTACCCACGTGGATCTGGCCTAACTTGACTCGACTGCACTCCTCGCCCACCACCGCACGCTGGTGGGCCTGGTCCCAGGTACGTACCCAACCCGATTACCCAAATACCTGTGGCTTTAGGAGAGCAGAACCTAAGAGAGAAAGAAAGGAGAGCTGCGCAGGGGAAGGGGGGGTTTTGCTCTGAGGAGTTTTACCTTTAACACTTAGCCGCAGCCAGAAGGAAGAAGAAGCGAAAGCTGAAAAGGAGAAGCTAAGGCAGAAGCTAAAGCCAAGGCCAGAAGAGGAAGAAGAGAAGGCAAACGGCAAAGAAAGAGAAGAAGGAAGAAGTTGAAGGAAGAAGAGAAAGAGAAGGACCTCAGAGAAGGAAAAGGCAAAGGTAGAGAAAGAAGAAGAAGAGCAGAAGTAAGGCATAAGAAGAAGAAGAAGAAGAAGAAGAAAGAAGAAGCAAAGGCAGAGAAAGATAAGACACTTTAAGTCGTCTGATCAAAGAATCAGACAACAGATTCTAGTCTCATTGCATATTTAGATATTGAATCATTTGGTGATATTGTAGGAGTATTTGGTGATCTACATAATCATTTTACTCCCATATTTTTGCACTCTGATACTGCTATTATTACAATTTCTTTCAGTATAAATTGTGATTTTGATTTCTAAATGCCAATTTGCTTCCTGTGTTCGACTTCAGAAATTCTTTCGAGTAATAAAATTATATCTATTTTGAATGCTATTTCGGCTGTACTACAACGCAATACTTTTAAAACCCAACTCAGCGCTCTCAACAGTGGTACGCTCCGATCATCAGGAAAGATGACTATCTGATTATACCCAGAGTACCTATTAAGGAAACAAAAGTACTCGTTCCCTGTAGTCGTTCCAAAATCTGATCGATAAACAGTAAGGGGAAATGGTCTTTCTGGGTAGTCATGTTTAAACGACGATAATCAATGCAGACCCTCCAACCAGTTGAGGGTCTAGTGGTTACCAACTTTCCTTGGTCATTCTCTTCCACAGTGATTCCTGCCTTTTTGGGCACCACATGAATAGGACTGACCCATTTACTATCTAAAATGGGATAGATAATTCCTGCATCCAACCATTTCATAATCTCCTTTTTAACAACCTCCCGCATATTGGGGTTGACCTTCTCTGCATGTTTTGGAAGGGTTTCACAGACTCGTCTGTTAATATATGATGCTTGCAAAGGGAGGGATCAACACCCTTAATATCAGCAATTGACCAAGCAATTGTTTCCTTGTGCTTAGTAAGCAGAGCTCCCTCCTGCGATTCAGATAATGCAGACGAGATAATAATGGGGAGAGTGTCATTAGGGCCAAGGAAAACATACTTCAATGTACTCGGGAGGGCTTTTAGCTCCAACTCAGGAGCCTTTTGGATTGAGGGTTTAAGTTGAGATGTCCCCACCTTAGGTAGCAGATCTACCTTTGCGGTCTAGGGTGGGGACAGAGACTCTGTGTGTATCCCCAACAACTCTTCTAATTCGGGTATTTCCCCTACAGTTTCTTTAATAATCGGAGGATGGTCCTTAGATATGACCTTTTGAAGGGGATCTCTACGTAGGAGTGCTAGAGTAGTTTCCTCAATTATTTCATCAACAACCTCATTCTGAGAACAATCTTCAAATCCGGATTGCTTGTAAATATCAAAAACATTCAACCAGATCTTCTTATTCCCAAAGCCCATTTTAAGTGTCCCTGATCTACAATTGATAGAGGCGTTGGCTGTAGCCAAGAAGGGGCATCCCAAAATAATGGATGACTTGGTGGGCTTATTGGATGGGTCAGTATCTTGCATAAGAAAGTCAATAGTGAAGAAGTCCACTCTCACTAGGACATCTTCCAGTAATCCCCGTGGTGTCTTAAGCGATCTGTCTGTGACCTGGAGGATGACTAAATTAGGCTTTAACTCACCTCCTCCCAAAAGGTTGTAGACAGAGCTCGGTAAAATGTTTACCTCTGCACCCAGATCGAGTAGAGCCTCGTCAATGTGTTGATTACTTATAACCACTGAAATATACAGGGCCCCTGGGTCTTTCATTTTGGGGGTGTTCCATGTTGGAGAATCAAGCTAACATGGTTAGGCAGGATGACTTTGGCTTGGACCTGTCTCATAGATCGGCGCTTCTAGGTGCACAGGTCCTTTAGAAACTTGGCATAGGACAGGATCTGTTTGATAGCTTCCAACAGAGGCAAGTTGATCTGGACTTGCCTAAAAGTGTCCATAATCTCCTCCGCCCTATCCTTGGTTCCAGGCGAGCCAACAGAAGATTCCCCAAGAGCAGATAGGCGCTTTGGATAGGGCACCCTCGGCTTCTGGGTAGAGGGGTTGTCATGGCGGGAGAGGGGTGGTGGACAGACGACATCGTCAGGGTGGGTGATTTCAAGCGAGGGAGAGCAGTGTGGCTCTTCCTCGGTGGAGATGGAAGTCGGGTCGGGTGTAGGAAGGGAATCCTGAGATGTGACCATAGGAGTGCTATCAGGCTTGTCGATTTTCTTTCCACTCCTCAACACGGTCACAACTTGGGCGTGCTCCTTGAATATGATCCCCTTGCCCTTTGGGTTCTCCTCAGAAGAGCTAGGCAACTTCCCTGGATCACGCTGCTTAACTGCCTCAGTAAGATGACCAATTTGGGATTGCATATCAGTAATCACCTTATTCTGAGATTGGATGACCATATTCTGATGCTCTTGCATCGCTTTCATCATGGCTTTAAGTTCATCCATCTTAGAGGACTTATTCCGAGGAGGGTTTTCATAGGATGGCTAGTATATGGGTTGGGAAGGTAGGGGTCTTGTATTCCCTGAGTTAGAAGCATCACCTTGCTTCCATGAGAAATTTGGATGATTCCGCCACCCCGGGTTATAGGTATTAGAATACGGGTTACTACGAGGGGGTGGGCGGAAAGCTTAGGCTGCGTTCAGGTCGGCCTGAATCAACTCAGGGAATTGATTTTCCTACTGGCACTCCACAGTGGCGTGCGTTGTGGTTTGGCAAATGGAGCATTCACTTGAAGCCTGAAAGATAGAGGCTGCTTGTGGGTTCATGCTGGGGTTTGCTAAAAGCCTATCAAAGTTTTTGTTCAACAATTGAATCTGATAAGCCAAATCCTGAGTAGCCCCGGCTTCATGGGCCTCTATCTTCCTCTACAAGATTGATGGTTTTTTTTCTTGATAGGCAAAGGACATATGTATGGAATTGTCACTTAATGTTTCAAATAATGCTCAAGCTTCATCCTCAGTTTTGGTCATGAAGGTTCCTGCACAGGCTACATCGATGGTTTGCCTATGCCTTTCAGATAATCCATTATAGAACCTTTCGACCAACTGCCATCTTGGCACCTAATGGTAGGGGCATAACCTAAGAAGGTCATTAAAGTGCTCCCTAGTCTCGTGAAATTGCTCCCCTTCCTGTTGAGTAAAACCCATAATCTCTCTTCTGTAATGGTTGGTTTTACTCATAGGAAAATACCTTTTCAAGAATTCTCCCTTAAGGGTGACCCAATTATTTACCCTTACATCGATGATATGATACCAATGCTTGGCCTTATCCTTTAGGGAAAATGGAAATAGAGTCCTTATCAGGGCTTAATCAGTAAAGCCCTGGAGCTTCACCATGAAACAGACCTCGATGAATTCCTCAAGATGCCTGTAGAGATCCTCCTTAGCAGTACCATAAAAAGATGGGAGCAGAGATATGATGTTGCTCTTGATTTCATATGGATTATCTACTCCAGGTCTTCGGATAGGTAGGGCTTGGTGGGTTGTAGGGAGGAAATAATCTCTCAAGGTTCTCTGATTTTCACCACCCCTAATCTCTTCTTTAGGCCTTTCTTCTGTCATTTTTCTTCTTTCTTGGTTAGCTTTCCTTATAGTTCTCTTAGGCTCAAGGTTGAAGAGAAGACTATTTCTAAGAAAGCGCCTACCAAGCTACACCAAACAAACACAAGGTAAGAGGTCTTTTGTTGATTGAAAGTTCTTTGAGTCCTCTTTCAGCTCTTCAACTTGGCCAAATATAGTCAAGACAGTTTTTCTCTGTTCTTACGTAAGTGGTATAAGAGAAATGAGGCGCTTGAAATTTTTGGTCAATAACTGTTAAGAAGGTTGAGGTTACTTTTAATCCTTTTTGGGTGATCAATCAAGTTGTCAAGCAATTACACACCCTAAATTGACCTTCGAGTGTCCTAAAGATGTACACTTTGCTGCAATGATATTCTCAGATGCTCAAGTAAAAAGGTACTCCAAGGATGGAACCAAGGGATGCAAGTAGGGCGAACCCTTCCTTTGAGGCATTGCGTTAGCGGTGCCTCTTAATTACCCTTGAATTCCTTTAAGGGGTGTCCCCTCCTTAAAGTATCAAGTCACTCAGGCAAAAGTGAATACCACTATTTCAAAGCGAGATAGGAGGGTTTGCACCGATAAAGAGATCGATGCCTATAGCCTTAAGGGTCAAAGTCCTAGTGCAGTGCCTATAGTGCGTGCTCAGTGCAGAAAGTATGCATTCATCGTGAAAAGTGATTTTTCTTTTGAAAATTGCAATCAAGTTATTCAAACACTTCCTGTATATTTTATTTTATTTTCGAGAAGCAACATGACCACTTGATTAATCTTTTCAAATCAGTTTGAGTGGTCTTCTTTAATTATGTTCAGATGCAATGCGTGTGCAGATAACTGATGCAGTAAGGTAAGAACTTTGTACCTTGCTCCAGCACTCTTCTATGCAAAAATGCATGCAATGCAGTAAGAAAATCTAGATGCTGCTCGAGCAATTCTAGATGGTTGTCCTATGGATATGCAACTTCTAGCAGGATTTTTTTTTTTTTGTAAAAATAAATGCACAATCAAAAGATCTATCACAGAATGATCCTAGAATCCAAAGAATCGGGGACACTCCCCCAAAAACTGACCCCAGAGTACAAGGGTGAGAAACACAAATAACTAAACTAAACCTAAAGAGTCTATTCTAAAATTCTAAATCAAAAGTCTAAGAGGAAGAATCCTCCTAGATGGTCCTCCGTGCATCTCCATGCATGTGGGATCAAGGCCTACAGGCTCTTACGATTATCTCTGAGGTGGTAGCAAGGTCCACCAAGATGAGCGTCTATTGCATGAGCCTTCTCCAACGACGTACCTCGCAAAGAAAAAATGATAGGTCAATGGATGAATAATATCAATTAGAACTCAAAGCAGATAAGAAAAATTTCTTGCGAGTTTACTAGGCTTGTTGTCTCCCCGGCAATGGTGTCATTTGAATGATCAATTTTCACTTAAGAAAATAAGTTATCGAAGTAAAAATTGAGCGGTGGAAAATCAATCGTCAATAATTAAGATAAAAATCACTCACAGAAGAGTGGGTCGTTTTCACAGGGAGGCAAGGAGCCTATTAGAACTTGCTAGACTCTTCCACAAAGGCTCATAATTAAAATCATGAAGAATTACACCAAAACCTCTTTCAAATGAGACTTATAGCATTCACAAGTGTTGATAAAGCATTTAAGTAAATAAGGGAGGTCTTCTTCGCAAAATATCTAGCAATATAATAATCAAAATCCACAAAATACTATCTTCTTCAATGGCATTCAATGTAATTTTTAATTGGAGATTTCCCAGCAAAACAGGAGATACTTCCACCTTGCTCGCGCGAGGAGAAGCATCGGCTAGAGGTGTGAAGCTCCGAGGAGGTTGAGGAAGGCGAGGTCGTTTCGATGAAGGTCACGGCGACGGGAACGGTGGTCGGAGCTCTCGCCAGCAACAAGGAGAGATGGCGGCGGTGGCTGCGACTCATCGGCGCGCGGGTTGTCGACGGTGGCAGTCGTGGACGTGGGTGGCCTTGTAAGGGTGAGGAGAGTTCAACGACATTGATGAAGTGGAGATTGGAGGCCCGTGGACATGGTTGTGTGGAGGTGGTTGGACGCCTACTTTGGGTTCCTCTCTGTTGGCTGAGAAGAAGAAGACCCGACTGTGGCGCACGGGCATGCATGTGCGTGAAGGAGTGCGTGTAAGGGCTGCGTGCGCGGGCGAGCGGAAGGTGCTGTGCAAGCGCGCGGGCTACAGGTAAGGTCGGGCGTGGCTCTGTTGGGTGGAGGAGACGCTACTCGTGTGCACAGTGGTGTTGTGTGCACATGAAGACTAGCGTGAGCATGTCAGGCAGAGTGCGCGATGAGGGAACAACTGTGTTCGAGAGGAGGAGAGGGGTGGTGGCATGCACGCACTGTCACTGCATGCATGAGCGGAGATGAGGGCGAGGTCAGAGCATGCGGTGATCCACGGTGTTCGCTGAAGTCCACGGTGTACACCTGTTGCACGGTGGAAGAGAGGGAGTGATCCCCGCAGGGGGGAAGATGGATTCTTTTAAAAGTGCTCTGGCCCTATCTTCTACTGAGATCTCCTTGGTTTGTTTCTTCTGCCAGATCCTTGCGAGTGGTTGGAACGGTAGGATAGGCTCTGACTGTTCTTAATCAAACATCTGATCAGAGCATTAGACGTCTTAAAAAAAATGTAATGCCCGTGAGTTTGTGATAATAGCTCTAGACGTCTAATCAAAGCTCAAGACGTCTTATAGAAGCAAAAATGGGCATTTGACTCTTGTGCCTAGCTTGCATTCATCAAATAGATCATATCATGTATTATTAAATATAAAATTAACTTATAAAATTATATGCAGATTAAGTGAATTCCCATTTAACTCATAATCAATTAACAACTAAGAATAACTAATTAAAGAGTACTTATGCCAAATAATGTTCCACGAAAGTGAACTTATCAGGCGCGGTGAGGGGAGACT
Source organism: Thalassia testudinum (assembly GCA_037157565.1). Lineage (NCBI taxonomy): Eukaryota > Viridiplantae > Streptophyta > Magnoliopsida > Alismatales > Hydrocharitaceae > Thalassia > Thalassia testudinum. Next base: position 2,181,101 of record JAZHRO010000056.1, read on the forward strand.
GCGATGGCGCCACGTGGTGCCATCGTAACCGTCCATCTTCTTCTCCTTGTATCTAACGATGTAGGCCTCTGATTGAGTTGATTTCTGCGCCGTTAGATTGCGAACATCGATCCGAATCCATCTGTGCGGTTGGATTTATCATCTGAGGTCCAGATATTCTTCAATTTGCCCCTTGGCTCCTGCTTCTTCTACAGACTCCCTAGGGTACCACGGAAGTCTAATTAATGCGCTCTTGGAAGCATTGGACTCCCGTCGTCATTCCAAACAGATCCATAAGGTTGGATCGGTCATCTGCAACTCTGGATTACTTGCAATTATTAATACCTCTCAAATAGCACATTATTATATATAAAACATATAAATCATTTAAGATGCAATGTACGATATGTATGCATGCAGAATGCCCATGTTAAGCTAGGTTCTACCTTAATTCAGGCAGATTAGGCCTATGATTGCTGCACAATCAAGCCCACTTCAACATGGGTGGCAAGTAGACATTTTACAAACTTCTCTTGTGAGAAATGAAGAGCATAGATATTTTCATATCTGCAACCTTCAACTAAAACAATATTAGTTTCTTCTTTTAATATTTTAAATCCAATTTTTGTAAATAGTACATCACAACTATTGTCACAAATTTGACTAACGCTAAGCATATTATGTTTTAAATTTTCTACTAAAAGTACTTTTCTTACCTGCTTAGTGGAGTTACCTATTGTACCTACACCAATAATGCGACAACGTTTGTTGTCGCCCAGCTTGACGTGTCCTCTATCTTGAATTCTCGTCTATTCTATAAATAGGTCGAAGTGTCCTGTCATGTGCTTCGAACACCCTCTGTCTAGGATTCACTTGTCCTTCTTGCCTTGCAAAATAGTTTAATAAATCTGATTTAGGTACTCATTTTCTTTTGAGTCCTTGAATGTTAGTACCTTTGAAATCCTTAGATTTATAGACTTGTTTTGTGTTAGATCTATAATTGTTAAGATTTTTGAGCTTTTGATAAATCCATGCATGTCTAGGTGCATGTGATTTATTTTGTGTGTTATTTTTATGTTGAAATTTAGCTTTCAAAGTATCAAAAAATTTGATGTTTAACTTAGTAGCTGTTTGTAAATTATTTAAAGTCTCCTTAAAATGCTCATAGATATCTTCTAACTCTATTATTTTTGAATGCAGCTAAGAGTTAGTGTCTTTAGACATGTCTAACTCTATTTCTAAACATGATTTCTCTATTTGTAAGGTTTGATAGTTACCATGCAAAATCTTATTTTTGTTTTTAAACAACTTAGCCTTTTGATATAATTCTTCATATGCTTGCAACAACTCATCAAAAGAGATTTCGGAGTTTACGTCATTGTCCGTGCTATCATCATTTGCCATCAAACATAGATGGACAACTTTGTTTTCCTCGGATTCTTCAGATGAAGATTCCGTGTTGGAATCACTGTTGTTCCAAGTAGATTTATAAGCCTTTCTTGATGTCTTCTTCTTCCGATCTATTCGCTTATCTCCTTTTCTTCTTTTTTCTTCTTGATTAATGGACAATCCTTTTGCACATGCCCTGTTTTCTTGCATTCAAAATAAATTGTCATTTGAAAACTTATTCACTTTCCTACCTTATTTTCGGATGAATCGTCGAAACATCCTTGTTAGAAAAGCAAGCTCTTCTTCGTTGGAGACAGAGTCATCGATGTCCGATTCTTCCCTTGTCGCTTTGAAGGCAAGATCCTTCTTCTTGGTTATGGGCTTCTCATTTTATTTCATATTCTCCAATTGTACCTCATAGGCCATGAGGCTTCCAATTAGGTCATCAAGAAGAAGGGTAGATAGGTCCTTTACCTCTTTAATTGTCGTTGATTTTGGAGCCCAATCACTTATAAGGGATCTAAGTATCTTCCTTACTAGTCGTTCATTCGTCAACTTTACCCTCAGATTTTTTAGAGGATTTACAATCTCACCAAATGTTGTATACATTGCTTTGATTGATTCGCCTTTCTCCATCCAAAAACACTCATAACTTTCTGTTAGCATAGAGATGCGAGTTTCTTTTACCTTGTTTGTTTCTTCATATGTGACTTGAAGTGTGCTCCATATCTCGTATGCAAACTCACAAGCTAAGATACAATTAAACTCCTTGGATGACGTGCAATAAAGTGCGCTTTTGCATTGCTTACAATCTTCTTTTGATTTGTATCCAGCTCTACTCCTTGTTCCTATGGATCCGTGTACTTCGTTTGTATAAGCGTTCAAGCATCCTCATCCATAGATTTGAGGAATTCTTACATGCACTTTTTTCAGTATTCGTAGTATGTCCCATCAAATTAGGGAGGACGTGATGATAATTAGCCTTCGGTGCACTTGGTTGATGATGATGCCATTGCGAGTTGATTTGTTACGTCTTCTCGCTACTCGTTCTGATACCACTTGTAGGATCTGAGAAGATGAGCACACTAGAAGGGGGGTTGAATAGTGTGATAAAAAATATATGTAAGATAATCCAAACCACAAATTTGGGTACTCCACTACCTAAGTCTTTCGACTTAGGATTTTTAACCCGATTCCCTCGACCCGAAGGGAATCAATTCACTATAACAAGAGGTTATTAACAGGTTACCTTAAACCAATTAGAAGAGAATAGATAATATAAAGAGTATAGGTGCAAGCAAAAGTAAATGGCTTACAACTTGAATCCTAAGTCTCTCAACAATATATAATTATTAAAATATTACCAATGGAAGCTAAGGAAGAAATCCATGTGCAAAATGATTCCGAAGAATGAAAAACTACACACCGAAAGACTTGTTGTAAACTCAGAAAATCTTCTTGAAGTCACTAGGAAACAAGTTAGCACCTTACTAAAAGAATAGTGAATATTAAACTTTTTGAAGCAAGGGAGAGAAGAGTGTTGTGTATTGAAAAGAGGACTTGAAGGGGTCTATTTATAGGTTGGAATACACCCACCCATGATCCATAGTCGTTGAGTGCTAATTAAAGGTGATTTAAAACAAATTTAAAGCAAATTAGCCATTTAGATCTGCCTCAACGGGTAGTTGGTACTGGTACTAAAGTTTGGATACACGTACTAGCTACTCATAGTCTACCAGCAACTAGTACAAAAGAGATTGGGTATTGGTACTCATCATAGGTATCGCTACTTAGTGCTCCCAGTTGAATACCAACTAGTTAATAGGTACCGATATTCATCTTGAGTACCGATACTTGTTACTCATAGGTTTGAAGTAGAGAAGACACTGTGACCTACATGAATCGGTACTCATGATAGGCACTGGTACTTATAAGGTTCAAGCTAAAATATAATCCCCAAATTGTGAGCACCATATACTCGTACTCATTATAAGTATCAGTACTTGTTCACAATTTGAGTTAACTCAAACCTGTGCTCTACATGTACTGGTATTAATGAACAATACCGGTATTTGTAACATGAACCTTGATTTTAAATTGTTAATTTAAAATTTAATGACTTCATAGCTAATTAATTTTAATATCATAGCAAAATGCCTTTAGGTTTTTGAAAATGAAAGTTTGTTGCGAGTTTAAGACCTAATTATCTCTAATTGATTTTAACTCCTAAATCCATTTCTTTTGTTAGGAGACGTACGTAATCTAAGACTAAAAATAACAAGTCTTCATCAATCTTTATCTTCATCTCCATTAATATTTGAGCCTTTCCATTCCTATGAAATTCATTCACAAAGACTCATTAGATTTTAAAAAAGTTTTGTTAGTGAGAGTTATGTTTAGTGGCCTTTCTTGGAAGGCAAGAAAAAGAGTGGAGGGACTTTAAGTTCAAAGTTTCTACCCCACATATATATGTTTAGTTAAGTAAAAAAAAACAAAAATCTCAATTTTAGTCTTCTCCTTCAAGCCTCTCTTCTGCCCATTGGTGGAGACTCCACACCACCTCCACCTTGCTAACTGGCCTTCTCATCGTTGCCGCTGCCAATACCGATGTCGGAGGGGCTGCTGCAGCCGTCGTTACTGTTGTGGTTGTTGTTGTTGTTGCTTATGTGTGAAAAGAAGGAAGGGGAGGGGGATTTCCAACTCTAGAGGTCGAGTTTCTTTCCTTTATTAAACTATCTTGTATCTTATATTTAGGAGACGTAAAGAGGAGTGATTTGGGTTGAATCAGTGATTGACGTGTGAGGATTTGGTGTTGTATGTGGTGTTTTCACCCTTTTGGTGAGGTATATATGTGGTATTGTGGTTTTTCTACTTTAGGGTTAACTTATTGATTTGTAGGGGATTTGATTGGTCCAGTTTGCTTCTTGTAAGTGTGGTAACTAGTGTTCAAAGTTTCATGAGTTATGGTTATGTTAAGGGGATGTTTTGAGGCTTGGATGGTGTTGTTTGCAGGACTGTTCGGCTGCAGCAGCTTGCCTTAACGTTAGGTAAGTGTTACCTAATGTTACATAGCTACTAGATGGCCTCCTAACGTTAGATAATTTAACCAAAATTTTAGTTGGCTTTTAATCCTCACTTCAAGGAGCTCGTAAGCTCTTGTAGGCTTCAATTCCAAGGTTTAAATAGTCATTGCCATATTTCTTTTGATGCTCCCAACTGGGAGTGGGAATCATCTTTAGATCCCTTTTCCAAGATAGGGCTAAGTAGGGGTTGGTTTGGGCTAATTGTGTGGATCAATATCAACACTAAACTTGGTGCAGGATCTTTAGCACCAGGCACAATTACATGTTAGCCCAAACTCAACTCCCTTAAAGTACTCGTTACTTCCATTGTCAATGATTTGATTGTATAGAACTTGTGGTATGCATCACAACTCATAAGTATTTATTTCATCCCATTTCTTTTATACCCTTAATTTACCCTTGAGAGCACTAGACGTATACACATATCGATAGGTAACTAAGTATAGTAACCAAATCTGAAACATACGATTGAATTTTGCATATCTGTGGACAAGAGTGGGTAGACCTTCACCCTTACTTGCCTAACAATGTGCTAACACATACATGAGGTCACCACATTCGTCCAAACCACCATTACAAATTAAATCAAAATTGGAATTAAACACTATCAATCCATCACCTCGGTTGACATCAAGAGGTGGTTCATGAGGAGGATGGAGAGTCCCAACCTAAAGTCTCTCGATTGAGACCACTAAATGAAGTGGTCGCTGTGGCTCCTCCCTCAAAGGTGGCAGTCCGTACATCCTCCTAGCGCCAACAAAATCATCACTATAACCTTAATTAACCTCTCAATACTAGGAAACCAAAAGCCCCAAAAATAGGGCAAAGTACAAAACTAGTGGTTGAAATCAGGTTACCCTCATTTGAAGTCTTAACGGCCTCGATCCCCACTTCTCAAGCTCGCGCCAACCCCTTCCTCCTTCTGCGGTTGCTCAGGCTGGCGACAAGCAGCAATAGTGGCAGTTGCAGTCGCACACACGCAGCAGCAACAGCAACAGCTGCAACGGCAGTAGTAGCAACACCAGCCGCAGTAGCGGTAGCAATTGCAATAAGGGCAGCAGCAGCACCATCCGCAACAGCTGCAGTAGCAGTGCCAGCTGCAACCGCAACAGCAACTGCAGTAGCAAAGCAGGCAGCAGCGGCGAGTGGTAGCTATGGTGGCGGCTGGATGGCTAACTGGAAGTGGCGGGCTTGCCGGCGAGGGTAGCAGAGGAGAGGGATGGTGAGGAGGAGGGTGGCGTGCTCGCTGATGATGGCAACAGGAGGACAGGGAGAGAGATGGTGGGGAAGGGGGGGTGGTGTTGGCTTGGAGGAGAAGTAACAGTGGCCTTAAAATCTAGAGGGGTTTTGTGCCTCTCACTCTCTCTCATTACTTAAAATAAATGGGGATATATATATATATATATATATTTCAATTGTTCTTCCCACCACAAAATACCCATTTACAAGGGGGGTCCCAAAATTAAATTCTCTTGCCAAGATGTCCCTCTTAACTTTATTTGTTGGTGCTAATACGATAGAATTATTTCATTATTATCGGCCATCATATGCCTGTTCTGGTTTTTATTGAAAATTAAAATTTAAATCCTTACACACTTATGTTTTACACTAACTTCTCACTTATTCTAGGCCCAACTATCTTCACACACACAAGTGCATACACACACCTTCCACATGAACATATATATGCATCTATATTTTTACATACATACACACATCCATACTTTCCCCCACATACTCATGCACATATACACCTCCATATGTACACTAATATATACATATATATATATAAATATATATACATACATGTGCATACTTCGCAAACCCAATTAACCCCACAATTACTTATTTAACTAGCCACCTAAAAACTCCTTAATTAGAAACCCAAAACAATCACCTAATTAGCACCTAAACCTACCCAAAACCACCATCTAATGACCCACATAAACATAAACCCCTCTCTAACCCACATGTGGACATGCCCCCCCCCCACCCCAATCCTTCCCTGTCACCATCCTATAAAGCTTGTTGAAAACTTGTGATTCAAGTACTTTGGCTTAATCTAGGTAGGGGTACTTCTCGGATGTGTTCAAAGCTTTAATATGATGGCTTGAATAACTAGCATATTGCCAAATAACATCTTGACATGTTGATGTTTTTGAATGGCAGGAGTACAACCCACCATGTGTTTCTTAGTTGTATGAATGCGTGGATGAATGATGGCAGGTGCTGCCTAATAGGATAGATAATTTCTTGCACATATATTGAATGTCTTGTCAATTTGTTTTGTAGGTCTCCCACTAACCTAACCCATAACACCCACCCTAGCAACCATGCCACCTCGTAGAAAAACAACCAAGGGGTCTTCCTCCTTGAGGGTTGCCTGTGGATCTTAACGTATACTAGAGGGGAGGGGTGAATAGTATAGCCTTTTTGAAAAAGAAAAAAGAATTCACAATAGAATTAAGCACAAGTTACACTTGGATTTACAGTGAAAACCCAAACCAGGTGAAAACCATTACCTAAGCCTCTTAGCTTAGGATTTTCCTGACTAGTCAAGGCTAGTCAATCAACTATCGTACAACTTGAATGAGGGTGGCACAACCTCTTTACAAACACTTCTCTTTGTACCCTGAAGAGAAGCACAATAGAAACAACAACGGATCTTCCCAACAACTTGGGATCCGTTAATCAAAACAACAATGTAAAAGAATAATAAATGTATCTATGAAACCTCATTAAAATTCAAACTAGAAATTCGGTAGAGGTTTGAAACGACGTGCTTTAAATGACGTGAATAGCAAAGCGTAGAAGCACTTGAAAGAAGCACGAGAAGCTCTAATATTTTTGGAGGATTTTTCTATTGAAAGTTGAAATGAAAAAGAGCTGCGTACGACTTCTATTTATACTGAAAAGTTGACCTAAAAAGGAAGTGAAATTGGTTGATCAATTAAGGTATATTGGTCGATTAATTAGCTTGGTTGGTCAATTAAAAGGGTATTAGTCAACTTCCTAAAATAGGTTGGTTTGATAGATTAACTAAGTTGGTTGGTCGATCAATCAAATTTGGTTGATCAAGTAGTAAATTTGGTCAATCAATAACCTTAGAAACTGATTTTAGAAAGAGGTGTGAAAATCCATTTGAGTTTTATTTTGAGGTTCCTTACAATAATATCCTAGACTCAAATAAAAGTAAAAGACATAGATCAGCAACCATCTGAACTTGATCCAAGAGAGAAGCTCTGATCCGAAATAGTCTTGAAATATTAGTCTAGCAATAAATAAAATTTCGGTGCATCAAAACAGAGGTGCTTACATTCTCCCCTTTTTGATGACAACAAAATTATAATTGTAAAATTGAAACATTTATGCATAATATCTCCCCTTTTTTATTTCAGCAAAAAGTAAAACATGCTGTTATGTTTTTCAATTAACTCCCCCGTAAGCATGTAAATAAAGCGACAATAATTTCAACATGCAATTATAAAGAGAGTAAAATATATTTGAGAGAGATAATATTCATGCATATAACAATGATATAAAAGAGGCTAGATAAGCAGAGCAAAAAAAATGAAATAGTTCAGAGAATATTAAGTTTTACAACCCAATGAAGATAAGCAAACATAAACTAATGCTAAAGCTAGTCGTCTAGTGATGCCATGAAGGCATCCATCGTGCTCTGGAGGTTTGTATCCAACTCAAGGTCCATTGAATCTGATCTCTTTGAGGAGGTAGACTGACCAAGACATAGGCAGTGTTGAGTTGACGATCTTGGTGTTGGCTGCCTAGATGTCTTGCGAGGTGGTGTAACCTACTGGTCTGCCAGTGCTGCTACAGTGGTAGGAGGAGGAGGAGGTGCTGTTGATGTTGGAGGCGTGGTAGTAGATCGGCGAGGTCGAGGAGGCTGGTGTAATTGCTGCTGAATCCCATGAATAGACTCTCCAAGTCTATCCAAGATCTGGCTTTGAGCATTTAGGTATTCTGATACCCGATGCCCATGTCTCATCATCACCAAGTCTGTCTCTCTCTGTCAATGCATCATCAAAGAAATGCTATCCATCACATCTTGGATACTGACAAAATCCCTACCTGAAAGAGGTCTGTCCAAAAGGCTCCACTCGTGCTCATAGAAAGACGGAGAGGGTCGCACTGGAGGAGGACAGGTCGCGGTAAAGTGCTCGTAAGGTGGGAAATGAGGGACTGCTAATGGCTCATGCTACTGCTGCTACTCCTGGGCTGCATCCTCACCACGAGCTCCCTGAGCTTGGACCATCTTCATATAAGTGAGCTTATCAAATATGGAGACTCTGGTGATAAACTGTTTATGATTAATATCCATGGGAACACTGAAATGTAGGAAGATGTGGGAAAGAAGTGTCCCAAACTGGAAGGAGTTGGTGGGCTGCTTACTCATTAAATATAGAATCAAGTGGTTCCAGTTGAACCGCTTGTTCTTAAGAAAGGCATAAAGGCTAATGAGCATAATGCTAGAGCAGTTCTCAAATGACATGGATTTGGATATAAAATTCCATAAAAAGACACGATTAAGAAATATGCGAAGATGACGAAAATAGGGGGACTTGGTTGGACGACCCAAGTCAAAATGATAGTAAGCAGGGTCTCCCTAATGGTATTCGTCAGTGTTTGCTGGTGAAGCTCAAGAAAGTAAGGACCAACAAACGGACAACCAAGAATCTCTAAAAGAACATCTACATTGACCAGAACCTCTATGCCGTAGATGTTCGAGGTCAACTCGATGTTGAAGCCCTCACCTATGTTCTTCAAATTGGCATAAAATAGGTGACAGGCCATTGTGTTAACACCGGGTATGCGGCTATTTTTAGAACTTGCATAAAAGTTTCGCTCAAAAAGATGTAAAATTTGGTGAAATGCAAATTTTTCGTGGATTTTGGGAAAGATAGACTCGAAGTAGGCAAAATCAATAGGTCTACCAACGTGTGGTGAAAATTTGGCGAAGAGAGAAAAATGGTTGCGAGTGGCCTTAGTGATGAAAAATTAGTCAAATGTATCATCACGATGAGCAGAAGAGGAGGCACGTGCATGTTTTGGAGCCATTTCAAAATATGTGAAAACATGTTGGTCGATCGAAAAGTCAGACTGGTTGATCACAAATGTTACGACCTGGTTCTCGAATCCCTACAGGACCCGAGATCGGCTCGACTCGACTAATCCCAAGACCCAGTTGTCCAACAAGAAATAACCGAAAAGCAGGAAAATAAACCACATTCATTATACAAGGTAACTAATAGTAAAAGAGTATAAGCAGTAAGGAAGTAAAAGCTGGTAAATAGTACATGCCACCATAACAACAGGAAAGTAGAAGCAAAAGTACAGTAACAAAAATGGTAACAACAGTCTAAAACTCACTAGTAGAAAAGAGAGTACAACTACAACAGGAAACTACTTCTAGGCTCAACTAAGCCCAGCGTCCTCTGTAGTTGGTGACTCGGGCTGCTCAACTCCTGGACTTGTAAAGGGTTATGAGTAAACGGAGTCGGCGAATGCTAAGTAGAGTAGTAACTAGACTATCTAAAGCAGTAAAAGCTAACAGGTAAATTTATCTTTTCCAATTATTTATTTTACAAGTAATTCCTTTTCATCCATTGGTTTACTTTCAGGTTTCTTTCTTGATCTTGCATGTTCCTCGTGGGAACGATCTTGATTGCAGTCTCTTCCGAAGAGTAGAAGGCACACGTGGTGCTCTCTTGGTCGGGAGAGTCCCCCGTGGTGATCCTACACTCAGTCAACCACCCCGAGGTCACGGACAGACGTAGTAGTGACTACAGCACGTGCGATAAGCGCATGGGTAGCTACCCTACACTAGCATGCGGTCAGTCATTTCCGCTAGCGGGTACACCCAAAGTACAGCACGAAATAGTATAGGGCCTAGCCCTCTCAGTAACAGGGGTCTCGCCCCTCAGAACCAAACAGGGGTCTCGCCCCTCAACAGTCCACGTACCCTCGTCTGACTACCTCGGTTTGCCCAGTGGGCCTAACAAGTCGGTGTAGGGCAGTTAGCTGAACCCTGGGCTCTGTGGGGTGGTTAGCTCTCTCCCTACAGTAGTAGCTCTCCCCGGTATAGTGTACGCGAGGGCCAACAGAAGTCGATGTAGAGTGGCCAATCCTAACCCCGGGTCCCAACCCAAGGGCGGCTGACTTCGCTCTACACTAAACAAGGGACAGTCGCTCTCCTTGGTACCACGTACTCAAGGGCCAGCACACTTCCCACTCACATTTCTAGATCTTTTCATTCATCCATAGGAGCTCTACTCCTAACTCCTCATAAGGTTCATGCTCATATTCACCATATTATTCCATACCAGGTTTCATCATTCACAATTCCATTCTTGTATTACACACATGCAGCTCGTATTTCCACAATTAACATATGCAACAATTGATATCACAGGTAAATGTCTAGTTATCTCAGGTATTTCATGTTCGAACAGGCATCTCTTATTTATTAATAATCAATTGTTTACAATTCAGCTCATTCATTTATGACTGCAATCCCAAACACGCATACAATAGTGCAACAGTTTCTTGTCCTAGGATTCATGCCACATCCTGGGTTTCTAGTTATCTAATTATCATAGTAGCATTCATGTTTTATGAAAAGAACAGGGGGAAACCACTCTACCAGATAATACGGGAGTATTGGGGGCTCGAACGGCAGACTCACGTGCCTTTGCAAGCCCTAGATACGTAACGGGTTGAAGTCCTATATCAAGGAACATACCACAATGGAACGTTCAGAACAGTATATAAGGATTTCTAACATGCAGAGGAACTCACAAGGAAACCACAGATATCTTGTTTGCGTAAAATGAACCCCAAACGGACCCTAAACGGGTCAAAAATAGAACTGCAGAACCAAATCAGACATTTGGCACAAAGTCCAGACGTCTTAAAAGTCACTAGAGTCTCACCTCAAGTCTCTGCGTCGACATCAGATGTCCAGAACCCCTACTTGACCGTCTGGACTCAGCTCCAGACGTCCGACCTATCCTCCAGTCATCTGGTAAGTTGTCCAGATGTCCAAAATGCGTGGGAGGGCATGCCACGCACCTTCCCAAAGCTGCACCTGCGCACGATAGAGCAGCAAATCCCCTTTTAGCCAAACAATTCGGCTCTGCGGTGTGGCCTGCATAGTCGTAACCACAAGAAGGACGTACCTGCACGTAACCTTGCTTTCAGATGTCTGATGTTGTCACCAGACGTCCAACCCGTTGTTTAGAAGGCACTCCGGACGTTTGATACTGGAAAAATCCCAGTATCAGAGCGAGCTCCCGCTCCTCTCATCGCACTCCTCCGCGGCTTCTCCCTCTCGGCTGCAGCTCCAGCCGCAGCAGGAAGTCGGGGACGGCTCCCCGACGCTCTCCTCCTCCCGCATGCATTGCGGCGGCCGTGCGCACTCCGGCGAGCCTCTCTAAGCTTGCAAGCTCAACCTCCTCCTCTCTTCACGCCGCTCCTCCTCGCTCTCGCTCCCTCTCTCTCGCTCGTCTCTCTTACGGTAGTGGAGAGGAAGGAAGGTAGTGGTGGTGGAGAAGAGAGGAAGGGGGAGAGGGCTCTTATATAAGGAGTGGGGTTAGGGCTCAGTGAGGGAGGAGAAAAGAAGAAGAGAGAGAAGGAAAGCTGTCTGCGTGCAGCCAGCGCACAAAATCGACCCTACGTACAGATTTTCCAGACGTCTGGGAAGGGGTCCAGACGTCTGATTGACAGTCCAGATGTCTTAAAAGGCTCAAAAAAGAATGGGTCTTTACAAAAAATAATCTGGACAGAGTTCTGGAAAAATAACTTTTGGTTGATCAACCAAGAATTTTGGTCGACCAAAAGTGTTCGGACGCGAAAAAAATGAGATGTACATAGGTGATTTGCTCACTTATACTACAAGATTTCACGAGCATTTACGTAAATAAGCAACAATATCATCATATCAACTCATAGCACATCCCATACTCAAAGAAAATCCTAAAATAAATGGCTTTGATTCAAGTTAGAGTGTACCATGATCAATCAAGTTATGGTCGATCAAAGGGAGGTCGGGGAGGATGGAGATGTGGACGATGGCTGGTGAAAGGTGTGCACAGCCGAATGATGTTCGTGCAAAGGGGCTCGAGGTCGTGTGGAGATGGTGGCGCGGAGGAGGGGTCGAGCGAGGTGTTGCATGCACAGAGGACACATGAAGGCGATGTGGCTTCCTTGCGTGAGTGACAGCGATGGTTGGTGGTGGCGTGAAGATTGGTCTATCACCGTCACCGGAGGAGGAGAGGTGGGGTCAGATGGAGATGTTTGTTTGGTGGTGGAGAAGGTGTGGGGACGAAAAGGTGGGATATAGGTAGTAAAAAAAATAGGTTTGATGGTAAAAATGATTGTTTTTTATAGAAAAGATGATTAGCAAAATAGGTAAAAACATTTTAGGTAGCTAATCACGGTGATTAAGGTCAGTTAGGGAGATTAGGGGAGAGATTCGAGGTAAAAAGATTGCAATCTCGAAAAGTGAAATTGCCCAATTTTGGTTGATCAAAACTAGCTTTTGGACGATCAAAACACAAAATGATCGATTAATTAAGTTAATTGGTCGATTAGAGTTTGAACGTTTAGAGGGAAAATTCCCGCCCAACCGGATTAGTCAATCAAACAACTAAGTTGATTAATCAAAATTCAAATTTTTGGAGGGAAATTTCCCACCAAAGAATTTGGTCGATCAAATAAGGACTTTGATCGATCAAAAAGTTTTGGTTGATCAATTTTAAAAAATTGATCGATCAACAGAGTAAAATAGATCAATCAAACATATTAATTAATTTCTTTTTGTCTTGATAAACCTAGTGAATGGTAAATTAGGTTAAACCTTTCTTTTGGCAATGATTTTGTGAAGATATCAGCTAATTGATTTTTTATTTTAACAAATTCTAGGTTAATTTCTCCTTTTAAGACGTAGTCACTTAAAAAGTGGTGTCTAACATCAATATGTTTAGTCTTAGAGTGTTGAACTAGATTCTTAGACAAGTTTATGGCACTAATGTTGTCACACAGTATTTTGTTATTCTTGTAGGATATGCCAAAATCTTATAAGGTTTGTTTCATCGACAATAGTTGTGAACAAGCTAAAGATGCAGCTACATATTATGCTTCGGTTGTTGAAAGTGAAACCGTATTTTTGTTTTCTAGAGAACCAAGAGATTAGGAAATTTTCGAGAAATTGACACGTTCTACTAGTACTCTTTCTGTTTGTAAAGCTACCCACATAATCAATATCACAAAAGGAATATAATTCCAATGTGTCTAACTTCGGATAAAAAAGTCCTAAGTCTTGTGTGTTGTTTTAAGTATCTAAGTATTCTTTTAGCAACATTTAAATGTGTTTCTTTAGGGTTTACTTGAAAGTGACCACACAAACAAGTGCAAAAGAGAATATTAGGTCTACTAGTAGTCAAGTATAATCATGATCCTATCATGCTTATATATAATTTTTGCTCTATAGATTTACCTGTGTCGTCAGATTTTAATTGTGTAGAAGCTGCCATAGGTGTTTCTTTACCTTTCACTTTATCCATAGAGAATTTCTTCAAGATCTTCGTGGTGTATTTGGTTTGAGATATGAAGATTCCAGAGGATAGTTGGTCAATTTGAAGTCTAAGAAAGAACCAAAGTTCTCCCATCATGCTCATTTTAAACTGATCCTGCATTACCTTTGCAAATTCTTGGCATAACAGATCATTAATAGTACCGAAAATGATATCATCGACATATATTTATATTATTAAGAGATCATGTTCTTTTCTTTTTGTGAATAAAGTTGAATCTATTTTACCAATTTTAAACTCATTTTCAATTAGAGAAGTTTTTAATTTGTCGTACCAAGCTCATGGAGCTTGTTTTAGGCTATATAATGCTTTGTTTAGTTTGTAACATAGTCTGGATATTTAGCATCTTTAAAACGTGGAGGTTGTTTAACATAGACATCCTCCTTGATGAATCTGTTTAGAAAGACACTTTTGATGTCCATTTGAAAAGGTTTGAATTCCATATGGGCGACAAAGGCTAGCAGCATTCTAATGGATTTTAGGCGAGCTACGGGCACATATGTTTCATCAAAATCTATTCCTTCTTCTTGATTATATCTTTGGGCCACAAGTCTAGCTTTATTTCTAACTACTTCTCCTGATTCATTAAGTTTATTCCTAAAGACCCACTTGGTTCCTATAATGGTCTGAGAGTCAGGTTTTGGAACAAGTTCCCATACATGATTTCTTTTGAATTGATTCAACTCATTTGCCATTGCAATAATCCAGCAATTGTTAGAAAATGCTTCCTTAACATTTTTGGATTTTAATTGAGAAACAAATGCAGTGAAAGCTAAAGTGTTAATGGAAGATCTGGTTTGAACTCTTTTAGGCAATTCTCCTATCATTAATTCTTTTGGATTATCTTTCACATAGGAAATATCTTTGGGTAGTTCATCAGAAATAGTTTCTTCTGGAATGTTTGACGAGTCATCTATTAGATTATCATCATCATTATTTGTAGAAGATTTAGGTTGAGCTAGTGTTTCATTGAATGAAACATGAATAGTATCCTCAATAACTGAATTCTTCTTGTTCAAAACTCTATAGGCTTTACTTCTGGTTGAGTAACCTAAGAAAATTCCTTCTGAAGTTTTAGCATCAAACTTATCAAGATTGTCTTTGGTGTTAACTATAAAGCATCGACAACCAAAAATCTTGAAGTAGGAAATTCTAGGTGCTCTTCCATGATAGAGTTTAAAAGGTGTTTTGTTTAGGATTGGTCTAATCAAGGATTTATTTTGGATATAGCAAGCAGTGTTTATAGCCTCTGCCCAAAAATATCGAGGCAACTTTGACTTGCACAGCATTGTGCAAGGACACTCTTGTAGGGTCCTATTTTTCCTTTCAACTACACCATTCTGAGGTGCGGCTCTAGGGAAAGCAAATTCATGTTTTATTCCATATTGATCACAAAAATTAGAAAAAGATTCATTCTCAAATTTTCCACTATGATCACTTCTAATCTTAATCACTTCATATCCTTTTTCATTTTGTAGTCTTCTAACTAGCTTGTTAACGGCATCAATGGTTAAGTCCTTACTTTTTAAGAAAGATACCCAAGTAAATCTAGAGAAATCATTAATTATGACTAAACAATATCTGCACCCGTTTAGGCTTTCGGATTTGGTTGGTCCGAATAAGTCTAAGTGAAGTAGTTCCAGAGGTTGAGAGGTGCTAACCATCCTTTTTGGTTTGTTTACCAACTTGACAAGAATTGCAGACTTTGCTTTTCTTGAAGCTGATCTTTGGTAGACCTTTGACAAGCTTATGCTTCACAAGTCTACTAATGTTTGCCATGTGAACATGACCTAGTCGTTTGTGCCAAAGTGTTGCCTCTTTGTCAAATACGACAAGACATTCAAGATTATCGCATTTGTTGAAGTTGACAGTATAGATATCTTTATGCTTGTTTCCTTTGAGAAGAGTTTGTTTTGTTTCCTTATCCCGTATTTTAAATCCATTTGATGTGAAAGTGATTTTATATCCTTTATCACATATTTGGCTTACACTTGGAAGATTATGTTTTAATCGACTAAATAAATGTACATTATCAAAAGAAGTGGAGTTACCAATTTGGCTAATACCAATAATACGACCCTTGTGGTTGTTTCCAAATGTGACTACACCACCTTCCTAGTGGTGAAGTTGCAGGAATAAGTCTTCCTCTCCGGTCATGTGCTTGGAACATCCACTATCCGTGATCCATCTCCTTTCTTCTCGTTCCTGCCATTGGTTCACGTTTGTGAGGTCTTGGTTTGGCTAATCTATAGAGTGGCTTTAATGTTCCATTGATTTGTTGATATGTCCACTTCTTATAGTTTACTTCACCTACAAAACAGGATTACAATAGTGCTTTTGGTACCCATTTTTGTTTGGGTCCACGGTGGTTAGCTTGTGCTGCTTGTTTAGGCGAGCTACCTTTCTTCATTTTTGGCTAGAACTAGATGCTTCATGATCTTTTTTAGGTATGTAGCCTAACCCAAATTTTGTGGTGCTCTGGGTTTGTGTTCCTAATAGCTTATGCAAGCTTCTACTTCCTTTAGTGAATTTAGCTAGATCATTTAAGAGAATAGTAGAATTTTCTTTTAGTTTATCTATATCTACCTTTAAATTGTCTATATGTGCTTTTAATGAGGTGATTTCAGCAGATAACTCTTTATTTCGTTGAGTAAGCATATCTTTTTGTGTTCTTTCTTCCCCTAATGCTTTTGCTAGGTTTTTATTTTCTAATTTCAGTGACTTAGCTATGTCATGCATCTCAAAAAAAGCTTCTAATAACTCATCTTGTGAGAAAGAGGTTACCTCATCTTCTAGAGCCATTAATCCTAGAATAGCTTCTTCTCTGGAGGTTTCTTCTTCTTCTGAACTCAAGTTTGATTCATCCCATGTTGCTGTGAAAGCCTTCTTCTTTCCTTCCTTTCTGGGAAACTTCTTTTCTGACTCCTTGAGAAATGGACAATCCTTTTTGATATGTCCTTTTCTTTTGCAATTGTAGTAGGTGATTTCATCTGCTTTGGATTCCTCTTTCTTCTTCCTCGAGCTCCTCTTATTCTTGAGGAACTTTCTGAACTTTTTGGAGAGAAGGGCTATGTCTTCCTCTTCTTCTCCGCTTGACGAATCTTCAGACTGCTGATTGTCTTCAAGGGCTACGGTCTTCTTCTTGATTCCTTCATCTTCATGCTCCTTTATGTGTTGGAGCTGGACTTCATAAGCCATTAGACTTCCAATAAGATCATCCAGTTTCAGAGTGGATAGATCTTTTGACTCTTGTATGGCTGTTGTCTTTGTCTCTCAATCACTGGTAAGTGATAGAAAGATCTTTCTTACTAAAGCTTCATTCTTTATATCTTGATCTAGATTCCGTAGGGAGTTTATGATGTCCATGAATCGTGTGAACATCTCTTTGATTGACTCCCCCTTTTTCATCCTGAAAAGTTCATAATTTTGAGTTAGTAAATTAACTCTGGTTTCTTTTACCTTTGACATTCCCTCGTGAGTGGACTTCAAGAATGCTCTAAATCTCATGAGTTGTCTTGCAGGCTAAGACTTTGTTGAACTCCGCTCTGGAGAGCCCGCAGAAGATAGCGTTCATGGCTTTTGCATTATGTGTTGCCATCTTCTTCTAATCCGGAGTTGCTGCTACACCCTCCTTGATCTCGGGCCATGTGTACATAGATGCAATTAAATCCCATGCTTCGTAATCCATTGACTCCAGGAAGATCTGTATCCTGGTCTTCCAGTAGCTGTAATTTATTCCATCGAATAATGGAGGTCGAATTGTCGATTGTCCCTCTGCATACGTGTCAACAGTCGACTTGGACATCTTTTGGACAATTAAGCTTTGCTACCAAATGAGGGTTGCCTATGGATCTTAATATACACTAGAGGGGAGGGGTGAATAGTATCTCCTTTTTGAAACAGAAAAAAAAAATGAATTTGCAACAGAATCAAGCACAAGTTATACCTGGATTTATAGTGGAAACCCAAACTGGGTGAAAATCACTACCTAGGCCTCTCAGCTTATGATTTTCCCGATTAGTCGAGGCTAGTCAATCCACTATCGTACCACTTGAATGAGGGTGGCACAACCTCTTTACAAACACTTCTCTTTGTACCTTGAAGAGAAGCACAATAACAACAACAATGGATCTTCCCAACAACTTGGGATCCGTTAATCAAAACAACAATGTAAAAGACCAATAAATGTATCTATGGAAACTCAATAAAAATCAAACCAGAAATTCGGTAGAGGTTTGAAATGATGTGCTTTGAATGACGTGAATAGCGAAGTGCAGAAGCACTTGAAAGAAGCACAAGAAGCTTCTAATCTTTTTGGGGGATTTTTCTATTGAAAGTTGATATGAAAAAGAGCTGCATATGACCTCTATTTATACTGAAAAGGAAGTTAAATTGGTCGATCAATTAAGGTATATTGGTCGATCAAAATGCTGTTTGGTCGAACAATCTAGTTATTTGATCGATCACTAATTGGTCGATTAATTAGCTTGGTTAGTCAATCAAAAAGGTATTAATCAACTTCTTAAAATAGGCTGGTTTGGTCGATTAATTAAGTTGGTTGGTCGATCAATTAAATTTAGTCGATCAAGTAGTAAATTTGTTCGATCAATAACCCTAGAAACTAATTTTAGAAAGAGGCATGAAAATTCATTTGAGTTTTATTTTAAGGTTCCTTACAATAATATCCTAGACTCAAATAAAAGTAAAAGACTGATGTAGACAAATCTATTTAGGTTAAAATGCCTATTTATTCATGTTCCTAGGCTTAGATTTGTATTTCATGTTATAAATATCGCATAGCATGCATCATTATGCATTTAGAGTAGTTGTATATATTTTAGGTTAATTAGGTCCTTTCCATGGTCAGGAGAGAAGAAGTCTTATTTCAGGGCCTTGGATGGATGATCGGACTAGACGGATCTGATCAAGACGACGATTGGAGTCTAACGCCTCTGAAATCATCTAGATCAGAGTCTCGTAGCATCATATGAAGTCCGAGGAAGATCAATGGCCAGGAGGCAATGCGACATTCATGTGGGCTTCAGATGAAAAATTCAATCGTACAGATGGATCCAGAGCAATGATCGCAGTCCGGAAACGCGAGAATCATCTTCATCTGAGCACCACGGCACCCCCTACAACAGAAAGAAGAATGGACGGCCTAGATGGTGCCACGTGGCACCATCTAGGCCACCCAATATCGACCAGCAATGCCCGCTCCCATCTCTCCATCATTCGCGACCTTCATTCCTAGCCGTTGGATCTTGATCCAGATCCAACGGCTGAGAAGCTTCCTCCACCGCATGCCATAAGACGTTTGCTCGACGCATTAGACGACTTGGCGCATTAGTTGGGGTGCTGCACTCCCAAAGGAGGGGCGCTGGTTCAAATCCCCGTAGCCCCCCCAATTAGCAATTGAGGGCGCATGACTCGCACACATGAATGGCGCTAGTGCATGCGTGTGCACCCGCCCGCGCACCCACACGCAGCAGCATCGCAAGCGCCAATGTGTGCACCCGCATGACATGGTGCGTGATAGGTACGCGAGCATAGCGCCAGTAGGGGATGGTAGATCTTCAACAACGTGGGCCTTCAGTGACGCTTGCAACTGCCACTAATGGCTCGTGAGCACCAGCAAAGGAATTGAAGGGGCGGATCTTCAGCGACAGAAAGGGCAGATCTGTAGAAATGTTTACGGACATCAGTAATGACCCAGATGCTAATTTGTTCTTCCTCCTCCACTATAAAAGGACCTACCCACCACCATTCCAAACCATCTCTTCCTTTCTTCCTCTCACCACCTCCAAGGCTCTATAGAGAGCTTGTCTTAAACTCGGGATGCTCCTCTAGAGTAGATAACCAAATACTTTTCCCTCTCCTCACCCTCATTTGTGGAGCATCCCGTGGTCATCCTCTCACTACCCTTCAGGAAGAAGATCCTCGCCGCAATGCCGTCCTGCCGCACCCTCCGTCCTCCGGCTCCGTCCCCATTTGTCCCACTCCTCACCACCTTCCTTCAGGCGACGTTAGAGCGAGTCGTCCTCCAAGCGACCGTCGAGGGGGATTTCTCTTACCTCTTTCTATCTTTCTTTCGCTTTCGTAGTGTAGATTTTCCACTTTCGTAGTTGTAACAAATAATTCTTTATAAATAGATGATTGTTTCTCTCTCTCTCTTAAATTTTTGCAAATAGATTAGCTAGAATTCATCGACCTGATATCTTGCTTGCTAAAAATATCAAAAAAATTAGAAAAGATAAAAATGACCAAAAACAAATAAAAGCGAAGCGTGGATTTTTATAAAACCAAACTTTCGCCTCCCCGTGTTTGACCCAGGACTCACTTTTAGAGTTTCAGTTATAAATTTTGTCTGATAGATGTGTTTTGCGAGCTATGACGATGGGTCCTTCGAACCCTAATTTTAATTCATGACATACGCCTCCATCATTTTGGCGTCGTTGCCGGGGAGGCAACGCTCTTTGGTTTTTTTTCTGTGTTTTTCCGCCTTACCTAACTTTTATCTCACTTTTTCTCTGATCTTATTGTGATTGCAAGTACTCATCCGAGGTGAGCCAGAGCGATTAGATTGGAGAAAAGTGCGGATGAAGGTTTTGTAAGCTTATCCCCACCACCCCCACCCTAGTTTTCATTCCATAACCTAATAACTCAAACCTAAATCGACATAGGTGCTTGCATAAACCCTAGGGTAGATTTTGGTTGTTTGATTGTCACTCCACTCATCTCACCCACTAGCATATATAAAAAATAAAAAATTATTCTTCTCTTGTGGGATTTAACTGAAAGCTACACACTAAACGCCCACAACTTCTCATCTTAAGACGCACAATCACATCGATTCTACCACTTAATCAGGATCTGACTTGTGGATCTGGTACACTTAACTCAACACACAAATAAGTGAGTAGAAATCTGAATAGGTCAAACATTTCTGTGTGCCTTAACTAAGTGGTTCAATAGGCCAATTGATTAAACTGTTTGGGCCGCATCGCTTAAGATAAAAGTGATCCATTAAGTAGCTTGCCACTTAGGGTTGATTCTTAGGGTTGAACCAGGCACTCCACATATTATTTCTGATTTCTAAAGGAATATATCTACACCCGTGCTTTCAAAACTTGGAGTGTTCTCCTAAACTTGATTGAATATACCTAAGAGTAAACCCTAAAAGCTACTAAACAAGGTTAAACCCTAAAAGACACAACATCAAATAACCTTGTTTGCAAACCCTGGTTGTGTACGCACACACATTTTAATTGATCATTAAGGGCACAACCCATCTAAAGGGCCCATCACATTTCAAGAGCACAATCATCCCAAGCCTAATTAAAATTGAGTAGACGTTGTCCTTAAGGATTGATTCGCTCTTCGGGGCTCAGACCAAGATTTTTTTCGATTAATTTGCTTTTGCTAGTCCATCTGATGTTTAGTTAGGGGAGTAGCGTCAAATGACCACGGTTGGGGGGTACACTAGGAACCGGAGGCGCAAGCCAAAGGAAGAACCTTCTCTCTAGTCCCTCCTTCTAACTGGTTGGATTGATCGGATAAAAGTAGACCAAATCGTTTATAATCTCAAGACGAGCCTTGGGAGTTTGTAGATCTTTAGGCTACCTACATAAGGACAAGTTTGGTTGATTGTACTGCAGGGCACCTTTCTCTCTTCTATTTTCCCTCCTACTCCACAATGTATCCTTCCACATCTTTCACACATTTCCAATCCTATCCTCCTACCACCACTTATCTCGAAGATGATTATTATTCCGACTTGACTTGTAATTACCCATCCACTAGTTGGGATGACTTTGATTGGGGATATGAATACGGACCTCAGTGTCCAGAGCCTAACCCTGGACAACAAGAGTATGATTACTATCCTTCTCAAACCTGCAATGATTATGGATCGCCATCCTTTGATGACAAAACCAACCCGATCTACAATTAGGAAGGATATGCTGATTATAACATCTACCCACCCCAATATTCCATTGAAAATAGGTCATTACCATTCTTTGAACAACCTGAAACAACTTACTATAAGGGAGGGACTCGAGAATCTCGACATCTTGGCTCCCCTAGATTTAACCCAAACCCACCCAAACCTGAATCGAACTAGTCGGTTTAGGTGAACTAGATCCAAGATAGGGTGTTGGATAATTTGAGGAACACTATACAATCTTTAGAAGCTCAGCCAACACCATGCATACAAGCATTGGAGCCTATGATCAAAATGATTGATGAACTTAATAGTTCTCTATTGGATTTGCTCTAAGTGTTAGGGATAAGGACCTGGGTGAGTTTCTTGGGAAATTATTAAGGTTGAGAATGAAATTTGTTGTTGACCTAGTCAAATCTTAGGATGATTCTCAAGATGAACCCCCTTCAGGAGAGATAATGTCTGAACCCGCTCAGTCACCTGTTGGGGGGGATGCATATTCTGAGATTAGAGATGACCAGGTTGGGCTAAAGCAACCCATTGAGGATGAATCGATTGATTCACCCGAGATGCCCTAGCCAGGGAGCGAGGAAAAATATGTCTCTTTGAACCAGAAAATGATAATTGATTTTGGGACATATATAAATGAGGATCATGAATTCTTTGACTCTGAGGGTGAAGAATCTCTTAGTGAAGTCTTACTTGAGGTTAAGGAAGAAGATTTTAGTGAGCCAATCGGGCTCAAGGAGCATGACGAACTATTTGATAGCCTAATCATTGCAGATTATGATCGTGTTGGGGCTAACTTGGAGGATTCGAATCCTCATTTACTAGAAGATTCAATAAGTAGCCCCATCCTTCAACCACACCCCGAAGGGATTGATTTTGATTTAGAAATCATTACACCCAAGTCAATCCTGATTCAGCCGCAATTATTAGACTTGAGTACTTTAGATGGGGTGTACAACGATTTGGAGGTCCTGGAAACATTGATTTTGGAGGATAGGAAGTTGGAATTAAAAATCTGGGAAGCTAATTCTGAGGGAACTTCGATTTTGGATCTAAGGGTTCCTGTTGACCTGAAACCACCTAATTTGTACAAGGACCCTTACGATATCTTTCACGTGCAACCTAAGCTTGGAATTATTGACCATCTTTCTGAGCTGAATTTTAAGTGGACATCTGAACATTGTAAATCAAATCTACCTTTTGTTTGACACTTTAGTCTTGGGTTGCACACCACCAAACCGCAGGCCCGGCCCCGCAAGCTTAACAACCTTCGATTCTGGGTGATTTTCCTCCGTAACCTTAGAACCACTCGACCCTGAGGCATGGGTCTGCATCATAATCTGGTTCACGTCTGTGGACATCTTCTGCTGATGGGTTTCAGGATCAACTTTTTGATTTTGATTCTGACCCACACTTGTGAATTCTTAATTTTTTCTTTGTGTGTATATTATGCCTAGCTGAAGGCATTAAGTTTAGCATGTTTTTATATTTCATGTTCTCTACGGAGCTGACTAGATTTCTCATGATGTTCAGGTGATATTCTATTTACTCCACCTTTTCATGTCTTTATTTTTACAATAAGGACATTGCATCATTTAGGCATGGAGGGGTGGAAACTTTATCCTAAAATCATTTTGTTAACTTCGTAGAATTTCTTTTAGTTTCTTTTAAAAAAATGAAAATTCAAAAAGATAAAAAAGAGAAGAAAAAGAAGAATTAGGAGAAGAGAACTTAGGCATTTGGAAGTTATTAACTTTAGGAAATGATACGATAGGACCTGAATACTTACACTCTTCAGGTCTTCGGGCTTAATTAGCCCGGGTGTCCACTCGAATATGGACTTAGTCTCGAGTCCTTGCCACATAATTTTATCTTAATTGGTCAATAAATTGGGGTGATAAGTATATGACTTATCAACCTGCCCTCTGATTTGAGGGGACTTTAAGCCTAAGCATCTACACACTTTTTGCAATGACTCACTTTTCGACGGTTTCTTCAAAAATTGGGTAGCTAATGAACCATTTAGGGTGGTATGGCTGGCAAGTTGTTGGTGGTAATAACTCATTGGCTGGTTGTCCAAAGCCCAGCCACAAGACCATTTTCGTTGTACTACTTTTAGGTAAATCTTAGATCAGGGAAGTCACCTACTTAAAAAAAAAAATAAAGAAAAGAAAAAAAATAGAAAAAGGAGAAAATAAATAAACAAATAAAGCCACACTTCACCTCACGAGTATGGTTGACAAGTTGCCGTAGGTAAAAGCCCATTGGTCGGTTGTCCATAGCCTAGCTCACAAAAATGCACAATAATTCCCAAAACACTTAGGGAAGAAGTGGGGAAGTAAAATAAACCAGAGAGATATACACTGGGTTTGCCCTTGTGTTAACCCCATAAATAAAAGAAGTAGGGAGAAAGCTACCATTCGAAAAGATAGACCTCTAGGTAAGGTCACCTAGGGTCGTAGAAACCCAAAGTCCATTTTAACGATCGCCTAGTGAGTCTTTCACTCTTTTCACTAGATGCTTAGCACTTAGAGTCTTTTTCAAGTCTTGGGCGAGTCGGGTAGCTATAAAAAGTTATCTCGGAACTCTCAAACTCCAAAAGTACAAAAAAATTAGAAAAGAAGAAAAAAAAATGTATCTTCCCTTTTCAAATAAGGCGAGGACTTAGGCGGTCTACATTCTGGCAAACACCCGGGTACTATTGAGTTTTCGTTGTTTAGGACCTTGGTTGAAATTTTCTATTGTTAATAAATGACTTAGGCCTCCACCTACCGACCAGCGATGGAGGAGAGGTGGTCTGGTAGAAGAGGCGCAAAGCTGGCGGCGGGGACACATGGCCGCCACCTGCCGAGTCCCCATGGTCTATCTGGGATGTGGGGGTTTCGGTCATAAAAGGGATTCGTGTAGGAGGTGGGGGGGGACCGAGGGCTGCTTGCCCTTTCCTGCCCTCGGGAAATTTGAATTTTAGGGCTGCGCAGATTTCGCCTCCGCCCCCGGCTCTGCGTCAATCGAGGGGGCTTGTGGCTGACGTGGAGGTGCTGATGACGGAGAACATCAAAGCTACGGAGATGGCCCTGTGTGGAGCATTGGTGGGAGAGGTTATGTCTGAAAGACCGTCGGCAGAGAGTGTTCGCACCCTGGTAACCTCTCTATCCCTATTGACCAACTTGTGGCAGATTTCCTTTCTATCAGATACACGCTTTGTTCTCTTTAGGTTGGGTATGGGGGATGTTGAGAAGCTGTGGTTTCAAACATCTTGCAATGAAGGCTGCACGGTGATCTGGAGACTAGTTTCTCCTTTTGATGGAGCGCTGCCGGAAAGGCCTCCCCAGAGAGTGGGGAACAGGACGGGAAAATTAGAGATCGAGGGTTTGCCTCTGCACTTGAGGTCAAAGGAGGTTGTGTCGATGATGATTTCTGGCTTCGCAACTGTGGCAGATGATGCGAACGTTGGAGTGTTGGAGGGGAATGGACGTCTGATGAGTGTGAAGGTTGTTGTCTTCATCACTGGGTCCATACTTGACAATCTGATTTTGAGGTACGGTGGCAGTTCCTGGATGCTGAGGCTAAAATTTGTGGTGGGGGATACTGTAGCAGAGCGATTTAAGTTGTCTGGATCTGAAGCTGATGAGGAGACGACGGCTCAGGAGCTGTGCATGATTCATGGCGATGAACCTCTGGTTGCCGAAGCTGGGAAGGGCTGCTGTGAAGCGGAGAAGAGGGCGATTCAAATTGAAGAAAATGAGGACATGGGCGGAGAGGAAACGGCAGAACCGTCGCCCATAATGGCAGGGGAAGCACTGTCTGTTGGTGTGGAGAATGAGGACCAGGGGAATTTGGGTGCGCAGCCTGAGTCTGTAAGGGATCAGCAGGACCTGGAGGAGAAAGAAAATCATAAATGTGTAGGGGGATCTCGCGCAAAGACTGACAAGGGAAGATCATCGTATAGTCTGAGGTAGAGAAAATCAAAGGCCACTATATTGATGGATGAAGATGAGGTTGCGAAGGTCATGCAAGTGTGCAAATGTCATTCCCTTGGGAGAGAGGGCTCCGGTCAGGATTGATGAGGGTACTCACTTGGAACGTGCGTGGGCTGTGCGATAAGTGCCGGAGGGTGTCCTTGATGAGATATTTGAGAGAATGGGGAATCGATTGTGCGCTCATTCAAGAGACACACATTGAAGGGAATTCTGACAGGCTGTGGTCTGACTTGATAGCCTCAGGGATGAATGGCTGTGTGCAGACAGATGCAAATGGGAGGTCGAGTGGCATTGCTATTTGGTGGAGGAAGATGTGGGCTCAGTGTTTGGAGGTTCACAAAGCCAAACATATGCTGTCATGCAAGTTCCAGATTCAACAGGGGCAGGAATATATTTGGATTACTGGTGTCTATGGTCCTTGTAATGCAGCTGCCAGGCAAGCGCTGTGGGAGGAGTGGTCTACGGTGGCTGATTTGGTGCAGGGGAGAATGTGGCTGACGGGTGGCGACTTTAATTGTGTGTTGATAGGGGCTGATAGGCCAAATGGCAGCATGGATAGTTCGGGTATTGGGTTTCAAATGATGGTCCAATCCCTGCAGTTGAATGAATACCCTTCCTCGGGCGTGAAATTTACTTGGCGCAATGGGCAGGGGCTGGCTTCCAGGCTGGATAGATTCTTCGGGAATGTGGATATCGTTGTTAGATTTCAGTTGTCGAATGTGAGTGGGCTGAGCCGATCCTTTTCAGATCATACCCCGCTGGTATGGGATAGTGGGGAAGAAAATCAGATTGGATCCTACTTCAAAATGAACTAAAGTGGTCCAGGGATCTGCCACTGTAAGGCTATCAGCCAAGTTGGCTGGCTTGCGCATGATCTTGAAAGAGTATAGATCTACTGTTGGATTACTGAGGGGATAGAGAAGGGAAGCTCTGAGTAAAATTCTGGAGCTAGATTCCAAAGAAGAAGCTGACCAGTTGTCGGAAGATGAGTTGGCTGAAAGAAAAATGTGGCAGGGTGTGGTTCTTGATGAAGACCTAAAATAAGAAATCGATTGGAGGGAGAGATCCAGGCAGCTATGGCTTAAGGAGGGGGATGCCAATACAAAGTTTTTTCATCTTGCAGCTAGTTCTCGGAGATGTGCTAATTTTATATCCTCTGTTCTTTGTGATGGACATAGAGTCTCTTCTGATCAGGAGATTAAATTTGAAGCAATCAAATATTTTAGAGAGGCATCTCAGGCATCTAAGAGGAGGAATTGGAGAATGGCAGGCAATGAGGGTCCTAGGGTGTCGAGTGAACAGGCTAAGCTCTTGACAGCACCTATTACTGAGCAGGAGACCTTGTAAGCAATCAGTGAATTAAATGTGGAAGGCTCTCCAGGCTCGGATGGAGTACAGGTTTTCTTTTACAAGGAGATGTGGGGTGTGGTGGGTAAGGAGGTGATGGATGTTATCAGAGAATTTGAGGTGGGGAATGTGGGTTTTGAGAGGATTAACAAGTCCTACCTGTTTCTTTTGCCTAAATTAATGGGAGCAGAGCACTTTTCTGAGTTCAGGCCGATTTCCCTCTCAAACTCCATCTATCTTATCATCAGCAAGACCTTGGCTAATAGGCTGAGGATTGTACTACAGGATCTGATTCATCCAGTGCAGGCTGCCTTCTTGCCCAACAGATCTCTTCAAGAATCCTTCATTTTGGCTCAAGAAATGGTTAATGGTTGGCATCGAAGGAAGTGCAAGGCATTCATGTGGAAAGTGGATTTCCAGAAGGTCTATGATTCGATCTCCGGTCGTACCTGTGGGAGATTTTTAGAAGAAGAGGTTTTCCTCCTCTTTGGATCCAATGGATGAAATGATGTATCACTACAGCTTCTTTTTCTCCATTGGTCAATGGAAGGCCATGTGGAGCATGGATCCAACCTCAGTAGGGGGTTAGACAAGGATGTCCCTTAGCCCCACTGATCTTCAACCTTGCGGTGGATGGGCTTGCAAGGTATGCTTGCAAATTGGCTGAGGTGGGAATCATTAGAGGATACTCACTGTCTAACAGGGGAAACCTGGCCCCCATATTACAGTATGCAGACGACATGATGTTTTTTGTCGAGGGATCCAAGTGTGAGGCACATGCTCTGGGGTTACTGGTAAAGATTTTTGGTGACATTTCAGGTTTATGTCTGAATAAGGATAAATCGATTTTGATTTTCTTTGGCATGAATGAGCAGGAGCAGAGGGAGCTAGAGGGTGTTTTGGGGTCACCCCGTGCTAAATTGTCGTTGAGATACCTTGGTCTACCTCTGAGGGCCACAAAACTGAAAAAGTCAGATTGGAATGTTCTTTTTGAGAGGGTGTCTGGTAAGCTGAAGGGCTAGAGTAGTAGATTCCTTTCCAAAGGTGGAAGATTAATCCTACTTAATTTAGTCATAACAGCCATACCGGTTTTCTACTTCAGCATTTTAAAGGCCCCTAAATGTATTTGGAAGAGATTGGATACTATGAGGAAGAGATTCTTCTGGAAGGGTGCAGGTCATGAGGGAGGTTTCATGCAACCCATCAGATGGAATTGTATCTGCAGACCTAAGGAGATCGGGGGGCTGGGAATTAAAGCTCTTAAGGAGTTCAATGAAGCCTTGTTGCTGAAATGGGCCATCAGGATTCTGGATGGCAAGGAGGGGTTGATGGAGGACCTGATTAGGGACTGTTATGGTGAATCTAATAGTAGTCTACAAAGGCTTCAACCGAAGAAGCCTTCTCCCTTTTGGCGTTCAGTGATTGCTGCAGTCACCAGCTACTGCCATTTGCTGTAACCAAAGCTCGGAGATGGCAGAGGCTTCAGCTTATGGAATGAGCGATGGTCTGACTTGGGCCTGCTGAAAGAGGTCTATCCGAGGGTGTATGATGTTGCTGCAGATAAGGCAGCCACAGTTAGCAGTCTGTGGTCTCAGGAAGAAGGATGCTGGCGGCTGGAAGGACTGCAGCAGTGCAGGTCGGGCACTCGTCTGTGGGAGGAGAGGCAGAAATTGATGGCGAGTCTATAGCAGCTGCAACTTGTGAATAATGGGACAGATACTTATTGTTGGCAGGGTGGTTTTTCAGTGAAGCAAGTGTATGAGAAAGTTATTAGAGCCAATAGTGAGGTGGAATGGGACCCCATTGACAGAAAGATTTGGCTCCTAAAAGTTCCTCTAAAGGTTCAGATCTTCCTGTGGCTATGCAGACGTGATGGGTTGATCACTGGTGATCTGAGACACAGAAGGATGGGGACTGTGCTAAATGCCTGCCCTCTTTGTGGATTTCATTCTGATAGTGCATCACACATTTTCTCCTCCTGTTTGATCATGTATAAGATTTGGAGGTTGGTTTGTTTAGAACCCCTCCCTCATGGGATTCAGTATGGCAGAGGTTCATCACTCCTGGTCGGCCCGTGGGGGCTATGGCAGCTGTGTTGTGGTGTGTATGGAGGGCGTGTAATGATAAGCTTTTTCAGGAGAGATCGGTGAGATGTGAGAATATTGTAAAGGAGTGCTAGTCTCTCATACATAGTTGGGCTTCTTACCTGTAATTGCTTTTTTGATATGGAATATACTACCCTCCGGATTGCTATTGGATCTTGATAGCAATCCTCAATGTTTCAAAAAAAAAAAAAAAGACTTAGGCCTAAGCGATCTAATCCTAATTTTATTTTTATACATAGCATGCAGCTTAATTTTGCTAGGGACTAGTAAAAGATAGGCATGGGGGTATGATGCAGACACATCTATTTAGGTTAAAATGCCTCTTCATGCATGTTCCTAGGCTTAGATTTGTATTTCATGTTATAAATATCGCATAGCATGCATCATTATGCATTTAGAGTAGTTGTATATATTTTAGGTTAATTAGGTCCTTTCCATGGTCAGGAGAGAAGAAGTCTTATTTCAGGGCCTTGGATGGATGATCGGACTAGACGAATCTGATCAAGACGACGATTGGAGTCTAACGCCTCTGAAATCATCTAGATCAGAGTCTCGTAGCATCATATGAAGTCCGAGGGAGATTGTAACGAACGCGTGCCCCAGACGCCTTTTAAGACGTCTGGGAGGTGGCCCAGACGTCGGACCAGACGTCTTGGATCACATCCAGACGTCTGACCAGACGTCCGGGATCGTTTACAGACGTCTGGAAAATAGTTATGTTCGCACGGGAGATTCGTCTGCGTGCCTGTGCGCGCAGACCTGCGATTCCTCTCTCTCTCCCTCTGCGGCTGCAGGCGCGCTGCGACCACCTTCTCTCTCCTCACGCGGCCTTAAAAGGGCGCGCCTCCCCTCCCGTCTCCACCGTCTCCTCCTTCTTCTCCTTCCTGAGCGCGAGGGTGAGCGAGCGCGAGGGTGGCAGCGGCAGCCGCAGTGAGCGCGGAGGAGGTGCGGCGTGCGAGGGCGGGGCTCTGCCGTGAGGGCGAGCTCGCCGGAGCGGCTTGGCCTGCCGGCGGAGGGCGCAGGGGGCGCGGAGCGACGCGGAGAGGGACCTGCTGCGGGCTGAGCAGCAGACGCGCGAGGTGCGACGTGGGCGGCGTCGCGAGCGGAGGCCGAGCAGGGTTCTGATTCTGGAAAAATTTCCAGAATCAGACGTCTGGGTTGATAGCCAGACGGCAAGGTCGACGTCTGTAAGATCATACAGATGTCTGAAAGGTGAGTTTCCGCTTTCTTCTTCCTTCTTGTCGACTGACCGTACTGAGGGAGGGGGGTTGGCTGTGCGCAGGTTCGCTGATTCGCCATCCTTTGCGAATCAGACGTCTGGAAGTTGTACCAGACGGCGGGAGTGATCTACAGACGTCCGTGTGTACCATCGGATGTCTGGGGTATAGGACAGACGTCCCCGCAGACTTCTGGACGTCCGGGGAACCAAGCTGAACAGGTAATTCTCTGATCCACCGTTTAAGACGTCTGGAAGGAGTTCCAGACGTCTGATTTTGCACAGTATCATCTTTCTCGACCCGTTTAGGGCCCGTTTGGGCTCCGTTTTCCGCGATTCGAGTTGCGTTCGTTTCAAAATTAATTCCTCTACCCGTCTACAGTAGCTATACACTGTTCTGAGACACTCCTTGTGTTTGATCCTTGTGATAGGACCTCGTTCGGTTGCATTCTTGAGAGTCGCGGAGGCACCCGGGATTCCCGATCATGCCCCCACTACTCCCGTTGTACCTGGTAGAGTGGCTTTAAGTATTAATAAAATCTGTTAAAGTATGGAACCATAACCAGAACCTAGGGCATTGCATGAATCCTAGGAATGAGAAATATATGGAATGATAGCTCCTAGGTGTTGCATGAATCCTAGGGCCGGAAAACTAGATTGTATGATAGATCCTAGGATATGGCATGAATCCTAGGGTGGAAAAACTAGTGGAATGTATATTACTGCAGTCTTGGGAAAATGGAAAGGAATATATAAAGCTGCTTGTAAATTTAATTAACAGCTGCCTGTTATGAATAAAGAAACATGTTTGAGATCATGGATTTTGAGAACGTGAATCTGGAAAGTGAAACATATGATGTTCTGAGATAAAGAGCTGGAACCCTACGGGGAATTAGGAGTGGAACTCCTGGAAAGAAAAAGGAATGGAACTAAGATGTAGTTTGTACTGTCTCTTGGGTACGCAGTACCAAGGGAAGTACCTGTACCTGTTTAGTGCAGAGTGGGGCCAGCCGCCCCAGGGACCCGGGGTTAGGATTGGCCGCTCTGTACCGACTTGTTGGCCCTCGTGTACGTAGTACCGAGGAGAGCTACTAGTGTTAGGAGAGTACTAGCTACCCCACGGGCCCCGGGGTTCTGCTAGCCTCCTTCACCGACTTGTTAGGCCCATTAGGGCAAACCAGGGTAGTCAGGCGAGGGTGCGCGGACTGTGGAGGGGCAAGGCCCCGGTTTGGTTACTGTGGAGGGGTTGGACCCCTGTTACTGAGAGGGCTCTGCCCTGGTTCCGTGCTGTGCTTTGGGCGCACCCGTTAACGGAAACGACTGACCGCGTGCCAGTGCGGGCTAGCTACCTGTGCGTCTATCGCGCGTGCCGTAGTCACCGTTACGTCTGTCAGTGACCTTGGGGTGGTTGACTGAGGGTAGGATCACCACGGGGGACTCTCCCGGCCAGGAGAGCACCACGTGCTACTTCTACTTTTGGAAAAGACTGCAATCAAGATCGTTCCCACGAGGACATTCGAGATCAAGTAAAGGATCTGAGAAATAAAAGAAATAGTGAGAAAAATTGAAAGATGTGAATAAAGGAAGTAATAGAACATAACAGCTACTGTACACTCTACTGTTGCCTTTAGTTAGTTTGCCACTCTACTCAGCGTTTTGCTGACGTGTTACTCGTTACCTTTTTCAGGACCAGGTGTTGAGCAGCCAGGGTCGGCGGCTGCAGAGGACGCTGGGCCGAGTAGGGTCCAGTAGAGTACCACAGCCTTTTTGTACCCCTTTTGTTTCTGTTCTAGTGAGTAGTTTTTGTTTCCGCTGTACCTTCTTTACTTGCAGTTCTCGTTATATGATAAATGTCGTTTTACTGTTGTGGTGGTACCTACTGTAGTAGTTTCTTTCCTTACTGCTGTACTTTCTTACTGTTAGTTATATTCATGCTGAATGTGGTTTATTTTACTGTCTTTTGGTTACTTCCTCGTTGGACGACTAGGTCTTGGGATTAGTTGAGTCGGTCCGGTTCTCGTGTCTCGTAGGGACTCGGGAACCGGGTCGTTACAGAGATCAATGGCCAGGGGGCAATGCGACATCCATATGGGCTTCAGATGAAAAATCTGACCATACGGATGGATTTTGAGCAACGATAGCAGTCCAGCAACGTGGGAATCATCTCGATCTGAGCACCGTGGCACCCCCTGCAATAGAAAGAAGAATGAATGGCCTAGATGGCGCCATCCAGGCCGCCCAATATTGGCCAACAATGCTCGCTCCCATCTCTCCATCATCTGTGACCTTCATTCCCAGCCGTTGGATCTTGATCCAACAGCTAAGAAGCTTCCTCCACCGCATGCCATAAGATGTCTGCTCGACGCATTCGATGACTTGGTGCATTGGTTGAGGTGCTGCACTCCCAAAGGAGGGGCACGAGTTCTAATCCCGCAGCCCCCCTAATTAGCAATTGAGGGCACATGACTCGCACACATGAAGGGCGCCAGCGCATCGGTCAGCACATGCGCGCGCACGAGCCTACACACCAGCACACAGCAGCAGCGCAAGTGCTAGCACGCGTACCCGCACAACACGGCGCATGATAGGCGCCAGCGGAGCACGTGCCAGCAGGGGATGGTGGATCTTCAGCGATGAAGGCCTTCAGTGATGCTTGCAGCTATCACTAATGGCTCGTGCGCGCCAGCAAAGGAATTGAAAGCGCGGATCTTCAGCGACAGAAAGGGTAGATCTGTAGAGATGTTTACTGACGTAAGTAATGACCTAGATGTGAATTTGTTCTTCCTCCTCCACTATAAAATGACCTACCCACCACCATTCAAAACCATCTCTTCCTTTTTTCCTCTCACCACCTCCAAGGCTCTAGAGAGAGCTTGTCCCAAGCCTGGGATGCTCCTCTAGAGTAGATAACCAAATAGTTTTTCCTCCCCTCACCCCCATTAGTGGAGCATCTCATGGCCATCTTCTCACCACCCTTCGGGAAGAAGATCCTCACCGCAATGCCGTCCTGCCCGGCCCTCTGTCCTCCGGCTCCGTCCCCGTTCGTCTCGCTCCTTACCACCTTCCTCCAGGTGACGTCAGAGTGAGTCGTCCTCCAAGCGACCGTCAAGAGGGATTTCTCTCACCTCTTTCTATCTTTCTTTCACTTTCATAGTGTAGATTTTCCGCTTTCGTAGTTGTAACAAACAATTCTTTATAAATAGATGATTGTTGCTCTCTCTCTCTTTCTCCCTCTTTCTCTTAAAATTTTGCAAGTAGATTAGCTAGAATTCATTGACCTAATCTCTTGCTTGCTAAAAATACCAAAAAATTAGAAAAGATAAAAATGACCAAAAATAAATAAAAGCAACCAAAAATAAATAAAAGCGAAGCACGAATTTTTATAAAACCAAACGTTCGCCTCCCCGTGTTCGACCCAAGACTCACTTTTCGAGTTTTGGTTATAAATTTTATTTGATAGATGCATTTTGCGAGCTATGACGATGGGTCCTCCGAACCCTAATTTTAATTCACGAAACACACCTCCATTAGAGACACAAACCAACAACCATCTGAACTTGATCCAAGAGAGAAGCTCTGATCTAAGATAGTCCTGAAATATTAGTCTAATAGTAAACATAATTTTGGTGCATTAAAATAGAGGTGCTTGCACTCCTTTCGCTCCTAACCTGCCTATTTAGTGGATCAACTTAGAAGTGACAATTCTAGGGCTAAGTTTAGGAGGCTCGCAAATGCGAGGTTCAAACCCCCTTGCTACATTGTGGACCGATCTTGCCCGCCTAAACCTCCGTGAACACTTCGAACACTTCATCTCTTCAAGTACTTTGACTGCCAGTTTCATTCTAGGTTTGGGTGTCTTTGTATATTTCCCGACCTCATCTCCCTCTTTTATGCCAACATTGTAGAAGACTATAGCATTGATCATCTTTAGCTACTCTCTACCGTCTTATGCACCTGAATTACCATTACCACCAACTACATTTTCGAACTCCTTGGTATTCCTAATATCGAAAATGATTATTATGGTATCCTTTGGAAGTATGACTCCGAGGTTATCAACCAAGAATTTGTTCTCCCAAAAAAAATATGAACCTAATCTTAGCACCCTCCCATGCAAACATCTCAAGCCGCTCCCTGATGAGAGACTCATCATGGCTCCTAATTATCATTAATTAGCTATTTTCCCTAGCTAATTACCTAGGAATATACTAAATATAGGGTTAATTATAATATAGGGGTAAAAATAGCAAGGACCTGCAAAATAAGTTTAAAATACAGAATTAAAGATCAATTAATATAAATAATAATTTAATTAATACATAGGACTCAATTCATAATCATTTAGCTAGCTATTAAGTATTTAAATTAACTTAATTAAATTTAAGAACTAAGTATGTAATTAACATAATTAATCTTATCATTTAAATAAATATAGCTAAAAAGGAAAAAATGTAAGTTTAAGGCATAAATATGTTATTTACATAATTTATGATAATATATTAAAAGTTGAAAAAGAAATAAATTAAAATAAGCCTTAAAAGTCCCTGGTTACGTTTAAGTCCTTAACTTTATTTCAATTGAGTCCTATTTATTTCAATCAAGTCCTTTTTATTGCATTTATGTCCCTGTGAACACATTGTCTTCATCTTCTTCTTCAGCCATGGACGGTCCACGATGTTTGATCTCCACACCCTGCAATGACCGTCGTCCGGTGTCAGAAAGCCACTGTGATGGCCGTCATTGTTACGCTTACCTCACTCTCCTCATCCGACAGACCGGATGACCTTGGAATCCTATTTGACCTAGGCATCTAAGCTCATTGGTGTCAGAGACGACGTTGGTAGTTAGGACGCACCTAGACTCTTTTCCGTCCCAATACAACCCCCTCTACCCTCATCGCCACCTATAAATACCCCATAGGACCACCGATCTAGGTTAGAAACTCCCTAGCCTCCTTCCCCATATTGAGTTGCCCTAGGCTATTTGTTCATTTCCTCCGATGACTTCTACCCCATTCTTCCGTCGCTCTCCGTCGAGTCCGACTTCATTGTCCGCCGTCGCATCTTTGGACGAGGCTATGTCGTCATCTTCTTCCTTTATATGTTGTACTTCATCTTCACCGGAGCTCTGATCCCTTCCCTCTGATTTCGTCCTTTGTTAAGCACCTTCGATGGAGTCTTCTGACCTCTTTCTTCCAGGTAATAGTAGAATTAGATTCCTAGTGTAGCGTAGCTTAGGTTAGAGTAGTTAGAAAGCTAGTTTAGTTTTAATGTTGTTTCCATGCCGTCTTCTTCGACTCCAGCAAGCTCCTTTTAGCCTGACTGGAGACTTATTTGGTCCTTTAAACACATGAATCACCTTCTATACTATTTCACGATCACTTCTATGCCACTAATTACATAATCTATCACCTATCGGCCTAGATCCACTCCACCTTTACCGGAGTACCTCTGCTATCTTTGGTGGAGGTTTCCGGCTATCTCCACACCCAATTGGGGCCCTCCATCACCTAATCATCACATCAGGGCCCCATCCTCACTTTTAATTAAATATATAACTCATTATATACGAAATTCCTAAACCTCCTTCAACCTTTTGAGCTCGCTGTCAATGGCGACTCAGAAGGAGTTAGATCACTAATTCCATCCATTTATAGCATTGCCACACTCATATAAGATGTTCCCTTCACTCAATTGAGTGGGAGGATAGTTCTTGAGCTCATACGAACTCAAGATGTGTCTTTATTGTATTTCTTAATTAATCCATATATTAGATCATCAATTAGATCAATTGAGGTGTTCTTTAGGTTCATTGCAACCTCAGGAATCATTCAAGACACTCCTTGAAGCGTTTCATGGAGATTCATGCTCTAGCGATCAGAATTAACTTTTACTGGAGCTCCAATGAGCTTCGGCAAACCAAATCAAGAGCCTTAGCCTTCGGTTGATCTTGTAAAGCTCTAGATCCATGTTTCTACTTTCTAGGATCATATTTAAATATTAGATTGATGTTTTGACCTTGATATCTCTAGGTTGATCTTCATCTTCTCCAACTCTGGCGGAGTTGGAGAGATGTCATCTTTGAGGATTAGAGCTTGAAAATCAATCAATAAGCATAAGAAGACTGTCAAGAACCTATTCTAAACTTTACTTCAGTCTAAGAACCTCTAGTTTATTCTGTCAATCAAACCCCTATTTAAGTCCAGGCGGCAAAGCTTGAAAGCTCTTAAGGAGTGTTCAAAACTCTGTTTTTAAGTAATGAATGAATTCCTTATGTGGAGTTTAGTCAGATTAGATTGATAATTGTATCTGATAAGCTCTAATTTGGAAAGTCAACTATTGAGCCTTGGAAGTCAACCCTAGGTTGATTATGAGGTTTTGATGTTTGAATCTTAGATTTGTTGGGTCATTTGAGTTTCTATGGTGCATATGAATAATTTGGAATTGATTTGGTGAAGTTTTGTTGAGATTGCTAGAGAATTCTAGATCTGTGTATTTTGGGTTATAAGTGGAACCCAACAATGTTCTTAAGGTTCTTGATGAGATTTAAACACAAATCCTTCCCAGAATGATCACAAATCTTCTCTTAAATCAACCCAGATCTCTTTTGAACACTTTCTTCTCTCTTTTGAGTGATTTCATCTTCATTTCCACGATCTGTACAACATGTTTCAAGCTCAGAAGCTTGAAGAGCTGCTGAGGCACTTTCTCAACTCAATACCTAGTTCTTCACATGAGGAATGCTGTAATAAGCATTCATGTACTCTCAGATAAGAGAGTTAATTGATTTGCAGGTCATTGGACCTGAGATATTCTCTCTGAAGCATGTAAAAGGGCACATGAACAGTGCCATGTTCTTTTGATTGCATAGATCAAATTTGATCCAACCATCAAATTGATGGTGAATTTGGATAGCTGAAACTTTAAGCTCTCAATTAAGCTTCGAACCATTCTGAATGGTGGTCTGAGCTGACAGCAATCGTTGCCTGAAGTCGACCTTTGGCGACGCTGCGCGAAGAAGAGAACAGTTGGATATTGTCCCACATCGGAAGGTGAAGAAGCTGCACACATGTATTTAAGGAATTTGCATACTCGACATTTTAGTCATCAAGTGTTGGGCTCACATAACTTTCTGAGCATTGATCCTTCTGAGAGCGTACTATGCACGTGCATATGTGTGTGCATGCAGTGCACGTTGGTGCGCATGGGCCCGGGTGGGCGTGAGCTTTGGTGGGCCTGATATGGCCTGGTACTGTGCATTATTAAGAGACTAAAATCCATAATAAATGAACTAGAGCTGGGTTCAAGTAGTGGTCTGGTCCCACCCTATGGGTGTTGTGTATCCTACGAATGAACCCGATTCGCCCACTAAACCTAATTTTTAGTTAAGTGTGGAAAAGGCATGGGTTTAAGTGTAAAAAATTGGCTGCTAAGTGTGGAACGAGAGTGCATAGTAAAGCTTAAGAGAGAAGAGGAGTTAAATATAAGTGAAGAGAGGGAAAGTTAAGAGAGAATTAATTAAGAGTTAAAAAAAAAAAAGAAAGCTAATGGTTTGAAAAGGTGATTTAAGTCATCTGAAGGTTTAAAGAGATGTCTAAGATAACGAAGGCTAAAATGGCTAAGAGATAGAATGAGCTTAATGGACAAAGGCATTATTTTGTATTGTAATTTCTTTTTATGACTTATTTTTGTAAACATTCAATGTAAACATTTCTTTTCTTTGTGATTTAATGTAAAATCTTTCATGTACTTCTCCTTTTATAATGGAATAACTGCCATGTTTTCAAGTTCAAATATATTATGCAATTTTTCAGGTGCATAACATATTTTGTAATTAATATAGTAATTGGTTATTTGTTAAATTAAAATAAAAATGACGATTTGATTAAGTTTAATACTTCCCAGTGAATGACCTGGATGCAA
Organism: Thalassia testudinum; assembly: GCA_037157565.1. NCBI lineage: Eukaryota > Viridiplantae > Streptophyta > Magnoliopsida > Alismatales > Hydrocharitaceae > Thalassia > Thalassia testudinum. The sequence continues at coordinate 2,219,687 of JAZHRO010000056.1, forward strand.
CCAATTAAAAAAATTAAATCTAAAATGTAGGTTAGATTGACCCTATACTATAATCAATGACAATGATTTAACAATTTAAGTTAACCTAAGTCTATTTTTTATTGGATTAACCAAGACTAATAACCTTAATTAATTGTGTTGAGAATTGAACGATCATTTTAATGGCGTTGTTGCCAGGGAGGTAACTTGTAATTATATTCGCCATTATCATTTAATTATTTGCATTGTACATAGATCATTTCTAACTAGCAATTTTATTTTGATTTTTGTCTTCTTTCAGGGATATCTTCATAGGTATTCTTAGGAGGAAGATGGGATTTTTTATTTCGCATATTCACTGTACATGTTACTGTGAGATTTCTTTTCCTTAGTCTTTAGTTAGGTTTGTTTGTTGAATTTAGGTTAGAAGTATTAAAAATATAAAAAAATACATACTTTTTGACTAGTAGCAGTGTACCACTAGGCATACACCCTTAGGAGTACATATACCTGCTAGTAGTTATTGTTCTAACTCAGGATTTTTGAGCTCTCGCATTAGTGGGAAAAACACGCGAAAAACCCACGTAGATCCTTGTCTTTGGATTAATAAGTAGTGGTTATCTTTCTCAACACAGTTAATTAAGTTAATTGTGCTTAATTATGTGCAGAAGAAAGTAACTTAGGTCAACTTGAATTTATGTCGATTAAGTAGTATAGGGTCAAGTTAACCTAATATTTTAGGTTTTATTTATTTTAACTGGTTGAGTCCAAGTCGTTCGCTGAGAAGCATAACTTAATTAGAATTCACCATTAAATCTAAACTACTTATGGAAAGTATAATTAAATTTACTTTAAGAACATGAATTTTGCTTAATGATTTCTAATTAGAAGAATATGCAAAATTCCATAAGGAAACACATTTACACAAATGATCTTCTTTTATAAACAAGTAAACATGTTTATTTCTTTTTATTTCCTTTTATTTACAAGAGATTAAGGCAAGAGAAAGTAATTCTAATGAAAATATGCCTTATTACAACATTAAGCTCAAAAGAAATTAATAAAATGCAAGAAATTAAGCCACTAATTTTTCTTCTTTGTCTTCAGCCTCTTTCTTTCTCTTCTTCTTTTCCTTTTTATCTCTCTCTTTTCTCTTTACTTATCTCTTAATCTTCTTCTTAGTCTTTCTCGAGCTCTTCTCTTATACACTTCTTCTCTATCTTTTTTTTCTTTCTTACTCTGCCAGTTATTTCTCTTTAGCCCTTGTGCCTGTTCAACCTTTCTTTTCTTCTTTACGAGCTCTCTCCTTCTTCTCCTTTTCTTCCTTTCCTTTTCTTCTTCTCCTTCTCTTATGAACCTTTGCAATCCTTCTGAACTGAACTAGTCTAACCCTTTGAACCAAAAATTAGGTTTTTGATTGGCGGCTTGGACCCCTCTCAGGGTGGGACCAGACCCTACTAGGTCCAAGCCTATTTTTTATTTAGTTTCGATTTATTTCCGATTTGCATAGTCTCGAGCCCATCCGGCTCACGGCCTCCCAGGCCCCATGCACACGCCCTCACGGGCCCACACTCGCACGCCTACAGGCACACACACACCCGGGCACGTGCCCCGCATGCGCCCACACACACACCCATATGCTCAGATTTCTTTCATGCACAGTGCGTTGTTGACTGAAGGACCTATAACACAAATTAGTTTTATACCCAGGCAGCCGCTCCAGTTCCACTGATGTGGGACTATGTTTCCCCCTCCCAGTTCAGACTTCACATGATGATTCCAGCCAGCTCAGAGCTCCGTTCCAAGCAAATGAAGGCTTGCTGGAAAGCCCTTAGGTTTTTCTACACGATTAGAGTATCAATTTGATACTCAGGGAAGGTTTACCTCTTCGATTTGAAGGGCGAAGGATCTGGGTTGTTACGGCCATATTTGCTGCAAAAATGAAGTTTTGGCTCTAAGATCCTGCAGAAGGTCTTTTGACCTCCAGGTGAGGTGTTGAATAGGTTCAGAAGGTGATTTCGCAGCTGTTGGTGAAGGAAACGAGCTCTAAGAAGCTTCAGGGAAGGTGCAGAAGCTAAAAAGCTTCACCAGGAAGTTTCAGAACTGCAATTTAAGTTCTAAAAGGTCCAACAGATGGCTAAAGACCTATTTAATCAATTCAAACAACCTTGAGAGGTTGTTAAGAATCTATCTGGGTAGATTTTCCATTTGAATCTCATCACAAACTCACTGTCGTCAGTTTGGGTTAAAAAACAACCCAAACTGAACAGAATTCAATTTCCTCTATAAAGTTGATGAGAGCTCATCCACATTGATTTAAAATCATTTATAAACATCATAGGAACAGATTGAACTCCTCAATTTGTCTGATTGAATCCTAATCACATGAATCAGACTTAAGGTTAACCATAAAGCCTCGAACTTTGACTTTCTGAATTTAACCATTTCAAAGGAAATTAAAGCCTTAGATAACTTCTCTTTATCCTCAGGTACAGATTCAGACCCTTAGAAGGATGATTCAGTTAAGATTCCTAAGGTTCTAGGCCTATCGCCTGAGCTTCTAAAGGAGTTTGTTCGACATAACAAACCAAAGTCATTTACAGTGACTGACTTATGGAAATAGACTCAGGGCAAGTTACTGATGCTTTTAGACCTTTTAAATAAGGCTAAACCCTAACTAACAATTGTCTCCAACTCCGTCGGAGTTGGAGAAGATAAAGATCTAACAAAAACTCCAGACATTAAAACCCCAAATAAACTTCTTCAGCATGATCAGTGAACTTCAAATCGATGATCTGGAGCTTCACATCCGAGTTCTATAGGCTGAAGAGCTCGTTTGACTTGCTGGAGCTTCCTGGAGCTCCGGTGAGTCCAAAAAAAGGCTAAAATGTACAGATGATGTGAAATCATGCCATTGATTTCTATCAATCTAAGTTTAAGCAAATTAACCAGATATTCATCATTAATCAAACTTAGAGTAGTAAAACTTTAATCTTCCAGCCTACAGCACGAAGGACAAACTTCTAGACCTAGAATTTTGTCAATCCTTCTCCTTTTGGTCTCAACTGCAAATCCTTAAAACCCGATTTCTTAGGCTTCATTGCCCAATACAAAGGTTCAGTAGTTATGATTTTAAAACATCCATGCTTGTGAAGAGAGTTGTACCTAAAGGCATCCAAATTTGCAAAAATCCAAATCTTAAGACATCAATTTCCAATCCAGATTATTCCAATTCAAGCCTTTGGCTTTGCCTTACTCAGGTTTGGTTGCTTTCTCCTCACCAGTTTTCTATCCCAAGGTCAACACTTTTTGTGTATATCTCCTCAATGGACCACTGGGTCTCTTATTCCTAATTTTTATCTCCATATTTTTTTTTCAACTTTTTCTATAGGTTAAAACACCCATATGTAGCGAGGTGTTCTTTTATTTGATGGAAGGAAGGGTAGCATCTATTTATACCGAGATGCTTTATTTTTAATGGAAAAATTGCATAAGTACCCATTTGTAGTAAGGTACTTAACTGCAGAGTGTTTTATTTTATTATTATTTTTATTTTTCTCCCCATTCTCATTTTTCTTACTAACTTTATGCTCCAAATCCTTTTTCTAGGTGAGTGGCACATCCTTCACCCTTTCAAGAACCGCCCCACGGAAATCCTTGGACTAAAGAGGATTTAGAATCGATCTCTTAACCTTTATGTTTTTGTGGTCTCAGATGCCATCAAGACAATTCTATGTGTGTGATTTTAGATGCTTAGGTTACTTAACTCTCAAACCAGAGCTTGGACAACAAAGCCATTCACTCTCAGGTTCTTTAGACTTTTAGTTTCCTCTTATAGGATTTGTCAAGACAAAAACTCACTAAATTTAGCCAAATGTCCTTTACTTGATTAAGCTAACTATAGCTTGATAGACTTGAAGACTAAGATTCTACTAACTCTCTACTTAATTAATTCTGAATATTTGACCTTTTTACTTAACTTTATGATAGAATCAAATTTTCAAAAAGCAAAAGGATTACTTAATCTAATTGATTAAAAAGTTACAATTTAATTCCAAAACTTAAGTTTTAAACTTAATACACCTTAGTTTCTTAATTTTAGGGTAAGAATAGAAAAAATAAAGCTTTAAGGTTTAAAGATTCTAATTCAAATAAAATCTTATTTTAAGATTTTGAGAATAAAAGTATGTTTTTACAAAATGTTATAAGTAAAAATCTAAATAAGAGTTTGATGCTCTTATATATATAGACACTGTATATTCTTTATTTTTTTTGGTTTTTGACCTAAAAGAAAGATTAAGCTCTTAATTATTAATATAAATATATTTTTTTTCTTCTTCTTCTTTTCTTTATTCTAGATGTAAACACCCCTTTTATTATTTTTATAATTTTCTCAATTTCCAAATTTTTATATTCATATAATTTTCTTTTTATGTTTTATAAAATTTTCCAATTTTTGTGAATTTTTTAAAAAATTTTCAAATTTTAAGGATATTTTTGATTTTGAAATTTTTAGAATTTTTGGTATTTCCATTTTTTTAAAAATTTTGTGGGTATTTAATTTTTATGTATTTTTTTTATTTTCTCTACAAATACACTTGAAGTGAAAATTTCACTTCACACCCCCCAAGTTAAGATTTTACAATGTTCTCTTTGTAAGAAGGGTGAAAAGATATTACACTTCATTTAGTGTAGGGTGATGGAAGGAGTCGGATAGAGGAGATCAAAGATCTCTGTACAGACAATTTCAATTCTGACCAAAGGTTAGAGTGGACAGTCGGACTAATTGAAGGCAATTAGTGTAAGATGAAGTGAAAAATCAGAAAAGTGTATGGGAAGAGAAAGGTGTAGAAAGCAGGAAACAACTATGTACAAAATATGGATGGAAGTTAGCAAACCCTAATGGAGCGTGTAACAGTCTCCAACAAGACCAAAAGGATGTGATTCCAAGAAAGGTTTTAAATGTTGACCATTAACTTTGAGGGGTTGATTCTTGTTGGGTTTGGTAATTTCGATAGCTCCGTTGTCGAAGACTTTAACAATAATAAATGGCCCTTGCCATTTAGACCTAAGTTTTCTCAGGGAAGAGCTTCAAACGGGCATCAAAAAGCAACCTTTTGACTAGGTGTAAAAGATTTGTGGGAAATATATCTATCATGGAAGGCTTTAAGCTTTTCCTTATACAGCTTTGAACTTTCATAGGAATCATGACACAATTCCTCAAGTTCACTAAGCTGCAACCTACGATGATCACTAGCCTTTGCGAGGTCTAAATTACAGGCTTTAATTGCCCAATAGGCCTTGTGTTCAATTTCTACGGGAAGATGACAGGGTTTCCCGTAAACAAGTCTGTATGGTGACATGCCTATTGGTGTTTTGTGGGTAGTCCTATAAGCCCACAAAGCCTCATCTAAATGGGAAGACCAATCCTTCCTATCGGGTTGGATTGTCATTTGAAGGATCTTTTGATCTCCCGATTAGAGACCTTAGTTTTCCCATTAGTCTGGGGATGATAAGGTGTAGAAATACGATGTGTAACCCCATATTTTCTAAGTAGATTTCTAAACTGGGCATTAATAAAATGGGAACCGCCGTTGGAAATGATGGCACGAGGTACCCCAAAACAAGCGATGATATGACTCTGTATAAAAGAAATGACAACTTAATGATCGTTTGTGCGTGTGGGTATGGCTTCAATCCAACGAGAAACGTAATCAACAGCAAGTAAAATGTATTCGAAGCCAAAAGAGGATGGAAACAGACCCATAAAATCTATGCCCCAAGTATCAAAGATTTCACATACAACAATCGGGTTCAGAGGCATCATGTCTTTTCGTGACATGCCACCAAGAGTTTGGCAGCGGCTACATGCCTTACAATATGTCTGTGAATTTGCAAATAAAGTGGGCCAATAAAACTCGTATTGCAGAATTTTTGCAGCGGTCTTTCGACCAGAAAAATGACCACAAGCCTGGTCATGACAAAAAGAGAGGATAGAATCAATCTCAGAAGAAGTGACACAACGCCTAATGATTTGATCATTACAGAGTCGGAAAAGATATGGATCTTCCCAGAAATAGTATTTGGCTTCTTCTTTGAGTCATGATTTGCGATTCCCATCCCAGTGTGGCGGGAATTGATGTGTAACCAAATAATTAACAATATCTGCGTACCAAGGAAGATCTGAGGATATAGTCAAAAGATGTTCATCAGGAAAGTGTTTAGTAATTGGAGGAGATGATTCAATAGTATCAGAAGGAAGGCGGGAAAGGTGATCGGCAACAACATTCTGTCATCCCGCCTTGTCATGAATTTATTGGTCAAATTCTTGCAAAAGCAAGAGCAATCTGATCAGCCTAGGTTTTATGTCCTTTTTGGATAGAAGGTGCCAGGTAGCTGAGTGATTAGAGTACACAATGATTCGAGATTCGAGAATATAAGATCTGAACTTTTCTAATCCAAATACTATTGCTAGTAATCCCTTTTCTGTAACTGTGTAATTCCTTTGTGTCTCATTCAAAGTTTTACTAGTATAGTAAATTACTACTGGATTCTTCTCAATTTTCTGTCCCAAAACAACTCCTATTGCATAATCTGATGCATCACACATGATCTCAAATGTTAAATCCCAATTAGGTGGTTGCAAGATCGGAGCTTGTGTAACTCTGTCTCTCAATGTTTCAAATGCCGAAATACATTCCTCACTCATTTCAAAAGTAGTATCCTTTGTGAGGAGGTTTGTGAGTGGTTGGGCATTTTTTGAAAAATCAAGTATAAATCTTCTATAAAATCCCACATGCCTGAGAAATGATCTAATGCCTTTGATTGAGTCAGGAATTGGAAGATTTGCAATTTGATTGATCTTAGCTTGATCTACTTGGATACCTCACTCAAACACAAGTTGGACAAGTACAATGCCCTCTGGAATCATAAAATGGCTCTTCTCCCAACTAAGGATAAGGTTCACTTCTATACATCTCTTAAGAATCTTCGACAAATTATCCAGACAAATATCAAATGTTTCCCCGAAGACTGAAAAATCATCCATAAAAACCTCCATATATTCACCCGCCATTTCGGAAAAAATGGCTAACATGCAACACTGAAAAGTCGTAGGTGCGTTGCAAAGCCCAACTAGCATTATTCGAAAAGCAAAAGTTCTGAAGGGGCAAGTGAAAGTCATTTTCTCTTGATCTTCGGGATATATTGCTACTTGATTATATCCAGAGTAACCATCTAAAAAGCAGAAGAACCTATTACCAACTAATCTCTCAAGGATTTGATCAATGAATGGCAAAGGAAAATGGTCCTTCTTTGTAACTATATTAAGCTTACGATAATCAATGCAACCCCACCACGAATTCGCAATTTGTGTGGGAATGGTTTCTCTAGATTCAGTCTTAATTATGGTGACTCCTACCTTTTTAGGTACCACTTGAATTGGACTCACCCAAGGGCTATCATATATGGGATAAATAATATTAGCATCTAGCCACTTGATTATTTCTTTCTTTATGATCTCCTTTAAATTCAGATTTAGACGTCTTTGAGCTTCTCTTGAAGGTCGTTCCCCATCTTCAATATAGATGCGATGAGTACAAAAATTGGGACTAATCCCGGTGAGATCATGTAGAGTCCACCCAATTGCCCTCTTGTGATCTCGAAGAACCTTGATCAATTTGGATTCTTATGATTCAGAAAGATGAGAGTTGATAATTACAGGATATGTTTGATCAGATTCGAGATAGACATATTTAAGATTATCAGGCAATGGTTTCAATTCTCGTATAGGAGTAGAATCAACAATAGGATTTGGGGCGGAATTTTCGATTGCAAAAAGTGAGTTAGATGAGTCATAAGATTCAGATTCAGGATTGAGTAAAGATTCTAATAATAGGGTTTCGTTGTTTTGAGGGTATGAGATATCAAAAGGTGTTCTCTCTAGTTCTAAGGAACTAATGTCATCCTAAAAAACTGCAGTAGATTTGATTTCCTCAATCCAATTGCAATCCAATCCTCTAGAAGCTCTAAATATATCTAACTTAATTGTCTTCTCCCCAAATTTCAGTTCAATCTTTCCAGATTCACAATCAATGTTGGCCTTTGCAGTGGCCAAAAAGGGTCTCCCTAAGATAATTGGAGTATCTCTAATGTGTTTAGGTACTTCCATATCAAGGACAATAAAATCTACTAGGAAATAAAAATCCCAAACTCTTATAATTACATCCTCCAACATTCCTTTAGGTGACTTAATAAATCTATCAGCTAATTGTAAAGTCACATTGGTAGACTTAAGGTTTTCTATGTTGAAATGTTTTACCAAAGATAAAGGAATGAGGTTAATAGATGCTCCTAAATCTAGGAGGACTCTATCAAAACACTGATCCCCAATTATACAGGAAATAAATGGAGATCCTGGGTCTTTCTTTTTCAAAGGAAGCGTACTTGAAATTATAGAGCTCACATGCTCTGAAAGTACCACAGTTCTTCCTTGCTTCGGCTTACGCTTAGGAGTACACACCTCCTTAAGAAATCTCACGTAAGTCAGAATGTGTTTGATAGCATCTAGGAGTGAGATATTAATGTGTACCTATTAAAAAATTTTAATTAAATCTTCATCTAATGTAACAGGTTGTTTTTGTTTCTTAGTCTTCTTCAAAGCTTCAGGAAATGGGACGTGGATTTCCTATTCTACTGAGGTATTTCCCAGATCTTGCAAATTAGTGGGAATTGCGGGATCGGGTTCTGCACCTCTTACAGGTGTAGAAATAGGGGTCCTTCTAGATGTACTAGGGTCTTGGGATAGGTTCCTTGGATAAACTGGATCCCTAGTGGAAGTTCCACGGTGGGTTGTAACAGAGTTAATACCCGAATGTGAAGAGGAAGCTGATGAAGAAGAAGATGCTTGTTGATTTTGGAAAGATGAATTAGAAATCAAAGGTTGATTTGAAAATGATTGCTGTTGATTAAGATACTCAAAATCATGATTAGCAGAGGGTGGATTTGGATTTTGATTCAGGGGTAATTGATTAAGGAAATGGACATGTCCTTGATTCGGATTTTGCACTCCTGAGTGTTGTCTCTGCTGGATATTCTTAGGGCTTAGAATTGGCTGGGATGGAAGGGCCCCTAGCTGACGAGATTTAGCTAACTGCGTGATTTGGCCCCTAAGATTAGCCAATTCTACTGAACATTGCCGTTTGACTTCAACAAGAGCCTCAGCATTCTATCGCTGGCTCTCAGTCACAGCTTGCAAAATCTGGTCAAGCTGTGAGTCTCTATTTGGCCCCATGGGGTTTTGCGAACCTGCGTAAAATGGCCTTGCATTATGCTGCTGAAATGGCAATGTAGGTGGGTTTTGCCTGGTCTGAGTCGGATATGATGGTCTTTGTGAATGGTCAGACCAAGGGAAATTAGGGTGATTACGCTATCCAGGATTATAGGAGTTAGAATATGGGTTTGATCTTGGTGCATATCCTTGAATGGAGTTCAAATCTAAAGGATAGGGAATGTTTTCCACAAAAACAGATGATGGGGAAAAAGGTGGGAAAGATTGTGGGACACAGGTCCCTCCTTGGGTTGGTGCAGGAGTAGATAGAAAACCCAAGGAAGATGGATCTCTAGAATCCAGATTATTCACAAATTCCCTCCCCGTGGGAATTTGCAAAATAGGTGAATGCGCAGGATTTTGCGTAGCAAGTAGAGGTGTAAGAGTTTTCATTGTATTTCGGACCTCATCAAGATGCTTTGCTATGATGTTGACTTTGTCCAGTTTTTCTGCAATAATCTCTAAATCCTTTGAACTGGATGGATTACCGATCTCATGAATGCCCTTATGTGGATTTTGGTGTGTTGTATTCGTGCCCTGCGTAAATTGTGACATGGATGCATTGTTGATGGAGTTTTCTGCCATCCCTTCAAATAATTCTGAAGCAGATTCTACGTCGCGATTTAGAAAATTCCCTCCACAAGAGGCATTGACTAGATTGCGAATACCTTTTTGCAATCCATAATAGAAGATATGCATTAGTTGCCAATGAGGGATGTCATGATGTGGGCATTTCCTTTGTAATTCATGAAAGCGTTCCAATGCTTCATGAATTGGTTCTCCTTGATTTGATTGAAAGTTGTGATTTCTCGCTTTAAAGCATTCGTACGACCAATAAGAAAGAATTTCTTCAAGAATGTAGATTCGAGTTTAGCCCAAGTTGAGATCGGTCTTGTAATAGTTCTATACCAATAGGAGGCTTTATCTTTAAGGCTAAAAGAGAACATCTTCATAAGTAGGATTTTCTTATTTTGATTTCGAGGTCCAAGAGTTTGAGATAGATTTTTAAGATCTTCAATATGTTGGAATGGATCCTCAGATGCAAATCCGTAAGAATGTGGGATTAGACCTATAATGTTTGGCTTTAATTCTGGGTCATTTTACCCAATGGGAATCCTAACATTAGGCTCTACTTGTGCATTAGATGGATTATAGTGGTCTCGAAGTAGAGGCCTAGGACGAGGAATCGACAAATCAGGAAGGTCAAAACCCCCCCTTAGGTTGAGGTGGAGGACGGGCTTGAAGATTTTGTAAATTATTTAAAGCTGCTGTCAAAAGATTAATTCGGCGATTTTGTTCAAGCATTCTAAGGTTCTGGTTCAAGAGCGCCTCATGAATGTCAAAAGGCGGCATCTCCCCCTGACAAGAAGAAGAAGGGATCACGGGATTCTGATTTTGCAATTGATCCATAGAAACAGATGAATTAGACGGGAATTTAATTGGTTGCTTAACTACAATCGACTTAGGAGCACCTATCAACGGAGTTACAAGAGGCAGATTCAAGGATCACCTCTCGTGCATAAAACGAAAAGAATGTGCAAAGGCACACTCACACCATCAAAAAATCAGCGGCAACAAAACCCACAAAACAATGCGAAAAAAGTGGGTTTTTCTGTTCTTTCTAAGGAAAGAAGAGAGTCCTAGAATATGCAAAATACTTTGGACATAAACAAGTATAGTATCAATATCAAAATACGCGTCCTAAACCTATGTCTACGCAAGTGCGTATCCTTAAAGCTCAAAGGCCTAAGGTCTAGGATCGAGACTGCTCACTACTGGCTCCTCGGGGCTCTAGTAGTGAGACAGACTTGTTGATCTTCGACCAAAGTCCTAAGAGGTGCAAAGAGGAGAGATAGAAAATTTAAACTCGTGTGACTCTTGTGATCGCGCTGTGTACACGATAGCATGCAACAGACGATAGCAATAAAACCCGCATGCATTCTGCAAACAGATTAAAGTCACAATTTTTATTATCCTCTTTTTTTTACTTAATCTTTTCAAAAATATGATAGAAAGAAGTAAAGTAACTGCTTTTTAAGTATTTTCAAAGAATATGTGGTCTTGATATTAACTCCAGGACATGGATCTACGCGGTTTTTCGCATGTTTTCCCGCTGATGCGAGAAAAATAATAGAAATTTTTCCCGAGTCAGATCGTAAAGCTACTAGCAGGTAAATGCACTCCTAAGAGTGTATGCCTATAACATGCTGTTGCTAGTCAGGAAGTATGTATTTTTGTATTTTTTTTTAATTTTTTTACTAATTAAATGCAACAATATAACTAAACTAGAGACGAAGAAAAGAATACTTACAATGGTATGTATAGTGAAAAACAAAATAGAAAAAGAAAACCCACCTTCTTTCCTGAGAATACCCGCAGAGGTAAACCTGAAAAGAAGACAGAAAACAAAACAAAAACAAAACTAATTAGTACAAAACAACTAAAAATAGTAATAATGGCGAATATAATTACAGTTACCTCCCTGGCAACGGCACTATTAAAATGGTGGCTATCTTTCTCAACACAGTTACTTAAGTTAATTGTGCTTAATTATGTGCAGAAGAAAGTAACTTAGGTCAACTTGAATTTATGTCGATTAAGTAGTATAGGGTCAAGTTAACCTAACATTTTAGATTTTATTTATTTTAACTGGTTGAGTCCAGGTCGTTCGTTGAGAGGCATAACTTAATTAGAATTCACCATTAAATCTAAACTACTTATGGAAAGTATAATTAAATTTACTTTAAGAACATGAATTTTGCTTAATGATTTCTAATTAGAAGAATATGCAAAATTCCATAAGGAAACACATTTACACAAATGATCTTCTTTTACAAACAAGTAAACATATTTATTTCTTTTTATTTCCTTTTATTTACAAGAGATTAAGGCAAGAGAAAGTAATTCTAATGAAAATATGCCTTATTACAACATTAAGCTCAAAAGAAATTAATAAAATGCAAGAAATTAAGCCACTAATTTTTCTTCTTTGTCTTCAGCCTCTTTCTTTCTCTTCTTCTTTTCCTTTTTATCACTCTCTTTTCTCTTTACTTATCTCTTAATCTTCTTCTTAGTCTTTCTCGAGCTCTTCTCTTATACACTTCTTCTCTATCTTTTTTTTCTTTCTTACTCTGCCAGTTATTTCTCTTTAGCCCTTGTGCCTGTTCAACCTTTCTTTTCTTCTTTACGAGCTCTCTCCTTCTTCTCCTTTTCTTCCTTTCCTTTTCTTCTTCTCCTTCTCTTATGAACCTTTGCAATCCTTCTGAACTGAACTAGTCTAACCCTTTGAACCAAAAATTAGGTTTTTGATTGGCGGCTTGGACCCCTCTCAGGGTGGGACCAGACTCTACTAGGTCCAAGCCTATTTTTTATTTAGTTTCGATTTATTTCCGATTTGCATAGTCTCGAGCCCATTCGGCTCACGGCCTCCCAGGCCCCATGCACACGCCCTCACGGGCCCACACTCGCACGCCTACAGGCACACACACACCCGGGCACGTGCCCCGCATGCGCCCACACACACACCCATATGCTCAAATTTCTTTCATGCACAGTGCGTTGTTGACTGAAGGACCTATAACACAAATTAGTTTTATACCCAGGCAGCCGCTCCAGTTCCACCGATGTGGGACTATGTTTCCCCCTCCCAGTTCAGACTTCACATGATGATTCCAGCCAGCTCAGAGCTCCGTTCCAAGCAAATGAAGGCTTGCTGGAAAGCCCTTAGGTTTTTCTACACGATTAGAGTATCAATTTGATACTCAGGGAAGGTTTACCTCTTCGATTTGAAGGGCGAAGGATCTGGGTTGTTACGGCCATATTTGTTGCAAAAATGAAGTTTTGGCTCTAAGATCCTGCAGAAGGTCTTTTGACCTCTAGGTGAGGTGTTGAATAGGTTCAGAAGGTGATTTCGCAGCTGTTGGTGAAGGAAACGAGCTCTAAGAAGCTTCAGGGAAGGTGCAGAAGCTAAAAAGCTTCACCAGGAAGTTTGAGAACTGCAATTTAAGTTCTGAAAGGTCCAACAGACGGCTAAAGACCTATTTAATCAATTCAAACAACCTTGAGAGGTTGTTAAGAATTTGTCTGGGCAGATTTTCCATTTGAATCTCATCACAAACTCACTGTCGTCAGTTTGGGTTAAAAAACAACCCAAACTGAACAGAATTCAATTTCCTCTATAAAGTTGATGAGAGCTCATCCACATTGATTTAAAATCTTTTATAAACATCACAGGAATAGATTGAACTCCTCAATTTGTCTGATTGAATCCTAATCACATGAATCAGACTCAAGGTTGACCATAAAGCCTCGAACTTTGACTTTCTGAATTTAACCATTTCAAAGGAAATTAAAGCCTTAACAGAGGAAGAAATCAGAGGGTTGAAGGAAGAAGTCCGTCGGGCGTTTGTGAAGTGAAGTAGAGGAGCTTCTAGTTAGCATTGCGTCAGGAGACTTGGCTGACTTCGGCGGAGATCTAGAGCAATCAAAGATGGATGGAGGAAGACGGATGAAGCGGAGGAAGGTCACCGGAGTTTAGAAAGAATACACTATCAGTTAGCTCAGTGAAGAAGAGGAAAGGGAGCTAACTTGGTGAAAATCGAGGGTATGGAGGGGTATTTATAGGTGGCGGCGGCTGAGACGGAGGTTGAATCTGGACGGAGAAGAGGCTAGGAGTGGAGTAACCACCGGCGTCTTCTCCGACGTCGGTGAGGTTATCTCCAACACTAAAATGGAATTACAACTTCATCCAGACTGGTGGATGAAAAGTCGGAGAGGTTATCTCCAACACTAAAATGGAATTACAACTTCATCCAGACTGGTGGATGAAAAGGAGATGGTGAGCATAAGCTCCAGGAGCTTGAAGAGGAAGGAATGGCGTCAGATATGCGGTGATCAGACGGTGGAAGCACCTCCTACCGTCAACTGTCCAGAAGGCTAAAGAAGGAAAGAAGAAGTTTCAGGGATTTATTTGTAACGAAAGCTTAGGACCTAAATGAAGAATAAGGACTCAATTGAAATAAAACATAAGGACTAAAATGTAAATTAAGGTTTTCAAGATTTATTTTAATTTAAATGTTTTTCAATTTTTTATATATGATTATAAATAAGACAATTATTATATTTAGACCTTGAATTTACATTTTTGACCTTTTTAGATTAATTTATTTAATTAAGTAATGTTACTTAAGTTATTTCATACTTAGGTATAGATTGTACTTAAGCTAGTTAATCACATTAATTAGATAAGTTACTAATAATGTTTTGAGTCCGATTATTAATTAAATTATTAATAATACTAATTGGATGATAATATAGCATTTTAAACTTATTTTAAGGTCCTTTAATATTTATCCCTTATTTAATAATTAACCCATATATTTACATATTTCTAGCTAATTAACTAGGAAGACTAGTTAATTAGGGGTAATTAGAGACCATGATGAGCTTCTCATCAATAAGCAAGACCATATTCTTGTTTAAAGACATAAAAAGTGGTCATTTGTTACTTCTTTCCATCATTTACAAAAGATAAACTAAAAAGAGGATTCATTAAACTCGTGGCATATATCTGTTTGCATAATTGCATGTGGGTTTTTATTGCTATCGTCTGTTGTATGCTATCGTGCATACAGCATGATCACTAGAGTTACACGAGTCTTTTTCTTCTACCTCTCCTCTTTGCACCTCTCAGGGCTTTGGTCTAAGATCAATAAGTCTGTCTCACTACTAAAGCCTCGGGGAGCCAGTAGTGAGCGGTCTCAATCCTTGACCTTAGACCTTCGAGTTTGTAGGATATGCACATTCGTAGACACGCGTAGGATGCGTATTTGTATTGATATACTACCTACTTGCGACTTCGCATATTTTACGCGTATTTTAGGTCTTCTTTTCCTTTGAAAAGAAGAAAACCTGCTTTCATGCTCTATTCAGGTTTTGCTTGCTGCTATTTCATAGTGGTGTAAGTGTGCCTTTGCACATTTTTTTCTGTTTATGAATAGGAGGTGATTGTTGAAATTGCCTCTCATCTCTCCTTTGACAAGTTTACCTAGGCTTGTTGCACTTAAGCAACCAAATTTCTCATCTCCTTTCTCTGCATTTTCTATGTTTGATTCTATGGATCAACTGCAGAACCAGAATCCCGAGATCCCTGCTTCTTCTTCTGGCCAGGGGGGATGCCACCTTTTGCTATCCACGAGGCACTCTTAAGTTAGAATCTGCAAATGCTCGAGCAGAACTGTCAAATCAATGTGTTGACAGCTGCTTTTTAGAACCTTTAGGCTCATCGACCTAAGGCAGGTCCTGATCCTTGATGCAAGAAATACGTGGTTTGTTAAATGATGTAATTAGTGTCGTTGCAACATGTAAATCCGCAATCAAACTTTTACATTTATAATACTTAGATAGTGGAGTATCTAGGGTCATCCAAGGAGGCCAATTTGTTAGCCACAAAGAATGGGTTCTCTCTCTCACCTCTCAAATCAACACATATCTTTTTGTATTTTTGATTTTGTTGCTTTTAGGGTTTTCAGAGACAATCGGGTTTTGTGCGAAGATGAATTACACTACAACTAACTCTAAGTGACAATAATGAAGTCTTCTCCTCTAACCTCACCCTAGGCAAGTGTGCCTAGGGTAATTAGAAAAAAAGAGTGTGGTGTGCACTACACTAGAATAACAAGAGAAACACACTAAGATAAAGACATGAACTTGGAAGGCAATTTGCAACTTGTATTACTAGCAACTAGACGGAATGTACTGGAATGCTTGTTATATGGAAATAAAAACACACTAGCTAATACAAGAAACATATAAAGATAAAGAAGAGAAGGGATCCTCTGGCAGAGCTTTGGATAGCCTTGCTCTAAGTGCAGTTGCTCCCGCACTTAAAAAGGCTTCTCCTTGGCTTCTTCAAGTAGTCCTCTAAGCTTTCTCCTCCAAGGTGGGCGTCAACCACCTTGCTCCTCCTGAATGCTTGGCCATCTCCTCTTTGTGAAGAAGATCTCCTCCTTGGCATGGCTAAGGGAGAAGAGTGAGAGGAAGAAGGGACCAAGGGGGCAGGTAGGTTGCCCCCTTATCTTCTTCTCTCCTTCTTCCTTGGCATAGATGAAGGTGGTATGGGTGGAACCTAACTAATGGAAGAGATGATATTTTGGTGGTAGTTAAGAGGGTATTTATAGAAGTGGAGAGTGGTGGTTGGCGTGGAGATTAGGGGTAGGGCTAGGATGGGCTTTAGGAGGTGGTTAGGTGATCCTATGGTGGAGGGTTTTTGGCGCCAAGTGGAGGGGTGCATAGGTGGTGGTTATGTGGTGGAAGGGCACCTAAAGGTGATGCCAAAATGAAGAGAAGCCTCCATTTTGGTGCCAAGGAGGGTTCTAGAAGGGGAGTTATGTGTAGGGTAGGGATGGATTTGTGGGGTAGGTGTATGGCTAAGATGTTGGGGTTTTGGTGGGAAAAGTGGCGCCAGCTTTAAGGGTGGTTGTAGGTGGTTTTGGTGCCACTTTTGTGGTGTCTCTTGGTGGGGGTAGTGGGTTGAAGGGTGTTGAAGGAGTTGGTGCCAAAATGGGTTTAGGACTAGGAGCTTAGGTGGACTAGGTTTAGGGCTATTTGGTGGAGCTTGGCTAGGTAGGTTTTAGGGTTAGGTTGGGTTGCCAAAGGAGGTGGACTAGCTATACTAGCTAAGCTAGCTTAGCTAGTAGAGAGTAAGGTAGAGAGGTAGAGGGAGCTAGGGTTTTGGAGGTGATGAGCTGGAGGAAGCTGTCTTGAGCAGCACTGGAGCTGGTGGCTGTTGAAGAGAGCTGCAAGGAGCTACCTTAGCTAGCTTAGCTTGCTAGTTCTTTGCTAGCTGCTAAGCCAAGCTAAGATAAGCTGGCTTTTGCTGATGTGATCTAAGGTGATCTGGGTCTAGTCTTCCCGGAGATTACTGAGCTAGCTAGAATAACTAGCTTAGGTCAAGTAACTTAGCTCAATTAAGTTGAGCTAAGTAGAGCCTCCAGGAACTGGACTTAAGCTGGCCTGAGTTGGTTAAGGTCATCTTCAGCTGACCAGGTCTAGCTAGTAGCTAGACCTAGTGAACTCTTCTGAGTTGGAGGAGCTTGAATGGAGCTGGGATCAGCTGACTTGAGCTAGTTTGAGCTACCATTCAGCTGAGGTGAGCTGAATGGAGCTAAGGTGAACTAGCTAGAGCTACCATTCAGTTGAGATGAGCTGAATGGAACTAGGGATGAGTTGATCTAGTTAGAATGAGCTGGGATCTAGCTAGGATGAGCTGGATCTAGCTGGAATCCAACTGAAAGGAGCTTGTTCTTCATCTTTTTCCTTCTTGAGTACTAGGGTTTTAGGGATCTGACTATCTGTTTATCCCCAACACTCAAATAAACGTGTCAAAAATACAACAAAATATGCAATGCATGCCTAACCTAATTGATGCCTAAATGTAGCCCAAAAACTTGCTTGCAGAGTTAAAATCCTAAGAGCTAGGTTTGTTTTAGGGCATAAGAATGATGATAAATTGGTGTTTATCAATCCTCCTCCTCCTCCTCGTCCTTTACCTAGGCCTCTACTTCGTGATTACTATAACCCAGCCAATGCACAAGTAGAGCCTAATGTTAAGATTCCCATAGGGGAAAATGATCCAGAATTAAAGCCAAACATCATTAGTCTAATCCCACTTTTCCATGGATATTCATCCGAGGATCTATTCTAACATATCGAAGATCTTAAAAATCTATCCCAAACTCTTGGACCTCGAAATCAAAATCGGGAAATCCTATTAATGAAAATGTTCTCCTTTAGCTTAAAAGACAAAGCTGCTTGTTGATATCGCATGATCGCACAACTTATCAACTCTTGGACCAAACTTGAATTTGCATTCCTTAAGAAGTTCTTTCCTATAGGTCACACCAATGCCCTTAGGTGAGCTATCACTACTTTTACTCAAAACCAAGGAGAACCAATTCATGAAGTGTGGGAGCTCTTCCATGAATTGCAAAGGAAATGCCCACATCAGGACATCCATCGTTGGCAACTCATGCACATCCTTCATTATGGATTGCAAGAGAGCATTCGCAATCTGGTCGATGCCTCTTGTGGAGGGAATTTTCTGAATCGTGACGAAGAATCCACCTCAGAATTGTTTGAAGGGGTGGCGGAAAACTCGATCAATAACGCATCAATGTCACAATTCACGTGAGGAAACACACCAAAATCTGCATTAAAACTCGCATCATAAGGGCATTCATGAGATCGAAAACCCGTCCAGTTCAAGGGATTTAGAGATTATAGCTAAGAAACTGGACAAGGTTGACATCGTAGTGAAGCATCTCGACGAGGTCCGCAACACGATGAAGAATCTTACATCTCTACTCGCTACGTAAAATCCCACTCGTTTCCTTATTTCTTAAATTCCTGTAGGGAGGGAATTTGTGAATAATCTGGATTCGAGAGATCCTTCTTCCTTAGGTTTTCTCCCTACTCATTCACCAACCCAAAGAGGGACCTTTGTCCTATCATTCCTACCTCTTTCCCCACTTCCTTCTTTTACAGAAATCACGCCTTATCCTTATGATTTACTTGTCATTCAGGGATACAACACAAGATCAAACCCATATTCTAACACCTACAATCCTGGATGGCGAAGCCACCCTAACTTCTCTTGGTCTGGTCATCCCCAAAGACCACAATATCTGAATCAGACTCATCAAAACTTGCCTACGTTGCCATTTCAGCAAGAACACGTGAGGCCCATTCTTGCAAGTACGCAGAACTACTCAGGGCCGAATAGAGACTCACAGGTCGATCAGATTTTGCGAGCTATGACTGAGAGCCAACGACAAAATGCTGAGGCTCTTGCTGAGGTCCAACGGCAATGTTCGACAGAATTAGCTGGTCGTAGAGGTCAAATCATGAAATTAGCTGAATCTCGTCAGCTAGGGACCCTTCCATCCCAGCCAGTTCCAAACCCTAGGAACATCCAAAATCCTAGGTTTAACCCAGAAGGTCAACATCTAACTCAGGGACAAGAACATTTTGTGAATCAAGTTCCCCTGAATCAGAATCAAAACCTATCCTCAACACCTCCCGATTACGAGTATTCAAATCAACAACAACCATTTCCAAATAAAATGAATAAATCTTTGTTGCCAAATCCATCTTTCTAGAATCAAGCTTCCACATTTTCTCCTGCTTCTTCGCATGCAGGTATTAACTTTGTTACAACCCACCGTGGGGCTTCCACTAGGGACCCTGTTGATCCACGTTTACAATCCTAAGACCCTAGTACATCTATAATAGCTCTTGTTTCTACACTTGTGAGAGGTGATTCACCTGATCCTGCTATTCCCACTGATTCCTATGATTAGGGTAACCCCTCAGTAGAACAGGATATCCAAGTCTAATTCCCAGAAGCATTGAAGAAATCTAGGAAACAAAAGAAATCTGTTACAATTGATGAGGATTTAATTAAGGTTTTTGAGCAAGTTCACATTAATATCCCACTGTTATCTGCTATCAAGCACATTTTGACTTATGCGAGATTTCTCAAGGAATTATGTACTCCTAAGTGTAAGTCGAAGAAGGGAAGCACTGTGGCACTCTTTGAGCATGTGAGCTCAATTATTTCGAGTACGCTTCCTTTGAAAAAGAAAGATCCAGGATCTCCACTTATTTCCTATGTAATTGGGGATTGGTGCATTGATAGAACCCTTGGTAGAACATTTATTCCATCCTCCTTGGTAGAACATTTTGAAATAGAAAATCTTAAGCCTACCAATGTGACTTGACAATTAGCGGATAGATCTATTAAGTCACCAAAGGAAATTTTGGAGGATATCATAATTAAAGTTCGGGACTTCTACTTTCTAGTGGATTTTATTGTACTTGATATGGAAGTACCTAAATGCATCAGAGATAGCCCAATTATCTTAGGGAGACCATTTTTTGCCACTACAAAGGCCAATATAGATTGTGAAACAGGAAAGATGGAATTAAAGTTTGGGGAGAAGACACTTAAACTAGATATATTTAGAGCTTCTCAAGGATTGGATTGCAAGTGGATTGAGGAGATGAAATCTATTTCTGTTCTTAAGGATGAGACTAGTTCCTTAGAACAAGAAGAACCTTCTTTTGATATTATATACCCTTAGGATGAAAACCCACTATGAGAATCTCTACTCGATCTAGAGGTTGAATCACTTGACTAATCTTTATCCCTATTTGCAGTAGAAAGTCCCACCCCAGACTCTGTTGTTGATCCTACTCCAAAGGTTGAACTCAAACCATTGCCTAATACACTTAAATATGTTTATCTCTAATCCGATTAAACTTTTCCTGCGATCATTAATTCACATCTTTCTAAATATCAAGAATCAAAATTGATTGTTGTTTTGCGAGATCATAAGAAGGAAATTGGGTGGACTCTACACGATCTCACTGGGATTAGCCCCAATTATTGTACTCATCGCATCTATATTGAAGATGGGGCACGACCTTCCCGTGAAGCACAGCGATGACTAAATTCGAATCTTAAGGAGGTTGTAAAGAAAGAGATAATTAAGTGGTTAGATGCTGACATTATATATCCTATATCTGATAAACCTTGGGTGAGTCCAATTCAAGTGGTGCCTAAAAAGGCATGTGATGAGAGCCTCATCATGAGCCATAACTAGCACATTTTGACCTAATAAAGAGAATAAAAGCTCCTACATAACTTAGAAGAGGGCCTAATTGAAGGAATAAGTGTTCTGAGAAGAAAACATGAAATAAAGGTTAAAACTGTAATTTTACCATTACATTACATAAACAGGATTTCTCAGAGGCAAAACATAGGTCAAATTGTCTGAATAAGATAAAAAGTGGGTTGATTTAATCAGAAATGGGTTCATGTGCAAACCAGGAATAAAATGATATCTTGTAACCCTAAAATAGACCCGCTTAATTCAACAAGGTTCCGGTCAGGATAAAAATCAAGTAAACCCTCTAAAAATCATGGAAAAATATCCCCTAGGATTTAGAACATTCAATTTGGCCTTTGGAACCTAGTTTGACCTAGATTAGGGGTCCTAGCTCATCAATTGACTTAATTTAGGTTTTTACGTAAAATATCCAGTCAAATGTGGTCAAACCTGAAATCCAACTTCACCATTGGATTCCTTAGGTCCAAATTAGGTTTGTACCAAAATTTGGACCTAAGGAAATGTCATCTTGACCTACTTTGCAAATGAGTACACCCAATTATATTTTTGTCCCTATCTTTTGAAAGCCATTGCATAAACCCCTTAACTTCCTCGCCACTCTTACAAGCAGGTGCCTCAGCCATTATTGGGGAGAGATCCTACTCCGGCGAGGAATAGAGAGGGAATACTCTCTGATTCCTTAGAGATCTCATCCTAGATTTGGAAGGGAGATTCTCTGAGGAATTCCCTTCCATCTGAACTCAATCGTGATCCCTGATTTGCACCCAATCTCTCGTGCGAACACATGAGAGATTTGGGTACTTAACTATTTCCATCTCCGGCGAGGATTCCCGTGCTTGGAAGCTTGGCTTCCAAGCACAGGAGTCCTTGCCTGTGCCTATAAATTAACCCCCAACTCCGACCGCACCTCCTTAGCTCACTTGGCTGGAATTCCACCTCGATTTCCTCTTCTTCTCCTCCAGCCAAGGGGTCCAGCGAGGTCCAACGAGCCCCCCTCCTCTTCCTCGTCGCTCTACCACAAAACCAGTGGCAGAGCCATCCTCCTCATCCTCCTCCGCATCGTGCAACACTCGCGCGCACTTCCCTAGCTTTGTCGTCGCCGCTGTCTTCCTCCACTGGACGCTTTCTTCTCCAACGACAGCAGGTACTGCCAGCCGCCCTCTTACCCCCTTCGTCCCCTTAGTTAGGTTAGAACTGCTCTTCTCTATCCCCTCTTTCATTTCCCTCATCTTATTTCACCGAACGCTCCTCGACCGCCGTTGTCCACCACCATCTTCTTCATCTCCGGCCACCCTCCGGCGAGATGCTCCCATCACTCCGCAGCCCCACACGTCTCGCCAACCACCGCGTAACCTCTGCCATACTCCACTGAATATCCTCCACTCATCCACAGACCCTCTACACCGCCACAACTGTCCCTCGACCAAACCCATCCGGTCGGCCACAGAGCGACCTAGGCACGCACGCCTAGACCACCCCGCAGCCTGCCACCTTGCACCTCACCTTCGTCGTGACACGACGAAGGTGCTCCTGTGGTCTGATTAAGCTGCAAGGCTCTTCTTGTGTCAGGAAGGTTTCGAGCTCCAACCGCCATTAGTGGTGACTCGAGGAGGTTGCAAGCTCGTCTCAGCCTGCAGTGCTCCAAGAGCCCAGGTCTAGCTAACTCGGGGAGGCCTCGCGAAGTCATCTGTTCCAGAGAGTGGCGCCGCGAAGCCTGTAGTGCTGCAATTGGAGGACGGACTCCTGCGGGCGCATGAGAAAGAACGGTGGAACTTTAGTCCCACCTCGGTAAGCTGTGAGGCGTTGGAGGACTTTAAGTTGAATTCGTGCTATTGGTTCGTTGCCTCTGATAACACTTAGGGTGAGGTCCCTCACCTAAACACTGCCTCACCCATGAGTTCATCACACGGATTTGGCGCGACCCGACCCGACACCCTCCTGAGCACTCCTCGTGCACCACACCCACACCGGTGCGCCTGGACCTGGGCACGCGACCTGACCTGTTTACTCGGCTTTGGGAGAGCGTGTTAAAGAGTGATATACACAGAGAGAGAGACGCGGGTGTGGGTAGAGGAATAGGTTTTGCTCCTCTTTGGTTTGTGCAGGGAAGGCAGAAGGGAGAAGCGAAGTTGACACTTAGCCACTGCAAACGAAGGAGAAGAAGAATAAGGAAGGAAGCTTTGCATAGGAAAAAGAAGGAAAGGCCAGGAAGAAGGAAGGAAGCCTTTGCAGAGGAAAAAGAGAAAGGCAAGGCAGAGGGAAGAGGTGAAGGAAAAAGAGAAGAGGAACTGAAGAAGAAAGAAGAAATAAAGAAAGGTAAAGACAAGCAGAAGAAGAAGAGAAGCTGAAGCCAAGGAAGGAAGAAGAAGAAGATCCGCAGAGAAAAGGAGAAAGAAACTGCAGAAGAGAGACAAGGTAGAAGACAGAGGAAAATAAGAAGAAAGAAGCAAGGTAAGAAAATTATAGAGAAGAAACAAGAAAGAAGAAGCACAAAGAAGAAAGGAAGAAAATTAGAAGTCAGAAGAAGAAGAACAAGAGAAAACATATTTTTAAGACGACTGATCCCATGATTAGACGTCCAAATTCTTTATTTTTGCCACAATTGACTTTTAAACTCATGCATTTCTATATTTTGAATTAAGTTTTGAGTAATTAAGTGTTCAATTACATTCTTGAGGTTAGCAATAAATTCTAATTGCTCCCTGTGTTCGACCTTGGATACTTAGGTTTTCGAGTAATAAATTTTTATTTGTTGACAACGCTTGATCACCTATACTACGACGTAACTAATTGTTAAAACACGATCAAGGCACGTCAGCATTTTGGCATCGTTGCTGGGGAGCAACGCGCAATTTATCACTAGTCTCTACATTCTTTTTATCATATTGAACACTAACTTGCCTTACTTTGCTTTGTTTTGATCTTGCAAGTATTTCATGAGAAAATCCCTCCCGCAAGTCAACCACTCCAGGGCAGGTAATTTCTTTTCTTCCTTAAACTATCCCCTAAGCTTTGAAAGACAAAAGGAAGAAAATTAATTTAGGAATCAATTGCCTTCTTTCTATAGTAATCACCATCTTTAAGGCAAACATTTCCTGATTTTGCGAAAATTTTTCAAATCTTCTTGAAGTTGGAGCGATTTTTTTAGATTCTATCCCACAAAATTCATGTGCCTAATAGAAATCACGCTTAATCTCTGGGGACAACACACTTCTTACTTTTAAGTCCAAAGAGAATTTTTATGAAAAGGAGGATTGAAAATAGAACCAAATTAGGGTTTTTGTAGTAGGGTCTTGAAGTGCTAGACACACATGCCTGTATAAAAGGAAATGAATCCTTCCGCATCAGTGTGCTACCCAAGCCCTTGATTGAAGAGATCTAAACACGACAAACCCTAAGAAAAATTGAGCTCTAAGATCACTTGAATCTTAAAATCTTGGACTAAATAAACTGGGAGTCAAATCAGGGTGATCTCTAGGTCCCAAGCCTAAAATCATTCTGCCATCTATAGGACAGGTTAGGTGAAGTTGACCCCTTGGGTCAACTAACCTCTAAATTAGGTCACAACATTAAAACATCTAAAGTTCAAGTGAGAACCCTAAAGCACCTTTGAAATAAAAGTGATAGACTTAAGAGGTCAAGGTCCCCATTTTGGTCTACCTGGAATCTCAGTGATAAGAGAGGTCGGGTAGGGGAAACCCTGTAACCCGTGGGGATGCTCTACCGTGTAGGGGTCTTTGCGGGACTCTCCCTCTCTAGCTGACCAGGTAATTCTTAGGTGGATTACCTTCTGATCCAGGGGTACTATCCGCCCCAAACCTCCATAGTCATCCAAACGTCTTTGGGTGTCTTGATTGGGTCAAAAACATCTCTAGTCCCTCATTTTTTCTCTTTAGAGCACACACATACATTTTCAGTGGGACTCTTTATTTTGATTTAATCGCTTCATAACTTGATTCTACACCTTGATTCAAACTCTAATTCTACATCTTGATTCCACCACCTGATTCAAATATGCAGCCAAACCACTTAGGATTACCATTCAAGAAACCTGAATATCGGAGATCCATGAGAGATAGGAGATTGAGGATGCCCTAAAATTCTATGAAAAGGAAGACAAAACCTCAACACTAGTAGAAAACATTCAGGTTGATATCCTAACAACCACAACCTTTATCATAACTTGTGCCCAAGTACTATTAGTAGAAGCCACAAAAGGATCAACCCATGACTTGCTCATCACAGGGTACATTGAGGGAGAAAAATTGCACAATCTTGAATACCTTCAATGTATGACAAATCCTCGACTTTGGAAGCAACACCAAGATAGTCTTGAAAAACGGGAAGAGATAATGAGATTAGTAAAACAAATTATCGACCAGAAGTACCTGTATATACCACAAATAGAAGATGAACCATCTTGGGACAACATCGAGGATCAATCTGATCTTGGGTTTGAGGCACAAAATGGATATGGATTCCCAACCCAGATGGAGTACAAGGTGCCTGATATTGAAGAAGGTTGGGAAGCTCCAAATGCAGGAAACATAATGTTGAGCCCACTCTAGACCATGAATCGCTAGGCTTAGAATCCCAAAACTCCTGCAAGAACGAGAGTAGAACTGAACCTCTCGAGGGTGTAAATTCCGTCCCTTATTCTGATAAGGTGACCCTCGAAGGTTATTCAGACCTAGATTCTAGTAATTCAACCCACACCCTAAGCCCAGAATCTAGATCTGAAACCTATTGGGAAGATTTCAAGGCCCTATATGAAGAAGATCAACCTTTTAATGAAGAATATGAGTGTGGGCCTCTATTTGATGAATATCCCTCGCCAACATCCTCAGAGGAACTAATCGATTTTTCGAAAGTCATGCCAATTTACTATACAGAAACTGAGGAGTTGGACGAGTGGGGTTTCAGTTGGGTCTACCCTACCAGCTTAGAACCTGAGCTTCTACCAGATAGGGACACCTTTTTAAGCTCAGAATTAACATTTAGGCTAGACCCCAGTCAGGCTGCTGAATCTACAGCATATGATTTATTCTATGGTGGAACTCATGATCTTGAATCTCATTCAGATTTTCGCAAACTCTCCGACGATTTCGAATCTGACCATAACATCGGAGAAAATTTGCTTCCTGATTATAACAAGCCAATTCTCTTTGAAGCCACCTGCGCCACATATACAGAACCAATTAAAACCCATTTTCTAACTCGACCTGCAACCGGACTCAATTTCTATTCTGATTCACCTCTCACTGAGCCGTTTGCAGATGATTCAACTCCATATCTATACCAGGTATCGGGTATCAATCAGACTGAAAAACAGGAGCCTTCATTCTCTGATCACCCCTGCAGGGTTTCCACATGATGCACTGATTATTTTTTGGAACCCTACTCTGATCAGGCTGATTCGACTCAGCCTAAACCCGAGTTTTCACTTCCATATCCATTCGAGCCACATTGCATATGGTGGGTTCTGCATCTATTGCTCTACATCTATCAACCCACCATACTTATTGGGTTTGGGCTGCATCATCAGCCCACTAATCTTAACAAGCACCTGGTTGGACCAACCAGGCTCTTAATCAAGGTGCTTGTTTTACAAAATTTCGCTGATTTGACCACTCCCTCTCCACCCCATGTTCCGCTCGGTTGAAGGCATTAAATTTAGTGCTTATCGGGAGGCAACCCGTCATTCCAAAAATAGAGACCCGTCTGATTATCCGTCTGTACTCCACATCCATTGCACCTTGAGTTCAGCCTTAGACAGTTGATCCCACCTCTGGTACACGTACCAGAGCTTGAAATTGTCCGCATCAGTCATTTCTGACCCGTTCACCCACCCGATGTATCCTGTTCTAAGTCCCTGACCTCAACACTATTTCACACCCTCCGTTTACAATGAGGACATTGCAAAACTTAGGCATGGGGGGTGATAAAGTGCATACATACAAAACCAAGAAAAAGTCAGAAGGATTCTCACAAAAAAAAATTCACATATGTCAAAAACACAAAAAAATTGAAAAATTATGGAAAAGAACAAAAAATGGAGGAGGGAGGAAATTTTGTGAGCCACATAATCATAAGGAGGAGAAAAAGAGCAAAAATGACAAAAGGAGGACAAAATAAAAAGAAATAGTCATTAGTAAGAGATTAAAGAATTAACTGAAGTTCTAGACTAGATCAAGAGAAACAAAAGAAAAGTTCTAAGGAGACATAAAAAGAGATTAGCAAGAACACTAATCTTAGGCCTCTTGGGCTAGATTCTTTAGTTTAAAAATTCAGGTATCCGCTGAAATCTGGATAATCCTCAAGAGGTTGAGGAAAATGCGAAGCTTAAGTATTAGGTCTAAGGCTTAGGAAGTATTCGACCTCGTTAACTGACCTTCGATTTGTGGGATTTGGTAACCTAAGCACCCCAATTCACACATAGTTTGGTTCAGTGCGCACAAATATCAAAATCTCGCAAAAAGCATTTCAATGTTCTGAAAATGTCACCTAGATTAGGAGCGGCCGATCAACACAAGTTGATTTGGACGAGTTCCCTGGCGCGGAGAGGCGGGAAATTCCCCTCAAAGATGAGTAACAACATATCGTCTCCTCGGTGCTTGTCTCTTAGGATATTTAAATATCCTACTGGGGGCATGTAAGCACTCTACTGGTTCAGATACCATGGGTGGCATTATCACGAAATGTCGATTGCTAGGGTCTGAATTCGGCCATGGAATGCCATGGGCAGGATTATCTCAAAATCTTGAAAGCCAGGGTTCTGGGGGTTGCCATGGGCGGTGCTATCTCGAAGCATCGATAGCTAGGGACCCTTGAGGATTGATGATGGGGACGGGAAATCCGATACAGACCGTGTTGAGAAGCCAATTTGAAGCTAGAAATAAAAAGAAAAGAGAGAGAAAACTCTCCAAAAAAATAAACCTTCCGTCTCTTTCTTACAAAAATGCATTGCAAACTGAACCTAGACTAAAAATGTCCCAAGCACGGGTGCTTTAACCATGGAATCCAACAAACCGTAGGTTAGTTTCTGCGGGCCTTAAAAACCTTTGCGGAGGACTGAGGCTAAAGCCGGTTAGGTCTGGATTTTGGTTGATACTTGAGTGCCTCTAGGCCTATTGTCGGCATTCTGACCTAATCATAAAGGAAAAAGAAAAGCACTTATCATAACCGATGACAGACACTCAGGGTCTAGAACAGAAGTTAAAACCTTAAAATTTTGCTAAGGGACTAGCAAAAGCTAGGCATGGGGGTATGATGAGAGCCTCATCATGAGCCATAATTAGCTCATTTTGACCTAATAAAGAGAATAAAAGCTCCTACATAACTTAGAAGAGGGCTTAATTGAAGGAATAAATGTTCTGAGAAGAAAACATGAAATAAAGGTTAAAACTGTAATTTTACCATTGCAGTACATAAACAGGATTTCTTAGAGGCAAAACATAGGTCAAATGGTCTGAATAAGATAAAAAGTGGGTTGATTCAATCAGAAATGGGTTCATGTGCAAACCAGGAATAAAATGACATCTTGTAACCCTAAAATAGACCCACTTAATTCAACAAGGTTCCGGTTAGGATAAAAATTAAGTAAGCCCTCTAAAAATCATGGAAAAATATCCCCTAGGGTTTAGAACATTCAATTTGGCCTTTGGAACCTAGTTTGACCTATATTAGGGTCCTAGCTCATCAATTGACCTAATTTAGGTTTTTATGCAAAATGTCCAGTCAAACGTGGTCAAACCTAAAATCCAACTTCACCATTGGATTCCTTAGGTCCAAATTAGGTTTGTACCAAAATTTGGACCTAAGGGGAGGTCATCTTGACCTACTTTGCAAATGAGTACACCCAAGTACATTTTGGTCCCTATCTTTTGAAAGCCATTGCATAAACCCCCCTAACTTCTTGCCACTCTTACAAGAAGGTCCCTCCACCATTATTGGGGAGAGATCCTACTCTGGCGAGGAATAGAGATGGAATACTCTCTGATTCCTCAGATATCTCCTCCCAGATTTGGAAGGGAGATTCTCTGAGGAATTCCCTTCCATCTGAACTCAATCGTGATCCCTAATTTGCACCCAATCTCTCATGCAAACGCACGAGAGATTTGGGTACTTAACTATTTCCATCTCCGACGAGGATTCCCACGCTTGGAAGCTTGGCTTCCAAGCACAGGAGTCCCTGCCTGTGCCTATAAATTAACCCCCAACTCCGGCCGCACCTCCTTAGCTCGACTTGGCTGGAATTCCACCTCGATTTCCTCTTCTTCTCCTCCAGCCAAGGGGTCCAGCGAGCTCCAGCGAACCCCCCTCCTCTTCCTCATCACTCTACCACAAAACCAGTGGCAGAGCTGTCCTCATCCTCCTCCGCATCACGCAAGACCCGTGCGTGCTTCCCTGGCTCCGTCGTCGCCGCCGTCTTCCTCCACTGGATGCTTTCTTCTCCGGCGACAGCAGTATTGCCAGCCTCCCTCTCACCCCCTTCGTCCCCTTAGTTAGGTTAGAACTGCTCTTATCTATCCCCTCTTTCATTTCCCTCATCTTATTTCACTGAATGCTCCTCGACCGCCGCTGTCCACCACCATCTTCTTCATCTTCGGCCACCCTTCGGCGAGACGCTCCCATCACTCCGCAGCCCCACACGTCTCACCAACCACCGTATAACCTCCGCCATACTCCACTGAATATCCTTCGCTCATCCACAGACCCTCTACACCACCACAATTGTCCCCCGACCAAACCCATCCGGCCGGCCACAGAGCGACCTAGGTACACCTGCCTAGGTCGCCCCGCGGCCTGCCACCTTGCACCTCACCTTCACCGTGACACGACGAAGGTGCTCCTGTTGTCTGATTAAGCTGCAAGGCTCTTCTTGTGTCAGGAAGGTTTTGAGCTCCAACCGCCATTAGTGGTGACTCGAGGAGGTTGCAAGCTTGTCCCAGCCTGCAGTGCTCTAAGAGGCCAGGTCCAGCTAACTCGGGGAGGCCTCGCGAAGTCATCTGTTCCAGAGAGTGGCACCGCGAAGCCTGTAGTGCTGCAATTGGAGGATGGACTCCTGCGGGCGCATGAGAAAGAACGGTGGAACTTTAGTCCCACCTCGGTAAGCTGTGAGGCGCTGGAGGACTTTAAATTGAATTCATGCTATTGGTTTGTTGCCTCTGATAACACTTAGGGTGAGGTCCCTCACCTAAACACCGCCTCGTCCGTGAGTTCATCACACAGATTTGGTTCGACCTGACCCGACACCCTCCTGAGCACTCCTCGCGCACCACACCCACGCCGATGCGCCTGGACCTGGGCGCGCGACTCGACCTGTTTACTCGGCTCTGGGAGAGCGTGTTGAAGAGTGATATACACAGAGAGAGAGAGACGCGGGTGTGGGTAGAGGAATAGGTTTTGCTCCTCTTTGGTTTGTGCAGGGAAGGCAGAAGGGAGAAGCGAAGCTGACACTTAGCCACTGCAAATGAAGGAGAAGAAGAAGGAAGGAAGCTTTGCAGAGGAAAAAGAAGGAAAGGCCAGGAAGAAGGAAGGAAGCCTTTGCAGAGGAAAAAGAGAAAGGCAAGGCAGAGGGAAGAGGTGAAGGAAAAAGAGAAGAGGAACTGAAGAAGAAAGAAGAAATAAAGAAAGGTAAAGGCAAGTGGAAGAAGAAGAGAAGTTGAAGCCAAGGAAGGAAGAAGAAGACCCGTAGAGAAAAGGAGAAAGAAACTGCAGAAGAGAGGCAAGGCAGAAGACAGAGGAAAATAAGAAGAAAGAAGCAAGGCAAGAAAATTGCAGAGAAGAAATAAGAAAGAAGAAGCATAAAGAAGAAAGGAAGAAAATCAGAAGTAAGAAGAAGAAGAACAAGAGAAAACATATTTTTAAGACGTCTGATCCCATGATCAGACGTCCAAATTCTTTAGTTTTGCTACAATTGACTTTTAAACTCATGCATTTCTATATTTTGAATTATGTTTTGAGTAATTAAGTGTTCAATTACATTCTTGAGATTAGTAATAAATTCCAATTGCTCCCTGTGTTCGACCTTGGATACTTAGGTTTTCGAGTAATAAATTTTTATTTGTTGACAATGCTTGATCACCTATATTACGACGTAACTAATTGTTAAAACATGATCAAGACGCGTCAGCATCATGACTCACCATAATCAAGACTGAATATGGAGAAACCATTCCAGAAGGTGGAGCCCTATAATTGGGCTACTACTGCCAAAATGAAAATCCTTGCCAAAGACATCAACCCAGAAGGCAAAGAAGAAGAACTCCCGCCTTAGCCTGACCTCTACGCACAGAGACCTCTTTAGATTGAGGCTTCGCATACTAGCTTTGATGAGACGTGGGAGCCCGACGCGGACACCATCACCAATGGTATCTCACTCCTAATGCGCTGCACCAGTGACATCTATTCATATTTGGGCCACATGCACTCAGATATGAATGAGATGCGGGAGGACATCAGGAACCTATAGTCAGGTCAGGGGCCAGCTTTCCACCACCTCTAGGAGTAGCAGAGCATTCGTAGGATTTTTCTCTTAATTTCTTTTTTTCACTTTTTTTAGAATGGTTGGATGTATGGTCGTTTTTCCTTTTTTATCTATTTTGTATTAAGGGGCCCCGACCCCATTCTAGATATTTAGATGGGAACAATGCTAGTAGTTGTTAGGGAATATACATTTCAAGTTTGATGTTATCCTTTTATTTTAGTGCTTCTATATATCATGCTTTTGATGTTGCTTATTATGGAAATTTGTTTCATGTGCCATACTGTCTCTAATGTTTTTAATTTTCTATGGTGCCTAGTTCATTCCTTCTAATTAATGCTTCTCATCTTCCATTGATTAGTTCAACCCGATATTCTAAATTTTGATGATATTCAAAAAGGGGAAGAAAAACTTAGGATAGCCAAAATTGGACTTATGTTCAAAACGTCATTTTGCAAAATATACTTATGCTTCATAATACTCGATTTTTTGCGAAATACTAGATTTTATCCAAAACTTAAGAAATAGTGCTTCTAGTACATTAATAAGGGGGAGGAAATGGATCCTAAGAATAGATTTTGAAAATCATCAAAAAGACGAAGATTGTTAGTTCAACTTCTAATATATATTTTGATGATTTTACAAAATACCGAAAAGGAAAATAAAATTGAACGAACCACTATTTCTATCTCTATCACCAAATTGCAAGTCTTATTTTCATCTTATCATCTCAAAGCGAAGGACCAACGGATGAAGATGTCACTTGTCTAGGTTTTAGGTCTACATGTATATGCATTTGAAAAGAGTTGTAATTCTTATATTTATTGTCTGGAAGAGTTGTAAAGAGCCCCAATCTAGATATAGGAACTCCAGACTTAGGTTCACAACACTTAGACAAAACTTAGAAACAAAATCCTAATCTACAACCAACACATATTGTAGTATCAAACTGCTGACAGTGATACCAGATGTCTGATATGAAAAGTTAAGTCGTCTAATACTTAGATTAGATGACCAATTGCCATATACATAGACTTAAGGATCTAAACACACCTAGGCTTTGGATGACCAAAATTAATTTCAGACATCCATAGGTTACTTCAAACATCTGATCACACTTTCAATTGTCCAATAACCTACCGTTAGGATAAAACTACTTAAGTCAGAACAAAACCTTCACAAACCTTGTTTGGAATAATTTAATATTATTTCCATACATCCAGACCTTGTCCCAAACGTCTGATATTGGAACGTTGGAACTAATTCGAGTTAAAGTAAGTTTTCTTAGACCAAATCTCATCCTTAGATTTTCTAGGAATCATTAACCCGAGGTCATTATGACCATCAAACGTCCAACATTGATGCCAGACGTCCAGTAGACGTTTGATTATTTTACACTAGATCCCTATTTGGATTTGATCCAATCCAGGAATAAAGCCACACATTATTAGACACCTAAAATATTCTCAAACGTCCTAAAATGTGCTTTCAGACACCTGATCATTTAGGACAAGAACACTATTTAGGTCCAATTAGTTCCAGTAACGCTGATCTTTCTTTTTGGATGTCTAGACATTGCATCAGACATCTAACGACCTTAGATCAGATGTCTGACCCATTTTCTAGAAGTCTGATTTTGCTGTCATAAATAATAATTACCTAATTTGATTTAAATTTTGACCAAATCAATTGGGATATGCCTCCAACGGCTACGGGGAGCCTCTCAAGCCTTTTTTAAGGTTCCTTTGAGGCTTATATATACCACTTAAACCTCCTTAGGCAACACACACCCATTAGAGGTAAACTACATGCCAAATACTAACTCTACATACTATTCTACTCTATATTATGTTGCCCTACTGCTGTGAACTCTAATACTTGGGCAATCACTCCAACTCTATCATGCCCCGAAATCTAGGCCGTTAATCGAAGGTTAGGGTTTCGAGGGTGGAAACAGGAAAAGGTGCTGGTTTATTTAATCCATGTTGCATTAACAACGTTGAGTTACGAAAGCATTCCAATAATCAACAAAATGGAAGTACGGAAGGTATGTTGAGTTCGTAAAATCGCGATTTTGGTTAAAAAGAATCGTAGTATGGCACGAAATACGAATCAAATAAAAAATTAATAATGAGATGGTGAGTGTCCCAGTCGATCTCAAGGAGGCATGATTATGAAGTTAATTTTTGATTTTCTCTTCTTTTCTTGCTTTAAATTGGATGTCGGTTTCAAGTCTGTGAATGTAAGATTTGCCAGTCGCGTTATTAACCCTTAAAACATGTGCGTGAGTCAAATAAATGATAAAGGTGAATGTGTGAATGCTCGTTCGCATGATCCTTACTTTGTGATGGCTATTAATGGAGAATGTGTTAATCGCTAAATCGTTTATATCTTCTGGAATTGACATCTTGTTATTGCAGCAAAATGGAAATATGAAGCAGGCAACTTTATTTTATTTCCTCAAAATCTTGATGTCATTACAATGGCTATAGAGGAATGCTTGTACATTGAAAAGCAAAAATCTATGCTAATAGAAAAGATATGCATGCATGGATCTTGGAAAGATTATGCGTGCATTCTCAGAGAGAGAATACTACTACTTAGCAAGATAATAATGCAAGAAATTAAATTATGAAGAACAACTATGGTATAAGAAATCGGGGCACCAGAGGTGGTCTCTAGTGGCTGTGCAGGCTTGAGGTGGTAGGAGGGAATAGAGGGACGACCAATTATTGGTAGGCCAACCTCTTGAGAGGTGTAGGAAGGAGCTTGCTCTTAGATGTCCAATGGTGGAGTGGAGGTGGTGATGGAGCTCGTGGATGGAAGAGTGAATGGAGTCCAAGATGGGGGTTTTGGCTGTCCAACCTAGTCATTATATAGACTTCTTGGATGACCAAGGTGCTATCAAGAGAAGTCTCTAGACTTCTCTAGAGTAGCCATGGCCTATGGCTATCTTTAGTCTTCTTAGATGCTCTTTTTGTAGATCTAAGAATGACCATGTGTGGCCATTCTAGATCTTTCTCTAGAGTTGGCTAGTGGGTGTGGGTACATGTGTGTGTGTGTGCGTGAGTGTGTGGTGGTGTATGTGTCAATAGGTGGTCAAGTGGACCACTTGATCCACATCTAATTAGGTCCTAGGCGAGTCCTATTAAGGTGTTCTAAAAATAGGTTTAGGTGTGACCTACTATTACTTGGTTGATCCAATTAAACTTAACCAAGTTTAATTGGGTCAACATGCATCCAATTGGGAGAGAAAATTCCCAATTAGATTAGGCTTGAGTCAATTGGACTCTCACTGAGTCCAATTAGACTTGTATTGGTTGAGATTTGAGCTCAATTGGACTCTAGGAGTTCAATTGACTAGGTAGAGTGTAATTGACTTGATCCAAATCAATTAGGCTTAGTGAGAACCTAATTAGGTTCTTAGAAGAGTCTTAGGGTGGTGTACTAGGCATAGGATACCTTAAATTAGGTTTCCTAGGGTGTAGGATTAGGTTTATAGGCCCTAGGAATCAAGGTCTAACCTTAAATCCAAAAACAGGTTTTGGAGAGGGGTTCCAGACGTCTAATCTTAAGATTAGACAACTTATACTTCAAAATTGGATGTCCAGACAGAGAATCAGACATCCAATTCTAGGGTCAGTACTTGGGTTAGGTTCTGGCGTGTGATTCTACAGAGATTGGATGTGTGGACTTAATGTCTGGATGTCTAGAACTATGCTGAAAAGTGATTCTTTGGTATTCTTGGCTAGATTGACCTAATGGAAGGGTGTCTAAGGCATGGGAAGGTGCCTAAGGCTATCCTAAGGTCATGGATAGGTGTAGGGATGTCCTATGCTCTTCATAATTCAATCTAAAGCATTAAAATCCTACAAATAATGTAGTGTACTGCTTCCCTACATTATGTCTTCAACTTGAGCGTAGCTTTATTCCATGGCTTCTACTCCATCTCTAGCCTCTATCTTGTTTTAGATTCAGCTTCAAGCCATCTCCTGAGCTTCTTATTACTTGCAAACCAAGTAATATACTAATCAGTGCGAAATATTGGCATTATTGCAGAAAATGTATGCAAAGCAGTAAAGATGCAAAGTATGCAATTGATGCATGAACTAAGCTACAATTATGCTAAGTTCTAACTTAATTTAGGTCATTTAAGTCCTGCGATTACTGCACAATCATACCCTTATGCCTAAACCTTCCTAGTCCCTAGCAAATGCAAAACCAAGTGTAAACTATATAACTAAGTTATTTACAAATTGGTCCCTAAAGGACTAATTATTTTTATCAAGTGTAAGACTAGAGATCCTTTTCTTTTTGTTTTCATCCGAAAATCTAGAAATCCAGACAATTATGAAAGTGTAGTGATGTAGCTTATGCAACGGATTCAAGTGAAAAGCCAATCCACATCTAAAGTTTGTACTTGACCCCTAGTAAAATTCTATCGGGATAGGCACACTTCTTCCCTCCGGGATAAACGAAATAATATGTGATTTCTACCCCAGCTTTTAGCTTAGGTAGAAGATGTATGAATCAAGTGGGTTTGTATTTGGTGGCTCATACTTATTTGGTGCTACATATAGACTAGTACTACAAAATCTAGATTTCCAGACTATCAAATAAATCAACATAGAGAGAGGCGGAGAAACTGTGCTCTCTTTGGTTCCTTTGTACTCACTCACTCTCCTTTTTTTTTTCCTTTTCTTTTCTTCTTTTCTTTTTTTTTCCCTAAGCTCACAATCTTACCAAATTTACAAATATAATCCATATTTAGTGATCTCACATGGTATTAACACATTAATAAAGTTCTGATCACCCAAAAATTAAGTTAGACTTACTCAGCCAGTATTCGAGTGGTTAGAAATACAGAAAAGTAGGTTAAGGTCGTATTTTGTGAATCACAAATGTGGTGGGTAATGTTGCCTCAATGTAATCGAAATAAACACTAAACACAATTATGAACTCAACATTTTTCTCTCCTTTTCTTTTTCTATATATTTTTTCTCTTTTTCTTTTTTTTTTCTTCTTGTTTTCTATATATATTTTTTCTTCCTTTTTTTTTTTTGAAATATCTATCAACACAACATAATACAACACAACCTACGCGAATTTTATTCAGGAGGCATTATTGGGGATTGATGTGTTCAAGAGGATATCGAGTGGCTTATTTGGTGGAAGTGCCTACTCTCAGCATCGGGAAAGGGATGGATAGGACATCATATTTTTTAACCTTGATATCAACACCCTCCTTCAGTCGAAGATTCTGTAAAGGATGGTCGTACCCATCCACCTTAGTCCTAGTTTTATTAGAACTCGATCTTTGCATATTTGCCTTATTTGGTGGCTCTCAAAAATTCACACAAAGTTCATACATGAGAATCGAGAGCGAAAACTATGCCTAACTCTAAGTATCATTACCTAATTATCCAGAAATTAAGATTCTCTGCACTGGTCTTAGAGCACCAGTAGAAACTCTACTCTCTCCTCACCAATGTTTGGTGGATCTACTAGAAGATGGTTTGTCTGACTCCCTAACCACTGTCCAGGGGTTCAAAAAAAGAAGTAATGCTTCTTCTCGACAAACTAAAGATGTCTATTGGTCTTCATAGTGAATCCATTGCAAAATCTATGTGTGAGTGTGCAAATTGTACTAGATTCTAAATTAAGGAATCAACTAAAGAATAAAATCCCTAATAAAACCTCTTGATAAAAATCTTTATGCAATATATGCAAGTGCTTTATACAATTAACCTCTTATGATTGCACTTTAATATTGTTCCCTTATTGGGTTACATTTAGCTTGGTCCCAATCTAGAACAAAAGGTAAGCGAACGAGTTGGAAGTGGCTGTTGTGGATGATTTCTAGCTCTAATGCGAACATTGGAGGTGGAGTTGGTTATTCTTAATTTAAGACTCTAAAGTGCAATTAACATGCTGCTCAGAGGTTTTCTAAGTGTTGGTAGAAAAATTTTTCAGTTTAATGTATACTATCCCTCATGCTTAAGTTCTTGCATGTCCTCATGCATGAATATAAAGGAAACAAATTATGACAGGGAGTTAGTGGATAGAAATCATGGAATTGCTTCTGAATTTCCATTCAGCATGAGCCAACACCATGACATAAACACACTATGCAGAAAAAAATGCTAAAAGATGCTATATATAAAAGATATGTACATATGTATAGGTGCTAAGTTTAACACCTCTAGCTGGGCGAAAACTCAATCACACATCCTCAATGAAATTAATGATTTCGGTAGCAGGAGGAGGTTCCTGGGCCATAAAAGGCTTGAGGCGCTGGCCATTTACTGTAGAACACGCCCAGATTTTGGGTCCATGATTTGGACCGCCCCATTAGGATATGGGTGAATTACAATGTATGGGCTAGTCCACTAGGACTTGAGCTTACTCGCAAAGAATTTTAGGCATGAATCAAATAACTAGACTTGTTGGTTAGGTGTGAATACTTTCCTTCGGATGTGGCAGTCGTGAAAGGTCTTCATCTTGTCTTTATAGATCTTTGCATTCTCGTAGGCCTCCCACCGAATATCTTCTAGTTTGCTGAGCTGGAGCTTCCTTTCATGACCTCCCTCATTGAGATTAAAATTACACTTTTGCACTGTCTAAAAGGTGCGGTGATCTAGCTCAATAGGAAGGCGATAGGCCTTTCCATACACCATACAGCATGGCAACATCCCAAGTGGGGCCTTGTATGCGGTCCGATATGCCCAAAGTGCATCAATTAATCTATCAGACCAATCCTTCCTATCTGGTTTAATTGTCTTCTGGAGGATAAGTTTGATTTGCCAGTTAGACACTTTAGCCTGCCCATTAGTTTGCGGATGATATGGGGTGGCAATACGATGTTGTACCCCATATTTCTTTAATAGTGACGTAAAATGAGCATGGATGAAGTGACTTCCCCCATCACTAATCAGAGCACGGGGTACACTGAATCTTGCAAAAATAAATTCCTGTAGGAAGGAGATGATAGTCTAATATCAGCCCATCTTGTCAGGATGGCTTCAACCCACTTCGAGACAATTAACAGTGAGAAGTATGTACTTGAAGCTATGTGAGTTTGAAAAAGGGCCCATGAAATTGATGCCCCAAACATTGAACACTTCTACAACTAGAATGGGTTGGAGAGGCATCATGTCTCTCCAAGTCATAGAACCGATCGACTGGCATCAGTTGGAGCACTTGGAAAATTCGTGTGTATCTCTAAAAATGGTTGGCCAGAAAAAACCTAATTGTAAACTCTTTGTAGCAATTTTTCAACTAGAAAAATGACTACCACAGTCATCGCTGTGGCAAAAAGATAACAGACTAGAGATTTTGGAGTCGGGGATGCACCTCTTGATAATTTGATCAGCTCTAATGCTGAAGAGCAAGAGGATATCTAAAAATAAAATTTGGCCTCAAAAATGAATTTGAGTTTCTGATCCTTGGATAGGTTCGTAGGAATCTTTCCTGCGACAAGATAATTTGCAATATCTGCATACTAGGGAAACTTGACAGAATTAATCACCAAAAGAGACTTATCCAGGAATTGATCTGAGATAGGCAGGGAATAGGGGATGTGGGTTGGGTCTAATTGAGATAAGTGATCCGCCACTACATTATGAGCTCTGGCCTTGTCGCGAATTTCGACATTTAATTCCTGCAAAAGAAGGATCCATCTGATAAGATGGGGTTTGGCAG
The DNA here is from genome assembly GCA_037157565.1 of Thalassia testudinum. Classification (NCBI taxonomy): domain Eukaryota; kingdom Viridiplantae; phylum Streptophyta; class Magnoliopsida; order Alismatales; family Hydrocharitaceae; genus Thalassia; species Thalassia testudinum. Next base: position 2,258,871 of record JAZHRO010000056.1, read on the forward strand.
CCTTCTTTGCCAACAAATGCCTAAGGGCGGAATGATTTGTGAAAATTATCACTTTGGACCCAAGCAGATATGATCTGAATTTCTCCAACCTAAATACTACGACTAGCAATTCTTTCTCAATTACTATACAATTATGCTGAGCCTCATTTAGCGTCTTGCTAGCATAGTAAATTACAAAAGGGTGGCACTCTCGATGTTGGCCTAGAACAACTCCGACAGTGAAATCAGAAGTGTCACACATAATCTCAAAATCAAGAGACCAATTGGGTGGTTGGAGAATTGGGGAATCGAATATAGTGCTTCGTAAAGTCTTGAAAGCATTGAGACACGAGGAATCAAAGTCAAATGGGGCATTGATACGGGAAATACGCATTTTGTTAATGATGCGAAATAGTGTCGTATGCGTAAATCCGCAATCAACTTTTGAAATTTGTAATACCTAGATAAAGGAGTATCTAGGGTTGTCCAAGGAGGCTACATTGTTACTCACAAGAATTGATTCTCTTTCTCACCTCTCAAATTTGCACTTGTCTTTTTGTGAATTTGATTCTTGTTGTTTTTATGATTTTGTGAACACTCGGGTATTTGATGCGAAGATTAACTACACTAAACCTATGCCTAGGTGACAAGAATGAAACTTTCTCTTTTAAGCTCACCCTAGGCAAGTGCGCTCAGGGAAATTAGAAGAGGAGAGTGTGATGTGCACTACACTACTAATAGCATGAAAAACACACTAAGATAAAGACATGAACTTGGAAGGCAAAGAAAACTTGTATTACTGTCAAAGTTGATGACAAGTAGCTAAATGCTTATACAAGAAAAAGAGAAAACACACTAGCTAATACAAGATAAAATAAAGATAGAAGAAGGGGAATCCTCTGTAGAAGTTCTGGAGAGCCCTTCCTCCAAGTGTGGTTGCCCCACACTCAAAAAGGGTTTCCTTGGCTCGTTATTGATGTAGTCCTCCTCCAAGCTCTCTCCTCAAGGTGGGCATCAACCACCCTAAGGTTCCTCCTCTGGCTGGCTATCCCCTCTATGTAGAAGATCTCCTCCTTGGCATGGCACAAGGGAGAAGAAGGAGAGGAAGAAGGCACCAAGGGGGCGGGTAGGTTTCCCCCTTGATCTTCTTCTCTTCTTCTTCCTTGGCGTGGGATGTAGATGGCTATGGGTGGAACCTAAAACTAATGGAGAAGATGATTTTTGGGTGGTGGTTAGGTGGGGTATATATAGGAATGGAGAGGGAAGTTGGCATGACTTTTGGATGTAGGGTTAGGATTGGTTTTTGTGGGTGGTTGGTGATCCTATGGCCTAGGATAGTTGACACCATTCCTAAGGGTGCTATAGGTGGTAGTTGTGGTGGTTACCAACCTTGGTGGCTTTTGGTTTTGGTGCCAAAATGGGTCTTTTAGAAGGTGGACTCAAGTGGACTTGAAGGGTTACTTGGTGGAGCTTAGGTTTGGTAGGGTTTTAGGGTTAGGTATTGGTGCCATGGAGGTAGACCTAGCTAAGCTAAGCTAGCTTAGCTAGTAAGGAGTTGGGTAGGAGGCAGAGGGAGCTAGGGTTTTGGAGGTGAGGAGCTGGAAGGAGCTAGACTAGAGCTGGTGGTTGCTGAAGAGAACTGCAAGGAGCTACCTTAGCTGGCTTAGCTGATATGAGTTGAGGTGATAGGGTTGGGTATGGGTTGGGGTGGTAAATGTCATGTAGATCTCTGGGTCGGAGTAAGCACAACTTGATTATGGAGATTATTAATAACATGGGTTACTTCCGACATCTTGCCTTGTATTCCCTGTGGGGTTTTCATCATTTGGGCATTGGTGTCTTCTTGGGATGGCCTAGGTTGATAGAAAATCTGATTTGATCCATACCCTCCAAATTGGTTTTGTTGTTGGTGAGGAACTAGATTGGTCTAGGAGTGAGTCGAGTAATTCCTCCACTTAGAGGAATTTTTAAATTGCTCCTGGAGGGTGGAAATATTTTTAGTGGGGCTATGATTTGGATATGTGTAATTCCCCGGTGAACCATAAAAGCCTCAGAATATTGATTATACTCAGCAGGGGCAGTATTTAGATTATGCAAATTTTCTCTCTTTTGGATGTTAGATGGTGTTAGATGTGGATCCCATGGAGCTTGAGTAGGTATGGCAAGTCTTCCTTGGTTGGCTAGGTTTGTTATAGTCCTAGTCAATTGTTGTTGATTAGCTTGCAGCTGAGCCATCTGCTTAGCTATCATAGAGTAGAGATTAGGTGGGGGGGCTTGATTAGGTAGCTTCAGGGCGGGTAGATGGGGGATGGAAAAATCAGCATGCTGGTTAGATTGTGGGTTAAAGGACCTTTTTTTTTTTCCATTCTTTTAAAATTCAAAGAGGAAGAATGCAGGAAAAATCTTTTTGTGTGGGGAGGCAAAATCAAGTGATCCCTCCAAGTGTAGAGTTTAGGATCGTCGCCCGTGTAATAATGGAAGAAACGGGTTGGAGAGGAGAGAGATGAGAAGTGTGTAATCAAGCAAACAAAATTCTAGAAATAGTCTGACAAACCCATTTTTGTTCATTTTGAAATCGTTGGAAATCGTAGTATAGTCGCGCTAAACACTCGTAAAAAATGATTTGTAAAGATAACGAGACTTGAGTCCTGGTCGTTCGTCTCTGCGAGGCATTTATGCAAATTTGAAATCAAACTCTTTCACTCTACTTGCTTAAAATCGCATGTCGGTTTATGGTTATTACGTATTTATGCACGACATGCTTAGTTGCTAGAATATCAGAAATTAAAAGCAAGCAACTTTAATCACACAAAATATATTGCAATAAGCTCATGGTGATTCTCAACACATAGATATATATATATAGAAAAATATCTTTCATTAATTCATCATGGTGTTTGCAATATGGAACTTGTGGAAAGCCTATAGAGGAAAGCTTGAAAACGTAAATCTTGCTAACAGAAAATGATCGCATACATGAATCTAAAGGGAGATTATGCATGCATCATTGGGGGAGAATATAGAGCTACACTACTAAGAAGTAATAAAAGCATGTAAACTATGAAAAACTAAGCGACTAATCTAGTAGAAATAAGGGCATTCGGAGGTGGTCTTCGATGGCCTTTGAGTTGGTTGAGAGGAGGAGGGGTGGCCAATGGTGCTTAGGCTGGTCCTTGGAGAGAGGTTGAGGAGGTGATCCAACATCTTGGCGTGGAGATGGTGGTGGCCATGGTGAAGCAACTCGTGAAGGTGGAGTGGAAGTGGAATGTAGCTAAGCCAAATGGAAGCCAAGAGTGAATGGGTGCAAATGGTCACCCCTTAGGTCTTTTTATAAACCTAAGGGAAGCTCTCTAGAGAATTATGAAATTCTCTAGAGAGGCCTATGGTGGGAGCTTGTGGGAGAGTGAGAGAGAGAGGATGGATGGTGGTTTTTAGATCCACCAAATGTGGATCTGAAAATTGAATGGCTCTTGGTGGCTAATTTTAGCAATCAAGGCAACAACACATGGTAGAGAGTTCTAGAGAACTCTAGGCTAGGTATTTTTGTGTGGATGGTGTGTGTGGGTGTGTGAGGGTCGAAACTTAGGTGGCTAGGTTGATTAGGTTAGGTTCTAGTGGGTTTAGGTCAAGGTAGGTCTCAAATTAGGATTGTAAACCCTAATTCACTAAGGTAAAGTGCAATTAAACTTAATACAAGTTTAATTAGGTGTGTGAAAACTTAATTGAGAGTAAAATAACTCAATTAAGTTAGCTCTAGGTCAATTGGACTCTCACTGAGTCCAATTGGACAGTGTGTGCTGAGATCAGGGCTCAATTGGACACAATGAGTCCAATTGAATAGGCTGATGTAATTGACTAAGATCCAAGTCAATTAGGTTTAGTGAGGACCTAATTAGGTCCTTAGGGAGGTCTAGAGGTGATGTACTAGGGTTATGGCACCTTAATTTAGGTTCCTATGGGGTTGGAATTGGGTTTAGGGACCTAGAGATCCAAGATCAAGGCTTGAATCTCAAAACAGGAACTGGAGAGAAATTCCAGACATCCAATAAAAGTGTTAGACGTCTTATAGAGAAAAATCAGAAGTCCAGACTTGTTGTCTGGATGTCCAATTAGAGTCAGGAGGGATTCTAGGTTCTGTCTTGGGTATTTTGCAGAAATTGGACGTTTGACCAAGTGTCTGGACGTCCAATAACACTGCAGAAGTGAGTTTAATGTGTGCGGGTGTTGGCTAAGAGTTTTGGACATCCTATAACTCATCTGGAGATCCAGATAGAGGCTAGATTAGGGTTTTAAGGTTTCCTAGGGTGTGGTGACCTAATTCAAGGGTGTCTAAGGCTTAGGGAAGCTTCTAGGCTATCCTAGGGCTAGGATGGTTCTAAGTTCTTCATAATTTACTGCTTTATTCCTACTTAATAGAATAGTGTACCTTAACTCCCTTACATTATTATCTATTACATCTAATTTAGGTCTTCCACTCCAGCTATGCTGCAACATCAATTATTCCAGCTTCAGATCCAGCTTCCGATCTACCTTCTAGTCAGCTTATTACCTGTAATTGGCATAATGTGCCTAATCAGCATATTATAGCATTCTTTTATGCATAGCTAAAAGAAAGAAGTAAAGATGCAAATAATGCTTATGCATGCATGAATTACCCTAACTTATGCTAAGTCCTAGCCTAATTTAGGTCAATTAAGACCTATGATTGCTGTGCAATCATATCCCCATGTCTAAATCTTGCTAGTCCCTAGCAAATGCAAGACTAAATTATTCATAGAAGGGTCCATAAGGGATTGATTATTTTATCAAGTGTATGCGTAAATATTTTTCTCCTTTTTGTTTTCATCCTATGCTCTAGAAATCCAGACAATCGTGAAAGTGTAGCTATGTAGCTTTTGCAATGGATTCAAGTGAAAAACTAATTCACCTCTAAAGCATGTACTTGACCCCTAGTAAAATTCTAGCGGGATAGGCGGACTTCTTCTCTCGAGGTATTCAAGATATTCTATGAATTTCACCCCAGCTTTAAGCTTAGGTAGAGAATCTTTGAGGGATACGGGTGTTTATTTGGTAGCTTGGTGCTACATAGAGATTAGTATTTCGGATTCGAGATTCCCGGACTATCAAGTAACTCAACTCAGGGAAAGACGAGAAAAACTATGCTCTCTTCTGGTTCCTTTGTATTCATTCTCTCTTTCTCTTTTTCTTTTTCTTTTCTTTTCTTTCTTTTTCTTAGAGCTCACAATCTCACCAGATTCACACATATGACCTGTATTTGGTGGTCTCACTTAGCATTAACACTTTAATTGAGTTCCCATAACTCTAACACTAAGTCAGAATTCCTCAGCCAGTATTCGGGCGGTCAGAAACACAGAAAAATAGGTTAAGGCCATATTTGGTGGATTTCAAATTTATTTGGTGGTATTGCCTCAATGCAACTGAAATAAACACTAAATATTCACTCTTTTTTCTTTGCTTTTTCGTCTTTTTTTAATTTTTCTCTTTTTCAATTTTTTTTCATCATTTTTTTTTCAACATATACACAACTAGCACACATCCATGAACTTTATTGAGGAGGCATTATTAGGGATTGGTGATACTCAAGAGACATTGGGTGGCTTATTTGGTAGAAGTGCCTACTCATGGCACTGGGAGAGATGGATAGGACGATGTATTTTTGACCTTGACATCAATACCATCTTTCAGCCGAGGATTCCGTAAAGAATGGTCGTAACCATCCACCTTAGCCCTAGTTTCATTAAAGCTCGCTCTTCGCGTATTTGCCTTATTTGGTAGCTCTCAAAATTTCACACAAAATGTATACGTAGGAACCAAGAGCGAAAACTATGTCTAATCTCAGAGTATCATCACCTAATTATTTAGGACTCTGGAATCCTTGTACTAATCTTAGAGCACCAGTACACTCTACTCTCATCTCACACTATTTGGTGGATTTTTGGAGGAAAATCTGCTTGACTCCCAAAACACTATCCAGGGATTCAGGAAAAGAAGCACTGCTTCTTCTTGACAGACTAAAGACGTTTATCAGCCTTCATCATGAATCCATTACAAATTCTATGTTGTGTGAAAAGTTGTACTGGATTCCAGATTACAGGAATCAACTAGAGGATAAAATCCCTAATGCATTCTCTTAATAAAATAATATTATTCATGAATGTAATATGTATTTATGCTATAAACAAGTAACCTCATATAATTTGTACTTCGTGAAATTCCTGTATCGGGTTACATTCAGCTTAACCCTAAATTTAGAAGAGGTCAGCGGGTGAGTCGGAAATGGCTATTGCGGATGATTTCTAGCTCCAATGCGAGCATTGGAGGTGGAGTCGGTTGTTCTTTTATTTAGGATCTTAAAGTACGTTTGACATGCAGCTCTGAGGTTTTCCTAAATGTTGGCATAAAAATTTTCAGTTTTGTTGTATCGACCCCCCCATGCCTAAGTTCTTGCATGTCCTCATGCATGAATGTAAAAGAAAATAAATACAGTAGGGAGTAGATGGGTAGAAATCACTTGTAATTGCTCCTGAAATTATACATTTAGCACCGGCCAACCTGACAGTATGCAATATGCATAAAGAAAATATGCTAAAAGGAAAAATATGCTATATATAAAAATGAATATGTATAGGGTGATGGATGCAGAGTAGATGCTGAGTTTAACGCCTCCAACTGGGCGAAAACTCAATCACACGTCCTCAATAAGATGAATGATCTCGTTAGTTGGAGGAGGTTCCTGGGCCAAAAATGGCTTGAGGCGCTGGCTATTTACCATAGATATATGCCCAGATTTTGGGTCCTTGATCTAGGCCGCCCCATTAGGATATGGGTGAATCACAGCATCTGGATTAGTCCACTTGGACTTGAGCTTCCCTGCGAAAAGTTTCAATCATGAATCGAACAATCAGACTTGCTGGTTGGGCGTGAATGTTTTTCTCCAGATGTGGCGGTCATGAAAGGCCTTGGTCTTGTCTTTGTATATCAATGCATTCTCATAGGCCTCCCACCGGATCTCTTCTAATTCGCTGAGCTGGAGTTTTTGTTCTTGACCTCCTACATCAAGGTCAAGGTTACATTTTCACACCGGCCAAAAGGCGCGGTGTTCCAGCTCTATAGGAAGGTGACAGGCCTTGCCATATACCATACGATATGGTGACATTCCGAGTGGGGCCTTGTACACAATTTGATATGCTTAGAGTGCATCAACTAATTTATCAGACCCGTCCTTCCTTTCTGGTCTAACCGTCTTCTAGAGAATCAGCTTGATCTGACGGTTAGACACTTCAGCCTGCCCATTGGCCTGTGGGTGATACGGGGTGGCTATACGGTGATGTACCCCGTATTTCTTTAATAATGACTTGAAGTGGGCATGGATGAAGTGGCTTCCCCCGTCGCTAATCAGAGCGCAGGGTATTCCGAATCTCGCGAAGATGTATTATTGTATGAAAAAAATGATGGTCTTATGATCAGCCCGTCTCGCCGGGATGGCCGCGACCCATTTCGAGACATAGTCAACGGCTGGCAATATATACTCGAAGCCATGCAAGTTCGGAAAAGGGCCCATAAAATCGATGCTCCAGACGTCGAACACTTCTACAACCATGATGGGCTGGAGTGGCATCATGTCTCTCCTGGTCATAGAACCGACCGACTGGCATCGTTTGTAGTGTTGGGTGTATTCGTGTGTATCTCTGAAAATAGTTGGCCAGAAAAATCCCAACTGCAAAATTTTTGCAGTGGTTTTCCGTCTTGAGAAATGACCACCACAAGCATCATTGTGGCAAGAAGATAACACACTGGGGATCTTAGAATCTAGGATGCATCTTCGAATAATATGATCTGCTCCACTGCAGAAGAGCAATGGGTCATCCCAGAGGTAGAATTTGGCCTCTGCAGTAAATTTGAGTTTCTGGTCCTTGCATAGGTTCGCGGGAATCTTGCCTGTGGCAAGATAGTTCGCGATATCCACGTACCAGGGGAACTCAATAGAGTGAACTGCTAAAAGGGATTCATCCGAAAATTGGTCGTAAATAGGCAGGGAATAAGGAATGTGGGCTGGGCCCAATCTGGATTGGTGATCTGCCACAACATTCTACTTTTCGGCTTTGTCGTGGATTTCAATATCAAATTCTTGCAATAGAAGGATCCATCTGATGAGCCGGGGTTTGGCATCCTTCTTTGCCAACAAATGCTGGAGGGCAGAGTGGTCAGTGAAGATGATAACTTTGGACCCTAATAAATAAGATCTGAATTTCTCCAACCTGAATACTATTGCTAGCAGTTCTTTTTCGATGATTGTATAATTGCACTGAGCCTCATTCAGCATCTTGCTAGCATAGTATATGACAAAAGGTTGTTTTTCCCGATGCTAGCCTAAAACTGCACCGACGGCAAAATTAGAATCGTCGCACATCATCTTGAAATCAAGCGACCAGTTGGGTGGTTGGAGAATTGGGGAACCAGAGACAACACTTTGTATAGTCTCGAAGGCGCTAAGACATGAGTTGTCGAATTCAAATGGGGCATCGGCAACAAGGAGATTCATCAAAGGTCGTGCAATTTTTGAGAAATCGTGTATAAATCTCCGATAGAAGCCGATGTGACCCAAGAATGATCTAATCTGCTTGACCGAGCTAGGTGGCGGCAAGTGGAAAATAATCTCAGATTTAGCTCGATCGACCTCGAGTCCATTTTTAGAGATTCTGTGCCCTAGTACTATGCCATCCCTCACCATGAAATGGCTTTTCTCCTAGGATAGTACTAGGTTTACCTCAATACACCGTTTCAGAATTTTGGTGAGGTTATCAAGACAAGATGCGAAATCATCTCCGAAAATGGAGAAGTCATCCATGAACACCTCCACATAGTCCCCAATCATGTCGGAGAAGATGGCCATCATACAACGCTGAAAAGTTGCTGGTGCGTTGCAGAGGCCAAAGGGCATCCGCTTGAAAGCGAATGTTCCAAAGGGGCATGTGAATGTGGTCTTGTCTTGATCTTTTGGGCTAATCGCTACTTGATTATACCTGGAGTATCCATCCAGAAAGCAAAAAAAATTACGTCTGGCTAACCCTTCCAAGATCTGATCAATGAAAGGCAAAGGAAAGTGATCGTTTTGGGTATCCATGTTCAGTTTCCTATAGTCAATGCAGACCTCCAAGATGTCACAGTGTGGGTCGGGATGGATTCGCCTTTATCATTTTTCACTATGGTGAGTCCTACTTTCTTGGGCACTATCTGGATCAGACTCACCCATTGGCTGTCAGAGAATGGGTATACAATACCTGCATCCAGCCATTTGATGATCTCCTTCTTAACAACCTCTAGCATGTTTGGGTTTAGCCATCTTTGAGGTTGTCTTGAAGGTTTCACCCCGTCATCCATGTAAATGTGATGAGTGCAATACGAGAGGCGAATACTGCGGAGATCAGCAATGCTCCACCCTATAGCAGCCCTATGGTCTTGTAGTGTAGAAATCAATTGATGCTCTTGTTCTTGGGTTAAGTGGGCACTAATAATGACCGGATATGTCTCACTTTCTCCCAAGAACACATACTTAAGTGAGTCAGGTAAGGGCTTCAATTCAATCACGGGTGGGTCAGAGTCAGAAATGGGGATAGGATGAGCAAACTCGAAGGTGGGAATCTGCTAATCCATATGCTTGTGAATTCCTGCTGATTCGCTTCCTGTGAGATAATCGGTTGTGACTGCGTTAACAGGAAACCCGTTAGCTGTGGTCACATCTTCTTGTAACAACAGGGGCGATCCAGTAGTGTACAGATCAGGATAGCTAGATTCAGGGGTGCTGTGGTCAGAAACACACCCTAAACAGTCGGATCCTCAGGGAGATATGTGCAGTGCAGTGGTCTCAGTCCCTTGTGGATCGAGGTCCAAGAACCCTGATAGTGTAGACGAATGAGACATTGGGTCGTCACAAAGGAGCCCAATGTTACCACAATATGCCGAATCTTCATCTTCACCATCCTCCTCTATGTGATCACAGTCAAAATTCCTTGATGCCTTGAATATGTCAAGTCAAAGTCGCTCATTACCTTGGGCTATCTCCATACATTCGGATGCACAATCAATGTTTACTCAAGTTGTCTCTAGAAATGGGTGACCCAAAATGATTGGTGCATCTCAAAGATTAGGAGGAACCTCCATATCAAGAACGAAAAAGTCCGTGGGAAAGCAGAATCAGCAAACTTTTATGATCACGTTCTCAACCACCCCCCTCGGTGTTTTTACTGATCTATCAGCCAGCTGAATCATGACCGAGGTAGGCTTTAACTCCCCAAATCAAAATTGATCAAATACGACAGTAGGAGTTAGGTTGATGGATGAACCCTGATCTAGAAGAGCTCGATCAAATGGAGAATCATGTAAGAAGCAGGATATAAGTGGGGTACTAGGGTCTTTCTTTTTCGGCGGCAAGTCAGCTAGAATCACGACGCTAGCTTCTTTTGACAGTATCTCCTGTCGTCCAATTCTAGGCTATCACTTCGGGGTACAATAGTCCTTGAAGAACCTAGCGACAACAGGGATGTGATCTATTGCCTCGAGGAGGGGGACCTGAATATGTACTTCCTTGAACATTGACTTCAGGTCCTCAAAATTCCATGTGTCCTTTTTCCGTACTACATTTCGCGTCAGAGCCTCAGGAAAAGGGATGGGAATCTCAAGGTCAAGTGGCCTCTTACCCTTATCTACCGTAGGTGGCTCCTAAGATGAAGGAGTTGAACCTGCCTGCGGCGAAGGGTGAGAAAAATTAGGACCTGCATGCCTATGTGGTGGGTTGAATGCCTTCCTTCCACTCCTCAATGAGACAGCATTTGCATTGGCTTGCTGTCCATGAGGTGGTGGGGGAGCGGAAGGGGTAGAGTATGTGGGGTTCTGCATCAAAGGCGACTAGCCTTGATCATAATGAGGTGGTGCAGGAGGTGCCTGTAATATGGCGTGTGCCTGTCCCTGTGGTGCCTGAAACCTAGGTGGGGTGCCTTGGTTCTGCACATACCGAGGGTTCGGGATGGGTTGGGAGGGCAAGGCTCCCTGAGTCCTATGCTCCTGCAACAGTTGGTTTTGCATTTTCTGTATAGTCTGTATCTGGTCAGCCATCGCCTTCATTATCTACAAGCTATCCGGTGTAGATTTCCTCATCGATCCTTGCAGTTCCTCTTTTAGTGCCTCCAGAGGGTCAGCCCGCTTTGGAGGGTGACTGGTAGCTTGGTGCAGTGGCTAGTATATAGAACGGGGTTGCTGTTGCTGAGACGGGAATGGCTGCTGCCTAGGGTATGTGTTTTGCGCATTCTCGTATTGCCTGGTCTGGTAGTGTGGACTTGATGTGGTCTCTGTGAGTTACCAGACCAGAAGTTTGGATGCTGGCGCCAACCAGGGTTATACGTCTCTGAATACGGGTTATTATGCCCGTATCCTTGAATAGCATTGACGTCCTAGTAGGCCGAAGACGTCTAAGACGTATATCCATCAAGGGGATACGTATTATAGTTTGCGGGTGGTGCGTAACTCTGGTCATACGATGCCAGATCGGGATTGTTTATGGTATCTTGATATGCAGGATCTTGTAAATAAAGAGAAGATGCATCCCGAGTGAGTAGATTAACTCGAGCAGGAGGGGCTCGGGGTGCATAGGAGGGTCTTGGAGCAGCAACGTTCAGGTTAGATTGACCTTAACTAATTTAGTCAATCTTTTTCTCGATCAGGTTTATTCTATCCAGCTGCTTGATGATGATATTCATGTCTGCTCGCTTTCGTGTGGATGGTGTGTGTGGGTGTGTAAGGGTCGAAACTTAGGTGGCTAGGTTGATTAGGTTAGGTTCTAGTGGGTTTAGGTCAGGGTAGGTCTCAAATTAGGGTTGAAAACCCTAATTCACTAAGGTAAAGTGCAATTAAACTTAATACAAGTTTAATTGGGTGTGTGAAAACTTAATTGAGAGTAAAATAACTCAATTAAGTCAGCTCTAGGTCAATTGGACTCTCACTGAGTCCAATTGGATAGTGTGTGCTGAGATCAGGGCTCAATTGGACTTAATGAGTCCAATTGAATAGGCTGATGGAGTTGACTAAGATCCAAGTCAATTAGGTTTAGTGAGGACCTAATTAGGTCCTTAGGGAGGTCTAGAGGTGATGTACTAGGGTTAGGGTACCTTAATTTAGGTTCCTATGGGGTTGGAATTGGGTTTAGGGACCTAAAGATCTAAGATCAAGGCTTGAATCTCAAAACAGGAACTGGAGAGCAGTTCCAAACATCCAATAAAAGTGTTAGACATCTTATAGCGAAAAATCAGAAGTCTAGACTTGTCTGGATGTCCAATCAGAGTCAGGAGGGATTCTAGGTTCTATCTTGGGTATTCTGTAGAAATTGGATGTCTGACCAAGTGTTTGGACGTCCAATAACACTGCAGAAGTGGGTTTAAGGTGTGCGGGAGTTGGGTAAGAGTTCTCGACATCCTATAACTCATCTGGATGTCCAGATAGAGGCTAGAATTAGGGTTTTAAGGTTTCCTAGGGTATGGTGACTTAATCTAAGGGTGGCTAAGGCTTAGGGAAGATTTTAGGCTATCCTAGGGCTAGGATGGTCCTAAGATCTTCATAATTTACTGTTTTATTTCTACTTAATAGAATAGTGTACCTTAACTCCCTTACATTATTATCTATTACATCTAATCTAGGTCTTCCGCTCCAGCTCTGTTGCAACACTAGTTATTCCAGCTTCAGATCTAGCTTCCAATCTACCTTCTGGTCAGCTTATTACTTGTAATTAGCATAATGCACCTAATTAGCATATTATAGCATTATTTTATGTATAGCTAAAAGAAAGCAGTAAAGATGCAAATAATGCTTATGCATGCATGAATTACCCTAATTTATGCTAAGTCCTAGCCTAATTTAGGTCAATTAAGACCTATGATTGCTGTGCAATCATAGTCCTTAAGGGTGACTCCCTAAAATGACCTATGACTTGGTCTACCTAAGTAATAAGAAATCAATAGTGAACACCCATTCCTTCAACAAATCTGGCTAAGCTGAATAAGGGGAGTGTTGGGCCCAAGCATGTCTCAGGAAAATCACTAGGGGCTTGTATAAACCCATGACTGGTCGTTTGACACGGCCCCTCGGCCTGGCACCAGATATAGATGAAGGAATTGATACCAACTAAAGAAAACTTAAGACCTAGGTAGCAAGCCTACGTTTGATGAAACCTTAGGGGTTCAATTGCTACAAATTTTTAATTAGGTCTAGGAGCTTAAAGTGCACAAGGAGTGTGATGGGAGTTGGTTGGGGTAATGCTCGATTATTTCTTTTTTTTTTTTATGTGTGTGCGAATTGGGAGGGAAGTGGTGCTCAACCCAAATCAAAGGACGTTTGCAAACAAGGATTTTTGGTTGTTGAAGTGTTTTAGGATTTTTATTAAGATTTAATGTCTTTTAAGATTCTCTTTTATGAAATGTTCAAATAAGGTTTTGATGTTCCACAAAATAATGGCAAATAAGTTGTTGTTGGTGGAGATCAATTCCTTTGAAATTTGATTTGACTAAGAGATAAAATTAAAAACCCTAAAGTTGGAAAATTCTATGCATGCAACTCCTAAATGAATCTCTTTTTGAAAATTTTGAGGTGGTGGTCCAAACAAGACAAACAACTCTACCACCTGATAGAAAATCAAACAAGGAATCCGAAAATGATTTTTTTTTTATGATTTTATAAAATTATTTGATATTTCTTGGAATTTTTCTTCTTACTGGTGTCAAGAGTTAGAAATGATAGATTCGGGGAATTGATTCTGCAGAATCCTTAAATAGCTTAAATTTTTTTTGATAATTTTATATGATGTAGATAATTTCTCAAAGTTTCCAGTAATATAAAGTTTACCTAAATATGATGTGTAGAAAGATTAATAAAATTCACAGACAATAACAAAATAGTAAGGAAGCAAGGTCTGACCCCTATTCAATCTGTGAATTTTAAAATTTTTTCTATTTAACAAAATTGCTTGAAACATGGACTCAAGGTTCTTGACTTGAAGGGGCTTCCCTAGATGAAATTTAGTGATTTTAGGAATCTCTTAAGTGCCCGAACTTGATTTTTGAAAATCAAGATAGAAGTATGGATTTTCAAAAATCAGACACTAATAAGGCAAAGGTGGTGGGAAAGTGAAGCAAACATGCAACAAAATGAATTTTAGGGTTCCACCACCCTTAATTTTTCTTGTTTTGTGATTTTTTTGATAATTTAAATATTTTTGAAGAGATTTTGATGATGAAAGAGATGGTCGGGGGTACTAACATGAAGTGCACGGGAAGAAAAGAAACTTGGAGCTTTTGCTCCAAGTGCTCCAAATCTTGCTCGTGCTCCTGATTCGCACCTTGAATCAAAACAAACAAAATTTCGTGAAGATCAAGAAAACAAGAGAGAGATAAATGATGTGATTAAGCTGTGCCTCCCTAGCAACGACACCAAAAAGTGATACGGGAAATACGCATTTTGTTAATGATGCGAAATAGTGTCATATGCGTAAATCCACAATCAACTTTTGAAATTTGTAATACCTAGATAGAGGAGTATCTAGGGTCATCCAAGGAGGCCACATTGTTAGTCACAAGAATTGATTCTCTTTCTCACCTCTCAAATTTGCACTTGTCTTTTTGTGAATTTGATTTTTGTTATTTTTATGATTTTGGAAACACTCGGATATTTGATACGAAGATTAACTATGCTAAACCTATTCCTAGGTGATAAGAATGAAACTTTCTCTTCTAAGCTCACCTTAGGCAAGTGCGCTCAGGGTAATTAGAAGAGGAGAGTGTGATGTGCACTACACTACTAATTGCATGAAAAACACACTAAGATAAAGACATGAACTTGGAAGGCAAAGAAAACTTGTATTACTAGCAAAATTGATGAAAAATAGCTAAATGCTTCTACAAGAAAGAGAAAACACACTAGCTAATATAAGAAAAAATAAAGATAGAAGGGGAATCCTTTGTAGAAGTTCTGGAGAGACCTTCCTCCAAGTGTGGTTGCCCCGCACTCAAAAAGGGTTTCCCTGGCTCGTTATTGATGTAGTCCTCCTCCAAGCTCTCTCCTCAAGGTGGGCATCAACCACCTTAAGGTTCCTCCTCTGCCTGGCTATCCCCTCTATGTAGAAGATCTCCTCCTTGGCGTGGCATAAGGGAGAAGAAGGACAGGAAGAAGGCACCAAGGGGGCTGGTAGGTTGCCCCCTTGATCTTCTTCTCTTCTTCTTCCTTGGTGTAGGATGTAGATGGCTATGGGTGGAACCTAGAACTAATGGAGAAGATGATTTTTGGGTGGTGGTTAGGTGGGGTATATATAGGAATGGAGAGGGTAGTTGGTGTGACTTTTGGATGTAGGGTTAGGATTGGTTTTGGTGGGTGGTTGGTGATCCTATGGCCTAGGATAGTTGGTGCCATTCCTAAGGGTGCTATAGGTGGTAGTTGTGGTTACCATCCTTGGTGGCTTTTGGTTTTGGCGCCAAAATGGGCCTTCTCGAAGGGGATTTTTTGGAGGTAAAAATCTAGGGTGGTGATGGCATTTAAGGGTGGATGGATGGTTGAGATGGAAGGGTTTTTGGAAGGAAAAAAATGGCGCCAAAAGGGAGGTGGTTGGAGGTGATTTTTGGCACCACTTTTGGTGTCCTTTGGTGGAGGTGTGGGTTGAAGGGATGTATGTTGGTTGGCGCCAACATGGGTAGAAGTAGGTGGACTAAAGTGGACTTGAAGGGTTACTTGGTGGAGCTTAGGTTAGGTGGGGTTTTAGGGTTAGGTATTGGTGACATGGTGGTAGACCTAGCTAATCTAAGTTAGCTTAACTAGCTTAGATAGTAGGGAGTTGGGTAGGAGGTAGAGGGAGCTAGGGTTTTGGAGTTGAGGAGCTGGAAGTAGCTGGAAGGAGTTGCACTGGAGTTGGTGGCTGTTGAAGTGAACTGCAAGGAGATACCTTTGCTGGCTTAACTGATATGAGCTGAGGTGAGCTAGGTTTGGTCTTCTCGGAGATTCCTTATCTAGCTAGAGTAGCTAGCTTAGGTCAAGTAGCTTAGCTCAACCAAGTTGAGTTGAGTTAAGTCTATAGGAGCTGGACTTGAGCTGGTTGAGGTCATCTTTAGCTGACTAGGTCTAGCTAGTTGATGGCAATAGCTAGTCATGTCAGGTTGGGCTTCCAGTGAACTATTCTGAGCTAAAGAGCTGGAATGGAGTTGGGATCAACTAACTTGAGCTAGTTTGAGCTTCCATCCAGCTAAGGTGAGCTAAATGGAGCTGAGGTGAATTAGCTAGAGCTACATTAAGCTATGATGGCCTGAATGGAGCTAAAGATAAGTTGATCCAACTAGAATGAGTTGGGATCCAGTTGAAAGGAGCTTCTTCTTCATCTTTTGCCTTCTTGAGTGCTAAGGTATGCGATATCTAACTTTCTATCTATCCTTGACACTCAAGTAAACACATAAAAAATACAACTAAAATGCAATGCATGCCTAACCTAGGTAAATGCCTAAATGCAGCTCAAAAACCCATTTATGGAGTTAAAAGCCTAAGAGCTAGATCTATTTTAAGGCATAAGAATGATGATAAACTGACGTTTATCAGGCATCGGCTACCAGAAGATTCATCAAAGGGCATGCAATTTTTGAGAAATCGTGAATAAATCTTCGGTAAAATATGATGTGACCCAAGAATGATATGATTTTCTTAACCGAGCTAGGTGGAGGTAATCGAGATATGACTTTTGATTTAGCTCGGTCAACCTCGAGTCTGTTAGATGAGATCTTGCTACCTAGTACAATGCCATCCCTCACCACAAAATGGCTTTTCTTCCATGATAGTACTAGGTTTCCTTCAATGCCCCTCTTCAAGATCTTTGTGAGGTTATCAAGACAAGATGAGAAATCATCTTTGAAAATGGAGAAGTTGTCCATAAATACTTCCACATAGTCCCTAATCATATCAAAGAAAATGGCCATCATACAATGTTGAAATGTCACTGGTGCGTTGTAGAGGCCAAAGGGCATTCGCTTAAAAGTGAATGTTCCAAAGGGACATATAAAAGTAGTCCTGTCTTGATCTTTTAGGTTAATCATGACCTGATTATACCCGGAGTATCCACCTAGGAAGCAAAAGAAACTGCATCTGGCTAACCGTTCTAAGATTTGATCAATAAAAGGTAGAGAATGATCGTTCTTTGTAGCCGTGTTCAGTTTTCTATAATCAATGCAAACCCGCCGCGAAGTTGCGGTGTGGGTTGGGATGGATTTGCCCTTATCATTCTTAATGACGGTGAGTCCTGCTTTCTTGGGTACTATCTGGATAGGACTCACCCATTGGTTGTCAAAAATTGGATATACAATGCCCGCATCTAGCCATTTAATGATCTCCTTAACAACCTTGAGCATATTCGGATTTAGCCATCTTTGAGGTTGTCTCGAAGGTTTCACCCTCTCATCTATGTTAATATGATGAGTGTAATACGAGGGGCGAATCCCACGAAGATCAGCAATGCTCCACCTGATAGCAGCCCTACGATCTTGTAAAACCGAAATCAATTGATGCTCTTATTCCAGGGTCAAGTGAGCACTGATAATAACAGGGCATGTCTCACTATCACCCAAAAACACGTATTTGATTGAATGAGGTAAGGCCTTCAATTCGATCACAGTTGGGTGGAAATCAAGGTCGTGAGTAGGAGAAGGATCAATAGCAGAAATCTGATGATCCTGATTTGCATGAATTCCCAGTGATTCCCCACCTATGAAGTAGTCAGTCGTGACTGTATTAATGGGAAACCCGCTTGTCACAGTCTCGTCATCTTGCGTCAATAAGGGAAAATCAGTAATTGATGGATCAAGATAATCAGAATCAGGGGTGTCGTGATTAGATGAACACCCCAGACAATCAGATCTGTGGGAGGAAATGTGCATCGCAGTCATCCCAGTCCCGTGTGGATCAAAGTCCAAAAACCTTGACAATGAGGACGAATGTGATATTGGGTCATTGATGATAACACCATCATTAGCCATAACTAACTTGAATTAGTTGAAATCAAGTGACAAATGCTCTTGAATGATCGCTTGAGAGACGTAATTCCATGTATATCTATTTTGAGGAGAGAACAATAAAAAGGGTTAAATCAACAGTTTTAACATCACGTCATAATGTAGAGTAACCACGGGGTCACCTAGGGGTTAATTGAAGGTCAAGTGAGCATTAAAGTCAAAAGAGTGGGTCCACACAGATAGAAATGGGGTTTCACGTGTTTCGAGAATCTCAACAGCACACAAAAACCTAATTTCAGACCTGCTTAAATTAAATAGGTTCTGGTTAGGATAAAATTCATCTAAACCTCCTAAAATTCATAGAAAAATATTATAAGAGGTTTGGTACCCTTAGTTTGACCATCTGAACCTATTTTAACTTAGAATAGAGTTTCAAATGGGATTCTATCGTAATTTGGGCTTCTGTGCAAATTGCCTAGTCAAACATGGTCAAAGCTAAAATCCAAGTTAATCATCAGATTCCTTGGGTCCAAATTAGATTAACGCTAAAACTTGGCCCAATCAGAGTTCATCTTGACCTAGTTTACATTTTAGTCTCTTAAATCCCTGTTTCTCTTAATCAGACCCCTAGCTTTCGAAATTCCTTGCAAAAAGGCCCTTAGTTTCTTTCTTTCTTCACATTTTAGTCCTTATCGGCATTGTTAGGTCAATCGACCTATGGACGAGCTTTGACTTGGTGGAAGCAACAACAAACCTACATTAAATCCCACAAAATTTGGTGGGATTGATGTTCACACTCTGGGGAATCGTTTGAACACAATGAGTCACGAATCTTGAGCAAAAGACCCCCAGCGAATCTGAAAAATTGTGGGAATCCCTTGTTCCCAAATTCTGACTCTAGGTGCAGCTAACTTCCAATTAGAGCTCATTCTTGAGCTCTATAGGAACTCCCTTAGCTTCCATCATGCTCCTTAGCCTGGTTTAGGCCATAAAACCTCTTCTCCTTCCTTCGACCGCCTCCGATCGCAGCTTTGGTGAGCTTACTCAACTCAATCCTCAGGCCGCCCAAGGGTCAAATTGGCCGAACCTCCTTCTTCCTCAGCTTCATCCATGCCTGGTGGGCCAAAGCCAAGGCATCCTCCCCTTATCTTCACCATCGTTCCTCTCACCGGAGGATTCACCCTCTCTGGCGTCGACCAATCATAGTCAACGCCAACTCCTATCTCCTTCGTTCGTAGCAAGGCCCCGCTTCCTACTCTCCTTCTCTAGGTTAGAACCAACCCTTTCCCACTTCAAATCAACCGTTGAATCGCTACCTCCCCTGTCATCTTCTCCACGACCAGCTGCACCTTTGGTGAGGCCGCGCTGACACCACACACATCCAAACCACAAACTGCCACCACCATTACCTCCCTCACACCTCCTAGAGTAAAAGCCCTCTATTAATTTGGGTTTTCGACCACTCATACACCTCACCCCACAAACCCACACTTCGCCTACAATGTCACATTCGCCCGACCTCCTCCACCTCACAAATCACCTCGCCACCACCGCCATCACATTCCTTGCTTCATGGTGAGGCCATAGAGCTATTTAATCAGGGCTTTTGGCTCATGTTCTTGATTTGCAGGTCTCTCCAGAGCTCCGCTGTTCACTTCCATTGTCTATCGCCGTCCGACAATCTCTGGTTTCGCTACAACCTTCAGCCATTGTGGATGCACTCTATGTACCCAGCTGTAGCATCAATTGAGGAAGAAAAACCCAATAGAAACTCCAATTGAAGCCTAGGTCCTCTGCAGCATCACGTGAGAAGAGCGTGGGATTTAGTCCCACCTCGATAGCTACAAGATAGATACAACAATATAAAAGAGAAAAGTCACATGGGCATGTCGCCTCTTCATCGAGGGTGAGGTCCTCGCACCATACCCTTTACTCACACCTCACCCGTGAATACGCAATGTGAGTCTGGTCCCCTGCCCAGTATTGTACAACCCGATTACCCAAATTAGATCCGATTAGGGGAGAAATATCTGAGGAAGGGGAGGGTTTTGCATTGGGATTTATGCCCTGAGCCTCGAGATGCATGCCTGTACACTAAAGACTTAGAGTCTCTAAGGTCTGCTCTGTACTTGGCACCCTTGTGCCTGTTCTGAGGTTTGGATGGTTAAGTCGTCTGCCCCTTGTGGCCGACATCTGATGTGGTACTGTGTCATTATTTAAGCTGGTACTGTGGACTTATTTGACGTGGCATTAGTGGTTGAAGAGCTACTGTTGAGAAATTGATGCTTGGGATATATGCTTAATTTGACGAATAATTGGTGATTTAAATCATCACTTTTTAAAGTTTCTCTCATTCTTTTTATCCGATTATTTCTTGAGATACTCTTGATTATTATTGAATATATTTTTGAGTAGATTATTCATTGTGATTCATTGATTGTGCTCATTATTTCTATATTGCGATTAGTGCATGAATTTCACATTTGCTCCCTGCGAATGACCTCGGACTCAATTCTTTATTTTCGAGCATTCTTATAAATTTAAATGTTGTAAAACATTTTTGTCGACTATACTACGACGCAAGCATTTTCTCTCCCTATAATTCGACTCAATTTGCATGCAACAGTCATTACAGAGAAGCCCAATGTTTTAACAAAAAGCGGATTCTTCATCTTCACTGTCCTCCTCGATAAGATCACAGTTGCAGTTCCATAATGCCCTGAATATATCTAATCTAAGTCTTTCATTTCCTAGGGCAATCTCCATACACCCGAATGTACAGTTGATGTTCACGTGGGCTGTCGCCAAAATGAGTGACCCAAACTAATCAGTGCATTATGGAGATTAGGAGGAACTCCATATCGAGAACGAAAAAATCTGTTGGAAAGTAGAATCCACGGACCTTAATGATCATGTTCTTAACCACCCCCCTCGGTGTTTTTACCGATCGATCAGCTAGCTGAATGGTAACCGAGGTGGGTTTCAACTCCCCGAATCGAAAATAATCATATATGGCGGTGGGAGTTAGGTTGATGGATGAACCCAAATCAAGAAGGGCCCGATCAAATGGATAATCCTGCGAAAAGTAGGAAATGAGTGGGGTACCAGGGTCATTCTTCTTAGGTAGTAAGTTAGCTAGAATCACGGTGCTAGCTTCCTTTGACAATACCGCCTATCGTCCTCTTTTTTGTTATGGCTTTTGGGTATAATAGTCCTTAAAGAACCTAGCAACAACAGGGATGTGATTTATAGCCTCAAGGAGAGGGACCTGAATATGAACATCTTTGAACATCGATTTTAGGTCCTCAAAATTCTGCGTACCCTTTCTCCGTGCTAAATCTCATGTCAGAGCCTCAGGAAAAGGGATGGGAATCTCTGGGTTAATAGGTCCTTTGCCCTTGGTTACCGTAGGTGGCTCCTAAGAAGAGGAAGATGAGCGATCCTACGGTAGATGGTGTGAAAAATAATGACTCGCCTGCGTAAATGGTGGGTCTTGTGTCTTCTTCCCACTCAATGTGACAGTCTTCTCATCGACGTGCTATCCATGAGGTGGCGGAGGAGCGGAAGGGGCAGAATAGGTTGGATTTTGCAGCAAAGGTGATTGACCTTGAACATAACCAGGTGGTGCAGGAGGCGCCTGTAATATAGCATGTGTCTGTCCTTGCGGTGCCTGGAACCTAGGTGGGGTGCCTTGGTTCTGCACATATCTCGAGTTAGGGATAGGTTGGGAGGGCAAGGCTCCTTGTGATCTGTGCTCCTGTAATAACTGATTCTACATGTTCTGTTTGTTCTGTATCTGGTTAGTCATAGCCTTCATGATTTGCAAGTTGTCCTAAGTAGATTTCCGCATAGACTCTTGCAGCTCCTCTTTTAATACCTCCAAAGGGTTGGCCTGCTTTTGAGGGTGATTGGTAGCTTGGTGCAGCGGTTGATAAATAGAACGGGATTGCTGCTGAGACGGGAATGGCTACTGCCTCGGGTACGTGTTTTTTGCATTCCCGTATTGTATGGTCTGGTAGTGTGGATCTTGATTTGATCTTTGTGAGTTACCAGACTAGGAGAAATTTGGATGCTGGCACCAACCAGGATTATATGTCTCCAAGTATGAGTTATTATGCCTGTATCCGTGGATAGCATTGACATCTTTGTAGGCCGAAGATGTCTGAGATGTATATTCTTCAAAGGAATATGCATTAAAATCATCATGTGGTGAGTAACCTTGATTATGCGGTGCCAGATTGAGATTATTCACAGGTTCCTAATATGCAGGATCCTACGAACATGGAGAAGATGCATTCCGAGTGAGTAAATTTATTTGAGTAGGAGGGACTCGGGTTGCACAAGATGATCTAGATATCCACCTTATCCAGCTTCTTGGTGATAATGTCTATATCGGCTTGGGTAGATTCGACGTGAGCTTCATGGACACTAAATCATTGTCCAGGTCATTGGAATTGGTTCATAAATGTGGGATTCATTGAGTTCTCTGCCAAAGGACTCGAACAACTCGAATGCATTTTTGTTGTCCTTTGCAAGGAAATTCCTGCCACTAGATGCATCTACCAGATATCAATGTGTGTCATCTAGCCCACGGTAGAAAATTTGAGCTAGGTGCCATCTGGGCACACCATGGTGCGGGCATTTCCTGAGAAGATCATGAAATCTATCCCAGTCATCATGCAACTTCTCCCCTGGCCCTTGGGAGAAAGTCATAATCGCACGTCTCATTGAGTTTATTCGACTGATAAGGAAGAACTTTTGGAGGAATTCACAACGTAATTCCACCTAGGTTCCAATCGACCTCCTGATGGTCTTGAACCAATATGAAGCTTTATCCTTAAGAGAGAATGGAAAAAGCTTCATGAGAACAACCCCTAAATCAACATTCCTTGGTCAAATCATTTCCTCTATTTGACTTAGGTCCTCAATGTGCTGGAAGGGATCCTCATTTGAGTTCCCATAAAAATAAGTTTGAATCAGACTTATTACATTTAGTTTTAGCTCAAATGCATCTCCAGCTGCAGGAATCCGAACTTGGGGTGCTAGAATCAGAGTCACCAGAACGTAGAAGTCTTGCAGCTGTTCTCTGCATGGTGGATGCTACATTCTATCCAATGTAGTAAGAATCCTATCATTGTTCTGCTGATACCTTTGTTTAGACTCAACGACCCGGGCTTCCAAAGGAGCCATCGGGTCTAGATTTTCTGGATCTTGACTAGGATTAGGTCTAGGATTAGCCATCTCAACTAATCGAGTAGGAGGAGAAGAAGGTTCGGGCGATGCGACGAGTCGCCTTCATCCTTGGGGTTGGTTCCCAAGGTCCAACCAATTGAGGTCTAAGTGACCTCTTCCCTTGCATACACCAGCCAACCCAGGTTGGTGTAGCCAAGCCAAACAAGGCCAAGGCCTTGTCAATCAAGTGGTCCTTAAGATTGGATGACCAAATATTTCATTAAGGTTCTAATTTTTGAAGAAAAATTTGTTACAAAATCAACTGAAAATAATCCCAACCTCTTAAGCTAACTTAGCTAGTCTGTTACGAGGGGACTAAGGAGAAAGTTCTTCCTTTGGCTTTCACCTCTAGGTCCTTGATACCCCTAGATGCGGTCATTTGACACTACCTTGCAGACTTGGCACTGGGTTTGGCTAAAGCGGTTGTGATGACCTAGTAGTTCGATAACAAATTCAAGTTAATTGATGTGTTTTACGAAAATTTTTACTTAACTTTTTTATTCAATTTTGGGTGTTTTGTGAGTGATCCACAAGGTGACCTGACTCACCAACTATTTACTGGACTTGATTAAGTCCACACTAGTCTAATGTGGTCTCTATAATATAATCCTAAAAGTTGACCCTAGGGTTCATGCAATTGACTAAGTTCTCAATTAGTAGATCACATAAATATTTAAAATACTCTCTATAATGCAATTTGAACCCAAATGATCTGAAAATTGACAAGTAGATTACATTTTCAATAATATTTTCAGAGAATATATTTTTAAAATTTTTACTATTCCAAATAGATAAATAAAAATTTTTAACTAATAGGGGGTCAGATTTGGAATTTTGACCTTGTGTTGGTTTTTCTTTTTGAAACAATATCAATTATGCTGCAAAAATTTGGAAAAAAATGGAATAAAAGCTAATTTGATAATCTTTCCAACCCCATAGTTGTTAGTCAAATCAGATTTTTTGGATATTTGGAATAGCTTTTTGAAAATCAGAAAAATCCAGATCTAAGCCTGCTTGACCCCTTACACTTCGTGAATTTTTAAAAATTTCAGAAATTAAATTTTTTCAAGTAAATGGTGGAGTTGGAAAGATAATTTGAAAATCTAACTTCGTACCAAATTTCAGAATTTTTGAGTCATCATATTTTCGACAAATGATTTTTGAAATCTCTGAAAAGGTTTTGGCCGAATTTTGGAAAGTAGTAAAAAGTTTTTGAAAGAGTTTTCAAATAAAAGATGAGCCTTTTCAAGAAATACTTTTTTTTTCTTTTCAAATTTGAGAATTTTTTTTTATTTTTTTCTTTTTTGAGAGAAATGTTTTATTTTTTTTTTAAAAAGCAAATCTATTCTTAAGATTCAAAAGAAATCCTAAATCTAAGCTCTTTTTAGTGTGTACCTGAAATCTTCAACTACACCTGATGTGTGTGCAGAATTTGCTCTTTCCTTTTCTTGCACACCAAAAGCAAGTAGAAGTAATGATGTCAGAAGTAAGCTCGAAAATAAAAAATCATAGCAACGGTGCCTTTTGTTAAGTTCGTAAAATTATGATTTTGGTTAAAAAGCATCATAGTATAGCGCGAAATACAACTCAAAAAAAAAAAGAGATGGTACATGTCTTGGTCGATCTCAGGGAGGCATGATTACGAAGTTGATTTTTGATTTTCTCTGATTTGCTTAAAATTGAATGTTGTTTCAAGTCTGCGAATGTAAGATTCGTCAGTTGCGTGATTAACCGTTAAAACATGTGTATGAGTCAAATAAATGATAAAGGTGAATGTAACGACCCGATTCCTGAGTACCTACGAGACACGAGAACCGGACCGACTCGACTAATCCCAAGACCTAGTCGTCCAACGAGGAAGTAACCAAATGAGCAGTAAAATAAATCACATTCAACATGAAATATAACTAGCAGTAACAAAATACAGCAGTAAGAAAAAGAACTACTACAGCATGTACCACCACAACAGTAGAACAACATTTAACATAACAAGAACTACGAGTAAAGAAAAGTACAGAGAGTAACAAAAACTACTCGCTACAGCGGAAAAAAAGGGGTACAAAAGAGCAGTGGTAACTCTACTGGACCCTACTCGGCCCAGCGTCCTCTGCAGCCGCTGACCCTGGCTGCTCAACACCTGGTCCTGAAAAGTAACGAGTGTAACACGTCAGCGAAATGCTGAGTAGAGTGGCAGCTAAACTACAGAAGCAGTAAAGTGTACAAAAGCTATTTTAGTTTCTTTCTTCCTTTATTTACGTCTTTCTATTGTTTCACAATTTATCTATTTCTCAGATCCTTTACTTGATCTCGAATGTTCCTCGTGGGAACGATCTTGATTGCAGTCTTTTTCGAACAGTAGAAGTAGCACGTGGTGCTCTCCTGGCTGGGAGAGTCCCCCGTGGTGATCCTACTCTCAGTCAACCACCCCAAGGTCATGGACAGACGTAACGATGACTACGGCACGTGCGATAAATGCACAGGTAGCTAACCCGCACTGGCACGCGGTCAGTCGTTTCCGTTAACGGGTGCGCCCAAAGCACAGCACGGAACCAGTACAGGGCAGAGCCCTCTCAGTAACAGGGGTCCAACCCCTCCACAGTAACCAAACAGGGGCCTTGCCCCTCCACAGTCCGCGCACCCTCGCCTGACTACCCTGGTTTGCCCAGTGGGCCTAACAAATCGGTGTAGGTGAGCTAGCAGAACCCCGGGGCCCGTGGGGTAGCTAGTACTCGCCCTACACTAGTAGCTCTCCTCGGTACTGCGTACACGAGGGCCAGCAAGTCGGTACAAAGTGGCCAGACCTAACCCCGGGTCCCTGGGGTAGCTAGCTCCGCTCTGCACTAAACAGGGGGACAGTCGCTCTCCTTGGTACTTCGTACTCAAGGGCCAGCACACTTCCCCAATTCTATTCCATTCACTTTCCAGGAGTTCTACTCCTAATTCCCCGTAGGGTTATAGCTCTTTTAACTCAACACATTTAGGTTTCACCTTTCCAGTTTCACGTTCATACATCCCATATTCTCAATCATGTTCATTTATTCATAACTGGCAGCTGTTAAACCAATTTACTGGTAGCTATTATTTCCCTTCCACATTTTCCAAGACTGCAGTATTCATATATTCCACTAGTTTTCCCATCCTAGGATTCATGTCATACCCTAGGATCTATCATACAATCTAGTTTTCCAGCCCTAGGATTCATGCACACCCTAGGATCTACCATTCATTCTAGTTTCTCATTCCTAGGATTCATGCAATGTCCTAGGTTCTATTTATGGTTCCATAATTTAACAGATTATACTAATAAATTCTAAAGCCACTCTACCAACTACAACGGAAGTACTGGGGGCATGGTCGGAAATCCTGCGCGCCTCCGCAATCCCTAATACTGAAATGGAACGGGGTCCTATCACAAGGATCAAACACAAGGAGTTTCTCAAAACAGTATATAAATACTGGAAACGGGTAGAGGATCTTATTCAGAAAAGAACGCAACTCGAAATGCGGAAAACAGACTCCGAACAGGCCCTAAACGGGTCGAAAATGACGAAACAGTGCAAAATCAGACGTCTGGAACTTCTTCCAGACGTCTTAAAATGAGGGTCAGATGATACCTTTGCTCTGTATAGTCTCTCAGACGTCCAGAAGCTTGCGGGGGCGTCTGGCCTAGTTCCCAGATGTCTGATGGTCACCCTGGACGTCTGGAAGTCCCTCCAGTCATCTGGCACCTCTGCTAGACGTCTGATTCGCATTGGATGCGAACCTCAGAACCTACGCGTACCCATTCCTCGTGCTCAGTACGGACGGTCGAAGGAAAGGAAGAAGGTACGAAAATAACTTACCTTTCAGACGTCTGGACAGTCCTCCAGACGTCTTCCACATCGTCTGGTTGGAAACCCAGACATCTGATTCTGGAAAAACTTCCAGAATCAGAGTGCGACTCGCCCTCCGCCTGTGACGCACGGCCGCGCCGCGCCTCGTCCGCCTACTGCTCGAGCTGCAGTAGGCCTCCCGCGTCACCCCGCGTCTGCTGCGCCTCCATCGGGCGGCTCTAGTAGCCCCGGCAGGCTCGAACCCTCACGGCCGAGCACCTCCTCCCTCGCGCAACACCTCCTCCCGCACTCGCCGCGGTTGCTGCCACCGCCGCTCGCTCACGCTCGCACTCGCTGGAAGAAGAAGGAGGAGTGGAGGTGATGAGAGTGAGGGAGAGGGCGAGGCTTTTTAAAGCCGTGTGGGGAGAGAGAGAGAGAGAGTAGCGCCTGTGGAGGTGAGAGGGGAAAAGAGCATCTGCAAGTCTGCGTGCACAGGCGCGCAGACGGAAACCACCGTGCCGCGGGAAATCAAATCCCAGACATCTGGAAAGGGTTCCAGACGTCTGGTCCAGATGTCTGGGCCAGCTCCCAGACGTCTTAAAAGACGTTTTGAAGCTGCGTTCGTAACAGTGAATGTGTGAGTGCTTGATGTAGATGTGTTTAATTAGGTTAAAATGCCTATTCATGCATGTTCCTAGGCTCAGATTTGCATTTCATATTATAAATATTGCAAAATATGCATCATTCTGCATTTAGAATAGCTATGTATATTTTAGGTTAATTGCGTCCTTTTTATGGCCAGGAGGAAAGGAGATTTATTTCAGGGCCTCGAATGGACGATCCAAATGTACATATCTGATCAGGATGATGATCGAAATCTAACGCCTTCGAGATCGTCGTAATCAAAATCTCATATCACCTTATGCAATCAGAGGAAGATTACTGGCTAGGGGGCAATGCGACATTCTTATGGGCTTCGGATGAAAAATCTGATCGTATGGATGGATCCAGAGTGACAATCGCAGTCTGGCAACGTGGAAATTATCTCGATTCGAGCACCGTGGCACCTTTTGCAATAGAAAGAAGATGAACGACCTAGATGGTTTCATGTGGCACCGTCTAGGCCGCCCAACACCAGCCATCAGTGACTACAGGCGCCCCCTCTTCATCCGAGATCTCGTACCACAGCTGATGAGAACCTCATCATGAATCCTAACTAGCTCATTTTGACTTGAGAAAGTAAACAAAAGCTCCTACATAACCTAAAGGAAGGCTTAATTCAAGGGATTACTATTCTGGGAAGAAAACATGAAATAAAGGGTAAAACTGTAATTTTACTATTGCAGTACATCAACGGAATTTCTCAGGGTCTAAACATAGGTCAATTGGACTTAATAAGAGGAAAAGTGGGATGGTTAAGTCAGAAAAGGGTTCTTATGAGATTTAAGAATTAAATGACATTCTATAATCGTAAAACAAACCCACTTAATTTCAAAAGGTTTTGGTCAGGATAAAAATCAACTAGACCTTCTAAAATTCATGGAAAAATATCCTCTAGGGTTTAGAACCTTCAAATTGGCCTTTAGAACCTATTTTGACCTAGATAGGGGTCCTAGCTCATTAATTGACCTAAATTGGGTTTTTGTGTAAAATATCTAGTTAAACATGGTCAAACCTAAAATCCAACTTCACCATTGGATTTCTTAGGTTCAAATTAAGTTTGTACCAAAATTTGGGCCTAAGGGAAGGTCACCTTGACTTACTTTGCAAAATAGTCCACCCAATTACATTATGACCCTTAGCTTTTGAAAGCCCTTGCGCAGACCCTATCTTCCTCACCACTCTTTGCATTTAGGTCCCTCCGCCACTATAGCGGAGGAATCCTACTCTGGTGAGGTTTTGAGGAGGATTTCTCCTCGAATCCTCAGAGATCTCCTCCTAGAATTGGAAGGGAGATTCTTTGAGGAATTCCCTACCGTTTGAACATGATCCCAAGATCGGATTTGCACCCAATCTCTCGTGTGAATGCTCGAGAAAATTGGGTATCATCTGCACCTTCCATCTCCAGTGAGATCTTTGTGCTTGGAGGCTTGCCTTCCAAGCACAAGGACCTTGGCCAACAGCTATAAAAGGACCTCCTGTCCTTGCCGCATCTTTCAAGCTTGAATTGGCCGCAGAACACCCCTAATTTCTTCCTCCCTCATCTCCGGACAACTGCCTACAAGCTCCAGCGATCCCTCCTCCCTCTTCTCGTCGCTCTGCCACCATACCAGTGGTAGAGTCATCTCCGCCTTGCTCCTCCGTGTCGCGCCATACCTACGCACGCCTCTCCAACCCCTTCATCGTAGCGTCATCCCCACCTCAGGGCTTTCTTCTTTGACGACGGCACCTACGCGTCGCTTGTCCTCCGCCTTTCCCCTTCGTCTAACTTCCCTTAGTAAGTTCCCCTCTCTCCACCCTTTGTTTTCCCCTACTTAATTTCATAAAACTCCCCTCGATAGCCACCAATCACCTTCGTCTCCCTCACCTCCAGCAGACCACCGGCGAGGCGAATCTGTTGCTTCACCCATCCACACACCTCTCCACCCACCTCAGAACCTTCACCATCACCCACTGATCACCATCCACACCTCCACTGACCGCCACACATGCCCTACACCCTCATCGAACACATGCACTTCCACGGTCATAGTCTGACCTAGGCATGCACGCCTAGGCCGTTCTGCGTCACACCAACCCCCGCCTCACCTTCACCGTGACACGGCGAAGGTCCCCAAGTCATTTGACAGGGCCGCGAGGCCGTATTGGTGCATTTTAGGTTTGAGCCTCCACCGCCATTAGTGACGGCTTGAAAGAGCTTGCTTGCTCGCTCCAGGTCACCCCACTCCAGGCTGAGGCATTCCAGGTGCGTGGAATCGCTCTACAAATCGTTCGTACCCAGCAATCAAGGTCTTCGTCGAATGTAGCTGCCTCAATTGGATGGACATTGTCCTTGCAGGCACATGAAGAAGCGAGTGGGACTTTAGTCCCACTTCGGAAAGTCAGGAGTGAGGTGCGTAGCTTAAATTATTTTTGTGTTTCTTGTTGGTCACCTCAAGTCATGGGGTGAGGTCCCCTCACCCATGCCACCCACCTCGTCCGCAACCCACACCCACACGGACTTGGCCAACCCGTTTACCCTGCACTCCTCGCGCACCACCCACGCCGGTGTGCTTGGACCCGGGCACGCATAACCCGACCCGATTACTCGGCTGACTCTGAAAGAGCGAAGAGAGAAATAGAGAGAGCGTACGTGGGGAAGGGTAGGGGTAGGTTTTGCTCCTCTCTGTGCAGGGAAAGAAGGAGAGGGAAGAGGCAGCTACTGAAGAAGGACTTGTGAAGAGGAAGAAGCTAAAGTCAGGAGCGGCTAAGGAAGGAAGAAGAAAGACTTCAGAAGGAAAAGGCTGAAGAAAGAGAAGGAAGAGGTAGAGGTTGAAGCTGTTGAAGAAGGACTTGAAGGCAGAAGTCAAGGAAGGAGGAAGAAACACTGCAGAGGCTGAAGAAAGAAGAAGGAAGGAGAAGGTGCGGCCAAGAGAGAGAAAGAAGAAGAAGGAAAGTAAAAGACAAAGGTAGAAACAGAAGCCAAAGAAGAAAAGAAGAGACAAGGAGCCGCAAAGAATAGAAGGTAGAAGAAGAGCAAGAGCCAAAGGCAGAGAAAAGAAAGAAGAACTCAAAGAAGGAAGAAAAGAGAAGAGAAGAAAGAAGAGAGACATTCTATTTCTTTTTGCATTTCTTCTCCTTAGCATCTTTACACATTGAACTTCATTCTATTGCTTCATATTATTGTTGAGCATCATATTTTGAGTAATATGAGATTGTGATCATAGTTTTTAAAGACCAATTTGCTCCCTGTGTTCGACCTCAGATACTTAGGTTTTCGAGTAATAAAATTATTATTTGCTTTCAAGGCAATTTCACCTATACTGCAACGCACATCTTTTTAAAATCGATCTCGCCCTGTTAACAATAGCCGTTGGATAAAGATCCAACGGTTGAGGTCCTTTCGCACCTGGGGCTCCCATGCTATCCTCGTGACTCAAACGCACCTCTGCCTCAACGGTAGCACACGCGGTTTGCAAACAAGAGGCGTGGGGTAAAATCCCACCAAGCCTCCAATCCAGCTCAGTGGCAAGGCACGCTTAATTTTGATGGCTAGATTGCGGATGAGCAGCTGAGATGTAGTTACGTGGGTGCACAGATGATTGCCGATCCAGTGGAGGTGGTCACGCGGGCGTCGACGCACATCTCCACGTGCGATCCAACGCCAGCCAAGCTGTGCGATCACGCAATCAGGACCACCCATCTCCAATCGAATGGTCCTCCTTCGACAATGTGCACGCAGCTATGAAGCATGGGCATGTGTGTGGTTGGTGCCGACCTTTAGCGACATTTGGGTGCATGGTTGGCGTAGATCTTCAGTGACGCATTTGATGTTGCTACAACCCTTTACACGAATTTCTTCCTCTTCCATCCGCTATAAAAGGACCCCTACACCTCCATTCTTCACCATCTCTTCCTTTCTTTCTCTCACCACCTCTAAGGCTCTAGAGAGAGCTTGTCCCAAGCCTGGGATGCTCCTCTAGAGTAGAATCAAATATTTTTCCCTCCCTCCATCCCCATTTGTGGAGTATCCCGTGGTCGTCCTCTCATCAACTTCGGGAAGTATATCCTCGTCGCGACGCCGTCCTGCCTCGCCCTCCATCCTCCGGCTCCGTCCTCGTTCGTTCTGCTCCTCACCACCTTCCTCTAGGTGACGTCAGAGCGAGTCGTCCTCCAAGCAACCGTTGAGGGGGATTCTTCTCACCTATCTCTATCTTTTTGCTTTCGTAGTGTAGTTTTCCCGCTTTCATAGTTGTAATAAACATTTGATTAGCAATATATGATTGTTCTTCTCTCTCTCTCTATATTACTTTGCAAGTAGATTAGTTAGACAAGTTTGCATTGACCTGATCTCTTGCTTGATAAAATATCAAACAAATTAGAAAAGATAAAAATGATAAAAACAAATAAAAAGTGAAACGTGGATTTTTCAAATCGAACGTTCACCTCCTCGTGTTCGACTTGGGACTCCTTTCGAGTTTTTGTTATAAATATTATCTGATCGATGGATTTTCTTGTGAATCGAACTATGACGATGGGTTTTCCAAACCAAACCCTTTGCATGATGAATTTCCACCGCATCAGTGCTCATTCACATGATCCTTACTTCACAATGGCTATTAACGGAGAGTGCGTCAATTTCTAAATCGTTTATATTATTTGGAATTGACATCTTTTTATTACAATAAAATGGAAATATGAAGCAGGCAACTTTATTTTATTTCCTCAAAATCTTGATGTCATTACAATGACTATAGAGAAATGCTTGTACATTGAAAAATGAAAATCTATGGTAACAGAAAAGATATGCATGCATGGATCTTGGAAAGATTATGTGTGCATTCTCAGAGATAGTAATACTACTACTACTTAGCAAGATAATAATGCAAGAAATTAAACTATGAAGAACAACTATGCTATAAGAAATTGAGGCATTGGAGGTGGTCTCTAGTGGTCGTGTGGGCTTGAGGTGGTAGCAGGGAATAGTGGGACGGCCAATGGTGGGTAGGTCAGCCTCTTGAGAGGTGTAGGAAGGAGCTTGCTCTTAGATGTCCAATGGTGGAGTGGAGGTGGTGATGGAGCTTGTGGATGGAAGAGTGAATGGAGTCCAAGATGGGAGTTTTGGCCGTCCAACCTAGTATTTATATATACTTCTTGGATGACCAAGGTGCTCTCAAGAGAAGTCTCTAGACTTCTCTAGAGTAGCCATGGCTTATGGCTATCTTTTGTCTTCTTAGAACCACTTTTTGTGGATCTAAGAATGACCATGTGTGGCCATTCTAGATCTTTCTCTAGAGTTGGCGAGTGGGTGTGGGTGCATGTGTGTGTGTGTATGTGCATGAGTGTGTGGTGGTGTGTGCATCCATAGGTGGTCAAGTGGACCACTTGGTCCACTTCTAATTAGGTCCTTGGTGAGTCCTATTAAGGTGTTCTAAAAATAGGTTTAGGTGTGACCTATTACTAAGTGGCTGATCCGATTAAACTTAACCATGTTTAATTGGGTCAACATGTGCCCAATTAGGAGAGAAAATTCCCAATTAGATTATGCTTGAGTCAATTTGACTCTCACTGAGTCCAATTAGACTTGTGTTGGTTGAGATTTGAGCTCAATTGGACTCTGAGTCTAATTGACTAGGTAGAGTGTAATTGACTTGATCCAAGTCAATTCGGCTTAGTGAGAACCTAATTAGGTTCTTAGGAGAGTCTTAGGGTGGTGTACTAGGCATAGGATACCTTAAATCAGGTTTCCTAGGGTGTAGGATTGGGTTTATAGGCCTTAGGAATCAAGGTCTAACCTTAAATCCAAAAACAGGTTCTGGAGAGGGGTTCCAGACGTCTGATCTTAAGATCAGATGACTTATACTTCAAAATTGGACATCCAGACAGAGAATCAGACGTCCAATTCTAGGGTCAATACTTGGGTTAGGTTTTGGTCGGTGATCTTGCAGAGATTAGATGTCTGGACTTAATGTCTGGATGTCCAGAACTATCGTTGAAAGTGATTCTTGGGTATTCTAGGCTAGATTGACTTAATGGAAGGGTGTCTAAGGTATGGGAAGGTGCCTAAGGCTATCCTAAGGTCATGGATAGGTGTAGGGATATCCTATGTTCTTCAAAATTCAATCTAAGCATTAAAATCCTACAAATAATGTAGTATACCTCTTCCCTACATTATGTCTTCAACTTGAGTGTAGTTTTATTCCATGACTTCTGCTCTACCTCTAGCCTCTATCCTATTTCAGATTTAGCTTCAAGTCATCTCCTATGCTTCTTTCTACCTGAAAACCAAGCAATACACTAATTAGTGTGAAATATTTGCATTATTGCAGAAATATGTATGTAAAGCAGTAAAGATGCAAAGTTTGTGATGGGAACACCGTCATGAGCTCTAACTAGCCCAATTTGGTTTGATAAAGTTGATAAAAGCTCTTACATAACCACCAGAGGGTCCTATGTGCATTCTATTCTATTTTTAGAAAAATCGGTTAATTAAAGGTCAAATGGTCATTTATGACTAATAAGAGGGTTCGTGCAGATAGAAATGGGTTTTCATGCATTTCAAGGATTAAAGGACATCTAAAACCCTAATTTCAGACCCGCTTAATTAACTAAGCTTTTGGTCAGGATAAAATTCACCTAAACCTTTTAAAAATCATGGAAAAATATTATATAAGGTTTGGTATTTTTGCTTTGACCATTGAACCCATTTTGACCTAAAATAGAGTCTCAGATAGGAAGTTGCGTTAATTTGGGTTTGTGCATAAATTACCCAGTCAAACTTGGTTAAAATCAAAATCTAACTTCACAATTAGATTTCTTGTATCCAAATTAGGTTTTTACCAAAATTTGGTCTCAATTAGAGATCATTTCGACCTAGTTTGCGTTTTGGTCCATTCAGACTCTTTCTTTCTCACATGCACCGCTAACTCTCGAAAATCCTTACAAAGACCCCCCTAACTTCATTGTCTTCTTCACATTTTGGTCCCTACTGCCATGGCAGGTGTGAACCCAAAGGTACCGAGCTTCAATTAGAGATTCCTTACTGATTACTTGCCCAATCCCTTCCAAAATTGGAAGGGACAACCCTGAGGAGTTTCCTGATCAATTAAACCTAATCCTAAACTCCAAATCTCCTCGTGGAGCCCGTGCGAACTCCTTGAAATCGCCAGATCCTAATCCCTAATTTTTGAGCTTTCAAGTTTTGTTTCCAAGCTTGGAAGCTCGTCCAATGGCCTATATAAGATCCTCCTTGCCTGCCTTACCTCCTTAGTGAGTTTTTGAGCCACAATTCTTCCTTCCCTACCTTCGGCTCTCTCCAACTCATCTCCAGCAACCTTCTCTACCTAACCTCTTCGTCAGCCGCCACGTACAATAGGTGGCTAGTCTTTTTTCCTCGTTTCAAACCACACCTCACCATACCTGCACGGTGTCCTCTAACCCCTTCCTCGTTGCCGTTCCCTCTCCCGAAGCCTCCACCTTCTTCGGCGCTGGCTGATGAGAGCCTCATCATGAGCCATAACTAGCTCATTTTGACCCAATAAAGAAGATAAAAGCTCCTACATAACCTAGAAGAAGGCTTAACTGAAGGAACAAGTGCTCTGAGAAGAAAACATGAAATAAAGGTTAAAACTGCAATTTTACCATTG
Source organism: Thalassia testudinum (assembly GCA_037157565.1). NCBI lineage: Eukaryota > Viridiplantae > Streptophyta > Magnoliopsida > Alismatales > Hydrocharitaceae > Thalassia > Thalassia testudinum. The sequence goes on from JAZHRO010000056.1 coordinate 2,294,220, forward strand.
CAGTACGTAAACGGGATTTCTCAGAGGCAAAACAGAGGTCAAATGGTATAAATGAGATAAAAAGTGGGTTGAGTCAATCAGAAATGGGTTCATGTGCAATCTAAGAACTAAAAGACACTTGGTAACCCTAAAACAGACCCGCTTAAATTAACAAGGTTCCGGTCAGAACAAAAAGCAAGTAAACCCTCTACAAATCATGGAAAACCATACTCTAGGGTTTAGAACACTTAATTTGGCCTTTGGAACCTAGTTTGACCTAGATTAGGGTCCTAGCTCTTCAATTAACCTAATTTGGGTTTTTACGCAAAATATCCAGTCAAACGAGGTCAAACCTGAAATCTAACTTCTCCATTGGTTTCCTTAGGTCCAAATTAGGTTTATACCAAAATTTGGACCTAAGGAGAGGTCATCTTGACCTACTTTGCAATTTAGTACACCCAAATCATAAATTGGTCCCTATCTTTTGAATACCGTTGCAGAGAACCCCCTAGGTTCTTCGCCTCCTTTGCAAACCGGTCCTGCCGCCATTGCTAGGGCAGAACCGAGCTCCGGCGAGGTTCGGAGAGGGATTGCTCTCTAATCCCTCAGAGATTCCCTCCCAGAAATGGAAGGAGGATTCTCTGAGGAATTCCCTTCCTTATAAAGTCAATTATAATCGTTGGTGTGAACCCAATCTCTCGTGCGAACGCACGAGAGATTTGGGTATCCTAACTCCTTTCCATCTCCGGCAACCAACCTCAGGCAATTACGTGCCCTTCACGCCCTGCACACCAAGTCCAGCGCCTATATAAGAACCCACAACTCCGGCCGAAGAGGCTGAGCTTGATTTGGCCGAGTTTCCCCCTTCAATTCCTCTCCTCCTGCTCGGCCAAATGCCCCAGCTAGCTCCGGCGAGCCCCCCTCCCCTCCCTCTTCGCTCTGCCACAAAACCAGTGGCAGAGTTAGCTTCTTGACCTCCCTCCGCGTCGCGCAGTACCAGCGCACGCCGCCTCAGCCCCGTCGTCGCCGCCGTTCTCCCCCACTGGGCGTCATCTTCTCCGGCGACAGCAAGTACTGCTGTCCGCCTTCCGTCCCCTTTCGTCCTTACAATTAGGTTAGAACTCCTCTCCATCCTGTCCCCTCTCTTTTCCCCCTGTTATCTCATCTGATTACCCCTCGACCGACGCTGACCACCCTCATCTTCCACATCACCGACCGAACTCCGGCGAGCCGCCCACACCACTCCGCCACTCCACACGGCTCGCCAACCACCTTGTGAGCTCCGCCTCATCACCAGGAACTCGCTCCACCCCACAACTGCCACTCCAGACCTCCATAACCACCCCCCGAACAACCCACCGTCTCCGGCCACAGGTTGACCTAGGCGGGCACGCCTAGGCCGACAGGCAACCTGCAGCATCACCCACCGCCTTCGCCGTGCTACGGCGAAGGTTTCCAGCCATTCTAATTGGGCCAATAGGCCGTTCTGTGGAAGCTCAGGTGAACGCCTCGGCCGCCATTAATAGCCGAAGCAGCAGGAAGCTTGGAGCAGCAGCAGGCGTCTGGCTTCCCAGGCGGCAGGTGCAGCAGACTCTCGCAAGTGTTGCGAGGTGACTGAGTTCAGCAAGGAGCACCAGCAGGGCCTTCAGCGTGGGCAATTGCACACGAGAGTCTGCGGGCGCACGCAAAGGAAGGGCGGAACGTTTAGTCCCACATCGTGGAATCTCAAGGCACAGGTATGGTATAAAGAGTTTTTGTGATATAGGTTTACTGCCTCGAAAGCACAGGGGTGAGGTCCCTCACTGACCCCACCCGCCTCGTCCGCGGCCTGACCACGCGGACCTGGCGGATCCGACCCGACCTAGACCTATGCACTCCTCGCGCATCACACACCTGCAGGTGCGCCTGGTCCCGGGTACGATCCGACTCGATTAAGACTGTGGCTCTGGTTGAGCGGTCTGAGTGAATTGCTTGAGAGAGAGAGACGCGCGGGTAGAGGGAGAAGGGTTAGGTTTTGCTCCTGTGCAGGCAAGCTGATCGCAGGAGAAGGACTTGGCCGCGAGAAGGAAAAGAAAGAAAGAAGAATGAACGGCAGAGAAGAATAGAAGAGCAAAAACTGTAGCAGAGAAGAAGAAGCAAGAAAGAAGCCTTCGCAGGAGAAGAAAGGAAAGAGCAAGCCAGAAGCAAAGGCACAGAGAAGCCAAGTGAAGACTTTGCAGAGATTAGAAGAAGAAAAGAAAGAGCAAAAACTGCAGCAGAAGAAGAAGAATAATCAAGAAGAAAAGGAGAAATGCTTTTAAGACGTCTGATCTTGTGATCAGACGTCCAATTTCATATTTTCTTGCCCTAACTCCTTTTAATCGCATACATTCATACCTGAATTGATATTTTGAGTAAATTAGAGTGTTCAATTACATTTTGATTTAGTGGTAAGTTCCATTTGCTCCCTGTGTTCGACCTCGGATACTCCGGTCTTCGAGTAATAAAAACTTTGTATTTGTTCGAACGTTTTGTCGGTTATACTACAACATAATACGCTTTAAATCCGCACAGAAACGTTGACAACATTTTGGCGCCGTTGGGAATCAATTGCCTTCTTTATATAGTAATCACCATCTCTAAGGCAAAACATTTCTTGATTTTGCGAAAACTTCTGCAAATATTCTTGAAGTTGGAGTGATTTTTTTTTCCATCCCACAAATTCTTGTGCCTAATTGAAAATAAACGCTTAATCTCGGCGGACCACACACTTCTTGTTTATAAGTCCAAAGAGAACTTTGAAAAAGAAAAAGAGGATTGGAAATAGAACCAAATTAGGGTTTCCACATTAGGGTCTTGAAGCGCTAGTCACACATGCCTGTGTAAAAGGAAATAAACCCTCCCGCATCAGTGTGCTACCCAAGCCCTTGATTGAAGAAAGTTAAATAAGACAAACCCTAAAATTGAGCCCTAAAATCACTTGAATCTTAAAATTTTCTTTTGACCTAATAACCTGGGAGTCAAATCAGGGTGATCTCTAGGCTCCGAGCTTAGAATCATTCTGCCATCTATAGGACAGGTCAGGTGAAGTTGACCCCTTGGGTCAACCAACCTCTAAATTAGGTCACAATACCAAAAACATCTAAAGTTCAAGTGAGAACCCTAAAAGCACCTTTGAAATAAAAAGTGATAGACTTAAGAGGTCAAGGTCCCCATTCTGGTTTACCTGGAATCTCAGTGACAAGAGAGGTCGGGTGGGGGAAACCCTGTAACCCGTAGGGACGCTCTACCGTGTAGGGGTCTTTGCAGGACTCTCCCTCTCTGGCTGCCCAGGTAATTCGCAGGTGGACGATCTTCGGATCCAGGGGTCCATCCGCCCCAAACCTCCATAGTCATCCAAACATCTTTTGGGTGTCTTGATTGGGTCAAGAACATCTCCAGCCCTGCATCTTTTCTCTGTAGAGCACACACACTCATTTTCAGTGGGACTCGTTATTCAGATCTGATCGCTTCATAACACATCTTGAGTCAAACTCTGATCGTGATTCCACCACCTGATCCAAATATGCAGCCGAACCACCTAGGACTACCAGTCGAGAAACCTGAATACCGGAGATCCATGAGAGATAAAATGATTGAGGATGCCATGAGATTTTATGAAAATGAAGAAACCTCAACAACAGTAGGAAACATTCAGGTTGATGTCCCAACAACCACAACCTTTGTCATAACTTGTGCCCAAGTACTATTAGCAGAAGCCAACAAAGGATCAACCCGTGACTTGCTCATTACTGCATACATTGAGATAGAAAAATTGCATAATAGTGAATACCTTCAATGTATGACAAATCCTAGACTTTGGAAGCAACACCAAGATAGTCTTGAAAAACGGGAAGAGATAATGAGATTAATAAAACAAGTGATTGATCAGAAATACCCGTACATACCGCCAACAGAGGATGAACTATCTTGGGACAACATCGAGGATAAATCTGATCTCGGGTTTGAGGCACAAAATGGTTGTGGATTCCCAACCCAGATGGAGTATAATGCACCTAATATTGAAGAAGGTTGGGAAGCTCCAAATGCAGGAAAAGACCATGATGAACCCATTTTAGAATCCCAAGACTCCTGCAAGTATGAGAGTAGAACTGAACCTCTCGCGGGTATAAATTCCGTCCCTTATTTTGATAAGGTGGCCCGCGAAGGTTATTCAGACCTAGATTCTAGTAATTCCACCCACATCCTAAGCCTAGAACCTAGATCTGAAACCTATATTGAAGATTTCAAGGCCCCATATGAAGAAAATCAATCTCTTAATGAAGAATATGATTCTGGGCCTCGATTTGATGAATATCCCTCGTCAACCTCCTCAGAAGAACTAATCGAGTTTTCGGAAGTCATGCCAATCTACGATACAGAAACCGAGGACTTAGACGAGCGGGGTTTCGATTGGCTCTGCCCTACTAACCTTGAACCTGAGCCTCTTCCAGATAGGGACACCTTTGTAAGCTCAGAATTAACATTTAGGCTAGATCCCAGTCAGGCTGCTGAATATACAACATATGATTTAGTCTATGGTGGAACTCATGATCTAGAATCTCATTCAAACTTTGATTTTCGCAAACTCTCCAACGATCTCGAATCTGACCATAACATCGGAGAAAATCTACCTCCTGATTATAACATGTCAATCTTCTTTGAAGCCACCTGCTCCACGTATACAGCACCAATCAAAACCCGTTCCCCACCTCGACCCGCAACCGGACTCAATTTCTATTCTGATTCACCTCTCAATGAGCCGATTGTAGATGATTCAACTCCGTATCTATACCGGGTATCGGACACTAATCAGACCACAAATCAGGAGCCTCCATCCTTTGACCGTCCCTGTAGGGATTCCACATCTTACATTGATTATTTTTCGGAACCCTACCCCCACCAGGCTGATTCGACTGAGCCCGAACTCGAGTTTTCACTTCCATATCTATCAGAACATCACTGCATTTGGTGGGTCCCACATCTGCTAATCTACATCTATCAACCCACCAGACTTATTGGGTTTGGGCTGCATCATCAGCCCACTGATCTGAACAAGTACCTGGTTGGACCAACCAGGCTCTTAATCAAGGTGCTTGTTTTCCAAAACTCCATTGATTTGACCACTCCCTCTCCACCCCATTTTTCGCTCGGCTGAAGGCATTAAATTTAGCGCTTAACGGGAGGCAACCCGTCATCTCAAAAATAGAGACCCGTCTGATTAGCCGTCTGTACTCCACGTCTATTGCACCTTGAGTTCAGCCTTAGACAGTTGATCCCACCTCTGGTACACGTATCAGAGCTTAAAATCATTCGCATCACTCATTCCCGACCCATTCACCCACCCGATATATCCTGTTCTAAGCCCCTGACCTCAACACTAATTCCCACCCTCTGTTTACAATGAGGACATTGCAAAACTTAGGCATGGGGGGGTGATAAAGTGCATACATACAAAACCAAGAAAAAAATCAGAAGGATTCTCACAAAAAAATTCACATATGTCAAAAACACAAAAAATTGAAAAATTACGAAAAAGAACAAAAAAAAAATATAGGAGGGAGGAAATGTTGTGAGCCATATAATCATAAGGAGGAGAAAAAGAGCAAAAATGAAGAAAGGAGCACAAAAGGAAAAGAAAAAGAAAAAGTCATTAGTAAAAGATTAAGGGGTTAACTGAAGTTCTAGACCGAGTCAAGAAAAAGAAAAGAAAAGTGCTACGGAGATATAACAAGAGATTAGCGGGAACGCTGGTCTTAGGCCTTTTGGGCTAGTATCTTTAGCTTAAAAATTCAAGTATCCGTTAAAATCTGGATAATCCTCAAGAGGTTGAGGAAAATGCGAAGCTTGAGTATTAGGTCTAAGGCTTAGGAAGTATTCAGCCTCGTTAACTGACCTCCGGTTTGCGGGATTCGGTAACCTAAGCACCCCAAATTCACACACAGTCTGGTTCAGTGCGCATAAAACATCCAAAACACGCAAGAGCGTTTAATATTCTGAAAAAGTCACCTAGATTTGGAGCGGCCAATCAACACAAGTTGATTTGGACGAGTTCCCAGCGCGGAGAGGCGGAAAAATTCCCCTCGAAGATGCGTAACAACATATCATCTCCTCGGTGCTTGTCTCTTAGGATATTTAAATATCCTACTGGAGGCATGTAAGCACTCTGTTGGTTCAGACACCATGGGTGGCATTATCACGAAATGTCAATCGCCAGGGTCTGAATTCAGCCACGGAACGCCATGGGCGGGATTATCTCGAAATCTCGAAAGCCAGGGTTCCGGGGGTTGCCATGGGCGGGATTATCTCAAAATCTCGAAAGCCAGGGACCTTTAAGGATTGATGATGGGGACGAGGAATCCGATACAGACCGTGTTGAGAAGCTAATCCGAAGCTAGAAATAAAAAAGAAAAGAGAGAGAAAAGCTCTCCAAACAAATAAATCTTCTATCTCTCTCTTACAAAAAACGCATTGCAAACTGAACTTAGGCTAAAAATATCTCAAGCACGGGTGCTTTAACCGCGGAGTCCAACAAACCCTAGGTTAGGTTCTGTGGGCCGTAGAAACCTTTGCAGAAGACTGAGGCTAAAGCGGAACAGGTCCGGATTTTGGTTGGTACTTGAGTACCTCTAGGCCTATTGTCGGCATTCCCACATAATCACAAAAGAAAAGGAGAAGCACTTATCATTGTTGACAGACATTCAGGGTCTAGAACGGAAGTTAAAAACTTTGAAATTTTGCTAAGGGACTAGCAAAAGCTAGGCATGGGGGTATGATGAGAGCCTCATCATGAGCCATAACTAGCTCATTTTGACCCAATAAAGAAGATAAAAGCTCCTACATAACCTAGAAGAAGGCTTAACTGAAGGAACAAGTGCTCTGAGAAGAAAACATGAAATAAAGGTTAAAACTGCAATTTTACCATTGCAGTACGTAAACGGGATTTCTCAGAGGCAAAACAGAGGTCAAATGGTATAAATGAGATAAAAAGTGGGTTGAGTCAATCAGAAATGGGTTCATGTGCAATCTAAGAACTAAAAGACACTTGGTAACCCTAAAACAGACCCGCTTAAATTAACAAGGTTCCGGTCAGAACAAAAAGCAAGTAAACCCTCTACAAATCATGGAAAACCATACTCTAGGGTTTAGAACACTTAATTTGGCCTTTGGAACCTAGTTTGACCTAGATTAGGGTCCTAGCTCTTCAATTAACCTAATTTGGGTTTTTACGCAAAATATCCAGTCAAACGAGGTCAAACCTGAAATCTAACTTCTCCATTGGTTTCCTTAGGTCCAAATTAGGTTTATACCAAAATTTGGACCTAAGGAGAGGTCATCTTGACCTACTTTGCAATTTAGTACACCCAAATCACAAATTGGTCCCTATCTTTTGAATACCGTTGCAGAGAACCCCCTAGGTTCTTCGCCTCCTTTTCAAACCGGTCCTGCCGCCATTGCTAGGGCAGAACCGAGCTCCGGCGAGGTTCGGAGAGGGATTGCTCTCTAATCCCTCAGAGATTCCCTCCCAGAAATGGAAGGAGGATTCTCTGAGGAATTCCCTTCCTTATAAAGTCAATTATAATCGTTGGTGTGAACCCAATCTCTCGTGCGAACGCACGAGAGATTTGGGTATCCTAACTCCTTTCCATCTCCGGCAACCAACCTCAGGCAATTACGTGCCCTTCACGCCCTGCACACCAAGTCCAGCGCCTATATAAGAACCCACAACTCCGGCCGAAGAGGCTGAGCTTGATTTGGCCGAGTTTCCCCCTTCAATTCCTCTCCTCCTGCTCGGCCAAATGCCCCAGCTAGCTCCGGCGAGCCCCCCTCCCCTCCCTCTTCGCTCTTCCACAAAACCAGTGGCAGAGTTAGCTTCCTGACCTCCCTCCGCGTCGCGCAGTACCAGCGCACGCCGCCTCAGCCCCGTCGTCGCCGCCGTTCTCCCCCACTGGGCGTCATCTTCTCCGGCGACAGCAAGTACTGCTGTCCGCCTTCCGTCCCCTTTCGTCCTTACAATTAGGTTAGAACTCCTCTCCATCCTGTCCCCTCTCTTTTCCCCCTGTTATCTCATCTGATTACCCCTCGACCGACGCTGACCACCCTCATCTTCCACATCACCGACCGAACTCCGGCGAGCCGCCCACACCACTCCGCCACTCCACACGGCTCGCCAACCACCTCGTGAGCTCCGCCTCATCACCAGGAACTCGCTCCACCCCACAACTGCCACTCCAGACCTCCATAACCACCCCCCGAACAACCCACCGTCTCCGGCCACAGGTTGACCTAGGCGGGCACGCCTAGGCCGACAGGCAACCTGCAGCATCACCCACCGCCTTCGCCGTGCTACGGCGAAGGTTTCCAGCCATTCTAATTGGGCCAATAGGCCGTTCTGTGGAAGCTCAGGTGAACGCCTCGGCCGCCATTAACAGCCGAAGCAGCAGGAAGCTTGGAGCAGCAGCAGGCGTCTGGCTTCCCAGGCGGCAGGTGCAGCAGACTCTCGCAAGTGTTGCGAGGTGACTGAGTTCAGCAAGGAGCACCAGCAGGGCCTTCAGCGTGGGCAATTGCACACGAGAGTCTGCGGGCGCACGCAAAGGAAGGGCGGAACGTTTAGTCCCACATCGTGGAATCTCAAGGCACAGGTATGGTATAAAGAGTTTTTGTGATATAGGTTTACTGCCTCGAAAGCACAGGGGTGAGGTCCCTCACTGACCCCACCCGCCTCGTCCGCGGCCTGACCACGCGGACCTGGCGGATCCGACCCGACCTAGACCTATGCACTCCTCGCGCATCACACACCTGCAGGTGCGCCTGGTCCCGGGTACGATCCGACCCGATTAAGACTGTGGCTCTGGTTGAGCGGTCTGAGTGAATTGCTTGAGAGAGAGAGACGCGCGGGTAGAGGGAGAAGGGTTAGGTTTTGCTCCTGTGCAGGCAAGCTGATCGCAGGAGAAGGACTTGGCCGCGAGAAGGAAAAGAAAGAAAGAAGAAGGAACGGCAGAGAAGAATAGAAGAGCAAAAACTGTAGCAGAGAAGAAGAAGCAAGAAAGAAGCCTTCGCAGGAGAAGAAAGGAAAGAGCAAGCCAGAAGCAAAGGCACAGAGAAGCCAAGTGAAGACTTTGCAGAGATTAGAAGAAGAAAAGAAAGAGCAAAAACTGCAGCAGAAGAAGAAGAATAATCAAGAAGAAAAGGAGAAATGCTTTTAAGACGTCTGATCTTGTGATCAGACGTCCAATTTCATATTTTCTTGCCCTAACTCCTTTTAATCGCATACATTCATACCTGAATTGATATTTTGAGTAAATTAGAGTGTTCAATTACATTTTGATTTAGTGGTAAGTTCCATTTGCTCCCTGTGTTCGACCTCGGATACTCCGGTCTTCGAGTAATAAAAACTTTGTATTTGTTCGAACGTTTTGTCGGTTATACTACAACATAATACGCTTTAAATCCGCACAGAAACGTTGACGACACTGGCCATACTGCAACCGGTGCTTCCTCCGTCCCCCTTCGTCTAGTAGCCACTACAATCGATTCCTCGACCTCTACTGATCATCCCAACAACCTCAGACATCCGCTTGACCACCGTCACGCCCGCTCCAACCTCATCTTCCACCTTGCTGGCATACCTTCGGCAAGGTTGCGCGCTCGCTCTACTCCACCAATCCGTTTGCCACTGACCTCCACACCATCACCATGTCCATGCCAGCAAAACCCCTCAAGAAATTGAGGGGATTGTTGCGCCGATTGCTCCACCAAACACCTCCCCCTTCGCCTTTGTATTTCACCTCCACCAGCCGCTTACAATGACCTCCACGGCATGCCACTGCCACCACCAGCCTTGCTGCACTCGCACGAAGCTTCTAAGCATCTTTGATGTGGCCGTAAGGCTGTGTTTCCTATTTTAGGTTGTCACCCTTCACTGCCATTGACGGAGCTCCCTCCTCAATGTCAGATGCTTTGTTCTTACCCTGTTCTTCATCGAATCTAGCTCTAGGCAACGTGGACTACTTCCAGGAGGGTGTTCAGGCCCTCAATTGAGCCAAAGACCCGTAGCTGCTGCCCCAATTGCTAAGACCTTCTCCTGCAGTTTCACGCAACGAAGCTCCTGGGGGATAGTCCCACATCGTGAAGGACGAAAGCAAAAGAGCAGAATAAAAGGAAAAAGTGTTCTAGGCTTATCGCCCAAGAACACGAGGGGTCGGGTCCCTCCACACGCACACCCACTCACGGCTCGTTTACCCACCTATTCACTCCTTGGCTACCACCACGCCCGATAGCCCTGGTCAATCGGATCCTCAAATACCCGGATAGAGACCCATTTAGGAGGGTTAAAGAGAAAGAGAAGAGGAGGAGAAGAATTTGTGAGAGAGTGTGGGGGGGTTTTTCTCTTCAAGGAAACCCCTCGATACTTAGCCGTCGAAGAGATTGAGAGACCCTTGTGCGTGAAAGAAGAAGAAGAAGAGAGAAAGAAGAAGAACTAAAGGAGAAAAGAAGAAAGGCACTGTAGTGAAGCTTCTATTAAGGCATTTGGGTGCCTTGCCCAATGTCTGATCCTGCTGACTTATGTTCCTGTGGCACTTTGGTTACTTATCTACATGGATTATTTGATTGAGCCTTACTGTTCACTTATTTGGAATTATTGTGAGGGGTAATTGGTGATTTAAATCACCATTTTACCCCATTCTTTTTGCATTTTGATATTGATTCTCATATATACAATATTCTTGAATGGAATTATTGTTCAAATATGTGCTAGAATTATGATCTTTGAGATTAAATTGCAATACTTGCTCCCTGTGTTCGACCTCAGATTTTCTGACAATTCTTTGAGATATAAATTGTATCTATTTTCGAGCTATTTCAGCTATATTACAACGAAGCGATTTTAAAACCTCGTTTTAGCCCGTTAGCATTTTGGCGTCGTTGCCAAGGAGCAACATGCAATTTGATTTCATTGATTACAATTTCTAATCTTGGTACTAACTTGACTTATCTATTTTGTTGTGGTTTGTAGCAGGTGCACAGGAAAAGATCAGCTGCACAGCAACCACTCCAAGGGAAGGTAATCTCATCTCCATCTCCATAAGCCCCTATTTATGGAAAGATCTAAAAAAAGGGAAATTAATTCGGATCAACTCACATTTCATATTTAGAATTAATCATCTTGAGTTGCCTGATTTGATTTAGAAAACCCCAATCCAAGATTCCTGCACCTATAAGGGACTTAAGGTGCTTAGGGCTAGTCACCTTCTTGATTGAGCCCTAGGTGCCAAATTTGGAAGAAACTGATTGGACCAAATAAGAGCCACATTAGGGTTTCCATCTTAGGATTGAGAAAACACACTTGCCTGAAATCAAAAGAATCTACCTTCCCACATTGTGTGTTGCCTAAACCCTGGATTGAATTTACATAATCAATCAAACCCTAAAATCAAGTTCTAATTATCCACTTGAATCCTAAAATTGGGACCTAATAATCTGAAAACAAATTAGGTGAAGTTGATCCACCTTGTGGGGTCAACCAATCTTCAAATTAGGTCACCAAGCACAAGTCAACTCTAAGTTCAAGTGAAATTCTAAGCACCGTAATTTAGATTTAAAATTTGGTAGATGATCGCACGGGTTTCGCAAGTTTGAAATCAGGGTTACGAGTAACTTGTCATCGTAGTTGCAAAACTCATGATCAAATACAATTTATACCGAAACTCCAAGGGAGTCCCGAGTCGAAGACAGGGAGGTGACGTTTACTTTGTTTGAAAATCACGCTTCATTTTGTTTGTTTTTGGTATTTTAAAGTTTTGTTATTTTTTTTGTGCTTTTGAAAGAAAAAGACAAGTAGAATAAATCACAAGAGATATGGAACAAATATGATATATATCATGAATGTCTATTACAGTAATCTATGAAAGCATAAAAAGAGAGGGAGGTGAGAAAAAATTTCCCGAAGCGGCTGTTTAGCGAGACGATGGCGCTTGGCGGAAGCTCGAATGAAGGAGGTGAGGGGCAGAATGACGGAGGTGAAATGCAGGAGGATGTCGGGTAGAGGAAAGCTTCAGCGTGGCTCTGGAATGGAGGTGAGGAGGTGGAGTTGATCTGTTACCGGAATGGAGGTGAGAGGACGGCTCCAAGGTGACCTATGAATGGGGATGGGAAGATGGAGGAATATTTGGTGAGGTAGAGGTTCGCTACACTAATAGGCGCCTTGGGAGCTTGAGAGTAAGCTCTAACAGAGCGTTGGTAGGCTTGCTAGAGCTTATGAGTAGGTGAGAATAGAGTAGGTAGAGATGAAGATGAATGGGGGGTGTAGGGGTGTTTATATAGTAGAGGGAAGAAGAAGAAATTTGTGTAGAGGGCTGTAGTGACAGCAGCAAGCGTCACTAAAGGCCCCATGCAGCTGTCGCTGAAGATCGCACCCCCATCGCTCACTCCCAAAGTTGGCCTTGTGCCTACGAGTAATTAGTGACGGCTGTAAGCATCACTAAAGATCCACCAGGCTGTCACTAAAGATCCACTTGTTGCTCATGCTCCGCTGGCGCCCGCATCGCGCTCTCCTTGTCGCGCGTGCACGCTCACATGCTAGTGCCGTACTGTGTGCGCAGGCACTGCGCTGCCGTTGCGCGTGGGTGCCCCGCTGTGTGCTGCTGTTGCATTGGCTACCGGTTGAATTGAGGAATTAGGGGGGGCTACGAAGATTCGAACCCGTGCCACTCCTTTGGGAGTGCCTCTCTCCAACCAATGTGCCAAGACGTCCAGATCATCGTGCGGACGTCTTAACGCATGCGGTGGAGATGAATCCTCAGTTGTTGGATCTTGATCCAACGGCTGTGGTGCAAGATCAGCAATGATGAGGAGGTGGGGCTGGGACTGCTGGTCGGTGTTGGGTGGGTTGGATGGTGCCACGTGGCACCATCTAGGCCGTCCATCTTCTTCCTATTGCAGAGGGTGCCACAGTGCTCAAATCGAGATGATTTCTGCATTTTTGGACTGCGATCGTCGCTTCGAATCCATCCATACGGTCGGATTTTTCATCTGAAACCCATATGGATGTCACATTGCCCCTTGGCCATTGATCTTCCTCGGACTTCGTATGATGCTACGGGACTTCGATCTAGACGATTTCGGTGGCGTTAGACTCTGATCGTCGTCTTGATCAGATCCGTACGGTTCGATTGTCCATCTGAGGCCCTGAAATAAATCTTCTTCTCTCTTGACCATAAAAGGGACCTAATTAACTTAAAATATATACAACTACTCTAAATGTAGAATGATGCATGCTATGCAATATTTATAACATGAAATGCAAATCTAAGCCTAGGAACATGCATGATTAGGCATTTTATCCTAGATAGATGTGTTTATATCATACCCCCATGCCTATCTTTTGCTAGTCCCTAGCAAAATTGCACTACATGCTATATATAAAAATAGAATTAGGACTCAATCGCTTGGTCTAAATTATTTATTAACAATAGAAAATTTCAACAAAGGTCCTAAACTACGAAGACTCAACAGTACTCAAGTGTCTGCCAGAATGCATATCGCCCGAGTCCTCGCCTTATTTGAAAAGGAAAGATACATTGTTTTTATTTTTCTTCTTTTCTAATTTTTTTGTACTTTTAGAGTTTGAGAGTTCAAGGATAACTTTTTACAGCTACCCGACTCGCCCAAGACTCGAAAAGGACTCTAAGTGCTAAGCATCTAGTGAAAAGAGTGAAAGACTCACTAGGCGGCCATTAAGATGGACTTCGGGTTTCTACGACCCTAGGTGACCTTGCCTAAAGGTTTATCTTTACGGTTGGTAGCTTTCTCCCTACTTCTTGTATTTATGGGGTCAACACAAGGGTGAACCCAGTGTATATCTCCCTGGTTTAATCTACTTTCTCGCTTCTTCCCTACGTGTTTTGGGAATTATTGTATATTTTTGTGAGTTGGGCTCTGGACAATCGGTCAATGGGCTATTACCCACGACCACTTGCCAGCCATACTCGTGCGGTGAAGTGTGGCTTTATTATTTTATTTATTTATTTATTTTCTCCTTTTTTTATATTTTTTTCTTTTTGGGTGTTTCTTTTTTTCTCTTTTTTTTCTAAGTAGGTGGCTTTCTTGATCTAAGATTTACCTAAGGGCAGTACAAAGGAAAATGGTCTTGTGGCTAGGCTTTAGACAACTGACCGATGAGCTGCTACCACCACCAATTTACCAGCTATACCACCCTAGATAGTTCATTAGCTACCCAATTTTCGAAAAAACCACTGAAAAGTGAATTGGTGCAAAAAGTGTGTAGATGCTTAGGCTTAAAGTCTCCTCAAATTAGAGGGCGGGTTGATAAGTCGCATACTTATCATCCCAAATTATTTACTGAATTAAAATAAGATTGACTTGGTGAGGACTCGAGACTAACTCCACATTCAAGTGGATACCCAGGCTAATTAAGCCTGAAGACCTGAAGAGTCTAAGTATTTAGGTCCTATTGTATCATTTCCTAAAGTTAATAACTTCCAAATGCCTAAGTTCTCTTCTCCTAGTTTTTTTTTATCTTTTTGAATTTTCAATTTTTTTTAAACTAAAAGAAATTCTACGAAGTTAACAAAATGATTTTAGGATTAAGTATCCACCCCCCTATGCGTAAATGATGTAATGTCCTCATTGTAAAAATAAAGACATGAAAAGGGCAGAGTAAACAAAATATCACCTGAGTATCGTGAAAATCCGGTTAGCTCCGCAGAGAGAAGAGTGTATACACAGGTGCTAAGTTTAATGCCTTCATCTAGGCATAACATACATACAAAGAAGAAATTGAGAATTCACAAGTGTGGGTCAGAATCTAAATAAAAATATTGATCCTCAGACTCGCTAGCAGAAGATGTCCACAGACGTGGACCAGATTATGGTGTAGACCCATGCCCCAGGGTCGAGTGGTTCTAAGGTTCTAGATCAAAATCACCTAGAATCGAAGGTTGTTAAGCTTGCGGGGCAGGGGCTGTGGTTTTGTGGTGTGCAACCCAAGACCAAAGTGTCGGACAATGGGTAAAGTTGGTTCAATAGGTTCCGATGTCCTCTTAACATTCAGTTCAGAAAAATAATCAGTTATTTTGAGCTTGGGTTGTACGTGAACGATATCGTTAGGGTCCTGGTAGAAAGTAGGTGGTTTTAGGTCAATAGGTACCCTTAGATCCAAAATCAAAGTTCCCTCAGACTTACCCTCCCAAATTTTCATTTCAACAATTCTATCCTCCAACATTAAGAACTCAGGCTCCGGGACCTCTAGCATACCGTTCACCCCATAAGATTTACCCAAATCCAGAAATCGTAGTTGACTTAGAATTGACTTGGGTACAATGATTTCCAAATCAAAATCAATCCCTTTGGGGTGTGGTTGAGGAATGGGGCTATTGATTGAATCTTCTAGTAAATGAGGATTCGAATCCTCCAAGTTAGCCCCAACCGAATCTAAATCTTCAATGAACGGGATATCAAATGGTTCATCAGATTCCTCAAGCTCGTTTGTCTCACTAAAATCATCTTCCTTACGCTCAAGTGAGACTTCACTAAGAGATTCTTCACCCTCAGAGTAAAAGAATTCATGATTCTCATTTATATATGTCTCAAAATCAATTGTCATTTCCTGGTTCAAAGAGACATTTTTCCTCGCTCCCTGGCTCGGGGATCTTGGGTGAATCAATCGATTCAACCTCAATGGGTTGCTCTAGCCCAACCTAGTCATCTCCAATCTCAGAATGTGTATCCCCTCCGACAGGCACCTGAATGGGTTCTGACATTGGCTCTTCTAAAGGGGGTTCATCTTGAGAATTATCCGAAGATTTGACTAGGGCAACCACAAATTTCATCCTCAACTTTAATAATTTCCCAAGAAGAAACTCACCCAGGTCCCTATCCTTAACATTTTGGAGCAAATCCAATAGAGAACTATTAAGTTCATCAATCATTTTTGTCATAGGCTCCAATGCTTCAGTGCATGGCGTTGGCTGGGCTTCTAAAGATTGTATGGTGTTCCTCAGGTTAGCCAACACCCTGTCTTGGATCTGGTTCACCTGAAGTGATTGGTTCGATTTAGGTTTGGGTGGGTTTGGGTTAAATCTAAGGGAGTCAAGCTGTCGAGGTTCTCAGGTTCCTCCCTGATAGTAGGTTGTCTCGGGTTGTTCAAAGAATGGTGGTGACCTATATTCGGCGTAATTCTGGGGAGGGTAAGTGTTATAATCAGCATATCCTTCATGGTTGTTGATCTGGTTAGGTTGATCATCAAAGGATGGAGATCCATAATCAATATAGGTTTGGGAAGGATTATAATCATAGTCTTGTTGTCCAAGGTTAGGCCCTGGACACTGAGGTCCGTATTCATATCCCCAATCAAAGTTATCCTGGCTAGGAGATGGGTAATTACAAGTCAAGTCGGGATAGTAATCATCTTGGGGATAAGTGTTCGTAGGAGGGTAGGATGGGAAATGTGTAAGATGTGGAAGGATACATGGTAGAATAAGAGGGAAATTAGAAGAGAGAAAGGTGCCCTGTAGTATAATCAACCAAATCTGTCCTTATGTGGGTAGCCTAAGGACCTATAGACTCTCAGGACTCTCTTCAGATTATAAACGATTTGGTTTACTTTTATGCGGTCAATCTAGCCAGTTAGAAGGAGGGACTGGGGAGATGGTTCTTCCTTTAACTTACGCCTCCGGTTCACAGTGTACCCCTAGCCATGGCCATTTGACGCTACTCCCCTAGCTAGACATCAGATGGACCAGCAGAAGAAGATTAATTGAAAAAAATCTCAGTCTGAGCCCCAAAGAGCGAATCAATCCTTAAGGCCAACGTCTATCCAATTTTAGTTAGGCTTGGGATGATCGTGCTCTTGGAATGTGATGTGCCCTTAAGATGGGTTGTGCCCTTAATGATCAATTAAAATGTGTGTGTGCACAACCATGGTTTGCAAACAAGATTATTTGCTGATGTGTCTTTTAAAGTTTAACCTTGTTTAGTAGCTTTTAGGGTTTAATTCTTAGGTTGGTTCAATCAAGGTTTAGTAGAACACTCCATATTTTGAAAACACGGGTGATGATATGTTCCTTTAAAAATAAAAAATAATGTGGAGTGCCTGGTTCAGCCCTAAGAATCAACCTTAAGTGGCAAGCTACTTGATGGATCAATTTTAGATTGAGTGGTGTGGCTCAAACAGTTCAAGTAATTGGCCTATTGCACCACTTGATTAAGGCACACAAAAAGTCTTAACCTAATCAGATTTCTACTCACTTATGTGTGTGTTGAGTTAAGGTGTACCGGATCCACAGGTCAGATCTCGGTTAAGTGGTAGAATCGATGTGATTGTGTGCCTTAAGGTGAGAAGTTGTGGGTGTTAAGTGTGTAGCTTTCAGAAAATCCCACAAGAGAAGAGTATATTTTTTTTTCTTTCTTTTTTATATATACGGGGGTGAGATGAGTGGAGTGACAATCAAATAACCAAAATCTACCCTAGGGTTTATGCAAGCACCTAAGTTGATTTGGGTTTGAGTTATTAGGTTATGGAATGAAAACTAGGGTGGGGGTGGTGGGGATAAACATACAAAACCTTCATCTGCATTTTTCTCTGATCTAACCGCTTTGGCCTGTCTCGGATTAGTACCTACAATCATAGTAAGATCAAAGAAAAAGTGAGATAAAAGTTAGGTAAGGTGGAAAAACACTGGAAAAAAACCAAAGAGTGTTGCCTCCCCAGCAACGGCGCCAAAATGATCACACGAGTTTCACGAGTTTGAAATCAGGGTTACGAATAACCCATTATCGTAGTTGCAAAACTCGTGATCAAATACAATTTATACTAAAACTCCAAGGGAGTCCTGGGTTGAACACAGGGAGGTGACGTTTACTTTGTATGAAAATCGTGCTTCGTTATGTTTGTTTTTTTTTTATTTTAAAGTTTTGTTATTTTTTTTGTGTTTTTGAAAGAAAAAGACAAGTAGAATAAATCACAAGAGATATGGAACAAATATGATATATATCATGATTGTCTATTACAATAATCTATGAAAGCATAAAAAGAAAGGGAGGTGAGAAGAAATCTCCTGAAGTAGCTGTTTGGTGAGACGACGGCGCCTAGCGGAAGCTCGGATGAGAGAGGTGAGGAGCGGGACAACAAAGGTGAGATGTAGGAGGACGTCGAGTAAAGGAAAGATTCAGCGTGGCTCCGGAATGGAAGTGAGGAGTGGTGTCAGACCCGGATAGGTTGTTAATATGGTGATTTTATCGTTGAAGTGTGTATAGTGGTTAACCTAAATCGGACCTAACCATCTCTTTACAAAATTTTTAACCTGGCCTACTTGATTTTATCTTGGTCTCTTTTAGGCCCAGGGTCGAACTCAGGGAAGTGGGGTTACAAGTCAAGTTTCTACGCCTTTCCTACAACAAATCTCTTCCGTTCGTTTATTGTGTTTTTGGTTTTTTTTCTATTTATATTTTTTTTTGGTAATCTTTGTCCTTGAGGCACACCCTCAAAATTAAGTTCTTGGCTTTGAGCCAAAACAGGGTTCCAAAACGGGTCTTGCTATTCGCAAGACGGAGTACCTGCAATTCAAAGATTATCTTTTCTCTTTTATATATATATTTTTATCTTTTTATGGTCATGCAAGAGAAATAGAAGTAAAGTAACTATAGTATATATATATATGTGTGTCTATACTATATATGTATAAAGGGGTGGGGGTGGAGGCGACGATGGAGTGTAGCACGGTGTCGAGTCGGTCGTCGTCTAGAAAGACGCAACCAACAGGATGAGGTGTCATGTGGAGTGTAAGGTGGATGGCGGAAGATGTGTGTAAACACGCTTTTTGTATGCGTGTATCGGGGAATATCAGCAACTGGTGCAGATATTCCCGCGATACCACGTATGGTAAATAATGTGAATATATATATATATATGTATGTAAATATATCTATATATATATGGTTATAAATATATAGGTATATATATGTAGTTATATATGTATATATGTATATGTATATATATATAGGTATGTAAATATATATATATATAAGTATATGTATAGATAGATATATGTATAGATCTATATATATATATATGTATATATTTATATGTATATGTATGTATATGATACTATATAGATGTATATATATATATGTGTATGTATATAGTAATATATGTATATATAGATATATGTAGATAAGTATATATATATATATATGTATGTATGTATGTATGTATATATAGTTATAGATATATATATGTATATATATGTATGTATATTTGTATATATATATATATAAGTATATAAGTATATGTATATATGTAGATATATATGTATATATATGTAAGTATATATATATATATATATGTATGTATGTATGTATATAGACTAATACGTAGTTATATAAGTACTAATATATATTTATAGATATATGTATATAAATACTGAGTTATATAAATACTACTATATATATAGATATAAGTATATATATATGTGTGTGTGTGTGTATAAGTATATGTATATATATCAATATATATATATGTATATAATAGTGTATACGTGTGTGTGTATGGAAGTGTGAGTGTATGTGTGTGTAAGCGTTAGTAAAGAGAGTGAGAGAGTGTTGTGAGAGAGAGTGAGAGAGAGAGAGAGCGGGAGAGATGGTGCTGTTAAGGCGTTTGGAGCTTCCACGTGCCGTCTGGAGTCAACGCGCACGCGTAGGCGCATATGTGCGCAGAGAGGAGCGCGCTAGAGGGAGTAGGCGCACGCAGAGGAGGCCATAGCGCACCACGCTGCGTGAAGAGCAGGCGCACGAGGTGAAGGAAGCGGGCGAAGGCAGGCGTTGGGAGAGGAGGGCGCATGCAGACGTACGCGGGCAGGTGCGGGCGACGCGGGTGGAGACGCGTGCGCGGGCTGCGGCTGGTTGTGGCATGTTGGGTGACCAGATAAGTGAGAAGCTTTCCAGTCACCCCACTGTAGCCACAGTGTTCCGCAGATTGGCGTGAACAGTGGCTACAGTATAAGGCCGCGCCGCGCAACCGAGAGCGGGCGGTGCTGTGAGTGCGGACGGCTCGGCGCGTGCGGTGGAGTGGCTCCGGCTGGTGGCTTGTGGGCGGGATGTCATGACAGAGCGCATGGAGAGGGTTGGGTCGCGAGCGAAGGGGTGCGACAGAGCGCGCGGTGGCCTACGGGTGTTGGCTAGGGTGCGCGGGAAGCTTGGCTGGCCGCTGCAGTGGCGCGCAGTGGCCGGTTGCGGAAGAGAGAGCGCGACAGGGCGCTTGCGCGAAGAAGCTGGAGGCGAGGGTAGTGCGAAGGAGAAGGAGGCAAGGGCGCCTGTAGGCACGCGCGAAAGGCCTGCGTGTGCTGCTGCAGCTGTGGGGCTCGGCTGGCTGCTGCAGGGCATGCGGTGGCTGGTGGAGCTTCACAGCTTTGAAGCTTGCGGTAATGGCTGAAATGGCGTGGAAGGTGGAACAGGGAAGAAGGCCACCACGCCCATCGGTTCTTTGATGAGCTGGGTGGTGGTGGTCTCACGGTGGTGGTTGTGCACCACCGTGAGATGCTCCTGTCCGCCGGTTGTCTCCTCGGAGGAGGAGGGCCGGCGTGTGGAGGGAGAGGGAGGAGAGGACGGTGGCCTGGAAGGAGAAGAAGCTGCGTTGGCTTTTTGTGTGGAAGGACCAGGCTGGCTGCAAAGGAAGAAACCATGGTCTTTTTAAAGAAGAGGAAGCCATGCACAACCATGCCCTGGCTATGCATGGCTCATGCATGGCTTGGCAGGGAGTGGCTGCCGTAGGGAAGGGCCTGAGCAGGGAATGGCGCGAGGAGAAGAAGTTGCCATGCAGCCGCGGGAAGAGTTTGAAAGTCAAGTAGAAATAAAAATAAAAAGAAGGTGAATTTTGCAAGGATGCACTTGAGGAAAAATGTTAATTGCAAGGCCACTTATTTCACTCTCCTCCCCTCTCAATTAAATGCATGCATGCATTTATATTCACAAATGCGACTATGTCTACCTAATATGCACTGATAATGCTAGGAAATAGCACAAGATGGCACAATTGTTGGTGTATTTTTGCTGTGCAATCATACCCCGATGCCTATCTTTTGCTAGTCTCTAGCAAAACAGTATTTAGAAATGATCTTTAAGCTGAAGATTTTCTAATGAGGCGATATAGGTGTGTTTATTGTTGGATATTGTGAGAACCAATTGTAGAGAAGACTACCAGTACTTTGAGTCTCACATGACATAGATCATCTCTCGACTAACCAGGACTCTTGATATTTAAACCTTAAGTACGATTTCCAGGATCCAGGAGATTTTTGCCGTACTTGAGTGCTCAAGAGATTATGGCTTGTGCTTAGTGAAGGATCAAGACTGACCAGATGAACATTAAGACTTAAGCCCAGGGTTTCATGAATTTTTAAGTACAGGTTGGTCCCAGTTTCAGCTCGTGTTTTCGGATTGACCCTTAAGAAGATGGCGGAAAACTCAACTCCCATTTTCTGACATTTGTGGCTCACAGGAAAATAGGGTATTTGCGACTTGCCCTGAAGAACTTTTTAGGGTAGAGACTTTACAGGCATTTGCGAGATATACTAACTTATTTGCATCTCTCTCTCTTCTTTTTTTTTTTTATAAAAACATGTGTCAGTATATCTCTTACAACATTATTTGGGGGAGCACACTTTTCTTTTTGGTGGGAGAGTTTCTTTTTTGTGGAAAGAGTTTCTCCTAAACACATGACTAAAACTTGGGATAAAAAGTCTACTTGCACGCACAGGTAAGGACTCCACCTTCCCTAATGAACACTAGCGTTGGATCTTATGTTCACCTGGTCTTTCCTAATTGTGTAGTGTGAACCAGGTTTACTTAAGCTCTCAAGTAGAAGCAAACCAACGAATCCTGTACTGGTGTCTCAGGTACAAGAATACGTCCTTAGTTAGGAGAGATTCCGATCTATCTTGTCAATGCTCAAGTGAATTAAGTCGAACCTGAGCGAATCAAGCTTCTGTGGCCTGGAAAGTCTTCAAGACAACAGTTGAATATCCATAAACACTTATTGTATTTTTGTTTCAGCTTTCAGATCATTACTAAACACCATTATTATTATTATTATATATATATATTTTTTCTTTTTCTTTTTCTTACATATTTATAAATAGGTGGAAACTGCATGATACCATAAAATACCCAGATCCTATGGATTCCTATCCACCCCCCCATGCCAAACAATGCTATGTCCTCATATGCATGCAGGGAAAGGTAGAGAAAGGATGAAAGATCGGGTAACGAGAGTTGAGGTGTAGGGTATACAGCAGGGTGGTAGGGTGGGTGGATGGTGGGTGGTGAAGTGAAAAGTGAAGAGATCGTGATAGTGGTGTGACAAGTGATGGTGGATGGTGGAAGGTCTGACATTTCATGGGACGAGAGTGTCCCAGGCGGATCGGAGAACAAGTTGGGAAGGAGTTGGCCCTCAGATTGGCCAAGAAGAGGGGCTTCTTGGATAGATGGATCCAAAAAGGAATAGCCCTAGTGAGTAGTATGTGGGCTCAAGGTCCCGGTGTGGATTTGCAAATCCGCCTAATTTGGTGGGAAAGAAAGGGCAGTCCGGTCTTCAAGAGTATGGACTGGCGGTGAGCAGCCCGGATATGACTCAGACCATGAGGTATGGGAAGCGGAGAAAACCTCATCAGAAGTCTGGCCAGGAGAAGGTACGGGACAAGGGAGGGATGGGGGAACATCACAATATGTGTTGGTCAGACAGTCATTAGTGTTTATAGGTAATCCGCAGTAGTCAGAATAGGTCCTAATTAGTCCGATACACGCACTGACGGTCATGTCCTCGTCAGACGTGTCATCCTTAATGCAATCGCAATCAAAGTTCTTGGCTGCCTTGAAGATGTTAAGCTTGATCTTTTCAGATCCAACGGCAATCTCAATACAGCCCGACTCGCAGTCGATAAGGGAACGGGCTGTGGCCAAGAAAGGTCAACCGAGGATGATCGGACAATCAGAAAGTGAACTAGGAACTTCCATATCTAAAACAAGAAAGTCACCAAGAAAACAGAGACTGTTGACCCTAACCACCATGTCTTCCACCACACCCTTTGGGATTTTGACGAGACGATCTGCCAACTGTAACATGACAGGGGTGGGTTTCAGATTTCCCAAGGAGAATTTTTCGAGCATGATGGTGTTGGTGCTAGAGCACCACGATCATTTGTTTTGATGATAACAAAACACGTGTTATTTAACATTTGCAATTTGAGTCCTAGATTTCAGGTCAATTGCAAATGTGGACGTGTTTAGACAGAACTCGAGCTCGCATCCAGGATGGATTGGAGGAGCTTAATGAAGAACAGAGGGGGTTCGCGTGGAGTGACAGATTGAAGATAGAAGACATGAAGAATATGATAGATTTCCTTCTTTTGTACTTGTATTTTTCGTTTCTTTTGTTGCTCTTTATTTCCTTAGAATATTTTATTAAAGAGCCTCAAAGTACCCTAACAGTAGTTCTAGGAACACCTGCACAATCCTAGGATACTTAGGTTTTCTGTAGAGAACTTAGAAAACCAATATAGGGTTCAAACAAAGTTTCCAGACGTCTAATTCCAAAATCAGACGTCTGATAAAGTATTTTAAGACGTCTGACTGTTGCTTCAGACGTCTGATATCTGTTAGGCTGGACATAGCTACTTCTGTCTGATGAAATCAGACGTCCAGACCTTAGACCAGGCGTCTCAGGAGACGTCTGATGGACTTGCCAGACGTCCAGATAGTGGACTGTTGGCTAGCATAGCAGGCACTCAAGATTATGACCGTTAGAGCCTTATCAGACGTCCATATGACTATCCAGACGTCTGATAAATGACCGTTTGGCCTCGGCTGACCCAAAATCTCTTCTCAGAGATTTTCTAGCCGTTGCAACGTTTGGAAAATCCATTCCCACAGTAAAAGTAGGTTTCTAGTCGTCCAGACATAGTGCCAGACGTCCTATATGTCGTCTGATGGACTTGCACTAGAACCCTATTTAGATCTGATTCAAGTCAGGAGGAAACCCACATAGAATCAGACGTCTGACCTTTAAATCAGACATCTTAAGGTGGCCTTCCAGACGTCTGATGCCAGAGTTAGACGTCTGATAACCCTGTCAAATGTAATCATTGTCCTGATTTCGGCCTGATTCTCTTGGGCTTTGTTCCCAACGGCTATAGAACCTTTCCTAAGCCTTCCAAAGCCTTCCTAAGGCCTCTATAAATAGAGGGGAGCCTTTGATACACAAGACACACCAAGAGACACCTTGTAATACACTCTCACACTCTTGTGTCCAAGAAGCTCTTGCTCTCTAAGCTCAAGTTCTACATCTTGAGAGCATCAAACCTTCGCGCACCCGCTCTCCCGCCGTTGTTCACGAGAGCGACATTGAGCCGTTGCGTGGCACACGCACCGCGTCATCAACTCGACACACTCCTTGCAAAGGGGAGTTTCCTAATTCCTATAGAAGCTAGGTTTATAATTACTTTGTTGGCTCTATAGGACTTGTTGTTTCTTTTATCTTTGTTATTTTGTTGGGTATTCGCTTTGCGAATTCCCATCTCCTTCGTGGGATAAAATCCTTCTCGTGGAGAGAAGGGGTTGAGGAATGCTACCCTCGTACTTGTAGTGTGGTTGTACTGAGGTTGAATCACCCTCGTTTTAAAGTGATTCGGTTAGTGGATTTGATCAACTAGGTTGATCGGAAAATCCTAACTCGAGAGGGTTAGGTGGTGGTTTTCACCCGGTTTGGGTTTCCACCTAAAAATTCCTGTGTACTTGTGTGTTTGTTCATTTTGTGAGATTGTATATTTTATTTCCGCATTTATTACGTCACCCCTCCTCGTAGGGCCACAAACCTACAGATGGTTGGTATAAGATTTGTGGAGGATCCTAGATCAAGCAGGGCACGGTTAAAATTGCAGCCTTGGTTGCTACAGGAAATAAGCGGTGTGCCCGGATCTTTCTGCTTCGGTGGTAGATTTGACAATATAGCACAACTCGCATGAGGCGAGAGAACCACCGGATTCTTGGTTTTCTTTGACTGTTGCCTAGGTGTTGTGTAGTCTTTGAAAAATCGGGCGACAGTAGGTATGTGGTCGATAGCCTCGAGCAGGGGTACCTTGATTTCTACATCCCTGAACGAATTACGCAGGTTATCAAAGGCTTGCATATCTTTCTTTTTTCCTTTTGGCTCCCTCAGTAGAGACTCAGGGAATGGAACTGATTCTGGCACCAATTTGGGTGTATCATCCTCTCGCGAATGCGGTGCGCATTCTGAATGAGAGGGCGATGAAGATGGCGGGCTAGGATCAGGTCGAGGCGGATCGACGGTCTGCTTACTGCTTCTCGTAGTGATAGCATTGGATGGTGTGGGTCCAGTGGGATCATACGGCAGAGGAGGATTTGCAATAGGGACACAAGAGTGCAGTGCTGCAGCGGGATTAGCTTGAAATCTCGGTGGAATGCTCGGAGCTTGTAGAATTCGATTAACCTGCCCCTGAGAAGGTCGTACCTATGGTTGAGGACCACGGGGTACGAAGTCTCGCGGGTTTGGAACAGGTTGGGCGAGAAGAGTGCCCTGAGATCGAGTTGCCATGCGTAGTTGACTGATCTCAGCATTCTGCTACGCCAATTGGTGCTGAAGAGAGGTCATGTTCTCTTCATGGCACTTTGACATTTCAGTCATCATTCGCATCAATTTGTTAAGAGGACTTGATGCGTGTTCGGTTTGTGGTACGCAAGGGCTTGATGGCGGATTTGCCATAGGATTAGACCGGGCCCTTAGGATGACGGGTGCGGATGGTCACATTGGTCCACCCGCGGGGTTTTGGCACTGCGGGTTGTTGGACCATGTGAAGTTTGGATGATTGTGCCACCCTAGGTTATACGTGGCAGAGAACGGGTTGTTCCCCAGGGCGCAAGCGTCTTCTAGGCCAGAAGACACGTCAGCAAGTAAGTATGCATCCGAGCACACGGAGGTTTGGTCCTTTGTGTCAAAATACTGGCTCGTAGAGTCCAGTTCCACATGACTTACTGAGTCGCTTGGCGCGACACTCGGTAAGGAAGGTCTTACGGGGTTTCTCGGGATAAGCCTGGTGTTGGAAGAATTTCGATTGTGACGAAGTGGTGAAGTGGGGGTGTTTGCCATAGAATGGGCGGGGTTGGCTAGAAGCTCGTCCAGCTTCTTGTGCACGATGGAGACTTCATCCAGTTTTTTTGTGATAAGGCTGAGATCAGTGGATGAATGGGAGGGTCCCATGTCAACTTTGGGGACATTTTGGGGCTGGCTGGTACGATTAAAGGTGATAATGGAGGCATTGTTCATTGAGTTTTCACTCATATTTTCAAACAATTCAAATGCTCCATTCTCGTCTTTATTCATAAAGTTCCCTCCGCAAGAAGTGTCTGCAATCTGCTTCAAAGTCTCATTTAGCCCATAGTAGAAGATCTGGGCTATATGCCACTTAGGCAGACCGTGGTACGGACACTTCTTGAGGAGGTCATTATATCTCTCCCATGCCTCATGAAATTGTTCGCCGTTTTGTTGCATAAAAGAGGTGATAGCACGGCGAAGCGCATTGGTTCGCCCGATTGGGAAGAACTTCTTGAGAAACGTTGTTCGCATCTCTTCCCAAGAGTGGATGGTTCTCCCAAGGGTGCGTAACCACTGCGACGTTTTATCTCGCAATGAAAATGGGAACATTTTCATGAGGACTATAGGTAACCCGACATTTCTAGGATTAATGGTTTCCGCCAATCGGGTTAGGTCTTCCAAGTGGAGAAAAGGATCTTCACTTGCAAGACCATGGAAGTGAAAATTTATTAGGCCAATTATGTTCGGTTTCAGTTCAAAGTTGT
The DNA here is from genome assembly GCA_037157565.1 of Thalassia testudinum. Taxonomy (NCBI): domain Eukaryota; kingdom Viridiplantae; phylum Streptophyta; class Magnoliopsida; order Alismatales; family Hydrocharitaceae; genus Thalassia; species Thalassia testudinum. The sequence goes on from JAZHRO010000056.1 coordinate 2,321,103, forward strand.
CCCCGCCCATGGGGACCCGAATTTGTCCTATGGTCTCTGTAGCAGCGGGATTCTGATAGGAGCTAAGAGACCTAGGCTCCTCCCGTTCGGGAGGGTTCTGCATTTCCTCCAATGTTTCCCGAATGGCTTCAATTTGCTCATTATACATTTCCATTTGAGCTTGGAGGCAGGTTATGGGATCTAAGGCTCCACCACCTGCTGGGTTCCGAGGATAGTTTCCTCCCTCGGGATTTGGGGGTGGGTGTGCAGCATGTTTGTGGAAGAGGAGGATGATTTGGCTTCTTTTCTAAAATTATCAGACAATTCACATAGTTCAGGGTTTTGTGACCTCCTCCCAAACATGCACTACCGCAGGAAGAATTGGGGAGATGAGAAGGGAAAACAGATGAGAGAAATGACGCCGCAAAGGTACACTTGATGACAAATCAATTCAATCAAATTCCTAACCTCTACAGTGTGCCCTTAGACCTAAAGATCTAAGTTACCTACTATCACGGACTACGGAACCAAATGAGAGCACCACGGAACCACCGAGCTAGATTGAAAGGCCATTTGCCCCAGTCTTAGACACCCGATAGCACGTGGGAACCCTCACCAGCATGTAGGCGCTACACGTAGGTAGTTAGACCTCTAATCCTTAATAAGGGTCAAGTTACTACCAGTTTTAGTTAGAGGCTTAGGATCAAGTGCTTTTGGAATGTGAAGGGTGTTTTTTACGGGTAATGCCCAAGTGATTGATTTTCAGAGTGTGTAAAACAAGCATGCAATGGGAAAATCTCCCCGAATTGAAGTTTTTAATTGGAGAATGGTTTTTAGAGTTTAGCCTTAAGTAGTATGAATTTTAGGATTTCGTTGAAATACCAATTCAACCAATCTCCGAATTTTGAGAGAATACAGGTTTTCTTTAAAACCCAACAAACCCTTCTTCAATGTCAATTGGTTAATGCATGCTACAATGCAATGGGCTTCCCTAAATGGAGATTTCTGTGTGTGGATGCACGAATCAATTTTAGATTAGTGTGAAAGGGAGCCAAAGCACTTCAATTCAAGTGCTCCCAATCACCAAAAAGATGTTCACACAAGGCTCAACCAAAAGATAAAGAAAATCAAATTATTGGGGTTGAAGTATTCGGGATCGAATCTTAGGCAAGTTGAAAAGTCGTGGTGGGGTTGGAATTAACTCAATTCCAAGTCTCCTCACCAAAAAGGTGATCCCGAATTGTAGATAAGTGAGGCAAAGAGGGGTGCAATCAAGTTTTTTGCGTTTGCCTCAAAGAATACTTCACATGGAGAGAAATTCAAGAATCAAGATTCTTGGATTTTCTCTATGCGAAGTAAGGCGGGAAATCCCGGGGCGGTGGGAGTAAGGGAAACAATCAAACAAGTGAATTTTAATCCACTTGCCCCAAGAGATCCCAAGAAGTTTTTCTAGTTTTTTAGTTTTAATGATTTTTTTTTTACTAAGGTTACAAGTTAACCTAGGTTGCTAAGAAAGAAAGACTTACTTGTGCAGCAACATGTGCGAAGCTCCAATGCAGTGTCGGTGTCTTCATGCTCTCGTTCCTGCCTTGGATCTGCCCACGTTCCCGACTTCGTCTGCCTGTCTTCTCCTTGCAACAGGTTCACCTGCACAACAAAAAACAAAAACACCCATGAAGAGAGAAGAGAAAAATGAAAGGAATGGAATAGAAACTTACTTGCAGGCGCACTTCCTCGGCAACGGCGCCAGAAAAGATATGGTGTCGGACCCGGATAGGTTGTTAATATGGTGATTTTATCGTTGAAGTGTGTATAGTGGTTAACCTAAATCGGACCTAACCATCTCTTTACAAAATTTTTAACCTGGCCTACTTGATTTTATCTTGGTCTCTTTTAGGCCAGGGTCGAACTCAGGGAAGTGGGGTTACAAGTCAAGTTTCTACGCCTTTCCTACAACGAATCTCTTCCGTTCGTTTATTGTGTTTTTGGTGTTTTTTTCTATTTATATTTTTTTCTGGTAATCTTTGTCCTTAAGGCACACCCTCAAAATTAAGTTCTTGGCTTTGAGCCAAAACAGGGTTCCAAAACGGGTCTTGCTATACGCAAGACGGAGTACCTGCAATTCAAAGATTATCGTTTCTCTTTTATATATATTTTTTTATCTTTTTATGGTCATGCAAGAGAAATAGAAGTAAAGTAACTATAGTATATATATATGTGTGTGTCTATACTATATATGTATAAAGGGGTGGGGGTGGAGGCGATGATGGAGTGTAGCACGGTGTCGAGTCGGTCGTCGTCTAGAAAGACGCAACCAACAGGATGAGGTGTCGTGTGGAGTGTAAGGTGGATGGCGGAAGATGTGTGTAAACACGCTTTTTGTATGCGTGTATCGGGGAATATCAGCAACTGGTGCAGATATTCCTGCGATACCATGTATGGTAAATAATGTGAATATATATCTATGTATGTAAATATATCTATATATATATGGTTATAAATATATAGGTATATATATGTAGTTATATATGTATATATGTATATGTATATATATATATAGGTATGTAAATATATATGTATATATATATAATTATATGTATAGATAGATATATGTATAGATCTATATATATATATATATATATGTATATATTTATATGTATATGTATGTATATGATACTATATAGATGTATATATATATATGTGTATGTATATAGTAATATATGTATATATAGATATATGTAGATGAGTATATATATATATATATATATATATATGTATATGTATGTATATATAGTTATAGATATATATGTATATATATGTATGTATATTTGTATATATATACATACATATACATATATATATATATATATATATATATATATATATATATATATATATATATATATATATGTATGTATGTATGTATGTATGTATATAGACTAATACATAGTTATATAAGTACTAATATATATATAGATATATGTATATAAATACTTAGTTATATAAATACTACTATATATATATAGATATAAGTATATATATATATGTGTGTGTGTGTGTATAAGTATATGTATATATATCAATATATATATGTATACGTATATATATATGTATATAATAGTGTATACGTGTGTGTGTATGGAAGTGTGAGTGTATGTGTGTGTAAGCGTCAGTAAAGAGAGTGGGAGAGTGTTGTGAGAGAGAGAGAGAGAGCGGGAGAGATGGCGCTGTTAAGGCGTCTGGAGCTTCCACGAGCCGTCTGGAGTCCACGCGCGCGTGCAGGCGTGTATGCGCGCAGAGAGGAGCACGCTAGAGGGAGTGGGCACATGCAGAGGAGGCCGCAGCGCACCGCGCTGCGTGAAGAGCAGGCGCTGGCGCTCGCAGGCGCATGCGGTGAAGGAAGCAGGTGAAGGCAGGCGTTGGGAGAGGCAGGCGCACGCAGACGTACGAGGGCAGGTGCTGGAGATGCGGGTGGAGACACACGTGCGGGCTGCGGCCGGTTGCGACGTGCCGGGTGATCTGATAAGTGAGAAGCTTTCCGGTCACCCCACTGTTGCCATGGTGTTCCACGGACTGGCGTGAACAGTGGCTACAGTGTAAGGCCACGCCGCGCAACCGGGAGCGGGCGGTGCTGTGAGTGCGGACAGCTCGGCGCGTGCGGTGGAGTGGCTCCGGCTGGTGGCTTGCGGGCGGGATGTTGCGACAGAGCACGCGGAGAGGGCTGGGTCGCGAGCGAAGGGGCGCGATAGAGTGCACGGTGGCTTGCGGGTGTTGGCTGGGGTGCACGGGAAGCTTGGCCGGCCGCTGCAGTGGCGCGCGGTGGCTGGTTGCGGAAGAGAGAGCGCGACAGGGCGCTTGCGCGAAGAAGCTGGAGGCGAGGGCAGTGCGAAGGAGGAGGCAATGGCAGTTGCAGGCGCGGGCGGAAGGCCTGCATGTGCTGCTGCCGCCTTGCTGCTGCAGGGCATGCGGTGGCCGGTGGAGCTTCACAGCTTTGAAGCTTGCGGTAATGGCTGAAATGGCGTGGAAGGTGGAACAGGGAAGAAGGTCACCACGCCCACAGGTTCTTTGATGAGCTGGGTGGTGGTGGTCTCACGGTGGTGGTTGTGCACCACCGTGAGATGCTCCTGTCCGCCGGGTGTCTCCTCGGAGGAGGAGGGCCGGCGTGTGGAGGGAGAGGGAGGAGAGGACGGTGGCCTGGAAGGAGAAGAAGCTACGTTGGCTTTTTGTGTGGAAGGACCAAGCTGGCTGCAAAGGAAGAAACCGTGGTCTTTTTAAAGAAGAGGAAGCCATGCACAGCCATGCCCTGGCTGTGCATGGCTCATGCATGGCTTGGCAGGGAGTGGCTGCCGCAAGGAAGGGCCTGAGCAGGGAATGGCGTGAGGAGAAGAAGTTGCCATGCAGCCGCGGGAAGAGTTTGAAAGTCAAGTAGAAATAAAAATAAAAAGAAGGTGAATTTTGCAAGGATGCACTTGAGGAAAAATGTTAATTGCAAGGCCACTTATTTCACTCTCCTCCCCTCTCAATTAAATGCATGCATGCGTCTATATTCACAAATGCGACTATGTCTACCTAATATGCACTGATAATGCTAGGAAATAGCATAAGATGACACAATTGTAGGTGTATTTTTGCGGTGCAATCAAGGAGGTGGAGTTGATCTGCTACCGGAATGGAGGTGAGAGGACGACTCCAAGGAGACCTATGAATGGGGATGGGAAGATGGAGGAATATTTGGTGAGACAGAGGTTCGCTACACTAATAGGCGCCTTGAGAGCTTGAGAGTAAGCCCAAACAGAGCGTTGGTAGGCTTGCTAGAGCTTATGAGTGGGTGGGAATAGAGTAGGTAGAGATGAAGAGGAATGGGGGGTGTAGGGGTGTTTATATAGTAGAGGGAAGAAGAAATTCATGTAGAGGGCTGTAGTGATAGCTGCAAGCGTCACTAAAGACCCCATGCAACTATTGCTGAAGATCGCCTCCCCACCGCTCATGCTTGTAGCTGGCTTTGCACCTACGAGCAATTAGTGACGGCTGTAAGCATCACTAAAGATCCTCCAGGCTGTCACTGAAGATCCACCTGCTGCTCATGCTCTGCTGGCGCGTGCATCGCGCTCTCCTTATCTCACGTGCATGCTCACGCGCTGGCGCTGCGCTGTGCACATGGGCGCTGCATTGTGCGCTGCTATTGCATTGGGTGTTGGCTGAATTGAGGAATTGGGGGCGGGGGGGTCTACGGGGATTCGAACCCGCGCCCCTCGTTTGGGAGTGCCTCTCTCCAACCAACGCGCCAAGACGTCCAGATCGTTGCGCGGACGTCTTAACGCACGCGGTGGAGATGAATCCTTAGCCCTTGGATCTTGATCCAACGGCTGTAGTGCAAGATCAACGATGATGAGGAGGTGATGCTAGGACTACTGGCCGGTGTTGGGTGGCCTGGATGGCACCACGTGGTGCCATCTGGCCTGTCCATCTTCTTCCTGTTGCAGAGGGTGCCACAGTGCTCAGATTGAGATGATTTCTGCATTTCTGGAATGCGATCGTCGCTCCGAATCCATCCGTATGGTTGGATTTTCCATCCGAAACTCGTATGGATGTTGCATTGCCCCCTGGCCATTGATCTTCCTCGGACTTCGTATGATGCTAAGGGACTCCGATCTAGATGATTTCGGAGGCATTAGACTCTGATCGTCATCCTGATTAGATCTGTACAGTCCGATCGTCTATCCAAGTCCCTGAAATAAATCTTCTTCTCTCTTGACCATAAAAAAGACCTAATTAACCTAAAATATATACAACTACTCTAAATGCAGAATGATGCATACTATGCAATATTTATAACATGAAATGCCAATCTAAGCCTAGGAACATGCATGATTAGGCATTTTAACCTAAATAGATGTGTCTATATCGGTAGACTTAAGAGGTCAAGTAGCTCATTCTGGTCTATTTGAATCTGTGGTGGCAAGGAAGGTCGGGAGGGGAAACCTTGTAACCCATGGGGACGCTCTACCATGTCGAGGTCTTTACGGGACTCTCCCTTACTGGCTGCCCAATTACTTCTCAAATGTGTGATTTTCTGATCAAGATGTAACATCCACCTTGAACCTCCATAGTCATCCAAAAATATTTGGGTGTCTTGATTGGGTCCATCACATTTTTTGTCTCTTATCTCATCCTCTAGTGTATGTTCGGGAGGAGGTCCTTGAGACCACCCTTGAGGCCTCCATTAGCTTTTCACTCTCATTGAGGCCAAGCCTCGAACCCTTGCATGTGCAACTTCCCAATCAAATTGACATGTCCTTCGACTCTTCCATTTCTGAGCCCGTATCTCTAGCCACAACCATGGAACCCCACGGAGAAGAACCTGACCTTCAGCATCAATTCCATGACCTCAGAGAACAATTCAATGCCTACATCAACCCACTGCAGCGTCCTTAAATGCGAGATCACTACAATCCCATTGCAGTGGAAATCGAGCCTCGAGTGTAAATCCTTGCAGGAGGACCTGAGGTGGAGCTCAGGCCAAGTATGCTTCATACAATCTTGAAATCCTATGGCTTGAACTCCGAGGATCTCTTCTAGCACATTAAGCATCTAAAGCTTTTGGCCCAGACCTTCAAGACAAACATGCAGAATCGAGATAGCTTACTCATGAGAATGTTCTCCTTCTCTCTTTTGGATAAAGCAACTCATTGGTTTCAGACTCTCATTTATTCGATCACCATGTCGAAAGAACTTTAGATCACTTTCTTACAAATGCTATGCGGTAGTAGATCACTCACTTCTTGCAAGGAGTGGAAGAACCTCTGCATGAGGCATGGGATCGTTTTCTTGATCTCATGCGCAAGTGCCCCCATCACGAAGTTCCAAAATGGGAACAAGTCCAGTCTTTTTACCATGGGCTCCATGACGATATCAAACTATTGTCAATGCAACCTGTGGTGGCAGCATCATGGGTCAACATGAAGATATGATTTGGGGAATTCTCGAGGACATGTGCGAGAACTCCCTGAACAATGAGTCATTGGGTGTGTATGACTGGACGACCACCAGCACATTGATAAATAATTGGGGGGTACATGAGACCCGAGGCCATTCCACATCCATTGATCTGGAGTTGGTAGCCAGTCAATTGGATAAGGTCTCAATCATTGAGAAGAAGGTCGACGACATAACTCGACATCTACATCGACCCACCATTGCACCACAAAGCCCATACATGCACCCACCCTCAGGAAGAGAGGGTGTACACAACATCTACTCTTCTCATGGGATGGATGCCCATCCACCCCCATCTGATTATGGTCTTGGAGGAAACTCAGGAACAACCTACTTTAGTTGGGGGAACTCTGAACCCTCTTACTCTGATTTTTCTAGAGCTTCTCAGACCTGCGAGGATCTCCATGCCATCCAAAATAATCCATTCTCAAACACTTATAACCTTGGATGGTGCAATCACCCCAACTTTGCGTGGTCGAGAAATAACCCAAACCTGAGACCTCAATTCCAACCCCGACCACAAGCTCCACGACCTTATTAGCTTGCTCAACCAAGGGCCAATCCAAATTTCCAATTCGGACCACCTAAGGAAGACTAAATGTCTCTGATTCGCCAAACCTTGGTTGACATCCAAAAACAACAGAAGGAAGAAATCACAGAGGTTTGTAATCAACTGGCTCAGCTGGTAAATGCTCGCTAGCCTGGCACACTTCCCTCCCAACCTCTACCAAATCCAAACAACATGTCGACTCAAAAACACATAGTGAATCAAATCCAAGGTCAAACAAGCTACACTCAGCTAGGCTCACCCACTCATACTTGTGTGTTTACCTTATCCACCTCAGCTAATCCAAATTACACCATGACCTATCCTACTATTCAGCAACAAAATCCAATTCTCTCTCCTCCACCTCTGCATCATGATTGTGTTATGATCAATGTTGTGAGTATGAGAAAAGAATAGAAACCCATCCCCAAAGATAGCCAATCCATTCCCCTATCCCAGATCTTATCCCACCTCTACACTAGAGAACTGTCGGAATCTGATGTAATGGGACCTTTAAGGAATGCACAAGTCACTATTCTGTTACTTGGTATCCTCACTCTCAATCCAACCTCACCTGACTTATCCAAAAAAGAAGTGGAAGAACCATCACAAGGGAAGGTAGTATTGTCTAAAAGTGTGAGTGCCATAATCCAAAACAGTCTACCCCCTAAGAAATCTGATCCAGGCACCTCGATCCCCTGCAAGATCGGTGGTACAAATTTCAAGCAGGCTGTGCTAGATCTTGGTGCTTCAGTCAACCTAATCCCAATCGCCCTATTTGAGAAACTATGGATTAGACAGCTAAAACCCACTGATGTTACTCTTCAACTAGTTGAACGAACCGTAATCACCCCGATTGGGTTGGTAGAGGTTGTGGTAGTTAGAGTCAAGGACTTCAGCTACCTAGCTGATTTCCTAGTTCTTGACATGGAGACGCCACAACAAATACAAGATATGCCTTTGATTTTGGGGAGACCATTCTTGGCTATTGCAAGAGCCATACTCAATTATGAATCAGGGCATATGATACTTGCCTCTGGAGATGATCAAATTGAGATTAATATTTTCGAGGTAGCTAAAGGAAAAGGAAAAGGCTTAGTAGAACAACTAGGTTTTATTCAAGAACTCATAACCATATCATTTGTGGAGAACCTAGAACCAGAATTGAAATTTTTTCACATAATGGATGATCCTGATTTGACCGAGCATAATTCAAGTGACATGAGAGCAGTGGAGGCCTTCACCTTTGATCTTGAGGACATACCAAAGTATTTTGGGGAAAATAATGACACATTAGATTCAGATTTTTATCCTATGGATTTGGAGGCTTTTTTTTTGTTTTGAGGATCTCCAGGAATCAGGCTTGGCAGATATTGAGAGTGACCTTTACCTAGAGTATGAATCCTTTACAAAATTTGAGATAGATAATCCAAAAGGCACTCTCCAAATAGTCACTTTTGATTGGGATGAAAATCATAGTAAAGATTCATTGGAATACCCAATCTTTGAGTCATTTCATGAGGAGATGATCTTACATTTAGTAGAAAAGAATCAAGATGACTCATTGGATATTGATCCATTAGGCCACATAGCATGAGAGGAACCACACATCCGGGATATGCTGATTAGATTCACCTCTATTGGATTCTGGATCCACGATGATCTTATTTAGAACTACATAATCAATACATCTTCTGTAGAAACTCCATAAGAGACATCCAGAAATGAATCAACCTAATCCATAACATAGATCTTCTGGAATGACTCTTCATCATAATTTGATACTCATCTGCGGCCATGTGATTCTTATTCATCACGATAACATATTTTCCCCTATCACTCATCATTAGTTGACATAACCTTTTGAGTTCATTGTGCCCAGCTGATGACGTTAAACTTAGCACTTAATGGGAGGCAACCCGTCATCTTTTGAAAAAACTCGAGACCCTTCTGGTCATCTTTTGAGCTACACTCCTACTGCACTTAGAGTTCAGAGTTAGAACAGCTGACTCCACCTTTGGTATTCGTATTAAAGCTTGAAATTGTCCGCAACAGTCATCCTGACTCGTTCACCCACCCTTTGATCCTATTCTAACCCTTCAACCAAGCTGATTTCATACCCTCCGATTTACAATGAGGACATTGCAAAACTTAGGCATGGGAGGGTGTTAAAGGGCAAACATATGGAAACTCAAATTCTCTGAGTGATTCTCACAAATACATATTCAAAAAACCAAAAAAAAATAAAAATTTTTGAAAAAGAACAAAAAATGGAAAGGGGAGGAAAATTTTGAAAATTGATTGCATATCATTCTTGAAGAGGAAATAAGGAAGTGATTCAAAATGTCAAAAGGGAGCACATTCAAGAACAAAAATGATAGTCATTAGCACTTGATCATGGAAATTACTTAAGTTTTAGACGTAATCAAAAGAAAAAAATTAAGTCTTGAAATGATAAAGAGACAAGGAGATTAGTATGAGTGTTGATCTTAGGCCTCTTGAGCTTGTTTTAGGGCTTAAACATTCAAGTATTTGTTAAGATCCAGATTAATTCTCAAGAGGTTGAGGAAAGTGCGAAGCTGATGTATTAGGTCTAAGGCTTAGGGATTATTCGACCCCGTTGCTTGCCATTTGGTTGTAGGACTTGGTAACCTAAGCACCCAAAATCACACACTTAGTTTGGTTCAGTGTGCTTAATAATAAAAACTCTGCCCAAAGTGTTCCCTTTTGAAAAATCATCTCAAAGATCTAGCTCAGGAGCGGCTCTACAACACAAGTTGATTGGATGAGTTCCCAACGCGGAGAGGTGGGAAATTCCCCTCGAAGATGCGTAATAACATATCCTCTCCTCGATGCTTGTCTCCTAGGATATCTAAATATCCTACCGGGGGCATGTAAGCACCTTGTGTTGGTTTAGGTGCCATGGGCGGGATTATCCAAAAATGTCGATTGCCAGGGCCTAAATTTAGCTATAGAACACCATAGGCAGCACTATCCCAAAGTGCCGAAAGATAGGGTTTTGGGGGTTTCCATGGGCGATGCTATCCCGAAGCATTGATTGCCAGGGACCCTTCGAGGATTGATGGTGGAGACAAGGAATCCGATATAGACCGTGTTTAGGGCCAATTCAAGGTTGGATCTAGGGAAACCTGAAAAGAAAAGAGAGAGAAAACTCTCCAAATGGAAAAATCTACTTCTATCCCGCTCTCTTCCAAAAAAAAATTACACTTGCAAACTGAACCTAGACCTATTACGTTTATGCACGAGTACTTTAACCGCTGGGTTCAACAAACCTCTGGGTAGTTTTTGTGAGCCTTAGAAACCTTTGCGGCAGACTAAGACTAAAGCTGGTCAGGTCTGGATCTTAATTGATATTTTAGTACATCTAGGCCTACTATTAGCATTCTGACCTAATTTCTAAATGAGTAAAACAAAACCAGGACTTTGAACTTCAGAACATGGTCTATAACTTTAGTTCTTTTCGTAAGATTTTGCTAAGGGACTAGCAAAAGCTAGGCATAGGGGTATGATGGGAACACCATCATGAGCCCTAACTAGCCTAATTTGGTTTGATAAAGTTGATAAAAGCTACTACATAACCATCAGAGGGTCCTCTGTGCATTCTATTATGTTTTAAGAAAAAGAGGTTAATTAAAGTTCAAATGGTCATTTATGACTAATAAGAGGGTCTGTGCAGACAGAAACTGATTTTCGCGCATTTCAAGAATTAATGGATATCCAAAACTCTAATTTCAAACTTGCTTCATTAACTGAGGTTTTGGTCATGATAAAATTCACCTAAACCTTCTAAAATCATATAAAAATATTCTATAAGGTTTGGTATCTTTAATTTGACCATCTAAACCTATTTTGACCTAAAATAGAGTCTCGGATAGGAAGTTGCCATAATTTGGGTTTCTACATAAATTACCCAGTCAAACTTGGTTAAAAACAAAATCTGACTTCGCCATCAGATTTCCTAGGTTCAAATTAGGTTTGTACCAAAATTTAGGCTCAATTAAAGATCATTTCGACCTAGTTTACATTTTGGTCCATTCAGACTCTTTCTTTCTCACATGCACCCCTAACTCTCAAAAATCATTACAAAGAGACCCCTAACTTCATTGTATTCTTCACATTTGGGTCCTTTCAGCCATGGCAGGTTTGAACCTAAAGGTGCCGAGCTTCAATCAGAGATTCCTCCCTGATTACTTGGCCAATCCCTTCCAAAATTGGAAGGGACAACCCTGAGGAGTTTCCTGATCAATTAAACCTAATCCTAAACTCCAAATCTCCTCTTGGAGCTCGTGTGAACTCCTTGAAATCACCAAATCCTAATACCTAATTTTTGAGCTTTTAAGCTTGGTTTCCAAGCTTGGAAGCTCGTCCAATGGCCTATATAAGACCCTCCTCGCCTGCCCTACCTCCTTAGCAAGTTTTTGAGCCACAATTCCTCTTCCTTCCCTACCTTTGGCTCGCTCCAACTCGTCTCCGGTGACCTTCTCTACCCGACCTCTTCGCCAGCCGCCACATACAATAGGCAGCCGGTCTTCCTTCCCTGTTTCAAACTGCACCTCCCCATACCTGCACGGTGTCCTCTAACCCCTTCCTTATCATCGTTCCCTCCACTTGAGCCTTCACCTTCTCCTGCGTCGGCCATACCGTAACCGGTGCCTCCTCCATCCCCCTTCGTCTAGTGTCCACTATAATCGATCCCTTGACCTCTAATGATCATCCCAACAACCTTAGACATCCGCTCAACCACCGTCACGCTTGCTCCAACCTCATCTTCCACCTCGCCGGCATACCTCTGGCGAGCTCGCATGCTCGCTCTACTCCACCAATCTATTTTCCACTGACCTCTACTCCATCACTGTGTCCATGCCAGCAAAACCCCTCAAGAAATTGAGGGGATTACTGCGCCGATTGCTCCACCGAACACCTCCTCGTTCGCCTTCGTATTTCACCTCTACCAGCCACTTACAACGACCTCCATGGCACGCCACCGCCACCATCGCCCTCGCCGCACTTGCGCGAAGCTTTTGAACTTCTTTGACGTGGCCACAAGGCTGTGTTTCCTATTTTAGGTTCTTAGCCTTCACCGCCATTGACGGAGCTTCCTCCTCAACCTTAGGTGCTTCATTCTTACCCTATTCTTCATTGAATCTAGCTCCAGGAGACGCAGACTGATAAACGTCATCTTATCATCATTCTTATGTATTAAAACAAACCTAGCTCTTAGGATTTTACTCTGCAAATGGATTTTTGGGCTGCATTTAGGCATTAATTAGGTTAGGCATGCATTGCATTTTTTATTATCTTTTTGATGTGTTTTTGTGAGTGTTAGGGATGAACAAATATACAAATCCCTAAAACCCTAGCACTCAAGAAGGCAAATGGTGAAGGAGGAGTTCTGACTAACTAGAACTCAGCTTGATCCAGTTCACCACCGCTGGAACCTACCTCACTTAGACTAGGGTTAGCTCATCCCAACTCCATTTAGCTAATCTCAGCTGAATGGCAGCTCAAGAGAGCTCATCTTAGCTCACCTTAGCTCAGGTTAGCTCAGATCCAGCTCAACCTAGTTGAGTTTAGCTCATCTCATCTCCCACTAGTCCACATGGAGTTCTAGCTAGCACAGCTGAGTTGACTGGAGTTCACCCCAGCTCAGATCCAACTACATCCAGCTCCACTCAACTCCAGCCGGCTGAAGAACTCATCCCAGCTCAGGAAGCTCAAGTCCAGCTCCCGGGGACTCAGCTTAGCTCAACTTGGTTGAGCTAAGCTACCTTAGCTATCTTAACCAGTTAAGCTAAGCTACCTTAGCTATCTTAACCAGCTCAATCCTCCCCGGGAGCACCAGACCCAACTCACCTTAGCTCCATTCAACAGAAGCCAGCTCACTTTAGCTTGCCTTAGTAGCTAGCAAAGAACTAGCAAGCTAAGCCAACTAGAGTAGCCCCATGTTGACCTGTTCAGTAGCTGCCAGCTCCACTTTAGCTCTAGATTCTTTAGACCAAGCTCCTTCCTCCAAACCCTAACTCCAATACCTCCTCCTCTACTCTACTATTGGCTAAGCTAGCTTAGCTTATCTTAGCTTAGCTATGCTCCAGCTTCCTTAGCTTTTACCACCTAAAAACCCTACCTAACAACTCCATCAACTAGCTCCACCTAAGCTCCACATAAGCTACCCCTACTTCCACCTCACCGTGGCGCCAACCTAGCCTACCCACTACCTCCAAAAGACACCATAAAGTAGTGCCAAAACCACCCTAACTACCTTCTTATTGGTGCCACTTTTTCCCTCCAAAACACCCCTACATCATGGCCCTACACATAACCCTACAACCCATCCTAGCCATCCACCTACCCCTCCTTCTAGAACCCTACTTGGCGCCACGTAAGCCCCCCTTCTAGAAGCCATTTTGGCACCAACTTCAAGGGGTGCCACCACCCATAACCACCACCTAGGTACCCCTTGGGTTGGCGCCAATCACCCTTAGCCATAGGATCCCCAACTACCCCCCATATCCTATCCTAGCCATCCATTCCAAGAGCCACCTATGCCCCCATTCCAACACTATATATGCCCACCTATCTTCCCACATTTTCTTCATCCTCCATTAGTGTTTACTTCCACCTACATCCACCTATACCTATGGCCAAGAAGAAGGAGTAGAGAAGAAGATTAAAGGGGCACATCACCAGCCCCTTTGGTGCCTTCTCCCCACTCTCTTCAACTTGGGCCATGTCAAGGAGGAGGACTTTTCCATTTCAAGGAGGATGGCCAGGCAAAGGAGAAGGACCTAGGGTGGACGTCCACCATTGGAGAAAAGCTTAGGGCACGCCCCCTTAGGTCTTGCTTTAGAGGACATCATCTTGGCGGAGCTATAGAATGAAGGAGCTGAAGATTTTCTTTTCAAGCTCGGGAGCTACCAGGCTTGGAGCAAGAAGAGCTTCATCCTCTTCATCACCATCATCATCTAAAGGATTTGTCTTTATTTTGTTTTCAATTTTTTTTCTTGTGGAAGCATTCATCTACTAGTAGACAATTTCCTTTAATATAAAAAAAGAAGTTGCCTTGATTTATTGTTGTACTCTTTTTTGCATTACCTTGTTTTATCTTTAGTGTAGTTTCACTCCTCCTTTCTTGAGCTTAGAAAGAGGATAATTTTTGTCACTTAGATTAGCATAGTAGGTGTAGTCACTTTTTCCCGCCAACAACTCGCATGTTGCCTTAATTTCAAAAACATAAAAATGATATATTGAAAAAAGACAAAAAAGAAAGTTAAGATTTATTTTCTAAGCAAGAGAGTTGATTTTGCAAACAATTGGCCTCCTTGGATGACCCTAGATACTCCCCTATCTAGGAATATAAATTTAAAAGCGTATGCGAATTTGCGTGTTACGACATTAAAGACCCGCTTTTACAAATCACATGATTTTTCGCAACACGGACTACTTCCAGGAGGGCGTTCAGGCCCTCAATTGAGCCAAAGACCCGTAGCTGCTACCCCAATTGCTAAGACCTTCTCCTGCAGTTTCACGCAACGAAGCTCCTGGGGGATAGTCCCACATCGTGAAGGATGAAAGCAAAAGAGCGGAATAAAAGGAAAAAGTGTTCTAGGCTTATCACCCAAGAACACAAGGGGTCGGGTCCCTCCACACGCACACCCACTCACGGCTCGTTTACCCACCTATTCACTCCTTGGCTACCACCACGCCCGGTAGCCCTGGTCAATCGGATCCTCAAATACCCGGATAGCGACCCATTTAGGAGGGTTAAAGAGAAAGAGAAGAGGAGGAGAAGAATTTGTGAGAGAGTGTGGGGGGGTTTTTCTCTTCAAGGAAACCCCTCGATACTAAGCCGTCGAAGAGATTGAGAGACCCTTGTGCATGAAAGAAGAAGAAGAAGAGAGAAAGAAGAAGAACTGAAGGAGAAAAGAAGAAAGGCACTGTAGTGAAGCTTCTGTTAAGGCGTCTGGGTGCCTTGCCTGATGTTTGATCCTGCTGACTTATGTTCCTGTGGCTCTTTGGTTGCTTATCTACGTGGATTATTTGATTGAGCCTTACTGTTCACTTATTTAGGATTATTGTGAGGGGTAATTGGTGATTTAAATCAGCATTTTACCCCATTATTTTTGCATTTTGATACTAATTCTCATATATACATTATTATTGAATGGAATTATTGTTCAAATATGTGTTAGAATTGTGATCTTTGAGATTAAATTGCAATACTTGCTCACTGTGTTCGACCTCAGATTTTCTGACGATTCTTTGAGATATAAATTGCATCTGTTTTCAAGCTATTTTAGCTATATTACAATGAAGCGATTTTAAAACCTCGTTTAGCCCGTTAGTAGTATGCAGTTGATGCATGAACTAAGCTACAATTATGCTAAGTTCTAACTTTATTCAGGTCATTTAAGTCCTATGATTGCTGTGTAATTAAGGTATGGCACAAATTCAATAGAAAATAATCATAACTAAAGCTTAAATGTTACATATCTTGTAACGTGCAGTGAATCCCACACTACGTCGAAATCCCATGTGTCGACGACACACACCAACACTTGAAATTAGGTCACAAAATAGAGATGGGCTAATCAACTCAGTAGGGTATAAGAAACTATTTTAATCTAATAAAAATGTGGTAGTGTATAGTTTCGCTAACCGGCTAGATCCCTACCTAAACTTTGAACCCTAGGTTTCAACCTTAACCCGAATTAACTCGACCAACCCCCGTGGTTTAACCTATTAATCATTCACTTTGATTAAAGCCACACATTCTAACGTAACTATATATCCTATGATCCAAGATTTATGTCAGCTGCCACTATGGGACCTGGAGTGACTAAATCAAACCTTTGTACTGAAGGAGATCTAAATGTTCCCTCTCTAATGATACACTTGTACCCTAACCCCTCCTAGGCCAGAGGAAAGATTAAAGCACTCATGTCCACCAGACTAAGGATACCCGCTCTAGTCGTCGGAACGTTGACTATACTCAGAGTCCCTGGAAACTATTCCACTCAAAACATCCTGAGTACCTGGTCCAAAAGATTTGACGAGGGTGACTCCTCGCTGCCCATGATCCATGGAAAGTATTCCACCCAAGATCACACAATTCCTGATGTTGGAATCCCTGGAAACTATTCCACACAAGATCCCTCTCATCATTGCATAAGATCATTGGAAACTATTCCACTCAAGATCCCATGCTTTTTTACTCATCCGAACTCTGGAAACAATTCCATACAAGATCCGCATGATTCCCGTCACTCGAGAATCCCTGTAAACTATTCCACTCAGGATCCCTCAAATCACTCAGGATCCCTCAAGACACCTCCCAGTGCCTCATCTCCATAAGCACTTGGAAATACCCCAATCAGGAACTACTCCTGTCCTTAGGTGGAATTGTAGTAGCCTCAAGCTACTAGACTCCCAGTGATGGTAACACCATCATTAGCCATAACTAACTTAAATTAGTGGAAATCAAGTGACAAATGCTCCTACATGATAGCCTGAGAGCCATAATTCCATTTAAATCCATTTTGAGGAGAGAACACTAAAATAATGCTAATTCTTCAGTTTTAACATCACATCATGAATGCAAAGTAACCATGGGGCTTTTCAGGGGTTAATTGAAGGTTAAATGAGCATTAAAGTCCAAAGAGTAGGTCCATACAGACAGAGAATAGGGTTTCACGTGTTTCGAGAACTAAAACCACACCCAAAACCTTAATTTTAGATTCGCTTGAATTAAAGAGGTTATGGTCAAGATAAAATTTATTTAAAACTCTTAAAATTCATATAAAA
Organism: Thalassia testudinum; assembly: GCA_037157565.1. Taxonomy (NCBI): domain Eukaryota; kingdom Viridiplantae; phylum Streptophyta; class Magnoliopsida; order Alismatales; family Hydrocharitaceae; genus Thalassia; species Thalassia testudinum. Next base: position 2,338,447 of record JAZHRO010000056.1, read on the forward strand.
ATATTTTGAGAGGTTTGGTACCCTTGGTTTGACCATCTGAACCCATTTTGACCTTGGACAGAGATTCATATGGGATTTTACCCTAATTTGGGCTTGTATGCAAATTTCTAGTCAAACATGGTAAAAACTGAAATTCATTTTCACCATTAGATTCCTTGGATCCAAATTAAGTTAAGTCCATAATTTGGACGCAATTAGAGTTCATCTTGACCTAGTTTATAATCTAGTCCATTAAAACTTTATTCTACACACCTAAGCCCCTAGCTTTTGAAACTTCTTGCATCCAGGTCCCTAAGCTTCTCATCTTCTTCGCAAATGGGTCCCTGCTGCCATGGCAAATGTGAACCCAAGCTCACCGACCTTCAATCAACGATTCTTCCTTGATTCCTTAGCCAAATGCCTCCAAATTTGGAGGGATTGATCTAGAGAAGTTGCCCAATCTGTTGGACTTGATTCCAAGGCTCAAAATCAACTCTAGAAGCTCAGGCGAACTCATGATTTTAGCAAGGTTTCCTTTCCTTAGTTGCGAGGAATTCGCGTTGATTCCTTGCAACTAAGGTTTGGAGCTCCTCTATTTAAGCTCTAGTATCTCCCACTGTACTCCTTAGTCAATTCTAGGCCGGAAAACCCCTTCTTCCCTCCTCTCTGGTCAGAAGCTCCACGACTCCGGCGATGTCCCACGCTCTCCTTCTTCCAGCCATCTAACCGACAAATTGGATGCACCAAATTCTTCCTCATCTTCTTCCTGTGCTAGCCAGCCAAAGCTACACCCTTAGCTTTTGGGGGGTTTGATCTTTATAAACCCCCACCAAGCACCACACCTTCCACTCGCCTTCTCCAACTTCGCCACTTTACCACACACCTCCTCACACCTCACAAACACCACCATCACCTTCACTACCACTTAGGGAAGCTTAGGAACATTTTAACCGTGGCTTTTGAGCCCATATTCATCATTTCAAGTTCTTCACTGGAGCTCCGCCGCTTCTTTCATCTTCTCCGACTTCGTCAGCTGTTGCTCAATCATCACCCTCGCCAGTTCCAAATCCAAGCAGTGCGGATTGAAGACAAGAGTCCACCTGGGGCTTCAATTGAGCGAAGCAACCCCCACAGCATCTTTGATTTGCCTGAAGATCCATCTGCTATTGTGTGAAGAAGAGAGGTGGGACATTTAGTCCCACCTCATGAAGAGAAGGGCCACCAACACCATATAAGAGTGAAACATGTCCAAGGCTTATCACCTTAGACACGGGGTGAGGTCCCTCTCACTCTCACATGCACTCGCTTACTACCCACACTGGTGAGTCTGGACCCTACCAGGATCCGATTACCTGCCTGAATACCCGAATAGCTGGTTCTGTTAGGGGAGAGAAGAAATTCTAAGGAGGAGGGGGGAGGGTTTTGCTCCAGGGTTCGTAGCCTCGAGATGCATGCATGCTTGCTTTATACTTAGGCATTTATGAGATTATGCTGTGACTTACTAGAGGCTTTGTGCCTTGTGTTTCTGAGGCTTGGTGAAACTTAAGTTGTTTGCCCCTTTGAGGCCGATGTTTGATCTGGTACTGTGGGATTATTTGGCTTATGGCTAATGTGATTAGTGGTTCAAAGACATAGTTGAGATATTTGATTGAATGCTTGGGTTATGCTTAAATTGAAGCGATTTAAGTGGTGATTTAAATCACCATTTTTTGAGCACTTCTATTATTTTTTCCCCTCATTTCTAAGATACAAATTGGGTTATTATTGCATATATTTTTGCATATAATATTTATTAAATATCTTTCTTATATTTAAATGATTATGCTCATTATTTCTGAATACAATTAGTGTTGTGAATTCCACATTTTCTCCTTGTGAATGACCTTAGACTCACATTATTTTTAAGCTTTATAAATTTAAGTGTTTGTGCGATTTTCGTCCTATACTACGATGTATTTCTCTAAAAGGTGACTTAAACATCTGGGTTTCTAACCCATAACAATAGACTCACTGTCCACAAAGTCTCGGTGTCTCACACAACAAGCTCACCTATTTGACCTAATAATTCCTAATTCCATTTTCCCCTTAACGGTACCTGATCAGGCAACCTTAGAAACCTACTGGATCACCTGGCATCTTAGCTAAGACCTTAGGATCAAAGCATTTCACTTATTAGACTCAAATCGAGTCATTGATGTCATAATGTGAGGTTCAATTCATTACTTAGTTGATTTAGATCACATTTAGTCCAATGAGAGAGCTTCAAGCTCAATTGGAAACACCCTTTACCCGTCTAGGGTTTTACTACAATTAAACACTTCCCTACCTATCAGGGAACATGCTAGACTCCTAATAAGGTTATAGCCTTGGTCCTGTCACCCTTTAGGTTCCAAAATTTTAGAAACCTTAATTTCAAGCTAATAAGTAGGCTTAACAGGCTACCTAATGTTAGGTACCTGCTATAAACAATTAACTTCCAAACTACGAGCTTCTTGAAGTGAAAACGAAGTGCAATGGTGGCCGAGGGATGGCCTGCTGTTAATGGTAAGGCAGAGGCGTAATGGTGATGCAGTCAGCGGTAGGTGGGCAGCATTTGGTCATGCGTGAGGGGATGGAACCGAGATTGAGAAGAGAGGCTACTGGTGGTGATCCTCTATTTGTGGTGCAGTTGCGAGCGAGAAGAGGAGGTGGAGGGTCACCAGCGATGGCCTATTGCTGTCTACACTAGGAGGTGCTCGGTTAGTCAGCAGATAGTTGAGAGGAGGGTGTCGTGGTGCACAGTTCTCGGTCTGAGGATGGCACGATCATGGGTTGCTGTAGAGGAGGAGTTGAGGTCGAGGGTGGCACTGTTCTGCCATGCACGATCTTGTGTGTGAGAGAGAGAAGGTGAGTTTGGTGCATGTGCTGAGAGGGATCGAGAAGGTGGAGTGCTGTACTGTAGAGAAGAAGAATGAAGGTGGTGGTGGTTTTTGGTCTATGTGAGGGAGGTGGTGGTGTGTGTTTGCGTCGGGGGGAGAGAACGCAGGGTGGGGGTTAGCGGTGGTGGTGTATGCAGGATGGAGAGAGAGGAAATGAAGGTAGGGGGAGGTATTGCATGCAGCGGACGTGAAGGGGGTGGCGCTCTGTGCGTGTAGCTAGGGGGTGACATAATAGAGAGATAAAATTGATGGGAACACCATCATGAGCCTTAACTAGCTCATTTTGACCTAATGAAGAGAATAATAGCTCCTACATAACCAACTGGAAGTCATAATTCACTGAATAACCCTTCTGAGAGAAAAGTAAGAAACAAGGGGTAAAAATGTAATTTTACCATTGCAGTACAACAATGGATTTTCTCAAGGACTAAACACAGGTCAAAAGGTCTTAACAAGATAAAAAGTGGGTTAGATTTGACAGAAAAGGGTTTGTGTGTACCCTGTGAATTAAATGACTTCTTGAAATCATAAAACAGACCCATTTGATTAACCAAGGTTCTAGTTAGGATAAAATTCACCTAATCCCTCTATAAATCATAGAAAAATATTCTCTAGGGTTTAGAACTTTCAATTTGGCTATTGGAACCCATTTTGACCTAGAATGGGGTCTCAGATAGATATTTGCCTTAAATTGGGTTTTTACATAAATTGCCAGTCAAACGTGGTCAAACCCAAAATCCAACTTCATAATTGGATTCCTTAGGTTAAAATTAGGTTTTCACCAAAATTTGGACCTAAGGGGAACTCATCTTGACCCACTTTGCAAATAGGCCCAACCTGACTACATTTCTACCCTTATCTTTCGAAAACCCTTACAATCAGCCCCCTAGCTTTCCTATCGTCTTCACAGATAGGTCCCTCCGCCATTATAGCGGAGGAATCCTACACCGATGAGATTTAGAAGGTGATTTTTCCTTGATTTTTCAGAGAATCCCTCACAAAATTGGAAGGGAGATTCTTTGAGTAATCTCCTCCAGTTTGAACCCATTGGTGATCCATAATTCCTACTCAATCTCTCATGTGAACACATGAGAGATTTGGGTCCTTTGAAGATTCCAACTCCGATGACCTTACCTTGCTTGGAAGCTTGTCTTCCAAGCACAAATCCCCCTCCAGAGGTCAATTTAAGGAGTCCTAGATCCAATCGACTCCTCCAAGCTTGAAATCGACCAGGAAACCCCCTCAAATTCGTCTCTCCTCCTCCGACCGATTCTCTCATCATGCTCTAGTGACCTTCCTTGATCTCCCACGTTGCTTGACCATAATACCAGTGGCAAGTTCCTCTTCCTTGCTTTCATTTGCGTCGCGCAGCTCCCGCCGACGCCCTTGTCTCCCCTTCACCTCGCCGATCATCCCCCTATGAGCACCTTCGTCTCCGGCGTTGACAATACGTGCCAGACGCCACCCTCGCCTTCCCTTCATCCATTATCACCCTAGATAAGTCCCTTTCACCTTCTACTTCCTTTCCCCCTCTTTATTTCCCTCAATCGACTACTGCTGCACTCCACCACCATCATCTCCTCCACCTCCGGAAATACCTCCGGCGAGGTGCTCCCGTTGCTCTGCACCTCCATCCTCCTCACCGATAACCCTACGACCTCTGCCTTGACTCCCTGATCACAACCGCTCACTCCATTCACTCTGTTGACCACCCAAAAGCACCCCCGAACACACCCACACATACACACACAGTGTGCCCTAGGCACGCTCACACAGGCATCTCCACGACACGCCGACCATGGCTGCACATTCGCTGTGCCTCGGTGAAGCTACTTGAGCAATTTAACATGGCCGTGAGGCCATCTTGGTGATTTCAGGTGGCAGGTGTCATCCACCATTAGAGCAGAACTTGAAGTAAGCTTGAAGCGAGCTCCAGGTCATGCCAGCTCCAGGTCTCTATCCCAGGTTGTGCGAAACACCCTCGCACACGACTCTAGGCATTCAATTCCAGTTAAGGGCAGTCGCAGCTACTGCAATTGGAGAACACCTCTGCTGTGGGCATGTGCGAAGAAAGGTTGATAGATAGTCCCACCTTAGAAAGTTCTGAGGCGTAGCACCCGCATAAATTGAATTCTTGCCAATAGTTGTTCACCTCTGAATCACGGGGTGAGGTCCCTCTCACCTGACTGACCCGACCTCGTCTGCGACCACGCCCCCCAGATCTGGTCTTGACCCGACTCGACTTGCACTCTAACCCACCATCTCACGTCAGTGGGCTTGGTCCAGGGCACGTACCTGACCCGATTACCCGATAATGCGTGGCTCTGGGAGAGCAGAACCTAAGAGAGAAAAGAGAGGAGAGTGCACGTGGGTAGGGGGTAGGTTTTGCTGCAGGCTGAAGAGGAGGAGAAGCGAAGCTAAAGGAGAAGGAGAGGACAAGGACGTAGAGAAGATAAAGCAGAGAAGCTAAGGCAGAGAAAGAAAGAGAAGAAAGAAGCTAAAGGAAGGAGTTGAAGCCAAGGCAAAGAAGGCAGGAAAAAGCTAAGGAAGAAGGAAGACCTAGGCCAAAGAAGAAAAGAAAGAAAGAGAAGATAGAGAAAGGCAAAAGAAGAGAGGTAGAGAAAGATCGTAGAGGAAGAAGACTGAAGCCAAAGGCAGTCGGCAGAGAAAGAGAAAGAAGAGGAGTAGAAGCAGAAGAAAGAAGTCAGGAATATTGTAGTAGCATCATTTTAAGGCATCTGATTTACAAATCAGATGTCCAATTTTGAGTTTAATTCATATACATTGAGTTTCTTTAGTATTTTGTGCTCTGCATTTACTCCTATATTTTTGCATTGTGATATTGATATTATTGCATATTCTTTCAAATTCTGAATTGTGATCTTGATTTCTAAACACCAATTTGCTCCCTGTGTTCGACCTCGGACTTTAAATTCGAGTAATAAAATTGTATTTGTTTTGAACGCTTTTTCAGCTAGATTACAACGCTATATTCTTAAAATCGATTCAGCACTCTAAACATTTTGGCACCGTTGCCAGGGAGCAATGGGAGATTTAGAATTCTGGATTACAATTGCTGATTTGGTACTAACTTGTTATATCTCTTTGTTGTGGTTGTTTCAGGGAGAAGATTCAAAGAAAGACAGCTGCACATCAAACACGCCAGGGGCAAGTAATTTCTGATTACTTTCTCTTAAGCCCCTCATTTTGAAAAGGAAAAAAGATAAAATCAATTAGGGCTACTTGCTTTACATTCTTAGCTAAATTCATCAAGAGGCCTGATTTGATTTCAACAACAAAATCTGATTTGTGCACCCATTTAAGGTAACTAGGGCTACCACTTTCTTGATTGAGCTCTAGATACCACATTTTGGCAAACTAAATTGGACCAAGATTAGAGCCAAATTAAGGATTTCAATTTAGGATTTTAGAGACACACCTTCATAAGCAAGAATTAACCTTCCAAAAAGAGGTGTGCCTAAGCCTTGGTTGAAGAGATTTATTCAAGAAAACCCTAAAAGTCAGGCTCTTAATCTCACTTGAATCCTAAAAGAAGAGACCTAAAACTTCTCAAAGGACAAATAGGTGAAGTTGACCCACCTTGTTGGGTCAACCAACCTTGAAATTAGGTCACTTTTTTCACTCAATACATCTAAAGTTCAAGTGAAATCTTAAGCACCCTTGCTCTTAATTAAAACTGGTAGACTTAAGAGGTCAAGTCTCCATTTTGGTCTACCTGGAACATCAGTGACAAGAGAGGTCGTGTTACGAACCGTGCTTTCAAACGTCTTTTAAGACGTCTGGGAGGTGTCCCAGACGTCGTACCAGACGTCTGGTATCACTTCCAGACGTCTGGGATTCATTTTTCTGTGGGCACACCATTGCGTCTGCGCGCTTACACGTGCAGACCTGCTCCGCCTCTTCTTTTTCCCTCTCCCTCCTGCACCCTCTGTCGCGCTCTCTCTCTCCTCCTCACGCGGCCTTAAAAGGCCATGCCCTCTCCCTCACTCCCGTCACCTCCGTCTCCTTCCTCTTCTCCTTCCAGCTAGTGCGCGAGAGCGAGCGTGAGGGTGAGCGGCGACAGCCGCGGCGGGTGCGGGAGGAGGTGCTGTGCGGGGGAGGAGGCGTCGGCCGTGAGGGCTCGAGCTTGCTGGGGCAGCGGGAGCCGGCCGGAGGGGGCGCAGCGGGCGCGGAGTGGCGTGGGAGGCCTGCTGCAGCTCGAGCAGCAGGCGGAGCACTCGCGGCGCGGCCGGGCGTCGCGAGCGGAGGGCGAGTGGCGCCCTGGTTCTGGAAACTTTTCCAGAATCAGACGTCTGGGCTGATAGCCAGACGACGGGCACGACGTCTGGAAGACTGTCCAGACGTCTGAAAGGTGAGTTATTTCCGTCTTCTTCCTTTTCTTCGACTGACCATACTGAGAGAGAGAGATGGGTATGCGCAGGTTTGGTGATTCGCCATCCAACACGAATCAGACGTCTGGCTGTAGCACCAGACGACGGGAACGACTTCCAGACGTCCTGGGTGACCATCGGACATCTGGGAACTAGGCTAGATGCCTCCGCAGGCTTCTGGACGTCTGAGAGCCCACGCAGAGCGAGGTAATTCCCTGATCCACTTTTTAAGACGTCTGGAAGAAGTTCCAGACGTCTGATTTTGCACTGTTTCGTCGTTTTCGACCCGTTTCGGGCCCGTTCGAGCTCCGTTTTCCACGTTTCAAGTTGTGTTCTTTTCGAAATTACATCCTCTACCTGTCTACAGTAGCTGTATACTATTTTCAGAAGTTCCTTGTGTTTGATCCTTGTGATAGGACCCCATTCCATTGCAGTCTCGGGGGTTGCGGAGGCACGCGGGATTCCCGACCACGCCCCCAGTTCGCCTGTTGTAACCTGTAGAGTGGCTTTAAGTATAATCCGTTAAATTATGAAACCATAAATAGAACCTAGGACATTGCATGAATCCTAGGAATGAGAAATAGATTGAATGGTAGATTCCTAGGGTGTTGCATGAATCCTAGGGCTGGAAAACTAGATTGTATGATAGATCCTAGGATATGGCATGAATCCTAGGACGGGAAAACTAGTGGAATGTATGAATACTGCAGTCTTGGAAAATGTGGAAAGGAAATAATAGCTGCCTGTGAATTGAACTAACAGCTGCCTGTTATAAATAAATGAACATGATTAAGAATATGGGATGTATGAACGTGAAACTGGAATGTTCTGAGTTAAAGAGCTGGAACCCTACGGGGAATTAGGAGTAGAACTCCTAAAAAGTGAATGGAATAGAATTGGGGAAGTGAGCTGGCCCTTGAGTACGGAGTACCAAGGAGAGCGACTGTCCCCCTGTTTAGTGCAGAGCGGAGCCAGCCGCCCCAGGGACCCGGGGTTAGGACTGGCCACTCTGTACTGACTTGCTGGCCCTCGTGTACGTAGTACCAAGGAGAGCTACTAGTGTAGGGAGGTACTAACTACCCCACGGGCCCCGGGGTTCTGCTAGCCTCCCACACCGACTTGTTAGGCCCACTAGGGCAAACCAGGGTAGTCAAGCGAGGGTGCGCGGACTGTGGAGGGGCGAGGCCCCTGTTTGGTTACTGTGGAGGGGTTGGACCCCTGTTACTGAGAGGGCTCTGCCCTGTACTGGTTCCGTGCTGTGCTTTGGGCGCACCCGTTAACGGAAACGACTGACCACGTGCTAGTGCGGGTTAGCTACCCGTGCGTTTACCGCGCGTGCCGTAGTCACCGTTACGTCTGTCAGTGACCTTGGGGTGGTTGACTGAGAGTAGGATCACCACGGGGGACTCTCCCGGCCAGGAGAGCACCACATGCTACTTCTACTATTCAGAAAAGATTGCAATCAAGATCGTTCCCACGAGGAACATTCGAGATCAAGTGAAGGATCTGAGAAATAGATAAATTGTGAAACAATAGAAAGACGTAAAAAAAGGAGGAAAGAAAATTAAACAGCTACTGTACACTTTACTGTTTCTTTAGTTTAGCTGCCATTCTACTCAGCGTTTTGCTGACGTGTTACACTCGTTACCTTTCAGGACTAGGTTTTGAGCAGCCAGGGTCAACGGCTGCAGAAGACGCTGGGCCGAGTAGGGTCCAGTAGAGTTACCACTATTCTCTTGTACCTCTTTTTGTTCCGTTATAGTGAGTAGTTCTTGTTTCCGCTGTACTTTTCTTTACCTGCAGTTCATATTATGTTATGAATGTTGTTCTACTGTTGTGGTGGTATATACTGTAGTGGTTTCTTTCCTTACTGCTGTATTTCCTTGCTGTTAGTTATATTCATGTTGAATGTGGTTTATTTTACTGCTCTTTTGGTTACTTCCTCGTTGGACGACTAGGTCTTGGGATTAGTCGAGTCGGTCCGGTTCTCGTGTCTCGTAGGGACTTGGGAATCGGGTCGTTACAGGTCGGGTGGGGGAAACCCTATAAGTCGTGGGGGTGCTCTACCATGTAGGGGTCTTTGCGGGACTCTCCCTCTCTGGATGCCCAGGTATTTTTCAGGTGAATGACTTTCTGATTAAGGGGTATCATCCGCCCCGAACCTCTATAGTCATCCAAATTTTTTGGGTGTCTTGATTGGGTCCATCACATTATACTCTCATCTAGACCATTGGTGCATGTTCGGTAGGAGGTCCTTAAGACCATCCTTGAGGCCTCCTTTAGTGATTCACTCCCGTCGAGGCCAGGCCTCAACTTCCGTGTTTATGCAGCAACCCCACCACATAGACATCTCCTCTGATTCATCTGAACCCAATTCTCCTTCTTCCATCATCATGGCACAACCCATAGAAAAAGAGAATAACCTTGAGAGCCAACTTCAGTGCCTTAATGATTTATTCCAAGCTTTTATAAACCCATCACAGCGTCCCATGATGCGAGATCACTATAATCCCGCTGCGGTGGCGATCGAACCTCAAGTCTAAATCTCATCTAGAGGTCCTGATTCTGAACTCAAGCCCAACATGATTCATGCTATTCCAAAGTTTCATGGGCTTAATTCCGAGGATCCCTTCCAGTACATCAAACAACTCAAGATTTGGCCTAGACCTTTGGGTTAGATGTCCAAAATCGAGATATTCTTCTCATGAAGATATTCTCCTTCTCTCACATGGACAAAGCAGCTCACTGGTATCAAACTCAAACGCGTTCAATCAACACATGGGTTGAACTACAATCCAAGTTTCTAAAAAAGTTCTTCCCAGTTGGTCGGATGAATGCCTTACGACACCAGATCACGCACTTCACACAGTAGTCTGGAGAACCACTTCTTGAAGCATGGGACCATTTCCTGGATCACATGCGAAAGTGCCCCCATCATGGAGTTCCTAAATGGGAACAAGTCCAGTCTTTTTACCAGGGACTCCGTGAAGATATCCGTTTATTCATCAATGAAACTTGCGGAGGAAATATCATGGGTCAACACGAAGACACTGTGTGGGAGATTCTCGAGAATATGTGAGAGAACTCCAATAATGACTCCATGGGCTTATTTGACCGGACGAATGCCCGCGCATCGACGAATCCAAGGGGAGCACACGGGACGCAGGGCCTATCTGCATCAGTCGACTTGGAATTAATGGCCAGTCGATTGGACAAGGTTTCTATCATTGAGAAGAAGGTGGATGAGCTAACTCGACATCTGCAGCGAGCCACCCTTGCGCAAAACCCGTTCCCACAGCCGCCCTCTGAGAAGGAAACTGTGCATAACATCTATCACCAATCTTCTCAGGGGATGGAACTGTATCCACCCCCGTCTGACTCTAGGACCGGAGGAAACTTTGATCCTACTTACTCTAGTTGGGGGAACTCTGAACCCTCGTGCTCTGACTTTTCTGAGGTTCCTTAGACCTGCGAGGACCTCAACGCCATCCAGAATGACCCATTCTCTAACACTTATAATCTTGGATGGTGGAATCATCCCAGTTTCTTGTGGGCGGGAAATAATCAGAATCAAAGACCACCATATCAACCCCGTCCACAAGCTCCTCGTCCATGTCAGTTGCCTCAGCCTCGGCCCAACCCGACCTATCAATCTGGGCCAACTTAGATAGATCGAATGACTCTTATCCTTCAGACTCTGGATGACATTCAGAAGACGAATGTGGCTATGCAAAAACAGCACAAAGACGAGATCACAATGGTTCGCAATCAACTCACTTAGATGGTGAATTCTTGCTAACCTAGTACACTCCCTTTGCACCCTCTACCGAATCCGAATAACGTGCCGAACTAGAGGCACATTATGAACCCAAATTCAGGCCAAGCCCACATGATTTATCAGGCCCCTTCTATTCCATCACCTGATGGGATGAAAGCTTCGACATCATATTCGGGATTTCAGCAGCAGCCACCTATTTTACCAACATCGAACTAGAACCAGGCAGGACTAAATTCAGTAACAACGTGTAGTGGCAAAACAGCACAAGACCTACCTTACCCAAGCCACTTTCAGCCTGGTAGTGCTAACCCAAGCCCTAGGATAGTTATCCAGGATACCCTTATCCCAGATCAAGAACCTGGACCTATTCTAGAGGAACCATCCAAGGTTCCATTTCTCAAGGCCTTGACCAAGGGAAAGAGGACAAACAAACCTGTGGTAGCTGAGGAAGACCTGGTCAAGTCTTTGAACAGGTCCATATAAACATCCCCTTGATAGATGCGATCCGCCACGTATTAGCTTATGCACGATTTTTGAAAGGTGTGTGTACACCTAAGCGCAAGCCGAGAACCAAAAGTGGGAGCCCAATCATATTGTTAGAGTAAGCCAGCTCTGTAATTTTAAGCAAACTCCCACCTAAGGCAAAAGACCCAGGTACTCCCTTGATTTCTTATACAATTGCTGATACCCAATTTGATAGAGCTTTATTGGACCTAGGAGCCTCCATAAACCTAATACCTACATCCCTACTTGACCATCTTGAGGAATCTGAACTTAAACCGACAGAGGTGACATTACAACTGGCTGATCGATCTATTAAGTCGCCTAAAGGAGTTCTTGAGGATGTCATTGTTAGGGTTCGAGATTTCTATTTCCCGGTGGACTTTGTGGTCTTGGATATGGATGCTCCAGAAAATTCGAGGGATACACCAATTATACTAGGGAGACCCTTTTTGGCCACTACTAGGGCCAACATAAATTGTGAGGAGGGCCAAATTGAACTGAAATTTGGGAACCAAAAATTAAAGATTGACATCTTTAAGGCCCAACAAGGGATTAACTGTGGTGTTATAGAACAGATATGTGATATCAAGGTTGTGGTTGACGATCCATATATTGAAGAAAACTTGACCACTTCTGATCAACCACAAGAGGATCAAAACTTGCAATCAGAGGTGTACGAACTTGACATAGACACACTCGTAACTCCTTCCCTTGATCTGGACACACACCCTGAACCACCCGCTGTTGCTGATAACCCTATTTTGGAACTCAAGCCTCTTCCCGACCATCTTAAGTATGTCTTTTTGGGTTCCCATCAAACGTTTTCTGTGATTATCAACTCCAGACTCACACCTGATCAGGAATCTCATCTGATTACTGTTCTCCAGCAACATCGAAGAGCCATTGGATGGATCCTCAATGATTTGACTGGCATCAGCCCCTCTTACTACACACACCGTATCTATACTGAAGAGGGAACATGACCTTCCTGTGAAATGCAGAGACGTCTAAATCCTAATCTACAGGAGGTCGTGAAAAAGGAGATCATCAAGTGGTTAGATGCTGGGATTATCTACCCGATCTCCGACAGTTGGTGGGTGAGTCTGATGAGAAGCTCATAGTGGTCTCTAATTACCCCTAATTAACTAGTCTTCCTAGTTAATTAGCTAGGAATATGTAAAAAAATAGGTTAATTATTAAATAAGGGATAAATAGTAAAGGACCTTAAAATAAGTTAAAAATGATATATTATTATCCAAATAATATTATTAATAATTTAATTAATAATTGGACTCGAAATATTATCAGTAATTTATCTAATTAATGTGTTAACTAACATAAGTATAATTTATAACTAAGTATGTAATAACTTAAGTAACATTACTTAATTAAATAAATTAAGCTAAAAAGGTCAAAAATGCAAATTCAAGGTCTAAACATAATAACTGTCTTATTTATAATCATATATAAAAAGTTGAAAAAGATTTAAATTAAAATAAACCTTGAAAACCTTAGTTTACATTTTAGTCCTTATGTTTTATTTCAATCGAGTCCCTATTCTTCACATAGGTCCTCAATTTTTGCTATAAATAAGTCTCTGAAAACTTCTTTCCTTCTTCAGCCTCCTCGACGACTGACGATAGGAGGTGTTTTCACCTAGCGATCATCGCATATCCGACGTCATTACTTCCTCTCCAAGCTCTTGGAGCTTGTGCTCACCATCTCCTTTTCATCCACCGGTCTGGATGAAGCTGCAATCCTATTTTAGGGTTGAAGATAACCTCACCGATGTCGGAGAAGGCGTCGGTGGTTACTCCACTCCTAGCCTCTTCTCCGTCTAGATACACCCTCCTCAGCCGCCCAACCTATAAATACCCCTTCACACCCTCGATTTCACGAAGTTAGTTCCCTTCCCTCTTCTTCACTGAGCTAACCGATAGGCTATTCTTTCCAAACTTCGGCGACCTTCCTTTGCTTCCTCTGACTTCCTCTGTCCATCTTTGATTGCTCTAGATCACCGCCGACGTCAGCCAAGTCTTTTGACGGAGTGTTGACATAGGAGTTCCTCTGCTTCACTCCACATACGCCGTCGGACTTCTTCCCTGACCCTCTGATTTCCTCCTCTGTTAAGAACCATCGACGGAGATCTTCTACCTCCTTCATCCAGGTAATAGTAGGTTAGGTAAGTAGATTAGTTAGAGTAGTTAGTTAGGTAGTTTAGATAGATGTAATGCTAGTTTCTCATTCATCTTCTTCAACTCTAGCGAGCTCATTGAGCTTGTTTGGAGCAAATATTTTGTCTTTTTAAATCATCGATTACCTTCTTTAACCTTCCATGAACATTTCTATCATTTTAATTCACTAATTTGATCATCTATTCGCCTAAACCACCTCCACCTTCACCACTGCTTTCGCTGTCCATGGCGGAAGTAGTTGAGCTTACTCCACGTCCACTGTGGCCCTCCATCACCTAACCATCACCTAAGGGCCCCTATCCTCACTTTAGTTTAAGTAATAATCATCTAAAACTTAAACGCCTAATTTAATTTAATCTTCTGAGCTTATTGTCAATGGCGGCTTAGGAGGAGTTCATATCATTAATTAACCACTTATAATCCATCGCAACTTCCTTTTGACTTGTTTTCTCCACTCAATTGAGTGAGAAAACAGGTCCTGAGCCCAATCAAACTCAAAATCTGTTCACTAGGAATTCAAAGCATAACTTTCAATTTAATGGATAATTGAAGGAATTAATGTGTTCCTGAGGTTTCTTGTGACCTCAGGAAGCTTTTCAGATCATCAATGGCACATTTTCATATCATTTGTACATTTTAGCCTTTTTCCAGACTCATCGGAGCTCCGACGAGCTTTGACGAGTCAAATGAGCTCTTCAGCCCATAGAACTTAGCGTGAAGCTCCAGATCATTGATTTGAATGTCACTGATCATTCTGAAGCAATTTATTTGAGGTTTTAAGACCTGGAGCTCCTGTTAGACCTTTGTCTTCTCCAACTCCGGCAGAGTTGGAGGTGTCTGTTAGTTAGGGTTAAGCCTCATTTGAAAGGTCTAGAAGCATTAGTAACATGTCCTGAGACCATTCCGATGTGTCACTCTTTGAGATAGACTGTGGTTTGTTCTATCGAACAGACTCATCTAGAATCTCAGGCGACAGGCCTGAAACCCTAGGAATCTTAACTAAAACATCCTTCTGAGGGTCTGAATCCATTCCTAAGGTTAAAGAGAAGTTAACTAAGGCATTAATTTCATCTGAAATGATTAAATTTAGAAAGTCAAAATTCAAGGCTTAATGGTCAACCTTATGTCTGATTCATGGATTTGGGATTCAATTAGAAGAATTGAGGAGTCCAATCTGTTCCTGGGATGTTTTTAAATGATTCGAAATCAACTTGGTTGAACTCTGATCGATTTTATGGAGGAAATTGATTTCTATTCAGTTTGGGTTATTTTTGAAACCAAATTGACGATAGTAAGTTTTTGGTGAAATTCAAATTCGAAATTTGCCTGGATAGATCCTTAACAACCTCTAGAGGTATTTGACTTGATGAAATAGGTCTTTAGCTATCTGTTGGACCAAATAAAACTTGAATTAAAGTTCTAAAGCTCTTTGGTGAAGCTTTTTAGCTTCTTCACCTTCCTAAAGCTTCTCAAAGTTTCCTTCCTTCACCTACAGCTGCGGAAACACCTCCTGAATCTCTTCAGCATCTTGTCTAAGGTCAGAAAGCCACTCTGCAGAACCTTAGAGCTGAAACATCCTTCTACAGGCAATATGGCCGTGGTGACCTAGGTCCTTTGTCCCTTTAAATCGAAGAGCTAAACCTTCCCCGAGTATCAAATTGATACTACAATCATGTAGAGCAACCTTAGAGCTTTCCAGCAAGCCTTCATTTGCTTGGATTGGAGCTCTGTGCTGGCTGGAATCAAGTGAATTCTGGACTGGGGGGGAGATACCTAGTCCCACATCGGTGGAACTGAAGTGGCCGCCTTAGTATAAAAGTAAAAAGTGTTTAAGGCCCTTCAATCGTCAGTGCAAGGTGCATGACAGAGCATATGGGTGTGTGTGTTGGTGTGTGCGGTGCGCGTGCTCGGGTGTGTGTGTGCCTACGGGCGTGCGAGTGTGGGCCCGTGAGGGCGTGTGCATGTGGGCCTGGGAGGCCGTGGGCCAGATGGGCTTGAGACTATGCTGAATCGAAAATAAATTGAACCAAATAAGAAACCAGGCGTAGACCTAGTAGGGTCTGGTCCCACCCTGAGATGGGTGCTATGTATCCCCGACCGGTCCAAGTCGCCAACCTTAAAACCTAATTTTTGGTTCAAAGGATTCAAATCGGTTCGGTTCAGAAGAGTTACAAAGGAAAGGAAGGGTTGCAAAGGAAGAGAAGGAGAAGAAAGGGAGAGCTCATAAGGATGGAAGAAAGGTAGACAGGAAAAAGAGCAAAAGCAAGGTAACAAGCAGAACAAATAATAAGAAGAAAGAAACGAAAGAGAAGACATGTATAAGAGAAGAAATAAGAGAAGAGTAAAAAGAGAAGAAAAGAAAGAGAGAGAAAGGTAAAAGAAGAGAAGAAAGATGAGGCTGACTACAAAGAAAAATTAGTAGTTTAATTTTTTGCATTCTATTAATTCATTTTTGAGCTTAATGCTGTAATAAGGCATATATTCATTAGAATTAAATTTTCTTGCCTTAATCTCTTGTAAATAAAAGAAATTAAAAGAAATGAACATATTTACTTGTTTGTAAAAGTAAATCATATGTGTAAATGTGTTTCCTTATGGAATTTTGCATATTCTTCTAATTAGAAATCCTTAAGCAAAATTCATATTCTTAAAGTAAATTTAATTATAATTCCCATAAGTAGATTAGGATTAGTGGTGAATTTTAATTAAGTTATACCTCCTAGCGAACGACCTGGACTCAACCAGTTAAAAAGAAATAAGAATTTAAAATGTTAGGTTAACTTGACCCTATACTACTTAATCGACATAAATTCAAGTTAAGCTAAGTTACTTTCTTTTGCACATAATTAAGCATAATTAACTTAATTAACTATGTTGAGAAAGGCAACGACCATTTTAATGGCGTCGTTGTTGAGGAGGTAACAGTAAATCATATTCGCCATTATTAATATTTTTAGTTGTTTTGTACTAATTAGTTTTGTTTTTGTTTTGTTTTCTATCTTCTTTTTAGGTTTACCTTTGCTGGTATTCTCAGGAAAGAAGGCAAGTTTTCTTTTTCTGTTTTGTTTTTCACTATACATGCCATTGTAAGTATTCTTTTCTTAGTCTCTAATTTAGTTTGTATGTTGCATTTAGTTAGTAAAAAAATTAAAAATTACAAAAATACATACTTTCTGACTAGCAGTAGCATGTTATAGGCATACACTCTTAGGAGTACATTTACCTGCTAGAAGCTTTACGATCTGACTCGGGAAAATTTTTCTATTGTTTTTCTCGCATCAGCGGGAAAACATGCGAAAAACCACGTAGATCCCTGTCCTGGAGTTAATATCAAGACTACATTTCTTTGTTGAAAATACTTAAAAAGCAGTCACTTTACTTCTTTCTATTATTTTTGAAAAGATTAAGTAAAAAAGAGGATAATAAAAATTGTGACTTAAATCTGTTTGCAGAATGAATGCGGGTTTTATCGCTATCGTTTGTTGCATGCTATCCCACACACAGCGCGATCACTAGAGTCACACGAGTCTAATTTTTCTATCTCTCCTCTTTGCACCTCTTAGGGCTTTGGTCTAAGATCAACAAGTCTGCCTCACTACTAGAGCCCGGGGAGCCAGTAGTGAGCGGTCTCGATCCTAGACCTTAGGCCTTTGAGCTTTACGGATACACACTTACATAGACACGGGTTTAGGACGTGTATTTTGATATTAATATTATACTTGTTTGTGTACAAAGTATTTTGCATATTCTAGGACTCTCTTCTTTCCTTTGAAAGAAGAGAAAAACCCACTTTTTCGCACTATTTTGCGGGTTTTGTCGCCGCTGAATTTTGGTGGTGTGAGTGTGCCTTTGCACATTCTTTTTGTTTTATGCACGAGAGGCGATCCTTGAAACTGCCTCTTGTAACTCCGTTGACAGGTACTCCTAAGCCTGTTGCAGCTAAGCAACCAATAAAATTCCTGTTTGATTCATCTGTTTCTTCTGCACTTGATTCTATGGATCAATTGCAGAATCCGAATCCCGAGATCCCTTCTTCTTCTAGTCAAGGGGAGATGCCGCCTTTTGATATTCATGAGGCACTCCTGAACCAGAATCTTAGAATGCTCGAGCAGAATCGTCAAATTAATCTTTTGACGGTTGCTCTAAATAACTTGCAAAATCTTCAAGCCCGTCCTCCACCTCAACCTGAGGCGGGTTTTGACCTTCCTGATTTACCGATCCCTCGTCCTAGGCCCTACTCCGAGACTATTATAATCCATCTAATGTACAAGTAGAGCCTAATGTTAGGATTCCCATTGGGAAAATGACCTAGAATTAAACCAAACATTATAGGTCTCATCCCATATTTTCACGGATTTGCATTCGAGGATCCATTTCAATATATTGAAGATCTTAAAAATCTATCTCAAACTCTTGGACCTCGAAATCAAAATAGGGAAATCCTACTTATGAAAATGTTCTCTTTTAGCCTTAAAGATAAAGCTGCATATTGGTATAGAACTATTGCAAGACCAATCTCAACTTGGGCTAAACTCAAATCTGCATTCTTGAAGAAATTCTTTCCTATTGGTCGCACTAATGCTTTAAGGAGAGCTATCACGTCTTTCAATCAAAATCAAGGAGAACCAATTCATGAAGCATGGGAACGCTTTCATGAATTACAAAGGAAATGCCCACATCATGACATCCCTCGTTGGCAATTAATGCACATCTTTTATTATGGATTGCAAGAGGGCATTCGCAATCTAGTCGATGCCTCTTGTGGAGGGAATTTTCTAAATCACGTCGCAGAATCTGCTTCAGAATTATTTGAAGGGATGGCGGAAAACTCTATCAACAATGCATCCATGTTGAAATTTACGCGGGGCACGTATACAGCACACCAAAATCCGCATAAGGGCATTCATGAGATCGGTAATCTATCCAGTTCAAAGGATTTAGAGATTATTGCAGAAAAACTGGACAAAGTCGACATTGTAGCAAAGCATTTTGATGAGGTCTGAAATACAATGAAAACTCTTACACCTCTACTTGCTACGCAAAATCCCATGCATTCACCTATTTTGCAAATTCCCACGGGGAGGAAATTTGTGAATAATTTGGATTCTAGAGACCCATCTTCCCTGGGTTTTCTATCTACTCCTGCACCAACCCAAGGAGGGACCTTTG
Organism: Thalassia testudinum; assembly: GCA_037157565.1. Lineage (NCBI taxonomy): Eukaryota > Viridiplantae > Streptophyta > Magnoliopsida > Alismatales > Hydrocharitaceae > Thalassia > Thalassia testudinum. The sequence goes on from JAZHRO010000056.1 coordinate 2,357,381, forward strand.
TCCCACAATCTTTCCCACCTTTTTCCCCATCTTCCGTTTTTGTGGAAAACACGCCCTATCCTTTAGATTTGAACGCCATTCAGGGATATGCACCAAGATCAAACCCATATTCTAACTCCTATAATCCTGGATGGCGTAATCACCCTAATTTCCCTTGGTCTGACCATTCACAAAGACCATCATATTTGACTCAAACCAGGCAAAACCTGCCTATGTTGCCGTTTCAGCAACATAATGCGAGGCCATTTTACATGTGTTTGCAGAACCCCATGGGGCCAAATGGAGATTCATAGCTTAACCAGATTTTGTGAGCTGTGACTGAGAGCCAACGACAGAATGCTGAGGCTCTTGCTGAAGTCCAACGGCAATGTTCGGCAGAATTGGCTGATCTTAGGGGCCAAACTACGCAGTTAGCTAAATCTCGTCAGCTAGGGGCCCTTCCATCCTGGCCAATTCCAAACCCTAGGAATATCTAGTAGAGACAACAACTGGGAGTGCAAAATCCGAATCAGGGAAATGTCCATTTCCTTAATCAATTACCCCTAAATCCAAATCTGAATCAAAATCAAAATCCACCCTCTGCTAATCAGGATTTTGAGTATCTTAATCAACAACAATCATTTTCAAATCAACCTTTGATTTCTAATTCATCTTTCCAAAATCAACAAGCATCTTCTTCTTCATCAGCTTCCTCTTCACATGCAGGTATTAACTCTGTTACAACCTGCTGTGGAACTTCCACTAGGGATCCAGTTTATCCAAGGAACCTATCCCAAGACCTTAGTACATCTAGAATGACCCCTATTTCTACACCTGTAAGAGGTGTAGAACCCGATCCCACAATTCCTGCTAATTCGTGAGATTCGGGAAATACCTCAGTAGAACAGGAAATCCACATCCAATTTCCTGAAGCTTTGATGAAGACTAGGACACAAAAATAACCTGTTACATTAGATGAAGATTTAATTAAAATTTTTGAACAGGTACACATTAATATTCCACTCCTAGATGCTATCAAACACATTCTGACTTACGTGAGATTTCTTAAGGAGTTGTGTACTCCTAAGCGTAAGCCGAAGAAAGGAAGCACTATGGTACTTTCAAAGCATGTGAGCTCTATAATTTCAAGTATGCTTCCTTTGAAAAAGAAAGACCCAGGATCTCCATTTATTTCCTGTATAATTGGGGATCAGTGTTTTGATAGAGTCCTCCTAGATTTAGGAGCATATATTAACCTCATTCCTTTATCTTTGGTAAAACATTTCCGCATAGAAAACCTTAAATCTACCAATGTGACTTTACAATTAGCCGATAGATCTATCAAGTCACCTAAAGGAATGTTGGAGGATGTAATTGTAAGAGTTTGGGATTTTTATTTCCCAGTAGATTTTATTGTACTTGATATGGAAGTACCCGAACACATTAGAGATACCCCAATTATCTTAGGGAGACCCTTTTTGGCCACTGCAAAGGCCAACATCAATTGTGAATATGGAAAGATTGAATTGAAATTTGGGGAGAAGACAATTAAATTGGATATATTTAGAGCTTCTAGAGGATTGGATTGCAATTGGATTGAAAAAATCATATCTATTGCAGTTTTTGAGGATGACATTAGTTCCTTAGAACTAGAGAGCACACCTTTTCATATCCCATACCCTCAAAATGAAACTCTGTTATCAGAATCTTTACTCAATCTTGAATCTAAATCTTATGACCCATCTAATTCACTTCTTGCAGTCAAAAATCCCGCCCCAAATCTTGCTGTTGATTCTACTCCTATACTAGAATTGATACCATTGCCTGATAACCTTAAATATGTATATCTCGAATCTGATCAAACATATCCTGTAATTATCAATTCTCATCTTTCTGAATCACAAGAATCCAAATTGATCAAGGTTCTTCGAGATCACAAGAAGGCAATTGGGTGGACTCTACATGATCTCACAGGGATTAGCCCTAATTTTTGTACTCATTGCATCTATATTGAAGATGGGGCACGAACTTCAAGAGAAGCTTAAAGACGTCTAAATCCAAATTTAACGGAAGTCGTAAAGAAAGAAATAATCAAGTGGCTAGATGCTGATATTATATATCCTATATCTGATAGCCCTTGGGTGAGTCCAATTCAAGTGGTACCTAAAAAGGCAGGACTCACCATAATTAAGACTGAATTTGGAGAAACCATTCCCACACGAATTGCGAATTCGTGGCTAGTTTGTATTGACTATCGTAAGCTTAATACAGTTACAAAGAAGGACCCTTTTTCTTTGCCATTCATTGATCAAATCCTTCAGAGATTAGCTGGTAATAGGTTTTTCTGCTTTTTAGATGGTTACTCTGGATATAATCAAGTAGCAATCTATCCTGAAGATCAAGAGAAAATGACTTTCACCTGCCCCTTCAGAACTTTTGCTTTCCGAAGAATGCCATTTCGGCTTTGTAACACACCCGCAACTTTTCAGCGTTGCATGTTAGCCATTTTTGCTAAAATGGTGGGTGAATATATGGAGGTTTTTATGGATGATTTTCAGTCTTCGGGGAAACATTTGATATTTGTATGGATAATTTGTCGAAGATTCTTAAAAGATGTATAGAAGTGAACCTTGTCCTCAGTTGGGAGAAGAGCCATTTTATGATTCCAGAGGGCATTGTACTTGGCCACCTTGTATCTGAGTGAGGTATCCAAGTAGATCGAGCTAAGATCAATCAAATTGCAAATCTTCCAATTCTTGACTTGATCAAAGGTATTAGATCATTTCTCGGGCATGTGGGATTTTATAGACGATTTATACTTGATTTTTCAAAAAATTGCCCGACCACTCACAAACCTCCTCACAAAGGATACTACTTTTGAGATGAGTGAGGAGTGTATTTTTGCATTTGAAACATTAGGTGAAAGAGTTACACAGGCTTCGATCTTGCAACCACCTAATTGGGATTTACCATTTGAGATCATGTGTGATGCATCAGATTATGCAATAGGAGCTATTTTAGGACAGAAAATTGAGAAGAATCTGGTAGTAATTTACTATGCTAGTAAAACTTTGAATGAGACACAAAGGAATTACACAATTACAGAAAAGGAATTACTAGCAAGAGTATTTGGATTAGAAAAGTTCAGATCTTATACACTCGGATCTCGAATCATTGTGTACTCTGATCACTCAGCTCTCCGACACCTTCTATCCAAAAAGGACACGAAACATAGGTTGATCAGATGGATCTTGCTTTTGCAAGAATTTGACCTAGAAATTCGTGATAAGGTGGGACGACAGAATGTTGTTGTCGATCACCTTTCCTGCCTTCCTTTTGATACTATTGAATCATCTCCTCCAATTACTGAACACTTTCCTGATGAACATCTTTTGACTATATCCTCAGATCTTCCTTGGTAAGCAAATATTGTTAACTATTTGGTTACACATCAATTCACACCAGACTGGGACGGGAATCGCAAATCACGACTCAAATCAGAAGCCAAATACTATTTCTCGGAAGATCCGTATCTTTTCTGACTCTGTAATGATCAAATCATCAGGCGTTGTGTCACTTCTTCCGAGATTGATTCTATCCTCTCTTTTTGTCATGACCAGGCTTGCAGTGGTCATTTTTTTGGTCGAAAGACCACTGCAAAAATTATGCAATGCAGGTTTTATTGGCCCACTTTATTTGCAGATTCATAGACATATTGTAAGGCATGTAGTCGCTGCCAAACTCTTGGTGTCATGTCACGAAAAGACATGATGCCTCTGAAAATGATTGTTGTCTGTGAAATCTTTGATATTTGGGGCATAGTCTTTATGGGTCTGTTTCCATCCTCTTTTGGCTTCGAATACATTTTACTTGCTATTGATTACGTTTTTCGTTGGATTGAAGCCATACCCACACGCACAAATGATCATCGAGTTGTCATTCCTTTTATACAGAGTCATATTATCGCTCATTTTGGGGTACCTCGTGCCATCATTTCTAATGGTGGTTCCCATTTTAATAATTCCCGGTGTAGAAATCTACTTAGAAAATATGGGGTTACACATCGTATTTCTACACCTTATCATCCCCAGACTAATGGGCAAACTGAGGTCTCTAATCGGGAGATCAAAAAGATCCTTCAAATGACAATCTGACCTGATAGGAAGGATTGGTCTTCCTGTTTAGATGAGGCTTTGTGGGCTTATAGGACTGCCCACAAAACACCAATAGGCATGTCACCATACAGACTTGTTTATGGGAAACCTTGTCATCTTCCCATAGAAATTGAACACAAGGCCTATATGGCAACTAAAGCCTATAATTTATACCTCGCGAAGGCTGGTGATCATCGTAGGTTGCAGCTTAGTGAACTTGAGGAATTGCGTCATGATTCCTATTAGAGTTCAAAGTTGTACAAGGAAAAACTTAAAGCCTTCCATGATAGATATATTTCCCGCAAATCTTTTATACCTGGTTAGAAGGTGTTGCTTTTTGATGCTCGTTTGAAGCTCTTCCCTGGGAAACTTAGGTCTAAATGGCAAGGGCCATTTATTGCTGTTAGAGTCTTCGATAATAGAGCTGTCGAAATCACTGAACCCAACAAGGATCAACCCTTCAAAGTTAATGGTCAACGTTTAAAACCTTTGTTGGAATCACATCCTTTGGGTCTTGTTGGAGACTGTTACACGCTCCATTAGCGTTTGCTGAATTCCATCCATATTTTGTACATAGCTGTTCCCTGTTTTCTACACTTTTCTCTTCCTATACACTTAAATCTGTATCTGATTTTTCACTTGAACTTACACTGATTACCTTCATTTAGTCCGACTGTCCACTTTGACCCTTGGTCAGAATTGAAATCATCCGCACAGAGATCTTTGATCTCATCTATTCGACTCCTTCCATCACCCTACACTAAATGAAGTGTAATATCTTTTCACTCTTCTTATAATGAGGACATTGTAAATCTTAGCTTGGGGGTGTGAAGTGAAATTTTCACTTCAAATGTATTTGTAGAGAAAATATTAAAAAAAACACATAAAAAATTAAATACCCACGAAATTTTAAAAAAATGGAAATACCAAAATAAAAAATTTTAAAATAAAAAATATCATAAAAATTTGTAAAATTTTTAAAAAAATTCATAAAAATTGGAAAATTTTATAAAACATAAAAACAAAAATATATAAATACAAAAATTTGAAAATTGTAAAATTATAAAAATAATAAAAGGGTTATTTACATCTATAATAAAGAAAAGAAGAAAGAAAAAATATTTATATCAATAATTAAGAGCTTAATTTTTCTTTTAGGTCAGAAACCAAAATATAAAAAGAATATATAATATATAGTATATATAGTATAAGAACATTAAATCCTTATTTAGATTTTTACTTATAACATTTTGTAAAAACACACTTTTATTTGCAAAATCTTAAAATAGGATTTTATTTAAATTAGAATCTTTAAACCTTAAGGCTTTATTTTTCTATTCTTACCTTGAAATTAAGAAACTAAGGTGTATTAAGTTCAAAACTTAGGTTTTGGAATTAAATTGTAACTTTTTAATCAATTAGATTAAGTAATCCTTTTGCTTTTTGAATATTTGATTTTATCATCAAGTTAAGTAAAAAGGCCATATATTCAGAGTTAATTAAGTAGAGAGTTAGTAGAATCTTAGTCTTCAAGTCTATCAGGCTATTGTTAGCTTAATCAACTAAAGGACATTTGGCTAGACTTGGTGAGTTTTTGTCCTGATAGATCCTATAAGAGGAAACTAAAAGTTTAAAGAACATGAGAGTGAATGGCATTGTTGTCCAAGCTCTGGTTTGAGAGCTAAGTAACCTAAGCATCCAAAAATCACACACATAGAGTTGTCTTGATGGCATCTGAGGCTGCAAAAACACAAAGGTTAAGAGATCGATTCTAAATCCTTTATAGTCCAAGGATTTTTGCGGGGCGGTTCTTGAAAGGATGAAGGATGTACCACTCACCTAGAAAAAGGATTTGGAGTATAAAGTTAGTAAGAAAAATGAGAAGGGGGAGAAAAATAAAAAATGAAATAAACACCCTGCAGTTAAATACCTTGCTACAAATGGGTACTTATGCAGTTTTTCCATAAAAATAAAGCATCTCGGTATAAATAGAAGCTACCTTCCTTCCATCAAATAAAAGAACACCTCGCTACATATGGGTGTTCTAACCTATAGAAAAAGTTGAAACAAAAAATATGGAGAACAAAAAATTAGGAATAAGAGACCCAGTGGTTCACCGGGGAGATATACACAAAAAGTGTTGACCTCGGGATAGAAAACTGGTGAGGAGAAAGTAACCAAACCTGAGTAAGGTTAAGCCAAAGGCTTGAATTGGAATAATCTGGATTGGAAATTGATGTCTTAAGATCTGGATTTTTGCAAATTTGGATGCCTTTAGGACAACTCTCTTCACAAGCATGGATGTTTTAAAATCATAGCTACTGAACCTTTGTATTGGGCAATGAAGCCTAAGAATCAGGTTTCGAGGATTTGCAGTTGAGTCCTAAAGGAGAAGGATTGACAAAATCCTAGGTCTAGAATTCTGTCCTTAGTGTTGTAGGTTGGTAGTTTAAAGTTTTACTACTCTAAGTTTTGTTAATAATGAATATCTGGCTAATTTGCTTAAACTTAGATTGATAGAAATCAAATTTCATAAACAAAGGATTAACTTAAGTCTATTGAGTTTTTGAGTTAAAATTTAATTTCCAACACTTAGGTTTTGTTTTCTTAAAACACTTTGAATTCTAAGTTTTAAGGGTTAAGAATGATTACAAAGAATAAGTGATTTTCGAGATTCTAATTTTTGATAAAATTCTTGTTAAAAACTCTGTTTTTAATAAAGTGTGTTTTGAAGATGTTTTGAGTTTTAAGTCTAAGTAAGGAAATTTTCATAGAATACTCTGTATATCACTTATTTATATATTTATATTAAAAATCTAAAAAAATTAATTCTTACCTAAGCTTTCCTCTACTTGGTTCTTATTTATATTAATTTAAACCCAAGTGCTCTAAATCATCATATTTCTAGTTAATTTTGCTATGGATTAGCAAAACTTTGGCTTGGGGGTATGATGAGAAGCTCATCATGATCTCTAATTACCCCTAATTAACTAGTCTTCCTAGTTAATTAGCTAGGAATATGTAAATATATGGGTTAATTATTAAATAAGGGATAAATAGTAAAGGACCTTAAATAAGTTAAAAATGCTATATTATTATCCAAATAATATTATTAATAATTTAATTAATAATTGGACTCAAAATATTATCAGTAATTTATCTAATTAATGTGTTAACTAACTTAAGTATAATTTATACCTAAGTATGTAATAACTTAAGTAACATTACTTAATTAAATAAATTAAGCTAAAAAGGTCAAAAATGTAAATTCAAGGTCTAAATATAATAGTTGTCTTATTTCTAATCATATATAAAAAGTTGAAAAAGATTTAAATTAAAATAAACCTTGAAAACCTTAGTTTACATTTTAGTCCTTATGTTTTATTTCAATCGAGTCCCTATTCTTCACTTAGGTCCTCAATTTTCGCTATAAATAAGTCCCTGAAAACTTCTTCTTCTTTCCTTCTTCAACCTCCTCGACGACAGACGGTAGGAGGTGTTTTCACCCACCGATCACTGCATATCCGACGTCATTCCTTCCTCTCCAAGCTCCTGAAGCTTGTACTCACCATCTCCTTTTCATCCACTGGTCTGCATGAAGCTGCAATTCTATTTTAGGGTTGAAGATAACCTCACCGGCGTCGGAGAAGATGCCGGTGGTTACTCCACTCCTAGCCTCTTCTCCGTCCAGATACACCCTTCTTCTCAGCCGCTGCAACCTATAAATAACCCTTCACACCCTCGATTTCACGAAGTTAGCTCCCTTCCCTCTTCTTCACTGGGCTAACCGATAGGCTATTTTTTCCAAACTCCTGCGACCTTCCTCCGCTTCCTCCGTCTTCCTCCATCCATCTTTGATTGCTCTGGATCACCGCCGACGTCAGTCAAGTCTTTTGACGCAGCATTGACATAGGAGTTCCTCTGCTTCACTCCACATACTCCATAGGACTTCTTCCCTAACCCTTTGATTTCCTCCTCCGTTAAGGACCATCGACGGAGATCTTCTACCTCCTTCGTCTAGGTAATAGTAGGTTAGGTAAGTAGATTAGTTAGAGTAGTTAGTTATGTAGATTAGATAGATGTAATGCTAGTTTCTCATTCACCTTTTTCAGCTCTAGCGAACTCGTTGAGCTTGTTTGGAGCAAATATTTTGTCTTTTTAAATCATCGATCACCTTCTTTAATCTTCCATGAACATTTCTATCATTTTAATTCACTAATTTGATCATCTATTCGCCTAAACCACCTCCACCTTCACCACTGCTTCCACTCTCCATGGCGGAAGTAGTTGAGCTTACTCCACCTCCACTGGGGCCCTCCATCACCTAACCATCACTTAAGGGCCCCTATCCTCAATTTAATTTAAGTAATAATCATCTATAACTTAAATGCCTAATTTAATTTAATCTCCTGAGCTCGCTATCAATGGCGGCTCAGGAGGAGTTCATATCATTAGTTAACCACTTATAATCCATCGCAACTTCCTTTTGACTTGTTTTCTCCACTCAATTGAGTGAGAAAATAGGTGCTGAGCCCAATCAAACTCAAAATCTGTTCACTAGGAATTCAAAGCTTAACATTCAATTTAATGGATAATTGAAGGAATTAATGAGTTCCTGAGGTTCCTTGTGACCTCAGGAAGCTTTTCAGATCATCAATGGCATGTTTTCATATCATTTGTACATTTTAGCCTTTTTCTGGACTCATCAGAGCTCCGGCAAGCTCCGGTGAGTCAAATGAGCTCTTCAGCCCATAGAACTTAGCGTGAAGCTCTAGATCATTGATTTGAAGGTCACTGATCATTCTGAAGCAATTTATTTGAGGTTTTAAGACCTGGAGCTCCTATTAGACCTTTGTCTTCTCCAACTCCAGTAGAGTTGGAGATGTCTTTTAGTTAGGGTTAAGCCTCATTTGAAAGGTCTAGAAGCATCAGTAACATGTCCTAAGACCATTCCAATGTGTCACTCTCTGAGATAGACTGTGGTTTGTTCTGTCAAACAAACTCATCTAGAATCTCAGGCGATAGGCCTGGAACCCTAGGAATCTTAAATGAAAAATCCTTCTGAGGGTCTGAATTCGTTCCTAAGGTTAAAGAGAAGTTAACTAAGGCATTAATTTCACCTAAAATGATTAAATTTAGAAAGTCAAAATTCAAGGCTTAATTTTCAACCTTAAGTCTAATTCATGGATTTGGGATTCAATCAGAAGAATTGAGGAGTCCAATATGTTCCTGGGATGTTTTTAAATGATTCAAAATCAACTTGGTTGAACTCTGATCGATTTTATGGAGGAAATTGATTTCTGTTCAGTTTGGGTTATTTTTGAACCCGAACTGACGACAGTAAGTTTTTGGTTAAATTCAAATGAGAAATCTACCCAGATAGATCCTTAACAACCTTTAGAGGTTGTTTGATTTCTTGAAATAGGTCTCTAGCTATCTGTTGGACCAAACAGAACTTGAATTAAAGTTCTGAAGCTCTTTGGTGAAGCTTTTTAGCTTCTTCATCTTCCTAAAGCTTCTCAAAGTTTCCTTCCTTCACCGACAACTGCGGAAACACCTCTTGAATCTCTTCAACATCTTGTCTATGGTCGGAAAGCCACTCTGCAGGACCTTAGAGCTGAAACATCCTTCTGCAGGTAATATAGCCGTGGTGACCCAGGTCCTTTCGCCCTTCAAATCGAAGAGCTAAACCTTCCCCGAGTATCAAATTGATACTACAATCATGTAGAGAAACCTTAAAGATTTCTAGCAAGCCTTCATTTGCTCGGCTTGGAGCTCTGTGCTAGCTGGAATCATCAAGTGAAGTCTAAACTGGGAGGGAGATACATAGTCCCACATCAGTGGAACTGAAGCAGCCACCTTAATATAAAAGTAAAAAGTGTTTAAGGCCCCTCGGTCATCAGCGCAGGGCACATGAAAGAGCATATGGGTGTGTGTGGGTACGTGCCCAGGTGTGTGTGTGCCTGCAGGTGTGAGAGTGTGGGCCCATGAGGGCGTGTGCATGTGGGCCTGGGAGGCCGTGGGTCGGATGGGCTCGAGACTATGCTGAACCAAAAATAAACCGAACCAAATAAAATACCAGGCTTGGACTTAGTAGGGTTTGGTCCCACCCTGAGAGGGGTGCTGTGTATCTCCGATCGGAACAAGCTGCCAACCTTAAAACCTAATTTTTGGTTTAAAGGATTCAAACTGGTTCGGTTCAGAAGAGTTGCAAAGGAAATGAAGGGCTGCAAAGGAAGAGAAGGAGAAGAAGGGGAGAGCTCGTAAGGATGGAAGAAAGGTAGACATGCAAAAGAGCTAAAGAAAGGTAATAGGCAGAACAAATAATAAGAAGAAAGAAAAGAAAGAGAAGAAGACATGTATAAGAGAAGAGCTCAAGAAAGATTAAGGAGTAGAAATAAGAGAAAAGTAAAAAGAGAAGAAAAGAAAGAGAGAGAGAAAGGTAAAAGAAGAGAAGAAAGATGAGGTTGAAGACAAAGAAAAATTAGTAGTTTAATTTTTTGCATTCTATTAATTCATTTTTGAGCTTAATGTTGTAATAAGGCATATATTCATTAGAATTACTTTTTCTTACCTTAATCTCTTGTAAATAAAAGAAATTAAAAGAAATGGACATATTTACTTGTTTGTAAAAGTAAATCATATGTGTAAATGTGTTTCCTTATGAAATTTTACATATTCTTCTAGTTAGAAATCCTTAAGCAAAATTCATATTCTTAAAGTAAATTTAATTATAATTCCCAAAAGTAGCTTAGGATTAGTAGTGAGTTTTAATTAAGTTATACCTCCTAACGAACGACCTGGACTCAACCAGTTAAAAAGAAATAAAAATCTAAAATGTTAGGTTAACTTGACTCTATACTACTCAATCGACATAAATTCAAGTTAAACTAAGTTACTTTCTTTTACACATAATTAAGCATAATTAACTTAATTAACTGTGTTGAGAAAGTCAACGACTAAAGTCCAATCCAGGTTGTGCCAAAGAAGGCAGGACTCACCATGATCACGACTGAAACTAGAGAAATCATATCGACCTTTGTGGCAAATTCGTGGAGAGTCTGTATTGATTACAGAAGACTCAATACCTCCACAAAGAAGGATCATTTCCTACTACTGTTTATTGATCAGATCCTCGAGAAACTAGCAGGAAATAGGTTCTTCTGCTTCTTGGACGGGTACTCCGGTTATAACTAGGTGGCAATTCATTTTGAGGACCAAGAAAAGACCACTTTCACCTACCCCTTCGAGACGTACGCGTTCCGAAGAATGTCGTTCGGTCTTTGCAATGCACCTGCTACTTTTCAGTGGTGCATGCTTGCCATATTCTCAGATATGGTAGGTGATTATCTGGAAGTCTTCATGGATGACTTTTCAGTATTTGGCGAATAATTTGACGATTGCCTCTTACACTTGGTCCAGATCCTTAGGCGGTGCATTGACGTGAATCTGGTTCTTTCTTGGGAAAAGAGCCATTTCATGGTGCCTAAAGGAATTGTCCTGGGACATCTCATATCAAAAAAAGGCATCTAGGTCGATCGAGCCAAGGTGAATCTGATTTCCAAACTCCCTATGCCTAGCTCGATCAAGGACATCTGATCTTTCCTGGGGCACATTGATTTTTACCGTCAGTTCACTCCTGATTTCTCAAAGATTGTGTGCCCACTGACCACCCTACTATCTAAGGATGTTCCTTTCGAAATCTCCAAGGAATGCACTCAAGCATTTGAAATCCTTCGTGATCGAGTTACCCAAGATTCGATCCTACAATCCATTGATTGATCTCAACCCTTTGAGATCATGTGCGATGCATCTGATTTCGCTGTAGGAGCGGTACTTGGGCAGAAAATTGATGGGAAACCCGTGGTCATCTACTACGCTAGTAAGACACTTGACGAGGCTCAGTGTAACTACACAGTTACTGAGAAAGAGCTATTAGCTGTAGTATTTTCCCTGGAAAAGTTCAGATCATATCTTCTGGGTTCCCGTGTTATCATTTACTCGGATCACACAACTGTGAGACATCTCCTTGCAAAGAAGGATGTGAAACCTCGACTAATCCGATGGATCTTGCTGTTGCAAGAGTTTAACCTCGAGATTCGTGACAAGGCAGGAAAATAGAACGTGGTAGCTGATCACTTGTCCCATCTTCCTTCTGATATTATCGACCCTTCCAGACCCATTACGGAACATTTTCCTGATGAGCACCTCATGACTATCAGTACAGGGCTTCCATGGTTTGCTAATCTAGTAAACTACCTGGCATCATATCAGATCCCATCCGGTTGGCCGAAAGCCAAGAAGAACAAATTGCTTTTTGATGCCAAGTATTACTTCTGGGAAGACCTGTATCTTTTCCGCATCGGTGTTGATCAAATCATTCGACGATGTGTCGTGAGAGCGGAAATTTAGGACACTTGTCCTTCTGCCATGACCAGGCATGCGGTGGACACTTCTTAGGTCATAAAACAGCAGCGAAAGTCCTCTAGTGCGGCTTCTATTGGCCCACGATTTTCAAAGACACATACAATCACTATAGGGCATGCACTCGTTGCCAGACCTTAGGCAACATGAGCCACCATGATATGATGTCCTTACAACTGATTCTCGTATGCGAAATCTTCGACGTCTGGGGGATTGATTTTATGGGACCCTTTCCTATTTCAGACGGCTTCGAGTACATTCTACTCGCTGTTGACTATGTGTCCAAATGGATTGAAGCCATTCCGACTCGAACAATTGATCATAAGGTGGTTATCAAATTCATTCATCAGAACATCTTTTCGTGGTTCGGGATTCCACGTGCGATAATCTATGATGGAGGGACCCATTTCATTAATGCTCAGTTCAGGTCACTGATGACCAAATACAGGGTGTCACACCGAATACCTACTCCTTACCACCCCTAAACTAATGGTCTAGTTGAGCTATCAAATCAGGAGATCAAGACAATCCTCCAGGTTACTGTTCAACCTGAGAAGAAAGACTGGTCATCCTGACTTCCGGAAGCTTTGTGGGCATATAGAACTGCCCAAAAAACCCAATTAGGCATGTCTCCCTTCAGATTGGTGTACGGGAAGGCATGTCACCTCCCCGTTGAATTGGAGCACAAAGCCTATTGGGCAATACGGACCTGTAACCTAGATCTTTCTAAGGCAGGAACCCACAGAAAGCTTCAAATGAGCGAGATCGATGAATTACGCCACGATGCATATGAGAACTTGCGAATTTACAAAGAGCGGGTTAAAGCCTTTCACGACAAGCACATATCCAGAAAGATCTTTCACCCTGGTCAAAAAGTCCTACTCTTTGATGCCAAGCTCAAACTATTCCCAGGAAAACTAAGATCAAAATGGATCAGACCTTACCTCATCCGACGAATCTTTGGAAATGGAGCCATCGAGATCAGTCCACTCAGCCACGATTCAGAACCTTTCGTCGTGAATGGTCAGAGACTCAAACCGTTCATTGACCCTACCGATACAAATTTGGCTGAGATATCCTTTACCCTCCATTCCCTTTGAGCTCATTGCGCCCAACCGATGGCATAAAACTCAACACTTAACGGGAAGCAACCTGTCATTTTTGAAAAACCCGAAACGTTTCTTGACATTCCTATGCTGAATTCATATTGCACTTTAGGGTTCATCCATTAGAACAGCCGACCCCACCTCAGGTACCCATACCCGAGTTTGAAATCATCCACAACAGTCACCTTGACCCGTTCACCCACCCAAAACCTATTCTAGTGAATGATATAAACTGAACTTGAACCCACCTAATTTACAATGGGGACATTGCAAATCGTAGGCATGGGGGGGATATGAAAGTGCAAAATGCCATGAAAATCATCTCACAAGAAAAGGTTTCAACAAAAAAATCACATATCACAAAAATACCAAAAAAATGAAAAAATTCTTGAAAAAGAACAAAAAATTTCTGAAGGGAGATAAAATTTTGAAGCCATACAAATCTTGAGGAGAAAAAGGGGAGAAGTGAAAAATGTCAAAAAGGAGCACAAATTAAAAATAAAAGAGATAGTCATTAGTAATAAATTGAGGGATTAACTGAGTTCTAGACCATATCAAGAAAAAGAAAATGAAAGGAAAAAAGTGCTAATGAAACACAGAGGAGATTAGTAGAAATGCTGATCTTAGGCCTCTTGGGCTATACTCCTAGGCTTAAAAATTCAAGATCTGGATAGTCCTCAAGAGGTTGGGGAAAATGCGAAGCTTAAGTATTAGGTCTAAGGCTTAGGGAGTATTCGGCCACGTTAACTGACCTCTGGTTTGCGGGACTCGGTAACCTAAGCACCCCAATCCACACACAGTCTGGTTCAGTGTGCATAAGTATCAAAATCACGCAAATGCGTTTAAACTGTTATGAAAAAGTTGCCTAGATTAGGAACAGCCGATCAACACAAGTTAATTTGGACGAGTTCCCGGCACGGAGAGGTGGGAAATTCCCTTTAAAGATGCGCAATAACATATCGTCTCCTCGGTGCTTGTCTCCTAGGATATTTACATATCCTAATAGGGGCATGTAAGCACCCTGTGCTGGTTCAGATGCCATGGGTGGCATTATCACGAAATGTCGATTGCCAGGGTCTAAATTTAGCAACAGAACACCATGGGCAGGATTATCTTGAAATCTTGAAAGCTAGGGTTTTGGGGGTTGCCATGGGTAGTGCTATCCCGAAGCTTCGATTGCCAGGGATCCTTCGAGGATTGATGATGGGGACTACGAATCCGATACAGACCGCGTTGAGAAGCCAATCCGAAGCTAGAAATAAAAATAAAAGAGAGAGAAAACTCTCCAAATAAAGAAAATTCCTTCGTCTCTCACAAAAATGCACTGCAAACAAATTCGAGGCTAAAATATGTTACAAGCATAGGTGCTTTAACCGCGGAGTCCAACGAACCTTAGGATAGTTCCTGTGGGCCTTAAAAACCTTTGCGGTAGATTGAGGCTAGAGCTGGTCAGGTCCGGATCTTGGTTGGTACTTGAGTACCTTCAGGCCTACTATTGGCATTCTAACCTAATCTATAGAAAAAAAAGCACACATCACAATTTTGAACATTAAGGAACTCATGGTCTAGAATCAAAGTTAAAACCTTAAAATTTTCTAAGGGACTAGCAAAAGCTAAGCATGGAGGTATGATGGGAACACTAACATGAGCCCTAACTAGCTCATTTTGACCCAATGAAGAGAATAAGAGCTCCTACACAACCAACTGGAAGTCATAATTCACTGAATAACCTTTCTGAGAGAAAAGTAAGAAACAAGGGGTAAAAATGTAATTTTACCATTGTAGTACAACAACGGGTTTTCTCAAGGGCTAAACACAGGTCAAAAGGTCTTAACATGATAAAAAGTGGGTTGGATTTGACAGAAAAGGGTTTGTGTATACTCTGTGAATTAAATGACTTCTTGAAACCCTAAAACAGACCCACTTGATTAACCAAGGTTTTGGTCAGGATAAAATTTACCTAATCACTCTAAAAATCATAAAAAAATATTCTCTAGGGTTTAGAACTTTCAATTTGGCCATTGGAACCCATTTTGACCTAGAATGGGGTCTTAGATAGATATTTGCCCTAAATTGGGTTTTTTGATAAATTGCCCAGTCAAATGTAGTCAAACCCAAAATCCAACTTCACCATTGGATTCCTTAGGTTCAAATTAGGTTTGCAGATTTGGACCTACGGGGAACTCATCTTGACCCACTTTGCAAATAGGTCCAACCTGATTGCATTTCTACCCCTATCTTTTGAAAACCCTTACAATCAGCCCCCTAGCTTTCTTATCATCTTCACAAATAGGTCCCTCTGCCATTATAGCGGAGGAATACTTCTCCAGTGAGCTTTAGAAGATGATTTCTCCTTGATTACTCAGAGAATCCCTCCCAAAATTAGAAGGGAGATTCTTTGAGTAATCTCCTCCAGTCTGAACCCATCGGTGATCCATAATTCCTACTCAATCTCTCATGCGAACACATGAGAGATTTGAGTCTTTTGAAGATTCCAACTCCGGCAACCTTACCGTGCTTGGAAGCTTGGCTTCCAAGCACAAATCCCCCTCAAGAGGTCTATTTAAGGAGTCCTAGATCTAATCGACTCCTCCAAACTTGAAATCGATCGGGAAACCCCCTCAAAATTCACCTCTCCTCCTCCGACCGATTCGCTCATCAAGCTTCGGTGACGTTCCCTGATCTTCCACGTCGCTTGACCACAATACCAGTGGCAGGTTCCTCTTCCTTGCGTTCGTCTGCATCGCGCAGCACCCGCTGATGCCCTTGTCTCCCCTTCATCCTCGCTGACCGTCCCTCTTTGAGCGCCTTCGTCTCCGGCGACGGCAATATGCGCCAGATGCCACCCTCGCCTTCCCTTCGTCCAATATCACCCTAGATAAGTCCCTTTCACCTTCTGCTTCCTTTCTCCCTCTTTATTTCCCTCAATCGACTACTGCCGCACTCCACCACCATCATCTCCTCCACCTTTGGCAATACCTCCGGTGAGGTGCTCCCGTCACTCCGCACCTCCATCCACCTCACCAACAACAACCCTACGACGTCCGCCTCGACTCCCTAATCACAACCGGTCACTCCATTCACTCCGTTGACCACCCAAAAAGCACCCTCGAACACACCCACACATACGCACACAGTGTGCCCTAGGCACGCTCACACAGGCATCCCCACCACACACTGACCACTGCTGCACATTCGCCGTGCCTCGGTGAAGCTACCTGAGCAATTTAACATGGCTGTGAGGCCGTCTTGGTGATTTCAGGTGACAGGTGTCATCTGCCATTAGAGTAGAACTTGAAGCAAGCTTGAAGCGAGCTCTAGACCGTGCTAACTCCAGGTCTCTATCCCACGTTGCGCGAAACACCCTCGCACACGACTCCAGGCATTCAATTCCAGTCAAGGGCAGTCGCAGCTGCTGCAATTAGAGAACACCTCTACTACGGGTGCACATGAAGAAAGGTGGACAGATAGTCCCACCTCGGAAAGTTCTGAGGCGTAGCACCCGCATAAATTGAATTCTTGACAGTAGTTGTTCGCCTCCGAATCACAGGGTGAGGTCCCACTCACTCAACTGACCTGGCCTCATCCGCGACCACGCCCAGCAGACCTGGTCTTGACCCGACCTGACTTGCACTCCTCGCCTACCATCGCACGCCTGTGGGCTTGGTCTTGGGTATGTACCCGACCATATTATCCGATAACGCATGGCTCTCGGAGAGTGGAACCTAAGAGAGAAAAGAGAGTAAAGTGCATGTGGGTAGGGGGTAGGTTTTGCTGCAGGTTGAAGAGGAGGAGAAGCGAAGCTGAAGAAGGAGAAGGAGAAGAGAAGGACATAGAGAAGCTAAGGCAGTCAAAGAAAGAGAAGAAAGAAGCTAAAGGAAGAAGGAGTTGAAGCCAAGGTAGAGAAGGTAGGAAAAAGCTAAGGAAGATGGAAGACCTTGGCCAAAGAAGAAGAGAAAGAAAGAGGACAAGACAGCGAAAGGCAAAAGAAGAGAGGTAGAGAAAGATCGTAGAGGAAGAAGAAGACTGAAGTGAAAGGTAGTCGGCAGAGAAAGAGAAAGAAGAGGAGTAGAAGCAGAAGAAAGAAGAAGTCAGGAGCACTGTAGCATCATCATTTTAAGGTATTTGATTTACAAATCAGATGTCCAATTTTGAGTTTAATTCATATATATTGAGTTTCTTTAGTATTTTGTGCTCTACATTTACTCCTATATTTTTGCACTGTGATATTGATATTATTGCATATTCTTTCAAATTCAGAATTGTGATCATGATTTCTAAACACCAATTTGCTCTCTGTGTTTGATCTCGAACTTTAAATTCGAGTAATAAAATTGTATTTGTTTTGAACACTTTTTCGGCTATATTACAACGTGATATTCTTAAAATCGATTTAGCGCTCTAAACAAAAATGTGAGGGTGGCGGTGTGATTAATTAAGGAAAGATTGAGGGGGAAATGTTCATTATTGATTTTAGTTGATAGGAGAGAAATTAGTCTTTCCAAAATTGAGTGGTCTGAGATAATCAAATGAGCGATCGTTCCAAAGAAATGAGAGATTTCAAAAATATCGGTGATTAGAGAATAGGGATCATTTATGATTTCTTTATGCTTTCTTAATCTTTTTGGTGTTAATTTAAGATACCAAGATGGCATTCCAAATTGAGGCTTGTTGTCTTCCCAAAAAAATGACCCTGCATCAAATCTAAGTAATTAATAAAATTATGTAATATGGTACGTATGAACTAATGAAATGCAGGAACTGGTAATTCTATAGTTTAATTAATTTTATCATTGCAATGCATGCTTTAAATTGAATTCTCATTCCAATAATAATGTACTTAAGCTCTAATTTAGTCCACTAAAGCGGACATGGCAGTATTCTCGGATGACCTCCAGGGACTTCCACTTAGCGGGAGATCGAGTTTGAGATCTCTCTCATTCCCGTGACAAATCCTATATCAATTACCCCATATCTGATGGGACCTGCAAAATTAAGGGAACTAAAGACACAGCTTTAGGAACTCCTTGAGAAGGGGTTCATCCAGCCTAGTGTCTCACCCTAGGGTGCACCGATGTTGTTAGTGAAAAAGGATGGAACCTTACTAGTACTCCTTTTCATTGACTACCGACAACTTAATAAGGTGACCATCAAGAACATATATCCTCTCCCATGGATCCATGATTTATTTGATCAGCTACGTAGAGCCACGATATTCTCTAAGGTCGATCTGCGATTAGGCTACCACCAGCCCAGGATTAAAGAAGGGGATGTACTGAAGATCGCCTTTAGAACACCCTATGGCCACCATGAGTTCTTAGCGATGCCGTTCGGACTGACAAATGCTCCTGCCACATTCATGGACTTGATGAACTGGATTTTTAGGCCGTATATTAACAACTTTGTCATAGTGTTCATTGATGATGTCTTTATCTACTTCTGCGATGAGGTACAACATGAGTAGCACCTTCGATTGGTTTTGGAGACCTTAAGGAAGCACAAGTTGCATGCGAAGTTCAGTAAGTGCGAGTTCTGGCTGCGCTAGGTGGAGTTTCTGGGTCACGTGGTGTCAGGTGCAGGGATTTCAGTGGACCCTGCCAAGGTTAAGGCAGTACTGAAATGGAAGCATCCCAAGACTTTGACAGACATCCACAGTTTCTTGGGTTTAGTGGGATACTACAAACAATTCATTCAGGGATTTTCACAATTTGCTTTCCTGTTAACCCAGTTAACGAGGAAGGATACCCCCTTTGATTGGACCAATGATTGTGAGGTCAGTTTCCAGACACTCAAGGAGAAGTTGACACCAGCCTCGGCACTTACCATCCTCGACAGCGGTAGCAGACTCATAGTATACACAGATGCTTCACACCGAGGGTTGGGCTGTGTCTTGATGCAGCATGGGCATGTGGTCACCTATGCCTCAAAACAACTAAAGCCACATGAGAAGAACTATCCAAGACATGACTTGGAGTTGGCAGCCATAATCTTCGTCCTGAAGATTTGGCATCACTACCTATATGGCGAGACTTTCGAGATTCACATAGATCACAAGAGCTTGAAGTACCTATTCGATCAGAAGGAGCTAAATTTGAGGCAGAGGTGCTAGATGGAACTCCTGAAGGATTATGGTTGCTTGATTATTTATCATCCAGGAAAGGGAAATGTCGTGGAAGATGCTCTCAGTAAGAAACCACCGGTTCAGTTGGCAATTCTTTAGGCACAGAGGTGGAACGGTATGATTGAGGTAGCTTTATGGAAACCATCGCAAGTGGCAGGGTATTTGGGAGAGTTGATGCTAATGAGACACACATGCCCTGATTTGATAATTCATGTCGTGAATAGTCAAATAGAGGATTCAGACTTACATACTCTTCATGACCAGATATTTACGGGAGACCTCAGTGAGTTCACCTTTGTAGACGGATATGTGTTCCGCGAGATGAAGTACTTCAACAAGAGTTGTTGTTTGAGGCCCATTGTGGTAGACTCACTATCCATTCGGGGAATACTAAGATGTATCATGACCTAAAGAAGGACTTTTGGTGGCGTAGCTTGAAGAAGGATGTGGGAGAATTTGTGAAGTAGTGCATGATATGTTAGTAAGTGAAGGCAGAACATCAGAGACCAGATGGCCAGTTGTAGCCCCTTCTGATTCCAGAGTGGAATTGAGAGAGCATCTATATGGGTTTTTTCACTGGATTACCTTTGACTTAGAGAGGACATGATGTAGTTTGGGTGATTGTTGATCGCTTAATGAAATCAGGACGATTCTTACCTATCAGAGTGACTTATGGTCCTACATAGCTAGCAGAATTGTATATACGGGAGATCGTGTGATCATATGGTGTACCCAAGGAGATCATTTCAGATAGAGATGCCTGTTTCACTTCCCAGTTTTGGGGAAGCTTCCAGCAGGCCTTGAGGATACAGTTGAATTTGAGTATGTCCTATCACCCGCAGAGAGATGGCTAGATTGAGAGAACCATTCAGACACTGGAGGACTTGTTGAGGTCCTGTATATTAGATGGAAAGGCTCTTGGGAGAAGCACCTACCTCTAGTGGAGTTCATATACAACAATAGCTATCATGCTAGTATTGATATGGCCCCATATGATTCTTTGTATGGTCGGAAGTGCACGTCTCTACTTGCTTGGGATGAGGTTGCCGTGAAGTGGAAAGTAGGCCCTAGGTTAATCCGACAAAGGAGGTCATTGAGTGGATCCGTAAGAAACTGATTACAACATAGAGTTGATAGAAGAGTTACATAGATCATCGGTGATGGGACATGTAGTTTGAGGTCAGTGACTTTGTTTTCCTCAGAGTGTCTCCGATGAAGGGAGTATAGAGGTTTAGGATGAAGGGTAAGCTGGCACTGAGATTTGTGGGCCCATTCGAGATACTGGAGTGGGTCAGACCAGTTGTTTATAGACTTGCCTTGCCACCTCAGTTAGCCATTATACATGACGTCTTCCACATCTCTAGCCTACAAAAGTTTGTGTTCGATCCAGACCACTTTCTTAGCTATGAGAACATGGGGATAGAGGACAACTTGACCTACTAGGAGCAGCCGACGTAGATCTTGGATTGTACCATCCAAAGGTTATGGAACAAGATCACTCTGGTGAAGGTCTTGTGGAGGAGTCAGAAGTACGAGAAGGTGACTTGGGAACTAGAGGTAGAAATGAAGGAGAAATACCTAGAGCTTTTCACCGGTAAGTCCTTAGCTCTCTGGTTATTTCTCTTTAAGTTTGTTATTCCTTTTTAAAAGTTGTTATGCACTAAACACGATTTCCTTTCTCCCTACACCTTTGCTTGAGTTTCGAGGATGAAACTCCCTATAAGGTTTTTGTATCTATAACATCCTAAAATTTGGGTTCTGAGTCATTTCGGAATGGTTCGGGTCACTTCGAACCTGTAGACATGCATTTGGTTCGGTGCAAGTACAAACATCTCATAAAATGTGAAAAAAAGTGTATTTCTAGTAAACTTCTATTCAAAACTCATAAGAAGGCACCATGTATGGTACCATTGCATTCCTCTCATCGCAAGCTTTCCAATGATTCTTGTTTCACATGAATCTGAGGTGTGTAGCTAAAGTTATGCCCAAAATAAGTAAAAAAGGACCTAAATGTAAGGTGAACCTAACCTAAGGGGTAAATTCAGTAGTTTGCCCAATAATCCTAAATCTGAATAGAATCTTGCGTCTATAAATGGGCCCTCTTGGGTTGAGGGTCATCATTATCTTCTAAGGGCCTTCAAAACCTAAGAGAAAGAGAGGGAAAGGAATTAGGTTTCTTATTAGAAATCTTATTTAAGTTTTCATAGGGACCTATTTGAGATTCCAAAAAGTCTGAGCTTCCCACTGCAAAAGTCATGGTGGAGGCAGTTATGCACATTGAGAAGGCGATAGTAGTCGATGCGATTGCGACATGTGGTAGGGCTGGGTTGTGCGCGCGAGTGTTCTTGTACTAAAGGAGAAATCGCAGGTGCCTGGGTTGCGACATGTGTCGTGTATCGACAGTGGAGGTTGGGCGAGCGTTATCCATGGGAAAGAGCAGGGGCGAGCGAGCGTGCAATAGTGTCCTCGGAGGGTGGGAGTGGATCGGTTGAGCAGTTTGCTTGAATCGGTTGGTTTAGCAACCCTCTCACGCATTTTCAAGTGGTTCGAGGCCTTCTTGACCTTGAAATTCGACAAATAAAATACTGTTGGAATTGTCTTGATGCGTAATACACGTCAGTACACTTTATTTTCATTTTTTGATTACTATTTTCTTAGTGAAAAATCAAAAGCATGTTTAAGTTATTCCAACCCTGTTTTGGTGCATGGATTCCAGGATTTTCCCTTGATGCATGCATGCAGTACGAGGCAACTGTTCCCAGGCCCTTTACGCATGTTTCGGAGTCACCATGACCCTTCAGTGATGCTAGATAGAGTAGTTTTCTCATGTGTCCTATTCATTTTTGAGTAACCGTGGACCCATCCTGTGTGGTTATCTGCGTATATCATGTTAGTTGACTTAAGTTTCTCTCTTGCTGAGTTTGAAATCTTCTTGAGGATTTAAATTTGATTTTGGGTACTTTAATATGAAATAACTTGATGTTAAGCGAATGCTTAAGATTAATTAGCCTAACATGACCTTATTATCGCATGAGTGAAATGAACTTTGATTTATGTGAAACAAGTTTTTTTGTGTTTGTTAAGACATAACTTAGTTAGGGCCATGGTCAGAAATTGGAAACTAATTAGTTTCATAGTAAATTTTTAAGTGATTTGATCCACGCTCTTTCATAATGATGAAACAATGGTTAAATGAGGAGACTTATGTGTTAATTAAATAATGCTATTAACTCAGTTACTTGTAAATAAGTATTAAATTGATAATGATGGAATTGTCGATATTTAAAGAATAGATAACTGCATTTAGCCCCACTACTCGTCGAATTGACCGTACCTTTGGTCCTTTAGATTGATTCTAGGCTGGTTTAGGGAGCTGCTGGCCTCCCTACGACTTTTTTGTTAGGCTTAGCGGCCAACTGGGATAGCGGGATGCGTGGCTCGAGGCTTTGGAGTCGTTTCTTTCTTGATTTGTGGGTGGGTCATTGGCTTTCTGTGGTTCAGTATACATAGCGCTTGTACGTGCTCACACCACCTGATGTAGCTACCACCCCTTTCCACTATGACCCCAGGGTGATGGATTGAGGTGTCTTGGTAGATATAAGCTGCCTTCTAGGTTAAGAAGATGGTTTATTCCAGTCTTTCCTCTCAAGAAGTTACACGAGATCGCCTCATGCCCCGAGGCGTCGATTAACGGATTTTGGACTATAACAACTTGGGCTTACAACACATAAAACAAAACAGGATAACAAAATGACTAAGAAGTGAATGAATTGTGATACAATACCCTTTTCTCTCATTCTTGTTTACTGCTATTTCCTTATTGCATTGACTCTACTCTACTCAGTCTTTGCTGATGTACTTTTTGGGTTCCGTACTCTAGTGTTGCTGAGTAGTCGGGTGCAGTGGCTGCTGTTGGCCTGTCTACTGAGGGATCAAATCCTACTGTAGGGGACAATCTGTACTGGGCATTGTGGCTCTTTAGTTCTTTTCTTTTTCCATTGTTAGACTTTTTATTTCTCATCTTTTGATAATTGTACTCAAGTACTTGTTACTTTCCTGCTTTCTATCTGCTTTCTATGGTGGATTTTCTTTATAATTGTCAACACTTTATTTCTATAATTTAATACATTATGAATGAATGTTTGGCTATTGATGTTCTATGATGATGTATTGGGTGACTACGATCTTGTGGTTGTTTGTGCTTGTTGTTAGCACCCGATGATTCAGGTTTCGTCGATTGGTGGGTCTCAAGTCGTCACAGCTAAATCCTTCCATCTCCTTTTAGCTTTAACCTCTAGTTTTCGAAGCTTGATTTCTTAGGCTTCACTGTCCACTAAGGGTTTGGTAGCTATGAGTTTAAAGCACTCATGCATATGCAATAGATTTGACCTACGGGCATCCAAGGTTACAAAAATTTAGGTCTTTAAGCATTGAAATTCTTTCTTAGCTAAGCCAATTTTCACCTTTGGTTTGGCTTTACTCAGAATTAGTAGCTTTCTCCACACCTATTTCTATCCTGAGGTCAATACTCTTTGGCGTATATCTCCCTAGCTGGACCCTAGGTCTCTTTTCCTAAATTTTTCTTTGATTTTTTTTTCCTATTTTTATTCTTGGGAAGGACAGGACACCCATTGTAGCAAGGTGTCTTATTTATTTGCGAACTTTTTGGCACCATTTATAACTAGGTGTGAATTTATTTATTCCCTACTTTTTTTTTTACTTTATTCCCAAAATCATTTTTCGAGGTGAGTAGCTCATTCTTCATCCTTTCAAGAACCACCTTGTAGAGATCCTTGAGGTGAAAAGGAATTAAACCTGATCCCAATGATTCTTGTGTTTTCACGATTTCAAATACCTGAAAGTCAATTCTAATGTGTGTGAAATTTTGACTGCTTAGGTTACTTAGATCTCAAATGGGAGAGTGGATAGTTAAGCCTTATACTTTCTTGCTTTTAGACCATTGGTTTTGGCTAGCCAGATTTATCAAGAATCAAACTAGACCCAAATCTAGCGGAACATCCTTGACTGATTGAGCTAACTATAGCCTACAAGGCTTATGGTCTAAGGTTTCTTACTAACCTCTTGGTTTGATTAATTCTAAACGCTTAGTCTTTCTACTCAGCTTAGTTGGAGGCATGCAAAACATGCTATTTACAAACATAAAAACTATAATTTTGTCATTTTGCAATTCTTTTATTACATAAATGAAATGCAACTATAAAAATTTCTAGGTATTGATAAAAATAACTTAGCAAATACACTACCCCCCATGCCTAAGTTCTTACTTGTCCTCATGCATGAAAATAAACATAAAGAAATAAGGGTAGAGATCACCTGGAATAGTATCTGAGTTTTTGGCATTCAACATATCCAATATCTATAAATGCAAGAAAATGAAAAGAAAGCATCCTATATATAAAGATTAATGATTTATTTTTCAAATAAATAAGTGTGTGCTAAATTTAATGCCTTTAATTGGGCGGAGACTCAAAAAGATGGGTCCATGATTGCTAAAGAAAGGGTCACGATTAGTATGAAGATATGGTTATGTGCTCCAAGAATTAGTTGTCCACAAATGCAGACTGGTTGATGATGTAGCTTCAGTCCAAAGGGTTTTTTTGATCCAAAGTACAGAATGGAGAGAGATAGATGAAAATAGAGGAAATAAGGTTCATGATGTCGAGCCTACTTATTGATCAGATCCAAAGGAAAAGAGGAGGTGGATTGAAGTTCTGGTATGATTCGAAGTATGAATCATATGGGTCTATGTAAGGCTCAAAAATATGGTGAGTAATATCAAAGATTATAATTTCTCTAGGTTTTAGGTTGTATGGGGATAAAGGTAAATCTTGGGAGATTGAAAATTTTGTGTTGAATTCCTCAAAATCCTCATTAGAGATTATCTCTTCCTCAGAGTCAAGCCATCCATTTGAACTAGTTGGTTCATAATTTCTTCCCGAATCTATTATGTTTTGAGCTCCATTTTCTGAGGTAGTGTCTTCTTTTTCCTTATTCATTGAATCAATGGTTTGCTCCATGAAATCCCATAATTCAGAAGATTCCTTATATTCCTCAGATAAATCACCAAAAGTCATCCCCAAAAGTCTTGCAATTTCTTGAATTTCCCTTTCATAAGGGGATTCTATGTCTGGTTTTCATTCAGATGATGTTGGGGATTAGAGTCAGAAATGGAATGTACAAAATCAGGTATCTCCATGTTGACATTCTTAGAAACAAGTCCCTCGAGAGACTGGTGGAAGGGAAAAGAAGGGTAGGAATAAGATGGTGTGGAGGTGGAAATAGATTCGGCTCTTGTGGGAAGTGTCTCGGAATAATCATTGGAGCTGAGCCCAAGTATTAAGAATGAATCTTCCAGGCACATATGATTAGAAAAATTCTCAGACAAAATCATATCAGTATTATCCAGATGTGCCTAGTTGTGGTTGTCAAGGTCATTAATCTCTCTATCTCCTTGAAATGTTTCTCCTATTTGTCCATGATCTTAAGCTTGTTCATCATTTCTTTGTTCAAGTTCCCCCAATATTCTTGAGATATCCAACTTTGGACCATCCTAAAAAACAACGGAATTATACTTAGGCCTATCGAAGATTGGTTCCTCAAAATCAAATGATTGAACTTCAAGACCTGAATCAAGATCTAATTCCTAAACCAAATCTTCCTCCTCAACCTTGATGGGGTTGTTAGATAATGTAAATTTTGATTCCATGAATGTAAGGTATCTCCCAAGAGTTAAGGTTTTCAGATTGTGAATCAGTCTTGGGAATGTCAACCCTTTCTTTATCATCTTTCAGGATGGGTGAAAAGACGATTTTCACTTAATAAGATGATAATTAAAATATTTGTCGTTGTATTTCTAAGTGATGGAAAATAGACTAATCAAAGTATTGAATTAAAATTAATCACTTGAGAAAAGCGAGTTGTGTCCACAGGGAGACAATAGCCTATTAAAATTCGCATACGTCGAAAACTATATGTTAACGGATGACTTCCCCAAGAAACTAAGCCAAAATCTACTTTAAATTAGCATAGGAACAAATGAATTAGCTGAAAGCAGATTATGGGAAAGAGGGAGGTTGTTTGCATAAACTAGCCATAATATTTAATTAATAAAATAAAAATAAAGATGTGGGAATGGCATTGAATGTAAAATCAAATTGCGAGGGAAATAGGGGATTCCATTCGTGCTTTGGGTGCATGCACGGTTGGCCATGGATGGAGGTGAGGTTGATGATGGAGGATGAGTGGGATGAGAGCTTCGTGATGGAGTCATCGGCATGGTGAATGGTGGCCGCTAGTGGTCGGATGTTGGGGAGAGGGGGGTGGCGGTAATGGGTTTGTTGATGGAGTTGTAGCCGTGTGCAAGCTGCTACTGGTGTTGTAGCTGGTGGCTGCGTAGGGATGGTGCGGCGAGGGTTGCTAGTGCAGTGAGCAACAACGCATGGAGGTGAGGGCGACACTGGAGAGTGACACACGGAGAGTGGCGGTGACACTGTAGGGGCTCAGGCAAGAGTGGTGAGACATGGAGGACTACTATGCAAGTGTGCTCGTGGCACGGGTGGAGTGCCAGCGAGGAGTGTAGGCGGAGGTATTGGCCGGCAAGGTGGCAGAGGTGGTGCTGATTGGAGATGATGGTGGTGAACGTGGAGGTGATGGGTTTTTGGAGGTGGAAGAAGATGAATAGTAACAAAATAAAATAAAAAGAAGATGGTGGTGATGGGTTTAGTTGGGAAAGAAGATGAAT
Organism: Thalassia testudinum; assembly: GCA_037157565.1. Lineage (NCBI taxonomy): Eukaryota > Viridiplantae > Streptophyta > Magnoliopsida > Alismatales > Hydrocharitaceae > Thalassia > Thalassia testudinum. The sequence continues at coordinate 2,384,927 of JAZHRO010000056.1, forward strand.
ATTGGGATTATGGACTGTGAAGAAAGGTGGTTGATAACACCACGCAAGGGGGTAGTAATTAGGTTGAATATGGCCCATCTTTAGAATAAAAGGCACAACATAAAGTAGAATAGGAGCATTGCATGCATCAAGTACCAAGATTGCTTATAAACTGCATTAATGGCCATTTGTGCAAAGCATGTGTCAAAGCAGGCCCCAGATGAGCAATCGGACCGCACGGATGGATTCAGAACGACGAACGGAGTCCAACGGACTCAAGATCGGCCAAATCCGACATCCGGAGCTCCCACAATGGGCCAAAGAAATTCTGACCGTTGATTTAGAGATCAACGGCCCAGAAAGTGCCACGTCGCCCCGGGCCCACCGCTCACACGCCCTCAAGCCAGCCAAGGACGAATCTCGATCGTTGATCTTCGATCGAACGGTCGAGATCCGCGCGCTCGCCCGCGGTCGCCGCGACAAAGCGTCGGCGTGGCGCAACGGCTAGCGTGCACGCCCGCATCGCAGCGACGCGCATTCGATCGCGCGGAGTGGAAATCAAGCGCGAGCGAAGGGCACGGCAAAATTGGGCCGCCCGATCAGCAGCGGGTGGCCAGGATCGCGCCACGCGGCGCGATGACAGCTCCCGAGCGCGCACGCGCGCGCGCACGCCGGGAGGAAACGCGCGTGCGCACGTGCACCCGAGGCGCGATCTCAATGCGGGCGTGGGAGAATCTCAGCCGTCTGATCTTCGATCGGACGGCTCTCGTTCAACGTCCACGGATCGCGCTTGGAGAGAGAGAGGGGCGGGCAGCTGACCGGCGGCAGGAGGGATTCACCGACGTATCTGGAAGCGATTTTAGCGATGTTCTGGATGTCGCTAAAGCACATTCTTCTTTTAGGAAGCCCTTAACTCTAGTTAAACCCCCTTCTACCACCATTCAAGGCATACTCTTCCACTTGCAACTACTCCACTCCTCTCCTAGCTAGTTTTAGGCACTCTTGTAATTGCCGGAGACGACGAGCCGCCGACGGAGCCTCCTCCACCGCCGTGGCTGCCTCGTCGCTCTCTACTCTCTCTCTACCTCTCTCTCTATCTCTCTTTTAAGCTTTCATTTACTTTTGTTGAAGCATGTATTTAATGTTGTAAACCATGAACTATGAATGCATGTTTAATGAAATTATTTTCCATTTAGTCACCATTTTAATTTCTGTTTAAAGTGCATGATCAAAACCAAGAGCTTTCTAACCCTAAACTCTCTCTATCTCTCGCTTTTCAAAACCGTCTCTTTCGCAAGCAAAACTCCGCCTTTTTCGTGACAACAAGTGGTAAACAAAATTAGATTTCCACGCCTCCCTGAGATCGACACTCGGACTCACCTCCGTTTACTTCTTTTAAAACCGACGTATCAAGTGCAACTATAACGACACCTCTTAACACACACGCACGAAGGCACGTCAGTGGTGGAATTGACGTTGGTGGTCTGGTGGTGGAGTGATGGTGGTGGTGATGGGTTGTTGTTCTTTACATGCAATATGGGAAGAAGATGTTGAAGATGAAGAAGATGGAGATGGTGATGATGCGTGGAGGGTATTGGTCGTGCACCAATAGATGCACTCACGGTAGCGCAGTCGCTCCAATTTGGTAGTGTGTCCTGTCATGACGCACACCCACAGTCGTGGAGTGGACTACCACGGTTGAGGCCCACGATGTGGAATGGATGAGCTCCAAGCTCTGCACGATGGTGGAGTGGTATGATGGCCTCTGGAGCTTGGTGGCTTCCTCTCCTCTCTTAAAGCTGCAGGGGAAGAGAAACAGATGGAGGAGGAGGGACGTTCAGATCCACATCCTGCGCTCCTCTTCACTGTCGCCTTCATTGACAGATTTGGCCACGAATGCCTTGTATGCCTTGTTGGAGAGGAACCAGAAGAAAGAGATTGAATAAATAAATGAGGGTTATTTATCCAATAGCCCTCAAAAGAAATATGAAATAACACAATGCATGTAATGCAACCTAATTTATTAACTATTCCAATGCATACTTATTCTAAGTAAATTCTAAATGTATTTAGATATGAATGCAATGCATGAAATATGCAAATAAGTGAATATATATTCTAATCTATTTACATCTTATTGTATGCTATTAATATTTTATTATTAATTTAATATCTAGGAATTAAAATATATAAATAGCCCCATGCCTACTTTTTGCTAGTCCCTAGCAAACTCGAACAATAACCAAGCACTCTAACTAGACTAGCTAACCCAATCGGTCTTCCCTTAAAAACATGTTAAGTTATAGACTTTAGACCTAAGGTTCCCAAGTAGTTGCTAAGTTACAAACTAGGTTGGCTAAGGACAAGTTGCAGGCACAAGTTTCCTTGATTTCTACCTCTACCTAAGGGTCTATTGGTCCCAGAGTTTAAAGCATCTGTGCACGTGCATTGGCCTTAATTATTTGAGGTTGGTATGATTGCCAACCAAAAAGAAAGTGAATGTTTGTTCAAGAAAGGAATTAAGGTGATCACTATTTACAAAGGACCAAGTGTGTGTGAAATGTGGATGCTTAGGTTACGAGGACCCGTAAACCAAAAGGTAGAAAAAGGCACCAAGTACTAACCAACCTTTAACTCAATCCTTAGCTTTCCTTCCTCAACCTCTTGTGGAATGATTCGCAACTTAACTCCTACTTAAGTTTTTAAGTCCACAAAGGACCCTAAGGGTCTAAATCTAGTAGCTCAAATTAGCTTCTAAAGTTAGACACATAGAGTCAACTTAATCTAACCTAAAATCCCGGTCTTATACCTAAGAATGTAGGCCCAGCCGGTTAAGCTTAATTCTACCATGGTTTGTTTATTTTTTTTAATCTTTAATAGTTTTTTTTTTGTTTGATTCCTTTAAGTCTAACCTTGGATCAGCTATCAACACAGTCTGTGTCGGATTCATTGTCCTCATCACCGAACCTCGAAGGGTGCCTGGCTTTCGATGCTTTGAGATAACACCGGCCTTGGCAACCCCAAGAACTCCTGGCAATCGACACTTCGAGATAGTATCGCCCATGGATTTCTTAAGTGAATTCAAGTATGTGGCAATCGGCACTTCGAGATAGGGCCACCCATGGTACCTAAACCGTACAATGTGCTTACATGCCCCTAGTAGGATGGACATCCTAGGAGACAAGCGTTGAGGAGGTGACGTGTTATCATCGCGTCATCAAGGTGAGTATATACTCCACCTCTCATGCGACAGGAACTCATCTAATCAAGTTGTGTTTTCAAGCTTCTCCTAAGTCAAAACCGTGAGAACCAATTTTTTTTTTTCAAGAAAGGAATTAAGGTGATCACTATTTACACAAGACCAAGTGTGTGTGAAATGTGGATGCTTAGGGTATGAGGACCCCTAAACCAAAAGGTAGAAAAAGACATGAAGTACTACCCAGCCCTTAACTCAATCCTTAGCTTTCCTTCCTCAACCTCTTGAGAATTGGTTCGCAACTTAACTCCTACTTAAGTTCTTAAGTCCACAAAGGACCCCAAGGGTCTAAATCTAGTAGCTCAACTTAGCTTCTAAAGTCAAACACCTAGAGTCAACTTAATCTTACCTAAAATCTTGGTCTTATGCCTAAGAATGTAGGGCCCAGCTAGTTAAGCTCAATTCTACCATGGGCCTAAATGCAATTTTTTTTTTATAAATGCAAATGTATGCAAATGTATCCAATTATGTATACATGCTATGTATATCCCCTAAGTACACCCCCCATGCCTAAAATCCGCAATGTCCCCATTGCATAGAAGGGTATTACCAAGGTCAGAGTTGGGCTGCCGTTATTTTGTTGGCAGCCAAGTAGCCAAAGAACTTGCAAGTTAGGTTCCAAAACCAAAGAAATAGGCCCTAAAAATGAGCGAAGCAACACTGGCCTAGAAAATAGGTAACCTAGGATGTTGGCAAACTGATGATGAATCTCGATAACAAATGCTCCTCAACAAAGATGGGAATGAAATCTTCCCAAGTTACCGAAGGAGGCTTTATATGATGGACATGAATAATAGCCTTCAAAGGGGTAGGAGGATGACAAGGTTCCTCTAAGACAAATGGAGAAGGAATAATGCAAAGATATACCCCCAGAGTGATGGACTGACCATAGAAAGCATCAATCCATACCCAGTACCCCAATACAGTGAGCATGTTTTTAAGCCAAGGATTGTCTAGGGTGTCCAAGTTTCGTGGCTGGTGAATGGCCATAAGGTCAAGATTAGGTCTAATCAGCTTAATGTCCATTCCTAACAACCTTCGTAGTTCCTTAATCGCATCCCTAGAATCCTTTGTAATTTCATAAGTATCTACCTGCTCTTCATTAGTGATCAGTTCAAGGTATGGAGTCAAAATTTCTCCTTCAGGCATAAGCAAATTAGAGGGTGACTCCCATTCAAAAGAAGGTAGGTTGGAAGCAACATATTTAGGGATTACCCTATCAATCTCATCCCCGGGTTCTTGTTCTTTACTCAAATCCTCCCTAGAGTCTATATGTGAATCCACATAAATCTCAGAAGTTGCTTCCACGTTTTCCATTATTTCATCATAAGGAGAGATATCATCAATGGGTGTGCTAAGGAAACCTGATTTGATCAACTTCTTGACATCCTTGGGTCCTAACTCCTCAAAGACAACATATTTATCCTCAGTGTCACTCCAAATCCTAAGTGCAGGTTCCTCACATAATTCATCCTCCTCCTCAACAAGTACTTCGTCATCTACCCAAGGTGTCAATTGTTCCACCATGTTATCAGATTCCCTAGGGCACTCTATCTGGGGTAATGAGTTTATACTTGAAATCTCAGACTCCTCAGATAGGTGAAATGCAAGGTCAAATTCCCTAAGGGTGGGTTTAAGTTCGATTAGTTGATCATCATCAAAAGGGAGGGTAGGATTAAAAAATTGACTTCGACCCACTTCATCAAATGTCACAAAAATCGTATCGTTTGGGTTGAGGTCTTTCAATGGTACCATCATTCCCTTCTAGTGACTCTAATATAGCTCAACTGGGCACTTAACCTCAATGTCATCCTTGAGTTGCACCTTTCTACATCCAATGCATAGTTACTTTCATTCATATCCTCCTCCCACTTAAGGTGTGAACCTCTTAAGGAAGTTCTTCTAGCTGGGAGGGTTCAAAATCAATCCTAGAAAAGTAGCTATTCTTCCTTATAGAATCCCCAAAATTTCCCTCTAACTTAGGGTGTGGCTCTCCCACGGGAGATGCATCTTGCGTAGAGGGATGGAAGTCATCCTCAAGAGTGTAAGTTAGGTGGCTAATGTCTTCTTTTCCTTGTTGGCATGCTCTCGAAGATTCTCCTAATAATTCGATCATTTCATCTTGCATTTTCAATATTTCCATCTTCAAGGTGGAGAAGTCATCACTATTTTCAAGAGAGAAGTTAGGCTCAAGGGTATAATACCTAGGAGTTTCTATCCAACCATTACAATCATTAAGGGAGGGTAGGTTAGTTATTTCTATGGTGTGTGGGATATTGGACAAGGCAAATCTCTCTCCTAGGTTCTACCCACTGATTTAGGGTTTAATTAAACCAATATTCATGCAGTAGGGGTATAAAGGATCCTAATGATCATCATTTTGTCCATCAAAGGATGGATCATCTTAGTGTATGGGATTGAAGAATGCAAAGTGGGGGTAAGGGTGTGGGCAAGAGGTGAAAGAGTGGTGGTCAAATTGGTCCATTCTAACTCACACCCAAGTCCAATTCTTCCCCAAGCAAACACAATTCAAAAGGACTTTTTAGGTCTTTATCAATTTAGGCATTTGAGTTTAGTTTCAATTTGGCGATGACAAAATAATTTGTTCAATCAATTTACGTGCCTATTGTCGACCTACGGAATGCCTAAAAAGATCTAGTTGGAACTTAGGTGCTCTTCCCTAAAGTTCAAATGGTAGAGTACTGGTAGGCGTATTTTCATGAATGAAATCAAAGTTTTGGAGAACCTGTCGTCATAGTCGCAAAATATCGCTACCAAATAAAATTTATACCGAAACTCTAAATGAGTCTCGGGTTGAATACAAGGAGGCGAACGTTTGATTTTTTTGAAATCTGTGCTTCAATTTTATTTATTTTTGTTGTTTCTATCTTTTGAGATTTTTTTGGTATTTTATAAGACAGAAAAGCAGGTGAATTGTTATCTATTCTACTCTACACTAACAAAATAAGAGAAAGAGAGAAACAAATATTATAGGAGTAATCCAAATTGTTTATTACAACTAATTATGGGAAATAAAATTACACTACAAAAGTAATAAAAAGAATAAGATGAGGAAATCCCCCTCGACGGTCGCTTAGAGGACGACTCTCTTTGACGATGCCCCAGATGATTGTGGTGGGAAGCTGAACAAGGAATAACGACGTCGGAGGAAGGAGGATGGGACAGGATGGTGTCGCGTCGAGGATCATCTTCCCAAATGTGGTGAGAGGACGACCACGGGATGCTCCATGAAGGGGGTGAGAAGCAGGAAAAATGTTTGATTTTCTACTCTAGAGGAGCATCCCAGGCTTGGGATAAGCTCTCTCTAGAGTCTTAGAGGTGGTGAGGGAGAGAAAGGAAGAGATGAAGAGAAATGGGAGGGGTAGGGGTCCTTTTATAGTGGGGGATAGAGAACATTTCGTGTATAGGACATTTAGTGACATCAAAGATGCCACTGTAGCCTTGCCATAAATGTTGCTGAAGATTTGCGCTTGATGGCTCTCCACTTGCATCAGCTAGAGCGAGATTGGAGGATTGAGGGTCGTCAGATTTCGATCTGATGACTGATGATTGTGTGCAGCTAGCACTCTTAGATCGCGCTCTTAAAATTTGAACGGCCGCAGGCGAGAGGATCATGGCCATTGGATGGGAGATGAGAGGCTGAGATCGCTCGAAGACTAGCATCATGGATCATGTGCATGTGATTGAGAATGAGTTAGTGCATGATCGAGTGGGTGCACGCATTGCACGAATCCAATGTGCAAGATTCGTCCAGGTGGAAGCATGGCACCCACTCGATGAAGATCCAGTGGCTGAATTTTCATTTTTGTGCATGCTTGTGGATTAAGAGGGTCGGTAGGTTTCAAACTCATGCCCTCTTGTTGTGAGCGCCTTCCTCCACCACTGCGCTAAGGCCAAGTTGTCTTGGTTTGGAAATGAAGCTCACGTGCCCACAGCCGTTGGATCTCGATCCAACGGTTGAGATCTCATCAAGGCCTTCTCCTTTGAGGCAAGGCAGATGCTGTGGCTGATATTGGGCAGCTAGAATGGCACCACGTGGTGCCATTCTGGTTGTCCATCTTCTATGCTTTGTAGGTGGCACTATGGACGTGGGATTGGGTCGATTTTCATGTTGTTGGGTTGCAATTGTCAATTCGAATCCATCTGTGTGGTTGAATTTGTCGTTTGAAGCTTTGAATTGCACCACCTAGCCCCTTGGCCGTTGATCTTCCTCTGACTGCATAAGGTGCTACGGAACTCCGATCAAGATGATTTTGGAGGCGTTGGACTCTGATTGTCGTCTTGATCTGATCCGTATAATCAGATCATCAATTCAAGGCCCTGAAATAAATATCCTCTCCTGGCCATAAAAGGATGTAAATTAACCTACAATTTATACAAACTATTCTAAATGCAGAATGATGTATGCTATGCAATATTTATAATATGGAATGCATCTCTAAGCTTAGGAATATGCATAAATAGGCATTTTAACCTAAATAAATGTGTATAAATCAAGTACTCTAAGGACGAAAGATCGAGGGATGCAAGTAGGCCTAAGCCTTCCTTTGAAGCTGCTCTTTTGTGGTTCTTCTTAACTACCCTCAAAAGTCCGTGATAGGGTATTGATGTGAAATTTGGCGTGATTTGTAAAAGTGGGTTTTTAAGTCGTTATAACATGTGAAATCGCATACGCTTTTAAATTTATAACCTAGATAGTGGGGTATCTAGGGTCGTCCAAGGAGGCAATTTGGTTGCAAAAATCAGTCTCTTTCTTGAAAATGGAAATCAACTTTCTTTTTGGTCTTTTTAAATATGTAGTTTTTTTAGGGTTTTGAAATAATGGTAATGCTAATTTTGTTGGCAACGGAAAACGGCTAACACCTAACTCACTATACTACTACTAAAGTGACTGGTAGAGATTCTCCCTAAGCTCACTCTAGACACGTGGAGGTCTAGAGTAATTTGGGAGGAGTGAAAAGTGCTAGAAACTAGATTATATAAAAAAATTACAACAAAATGAAATAGAATTGAAGGCAACTTGATGATGCAAAAGTTTTTTACATAAAAACCTAGTAGAGGAATGCTTCAACTACTAGAATAAATGCACTAAATAAAGTAAAACACAAATCCTCGTGAAGTGATGGTGAAGAGGGGAAGCTCCTTGCTCCAAGCTTAGTGGCTCTTAGGCTTGAAAAGGGCTCCTCCTCCTTCCTTGAAAGTCTCCTCCAAGGTGGAAGCTTCCACCTTAACTGTCATTCTCCAAGGGTGGGCATGTACTACCCTTAAGCTTTTCCTCCAAGGTGGCATGGACCACCTTCAAGTCCTCCTCCAAAGGTCTTCCTTACCTGGCTTCTCCTTTGGCTGGCGTGGGCACAAGAGAGAAGGGAAGAGGGGAAGGCACCAAGGGGACAGAGTATCCCCTTAATCTTCTTCTTCATCTTCTCTCTTGGGCGTAAGCTTTAGGTGGAATATGAGAGGTATTTTGCTAGTCAAGGATGGGTTGTAAGGTGGTGGGTGTTGGTCTTTTTTATAGGGTAGGATGAGAGGGTTAAGGTGACTCTTAAGATGGATGGCTAAGATGGGAAGATGGGGGTGGTTAGGTGATCCTAGGGCTAAGGAGAGTTGGCGCCACCTAAGGGATGTAAGGGGGGTAGTTATGGGTGGCCAAGGGACACCTAAAAGTGGCACCAACCATGGATAGGTGATGAGAACCTCATCATGAACCCTAACTAGTACATTTTAACCTAATAAATTGAACAAAAGCTCCTACATAACCTAAGGGAAGGCTTAAATCAGGGAATTGTTACTCGAAGAATAAAACATTATACATGGGGTAAAACTACAATTTTACGATTGCAGCGCATGAACGGGATTTCTAAGGGTCAAGACATAGGTCAAGTGGACCTAATAAGAGAAAAAGTGGGATGGTTTGGTCAGAAAAGGGTTATGACAAAACCTGGGAATTAAATGGCATCCTGTAACCCTAACAAACCCACTTTAATTCATGAATTTTCAGGCAAGATAAAAATCAACTAAACCCTCTAAAATTCATGAAAAAATATCCCCTAGGGTTTAGAACCTTCAATTTGGCCTTTGGAGCCTGTTTTGACCTGGATTGAGGTCCAAACCCAATTTTTGACCTAATTTAGGTTTTTACGCAAAATGTCCAGTCAAACATGGTCAAACCTAAAATTCAACTTCACCATTGGATTCCTTAGGTCCAAATTAGGTTTATACCAAAATTTGGACCTAAGGGAAGGTCGTCTTGACCCACTTTGCAATTTGGTCCTCAAAATTACTTTCTGACCCTTAACTTTTTGAATCCCTTACATTTACCCCCTCATCTTTCTCATCTCTTTCTTCAATCTGGTCCTTCTACCACCCGCAGTGTAGGCCATACCTCCAGCGACTTTGCGTGGAGGATGGCGCTGCGCATGCATGGGGATCCAGCCCCAGATTTGAAAGGAGAGCTCCTTGCGGAGCCCCCTACCGCATGGGCCCGCTCCCATGCCCTGTCGACCGCCATACCTCTCGTGCGAACGTGCGAGAGGTATGGGTCTCCGTCTGCCACAACTCCAGTGAGGTTTTTCTTGCTATTTTCGTGCACCTCCTGGCCAGCCCTCGCCTATTTAAGGAGCGGCACACCTTGTCGCATCTTTCAAGCTTTATTTGGCCTGAGATCCCTCCTCCTATTCGTCTCCCACCAACTCCGACCAACTGCCAGAGCTTCCAGCGACTCTCCCTCTCCTCTCTCGTCACTCTGCCATAGTACCAGTGGCAGAGCTACCTCCGCCGTCTTCCGCCGCACTGCGCAGTACCAGCGAGCACCCTCCAGCCCCTCTTCCTCGTCGCCGTTCTCTCCCCCTGGCACCTTCGTCTCCGGCGACGGCAGCATTGGCCGCTCGCCACCTCCGCACCCCCCTTTCACTCTGGACTCATAGGTAAGTTCCTCTTACCCTTCTCTTTATTTCCCCTCTATTAATTTGATCTTTCGACTCCTTGAATCCACTGTCCACCATCACCATCTCCACCTCCGACCACCAACTCCGGCGAGGCCATTTCACCACCACAGATAGTTCCACCCCTCACCAACCGGTCCCTGAGCTTCACCACCTCCCACTGATCACCTCTTGCCCTTTCACTCACTGCACCACCCACTGAAACCTTCCCCCGAACACACCCACCTGCACGCACACAGTTTGACCTAGCCACGCACTCACGGCCACTGTCATGACACGCCACCATTTCCATCATGTTCATCGTGCTCCGACGATACTCCATGAATGTCCTGACGTGGCTGAGAGGCTGTTTTACTGGTTTCAGGTGTACGCCCCATCCGCCATTAGCAAGCAAGCTTCAAGCTTGCTCGCAGGCTCGCTCCAGGTACCCTTATCCCAGGTTGAAATCCCAGGCTGCACAGAAGAGCCTCGCGCACTATCCCAGGTCCTCAATTGAAGACGTGAGCCTTACATCTTGCTACAATTGGAAGGGCACTCCCTACTGCGGGCACGCAAGAAAGGAGGGGTGCGGATAGTCCCACATCGGAAGCTGTTGAAGCTGCGCACTCGCATAAATTGAAAAAGTGACTGAGGCTTATTGCCTCAGTCACACGGGGTGAGATCCCTCTCGCCCGCTCACCCAGCCTCATCCGCGACCACCCCCCGCAGACCTGGCCCGACCCGTTTACCTAACCCTAGCACACTTCGCCCACCACCGCACGCCGGTGGGCCTGGTCCCAGGTGCATATACCCAACCCATATACCTGAGTAGTCTCTGGGAGAGCAAACCAAAGAGAGAAATGGAGAGAGAGAGAAATGCGGGAAGGGTAGGGGTTGGTTTTGCTTAACCGGGTACCTGTGCAGGGAAGAGGAAGGAGAAGAAAGAAGAGGACGCGAAAGAAAAGAAGAGCAACAGAAGAAGAGAAGAGGAAGAAGGGGCCGAGGACTTAGCCGCACCAAGGAGCTGAAGCAGAAGAAGAGGAAGAGGAGAAGCAAACTGAAGAAGGAGATGTAGCTCAACAAAGAAGAAGAAGAAGCATAGTGTAGAAGAAGGAGCTGAAGAAGGAGACAGAGCCAGAGAAGAAAAGAAGAAGGTAGCTGCAGCCGAAGAGAAGAGAAGAAGAAAAAGCCAAGGAGAAGAGGGGAGAGCAGCAGCAGACAAAGGAAGGAAGAAGGCGTGCACTATAGCAACACCATTTAAGGAGTTTAATCCATGGAATCAGATGTCTGAAGACAGAAAGAAGAAGAGAAAGAACAAAGAAGAAAGAGAGAAGAAAAGAAAAGAGAAGACAAATTTTATTTCCTCTCTCTAGTGTTTTTTGTAAAATAGTACATTATTGTAAATTGTGATTTTCTATGCTTCTAAAATCAAGCTTGCTCCCTGAGTTCGACCTCGGAAAATTTTTGAAATATTTGAGTAATAAAATCTAATCAAACTCGGTGACAATCCTAAAAAGACTTCCACCAATTTTTGGTGCCGTTGCCGGGTAGCAATGGGCATTTTAGAAGCTTCAAAATTACAATTTCTGATTTTATACTGATTTAACCTCTCTTCTATTGTGCAGGAATGGAATTCAAGAAAGAACAAGCAGCCGCACAACAACCACACCAGGGGATAGGTAACCTTCAACCCTCTCTCTTAAGCCCCTTATATTCTAAAGAGGAAAAAGAAAAGAAAAATCAAGCTAGGGCTACCTGTCTTCCGTACTTAGTAATTCACAGAGTTGCCTGATTTTGAGTTTCAACACACTTTAACTGCATATCCACTTAAGGTAACTAGGGCTAAAACCTTCTTGCTTGAGCCCTAGTTACCCTTTTCTGAGGCAACTAATTGGACCAACTAGAGCTAACCTAGGATTCCAAGCTAGGGTTTTAGAGACACATCTTCTAAACAAAGAATTGGAAATTCCAAAATGAGGTGTGCCTAAACCATTGTTTGAAGAGACCTATTTAAGAGAAACCCTAAGCAATCAGGCTCTTAATTTACTTGAACACTAAAAGAAAGGACCTAAGAAGCTTTCACAGGAACAAAGAGGTGTAGTTGATCCTTTGGATCAACCAACCTTTAAATTAGGTCACTTTTTGCACACAAAAGGTTTAAAGTTCAAGTAAAACCCTAAGCACTTTAATCTTAATTAAAAGTGGTAGACTTAAGAGGTCAAGGTCCCCATTCTGGTCTACCTGGAATCTCAGTGACAAGAGAGGTCGGGTGGGGGAAACCCTGTAACCCGTGGGGGCGCTCTACCATGTAGGGGTCTTCGCGGGACTCACCCTCTCTGGCTGCCCAGGTAATTCTCAGGTGGACGACCTTCTGATCAAAGGGGTATCATTCGCCCCGAACCTCTATAGTCACCCAACATATTTTGGATGTCTTGATTGGGTCCAGTACGTTCTAATCTTATCCAAACCTTCAGTGCATGTTTGGTAGGAGGTCCTTGAAACCTCCTTTAGAAATCCACTCTCCTCGAGGCTAAGCCTCGGTACCCTTGTTTGTGCAACAACCCCACCACATAGATCTTTCCCTCTAATTCCGAACCAAGTTCTCCCTCTTCTTCCATCATGGCAGAACTTGATTCTACATCACAATTCTGATTCTACATCTTGATTCCGCCACCTGATCCAAATATGCAGCCTAGTTACTTAGGATTACCCTTCAAGAAACCTAAATCACAAAGATCCATGAGAGATAGGATGATGGATGCCCTTGAATTCTATGAAATTAAACACAAAACCTCAACACCAATAGAAAACATTCAGGTTGATGTCCCAACAACTACAACCTTCATCATAAACTGTGCCCAACTTCTGTTGACAGAAGCTAAAAAAGGATCAACCCTAGACACGCTCACAACATGATACATTGAGATAGAAAAATTACACAAATCTGAATACCTTCAATGCATGACAAATCCTGTACTTTGGGAACAACACCGAGATGCTCTTGAAAAATGGGTGGAGATGATGAGATTACTGGAACAAACTATCGACCAGAAATACCCGTATATACCACAAACAGAGGATGAACCATCTTGGAACAGTATTGAGAATCAATCCGATTTCCCAGACATCAGGATTGAGGCACAAAGTGGTTGTGGATTCCCAACCCAGATAGAAGACACCAAGCCCATCTACAACCTCAGCTCACATAATTCATGCTCCGACTCTGAGATCCCGGGTCCCAAGATCACTAATTTAAGTTCAGGTTCTAATGACATAGAATCACTTCTTTTCGATCCCCAGGAACCAAAACCAGAAAATGCCGAGAGTGATTGTAACCTAGAATTTGAATCTTTTCTCGATTCAAATTTCCGTCATCCTATAGACACTCTTCAGGCATTTGCATTTGATAACTACCCAGAGGACTCTCTACAGGACACTGCCTGTCATTCATTTCTAGAAGAGCCCTCATACACTATTCTCATTAAAGCCACCTCTTCCAAAAATCGATCAAAACCTATTCTCAACCTCGACCCGCAATGGGACTCAATTTCTCTTCAGATTCACCTCCCACTGAGCCGATTGCAGACGATTCAATTCCACATCTATATCGGGTTTCTGACTTTGATCAAACTGAAGACTGTGCTCCATCACTCTCTGATCATCCCTGTAGGGTTTCCGCGACATTCACTGATTATTTTACGGATCCCTACTCTGACCAGGCTGATTCGACTCAGCCAAACCCTGCATTTACACTTCCACATCCGCCCAAGCTTCATAGTATATGGTGGGTCCCACACCTCTTGATCTACATTCATCAACCCACCAAATTGATTGGGTTTGGGCTGTTGCATCACCAGCCTACTGATCTGAACAAGCACCTGGTTGGACCAACCAGGCTCTTGATTAAGGTGCTTGTTATACAAAACTCCATCGATTTAACCATTCCCTCTCCATCCCATTTCCCGCTCGACTGAAGGCTTCGAATTTAGTGCTTAACGGGAGGCAACCCATTGATAATACTGCATCTCAAGGTGATAACTCTGTCAAATGGGGTTTATCTTAAGAACAAAATGCATAGATAACATATCATAAATAGGAATGGGAGCATTGCATGCATCACACTTTAAGATTGCTTATAGAATAGTATTAATGGCCATTTGTATGAGCACTTGTCAAAATAGGTCCCAGATGAGCAATCGGACCACACAGATGGATTCAAAGCGACGAACGGAGTCCAACAGACTTGAAATTGACCAAATCCGACATCCAAAGCTCCCGCAATAGGCCTAAGAAGTTCTGACCATTGATCGTCAGATCAATGGCTCACAAGGCGCCACGTGGTGCCCGATCAGCGCCCGCACACCTCGCCTAGCCCCCTCCATCAACCACAGAACAATCTGAGTCGTCTGATCTTCGATCGGATGGCTGAGATCACTGCACCATCGCCTGCGCCATCACTACAATCCTCGATCGAGCAGATCACGACCGTCGGATCTCCATCCAACGGTCCATAGCAACCGAACACCGACGCGCAACCGCGACCATCCAAGTAAGGCAGTGCAGCGGTCGAAGCGCTCACCCGCGCTCACGCGACACAGGTTCGAATCGCGCTATGCTGAAATGCAGAGGCGAAGGCGCACGCGGGCAAAATTGGATCGCCAGATCAGTAGCGGACGGGCGCGATTGCGAGACGTGGCACCCGCAGATGCGCCCTGACCAGACACGCGCGATGACGGGGCGACAAGGGCGCGATCCAGGCACACACCCCACGCGGGATCCCAGTAGTCCGATCTTCGATCAGATGACTTACGACGCACGCACTTGGATCAGGTGCGAAGAAGCACAGCCGCGGGCGAGTGACCGGCCTGTAGGGGCCTTCACCGACGTTTTGGGAAGGGTTTTAGCGACGTCCTGGACGACGCTAAAACCCCTTCATTTGGAAAGCCCTTCTTCCTATTTAAACCCCTTCCAACCATTCATGAGGGCATTCACTCCACTTGCAAGTGTTCTATCTCCCTCCTAGATACCTTTAAGCCCTTTTGTAATCGTCGAAGACGACGAGCCATCGATGGGGCCTTCTCCACCACCGTGGCTGCCTTGCCGTCCCCTCCCTCTCTCTCTCTTTCCTTCTTTTAAGCTTTACCTTACTTATGTTCAAGCATTCATCTAGTGTTGTAATTATGAACTAAAGTTGCATGTTAAATGAAGTTGTTTTCTATTCAATTGCCTGCTCTCTTTTATGTTTGAATTGCATGTTGTGAATGAAGACATTCTAACCCTATTCTCTCTCTCTCTCCCTCTCTCTCTCTCGCTTTTCACCCACACCTTTTCGCAAGCAAAACCCTGCGATTTTCGTGACAATAAGTGACAAGAGAAATCTGATTTTCACGCCTCCCTGAGACCGACACTCGGACTCACATCCGTTTCTTTATTTTAAAATCGACGTCGCAAGCGCAAGCTATAATGACTCTTCAAAACACACGCGTCACGCGCATGTCAGTTTTTGGCGCCACTGCCGGGGAGGCAACGGATTTGTTTTGTCACTTCCATTTTACATCCATGCTCGCATTGTCTAACGCCTTGTCTCCTTCTACTTGAAGGTTGCAGGAATTCGATGCTTGGACGGCGAAGTAGCGCAACTCATGACGGTAACAAGGAAGAAGGCGCAACAAAGACCGATTGTGAGTATTTCTTCACCCAAGGTTGTTTTGCTTGCTTAAAAAAAAATCTAAAAAAAAATGTAAAAATGAAACAAAATTGGCATGGTGTATGATTGCCTGACCCACATCCTTAACACATCACCCAACAAAAAAATACACTCTAACATTTTGAATAAATTCTTGGATTGTTCTTTTTTATTTTTGAGTGGTGTTTGCGAAGCCACCTTGGATTGATTTGGGCCGCACCACTCATCCCTAAAAATGACTCATCTAATAGAAGCTGCATGATCATTAGGATTAGTACATTAGGGTTTTAGAGCCTCTACACAATAATAGGAAATCTACTTTCACCAAATTGTGTGCAAAACTTGACGTGCCCACTAAAACTTGTCTGAAAATATTAAGATACGTCAATCCTAAAAGATACTAAAGTAAGGATAAAACATTAAAAGACACCACATCTAAAAAAATCCTTGCTTGAAAATCATGTTTTGATAGGATCACACACACCGAAAGTGGAAAACTAAGAGGCACTACCCCAATCAAAGCCTCATCACATAACCCTAGCACAAGCACTATCCTAGCCTTTTAAAACAGAGTAGATGTGCCCTAGGCAGGACTAGGTTAAGTCTTGAGAGGCGAGGTTTTGTTTGCTGGGCACTTGGCTTTCATTCCCTTAGTAGAATCTGGTGACTAGGTTGTGGGGCAGTGTCAAACGACCGCGGTTGTGGGGTCTATGGAACCGGCGACACAAGCCAAAGGAAGAACCTTCCCTGCAATCCCCTCGTAATCAACCTGGGCAGATTAGCTTTGGGAAGGGGAGTCCAGTGCTTACAGACTTAATCACCCTTTTGGAGATTTCTAGGTCCCTTAAGGAATACACCATAAGGACTAGGCTTGTTTGCTTGGTTGAACACACACTTCTCGCATCTGTCGCTCTCCGCATTCCCTCTTGTTCTTCTCTAGTGTATGCACGGGAGACGCTCACTGCATCCCGAGTTGTTTGTTTTGGGACGGGAATCCAGGCGACTTGATTCTGTTAGAAACATGGCTGAACCTAGGGTAGATGAGGTTGAGGACCAACCCCCACTGGACACAATGGCCATCATCCAAGCCCAGATTAATGCAAACCACCAGCTTCAGCAGCAGTAGATCCACACTATCTTGCAAGCCATACATCGGTTACAGAACCTACAAGGGCAACCACCACCACCTTTTCAAGGCCCACAAGGGAAACCGCCACTTGATCTACCACCATTCCAGGATCAATCGAGGCCCCTCCGCGATTTCTACAATCCTTCCACTATTAGAGTTGAGCCACACCTTAGGATCCCCGAAGGGGGAGATGATTTTGAGCTAAAACCAAATGTCTTAAGTTTGATTCAGAGCCACTTCCATGGAATCTCAAATGAGGACCCCTTCTAGCACCTAGAGGATCTTGATCGGATAGCCCAAACTATGAAACCTAGGAACATTAGCCTTGACATTGTTTTGATTAAGATGTTCCCCTTCTCGTTGAGAGACAAGGCTTCTCACTGGCTTACAACCCTAGGTAGACCCATCACCACCTGGGAAGAACTGAGGCATGCATTCTTGAAGAAATTATTTCCCATAGGAAAAACCAATGCCCTCAGGAGAGCCATTATTACCTTTACACTCCAGGGTGGGGAACAGTTGCATGAGGCGTAGGAAAGATTTAATGAACTCTTGAGGAAATGCCCACACCACGAAGTACCACGGTGGCAATTGGCCCAGATCTTCTACCACGGTCTGGACAGCAACCTACGGAACTTCGTTGATGCCTCATGCTAGGGGAACTTCCTGAACAAAGACGAGGAGAGCACGTTTGAGCTCTTTGAGTCTATGAGCGAAAATTCACTCAACAATGCCTCCATGACCCAGTTTAACCGATCCAGTCAACCCTGTGGCAGGATTTATGAGGTACAAGTAAATTCTGGAATGGTTGACATGGACATCATTGCCAAGAAACTAGATCGAGTGGAATTGGTGGATAAAAAGATTGACGAACTACTAAACCAGACTAGGAATCCGTTACAGACCTTCTCCCTAGCAAAGGGAGCACATAATGTTGACCTGGTCCAGCCCTTAAGCCAACTGAACTTGGAACAACCCCTGACCAAGTTCCAGGGAGGGACCTTTTCTCCCTCAACCCTTGATTACTCTCTTCCCTCCCCATTGACATCTGCTATCCTTGAAGATGTGCAAGCTGTCCAAGGTTATGCTATACCTGACCCTTTCTCCAACACTTACAACACTGGCTGGCGTAATCATCCCAACTTTGATTGGACAAACCAGAAACCACCTTAATTCCAGAACCAGCCCAGGCCAAACCAGCAGCCAAACTTGCCCCCTATCAGCAAGGACCACCAGTTAGACCCCCATACAATCAGAACAGGGCAGCCCCTCCCCCGCAGAACCAAATGGACACCGTGATAAAGATGATGGCTGAAATGAACTAGAAACATCAAGAGGAAATGGCCTTAGTAAAGGGACAGTTAAGCCAACTATTGGACTGCAAATAACAAGGATCCCTACCTTCCCAGCCACAACTGAACCCGCGAAACATAATTAATAGAGGCCCCAATTCGCAAGGGTTCCAGGGCAATCTCGGGCAGGCTCACATGGTTCAGCCAACCCCACAAACAACCCCTAGGTTCGGTGCTTCTTCGTCCTCATCTTCTCAAGGATCAACCCACGGTCCCAATGCCTCTGCGAATGCGGTAACCTTGAGAAGTAGCACCAAAACCCAGGATCCCAAATGGCCGACTCTCCCTGAGACTTCACCAGCTGAAATACCCGGCTCAAAAGAGGTTCTGGAAAAACCCAAGGACCCAGAAATAGATCCATCCATGTTCAGACACCCTACCCTGAGGCCTTGGAGACAATTAAGAAGAGGAAAAGTGTTGTGGAAACTGAGGAGCTTTTGGATATCTTTAAGCAGATTCAGATTAATATTCCGCTCCTTGAAGCCATTAAGCACATCCCGGCTTACGCCAAGTTTTTAAAGGATGCCTGTACACCCAAACGTAAGCCATGACCTCAAGCACCTAGGAAGGTTGTGCTCTCTAAGAAAGCAAGTTCCGTAATATCAAGCAACCTTTTGCTCAAGCGAACTGACCCAGGAGCACCCCTGATATCCTGCAATATCGGGGACATGACATTTGATAGAGCACTCCTGGACTTAGGTGCTTCTATCAATCTGATTCCAACAACCCTGTACCACCAATTTGGTTTTGGAGAGTTGACACCCACACCTGTCACCATCAAGCTAGTTGACAGATCTGTGATGACCCCGAAGGGGGTTGTCGTGGACATGATTGTGCGGGTCAAGGACTCCTATTTCCCGGTCGACTTCTTAGTACTCGACATGGAAGTCCCTGAAAAATTACAAGACGCACCCATAATCTTAGGCAGACCTTTCTTAGCTACGGCTAAGGCAAACATTGATTGTGACACGGGATGCATGGAAATTACCTTCGGAGACAAGAAAATACAGTTTGATATCTTCCGAGTGACCAAGTCTTTTGATTGCGATTGTATTGAGGAACATGATCCCGTGGAACCTTTGGTCGAGGAATGCCTCACCCTTAGTTCTGTCTTCGACCACCAATCCTGTAATGACTGTGCTGACCCATCACCATCTCTACCCATGGACCTCTGTAAGGCTGATTATCATCAAACAACACCACTTGAGGAGATTGATGTTGATCAACTCCCGCCTTTCCCTTTCCCTTCGACTGTTGTTCCATTCGCACCCGAACTAAAGCCACTACCTGAGAATCTCAAGTATGTCTTCCTGGGACCTGACCAGACTTTCCCTGTGATTATTAACTCTCATCTAACCAAGGATCAGGAACTCAGGTTGACCGCGACCCTTTCAGAACATCGAGCCGCCATTGGATGGACCATTTCAGACTTGAGAGGAATTATCCCCGCCTATTGCACTCATAAGATTTACCTGGAAGACGGGGCATGACCCTCCCACCAGATGCAGAGACAGTTAAACCCAAATATGCGGGAGGTCATTAAGAAAGAAATTATCAAGTGGCTTGACGCCGACATCGTCTATCCTATCTCTGATAGCCCCTGGGTGAGCCCCACTCAAGTGGTTCCAAAGAAAGCTGGGCTCACTGTTGTCACTAATGAGCATGGTGAATCCATCCCCACCTGCACCACCACCTCATGGAGGGTGTGTATTGATTACAGGAAGCTCAATGAAGCAACCAAGAAAGACCATTTCCCCTTGCCATTCATTGACCAGATCCTTGAAAGATTAGTAGGGCAAAAATATTTTTGCTTCCTGGATGGATATTCAGGATATAACCAAGTCGCAATTGCTCATGAAGATCAAGAAAAAACCATATTCACTTGCCCGTACAACACGTTTGCATTTCGTCGAATGTTGTTCGAGTTATGCAATGCACTTGCTACCTTTCAGCATTGCATGCTAGCCATTTTTTCAGAAATGGTGGGTGAATACTTGGAGGTCTTTATGGATGATTTCTCTGTATTTGGGAATTCATTCGACCACTATTTCAGCAACTTGGAGAAAATCCTGAAATGATGTATTGAGGTTAATCTGGTGTCAAGTTGGGAAAAGAGACATTTTATGGTTCAAGAAGGAATCATCCTCGGTCACATCATATCGCATAGGGGCATTGAGGTGGATCGGGCTAAGGTTGATTTGGTTTCCAAACTTCCTCTGCCTAGCTCAGTCCGGCAAATCCGCTCATTCCTGGGACATGTTGGCTTCTACCGAAGGTTCATCAAAGACTTCTCCAAGCTTTCCAAACCCTTAACCGACCTTTTGGACAACGATGCCATATTCCACATGACCTCTGATTGCATCCAGGCTTATCACACCCTCTGGGACTTAGTTTCCACAGCACCTGTACTTCAGTCCCCGGATTGGTCCCAGGACTTTGAGATTATGTGTGATGCATCAGATTTTGCCATAGGCACTATCCTGGGACAAAGACAAGACAGGAAACCCGTGGTGATCTAATACGCGAGCAAAATGTTGGACGAGGCCCAGCGAAATTATACAGTCACAGAAAAAGAATTGCTCGTTGTAGTCTTCGGACTTGAGAAGTTCCGACCTTACTTGCTGGGATCTCACGTGACCATCTATACTGACCATTCAGCCATCCGGCACCTGTTGGCTAAAAAGGATGCGAAACCCAGGCTCATTGATGGATCCTGCTCTTGCAGGAATTTGACCTGAAAATCTGCGACAAAGCCGGATCAAAGAATGTGGTGGTTGACCACTTATCTAGACTTCATCCAGACCACATTGGACCCTCCCTGCCTTTATCTGACACCTTCCCCGATGAATACATTCTGGCTCTGCAAGGTAAGAAACTGCCTTGGTATGCTGACTATGTCAACTACTTGGTTGTAGGACAGACCCTGCACAGTTGGTCCAGACAGCAATGGGACAGGTTCTTGGCCGAGGCCAAGCACTATTTCTGGGATGATCCGATGCTGTTTCACCTCTATGCTGACCAGATCATCAAGAGGTGTATCCCCAAGAATGAAGTTCAGAGTGTGCTATCTTTCTGTCATGACCAAGCTTGTGGTGGCCACTTCTCTGGAAAGAAAACGGCTGCGAAGGTTCTGCAGTCCGGATTTTACTGGCATTTCCTATTTAAGGATGCACACAACTTTGCCAAGACATGCTCGTGCTGCCAAACACTGGGGACCACGACCAGAAAAGATATGACGCCCCTCCAGCCCATTTTGATTGTCGAAATCTTCGACGTTTGGGGTATTGATTTTAAGCACCCCTTTCCACCATCCAACAACTTTGAGTACATCCTAGTCTCGGTAGACTATGTTTCTAAATGGATTGAATCCATCGCCACCCGCTGATGCGATCATAAGACTGTCATGAACTTTGTTAAGCAGAACATCTTTTCCCATTTTGGAATACCAAAGGCCATGATCAGTGATGGTGGAAGTCATTTTATTCACTCCCAATTCCGTGCCATACTTAGAAAATATGGGGTTAACCACCACATTGCTACCCCATATCATCCGCAAACAAATGGGCAGACCGAGGTCTCAAATAGAGAAATTAAGAACATTCTATAGAAGATTGTGAGACCTGATAGGAAAGACTGGTCCACACTACTAGATGATGCCCTATGGGCATACAGGATTGCTTTCAAGACCCCGATAGGCATGTCACCTTATCACCTAGTCTTTGGCAAAGCCTGGCACCTTCTTGTCGAATTGGAACACTGGGCTTACTAGGCTGTCAAGCAATGTAACATGGATTCCCAGTTAGCTGGTGTGCAGAGGACGCTCCAACTTTCTGAGCTTGAAGAAATTCGTCGGGACGCCTTTGAGGATAGTCGACTGTATATGGGGAAAATGAAAGCCGTCCACGATCGACTCATCCATAGAAAGACCTTTGAGCCTAACCAGCAAGTCTGGCTTTTCGATGCCCGCCTAAAACTCTTTCCAGGGAAACTCAGGTCCAAGTGGACAGGACCATTTAGGGTGGTCAAGCCTCACTCTAATGGGGTGGTTGAAATTGCTGATCCGAACACTGGGCACACTTTTACAGTTAATGGCCAAAGATTGAAACACTTCCTAGCCTAGGTTCCCCCAAAGGAGAGTGTCACCCTCATTGAGGGATGACACGAAGCACCGCCCAGCTGGAGGCGTTAAACTCAACGCTTCCTGAGAGGCAACCCAGAGGATTCAGACTGATCCGGTATTCTACGTCACTCAGGTAATATCTTTTTGAACCCCTGTTGCATCCATGTATTTGCCAATGAGGACATTGTCCAACTTAAGCATGGGGGAGGGTGGTAAATTGCATGATCCTGAGCTTATTTAATCAGTCTGAATAGAATAAAATTAAAATTAAAAAAAATTAAATTTAGGAAGAAACTTAGGCATTAGAAATTTGTCAATAGTAGGAAATAATACAACAAGAACTTAAATACTTAGACTTTTCAGGCCTTCGGGCCTAATCAGCCCTTGTGTCCGTTAAAATATGGATTTAGCTTCAAATCCTTGCAACCTTAAGCTACTCTAATCCACCAACTAAAAAAGGTGATAAGTATACGACTTATCAACACACCCTCTAACTCAGAAAGACTTTGAGTCTAAGCATCTACACACATTTTTGTATAGACTCACTCCTCGGAGATTTTGACAGAAATTGGATAGCTAATGAACTCTCTAGGGTGGTATGGCTGGAAAGTTGTTGTGGGTAACAGCCTATTGGCAGGTTGTCCAGAGCCCAACCACGGGACCACTTCTTCTTCATTACCTCTAGGTAAATTTGAGATTAGGGAAGCCACCTACCAAAAAAAAAAAAGAAAAAAAAGGAGAAAAAAAAGAAAACAAATAAACCACACTTCACCGCACGAGTATGGCTGGCAAATGATCGTGGGTAACAGCCCATTGGTCGGTTGTCCAGAGCCTAGCTCAGTAATTGCACAAAAAGAACCAAAACACTTAAGAAAGAAGCAGGGAAGTAGTACAAGCCGAGGAGATATACACTGGATAAATCCTTGTGTTGACCCCAATTAAAACAAACGTAGGGAGAAAGCTACAGATAGAACAAATACACCTTCAGGCAAAACACTTCATCTTCCGGTCACTTAGGGGTGTAGAAACCCGGAGTCTATCTAAATTACCATTGAGTGAGTCTATCATGATCTTCACATTAAGATGCTTAGCACTTAGAGTTTTGTCCGAGTTTTGGGTGGGTTGGGTAGCTGTAAAAAGTTACCAACCCACTCTTAATTCCAAAAAAATCTAAAATATATATA
The DNA here is from genome assembly GCA_037157565.1 of Thalassia testudinum. Taxonomy (NCBI): domain Eukaryota; kingdom Viridiplantae; phylum Streptophyta; class Magnoliopsida; order Alismatales; family Hydrocharitaceae; genus Thalassia; species Thalassia testudinum. The sequence continues at coordinate 2,408,574 of JAZHRO010000056.1, forward strand.
TATATTTACATACATTAAAGCAAGGATTCAGGCGATTCGTATTTTGGCAGACACTCGGGTGCTGCTTAGTCTTTGTAGATTAAGATCTTAGTATATTTCCTCCTATTGACAAGTGACGAAATGTCTAAGTAGATTACTTCTTAAATTCTAACTGGAAATAAAGGCTAGAATAAACCTGCTAGGGACTAGCAAGGAGTAAGCATGGGGGTATGATAATACTGCATCTCGGGGTGATAACTCTGTCAAATGAGGTTTATCTTAAGAACAAAATGCATAGATAACACATCATAAATAGGAATGGGAGCATTGCATGCATCACACATTAAGATTGCTTATAGAATAGTATTAATAGCCATTTGTATGAGAACATGTCAAAACAGGCCTCAGATGAGCAATCGGACTGCACGGATGGATTCAGAGCGACAAATGGAGTCCAATGAACTCAAAATCGACCAAATCCGACATCCGGAGCTCCCGCAATAGGCCCAAGAAGTTCTGACCGTTGATCTGATGATCAACGGCTCACAAGGCACCACGTGGCACCCAATTAGCGCTCGTATGCCTCACCCAGCCCCCTCCATTAAACGCAGAATGATCTGAGCAGTTCGATCTTCGATCGGACGGCTGAGATCATCGCACCATCGCCTGCGCCATCACTACAATCCTCGACCGAGCAGATCACGACCATCGGATCTCCTTCCAACGGTCGGTAGCAGCCGAGCACCGATACGCAACCACGACCATCCACGTAGGGTAGCACAGCAGTTGAAGCACTCACCCGTGCTCACGCGACGCGGGTTCGAATCATGCTGCGCTGAAATGCGGAGGCGAAGGCACGCACGGGCGAAATTGGACCGCCCGATCAGTAGTGAACGGGCGCGATTGCGAGACGTGGCCCCCGCAAATGTGCCCTGACCATACGCGCATGATGACGCGGGGGCGAGGGTGCGATCCAGGCACACGCCCCGTGCAGAATCCCAGCTGTCCTATCTTCGATCAGATGGCTTATGACGCGTGCACTCGGATCAGGCGCAAGGAAGCACAGCTGCGGGTGAGTGACCAGCGGGCAAGGGCCTTCACCGACATTTTGGGAAGGGTTTTAGCAACGTCCCGGACGTCACTAAAACCCCTTCTTCATTTGGAAAGCCCTTCTTCCTATTTAAACCCCTTCCAACCATTCATGAGGGGCATTCACTCCACTTGCAAGTGTTCTATCTCCCTCCTAAATACCTTTAAGCCCTTTTGTAATCGTCGAAGACGACGAGCCATCGATGGAGCCTTCTCCACCACCGTGGCTGCCTTGCCGTCCCCTCCCTCTCTCTCTCTTTCCTTCTTTTAAGCTTTTCCTTATGTTCAAGCATTCATCTAGTGTTGTAATTATGAACTAAAGTTGCATGTTAAATGAAGTTGTTTTCTATTCAATTGCCTGCTCTCTTTTATGTTTGAATTGCATGTTGTGAATGAAGACATTCTAACCCTATTCTCTCTCTCTCTCCCTCTCCCTCTCTCTCTCGCTTTTCACCTGCACCTTTTCGCAAGCAAAACCCTACGATTTTCATGACAATAAGTGACAAGAGGAATTCGATTTTCACGCCTCCTTGAGACCAACACTCGGACTCACATCCGTTTCTTTATTTTAAAATCGACGTCGCAAGCACAAGCTATAACGACTCTTCAAAATACACACGTCACGCACATGTCACCCGTCATTCTTTTGAAAACCCAAAACCTTTGCTGACATTTCTTTGCACTTTAGGTTCATCCTTTAGGATAGCCAACTCCACCTCAGGTACTTGTACCTGAGATTAGAAATCGTCTGCAACAGTCACCTCGACCCATGCACTCACCCAATACTTGTCCTAATGCAGGAACCAAGCGGAATAAAAACCCACCTAATGTACAATGAGGGCATTGCAAATCTTAGGCATGGGGGGGTATGAAAGTACAATAAAAATTCATAACAAGAAAAGGTTTCAACAAAAATTCACATATGTCAAAAACACCAAAAAAATTAAAAATTTTTTTGAAAAAAAAAAGAAATGGGAGGAGGGAAGAAATTTTTTGCTTTACAAAAGGAGGAAAAGAGCAAAACACTAAAAAGGAGCACAAAATGAAAAACAAAGAGATAGTCATTAGTAAGAAATTAAGGAATTAACCAAAGTTCTAAACAACATTAATGAAAAGTAAAGTGAAAGTGCACAAAAAGATTAGTAAGAACGCTAACTTTAGGCATTCTTGGCTAGACTCTTAGTACCCGTTAAAATCTGGATATTCCTCAAGAGGTTGAGGAAAATGAAAAGCTTAAGTATTAGGTCTAAGGCTTAGGGAGTATTCAGCCTCTTTAACTGACCTTTGATTTACGGGACTCGGTAACCTAAGACCCCAATTCACACATAGTCTGGTTCAGCGAGCATAATTATCAAAATCACGTAGAAGCATTTCTAATGTTCTGAAAATGTCACCTAGATTAGGAGCGGCCGATCAACAAAAGTTGATTTGGATGAGTTCCCGACGCGGAGAGGTGGGAAATTCCCCTCGAAGATGCGTAACATATTGTCTCCTTGGTGCTTGTCGCTTAGGATATTTACATATCCTACTGGGGGCATGTAAGCACTCTACTGGTTCAGATATCATGGATGGTATTATCACGAAATGTCAATTGCCAGGGTCTGAATTCGGCCATGGAACGTCATGGGTGGGATTATCTTGAAATCTCGAAAACCAAGGTTCTGGGGGTTACCATGGGCGGTGCTATCTCGAAGCATCGATTGCTAGGAACCTTTGAGGATTGATGATGGGAATGAGGAATCCGATATAGATCGAGTTGAGAAGCCAATTCTAAGCTAGAATTAAAAAGAAAAGAGAGAGAAAACTCTCCAAACAAATAAACCCTCTATCTCTCTCTTACAAAATGCATTGCAAACTGAACCAAGGATAAAAATATCTCAAGCACGGGTGCTTTAACCACAGAGTCCATTAAACCTTAGGGTAGTTCTTGCAGACCTTAAAAACCTTTGCTAAGGACTGAAGCTAAAGCTAGATCTGGATCGTGGTTGGTATTAGGCCCATAGTTAGCATTCTAACCTAATCAAAGAGACAAGAAAAAGCACTTATCAAAATCAATGAATGGAATTCATGGTCTAGAACAGAGGTTAAAACCTTAATATTTTACTAAGGGACTAGCAAAAGCTAGGCATGGGGGTATGATGAGAACCTCATCATGTACCATAACTAGCACATTTTGACCTAATAAATTGAACAAAAGCTCCTACATAACCTAAGGGAAGGCCTAAATCAAGGAATTGTTAATTGGAGAATAAAACATTATGCATGGGGTAAAACTACAACTTTACCATTGCAGTGTATGAACGGGATTTTTAAGGGTCTAGACATAGGTCCAGTGGACTTAATAAGAGAAAAAGTGGGATGGTTTGGTCAGAAAAGGGTTATGACAAAACCTGGGAATTAAATGACATTCTGTAACCTTAAAACAAACCCACTTTAATTCACAAAGTTCCAGGCAAGATAAAAATCAACTAAACCCTCTAAAATTCATGAAAAAATATCCCCTTTGATTTATAACCTTCAATTTGGCCTTTGGAACCTACTTTGACCTAATTTGGGTTTTTACACAAAATATCCAGTCAAACGTGATCAAACCTAAAATCCAACTTCACCATTGGATTCCTTAGGTCCAAATTAGATTTATACCAAAATTTGGACCTAAGGGAAGGTTGTCTTGACCCACTTTGCAATTTGGTCCTCAAAATTACTTTCTGACCCTTAACTTTTTGAATCACTTACATTTACCCCCTCATCTTTCTCATCTCTTTCTTCAATCTGATCCTTCTGCCACCTGCAGTGCAGGCCATACCTCCGGCGACTTTGCACGGAGGATGGCGCCGTGCATGCATGGGGAGTCGGCCCCAGATTTGAAAGGGGAGCTCCCTGCGGAGCCCCCTACTACATGGGCCCGCTCCCATGCCCTGTCGACCGCCATACCTCTCGTGTAAACGTGCGAGAGGTAGGGATCTCTGTCTACCACAACTCTGGTGAGGTTTTTCCCACCGTTTTCGCTCACCTCCCGACCAGCCCTTACCTATTTAAGGAGCGGCACACCTTGTCGCATCCTTCAAGCTTCGTTTGGCCTGAGATCCCTCCTCCTATTCATCTCCCACCAACTTTGGCCAACTGCCAGAGCTTCCGGCGACTCTCCCTCTCCACTCTCGTCACTCTGCCACAGTACCAGTGGCAGAGCTACCTCCGCTGTCTTTCGTCGTGCTGCGTCGTACCAGCGGGCGCCCTCCAGCCCCTCTTCCTCATCGCCATTCTCTCCCCCTAGCACCTTCATGTCCGACGATGGCAACACTGGCCACTCGCCACCTCCGCACCCCCTTTCACTCTGGACTCGTAGTTAAGTTCCTCTTACCCTTCTCTTTATTTCCCCTCTGTCAATTTGATCTTTCGACTCCTCGAATCCACTGTCCACCATCACCATATCCACCTCCGACCACCAACTCCAGTGAGGCCATTTCACCACCACAGACAATTCCACCCCTTGCCAACCGGTCCTTGAGTTTCACCAACTCCCACTGATCACCTCTCACCCTTTCACTCATCGCGCCACCCACTGAAACTTTCCCCCGAACACACCCACCTACACGCACAGTTTAACCTAGCCACGCACTCACGGCCACTGTCACGACAAGCCACCACTTCCAACACGTTCGTCGTGCTCTAGCGATACTCCCTGAATGTCCTGATGTGGCCGAGAGGCCGTTTTACTGATTTCAGGTGTACGCCACTTCTGCCATTAACGAACAAGCTTCAAGCTTGCTCGCAGGCTCACTCTAGGTACCCTTGTCCCAGGTTGAAGTCCCAGGCTACGCGGAAGAGCCTTGCTCACGGTCCTAGGTCCTCAATTGAAGCCGCGAGCCACGCATCTTATTGTAATTAGAAGGGCACTCCCTGCTACGGGCACGCGAGAAAGGAGGGGCACGGATAGTCCCACATCAGAAGTTGTTGGAGCCACGCACCCGCAAAAATTGAAAAAGTGACTGAGGCTTATCGCCTCAGTCACACGGAGTGAGTCCCTCTCGCCCGCTCACCCAACCTCATTTGCAACCACCCCCCGCGGACCTGGCCTGACCCGTTTACCTAACCCTAGCACACCTCACCCACCACCGCACGCCGGTGGGCCTGGTCCTGGGCACATATACCCGACCTGTATACCCAAGCAGGCTCTGGGAGAGTGAACCAAAGAGAGAAATGGAGAGAGAGGGAAATGCGGAAGGGTAGGGGTAGGTTTTGCTTAATTGGGTACCTGTGTAGGGAAGAGGAAGGAGAAGAAAGAAGAGGACGCGAAAGAAAAGAAGAGTAGCAAAAGAAGAGAAGAGGAAGAAGTGGTCGACGACTTAGCCGCACCAAGGAGTTGAAGCAGATGAAGAGGAAGAGGAGAAGCAAACTGAATAAGAAGGTGACGCAGCTCAACAGAGAAGAAGAAGAAGCACAGTGCAGAAGTAGGAGCTTAAGAAGGAGACAGAGCTAGAGAAGAAAAGAAGATGGGAGCTGCAGCCGAAGAGAAGAGAAGAAGAAAAAGCCAAGGAGAAGAGGGAAGAGCAGCAGTAGACAAAGGAAGGAAGAAGGCGTGCACTGTAGCAACACCATTTAAGGCATTTGATCCATGGAATCAGACATCTGAAGACAGAAAGAAGAAGAGAAAGAACAAAGAAGAAAGAGAGAAGAAAAGAAAAGAGAAGACAAATTTTATTTCCTCTCTCTAGTGTTTTTTGTAAAATAGTACATTATTGTAAATTGTGATTTTCTATGCTTCTAAAATCAAGCTTGCTCCCTGAGTCGACCTTGGAGAATTTTTGAAATATTCGAGTAATAAAATTCTAATCAAACTCGGTGACGACCCTAGAAAGACTTCCACCAAGAGGTGCCATGGGTTGGCGCCAACTTCTAAGCTTTTAGAAGGGGGTTGAGGTGGATGGTGGATGTGGCTTGGAGGGGTTATGTGTATCCGTATCTGAGGATGATTTGATTTGGAACTTGCCCACCCCTGGTTAGTTTCACATCTACTGATATGGATCTCCCATCTCCCTCTTGCAGTCCCACGCTTGCTCCTTCAACTATGGCTGCAAAGCTAGAAATTGCGTTAGACACCACGCTATTGACCCTCAGATGCAAGGGGAGTCCTTTCATTTCCAAGGTTCCCTTTCGTTCCAGTGCTTTTTGGGGGGGTCGCTCCTGTATCGCCCCATCAAACGGAGATACTTGTCTCCAGAGTACATTCAGCCCTTCAGAGACACTCGCGCGGAAACGAAGGGTTTCTACATCCATCATGCCCAATCCAAACAGCAGAAAACGCGAACCACCTAACATCGCTATCTTCCAACCCTACCGAGGATAGGGACAAGGAACTCACCAGTTTCTGGGCTTGTGCGAACGTTATCGTCCCTGTCATGGGGGTGGATACGGGGGTTGAAGCTGGCGCCAAAAAAGGGGGTGGTTAGGGTGGTTTTGGTACCAACATCTTGGTGTCTTTTGGTGGTGATTGAGGGGTGAAGGGTGGTGAGGAAGGTGGCACCAACTCGAGTAGAGATGGAGCTAGCTAGGTGGACTTGACTTTATTTAGTAAATGAAGCTAGCTAGGGTTAAGTTATGGCTGATGGATGGCCAAGGAGTTGGATGCTAGCTAAGCTAAGCTAATCTAAGCTGGCTATTGCAGGTGGGTATTGCTTCTATCCACTTTGAAACATAGTCGACTGTGACTAGTATATATAAATACCCACCAGAGTTGATGAATGGTCCCGTGAAGTTGATGCCCCATACATCAAATTTCAACCTATAAACTAGGATTAAGGGGCATCATATCCTTTCGAGTCATGTTGCCGATGCTCTGGCAACGCACACAGGACCGAACAAAATTATGAGCATCTTTGTGCAAGCTGGGCCAAAAGAATCCCGTATTAAGGATTTTAGCTGCAGTTTTCTTGCTTGAAAAATGTCCGCCACAGACCATTGAGTGACAATGTGTCAAAATATCATGGATTTTAGAATCAGATACACATCGTCGAATGACCTGATCGACACAAATGCAGAAAAGGTTGGGCTCCTCCCAAAAATACTATTTAATATCAGCAAAGAACTTATCCCATTTTGTTTTTGGCCAATCAGCGGGGATTCATTCTGTTGCTAAGTAGTTTACGATGGGTGCAAACCAAGGGAGGGTAGTAGTAGCTAAAACGCTTTCATCAGGGAATTGATCAGGTGGGGTCATTATGTCATTTGTCATAAGACGAGATAGATGGTCGGCCACTACATTATGCGATCCCGCCTTATCCTTGATTTCCAGGTCAAATTCCTGGAACAGCAGGATCCAACGGATAAGGTGGGGTTTCCCATCTTTTTCTGTCAGCAAATATTTAAGTGTTGAGTGGTCGGTATATACAGTGACATGTGACCCCAAAAGATAAGATCTAAATTTTTCTAAGGCAAATACAATGGCAAGAAGTTCCTTTTCAGTAACCGTGTAATTTTGTTGTGCATCATCAAGAGTTTTGCTAGCATAATAGATCACAACAGGCTTCTTGCCAATTCTTTGCCCTAGAATGGCCCCCACAGCAAAATTTAAGGCATCTATTATTAATTCAAAGGGACTATTCCAATTAGGTCCCTGCAAAATTGGTGCCTCAGTAACCTCCTTCTTCAACCTCAAAAAACTCTCTAGGCATTTATCATTAATCGAATGGCTGGTCTTTAGTAAGCAACTGACTTAAGGGCTTGGAGATTTGGGAAAAATTTTGTATGAATCTATGGTAGAAACCCACATGACCGAAAAAGGATCTGATCTGTTTGACAGTAGTGGGAGGTGGGAGCATAGATATAGCATCTATTTTTGTTTTATCTACCATGATTCCTTGTTTTGAAATAACATGGCCCAAGACAATACCTTCTTGGACCATGAAATGACTTTTTTCCCAACTGAGGACCAGATTGACTTCTATGAATTTTAGGAGAGTTCTTTCAAGGTTCTTGAGACAATGGTCAAAAGAATCTCCAAAAATAGAGAAGTCATCCATAAAGACTTCTAAGCATTCACCTAGCAGGTCCAAAAATATTGCAAGCATACACCTTTGAAAAGTTGCAGGTGCATTGCAAAGATCGAAGGGCATTCTTCGGAAAGCAAAGGTTCCGAAGGGGTAGGTGAAAGTTGTTTTGTCCTGGTCCTCAGGATGAACCGCTGCCTGATTATAGCAGGAATAATCGTCCAGAAAACAGTAAAAATCCCGTCCGGCTAATCTCTCCAAGAGTTGATCAATAAAGGAGAGCAGAAAATGGTCCTTCTTGGTGGTAGTGTTTAATTTTCTGTAATCAATACACACGTGCCAAGAAGAGGCGGTTCGAGTGGCTATATTCTCCCTATTGTCATTGGTGACAACTGTTAGTCCAGCCTTTTTGGGCACAACTTGTGTTGGACTAACCCAAGAGCTGTCAGAAATGGGGTAATGATATTAGCATTAAGCCACTTAATAATCTCCTTTTTTACCACCTCCTGCATATTAGGGCTCAAGCACCTTTCTGGTTGGTGGGAGGGGCGAGAATCATCCTCTAAATATATACGATGTGTACAATGGGACGGATGAATACCTTTAAGATCAGAAAGGGTCCAGCCAATAGCTTTTCTGTATTTACTCAAAACCTGGAGAAGTTTGCGTTCTTATGCCCCAGTAAGTCTAGAATTTATAATCAGGGGCAGGGTCTGATTTGGACCCAGGAAAACATATTTAAGGGAGTCGGGCAAAGGTTTTAATTCCAATTGTGGGCCTAGCTCTGAAAGAATTTCTGCTTTTTGTGTTAGTGGTGAGGTGAGAGTGAAAGGGTCAGCTGGAGGGTTAGCTGAATGTGTGGTTAGGGTGGAAGGGTGAGAAGAAGTGGATTGTTCAGGAACTGTGTTAATGGTAAAACAAGAACCTAAATGTGAAATCTGCAAAGTTTCCTCCATGAAATTTTCTATTTCTGAATCCGAATCATCAAAGAAATCAGGTTCTTGGAACCTCCTAGAAGCTTGGAAAATATCTAGGGTTACAGATTCACCGCCACACATAATCTTCATTTTTCTAGAATCACAATTAATATTTAAGCGGGTGGTAGCTAAGAATGGTCTTCCAAGAATTATAGAGGAAAACTTTAATGCATCTGGTACCTCTATGTCCAGGACTAAAAAGTCTCCTGCAAATAAACAATTTTTGACCCGAACAAGGACATCCTCAACAATTCCCCTTGGTTTAATTGTAGATCAGTCGGCTAATTGAAGAGTAACCTCAACAGGCTTTAATTCACTGATCTTAAATTCCTTAAAAATAATTGTGGGAATAAGATTAATTGAGAGGCACTGAGATTCAACAAGGCGCGATCAAAAGAAGTATCATTAATGATAACTTGAATCAAGGGGGGCCTAGATCTTTTCTCTTAAGAGGCAGTCGACTCTGCACAACTGAGCTGACTGTCTCAGGAAGGATCACCTTTCCTAAATTTCTGGGCTACCTTTTTGGGGTACACAAATCCTTTAGAAATTTTGCATAGGTAGGGATATATTTTTATGGCATCTAGGAGAGGGATGTTAATTTCAACTTGCCCAAATAAATTTGTTAATTCCTTATCAGTGGGCTCGGATTTCTTCTTTTTCTTATTTTGTGAAGATTGGAGGGCTTATGGAAATGGTGCAGGGTTTCCTTGTTTTGCATTAATAGGTTCCTGAACAATGTTAAAAGAAGATGGGGAAGAGTTAATATGTTTTTCATTGAAATGCGTTTCTTTAACAGGCAGGGGGTCTTGAGTGGTTTTCCCATTCCTCAAAGTAACTGCATTGGCAGTCTGATTATTTCTAGGATGAGGACGGGAAGCCTGACTGTTATTGAAACCTAGGGGATGTTGAGGTAATGGTTGAACGGGTTGACTAGGATATTCACCTTGGAATTGATTCCTTTGATTATTCGGTTTGGGCATGGGTTGGGAAGGTAAATTCCCAACAGGTCAATGATCAGGAGTAACCTTAACTTGGTGTTGCAAGTTGGTAATCATGCGGGTTACTTCTATCATTTGGTTCTGCATACCTTCCAGAGTTTTCATGACCTGAGTGTTAATATCTTCCTGGGATGGTCCAGGTTGATACACAGATTGCCCATAATTCCCAAAATGATTTTGTTTGGGAATAGGAATCGGGTTCGAGTTTTTCCAGGAGTGATTCAGGTTAGTCCTCCAGTTTTGATTGAAAGTGTTGGAGGGGTTTCGAAATTGCTCCTGGAGAGCATAAATATTTTCCATGGTGCTATCAAAAATATCGTGATCAAAATTCCTAGTCAATTCCTATGGGAAATCAGTTAGAAACTATTGACCAGCAGGTGTGGCATCAATATTGTGCAGATTTTCTCTTCGGAGAAGTTGTGGAGTGTTAGTGTGTGGAGAGTTAAAGTGTGGAGCTTATTTGTTTGTGAGCTTTTCTTCCATTTTTTTTCGATGAATTTGCATCTGGTCCAGTCGTTGAGCTAACATATATAGATCATCTTGAGTAACTAGAACAGAGGTGGATTTGGAGTCAATTTCATGGACTCCATGTCTGGGGTTTTGTGTTCTACCAAAAGTGTCCATTGAAGTCGTATTAAATGAGTTTTCACTCATTTCTTCAAAGAGGAGATAGGCACTTTCGGCATCCTTATTAAGGAAATTGCCCCCACATGAGGCATCCACAAATCACTTCAATTGATCTTCTAATCCATGATAGAAAATCTGCACTAACTGCCATTGCGGAATTTCATGGTGGCGAAAACTTCTTAAAAGTTCTTGAAATCTTTCCCAGGCTTCATGGAGGGGTTCACCAACTTTTTGTTGAAAGGTCATTATAGATCTTCTTAAAGTATTAGTTCGACCGATCGGAAAAAAATTTTTTAGAGAAGCACTCTTTAATTGGGGCCAGGTGGTAATTGAGCGTCCAACCGTTCTAAACCAATGTGAAGCTTTATCTTTAAGGGAGAGAGGAAAAAGTCTCATTAACCACATGTCTTCCTGCACATTGCGGGAACGAGTGGTTTGAGCGAGGACAGTTAATTCCTCGAGATGACAAAAAGGGTCCTCTCTTGGAAGACCATGAAAATGCTTGATAAGATTTAGAATGGCTGGTTTGATCTCAAAATCCCATTGTTGTATGACCACCCCAGGTCATTCCTTGTAATTGGAAGGATTATAGAAATCCTTAAGAGGAACAACAAGCTATTGGCGGGGTGGTGGGTTTTTCCCTTTGTTAGCTAGGTTCGTTACAGTCTTAGCCAAATCTTCTTGATTTTGTTGCAGCTAAACCAAATGGTCGACCATCAAGGCAAAGGGGTTTGTATTTTGAGTTAGAATTGGAGGGCCACCTGGCCCTGCAGGAATTTTTGGTTGCTCTAGATGAGGGAGGTGAGGGAGGGGGAAGTCAGCCTGTGGGTCGGCTGATGGGTTAGAAGTGGAAGCAGAATTTTTTTGTTGGCTTCCTGGGTTTTCCATTTTTTTAGAAGATGAGGGAGAAGAAAATAAAGATTTTCTGGTGCGGGGGGAAAAATCAAATGGTCCCTTAAGATGTGGTTTTTGGGACTTTCGCCCGTGCATGCACTGTTTTGGAAGAATTGGAGGGGAGGAGAAGAGAAAGAGATGAGAGAAAGTGTGCAATTCAAATAACAAATTCTAGACCTAACTTAAGTGTGACTCCCTAAAAGTAAACGTAAGACTTGGTCTACTTAGGAAATAAGTAATCAACAATGAATACCTGTTCTGTCAACAAATCTAGCCAAGTTGCTTAAGAGGAGGTTTGGGCCCAAACATTTCCCAGGAAAATCCCCAGGTGCTTGTACAAACCCGAGCCTGGTTGTTTGACACGGCCCCTCAGCCTAACACCAGATATAGATGACAGAATTGGTATTAACTATATAAAACTTAAGCCCTATATAGCAAGCCTAAGTTGATGAAAACCTTAGGGGTCAAATTGCTACCAATTTTAGTTAGGTCTAGGATACTAGTGTGCACACAGAATGTGGAGGGCGTTGATTGGTTTGTTGCCCTGTTATTTCAATTTTTAGTGTGTGCGCAGGAATTGGAAAGTGATTCCTGATTGCACAGCAATCATAGGTCTTAATTGACCTAAATTAGGCTAGGACTTAGCATAAGTTAGGGTAATTCATGCATGCATAAGGATTACTAGTACCTTTACTGCTTTCTTTTAGCTATGCATAAAATAATGCTATAATGTACTGATTAGGTGCATTATGTCAATTGCAGGTAATAAGCTGATCATAGGCTAGATCTGAAGTTGGATCTAAAGCTGGATCTGAAGAATAAAGAATAACTAGTGGTGCAGCAGAGCTGGAGCAGAAGACCTAGATTAGATGTAGTAGATAATAATGTAAGGGAGTTAAGGTATGCTATTATATTAAGTAGGAATAAAGTAATAAATTGTGAAGAACTTAGGTCCATCCTAGCCCTAGGACAGCCTAGAAGCCTCCCCAAGCCTTAGTCACCCTTAGATTAGGTCACCGTACCCTAGGAAACCTTAAAACCCTAATTCTAGCCTCTATCTGGACGTCCAGATGAGTTATAGGACGTCCATAACCTTTAGCCAACTCCTGCATACATTAAATCCACTTCTGCAATGTTATTGGACATCCAGACACTTGGTCCAACGTCCAATTTCTGCAGAATACCCAAGATAGAACCTAGAATCCCTCCCGACTTTGATTGGACGTCCAGACAATAAGTCTAAACTTGTGATTTTTCATTATAAGACATCTGACAACTTTATTAGACATCTGATGCTGTCCTCCAGTTCCTATTTTGGAATTCAAGTCTTGATCTTGGATCTCTAGCTCCCTAAACCCAATTCCAACCCCATAGGAACCTAAATTAAGGTACCATAACCCTAGTACATCACCTCTAGACCTCCCTATGGACCTAATTAGGTCCTCACTAAATCTAATTAACTTGGATATTAGTCAATTCCATCAGCCTATTCAATTGGACTCATTGAGTCCAATTGAGCCCTGATCTCAGCACACATTATCCAATTGGACTCAGTGAGAGTCCAATTGACCTAGACTTGACTTAATTGAGTTATTTTACTCTCAATTAGGTTTCCACACACCCAATTAAACTTGTATTAAGTTTAATTGCACTTTACCTTAGTGAATTAGGTTTACAAGCCTAATTTGAGACCTACCTTGACTTAAACCCACTAGAACCTAACCTAATCAACCTAGCCACCTAAGTTTCGACCCACACACACCCACACACACCATCCACATGGAAATACCTAGCCTAGAGTTCTCTAGAACTCTCCACCATGTGTGGTTGCCTTGGTTGCTAAAATTAGTAACCAAGACCCATTCAATTTTTAGATCCACATTTGGTGGATCTAAAAGCCACCATCCATCCTCTCTCTCACTCTCCCACGAGCTCCCACCATAGGCCTCTCTAGAGAATTCCATAATTCTCTAGAGAGCTTCCCTTAGGTCTATAAAAAGACCTAAGGGGTGGCCATTTGCACCCATCCACTCTTGCCTTCCATTTAGCTTAGTTTCATTCCACATCCACTCCACCTCCATGTCCACGAGTAGCTTCACCATGGCCACCACCACCTCCACACCAAGATGCTGGATCACCTCTCCAACCTCTCTCCAAGGGCTGACCTGAGCACCATTGGCCGCCCCTCCTCCTCTCAACCATTCAAAGGAAATCGGAGCCACCTCCGAATGCCCTTATTTCTGCTGGACTAGATTATAGTTCTTCTTAGATTTACATGCTTTATTTACTGCTTAGTAGTGTAGCTCTATATTCTCTCCTAATGATGCATGCAAAATCCCTCCATAGATTCATGTATGTAATCGTTTTCTTATAGCGAGTAGTTTTATTTCCCTGTACAAGCATTCCTCTACCTGTGCTCTACAACTCTGATATCATCATCATCTTTTATATATATAAATATATATGTTGAAAATCACCATGTGCCTAGTTAACAACTTTTGGTGTGATTGAAGTTGCATGTTTTAATTACTATCTTTTGGCAACTAGCATGTCCTACATCAATACGTAAATCACCATAAACTGGCATGAGATTTTAAGCAAGTAGAGTGAAAGAGATCGATTTCAATTCTGCATTTCCATAAATGCCCCCCAGAGACGAACGACCGGGACTTAAGTCTCGTTATCCTTATAAATATTTTTGTTAATTGTATTGCGCACTATACTACGACGCTTTTTCTAATCAAATACGTGCTCTACGATTCCCAACAGTTCCAATTAAAAATAAGTTGTTACACAATTTTTTATATTTTTGTCTTTTATGATTCAATTTAATTGAATGTGTTTTAGGGTTTCACTTTTTAAATGATCAAACAAGTTTGAAACTTCCACAATTAAAGGAAAACAAGTTGTATTGGTGATGATGTGTTTCCTTTTTGTTGTGGGACTAAAAAGCAAGAAAGAAACCCTAATTGGATTTGAACCCTAATACAGAAAATTACTACCAATGAAGTACTTTTAGGTTTTCTGAATAAGTAGTGGTCCAAACAATGCAATCAATACCACTACCTTACGTAAAATCAAACAAGGATTCCAGAAAAGAGTTTTTTAAGATTTTAGGAATTTGTTTGATATTTGTTTTGAATTTTTATTCGTGTTGGTGTCAAAGTCCAGAAATGGTACCCATGGGTTTTCTAAACTTTCTGTACGACCATTGGCCTCAGAAAATTTTTGTGCTTTTATGTGAGATGTAGAATTTCACAAGGATTCCAAAAAGTTAAATTTCACAAAAATTAGATGAGTATAAAAATTCTAAAAATTCACGGATAGTAGCAAAATAAGAAGCTTAGAGGGTGTGACCCCTTGGCAGTCCATGAATTTTTAAAAATTAAATGCAAAGTCAACTGATCTGAAATTTGGAACAGACATTTCTAACTTGATTTGGAATCACTATGTGAAATTTCAAGATTTTAGGAGACTTGTGGTGCTGGGAATTGATTTTTGAAGTCTGAACAGAAATCTGGACCCGAAAAATAACACACCAACACTAGGATTGGAGTGGTGTTTAATGAAGCATACAAGCAAACAATGGATTTTTATGGGCACCACTCCACTTAATTAAAGTGTTTAGGATCCTGAAGGCCAAGTTTAATATTTTTTTGGTAGTCTTTTAGCTTGAATGTGACAAGAAATGGGGAACCAACCTGAAATCGTGGGAAGAAAAGGAACTTTGAGCTCTTACTTCCAAATTCCCGCTTTCTTCCTGTAGTTCCTGCACCCACGAGAGAAAAGAGAGATAAGGGGATGAGATCCACTTCAAGCAAGAGAATTAATTAAAATGCAAAGCCATGCCTCCCCAACAATGGCGCCAAAAAGTGATGCGAAATTTGGCGTGATTTGTAAAAGTGGGTTTTTAAGTCGTTGTAACACGCGAAATCGCATACGCTTTTAAATTTATAACCTAGATAGTGGGGTATCTAGGGTCATCCAAGGAGGCAATTTGATTGCAAAAATCGATCTCTTGCTCGGAAATGGAAATCAACTTTATTTTTGGTCTTTTTAAATATGTAGTTTTTTTACGATTTTGAAATAACGGCAACACTAATTTTGTTGGGAATGGAAAATGGCTAAAACCTAGCTCACTATACTACTACTAAAGTGACAAGTAGAGATTCTCCCTGAGCTCAATCTAGACACATGGAGGTCTATAGTAATTAGGGAGAAGGAGTGAAAAGTGCTAGAAACTATATTATATAAAAAAATTGCAACAAAATGAAATAGAATTGAAGGCAACTTGATTGATGCAAAAGTGTTTTACATAAAAACCTAGTAGAGGAATGCTTCTACTATTAGAATAAATGCACTAAATAAAGTAAAACACAAATCCTCCTGAAGTGATGGCGAAGAGGGGAAGCTCCTTGCTCCAAGCTTAGTGGCTCCTAGGCTTGAAAAGGACTCCTCCTTCTCCTTCCTTGAAAGGCTCCTCCAAGGTGGAAGCTTCCACCTTAACTGTCCTTCTCTAAGGGTGGGCGTGTACCACCCTTAAGCTTCTCCTCCAAGGTGGCGTGGACCACCTTCAATACCTCCTCCAAAGGTCTTCCTTGCTTGGCTTCTCCTTTGGCTGGCGTGGGCACAAGAGAGAAGGGAAGAGGGGAAGGCACCAAGGGGACAGAGTATCCCCTTAATCTTCTTCTTCTTCTCTCTTGGGCGTGAGCTTAGGTAGAATATGAGAGGTATTTTGCTAGCCAAGGATGGGTTGTAAGGTTGTGGGTGTTGATCTTTTTATAGGGTAGGATGAGAGGGTTAAGGTGACTCTTGAGATGGATGGCTAAGATGGGAAGATGGGGGTGGTTAGGTGATCCCAGGGCTAAGGAGAGTTGGCGCCACCTAAGGGATGTAAGGGGGGTAGTTATGGGTGGCCAAGGGACACCTAAAAGTGGCGCCAACCATGGAGAGGTGCCATGGGTTGGCGCCAACTTTTATGCTTCTAGAAGGGGGTTGAGGTGGATGGTGGATGTGGCTTGGAGGGGTTATGTGTAGGGTGGATATGGGGGTTGAAGTTGGCACCAAAAATGGGGGTGGTTAGGGTGGTTTTGGCGCCAATATCTAGGTGTCTTTTGGTGGTGATTGAAGGGTGAAGGGTGGTGAAGAAGGTGGCGCCAACTTGAGTAGAGGTGGAGCTAGCTAGGTGGACTTGAGTTTATTTAGTAAATGGAGCTAGCTAGGGTTAAGTTATGGCTGATGGATGGCCAAGGAGCTGGATGCTAGCTAAGCTAAGCTAATCTAAGCTAGCTTAGCTAGTAGTGGAGTGGAGGAGTAGGCATGTGGAGCTTAGGGCTTGTGGAGAGGAGCTGGATTTGAAGAGTCTGGAGATGAATTGGAGCTGGCAGCTATTGAAGAGGTCAACATAGGGCTACTCTAGCTGGCTTAGCTTGTTAGTTCTTTGCTAGCTACTAAGCCAAGCTAAACTAAGCTGGCTTCTGTTGAATGGAGCTAAGGTGAGCTGGGTCTGGTGCTCCCGGGGAGGATAGAGCTGGTTGAGATAGCTAAGGTAGCTTAGCTCAACTAAGTTGAGCTAAGATAAGTCCCCGGGAGCTCGACTTGAGCTTCCTGAGCTGGAATGAATTCATCTTCAGCTGGCTGGAGTTGAGTGGAGCTGGATGTAGCTGGACCTGAGCTGGGGTGAACTCTAGTCAACTCAGCTGAGCTAGCTAGAGCTCCCTGTGGACTAGTGGGAGCTGAGATGAGCTAGACTCAGCTAAGTTGAGTTGGATCTGAGCTGACCTAAGCTAGGATGAGCTAAGATAAGCTCTCTTGAGCTGCCATCCAGCTGATATGAGCTGAATGAAGTTAGGATGAGCTAACCCTAGTCCAAGAGAGCTGGATTCCAACTGTGGTGAGTTGGATCAAGTTGAGTTCCAGCTAGTCTGAGCTTCTTCTTCACCAGTTGCCTTCCTGAGTGCTAGGGTTTAGGGGTCTATATATCTGTTCATCCCTGACACTCACAAAAACACATTAAAAAATAAGAAAAATGCAATGCATGCCTATCCTAATTTATAACTAAATGCAACCCCGAAAACCCGTTTGCGAAGCAAAACCCCAAGAGTTAGGATTATTTTAATGCAAAAGAATGATGATAAACTGGCGTTTATCAGTTATCCCCCTCCTTGGAGATACAAAACCTTTGAGCTTGAGTTTCAAGCACTTTGGAATCCAATGGTAGTTTTCTTTCCTAGTAGGTCAAAAACCTAGTAGTGTTTAAATGCATGCCTTGGTGCATAATGATACATGTGTGCATTCATCGTAAAAGGATTTTGAATTTTGAATCACGCACCAAGTTTGAAAATTAAGTCCTTAGTTTTTAATGTTCCTCCTTAACTTAAAGTCCTTTTTCAAGAAAGATATGTAACCACTTGTTTGATTATTTCAATTAAATTAGGTGGTCTTGCAATTAAATCCAGATGCAAATGCGTGATCAAGATATGGATGCAAAGTAAGAGGATATGTACCTTGCTTCCAGCAATCAACATTGCAAGAATGCACACAATGAAAAAAAATAAAGTCTAGATGCTGCTCATACAGTCCTAAATGGTCGTCCCTAGAGGTAGCCAGCTTCTAGCAGGTAGCTTGTGCTTTTTTTTTTTTAACCTACTTATGCACAATCAAGAAAAAGGATAAAATAACCACAAAATCAAACAAAAACCTAAAGCTAAAGAAATGGGAATAGCCTCCCGAAAAATTTCCCGTTTAGGGACCTAAAACAATGGTAGGGAACAAACCCTTTGAATATACCCCAGAACAAGGGTCTTAAACCGAATGAATGTGCAAGAAAAAATAAAATCAAGTCTAAAGTCTAAATCCTACACTACTCAGATCAGCGGAGATGATACTCACTCTGGGTGTCTGATGAGAACCTCATCATGAGCCATAAATAGCTCATTTTGACCTAATACAAAGGACAAAAGCTCCTACATATCTCAAGGAAAGGCTTAACTCAGAGAATTCTGAGTTTGAGAAGAAAATAAGTCATAAGGGGTAAAAATGCAATTTTACCAGTATAATCTGCATACAGGGTAATTCAGGGCCCAAACATAGGTCAAAGCAGCTTAATAAGAATAAAAGTGGGATGAAATGATCTAGCAAGGGCTACAGCAATTCCAAGAAACTAAATGATAATCTGTAACCCTAAAACAACCCACTTCAATTCACGAGGTTCAAGGCAAAGTAAAAATAGAATAAACCCTCTAAAATTCATAGAAAAATAATCTCTAGGGTTTAGAACCTTCAATTTGGCCTTCAGAACCCATTTTGACCTACATTGAGAACCATGCCCAATTAATAACTTAATTTGGGTTTTCGCATAAATTGACCGGTCAAACAAGGTTTAATATAGAAATGAAATTCACCATCAGATTCCTTAGGTCCTAATCAGTCATGTATAAAAACTTGAGCCTAAGAAGAAACCTCCTTGACCAATTTTACACTTTGGTCCTCATATATTTACTTTTTGGCCCTCAACTTTTGAACCCTCGCATTTTGGCCCCTAACTCTCCTTCGTTCTTTGCGATCAGGTCCCCCCTGCAAAACCTGCCACCACCATGCTCCGGCGACCTTGCGCGGAGCATGGCGCCGCGCAGGGTGAGGGGGGGGACCTGGCAAGTAAACCGGGGATGCCCTGCGTCGTCAGCCGTCGCAGGGACACCCCCTTGGTCGTTGTAACCCACCATACCGGCCGTGCGAACGCACGGACGGTATGGGTTTTTGTTTCCGGCCATCCTCCGGCGAGGGAGACACGTCGTCTCCCTCCGCCTTCCTCCCTGTTTTGATCCCTATAAATACCCCCCGTTGCTCCACCGACCGGGGCAGCTTGGATCTGACGGAGAAAATCCCCAACTTTCCTCTCTTCTCTCTCCGGCAGACGCTCACCAGCTCTGGCGGTTCCTCCCCCTCCACCTCTTCGCTCTGCCGCAATACCAGCAGCAGAGACTTCCTCCCCTGCTCTTCCCGCGCCACGCCGCACCCAGCTGGCGCCTCTCCGGCTCTCTGCTCGCCGCCGCCCCTTTCCCTGAGCATCGTCTTCTCCGGCGACAGTCGATACGACTGTCGCCCTGTTCCTCCCCCTTCGTCCCTGCAAGTAAGCTAGAACTACTCCCCGTCTTCTCCTCTTTCTTCCCCCGCTTTCAATTTATTCAATTAAGCTCTCGACCGACCCTGACCATCGTCACCCCCTTCGTCTCCGGCCACCCTCCGGCGAGATGCTCCCATCGCTCCACAGCCTCACACACCTCGCCGACCTTCACCGAACCTCCGCCTCATCACACTGAGCACCCCCCACCCCTTCACTGCCACTCCACACCTCCGTAACGCTTCCCCCAACAAACCCATCCTCCGACCCACAGTCCGACCTAGGGCAGCCCTTGCACGCCACCCCACGCCTCGCCACCAACCACACGAGCTTCGCCGCACCCTGGCGAAGCTCCCGGTACTTTCTGATTAGGCCGAGAGGCCGTTTTCTTGTGAACAGGCCACCCGACCTTCGTCGCCATTGCCGTGCAGAAGGAGCTGCTTCCGCCTGCAGCTACAGGCGCGCCACGCTCAGCGCCATGCCCAGATTCAACTCCCAGGCCTTGCGAGGCGTTTCGACAAAACACCAGGCTCGCAGCTAAGGCAGAAGGCTTCGCGTGACGCCGCGATCTCCCGCTGCTTTCCCCGCTGCGGGCGCGCAATTGAGGTGGGACATTTAGTCCCACCTCAGAAAAGCCTGAAGAGGCGCAGCGATATAAGATGCAAAAGTGCTGGAGGCTTACTGCCTCAGCACACGGGGTGAGGTCCCCTTCACCCGCCCGGTTACCCGGTCTCGTCCGCGCTCACGCCCCGCGGACCTGACCCGACCCGACCCGACTTAAGACTGACCTGCACTCCTCGCCCACCACGCACGCCGGTGGGCCTGGACCCGGGCGTGACCCGAACCCGATTACCCGGCAGCTCTGGGAGAGCTTTCCCAAGAGTGGTTTCAGAGAGAGAGAGACGCGGGGGGGAGAGGGTAGAGTAGGTTTTGTTCTCTGACGTAAGCTCTGAAGTGTGCAGGCACAGGTGAAGAAGAAGAACCGCGGAAGAAGAAGGAAGCTGAGGGAGACACTGTAGCAACAGGCAGTTTAAGTCGTCTGATTTGGAAATCAGACGACGGCCTGAAGGGAAAAGAAGAAAGAAGGAGGGGTGACGTCCCTGGCTGAAAAAGAAAAGAAGGAAGAAGGAGATCTAAAGAAAGAAAGAAGAGCATCACCTCTGCAGAACAAAGAAGAAGAAGAGAAAGAAAGAAGAGCATCACCTCTGCAGAACAAAGAAGAAGAAGGAGATCTGAAGAAAGAAAGAAAGAAAGAAGAACATCACCTCTGCAGAACAAAGAAGAAGAAGGAGATCTGAAGAAAGAAAGAAAGAAGAACATCACCTCTGCAGACAAAGAAGAAGAAGATCTGAGACGAGGAGAAAACAAAGAGAAAAGAAGACAATAAATTCTTTCCCTCTCTCTTTCTTTTTGTAAAAGAAACATGTATATCTCTAGAATACAACTTGCTCCCTGAGTTCGACCTCGGGAACTCTTTTATTTTCCGAGTAAAAAATTTATATATTTGAAATGTTGGTAATAACTGGCTATACTGCAACGTTATAACAATAAAACCCAGTTGTCCCAACGTCTTCAGTGTCCTCCAGCGATGGAATCAAGGTCCACCTCAGTCGTGAGCACGACGGTTGTGGTGCTCCTCCCAATTTGTGGCTCATTGGCGACATCAAAGGTCTCTTGATCTTTGAGGCTAGTGCGGCAAGATGTAGGAGATATGAGTACCTCACACCAAAAAGATCGAAGTGAAATATGCCTCAAATAAAAATAATGTGTGAACAAATCAATAAGTGTGAGTTTAACGGGCTCGTTGCCTTCCTGCAACGACGCCATTTGAAAAGACGATTTTCACTTAACAAGATGAAAATTAAAATGATTTGTTGATGTATGTTTAAGTGGTGGAAAATCGACTAATCAAAGTATTGAATTAAAATTAGCCACTCGAGGAGAGTGGATTGTATCCACGGGGAGGCAATACCCTATTAAAATTTGCAAATGTCGAAAACTATATGCTTACGAATGATTTCCCCAAGAAACCAAGCCAAAATCCACTTTAAATTAGCATAATAACAAATGAATTAGCTGAATGCGGATTATGGGAAAGAGGGAGATTGATTGCATAAACTAACCATAATATTTAATTAATAAAATAAAAATAAAGTTGTGGCAATGTCATTGAATGTAAAATCTAATTGAGAGGGAAATAGGCGATTCCCTTCGTGCTTTGGGTGCGTGCATGGTTGGACACGACTAGAGGCAAGGTTGATGATGGAGGATGAGTGGGAGGAGAGCTTCGCAATGGAGTCGTCAATGTGGCGAATTTCAGCTACCGGTGGTCGAACGTCGGTGAGAGGGGGGTGGCAGTGATGGGTGTGTTGATGGAGTTGCAGCCACATGCGGGTTGCTACTGGAGCTGTAGTTGGTGGTGCGCATGGATGGCGCGGTGAGGGCTACTGGTGCAATGAGCGACGGTGCGTGGAGGAGGGCGACACTGGAGAGTGGCATGCAGAGCGGGGCGGTGACGCTACAGGAGCTTGGGCTGGAGTGGTGAGACACAAAGGACTGTTGTGCGTGTGTGTGTGGATAGTTGCACGTGGCATGCATGGAGTGCTAGTGAGGAGTGCAGGTGAAGGTACTAGCTGGTGAGGTGGAGGAGGTGGTGCTGGTGCTGGTCGGAGATGATGGTGGTGAACGTGGAGGTGATGGGTTTTTGGTGGTGGAAGAAGATGAATAGTAACAAAATAAAATAAAAAGAAGATGGTGGTGATGGGTTTAGTTGGGAAAGAAGATGAATAGTGGGATTGTGGGTTGCAATGAAAGGTGGTGGATTTGGTTGGTGGTCAGGCGGTGGAGTGATGGTGGTGGTGATGGGTTGTTGTTCTTCACATGAAACAAGGGAAGAAGATGAAGATAAAGATGAAGATGGAGATGGTGATGATGCGTGGAGGGTATTGGTTGTGCACCAAGAGGTGCACTCAAGGTAACGCAGCCGCTCCGATTTGGTAGTGCGTCCAGTAACGATGCACACCCACGGTGGTGGAACGGACTGCCACGGTCGAGGCCCATGGTGTGGAATGGATGAGCTCCAAGCTCTGCATGGTGGTGGAGTGGGATGATGGCCTCCAGAGCTTGGTGGCTTCCTATCCTCTCTTAAAGCTGCGGGGGAAGAGAAACAGACGAAGGAGGAGGGACGTCCAGATCCACATCCTCTGCTCCTCTTTACTGTCGCCTTCATTGACATATCTGGCCATGAATGCCTTGTATGCCTTGTTAGAGAGGAGCGGTTCCTTGCTGCATGAAGAAGAATGACATTGAATAAAGAAATGAGGGTTATTTATCCAATAGCCCTCAAAAGAAATATGAAATAACACAATGCATGTAATGCAACTTAATTGATTAACTATTCTAATGCATACTTATTCTAAGTAAATTCTAAAATGTATTTAGATATGAATGCAATGCATGAAATATGCAAATAAGTGAATATATAGTCTAATATATTTACATCTTATTGTATGCTATTAATATTTTATTATTAATTTAATATCTAGGAATTAAAATATATAAATAGCCCACAAATATGGGCTCATCAATGGCGCTTCCAGATGTGTCACGGTCATTTTCAATGACCCCATCAAATTCACTTCAAGAGAATTATCTTTTATGCCATAATATGTTTGTAAGACATCAAAATCATCTTTCATTTCAGATGTAGGCCTAGGTAAGATTTGCTTTGGATAATCAAAGGGCTAGTAGGTGGGCTTGGTGCATTCAAAGGTTGGGATTGGGTAAGATGTCATTCTTGGGATCAAATCCTCAACCCTGAGTGGCCCACCACCAACTTGTGGCACACTCAGGCTAGATTCAAGGTTCCCTATGGTCATAGCTTGGGATTCCTGTTGCTCATCCTAGATTCTATGAGGCTCCTTCCTCATGTCCTCAAAATTTCTTTTACTGGATTCTTTCATATCTTGGAGCATTTGGATCAATTGGGTAATTTAGGGATCATCGCGATGGGCAAGGGCTTGAGTCTGGTTAGATTGATCAAGATAGTTGGTCATGTTAATTAGAGCCCGGTCTTGCATGGAGAGTGTCTCTTGAGATCGTGAAGTTCCATGGTATCTAGAGATCTTTGTGGGATTCCATAAGGATGAGGTAGGCCTAGCTATGTTCGGACAGTAAGAAGCGTAGGTAAGGAATCAGGCCCCGGGTGTTGAGGAAGAATCTCCCACCGTGAAGACGTTGGAATCATGGTTGGATTGAGAGAGGGGGAAAATGAGGAATAATGGGATGAGAAAAAGTATGGGTCCATGACAGGAACGAGAGAAGAGACATAGAAGGACAAAGATAAAGGATGCAAGCACTACAAGAAAAATCACTATTGGCGACACTTAATTTGCGACAGTCGTGAAACTGTCACTAATAGTGGATAATTAGTAACGGTTATATATTGCAATGTTACTAATTAGAGTTGGAAGCGAGTGTCATGTTTTTGTTAGAAATTTGGTGACGATTACAAATAACCTATCGCCAATTGAAAACCTTTAGCGATGGTTAAGGATTAACTGTTGTGAAAGCGTACTCCTACCCTTCTCTACATATTTTCTGTTAGGGGTTTTAGAACATTTCCTGACGGTCAAGAATTAATCATCACCAATAAGCACTCCCGCCTTCTGTAGATATTTTGCGCGAGTTAATTTTTAGGACATTTCGCGACGGTCAAGAACTAATAGTCACTAATAAGTATCACCGCGCAAAATATCTACAGGAGGGTAGGACTTGAAAAGGCAATTCGTGTTCATTGGCGATGGTGTCCAGACTAACCGTTGCCAAAACGTATTTGTGATGGTTAAATGGATTAACCGTCACTAATGTTAAAGTTGTTAGTTCCTTATTTGCGATGGTTGATCCGATCAACCGTTGCGAATTGTGAATATAACTCTCCAATCACGCTCCCTTCCCCCTCCCCCCAAAACCTTCTCACGCAATCGTTCTCAAGCACTCGTGACCGTCGACCCTCCCTCCCACTGCTGCTGCTTCCCCCCATGCCATCGACTCTTTGTCACTCTGATGAGCAACCACTACCCCTCGCACCCCCTCCCCCCCACCCTCCTCCTTGCACCCTTGCACTACCCGCGTCACCCTTCTCCGTGCACTGCCTCCCTCGCCGCGCCGCCTGCACCCTCCTCCTCCTCGCACTGCTAGCACCCTCCTCCTCCCCCACGTCGCCGTCCCCCACCCCACAGGCCCTCCTTCCCCGTGCCCCTGCCACCCCCCCGCCCCCTAAGCCTACCTCCTCCTCCTCCCCGCCCCCCACCACATCATCGCCCCCCCTCCCCTCCTCCTGCTGCCTCAACCACCCCCTCCTCCAGAGCTATGCCCCCTCCCTTTTTTTTATTTATCTTTGATTTTTTTAAAATTTAAATTATCTGTAAAATAATTTTAATTATGAAATTAAATTACCTGTAAAATAAATTTACATGTGAAATTTTATTAAATTTACCTATTAAATAAATTTTGGAAATTAAATTTACTTGTGAAATAAATTTTGTTAAATTTACATGTAATTGATTATAATTATTCATTTGTTAGAAATGTTAATTTTATTTAATTTTATCAATTGCATGTTGCTTGTTATTAATTACCTGTGTTCACATTTTTTGCTTGTGTTAAATATTTGATTATCAACTCTTAGTAGTATACACAATTATACAAATCTAGATACACTTGAGGCTAAATAATAGGTATTCTAACCCCTAGGTTACAGGTTTTGGGAGGTGATAATCATGTCAAAATGCTTGCCCATCTACACTAATGATCATGTTATACGGACAATGTAGAGTGTGTGCATATCTCACTTACATGCATGAAGTTTTGTCTTTATAGCATACCATAAGAGTCGTCGTCCTTTGTTCAGAGAAGTTTTGAACAAAGGGGGGTCCTTGAAGATTTGATCACAACTCAGGGTTACTTGTTACATGAAACTGATGTTTGGAGGAATTTTGGCAACTGCTTTTCGCTCTTTTCTGGTATACCAACTGATCTTATCTATGTTCCAACGCACTCTTAAATGGGAGTTGTTGGGAATGCAGTTAGGGTTAGTCTTGGGAGGTATACTGGAGAAGTGTGAGGAGTTGCTACTGAAATTTCTCCAGACATCTATTATATGTAACAAGTAATGTTGTGATCAAATTTTCAAGAATGGGCTATTAAAGTGAAAATCATAATCAAAATACAAACATATTTATGACATGTTAATGTTTATTCATAATTAGTGGGTGAATTAGGTACATATAAGAGTAGCTCTTTTCTTGTAAATATTTATAGATATAATGTGACATTAGCTTGAGACCTTTATATCTGTTAATAATTATTTAGGTCATTGTGGACAAGTCGTAGATTAGTTTGATAAATTTAGATTACATTTGATATAAGAATGGAGTGAGGGAGTTCTTGGATTGGGCTTTTCATGATGATAGGAAATCATTTAGATGAGGGGAACTTCTACAGTTGATTTTTTGTCTTTGTCGAAGGTGCTTAAATGGAGAAGTACATGATCGTAGCACTGTTTTAGAGTACGTAATCTGTAATGGTTGGTGGCAACACTACACCAAGTGGATTGCTCATGGAGAATTCATAGTAGAAACTTATGAAACTGATTCAATGAATGTTGATGAGGAGCCTACCGGTAATATTGAAGGTGACAAGATCGAGGAGATGTTGGATGAACTTAGAGCAGTAGATAACATTGTAGACGATAGTGACACGTTACGAAGTTGTAACAACTTTTATGATGCTATTAAGGCAGTCGATGAATCGATTGCTCTTGGAGTGAGCTCTATGTCAAGGTTGACATTTCTGCTGAAATTATTTTGGATGAAGGTTATCAATAGAGCCACATCTAAATTAATGTCCAAGGTACTTGAATTTATCAGAGAGCTCCTATCTAAGCCTAAAGGTTATTCAGAGTCGTGGTATGATGCGAAGAAACATATTAGGGTACTGAGCTTGAATTGTGAAAAGATTGACACTTGTCCAAACGATTGCGTATTGTTCAAAAGTGAATATGCTGTCTTGATACTTGTTCGGAGTGTGGTGCGTCAAGATATAAGGTTGGAAAATCTAGGAATCAACATGGCAAGAAATAGGCAGAGAAGATTCTACGATACTTTCCATTGATTCCTAGGATTAAATGCTTATTTATATCAAGACTGCAAAATTGATGGAATGTCATGAGCAGAACAAATCATGAGATGGCCGCATTCGTCACCCCATAGATTCTGATGAGTAGATAAAATTTGATAACAAACATGTATCATCTGCGCAAGAATCACGTAACATAAGAGTAGGACTTGCAAGCGACGAATTTAATCCATTTAAGAATATGTATCTGTCATATTCAATATGGTCAGTGGTGATGGTAACTTACAACCTACCTCCTTGGTTGTGTATGTGATCGTCGTTTATGATGCTAACATTATGATCTTAGGTCCAAAGCAACCAAGATATGCTATAGGTATATACTTGCAACCATTGGTGGATGAATTGAAATTATTGTGAGATAACGGCATTCAGACATACAATGCAGGAAAGAAAGAATTCTTTATGATGTGTGCTGCATTGTTGTGGACTATCAATAACTTTCCAGCATATGCAAATATGTCTGGATGGAGTACAAAAGGAAAATTGGCATGACCAATTTCTATGGATGACACACATCATCTCCGATTGCTTGAAAGCAGCAAGTTGTGTTACTTGGGTCATTGCAGATTCCTTCCAATTGACCATAGATGGCGAACAACATAGTTCAAAGACAGATTTGACGGCAAATTTTGTCGATATTCCTCTAGAAATCCAAGAAATAAGCTAAGCACAGATTCTGCTATGTTGTCAGGAGTAAAAATAATATAGAAATTGCAAGAACTTGGAAACATAAGATTGGGATGTCTTTTTAAAAAAGACTTTACCGCATTAACTCATTCAGGCTTTAAGAAAAAAAGCATTTTCTTCACGCAACCCCTATATTGGAAAGATCTAACAGTCTATCATAACCTGGATGTGATGCACATAGAGAAAAAATTCATGACAATATGTTGGGTGTCCTAAATTTAACAGATAGTCCAAAAGACAATAAAAATAAGAGAAGACATGGAGATTTTGGACATTCATCCAGAGCTACATACAACAGAGAAGGATGATGGCAGTGTTGAGTTTCCAAATGCTATATACAGCTTAAAGCATGAGCAAATTCAGAAAATATTCTCATTTTTTAAGGAGATACGAGTGTCGGATGGTTACTCATCACAGTTGTTGCGCTGTGTTAATGAATCTCAAAAAAAAATTCGTGGGTTAAAAACTCATGACTCGCATGTTTATATGCAAGTGTTTTTCCCATTGGCCATACATGGAGTCTTACCTAATCCTGTTGTAGATGCTTTTACAAACATGAGTTGATATTTCAAAGCTATCTGTTTAAAGACTTTAGATGTTGAAATGCTACACTACTGGGACAAACAAGTTGTCATCACATTGTGTAAAATGGAAGATTTTTCCCCTAGCTTTTTTTGACATAATGGTGCATTTAACAATACATTTGGCAAATGAAGAAAAGATCGCAGGGCCAGTTCAATACAGATGGATGTATCCTATAGAGAGGCATTTGAAAAAACTAAAGGATCATGTGTTAAATAGAGCTAAGCTGGAAGGGTCAATTGTAGAGGGATATTTAGTTGAGGAATCCATGAGCTTCTATAGCATGTATCTGTGTGAGACAGCCCATGAATTTAATCATTTTGAGAGAAATTATGACGGGGAATACAATGAACATGACGAAGATTGTCTTTCTATTTTTGAAATTCCAAGAAGGTCGATTCTGCACACAGAATTTATTGAGATTCCAGAAGTTGATTAGCAATTGGCACACTTGTATCTATTAAAGCAAATTCTTGAAGTCAACCTTTCTATGATGAATTTAAACAATTGTTACAACCAAATGCACGTGATCTACTCTTTCCTGAGTGGTTTAAGCAGTGTGTTGCTAACATGAAAGCAAATAATGACTTGTGGTGGGTGAAAGATTTTGACGTAATATCCAATTGTCCGTTGAGTTATGGACATTACCATTCTAGGTACATCATAAATAGCATTAGGTATAGAATCAAATCTGTTGATGATGTAAAGGCTACACAGCAAACTGGCATTGTTGTTCCTTGCAAATTAGCTAGTGGGTGTGATGGTTATTATGGATAGATTGATGAAATTCTCGAGATTAGCTTCAAATATGATTGCAGACTCGTCCTCTTCAAGTGTGAATGATTTGATGTTTTCAAGGAAGGCGTCGGGTTTAAGGTTAATAAGAAGCACAAGTATATAAGTCTAAATAAAACCCGTCAAATTATTTAGAACACTAAACTGTTCACTTTAGCCTGTCAAGTTTCTCAAGTCTTCTACGTGACTGATAATAGCAAAAGTGGATGGGTAATTCTTGTTAGAACAATGCCATGTAGGTATTACGATTCTTAAAAGGAAGGGGAACTTGAATTAGAACTTGAAGCATATTAAGAACTTCAACAACCAGATTTAGATCTAAGTGCAACAAACATTGATATATAAGTTATAATTTACAAACCTTTTTCTTATAATATAAATTTCCTCATAAATCATTCTAATACTGATATAATAACTTGTTTACTCTTATTATAAGTTGTTGACACAATTCTGTTAATTTTTTCCTTCTACATGGCTAGTATTTTTTCAGGGTAACATTAATGATTGCTTTCAGTTATATGAATATTTTTCATATGAATTATATATTTATGTGTTTTTTTGTCACTAATTGTTTCTTTATGTTGTGTAGATGGTGAAACTAAAGAAGTGGGCTTCTCGTCGGAGGAGTCTTGACGCCACCCCCGTACCACACAGCCTCCTTCCACACAGCCACCTACCACACAACCTTCCTGCACCCAAACCTTCCCTACCCAGCCTACTCCCCCCCAGGACCCCTACACTCTTACCACCGATACATATTTAGTACCCACTTCCAATTTTGCCCCCCCCGGTACACACACATATATCCATTTTTGTGCACTTGCACAGTCCCTTTTTACAGGGAAGGGGAAGAAGCCAGTCATCCCTGAGTTTGTGACGTTACCTGATGAGGGGCAAAAATTACCCTCAAATCCAAACTCCGTACATCACCCGATAGAGGATCTGGCTGCCCGACTACAAGGTGTATAGGAGGAATCGACTCAACTTGCCTTGCCTCAGACTAGCCGGATCCTAACTAGAACCTGCCCAGCCTGCCAAAAGATTCAGTGCAGCATGGGCAAAAGATACAATAAGATGGGCCTGACCACCTACACCCTGATAGCTACCATGTAGCTTGGCAACTAGGGGTGCTAGAGCCCACTAAGTGAGGTTCCCCCCCCACAGATTATAAATAGAGAGGGAGGCCCTCGGAAGAGGGGGGCCTCCTCCCTGAGAGAGGGAGAGAAATCATGTAATATCGTGTATCCTAAAAATTATAGTGCATAGATGGGAGCTCTGTCCTATCCCCAGACGTACACCCCTTATGGTGGAACTAGGTCACCAAACCCTTGTTCTCCTCTATGTATGTTTATCAATTACCGCTTTACACTCCTATGCGATGGATGATTTCTGGCTAAGTAGCACCTCCTACGCTAACAAATCTTTTGGTGGCCTTCCGAGGCCCATCAAATGGCATCGTCTGTGGGAAGTGTCAACAAAAGAGCCATTGCTCTTCAAAGCATCCCATCGCTCAGATGAAGGACCCCTCCGGTGCCCTTCCTCGACCCTCTTGAGCGAGAACTGTTGCGGTGATCGTAACCACCCGTGGTCCCACTCGCGGCTTCCATCCCCTCGGAGGGGCCTGATCGGGACATGGCATCTTCATGCCCTAGTGACATCAGCCTGTCAGTCGAGGTCTCTAAGCTAGACCCCCCTTCCCCGAGGCATGACCCAGTGAAGAGGAACCAGGAGCTAAATCTGACAGTCCATGATATATGCCCCTACGTGTACCGCCTACCTACTCGAGAAAAAGAAAATGGAGGTCCCCTGTTGAAAGCGCTTGGAGAGCCAGCCAAGTCTCGGCGCGGAAGGATGGTGGCCCAGGCTCATGCACAACTCCCTTAGGAGTCACCCTTTGGATAAGCCGATGGTTGACCGTCCTAGGAGGAGTTCCCACCGGGCTCCTCCAGCGGTGCCCACCCAGCGAGGGCCTGCGTACGGATAGTTGTCGGATCAGTCGGACAGCTCCTTCGAGGGTGTGAAGAACAGGTCCTGGGAGCTCTCCGCCAAGCACTTAGGGACCAGTGACAATCCCAAAAGGTTGTCGGAAGTCGAGCAGCGGAAGACCGAGCCCACCCGATCTTGCTTGAATTGGCTCGAGGCTCAGCACTCTAACGAGGGAGGCCCCATGAGTTGATGAGCCCTCGATGCCTCGAGTCGGGCCATACAGTTCATAAGCACGGGCGCGATGCCCTCGACTACATGATAGAATACCCAACGAGAGACCACGGAGTGAGTTAACTCCTTCCGTTGATCGGTTCAAAAGTGCGACAGGGATGACAGCCCCGCCATTGGCAAGAGTACTCCCAGATAGGTGTGCCCCTGTGCCGACCTACGAATAAGGTTCCTTCCACAAGTGAAGAACCCCCTCTCCCAAGGTAGCGACCAGACCCCGGGGGGTTGCAGTCGAGGGTTGTGCTACGCAATTGCAGGCCACGCTGCACAAGGGAGTTCCTCAAGGAACGCACTCCCTTGGCCATGCACTGAGCAGATGTCCTCGAAGGGAGTCGATCCACCGAAGGACACCGAGGTAGACCCCACCGAGGATGAGCCCTCTAGAGGACACACCCCCTGGTTGTGGACTAGGCAGGTGTACGAAGAGGGGGCAGGCCCGCAAGCTAGGACTCATTATCCTAATGCTCCATCAAGCTAAAGGACGAGAGGCCTACAAAGCGCCTGAGGGACCACCCCAGGAAGGGGACCTGACAACTGCAGGTGGCCGATGTGTTCTTCTAGGCAAACTAAGAGCCAGATGGGCAACGCCACCTTGGCTCCCTCACCTGATGAACATCGTCGCTAGGTTCTGGCGGTGACACTCGCACTACTTGAGGTCCTCTCATCTTGATGCTTGAGCACATTAGCACTAAGGTTAAGGTCACCTTGGGCTGACGTCACCCCAGACATCTGAGCTCCTCCTTCTGAGTTGGCTCTCTCCAGGTACCTCTCTCTCAACTTTTATCTGGGTAAAGAGGATATGACCAAGTCTCCCTGTAGGATTCGGCGGAGCATCCAGGTTCGTTGTAGCAAGAGTCTCCCTTCTTTGGGGCAGCACCAAGCCCTTCAAAAAACATGTTCCCCTGGCCATGGGCCAGGAGAAAGTCACCCCCGTAGTGCCTGCAATGGTCCGAGGCTTTCGCCTCTAGCATCCCAAGCGCATCAACGTGCAAATCGAGGCAACCCCTGGGAGCGATGACGCCCAAAATGGGTCCATAGCCAATTAACCAACTTCCAACGGTAACACCCGCAGTGCTCCGAGATGCTCGGGTCGAACGCCCTTCCATGCTACCTTTTTCAGATCGGTGCGTCCATCGCGCATCTACCACTCTGGTAAAAATGCCTCCTCCTCACGACAGCCATTTTGGTCACTGACCTTTAGTAATCAAGGAGAAGGGAGAGGGGAGGGGGACGATCCTCCTTCGACTAATTCGGATGGAGACAGGTACCTCAACCCAATTGCCATGCCTAAAGCGGCTAGGTTGACGGTAGAATTAGGTGGCTCGGCTGGCTAACCGTCGGTACGCACCCATCACCAAGACCTCCCGTTATGGGCCTGACTCCCTTAGAGGAGGAGCACCAGACGCGGAGAAGCCGCTACCCGGCGTAAGCTCCTAGAGTCGAGGCGAAGCAACCTGAGAAGCCTACGCGAAGAAGGGGAAGGGGAGCCAAGTTCGTGCGATGTAGCAAGGGGCTAACCTGGCTGATCTACCAGGCGACTTCAGGATCGCAACCACACTCTTTAGTCGCGGCATTCCCTGCTTCCTGATCCTCCCTCATGAATTCATTTGAGCTAGTTGAGGGCTAGGAGAGGGATCTCAACCTCCCCAAAAGTCTGAGGGCTATGACTCCCCCAAATGTCCAAAGCACCCAAAAGAGACCTCTTATGGCCACCGAGAACCACGTAATCCCCCCTAAGTCCTGGTGATGCATGGCCATCACCCGCAGAGGGTGGCGACTGCCCCTTGCACTTGTTTAGAGACTTGCCTTTGGAGGGTGGTCGGGATAAAATTTCGATCAGGTAAGCCACCTCTTAAGGTTGGCGAGAACTCGGACGGACGCATCTGACGTTCCATGTATTGCTGCCTCTTCAGGCCAGCAAGCCCACCTCTTAAGGTCTACGAGAACTAGAATGGATGCATTCGACATTCCTCATATTGCCGCCTCTTCAAGCCGGCAAGCCACCTCTTAAGGTCGACGAGAACTCGGATGGACGCGTCCGACGTTCCATGTATTGCTGCCTCTTTAGGCTGACAAGCCCACCTCTTAAGGTCGGTGAGAACTCGGACGAACGTGTTTGACATTCTGTGTCTGGCCACCTCATTTAGGACGGCAAGGCCACCTCTTAAGGTCAGTGAGAACTCGGATGGACACGTCTGATATTTCGTATATGGCCGCCTTATTCATGCCGGCAAGCCACCTTTAAGGTCTGCGAGAACTCGAACGGATGCGTCCGTTTTCTGTGTATGGCCACATCATTTAGGCCGGCAAGCCACCTCTTATGGTTGGCAAGAACTTGGGTGGATGCATCCGACGTTCCATGTATTGTCACCTCTTAAGGCCGGCAAGCCACCTCTTAAGGTTGGAGAGAACTCGAACGGATGCGTCCGACGTTTCGTGTATTGCCACCTCTTAAGGTCAGCGAGAACTCAAGCAGACGAGTCCAACGTTCCGTGTATAGCAGCCTCTTAAGGCCGATCAGAACTCTGATGAATGTGTCAGGCGTTCCATGTGTTGCCGCTTCTTTAGGACGGCACAAACCTAGGTGGATGCTTCTAGTGTCCCTTATCTTGCCACCTCATAAGGTTGGTGCAAACTCGAGCGAACCCGCCAAATGCTCTCTTATACCATCACCTATCTATGCTAATGGGTCATCTCCCTGAGTTTTTCAGGGGTTGGACAAACCCACCCCCCGACCCTGGGGATTGTCGCCCCTTATGGCTGGCCTAGCCACCCTCGATGGCTGGCATAAGCACTCGTGCCCCATTTACCGACTACGAGAATGCCATCTACAAAAAATGGTGGAACTAGGGCTTCCACACCCTACATTCTGATGACTAAGACACCAACTCCTCGGGCTGGTAAGGACTCAGGGTCATACGCCTTGAAGTTCCACACACCGCCCGTAGGTAGAACCCTGATTGCTCCACTAATAGAGGCATCTGCCCACTGGAGCACATGAGTAGGGTTCGGGTCATCTTGCTCAATGGCCACCATACTGGCCACCAAAAGTCGAGTCAAGACCTTAGGGCCCCGTGTCACGCAGTGCCCGTAACGCAGGCTTAGACCCTCATGCTCCGAACCTTCACTAGTAAGAGTTTGAGCGGCTGCTCTTGGCTCTCATCACCACCTTATAAGGTCAGCCTTACTTCATGGCCACCCTCTACCGAAGGCCCTAGGTGATGGCCACCTTCTAGGGTTGACCCACGTAGAAATCCCTTACGCTTGCCCTGCCTAGAGGCACAATTGGGCGGGCAAATCCCAATGGTATTACACCACGCTACCATGACCACAGAGTCACTCCTCGCAAGAGCGGGCCTACCAGTAGAATAACCATTTCCAGAAAATGATCGAGCCACTCACCCCTCTTCACGGATATGGTGGGCCCCTTAACGACCAACTTCCGGGTCCCCACCTCTACGAAGAGGCCGATGTGATGGACATCAGTCCAACAACCAGGTCCAAATTAACCCTCATGAGATTTTCACTAGGCTCTTCAGCCTTGGCTACTCGATCCCACCCTGACAACTTTGCCTAGCTCGTCCAGGCAAGGGATCCGCCTCCTCAGGTGACAATTATCCAACCACAATAAGAGGTCAAGGTCGAGGCTCGGAGAACTCTCAAAGTTGGCTCCCCTAGATGCCCATGGTGAGCATGACTCTCCAAGGACGCGGCAACCTTAAAATAGCGTACACCCATAAGCCCCTTCGGCAGATCCTGCCTTAGGGCTCCATCGTCAGCGGTAGGCACCCAGGCGCTCCTACATCGGACACTTCTACCCAATTCCCACAAGGGACATGAAGCGAGCACCACCAAAGATAGACCTAACCCAACCAAGGGGTCTCCTAGGAGGCCCGACTAAACATCTCCCTGACAAGGGGGCATGTCTTAAGAAGAGGAGCTCCGACTCCCCGCCGTCCTCAACAAAAGGATAAAGGGACAACACCACCTAAGCGGCTGTTATTGAGGGCTTTTCGTTGGGTTTAGGAAATGCATTGTAGTATAGTCGACAAATCACTCTCAAACAGATAAAATTTATTACTCTAAATCTAAATTGAAGTCCGTGGTCGAACACAGGGAGCAAAAATGGAATTCATGCGTTAATCTTTAATTGCATATAAATGAGCACAAGTAATTGAGCATTCAAACAGATATTCAATGAATAATAACCTATCACATTAGTTTTTCAATGAAATGTAATGTATCTAGCGATAAAAAGAATGGAGAGAATCTAAAAAGTGCTGATTTGAATCACCAATTAAATCCTCTAATTAATAAGCATGCATCTCATAATCAATTTAACCATAGTACTTAAATAATGCAGTAGTAATTCTCAAACAATGCTCAATCAAATGACAGATTGGTCAATCAGACAACTTAAAGTGCACAGGCTTCTCAAAGCCTTTCTCTTCTTCTCTTTCTTCAGCTTTTCTTCTCTTCTTGTTTCCTTCTTCTTCTTCTCAAGTCTTCTCCTTCTTCTTCCTTCCTTCAGAGCCTTTTTTTCCTTCACAACACAAGGAATCCAAATTCCTCAGCGGCTAAGTGTTGGCTGCACACACAAGGCCAAGAGAGCAAAACCCTCCCTCGCTCTCTCTCACAAATTCCTCCTCCTCTTCTTCTCTCAGACCCAGCGCATAGTTGGATTCGTACTCGGGTATATGGATCTCAAATAGGGTTTAGACCTACGTGCGTGGGTCGCAGGCGAGGAGTGGCACATAGGCAGGTTAAGTGGGTGTCCGGGTAATGGGGACCCAACCCCCATGACTTGGGTGATAGAGCCTATGCACAAATCCAACTTATGTGTGCGCGGGCGTCTTTCTTTCACTGATGTGGGACTATCCCCACTACTATTTCTCTTCGCGTTCAAGCAGTAGCAGCAGGTGAAGGCTTCATCTAATTGGGACAAGCTCGCAGCTGGGGCCTTTGATTAAGGACCTGAGTATGGACCTGGAGCCAAGCTGCAGCACCTGGGAGTTGTCTTGATCGAGAACATGGCCATAACTTGAAGACCAAGCTGGAGAAGATGGCGTGGCGACGGAGCTCTGGTAGGAGACCTGAAACATGAAATATGGGCTACAAGTCCTCATTAAAAAGCTTAGAAGCATCGCAAATATGCGGCGAGGGTGATGGTGGTAGTGGTGTGCTGCGAGGGTGGTCGTAGGTGGCTAGTGAAGGTGGATTTGGTGGTGAGACAATGGGGTGTTTGCGGGCATGATGGAGGTGATAATCCTCTCAATTTCTTGAGGGGTTTGATGTAGGTTGATGAGGCGAAGGTTATGCAGTCGATGGTGAGGCGTTTGGTGGATTGTGGAGGTGTGGAAGCCTCGCCAGAGATGCGGCCGGAGATGGAGAAGACGAAGGGCGTAAGGCGGCGTCGATGGTCGAAATTTGTTTTAAAAGAGAGGGATGGAGAGTAGAGAGGAAGGAGAACCTAACTAGCCTAATCTAATGGTCGAAAGGGGAGGATTCCCACGCCGGTGTGATGGCCAGACGTGGGGAAGATGAATTCTTTGGTGGGAGAAGCGGCGACGACGAGAGGAGATAGGAGACGCTCGCTGGTATTGCGACGTGCGAAGTTTGGGGAAGATGGTACCGTCACCTATTGTACGTGGCAGACAATGGAGAAGTCAGATGGAGGGAGTCACCAGAGTTGGTGGAGATGGAGGTCGGGGAGAAGGGAAGGAGAGTCCAACCTCCAAACCAAGCTAAGGATGTAAGGTTGTGCACAAGGGTCTTTTATAGGCCTAAAGTCGAGCTTCCAAGCTTGGAAACCAAGCTTGCAAGCTTGGAAATTAGGAAGTAGGACTTGGAAACTTCCAAGAGTTTGCATGAACCCTAGGACGAGAAACAGAAGGCAACGCCGAGTTCAGATTGAAGGGCATCTCTTCATGAATCTCCCTTCCAATTTTAGAAGGGTTTGGCCACGAAATTAGGGAGCAATCCTTGCTTGAAGGTTGGTTGCTGATGGGTTTAGGAGTTCTAAAAGCATGAAGGTGGCGGGGATCTACTGGTGAAGAAGATGGTGAAGTTAGGGGGGTAATTGTAATCTTTTAGAAAGTTGAGGGGCTGATTGAAAGAAGAAGAGTTAGACTGAACCAAAATGCAAACTAGGTCAAGATGATCTCTGATTGGGTCCAAATTTTGGTACAAACCTAATTTGGACCCAAGGAATCGATGGTGAAGTCAGATTTTGGTTTTGACCAAGTTTGATTGGGTAATTTACGTAGAAATCCAAATTATGGCAACTTTTCGTCTGAGATTCTATTTTAGGTCAAAATAGGTTCAGATGGTCAAATAAGGGATACCAAACCTTATAGAATATTTTTATATGATTTTTAGAAGGCTTAGATGAATTTTATCCTTACCAGAACTTCTGTTATTTAAGTAGGTTTGAAATTAGGGTTTCGGATGTCCATTAATTCTTGAAATGAGCAAAAACCCATGTCTGTCTGCATGGACCCTCTTGTTAGTCATTAATGCTCATTTGACCTTCATTTAACTCCCTAGAAAATCCCATGATTACTCTGGATTTATGATATGCTGTTAAAACTGTAGATTTAACCTTGATTTAATGCATTCTTATAAAAAAGGATATGTAATGAATTATGACTCTTCGGCGATTATGTAGGAGCATTTGTCAATTGATTCTACCTAATTAAAGCTATTTATGGATAATGATGACGTTATCATCAATGACCATAGCTCCTTGACCCTTCGTCACCTAGATAGAAGGGCCCAGGCGACACAGACAGAGATGGAGCACCCTCTTAAGTCTGCCCTATGCAAACTCCATCGAGCGATGACTGATTCCAAGGAGTACACGAAGGATCGGGGCATCCCACTTCAAGAATCAACAAGGCAAGTCGAGACTCTTTGCCCCCTTCTATCGCTACCTCACAAAGGGAAATGATCAAAGGTAGGGCATTCATAGTGAACACCCTTAGCCCAACTATTCTACGGAGATAAGCACTACATACCAAGTAGCCTCGATGTAACCTCTTACCCAAAGAGAACGTGCTACTCCCGCCTACCGAGGGGAGTACGTATGTCCGCCCCATTAGGCACACGGGCCATGGTCAAGGCACTGATTCCACCCACGGCTGGTGCAGGTGGGTAAACTAGGAGCCTGGCAACCAATCGGCCCAAAGAGTTTGCAAGAACCCCAAGGGTAACCCGCCTGTGCCTTCACGATGTAAACGCTAGGCGCCTGACTACTACTACGGATGGCCATCTCTGCGAGCATCCCAATAGGCCCCACCAACGATATGTCAGGAGGGAGTAACAG
Source organism: Thalassia testudinum (assembly GCA_037157565.1). Classification (NCBI taxonomy): domain Eukaryota; kingdom Viridiplantae; phylum Streptophyta; class Magnoliopsida; order Alismatales; family Hydrocharitaceae; genus Thalassia; species Thalassia testudinum. The sequence goes on from JAZHRO010000056.1 coordinate 2,447,048, forward strand.
GACAAGCCTCTATGCTAAGTCGTTTAAGCAAGTAAAAGGGATCAAGCCAAACCTTGTGAAATGTGGTTCACATAACCTATGCGAGCAACAAAATCCCAGGAAAAAAGTACATTATCACACTTGGCATACTAGCAGTCCATGCATGGAACAAAAAATTTCTTCCTTTACAAAAAGAAAAATCAACTATTGCATTCCCTGGATTATTGCCTCTGGCTAAATTATAGTTGGCAAAAGGTAAACTAGTACAAGGGAAAAGTTGGCACTAGACATCACGGCTCAGCGGCCTCGCCCCAGGTCTTTAATCCCACTTACCTTCAGTAACATAGGTGGCAGTGTGGCATTAGGACTTGCAGGCTGTGCAGCTTGACCTAGCCCTTGGATGAAGGTCCATCTTTCCCAACCAGCATCGCTTGCCCAAGGCAGAGCTCCGATCAAGCTAGGTGAACTCCCCTTCAGTCCCATCCACAGAGGAAGGAGGACTGACCGAGGAACTCCGTAGGCAGAGCGGCAAGTCTTGGCCCGACGTAAGGCAGGTGCAATGACCCAGCCGTGAGGGCTACCCTCCCATATATCAATGAGGCATCCTATGTGGTCGAAGTTGTAAGGCCTCCAACTGGCCATTCATGTGGGAATAGCCAGTTGAGCTCAACTAATGGCCGCCCAACGAGCCCTGCCCCAACTTCTGCATGGGAAAATTCACTCCCATGAGAGGAGCCACCGGCAGCAACAACCCTTGCTCTGCCTTCACGGAGTCGTAGAGGGAATAGAGTGGCATTGGAGAAGCACTAAGCCTCCTTAAAGGAGCGTGCTTTTCCCAGCCTCTAGCTAGCAGTTCCACGACCCAGCATTTGGTGAGTGTTCCATACAAGATCGAAGGGGACGACACCCTCAGCGGAACGTCCCCCTTGTTAACCCCACTTGGGTCCATAAAGGCAGATGTAGCTGACTCCCTCTCAATGGATGCCCCACTGGATTCGCCCCGCGGGCACCTTATGGGAGCCTGCTTCACCCCTTCGCGACTCTCCACCGGCTTCCCATTGAGCTCCCCACGAGCATGTGGCTTACTTCTTCGTGCCTCGCCAAACAAGATTCCCCCACACGGGATGGACCCCAATCCAAGAGGGCCCAACACGGCATCTAAATTTGCCTGGCAAAGAAAACCCCCAGAAGCCTGCGCTAGGAAACAAGGCAAAATGAGCACACCAGAGGGAGGATAAGTCACAATAGGCACATCAAAAGATGGTAGCCCTTACCTCAGTCAGTGCGTTGAGCGGAGGCACAAAGAGGGGGTCACCCCCATATGAAGAACTGCACATAACCACTCTTTGGTTGCTCTACCGAACACGTAGAAGTTCGACGACAGAGCTCTACCCAAGTAGTGAATGAGTCACAAATGTTCCTCCCCATGACTCTTAAGTCCCTCAAGCATGTCCAAAGACGACGAAAGGCAGTGAAGAAAGGTCCACATCAGGCCTCTAGTTATAGCCCCACCTCATGGGCTCCTAAGGTCGATAATGTCTTTCTACCCCTCTTTGCGGGTAGCAAATTCCCAAGGAACCGAATCCCCCGAGAGTCGACATGGATTCCACAGCTGTAGGAATGCACTAATAAAACCGTCGGTCAAGGACCCCTGCACGTTATTACTCGACGGATATTCGAAAAGCCTTTCACACCTTTTCAGAAAGGCTCGACGCTTCAGGCCATGCTCTCTCATGGCAACAACAGTTAATGCCAGCCTCAGCTCTAAATCAAAAGAATTGCTGCCTCTCGAGGCCAGCACGAGCTCAGGCTAATACACCCTACGCCCAACTCTTTTTGCCTCCCAAGGCCTACATGGGCTCGAGCTAATACGCCCTATGCCTAACTCTTGTCGCCTCCTAAGGCAGTCATAGGCTTGGGATAATGCACCCCACACCCAACTCTTGCCACCTCCTAAGGCCAGCACAAGCTTGGGCTAATACACCCCATGCCCGACTCTTGCTGCCTCCCTAGGTAGGCACCGGCTCGGGCTAATACTCCCCAAATCCAGCTCTTGCCACATCCCAATGCCGGCATGGGCTCAGGTTAATATGCCCCATGCCCAACTCTTGTTGCCTCCCAAGGCCGACACGGGCTTGGGCTAATACGCCCCACGCCCAACTCTTGCCCCCTTCCAAGGCCGACACTAACACAGGCTCACACGCCCCTCGCCAAAGTGATGCTGCCTTCCAAAGCCGATGTGAGCCTGTGCTCATACCCCTAACAAGGGACCTCTTCCAAGCAATTGGAAGTAGGCGAAGGCCACTCAACTCCTCCATCATAGATTTTCTCCCTCCTGCAGTACAGTAGGAAGAACATCTGGGGGCATCATCTACAGCGGAGTTTTGACCACTCTCGCTACTCTCTCAGAGTTCACACTAGCTATAGAGTGAGGACATATGATAAGGGGAAAAAATTATCCTCGGATCCAAAACTCCACACATGACTCGATAGAGGATCCGACTGCTCGACTACAAGGTGTACAGGCAGAACTGGATCAGCCCGCCCTACCTCAGACCAGTCGGATCCCAACCAAAGCCCGCCCAGCTTACCAAAAGATTCAGCGCAGCATGGGCAGAAGATGCGATAAGATGGGCCTGACCACCTTCACCCTGACAGTTACCATGTAGCTTGGCAACTAGGGGTACTAGAGCCCATCGAGTAAGGTCCCCCCCCACAAATTATAAATAGAAAGGGAGGCTCTCAGAAAAGGGGGGCCTCTTCCTCGAGAGAGGGAGCTAAATCATGTAATATCATGTATCCTGAAAATTATAGTGCATAGTTGGGAGCTTTGTCCACTCCCCAGACGTACACCCCTTGTAGTGGAACTAGGTCTCCAAACCCTTGTTCTCCTCTATGTATGTTTGTTGATTACCGCTTTACCCTCCTACATGATGAATGATGTCTGGCTAAGTAGCGCCTCCTACGCTAACAAATCTTTTGGTGGCCTTCCGAGGTCCATCATTACCTAAGCTTGAGGATGAGGTTAATAGTCACGACCCTGACCAGGACAAGGGGGCTGGGGACAATGTATAGGACTCCCATGACGACGAGGATGAGGAGGGGGATGAGGGGGAGGATGTGAGGGATGATGAGGTTGGACACCCTAAGGCCAACATAGACCCTGATTAGGTAGGGCCCAGTACTACTGGTATGTAAATTTTCTATATTTTAAAAGTTTTTAAATTTCATATTTTATTTTCATTCATAATACTATGGTTATTAATTTCAGTGAAGAAGAAAGGAAGAGGCTCGGCGAGAAATAGAGACTTGGAGCTATACAAGAGGGCACGAGGATGAAGGTGAAGAACACCCCTGATGTGGAAGATCCCGACTACCCTCCATTTAGCAGTAGGCTCTCCAAGGTTGTGAAGAGCATCATCCCCCTTTCTTGTTTTTATTGGCGGATTGTCTCAAAGGAGCTTAAGAGGGAGATCATTTGTCACTTAGAAGTAATTAATATATATTCAGGTTTATATATGTTTCTTTTAATGTGATTTGATGTATATAAATGTTTAATTTATAGGCGATCTTTGATTGAGGGGACGATCCAGAGGCCTCCAAGTATATCCTTAGCCATGCATTGAGGCGGCATCGAGATTGGAGACTTTATATAAAAAAGACAGTAAGAAAAATATTTTTAAATTTCTTTGATATATACATTTTAATTATATAATTTATTTTTTTTATTATTTAGTATTTTGTAAATAGGTCATATGAGGAGACATTGAGGAATGTACATCCTTCCATATTGCTAGAGATATGGAAGGATTGTTGTCAGCATTGGCGTAAGCTTGAGACAGAGGTAGTTAAATAACATGTTATGCATTAAAATTTAATTATTATTAATTTGTTTAATAATATAAATATATATGTACTCTCTACAGGATCAGGTGAAGAAGAACAAGGCCAACAGGGTCAAAACTCCACTGTAGGCTCATGTCTTAGGTCGGATGAGTATTGATAAGCTTAAGACAAGATATGTAAGTACATTTCTTATTTATTTATATTTCTAATCAACATGCATGTAATTTTAAATTATTAATTATCTTTTATATTTACTTAATTTTAGGTGAGTACACTTGACGGTGCCCAATTGGATCGTCTTCAATTCTATAAGATCACTCATAGCAAGGTTACGGATGGCAGGCGGACATGGATTCATGAGACCTACCAAGCCAAGCATGTAAGTTTTTTTTTTTTAATTATTTAAATTTAACTTTCATTTCAGTCGAACATATTACTTACATAAAAATGTAATTAGGGAGAAATGTATGACTTGGTCCACCCACCTCCGCCTACAGATGAGAACTCTGTAACCTAGCAGCCTCCTATGACACCTGAGGAGGCTTTCCGGACAGTCATGCCTCCGAAAAATGGTGGATTTGTTTGAAGTGGAGGTCAGAGCTAGACACTCACCACTTGGTATGGACGAAAGGGATCATCTGGCGCATCTTCTATGGAGGTGGGTTAGCTGAGGTCATAGGTACAGCAGACTTAGATGCAGCTGAACGACGTGACCACAGAGCTGCGAGCTGCTAGAAAGGAGATCCGCCAATAGAGACTAGATTCCAAGGAGCAGATGGCACAACAGTAAGCGCAGCAGTAGGCACAATGGGCGGAGATGATGGCCATACTTCAAGGTGGAGGTGGACCTGATCACAACAACTTCCATTATCTTGCACATTGTGGGCCAGACAATGATTTTGGCACAAGAGGTTCTGGTCAAGGTATTGGTGCGGAAGTTTAGCTCGCATCTTTTTTTATATTTTTGTTTTTTATTTATGTAATGTTTAGGGTTTATTTATGTAATGTTACTCTTCTGTAAACATTCTCTAAGTTAGTTTGTAGTAATGTAATGTTTATTTCGTATTATATTTATTTTATTGAATGTTATGTATGTGTTATAGGATGTTATGTAGGTTAATTTAAATGGTACCTTTCATTACACCGATAAAATATAATCAATTAAAAAAAATTATATTTGGCGACGGTTATTTGAATAACCGTCACGAAGGTACTTTTTGTGATGGTGATCAAACCATCGCGAAATTCAGCAAACCGACCTACCCCTCCTCACAGCCTATTTTTTGTGACGTTTATACAACCGTTGTGAAATAACATTTAGGGACGGTTATCAAATAACCACCGCTAATAATAAAATTGTGATAGTTATATAATAACCGTCGCAAATTTGTTTTAATGACGATTATAAGTCATCGCAAAAGAAAGCTAACCACGACAGATAGGGTTGGTACTATTAGAGACGGTTAGTATTAATAACCATCATGAAAGACTATTCTCTTCCCAACCGTCTGTGACGCCAACTTTTGATAGTTTTGTTACTTTATGTTTTTCTTGTAGTGAAGGCTAGATGCCTTGAAAAATAAGAGGTCTTCTTAAATAGATGACCTGATTTTAAACTTGAAGTTCATAAGTTAATGTCTTTTAGGAGTTATGCTTCTTAATTGATTGGGGCAAGTGTGTATACTGATAGATATACATTATTTCATGATAAAATACCTTTTATGCGTGTTCCCAGGCTAGTTAATTACATTTAGCATTGTAAATAATGCATGATAGTCATCATCACACACTTATAGTAATTTATGTAATTTGTATATTAATTCATCTCTTTTAATGGTAAGGGTATAGGGCGTCACGAAAATGGGCCTCAAATGACAAAACCAATTGTAAGGATGGAATTAGGGTGTCGATCGGAGACCAACATCGTAAAAATCACGTTGATCAGACCCCTGTAGCACCCGCTACGAGGAAAGTTAAGAAGATGGACAACTGAGATGGTGCCACATGACACCATCACAGCCGCCCATAACCACCTGCCTTTCCCCCTTTCGCCTGCACCCTCAGATCTAGGTCATTGGATTCTCACCCAACAGTTGAGAAGAGGCTACTCTACCCCTTAAATATCGGCCGCATGAAGTCAAGGCACGCCCTTATGTGAGATATTAACCATTGGATCATCATCCAACGGTTGAGATGAGCCACATAGCCACCCCATCAAGTACCCTCTCCACCATAGCGAAGATCTTACCGGTTGGATCTAGATCCAACGGTTGAGCATGCGCTTATCAAGCCCAGCACAGCGATGCACGTGTGTGTCTCGCACCGCAATTTGTTGCGAGGCACGGATTAAGATCCAATGTCTGATCGAGAATGGACGTGTAAGATGGTGCCTTGTCGCCCTGCACTCAAGCATACGTGATAGGCTCACGATCGAGGTGTGATTGAGATTACACGGCGACAATTGTGCTATGAGACACAACAGATGATGGAGCACACCCTACGCACGATCGTACGCATTGAGAACGCAATCAGAAGGCATTGACCACACGCGATCATAGCCATTCAATTGAGATCCAACGATTACTTCTGCTCCTTCCTACGCTTGGGCGCGATGCATGGGCACTACGCGTACAGTAGCTGTGTCTCGCATGCATTGATGTGCCCTTTTGCAGCATTTGCTGGATTTGACCTCTTCCTACCACTATATAAACCCCCTACCCCCTAGCCTAGCATCTCTACCTAGACAACCACTACCTATCCTAGAGCTAAGAAATCCTTGTAAAGCTCCTAAGATGCTTTTCCCAAGCTCTAAGGCCTCTTATTAGTTTACAAATTCCCCTCTCCCTACCTAGAATCGTCCTACTCCTCACTACCTTTGTGGGAGACCTTAAAGCTATCCTCTCACCCCCATTTAGGTAGAAGATCATGATGGTACCATCATCATGGGACCTATCTAGCCACAATTAGTCAGATTCAACTGGCAAATGCTCCTACTTGATTATCTGAGGGTCACAATTTTGCATTGATCTGATTTGAGAAGAAAATAAGAAAACATGGTTAATTTTGTTGTTTTAATAGCACATCGCAAATGCAAATTAACCACGGGGTCACTTAGGGGTTAATTAAAGGTCAATTGAGCATTAAAGACTAAAAAGTGGGTTTACACTAACTGAATTAGGGTTTCACACTTTTGAAGGCAAAAATAGTATTGAAAATCCTGATTATCAACCCCACTTAAATTGAAATGGTTATGGTCAAGATAAAAATAATCTAAACCTCCTAAAATTTATGGAAAAATATTCTAAGAGGTTTGGCACCTTTGGTTTGACTATGTAAACCCATTTTGACCTAAAATAGAGTTTCAGACGGGAATTTGCCCTAATTTGGGCTTATGTGCAATTTACCCATTAAAACGTGGCCAAAACTCAAATCCAAGTTTACCATTAGATTACTTGGGTCAAAATTAGGTTAAGATCAAAATTTGTCCCCAATCAGAATCCATCTTGACCTAGTTTTCATTTTAGCCCCTAAAAATTCTATTTCTCACATTTGTACCTCTAAATTTCAAGCTTCTTTTATTCAGGTCCCTAAATTTATCATAATCTTCACATTTCAGTCCCTACCACTATTGAAGCTCTGAACAGGATCTCCCCATGGTTGCACTGACTTCAATTAAGGATTCCTCGATTTATCAGCCAAATCCCTGTAAATTGGAGGGAATGGTCGCCAAAAGATCGCCTTCCCATTGAACCGCCTCTTAGATCCCTCGACGGCAGGAGCTCAGGTGAGCTCAAAATTTACCAAAAGAGAGACTTCCAAAAACTTGCATCAATCATGACAATTTAGATCGTGCTCTTCACTTATAAAAGTTCCCCTATATCTCATCGTTTTCGCCAGGCAAGAATTAGCTGGAATCGCCCTCTCTTCCTCCTCCGGCCATCGTATCTTGAGCTCCGGTGAACCCTCTCCAACCACCTTCTCTAGCTGTCCAACCATTAAATTGGATGACCATCCATTTTCCCCTCTTTGTCACAAGTCCTACTGGCCAATGCAAGACCGCCACCGACCTCGCCTTCGTTGTTGATTCCCTCGTTGTCGCCTTCGTCTTCTTCATGTCCGGCTGGTCAACGCCAGACGCCTCCAACCTCCTCTCACTCCCTAAGTCCTCCTAAACTCTGTCTCTCCTTCTCTAGGTCACTTCTACATCCTTAAATCTTATGATTAGTCGCCGACCACTGCTCTCCCACACTGTCTTCCCCAGCATCGGCCACGCCTTCAATGAGGTCGTGTGGCTACCTCCAACCACCAAATGCCTCGCCACCACTTCCAAAAGCTTCGGTACACTCCCCCGAGCAAAATCCCTCTCCTAATGTAGGGATTTAGCTCCTTCTCTCCGTCGAACCCACACCTTCCGCACGCCCTCTCTGACATCTCGTCACCTCCATACACCTCCAAACACATCACAACCATTGTTGTCGCATTCGCCAAGCTTCAATGACTCGTTTGAACCTTTTAATTGGGTCGTAAGGCCATTTTATTGTATTTCAGGTCACCACCGGAGCACTGCCGTCGCCGTCATCATCCTTAGCTCCGTCCACCTCTCTCCGGCTGCCACCCACACTGCGACCACTCCCAATTGAAGCAAGCTTGACTAGTGCCTCTCTCCAGGTCTTTAATCGAATACAAAGCAGCTCTAGCGCTCCAATTCGACGATGACCTCAGCTACTGAGCGCACGCAAGGAAGCTTCACAGATAGTCCCAACTTAGGGACTTTTGATCTTTTTTCGTGCATAAAAGGAATTCTCGCCGTTAGCTACATGCCTCAGTGAGCACAAGGTAAGGTCCCTCACCACATGTGCCCATGCACTCTTGTCTGCGACCCAAGCACGTGAGCCTGGACCCCTCAACTCGATTACCTGGTTAGTGTTTACCCGTATACCTATACTTAGATTTGAGAAAGAGAAAGAAGGAAATATAAGGGGGGAGGTTTTGCACTGTAGCACCTCGGGATGTGTGCCAACACTTAGCGAATTCTGAGGAGATATAAAGGAGATGGTGCACTTGATATTTAAGTCATCTGATGTGCCTAATCGACATCTGATATTGATTGAGGATTACTATGGGTTTGTTGACAATTAGTCTGACGTGGATATTCTTAGCAATGTGGTTGAAGAGTACTGTTGAGAAATTGATTGGGATTTGTGCTTAATTGTAGGGCTTAATTGGTGGTTTCAACCACCATTTTTAGTCTTTTAGTCTGCTCTTTTTATATTTTTGTCCCTAACTTTTGAGATACATCTTTGCTCTTAATTGAATATCATTTTGGTTATTTGATTTACTTACATTATTATTCCTGATTATTGTGATTAGTGGATTGATTTGTTACACTTCTCCCTACAAATGACCTTGGAACTCATGATTTTTCGAGTATTATAAATTTAAATGCCATATCAATTTTTGTCGCTATGCTACAACATGATATTTTCCTAAATACGATGATTTCTTATCGCTACAGATCACATCCACCTTCTCATCCCTATTCCTATTTCTTAGATACTCCTATTCCTCAACCTAAGCTTGGCCTAAGCATCCTTCTACCTATATTCTACCAATACATCATCCCCATCATCCGAACTTCGCATCCCTTTCGTCTAGCCACCACCAAGCACTGTCATCTTGTCGGATAGTCATTTCGGGAGATTCCTCTCACCTCTCTCTCTCTTTTATTTTATTTTTCATTTTCATTGTATTTTGATTGTAATAAAACTCCTATTTTTATAACAAATGTTCTCTCTTTCCTTCTCTATACATATATATATTATATCGCTTAGATTGGTTTTAAATTATCATTTTGTCTATATCTAAAATCCCAAAAAATATTACAAAGGCAAAAACACAAAAAAGAAATAAAACCCTAAGGCAATTTGAAATCAAACGTTTGCCTCCCTGTGTTTGACCCGGGACTGACATCCTGGTTATAAATTTTATTTGATCTCGGATTTAGTGAATACAACAATGTGAGTTTCGAAGCCCTAATTTCTTCTCATGAGTTTTCTGACGATCATATACAAAAGCAAACATGAGTTATGATCAGTTCTTAATTAACCCTAACTCCTAACTGGCTAAGCCTTAAAAGAGGTTGTAAGTGTTTATGAATTGATTTTAGACTTGTAAGAGAGGTGTTCAATCAACCAATCAAGTTCTCTCTTATCGAGATATACACCTAACTAGGCTCATTGAAGTTTGTTGAGTCACTAAATAATTAAAACCAAAACTTGATGACCTATGTTTTATGCTCCTATAAGGCTTACGGACTCAAATAAACTTGGAATCCCTCTCTCGATTAGAGTCAATACCCAAATGGTCCCAAATTTTACGTATTGATCCTCCTTTAAATAGGGATTACAGTGAATATTTTGTGGATTTTTTATTATTGACTTAAATAATTAATTTTGATTTAATTGTCTAAGGGGATCAAATGGACCAATCGAATACATAGTCAAACAATCAATAATCCGCAATAGTAAAATAGATCCAAAGTTTTTCAAAAGTTTATTGAAGAAACTAGGTTTCAAAGGCTTTCCAAGGCCACAAATTAATAGCCAATAAGATTTCTAAAGTGCCCGAAATAAACGTCCAGACCGAAGTAGATTTAGTTCTAGACAGGCCATAACCCATGTACTATTTGAATTTTATAAATTTTTGCAGTGCCAATTTTGGATAATAAAAGGTAGGGTTGGAAAGCCAATTTGAACACCTATCTTTAGTAGGAAGATTAGGATTTTAGAGACCTCGGATAGATGGGAAAAGAATTTCTAAATTTGGTGTTGATGTCTTTATGATAACATCATCAAGAGTCATAACTAGCTTTAATTAGCCAGGACTAATTGACAAATGCTCCTACATAGTCGCTTGAGTGCCATATTTCCTTGCATATCTATTTTGAGAGAAAAATAATAAAACATGGATAATTCTGTAGTTTTAACATCATATCATGAAAGTAGAGTAACCACAGGGTTTGTCAGGGGTTAATCTAAGGTCTAATGAGCACTAAAGTTTAATAAAAGGATCCATGCAAATAGAAAAGGGGTTTCACGCATTTCGAGAACTAAATCAGCACCTAAAACCCTAATTTCAGACCTACTTAAATTACAGAGGTTCTAATCAGAGTAAAATTCAATTAAACCTTCTAAAATTTATCTAAAAATATTCCTTGAGGTTTAGTATCCTTGGTTTAACCATTTGAGCCTATTTTGACCTTAAACAGAGTCACAGACAAAGTTCTACACTAATTTGGATTTCTACACAAATTTCCCAGTGAAACTTGGTCAAAATTGAAATCTGACTTCACCATCAGATTCCTTAGATCCAAATTAGGATTGTACCAAAATGTAGGCTCAATCAGAGTCCATCTTGACCTATTTTGCATTCTAGTCCCTTAAAACTCTATTCTTCACATATAAGCCCCTAGCTTTTGAAATTTTTTCCAAACACCCCCACACTTTTGTTATCTTCTTTGCAAGCAGGTTCCTACCACCATTGGAGGTCAATCGATCACCAAGGAGCCTTTGACTGCACCAATCCTACTCAAATCAACACCAAATCCCACCAAATTTGGTAGGACTGGTGTTCACAATGCGAGGAATCATCTGAAGGCAATTTGGGATCCCAAGTCATATCTGATTGCCCTAGCGAACCCAAAAAATTAGTAAGTACTTCATGTGTCAAGCACAAGCCAATGTGGGCTTGTTTCCTCTTTAGAACTTTCTCAGGAGCTTTATAAAAGCTTCCCCATTGCAAAACCAAGCTCCTTAGTTGTTTCTTGGTATGAAATTTTCTTCTTCCTTTCTCTTCAGCCTCGAGCTCCACCGACTCCAGTGACCTCCTCGATCCCTCTCATCAAGGCCTTCAACGGTCAAATTGAAGGCACCACCTTCCTCTACTCATTGCAATACCAGCAAGAGAGTCCCGGACCCCTTCATCGTTGCCGCTTCTTCCACTGGAGAGTTCGTCTCCTCTGACGACGGCCAATCAAAGCCAGTGCGAACCACCTTCCCCTTTGTCTATTAGTTAGGACTTTCTCTTCCTCTCTCCTTCCTGAATCTTCCTAGCCCCTTTCTTTCCTTTTGCGACCTCTGACACGCCAGCTCCCTCACCGTCTTCCTTCGCTCCAGCCAAGCTCCGGTAAGGTCTCCCCAATGCCACAAACCACCAAACAACTCATTAGTAGTACCATAACCTATGCCTCGCTTCCACTAACAAAACCCCTCAAGAAATTGAGGGGATTGTCCATCCAATCAGCCCACCGAACAACACCTCCACCATACCTCTTCCCTGACCTCGCCAGATGTCCACACACCCCCAAACACCACGAGGACACCGCCATCACATTCACCATCCTCAGGTGATCCTCCTGAGCTATTTTGATGCAGCCATGAGGCCTTATTCTTTGTTTTAGGTGTTTGTTGTTCACTCGCCATCGCTGCCATCATCTCCCGATGCCATCTGCCCTGCTCCGACCACCATTGACTATCATTCCATGCCCAGGTGCTGCAGCTTCATATAAGGAATGAATTCGCACCAACAATTGAAAGCACTAGCCTCAGTAGTTGCTTCAATTGGAGCCACGACTTCAGCAACTATGTATGCGAAGGGAGGCAGGGACAATAGTCCCACCTCATACACTGACAGGCTCGCGTAGACGTATAAGTGGATTTTGTGAATCCACCCGATTACCCAAGAACACTGGGGGTTGGGTCCTCGCTCACACGCCTCCTCGCTCCTTCATGCCTCACCCGCGATAACGCCTGCAGGTCTGGCCAATGATTAGATCCAATTACCCGATGCCTTACCCGAACCTATACCTGGTAATCTGAGAGAAGAGGAAAAAGAGGAGTTCTGTGAGAGGAGGGGGAGGGTTTTGCTCCAAGGAAGTTGGCCTTGTGCTAAAGAAAGGGAGGGGTACACTTATCCTTTGAAGAAAAGAAGGCTTGAAGAGACCTTAGTCTTGCGAAGGCCTTGAAGGAAGGTTGGCACCCTTGTGTGTCTTTTGTGAGGCTCTGTGTTGTGAAGTTAAGTCGTCTGCTTTACAGAGGCGACATCTGATTGAGCCTTTGATGCTGATACTATTGGATTATTTAAGTACCTAAGTTAACGTTGATTAATTGATTGAAGGTACTATTTGGTTATTTGAATAAATTAAATATGAGATGCATGCTTAATTAGTAGGATCTAAATGGTAATCTAAATCACCACTTTTTAGGTTTTCTCTATTCTTCTTGTCTCATTATCATTGGATTACATTGAATATTAATCTGACAAGTTGTATTCATTCCATATCTGTTATTGTGCCTAATTTATTGTGCTTATTGATTCTGAATGAAGATTAATGCATGAATTCCACATTTGCTCCCTACGAACAATCTCAGACTCCAATTAGAATCCAAGTTTATAAATTCAAATGTTTTGTTGTGCGATTTAGGAGTATACTATAATGAACGCATATTTAAATCTCGTCGATCTACCTACAACATGTCTATATGAATTTCAGGGAAGGATAAGATGTAGTTATAATAAGATATGATCATGTAATTAATAACCCACACTTTTTTTATCCTTTTCTTTAAAATTAAATTCAAATTCAAAATTTGAACTTGAAAATAATCCTTTTCCGAAACTAACTAACCCTATTCCTAGGGATAAGATCTAATTGAAACTAACCCTAACTAATTTTTGAAAATAAATATTTTTCTCAAAAGATAATACTAAAACAAATCTCTAAACCTAATTCGAAAATCAAATCCTAACCTAACTACCTAGGGTTTTGTGTGTGCCTTATTCGTTAAAAAATGAGCTTGAAGCATGCACAGTTTCCTCTTTGTGTCCTACATGAAAAAAGCAAACAAAATGGATTAGGATTAACGAAAATCGTAAACAAGAAAAATCAAACACTGACATCATCTTGACAACGATGCCATTTGTTGGGGTCGTGAAGAATAGATTTTGAAATCATGTTGTAGTATAAGTTTCCGTGTATTTTTCTAACTACCACAAGATACGAAACTCAACAGATTTTTCAGATTTTTCAAAGTGAGTCCCTGCGAACTCGGGGAGGCATTTGGATTTCTGATTTCTGTTTCAACTTTTTCACGGGAAGAACTTGTTTGCAACTTTTTTTTTTCTTTTCCTTTTGGAAATGAAAAAAACTAACTATATCGGAAACTAATTGTTCAAACGGAAATCATGAAACCTAATCTAAACCTAGATCTAATGGGGGCATGCATGTGATGGTGATGTGCAAGGATGGCTGGCCACGACTTGATGGTGGTGGTGGGGGTATGATGGTGCTGATGCGAAAATGATGGCGCAAATAATCAAAGCAACACAAGAACAACACATCAATATATTGATAATGAACATTCAAATCATAAGAACTAGAAATGAGATTTAAAACTAGAAGACATGAAACATATTATCGAGGAATGATTGATTAACATAAGAAAACTAGAAAACAAGAAAGAGGCGGTGACAGCGCTGTGATGGTAACACCATCATGGTTCCTAACTAGCCATTATTAGTCAGATTCAATTGATAAATGCTATAAAATGCTCATCTGAGGGTTACAATTCCAAACTGATATGATGTGAGAAGAATATAGGAAAAGAGGGTTAATTCTACTGTTTTAACTACACATCACAAATGCAGATTAACCACGGGATTACTCAAGGGTTAATTGAAGGTCAAATGAATATAAAAGACAAAAAAGTGGGTTCACATTGACTGAATTAGGATTTCACGCATTTTGAGGGTAAAAACAGTATTTTTTTTTTGAAACAAAAAGGAAAGCTATCGTCTTACGATAGCAATCCGGAGAAGTATATTATATAAACAAGTAAGAGGAATTACAAAACAGATCCCCACGTATGTATGAGGGACCAGCACTCTCTTACAATTTTTTCACAACACACCGGTCTCTCCTGAAAAAGCCTCTCATTTCTCACCTTCCACACACACCAGAGAGTGACAGCCATGCGTACATGTGGCTTCTCTCTCATACCAAACCCATGCCAGATGGAGTCCCAAGCTGGTAGTGGCTCCTGACAAGTCCTCCTCCAAATAGCATCAGTGACCAGGCAAGATGAGAAGATATGGTTCACATTGTCAGTGTGCATGCCACATAAGTAGCATTCATGATGAGCAGCTCCCATCCTTCTATGTCGCAGATCACCTGTGATCAAACCATCTCTCCTACATAGCCAAAGAAATATTTGTACCTTAAGGGGGATTTTCAGAAGCCAAATTTTCTTGTCAATGAAATCGCAGCTCTACCCACTTCCATAATCTAAGATTCTATTGTAGCCATTTTGCACAGTGTAAATCCCCTCCCAAATGTATTTATCCTCCACTCCAATCCTTGGCCTAAAGCTTTCAAGATCTAATAGCAGCTTCCTTCTTTCTACCCACAACCGGGTGCCCCTCCTGGTGGAGTCCTCTTCATTCAAATTCCAGCTGCAGTTGCTGCAAGACCAGAATCTGTTGACAGTTTCCTCCTTATCAGATGTTGCAGCAAAGGCCCTTGGATAGATCTCCTTTAGGACACCCAGCAATGACCAACCTTCCTTCCAGAAGCTGAAGGTCCTGCCATCCCCAAGAGCCTGCTGCAGCAGGTGTAAGTGATCAGCAGAGCTCTTGTTACTGAATTCCAGAATGGAGATGGTCTACTGGGCTGTAGCCTAGATAGCATACTGTTTGAAGCTCCATAACTGTTCTTGATCAAAGCAGTCCATGGTTTCAAGTCTCCTTGCAAGAGCTTAATTGCCCACTTAAGCAACAAAGCATCATTGAAGTATTTCAGAGACTTAATCTCAAGTCCACCCCTATTTGCATCTTGGGCCCTAAAAACTCTATTTTTACACTTAGACCTTAACTTTCAATTTTCCTTACGAATATGCCCCTAACTACTCGTCATCTTTGTAGAAGTGTCCCTGTTGCCATTGTTGTCTGAATAGGACCTCCAAACCTAGCCAACCGACTTTGACCGATTCGAATCTTCACCAAATCATCTTCAAATCCCTCTAAAATTGGAGGGTTTGACATTCAGGCGATAAGGAATCAAACCAACCTCATTTCAGAGATTGTGATTGATGCTAGAGCTCAGGAGAGCTTGAGAAAATTATGGGATTTTGGGTTTCCTAATCTACGACTAATTAAGCAAATTTTCCCAATTTGAGCTCGCATACATGCTCTATTTAAGTTGCATGAACTCCCAGCATGCTCCTTAGTAATGAATTAGCCTAGAACCACCTTCTCCCTCATCTCTGGCCAACCCATCAAACACTCCGACGACCCTCTCCAACCTCCTCCTCTGCACGTGCTTACGAAAAATTGACACCACCATCTCCCTGCCTTCGTCGCGAACCTTTTCAGCCAAAGAAAGGTCGCCTCTAACCTCTTCTTCCTCGTAATTGCCTCACCATCGACTCCTTCCCCACGTTTGGCTTTCCTAGCTTCTTTTAAGCTCCATAAACTTAGGTTAGACCCGCTCTTATCATCGTTCCACCCTCACCTTCTCTACAGCCAATGAAGCTTCCCCTCCCTCCACTAAGTTCCTCATCTTCTCCCTCTCCTTTCCTAGCTTCTTTTAGGCTCCATAAACTTAGGTTAGATGTGCTCTTATCACCGTTTCACCCTCATCTTCTCCACGGTTGATGAAGCCTCGGTGAGCTCATCTAGCCACCACACGCCACCAATTGCCTCGCCACCACCTCCAAAACCCTCACCATGACCCCATGACCAAAAGTGCCAACCTAATTGGAACTATTGGTCTCTCCTTCACCTCACCCCACAAACCCATCCATGACCATCGTCTCCAACGTTGCGTGACCTCCACACACCTCCAAACACTTCACAACCACCACCGTTGCACTCGCCGTGCTCTAACAGCTCCTTTGAACCTTTTAATTGGGTTGAAAGGCCATTCTATTGCATTTCAGGGATCTAACGGAGCTTTGCCGTCGCCGTTGATACTCTGCCTCTGTCCGCCACACTCCTCCACCTATGGCCTTACTTCAACCACTAGCAGTTGTGGAACATTTCCTTGTAGTAGTGCTTGGAGAACGAGCACTAGCAAGGGCAGCAATCGAAGCGGGCTTCTTCCACTGCATGCAACCAAGAGAGGTCCAGCAATTGTCCCACATTGGTGAAAGGTAAAAGATTTTTGATTAATAACGTTTCACCACATTAGCCTTGTCGCCTCAACTTCACAGGGTGAGGTCCCTCACACAAGTGCACCCTTGCCTGCCCCCACGCCGGCGGGCCTAGACCTTGACCTGATTACTTGATTACCCGTATACCCCTTGCTTAGATCTGAGGAGAGAGAAAGAGAAAAGAAATTCTGAAGGGGGAGTGGGGAGGTTTTGCACTCTAGCACGTTCAGATTTGTGCCTAACACTTAGGCAATTGTGAGGTGATCCATGCTTTGTTGTTAAGGCATCTGATGTGTCTTGGAGACATTTGACCTTAACCTTGGCAGTGGTTGAGATTTGATCTGACGTGGCTAAGCGTTTGAGGTTACTGTGAAAATATTGAGACTTGAGACTACTGTTGGTATTGGGAAGTGTGCTTAATTGTGGGGCTTAATTGGTGGTTTTAACCACCATTTTTTGGCTTCTATTTATATTTTTTGTCCCTAATTCTTTAGGTACATTCTTGCTTCTAATTGAATGTCATTTTAGTTGTTTGATTCAATTACATCATTATTTCTGATTGTTGTGATTGGGGAATTGATTTGTTACACTTGCTCCCTGCGAACGACCTTGAAACTCATGATTTTATGAGCTTTATAAATTCAAATGTCATATCGATTTTCGTTGTTATACTATGACACATTGTTTTCCTAACTACGATGATTTTCGACAGCAACATTTTGGTGCCATTGTCGGAGAGAAATGCACATTTCATTCACTAATCACACTTTTTGATCTGATTTTGACTTGCTATATCTGATTTGCTATGTTGTTGTAGGTGAATCTGAGGATCGACCGCACAAGCAACCATACCGGGGGTAGGTAATCTCATTTCCTTCTTCTTAAGCCCCTCATCTCTTGGGGAGATTGAAAAGAAAATCAATTAGGATCAACTTGCTTTATTTACATAGTAATCATCACTCAAGTTTCCTAATTTGATTCTATTTGATTAGAGATCCCCATCCTGATACTTGCACCTACTAGGGAAATAAGGTGCCCTGGGCTATTCACCTTCTTGATTGATCCCAAGGTACCATCTTTTAGAAAGAATTGGACTTGGAAATAGAGCCAATCTAGGCTTTCCACATTAGGGTTCCAGGAGTACACATTTGCCTGATTTAAAGAAAATATATTTCCTGCATCATGTGTTACCCAAGCCCTTGGTTGAATTGATCCAATCAAGTAGACCATAAAATCAAAGCTCTAATAATCACTTGACCCATTAAAATTTGGGACCTAATAACCTGTTTGCAAACCAACTCAAGGTAATTTGGGTTCTTGACCCAAATTCATCCTTAACTTTAGGACAGGTCAGGTGAAGTTGGTTCACTTTGTGGATCAACCAACCTCCAAATTAGGCCACAAATCAAATCAACTTCAAGTTCAAGTGAAATTCAAGGCACAAACATGATTAAAATTGGTAGACCTAGGAGTCAAGCTCACACATTCCGGTCTACTTGGAACTCAGTGACAAGGAAGGTCAGGTGGGGGAAACCCTATAACTTGTGGGGACGCTCTACCGTGTAGGGGTCTTTGCGGGACTCTCCATTCTTGGCTGCCCAATAATTCTCGAGTGGGTGAGTTTCTGATCTGGAGGTAACATTCGCCTCAAACCTCCATAGTCAATCAGCTTTGCTGGGTGCCTCAATTGGGTCCAATACACATTCTATCCCTTATTTGATTCCATAGTGCATGTACAGGAGGAGGTCCTTAAGACCAATCTTGAGGCCTCCATTGGTAGTTCACTCTTGTCGGGATCAAACCTTGACCCAATTGTTTGTGTTCCCATCCAATTAGATCGAGATCTCTTTAGATACTTCCACATCCAAGCTCGGCTCTCCATCATCTACATCCATGGAGAATCAAGAAGAAGAGCCCAATGTTTAGAATCAATTGCAGCACCTCACTGATCTTTTCCATGATTCATGAATCCCCCGCAACATCCATAGATGTGAGATAACTACAATCCCACAGCGATGGAGATCGAACCCATGGTGCAAATCCAAGCTAGAGGACTTGACACTGAATTGAAGCTAAATCTGATTAATGCGATCCCCAAATTCCATGGCTTGAACTCCGAAGATCCCTTCCAGCACATCAAATAGTTGAAACATCTGGCCTAGACCTTTGGACCACCTGTTCAGAATCGGGACATCCTGCTCATGAAGATGTTCTCCTTTTCTCTTATGGATAAGGCTGCCATTAGTATCAAACCTTAACTTGACCGATCAACACATGGGAGGAACTCCAATCTGAATTCCTGAAGAAAATTTTCCCAGTTGGTCGCACCAATGCCTTGAGGCACCAGATCACTCATTTCACATAGAATGTCAGAGAACCACTTCATGAGGTATGGACCACTTTTTGGATCTCATGCGAAAATGCCCCCATCATGGAGTTCCTAAATGGGAACAAGTCCAATCATTTTACCATAGACTCCATGAGGATATCAAGTTATTTGTCAATGTAACCTGTGGTGGCAACATCATGGGTCAACATGAAGACACCATTTGGGAGATTCTCGAGAACATGTGTAAGAACTCCATAAACAATGAGTCTATGGGTGTGTTCTATCGAACGACTACCCACGCATTGACAAACATGCGAGGGGCACACGAGACACATGACCTATTCGTATTCGTCGACCTGGAGTTGGTGGCCAATTGCCTGGATAAGGTCTCCATCATTGAGAAGAAGGTGGACGAATTAACTCGACAACTATAAAGATCCACCTCTGCACAGCAAAACACGTATGCACAACCACCCTCAGGTAGGAAGGCCATCCATAACATTCACCACCACTCATATTAGGAGATGGACATGTATCCAAACCCGTTTGACCTTGGTTTTGGAGGAAACTCTAGACCATCTTACTCTAGTTGGGGGAACTCTGAACCCTCGTACTTTGATTCTTTGGAGTTCTTCAGACTTGCGAGGATCTCCATGTCATCTAGAATGATTCATTCTCCAACACATATAACCTTGGATGGTGCAATCATTCAAATTCACGTGGTCGAGAAATAATTAGAACTCAAGACCTCAATTCCAACCCTAACCATAAACTCTGCAATCATATCAGCCCGCTCAGCTTAGGCTCAACCTGAATTACCAATCTAGGCCTACCGGGGAAGATCAGGTGAACTTGATTTTGCAAGCCCTGGCTGACATCCAGAAGACTAATGCAACTATGCAGAAACAACACAAAGAAGAGATCATAGAGGTTCGAAATCAACTCACACAGATGGCTAGGACTCGCCAGCCTAGTGCACTCCCTTCCCAACCTCTACTGAATCCGAACAACGTGCAGAACCAGAGGCACATTATTAACCCGAATTAGGGCCAAGCTCACTATGCCTATCAGGCCCCTTCTGCTCCATCACCTGACGGGATGGAGGCTTCCACATCGTATGCGGGATATCAACAGTAACCACCACTCTTGTCGACTCCAAACCAAAACCAGGCTGGCCTAAATGCTATTACTACATGTAGTGGCAAAACAACTCAAGATCCACCTTATCCTAGCCACTTCGACCCTAGTAGTTCAGAGCCTACCCCTAAGATGGTCATCCAGGACACACCTATCCCAGATCCAAAGCCTGAACCAATCCTAGAAGAACCTATAGAGGTTTCATTTCCCGAGGCCTTGACCAAAGGAAATAAGAAACCTAAACCCGTGGCACTTGAGGAAGACTTGATCAAGCTCTTTGAACATTCCCCTTGATGGATGTGGTCCACCATGTATCGACTTACGTGCGATTTCTGAAAGATTTATGTACACCAAAACATAAGCCGCGAAATAAAGACGGGAGTCCGATTGTGTTGCATGAGCAAGCCAGCTCTATCATCTTGAGCAAACTCCTGCAAAAAGTGAAAGATCCTGGCACCACTCTGATCTCCTATAAGATAGGCGACCTAGAGTTTAATCAAGCTTTGTTGGATTTAGGAGCCTCCGTAATCTAATCCCCACATCCCTAGTAGAGCATTTTGAGGAAACCAAGCTGAAACCGACTAAGGTGACCCTACAGCTGGCTAATGATGAGTCTAATTTATTGGACTAATTTTTAGCCTAAGTTGGTTAGTTACTACATTTTAGAGTATATTAATATTTGTATTTGATTATTAAATAAATGCATGCATTATAATTTATATTTGTAAAGTTTATCTGATATTATAAATAATTATATGCATTGCAGGAATCAAGCTCAGCCAAATCTCATTTTTAAGACGTCCGGAGCTTACTCTGGACGTCTAATGATGTTGACAATATGCATCACAACTTAGTCGTATCTACCTCCATGTGCGCAACCTCCTTGTCGACCTCAACATATTGTTTCCCCACCACCTCATTACTATCGTTAATCTGTTGGAGAAGGCTGAGTCCTACAGAAATGCAACAGATCAAAGGAGAGTCGATGGTAGAAGATTTATAAAAGGACTCACCGCATGCAAGCAGAGAGATCTTCCTTCTCCCCCTGCAGGGGATCTTCTTGATCAACACCACCGGCATAGTGGCTGAAGAAAGCACCGTGAAACCAAAGCACACAATGTGCCTTGAGTGAACGCTGCCTACCCCCGAGTGGTGCTCTATGACAGAGAGCATCACCAACACCATCAGCACCTATCCCTGCCTGAGCCACCAAAGCGCGTCCTCGCCCCCCGAGTGTGGCGCACCAGTAGCACTCGTGCATAGCAGCACTCATGCACAACTGGCACTCGCACTCCCAGCCCATGTGCCAGCCCGTGCACACGCGCTCTTCTCCTTCTTCTTCCTCTTCCTCCCCTGTTTTCATAGCAACGAACCCATAACCCACCACCACCACTCCACTCTCTCCAGCCACCTTTCTTCTCGCCAACGCCATCAGCAGACTCACCGGGAGCTCGCCGGTGTTGTCCTATTAGACAAGCAACCAACCAATCGACCTGCTGTCCTCTCAACCTCCCACCGACATCCACCCGCCACCGGCTCCACCCATTCCGACCAGCCATTGCTAGCCATCACTTGCTGGCGCGCCACCACCAGTATGAAGGCCTTGACTCTGCGCACTTTCCCTAAGCTTCTGGTCACTGACGAGCCCCTCTCCCGCGTGCATGAGCCGTCAACGCAAATCCCTTGTTTCCCTTAATATTAAAAATTACAGATTTTTCCATTGTGAAAAAGCACTATTCATTCATTTATCTTATATAATATTTGGCTGAAATTGCATGGACATCCCTTTCTTTAATTTGAATTACATATGATTGAGTTCTTCTTATGAATGATATAAAACATGAGATATTGGTTATAGTAAATTGGTGTTATTATGTAGGAGATTAATATCGACATTGTTTGCTATTACCAAGGTCATTATTTAGAATATTATATTATGGTAATTTTGCATATACATAGCTACATTCCTGATCAATTGATTAAAACGAGCATTTATATTGGAAATAAGTTGCACTAGTTAGAATGTGCACCCATTGATATTCCCGAATAAACAAGGCATTACTCACGAGTTCAATAGGCTCATTCCTCCCTGTGGATATGGTCTAACTATTTTCGTGGTTAGTTTTTGAACATTAAATGCTTTGAAAAGTGATTTTCTACTATGCGATATACTAAAACGACGCGTCATTTTATGTTACAAATTTTATCGAAAATGAAGATCACTCTTTCAAATGACGTCGTTGCTGGGGAGGAAACACGCCTATTAATTTTTTTCAAAAAATTTATATTATTTTTATGCTATTATGAAGCTTTTCTAAATCATTGATCTATTTCTTTTTCCTATCGATGTACATCTATTTGGAGGAAATGAACACGGCAGGCGCGCACGATGGAGGTGATATTTTTGGTGGACCTTGACGTCACCTGGAGGCCAGCAACGGGTGCTTGTGGGCCTTGATCCCACGCACGTAGGCATACGAAGGAGCCTTTTCTGATTTAGTCATTAGATCTTAGATTAGATTTAGTTTGGATAGACCTTAGACATTTAATTTTTGTCTTGTGGACCTGTGTTGGGTAATTTTGGGAACGTGTTCCCAGTGCTTTTATTGCTTATCGGTTTTGTATGCGAGAGCGTATTTTCGAGAGCATGTTCCAATTTTATTTAGATTATAGGATTATTAGAATTGTTTGAAATGCATATAGGTTAGTTAGTTAGTTAGTGAGATTAGGTTTGTTTGCTTAATATTATTAAAAATTAAAAAAAAAATCAAACTTCCTGCTAGAAGCTACATATCAATAGGGCGACCATCTAGGATTGAATGAGCAGCATCTAGTTATCTTTACTGCATCGCATACATCCCTGCATTGAAGAAAGCTGGAGTAAGGTACGCCTTCTCTTTAGCATCAAATACCCATCATGCATCTGCATTGGACTTAAATTCAAAACCACTAAAGTGTTTGAATCGAATTAATTTAGTGGTCACTTTAAAAATTGGGACTGCTAAGAGGTTGGACCTTAACATCTGTGACTTAAAATTGGGTGCAAAAGGATCTTGTTTGCGAGATCTCAAAACTCAAAACACGAACGTATGATTGCATACCTGAGACACTGTGCACCTCACAATAAGGTCACTAGATAAATTTCTACCTCTCCTCTTTGCACCACAAGGGAAGTTAGTCAGAAATCAACAAGCCTATCCACCAAGTTACTTTGGTTCCTCGTGCGTGGGCTCGATTTGAGACTTCCATCCCTTGTGAGTAGGTTGTAGGCACCAACGAAGGTCAGCCAAGGGTGTATAGGTCCTAGGGCACTCGAAGGTTGAATTAAGGCATGTAATTGCAGTGAAAAACTTGTTTGGCCATTTATATTAACTAATTCGACCTCCGCAATAAAGAAGGTTAAGATTTCAAGTCCACACCCCTCTTATACCACTTACGTGGGAACGAAGGGATAAGTCTTGATCTTTTGACTTATCTTTGGAGTGGAGGCTTCACTTAATAAGAACCTGAATTGTGTTTTGTATGCTTGGTAGACTCTCTCTTGAGGGTAGTCTAGTGTTTGATCCTAAGCCCGAGAGAATTCTTAGGAGAGCTCACCTAAGAGAGAAAAGAAAAGGAATGGCTGATCAAGAAGCAAATCAACAAAGGACCTTAAGGGACTATTTTATTCCAACTAACCAACCCGCACAAGCACTAAGATGATTGGCAAGGGATAATCCGTATAAGATCAAGAGTAGTACCATATCCTTATTGCCCTCCTTTTATGGTACTACTAGGGAGGACCCCTACTGGCATTTGGAGGAATTCACCGAGGTCTGTTCCATGGTGAAGCTCCAGGGCTTTACTGATGAAGCTCTGATGAGGACTCTATTTCCTTTATCCCTAAAGGATAAGGCCAAGCACTGGTATCATACCCTCAATGCAAGGGTAAATGATTGGGCCACCCTTAAGGGAGAATTTTTGAAAAAGTATTTTCCTATGAGTAAAACCAACTATTACAGAAGAGAGATTATGGGTTTCATTCAACAGGAAGGGGAGCAATTTCATGAGACTTGGGAGCGCTTTAATGACCTTCTTAGGTTATGGCCCCACCATCAAGTGCCAAGATGGCAGTTGGTCGAAAGGTTCTATAACGGATTATCTGAAAGGCATAGGCAAACCATCGATGCAACCTGTGCAGGAACCTTCATGACCAGAACAGAGGATGAAGCCTGGGCATTATTTGAAACACTAAGTGACAACTCCATACATCTGTTCTCTACCTATCAAGAAAGAAACCATCAATCTTGCAGAGGAAGATAGAGGCCCACGAAGCCAGGGCTTCTCAAGATTTGGCTTATCAGATTCAACTATTGAATAAAAACTTTGATAGGCTTTTAGTAAACCCCGGCATGAACCTGCAAGCAGCCTCTATTTTTCAGGCTTCAAGAGAATGCTTCATTTGCCAAAGCACAATGCACACCACTGCGGAGTGCCATTAGGCAAATCAATTCCCTGAGTTGATTTAGGCTGACTTGAACGCGGCCCAAGGTTTCCACCCCCTTGTAATAACCCTTATTCCAATACCTATAATCCAGGGTGGCGGAACCATCCAAACTTCTCTTGGAAGCAAGGTGATGCTTCTAACTCAGGGAATACAAGACCCTTACCTCCCTAGCCCATATACCAACCTTCTTATGAAAACCCTCCTCAGAATAAGCCCTCTGAGATGGATGAACTGAAGGCCATGATGAAAGCAATGCAAGAGCATCAGAATATGGTCATCCAATCTCAGAATAAGATGATTACTGATATGCAATCCCAAATTGGTCATCTTACTGAGGCAATTAGGCAACGTGATCCAGGGAAGCTGCCTAGCTCTTCTGAGGAGAACCCTAAGGGAAAGGGGGTTGTATTCAGGGAGCACACCCAAGTAGTGACCGTGTTGAGGAGTGGAAAAAATATTGACAAGCCTGATAACACTCCTACGGTTACATCTCAGAATTCCCCTTCCACACCTGACCCGACTTCCGTCTCCATTGAGGAAGAGCCACACTGCTCTCCCTCGCACAAAATCACCCACAATGAGGATGTCGTCCTTCCACCACCCCTCTCCTACCATAACGACCCCTCTACCCAGAAGCCAAGGGTGCCCTATCCAAAGCACCTATCTTCTCCTGGGGAATCTTTTGTTGGCTTGTCTGGAGCCAAGGATAGGATGGAAGAGATTATGGATACTTTTAGGCAAGTCCAAATTAACTTGCCTCTGTTGGAAGCGATTAAACAGATTCCGTCCTATGCCAAGTTTCTGAAGGACCTGTGCACCCAGAAGTGCCGATCTAGGAAATAGGACTAAACTAAGGTCATCCTGCCTGACCATGTTAGCTCGGTTCTCCAGCATCGAACACCCCCGAAAATGAAAGACCCAGGGGCCCCGTATATTTCAGTGGTTATAGGTAACCAACACATTGACGAGGCTCTGCTCGATCTGGGTGCGAGGGTGAACATTCTACCGAGCTCTGTCTACGACCTTTTGGGAGGAGGCAATCTAAAGCCTAGTCCAGTAATCCTCCAGGTTGCAGACAGATCACTTAAGACACCACGGGGATTGTTGGAAGATGTCCTTGTGAGAGTGGAGGATTTCTTCTTCCCCGTTGACTTTCTGGTGCTTAATACTGACCCATCTAATAAGCCCACAAAGCTGTCCATTATTCTGGGAAGCCCCTTCTTGGCCACAGCCAATGCCTCTATAAATTGTAGATCTGGGGCACTTAAAATGGGCTTTGGGAACAAGAAGATCTGGTTTAATGTTTTTGATACTTACAAGCAATACGGATTTGAAGATTGTTCTCAGATTGAGGTCGTTGATGAAATAATTGAAGAGACTACTCCAGCACTCTTATGTAGAGATCCCCTTCAGAAGGTCATATCTAAGGACCATCCCTCGATTATTAAAGAAACTGAAAGGGAAATGCCCAAATTAGAAGAGTTGCTGGGGATACACACTGAGTCTCTATCCCCATCCTGGACTGTGAAGGTAGATCCGCTACCTGAGGTAGGGACATGTCAACTAAAACCCTCAATCCAAAAGGCTCCTGAGTTAGAGTTGAAACCCCTCCCGAGCACATTAAAATATGCTTTCCTTGGCCCTAACAACACGCTCCCCATTATTATCTCGTCTGCATTATCTGAATTGCAGGAGGGAGCTCTTCTTGAGTGTTTACAAAGGCACAAGGAAGCAATTTCCTGGTCAATTGCTGATATTAAGGGTGTTGATTCCTCTCTTTGCATGCATCATATATACACGAACGAGTCCGTGAAGCCTTTTCGAGATATGCAGAGAAGGCTCAATCCAAATATGTGGGAGGTTGTTAAAAAGGAGATTATGAAATGGCTGGATGCAGGGAGTATCTATCCCATTTTAGATAGTAAATGGGTCAGTCCTATTCACGTAGTTCCCAAAAAGGTAGGAATCACTGTGGAGGAGAATGACCAAGGAGAACTGGTGACCACTAGACCCTCAACTGGTTGGAGGGTCTGCATTGATTACCGCCATTTAAACACGGCTACCTAGAAAGACCATTTCCCCTTACCATTTATCGATCAAATTCTGGAACGATTGGCGGGGAACAAGTACTTTTATTTTCTTGACGGGTACTCTGGGTATAATTAGATAGCCATTTTTCCTGACGGTCAGGAGCGTACCACCTTCACGAGTTCGTATGGTGCTTTTGTGTTCCGTCGAATGCCATTCGGGTTATGTAATGCTCCTGCCACTTTTCAACGTTGTATGATGGCTATCTTTTCTGATATGATCAACGAGTTTGTTGAAATTTTTATGGATGACTTCTCCATTTATGGCTCTTCGTTTGACCTATGCCTTTCGCACCTTGATAAAGTCTTAACCCGTTGTGAAGAGGCAAAGCTAGTGCTTAGCTGGGAGAAAAGCCACTTTATGGTCTAGCAGAACATTGTGTTAGGGCATATAGTTTCCGAGAGAGGATTAGAGGTGGACACCGCAAAAATCGATTCCATCTCTTAGCTTCCATCGCCTGCCAATGTTCGTCAAGTTAGATCTTTCCTTGGCCATGCTGGATTTTATAGGCACTTCATTAGAGATTTTAGTAAAATCTCTAAGCCACTCTACGACCTGTTAGCGAAGGATGTCTCCTTCGATTTTGATGATAGATGTGGTGAGGCTTTCCAAGTTTTGAAGAAAGCCCTCATTACCACGCCGATTCTCCAAGCATCAAATTGGACCCTCCCATTTGAGCTTATGTGAGATGCTTCTGATTTTGCAATGGGAGCAGTCTTAAGTCAAAGGGTTGATGGCAAACCTCATGTGCTGCATTATGCCAGCAAGACCCTTACGGATCCTCAGCAAAACTACACGGCCACTGAAAAGGAACTACTTGCTGTAGTATTTGCTTTGGAAAAGTTTCGGTCTTATCTTTTGGGATCCAAGGTTGTGGTGTTCACTGATCATTCTACCCTAAAGCATCTTCTAGCTAAAAAGGACACCAAACCTCGCCTAATTCATTGGATTCTGCTACTCCAAGAATTTGACCTGGAAATTAAAGGCAAGAAAGGAGTTGAGAATGTGGTAGCAGACCATTTGTCTGGGATCCCTATTGAGGCATCAAACCCTGCTGGCGGTATTCAAGAGACTTTCCCTGATGAGTCTCTGATGGCCATGGAAGCTAAAACTCCTTGGTTCGCTGACATAGTGAACTATCTGGTCACGGGCATTACCCCCAGTACTTGGGACAAGCAGAAGCGAGACAGGTTTCTCGCCAACGCTAAATTTTATCACTGGGAGGAACCTGAGCATTTTATAATAGGCCTTGACCATCTTTTTCGCCGTTGCATCCCTGATGAAGAACAAGAAAGTGTTCTAAGTTTCTGCCATGACCTCCATTGTGGGGGACATTTTAGTGGGAAGAAGACTACCCATAAGGCTCTTCAGTCTGGCTTTTGGTGGCCCACATTATTCCGAGATGCACATACGTATGTGGGCGCATGTCTACATTGCTAGCAGATGGGAACCATTGGAAAAAGGGATGAGATGCCCCAACAACCTATCCTCCTTGTTGAAATCTTTGATATTTGGGGCATTGACTTCATGGGTCCCTTTCCTGTGTCCTTTAGATATGAATACATCCTTGTGGCTGTAGACTATGTATCGAAATGGATAGAAGCCATTCCCACGTGAACCAATGACCATTCCATGGTCATGGGCTTTGTTAAGGCTAACATCATTTCTCGGTATGGGTGCCCAAGGACGATCATAAGTGATGGAAGACCTCACTTTAAGAACGTACACTTCATAAGACTTCTCCAAAATTTGGGAGTCAACCACATGATAGCCACACCTTATCATCCCCAAACGAGTGGACAAGTTGAAGTGTCTAATAGGGAGATTAAGTGAATTTTAGAAAAAACTGTCAGGCCTGATCAGAAGGATTGGTCTAAGAAACTAAATGATGCTCTTTGGGCCTACAGAACTAAGTATATGACTCCCTTGGGCATGTCTCCTTTCCGTCTTGTTTATGGAAAAGCGTGCCACCTTCCCGTGAAAATCCAACATAAAGCTTATTAGGCTATTAAAAATGTTAACTTGAATCTAGATAAAGCGGGAAAGGCACGTATGTTAGAATTAAGTGAGCTTGAGGAGCTTCGTAATGAAGCTTATGAAACTTCTCAAGCTTACAAGCAACGTACAAAAGTCTTCCATGACAAGCACATCATTAGAAAGACTTTTGAGCCCAACCAGTGGGTCTGGCTTTTCAATTCTAGACTTAAATTATTTCCTGGAAAGCTCAAGTCCCACTGGGATGGGCCATACATTGTTATCAATACTTTCCCTCATGGAGCTTTAGAAATTCGGAACCCTATTTCAGGTGCGAGCTTTAAGATAAATTTGGAACCCTATTTCAGGTCTTGGACGCACTTCAGCTTGAGGAGCCATAGCTCCTCCCACTCTCCTCCTCAGGTGATATTCTTCTATGTCTACTTTCTTTTTCCAATGAGGACATTGTCAGTCTTAGGCATGGGGGGTATAACCTGAGAATGTTTATAGCATTTATAAATATTTGCATACATATATATTTATATATATATATATAATTTCTCTTTTCTTGAGCTGAATGGGTTAGTCCTTAGTAGAATATCTTTGTCATTGGAGGTTTTTCTTAAAATTATTTCTTAAGTCTAGAATACAGTACATTTATTTCACATGCACGTAGTCTGGGTAATGGATCCTTGAAGAAAACCAATAAGCATTTGTAGTCTACTAAACCCTTTGACAGTTAATAGGGAGTCAAGCATACTATCTTTTAAGATCCACCTCATATTTGTGAGATGAAAATAGAGAGATTATTGGTGTGCTAAGTCTTGGGTGCGCGAAGGTTCTGGTGGGGCGCGGCGCCTGTAGCGGTGCGCAAGGGCAGGTGGAGGGTGATGAGTCCATTTTAATGGACTATTATTACGCCTAAGTACTTCAATTCTAACATACTATGTTTGTTAATAATCAAATTAAGTCATTAAATAAGTGCATGCATCATTAATTGAGTTTTTATCAATTTTATTGCATTTTATAGTATGTAATTATTTTATATTTTGTTGCAGAAATGATATTGGAAAAGAATAAGGAGGGGGAGGGTAAATTTCCCCAACAACATCCGACTCAATCTCTTCCTCATCCTCCGGCCAGGCTCAACACATCCCTCAACAAATGCAATCCGTTGCCAGCCAAAATTAGAAAAAGGATTTTGAAAATCCCTTGGGAGGCGGAAGAGAAGAGATATAGAGGAGAGGCGGAGGGGATTGGAGGGGGCCGACCGATCCATCATCCATCATCCATCGTGTGCACTGTGCACCAATCCTCCCACCGTAAATGCCCTTCCAGCCTCCACCGTGCACCCGCACCCTCTGCAGGCGCAAGCAATAGCCAAAACCTTCCAACACCCTACTGCCTACCGCGCAACCGTCCTCCTCTGCAGGTGTGCACCCGCTCCAGCACCATCACCGCCTGCAGGCGCACACCGCCAACGCTTGCACCTCCAACCAAGTGCTGCCCGTTCACCATCCTCCTCTGCAGGCGCGCACCTACCCGCACCTACGCCATCACCCCAGCACAGCACCCACCGCACTGCACCCGCACTCTCTCCAGTGCACAGCAGGCGCTGCGCCCAACATGCATCGCTACAGGCGTACCCCCTCCAGTTCCATCTCCGCTCCTGCACCTCCATCATCGCGCACCAGGCCACCTGCCCCACCCGCGCGCTACACCACTCCACAACCCTCTGCCAGCCCTTGCACGCCCGCAGGCACCGCACCCTCTCCACACTGCCTGTAGTCCCACCGCAGCACACCGTCCACCGCAGGCGCTATAGGCCAACTGTCCTCCTCTGCAGGCGCGCACCCGCGTGCACCTATGCCATCGCCACGCCGGCCCGCAGGCGCTCACCGCTCCTCTGCAGGCGCGCACCCGTAGGCGCTTGCTGCTCCTCTGCAAGTGCACACCCACCACCCTACACCCACGCTCCCTCCAGTGCACAGTAGGCGCCACGCCCTGCATCCACCGTTCACACGCGCCCCCATCAGTGCCTCCATAGCAGCAAGCGCCGCACCCTCGCCAAGCGCCCTTGCGGGCCAACCATCAACAAGAACCAGCTGCGCCCACACCGCACTGCCTACAGTCCCATAGCCCCTTCCAGCGCCAGCAGTAGTGCCTACAGCAGGCTGCAACAAGCTCTGCCGCCGGCCAACCTCCGCCTCCGGCCACCTCGACCCACGTCGAGAACACCAACGTGAAGCCACCACTCTAATGAACCTTCCCCAAGAACCTCATAGCTAGCCAAGCCTCTTCACGCGTGTAAAGAGAGGAATTTTCCTCTGTTTTGGGTGAAATTAAAAATTATGATTTGTGCCATTGCTAAACACTATTGCATTATTTAGTGGATTAATATATTTAGGTGAAATTGCATGCATGCCCTTACATGTTATAGTATTTATTTCATGCACTTAACTTTTAGATGATAAATGCATAAGACCTAATCCATACACTCACATAACCTAAAAGAGAAAGCCCAATGTTTTGAAATACAACTATTTTACATACCATTACAAGTTATTTCATGAAAGGAAAATTATAGCCATATCCCTGCATTTCTAAATAATTACATGTTCCTTCTTTTCGCCTTGTTTCGCATCAGATTTGAACATGGATTGCACACGTGATTGAGTAAGTATAAAAGAAAAAAAAAATCTTGTGAACTTGTTAATCTATTCCTCCTGTGGATATGACATCCTTTATTGTGGTTTAAATTCATATCTATATTAATCATTTGATTGAGAGATTTCCACCACATTAATTACTACGACATATCCGCTATTGCTATCACAAATAAGCGAAACTCTCTCTGTCACCAGGTCAAGGTTGTATTGTTCCTATCACTTCCCCTATTAATTATCTGGTGGAACCCCATTCTACCCTTAGTGAGCCTAATCTTGACCCTCCACTTAGGGAATCAACACCTACCATCCAACATTCTGAGGATTTAAATGCGCCCAATAAAGGTGACCCTAAGGGAATGGAGTATGAATTGGATCAATCTTGGTGTTAGGGGTACAAAGAGTCTATTTTAGAGGAGAATGATAACTCGATGGAGGAACTCAGCCTTAGAGTTTGGAGTGAATCACAAGGGGATTATGTGTTATTTAAGGACTTGACCCCTGAGGATATAAATAATCTAGTGAAATCCGGATTCCTCCCTTCTTTAGATTTTGAGAGTCATCCTCCCAAAACCACGAGTTGATATTGGAGGACAAACACAATAGTGAGAAGCCTAGGGGAGACTCTCAGGGACAATATACATCAATTGAGGATTTATACCTCGAGAAGAACAACAAATTCAGTGATATAGGCTTTCTCCATAACATTAAAGATGATAATTCTCCTAAAGATATTAAGGATAATGAAGTAGCACACAAAGTCCCCAGAAAGGATGTAATTGACAAGAAAGAACCCGGGGATGGATTTGCTGATAATTCTGATCTCACTACTTCCCAAGAAACCCAACTATCATCAAAGAATGTTGATCATGAGTCTACTAATGAGATATTGAATTCTATTCATGACTCATTTATTGTAAAGGAACAGTTGGAGGTTCATAAAATAATGAAGCTAGGTAAGGATGTGGAATACAAATTCTTATTGGGAATGGAACCTAAACAGACTTTGCCCTCTTTGGACTTAATAATTACCACCCAATCACTCAAGCAACTAGTAGATTCATTACCTAATCATCGGCTCAGGTCTCTGCTCATATACATTCTTTCTGAGGAGAATATTAGGCCGGTACATCCTCGGGTGGAATGGCGAGTGTGGATTGATGCTTGTACTTTTAGTCTCGTCATTCAAGGGTTTAAAATAATAATGTTTATATCTTTTAAAACCCTTCCTGTTTTAGAGGACCCTTGTTATCCTTCACTTATTCTGTTTCGAACGGTCCCTTTTCATGTTCCTTTTATTATTCCTAGACCTCCCCAGGTAGCCAACGAGGTTCTTTGCTTTCATGTCTTCTAGCGAGCATTTGGGATAAGATTGCATCATCAGCTCGCCAACACCCATGGCTACCTATTTTCTAGGCCCGCGCTGTTACACATATTTTTAGGGCCTAGCTCTTTCTATTTGGAAACAAACTTATAGGTTCCCTATAAGTGTGGTTGCTGCCTGAAAATGCAGTGCTTGTTGGGAGGCAACTTAGCATTCTGAATAACCTCATCATTAGGTGATTTCCTTCCTTTCTCCCCCTGTTTTAATTTTACAATGAGGAAATTGTAGGTTTAGACATGAGGGGGTGCATTTTACATTTTAGGAAGTATTCATGCATTTAGGTTAGCAAATAAAAAAAATTCTTTTCTTGAGTTGAATTGGTTAGTCCTTAGCAAAGCATCTTTGTCATGGAGGTGTCATTAAAGATTTTTCTTCTTAAATTATTTCTTAAGTTTAGAATCCAGTACATTTACTTTACTTGCATGTAGACTTGGTAATGGATCTTTGAAGAGAACCACTAAGCATTTTTAGTCTACTGAAACCTTGGACAGTTAATAGGGAGTCAGGCATACTATCTTCTATTAGATCCACCTCATATTTGTGAGAAGAAAGTAGATAGACTACTGGTCGGCTAAGTCTAGTGCAAGAACTCTTAAGTTCTGGACAATTAGACAATGATACCTCAGAGTTAGGAATTGTTTTTGCTCTCTGTTCCTGTGTGCGTACATTGTATGAATTCCTGAGAGTCACCAACTAAGGCAGATACACAGAGATTGAGTCTTAATAAAACTATGACTATAGTTGATGGTTACGACCGTCCTTCATAAAGTCCTCGGTTGAAGGAGGGTAGTAATGTCAAAGGTTAGAAATACGCTTGTCCTATCCATTCCTTTCTGGTACCGAGAATAGGCACTTCCACCAAATAAGCCACACAATATCCTCTTGACCATCATCATCCCTAATAATGCCTCATAAATAAAAGTCTGTGTCGTGTTATGCAAAAAAGAAAAACAAAGGGAGAGAAATATTTTTATAAAAAAAAAGAAAAGAGAGAAAGAAAAAGAGAGAGAGAGAAGAAAAAGAAAAGAGTTCAAGTTTATAGTTTTATCTTCGTGACGATGTTTCTGAGGCAACAAAAACACCCATCACAATCCACCAAATATGACCCATACCTACCTTTCAGTATTTCTGATTGTCCGAATACTAGCTGAGGACTTTAACTTAGTTGTAGAGTTATTAGGACTTCAATTGAAGTGTGAATGTCATGTAAGGCTACCAAACAGTGAGTATATTTAAAAAATCTGGTGAGATTTGTGATCTCAGAAAGAAAAGAAGGAAAAAAGTGAGCACAAAGGAACATCAAGAAAGCACATTCGTTTAGCCTCTCTCTGAGTTGACTTTTTTGATGGTCTAGAGATCTAGAGTCTGTAGTACTAGATTACGTGTAGCACCAGATGAGTGTGTGCCACCAAATACGAATCCATTTAACTTAGTATCTCCTACCTAAGCTAAAAAGCTGGGATCAAACGACAGATTATTTTCTATTTTATCCCCAAGGGAAGAAGTTTCCTATCCCAATAAAATTTTATCAAGGGTGAAGTATGAACTTCTAATGTGAGTTGACTTTTCACTTGAATCTGTTTCCTAGGCTACTGTCACTTCACAGTTGTCTGGATCTCTAAAGTTTTGAAATAAGGAAAGAAGAAATCTTCTGATTACTTCTATTATTTTTCATTTTTGCTAGGGACTAGCAAAACTTAAGCATGGGCGTATTTGATGAGTCCAATTTATTGGACTAATTTTTAGCCTAAGTTGCTTAGTTACTACATTTTAGAGTATATTAATATTTGTATTTGATTATAAAATAAATGCATGCATTATAATTTATATTTATAAAGTTTATCTTATATTATAAATAATTATATGCATTGCAAGAATCAAGCGCAGCCAAATCTCATTTTTAAGACGTCCGGAGCTTACTCTGGACATCTGATGATGTTGACAATATGCACCACAACTTAGTCGTACCTACCTCCATGTGCACAACCTCCTCGCCGACCTCAACACATCGTTTCCCACCGCCTCGCTACTGCTATCAAGTTGTTAGAGAAGGCCGAGTCCTCCGGAAATGCAACAGATCAGAGGAGAGTCGATGGCAAAAGATTTATAAAAGGACTCACCGCATACAGGCGAAGAGATC
This sequence comes from Thalassia testudinum, assembly GCA_037157565.1. Taxonomy (NCBI): domain Eukaryota; kingdom Viridiplantae; phylum Streptophyta; class Magnoliopsida; order Alismatales; family Hydrocharitaceae; genus Thalassia; species Thalassia testudinum. The sequence continues at coordinate 2,482,282 of JAZHRO010000056.1, forward strand.
TTCCTTCTACCCCTGCGAGGGATCTTCTTGATCACCACCACTAGCACCGTGGCTGAAGAAAGCACTGTGAAACCAAAGCGCACATTGTGCCTTGAGTGAACGTCACCTACCCCCGAGTGGTGCTCTGTGACAGAGCATCACCACCACCATCAGCGCCTATCCTTGCCTGAGCCACCAAAGCACATCCTCGCCCCCGCGTGTAGCGCACCAGCAGCACTCATGCATAGCAACACTCATGCTCCAGCAGCACTCGCGCACAACCGGCACTTGCGATCCCAGCCCGCCCGCTAGCCTGTGCACATGCCTTCTTCTTCTCCTCCTCCTTCTTCTTCTTCCTCCCCTGTTTTCACAGCAACGAACCCATAACCCACCACCACCACTCCACCCTCTCCGGTCACCTTTCTCCTCGCCAACGCCATCAGCAAACTCACCGAGAGCTCGCTGTCATCATCCTGTTAGCCAAGCAACCAACCAATCCACCCACTATCCTCTCAACCTCCCATAGACATCCGCCCGCTGCCGACTCCACCCATTCCGATCGGCCATCACTCCCTGGCGCGCCACCACTGGTACAAAGGCCTCGACTCCATGCACTTCCCCTAAGCTTCTGGTCACTGATGAGCCTCTCTCCCACGTGCATGAGCCGTCAACGCAAATCCCTTGTTTCCCTTAATATTAAAAATTACAGATTTTTCCATTGTGAAAAAGCACTATTCATTTATTTATCTTATATAATATTTGGCTGAAATTGCATGGACATCCCTCTCTTTAATTTGAATTACATATGATTGACTTCTTCTTATGAATGATATAAAACATGAGATATTGGTTATAGTAAATTGGTGTTATTAGGTAGGAGATTAATATCAACATTGTTTGCTATTACCAAGGTCATTATTTAGAATATTATATTATGGTAATTTTGCATATACATAGCTACATTCCTGATCAATTGATTAAAATGAGCATTTATATTGGAAATAAGTTGCACTAGTTAGAATGTGCACCCATTGATATTCCCGAATAAACAAGGCATTACTCACGAGTTCAATAGGCTCATTCCTCCCTGTGGATATGGTCTAACTATTTTCGTGGTTAGTGTTTGAACATTAAATGCTTTGAAAAGTGATTTTCTACCATGCGATATACTAAAACAACGTGTCATTTTATGTTACAAATTTTATCGAAAATGAAGATCACTCTTTCAGCTGACAAATCAATAAAGTCACCAAGAGGAGTTCTCAAGGATGTTCTAGTTAGGATACGAGATTTCTACTTCCTGGTGGACTTCATTGTATTAGACATGAATACTCCTAAAAATCTGAGAGACACATTGATCATCTTAGGAAGATCGTTTTTAGCCACAGCTAGGGTAAACATCAATTACGAAGGGGGCTAGATCGATTGAAATTTAGGAATAAAATATTGAGGATCGATATCTTTAAGGCCTAGAAAGGAATAAATTATGGGGCAATCAAAGAAGTTTACGACATTTGTTCCTTAGTTGAGGACCCGATTAAGAGGAAAACCTGATTCTCCTAGAGCCTTAACTGCAAGATCTAGACCCACAGATCGAGAAGCCTGGAACTGATCTAGATCTATCCTTAGCTTCCACCCTATCCTCTGAGGCCAATCCCGAACCTCCACCCACTGCTAATAACCCAATACTTGAATTGAAGCCCCTCCCGGATTATCTGAAATACATCTTTTTGGGTTCAAATCAAATGTTTCCTATGATTATCAATTCTCAACTACTCCTGATCAGGAAACAAAGCTAATTTCTATCCTCAAGCAGCATCGAAGAGCCATTGTATGGACTCTAAATAACCTGACTGGAATAAGTCCCTCGTATTGCACACATCGTATCTATACTGAAGAGGTTTTGTGACCACCTCGAGAAATGTAAAGAAGACTACAGAATCTACAGGAGGTCATGAAAAAGGAGATCATCAAGTGGTTCGATGCTAGAATCATCTACCCGATCTTTGACAATCGCTAGGTGTGCCCCATCCAAGTTGTGCCTAAAAAGGCAGGGCTCACCGTGATTACGACCGAATATGGAGAAACCATCCCGACTTGAATTGTAAACTCGTGGAGAGTTTGCATAAACTATCGGAAACTAAATGCCTCCACAAAGAAGGACCATTTTTCACTCCCGTTCATTGATCAGATTCTCGAAAAACTAGCAGGAAATCGATATTTCTATTTCCTGGATGGGTACTCCAGATACAACCAAGTGTCAATCCATCCCGAAGATCAAGAAAAGACTACCTTTACCTACTCCTATGGTACGTACATGTTCCGTAGGATGCCATTCGGGCTTTGCAATGCACCTTGCACCTTTCAGCGGTGCGTGCTAGCCATATTCTTTGATATGGTAGGTAAATACCTTGAAGTCTTCATAGTTGACTTCTTGATTTTCGATGAATCTTTTGATGATTTCCTCCTGCACTTGGTCCAGATCCTTCAAAGATGCATCGAAGTGAACTTGGTTCTCTCCTAGGAAAAGAGCCATTTATGGTTCCTGTGGGCATTGTGCTTAGACACCTTATCTCTGGGAGAGGTATCCAAGTTGACTGAGATTAGGTGAATCTGATTTCCAAGTTACCTGTGCCTTCCTCAGTCAAAGACATTAGATCGGTTTTAGGGCACGTCGAATTCTATCGCCAATTCATATTTGATTTTTCCAAGATTGCGCACCCCTTAATGAATCTTTTGTCAAAGGACACGCCTTTCGAGATGACAAGTGAGTGCATTCACACATTTGAAATCCTACGTGATCGAGTTACCCAAGCATTAATCCTACATTCCCCTGATTGGTTTCAACCCTTCAAGATCATGTGCAGTAGGAGAGGTACTGGGGCAGAAAATTGTTGGGATACCATTGGTTATATAGTATGCCAACATGACACTAGATGAGGCTTAGTGTAATTACATGATTACAGAGAAAGAGCTGCTGGTTGTAGTATTTGGTTTGGATAAATTTAGATCATATCTCTTGAGATCCCATGTCATCATTTACACAGATCACACTGCGGTGAGGTACTTTCTTATGAAGAAGGACGCGAAACCTAGATTAATTTGCTGGATCTTGCTATTGCAAGAATTCAATCTTGAAATTCACGACAAGGTGGGAAAGTAGAATGTGGTAGTTGACCATTTGTCCGACCTCCCTTCTTCGATCATTGACCCCTCTAGACTTACCATCAAGCATTTTTTGGATGAACATCTCTTGTCCATTAATGGACTTCCCTAGTTTGCTGATATCATGAATTACTTAGTTACAAGGAAAGTTTCGCCTGATTGGGTGACCTCCCGACGGGACAAGCTGATTTTCGATGCCAAGTACTATGTATGGGAAGATCCGTATCTATTTCACATTGGTAATGACCAAGCAATTTGAAGATGCATTCCCGACGACGAGGTCAATGATATCATCTCATTCTGCCATGACTAGGCCTAGGTTGGCCATTAATTTGGGCATAAAACCGCAACGAAGATCCTCCAGTATAGGTTCTTTTGGCCCACAATGTTCAAAGACGCACAATCCTACTGTAGGGCATGTGTTCGTTGTCAAACCCTCGGCAACATGGGCCCGCGCGATATGATGCCCTTGAATTTGATTATCATGTGCAAAATCTTTAACATATGGGGAATTGATTTTATGGGACCCTTTTAAGGATTTAACGATTTTGAGTACATCTTACTCGCTATTGACTACATCTCGGAAAGGATCAAAGCCATACCCACTGATGGGAACACCATCTTGAGACATAACTAGCTCATTTTGACCCAATTAAGTCAATAAATGCTCCTGCATAACCGCCAGAGAGTCACAAGTCATTGCAAATTCATTATAAAAGAAAACTAAGAAATTAGGGCTAAAACTGTAATTTTACCAGTTCATCATAAATGCAGTACAACCAAGGATTTTTTCAGGGGTTGAATGAAGGTCAATTGGTCTTAAAAAGATAACAAGTGGGATAAGACAAATAGAAAGGGTTTGCACGTGTTATGAGAATTAAATGACTTTTGAAACCCTAAAAATAGATCCGCTTAATTAACTGAGGTTCTGATCAAGATAAAATTTACCTAAACCCTCTAAAAATCATAGAAAAATATTCTATAGGGCTTAGAACTTTCAATTTGACCATCAGAACCCATTTAGACCTAAAACAGAACTACAGACAAACATTTGCCCTAATTTAGGTTTTTGCATAAATTACCTAGTCAAACATGGTCAAAACCAAAATCCAACTTCACCATTTGATTCCTTAGATCCAAATTAAGTTTGTATCAAAACTTGGACCCAAGATGAATTTGTCTTGACCTAGTTTGCAAATTGGTCCTATCTAATTTCATTTATGCCCTTAACTTTCAAAATCCTTTCAAATAGGCCCCTAACTTTATCATCATTCTTACCAAAAGGTCCCTACCGCCATTAATCCTAATCCTACTTGCTTCGACGACCTTAAAATGGAAAGAACGTCCTGATTTCTTGATGAATCCCTTTCAAAATTGAAAGGGAAGTTCGTCAAGAAATTCCCTTCCTATTGGGCCCAATCCTAAGCCCTAGAACTTACCCAATCTCTCATGCGAACGCATGAGAGATTTGGGTATCATGGAACTCCCAAGTCTGGTGAGGCTTTCCAAGCTTGGAAAGCTTGTTTCCCAAGCTCAAACTGCCTCTAGATCCTTATATAAGAGAGCCCAGATCCCCCCAAACTTCCTACTCTTGAAATTGGCTGAGATTCCTTACAATTCCTCTCTCTCTTTCACGACCGAAGGTTCCTCGACATCCGGCGATCCCCTCTACCTTTCCTCGTCGTCCGTCCACAATACTAGTGGCGGATCTATCTTCCTCACCTCCTTCTGCGTCTCGCCGTACCAGCAGATGCCTCCTTCTTCGTCATCCTCACCATTTCTTCCCCACTGGAGCCACCTCCATCTTCGACGTTGGCCGCACCTCAATCGACGCTATCTCTACCTCGTTTCGTCTACTACCAACCTATCTAAGTCCCCTATTCCCTTTTACTTTATTTTCGCATTCACCCCACCTTGTTTCGATCACCGACGACCCTCCGCGACTTCATCTCCTCCATCTCTGGCAACCACTTCAGCGAAGGACTCCACCCGCTACATGCGACCATCCCCTTCACTGACCACCCTATAAGCTCCGCCTCACCTTCCCGCTCATTTCCCCTCTCCTCATTCACCACTTCACTCACTCACGCACACCCCCGAACACACCCACTTTCACGCACACAGACTGACCTCGACATGCACGCACAGACCACGAGACGCCACACAAAGCCCCTCGTCACACTTGTCGTAGTCCGGCAATCCTCCCTGAACATTCTGACAGGGTCGAAAGGCCGTATTTCTGATTTCAGGCACAACCCCTCTCCTCCATCGACGCAAAGCTCTGAAGCAAGCTTTAGAGGTTATTCTTCACCTACAGCTCCAGGACTCAACTCCAGCGACTGCGGATTTGACTCAAGTGTATCCCTGCACGATCAATTGGAGCTTTTGACCAGAGCCTCTGCACCATTTCAATGAAGGGAGTCACTGCTACGACTGCGGGAAGAAAGTAGGGTGGGATAGTCCCACCTTGGAACCAGCAGAGTCCCTACGCACGCATACATTCAAAAAGTGTTAGAGGCTATTCGCCTCATAACACGGGGTGAGGTCCCTCTCACCCACGCACACCTGCGCCTCGTCCGCGACTCTGTCCCCTGCAAATTTGGCCGACCCGTTTACCCGCCTAGACTGACCTCCACTCCTCGCTCACTATCGCACGCAGGTGAGCCTAGACCCAGGTGCATACAATCCGATAACACGATTACCTGTGGCTCTGGGAGAGCGAATCCTAAAGAGAGGAGAGGATAGCTGCACGGGTTGGGGAGTCTTTTGCTCCAATGAGACCTGACACTTAGCCGGATTTAGAAGAAGAAAAGAACGAGCAACAGAGAAAGAAAGAAGAAGCAGAAGAAAGGAAAGAATAGAGAACGAAGAAGAAATCCAAGCACTGTAGAATTAGACGTTTAAGATGTCTGATCCTACCATAAGACGACACATTTGAGCATTATTTCATAGATTGATATTTGAGTTCCTTAGCTATTGTTGTATGGAGTATATGCTGGTTTAAACCACCATTTTACTCCATTATTTTTGCAAATTGATACTTGATCCTACTGCTACATTATTTTGAAATAATTCTTGATTTCAATTCTATAGCTTTCTTGTCTTATATTGCAATTTTGAGTTTTGAATTCCATATTACTCCCTGTATTCGACCTCGGAACTTTTTCAAGTAATAAAATCTATTTGTTTTCAAAGCAATTTTGACTATATTACAACGCTTTATTTTAAAACTCGATTTCTCCATGTTAACACCCACCAAAACGAATGATCATAAAGTTGTTCTCCGGTTCATTCAAGAGAACATCTTTTCCAGATTTGGGGTTCCTAAGGCCATCATCAGCGATGGTGGGTCTCATTTCACAAATGTGCACTTCCAGTTGCTGATAAAAAGTGTGGGGTGTTGCATCATATCTCGACTCTTTACCACCCCCAGACCAATGGATTAGCTGAGCTATCCAATCGGAAGATCAAGAAAATCCTTTAGGTCACTGTTCGGCCTGACTAGAAGGATTGGTTCACCCAACTTCCGAAAGCCTTGTGGGCCTATAGGACTGCCCATATGACCCAGCTAGGAATGTCTCCATTCAGGCTCGTGTACGAGAAGGCATGTCACCTCCCTAGAGGGATGGAGCATAAAGCTTACTGAGTAATATGGAAGTGTAATCTAGATATCATGAAGGCTGGAATCCACCGCTGGTTGTAAATGAGAGGGATCGAGGAGTTACGCAATGATGCGTACAAGAACTCACGTATCTACAAAGAGCGGGTCAAAGCCTTCAATGATAGGCACATATCGTGAAAATCGTTCCATCTTAGTTAGAAAGTGCTCATCTTTGATGCCAAGCTCAAGCTCTTCCCAAGGAACCTAAGAGCAAAATGGATCGGACCCTTTCTCGTTCGATGAATCTACGGAAATGGAGCTGTCGAAATCAGTGAACTCAGCCATGACTCAAAACCATTTGTTGTGAATGGTTAGAGACTCAACCATTCCTCGAACTCATTGACGGAAACCATTTTCGCGCATTTGAAGGTCGTCAGAATCGTAGTATAGTTGCACAAAAACGTTCGTCAAAAATAAGTTTGTAAAAATTACTAGACTTGAGTCCCGATCATTCGTCTCTGGGAGGCATTTGTTCTACTTTAGAATTCGATCTTATACTGCTCTACTCTATTTAAAAATGCACATCGATTTCCAATCTCCTGATTAAGATTTCACCACTTCTATTATGAACTCTGATTACGTGTGCATGTGTTAGATAAATCACAAAGGTGATCGTGTGAGTTTCTGTACATACGATTCTAGTGAGGTGATGACTATTTACAAAAAATGCATCTATTGTTAGATTTTTTATATTTTCAGGAAATGACATGCTTGTTGCGGAATAGATAAACAATTGAAAACAGGAAACTTGAATCATGGAAATAGGATGGCAATCAATAAGCTCATGGTGATTTCAAAACATAGATATATATATATATAAATGCATTTTTCATTCATTCCATTGGAGAGTTGTTTGCAACAAGAACTGTAGAGGAAGCTTGTACAAAAATGCTTAAAATGAAAATCTAGCTACCAGAAAACGATCGCATATAAGAATTTACAGGGGGATTTTGCATGCATCATTCGGGGAGAATAAGGACTATGCTACTAAGCAGTAATAAAAAGCAGTAAAACTATGAAGAGCATAAACTACTAATCTAGATCTAGCAAAACAAAAGGGCATTCGGAGGTGGTCTCCGATGGCCTTGGAGTGGTCGGGACAAGAATGAGGGCGGCCAATGGAGCTTAGGCCGACCCTTGGAGAGAGAGAGGAGTGATCCAGCATCCCGGCATGGTATCCTCCATGGTGGTGGTGAACTTGTGGAGATGGAGTGGCTAGCCTAAGTGGAGGTGGATGTGAATGGAGCCAAGGAAGTGAATGGGTGCCAAGAATGTGAGTGGGTGCAAATGGCCACCCATTGGGTCTTTTTATAGACCTAAGGGCTTCTCTCTAGAGAGGTGAGAAACTCTCTAGAGAGAGTCCAAGAGTGGCTAGCCATATGGTTATGAGATCCAAAAAATGTGGATCTCATTTTGAATGCCTCTTGGTTGCTAAATTTGGCAACCAAGAGGTGGTGCCACTTTAAGAGAGTTCTAGAGAACTCTAGAGAAGTGTGTGTGCATGAATGGGTGTGTGTGTGTGTGTGTAGTCATGCTTTAGGTGTCTAAGAGGTTTAGGTTAGGTCCTAACGGGTTTAGGTAGGTGTATGTCTTGAATTAGGTTTACAAACCCTAATTGCTGAGGGGAATTTACACTTAAACTCAACCCAAGTTTAATTGAATGAGTGTGAACCTAATTGAGAGTGAAATAACTCAATCAGGTTGGGTTTAGGTCAATTGGACTCTCACTAAGTCCAATTGAACTTGCGTGGGTTGAGATCTAAGCTCAATTGGACTTCATGAGTCCAATTGACTTAGGTGAAGGTAATTGACTTTGATCTAAGTCAATTGAGTTTGGTGAGGACCTAATTAGGTCCTTAGGTAGGTCTAGAGGTGATGTACTAGGGTTAGGACACCTTAATTTAGGTTCCTATGGGGTTGGGATTAGGTCTAGGGAGCTAGAGATCCAAGATCAAGGCTTAAATCTTAAAACAGGGACTAGAGACCAGTACCAGACGTCCAAAAATGTGATCAGATGACTTATACTCAAAAATCAAAAGTCCAAACTTCAGTTCTGGACATCCAATCTGAGTCAAGGGGAAATTTAGGTTCTGTTTTGGGTATTCTGTAGAAATTGGATGTTTGACAAAGTGTCTGGACGTCCAATAACACTGAAGAAGTGGGTTTGAGGTGTGCGGGAGATGGCTAAGGGTCTTGGACATCCTATAACTTATCTGGACATCCAGATAAGGGTTGGAACTAGGGTTTTAGGGCTTCCTAGGGTGTTGTGACCTAATCTAAGGGTATTTAAGGCTTGGGGAAGTCTCTAGGCTATCCTAGGGCTAGGATGGACCTAAGCTCTTCACATTTTACTTCTTTATTCCTACTTAATAGAATAGCAAAACTTTAACTCCCTTACATCATTATTCCTACATCTAATCTAAGCCTTCTACTCCAGCTCTGCTGCAACTCCCATTATTCCGGATCCAGCTCTAGATCCAGCTCCAAATCAGCTTATTGCCTGCAATCGACATAATGCATTTAATCAGCACATTATAACATTATTTCATGCATAACTAAAGTAAAGCAATAAAGATGCAGATAATGCTTATGCGTGCATGAATTACCCTAACTTATGCTAAGTTCTAGCCTAATCTAAGTTAATTAAGACCTATGATTGCTACGCAATCACTCACCGATTTGAATCTGGCTACGGTATCTTTCGATCTCCATTCTCCCTAAGCCACATTGTGCCCAGTTGATGACATTAAACTTAGCACTTAACGGGAGGCAACCCATCATTTTAAGAAACCCGAAACCCTTCTAACCTATCTCTGAGATGAAATCATATTGCACTTTAGGGTTTATCCATTAGAACAACTGACTCCACCTTTGATACTTGTATCAAAGCTTGAAATTGGCCGCAACAATCATCCCAATCCGTTCACCACCCACCCAAACCTGTTCTAATGTACAATCTAAGCTGAACTCGAACCCACCTAATTTACAATGAGGACATTGCAAATCTTAGGCATGGGGGGTATTAAAGTGTAAAACACTGTAAAATTCGATTCATGGAAGGGTTTCATAAAAAAAAAAATGGAGATAAGGGGAGGACAATTTTTGAGGGTTGAAATATCTGAAATGAGGAGGAAGGAGAAAAGAAAATTAAAAAAAGAGAAAAAAAGGAGTAAACAAAAGAAAAAAAAGTGATAGTCCCTGTAATTGGGTATGGAATTTACCTAAGTTTTAAGCTGGATCGGATGATAAATTAAGACTTGAAAGGCTAAAACTTAGGAGATTACTGACGGATACTGACCTTAGGCCCCTTGGGCCTATTTTAAGGCTTAAGCACTCACGCATTTGTTAAGATCCAAATTAATCCTTAAGAGATTGAGGAAAGTGAGAGGCTGATGTATTAAGACTAAGGCTTAGGGATTATTTGTCCTCATTGCCTACCCTTTGATTTATGGGACTTGGTAACCTAAGCACCCAAAAATCACACATCGGTCCGGTTCAGTGCGCTTAATGAAATACAATGCCAAAAATGTTCTGTTCTGAAAATGTTTTTCCGAAGATCTGGCTTAGGAGCGGCTTGAAGGCACAAGTTGATTGGACAAGTTCCCGACGTGAAGAGGTGGAATGAAAAATTCTCCCCTCGAAGATGCCTAATAACATATTGTCTCCTCGATGCTTGTCTCTTAGGATATCTAAATATCCTACTGGAGGCACGTAAGTACATTGTGTTGGTTCATGTGCCATGGGTAGGATTATCCCGAAATGTTGATTAGCAGGGCCTGAATTTAGCTACAGAACGCAATGAGCGACACTATCCCAAAGTGTTGAAAGCTAGGGTTCTGGGGTTGCCATGTGTGGTGTTATCCTAAAGCATCGAAAGCCAAGGACACTTCGAGGATTGATGGTGGGGACAAGGAATCTGATACATACCATGTTTAGGGCCAATCCAATGTTGGATTTAGGGGAATATAAAAGGAAAAGAGAGAAAACTCTCAAAATAAATCTCCCTCTCTATCTCTCTTATCAAAAAATGCACTGGCAAATTGAACCTAGATTTGCTAGTATACGCACGGATGCTTTAACCATTGGGGTTAACAAGCCTCTGGGTAGTTTTTGTGGGCCTTAGAAACCTTCGCGGTAGACCTAAGGCTGAGGCTGGCCAGGTATGGATCTTGGCTGGTACTTGAGTACCTTTAGGCCTATTGTTGGTATTTTGATTTAATTTCTAGAGATGCGGCTCAGTAAAGCATCTTGATGGTTAACATCTAGCTTAGAGATCTGGTTTGGTCCATAGGATTTTTGCTAGGGACTAGCAAAAGCTAAGCATGGGGGTATGATGGTAATACCATCATGGGTCCTAATTAGCCACAATTAGTTAGATTCAATTGATAAATGCTCTTAAATGATCATTTGAGGGTTACAATTCTGCACTGATCTGATGTGAAAAGAAAATAATAAAACAAGGTTAATTCTACTATTTTAACAGCACATCATAAATGCAGATTAACCACAGGATTTCTTAGGAGTTAATTAAAGGTCAAATGAACATAAAAGACTAAAAAGTGGGTTCACATTGACTAAATTAGGGTTTCACGTATTTTGAGGGTGAAAATAGTATTGAAAGCCCTCATTATCAACCCCACTTAAATTGAAAAGGTTCTGGTTAGGATAAAATCAATTTAAACCTCCTAAAAATTATTGAAAAATATTCTAATAGGTTTGGTACCTTTGGCTTTATCATTTGAGCCCATTTTGACTTAGAATAGAGTTTCAGATGTGAATTTACCTTGATTTGGGCTTATGTGTAATTTACCTAGTCAAACGTGGTCAAAACTCAAATCCAAATTCACCATTAGATTCCTTGGATCCAAATAAGGTTAACGCCAAAATTTGGGCCCAATTAAAGTCCATCTTGATCTAGTTTGCATTTTGGGCCCTAAAAACTCTACTTTTCACACTTAGACACCTAACTTTCAATTTTTCTTACGAATATGCCCCTACATTCTTGTCACCTTTACAGAAGTACCCCTATGGCCATTGTCGTCTGAACAAGGCCTCTAAACCTAGTCAACCAACTTTGACCGATTCTAATATTCACTAAATCATCTCCAAATCTGTCCAAAATTGGAGGGATTGATGTTCAGATGATGAGGAATCTAGCCAACCTCATTTCAGAGATTGAGATTGATCCTAGAGCTCAAGAGAACTTGAGAAAATTGTGGGATTTTGGGTTTCCTAATCCACTACTAATTGAGAGAATTTTTCCACTTTGAGCTCGCATACATTCTCTATTTAAGTTGCCCAAACTCCCAACATGCTCCTTAATCGTGAATTGGCCTAGAATCACCTTCTCCCTCATCTCCAGCCAACCCATCACGCACTCCGGTGAGTCCCCTCCGACCTCCTCCATGCATGCTCATAGCCAACTGATACCGCCAACCTCTCCTCTTCGTCATGAACCTTGCTGACCAAAACAAGGTCGCCTCTAACCTCTTCTTCCTCATTGTTGCCTCTCGTTGACTCCTTCTTCCCCAGATTCGGCCAACCAACATCGGGCGTGGTCTCGCTTCGCCTCCCTCCAATAAGTTCCTCATCTTCTCCCTCTCCTTTCCTAGCTCCTTTTAGGCTCCATAAACTTATGTTAGACGCGCTCTTATCACCATTCCGCCCTCATCTTCTCCATGGTGAACAAAACCTCGGTGAGCTCATCCAGCCACCATACGCCACCAATCGCCTCGCCACCACCTCCAAAACCCTCGCCATGACCCTACGACCAAAAGCCCCAACCTAATTGGAGTTATTGGTCTCTCCTTCACCTCACCCCACTGACCCATCCACAGCCGTCATCTTCAACGTCGCATGACCTTCACACACCTCCAAACACTTCACAACACCACCGTTGCACTCATCGTGTTCCGACGACTCCTTTGAACCATTTAATTGGGTCCAAAGGTCATTCTATTGCGTTTCAGGGATCTCACGGAGCTCCTCTGTCATCGTTGATTCTCTAGCTCTGTTTACTGAACTCCATCCACCTCCGACCTTGCTTCAACCACCAGTAGTTGTGGAACATTTCCACGAAGTCCCTTGTAGCAGTAATCGGAGAATGAGCACCAACGACAGCAACAATCGAAGCAGGCTTCATCCACTACACGCAAGCAAGAGAGCTCTAGCAATTGTCCCACATCGACGAAAGAAAAAAAGATTTTTTATTAATAATGTTTGGCCTCATTAACCTTGTCGCCTTAGCTTCACGGGGCGATGTCCCTCACTCACGTGCACCCTTGCCTACCCCCATGCCGGTGGGCCTAGACCTCAGCCTGATTACCCGTATACCCCTGACTTGGATCTGAGGAGAGAGAAAGAGAAAAGAATTCTGAAGGGGAAGGGGGGTTTTGCACCGTAGCACGTTGGGATTTGTGCCTAACACTTAGGCAATTCCGAGGTGATCTATGCTTAGAGCACCACGATCATTTATTTTGATGATAACAAAACATGTGTTATTTAACATTTGCAATTTGAGTCCTAGATTTCAGGTCAATTGCAAATGTAGACATGCTTAAATGGAGTTCGAGCTCGCATCCAGGACGCATTGGAGGAGCTTGACGGAAAACAGAGGAGGCTCGCGTGGAGCGACAGATTGAAGATAGAAGACAAGAAGAATATGATAGATTCTTTTTAATCCTTTCTTGTATCTCTTGTCTTTATTTTCTTGCTCTTTTTATTTTTCTTAGAATATTTTGTTAAAGAGCCTCAAAGTACCCTAACTGTAGTCCTATGAACACCTGCAAAACCCTAGGATACTTAGGTTTTCTGTAGAATACTTAGAAAACCAATACAGGGCTCAAATAACACTTCCAGACGTCTAATTCCCAAATCAGACGTCTGATAAAGTACTTTAAGACGTCTGACTGTTGTTTCAGACGTCTGATATCTGTTAGGCTTGACATAGTTAGTATTCTGTCTGATGAAATCAGACGTCCAGACCTTAGTCCAGACGTCTTAGAAGACGTCTAATGGACTTACCAGACGTTCAGATAGTGAACCGTTGGCTAGCTTAGCAGGGACAATAGAATATGACCGTTAGAGCCTTATCAGACGTCCTTAGGCCTTTACAGACGTCTGATAAATGACCGTTTTGCCTCGACTGACCCCAAAATCTCTTCTCAGAGATTTTCTAGCCGTTGCAACGTTTGGAAAATCCATTCCCACAGTAAAAGTAGGTTTCCAGACGTCCAGACATAGTGCCAGACGTCCTATATGTCGTCTGATGGACTTGCGCAAAAACCCTGTTTAGATCTGATCCAAGTCAGGAAGAGACCCGCCCAAAATCAGACGTCTGACCTTGAAATCAGACGTCTCAAAGTGGCCTTCCAGACGTCTGATGCCAGAGTTAGACGTCTGATTACCCTGTCAAGCACAATCATTGTCCTGATTTTGGCCTGATTCTCTTGGGCTTTGTTCCCAACGGCTATGGAAGCTTTTCTAAGCCTTCCAAAGCCTTCCTAAGGCCTCTATAAATAGAGGGGAGCCTTTACACACACTTAGAGACACAAGATACACACTAAGATAAACAAGAGACACACCTAAGCAACTTAGTTCCACTCTTTTGTGTCCAAGAGAAGCCCTTGCTCTCCAAGCTCTAGTTCCATTCTCTTGAGAGCATCAAGCTTCGTGCACCCGCTCTCCCACCGTTGTCTACGAGAGCGACGTTGCGCCGTCGCATGGCACACGCACCGCGTCATCAACTCGATGCACCCCTTGCAAAGGGGAGTTTCCTATTTCCTGTAGAAGCTAGGTTTAAATTCCTTTGTTGGCTCTATAGGATTACTTGTTTTATTTTATCTTTGTCTTTTGGTTGGGTATTCGCTTTGCGAATTTCCGTCTCCTTCGTGGGACAAAATCCTTCTCGTGGAGAGAAGGGGTTGAGGAACGCTACCCTCGTACTTGTAGCGTGGTTGTATTGAGGTTGAATCACCCTCGTTTTAAGTGATTCGGTTTAGTGGATTTTGATCAACTTGGTTGATCGGAAAATCCTAACTCGAGAGGGTTAGGTGGTGGTTTTCACCTGGTTTGGGTTTCCACCTAAAAACAATTGTGTACATTGTGTGATTGGTTTTCTTTGGTGAGATTGCTTTATATTTTATTTCCGCATTTATTACGTCACCTCCTCCTAGTAGGGGAACCTTCAATTGGTATCAGAGTAGGTTCTTGCGAGTTCGGAGTAACACCCGGCAGGTAGATCATGGAGGGAAGCATAGCTGCAATCAGAATCTCCGAAGGGCAGTCCACCGTACGACCACCCTATTTCGACGGGAGGGATTTCGGATATTGGAAGTTGAGGATGAAGACGTGGCTCCAAGCCACTGAGTTTGAGATATGGGGATGTTGCGAAACCCCATACGAGATCCCAAAGAGACCCCAAGGTGGCTACTCGCAGCTGCAGATTCGAGAGCTTTCACTCAACGCAAAGGCAATGAATGCCCTGTATTGCGCAATGAGTCAGAAAGAGTTCTAGAAAATCCAAGAGTGCATTACCGCCCACGAGATATGGAGGAAATTAGAAGACACTCATGAAGAGATGAGCTCGGAAGAAGATCTCAGGGAGAAGGAAACCGCTTGCTTTGGTTTCATGGCCAGAGGAAGCAATAGCGACAGCGAAAGCGGAAGCGACTCAGACAATGAGGTAAGTTATGATTTACAAGAAGCTTTTAATGAACTATTTGAGCTTAGTAAATCATTAAAAATAGAAAACAAAAGCATAAAAAAGAATCTTAGTTTTCTTAAATCTGAAAATGATAGGTTAGAAAAACAACTTAAGGACATAGAAGCTAGTCCAAGAATTGATAACCTGTTATTAGAAAATCAAGACCTCATCAATGAAAATAATAAATTGATTAAGGAAAATGATAGTCTAAAGTTAGAAATCTCTAATTTAAAGACTAAGATGAGTATTATAGAAAAAGAAATTGCTTGTCTTAGGGAAAACTCCAACAAATTAATCAATAAAGTAGATAATTTTTATAGCCCTAAGGTTGAGAAAGGATCTTCATCAAGGAGACCCGCTAACAGATCCGGATCTAAGCTCACTTGGATACCGAAGAAAAAATTAGAATCTTGTTTTGTAGGGTTCAGGGATAATTACAACACAAAGGACTGGACCTACAAACTCAAAGCTGGTCAACTCAAGTTGGGAGAACCAAGAAGTAGACCAAGGAGGAGAACAAGAAGACCGACGAGATGGCGAACAAACGACGGACCCGCTGCAAGTCGACCACCAGATTGGAGACCAGCGCCAATGCCCGGGCCTCTAAGCTACGGATGGGAGCCCCATCCGATGTGGCCACCACCACCATTCGGGCCATTTTATTGGCCATGGTAGGTGAGGTAAAAATTCTTGACCCTATCTTTGTTTATCAGTAGCATTTAGATAGGGGGAGTTAAAATTTATGAGCTAATTGTCAATTTTTAAGGGGGAGATATAAGGTAGCTAAATTTCCTTTAGAAAGGGGGAGAAAAATAATAGCTATCTTGTTGTTATAAAAAAAGGGGGAGATATAAGGTAGCTAAATTTCCTTTAGAAAGGGGGAGAAAAATAATAGCTATCTTGTTGTTATAAAAAAAAAGGGGGGGGGGAGGACATTACCTTTGTCAAAAGAAACTCATAGAAGAGCATGTTTTAAGGGGGAGTTATAGGAAATGTAAAACCAATTAAACCTTTTTGATAGTGTCAAAAAGGGGGAGGTTTTCTCTGCATTATTATTTATGGTTTTGTCATCATCAAAAAGGGGGAGATTGCTGGTGCTAGAGCACCACGATCATTTATTTTGATGATAACAAAACACGTGCTATTTAACATTTGCAATTTGAGTCCTAGATTTCAGGTCAATTGCAAATGTAGACGTGCTTAAACGGAGTTCGAGCTCGCATCCAGGACGCATTGGAGGAGCTTGACGGAAAACAGAGGAGGTTCGCGTGGAGCGACAGATTGAAGATAGAAGACAAGAAGAATAGGATAGATTCTTTTTAATCCTTTCTTGTATCTCTTGTCTTTATTTTCTTGCTCTTTTTATTTTTCTTAGAATATTATGTTAAAGAGCCTCAAAGTACCCTAACAGTAGTCCTAGGAACACCTGCACAACCCTAGGATACTTAGGTTTTCTGTAGAATACTTAGAAAACCAATATAGGGCTCAAACAACACTTCCAGATGTCTAATTCCCAAATCAGATGTCTGATAAAGTACTTTAAGACGTCTGACTGTTGTTTCAGACGTCTGATATTTGTTAGGCTGGACATAGTTAGTATTCTGTCTGATGAAATCAGACGTCCAGACCTTAGTCCAGACGTCTTAGAAGACGTCTAATGGACTTACCAGACGTTCAGATAGTGAACCGTTGGCTAGCTTAGCAGGTACAACAGAATATGACTGTTAGAGCCTTATCAGACGTCCTTAGGCCTTTACAGACGTCTGATAAATGACCGTTTTGCCTCGACTGACCCCAAAATCTCTTCTCAGAGATTTTCTAGCCGTTGCAACGTTTGGAAAATCCATTCCCACAGTAAAAGTAGGTTTCCAGACATCCAGACATAGTGCCAGACGTCCTATATGTCGTCTGATGGACTTGCGCAAAAACCCTGTTTAGATCTGATCCAAGTCAGGAAGAGACCCGCCCAAAATCAGACGTCTGTCCTTGAAATCAGACGTCTTAAAGTGGCCTTCCAGACGTCTGATGCCAGAGTTAAACGTCTGATTACCCTGTCAAGCGCAATCATTGTCCTGATTTCGGCCTGATTCTCTTGGGCTTTGTTCCCAACGGCTATGGAAGCTTTTCTAAGCCTTCCAAAGCCTTCCTAAGGCCTCTATAAATAGAGGGGAGCCTTTACACACACTTAGAGACACAAGATACACACTAAGAGAAACAAGAGACACACCTAAGCAACTTAGTTCCACTCTTTTGTGTCCAAGAAAAGCCCTTGCTCTC
Organism: Thalassia testudinum; assembly: GCA_037157565.1. NCBI lineage: Eukaryota > Viridiplantae > Streptophyta > Magnoliopsida > Alismatales > Hydrocharitaceae > Thalassia > Thalassia testudinum. The sequence goes on from JAZHRO010000056.1 coordinate 2,500,068, forward strand.
CAAGCTCTAATTCCATTCTCTTGAGAGCATCAAGCTTCGCGCACCCGCTCTCCCACCGTTGTCTACGAGAGCGACGTTGCGCCGTCGCGTGGCACACGCACCGCGTCATCAACTCGACGCACTCCTTGCAAAGGGGAGTTTCCTATTTCCTATAGAAGCTAGGTTTAAATTCCTTTGTTGGCTCTATAGGATTATTTGTTTTATTTTATCTTTGTCTTTTGGTTGGGTATTCGCTTTGCGAATTCCTGTCTCCTTCGTGGGACAAAATCCTTCTCGTGGAGAGAAGGGGTTGAGGAACGCTACCCTCGTACTTGTAGCGTGGTTGTATTGAGGTTGAATCACCCTCGTTTTAAGTGATTCGGTTTAGTGGATTTTGATCAACTTGGTTGATCGAAAAATCCTAACTCGAGAGGTTTAGGTGGTAGTTTTCACCCGGTTTGGGTTTCCACCTAAAAACAATTGTGTACATTTTGTGATTGGTTTTCTTTGGTGAGATTGCTTTATATTTTATTTCCGCATTTATTACGTCACCCCCTCCTAGTAGGGGAACCTTCACCTCACTCACGTGCACCCTTGCCTACCCCCATGCCGGTGGGCCTAGACCTCAGCCTGATTACCCGTATACCCCTGACTTGGATCTGAGGAGAGAGAAAGAGAAAAGAATTCTGAAGGGGAAGGGGGGTTTTGCACCGTAGCACGTTGGGATTTGTGCCTAACACTTAGGCAATTCCGAGGTGATCTGTGCTTGGTGGTTAAGGTGTCTAATGCGCCTGGGAGTCGTTTAGCCTTGCCCTTGGCTACTGTGGAAATATTGATATCAGATCTGACGTGGCTAAGTGTTTGAGGTTACTATGGACATATTGATACTTGAGACTACTGTTGGTATTGGGAAGTGTGCTTAATTGTGGGGCTTAATTGGTGGTTTCAACCACCATTTTTTGGCTTCTATTTTTATTTTTTGTCCCTTGTTCTTGAGATACATTCTTGCTTCTAATTGAATATCATTTTAGTTGTTTGATTCAATTAAATCATCATTTCTGATTGTTGTGATTGGTGAATTGATTTGTTACACTTACTCTCTGCGAACAATCTCAGAACTCATGATTTTTTGAGCTTTATAAATTCAAACGTCGTATCGATTTTCGTCGCTATACTTCTATGCATTGTTTTCCTAACTACGTGATTTTCAATAGCAACATGCTTCCAAGAAGAGGAGGGGCACCGCCAGACCTTGTTGATGTTTGTGGCCTCCAACCACCAACGAGGAAGGGGAGGGGGGGTAGAGGTGTTGACTAAGGGTTTGGAAAAAGGGGGTGGCTTCTCTTTTATAGACTTAGGGTTGGGTAGAATGTTCCCTAAGTGTAGTTTAGGAACTACTTAAGGGGGTACATCCTAAGGTTTAATCGTTGGACCACCTTAAGACCTAGCCTAATTAGGTTTAGGAAAAACTATATGGGTTAGGCTAGTCTAGTTAGGAATCACTTAGCCTAATTGAGTTGCAATTAATCTTATATGGAACCTAACAGGTCAATTGGGCATAGGATTAGGAAATTGCGATATGGGTAGGCTAATTGGGATAGTGTGGAGTAGGAATAGGGTATTGGATAGTGGTTTTGGGATCATGGATAGTGTTATCCAGGTTTGGTCTAAAGGATTAGGTCAACTAGGGTTTAAGGTAATTCAAGGCTAGGATTCATTTATCTTAGGGTTTTAGGAGAGGGACAAGGATTATGGATAGTGATATAAGGATAGTGTATAGTGAATAGAAGGGCCATTTGGCTCTGGATAGTGGGGTTAAGGAGTAGGGTTATCTTCCTCCTCATCTCTCTCTACTTAGCTCTTCTTCTTCTTCTTCTCTCTCTCTCTCTCTCTCTCTTTGTTCCCGCTTTATTCCACATCTTGATCCTATCCAGATCTTCTTTTTACCTGCAAATAGAAACAAAAGCATTAAATAATAGGATATTTGCGCATTATTTTATGTACAACTATACAGGATAACATGATGCAATATATGAATAATATCCAAGCTAAATATATAAAATAGCTAGGTTCTAACATTATTTAGGTTTATTTCAGTCCCATGATTGTTGTGTAATCAACCTTATCGCCCCAAAACAATTGGGCAAGTTGAAGTCTCCAATCGAGAGGTCAAAAATATTTTGCAGAAAACAATGAGACCTGACAGAAAGGATTGATCCTCTAGATTAGATGATGAACTTTGGGCTTACAGGATTGCCTACAAGACACTGACTGACATGTCACCTTATGGACTAGTTTATGGAAAGCCTTGTCATCTCCCTATTGAGCTAGAACTTGATGCCTATTGGCCTATAAGGAAATGTAATCTGGATTTAGTTAAGGTAGGACAACGGAAACTCTAGCTTGCTGAACTCAAAGAAATTAAATAGGAGGCCTATGAGAGTGCAAAGATTTATAAGGAAAAGACCAAGAACTTTCATGACAAGCATATTATTAGGAAAAACTTCGAGCCAAATTAGAAAGTCTGGCTCTTTGAAGCTAGACTTAGATTATTTCTTGGCAAGGTCATATCAAAGTGGGTAGGCCTATATACCATGACTCTACCATTTGAGAATGGGGTTGTAGAAATATCTGATCTTAAGACTGGACACGCATTTGTGGTGAATGGATAGACATTGACATATTTTATTAAGAACCTAGCCCATGTAAATTTGATTGAAGAGACTACCCAACTAGACCTTCATTAGATGGGACTAGGCTGGCTATCGATGTTAAATTTAGCACTTATTGGGAGGTGGCCCAACATTGATTTGTGCTAACTTAGTTTTTCTATTTTTATCTTAGGTTAACGTACAGATTGAGTGGGAGTAGTGGGATTCTTCGACAAGCACAACAGGTTCAATTGTTCTTTTTCTCATGTAATTTCATGTACTTTTTTGCTTTAGTCATACATTGAGAACAATGCATGAGATAGACACAAGGGGGATGTGTAATTATGTCAAGTTTAGCTACATATTTTCTCACTTTCTTGTGTTTTCTGGCATGTTTGTCTATTTCTCATTCATCATTTTCAAAATAAAAATGAAAAATTGCAAAGGAAAGAATCAATGTTTGGTCTTGATATGGGAAAAGTAGAAAATTATTGACTTTGGCGATTTACCAATCTTAAGAAACATATAATCAAAGTCTTCACTTACACTCTTCGAGTTGTATTTCAACTTAATTAGCTCAGATACTTACTAAAATTTTGATTCATTTCCCAAGTTTGTGAACGAGATTTGAAAAGTCGAAGTATTAAGTAGAGGAAGTGATAAGTATGTAACTTATCTTTTTACCTTGTAGTTTGAAAAGTTTGCGAAAATTAAGCTATGTACCATTGCACTTATGCATTGACTTGTCTTTTGGGCGACCACCTGTTGAAAACCAAGTAGTTAAAAGGGCTTAGATTGAGGGTTATTTGATCCTTGCAGGTATGGCTGGCACATTACAATGGATTTTCTCCCTAGATGTAGGATGTCCAGATCCCAGCTTCGCGTATTTACTTTTTCGAGCCTTTGTCTAGGAGATGTACTTGAACAGGATTCGGAAGAGCTACCTGCCTAGAAAAATGAGAGAAGGTGAAATAAAAAAAAAGGTAAAATAGTAGGAGGAAGAAAATAAATATATATATTTATAAAAAAAAAATTGTACATTTAAAAATACAAAAACATGAAAAAAAAGAGTGAGTTTTAGAATAAATGGCCAAATAGACATAGCTAGGAAGATACATATTGGGTTCACCTGTGTGTTAGCCTTGGGATAAAAAAGGGTATGGGAGGAAGCTATCATTCCTTAGTAAGGCAAAGTCGAAACAGGGTCCATTAGAGCAAAGAGTCATTCTTTGTCATAGTGAAAACTTGGAGTTAAACTTGTTTGCCTGCTTGACAAGTCACTTTGTACACATACTAGATGCTTAAAATTGAAATTTGATTCAAATCTTGGATAGGTTGATTGAGTCACAAAAAATTCCTCATGAGATCCAAGTCTAAGGCTAATAGAGTATCTGAATGGATTTAAGTGGGCTGTATTTTAGTCGGTAGCTTAGAATTGTTGAGTCTTTGATGTTAAGATTTTATGTATAGTTTTTTTTTTAATTGGTAAAAAAATCAGGGTAAGGATTTCTAATTCATCTCAACTCGGACTTGTATTTGGTTTTTTGACCATTTTTTGATTTTGGTTTTGTTCGGGAGCTAACACGAGATAGGTATGAGGGTGTGATATATTCTTATTTATTTACTTAATTCATGCCTAACTAATATTAGTTTGAGCCTAATTTAGGTCTAACTGCATTAGGATAGGTTAGTTTAGTCATATTGCATTATTTTGTAAATATTACTTTTTTAAGGCTTTTGCACATTATTACTGTTGGTTATATCTGATACATTGATGTGTTTATTTGTTTTTGTGCAGGTACTTGATCTAGACCTAATTGGAGCCCCTCTTCAAGGCCAAATCAGTTTGAGCTCATCTACCTTATGTAGATTAACCAAATTCCCAAACGTAACCCAATCAACTTGTGACCTAACCTAATTGCAAATTAGATTTCCTATAATCCAACGTAATTAGTACCTATTTTGGCCAACCAAGACACTTAATTCCCTATCTTAATTAGTTGGCCAAAAATAGTGCTAAAATCCTTTCCATTGATTCTACATCTAAGGACTCAAACCCCTACACCAGCAAACCTACATTGCCACCTTAGTTGGCCGTCCACTATGCCTAAGTTAAATCACCTTTGGATAGCCATTAAACACCAATTATTCCTGGCCACTAGTTCTTACTCCTAGGGCCTAAACCATACGCCTAAACCTAAAACATATCTTCTCCCAACCAACTTAGGTGGTTGGTCCTATCCCCTCTGCATCTACTTTGGACAGGCATGTGTACCCAAATCTCCACCTAAGATCAACATCCTATGACCTTGAATCTCCCTACAAAACCCAAGCTTAACATCCTCCACTAAATTAATTTATACTCGGCCACATAGGTTGCTGGATCATAGCCTTCTAATCAAAATCTTGTGGCCTCCATCCAACTACTTAGTGGCTGGCCATATAGTCCAATCAAGACCCTTAGTTGCCTGTCCAAACACCCTCAAATCACCACCCTCCATCCATCCTATGCTTGCATCGTAACTCTTCATTAATTTCAACAAAACCTAAACCTACTTATCTACATCCAACATTGGCCGGTCCATGTTCCATGATCATAAGCTACAACCATCCACCAATCAAAAGCCACCACTACTATAAAATACCAACATGGCCGGCCTTGACGGGGGATGATTCTTCTTGTTATTCCATGTATTGGAGCCCTCTCTCTACCGAGCATTCTTCTACCTTGGTGCGAGCCTCTTGCCTCTATTCTGACTTGGTTCTGCACGATGAAGCTCTCATCTCCACCTCCACAACCTCTAAACCCGAGCTCCATCCTCTGCATCGCTCTTGGCATTGATTTCTAATATTTCACTTTTCTGTTTTCTCATTGTTTCTTTTTCTTAGTTGTTAACAATTAAGTTCCTATTATTAATAATATAGTTTATTTTCTTGCTTTATATTTGTCTCTGTAGTTTGCAAGTTTGAATCATTAGTCAAATCTTACGGTTTGCATTGCATATTATTTGTGAGTTTAGTTATTTTGATCTCGTTTTTCGCACCACGACAAATGCCTATTTATAACTCAGCAGAAAACAAGTATCACCTACCTGGTTCCTCCATATCTCAGGCCTCCTTCGTGTACCTCCTAGGTTGATAGACCCCTTCCTTCCATGAGTTGTGGGCCTGCCGCATGTTGGAAAGGTTCTCTCGTGTCCTGGGGCATTGTGCACGGGAGGGGGGTTCTGCCGATGGGGCGCTATAGGGAGAGTGGTTGCACGGGCACTACGTGGGGTGCATGTGCATCCTCGAGCACCAATCAACCATCGAGGCGAGGGCGATGTTTGAGCAGGGTAGTCGCCGTGGGAGTGCTCGGTGGGCCTTCCGTGTCCCTTTCCACCAATTGGCTCGTCGCGACCCTCAGGGTGGCCTGTGAAGTCCCTTGGTCAATGACTTCCACTCTCACTGGACATGGAGTATTGTGTAACTGGGTCGTAGGTGTCCTAGCCATGGGGTGCTTGGTCCCTATCAAGAGTCTGCTCCCCTGAACGACTCTCGAGATACGGGGTCGTTCAGCCCGGGTGCCTTGGGAAAATGCAGTGTTGGGGGATTGTACCTCAGATTTAGCGCTGGCCTAGCATTTTCCAGGGTGACTTCTGGGTCAAGGCCAGAGAGTGCTTGATGTTCAGCGTTGGCAACTTTTAGATCGGGGGACTTTGTGGCCTCTCCCTATTGCGCAGTTGGAAGGAAGGTAGGAGGGAGCGAGGGTCCGCTCCTTACATCCTGGGCATCTAGCTGCCGAAGGTTCTTGCCGTAGGGAGGAAAGGTTGCAATGCCTCCCTTTTATGATTGTGAGTTTCGTCGTTTCCTCCAAAGGGGAAGGGGAGTGGGTTTCTCTTGGTCTTTGGTGTCGAGTCCTTGACACACCTTTGGCACTTGTTTGGCCTGGTTTGTAGTTGACGAGTGCCTCAAAGTGTTTAGGATCAAACACGAGCTCGGCTTAAGTGCGGATTGTGTCCCGAAGGGTTAATCAATTTTTTGAACTTTTATGTTGTTTCGTTAATTTTAGAAGTCAAGCTCAATTTACTATGGTTGTATCTTATAAATCGATATCTCACGACATGAGATGATCTAAATGCATGAGGTATAAGATTAGTATAAGTCACCTTCCTGATCAAATAGAGGGTTTATATTCATGGAGTTACACGATCCATAGCCTTAGGGTCATTGTGGAAAGAGATAGTGACTACAACGTATGATGTGAACATGTGCCGGCTACACATGTTAAAGTATAGACAACCAATGACCTACACATCAGTCGAGTAAAAGAAGCCAACTCCAACCCTTTGATCACGCATCGTGGTATCCTAGTTGATTATTAAGCCTAATCAAAAGTCGTAGGAAGATCAGTAACTCCTTAACCAACACAGATCAGTTTAAAAGATAAAAAATACAACTAAAATTCGACGAGTAGTAAAACTTAGATCAGTTATCTAACCTTTAATTGTTGACTAATTCGTTATTATTACATCTGAAATTTAACTTCCAAAAAATTAAATCCATTTCGAATTAATTTTAACCTAGTAGTTAGAGATTCCTTCGTAAATATTTACTCAATTGCCTTTCATTGCATGTTTGAAACCTAAACGTTGGACCCCTGTGCATCTGACTAATACTCTCTCATCTCCACCAATTAGATGCGTTGGTGCCTTGGGCGGATCCAGCCTTTGCAATGAAGGATTAATGGGGGAGGGAGGGAGATGGAGGAGAACATTGGCAGGTTTAAGTTAGTAGTTTATCCACGGAGAAAGTGGAGGCAATTGAGAGGACTTACGTTAATGGAAAGTTTATCTTTCTCTTGGTCAATGGTATTTCTGGCACATAAATATACTCATCGCACCCTCAAATTGAATATGACCATCAACGACAAACGGTGACATATCCTCCACGTGCCCTCTCATACAGTTGGCACCGTTGGATGATATTGCATGCACGGTGAGACCAAAATGGACGGCATATCGGATGCAGCCCTCCAGTAGTCGCCCCTGCTCCGTATCGCACGCACCCCCTGCGGCTACATCAACACCCGAGATGGTGTCTCTTGACGCCACCACCGCCGACAGTCCCTCCTCCGATCCGCCGTCGCGTCGTCGCAACCGCATCTGCCTCGTCACGTCCTTGTGCCTCCTTGCCACCGTCATCGTCCTCGGCCTCACCGTCTTCAAAGTCCGAAACCCCGTCATCACATTCGAGCATGTAGGCGTGACCGGCGTGGCCCCACAGGCGAACATGCTGTCGATGGAGTTCGGCGTCAACGTCACCCTGGGCATCCTCTTCTCCGTTAAAAACCCCAACTACGCCTCCTTTCGCCACTTCCCAGGCACGGCGGAGGTCGAGTACCGTAACCTCACCGTGGGAGACGCGGACGTGGCGGAGGGGCGGATCCCGCCGCGGGGGTCGGAGGCGGTGAGCGTAATCCTGAGGCTGCGGTCGGGTAACTTCACAGCGGATCTGGTGGGGCTGACGGAGGATATTTTGTCCGGGAGGATGGAGTTCTCGACGTACTCGCGGGTGCCCGGGCGGGTGCTCGTGTTGGGGTTCATAACCATGGGGATGGTCGCCACGTCCACCTGTAAGATCGTCCTCGGCTTTCCGGATATGGGCGTCCTTAGGGAGGACTGCGTCAATACTTCCAGACTGTGATGATGCTCTTTGCTCTATCGGGGATCTAAACCGTCCGCTTCCTTACCTTACATATTCTAATTTCTACTTGAATTCTTTTATCCAGGGCATGTATATCAGCGTACAAATCTTATCCATGTTCTACACATTACGATTATTTGAAATCTAACATCGATGGATGTTGGTACCCCCATCAAAGAAATAGATTTTTCACTTTCTTTTCGGAGGTATTAATTTTCTGGAATTCATAGGTTTTTAGATTTCGTTTTGGAGGTATTGCTTTTTGTGGAATTGTTGATAGCCCCCGCAGAACGGAACGACCCAACCCTATACCGAGATTCAGGATCCGTCGATGTGGGTTAGGAATGGTCGTCAGCTTATGCGTGAGATGATCGAAGTCACAGAGAAGGATGTCAAGTTTTTCTTTTTTGTTTTTTTAAAGTAAATATTGCACTAATGGAAACGGTAAGATACACCCAACCTCGAGAAGCAAGGGAGGAAAGACAACCAATATGGCCTCTTAGGAGAGAGGGAAACGATACTCAACTGTGAAACGGGGAACTCTACAATGGAAATGCAACAAAATTTCAAAAAAACAAAGCAAAAGAAAAAGAAAAAAACTAAATAAAGTAGAAAAGAAGGTGCCCCTCTAGCATAACTCATAGCAATCCAAAGAAGTTGCTGCATGCTTAGAGATGCAAACCCCAAAGGGAAATGGATCGGCAAATATAGCAATCTTGAACCAAAGGAGAGGCAAAAAGGAGAGGAAGCATCAAGAGGTTGAGGAATAAGATGAAGGATGAAGGGAGACCATCCAAGGGCCCTCTAGTACCACTGATGGGGTGGAGGGTCAAGATTTGGGAACCATTTATGAGACATGCGCTGATGAATATTGGAGGCTTATAGGGATGGATGTCAAATTGAAATTCATTTTTAATACCTGATTGGGTTCTTTGACCTATGGCCGGCTAGGTGTTGTAAATAGTAGAACTTTCGAGTTATTTGTAGAAATTTTTGTGACTTCAATTTACACATTGCGATACCAATAAGTGGCTTTGTCTTTTAATCCAAAAGAAAACATTTTCATCAAAATCATTTCTCGATTTTGATTTTTGGGACCTAAGGTTTGACTAAGATTCTTAAGATCTTCGATGTGCTAAAATGGGTGCTCAGAACTGTTTCCGTGAAAGTGGGGGATCAAACTAATGATATTCATTTTTAATTCAAGATTGTTGTCCCCAATAGAAATCCTAACATTAAGCCCTGATGAGGGACAAAAAATACCCTCAAATCCAAAACTCCGCACCTGTTCAGACGAAGGATTAAGCTACCCAGACATGGGGTACACAAGCAAAACTGACACCCTGACCTACCTAAGATCGGCTGAATCCCAATCGACACCAACCCAGTCTACCAAAAGATCCTACGCAGCAAGGACAAAAGATACGATATAATGGGCCTGACCACCTACTCCCTGACAGCTACAACATAGCTTGACAGATAGGGGTACTAGAGTTCATCAATGAGAGTTTACCCCATGTTATAAATAAAGAGGGAGGCTCCCAATAGAGGGGACTCCTCCCCAGGAGAGGGAGTGAGATCATGTAATATGTATCCTCAGAATTATAGTGCATAGTTGAGAGCATCGTCCTCTTTCTAAACGTACACCCTTTGCGGTAGAACTGGGTCACAAAACCCCTGTTTTCTCTGGGGAGGCTCTGCGATTACGTAAACCTCTTCCGCAGAAGCTCCTTCCACCAACGACGAGCCGCCCTCCCGGGGAAAGCAGCCAAAACCCCGGAGGGCCGTAATCGCAGAATGTACTGGGCAACGAAGTCCCTCATTTGAAGAAGAACATACTCCTTTGGTCGTGCGCTAGGCGGATGTGCCTGAGACGGATCGATCCGTGAAGGATTGCCCCTACGTGGGGCAATAGGATTCCTCAACAAATGCACCCCTGGCCATGAGCTAGGCGGGCGTGCTTAAAGGAAGACAATTCATGGACTAACATTCGCTACCCCACAGGCCCCGTGGGGTGAAAGAACGGAAGGTCCATAGGGCACCTGGGGGGTCACCCCGAGGAGGGACCCCGGCAGCTATAGGTAGCCGATGCTACCTTCACTGCAAATTGAGAACCAGGCAAGTCAACACGCCGTTCAAGCAGGCAGGTGGTGTCACCCTAGTTCCCGGTTGGGTGAACATCGTCACCAAAACCCTGGCATTAACACTCACGCCACTCGAGGTCCCCTCCTCCTATTGCTTGAGCCCATCAACACAAAGGTTAAAATGACCTCGAGTCGACGTCACGCCAAGAAATTGAGCTTCTCCTTCCAGGTTTGCTCTCCCCAAGTACCTCCCCTCAATCTTCATCAGGGTGAAGGGGATACGACCGAGCTTCCCCATGTGTTTCGGTGGAGCGTTTTAGGCTTGCTTCGGCAAAGGCCACCCCCTTCAGGGTGGCCCCAAGCCCTTTGGAAAGTATGCTCCCTTGGCCATTGATTAAGTAGAAGTCTCCACCGTGACATCTATGAGTAACCAAGTACTTCGTCTCCAACCTCCTGGATGTGTCAACACGGAGGTCAAGGCAACCCCTGGGAGAGGCATCGTCTGAGATGGATCAATGACTCGCACGGCTTTTAGCGGTGACACCTATAGCGCTTTAAGACACTTAGGTTAAGCTGCCTTTGAAGCCACCCCTTCTGGGTCAGTGCGCCCATGGCGCATACCCCACTCCGGTAAGAATGCCTTACTCTCCTCCCATTGGCCATTCTAATCATGGCCCTGCGACAGGCAAGAGAAGAGGAGAGAGAGGAAGGGCACGACCCTCCTCTGACCAACTTGGATGAGGATGGGCACCTCCACCAAGTTGCCACACTTAAGGTGGCTCAGATGGCAGTAGCACTAGGAGGCCTAACTGGTTGACAACCAATGTACACTCGCCACCGGACCCTCCCAATGCATGCTTGACCCCCTTAGAGGGTGAGCACAACACATGAAGGCACGGTGACCTGGCACAAACCCCTCAGGGTTGAGTCGAAATGACCCGAGAAGCTCGTACTAAGAAAGGAAAGGGGAACCCAGTTCGAGCAATCTAGCGAGGGGCTAACCTGGCTAATCTGCCAAGTGGCTTTGGAGCCATAGCCAAATTCTGCAGTCTCAGCATTCCCCACCTTCTTTTCTTGCCTCACGACATGGCTGAGCTCGTCGGGGTTAGGAGGATCTCAATCCCTCCAAAGGCTTAGGGATGACGACCCCTTAGAGGGGCCCACTCACCCAAGGGTAGCCTCGTAAGGCTATCAAGGATCGTGGTATCCTTCTAAGTCCCCACAATGACGAACTCACCCCTCGAGGGTGGCCGGCACCGAATACCCCTCCGCATACAGTCTTAGCCACGCCAGGAGTAGTCTTGTTGCCACCAAATTCGACGTTGGAGGCCTACACCCTACCGCAATGGAAGTAAGAGCCCTGACCTATCTTAGCAAGGACAAGCTCTCAGTTCCCGCAACGAACTATCACCACTCGCAAAAGGTGACAACTACTCTTATCCCTAACCCGGCAATTTGCTTTTGGAGAATGGCTAGGATAAAATTCTAATCTAACAAGCCACCTCTTAAGGTCGACGAGAACTTGGACAGACACGTCCGATGTTCCATGTATTGTCGCCTCTTCAGGCTGGTAAGCAACCTCTTAAGGTCGGCAAAAACTCGGACGAACGCGTCTGACATTCCATGTATTGCCGCCTCTTTAAGCCAGCAAGCCACCTCTTAAGGTTGGCAAGAACTCGGACGGATACGTCTGACGTTCCATATATTGCCTCCTCTTCAAGCCAGCAAGCCACCTCTTAAGGTCGGCAAGAAATCATACGGACGTGTTCGACGTTCCATCTATTGTTGCCCCTTCGGGCCGGCAAGCCACCTCTCAAGGATGGTAAGAACTCAAACAGACACATCCAATGTCTTTGGCATCCTCTTCAGGACGGTCAGCCACCTCTTCAGGTCAATGTGAACCCGGACGAGTATGTCCAATGCTCCACCCCTAGTTGCCTCTGTAGGTCAGCGAAAACTCGAACGGACGCATCCATATGTTGCCACCTCTTCGAGACGGCAAGTCGCCTCTTAAGGTCAGTGCGAACTTGGACTGATGTGTCTGACCTCTTTGGCCGCCCCTTCGAGACAGCCACCTACCTCACCAAGTTAGCAAGAACCCAAATGGATACGTTCAATGGGCCACCTTTAGCCACCTCTTACGGTCGGCGAGAACTCGGGCGGACGTGCTCGACATTCCTCACCCTGCCACCTCTTAAGGATGGCAGGCTACTTCTAAAAGTCGGCCCAAGCTCGAGCGGACGCGTCTGACATATGGCCGGCCCTTGAGACTCGCTCAGCCAACATGTCAGATGGCCCAAGCTCGAGCGGCTCAACAGCTCTAGGACCTTGCTTTGAAGCTCTATGGAGGTAGTGGATGTGCTTGGTAGTAGAGAGGAAGAGATGCCCATGTATGGAGGGGTGTAAGCCTCCTTATAGTGGAAGAAAGGCGGCCAAACTAGGTATCGCACCATTAGGGACAGCCAGGACATCACTGTAGGCTAGCTACAAATGTTGCTGTAGGCCAACTCACCCGCCCGCTGTCCTCCGCACGTGCGTGAACAGTGGCCATGCGAGGGCGATCTGTGTGCGCGCTTTGTCAACCTTTTGATCAAGGATTGACGGATGAGATCGTTCCTCACCCGCCCTTCAAATTGCACCCTGCTGCGTGTATGATCGCACGTTGGATCGGGCATCAGATTGCGCATCGTTGGTTGCGCTTATCCGACCCGCAAGATCGTGCCATGTTGCTGCTATCAGAATCGCACGATGGGGATCCAATGGCCCAAATTTGTTACCACTTTGCATGAAGCGGATTTGGCCTCGCACGAAGTCTCGAGCACGAGCCTTCGCGATGCGAGTATTGAACTCCACCAATTCATTGTGCCTGCAGTTTGTCGCGGAGAGGAGTTGCTGCCCGCGACTCCTCAACTATTGGATGAGAAATGTGCAGCTGAGATCGCACGTTGTGTGATGAAGAGAAGGAGGGCGGGTGCCACTGGGCGTGCGGATGAGTGACACATGACACATTTTTGGTCGATGATCATTAGATCAATGGTCAGAACTTCTAGGTCTTATTGTGGGAGCTACGGAGGTCGGATTGAGGTGATTTTTAGTTCATTGAACTCTATTTGTCGATCCAGATCTATTCGTATGATCCGATTGCTCATCTGAGACCTATTTCAATATGCACTTATACAGTCGGTCATTGAACATTAATTTTAAGCAATCTTAACATAAAATATTGCGAAATGCATGCAATGCCCCCAAACCCACTATAATATGACATTATTGCACATGTGCCCTCGAAATTAACTCTAGTTGATATAATTAACACTAATAATTATAGAGTCATCATACCCCCATGCCCAACCCTTGCTAGCCGTAGCAAGGTTAACCTAAATGCTATTCACAACTAGGATCAAGAATTGATTGCTCAGGCACCAGTTACTTGTCAATAGGAGGAAATTTCTACTAAGAACCTAATCCACAGAAACTCAACAGCATCCATGTGCCTGCCAAAATGCAAACTGTCCAAATCCTTGCCTTATTCTATATAGAAGCAAATAATTTTTTTTCTTTTTTCTTTTCTAAATTTTTTTGGATTTTGGAGTTTAGAGTTTCGAGGTAACATTTTACTGCTACCCAATCCACCCAAGACTCGAAAGGACTCTAAGTGCTAAGTATCTTGTCATGAAAAATGTGATAGACACATTAAATGGCAATTAAAATGAACTTTGAGTTTCTACGCCCCTAAGTGACCTGAAAAAGAAAATGTTTCCTAAAGGTGTATCTATCTAACCGTTAGTTTTCTCCCTACTTTTATTTTTGTGGGGTCAATACAAGGCGAGTCCAATGTATATCTCCCTGGATTATGCTACTTCCCTGCTTCTTCCTTAAGTGTTTTGGAATTTTTATGCATTTTATGAGCTGGGATTTGGACAACTGGTCAATGGGTTGTTACCTACGACAACTTATCAGCCATACTCGTGCAGTGAAGTGTGGCTTATTTTCTTTTTCTTTTCTTCTTTTCTTTTGTTTTTTTTATCATCATTTTTTTCCTTTTCTTTAAGTAGGTGGCTTCCCTGATTTAAGATTTACCTAAAGGCACTGGTAAGAAAAGAATGGTCCTATGGTTAGGCTCTGGACAACCGGCCAATGGGCTGTTACGCACGACAATTAACTTGCCAGTCATACCACCCTAGAAGGTTCATTAGCTACCCAATTTTCGTTAGAACAACCAAGTGAGTCATGCAAAACATGTATAGATGCTTAAACTAAAAGTCCCCCCAAATCAGAGGACGGGTTGATAAGTTGTATACTTATCACCCTACTTTGTTGACTAGATTAATATAAATTAAGGTGGCAAGGTCTTGAGAACAAGTCTACATTTTAGTGGACACCCGGACTAATTAAGCCCAAAGACCTAAAGAGTGTAAGCATTTAGGTCCTTAACGTATCATTTCCTAAAGTTGACAAGCTCCTAATGCCTAATTTTTTTTTCCTAATTCTTCTTTTTTTTTATTTATTTTTAAGATGATAATTTAAGCTAGTAGTATATACTCAGAACATACGAATTACCACCCTCCCATGCCTAAGTTGGACAATGTCCTCATTGGAAGATAAATATATGCAAGGGAGTAAGGAAAGAAATCACCTGAGTTTCAACTGTGTATCCGGTCAGCCTGAATCCTTTGGGTTGCCTCCTAGGAAGATCTGAGTTCAGTGCCTTCAGCTGGGCATAGTACACATACAATAAAGGATCAATCAGTTGAATGGTCTAGGTCAAGAAGGGGAAGACATAATCAGCTAGACCCAAAGTCAAAAGTCCGCATATGCAGACTAGATTATGGTGAAGTCCCATCCCTAATGGACGGGAACTCAGAAAGTCTTTAGTCATGCATGCCTTAGTCCATTCGTCTCTTTTCCTTTGGGCCTGCAGACCAGAAGTTTGCTTGGACGGATGTAACTCTAATTTATAATGTCAGACATTTAGATTGTCAGAATAAGTAGCTCTTGTCCTTATAAAATTAGGTTCGAGGTGATGATGAAACATAGGGTTTTTATTCCTCCCTGGATCTAAGTCATAAAGGTCATAGGGGTCCTGATAAGAGATTGGTGGCTTGATCAACTCAGGACCCTTGCAGTCAACATTTCCTTCTTTGATTTAATTGTCCTTAGGGGGGGTCATTTCAGTATCCATCCAAAAACTTGATTTCAACAAAATATTCTCTTCTTCTTCTAGAAGTTTGGAATCCAAAGGTTTAGCTAACTCTACATTAGTTGCATTAACATCTTTGAGACTTGAGTTAGCTACGAAGGAATGTGTCGATCAATCATGATTGATTCGGGTGGGTCGAAGTGAAAATCCTCCCAATCCTCAATCATGATTTCTCTGTCAAATTCCTCATAACCATTAGAGCTTGAAATCTTGTTCATTTCTTCCAAATCACAGTCAACCATCAGGGAAAAACTTGTGGTGGAGCTAATTTTATCATTCATTTCATGCTCCAATTCTTTCTATTGCCTTTCCTTTGAATCCGTGATGGGGTCCTTAAGTATTTCACAATCAAAGCGTTAAGTGTCAGATTACCCATCCCCAAATCTTGATGTCCCTATTACTAAATTATTATCATTAAATTTAGGGACATCAACCCTAAATTTTTTTGGTGCAAGGGTATCATGATCGTTAATTTTGCTGATAATAAAATACTTGTTATTTAAAATTTGCATTGAGTTTATGAGTTTCAGGAATATGCAAATGGATATCAAGTGTGAAGGAGCTCAAGCTCTCATCCATGGCAGTTTGGAGGAGCTTAATGAAGAAGAAAGATCTTTGCTTGGAGCGAAAGCTTGAAGAAGGAAGGAGATGAAGAATAGGATAGATATTTTTGTTCATGTACTTATTTGTTGTTCTTCATTCTTTATTTCTTTAGATGATTGTTAAAGAGGCACCATTTTCTGTTTAGTTCTGCTCCAGAATAATTGAGATTCTAAGTCCTCCTCCTAGTCGAATTCTTCATCAGGGGTCCACAATGGGTGTTGATCATACTTTGTTTGCCCAGGTTTATGATCATCATCATTTGATTTCCATTTTTCTAAAATCCCTTCCTATCCAAATGTCAAGTAGGAGAGATCCTTGAATTTAGATGACCTATCATGGTTATTGTCTTAGGAAGGGTAGGGATCTTGGTGTTCTCCTAAAATGTAGGTCATATCAGATTGATTAGTGGGTGGGTGGGACCTAAAAGAGGAGTCACCATGAGGATAATCAAGATAAGAATCCCCAAGGTTTGGATCATACCCTTGAGTGGGTGGGTTGGATGTATCCTAATAGGAGGTTGATGCCAGTTAGGTAAAATTGGGATAGTTGAGATAAGACGGGTATTCAGGGTACTCAGGTGATGGTAACACCATCATTCCTCATAACTACCTTGAATTAGTTGAAATCAAGTAACAAATGCTCCTGAATAATTGCCTGAGAGCCATAATTCCACTTAGATTCGTTTTGAGGAGAGAACTAAAAACAGGGTTAATTCTGTAGTTTTAACATCACACCATGAATGCAGAGTAACCACAAGGTTTTTTAGAGGTTAATTGAAGGTCAATTGAGCATTAAAGTCCAAAGAGTGGGTCCACATAGACAGAAACAGGGTTTCATGTGTTTCGAGAGCTGCATCAGAACACAAAATCCTAATTTCTGACCTGCTTAAATTGAGGAGATTTTCGTCAAGATAAAATTCATCTAATCCTCCTAAAATTCAAATAAAAATATTCTAAGTGGTTTGGTACACTTGGTTTGACCATCTGAACTCATTTTGACCTTGGATAGAGTTTCAAACGGGATTTTGCCCTAATTTGGACTTTTATGCAAATTGCCTAGTCAAACATGGTCAAAACTAAAATCCAACTTCACCAATATATTCCTTGGGTACAAATTAGGCTAAGGCCAAAATTTGGGCCCAATCAGAGTCCATCTTGACTTAGTTTGCACTTTAGTCCCTAAAACCTCTTTTTCTCACTTAAACCCCTAGCTTTCGAAATTTCTTGCATTTAGGTTCCTAACTTTCTCATCATTCTTGCATTTTTAACCCTACCGCCATGCGTGTGAACAAAAGCTCCAAGCCCTTGAAGCATCAACTTCAATCAAGGATTTCTCCTTGATTTGTCAGTCAAATCCCTCTAAATTTGGAGGGATTGCTGATTGAAAGATACCCGATGTAACGACCTGATTCCCGAGTCCCTACGAGACACGAGAACCGGACCGACTCGACTAATCCCAAGACCTAATCGTCCAACGAGGAAGTAACAGAAAGAGCAGTAAAATAAACCACATTCAACATGAAGTATAACTAGCAGTAACAAAATACAGCAGTAAGAAAAAGAACTACTACAGCATGTACCACCACAATAGTAGAACAACATTTAACATAACAAGAACTACGAGTAAATAAAAGTACAGAGAGTAACAAAAACTACTCACTATAGTGGAAACAAAAAGGGCACAAAAGAGCAGTGGTAACTCTACTGGACCCTACTCGGCCTAGCGTCCTCTGCAGCCGCTGACCCTGGCTGCTCAACACCTAGTCCTGAAAAGTAACGAGTGTAACACGTCAGCGAAATGTTGAGTAGAGTTGCAGCTAAACTAAAGAAGCAGTAAGGTGTACAGTAGCTGTTTTATTTTCTTTCTTCCTTTATTTACGTCTTTCTATTGTTTCACAATTTATCTATTTCTCAGATCCTTCACTTGATCTCGAATGTTCCTCGTGGGAACGATCTTGATTGCAGTCTTTTCCGAACAGTAGAAGTAGCACGTGGTGCTCTCCTGGCCGGGAGAGTCCCCCGTGGTGATCCTACTGATGAGAACCTCATCATGAGCCATAACTAGCTCATTTTGACCTAATACAAAGGATAAAAGCTCCTGCATATCTCAAGGAAAGGCTTAACTCAGAGAATTCTGAGTTTGAGAAGAAAACAAGTCATAAGGGGTAAAAGTGCAATTTTACCAGTATAATCCGCATACAGGGTAATTCAGGGCCCAAACATAGGTCAAAACAGCTTAATAAGAATAAAAGTGGGATGAGATGATCTAGCAAGGGCTACAGCACTTCCAAGGAACCAAATGATAATCTGTAACCCTAAAACAACCCACTTCAATTCACAAGGTTCGAGGCAAATTAAAAATAGAATAAACCCTCTAAAATTCATAGAAAAATAATCTCTAGGGTTTAGAACCTTTAATTTGGCCTTTAGAACCCATTTTGACCTACATTGAGAACCATGCCCAATTAATAACTTAATTTGGGTTTTTGCACAAATTGACCGGTCAAACAAGGTTTAATATGAAAATGAAATTCACCATCAGATTCCTTAGGTCCTAATTAGTCATGTATAAAAACTTGAGCCTAAGAAGAAACCTCCTTGACCGACTTTACACTTTGGTCCTCATATATTTACTCTTTGGCCCTCAACTTTTGAACCCTCGCATTTTGGCCCCTAACTCTTCTTCGTTCTTTGCAATCAGGTCCCTCCTGCAAAACCTGCCAGCACCATGCTCCGGCGACCTTGCGCGGAGCATGGCGCCGCGCAGGGTGAGGTGGGGGACCTGGCAAGTAAACCGGGGGTGCCCTACGTCGTCAGCCGTCGCAGGGACACCCCCCTGGTCATTGTAACCCACCATACCGGCCGTGCGAACGCACGGACGGTATGGGTTCTTGTTTCCGGCCATCCTCCGGCGAGGGAGACACGTCGTCTCCCTCCGCCTTCCTCCCTGTTTGATCCCTATAAATACCCCCCGCTGCTCCACCGACCAGGGCAGCCTGGATCTGACGGAGAAAATCCCCAACTTTCTTCTCTTCTTCCTCCGGCAGACGCTCACCAGCTCCGGCGGTTTCCTCCCCCTCCACCTCTTCGCTCTACCGCAATACCAGCAGCAGAGACTTCCTCCCCTGCTCTTCCTGCGCCACGCCGCACCCAGCTGGCGCCTCTCCGGCTCTCTGCTCGCCGCCGCCCCTTTCCCTGAGCATCGTCTTCTCCGGCGACAGCCGATACGACTGTCGCCCTGTTCCTCCCCTTTCGTCCCTGCAAGTAAGCTAGAGCTACTCCCCTTCTTCTCCTCTTTCTTTCCCCGCTTTCAATTTAGTCAATTAAGCCCTCGACCGACCCTGACCACCTTCACCCCCTTCGTCTCCGACCACCCTCCGGCGAGCCGCTCCCATCACCTCAGCGACCCACACGGCTCACCAACCACCGCAGGACCTCCGCCTCCTCACCCTGATCAATTTCCGCCCTACCACTTCCCCCACATCACCCTCTGCAACTCCACCGAACAGACCCATCCTCCGACCCACAGTCCGACCTAGGGCAGCCCTCGCACGCCGCCCCGTGCCTCGCCACCACCCACACGAGCTTCGCCGCACCCTGGCGAAGCTCCTGGCACTCTCTGATTAGGCCGAGAGGCCGTTTTCTTGTGGACAGGCCACCCGACCTCCGCCGCCATTGACGCGCAGGAGGACCTGCTTCCGCCTGCAGCTACAGGCGCGCCACGCTCAGCGCCAAGCCCAGATTCACTCCCAGGCCTTGCGAGGAGTTTTGGCAAAACACCAGGTTCGCAGCCGAGGAAGAAAACTCCGCGTGATGCTGCCATCTCCTGCTGAATTCCCCGCTGCGGGCGCGCAATTGAGGTGGGCCATTTAGTCCCACCTCGGAAACGCCTGAAGAGCCGCAGCGACATAAGATGCAAAAGTGCAGTAGCCTTACTGCCTCAGTACACGGGGTGAGGTCCCCTTCACCCGCCCGGTTACCCAGTCTCGTCCGCGCTCACGCCCCGCGGACCTGACCCGAACCGACCCGACCCGACTCGACTGACCTGCACTCCTCGCCCACCACGCACGCCGGTGGGCCTGGACCCGGGTGTGACCCGAACCCGATTACCCGATAGCTCTGGGAGAGCTTTCCCAAGAGTGGTTTCAGAGAGAAAGAGAGACGCGGGGGGGGGGGAGGGTAGAGTAGGTTTTGCCTCTTGACGAAAAACCCTGAAGTGTGCAGGCACAGGCGAAGAAGAAGACCCGCGGAAGAAGAAGGAGCTGCACTGTAGCAAATGCATAGTTAAGTCGTCTAAGCACCGAGTCAGACGACGGAAGGTCAGCAGCCAGAGCAGGAAAGAAGGCAGGCTGAAGAAGAAGGAAGAGCAACGGCCAAAGCAGAAGAAGAAGAAGAAAGGAAGACTTAGTAGCTGAAGGCAGAAGCTCTGCAGCCATAAAGAAGAAAAGGGAAAAGAGAAAGGGTCACCACAATTGCAGAAGAAGAAGAAGAGAGGTCAAGGCAGAAACCAAGGAAGAAGAACAAAGAGATCTGAAGAGGAGCATCACCTCTGCAGAACGAAGAAGAAGAACAAGGAGCTCTGAAGAAAGAAGAACATCACCAAAGCAGGAACAGCAGGAAGAAGAAGAAGAGCATCACCATTGCAGAAGAAGAACATCACCTCTGCAGAACACAGAGAAAGAAGGAGATCTAAAGAAAGAGAGAAAGAAGAGCATCCCCTCTGCAGAACAAAGAGAAAACAACAAATTCTTTCCCTCTCTCTTTCTTTTTGTAAAAGAAACATGTATATCTCTAGAATACAACTTGCTCCCTGAGTTCGACCTCGGGAACTCTTTTATTTTCCGAGTAAAAAATTTTATATTTGAAGTGTTGGTAATAACCGGCTTTACTACAACGTTATAACAAACTAAAACCCGGTTGAGAACAGCCAACTTCATTTTGGCGCCGTTGCCGGGGAGCAACGGCTATTCTAGAGGTAAACATTCCTGTTTCTTTTAATTTCTGATAATCTCCTCTTTTGTGCAGCTACAGGAACTCGAGAAAACAAGCAACCACACGACAACCACTCCGAAGACAGGTAAATCTTTCCTCTCACTATTAACCCCTAAACTCTAAAGAGGAAGAAAAGAAAAGAACAAGCAATATAGGGCTAACCTGTCTTCCATCCTTAGTAACCATAAAGAGTTGCATGTTTTCAACTCATCACTCCTGCACACTATTAAGGGTATTTAAGGGCTAACACATTCTTGCTTGAGCCCTAATTGCCCAACAAAGAGTTAAATGGACCAAGTAGAGCCAACACAAGGTCAAACATTAGGATTTCAGTAGAGACACACCCCTTAATCAAGAATTGAGGAAATCCAAAAGAGGTGTGCCCAAGCCATTGATTGAAAATAATTAACAAGAAAAATCCTAAACAATTGGCTCTCTCTAAACACTTGAACCCTAAAAGAAAGGACCCAAAAAGCTCTCAAAAACAAGAGGTAAAGTTGACCCCTTTGGGTTAACCAACCTTAAATTAGGTCACTCTTTGCACTTAAAAAAACTAAAGTTCAAGTGAAACCTTAAGCACCCTGATCTTAAAATTGGTAGACTTAAGAGGTCAAGATCCCCATTCTGGTCTACCTGGAACCGCAGTGACAAGAGAGGTCGGGTGGGGGAAACCCTGTAACCCGTGGGGACGCTCTACCGTGTAGGGGTCTTCGCGGGACTCTCCCTCTCTGGCTGCCCAGGTAATTCTCAGGTGGACGATCTTTCTGATCAAGGGGTCCATCTGCCCCGAACCTCTATAGTCACCCAACATTGTTTTGGGGTGTCTTGATTGGGTCCAGCACCTTTTAATCTCATCACATCCTTCAGTATATGCTTGGAAGGAGGTCCTTGAATCCTCCTTTAGGAATTCACTTGCCCTGAGGTTAGGCCTCAGTTCCCTTGTTTATGCAGCACCACCACATTAATCTTTCCTCTGATACTCCCTTCTTCCATCTTGGCACAACACGAGTCTACATCGAAGCCTTTGATTCCACATCTTGATTCCACCACCTAATCCAAATATGCAGCCAAACCACCTAAGACTACCATTCAAGAAACCTGAATATCGGAGATCTATGAAAGATAAAATGATCGAGGATGCCATAAAATTCTATGAAAAAGAAGAAAAAACCTCAACACCAATAGGAGATATTCAGGTTGATGTCCCAACAACCACAGCCTTCATCATAAACTGTGCCCAAATTCTATTGACTGAAATTTCAAAAGGATCAACCCGAGATATGCTCATGACAGGATACATTGAGATGGAAAAATTACACCAATCTGAATACCTTCAATGCTTGACAAATCCTGTACTTTGGGAACAACACCAAGATGCCCTTATAAAACGGGTAGAAATGATGAAATCAGTAGAACAAATTATCAACCAGAAATACCCGTATATACCAGAAACAAAGGATGAGTCATCTTGGAACAGTACTAAGAATCAATCCAGTTTCCCAGACCTCGGGATTGAGGAACAAGGTGGTTGTCGACTCCCAACCCAAATAGAAGATAGCATTAAAATAGGTTGGGAAGTTGCAGGAGAAAACAATGCTGAGCCAACCCTAGGCCATGAATCACCAAGCTTAGAACTCCAAGACTCCTGCAATAACAAGATTAGAATTGAACCTCTGGAGGGTATAAATTCCACCCCTTGTTTTGATAAGGTGACCCTCGAAGGTTATTCGGACTTAGGTTCTAATAATTCTACCCACATCTTAAGCCTAGAACCTAGATCTGAAACTTATTGGGAAGATTTTGAGGTCCTTTATGAGAAAGATCAAATTTTTACAAAATATGATTCCGGGCCTCTATTTAATGAATATCCCTCTCCAACATCCTCAGGAAATCTGATCGATTTCTCAAAAAACATGCCAATTTATGATACAGAAACTGAGGAGTTGGATGAGCAAGGTTTTAATGGGGTCTATCCTACCAACTTAAAGCTTGAACAGAACATCTTTTTGAGCCCAGAAGTGACATATAGGCTAGAACCCAATCAGGCTGCTGATTCCACATTTGATGATTTTTGCTGTGGTGGAATTCATGATCATGAATCTCATTTTCGCCAACTCTCCGACAATTTCAAATCTGACTATAATTGCGGAGAGATTCCCCTTCCTGAACACGCCAGGCCTATCTACGACCTCAGTTCTCATGACTCTAACTCCGACTCTGAGGTCCTGATTCCCGAGATCACCGATAACACAGAATCATTCCTTTTCGATCCTCAGGAACCAAAAACAGAAAATGCCAAGAGTGATTGCAACTAAGAATCCAAATTTTTTCTCGAATCCGATTCCTCTCATCCTACAAACACTCTTCCGGCATTTGATAGTTACCCAGAGGACTCTCTACAGAAAACCACCTATCATCTGTTTCTAGAAGAGCCCTCGTACACAATGGCCACCTCGTCCGCACACACAGAACGGATCAAAACCTCTCCCAAACCCCGACTCGCAACCGGACTCAATTTCTATTCAGATTCACCTCTCACCGAGCCGATTGCATTTCCACATCGGGTTTCGAACATTGATCAGACTACATACCATGCTCTATCATTCTCTGATCACCCCTGTAGGGTTCCTGCATCAACCACTGATTATCCTACGGGTCCCTACTCTGACCAGGCTGATTCGGCTCAGCCAAACCCTGCGTTTACACTTCCACATCCATCTGAGCTTCATAGTTTATGGTGGGTTCCACACCTTTTTATCCACATCTATCAACCCACCAGATTGATTGGGTTTGGGCTGCATCATCAGCCTGTTGATCTGAACAAGCACCTGGTTGGACCAACCAGGCTCTTAATCAATGTGCTTGTCTTACAAAACTCCGCTGATTTGACCATCCCCTCTCCATCGCATTTCCCGCTTGGCTGAAGGCATCAAATTTAGCGCTCAACGGGAGGCAGCCCGTCATTCTCTTTGAAAACCTGAAACTTGTTCTGACAGCTTTTGCACTTGAAGTTCACACTTTAGGACAGCCGACTCCACCTCAGGTGCTTGCATCTGAGATTAGAAATCGTCCGCAGCAGTCACCCCGACCCATTCACTCATCAAAACAGCTATCCTAATGTATGAACTTAGTTGAATAAAAACCCCTAGGTTACAATGAGGACATTGCAAATCTTAGGCATGGGGGGGTATGAAAGTACAAAAACTTGTAAGAAAAGGTTTCAAACAAAAAAAATTCACATATGCCAAAAATACCATAAAAATTAAAAAATTTTTCGAAAAAGAATAAGAGGAAAAGAGGAGAAGGAAAATTTTGTGAAGGAGAAAAGAAACAAAATGAAAAAGGAGCACAAAATTATGAGAAAAAGTGATAGTCATTAGTAAGGAACTAAGGAATTAACGTAAGTTCTAGACCTCATTTAAGAAAATAACTGAAAAGTGCACAATGAGATTAGTAAGAATGCAAACCTTAGGCATTCTTGAATAGACTCTTAGTACCCATTAAGATCTAGACACTCCTCAAGAGGTTGAGGAAAATGAAAAGCTGAAGTATTAGGTCTAAGGCTTAGGGAGTATTCGGCCTCGTTAACTAATTTTTGGTTTACGGGACTCAGTAACCTAAGCACCCTAATCTCACACACAGCCTGGTTCGGCAAGCGTAAAAATCAGAATCACGCAGAAGCGTCGCAAAAATCTGAAAAGAACACCTAGAATAGGAGCGGCCGATCAACACAAGTTGATTTGGACGAGTTCCCAGCGCAGAGAGGCGGGGAAATCCCCTCGAAGATGCGTAACAAAATATCATCTCCTCGGTGCTTGTCTCTTAGGATATTTACATATCCTACTGGGGGCATGTAAGCACTCTGCTGGTTCAGATTCCATGGATGGCATTATCTCGAAGTGTCAATTGCCAGGGTCTGGATTCGGCCACGGAATGCCATGGATGGGATTATCTCAAAATCTCAATAGCCAGGGTTCCGGGGATTGCCATGGGCGGTGCTATCTCGAAGCATCGATCGCCAGGAACCCTTGAGGATTGATGATGGGAGCAAGGAATCTGATACAGACCGTGTTGAAAAGCCAATCCTAGGCTAGAACTAAAAAGAAAAAGAGAGAGAAAACTCTCCAAACAGAAAAACTTTCTATCTCTCTCTTACAAAACGCACTGCGAACTGAGCCAGGGCTAAAATCATTTCAAGCACGAGTGCTTTAACCACGAGGTCCAATAAACCTTAGGATTAGTTCTTGTGGGCCTTAAAAACCTTTGCTAAAAGACTGAGGCTAAGGCTAGACAGATTTGGATCTTGATTGGTACTAGAGTACCTTTTAGGCCTATGGTCAGCATTCTAACCTAATCTATGCTCAAATAAAAAAGGCACTTATCTAAAACTATTAAAAACTTCATGGTCTAGAACAAGGGTTGAAACCTTAAGTTTTTGCTAAGGGACTAGCAAAAGCTAGGCATGGGGGTATGATGAGAACCTCATCATGAGCCATAACTAGCTCATTTTGACCTAATACAAAGGATAAAAGCTCCTGCATATCTCAAGGAAAGGCTTAACTCAGAGAATTCTGAGTTTGAGAAGAAAACAAGTCATAAGGGGTAAAAGTGCAATTTTACCAGTATAATCTGCATACAGGGTAATTCAGGGCCCAAACATAGGTCAAAATAGCTTAATAAGAATAAAAGTGGGATGAGATGATCTAGCAAGGGCTACAGCACTTCCAAGGAACCAAATGATAATCTGTAACCCTAAAACAACCCACTTCAATTCACAAGGTTCGAGGCAAAGTAAAAATAGAATAAACCCTCTAAAATTCATAGAAAAATAATCTCTAGGGTTTAGAACCTTTAATTTGGCCTTTAGAACCCATTTTGACCTACATTGAGAACCATGCCCAATTAATAACTTAATTTGGGTTTTTACGCAAATTGACCAATCAAACAAGGTTTAATATGAAAATGAAATTCACCATCAGATTCCTTAGGTCCTAATTATTCATGTATAAAAACTTGAGCCTAAGAAGAAACCTCCTTGACCGACTTTACACTTTGGTCCTCATATATTTACTCTTTGGCCCTCAACTTTTGAACCCTCGCATTTTGGCCCCTAACTCTTCTTCGTTCTTTGCAATCAGGTCCCTCCTGCAAAACCTGCCAGCACCATGCTCCGGCGACCTTGCGCGGAGCATGGCGCCGCGCAGGGTGAGGTGGGGGACCTGGCAAGTAAACCGGGGGTGCCCTGCGTCGTCAGCCGTCGCAGGGACACCCCCCTGGTCATTGTAACCCACCATACCGGCCGTGCGAATGCACGGACGGTATGGGTTCTTGTTTCCGGCCATCCTCCGGCGAGGGAGACACGTCGTCTCCCTCCGCCTTCCTCCCTGTTTGATCCCTATAAATACCCCCCGTTGCTCCACCGACCAGGGCAGCCTGGATCTGACGGAGAAAATCCCCAACTTTCTTCTCTTCTTCCTCCGGCAGACGCTCACCAGCTCCGGCGGTTTCCTCCCCCTCCACCTCTTCGCTCTGCCGCAATACCAGCAGCAGAGACTTCCTCCCCTGCTCTTCCTGCGCCACGCCGCACCCAGCTGGCGCCTCTCCGGCTCTCTGCTCGCCGCCGCCCCTTTCCCTGAGCATCGTCTTCTCCGGCGACAGCCGATACGACTGTCGCCCTGTTCCTCCCCTTTCGTCCCTGCAAGTAAGCTAGAGCTACTCCCCTTCTTCTCCTCTTTCTTTCCCCGCTTTCAATTTAGTCAATTAAGCCCTCGACCGACCCTGACCACCTTCACCCCCTTCGTCTCCGACCACCCTCCGGCGAGCCGCTCCCATCACCTCAGCGACCCACACGGCTCGCCAACCACCGCAGGACCTCCGCCTCCTCACCCTGATCAATTTCCGCCCTACCACTTCCCCCACATCACCCTCTGCAACTCCACCGAACAGACCCATCCTCCGACCCACAGTCCGACCTAGGGCAGCCCTCGCACGCCGCCCCGCGCCTCGCCACCACCCACACGAGCTTCGCCGCACCCTGGCGAAGCTCCTGGCACTCTCTGATTAGGCCGAGAGGCCGTTTTCTTGTGGACAGGCCACCCGACCTCCGCCGCCATTGACGCGCAGGAGGACCTGCTTCCGCCTGCAGCTACAGGCGCGCCACGCTCAGCGCCAAGCCCAGATTCACTCCCAGGCCTTGCGAGGAGTTTTGGCAAAACACCAGGTTCGCAGCCGAGGAAGAAAACTCCGCGTGACGCTGCCATCTCCTGCTGAATTCCCCGCTGCGGGCTCGCAATTGAGGTGGGCCGTTTAGTCCCACCTCGGAAACGCCTGAAGAGCCGCAGCGACATAAGATGCAAAAGTGCAGTAGCCTTACTGCCTCAGTACACGGGGTGAGGTCCCCTTCACCCGCCCGGTTACCCGGTCTCGTCCGCGCTCACGCCCCGCGGACCTGACCCGAACCGACCCGACCCGACTCGACTGACCTGCACTCCTCGCCCACCACGCACGCCGGTGGGCCTGGACCCGGGTGTGACCCGAACCCGATTACCCGATAGCTTTGGGAGAGCTTTCCCAAGAGTGGTTTCAGAGAGAAAGAGAGACGCGGGGGGGGGAGGGTAGAGTAGGTTTTGCCTCTTGACGAAAAACCCTGAAGTGTGCAGGCACAGGCGAAGAAGAAGACCCGCGGAAGAAGAAGGAGCTGCACTGTAGCAAATGCATAGTTAAGTCGTCTAAGCACCGGGTCAGACGACGGAAGGTCAGCAGCCAGAGCAGGAAAGAAGGCAGGCTGAAGAAGAAGGAAGAGCAACGGCCAAAGCAGAAGAAGAAGAAAGGAAGACTTAGTAGCTGAAGGTAGAAGCTCTGCAGCCATAAAGAAGAAAAGGGAAAAGAGAAAGGGTCACCACAATTGCAGAAGAAGAAGAAGAGAGGTCAAGGCAGAAACCAAGGAAGAAGAACAAAGAGATCTGAAGAGGAGCATCACCTCTGTAGAACGAAGAAGAAGAACAAGGAGCTCTGAAGAAAGAAGAACATCACCAAAGCAGGAACAGCAGGAAGAAGAAGAAGAGCATCACCATTGCAGAAGAAGAACATCACCTCTGCAGAACACAGAGAAAGAAGGAGATCTAAAGAAAGAGAGAAAGAAGAGCATCCCCTCTGCAGAACAAAGAGAAAACAACAAATTCTTTCCCTCTCTCTTTCTTTTTGTAAAAGAAACATGTATATCTCTAGAATACAACTTGCTCCCTGAGTTCGACCTCGGGAACTCTTTTATTTTCCGAGTAAAAAATTTTATATTTGAAGTGTTGGTAATAACCGGCTTTACTACAACGTTATAACAAACTAAAACCCGGTTGAGAACAGCCAACTTCACCTACTCACAGTCAACCACCCCAAGGTCACGGACAGACATAACGGTAACTACGGCACGCGTGATAAACACACAGGTAGCTAACCCACACTGGCATGCGGTCGGTCGTTTCCGTTAACGGGTGCACCCAAAGCACAGCACGGAACCAGTACAGGGCAGAGCCCTCTCAGTAACAGGGGTCCAACCCCTCCACAGTAACCAAACAGGGGCCTTGCCCCTCCACAGTCAGCGCACCCTCGCCTGACTACCCTGGTTTGCCCAGTGGGCCTAACAAGTCGGTGTAGGTGAGCTAGCAGAACCCCGGGGCCCGTGGGGTAGCTAGTACTCGCCCTACACTAGTAGCTCTCCTCGGTACTGCATACACGAGGGCCAACAAGTCGGTACAAAGTGGCCAGACCTAACCCCGGGTCCCTGGGGCGGCTGGCTCCGCTCTGCACTAAACAGGTAACAGGTACTTCCCTTGGTACCACGTACCCAAGAGACAGCACACTACCATGTCTTTCTTTCTCAGATCCATTCCTTTCTCTTTCCAGGAGATCCACTCCTAATTCCCCGTAGGGTTCCAGCTCTTTTAACTCAGAACATCTAGGTTTCACTTTCTAGTTTCACGTTCTTATGATCAATGTTCTCAATCACGTGTATTTATTCATAACAGGCAGCTGTTAAATCAATTTACAGGAAGCTATTTGTTCCTTTCCATTTTTCCAAGACTGCAGTATTCGCATATTCCACTAGTTTTCCCATCCTAGGATTCATGCCATACCCTAGGATCTATCATACAATATAGTTTTCTAGCCCTAGGATTCATGCAACACCCTAGGATCTACCATACATTCTAGTTTCTCTTTCCTAGGATTCATGCAATGTCCTAGGTTCTATTTATGGTTCCATAATTTAACAGATTATACTAATAAACTTAAAAGCTACTCTACCAGTTACAACAGGAGTACTGGGGGCGTGGTCGGGAATCCCGTGTGCCTCCGCAACCCCCGAGACTGCAATGGAATGGGGTCCTATCACAAGGATCAAACACAAGGAGTTTCTCAAAATAGTATCTAATCACTGTAGACGGGTAGAGGATTTTATTCTGAAAAGGACGCAACTCGAAACGCGGAAAACGGACTCCGAATGGGCCCTAAACGGGTCGAAAATGATGAAACAGTGCAAAATCAGACGTCTGGAACTTCTTCCAGACGTCTTAAAAATGGGGATCAGATGGTACCTTGTCCTGCATAATCTCAGACATCCAGAAGCCTGCGGGGGCGTCTGGCCTAGTTCCCAGACGTCCGATGGTCACCCCGGACGTCTGGAAGTCTTTCCCGTCGTCTGGCACTGCAGTCAGACGTCTGATTGGCATTGGACGACTAGGTCTTGGGATTAGTCGAGTTGGTCCGGTTCTCGTGTCTCGTAGGGACTCGGGAATCGAGTCGTTACACCCGATCATTTGAGCCATCTCTAGAATCCCAAATGAGATCGTAGAGCTCAAGTGAGCTCGAGGATTTTGGGAACCATTTTTCCCTAAAACCACGGTTCAATCATGAGAGTTTCATGATTTAGAGCTTGGATTTGAGCTCTATATCAAGCCTTGATGAACTGGCCATTCTCCTTAGTCGAGTTTAGGCC
Source organism: Thalassia testudinum (assembly GCA_037157565.1). Lineage (NCBI taxonomy): Eukaryota > Viridiplantae > Streptophyta > Magnoliopsida > Alismatales > Hydrocharitaceae > Thalassia > Thalassia testudinum. Next base: position 2,530,250 of record JAZHRO010000056.1, read on the forward strand.
TTAAAACCTCTAGTTCTTCCCTTCTTAGGCCACCCACTAGGACCCTCCTCGACATCTTTCTCAGGCCGACCAACGGCCAAATTGGCTAGGCCACGACCTTCCTCTCCTTCCTCCGCCTCTCGCCGACCAAAGCGAAGACCATCTACCCCTTCGTCATTGTCGCTTCCCCTCAATGGGGTTCCCTTCATCTCCGACGTCGGCCAGTCAAAGTCGGTGCCAATTCTTCCCCGTTCATCGGTTAGAATAGGTTCTCTCTCTCCTTTCTCCTTAGACCAATCCTAAACCTATCAAACTTCGATTCGACCGCCACATCACTGCCTTCCCCTTCGTCATCCTTGCCTTCGACAAAGCCACTACGCCACTACTGTCCCCCAAATGCATAAACACTGCCACCAGAAGCTTCCTCGTCGCACATTGACCAAAAGCCCTCTATCTATCTGAAGCTTCACTCACTCCATCATCCTACTGAACAACCCACCTTGTCACCGTTGTCCCCGACATCGTCCGATCACCCTAGCACTCAAAACACCATGCCAACATTGATGTCACACTCCATGCATGCTGGTGACCCCTTTGGACCTTCTGATTGGGGCGTTTAGCCCGTATTTTTGCCTTTCAGGTTTCGCCGAACTTCTCTCGATCTCAAGGCTTGGTTCCAACTCTAAGAGCTGCAGAACCATCTTACGAACCCAGCAGCACCTTCAATTAGATGAAGGCCCAACAGAAGTCATGCAATTGAGATGAAGAACCCAGTTGCAGCTTCGCTCGAGGAAGATGGTGGGATTTAGTCCAACCTCGTACGCGTACAATTCAGAAGAGCGCATAAATTGAATATGTGCTAGGGGCTCACTGCCTTGAACACGGGGGTGAGGTCCCCTCGCCCACGTGCTCTCTCACGCCCTCTCACACCTCGCTTACTACACACCCAGTGGTCTTGGGTTATATCCCCAACTAAGTGGTTGGCTATCCCAAGTAAACTGTGGATACAATCTACTTGGGTTAGAATACAAATCATGTTGGGGATAGTTTGGAAAGGAAGGATAGGCATTGAAATCCATGGTTTGGAAGAAGTGGAGGGATGAGGGAAGAATAGATGAGAGAATTAAGTGTGCACAATCAAGCAAGCAAAACTAAGCCCTATGGTGTAGACCAAGGTGACCTATGCTTCAGAAATAAACTCTGACCACACGACGAATTTGGTATTGTCCTTACTCTCGAAGGTGGTAAAGTTGGGAAAGCAAAGTAGGGGGAGAGTGTCCTGAGGGCTGCTAATTATGCCAAACCCCTGCTTACTTAAGTAGTTTGACAATCGGGCCTCCTAACTTAGCATCTTTTGAAGCAAGCAGACGTTACTAATTCGCAATGCGTTTGGGAAAATACCCTGAAATGGACTTAATGAATCCTAGGGCTAACATCTACTCAATTTTAATTTGGGCTGGGTTAGTGCTTGTGGTCAAGGTATACGATGAGACGTTATTGGGGGTTGTGCCTCTTAATTATTTCAATTAAGCATGGATGTGCACTTTAACAAAACATGATTTTCAAGCAAGGTTTTTCTAGAAGAAGTGTCTTTTAATGATTCATCCTTGCATTAGTGCTTTTTAGTTTTGGAATTCCTCAATATATTCAAGTAATGTTTGTAGTTGGCACACAAAGTTTTGCACACACGGGTGATTGTAAATTTCCTTTTTGAGCAAAATATGTGGCCCTAGAAAAACAACCCTAATGTATTCACCCTAAAGTTCATGCGATTCTTCCAGGTGAATTAATTTTAATTTTTTGATGAGTGGTGCAACACAATACAAAACATGGTTGACTTCACAAACACCACTCAAAAGAAAGAACACTCCACAAAGTTTTTTTTTCTTTAAGGATACTAAAGTGTTTTTTTTTGTTTGGGTGATGGATTTGAGATGTGGATTAAGTAGTCATTCATCATGCCATTTTTTTTTGGATTTTATTATTTTATTATTTTTATTATTTATTTATTATTTTGGTAAGCAAATAATCAAACTAATTTAGGGTTTATGTACAAGCCTAAATGTATCTTTTTTTTTCATTTATTTTTCGTTTCATTTTTTTTTGTCTTTTTGATAGGAGAATGGATGGGACTATACTAAAGAGGGCAATACTCACCAAGGTCTTTACTGCATTTTTACCCCTAATCTACTGTCTTCGAGTGCACTCCTATTGTTTTCATGTCAAATTCCTACAACCAATCCAAAGAAAGAGAGAAAGAGAGAGTAAGATCTCATGAATATCATCAATGAAAGGATAAAAGTAACAAAACGATCCATTGCCTCTTCGGCAATGGCACCAAAAAATGACGTCGAGAAATGTGTTAGATTAATTTGTTCGTTGTACCATGTGCTTACGACATCAATTTTAGAAGACATGGAAATGTGAGTCCAAGTGTCGATCTCAGGGAGGCAGAAAATCAAATTTCAGAGTCACTTATTTTATTGCCACATGATAGTTTGCATTTGCTTGTGTGAAGAATAGAGAGAGAGAATCAAGATCCGTGGTGGAATACGAGTTCCAATTCTATATCCAAGAAGATGAGTATCTAGGTAAGACTATTGCAACATAAGCATATAAAATAGAACCCAAATTCGAGATGAAACGAATACCAAACATAAGGGAAATGATTACTACTAAGAATTATAAGAATCATTTTGGAAACATCATAGAGACATGCTTGAATGAAGTGCAAAATATAAGCTAAAGAAAACTAGAAACTAATTGCTAAAAGGAGAGCATCTAGGTAGCCACAATGGTGGAGGGGCTTCCATTGACGTCTCAACAACTTTGGAACCTTGCTTTGAAGCTCTATGGAGGTGGGGGATGTGCTTGGTAGTAGATAGGAAGAGATGCCCATGAATGGAGGGGTGTAGGCATCTTTATAGTTGAAGAAAGGTAGCCAAAATAGGTATTGCACCATTAGCGATAGCGAGGACGTCCCTGTAGGCCAGCTACAAACACTGTTGTAGGCTAGCTCACCCATCCGCTGTCCTCCGTGCAGGCGTAAACAGTGGCTGCGCAAGGGCAATTCGTGTACGCGCTTTGTTAGTCGTCTGAACAAGGATCGATGGATGAGATCACGCCTTGCCTGCCCATCAGATCGCACCTCGCTGCATGTACAATCGTGCATTGGATCAGGTGTTAGATTGCACATTGTTGGTTGCATGCATCCGGTGCGTGAGATCATGCCACATTGCCACTATCAGAACCGTATGATGGGGATCCGGTGGCCCAATTTTGCCACCCCTTGGCATGAAGCGGATTTGTCCTTGCGCGAAGTCTCGAATGCATGCCTTCATGATGCGGGCACTTGTCTCCACCAATGCGTTGTGCCCGTGGTTTGTCATGGAGAGGAGTTGCTGCCTACGCCTCCTCAATCGTTGGATGAGAAACGTGCGGCTAAGATCGCACGTTGTGCGATGAAGAGAAGGGGGTGGGTGCTGCTGGGCATGCGGATGAGTGACATGTGGGACATTTTTAGCCATTGATCATTAGATCAATGGTCAGAACTTCTGGGTCTTGTTGTGGGAGCTACAGAGGTCAGATTGAGGTGATTTTGAGTCTGTTGGACTTCGTTTGTCAATTCAGATCTATCCGTATGGTCTGATTGCTCATCTAAGACCTATTTCAATATGCACTTGTACAATCGGTCATTGAACATTAATTCAAAGAAATCTTAACATAAAATAATGCGGAATGCATGCAATGCCCCCAAACCCACTATAATATGACATTAATGCACATGTGCCCTCAAAATTGACTCTAATTGATATAATTAACACTAATAATTGTAGAGTCATCACCTGCGCTCCAAGCCTTGCCTAGAGTGCCTCTAGACTTTCGTTGGAAAAAGTCTAAGCGTTAGCCCTTGCCTTTAGTCACCACCTTCCAAGGTTGGCTCCCATTCACTGCCACCCTTTAAGGAAGGCCCTGGACGAGGGCTGCCTTCAAGGGTCGGCCCATGCCAAAATCCTCTTGTGCTTGTCTTATCCGAGGGCACTGCCAGGTGGTATCACACCCTGTGGCCATAACTAGAAACCTGCCCCTCATCTACGTGAGTGGGCCTAGAGACGGAATGGCTATGTTGCTGAGCGATAGGGGAGTTTTAAAAATGCATTTGTTGTAGTATACTCTTAAATCGCACAACAAAACATTTAAACTTATAAACTCATAATCTAATTGGAGTCCGAGGTCATTCACAGGGAGAAAATATGGAACTCACACATTATTCGTCATTTAAAATAGATAAACACAGTAAATTGAGCACAATAACAGATAGATATTCAATAAATACAACTTGTCAGATATATATTCAAAAGATTATGAGACAAAAAGAATAGTAAGACAAAATAATGGTGATTTAAATCACCAATTATTCATCTTTAATTAAGCATATATCTCATACTCAAATTATTCAATAGTATCTCAATCAACTCAACTTAGGTTCTTAAATAATTCAACAGTGCCAGCATCAACTTTTATTAAACATCGCCTTCACAGAACTAAACGACTTAACAGATCAATAGAATAGTGCCTCACAGAAGGCACACACAAGGGCAAGGCTCTCTGAAGAGCCCTTCTTCTTCTTCAAAGCCTTCAAAGACCAAGGTGTAACGACCCGACTCCCGAGTCCCTACGAGACACAAGAACCGGACCGACTCGACTAATCCCAAGACCTAGTCGTCCAACGAGGAAGTAACCAAAAAAGCATTAAAATAAACCACATTCAGCATGAATATAACTAACAGTAAGAAAGTACAACAGTAAGGAAAGAAACTACTACAGTAGATACCACCACAACAGTAGAACAACATTTATCATATAACATGAACTGCAGGTAAAGAAAGTACAGCGGAAACAAGAACTACTCACTATAACAGAAACAAAAGAGGTACAAAAGACTGTGGTAAACTCTACTGGACCTTACTCGGCCCAGCGTCCTCTGCAACCGCTGACCCTGGCTGCTCAACACCTGGTCCTGAAAAAGGTAACGAGTGTAACACGTCAGCAAAACGCTGAGTAGAGTGGCAACTAAAACTAAAGACAACAATAGAGTGTATAGTAGCTGTTATGTTCTATTACTTTCTTTAATTACATCTTTCAATTGTCTCACTATTTCATTTATTTCTCAGATCTTTTACTTGATCTCGAATGTTCCTCGTGGGAACGATCTTGATTGTAGTCTTTTCCAAAAAGTAGAAGTAGCACGTGGTTCTCTCCTGGCCGGGAGAGTCCCCCGTGGTGATCCTACCCTCAGTCAACCACCCCAAGGTGACTGACAGACGTAACGGTGACTACGGCACGCGCGATAAACGCACAGGTAGCTAACCCGTACTGGCACGCGGTCAGTCGTTTCCGTTAACGGGTGCGCCCAAAGCACAGCACGGAACCAGTACAGGGCAGAGCCCTCTCAGTAACAGGGGTCCAACCCCTCCACAGTAACCAAACCGGGGCCTTGCCCCTCCACAGTTCACGCACCCTCGCCTGACTACCCTGGTTTGCCTTAGTGGGCCTAACAAGTCGGTGAAGGAGGCTAGCAGAACCCCGGGGCCCGTGGGGTAGCTAGTACTCTCCTAACACTAGTAGCTCTCCTCAGTACTGCGTACACGAGGGCCAGCAAGTCGGTACAGAGCGGCCAATCCTAATCCCGGGTCCCTGGGGTGGCTGGCCCCACTCTGCACTAAACAGGTACAGGTACTTCCCTTGGTACTGCGTACCCAAGAGACAGTACAAACTACATCTCAGTTCCATTCCTTCCCCTTTCCAGGAGTTCCACTCCTAATTCCCGTAGGGTTCCATCCTTTTAACTCAAACATCCAGGTGTCACTTTCCAGTTTCACGTTCTTACGACCCATGATCTCATTCATGTTTCTTTATTCGTAACAGGCAGCTGTTAATTCAATTTACAGGCAGCTTTATATTCCTTTCCATTTTTTCCAAGACTGCAGTATTATACATTCCACTAGTTTTTCCATCCTAGGATTCATGCCACATCCTAGGATCTAGCATGCAACTAGTTTTCCAGCCCTAGGATTCATGCATCACCTAGGAGCTATCATTCCATACATTTCTCATTCCTATGATTCATGCAATGTCCTAGATTCTAGTTATGGTTCCATACTTTAACAGATTTTAATAATAAACTTAAGCCACTCTACCAGGTACAACGGGAGTAATGGGGGCGTGATCGGGAATCCCGCATGCCTCCGCGACTCCCAAGACTGTAACTGAACGAGGTCCTATCACAAGGATCAAACACAAGGAGTGTCTCAAAACAGTGTATAGCTACTGTAGACGGGTAGAGGAATAAATTCTGAAAAGAACGCAACTCGAATCGCGGAAAACGGAGCCCAAACGGGCCCTAAACGGGTCGAAAAAGACGATACTGTGCAAAATCAGACGTCTGGAACTTCTTCCAGACGTCTTAAAAAGTGGATCAGAGAATTACCTGTTCAGCGTGGTTTCCCAGACGTCCAGAAGTCTGCGGGGACGTCTGGCCTAGCTCCTAGACGTCCGACGTCCGATGGTCACCTCGGACGTCTGGAGGTCACTCCAGCCCTCTAGTACAACTTCCAGACGTCTGATTCGCAAAGGATGGCGAATCAGCGAGCCTGCGCACAGCCAACTCCCTCCCTCAATACGGTCAGTCGACAGGAAGGAAGAAGAAAGCGGAATACTCACCTTTCAGATGTCTGTATGAGCTTCCAGACGTCTCCCTCGCCGTCTGGCTATCAACCCAGACGTTTGATTCTGGAAATTTTTTCCAGAATCAGGGCGCCACTCGGCCTCCGCTCACGACGCCGCCCGTGTCGCACCTCACGCGTCTGCGGCTCAGACCGCAACAGGTCCCTCTCCGCGTCGTTCCGCGCCCCCTACGCCCTCCGCCGGCTGGCCAAGCCGCTCCGGCGAGCTCCGCCCTCGCACGCCGCACCTCCTCCGCGCTCACTGCGGCCGCCGCTGCCGCCCTCGCGCTCGCTCGCTCTCGCGCATAGGAAGGAGAAGAGGAAGGGGACGGTGGAGACGACAGGAGGGGAGGCGTGGCCTTTTAAGGCCGCGCGAGGAGGAGGGAGAGAGTGCGCGGCAGGTCTGCAGCCGCAGAGAGAGAGGGAAAAAGAGAGAGAGAGAGGAATCGCGGGTCTGCGCGCACAGGCGCGCAGACGAATCTCTCGTGTGAAAAATAACTATTTTCCAGACGTCTGGAAACGATCCCAGACGTCTGGTCAGACGTCTGGATGTGATCCTAGACGTCTGGGGCACGCGTTCGTAACACAAGGCCTTTCTCACAAGCCTTCAAGACCAAGGCCTTCAAGCACAAGTACATGACTAAGTGTTAGCTTTCCTTCAGCACAAGGCCAATTTCCTCAGAGAGCAAAACCTACCCCCCTCTCTCTTGTAGAACTCTTCTCTCTCACACCCAGAAGTTAATCGAGTACATAGTTGGGTATTCAAATCCGAACAGAGGACCAAACCCTCATGGCAGTGGCCGTGGGCGAGGTGTGAGGGGAGATGTGTAAGGGAACTCGACTCCTGTGTCTTGGGCACGGAGGGTATGGGAGAAAATCAACTTATATGCTGCAGTGAGTTTATGGCTTTCCAATGTGGGACTATCCCACTTTTCTTTGCTCGCATACGCAACTGCAGGTGATGCTTCACCAAATTGAGGTAGTGCTGAGCTCGTCCACTCGATTGAAGTCTTGGAATGGTTCCTAGGATGAGGCCACAGTGTCTGAATGTGGTAGAGAGGTTGGAACTGCTTGGAGCATGGTGGATGTGGTTAGGGAAGACGGCGGCGACTGCGGAGTGACAACAAACCTGCACTTTCACGAATACGAACTTAAAAGCCCTAATTAAATGGTCCAGGAGCATCGCCAAGTGATGGCAAAGGTGATGGCGGTGATGTTTGGAGGTGAGAAGGTGTGTGGTGAGGTGGCGAAGTTGGAGAAGAGGTGCGTAGGTGGTTTTGTTCAGTGGAGCTTTGGAATGGCTAAGCCTAGGATGAGGGTTTTTGTTTGCGGAGGTGTGGCGGAGCTTATGGAGGTGGAAGCAGGCTGTTTGGTGGCTTGTGGCATCGGGGGGACCTCGTCGGAGGCATGGCCAGACGTGGAGAAGATGGAGGAGTGAAGGGTGTTCTTGGGGTCGAACCTGAGATCTAAATAGATAGGGGTGAAGTAGAGAGGGAGAGGAAGAGAGGAAACCTAAGCATGGACGAAAGGAGTAGGAATTGGTGCCAGTTGTGATTGGCCAGTGCTAGAGATGATGAATCCTCTGGTAAGGAAACGACGAGGAAAAAGAGGTTCTGGATGCTCTTGATTTGGCTGTCGAGAAGCGGAAGAAGGAGATGAAGATGATCCCTCTGCCTATGGTATGTGGTACAGGGCGAGGAAGGGGGTTGGAAGAGATTTGCCGGAGCTATGGCAGAGGTGGCTAGAGAGGGAGATATCTGAAGGATTGAGGTTTGAATCGAGCTAAAGAACAAGGCTTGAAGCTCCATGAGCTTTTATAGAGCTCCAAAATGCTCTTAATTCCTCAATTGAGAGTGATTTTATCTAGGAAATAGAGGAGTTTCCTCTTTGTGAAACGTGAGCTCAGTGGAGCCTTTCAGGCTCCAATCCGGCCAAACTTGGGGTGCAATCGTCAAAGGATCCTTCAGGGACCAATCACTCCAAATTTAGAGGGATTTGGTTGCCAAATGCAGATGCTTTCCTTCTTTGAAGTCAGCTGCCTTTGGGTTTAGGAGTCTGTGTGGGATTCAGGTGGCAAGGGGCAATTGGTGAAGAAGATGAAAAAGTGGGGGGCTATTTGCAATGATTTTTGAAAGTTAGGGGCTTGGATGTGAAGAATAGAGTTTTAAGGGACTATAATGCAAATTAGGTCAAGATGAACTCCAATTGGGCCCAAATTTTAGTAAAAACTTAATTTAGACCCAAGAAATTTGATGGTGAAGTTGGATTTTAGTTTGAACAAGTTTGATTGGGAAATTTGCGTAGAAACCCAAATTAGGGTAGAAATCAGTTTGAGACTCTACTCAAGGTTAAAATAGGTTCCCAAGGTCAAATCAAGGTTACCGAACTTCAAGGAATATTTTTATATGAATTTTAGAAGTTTTAGATGAATTTGATCCTGAACCTTTGTATTTTAAGCGAGTCTGAAATTAGGGTTTTGAGAGTTGTATCAGTTCTTGAAATGCGTGAAACCCTGTTTCTGTCTGCATGGACCTTCTTATTAGACTTTAATGCTCATTAGACCTTATATTAATCCTTGGAAAACCTTGTCGTTACCTTGATTTCTTGATATGATGTTAAAACTGCAGAATTAACCCTATTTTGATGTATTACTTTTAGAATGGATGTGTAGGGCATTACAACTCTCAAGCAATTTTGTAGGAGAATTTATCACTTGATTCTGATTAATTAAAGCTAGTTATGGCTCATGATGATGTTATCATCAGGCTGGGCCCAGAGAATGGCCAAGCCACTAACCGCCTTTACGGATGTAGCTGATGGCTCGACCGCCAACTCCTAGGTCCTCGCCTCCATAGAGGGGCTGAGGTGATAGATTGTGGTTCAACAACCAGGCCCGAGCTAACCTTCACAAGAATTTGGCCAGGCTCTTTAGCCTTGACCACTCGATTCTATCTTGACGACGCTGTCCAGCAGAACGACCTCCCATGGGAAATGATGGTCTCAAACAGCTTACACGTGCAAGCTCTACCAGTAAACCAAGCCTCAAGTCACCCTTGTCAAGAATAGGCATCTAGGCAATCTTACAAAGGGCACCTCTGCCCAACCCCCACAAGGCACATGCAACGAGTATCACTAAAGGTGGGCTTATCCCAACTAAGGGGTCTCCCAAGAGACCAAACTAAACATCCCTCAGAGGGAAGGGCATGACTCAGTAAGATGAGCCCTAGCTCCCCTTGGTCCTCAACAAAAGGACAAGGGGATCGCATCTCCAAGGCTACCATAGCCCCTCAATCCTCAGGCACTAGCAAGAAGGGCCCAGGTAGCATAGGCACAACCAGAGCATCCTCTTAACTCCGCTTGGGCAAACTCCACCAAGCGGCAACTAGTTGCAAGGAACGCACGTAGGATTAGGGCGTCCCGCCCAACAGCCACCAGGGTAGGTAGGGATTCTCTGCCCCCTCCGTTCCCCCCCCCCCCCCCAAAAGGAAAATCGCTCAAGGGCGAGGCATTCGCAGCAACCGCCGCTAGCCCAACTACCTTATGGGAGACAAGCGATATATGCCAAGTATCCTTAAAGAAAGTGTGCCAAGGGGACTGCACTCGCCCGTCAGATCATACAAATGGGGCTTGGCTGAAGCACCTACTTCTCCTGCGGCCAATGTGGTTACCCCGTCTACCAGGCGAAGATGGAGGGACGAGATGCCAAGCGAGTAGCTGGACCTCGGAGTCTGTAAAAGGATCCCCAAGGGTTACCCACCTACATCAGCATAGGCGCAAATCGCGAGCGCTCGACTAATACCTTAGATAGCCTTCCCCGTGGACATCTAATTTCGCCACGCCAATAATTAACTGGCTAAGAATAACAGGATGAGTCTTTATGCTAGGTCGTTCGAGTAAATAATGGAATCAATCCAAGACTCGTAAAACATGGTTTGAATAACCCGTGCGAGTAAACATTCCCAGGAAATCAAATAGTTCCTCATACTTGGCATATGAGTAGTTCTTCATATAAGGAACAAAGAAATTTCTTCCTTTATAATTAACATTGACTGTTACATCCCCCGGAACATTGTCTCTGGCTAAGTTACAGTTGAAAAGAGACAAGCTAGTACGAAAATATTGGCAAAACCACTCAGCAACACCCGCTCATCCGCCATTAAGGATGAGGGTGACACTGTGAGGTATCGTGACCCCCAGAAGAGGGACAGATACTTCCAGAACTTGCGCCTCCTTCGAAAGGAGTGTGTAATAGGAGGCGGGTGAGCACATAGGGCAAGTCCCAAGGGACAGCGACCCCCACAGTGGGTACCCCTGACAAGGATCTGATCTAGCTTTGCGAGTAGCGACTAATTGGCCAAGGAAGCCATTTCGTCAGCTCCTCTGGCAAATGGGACACCCCACTCGCTTGTTCTACTGAGGGTGGAACCCCAGCATAGCCTCCTTTGCCGCGTTCAGCGCCTCCCTAAGGATTGCTGAAGACTCCCCAAAAGAATGAATGGAGACGAACCGTGAGGAGGGAGACCTGATGAAAATCACATCAGAAGGCATTAAAAATCCCTATCGACTCTTGAAAAGGTTAAAAGAGGGCTCACCACATAGAGGCAAGGAAGCAAAACGGGGCCACAGCCCATACCTTAAGGCAGGAAGGCAAGTTCGGGACAACGTGGATCCCAAGAGCCGAAAATTTTGCTACCCCATGCAAGGGGCACAATTCGACATCAGAGTTGGTACCACCTCCTTGAACAGCGAGGCTCTCAGAAGGCCTCTCTATAAAGGATCCCCAAACACCCCCGCTATCTAGGTGACCTTTAAGAGACCCCTTAACCAGGAGGATCCACTCTTGCTGATGCCCTCGTTGAGCCCAGCCCCACATCTGCCTAGGCAAATACACTCCCACAAGAGGAGCTCCCAGTAGTAGCAACCCCTGCCCTACCTTTGCGGAGTTGCAGGGGGAGCAGAGTAGCATGGGCAGACATGGACCCTCGACCACTGGAAGTAGTTAGGGCTTCCCGAACGTGTAGAGTACCCTCCAATATATCAATGAGGGGCCCCACCTGACCAATACCACCAGGCCGTCAACCATCCTTTCCGTAGGGACCCCCAGACAAGTCAGCTTCTGAGTAAGCGTCACAAGTATCGCCTGGCCAGTGCCCCGCCTCTACCCAGGCAAATATAGTCCCACGAAAGGAGTTCTCCATGGTAACAGCTCCTGCTCCACCCTCATGGAGTTGCCAAGGAGTTGTGCGAGGGCACAAAAAGGGACTCACCCCCATTCGAAGAGTTGTACATAATTGTCCTTTGATTGCTCCATTGGACACATAGAAGTTCGGCGAGAGAACTCCAATTGAAGAGCGAATGAGTCACAATCATTCCTCCTCGCAATCCTCAACTCAATCAAGGGCAATGAAAGGTGGGGAAGTAAGGCCCACATCAAGCCTCTATCTATAACCCCACCTCACGGGCCTCCAAGGATGGTAATGTCTTTTTACCCCTTGCGGATCGCCAGTTCCTGAGAAACCAAAGCCCCCAGGATACGGCATCGATTCTGTGGTAGCATAATTGCACCAATAAAATCTCCATTCAAGAACCCTGTGTGTTATTACACATCGGGCATTCAAAAATCCCTTCATGCTTGTTACGAACGCGGCTTCAAGACGTCTTTTAAGACGTCTGAGAGGTGGCCCAGTCGTCTGACCAGACATCTGGAACCCCTTCCAGACGTCTGGGATTTAATTTTCGTGGCACAGTGGATTTCGTCTGCGCACCTGCATGCGCAGACCTGAGGATACCCTCTTTTTCCCTCTCCTCCTGCAGGCGCAGGCGTTGCCTCTCTCTCTCTCTCTCGCTCTCTCTCCCCGCATGGCTTTAAAAGGGCCCTCGCCCTCTCCCTCACTCTCATCTCCTCCACTCCCTTCTTCTTCTTCTTCCAGCGAGTGGGAGCGCAAGCGAGCGGTGGCAGAGGTAGCAACGGCGAGTTGCGGGAGGAGGAGTCGCGCGAGGGAGGAGACGCTCTGCCGTGAGGGCTCGAGCTCGCCGGGGCAGCTAGAGCCGGCCGGCGGGGGAGCCGCGGGCGTGGAGCGTCGCTGGAGGGTTGCTGCTGCTCGAGCAGCAGGCGGACGAGGCGCAGCGCGGTCGTGCGTCACGGGCGGAGGGCGAGTCGAGCTCTGATTCTGGAAAATTTTCCAGAATCAAACGTCTGGGATTCCAACCAGACGATGGTGAAGATGTCTGGAGGACTATCCAGATGTCTGGTAAGCAAGTTATTTTCATCCTTCTTCCTTTTCTGTGACCGTCCGTACTGAGCACGAGGAGTGGGTACGTGCAGGTTTTGAGATTCGCATCCAACGCAAATCAGACGTCTGGCCGCAGTGCCAGACGATTGGAGGGACTTCCAGACGTCCGGGGTGACCATCGGATGTCTGGGAACTAGGCCAGATGCCCCCGCAGGCTTCTGGACGTCTGAGAGACTACACAGAGCGAAGGTATCCTCTGAACCACTTTTTAAGACGTCTGGAAGAGGTTCCAGACGTCTAATTTTGTACTATTTCGTCGTTTTCGACCCGTTTAGGGCCCGTTCGGAGTCCGTTTTTCGTGTTTTGAGTTGCGTTCTTTTCGGGATAAAATCCTCTACCTGTTTACAGTAGTTATATACTGTTCTGAGAAACTCCTTGTGTTTGATCCTTGTGTTAGGACCCCGTTCCATTGCAGTCTCGGGGGTTGCGGAGGCACGCGGGATTTCCGACCACGCCCCCATTACTTCCGTTGTAGCTGGTAGAGTGGCTTTAGAAATTATTAACATAATTTGTTACAATTATGGAACAATTAATAGAACCTAGGGCATTGCATGAATCCTAGGAATGAGAAACCAGATTGAATGATAGATCCTAGGGTATTGCATGAATCCTAGGGCTGGAAAACTAGATTGAATGATAGATCCTAGGGTACGGCATGAATCCTAGGACTAGAAAACTAGTGAAATGAATATACATATTGAAGTCGTGGAAAATGCGGAAAGGAAATAATAGCTGCCTGTAAATTGATTTAACAGCTGCCTGTTATGAATAAATGAACATGATTGAGAATATGGGTTGTAAGAACGTGAAACTGGAATGGTGAAACCTGAATGTGCTGAGTTAAAAGAGCTGGAAACCCTATGGGGAATTAGGAGTAGAACTCCTGGAAAGTGAATGGAATAGAATTGGGGAAGTGAGCTGGCCCTTGAGTACGGAGTACCAAGGAGGGCGACTGTCCCCCTGTTTAGTGCAGAGTGGAGCTAGCCGCCCCAGGGACCTGGGGTTAGGTCTGGCCACTTTGTACCAACTTGCTGGCCCTCGTGTACGCAGTACCGAGGAGAGCTACTAGTGTAGGGCGAGTACTAGCTACCCCACGGGCCCTGGGATTCTACTAGCTCACCTACACCGACTTGTTAGGCCCACTGGGCAAACCAGGGTAGTCAGGCGAGGGTGCGCGGACTGTGTAGGGGCAAGGCCCCTGTTTGGTTACTGTGGAGGGGTTGGACCCTTGTTACTGAGAGGGCTCTACCCTATACTGGTTCCGTGCTGTGCTTTGGGCACACCCGTTAACGGAAACGACTGACCGCGTGCCAGTGCGGGTTAGCTACCCGTGCGTTTACCACGCGTGCCGTAGTCACCGTTACGTCTGTCAGTGACCTTGGGGTGGTTGACTGAGAGTAGGATCACCACGGGGGACTCTCCCGGCCAGGAGAGCACCACGTGTTACTTCTACTGTTCGGAAAAGACTGCAATCAAGATCGTTCCCACGAGGAACATTCGAGATCAAGTGAAGGATCTGAGAAATAGATAGATGGTGAAATAATAGAAAGACGTAAATAAAGGAAGAAATAAAATAAAACAGCTTCTGCACACTTTACTGCTTCCTTAGTTTAGCTGCCACTCTACTCAGCGTTTCGCTGACGTGTTACACTCGTTACTTTTCAGGACCAGGTGTTGAGCAGCCAGGGTCAGCGGCTGCAGAGGACGCTGGGCCGAGTAGGGTCCAGTAGAGTTACCATTGTTCTTTTGTGCCCTCTTTGTTCCATTGTAGTGCGTAGTTTTTGTTACTCTCTGTACTTTTCTTTACTCGCAGTTTTTGTTATGTTATAAATGTTGTTTTACTGTTGTGGTGGTACATGATGTAGTAGTTCTTTTTCTTACTGCTGTATTTTGTTACTGCTAGTTATATTTCATGTTGAATGTGGTTTATTTTACTGCTCTTTTGGTTATTCCTCATTGGACGACTAGGTCTTGGGATTAGTCGAGTCGATCCGGTTCTCGTGTCTCGTAGGGACTCGGGAATTGGGTCGTTACAACTCCCCTCCAAAAAGATGCGACGCTTCTAGCCATGATCTCTCGCCACAACAACGGTGCCTGCCCCAATGTCTCAATTGGGCAAAAGCCTGCTTTACAAGGTTGGCACGGGCTTGGGCTCATATGCCCCAGGCCCAATTAAACACTGCCTCCCAAGGTCAGCAAGGGTTGGGCCCATATGCCCCATGCCCAAATTCTGCTGCCTCCCAAGGCCGACACGGCTCGGGCTCATATGCCCCACGCCCAAATTCTGCCGCCTCCCAAGGCCGGCATAGGATTAGGCTCATATTCCTGATGAAAACCATTTAACTAGGATAAATTGCCTATTTATGCATATTCCTAAGCTTAGATATGCATTCCATGATATAAATATTGCATGGCATGCATCATTTTGCATTCAGAGTAGTATATATAAATTTTAGGTTAATTGTGTCCTTTTATGGCCAAGAGAGACAGAGATTTAATCCAGAGCCTCAGAATGATGATCCAACCATACAGATCTGATTAGGATGACGATCGAAGTCCAACGCCTCCGAAATCGTCATGATCGAAGCCCCGTAGCACCTTATGTAGTCCGAGGAAGATTAATGGCCAAGGGACAAGGTGATGCAATTTGAAGCTTCAAATGATAAATTCGACCGCACAGATGGATTCGAGTCGACGATCGTAGCCCAACGACATGAAAATCGACTCAATCTGACTTCTGTAGTAGCCCCTACAAAGGAAAGAAGATAAACGACCCAGATCACGCCACGTGGCACTATCCAAGCCACCCATGGATGCGCACGCACCACCGCATGCACGCGCGAACGGGCACGTGGAGCACGCACTCTAGCGTCGCACATGGGGCACGCAGTCTGAAGCTTTAGCGACACTTGTTGCGAATCTTCAGCGACGTTTATGATTGTCACTAAATGTCCTATGTACGAATTGGATCCTTTCCTCCACTATAAAAGGATCCTTACCCCTCCCATTCTTCTTCATCTCTTTCTTTCTCTCCCTCACCACCTCCAAGGCTGTAGAGAGAGCCTGTCCCAAGCCCGGGATGCTCCTCTAGAGTAGAAAACCAACATTTTTCCCGCCTCTCATCCCCATTCGTGGAACCTCCCATGGTTGTCCTCTCACCACTTAGGGAAGTAGATCTTCACCGTGACATCGTCCCATCCTGTCCTCCTTCCACCACCATTCTCCTTCATCGAGCTCCTCCCCACCTTCATCCAGGGCACCATTAGAGCGAGTCATCCTCTAAGCGACTGTCGAGGGGGATTCTTCTCAACCCATTCTATCTTTTGTTGCTTTCTAGCGTAATTTCAATTAGTTGTAATATACATTGTTTGATTTTATGAAATGTTTCTATCTCCCTATCTCTCTTCCTTTCTCTCTCTCCCTCTTATTTTGCAAGTAGATTAGTTAGATAAATATTTTGTCGACCTGATCTCTTGCCTATTAAAATTCCAAAAAAAATTGCGAAAGATAAAAACACCAAAAAGAAATAAAACCGAAGCGCATATTTCAAAACCAAACGTTTACCTCCCCATGTTCGACCCGGGACCCCCTTTCGAGTTTCAGTAAATTTTATCTGGTAGCGGATTTCTACGCACAACGACGATGAGTTTTCTAACTCAAATCTTTTCGTGTACGAAATCACGCTAATCATTTTAGGGCCGTTGCTAGGGAGGCAACGCTCTTTGGTTTTCCCACATTTTCCGCCTTAACATTTTAGCTCACTTTGCTCCTTTCTTTCTGTCATTACAGGTACCCTTCCAAGGTTAGCCAAAGAGGAATAGATTGGAGTAAAGTGTGACTAGAAGGTTTTGTAAGTGTATATCCACCACCCCCACCCTAGCTTCCATTCCATCACTTAATAACTCAAACTCAAATCAACTTACATGCTTACATAAACCCTAGGTTAGATTTTGGTTGTTTGATTGTCACTTCACCTCACCTCACCCATCCGTATAAACTAAAAATACAAAAAAAATTACTCTTCTCTTCTTGTGGGATTAAGCTAAAAGTGACACAACTTAAACACCCACAAATTTCTCGACCTAAGGCACACAATCACATTGATTCTACCACTTAACCAGAATTTGACCTGTGGATTCGGTACACCTTAACTCAACACACAAATAAGTGAGTAGAAATTTGATTAGGTTAAACATATTTGTGTGCCTTAATCAAGTGGTGCAACAAGCCAATTGCTTGAACTGTTTGGGCCGCACCACTCAATTTAAAACTGATCCATCAAGTAGCTTGCCACTTAGGGTTGATTTTTAGGGCTAAACTAGGCACTCCATATTATTTCTGATTTTTAAAGGAATATATCATCATCGGTGCTTGCAAAACTTGGAGTGTTCTCTTAAACTTGATTGAATACACCTAAGATTAAACCCTAAAAGCTACTAAATAAGGTTAAACCCTAAAAGACACATCATCAAATAACCTTGTTTGAAAACCCTGGTTGTGCACACACACACATTTGAATTGATCATTAAGGGCACGACCCATTTAAAGGGCCCATCACATTCCAAGAACACAATCATCCCAAGCCTAATTAAAACTGAGTAGACGTTGGCCTTATGGATTAACTCGCTCTTTGGGACTTCAACTGAAATTTTTTTCTTGATTAATCTACTTCTACTGGTCCATCTGATGTCTAGCTATGGGAGTAGTGTCAAATGACCGTGGTTGGGGGTATCAAAGGAACCGGTGGCGTAAGCAAAAGGGAGAACCTTCTCTCCAACCCCTCCCTCTAACTAGTTGGATTGACCTGATAGAAGTAGATCAAATCATTTCTTTCATCTCAAGACAGGTCTTGGGAGTCTGCAGGTCTTTAGGCTACCTACTTAAGGACAGGTTTGGTTGATTGTACTATAGGACACCTTTCTTTCCTCTATTTTCCCTCCTACTTCATCATGTATTCTTCCACACCATACACATAGTTCCAATCCTACCCTCCTACCACCACTTATCCTCAAAATGATTACTATCCTGACTCAACTTCTAATTACCCATCCCCTAGTCGGGATAACTTTGATTGGGGATATGATTCTAGACCTCAATGTTCAGGACCTAACCGTGAACATTATGATCATGATTACTATCCTTCCCAATGCTACATTGATTATAGATCACCACCCTCTTATGAACAAACCAACCTGATCTACAATCAGGAAGGATATAACACCTACCCTCCCCAAGATTATACTGAATATAGGTCACCACCATTCTTTGAACAACTCAAAATGACCTACTATCAGGGAGGACCCCTAGAACATCAATATCTTAACTCCCCTAAATTAAACCCAAACCCACCCAACCCTGAACCAAACCATCCAGTTCAAGTGAACCAGGTCCAGGATAGGGTGTTGGCCAACTTGAGAAACACTATACAATCTTTAGAAGCTCAGCCAACACCATGCACTGAAGCATTGGAGCCTATGATCAAAATGATTGATGAGCTTAATAGTTCTTTATTGGATTGGCTCTATGATGTTAAGGATAGGGGCCCGAGTGAGTTTTTACTTGGGAAAATATCAAGATTGAGGATGAAATTCGTGGTTGTCTTAGACCAATCTTGGGATGATTCCCAGGACGAACCCCCTTCAGGAGAGCCAATGTTTGAACCTACTTAGGTGCTTGTCAAGGGGGACACATTTTCTAAGATCGGGGATGACCAGGTTGGGTTAGAACAACCAATCGAAGATGATGTCATTTTCTCACCTGAGATCCCTGAGCTAGGGAGAGAGGAAAAATATGTCTCTATAAACTAAGGAACAACATACGATTTTGAGACATAGATAAATGAGGATCAAGAATTCTTTGATTCTGAGGGTGAGGAACCTCTTAGTGAAGCTCACTTGAGGTTAAGGAAGATGATTTTAGTGAGACAAATGGGCTCGAGGAACATGATGAACCATTTGATAGCCCGATCAGTGACGATTGTGATCCTTTTAGGGCTAACTTGGAGGATCCAAATCCTAATTTACTGGATGATTCAGTCAGTAGCCCCATTCCTCGACTACACCCTAAAGAACTGAATGATGATATTCTTGAGATCACTAGACCCAAGTCAATCCTGATTCAGCCACAATTGTTTGACTTGGATATTTTAAATAGGGTGTACAATGATCTAGAGGTCTCGGAAACCCTGATTTTGGAGGGTAGAAATTTGGAAATGAAAATTTGGGAGGCTACTTCTGAGGGACATACAAGTTTGGATTTAAGGGTTCCTGTTGACCCGAAACCACCTAACTTCTATCATGACCCTTATGATATCTTTGATGCGCAACCCAAGTATAGAATAATCGACTATCTTTTTGAGTTGAACTCTAAGTGGACACATGAATCTATTGAAACAGATCTACCTATTGTCTGCCACATTAGACTTGGGTTGCACACCACAAAATTGCAGGCCCAGCCTTGCAAGCACAATAATCTCCGATTTTGGGTGATTTTCATCTAGAACCTTAGAACCACTCAACCCTGGGGCATGGGTCTACACCATAATCTGTCCACATCTGTGGACACCTATTGGTGGGTCCTGTAATCAATATTTTTATTTTGATTCTGACCCGCACTTGTGAATTCTTAATTTCTTCTTTCATTGTATAGTATGCTTAGCTAAAGGTAATAAACTTAGCACGTGTGTATATTCCATTTTCTCTATGAAGCTGACTGGATCTATCACAAAATTTAGGTGATATTTTATTTATTTCGCCCTTTTCATGTCTTTATTTTTATAATAAGGACATTGCGTCATTTAGGCATGGGGGTGGATACTTAATCCTGAGATTATTTTGTTAGCTTCATAGAATTTTCTTTATTTTCTTAAAAAAAATTCAAAAATAAAAAAAAAATAGAATTAGGAGAAGAGAACTTAGGCATTAGGAGTAGTAACTTTAGGAAACAATACTTTAGGACCTGAACACTTAGACTCTTTAAGTTTTTAGACTTAATCAGCTCGGGTGTCCACAAAAATGTGGACTTGGTCTCGAGTCCTTGCCACGTTAATTCTATTTTAATTTGGTTAATAAATTGGGGTGATAAGTACACGACTTATCAACCCGCCCATTGATTTGAGGAAACATTAAGTCTAAAGCATCTACACACGATTTGCACTAACTCACTTTTCGACGATTTTTATGGAAATTAGGTAGCTAATGAAATTTCTAGGGTGGTATGGCTGACAAGTTGTCAGTGGTAACATCTCATTGGCTAGTTGTTCAGAGCCCAGCCACACAACCATTCTCTTCTTGCTGGCTTTAGGTAAATCTTAGATCAGGGAAATCACCTAATTAGAAAAAAAAAAGAAAAAAAATAGAGAAATACCTAAAAAACATAAAAATGCCACACTTCACTGCACGGATATGGCTGGCAAGTGGTCGATGGTAATAGCTCATTCGCCGGTTGTCTAGAACTCAACTCATGAAATGCACAAAAATTCCAAAATACTTAGGGAAGAAGCAGGGAAGTAGAATAAACTGAGAAGATATACACTAAGTTTGCCCTTATGTTAACCCCATAATAAATAAATAAAAAGTAGAGAGAAAGCTATAGATCAGAAAGATAAACCTTTAGGCAGAAACTTTAAGGTCACCTAGGGTCGTAGAATCTTGAAGTCCATTTTAACGGCTGCTTAGTGAGTCTATCACCTTTCACAAGATGTTTAGAACTTAAAGTTCCTTTCGAATCTTGGATGAGTTGGGTAGCCGTAGAAAGTTGCCCCGAAACCTTAAACTCAAAATTCCAAAAAATTAGAAAAGAAGAAAAAGCAAAAAAAAAAAGTATCTTCCCTTTTCAAAATAAGTCAACTTGGGCGGTCTGCACTTTGGCAAACAACCGATTTTAACGTGTGAAATTGATGTTTTAAAGGATGTAATCGTCGTAGCAAGTCAAAATCGCTTGAAAACACTTAAAATTTATAACTCACAAGTACAAGGTCATTCACTGGGAGCAATTCAAGAGCAATTCATTCTCACATATTACAATTATAAGCAAAATATGAGCAATTGAGATTAGAAGAACAATTCAGAATAATATATCAATGGATCCAAATATCAATGTGCAAAAAGATTAGGGTAAAATGGTGATTTGAATCACCAAATTAACCTTTAAGTTTAAACCTCACAAATACTCAAATATATGAATAGTAAGCTCAACCACAGAATCAAATGCCTCAGAAATCAAACGTTAGAAATTAGTGCAAATGGCTTAACCAGTGCAAGCACATGGCTCCTTAGATAGAGCCTTCTCTTCTTCTTCTTGAGCCTCAAGAGAGAGACTTCAGCAGAGAAGCAAAGGCCTCTTCTTCCTTCCTTCAAGCCTCAAGAGAAGCAAGGCACAACACCAATCAGAGGCACGAAAGCCTCCCAGAAGCTAAGTATATAGAGGGCAGGAGCAAGGGCAAAACCCCCCTCTCTCTCTCTCTCTTTCTCTTCTCTTTCTCAAAAACTTGCATAATCAGGTCTATAATCGAGTATCCAAGAGGGTATTCGGATCTAAGCAGGGGACTAGGGCTACCAGGTGTAAGAGGTAGCTGAGGAGTAAGGAGAGACTCGACCCCTCATGTTACTAGGCGAGGGGTCATGGGTAGAAAAATAATTTATCCCGTACTGTGAGCTCCTAATCCTACAATGTGGGACTAATCTTTCCACTGTCTTCTCATCGTAGTAGCAGATGGAGGGGCTTCCAATTGAAGTTGAAAGCAAGCTCATGGCGTGGAATTGAGGGTCTGGAAGGATGCCTGGGATTCACCCACGAAGCCTGGGACTAGAACCTGGAGTGGATGTGGCCGGAGGACTGAAGGCATAGTCCGAGGAGTCGAGGCGGTTGTGGAGCTCCGGTGGAATACCTGAAAGCACGAGAATGGTCTCATGGCCACCTCAAACAGGTTCAGAAGAATCGCCGGAGTGCGGCGAGTGCAGTGGTGTCGATGGTGTGCTGTGAAGGTGTGTATGTGAGCGTGGCGAAGACAGAGAAAGAGTGCGAGGGCGGTGGTGTTCGGGGAGGTGATTGGTGCAGCAATCCCCTCAATTTCTTGAGGGGTTTTGCTTGAGTTGACATGGCAATGGTGTAGGAGTCAGAGGCAAGTGGTTTGGTGGCGTGTAGCGGGTTGTCGAGGTCGCTGAAGGTACGCTGGAGATGGGGGAGACGACGGTAGAGTGGGCGGATTCGTGAGCAGACCTAAAGTCTAATGATGCTGGGAGGATCAGTGGACGAAGAGGAGTCGATGTGGGTAGCTAATGAACGAAAGGGAATCGGAGAAAGCGTCGATCATGATGAGCCGACACCAGAGAAAGAGAATGCTCCGGGAAGGGGGACGGTGACGAGGAGGGGACCTGAGAGTGCCGCGCCGATGTTGCGCGATGCGGAATGAAGAGGGGAGTCAGAACCTTCCACCTATTGTATGTAGTGGCCGACAAGGGAGTCAGAGGTAGAGGATCGCTGGAGCGGAGCTTGGAGTAGGCCGGAGAGGGAGAGGAAGAAGGTTTTATGGCCCAGAAACTCGTTAAGGAGGTGAGGCAATCCATAAGGGTCTTTTATAAGCCTTCAAGCAAGCTCCCAAGCTTGGAAACAAGCTTGAAAGGCTTGATTTTCAGAAAGAAGGATTCTTGAAATCCTTGGATTCGCATGAGCAATCTAAACGGACTTGGAGTTTAGGATTAGGTTTAATCGATCGGGGATCTCCTAAGGGTTGTCCCTTCCAAGTTTGGAAGGGATTAGGAAAGTAATCAGGGAGGAATCTCTAATTGAGAGCTCAGATGTGTGGGTTCACACCTGCCATGGCGGAAGGGACCTAAATGTGAAGAAGACAAAGAAGTTAGGGGGTCTTTGTAAGGCTTTTTGAAAGTTAGGGGTGTATGTGAGAAAGAAAGAGTCTGAATGGACCAAAATGCAAACTAGGTCAAAATGATCTCTGATTGAGCCCAAATTTTGGTACAAACCTAATTTTAACCCAAGGAATCTAGTGGTGAAGTTAGATTTTGGTTTTGGTCGAGTTTAACTAGGTAATTTACGTAGAAACCCAAATTATGGCAACTTCCTGTCTGACTCTATTTTAGGTCAAAATAGGTTTCAGTGGTCAAATCAAGGATACCAAACCTTATAGAATATTTTTTTATGATTTTTAGAAAGTTTAGGTGAATTTTATCTTAACCAGAACCTTTTTTATTTAAGTAGGTCTGAAATTAGGGTTTTGGGTTGTTTATTATTGAAATGCACGAAAACCCGTTTCTATCTGTATGAACCCACTTATTTGACATTAATGCTCATTTGACCTTTAATTTGCCCCTAGCCAACCCTTTAGTTATTTTGTGTTCATGAAACACTGTTACAATTGCAGAAATAACCCTAGTTTCTTTCCTTCTTCTCAAAATAGAACATTATGCATATAGGATCTCTGATGGATACATAGGAGCTTTTATCCTTTATTCCAAACTAAAATGGGCTAGTTAGGGCCTATTATGGTGTTCCCATCACTCGGGCACTTTTAAGTTTTTGTAATTAGGTCCTCAGTTGAAATTTTCTAATGTAATCAACAAATCTTGCCTAAGTAATCAGATCCTAATTCTGTTTTTATACATAGCATTTAGTTTGATTTTGCTATAGACTAGCAAAAGATAGGCATGGGGGTATGATGAAGACATATTTAATTAGGATAAACTACCTATTTATGCATGTTCCTAAGCTTAGATATGCATTCCATGTTATAAATATTGCATAGCATGCATCATTATGCATTTAGAGTAGTATGTATAAATTTTAGGTTCATTGCATCCTTTTATGGCCAAGAGAGGAGATTTAATTTAGAGCCTCAGACTGATGATCCAATCGTACGGATCAAATCAGGACAACGATTGGAGTCTAACACCTCTGAAATCATCTTGATCGGAGTCCCGTAGCACCTAATGCAGTCTAAGGAAGCTCAATGGCCAAGGGACTAGGTGACATAATTCAAAGCCTCAAACAACAAATTCAACAGCATGGATGGATTCGGGTCGACGATCACAGCCCAACGGCACAGAAATTGACTCAATCTGACTTCTGTCGTAGCCCCTAGAAAGGAAAGAAGATAGACAGCCTAGATAGCATCACGTGGCTCTATCCAGGCCACCCATGGGCACGCATGCACCACCGCACGCGTGTAGCGCATGGGCGTGCGCAGCAGTGGGTGCACTGAGGTATGTAGCACGCGTAGCATGCGAAGGCAGCACAGCATGCAGAGGCAGCGAGCGCCAATGGGCACGTACGACATGGGCACGCAAAGCACACATGCAAGCATTGCCTGTGGGGTGCATGAGATAGGGCTTTAGCAACTCTTTCAGAGGATCTTCAACGACGTTTATGGCTGTCACTAAATGTCCTATGTACAAAATGGATCCTTTCCTTCATCATAAAAGGACCGCTACTAATGGGAACACCATCATGAGATGTAACTAGCTCAATTTAGTTTGAAAAGGTTGATAAATGCTCCTGCATATCCATCAGAAGGTCCCAAGGGCATATTATCCTATTTTGAAAAGAAGAGAAAAATACAAGGTTATTCCTGCAAAATTAATAGCATTCCACAAATACAGAATAACCACGGGTTATTTCAAGGGTTTATTAATGGTCTTATGGTCATTAATGTCTAATAAGTGGGTTCATGCAGAATGAAACAAGTTTTCACATTTTTCAAGAATTAATGGATATCTGAAACTCTAAAAATAGACCTGCTTAATGAGGTTCTATCAGGATAAAATTCACCTAAGTCCTCTAAAATTCATAGAAAAATATTTTATAGGGTTTGGTATCTTTGATTTGACCATCAGAACCTATTTGGCCTAAAACAAAGTTACAGACAGAAAGTTGCCCTAATTTGGGTTTCTACGTAATTTTTCCAGTCAAATGTGGTCAAAACCAAAATCCTACTTCACCATTAGATTCCTTGGGTCAAAATTAGATTTTTACCAAAATTTGGGCCCAATCTGAGATCATCTTGACCCAGATTAGGATCACATTTCAATCCTAATCTGACTCTTTCTTGCAAATAGCCCCTCAACTTTTGAATTCCTTACAAAAACCCCGCTAACTTCATCTTCTTAGCAAAGAGGTCCTCACCGCCATGGAAGCTTCCGTACATATATGGTAAGTTTCAATCAAGGATTTCTCCTCAAATCTTCAACAAAACTCTCCCAAAAATGGAAGGACTCCTGAAGGTATCTCCTTCCATGTGAGCTATTCCTCGACTTTCCTAATCAAGCCAAGAGTTCATGCAAACTCCTGGAAGTTCCAGACCTATCCCGAGATTCTCGAGGTCTTCAAGCTTGTTTCCAAGCTTGGAGACTTGCTCTTGGCCTTTATAAGCTCGCCCATGAAATTCCTTACCTCCTTAACGAGAAATAGAGCCAAAAATCCCTCTTCTTCCTCCAACCTCTGGCTTGCTCCACCTCATGCCTGCAACTCTCCACCTCTGACCTCTTCGCCGGCCACCACATACAATAGGCAGCCGGTTCTTCTTCCCCACGTCTTTCTGCACCTCGCAATAACAGCGAGGTGCTCTCTATCCCTCCATCGTCGCTGTTATCCACCTTTGGAGCACCTTCCTTCTCCGACATCGGCCATACCAGACTCGGTGCCTCCTTCGTCCCCCTTCATCCACTAGTTAGTCTCCTCGGCTCCTTATCATCAGCTCATCATCACTGTACTGCCAAACTCCAATTTCAACCCTTCACGCGCCCGCTCCACCATCGTCTCCCCCACCTCCGACATACCTTCGGTGACCTCATGACATCGCCTCGCTACACCAAACCACCCCCCACCTATCCCAAAAGCTCCACCGTATCCTAGTGACCAAAACCCCTCAAGAAATTGAGGGGATTGGCTGTTCCACTACTTCCCCAAACTCACCTCCTTCCGCACCACAATTTTGAGGTCAATAGGCCTCTCCACTCACCCTCTTGCCACTCTACGCACACCACCACACTCGTCATTCCACGATGAAGGTTTTGAACTGCTCTGACATGGCTGAGAGGCCTTATTCATGTTTTCAGGTCACAGGTCACCACTGCCATTGTTGAAGCTCCTTCGAAGAGCTTAACGCCGTGTTCTTACGGTGCTCGCTCCAGGTCTTCGTCCCAGGTGCTACGGAAGACTCTCAGTAACACATCTAGGCACACAATTGGGAGCGTTGACTGCTCCAAAGATTCCAATTAAAAGCCACCTGCTCTGCTGCTACACGCGAAGAAGACGGGGAAATTTATTCCCACATCGTATAGTGACAAGCAGCTGAATGCGAATAAGAGGAAAAAGTGATACCACTTAGTTGCCCAAGACACCGGGGGTTGGGTCCCCTGCTCATGAGTCCTTTTACTCCTCGCTTGCAACCCACGCCCGCAAGCCTGGTCCCCGGATCCGATTACTGTTCCTACCCAATTACCTGGTTAACCCCCGATCTTTGAGAGATGGAAGAGAAGGAAAGAGAGAGGAGGTGGGGGTTTTGCTCTGCAGAGTGAAGCCTCAACACTTGGTTGTTGAAAGAGCTATGCGAAGACCTTGTGCGTGAAGAGAAGAAGAGAAAGGGTTGAGAGAGAAGGAGAAGAAGCAAAGAACAATGCCTTTGCACTGTAGCAAAGAGGAGTTTAAGCCGTCTGATCTAAAGCCTTATGTCTGATATCTCTGATAGTGCACTGTGCACTTGAGTTTGTGTGGATTAAACTTGCTTGATACTATTCAAATATTTGCTATTATTGTAATTAGGGTAATTGTGATTCAAATCACCATTTTACCCTAATATTTTTGCATCATTGACATTTGCTCTTATGTATACATCATTATTGCTTGGATTTCTCATTATAAATTGCTCATCTTTATGGTTATATTGTGATCTTGAGATTGATTGCAATACTTGCTCCCAGTGAACGACCTCAGACTTCAAATTCGAGTATAAATTGTATTTGTTTTTGTGTGATTTCGACCTATACTAAAATGCATCTTCTAAAACGTCTATTTCGCGTGCCAACATTTTGGCGTTGTTGCCGGGGAGCAATGCACAATTTGATCTCTCTGATTGCAATTTCTGATCTAGTACTAACTTGATCTACCTCTTTTGTTGTGATCTGTGCAGGGGATTCATTCGAGGAGATCAAAGGGAGTCAGCCGTTCTCCTTCATCCAGCTCCTCCCCACCTTCATCCGGGGCCCCGTCAGAGCGAGTTGTCCTCCAAGCAACCGTCGAGGGAGATTCTTCTCAACCCATTCTAATCTTTTATTGCTTTCTAGTGTAATTTCAATTATTTGTGATATACATTGTTCGATTTTATGAAATGTTTCTATCTCCCTCTCTCTCTCTTTCTCTCTCTCTCCCTCTTATTTTGCAAGTAGATTAGTTAGATAAATATTTTGTTGACCTAATCTCTTGCCTATTAAAATTCCAAAAAAATTTGCAAAAGATAAAAACACCAAAAAGAAATAAAATCAAAGCGTGGATTTTAAAACCAAATATTCGCCTCCCCGTGTTCGACCGAGGACTCCCTTTCAAGTTTCGGTAAATTTTATCTGGTAGTAGATTTCTACACACTACGATAATGGGTTTTCTAACTCAAATCTTTTCACGTATGAAATCACGCTAATCAATGTGCCACGCCCAAATTTTGCCACCTCCCAAGGCCGACATGGGCTTAGGCTCATATGACCCATGCCCAAATTCTGCCACATCCCAAGGTTGACATGGGCTCGGGCTCATATGCCCCATGCCCAAATTTTGCCACCTCCTAAGGCCGGCATGAGCTCGGGCTCATACGCCCACACCACAACTCTACCGCCCCCTAAGGTCGATGTAAGTCGCAGCTCATTAGCCCCAACATCGGCAATCACCACTTCCTAAGGTCGACATAATCTCGATAAGCCCCACATTCAAGCGACGTAGCCTCCTAAGGACAACGCGAACTCGAGCTCATACACCCCTACCAAGGAACCTCTTCCAACCAACTGGAAGTAGCTGAAAGCCACTTAACTCCTCAATCATAAATGTTTCCCCCGTTGCAATACAGCCGAACGAACATCTGGGGGCTTCACCTACCATGGAGTTTTGACCATTCTCACTACTCTCTCAGTAGTTCACACTAGCTTAAGAGCGGGGGCATATGATTAGAGGCAAAAAATGACCTCGGATCTAAAACTCTGCACCTAACCTGACAAAGGATTCGGCTACTCGGACATGGGGTACATAGGTGGAATCGACGCCCTGCCCCACTTAAGATCGGTCAGATCCCAATTGACACCAGCGCAGTCTGCTGAAAGATCTTGCGTAGTAAGGGCAGAAGATACGATATGATGGGCCTAGCCACCTACACCCTGACAGTTACCACATAGCATGACAGATATGGGTACTAGAGTCCGTCAATGAGAGTTCTCCCCATGTTATAAATAATGAGGGAGGCCCCCAATAGAGGGGGACTCCTCCCCAGGAGAGGGAGCGAGAGCATGTATTATGTATCCCTAGAATTATAGCGTATAGTTGGGAGCATCGTCCTCCCCCAAGATGTGCACCCCTTGTGGTGGAACTGGGTTACCAAGCCCCTATTTTCACTTGTGCTTGCTTGGTAATGGTCGATCTTGTAGATTCTGACGAAGGGGGGTGAGATTTGCATGATATAAAATAAAATGTGGAAATATAATAAATAATCTCACAAAAATGGTAATCACAAGAACGCAAAGGATTTTTAGGTGGAAACCCAAACCCGAGTAAAAACCACCAGCTAAATCTCTCGGTTTAGGATTTCCTGATCGACCGAGTCGATCAACTTCACTAACGAACTACTTCAAATGAGGGTAGTTCAACCTCTTACAACCACACTACTTAGAACGAGAGTAGTGTACCTCAAACCCTCCTCACGAGGAGTATTTTGTCCCACGAAGGAGACTGGAATTCGCAAAGCAAATACCCAACCAAGAACAAAGGAAATTACAACAACCCTATAGAGCCAAAAAGTACTAATGTTAATCTAGCTACTATAGGAAAAAGAAACTTCCCTAAGATGGAAGTGAAGTGCGACATGAAGTCAGCAGCATGATGATGCTCTCAGATGTGTTGAATGGGAGATTGGAGAGCAAGGTGACTTTTCTTCTTAATTCTTGCTTCTCTATGACACAAAGAGTGTGGAAGTAGTATTGCTTGGTGTGTCTAACAAAGCAAGGGTCCTCCTTTATTTATAGGTGACTTAGAAACCCTTAAGAAGGCTATGGAAGCCTTAGGTAGCCGTTGGAAACAAATCCAAGGCTAATCAGGTCGAAATTAGGGCTATTAATGATTATGACAATGTTATCAGACATCTGAATATATTATCAGACGTCTGGGTCATCGTCTAATCTTAGGGATCGATCGTATGATCTAGAAGGGTGGAAGATTTGATTAAGGTTAGATCAGGACAGACGTCTAAAGATCAAATATAAGACGTCTGTGAAATAAATTAGACGTCTAATTCTAGATGGATTTCCTTCCTATTTATCTAGACCTAAATAGGGTTCTAGGTCTTGTAGGTCAGACGACAGGTCATCGTTTGGCAGAAAGTCTAGACGTCTGGAAATAGGATTTACTATGGGAATTGATTGCTCAAGGCTCAAACGGCTATAATAACTGACAAAAGTGATTTAGGGATGGATTGAACCTAACATCTATTTATTAGACATCGAGGGATCTCTACGGACGTCTAAAAGTGAATGTAAGTCAGATTAAAAGATAATCCTCAACAATTAAGTCTGACAAAGCCAACAGTCCTCTAGTTGGACTTCTGGCAAGATCATCAGACGTCTTCTAAGATGTCTGGACTAAGGGTTGGACTTCTGAAACTGGTAGACAGAGAGCGGGTTTCCAACCTAAGTGTTTTGGATGTCTGATCAAACAGTCAAACGTCTTAAAGTCAAAGATCAAACGTCTGATGTCCAGGTTGGATGTCTGATCAGGCTGTCTAATACCTACTTTGGTTTTCTGATTTAACTAAAAGTTTGTTTAAGTATCCTAGGGTTTTGTATGTATTCCAAGGACTACTGTTTGTTACTTTAGGCTCTTTACATATAATCTAGACAAATAAAAGAGCAAGGAATAAAAATAATAAATACAGAGTACAAGATAAAAGAACATCTATCCTATTCTTCTTATCTTCAAGCTCTCACTTCACGTGAAGCTCCATCTTCTTTTCTCCATCAAGCTCCTCCAATCCACCATGGATGCAAACTTGAATTCCTTCACACTTGAATCCATTTGCATTAATCCTAAAATCTTAAACTCAATGCAAATGTTCAAAAATAAGTGTTTTGTTATCATCAAAATTAATGATCGTGGTGCCCTTGCACCAACAGATCTCTCCTCCTAAGCGACGGATGTCAATAGCTAAGTAGCGCCTCCTACGCTAACAAATCTCTTGGTGGCCTTCTGAGTCCCATTAGGCTCCACTTATGCATGGACCAAATTTAATAGTCTCTAAGTGGTGGGCTATGTGGAGGTCCAGGTCCAGGTCTTGCCTTAGGTTGGCAAGCCTAAATATTCTGAAGATCAGTCATCAACAGATTGATATAATAGTTCTACTCGAGCATTTGGAGATTTTGGGCTAGAAGAGCCTAATGTATGTCAAGATGAGGCATCTTATCCTGACCCAAAGGAGGATCTGGAAGTAAATGATCTCCCATTGGATCAGTCGCAGAAGAATAAGAAGTAGAAAAGAGTATGGAATGAAGGTAGTAGGTCTATGATTACTTGTCAATGGAGGGATATGAGACGGTCTTTGAGATCATTTCCTATGCATAGACAAAAGAAATGTGCAAAGGCATACTCACACCACAGTAGGAAACTGCAACAAGCAAAATCGAAAAAACAACAAGAAAATGTGTGTTTACTTCTTCTCTAAAGAAAAGAAGATCTAAGGGTATGAAAAAAAAGAGATGCAAGTACATACTTTTAGTGGCACAAGAAAGGGGGGTTGAATTGTTCTATAAAAATTAAAATCAACAATCATAACAAATAACACAAGTATATATAGAGGAAACCCTTGCAGGAAAAACCTCTACCTAGATCTCTCAATCCAGGATTTTGCCTCTATCCAAGTAGAAATTACTAACAATAGGTAATATAACAAATCCCCTCTTCCTGGACAACCCCAAGTAGAGTTTTGCCTCTTTACTAAGAGAAAACGGGAAACCCACAACTCAGGTATCAAAACAAACTAATAAAAATAATATAATGTAAAAAATCCTAAGAGCCTTGAATAATATAAGAAATAAAGTAGGCTAGGATACTCCCTTTGCAAACCTATGAGATGTAGAAAATTAGAGTGGGAGTGATATTTTCTCTCAAGAACTTGCTAAGAACACTAGAGCTCAATAGAGCACTAAGGAGAACAAATGAGAGAAAGAACTTTTTCTTAATGAATAGATTGTATTTCCTTTGTGTGTAGACTTAAGGCAACCTGTGGAGGAAATTTGTAGGTGTAGGAGATCAGATTTAGGCCTTAGTAGTCGTTGAGATTTGAAATTGAGTGGATTAAATTTAGGTAGAATGGCTACAAATCATTTACTCAAAGTTTGATTGTACCAGATGCTAAATATGCATTTGTTCATGATAAAATGCCTACTTATTGTAATTCGTAATCTTAACATTGCATTTAGCATTGAGAATAATGCATAACATTCATCATATTGCATTTTGGATGATTTGTATAAATTGCATAGTAATTTGTATATTATTATAGCCAGAAGACAAGGCAATACATTTCAGAGCTTCAAATGAAGAATCCAACCATATGGATGGATCTAGATCGATGATCGCAGCCCAATGGCATGAAAATCGATCCAATCCAATTTTCGTAGCACTTTCAAGGAGCATTTGAAGATGGACGACCCAGATGATGCCATGTGGCATCATCCGAACCTCCCAAGGACTACCTTAAGTGCCCCCATCATCCCACCCCTACACCTCAGCCGTTGGATCAAGATCCAATGACTGGGATGCCTTCATACCCTCAGCAACAAATTTCTCCTCGAGACACAATCACAGCCGCAGTGCAACGGTGGGACACAACACTTGCAAATCAGCAACCAGCATTCAAAATGCCCCGCACCCCCTGCATCCTCAGTGTGAGTGTGGATTTCAATTGAAGCTTCTCTATCAGCATCTAGCGGCATACAACGTGCTGCGTGTCTCGATCAGACCCGTTCAACCTTCACGCGCGATGGCATGCGATATCCTAAGCGATCAAGCACGTGATATGTTCGATCTCAAACGCGCGATGAGCGCAAGATTTGGAGCATCCTCACCTGATCTAGCCTACACTTGCAGATGAGAGCGGTGGCAAGTGATGACCTTCAGTGACGTTTAAGGCAGGTCTTCAGTGACATTTTAAATGTCGCTGTTGACCCATACTCGAGGTACACCCTCCTCCCACCACTATATAAGGCCCTACACCCCTCCTATTTCTCTTTATCTCTGCCTTTCTCTCCCTCACCACCTCCAAGGTTCTAGAGAGAGCATGTCCCAAGCCCAAGATGCTCCACTAGAGTAGAAATTGCACATTTCTTCCCGTCTCTAACCCCCATTCATGGAGCATCCCGTGGCTGTCCTCTCACCACATTTGGAAAGCAGATCCTCGCCACGACACCGTCCTGCCCCATCCTCCCTTCGACGTCGTTCTTCCTCCATCCTCTCACCACCATCATCTGGGGCATCATCAAAGCGAGTATCCTCCAAGCAACCGTTGAGGGAGATTCTTCTCATCTCTATCTTTTATCGCTTTTTAGTATAGTTGCAACTTCTTCCATTGTAGCAAACACTTGTTTAGACATATATATGATTGTTTCTCTCTCTCTCTCTGCAAGTAGATTAGTTAGATAAATATTTTGTCGATCTGATCTCTTCCCTATTAAAATACCAAAAAATTGCACAAGATAAAAACAACAAAAACAAATAAAATCGAAGTGCGGATTTTAAAACTAAATGTTCGCCTCCCTGTGTTCGACCCGGGACTCATCTCGAGTTTCGGTATAAATTTTATTTGGTATCGACTTTTGCGATTACGACAACAGGTTCTCCAAAACATTGATTTTCCATGTGAAAATACACTCATCATTTTGGCATTGTTTCTGGGGGAGGCAAAGTTTGGTTTTTCTGGTGTTTTTCCGCCTTACTTAACGTTTATCTCACTTTGTTTTTGATCTTACTATGATTGCAGGTACTCTTTCGAGGCAAGCCAGAGTGGTTAGTTCAGAGAAAAGTGCGGATGAAGGTTCTATAAGTGCATCCCCACCACCCCCACCCTAGATTCCATTTTTCCACCTAATAACTCAAACTCAAATCAACTTAGGTGCTTGCATGAACCCTAGGTTAGATCTGATTGTTTGATTGTCACTTCACCTCACCTCACCCATTCACATAAATTGAAAATAAAAAAAAAATATAATTTTGATTGTGGGACATAAATAAAATTTACACACCTCAAACACCCACAAATTTCTCTACTTAAGGCGCACCTTTTCTGATTTAATCACTTAACTGAGATTCTAACCTGTGAACCTGGTACACTCAAAGTTAAGAGCGAGGAAAAATATGTCTCTATAGACCAAGGAACAACATATGATTTTGAGACATATATAAGTAAGGATCAAGAATTTTTAATACTGAGGGTGAGGAATCTCTTAGTGAAGTCTCACTTGAGCTCAAAGAAAATGATTTTAGTGAGACAAACGGGCTTGAGGAATCTGATGAATTATTTGATGGCCTTGTAATTGAGGAATTTGTTCCTACTGGGGCCGACATGGAGGATTCTGATCCTGAATTATTGGATGATTCAATCAATGGCCTCATTCCTCTGTTGGAACCTTGTTTCACATCTTATTTTGGTGTTAACAAAATTATTATAGTTTAATGTTTGCAATTAAGTGTTTTCCAGATTTATGTGAAGATCAAGGCAAACATTGAACTATGGCAAGGAGGCATGATGACAAGGAGGAAAGATGTCGAGGAGGAGAAGATCATCTTCGATCTTTAGTTTTTTAGATTAGGTTTTTATTTCTTAGAATGTATGCCTCTTAACAAAGGAACATAACTTAGATCGTAAAATTAGTTAGAGATAAATTAGGATTAATATTATGATCATTTTCAAAGAGCTTACTCAAAAGATAAGGTTTGTAAAATCTTAAAATAAAGGTACTTGGTAGCAAGTATCGATACTATTCATCAGTACCGGTATATGCAAGGCACAGGTTTGAGCCTATGTCTCAAAATGTGAACAACAAGTACCAGTACTAATCAAAGTACTGGTATCTGATGGTCACAGTTTTAAGACTTAATTCTGGCTTGGACCTTACAAGTAGCGATACCCATAATGAGTACCGGTACAAGTAGGTCACAGTGCCTAGTGAGTCTCCAACCTAGGAGTCACAAGTATTGGTACTCATGATGAGTATCAGTACCAGGACTTATATGTGCTAGCTATAGAAAGATAGTGAGTAGCTAGTACTTGTACCTGTACTTTAGTACTGGTACTAGTTTGTCGTTGGTTCAAATCTGAACGGCTAGAAAATTAATTATGAGACCAATGACGTTGGGATTTAAACCCCAACATCTACTAGACATATTAATAAGGTCCTAACTCTACAAAAAGATCCTAAGAATCTTAGTTTGCACTCAAGAAAGAGAATGAAAAATTCTAGAGCTAACTTTTCATATTTCCACCATATTTTCAAGAGAAGAAATTGTGTTTGCTGCTCTCAATCTCTCTATGAATTTGCAAACTCAATGACGTGTTTCTTTCACGCATTTACAAAGTGATTCATGTCTTTTTTAGGCTCTCTAATTGGTAATCTCATTCTAATTATTGTTGAGAGGCTTAGGAATCTTTGTTGTAAGATTTCTCTTTCTTACACCGGTGCTTATTTTATAATTGAGATTGTTGCTTGTTGGGTTGTAACAAACCCATTTCTTGTACTTAGGTTGAGGTAACCCATTAATTACCTCATTTATTAAAGTGATTTCCTCGGTGTTGTGGGAATTGGGTTAAAAATCCTAAGCTGGGAGGCTTATGTACTTGATTGTGTAGCAATCATAGGTCCTAATCAACCTAAAATATGTTTGAACCTAGCTTAATTTGTAAATATTGCATTCATAACATGCATATCATGCATTGCATCATTTTATATAGAATAAGATGAGATATCTTGCTATTTAATGTTTTTGTTAATTGCAGGTACTAAAGTGATAGAGTAGAATAACGTAATAAAGAGAGAAGACTAATCCAGACAAGAGGAGTGAAGAAGATAGCCTCATCCCTACCCTTAGAAACCTCAGGACAGCCTTCCAAAACCCAAAA
Organism: Thalassia testudinum; assembly: GCA_037157565.1. Lineage (NCBI taxonomy): Eukaryota > Viridiplantae > Streptophyta > Magnoliopsida > Alismatales > Hydrocharitaceae > Thalassia > Thalassia testudinum. The sequence continues at coordinate 2,565,616 of JAZHRO010000056.1, forward strand.
CCACTCCCATTAGGACATCTTAGCCTTAGAACCCAAAAAATAGATAGCACTATCCATGTTCTTATCCACCTTATCCCTCTCCCAAACACTTAGGAACCAAAACTTACCTTAGAAAACCTAAAACCCACTCTCCAGCACCTTTCTAGACATCCAGATATTGGGTTGGACGTCCGATTTTTGTAGAAATGCTCGGCAAAACCCAACTCCAACACTGGCACAGAATTGGACATCCAATTTACTATTCAGATGTCCAACATTGGACTTTAAGACGTCTGATATGTTCCTTGGACGTCTGATACTATTCTCTAGTTCTTATTTTTTGTGCTAGAAGCCCGAGCTTGCCTCTTTTGACCTAGAAACCCCACCAAACACCTTAGGAAACCTAATTAGAGACCTCCTAAGCCTATTCCATTATCCATACCCTCACTTATCCGATCCCTAACCCAATTGAGCGAGCCCATTTACGAGTCGATCTTCACTTTCGTTAAAATTTTAAACATAAAATGACATGTTGTTGTAAAGCTTTTGTGGTGGAAAATTGACTATCCAAGCATTAATTATTTCTAACCGCAATGATTAGGTCGTCTCCACAAGGAGGAAATAGCCTATTGAAATGATTAATGATGACGTATCTACACGGAAATATCAATGGATATGCATTCGAACTCTTGCAACATTATTTCAAATCTAATTCAACTTTCTACGTAATCACTTCATATCAGGAGGGTTCTCATGTAAATTTGTTGCAATATATTAAATCATTAAATAAATGAATAGTAAAGTGGCAATGGCATTTTTTGTAAATATTAATTGAAGCTTTACTGTAGCGAAATAGAGCATTCCTTTGCTGTGCTCGCGTGAGGAGGAGGGTCCACAGCCGATGACGAGGATCAAGGGGAAGGTTCACCTCGACAAGGGCTTCACGTTGACGATCTCGGCGCAAGTTGAGATGGCCACCGATGGCCGCGCAACAGCGGGCAAACTGGCTGCAATGCCTTCTCGGCGTCGACGTGGAGATGACCGGGAAGGCGCTGTGGACAGTGGGGCTTGTCGACGAATACGCGATATGCGTGCTAGTGATGATGGCGTGACTCGAGGAGGGTGGAGGAGGTCAAGCAGCGTGGAACATGGCTATTAGCTTTGGGTTCTCTTCCTATTGGCGGTGATGAAGAAGATGGCCAGTGCTTGGTGGGAAAGCACGTGCGAGGAGAATGGTCATGCGTGGCTGCTGCAATGCCGTGTGTGGTGCATGAGGAGCGGAAGCGCAGCTTGCACGTGGGCAGCGTGTGGGAGGTGCGTTGGTCGCGCAAGCTGGAGGCAGTGCATGAGGAGGGGGTGGTCTGCGGCTGAAGGTGGTTGTGGTGTTGGTGATGGTGTAGGCATTGGGTGAGAGCTGCTGTGCTGATGGGTTTACATTGAGGGGTGAAATAGGGGAGAATGAAGGAGAGGGAAAATGAAGAAGGAGAGGAAACTGGGTGTGTGCAGGGGGTGATGGTGGAGGTGATGTTGGGTTTTTTTTTCTGGGTGGAGAAGGTGACGAAGGTGGTGCTAGATGGTGTTGGTGGGGGTAATGGTGTGCGCACTATCACCGCACACACCACGGCAGGGGAAAGATGACGGTGAAGCTCGCTCAAGCCACGGTGCACGCTGGAGTTCCTGGTGTATGCCTGTTGCACGATGGAGGAGGAAGAAGAAGTCCCTGCCATGGGGGAGGAGATGAGATTCTTTTCTTCTATGCACGGGACTCCTTTTTAAAGAAATCGTCGCTGACTCTCCAACGGATGGTCAAAGATCCTAAGGCAGTTGAGGCTGCTGCGTGAGACTCGGCTGATTTGGGTGGGCGATCAGGCCGGTGAGGTGGAGGCGGTCCCATTGTTGCGATCGGTGGGTCTTGTAGATGGTAAAACGAAAAGGGTTATTTACAAGAAAAAAATAAAATGATGCATATAATGCATGCATGCCCCTAGAATATATATACTATCTTATATAAATGCAAGTAAAATATGCAATCACTAATCTATTTGCGTATCAAAGTATGCTTTATATATGTAGACATTATCATAATATTTAGGCATTTATGTAATTAATTAACCCACACATGTGGTCTCATTACCCATACCTAATTGGATGCATCTATAGTTGATTGGGTGCACCTGAACCCAATTAGATCCACCCAGGATCTAATTGACTCCTACCTACCCATAAAAGTGTAATTAGGCTCACTCCTCCCTAATTAGACTCGACCTAGACCCAATTAGGTTCACTCCTCTTCAATTAGACTCACCTAAGCCTAATTAGGTCCACACCCACCTAATCTAGATTGACCCAACCTATTTAGCACCTAATCCTACCAACACCCACAACATAGCTCTACAAAATTCAAACTACACACACACACACACACATCTTCTACCTTAGTCTAGAAAACACCTAAATATGGCCTATTCTAGAAATGCCTATTCTTAACCATCATAACCTTAGTAAACCCAACCTAAGCACCTACTACTAAGAACCCTTGGATGGCCACCTTAGATCTAACTCAATTCTCCTCCACTCCAACTTGCGACCACCAACACCCTCCCTTCCACCCTCCAAAGGCCGTCCACTCTCCTCCTCCATAGACGGCTAGGAGAAGCTCCAAGGTGTTCCTCCATGGATGGCCAAGTGAAGCTCCAAGGTGTTCTCCTCCAAGGCTTCAAGGATGGCTAGAAGAGAAAGGGTTCACCACCCTCTTCTCCACTACTTCTTCATGAGCATGCCCTCTTCTCTCTCCTTGGAAGATGAGCCCATGCCCTCCCTCTCTTTCTCTTCTTGGACGGCCAAGAAGGCTTCCTCATAGCCTCTCTTGGTTGATCCTAGCATTCTCTTAGTTCTTTTTATGTGTTCTTTTGTAACTTCATATGATTAGTCAATTCATGATTAGTTTTTCTTTGAATAATTAGTGATATGCTTTTGTGTGTCATTGTGAATGCACGCCCATTAGTTACGTTAAGATTAGGTTTTCGCTAGCATATTTAGATCTAGGTTTCATTTCACTTTTCAAAACAAAAATTAAAAACATAAAAAAAATGCAAAATACAAAAAGACCAAAGAGACTATGTTAGGTTAGATTTAGGTTACAAAAGTAGATTCAAATCTAAAACCCGTTTCTCACGCCTCCCAGAGATGAACGATCGAGACTTAAGTTATAAAAGGAAAAAAATCTCTACGTGAGTTTCGTTAAAACAAGTATTTTTGATTGAGGGTTTAACGCAAGTATACTGCAAATCCGACATATTTCAAAACATGTGGGAAAAATTTCTTGTGGAATACCCAAGTGAGTGGGGAACCACTATATATCTTGTGTCAATTTTTGTGGATTGTTATTTGTGCAACTATTTTTGTTATTACTAATATTCACCTTAAGTGTTTGTGTGCTCGTAGCCATCCATAGTAGATCCAACATCCTCAACCACGCCTCAAAGAATTGAATGATGATATTTTTGAGATCACCAGACCCAAGTCAATTCTGATTCAGCCACAATTGTTTGACTTGGATATTTTAGATGGGGTGTACAATGATCTGGAGGTCCCAGAAACCCTAATTTTGGAGGGTAGAAATTTGAAAATGAAAATCTAGGAGGCTACTTCTGAGGGAAACACAAGTTTGGATTTAAGGGTTTCTGTTGACCTGAAACCACCTACCTTATACCATGACCCTTACAATATCTTTAACATGCAACCCAAGTACAAAATAATTGACTACCTTTCCGTGCCGAACTCTAAGTGGACACCTGAATCTAGTGAATCAGATTTACCTAGTGTCTGCTACTTTAGACTTGGGTTGCACACCACAAAACCGCAGGCTCGGCTCCTTAAATACAACAATCTCTAATTTTGGGTGATTTTCATCTAGAGCCTTAGAACCACTCGACCTTAGGGCATGGGTCTGCACCATAATCTGGTCCACATCTATGAACACCTACTAGTAGGTCCTGAGATCAATATTTTGATTTTGATTTTGACCTACAACTGTGAATTCTTAATTTCTTCCTTGTTTGTATATTATACCTAGCTTAAGGCAATAAACTTGGCATGTGTGTATATTCCACGTTCTCTGTGGTGCTAATCGGATTTTCACTAAATTTAGGTGATATTATGTTGATTCTGCCTTTTTCATGTCTTTATTTTTACAATGAGGACGTAGCGTCATTTAGGCATGGGGGTAGATACTTAATTCTGAAATTATTTTGTTACCTTCGTGGAATTTCTTTTATTTTCTTAAAAAAAATTCAAAAGTCAAAAAGATAAAAAAAAAATTAGAATTAGGAGAAGAGAACTTAGGCATTAAGAGTTGTTAACTTTAGGACATGAACACTTAGACTCTTTAGGTCTTCGGACTTAATTAGCCTGGGTCTCCACTAAAATGTGGGCTTAGTCTCGAGTCCTCGCTAAGTTAATTTTATTTTAATTTGGTAATAAATTGGTGTGATAAGTACACGACTTATCAACCCACCCTCTGATTTGAGGGGACTTTAAGTCTAAATCATCTACACACCATTTGCAATGACTTACTTTTCGGTGATTTTTACAGAAATTAGGTAGCTAATGAACTTTCTAGGGTAGTATGGCTGGAAAGTTGTCGTGGGTAACAGCCCATTGGCTAGTTGTCCAGAGCCCACCTACATGATCATACTCATTCTACTACATTTAGGTAAATCATAGATCAGGGAAGCCACTTACTCAAAAAAAAAAAAAGAACAAGAAAAAAATATAAACTTAAAAAGAAAAAAATAGAAAAAGGATAAAAATAAATAAGCCATACTTTACCGCACGAGTATGGCTGGCAAGTTACCGTGGGTAACAGCCTATTGGCTGGTTGTCCAGAGTCCAGCTCACAAAAATGCATAAATAGTTCCCAAAACACCTAGAGAAGAAGCGGGGAAGTGGAATAAATCGGGGAGATATACATTGGGTTCATCCTTGTGTTGACCCCATAAAAACTAAAAAAAAGTAGGGAGAAAGCTACCGATCGGAAAGATAAACTTTTAGGCAGAAACTCCTAAGGTCACCTCAGGTCATAGAAACCTAAAGTCCGTTTTAATGGTTGCCTAGTGAGTCTATCACTTCTTCATGTTTAGATGCCTAGAACTTGAAGTTTCTTTCGAGTCTTGGGTGGGTTGGGTAGCTGTAGAAAGCTGTATCGAAACTCTAAACTCAAAAATCTGAAAAAAATGAGAAGAGAGGAAAAACAGAAAAAAATGTATCTTCCCTTTTTAAAATATGGCGAGAACTTGGGCGGCCTGCATTTTGATAGGCACCCAGGCATTGTTGAGTCTTCATAGTTTAGGTCCTTAGTTTAAATTTTCTATTATGATCAACAAATCTTGCCTAAGTGACCAAATCTTGATTCTCTTTTATACATAGCATTTGGGTTAATTTTGTTAGAGACTACCAAAAGATTGTTATGGGGTTATGATAAATATGCATTTATTCATGATAAAATGACTACTTATGTTAATTCCTAAGCTTAACATTGCATTTAGCATTGTGAATAATGCATAACACTCATCATATTGCATTTAGGATGATTTGTATAAATTTCATAGTAATTTGTATGTTATTGTGGCCAGAGACAGGGCAATATATTTTGGAGCTTCAAATGAAGAATCCAACCATACAAATGGATCCGGATCAACGATCGTAGCCCAACGACGTGAAAATGGGTCCAATTCGATATTCGTAGCACTTTCAAGGAGCATTTGAAGATGGATGGCTCAAATGATGCCATGTGGCATCATCTGAATCGCCCAAGGACTACCCTAAGCTCCCCTATTATCCCACCCCCACACCTAAACCTTGGATCAAGACCCAACGACTGGGATGTCTCCGTGCCCTCAGTAGCAAATTTCTCCTCGAGACATAATCATGGCCGCAGCTCAACGGTAGGACACAGCACTCGCAAATCGGCTACTAGCATTCGAAATGCCCTACACCCCCCACATCCTCAACATGCAGGTGGATTTCAATTGAAGTTGCTCGATTAGCGTCTAGTAGCATACAACGTGCCGCATGGCGCGATCAGACCATTCAACCTTCACACGTGATGGCACGCGATATCCCATGCAATCGGCACGTGATACGTGCGATCTCAAACGTGCGATGCGTGCAAGATCTGGAGCGTCCATTGCAGATCCAATGGTTGGGATGTGTCCTCGCCTGATCTAGCCTGCACGCGCGGATGGCAGCGGTGACAAGTGATGGCTTTCAGCGACGTCCAAGGTGGGTCTTCAGCGACATTTTAAATGTCACTGTTGACCCGTACCCAAGTTATATCCTCCTCTCACTAGTATATAAAGCCCTACACCCCTCCCATTTCTCTTCATCTCTTCCTTTCTCTCTCTCACCACCTCCAAGGCTTTAGAGAGAGCTTGGCCCAAGCTCAGGATGCTCCTCTAGAGTAGAAATTAAACACTTTTTTCCAACCTCTCACCCCCATTCGTGGAGATCCCATGGCCATCCTTTCACCAGATTCGGGAAGTAGATCTTCGCTGCGACGCTGTCTCGCCCCATCCTTGTTCCTCTGACTCCGTTCTTCTTCCTCCAGCCTCTCACCACCTTCGTCTGGGGCATTGTCAAAGTGAGTCGTTCTCCAAGCGACCGTCGAGGGGGATTCTTCTCATCTCTATCTTTTATCACTTTTTAGTATAGTTGCAACTTCTTCCATTGTAGCAAACACTTGTTTAGACATATATATGATTGTCTCTCTCTCTCTACAAGTAGATTAGTTAGATAAATATTTTGTCGATCTGATCTCTTACCTATTAAAATACCAAAAAAATTGCAAAAGATAAAAACAAACAAATAAAATTGAAGCGTAGTTTTCAAAACTAAACATTCGCCTCCCCATGTTCGACCTAAAACTCACCTCGATTTTCAGTATAAATTTTATTTGGTAGCGATTTCTGTGACTACGAGATGGGTTCTCCAAAACCCTGATTTTCCTCACAAAAATGCGCTCATCACCAGACATTTGAAAAACCATGATAGACATCTTAATGGACTATTTCAGACATCTGAGATGAAAATAGGACATCTGAAAAGGCTCCAGTGTCAAAGTAGTCGTTACTTGATTTTTCAAGACTAAGTACAAGGACACCTGAATCAAAGTGGTAGACATCTTAAGTTGATAGGTTAGATGTCTAAATAAGGGTATAGACGTCTGAAGACCTACAACGTTCCAAACTCAATGAGTAACATACATAATTAATTGCGGTCAATATGAACGTTGGGTAGGAAGTGAACGTTGGTCATTTCCAGATGTCTTAAAAAGAAACCAGACATCTGAAATTTGAGGAAAATTTTGACCGTTGATAATCCAAAGAAGAATAGGTTAAGATGATGGTAAAAGACTAAGGAGGCATTCGAATAAACTTTATTAGACATCTAAAGGAAATGACAGACATCCTAAACTTCCAACAGACGTCTTAAACTAGAGAATAGAGAGCATAGGTTCTGGAAATGGTTCTAGAAGTCTAACAAGTTGGGTAAAACGTTTGAAAAGATAGACTTAGACGTCTAAACTTAAGGTAGGAGATTTGAAAAACCAACTAGAGCTAAGTCATGTAAATTAAAATAAAAGAGTAGAGATAGGAAGGTTCTAGATGTAACCTAAGGATAATTTTGAATGAAATCCGAGGCTCTTTTACATTCTAAAACAAAATAAAAAAGAAATGAAACTAATCTAATAAAAAGTCTTCATTTCCTTTTGCTCTTCATTTTCCTTTGATCTTCATTTTCCAAGACTTTATCTCTCAAGAATTTCTGCAATAAATGCTAGTCCTTTCCATAAAAAATAATTATTTGTCATTATCAAAAAATACTTTTAATCAAATTAACAACATATACTGTATCAATACAAAATACGCATCCTAAGTGAACTATGAAGTGCTTAACCTTGTAAGCTCAAAGATCCAAAGTTTAGGATCGAGACTGCTCACTACTGGCTCCCCAAGGCTCAGGTAGTGAGACAAACTTGTTGATCTTCAACTAAGACCCTAAGAGGTGTAAACAGGAGAGATAGAAGAATAGACTTGTGTGTCCTTGAGTGATTGCACTGTGTACGCAATAAACAATCAACAGAATGTGATTAAAAAACCCGAACACAAGTTCGCAAACAGGATTAAGTCACGAGTTTTTAAGAATTTCCTCTTTATAAACTCTTCTAAGTAGAAATGAAAGTAAGAGTTCTTGCTTTTGATCTTTCGAAAACAAGTAGTGGTCTTGCTTATGTGAATAATGCAAAGGATGGCAGGAAGTAAAGCATTAAAAGCATACCTGCCTTTAGCAATCTCCAAGATGTAAAAGACAGGAAAGAAATCTACCAGGAAGAATGCAACCTAAAATGGATGCCTAATATACATGCTGCTGCTAGACAAATAGGATGTCTTTTTGGTATTTTTTTTAGCTAAATGTAGAAAACAAAAAGTGGGAAATATAACTACAGTTACTACAAACCAAGAGTTTCTCTCTCACAAATACCTAATACAACAAGGTAGTAAAAGAAAATGCAAGATAAAAGTGGGAAATCAACGGAGAGTCCACTCTCAACCAGGAGATACTCAGTTAGATCTCCTGGATGAAAAACAAGTTTAAAATTAGCATAAGGAATGCAAAACTAATGTAAGAATATTACAAAAATAATAAAAATGATAATGCTGAATATGTGAGTTGCCTCCCTAGTAATGACACCAAAACAATGATGGCCAGTTGCCTTGCATTGTAATTAGGGTTTATTGTGTCATAGTATCGTTTGTAAGACAACCAACATATTTTATAATTTATACTGGTTTTGAGTACAGGTCATTTCGCTAAGAGGCTTATTATAACTTAATTCACCAATTATTATCTTAAATTATCTTTGTTTTCTTAATTATTTTAATTATACTTAATAGTACTAAGGATTCATTAATTAATAAGTTAGGTTAACTATATAGCTTATAATATATATAGGTTATATTCTTAGCTTTAAATAGCTTAGGTTAAATCATATATGTACAACATATATAAGTTAATTAAGAACTTATTGATCATTATATAGCTCACATAATTTAGCTTATCTTTGTTTACTTAAATGAATTATAGTTACTAATATAATTACTTCTGCATAACTTACTTTACTAATACATAACTACTTACTGCACTCATAACTTAATTAGTCTTAATACTACTAGAGTCTAATTTAACTACCTAGATTAATAACTTAGCTAATACTTAGTTAGTTTACAATTATAGCTTATATATAACTAACACTTAATTTACATACTTAAGACTACACTTAAGTTAAATAACTATAAACATATATCTTACTTAAATTATAAAGCTTATGTTACTTATTATTAACTTAACTTAATCTAACTTACTAAGTTATATAAACATATTTAACTTAGTCTACTTAAGTTACATTAGGTTACCTTAATTAGGTTTATATAAGTTACTAAGGTTTTTTTTTTTTTTAAATACGGGAGCAAATCTTATTCATCCCCCACTCCTCGGAGGCAAGCAAAATGGTAGGGGGACCAAACCGAAACCTACCAGGTACACAGAAAGAAGGACCATGACTCATGGCCTAATATAAGAGGGAAGATAGCAAGAGGATCAATAAAAGACAGATCAACGGATAACATAGGGGAACTGAAGCTTGTCTAGCTTGATGATGCCTTGGATGCGCTTGTTAAGGTTCACAGAGTTGGTGCAGATCTGCCAATCATTCTCCACCAAGCCAGCTAACGCATAAGCAAGTGCATTAGCAGTGGAGCAGATAAAGGTAAGTGTGACAACTTTATCCTTGAACTTGAGAACCTCGTTGTAAGCTGTTTTAGCTGCCCATACCATTGGAATTTTACCCATCCATCAGAAATACAAAAGAGAAGATTCGCAGTCCAGCTGAACTCTAGAGAGATGAGGATTAACATTAAGAACATGGAGAATGGCTTTGAGAATAGCATGCTCCTTAGACCTAGCCTTTAACTTGCAGTTAGTACTCTTAAGAAATTCCCCATTAGCATTTCTCATGACCTAAGCCAGCAAATAGCAGGCATCATTCCTCCGAACAGCAATATTGATCTTAACCCCAGCAGAAGGCCTGACCCAGCTAACAACAAGAGTTTTTGGGTGTTGTTGACGAATCCAGATAGTTAGGTTAAAATTATTCAAGTTCTTGGCGAGCATAATGGGAATATAGTTAGTGGATATTTGTTCATTTCTGAGTTTGTTATGAATCCACCAAACATTAAACCAAATGAAGCTAATGAGGCCCTTAAGGACACGAATTCTGGGTGAATTATTAGGAGACTTGATGATCCGAAAGAAATAGGATGGGTTAATAGGAGTAATAAGACATTCAGAGAACACCCATTTAGCAACCTGATTAACAAGGTGACTTTGAGAGAATAAGTGTCTGATAGTCTCACCCTTAGGATCATAGTTGCAACAAGAGCATTTTGAGGGAAAGGGAATACCAAGTCTAGTGATATTGTCTTCAGTAGGGAGCCTAGAAAGAAGAATACGCCAGACCAGTAAGGAGATTCGAATATAAGTTACTAAGGTTATTAGATTAACTAGAAGACTGAAGTTATTACTAGCTTAATTAGATAATTAATATATAAAGTTTGCTTCTTTTCTCTGACTGATGTGGGACTATAGAAATCCTCCTTCAACGTGTAATCGTGGCTCAGCAATCCTTCTCAATAGCTATAGCGACTCATCAACTCTTTTTCACAGCAAATGTGCATCTCATCAATTAAGCTCCAATTCAGCTTCAACAACTTGATCTGAACTCAAATCCTCATCTTGGATCATTAGCAGGTCGATTTGTCAACATAAGTTGGCTGAAGGCCTCAGCAACTCATCCTTGCTAAGCCTATGCTGTGGGTTTACAGAAGAACACTTGCAGACCAGTACTAAAGCCTAAACTCTCTCTTCCTCGCATATATGAAGCTCTCAGTGCCTAACTAAGACCCTAAGCACACTTACAAAACCTAAAGAAATACCTGGAACTCAACTAACGACCGGAAGATGCTCAATCAGACACATGCTAATAGAGGAAGGTAGAAGAAACTCAGATCTAAGCAAATATGAATTCTAGGCTTCTAGGCATACTTCTAATCCTTTTGGAAACTCCTAAAACACTCTTAGAACCTGAGAATATGTGAAAGCTTCGATTTCAACCTTGGTCAGCTTACTAGCAATTCTCTGAACCCAATAAATGCAGAAGATATCAATTGACTCAAATGACTTTAAAACTACCTAAAAATGACTCCAACTAACTCCTAATTGCTTCAAGAACACACAAAAACTCCTAAAAACAAGCTCAAGAGCTTTGAGCTCCAATGGAGATTCAGGGTTGATCCAAATCAAGCTAAAATTTGACTTTTAGCTCTAGAATAATTCTAATCAATCTAAAGATCCGGATCTAATCTATATGGTCTAAGAAACTTGCTGCAATCAAGCGAGGAATTTGATCACTCTAATGAGACTCCTCCGGTCTTTCTCCTGGGCTCTAATGTGGAGTTGTTCGCTAGCACAAATCAAAGGTCTAATAACCTAATCAATAGTTGTTCTAGACTCAAGTTAACCTCCTGATCCTTTTGGATCTATTTTAGGGCTCAAAAGATGGGAAACTTTGAAGAAAATTTTGTTGAAATCCGAGACCCTAGAAATTTTGAAAATTCGTGGAACCCGCTGCATGGTAGCAGCAAATCAAGAAGATAGTGTCACCTTCACGAGCTCATAACTTGGTGCACATATGGAATTAGAAAATGCATCATAGCTCGTTGGAAAGCTTATTCAAAAATCTACCAACAAAAAAAATGTTAGAATTTTTGGCATGCAAAATGAGGTTAGAAAACAACACAGAAAACTCTATCAATAAAGCGTGTGAATATGAAAATTGGCCAATTCACTATCTAAAATGTAAAACTAATAATCTAAAACTAATATACAGGCACCTAAATGGGATCAAGATATGGGCCTAGCCTCTTCGGCAATAATGCCATTTGATCGAACCGATTCGCCAATTAAAAATGTAGCAAATCAAATCCATCAAACGTGTTGTTGCGTGGCGGTGAAAGCGATCAAATCAGAGAAATAAAAAGATTGAACCACAAATAGCAAGGGAAATCATATCCATAGGAAAGGTAACAAACTCACATCAAGATCTCATTTATTTGCAAATACACATCTAAGAAAAGCACATATAGTCAAAACGTTGTTCACATGTCAATAAAACCACTAACACTTGCAAAATAAAAAATGCAACGTAGGAAAGAGATCAGAACTAAAACTCCCCTCACACGTAGGGGAGCGTGGCGGCAGCTGGCGGTCGTGACAGAGGCAGCGACCTGGTGTCCGCATGCATGATGGTAGCTACGGGTTGTCGGAGGTCGAACACCCACACGCACCTCGCGCCGTCACCGCAAGGGAGCTGTTGGAGTGTATGGAAGTTGCACGGATCCGGCCTGGTGTCCGCACTCCTCTTCATGCCATGGAGGTGGTGATTGGTGGTGTTTGGCGGTGGATGGTGATAGGAGCCGGTGGTGATGAGAGGTGGTGGTGGTTGCGGTAAGGAGGTGTTGTGGGTGGAGGCAGTCGCTTGACTGGTGGTTGTGATAGGTGGATGGTGGCGGTTGGTGGTAGTAGTCGGTGGCGGTGGTGATAGTGGCTGATGGAGTAGGAGTTTGAACGATGGAGGAGCAGATGGGAAGCAAGGAGCGTAGAGGAAGGCGAGGTGGAGGAGCGAAGAGAGGGAAGGAGGGCTGTGCTCTGGTGTGCGTGAGCTGCTCCTCCCTTCCGCGATGGTGGAGTGAGGGAGAGTGCTGCTGCAAGCGTTGCGTGATGGGGAAGATGGAGAATCGTGACTTAGGGCCTGCGGGGAGAAAGAAGTTACGAGGGGGAAGGAGTCGGGTTGGGATGGGGATCCGCGTCGCGTGAGAGAGAGAGGTACGCGAGGAGAGTGGCGTGAGTCAGACCTTCGCATGGTCTTGTTCACATGGAAGTCAGGTGGCGGGTGTCGCGCGATTGAGGAGAGAGGTAGATCGTGAGAGAGGGACTTGGGTGGGTTTTTATGTGGGTTGCTGTACATGGATGTAGGTGATCAGGTTTTGGTGCATTGGGCAGGTGGGTTTTAACGATTGGAGTAGGCTATGCATGTGTGTGCGTTAGAGAGAGAGAGAGAAAGAAGAGAGTGCCTTGTGTGAGCATTAATTGAAAAGAGAGGGTGAGGGTCCGAGTGCCTTTGTGTTGGTTATGTTACATGAGTGTGAATGAGTGCATGGATCGTGTGTGTGGTTATTGGACTGGGAAGTTATAGAGCGGGTTATGTGTATATGTGTGAATGAGAGAGAGTGAGAAAAGTGGTGCGAGTATGGTTTATTTCTAAAACAACGAAACATTCAACAATTATTTATATACATAACTAATTATAAAATGCAATAAAATATATACATATCTAAATTCTAATGCATGCACTTATTTTACAATCTAATTAATGTAAACAATAATGTACTTAAATGAAGGAACTAACCAATTTTAGGTTCAATATTAGTCCACTAATGTGGACTTATAATTTATTTTCATACATGAGGACATGCAAAAACACAAGCATTAAGAGTAGTACATTTGCCAAATTTATTCTATCAATATCTAGAAATTTCATTCATTTCTGAAAAAAAGTTTCAAAACGAAAAAAAGGGCTTTTATTCCTGTAAATAACATTTTTGTATGTCTCTAACTAAGTTGACTAGAGAGACTAAGTACTTAGAGTTAATCAAACTAAGAAGTTAGTAAGGAACCTTAGACCATAAGGTTTCGTAAGCTATAGTTAGCTTAATCATTCGAGGATGGTCCACTAGATTTGGGTTTGGTCTAATTCTTGATAAATCTAGTTAGCTAAAACCAATGGTCTAAAAGTAAGAAAGTATAGGGCTTTGTTGTCCACTCTCCAATTTGATAGGTAAGTAACCTAAGCAGTCAAAATGAATTGACTTTTAGGCATCTGAAATCGTGAAAACGTAGGCATCATTGGGATTGGGTTTAATTACCTTTTACCCCAAGGATCTCCGCAGGGTGGTTCTTGAATGGATGATGGATGAGCCACTCACCTAGAAAAATGAAAAAGAGAAAAAAAATTAGAAGTTGGAAAATTTAAAGTAAATAAGCACCTCTTTACAAATAGGTGCCAAAAGTTCTCAAATAAATAAGATACCTTGCTACATATGGGTGTTCTTTCCTTCCAAAAGAAATAGAAAATAGAAGAAAAAGAAAGAGAAATAAAATATGGAGAAAAGATATTAGGACAAGAGATCTAGGGTCTAGTTGGGGAAATATACGCCAATGAGTGTTGACCTCGGGATGGAAACACGTGATGAGAAAGCTATCAATTCTAAGGCCAAACCAAAGGAGAAAATTGAGTTGATTAGGGATGAATTTCGATGTCATAAGACCTGGATTTTTGCAACCTCGGATGCCTATAGGTTGAATTATTTACACATGCACAGATGCTTTAAACTCATAACTATTAAGCCCTGAGTGGGCAGTGAAGCCTAAGAAATCGGATTTCAAAACCTAGAGGTTAAAGCTTAAAAGAAATGAAAGATTTAGCCACTCAAGTCTAGATGTCTGTCCTTGATGTTGTAGGCCTATTGGAATAAGAGTCCTAACTTTCTCTCTGAAACTTGATTGATAATAAGTGTTTAGTTAATCTACAAAACATTAGCTACAAACAAAGCATTCATTTATTTTTACTATGGACCAGCAAAGTTTAGGCATGGAGGTTTAGGATAGATTCCTAGCATCATTATAAATATTGCATACATTTCATAAATAATTTGCATTTGTATCATGTTTACATGCTTATTTATAAATAATGTGTTTTATGAACCTCTTTGTGCCATAATGTCTTATCTTGTGATTGTAGGTCCACACGTGAATAAGAAATAAAGAACACAAAGAAATAAGGCGAAGGAAAGAGAAGAAAAGATCCAGGGAGCTAAAGTGTAATGGAGGAAATAAAGGGACAAGCGAGGAGGAGGAATAAACCCACTACGCCATCCACCACCAAATAGGCTTACCCTCTTACGCCAAAGCCAGATAACCAAACAACCTATTCCTAAGCCCAACTAATTAAGCCTCAAGCCAATTTCCCTTTCCTAGCGCCAATTTTCCTTTTAGGTTCCAATTGGACTCACCTAAATCTAATTAGACCCACCACCACCTAAAGACTCACCCAACCATCAAACCCACACATACACAACACCCAACACAAAACCAACTCACATACACGTCACAACCCACCAGAACCCACGCAACTGCACACCACCAAGGAGAACGCATGCACACAAAAATAAAAGAAACATAAACTTGTCTCCCAATTGTTGGTGCTAGAGCATCATGATCATTTATCTTGATGATAACAAAACACGTGTTATTTAACATTTGCATTTGAAATCTTAGATTTCAGGATATTTGCAAATGGAGACGTGTTTAGATGGAGTTCGAGCTCACATCCATGGTGGATTGGAAGAGCTTGACAGAGGAGAAGGAGCTTCGCGAGGAGCGAAAGCTTGAAAAAGGAAGGAGATGAAGAATAGGATAGATTTCCTTCATTGTATTTTGTACTTTGTTTTTGATCTTTATTTTCTTAGATTACTTGTTAAAGAGCCTCAAGGAACTCTTAAAGTAGTCCTAAGAACACTTGCACAACCCTAGGATACTTAGGTTTTCAGTAGAGAACTTAGAAAATCAAAATAAGGTTCTGTCAGCCTAATCAGACATCTGATAATGACTTTTAAGATGTCTGATTGTTAACACAGCGTCCAATAACATAGGCTGGTCTTTGTAGGTTCTATTTGATGAAATCAGACAACTAGACCTTAGTCCAGACATCTGATGTTTGTGTCAGACGTCCAATTAGTGGAATGTTGGCTACCAAGTAAACGTTGAGGAATATGACCGTTAGACTTCTATCA
Organism: Thalassia testudinum; assembly: GCA_037157565.1. Taxonomy (NCBI): domain Eukaryota; kingdom Viridiplantae; phylum Streptophyta; class Magnoliopsida; order Alismatales; family Hydrocharitaceae; genus Thalassia; species Thalassia testudinum. The sequence goes on from JAZHRO010000056.1 coordinate 2,581,620, forward strand.
GACGTCCATAGAGGACCTCAGACGTCTGATATGTGATAGTTTTGCCTTGACTGACCTTAAATCATTTTGTGAGATATTCTAGTTGTTTGGACCTTGGGAAATCCATTCCTGCAGTACAATAGGTTTCCAGACGTCCAAACCTAATGCCAGACGTCCTGTACGTCGTCTGATGGCTTTACACTAGAACCCTGTTTAGGTCTCATCAAAGTCAAGAAGGAAACCCGCCTAGATTTAGATGTTTGACTTAGTTCCCAGATGTCTTAAACTAGTTTTTCAGATGTCTGATACCTTGAGTAAACATCAGATGACCCTGTCAGAATCATAAATGATTCTGATTGCGACCTGTTTTGCCTTGGATTCTACCCCAACAACTATGGAATCCTTCTAAGGCCTTCCAAAGCCTTCGTAGGCTCTCTATAAGTAGAGGACCCTTGCCTTGTGAAGATACACCTTGCAAGAATATTTCCACTCATATTGTGTCAATTCACTCTAGAAAAAGCTCTAGCTCTCAAAACCTAGTTCCACATCAAGAGAGCATAATCACCATCGTGCACCCGCTCTCCCTCCGTGTTACGAGAGAGCTGTTGTGCCATCACGTGGATCACGCACCCACGTCAAGCTGACGCACTTCCAAGAAAAGAGAAGTTTCTTTACCTATAGTAGCTAGGTTCATTTATATATCTTTGTTGGCTCTATAGGTTATCTTGTAATCTTTCTTTGTTATTGGTTAGGTATTCGTGTTACGAATTTCTGTCTCCTTCCCGAGACAAAATCCTTCTCGTGAAAGGAATGGATTTAGAGGTACACTACCTTCTTTCAAGTAGTGTGGTTGTAAGAGGTTAATTCACCCTCGTTTAAGTGACTTGTTTAGTGTATTTGATCGACTAGGTCGATCTAGAAATCCTAAGTCGAGATACTTAGGTGGTGGTTTTTACCTGGGTTGGGTTTCCACCTAAAAATCACTTATGCATTGTGTGATTGTTCTTTTTGTGAGATTGATTTTATATTTCCACACTTGTCTTTTATCCTGCAAATCTCACCCCCTCCTATAAGGAAATTACACCAATTTATTTCCCCTCCCAAGATCGCCAAACCCTCTCCCTACCCTCCAACGCCATCGCCCACCTTCCTCCTTCTCCTCCTTTCCATGGTCAACCACTCCTCTATTGGTGCAAGGGCACCACGATCGTAATTTTGATGATAACAAAACATTTGTTATTTAACATTTGCATTGAGTTTAAGTTTTCAGAATAATTACAAATGGATACAAGTGTGAAGGAGCTCAATTTCGCATCCATGGCAGATTGAAGGAGCTTGGTGGAGGAGAAGGAGCTTTGCGTGGAGTGAGAGCTTAAAGATAAGAAGATGAAGAATAGGATAGAAGTTCTTTCTATTTTTGTTCTATGTATTTGTCTTTTTGTTCTTTGCTTTTTATTTACTTAGATCATTTGTTAAAGAGACCCAAAGTAATAAAAAGTAGTTCTAGGAACACTTGCTCTACCCTAGGATACTTAGACATCTTGTAGAGAACTTAGAAAACCAAAGTAAGCATCAGACAACCTCATCAGATGTCCAATCTGGACATTAGACGTCTGATCTTGGACATTAAGACATTTAACTATTTTATCAGACATTCAAAACACTTAGGCTGGAAACCCACTCTCTATCTGCCAGTTTTATACATCCAACCCTGTTACGAATGCGCGGCTTCAGACGTTTTTAAGATGTCTAGTCTGGGATTCGGTTATTTTCGGCACGCGTGTTTCGTCTACTCGCCTGAGCGCGCAGACCTACGAGTGTCTCTCTCTCTCTTTTTCCCTCTCCCTCCTGCACCCTCTGTCCCGCTCTCTCTCTCCTCCTCGCGCGGCCTTAAAAGGCCACGCCCTCCCCCTCACTCCCATCACCTTCGCCCCCTTTCGTCTTCTCCTTCCAGCAGGTGCGCGAGAGCGAGCGTGAGTGAGCGGCGGCAGCGACAGCCGCGGTGAGCGTGGGAGGAGGTGCTACGCGTGGGAAGAGGCGCTCGGCCGTGAGGGCGAGCTCGCCGGGGCCGCTAGGGCCCACCGGCGGGGGAAGCAGCGGACGCGGGGTGATGCAGGAGGCCTGCTGCGGCTCAAGCAGCAGGCGGACGAGTCACGCCGCGGCCAAGCATCGCGAGCGGAGGGTGAGTCGTGCCCTGATTCTAGAATTTTCTCCAGAATCAAACGTCTGGGCTTACAACCAGACGGCAGGAGGACGTCTGGAGGACTGTCCAGACGTCTGAAAGGTGAGTTATTCCGTCTTTCTTCCTCTTCTTCGACTGACCGTACTAAGAGAGAGAGGAAATGGGTACGCGCAGGTTCTAAGATTCGCATCCAACACGAATCAGACGTCTGGCTGCAGTGCCAGACGACGGGAACGACTTCCAGACGTCCGGGGTGACCATCGAACGTCTGGGAACTAGGCCAGACACCCCCACAGGCTTCTGGATGTCTGAGAGACCACACAGAGCAAAGGTAACCTCTAATCCACTCTTTAAGACATCTGGAAGAGGTTTCAGACGTCTGATTTTGCACTGTTTCATCGTTTTCGACCCGTTTAGGGCTCGTTCGGAGTCCGTTTTTCGCCTTTCGAGTTGCGTGCTTTTTGGAATTTCATCCTCTACCCGTCTACAGTAGTTGTATACTATTTTGAGAAACTCCTTGTGTTTGATCCTTGTGATAGGACCCCGTTCCGTTGCAGTCTCGAGGGTTGCGGAGCCACGCGGGATTCCCGACCACGCCCCCAGTACTCCTGTTGTAACCGGTAGAGTGGCTTTTAAGTTTATTAGTATAATCTGTTAATTATGGAACCATAAATAGAACCTAGGACATTGCATGAATCCTAGGAATGAGAAACTAGAATGAATGGTAGATCCTAGGGTGTTGCATGAATCCTAGGGCTGGAAAACTAGATTGTATGATAGATCCTAGGGTATGGCATGAATCCTAGGATGGGAAGAACTAGTGGAATATATGAATACTGTAGTCTTGGAAAATGTGGAAAGGAAATAATAGCTACCTGTAAATTGGCTTAACAACTGCCTGTTATGAATAAATGAGCATGTTTGGGAATATGGGATGTATGAATGTGACACTGGGAAGGTGAAACCTGAATGTGCTGAGTTAAAAGAATGGGAACCCTATGGGGAATTAGGAGTGGAACTCCTGGAAAGAGAAAGGAATGGAACTGAGAAAGAAAGATGTGGTAGTGTGCTGTCTCTTGGGTACATAGTACCAAGGGAAGTACCTGTACCTGTTTAGTGCAGAGCGGAGCTAGCCGCCCCAGGGACCCGGGTTTAGGACTGGCCACTTTGTACCGACTTGTTGGCCCTCGTGCACGTAGTACCGAGGAGAGCTACTAGTGTAGCGAGGTACTAGTTACCCCACGGGCCCCGGGGTTCTGCTAGCCTCCTACACCGACTTGTTAGGCCCACTGGGCAAACCAGGGTAGTCAGGCGAGGGTGCGCGGACTGTGGAGGGGCAAGGCCCCTGTTTGGTTACTGTGGAGGAGTTGGACCCCTGTTACTGAGAGGGCTCTGCCCTGTACTGGTTCCAAGCTGTTCTTTGGGTGCACCTGTTAACGGAAATGACTGACCGCGTGCTAGTGCGGGTTAGCTACCTGTGCGTTTATCGCGTGTGCCGTAGTCACCGTTACGTCTGTCCGTGACCCTGGGGTGGTTGACTGAGAGTAGGATCACCACGGGGGACTCTCCTGGCCAGGAGAGCACCACGTGCTACTTCTACTGTTCGGAAAAGACTGCAATCAAGATCGTTCCCATGAGGAACATTCTAGAACAAGTGAAGGATCTGAGAAATAGATAAATTGTGAGACAATAGAAAGACGTAATTAAAGAAAGTAACAGAACATAACAGCTACTAGACACTCTACTGTTTCTTTTGTTTTAGTTGCCACTCTACTCAGCGTTTTGCTGACATGTTACACTCGTTACCTTTCAGGACCAGGTGTTGAGCTGCCAGGGTCAGCGGCTGTAGAGGATGCTGGGCCGAGTAGGGTCCAGTAGAGTTACCACTGTTCTCTTGTACCTCTTTTTGGTTCCACTGTAGTGAGTAGTTCTTGTTACCGCTGTACTTTTCTTTACCTGTAGTTTCATATTATGTTATGAATGTCGTTCTACTGTTGTGGTAGTATATACTGTAGTGGTTTCTTTCCTTACTGCTGTATTTTCTTACTGTTAGTTATATTCATGCTGAATGTGGTTTATTTTACTACTCTTTTGGTTACTTCCTCGTTAGACGACCAGGTCTTGGGATTAGTCGAGTCAGTTCGGTTCTTGTGTCTCGTAGGGACTCGGGAATCGGGTCGTTACAAGATGGTATCAGAGCAAGGTCGTCCCGAGAAGTGAATCAACTGACTGGAAAATAACCAATTCACATGTCTATAACTAGAGTAGCCACCACAACATATCTTTTGACATGAACTCTTAGACGTTTTCGTTAGGTACTGTTCCGTACTGACGTATTTCGTTTGTTTTGCATCTCCTTGTAGGAGATGCCTCGTCGTGAGACTGGCGAGACTGGCCGCGGGCGCAGCCGAGGGCGAGGTCGGCGAGGTGGGCATGCCGTTGTCGACATCTCGGTGGACCAGCCACCACTCCTGGGCATTCAGGCCCAGGACTTCGTCCAGCTGATATGGGACATTGTACGAGAGGAGCTCCACCCACCGCCCCGAGCACCTCCTCCTGGGGCTGCAGAGGGAGAGTCCTCTGTGGGACCACACGACAGACACGGCGCTAGACATGGGGGAGGGGATGGGCCACTGCCGCCCCCACCTTCCTCCGACACTTCTGTGCACGAGGCACCTTCGCCTGGAGGTGCACCAGCACCTCCACTGCAGCGCCACTTCGAGCTTTTCGGACAGTTCCGGAAGTTGAAGCCCCCCTCCTTCAAGGGGGATGAGGACCCGACCGAGCTAGAGGACTGGCTTGAGCAGCTGGAGAAGATCTTAGACACCCTTCACCCCCCGGTGGAGTGTCGCGTGGCCTTTGCCACGTACCAGCTGGAGAGTACGGCACACAGGTGGTGGAGGGCGGTCTGGGGACAGGAGAGGGACGAGCCGACCTGGGACCAGTTCGTCACCCTCTTCTGCGAGCAGTACTTTCCCCAGACATGGCAGGACTAAAGGAGGTGGGAGTTCCACACTCTCCGCCAAGGAACGATGACTATGAACGCATTTCTTGGAGCTATCCCGCTTTGCAGCGACAGCAGTAGCCACAGAGGAGGAGCGCTTTTGAGGTTCACCGAGGGGCTCCCGCCTGCGATCAGGGGGTATGTCAAACCCCTGAAGCTGCCTACATTTTCGAGGGTGGTAGAGGCAGCTATGACTTATGAGGAGACCAACCCGTCCGCGCGAGACACTGACGGCGGGCGGAAGAGGCCCTTTCAGCCGGACATTTCACAGGGCCGGCGAGAGAGGAGACACGTGGCGTCCGCAGGAGAGCCATCACATTTTGCAGGGCCATCAGTGGCCTTTGGGGGTCCTCGACAAGGGCCAGTCGCCAGCACCGGACCCCCTCCCAGCCGACACCAGGGACCCACTGAGGGCGGGAGTCGGGTTCCCCTCTGTTACCAGTGTGGCCAGCCGAGCCACATCTGGAGGGACTGCCCGTCTAGGGCAGGAGGTCAGCAGATACTCCCCGCGTAGAGCACTGGAGGGTGCGCAGGAGGCCGCGGTTCCCAGGCACGAGAAGGAGGACAGCAGTCACGAGGAGGGTACCGGCCAGCACCTGCCCGTCCGACGCAGAGTGTGGCTGCTTCGTCCACACCTAGAGCTGAGGGGCGCATCAATGCCTTGACACACAGGGATGCCAGAGCTTCGGGCATGGTAGTGGCAGGTATGGTTTCAGTTTCCGGCAGACTCATTTACACGCTTTTTGATTCCTGCGCTACGCACTCGTTTGTCGCAGCCAGTTTCGCAGTTAGCTTGGGGCAGGATTATACGCTGTTGGAGAATCCGTTCGTAATCAGAGGTTCGAGTGGTCAGCTGTTTGTAGCTGAGGAGGTGTACACGGATTGCGAGGTCAGCGTCGGGGGACATAGCCTGCCAGCTGACCTGATTATGATACAGATGGAGGACTTTGGAGTGATTCTGGGGATGGACTGGCTGTCTGCTTACCACGCCTTGGTAGACTGTTTTGAGAGGAAGATTATCTTCTCGATGCCGGAGTTGCCTTCTTTTGAGTTTCACAGACAGCCAGTGGACGGAGGCTTCAGGTGCATTTCGGCACTTCGGGCGGTGAGACTTTTGAGCCAGGGGTGTGAGGGCTTCCTAGCTTGTGTGGTGGCAGAGCCCAGCCCTGTGGCAGACTTCCAAAGTATCCCGGTGGTCAGAGAGTACCCTGACATGTTCCCATACGAGTTACCAGGACTACCACTCGAGTGTGAGATCGAGTTTGAGATCTCGCTAGTACCAGGGACCAGCCCCATCTCCATCGCGCCATACAGGATGGCACCGCTTGAGCTGCGAGAGCTCAAGTCCCAGTTGCAGGACCTTTTGGAGAAGGGTTTCGTGAGGCCCAGTGCGTCTCCCTGGGGAGCCCCGGTACTGTTTGTGAAGAAGAAGGATGGTACTCTACGCCTTTGTGTGGACTGCCGACAGCTGAATAGGGTCACCATCAAGAACAGATATCCGCTGCCGAGGATCGGCGACTTGTTTGACCAATTGCGGGGTGCCTCGGTGTTCTCCAAGATCGACTTGAGGTCGGGATACCACCAGTTGAGGATCAGGGAGACCGACATCTCCAAGACAGCTTTCCGCACCCGGTACGGACACTACGAGTTTTTGGTCATGCAGTTTGGGCTGACCAATGCCCCCGCTGCTTTCATGGATCTGATGAACCAGGTGTTTAGACCGTACTTGGACCAGTTCGTGGTGGTTTTCATAGATGATGTACTCATCTATTCTAGAGATCAGACGCAGCACGGACAACACTTGTGGATGGTTCTGGACACTCTGAGACGACGTAGGCTGTACGCCAAATACAGCAAGTGCGAGTTCTGGTTGAGGGAGGTGACCTTCTTAGGTCATGTGATCTCTGGAGATGGCTTGGCGGTGGACCCAGCCAAGGTCGAGGCAGTACTCAGGTGGGAGAGACCGCGTTCAGTCACTGAGATTCGTAGTTTCCTGGGACTGGCAGGCTACTACAGATGATTCATCAGAGGTTTTTCACAGATTGCACGTCCTATGACACAGTTGACCCGGAAGGACGTGCCCTTCACTTGGACAGACACCTGTGAGGCATGTTTTCTGGAGCTGAAGGAGAGGTTGACCTCGGCTCCCGTGCTCACCATCCCTGACAGTAGTGGCGGGTTCGTTGTGTACACGGACACCTCCTTGCAGGGGTTAGGAGGTGTGCTCATGCAGAGGGGTCACGTTGTCGCTTACGCTTCGCGGCAACTGAAGCCCCATGAGCATACCTACCCTACCCATGACCTAGAGTTGGCAACGGTTGTCTTCGCGCTGAAGACCTGGAGGCACTGCTTGTATGGTGAGACCTTCGAGATTTTCACAGATCACAAGAGCCTCAGATACCTTTTTGATCAGAAGGACCTCAACATGAGATAGAGACGTTGGTTGGAGCTCCTGAAGGACTACGACTGCAACATCTCCTACCACCCAGGAAAGGCCAATGTGGTGGCTGACGCCTTGAGCCGTAAGGCGCCCGCACACTTGGCCAGTTTACAGTTACAGAGTTGGAGCCTTTTGGAGGAGGTGGGCAGTTGGCGACCCCTGGAGTTACGGGGGCACTGTGGGGCAGTGACGGTGACACGACAGATTAGGCCAGAGCTGATAGACCGCATCATCAAAGGACAGATGGCCGATCCGTACTTGCAGTCCTTGCGCGACAGAGTACTGTCAGGAGACCCAGGGGACTTCTCTTTCACAGACCAGGTGCTGTGCCTAAGGGGACAGTTGTGCGTTCCCAGAGACGAGGAGCTGTTGAGAGAGCTCCTGACTGAGGCACACGATTCCAGGGTCACCATACATCCCAGAAACACGAAGATGTACCACAACTTGAGATGCGAGTTTTGGTGGAGGGGGATGAAGCAGGATGTAGGTGAATTCGTGCAGTAGTGCTTAGTGTGCCAGCAGGTGAAAGCCGACATCAGAGGCCTGCAGGACTGCTACAGCCGCTTCCAGTGCTAGAGTGGAAGTGGGAGAGAATCACCATGGACTTGGTGGTGGGCTTACCTGTTACCCAGCGAGGGCACGACACTGTCTGGGTAATTGTGGATAGACTGACGAAGACGGCACGATTCCTGCTGATCCTAGTCACTTTGGGACCAGCACAGTTGGCAGAGAGGTACATCCGCGACGTGGTACGACTACACGGAGTTCTGCAGGAGATCGTATCCGACCGGGATACCTGCTTTACGTCCCAGTTTTGGGCTTAGCTTCAGCAGGCCCTGGGGACGCGGTTGAGGTTTAGTACAGCTTACCATCCCCAGACGGACGGACAGTCCGAGCACACGATACAGACACTTGAGGACCTTTTGCATGCCTGTGTGCTGGACTGGAGGGGCTCTTGGGAGGAACACCTGCCCCTGGCGGAGTTTGCATACAACAACAGTTATCACTCGAGCATCGGCATGGCTTCCTACGAGGCTCTGTATGGACGGAGGTGTACGGCACCCTTGAGTTGGGTTGAGGTGGGGACCAAGTGGGAGGTTGGCCCCAGGTTGATCCAGTAGAGTCATGAGGTAGTCGAGCAGGTCCATAGGCGACTCCGCACTGTCAGGAGCAGACAGAAGAGCTACGCGGATCGGAGACGCAGAGAGGTGCAGTTCGAGGTTGGGGATCACGTCTTTCTTCGTGTTTCACCCATGAAGGGCCTACAGCGATTTGGGGTGAGAGGGAAGCTCGCGTCGAGGTTTATGGGGCCCTTTGAGGTCCTAGAGTGGGTTGGACCAGTTGCTTACAGGCTTGCCCTCCCTCCCCAGCTTTCTAGTGTGCATGACGTGTTCCACGTGTCCAACCTCCGGAAGTACGTAGCCGATCCCAGTCACGTACTGAGTCACGAGAGCGTCGAGGTGGGCGACGACCTGACCTACCCCGAGCAGCCAGTGCAGATTCTTGACCGAGTCGTCTGCAGTTTGAGACGAAAGCAAGTACCCCTGGTGAAGGTTTTGTGGAGGAGCCAGCGGTACGAGGAGGCTACCTGGGACCCTGAGGCGGCAATGCAGGAGCGGTACCCGGAGCTCTTCGCGGGTACGTCTTTCGGACCGGCTTCGGTCCTCTTTGAGTTTGTTATGTTTTTATCTGACGTCTTTTCCCGCACCCTAGTTAGCGCAAGTTTCGGGGATGAAACTTCCTTTGAGATTGTTATATTATCACGAACGCGTGGCTTCAGACGTCTGACCAAACGTCTGGAACCCCTTCCAGATGTCTGGGATTCGATTATTTTCGGCACGCGTGTTTCGTATGCACGCCTGAGCACGCAGACCTGCGAGCATCTCTCTCTCGCTTTTTCCCTCTCCCTCCTGCGCCCTCTGTCCCGTTCTCTCTCTCCTCCTCGCGCGGCCTTAAAAGGCCACACCCTCCCCCTCACTCCCGTCACCTCCGCCCCCTTTCCTCTTCTCCTTCTGACCGGTGTGCGAGAGCGAGCACGAGTGAGCGGCGGTAGCGACAGCCGCGGTGAGCCTGGAAGGAGGTGCTGTGCGTGGGAAGAGGCGCTCGGCCGTGAGGGCGAGCTCGCCGGGGCTGCTACGGCCGGCCGGCGGGGGAAGTAGCGGACGCAGGGTGATGTGGGAGGCCTGCTGCGACTCGAACAACAGGCGGACGAGTCGCCGCACGGCCGAGCGTCGCGAGCGGAGGGCGAGTCGCGCCCTGATTCTGGAATTTTCTCCAGAATCAGACGTCTGGGCTTACAACCCGACGGCGGGGAGGACGTCTGGAGGACTGTCCAGACGTCTGAAAGGTGAGTTATTCTGTCTTTCTTCCTCTTCTTCGACTGACCGTATTAAGAGAGAGAGGAAATGGGTACGCGTAGGTTCTGAGATTCGCATCCAACGCGAATCAGACGTCTGGTTGCAGTGCCAGACGACGGGAACGACTTCCAGACGTCCGGGGTGACCATCGGACGTCTGGGAACTAGGTCAGACACCCCCGCAGGCTTCTAGACATCTGAGAGACCATGCAGAGCAAAGGTAACCTCTGATCCACTCTTTAAGACGTCTGGAAGAGGTTCCAGACGTCTGATTTTGCACTATTTAATCATTTTCGACCCGTTTAGGGCTCGTTCGGAGTCCGTTTTCTGCGTTTCGAGTTGCATGCTTTTCAGAATTTCATCCTCTACCCGTCTACAGTAGTTGTATACTATTTTGAGAAACTCCTTGTGTTTGATTCTTGTGATAGGACCCTGTTCCGTTGCAGTTTCGAGGGTTGCGGAGGCACGTGGGATTCCCGACCACGCCCCCAGTACTCCTGTTGTAACCGGTAGAGTGGCTTTTAAGTTTATTAGTATAATCTGTTAATTATGGAACCATAAATAGAACCTAGGACATTGCATGAATCCTAGGAATGAGAAACTAGAATGAATGGTAGATCCTAGGGTGTTGCATGAATCCTAGGGCTGGAAAACTAGATTGTATGATAGATCCTAGGGTATGGCATGAATCCTAGGATGGGAAGAACTAGTGGAATATATGAATACTGCAGTCTTGGAAAATGTGGAAAGGAAATAATAGCTACCTGTAAATTGGCTTAACAACTGCCTGTTATGAATAAATGAGCATGTTTGGGAATATGGGATGTATGAATGTGACACTGGGAAGGTGAAACCTGAATGTGCTGAGTTAAAAGAATGGGAACCCTATGGGGAATTAGGAGTGGAACTCCTGGAAAGAGAAAGGAATGGAACTGAGAAAGAAAGATGTGGTAGTGTGCTGTCTCTTGGGTACATAGTACCAAGGGAAGTACCTGTACCTGTTTAGTGCAGAGCGGAGCTAGCCGCCCCAGGGACCCGGGTTTAGGACTGGCCACTTTGTACCGACTTGTTGGCCCTCGTGCACGTAGTACCGAGGATAGCTACTAGTGTAGCGAGGTACTAGTTACCCCACGGGCCCCGGGGTTCTGCTAGCCTCCTACACCGACTTGTTAGGCCCACTGGGCAAACCAGGGTAGTCAGGCGAGGGTGCGCGGACTGTGGAGGGGCAAGGCCCCTGTTTGGTTACTGTGGAGGAGTTGGACCCCTGTTACTGAGAGGGCTCTGCCCTGTACTGGTTCCATGCTGTTCTTTGGGTGCACCTGTTAACGGAAATGACTGACCGCGTGCCAGTGCGGGTTAGCTACCTGTGCGTTTATCGCGTGTGCCGTAGTCACTGTTACGTCTGTCCGTGACCCTGGGGTGGTTGACTGAGAGTAGGATCACCACGGGGGACTCTCCCGGCTAGGAGAGCACCACATGCTACTTCTACTGTTCGGAAAAGACTGCAATCAAGATCGTTCCCACGAGGAACATTCGAGATCAAGTGAAGGATCTGAGAAATAGATAAATTGTGAGACAATAGAAAGATGTAATTAAAGAAAGTAACAGAACATAACAGCTACTGCACACTCTACTGTTTCTTTTGCTTTAGTTGCCACTCTACTCAGTGTTTTGCTGACATGTTACACTCGTTACCTTTCAGGACCAGGTGTTGAGCAGCCAGGGTCAGCGGCTGCAGAGGACGCTGGGCCGAGTAGGGTCCAGTAGAGTTACCACTGTTCTCTTGTACCTCTTTTTGGTTCCACTGTAGTGAGTAGTTCTTGTTACTGCTCCACTTTTCTTTACCTGTAGTTTCATATTATGTTATGAATGTCGTTCTACTGTTGTGGTGGTATATACTGTAGTGGTTTCTTTCCTTACTGCTGTATTTTCTTACTGTTAGTTATATTCATGCTGAATGTGGTTTATTTTACTGCTCTTTTGGTTACTTCCTCGTTGGACGACCAGGTCTTGGGATTAGTCGAGTCGGTCCGGTTCTCGTGTCTCGTAGGGACTCAGGAATTGGGTCGTTACAAACCCTTAGTCTAGATGTCTTAGAAGGCGTTTGAGGACTTTACCAGATGTCCAACTAGAGGACTGTTGGCTTATCAAATTTAATCGTTGAGGATTAACCCCTAATTTGATTTACATCTACTTTCAGACGTCCATAGAGTTTCCAGACATCTGATAAATCGATGTTAGGCTAAGATCTGACCCAAATCATTATTGTTAGATGATTATAGTTGTTTGAGCCTTGAAAAATCCATTCCTACAGTGATTTATGTTTTCAGATGTCCAGACCTTCTACCAGACAGCCAATCTGTCGTCTGTGCAACTTATCACTAGAACCCTGTTTTGATCTTGTGAAAATAGGAAAGAAACCTTCTTAAGATTAGACGTTTGATTATTAGCCCAGACATCTTGTAATTGAATCTTAGACGTTTGTCTTGATATAACTCAATCCATATCTTCTACCCTTCTAGATAAGACGATCGATCCATAGATCATACGATGGCCCAAACATCTGACCTTAGAACTAGATGTCTGATAACCCTGTCAGAATCATTAATGACCCAGATTTCTGCCTGTTTTGCCTTGGATCTCTTTCCAACGGCTATAGAAGCTTTCCAAGGCCTTCTAAACCCTTCTTAGGACCTTTATAAATAGAGAGACACTCTTCCTTTGTTATACACACCAAAGCAATACTTCTTCCACCATTATTGTGTCAAAGAAGAGATAATCAAGAAGAGAACTGTTGTTGCTCTCCAAGATCTTCTAGCCCACACTAGAGAGAACCATATTCGCTATGCACCCGCTCTCCCGCCATTGCATACGAGAGAGCCATCGTGGTTTGCGTGGATCACGCATCTGTGTTGCTAGCCAATACACTTCCATCAAAGGGAAGTTGTCTTTGCCTATAGTAGCTAGTTTTACTTACATACTTTGTGGCTCTATAAGATATTGTAATTGTCTTTGGTTGGGTATTCGCCTTGCGAATTCCCATCTTCCTTATGAGACAAAATACTCCTCGTGAAGAGGGATTTTGAGGTTACGCTACCCTCGGGTATAAAGTAGCATAGTTGTATTGAGATTGAGTCACCCTTGTTTAAGTGACTCAGTTAGTGGATTTGATCAGCTAGGTTGATTGGAAAATCCTAAGTCGAGAGGCTTAGGTGGTGGTTTTTACCTAGGTTTGGGTTTCCACCTAAAAGTACTTATGTACTTGTGTGATTGCTCCATTTACGAGATTGTTTATCACATAAATCTCACCCCCCCTTCGTCAAAACCTACAATTGGTATCAGAGCAGGTCTTACAAATCGATGTAACATCCCAGCAAGGATCAAAGTATGGAGGGAAGCATCACTGTGACATGACACGCCGAGGGTCCGTCTACTACTTGTGCTCCATACTTCGATAATAGCAACTACGGGTATTGGAAGCTCAGGATGAAGACGTGGCTTCAAGCCAACGACTTCACCATTTGGGCTAGGTATGAGACCTTGTAAGACATCCCGGAGAGACCCGGGGGAGGTTGCTCACAACAGCAAGTTTGGGAGCTTTCACTCAACACAAAGATGATGAATGCTCTCTATTGTGTGTTGAGCCCAAAGGAATTCAACTGGATCTCGCAATGCGCCACTGCATACGAGATTTAGCACACATTAGAGGTAACTCATGAGGGTACTAAAAAGGTAAAGGCTTCTAAAATTAACATTCTTTCTCAATATTTTGAATTCTTCTCTATGAAGTCTAATGAAACCTTGAGTGAGATGTATACTAGGTTCACTCTCATAGTGAACAACCTCAAGTCTTTAGGAAAGACCTTCATAAGGGGGGAGCTTTAAGGAAAGCTACTCCATTCCCTTGGACCGGAATGGGAACTAAAGGTCACCACCATAGAAGAAGCGAATGAAGTTGAGGAGCTCAACATGGAGGATCTCTTAGGCAATCTTATGGCCTATGAGATGAAGCTGAAGCCAAAGAAGGACACACTAGAGTCGAAGCCAAGGAAGACTCCCGCATTCAAAGTCACTTTGGATGGTAAGGTAAGTTCCGACGACGAGGATCTTAGATCTTTATTTAAAAAATTTTCTAAGTTTTATAGGGATTCAAAGAAAGAGAAGAAGGAGAAGATGGAGAAGGAGAAGGAAAGTCCAACTCATTGCTATAATTGCAATAAGAAGGGGCATATTGGACTCGAATGCCCTCTTCTAAAGAAAGAAAAGAAGAAGAAGGAGAAGAAGTATAAGAAGAAAGCATTCCAAGATACTTGGGATGACTCAACCTTCGAGGAAGAAGAAGAGGAGGATCCTAAGAAGAAAAATGAAGTTGCTTGCATGGGTTTCATGGCCATCGCAAGTTGTAGCAAAGATGAAGATGACAACAAGGTAAATTCGAGAATTACAAGATGCTTTTGATGAACTTTATGAGCTTAGTAAGTCACTAAAAATAAAAAACAAGAGTATTAAAAAGAATCTTAGTCTTCTTAGAGCTAAAAATGAAAGGTTAGAGATTCAAATGAAGGATCTAGAAAGTAACTCTAGTCGTAACATTTCTTAAAATGATAATTTGTTGTTAGAAAATAAAAACCTAATCAATGAAAATAATAAATGGATTGAGGAGAATACTAGTTTAAAAATGAAAATTTCTGATTTAAAAATCAAGATGCATGTTATTATAAAGGAACTAGCTAGTCTAAAAGAAAATTCAGATAGCCTTTTATGTAAATTAAAAGCTAGTCTTGAGGTTGAGAAAGCATCTCCATCAAGGAGACCAACTAACAAAATCGGATCCAAATTAATTTGGATACCAAAGAGAGAATTAGAGTCTTGTTTTATAGGTCACAAAGAAGATTTCAATATGAAGGATTGGACTTACAAGATGAAGGATGGACTAGTCGAATTGGGGGGCCAAGGAGTAGACCAAAGAGAAAGACGAGAAGATCGACGAGAAGACCGACGAGTGATCGAATTGCCATGCGTCGACTGTTCGATTGGAGACCAGCTCCAATGCCCGAACCTTTAAGCTTTGGATGGGAGCCCCATCCATTTTAACATCAACCTCCATTTAGGCCATGCTATTGGTCTTGGTAAGTAAGGTAAATTCATTACCCTCTACTTTATGTTAATTTTAGTTGGTAGCATTTAGATAGGGGGAGATAAAATTTACATGCTATTTGTCCATCATTAAGGGGGAGAAAGATTTCCTTCATTTATATAGGGGAAATCTCAAATGATAACATAACTATATTTCCATTAGAAAGGTGGAGATAATTACATAGCTATCTCATTATGTGAGAAAGATGGAATTAGAAGAGGTTGTTTTAATTGGGAGTATAGGATGAAATTATTAAAATTGATTAAACCTTTTAGATAATGTCAAAAGGGGGAGAATTTTTTGGATTAATATTTGTGATTTTGTCATCATCAAAAAGGGGGAGATTGTTGGCATAAGGCACCACGATTGTTAATTTTGATGATAACAAAATACTTGTTATTTAACATTTGCATTGAGTTTAAGTTTTTAGGATAATTGCAAATGGATACAAGTGTGAAGGAGCTCAAGCTCACATCCATGGTGGATTGGAGGAGCTTGATGGAGGAGAAGGAGCTTCGCATGGAGCGAGAGCTTAAAGAGAAGAAGATGAAGAATAGGATAGAAGTTCTTTCTATTTTTTTCTATGTATTTGTCTTTTTGTTTTTTGCTTTTTATTTACTTAGATCATTTGTTAAAGACCCCAAAGTAACAACAAGTAGTCTTAGGAACACTTGCTCTACCCTAGGATACTTAGGCATCTTGTAGAGAACTTAGAAAACCAAAGTAGGTATCAGACAGCCTGATCAAACATCCAATTTGGACATCAGACATATGATCTTGGACTTTAAGACGTTTGACTATTTTATCAGACGTCCAAAACACTTAGGATGGAAACCTACTCTCTATCTGCTAGTTTCAGACGTCCAGCCCTTAGTATAGACATCTTAGAAGACGTTTGAGGACTTTGTCAGATGTCCAACTAGAGAACTGTTGGCTTGTCAAATTTAATCGTTGAGGACTAACCCCTAATCTGATTTACATCTACTTTCAAACGTCCATAGAGTATCCCAGATGTCCGATAAATAGACGTTAGGCTAAGATCTGACCCAAATCATTATTGTCAGATAATTATAGCCATTTGAGCCTCGAGAAATCCATTCCCATAGTGATTTATGTTTCCAGACGTCCAGACCTTCTGCCAAACGTCCAATCTGTCGTCTGTGCAACTTATCACTAGAACCCTATTTTGATCTTATGAAAACAGGAAAAAAACCTTCTTAGGATTAGATGTTCGATTATTAGCCTAGACGTCTTATAATTGAATCTTAGACATCCGTCTTGATTCAACTCTAATAAACACTAGTTTATCATCATTCTTATGCATTAAACAAACCTAGCTCTTAGGATTTTACTTCGCAAATGATTTTTTGGGTTGCATTTAGGAATAATTAGGTTAGGCATGCATTACACTTTTTATTGTGTTTTTATTATGTTTCTTGGAGTGTTAGGGTCAAACAGATTGACAGATCCCTAAAACCCTAACTCTTTTGAAGGCAACTGGTGAAGAGGAAGCTCAACCAACTGGAACTCAGCTTAATTTAGCTCACCATAGCTGGAATCCAACTCACTTGAACTAGGGTTAGCTCATCCCAGCTCCATTCAACTCATCTCAGCTGAATGGCAGCTCAAGAGAGCTCATTGTAGCTCGCCTTAGCTCATGTCAGCTCAGATCCAGCTCAACTTAGATGAGTCTAGCTCATCTCAGCTCCAATTAGTTCACTAGGAGTTCTAGCTAGCTCAGCTGAGTTGACTAAAGTTCACCTCAGCTCAGGACCAGCTTCATCTAGCTCCACTCAACTCTAGCCAACTGAAGATGACTTCATTCTAGCTCAGGAAGCTCAAGTCCAACTCCCAGGGACTCAACTTAGCCCAACTTAGTTGAGCTAAGCTACCTTATCTACCTCAACTAGCTAGGTTCTCCCCAGGAGCATATGACTTAGCTCACCTCAACTCCTTCCAGCAGAAGCCAGCTTGCTTTAGCTTAGCTTAGCAACTAGAAGAGAACTAGAAAGCTAAGCTAGCTAAAGTAGCTCCATGCCACCCTCTTCAACAACTGTCAACTCCAGTTCAACTCCAGACTTCTTCTGTCTAGCTCCTCCCCTCAAACCCTAGCTCCAATTGCCTCCTCCTCTACTCTATTACTAGCTAAGCTAGCTTAGCTAGCTTAGATTAGGTATGCTCCAGCTCCCTTGGCCATCCACCACCCTAAAACCCTACTTAACTAGCTTCACCAAGTAACCCAACCTAAGTCCACCTAAGCCCTAACTAGTCGACCCCTACGTTGGCGCCAACATAGCCACCTCTTCACCACTAAACCACCACCAAAGGGCACCAAAAGTTGGCGCCAAAAACACCCATAACCACCCACTCTTTGGTGCCAACTTTTCCCTCCAAAAATACCCTCATCTCAACCCTACACCTACTCCTTCAACCCATCTCCACCATCCACCTAACCCCCTTTTAGAAGCCCCTAGGTTGGTGCCAATTTGGTGGTGTCTCTCCACCACCAAGAGCTACCAACACCACCATAACTACCACCCCATGTGACCCTTAAGTTGGCGCCAACCCCTCCTAGCCCTAGGATCCCTAACCACCTCCCAAAACCTAATCCTAGCCCTCCATCATCTCCATGCCAACCACCACATTCCCTTCCTATAAATACACCATTAACTACCCACATTTCTCCAACCTCCATTAGTGTAAATTCTACCCTATACCCACCTAAACCTACGACCAAGGAAGGAGAAGAAAGGAAGAAGATTAAGGGGCATCCTACTCGCCCCCTTGGTGCCTTCTTCCCCTTCTCTCTTCTCCCTTGAGCCATTCCAAGGAGGAGGACTTCCATCACTTGGAGGGCAGCCAGGCATTGGAGGTGGAAGGGTGGTGCACGCCTACCCTTGGAGAGCAAGTGCATGTCCCCCTTGTGGGCTTGCCTTGTAGGACATCATCTTGTAGGAGCCTTTTAAAGAAGGAGAAGGAGTTTCTTTTCAAGTCAATGAGCTATTAGGCTTGGAGCAAGAAGCCCCTCTTCCGCACCATTTTATCTAGAGAATTTATGTTTTTACTTTGTTGTATTTTCAAGTAGAGTAGAAGCATTCCTCTATGTGTTTTGTGTAGAACAAGTTTCTATCAATTTAAGTTGCCTTCATTTCAATTCTTGTCGCATTTGTTTTTTTTATCGTGATCTAGCACTTTTTCACTCCCTCTCTCTAATTACTCTAGGCCTCCACGTGCCTAGAGTGAGCTTAGGGAGAGGCTTTTCTTGTCACCTTAGTAATAGTTTAGTGAATTAGGTGTAGATTGCTTTTTTCACCATCAATTTTGCGAGTGCCCATTATTTCAAAACCATAAAAACTATATATTTGAAAATACCAAAAAGAAAGGTGATTTCTATTTCCAAGCAAGAGACATATTTTTGTAAACATCTAGTCTCCTTGGAAGACCCTAGGTACTCTCCCTATCTAGGTTTATAAATTTTAAAAGCAACTCGATTTTTGCACGTTACAATGACTAAAACCCTAATTTTACAAATCGCGTAAAAACCCGATCATTTTTTGGCACCGTTGCCGGGGAGGCACAACTTTGCATTTTATTCATTCTCTTGCTTGAAGTGGATCTCATCCCCTTTTCTCTCTTCTCTTTTGTGTTTGCAGGTATTGCAGGAAGAAGGTGAGATTTTGGAAGTAAGAGCTTAAAGTCCCTTTTCTTCCTTAAGAGTTCAGGCTGGTTCCTCTTTCCTAGTCACACATAACCTTAAAAACTACCAAAAAAATATTAAACTTAGCTTTCAGGATTCTAAACAACTTAATTAAGTGGAGTGGTGAAAATTAAAACCCATTTGTTGCTTGTTTGCGCCACTAAACACCACTCCAGTTCAAGTGTTGGTGTTCTAATTTTCGGGTTCAGACTTCTATCCGGACTTCAAAAATCAATTCCCAACACCACAGGCCTCTAAAAATCTTGAACTTTCACACAATGATTCCAAATCAAGTAAGGAACTTCTTTTCCAAATTTTAGAATAATTGAATTTGTATTTAATTTTTAAAAATTCTTGGACTACATAGGGGTCACACCCTCTAATCTTCTTATTTTGCTACTATTCGCGAATTTTAAGAATTTTATACCTATCCAATTTTTGTAAAATTTAGCTTTCTGGAATCCTGGTGAAATTATACAAATCACATAAAATCAAAAAAAGTTTCTTAGGTCGGTGGTAGTACTGAAAAGTCCAAATACTCTCAAATATCATTTCTGGACTTTAACACCAACACAAAAAAAATTCTAAAAAAATATTTTTTGGAATCCTTGTTTGATTTAACATAAAGTAGTGGTGTTGTTTGCATTTTTTGGACCACTACTTAAAAAGAAAGCCAAAAATAAACTCATTGGTAGTTAAATTTCTATCTTAGGAGCAATTCACTTAGGGTTTCTTTTTTATTTCTAGAGACCCACAATATAAAGGAAATATATCATCACTAACACAACCTATTTTTCCTTTGTTTGTGGAACATCAAACTTGTTTGAAAACTTAAAAAAAGAAACCCTAAAACACGTTAACCTAAATCAAATCATAAAAGATAGAAATACATTAAATTTGTGTGCCAACTTGTTTGCTATTGGAATCACTTTCCAATTTCTGTACACACCATAAAAAGTGAAATAACTGGGCATTACCCCAATTAACGCCCTCCACATGTCATGTGCACTCTAGTCTCCTAGACCTAACTAAATATTGTAGTAACTTGACCCCTAAGGTTTCATCAACTTAGGCTTACTGCCCAGGTCTTAAGTTTTCTCTAGTTAATACCAATTCTGTCATCTATATCTGGTGTCAAGCTGAGGGGTTGTGTCAAATGACCAGGCATGGGTTTACACAAGCCCCTGGGGATTTTCTTGGGAAATGCTTGGGCCCAACCCTCCCCTTATGCAACTTGGCCAGATTTGTTGATAGAATGGGTATTCACTATTGATTTCTTATTTCCTAGGTAGATTAAGTCTTAGGTTAATTTTTAAGGAGTCACATTTAAGTTAGGCTTAGAATTTTGTTTGTTTGAATTGCACACTTTCTCTCATCTCCATCTCTTCTCCTCCCTTACCGTTTCTTCCATTTTGCACGGGTGGTGGTCTAAAACTCCACACTTGGAGGGACCACTTGATTTTGCCTCCCCAAAAAGACTTTTCTTGCATTTATTCTCTTCTTTAAAAATGGAAAATCAAAATTGGTCCACTAACCTACATGCTAATTATTCTTTCCCCAATCTTTCCACCTAAGAACTTCTTAATCAGGCCCCCCCACCTGATTTGTACTTCATAATGGCTCAGTTACAAGTTAAGCAATAACAGTTGCATAAGGATTTAACAAACCTAGCCAATCAAGGGAGTCCTACCACACCTACCTAAGCTCCACACATTCCACATTTCACCCCTTCTAACACCCCAAAGAGAGAAGATCTACATAATTCCTATGCTAAGTGTAATTACTATTCGAAGGTTTTTTATGGTTCAACGGGGAATTATAATTATCCCAATCATCACCCCACCCAAAATGGCCCCACCTTCCATGAGCAATTGAAAATTTTCTCTAATAGGAGGAATTATCTAGCTTAATCCTGGACCAATCCGGTTCCTCACCAACAACAAAACTCATTTGAAGGGTATGGTTAAAAATCAACTAATCAATCTGGGACATCTCAAGAAGACATCAATGCCTTGATGTTGAAAACCTTATAGGAGATGCAAAGAAAAACAACAGAAATAACCTATGCTATTAATAATCTCAATGATCAATTTGGGATCATTTCGAACCAAAGACCTGTAGGACACTCACCATCCCAGCCCACACCAATTTTTTTCAATCACAAGAACCAACACCCAGGTGGACACCATCATCAGAACCACACTGTTCAACCTCCTATTAATTCGATATCTCAGCACCAACCTGATTTCTATCAACAATAGCCCCCCCCACCCCCTCCCAATGATAACCAAACTGTGTATGCAGAAACATTGAGGAGTGGGAAAACCACCACTAATTTAGGGCCTTCACATCAAACTAATGAAACCCACTCTCAACCTATGCGGATTGACTCTCCTAACCTCAATTAGGAAGAAGAACAAGAAATCCCAAAAACACTTGATTCAAATCCTAGTTCTAACTCTCAAACACTGCAATCCAATCTTTCTAATAAAAAGTTAGAGCCCTCTCACCAAGATCTTTCCAACTTATTTGGGCAAGTCGAGAAGAATATCCCCCTCCTAGATGCTACCCCTGCCTTTGCTAAATGTTTGAAAGAAAGGTTTACTCCAAAATGACAGGCCCAGGATCTAGGACGGGTGGTCCTTTTTAAGACAGCAGGCTCAGTTTTTCAGAGCAAGCTGTCTTTCACAAAAACGGACCTAGTTGCATCACCCATCTCGGTTGTCATAAATGACACCACTTTTTTTCGCACCCCTCTCGACTTACGTACCTCCATTAATATCATTCCCCTAGTCTTATTCAAGGAATCTCAATTCGGTGATTTTAAACCTATTAAGGTTCAATTTCAATTGGAAGACCGATCTATCATTCAACCACGGGGAATTGTTAAGGATAGTATGGTCAAGGTTCGAAATTATCCATTTCTGGTGAATTTTCTGGTCCTTGACATAGAGGTACCTGAGGCTCTCATTAATGCCATCCTTGGAAGACCCTTTCTGATTACCGCAATAGCTAATGTCAACTCTCATTCTGGAAAAATGAATATAAGTTGCGGTAACCAGATTTTTTCATTAGATTTATTTCAAGCTTCCAAGAGGTCCATTGATCATAAAATTTTTAGGACACTGATAATACAATGGAAATAATTTATGAGAAATCTTTGTTAATCAAATCCTACTCAGCTCTGACCACCATGGATCTAGATTTTATTGATTCCTATTCTAAGGATGATTTTGTGGTCCAAGACTTTTTAGATCAACTAGGGTTTGACTTTTACTCTTTCAATCTTCCTGATTTTTCACAAAAACATCCACACTAACTTCATGCACCCTACATCTCATTGATTCCTTTCCTTCTCCCTTTCCATTGGATCTACCACCTAATCTACCTGAGTTTGGCCTTCATCATGAATTCAAACCATGGCTAGACCCAAGTCATTTTTCCATCCCTCCATTTCATTTTGATCCCTATATCTTTAACAATCATCTTTTTAGGGATCTTGAAAAAGACACATTTCTCGAGGACATTCAAGTGTCCAATTATTTACATGGTTATTCGTTTTCCTGTGCATACATTCACACCTGGCTGAATAGGCGTAAAAGATAGCACTGGATGGGAGGTAACCCATCATTTTTTCCTGTTTTCCTTTTTTTCTTTCTTTTTCCAGGTTTTGACCATCCTAAATCTGACCGCTTTCACTAAGGTGATCCCTTTTCCCTCTTAATGCATGAGGACATTGCATATCATAAGCATGGGGGGTGTTTTTAAAATTTAACAATCGATTTAGGATTTTCAAAACCTAAAAACATGCATTTCTCTTTAGTCATTTTGTTTTATTTTCCTACATGCATACCCAAAAAAATAAAAAAATTAAAATGTTGAAAACTTTTTGAGGAAAATTTTGAAATCGGGACTAAGGTTGAAAATTCACTTGTGGTACAATGGGATTTAATCTTTAACAAACTAGGGATAAGGATACGGATCTGATCATTACAATTTCAAGGTCTACCTTTAAACTAGATCAGATATCCTTCTCTAAAATTCCACCTGAACTGATGATAGTTCAGGTGACTTAATCCTCTTTTGTAATATGGAAAGTATCTGGCTTAGTTTCTAATTCAAAAACTTGCATCTCGTGCAAAACTTCTTGTGTCAAATTTCACACACAAGCCAACACCTAAAAATAACTAAATATTAGAAAACATGTTACCACTTGTTTGACCTTAGTAAAAGTCTGAAGCAGATCATTGGTTTGAGTTCCCACCGCCGAGAAGGAAGAAAATGTCTCCTTTGAGGACATGTTGTCAACATGTTACCATCTTTATTACCAATGTTACCATCATTAGTTTGAGTTCCCGCCGCCGAGGAGGAAAATATGTTACCGCTTCGGCGCTCCTCTATATCTATATTACATATCTTTAGATAGAGCGTCAAAGCGCATTTTTGTAGCTCAAGTGTCTTGGATGGTGCTCTACCTATAGTGTCGGAGCAAGAGCTTGAGTTTTCTTGGAGCACCCCTTTGCACCGCATTGTGTTTCGGAGTTATGTGCTCCTGGGTGGTGTCATGGATAATGCTATCTTGAAGTACTGACGCAAGAGAC
The DNA here is from genome assembly GCA_037157565.1 of Thalassia testudinum. Lineage (NCBI taxonomy): Eukaryota > Viridiplantae > Streptophyta > Magnoliopsida > Alismatales > Hydrocharitaceae > Thalassia > Thalassia testudinum. Next base: position 2,605,016 of record JAZHRO010000056.1, read on the forward strand.
CCCTCGAGGTTTGGTAATGGGAATGATGATCCCGACACATCTGTTGTAAGACTAAGCTAAAAATAAGCATGGGGGAGAGAAAAAAAAAATTTTTAACCAAAAACATGCCCTTATAAATGTTGACGTTTCACAAGCACAGACATAAGGTTTTAAAGGTTATTGCAAGTTGCGAATCAAATTCAAGAGCTAGAAAAACCTAAAAATAAAAATTTCAAGTCATCTGAATTAACAAGGGGTTAATTTGTGAATTTTTTGAAGGATATATTGATCCCATTTTTTTCTAATTTTTGGATCTGACAATAAATCCCAATGTTTATCTTCAACAAATTCTATACCTCCAGTGTTTAGATCAACCAAGGTCTCGTAATCTCTTTCTCCTCAAAAGTCAAAAAAATTAGATTTCCCCAAAATTTTGTTTTGTATTAATTAAAGTTTTACTAAGAGACTAGCAAAAAATAAGCATGGGGGTATGATAAACGTCAGTTTATCTTCATTCTTATGCATTAAAACAAACATAGCTCTTAGGATTTTGCTCTGCAAACGAGTTTTTGGGTTGCATTTAGGCATCAATTAGGTTAGGCATGCATTGCACTTTTTATTGTGTTTTAATGTGTTTCTTGGAGTGTTAGGGACAAACAGATTGATCGATCCCTAAAACCCTAGCACTTTTGAAGGTAACTGGTGAAGAGGAAGCTCAACCAGCTGGAACTTAGCTTGATCTAGCTCACCATATCTGAAATCCAGCTCATTTGAACTAGGGTTAGCTCATCCCAACTCCATTCAGCTCATCTCAACTGAATGGCAGCTCAAGAGAGCTCATCTTAGCTCACCTTAGCTCAAGTCAGCTCAGATCCAGCTCAACTGAGCTGAGTCTAGCTCATCTTAGCTCCCATTAATTCACTGGAAGCTTTAACTAGCTCAGCTGAGTTGACTGGAGTTCACCACAGCTCAGGACTACCTTCATCTAGCTCCACTAAACTCCAGCCAGCTGAAGATGACTTTATTCTAGCTTAGGAAGCTCAAGTCCAGCTCCCAGGGACTCAGCTTAGCCCAACCTAGTTGAGCTAAGCTACCTTAGCTACCTCAACTAGCTAGGTCATTCCCAGGGGCATCAGACCCAGCTCACCTTAACTCCTTTTAGCAGAAGCCAGCTTGCTTTAGCTTGGCTTAGCAGCTAGCAAAGAACTAGCAAGCTAAGCTAGCTAAAGTAGCTCCATGCCACCCTCTTCAGCAGCTGCCAGCTCTAGTTCTGCTCTAAACTTCTTCTATCCAACTCCTCCCCTCAAACCCTAGCTCCAATTACCTCCTCCTCTACTCTATTACTAGCTAAGCTAGCTTAGCTATGCTCCAGCTCCCTTGGCCATCCACCACCCTAAAACCCTACCTAACTAGCTCCACCAAGTAACCCAACCTAAGTCCACCTGAGCTCTACCAAGTCCACCCCTAAGTTGGCGCCAACATAGCCACCTCTCCACCCCTCAACCACCACCAAAAAGCACCAAAATTTGGCGCCAAAAACACCCATAACCACCCCTTCTTTCACGCCAACTTTTCCCTCCAAAAGTACCCTCATCTCAACCCTACACCTACTCCCTCAATCGACCTCCACCATCCAGCTAACCCCCCTTCTAGAAGCCACTAGGTTGGCACCAATTTGGTGGTGTCTCTCCACCACCAAGAGCCACCAACACCACCATAACTACCACCCCATGTGTCCCCTAAGTTGGAGCCAACCCCTCCTTGCCCTAGGATCCCTAACCACCCCCCAAAACCTAATCCTAGCCCTCCATCAACTCCACGCCAACCACCACCTTCCCTTCCTATAAATACACCATTAACTACACACATTTCTCCATCCTCCATTAGTGTAAATTCTACCCTATACCCACCTAAACCTACGGGCAAGGAAGGGGAAGAAAGGAAGACGATTAAGGGGGCATCCTACCCACCCCCTTGGTGCCTTCTTCCCCTTCTCTCTTCTCCCTTGAGCCATGCCAAGGAGGAGGACTTCCATCACTTGGAGGATGGCCAGGCATTGGAGGAGGAAGGGTGGTGCTTGCCCACCCTTGGAGCGCAAGTGCACGCCCCCCTTGTGGGCTTGCCTTCGAGGATATCATCTTGGAGGAGCCTTTCAAGGAAGGAGGAGTTTCTTTTCAAGTCAAGGAGCTACTAGGCTTGGAGCAAGAAGCCCCTCTTCTGCACCATTTTATCCAGAGGATTTGTGTTTTTATTTTATTTTATATTCAAGTAGAATAGAAGCATTCCTCTATGTGTTTTGTGTAGAACAAGTTTCTATCAATTCAAGTTGCCTTCATTTTACTTCTTGTCGCATTTGTTTTCTTTTATCGTGATCTAGCACTTTTTCACTCCCTCTCCCTAATTACTCTAGGCCTCCACATGCCTAGAGTGAGCTTAGGGAGAGGCTTTTCTTGTCACCTTAGTAATAGTTTAGTGAATTAGGTGTAGATCGCTCTTTTCGCCAACAATTTTGTGAGTGTCTGATCGTTTCTTACCTCAACTCAGTTAATTAAGTTAATTTTACTTAATTAAGAGTTGAGAAAAGTCACTTAGGTTAACTCGAAGTTGTGTCAATTAGTAGTATAGGATTGAATTAACCTAACATTTTAGAAAATTTTTACTAGTTGAGTCCAGGTCGTTCGCTGGGAGGTATAATTCATTCTAAATTCACTAGTTATCTTTTATTTTTCTTTATAAGTATAGGAGGTATATTTAAATTAATTATGGAAGCATGCATTTTGCCAAAAATTCATTTAAATGAAATAACATGCAAAATCCCATATAAATTCTCATTTTCAACATTTAAAACATGTAAATTCTTTATTTATTTCAAATGATTTAAGGCAAAGAAGAGTTTATTTAATCAAAACATGCCTTAATACAATAATTAAGAACAAAAAGAAATTAAATGTAACAAGAAAATTAACTTCTTTTCCTTTATACTTCAGCCTCTCTTCTTTCTCTTCTTCTCTTTATCTTCTTTTTCTTTTATTTCTTAATCCCTTTGTTCTTTCTTTCTCTCTTTCTATTTTCATCTTATTCTCTTTTTCTCTCGTTCTCTTTCTTCTTTTCTTATGCTTCTATTCCTGCCCTTCTCTTCTTTCTCTTCTTGAGTATTTCCTTATGCCTACCTTCTTCTTCCTTAGCGAGTTCTTCTTCTTCCTCCTCAGCCTTCCTTCTTCGGCCCTTACTCTTTTAACCTTCGACACTTAGCCATCAGAGTCTGCCAACACTTTAACTCTTCTTTCTTTCTTAAACTTTTGCTGAACTGAGTTAAATTTCTTTCTCAACCAAAAATTTGTTTTTAATTTGCGGCGAGGTCCTTTCGAGGATACACAGCACCTTGAGATCAGGGTGGGACCAGACCCTACTCGGTCCTCGCCTAATTTCATTAGGGTTTATTTTCAGTTCTTTTCTCTTGAGCCAAACCGGCCCTCTCTTGAGCCAAACCGGCTCAACGCCTCCCAAGCCACTCCTTCCCAGGGCCAATCGCACACACATGCCCACTCGGGCGCACACCCGTAGGCGCACTCGCCCACACACACACACGCATGCTCAGATGATCAGGGTTTCTTTTCATGCTGAGCGCTGACAACTGAATTGCCTTAAACACAAATTAGTTCTATACTAAGGCGGGTGCTCGAGAACTTCCGGTATGGGACTAATGTTTCCCCTTCCAGTGCCAACTTCAATTGAGGATAACTCCCTACTCACAGCTCTAAATCAAGAGAATCAAAGATTGTTGGAGAGCTCTAAGGTAGCTCTACAGGATTCCATGGTCAATTTGAGGTTTAGAGGATGATTTCCTCTCCGATTTGATAGGTGAAATTAGGGGGTTCCTACGGGTTAAATATGTCTGGAAAGTGAAATTAAATCTACTGTGTCTATAGGATGGTCATTCCTACTTATCTAAGGGTTTGAACAGATTATACAGGTAATTCCGTAGCTTCTTGTGTAGGTTTAAAGTTCTTGAAACTTCAGGAAGCACAAGGAAGCTAAAAGCTTCTCTGAAAGATTCAGGAAATGAAATTTTTAACTCTGGAAGGTACAACAGACAGCTAAGGACATTTCTAATTGATTGGGATAACTTCTAAGGATCGTTATAAGCTTGTCTGGGCAAGATTTGACTTCAAAATTCATCCAAAATTTACTGCCGCCAGTTTGGGTTCAAAAGTAACCTAAACTGACAGGTTTGCAATCCTATTTAAATTAACTCCTAACGCTTAACTATTTCTTCCTAGAATCATTCAAATAAATCTCAAAAACTCTTCAGACTGCTTAATTCATCAGATTATGTACAAAACCCAAAGATCAGACTTAGGTTTGACTTGAAGGCTTCAAAATTGGACTTTCTAATTAAAGCCTTTTCTCAGGAAATTAAAACCTAAAATCTCTTCTCAACCTCAGAAACATGCTCAGACCTCTAAACAGATGTTTAGACCTTGAATTCTAGGGTTTCAGGCTCTTCTCCTGAGATCAAAAAGTGCTTTGTCCATTAGGGAAATAGAGAGTTTGTTACACTGATTTGAGGGTAAAATTAGCTTCAGTGTACTGCACTGAAGCTTCTAGATCTGTTAAATATGACTCTTAAGCATCTGTATAGGTTTCTCTAACTCCACAGGAGTTGGAGAAGACAGATCACTAATCTAAGCTCCAGGTGATAAAATCTCAAATAAACAACTTCAAATTAATCAGTGATCAAAATTACATCATTCTAGAGCTTCTCAACAAGTTCTAAAGGCTGAAGACTATTTTTTACTCGCCGGAGCTCTAGTGAGTCTAGAAAGATGAAAAATGTGTTCAAAATGAAGAATCGCACCATTTTTTATTTGAAAAGGTTCCTGAGGTTGCAAGGAACCTCAAGATCACATTTAATTCCTCATTATCTCATTATATGTAAGATTTAACAGTAAATTCAATTTGAATGAAAATTGAGTTGGTTGAAGCATAGGACTTGTCTTCCCACTCAATTGAGTGGTAAAGACAAGTCAAAAGTAATTTGCGATCATAAATATATAATTAATTTAAGATTTTAACTACTCCTGAGCCACCATTGATAGCAAGCTCAGGAGCTTAAATAGAATTAGCCGTTTACATTATATGTGGTATTTATACAAATTAAAGTGATAATTAGGATCCTTAGATGATGAATAGGTGGTGGAGGACCCTATGGATGTGAATCTAAGCTCAGTTACTGCCACCATGGACAGTGACAGTGTCTATTGAAGGTGAAGGTGAATTAGGCGAATCAGTGATAGCATTAGTGTTTTAATGAATTAGAAATGGTCATGAGTGATAGAGGAAGGTGGACAATGGCTTAAAAAGATGAAATCAGATTTCCAGCAAGCTCAAGGAGCTCGCCGGAGTCGAAGAAGATGAACATTAAACTCTGAAATTATGACTAAACTATCTAACTAACTACCTACCTAGACTACCCTACTCCTACTCCTAATCTACTATTACCTGGATGAAGGGGTTAATGGGATTCCGCCGATGGCTCATAGCGGAAGACGAAATTAGAGGGAAAAAGAAGAATCTCTGGCAGGCAAGTTTGGATGGAGCAGAGGATCTCCTTGGTCGTCGCCTTTGTCCAGAGATGCGGCTGACCTCGGTGAATCTCCTCGGCAAATCAAGATGGATGGAGGAAGTCGGAGAATGGCGTGGAAGATCGCCAGAGTTGCAGATGAATAGCCTATTGGGTTAGCTCAGTGTTAGAAGAGGGAAGGGAGCCAAATTGAGAGAAATCGAGGGGGTGAGGGGGTATTTATAGTGAATGGCGACAAAGAAGGTGGCGAGGTCTGGACGAAGAAGAAGCTTGGGGAGCTTAACCTCCGGCATCATCTCTGACGACGGTGAGGTTAACTCCCACCAGAAATTAGGATTTCCGAGTAATCTAGAGCGATGGATGAAGATGGAGTGGTGAGCGCAAGCTCCAAGAGCTTGGAGAAGGAAGAATGACGTCGGTAGGGCGGTGATCGCGTAGTGAGTCACTCTCCGTCGTCAGTCGTTCAATTGGCTAAAGAAGAAGAAGAAGAAGAAGAAGAAGAAGATGAAAGGGACCTCAATGCAGTGAAACTTAAGGACCTATATGAGAATTAAGGACCCGATTGCAATGAGTTTTAAGGACCAAAATGTAAACTCAGGTTTTAAAGGTTTATTTTAACTTAGATCTTTTTCAACTTTTTATATATGTTAGTAAATAAGGTAACTATTATGTTTTCACCTTGAATTTACATTTTGACCTTTTTAGGTTAATTTATTAAATTAGGTAAAGTTACTTAAGTTATTATATACTTATATATACAATATGTTTAAGTTACTTAACTTATTAATTAAGGAAATGATTAATAAGATCTCGAGTCCAATTATTAATTAAATTATTAATAATATTAATCGAATGATAAAATATCATTTTAAACTTATTTTAAGATCCTTTACTAAATATTCCTTATTTTATAATTAACCCTTATATACTCATATCCTTAGCTAATTAACTAGGAAGACTAGTTAATTAGGGGTAATTAGAGATCATGATGAGTCCCTCATCAGTGCCCATTATTTCAAAACCATAAAAACTATATATTTGAAAATACTAAAAGGAAAGGTGATTTCTATTTCCAAGCAAGAGACATATTTTTGCAAACATCTGGTCTCCTTGGACAACCCTAGATACTCTCCCTATCTAGGTTTGTAAATTTTAAAAGCAACTCGATTTTTATGCGTTGCAACGACTAAATCCCTAATTTTACAAATTGTGCAAAAATTCGATCAAACTCAATCCAAATCTTCTACCCTTTTAGTAAAGATGACCGATCCCTAGATTAGATGATGGCCCAGACATCTGACCTTAGAACTAGGCGTTTGATAACCATGTCAAAATCATTAATGACCCTGATTTTGATTTGTTTTTCCTTGGATCTCTTCCCAACGGCTATAGAAATCTTCTAAGGCCTTCTAAACACTTCTTAGAGCCTCTATAAATAGAAGGGCACTCTTTCTTTGTTATACACACCAAAGCAATACTTCTTCCACCATTATTGTGTCAAAGAAGAGATAATCAAGAAGAGAAGTGTTGTTGGTCTCGAAGATCTTCTAGCCCACACTAGAGAGAATCATATTTGCTATGCTCCCGCTCTCCCGCTGTTGCATACAAGAGCATCATCGTGCCTTGCGTGGATCACGCACCTGTGTTGCTAGCCAACACACTTCCATCAAAGGGAAGTTTTCTTTGCCTATAGTAGCTTGTTTTACTTACATACTTTGTGGCTCTATAGGATATTGTAATTGTCTTTGGTTGGGTATTCGCCTTATGAATTCTCGTCTTCCTCGTGAGACAAAAGGCTCCTTGTGGAGAGGAGGGGTTTTGAGGTTACGCTACCCTCGGGTATAAAGTAGCATGGTTGTATTGAGGTTGAGTCACTCTCGTTTAAGTGACTCGTTTAGTGGATTTGATCGACTAGGTCGATCGGAAAATCCTAAGTCGAGAGGCTTAGATGGTGGTTTTTACCTATGTTTGGGTTTCCACCTAAAAGTACTTTTGTACTTGTGTGATTGCTCTATTTGTGAGATTGCTTATTCCGCATTATTTTGTTTATCATGCAAATCTTACCCCCCTCCATTAGAACCTACATCCTCCTCTTCTCCAAGGTCGCCACCCATGGCCTCCTCCTTTGATGGCCTCTACCCTCCTCTCTTCTTCCTCTTCTCCAAGACAAGGTGACGCCCCCAGCTCCTTGTTGGTTCGTGTTAAGACCCGTGCCATCAAAACAGTTTAAGACGTCTGAGAGTTGGTCCAGATGTCTGGTCAGACTTCTGGACACCTTCCCAAACGTCTGGAAATTAATTTTTACGTGCATACGACCACGAGTCTGCGCGTGTGCCGTGTGCAGACTGAACCCCAGCCGCCTTCTTCTCTTTCTCTCCCCTCCCCGATTGCAGGACCTTTTCCCCCTTATGCCTACAAATACTCCCCTCCTCTCCCTCACGCCACCCCACCCCATTCGTCTCCTCCTTCCTCCAGCATGAGAGCGAGAGTGAAAGCGAGCAGCAGCTGCAGCCGAGTGCAGTGGCGGAGAGGAGAAGAGCAGCGAAAGGGAAGAGAAGAGAGCACGCGAGCCATGAGAGAGAGAGAGCTCGCTGGAGCAGCTCGAGGCTGGCCGACGTGCGTGAGGTGGAGTGTGTGTCGAGGAGGTTTCCTCGACACTGCTGCAGCAAAGCAGCGGACGAGCGGCTGCGCGGCGTGGTCGCCCGCAGCAGGAAGAAGATGAAGGAGATCCTGATTCTGGGATTTTTCCCTGAATCAGACGTCTGGGCCTACATCCAGACGACATGGACGACGTCTGGAGGGAGCTCTAGACGACTGAGAGGTATGTACTGTGCCTATACCTTCCTTTTTGCGGATACGGCCATGCAGGCTGTTCCGCTGAAACTCTGTAGCATGCCGTGTTGAGAGTTTTTACGTGCGCATGCAGGATTATCTTCGGGAAGGCGTGGGACACGCCCTCCCACGCAGTTCAGACATCTGGGTGAGGCACCAGATGGTGGAGAGAGTCTCCAAACGTTCGGAGGGATAGTCGAACGTCTGGAACTAGGTCTAGACGGTTCAGCAGGATCTCTGGATGTCTGAGGAGCAGCGTAGAGTGAGGTATGGACCTGGACCCATTTTAAGTCAGAGTTGTCATTTTTAACCCGTTAGGGTCCATTTGATGTCCGATTTCCATGTTTAAGATCCCGTTCTTCTTCGTATAAGTTCCTCTACCTATTGGAATGCTTTTTACCATGTTCTGAGTGGTTCCTTATGATTGATCGTTGTGTTGGACCTCGTTCCATTACGTATTTGGGGGTTGTGGAGGAACGCGGACCTATCGATCGAGCCCCCTTTACTCCTGATTTTGTGGGTAGAGTGGCTTCCCTTAGTTAATTACAAACATAAATGCATATCTGGAATAAATGATAGATCCTAGGGTATGGCATGAATCCTAGGACCAGAAAACTAGATTGAATGATAGATCCTAAGGTATGGCATGAATCCTAGGACTAGAAACACTGGAACAATTGTATTAAATGCCTGAAATGCAGTCTTTAAATGAGTAGATGGAATAATAATTACCAGTAATTAGATAACAGCTGCCTGTGAAATGTAGAGTACTGTTGTTAGTAACTGCTACATGTAATTTCTGTTGGTTGAAATTAAATACGAGCTGCTTGTATATAAATTGGAAAAGAAAGATTGAATGTTGGAAACACATGCTATATGCGAATAAACCTGAATGATGAAACCTAGTATGACTTGGCCTGAGAAACATGAGTATGAACCCTACGTAGAATTAGGAGTAGAGCTCCTAGAAATAAATAGAATGGAACTGGAAAAGTAAATGGGAAAGTGTGTTTTCTCTTGGGTACGTGGTACCAAGGGAAGCACATGTTACCTCTTAGTGCAGAGCGGAGCTAGCTGCCCTAGGGTTGAGACCCGGGGTTAGGTCTGGCCACTTTGTACCGACTTTTGGCCCTCGCGTACATAGTACCGAGGAGAGCTACTAGTGTAGGGAGAGAGCTAGCCACCCCACGGGGCCCGGGGTTCAGCTAGCCGACCTACATCGACTTGTTAGGCCCACTAGGGAAACCAGGGTAGTCAGGCAAGGGTGCGCAGACTGTAGAGGGGCGAGACCCCTGTTTGGTTACTGTAGAGGGGCTAGACCCCTATTACTGAGAAGGCTCTACCCTATACTGGTTTCGTGCTGTGCTTTGGGCGCACCCGTTAACAGAAATGACTGACCGTGTGCCAGTGCGGGGTAGTCACTAGTGCGTTTATCGCGCGTGCCGTAGTCACTGTTACATCTGTCAGCGACCTTGGGGTGGTTGACTGAGGGTAGGATCACCACGGGAGACTCTCCCGGCCAGGAGAGCACCACATGCTACTTCTACTCTTCAGAAAAGACTGCAATCAAGATCGTTCCTACGAGGAACATTCGAGATCAAGAAAAAGACCTGATAAATAAACCAAGTGATGAAAGAAAGAATAATTAGTTGAATAAAGAAAGAAATTGAAAACAACAGTTACCTATCCACCTTTACTGTTTCTCTTAGTTAGCTGGTTGCCACTCTACTCAGCGTTTCGCTGACGTGTCGTACTTACCACCTTTTTCAGGTCCAGGTGTTGAGCAGCCAGAGCCTACGACTGCAGAGAGTGCTGGGCCTAGTAGAACCCAGTAGTTGCACTTGTGTTGTACCCGTTTCTGTAGTAGTGAGTATTTCGTTGCACTTTTGTACTCTTTTACTGTAAACTTCATATTTTGGTACCTGTTTTTAATTCTCTACTGTTGTGGTGGTGTGTACTGTAGTAGTTCTTTTCTTTACTGTTGTACTTTTATTACTGTTAGTTGCTTGCATGGTGAATGTGGTTTATTTTACTGCTTTTTGGTTACTTTCTCATTGGACGATTGGGTCTTGGGATCAGTCGAGTTGGTCCGATTCTCGTGTCCTGTAGGGATTTGGGAATCGGGTCGTAACAGTTCGTAAAGCACGGATTTGATAAGGAAAACATTGTAGTATAGTGCATGTTATGATTCAAACAAAACTTTTATAATGAGACGATGAGTGTCCCGTTCGATCTCAGGGAGGCATAAGATGGCAAAATTGATTTTTAATTTATTTATTCTCTTCATTCACTTGCTTAGAATTGAACACCGGCTTCGAGTCTATGAATGTAGGATTCGCTAATCACGTTTTTAACTCTCACCATGTGTGTGTGCGACAAATAAACAATGAATGTGAAAGTGTGGGTATTTGTTCGCACAATTCTCACTTCGCGATGGCTATTAACAGAAATGGCATCAATTGGAAGATCATTAATATTTTCAGGAACCAACATTTTTATTTCAATAGATCTAGATATGAAGTAGGAAACTTTTGTTTTATTTCCTCAGTTATAATGTAATTACAATCACTTCTAGAGGAATGCTTGTACAAGGAAATTGAAAACGACAAGATCTATGATAACAGAAGAGAGATGCATGCATGGAACCCATAAAGAATTTATGCGTGCACTCTGGAAGAAAGTAATACTTCACTACAAAGCAGGAAAATAATGTAAGAATTAAGCTGTGAAGAACAGTAAATCTACAGGAAATCGGGGCATCGGAGGTGGCTTCCAATGGCCGTGTGGCTTGAGGTGGTAGGAGGGAGTAGAGGGACGGCCAAGGTGGTATGGCCGGTCTCTATATGAAGGTGGTGGAGTGGCTCTTTTGGACCTTGGGCGAGTGGAGATGGTGGAGGTGCTTGTGAGTGAAGGTGCAAGTGGTATGGAGAGGGGAGTCCAAGTATCCAAAAGATGGGGCTTTGGTCATCCAACCTAGTCTTTTTATAGACTTCTTGGACGACCAAGGTGCTCTTAAGAGAAGTCTCTAGACTTCTCTAGAGTGGTCATGGCCTATGGCTATATTTAGTCTTCTTAGATCCACTTTTTGTGAATCTAAGAATGACTATGTGTAGTGGTTCTAGAGTATTCTCTAGAGTGTGCGTGAGTGTGTAGGTGTAGGTGTATGTGTGTGTGCGTGAATGTGTGGCTAAGTGTGTGCGTGAATAGGTGGTCAAGTGGACCACTTGGTCCACTTCTAATTAGGTCTTGGTTGATCCTATCAATGTGTCTAAAAATAGGTTTATGTGTAACCTATTACTAAATGGTTAATCCAATCAAACTTAACCAATTTTAATTGGGTTAACATGTGTTCAATTGGGAGAGAAAATCCCTAATTAGATTAGGCTTGAGTCAATTGGGCTCTCACTAAGTCTGATTGGACTTGTGTTGGTTGAGATTTGAGCTTAATTGGACTCTATGAGTCCAATTTACTAGGTAAAGTGTAATTGACTTAGATCCAAGTCAATTAGGGTTAGTGAGAACCTAATTAGGTTCTTTGGAGAGTCCTATAGTGGTGTACTAGGCTAAGGATTCCTTAATTTAGGTATCCTAGGGTGTAAGATTAGGTTCAAAGGCCTTAAGAATCAAGATCTAGGCTTGATTTCAAAAATAGCAACAGGAAAAAGGTTCCAAACGTCCAATCTTAAGATCAGACGACTTATACTTCAAAATCAGAAGTCCAAGTCCTTAGTCTGGACGTCCAATACTAAATCCACATGGCGTTTAGGTTCTGTCTTGGGTTTCTGCAGAAATTGGACATCTGACTCCTTGCTTGGACATCTAATTTTGTAGTAGATTGGGTTTTAAGCTTTGTGGGTGGAATCTAAAGAGCTTGGACGTCTAGCAGCCTACTTGGACATCCAAAGGTGGGCTGAAATGTGTGTTTTGAGGTGTTCGAGGCTAAGGTGACCTATTATAAGGGTGGCTAAGGTTTGAGAAGGTATCTAAGCCTATCTTAAGGCTATGGATAGGTGTAGGGATGTCCTATGTTCTTCATAATTCAATTCACACATTAAAATCCTACAAGTAATGTAGTATACCTCTTCCCTATATTATGTCTTCAGCTTGTGTGTAGCTTTATTCCAAGGCTTCTACTCCAGCTCTACTACAACTCTAGCCTCTATCTTACTTCAGATCCAGGTTCAGGCCATCTCCTGAGCTTTTATTACCTACAAACCAAACAAAACACTAATCAGTACATCATTATAGCATTATTTCATGAATATCTAAATAAAGCAGGAAAGATGCAAGGTATGCTACTGATGCATGAATTAGGCTACAATTATGCCATGTTCTAACTCAATTCAGGTCATTTAAGTCCCATGATTGCTGTGCAATCTCTCCTCCAACAAGGAAGAAGCATGGCCATGGTGACGTGGACTCTCCTTTGAAGGTGGGAGAACGTCCATGCCTCCACTCAACATTCGCGGACTCGTAGCACCTTCGACGTGGACACCGTTCCTTATTCTATGATCTTTCTTCTCCTTATCCTTTCCTCTCTTTTCTCTATTAAACGTTAGTATTAGTTGTTTCATGTTTTATTTGATGTGTTAGATTTATTTGTGGTAACATTTTTGTATGAATAAAATGCAAGTGATTATGATGCCCTTCTTTTATTGTTCTTTCCATTGTAATGTTGAATGGAATGTGTTGATGCCACCTTAGGTGTGATGACCTGAGTTTCGCCAATCGATGAAACCCGTGTCAATGTGTGCTAATAGCAAGCATAATTCAACCACAAGATTGCAGTCACCCAGCACATAGTCATAGAACATCAATAGGCAAATATTTATTCATAATGCATTAGATGAAAATAAATAAAGTGCTGACAAATATAGTAAAATCCACCATAGAAAATAAAAAAGTAACAAGGTCTCAAGTGCTAGTACAATCACCAAAGACTGAAAAAGAAATCTAACAACGGAAACAAAACTAAAAGAGCCGCAGTGCTCAGTACAGACTGTCTCCTACAATAGGATTTGGTCCCGCAGTAGATGGACCAACAGCAGTCGCTGCACCTGATTGCTCAGCAACACCTGAGTATGGAACCTGAGAAAACATGTTAGTAAAAATTGAGTAGAGTAGAACAACAACAATAGAGTAACAACAGCGACAAGAGTAAAGGAAAGAGGGCACTGTACCAACAATCATTCCATTTATTAATTGTTACTTATCCGATTTCGTTTATGCATTAAAGTCCACGTTATTGTAGTCCACATTCCGTTAATCAACGTCTCGTGTAACTTTCTGAAGTGCAAGACCAGTATAAGCCACCCTCTTGGCCAAGAAGACGGCTTGTACCCATCGAATCATCACACTTCATCACCTTAGGGTCATTGCTGAAATGGGAAGCAGCTACATCGTGTGACGTGAACACATACAAGCACTATGTACACTAAACCACTGACAGCCAATGACCTACCCACGAGTCGAGAAAGAAACCATTCCAAACCTTGAGCCATGCATCCCACTGTCCTAGTTGGCCGCTAAGCCTAACTAAGGAGTTGTATGAAGGCCAACAACTCCCTGAACTAACCTAGAATCGATCTGAGAGACCAAAGATACAGCCAAACCTAGTAAGTAGTAGGGTTAAGTCCAATTATCCAACTTTATATCTCGACAAACACATCATCTTGATTATTTAATCAATTCCAGATAATTGTATCATTACTTATCACCAAGCGAAACCATACTAACAATTTCACTTATTAATTCTAGAATTGCCAGACATGCACTTTATTCTCTAACTTATCCAATTACAATTATTTTCCAATTTTTGACAATGATCCCATATTGTTTATCAATTTATGAACATAACAGAACTCATTTCACATAAATCAGAGTTTGTTTCACACATGTAATAATAAGGGTACATTGGGTCATTAAATCTTAAACACTCACATAGCATCCAATTATTTCACATTAAAGCACCTAAAATTCGAGTAAAACTTTAGAAATGTTCCAAACTCAGAAAAAGAGGAAACTCACGCCAACTAATGTGGTACACGTGAAGAATCACACAAAGTGGGTCTACAGTTAACCGGAAATAAGAGAAGAGTAGACTACACCACCGAGCATCATCGGAGGGTCACGCTAACTTCAAATCATGTGCAAAGGGCTCGGGAATAGTCAGCACACCGCCTCATAACCCATGCACGCACCGGAGAGAAGTCCTAGTTTCCACGCACCAGAACTAGGGTTGGAAACACTCATACACATTTATGATTTTTCACTAAGGAAACGGTAGTAAAAAAACAAAAATAAAGTCTACTAACGCGTAATATGCGTTGATACAATTCCAATGGTACCTTATTTGTTGAATTCTGAGCTCAAAAAGGCCTCGAACTACTCGAAATAGTGCGAGGGGGGCCTAAACTAGACCAGACCTGTCGATCTAACCAAACCAGTGCTCACCACTAATAGGATAAATGGAATATGCGCACAAATACTTAAACAAACAAATCAGTAATAACAAAAAGATTTGCACAAATAATTCAAATCACAAAGGATACAAAATGTATAGTGGTTCCCCTCCCTTGGGTACTCCACTACCTAAGCCTCCCAGCTTAGGATTTTTAACCCAATTCTCTCAACCCCGAGAGAATCAATTTACTAACTGAGGTAATTAACAGGTTACCTCAACCCAAGTACAATAACAGGTTTGTTACAACCCAACGAGCAAATGCTCAAATATAAAAGAAGTACAGGTGTAAGAAAGACTAATCTTACAACTAAGTTCCTAAGCCTCTCAACAATATATAGAATAATATTACCAATTTGAGAGCCTAGAAAGAACGTGATTCGCTTCGTAGATGCGTAAAAAAAAACACGCCGTTGAGCTTGCAAGAATACTATGAGAGTGAATGGCAAGCTTCTTCTTTCTCTCTTGTGAATATGGTGGGAATTTGAAATTCTAGCTCTAGAATTTTCTCTTCTCTTTTCTTGTGCTCTTATGTGCAAACAAAGAGTCCTAGGGTCATTTTATAGAGTTTAGGACCTAGGATACTCGTCTACTAGACGTTGGGAATTAATTCCCAACATTCATATTGTTGGAATTAATTTTCTAGCCATTCAAAATTGAGCCAACGGCTACCTGGTACTGATACTAAAGTACCTGTACCGGTACTCGTTGCTTCTAGATTTACGTTTCAAAGTCTTAACACAAATCTGTAACCCACTTGTACCGATACTGATCATTAGTACCGGTACTCATTACCTCCAGTACCGGTACTGATCATGAGTACCGGTACTTGTAGGGTACAGGTTTGTTTCTTGACAAAACCCAAACCTGCTCACATGTACCGGTAATAAACTTTAGTACTGGTACCTGTGGGTTAACAAGTGCCTTTTTTAATAGATTTAATCAATTACGTTTTTTGAAAATGATCACAATATAAATCCTAATTTATCTCTAATTGATTTTACGATCTAAGTTATGATTCTTTGTTAAGAGGCAAGTACAATCTATAAAAATAAAATCTAAACTAAATAAACTAAAGGTCGAAGATGATCTTCTTCTCCTCGATTCTTCCTTGTCATCTTGCCTCCTCCTTGTCATCATCTTCTCTTTCTCATCATCATGCCTTCATCACTTCTTGTTTGCCTTGATCTTCACCTAAATCTGAAAAACACTCAATTGCAAACATTAATCCATAATAATTTTGTTAACACCAAAACAAGATGTGGAACAAGGTTCCAACAATCTCCCCCTTTTTGGTGTTGACAAAACTATCCTGCAAATAGATAAAATAATTTTTAGCAATGTTATATGAAGGAAAAAATTTTCATTTTAATCCTCGCCCTCAATATAAGCTCCCCCTAAAAATATTACTATTTGCCCTTTATTTTTCTCCCCTTTTTTGTCAATCACAAGAAATGAAGAAATATCATATCATAAAGTTTACCAATAGTAAAATGATGAATGTGGGTACCAAGCTCCATTAGGCCATCGTTCTTAATCTTTATTCAACCTATAGAAAGGTTGAAATGCTCCGTTGTGTGCCTTGAACGCCCACTGATCTCTTTGATCTATTCCAACAAAATAAATATCTTTTCTAGGTACCCATTTTCTTTTGGGTCCTTTAGAGTAAGCACCTTTCAAATCCTGAGATTTATAGACCTTTGTAGTATTAGATGTATAATTCTTGGGATTTTTAGCATTTTGATACATCCATGCATGCCTAGGTGTATGCGATTGATTTTGTGTATTCTTTCTAATTTTAAACCTTTCTTTTAGATCATCACAAAATTCTGTATTTAACCTAGCTGTTGTTTTTAAATTGTTTAAAGTTCCCTCAAAATGTTCATAAATGTCCCTTAGTTCTACTATTTTTGCATGCAATTGTTAGTCTCTTTTGACATTTCTAATTCTATTTTTAAACATCACTTTTCTAATTCTAATGTTTGGTAATTATTCTTTAAAACCTTATTTTCTTTTTTAAATGACCTAGCTTTATGATATAACTCTTCATATGCTTTTAATAATTCTTCAAATGAAAAATCAGGGTTTACCTCGTTGTCCGTATCTTCTGAAGTTGCCCCCAAGCAAAGATGTGCGACCTCATCTTCGGATTCCAATTCGCTGGAGTCGGTGTCCATGTCGGAGTCGCTATCATCCTATGTTGCTTTAAATGCTTTCTTTTTCTTCTTCTTCTTGAGCTCCTTTATTTCTTTCCTATTGTCCTTCTTGTTTACGGGGCAATCCTTTCGTAGGTGACCCTTTCTCTTGCATTCATAGCAAACAATATCAGATGAAATTTTATTCACTTTCTTACCTTGCTTTTGAAAAAATTTCTAGAACTTTCTTGTGAGTATCTTCATCTCTTCATCTTCAGATTCCAAGGTGCTTGAATCCGAATCCTCCTTGATTGCTCTAAAAGCAATGCTCTTCTTCTTGCTTGTCGCCTTCTCCTCATTCTTCTTCATATTCTCCAATTGGACTTCATATGCCATGAGGCTTCCAATTAGATCATCCAAGGAGAGAGTAGAAAGGTCTTTCGCCTCTTGGATGGCTGTGGTTTTTGGAGACCAATCACTTGTAAGTGATCTTAAAACCTTTCTTACAAGCTGCTCTTCTTTCATCTTGATTCCAAGATTCTTCATGGGGTTCATGATCTCTCCAAACCTCATGTACAAATCTTTGATTGACTCTCCTTTCGTCATCCTCAAACACTCATATTCTTCAGTTAGAATAGAAATACAGGTTTCTTTAACCTTGTACCTTCATAGGTGATTTGCACAATATTCCAAATCTCGTAGGCAAACTCACATGCAGAGATTCGGTTGAACTCTTCCCTTGATAACGCACAATAGAGTGTGTTCATCGCCTTCGCGTTGCCGACAATTTTCTTCTTTTGATCCATCGTCCATGCCACTCCTTCCAGCGGTTCCGGATCCATGTACCTCTCTTGAATGAGAGTCCACGAATCTTCATCCATGGCTTTGAGGAAGACTTGCATCCTTCTCTTCCAATACCCGTAGTTCGTCCCGTCGAAATAGGGAGGATGGGTGGATGATTGTCCTTCCATGCGCCTTGTTGTAGATGCCATTGCGAGTTGATTTGTTACGTCTTCTCGCAACTTACTCTGATACCAATTGATAGGATTGATGGAATATGTGCACAAATACTTAAACAAACAAATCAGTAATAACAAAAAGATTTGCACAAATAATTCAAACCACAAAGGACACAAAATGTATAGTGGTTCCCCTCCCTTAGGTCCTCCACTACCTAAGCCTCCCAGCTTAGGATTTTTAACCCGATTCTCTCAACCCCGAGAGAATCAATTTACTAACTGAGGTAATTAATGGGTTACCTTAACCCAAGTACAATAAAGAGTTTGTTACAACCCAACGAGCAAATGCTCAAATACAAAAGAAGTATAGGTGTAAGAAAGACTAATCTTACAACTGAGTTCCTAAGCCTCTCAACAATATATAGAATAATATTACCGATTTGGGAGCCTAGAAAGATCATGATTTGCTTTGTAGATGCGTAAAAAAAATGCATCGTTGAGCTTGCAAGAATACTATGAAAGTGGATGGCAAGCTTCTTCTTTCTCTCTTGTGAATATGGTGGGAATTTGAAATTCTAGCTCTAGGATTTTCTCTTCTCTTTTCTTGTGTCTCTTATGTGCAAACAAAGAGTCCTAGGGTCATTTTATAGAGTTTAGGACCTAGGATACTCGTCTACTAGACGTTGGGAATTAATTCCCAACGTTCATATTGTTGGAATTAATTTTCTAGCCATTCAAAATTGAGCCAACGGGTACCTGGTACCGATACTAAAGTACTTGTACCAGTACTCGTTGCTTCCAAATTTAGGTTTCAAACTCTTAACACAAATCTGTAACCCACTTGTACCGATACTGATCATTAGTACCGGTACATGTGAGTTACAGGTTTGGGTTTTGTCAAGAAACAAACCTGTACCCTGCAAGTACCGGTACTCATTATCAGTACCGTTACCTCCAGTACAGGTATTGATCATGAGTACCGGTACTTGCATGGTACAGGTTTGTTTCTTGACAAAACCCAAACCTGTAACTCACATATACCGATACTAAACTTTAGTACCGGTACTTGTGGGTTAACAAGTAACTTTTTTAAGAGATTTAATCAATTACGTTCTTTGAAAATGATCGCAATATAAACCCTAATTTATCTCTAATTGATTTTATGATCTAAATTATGATTCTTTGTTAAGAGGCAAATACAATCTATAAAAATAAAATCTAAACTAAATAAACTAAAGGTCGAAGATGATCTTCTTATCCTTGATTCTTCCTTGTCATCTTGCCTCCTCCTTGTCATCATCTTCTCTTTCTCATCATCATGCCTTCATCACTTCCTGTTTACCTTGATCTTCACCTAAATCTGAAAAACACTCAATTGCAAACATTAATCCATAATAATTTTGTTAACACCAAAATAAGATGTGGAACAAGGTTCCAACAACCACCCACCTGTGGATAACATGCGTGCGCCTGTTGCTTCCCACCGTTGGATTACATGTGTTGGCAATCCACGGCCGCACCTGCTTCCCACTTTACATGAAGGCATGTACGCATGCACCCACAACGCTCCTTTGCTCGGGACACGTGGCATAAATATGTGCCATGCTACTAGATCCAACAGCCTTCACTTGCCACGGCATATGCCTCTATGAAAGTTGTGAAGTGGAAGCTCAAACTTCTCGCTATTGCGAATAGGTCACTAACTTTTCTAAATAAGAAATCCTAATTGATTTCCTACTTCCCTAATCACTCTTTCTCTTGGAAATTGGAGACCTTAAATGATAATGATGACTCCAAACCCTAGGTGGGTCTTTTACAGACCCCAAGGTTAGTTTAGGATTAGGATTGGTGGGTAAATTACCAAAATTACCCATAGGGTTGGTTCACCTTACATTTTAGTCATTTTTTACTTATTTTGGGCATAACTTGAGCTACACACCTCGGATATGCATGAAATAAGTGTTGTTTGAAAGCTCGTGATGAGAGGAATCTGATTGTACCATACATGATACCATATTGATGAGGTTTGACTAGGTTTTGAACCAAAATATGCATTTTTCCATGTTTTACGAGGTGTTGTACTCCAACCATACCAAAAGCATGTCTACGAGTTCGAAGTGACCCAAACCACTTCGAATGACTCGAAACCCAGATTTTGGGACATTACATTAGGACCCATTAGGAACCTTCAGAAACACCCATATTTCAAATCTGAAATTAGTCCAAAATAGTCCCTAAACCCTATTAGATCAAACCTTTAGTGGCCGCCCATATGCTTAATTAGGTTCCCATTCACTCGCTTACGTAGGTGCTCCATAGCTACACATTCATAAGCCCTTCCCTACACCAATTAGGACATTTAGTTGTTGCCATTTTTCATGCCTTAGATCAGTCCCAAACCTCTCCATAGGTATCCTTTTATACGCCTAAATTATCCCCAGCTAGAAACTTAACATCTATCCAAACCTATTCCCTTGCCAACCCTTAATACCCCGAAGTAGGAACCCCTTTTGTGACTCTATTTAGGAATCATTTAGACCCCATTTCCAGATCTGAAAGTGAGCCCAATTTAGGTCCTTAAACCCTCCTAAAGCCCTCCTGTTTAGATCCCCTAGGTCCTATACCCATCTATCCCTTAGATCCCACCTTTAGCCTTCTTAATCTTATCCAAAACCAACCTAATTTCAGATCTAGAACCAACCCCAATCCTAACTTGTCTAGTCCCCTCAGGAACGTATATCCCATGCCCATAGTGTAATGACCTGTTACACTTTTAGCCATTTAAGACGTTTGGAGTTTCAGTCAGACGTATGTCTAGACATCTAGACCCATTCCTGGATCTTTGAAAGTGAATTTTTTGTACTGCACTTTGTGCTCTGTGCACGGGTGGCGTGTAGACCATTTCTCTCTCTATCTTCCTCATCTCCCTCGAACCCTAATCCCCACACCCTCCTATATAAACCCCTCCCTTTCCCTCCTACTCTCCTCACACCACCAGCCACCACCACCTTCAGATCTCCAGTATGGTAGTGGCAAGGGCGGACGAGAGAGGTGAGTGGAGGGTGAGCGAGGGAGAGCGAGAGGGAGGAAGGAGGAGAGTGTGGAAGGTTGGAGGACCTTCAGGAGCTTGGCAGAGCTCGCATGGCCAGCGGCGGGTGTGTGCGTGTGTGGAGGACGTCGGCGAGGAGCTGTCCAAGCCTGCAGCGGCTGGAGCTGCCGCTGCGGGTGGAGGTGTGAATGGAGCAAGGTGTGAGCAGGTTCTGATACTGGAAGTTTTCCAGTATCAGACATCTAGTGCGACATCTAGACGACTGGGGAGAGATCTGGATGTCCGGAGCTAAGGTCGGACATCTGAAAGCACGTATCGCGCGAGGTACGTACGTCCCTATGCTGATTTCTCCAATGCAGAAGATCACAGTGCAGGAGGCATTGTCGGCTGATCTGCGCCTGCATTTGCATACGCAAGTGCAACCTTGGGAAGGGGCGTGGAACGCTTTCCTACACGCTTTTGGACGTCTGACCACATCACCAGACGTTTGGAGATGCATCTAGACGACCGAAGACCTTGTCTGACATCTGGAACTGTCCCTAAATGGCCGTAGAGGGAGTCTGGATGTCTGAATCAGTTGCAGAGAACATAAGGTAAGATCTGACGCCTTTTAAGACATCTAGGATTATTCCCAGACCTATGATTTTGAACAGTAGGCACATTTTTGACCTGCTTAGGATCTGATCAAGGTCCGTTTTACGCAAACAAAATACCTGCACTTCCCTCTCGAGTTCCTCTACGTACTAGAGTCTGCTATACACTGTTATGAGCTCTTCTTTTGTGATGTATTCCCTGGTATAGGGTTTCAGCCTGCTATGCATTTGGGGCTCGCAGAGACATTTAGGTCTGCGGTTCAAGCCCCCATTACTCCCGTGTTTCCTGGTAGAGTGGTTTAATTCAGTTATTAATAATTAAATAAGAATGTGCTTGGTTGAAATAGCCGAATGGAACTCTAGGATGTAGAATGAACCTTAGGGTAGAGAAATGAATGAGCCTGTTTGTATTGTACTGTTTACTTGAATACGTGGTTTAGATAAATTGCTAGCAAATACCTGTATTATAATTACAAGTTGCCTATTAAAATATGAGTTGCGTATATTTAATGAACAATTACCTGTGAAATCACCAGCTGCATGTTATTGAGAATTGAATTATGAAAACACGAGCTGCCTGAATATGGATGAGAAATGAATTATGAAAGATGAGATCTGGATCTGGATAAATGAGATGAACATGAGCACGAACCCTACGGGGAATTAGTAAGCGTGGAAATCGTGAGTCTTTGAAAAACAACGTCATAATATAGTTGTGAAATCCCCTTGACAAAAACATTTATAATATCAAAACTCGATGGATTTTATTCTTTTGAAAACTTGAGTACCAGTTGTTCGTCTCTAAGAGGTATGAAACAAGTTGAGATTTGGATCGGCTTAATCTAACCTAATCTAATCTAACCTAATATTTTTTTTTGTCCTTTTGTGTTTCTAATTTTTATTTTGAAAAGAGATAGGCAAACAGACGTGAAGACAATCACAGAAGCAATGATCACACAATATTATTCATACATAGAATACTCAAAATAGTGCCACACAATATCTATACTAGAAAGTGCATAAATAAAGGAAATTCCTCACTCTGGAAAGGTGCCACTAGGGCCATCGGCCTTGTGTGAGGGTGTAAGCTAGACCATGGGTATACAAACCCATCTACACGCCTACCAACAAGAGATGGCCAGCCACAAGAGGCTATGGGTGAGCCTTCATGGCCGTCCAAGATGAAGAAGAAAGAGAGGGGGTGTCCTCTCTATGGAGAAGAAAGGACACACCCAAGTGAAGAGAGGAGAAAAGGGTGTTGCACCCTAGTGCTCTCCTTCTTCTTGTTGCCCACATGAAGATGCCTTGGAGGAGCTTCTTCTTTAGCCATCCATGGAGGGGGCCTTGGAGGAGGAGGATGGCCCTAGTGTTTTGGAGGGTGGAAGGGTGTCCCAAGTGGGAGGAGAATGGATAGGAGAGTGAATGAATTTCGTGGCTCTCTTATCTCCTTGGCTTTTATGGGAAGGCCTCTCCGTTTCAAATGGGTCACCACTTTTGGTGGCTCCCAAAATAGCAATTGCCACCAATGTAGGATCTAGGTTGGTGACCAACTAATGAGGGCTAGAATAGGCAAGTGGGATTTAGGAAAGTGTATGTATGTGTAGGTGTAATTTTCATGGAGTAGGGTAGTGGGTTTGGTGAATCTAGGTTGGGTTAACCTACATTAAGTGGGTGTGGCCCTAATTAGGCTTAGGAAAGTTTAATAGGATAGGAGTGAACCTAGTTAGGTCTAGGTCAAGTCTAATTGGATGTGTGCATGTGATTAGGTTAGGGTAAGCCTAATAGGTATGAGTCAATTAGATCCTGGGTGGATTTAATTGGGCTCAGGTGCACCCAATCAACTATAGATGCACCCAATTAGGTATGGGATGGTTCAATTGGGTTAGGGATAGGATAAGTAGGGATATGGATAGTGAACTAGGCTTAGGAGGTCTCTAATTAGGTTTCCTAAGGTGTCCGGTGGGGTTCCTAGGTCAAAATAGGCAAGATCAGGCTTCTAGCACCAAAATCAGGAACTAGACAGTAGTATCAGATGTCCAGGATAGTGGTCAGACGTCTTATACTACAAAATTGGATGTCTGGACAATAAATTAGACATCCAATTCTATGTTAGTATGAGTTTTGGCTTCCTGGATTGTTATTCTGCAGAAATCAGACGTCCAACCAGATGTCTGAATGTCCTAAAAGGTGCTGGAGAGTGGGTTTTAGGTTTTCTAAGGTGGGTTTTGGTTCCTAAGTGTTTGGGAGAGGGATAGGGTGGATAAGAACATGGATAGTGCTATCCATGTTTGGGTTTTGAGGCTAAGGTGCCCTAATGGAGGTTGTTTTGGGTTTGGGAAGGCTATCCTAGGATTTCTAAGGGTAGGGATAAGGCTATCCTCCTCACTTCTCTTATCTAGATCAGTCTTCTTTTTCCTTTATTACTTTATTCCACTATCTCCTTCATCCTGGATCACTTTATTACTTGCAAATAGTAATAAAAACCTAAATAGTAAGATATCTCATCTTATTCTAAATAGACTGATGCAATGCATGATATGCAAGATATGAGTGCAATATCCACAAATTAAGCTAGGTTCAAACATTATTTAGGTTGATTAGGACCCATGATTGCTGTGCCATCAGGAATTAAGAGTAGAACTCCCGTGGATAGATTGAAATCTGGAATGTAGACGGGAAGTGTGTTGGCCCTTGAGTACATGGTACCAAGGAAAGCAACTGTCCCCTTTTTGTGTAGAGCAGAGCTAGCCTCCCTTGGGTTGAGACCCGGGGTTAGGATTGGCCACTCTACACTGACTCCTGTTGGCCCTCGTGTACGTGGTACCGAGGCGAGCTACTAGTGTAAGGAGGGAGCTAACCACCCCACGGGGCCTGAGGCTTAGCTAGCCACCCAACACTGACTTATTAGGCCCTCTGGGCAAACCAGGGTAGTCAGATGAGGGTGCACGGATTGTGGAGGGGCAAGACCCCTGTTTGGTTCTGAAGGGCAAGACCCCTGTTCTGCGAGGGCAAGGCCTTATATTGTTCTGTGCTGTACTTTGGGCGTACCCGCTAGCGGAAATAACTGATGGCATGTCAGGTGAGGTAGCTCCCTGTGCGCTTATCACGCATGCCGTAGTCACCACTACGTCTTGACAATGACCTCGGGGTGGTTGATTAGACTATCACAGGGGACTCTCCCAACCAGGAGAGCACCACGTGTACCTTCTACTCTATGGAAAAGACTGCAATCAAGATCGTTCCCATGAGGAACATGCAAGATCAAGAAATATCTAGATGCTTTGAGAAATGGGTGAAACGAAAACATATAAAACAAATAAATAGAAATGAGAATTAAACCTGTTGTTTTTACTGTTTTGTACTTAGATAATATCAACACCACTCTACTCAGCATTCGCTAACTCTGTCTTTTCATAATACTGTTTAGGACAAGGAGTTGAGCAGCCCGAGTTTCCAGCTGCGGAGGGTGCTGGGCCCAGTTGAGTCTAGCTGTAGTCTCTGGCCTTGTGTTTGTTGATCTGTGTGCAGGAATCAGAAAATCTGAAGAAAACAACGAAGCAAGACAAGCAAGGTTTGACGATTTAGAAGTAAGTACCCTTATCTTAGATTATGTTTAGATTCGATTTCTAAATAAAAAAAAATAGGCTTTTTGTTTGATCCAAAGGTTAGAAACTTGCTTTAGTTTATTTCCTTTCCATAAAAAAAAACAAAACTCTCTTTGGTGGACATTATCCCTTTAAAATCAACAAAATGACCTCCTTCAATTTAGTACTACAACAAAATCTGTTATTCAAAGATTATTTTCTAAATTTATACATGTCTGAAAATTCTGAAATTGCTTCTGGACGTAGATATTGAAAATAGCATAATCGTGTCCAAATTTCGTGCCCATATAAATTATATTTAATTTTTGAAAATTCACGGACTACATTGATATCAGATCTAATTTTTCTTCCTGATTTTCTATATTCAAAAAATAATAGGAGTTTTTATACTGCTCCGATTGATCTCAGATTTACGGAATTATGTGATAATTGTGAATATCAAAAAATATGAAAAAAATATTGAGCACATTTGATTGCATGGAAAACCCAAACATTGATTGGGGGTCAAAACATGACTTGAAGATCCAAGTGTACTATTAAATCTGAAAAAAATATTACACGTGCATTAAAAATTCTTAAAAAAATTTTTCTGATCACCCTACTTAGTGGTGCACTTGGATCATTGATTGCTTTGCTTGGGTCATACCACACTTGGTCTTGTGGACATAAATTTCACCATTTAGAAATATCTGTTCTTAGGGTTTTCACTTTAAGGTAGAGCACACTTGCATTTCATACTTAAATGGAATTTATCAAACAAATTGGGACTTGCAAAACTTCTTGTGTATCTCACTAGAACCTTGTTTGAATTTATCTGACCAAGTGAATCTTAAAATACACTAATACAAGTATTAAACCCTAAAAGTCACCACATCAAATAAGCTTGTATTGTGAACCCCTTTGCTTGGCATGCACACACTTTTGAATTGAATTAATTGGGAAACCACCCCCGTCACACGATCATCTAATTTTGTGCACTTTAAATCTTAAGCTCTAATCAACTTAATAGACAAGACAACTAGGTTGGATTTTATTTTCCAAACTGGAGCTATAATTAGTTGATTGTATCGAGGCCTTGTCTATTTGGACTAACTGGTGGCAAGAAAGGTCGGTGCAGTAACTGCATTAACCTCTAGTGGTGTCCTACCATGCGAGGTATCCTAGGGGGTTTCGCCATTCTGACCAGCCAAGTAATTCAAGGGTCATGTCATTTAGCTAAGGTTAGCGAAATTTGGACTAGGTCCAATAGGTGTAACCCTTTAGGGATAGAATTTGATTGCTTGTATTGTGCACACACTTCTCTCTCCTATTCTCTTTGCATCTATAACATTCTTCCAAGTGTATGCATGGAACTAGATCACAAATCAGCACTTGATCCCACTTCTGCAAAGAGAACTAAGGAGGAGACTGATTATTATAGAATCCAGTTCTATATCTGACTCGGACTCTGATCTTGATTTGATGGCTAACCTAGCCAACCTGAATCCACAACTGCATTAGATGGACCCTCAGTCTAATATCCAAAACCTCCAACTCCAACTGAACCAATTTCAATAAAATCACCAGACTCAGATGTAGGAGGTGCTTAAGATTTGACAAATCCAACATCCACAAGAAGACCCTTGAGTGAATTCTACAACCTTGCCTAATACCAACATCAACCTCATGTTAGGGTCCCACATGTAAAGGCTTAATTTGAAATTAATCACTCCACTAAACAACTCCTACCTCACTTTAAGGGAAACAATATGAGGATCCCTTTTAATTCTTAGAAGAGTTCACAACCATTAGTGAGATGATTAGAATTCCTAACCTACATGATGATGTGTTGAAAATGAAACTCTTCCCTTTTGCCCTAAAAGAGAAAGCTAGCCATTCGTTTAGGTCTATAGGAAGGCCCGTTTACACATGGAGGGAGCTAAGAAGCACCTTCCTGAGGAAATTTTTTCCAATCAAAAAAACCAAAATGCATTTAGACTAGCTATTACCACTTTCTCCCAACATTCTAAGGAACCATTACATGAGGCTTTTGAAAGATTCATAAATTTAATTAGGAAATACCTGCATCATGAGGTTCCTAGATGGGAACTAGTACAGATCTTTTATCATGGGCTTAATGATCATATAAGGAGCCTTATGGATGTAGGCTGTGGAGGCAACTTTATGAGTAAGGATGGAAACAGTGCTTTTGATTTATTTAAGAATATGAGTGAGAATTCCATTTATAATCCCTCTATGGAGACTTATGGAAGATTCATGAAACCTAGAGGTGGAATTTTGAGGTCTAGGAGAGCTCCATTAATGTGGATATGAATTTGCTTTGTGAAAAACTAGATAACGTTGAGGTTGTATTGAAAAAACTAGATGAACTAATGAGCCAAAATGGGAAGGGAGAAACCCTCCCATCACCCATTATCCAAGCTCCCTTAGGGAGGGAGTTTGTGAACAAGCTACACATGGCTCAACATGTGAGCCAACTGATGGTAACACCATCATTCCTCACAACTAACTTAAATTAGTCAGAATCCAGTGTTAAATGCTCCTTAATAATTGTTTAGAGCGCTGGATCGGGCTTTAAAAGTATTATGTTGTAGTACAGTCGAAATAGCATTCAAAATAGATATAATTTTATTACTCGAAAGAATTTCCGAGGTCGAACACAGGTTGCAAATTAGTATTTAGAAATCAAGATCAAAATTTAAACTTGAAAGAAAATGTAATAGTAGCAGTATCAAAGTACAAAAATATGGAAGTAAAATGGTGATGTAGATCACCAAATACTCCTACAATATCACCAAATGATTCAATATATAAATATGCAATGAGGCTAAAATCTGTCGTCTGATTCCTTAATTAGATGACTTAAATGTCTGAGTTCTTTTTCTCTTTCTCTGCCTCTGTCTTCTCTTTCCTTCTTCTTCTTCTTTGGCTTCTGTCTTCCTTTGCCTTTATGATCTTTCTCTTTCTCTTCTTCTTTCTGCCTTTGCCTTCCTTCTTCCTTAGCTTCTCCTTCTTCCTTGCTTTTGCTCTTCTTCCTTCTCTAAGGTCCTTCTCTTTCTCTTCTTCCTTCAACTTCTTCCTTCTTCTCTTTCTCTACCAACTGCCTTCTCTTCTTCCTCTTCTAGCCTTGGCTTCAGCTTCTGCCTTAGCTTCTCTTTCTCTTCAGCTTTCGCCTGAAACAAAACCTACCCCTACCCACGCGCAGCACTCCTCTCTTTCTCTCTTAGGTTCCACTCTCCCAGAGCCACACAGTCAATCGGGTAATCAGGTCGGGTGCATACCTGGGACCAAGCCCACTGGCATGCGGTGGTGGGTGAGGAGTGAACAGGTCAGGTAATCGGTTTGTGGCAAGGTTTGCGTGGGTAGTGCCACGGACGAGTCCGTGAGAGGGGGGTAGGAGGACATCATCCTCAGTGTTGGAGGTGATAAGCCTCTAACACTTTTTCCTTTTATGCTCACAAGGGCACCCTTCCACTTCCGAGGTGGGACTAAATGTCCAACCCTTTCCTCGCGTGCGCCTACAGAGATGGACTTTGCAATTGCAGTAGCAGCCGAGGTCTTCGACTCCAATTGAGGGCCTGAGTGTGTGTGCGAGGGTATTCCGCACACCTGGGACTACTGCACCTGGGCTGGGTGGACTTGGAGCTTCAGCAAGCTTACTTCAAGCTTGCCCGTCAATGGCGGAGGGGCGACGAGCCTAAAATCACAAGATTGGCCTTGCGGCCATGTCAAAATGTTCAAAGAGGATCACCAGAACACGGGAAAGATGCTGGGATGGTTGGCGTGGTGTGGCGTTGCCTGTGCAAGTGTGCCTAGGGCACACTGTGTGCGAAGGTGTGGGTGTGTTCGATGAGGTGCGTGAGTGAGTGGAGTGGTGTGTGAAGTAGGGGAAAAGGATCAGTGGAGCAAGGGAAAGCTTATGGGCTTGTCGGCGAGGGGTGGGATGGCCTGTGGAGGTGGAGCGGCCTCGCTGGAGTTGGTGGTCGAAGATGGAGGTGATGGAGGTCGGCAGTGGTCGGTTTGGAAGAATAAAGGGTGGAGAAGAATGTAGAGGGGAAAGGGAGCTTATCTGGGAGGTAAAGAGACGATGGGGGCGAGTGGAGGTGCCGGGTCTGGTTTGGCTGACGCCGGAGATGAAGAGTGGCTCTGGTGAGTGGAGGTTGGCGAGGACGAGGAGATGGAGACGCCTGCGGGTATGGCGAGGCGTAGAAGAAGTCAAGGAAGAGGAATTCACCGCAAGTATGGTGATCGGATGAGGAGGAGGAGTAAGGGAGGTCGCCGGATGTCGAGGAACCTACGATGGTGAGGAGAAGAGAGGAATCAGGGGTGTTCATGGTCGAATTCGAGCGTGGAGGAGTTAGGGCAATCTGGGCTTCTTTAAATAGAGTCCTGAAGGTCGGTTTGGGCTTAGGAAGTAGGCTTCCCAAGCAAGGAAACCTCACCGTAGAAGGAATCCGTTAGGATACCCATGTCTCTCATGCGTTTGCATGAGAGATTGGGAAGGTATTAGGGATCAAGATGGGTTCAGATTGGAGGAATTTTCTCAGAGAATCTCCCTTCCAATTTTGGAGGAGTTCCTCTAAGCAATTAGGGAGAACTCTCCTTCCAAAGCTCACTGGAGTAGGATTCCTCCATTATAATGGTGGAGGGACCTAATTGCGAAGATGATGAAGAAGCTAGGGGGAGTTTGTAAGGTTTTTTTGAAAGATAGGGGTAGAAATGTAATCAGGCTGGACCTTTTTGCAAACTAGGTCAAGGAAAATTCATCTTAGGTCCAAATTTTGGTACAAACCTAATTTAAACCTAAGGAATCCAATGGTGAAGTTGGATTTTGGGTTTTACCACGTTTGATTGGGAAATTTATGTAAAAACTTAACTTAGGGCAAATATCTGTTTGAGACCCCATTCTAGGTCAAGATGGGTTCCAATGGCCAAACTGAAGGTTCTAAATCTTAGAGAATATTTTTCTATGATTTTTAGAGGGTTTAACCAAATTTTATCCTGACAAAATCCTTGGTTAATCAAGTGAGTCTGTTTTAGGGTTTCGAGAAGTCAT
This sequence comes from Thalassia testudinum, assembly GCA_037157565.1. Taxonomy (NCBI): domain Eukaryota; kingdom Viridiplantae; phylum Streptophyta; class Magnoliopsida; order Alismatales; family Hydrocharitaceae; genus Thalassia; species Thalassia testudinum. The sequence continues at coordinate 2,635,268 of JAZHRO010000056.1, forward strand.
TTAATTCATAGAACACACAAATCCTTTTCTGTCTGATCCAACCCACTTATTATCTTATTAAAACTATTTGACCTTTGTTTAGCCCTTGATAAAATCCATTGTTGTAGTGCATTGGTAAAATTGCAGTTTTACCCCTTGTTTCTTATTTTTCTCTCAGAAAGGTTATGCAGTGAATTAGGACCTTCAGTTGATTATGTAGAAGATTTTATTCTCTTCATTGGGTCAAAATGAGCTAGTTAGGACTCATGATGGTGTTCCCATCAATAATTGTCTGAGGATTGTAATTCTGTATTGAATTTATTTAAGATTGGAAAATGGGGTTAATTCTGCTATTTTACCATCCCATCATCAATGTAGATTAACTGAGGGATTAATCCATAGTTAAATGAACTTAAATATCCAAGAACCGGACTCACATTGATTGAATCAGAGTTTCACGCATTTCGAGGAAGAAAATTTTACTAAAAATCCTAATTATCAGCCTCACTTAAATTGAAGGGGTTATGGTCAAGATAAATTCAATCTAATCCTCCTAAAATTTATTGAAAAATACTCTAAGAGGTTTGGTATCTTCACTTTGACCATCTGAACCCATTTTGACAAAAAATAGAGATTCAAACGGGAATTTACCTTGACTTGGGCTTCTGTGCAATTTACCTAGTCAAAAGTGGTTAAAGCCCAAATCCAAGTTCACCATTAGATTCCTTGGGTTCAAATTAGGTTAATGCCAAAATTTGGGCCCAATCAGAGTCCATCTTGACCTAGTCAATTTAGTCCCCCAGATCTCTGATCTTTTCAATTAGACCCTCAACTTGTACATTATTCTTACCAATATAGCCCTAACTTTCTCATCTTCTTCACAAGTAAGTCCCTACTGCCAAAAACTAGCCTGAATCCTAAACATAGAGCAAAACCCAAATCACATGAGCTTTGAGCGAAGATTGGGCGCACATCTCAAGATCAAATCCCTCTAAACTTTGAGGGATTGATCTTGAAGTGATCCCCTACCAAATGCACAAGGCCAAAAGGAACAAACTTGCTCCCAACACTGCCGGCGAGGATTTCAAAAAACACAGATTTGAGTTACCAAATTTATGAGGAAATCACATTGATTCCTCAAAATAAGGTCAATGCCGAGCTCTATATAAGTCCTAGCACCTTCCCATGACTTCCCCAGCCAAGAATTAGCCAAAAACCATCTTCCTTCCATTCCTCCAGCCGTCTCTGAGTAGCGCTCGGGCAACCTCCTCAACCTCCATCCTCCAACCGTCCAACAATCAAATTGGACGGCCCAATATCCTTCTCTCTCTCGTCCGCTTCTAGTGCACGTAGCTAGGAGCTCCTATCTCCATCATCGTCGCCATTGTCCCTCATCGGAGAGTTCATCTCCCTTGACTCCGACAAGCCAAGTCGACGAGGAATCCTCCTCCTTTCATCCAATTAAGTAGGCCTCTCTCTTTCCCTCTTCTCTTAAGGTAGTTTAGGTCCCTTAGCTCTAGGTTTTAGACCCTACCTCACTATCTTCCCTCTCATCTTCTTCGCCTTCGGCCGTGACTCCGACGAGTCTGCATTGTTGCCATGCTTCACTAAATGCCTCATCACCACCACCATTACCTTCCCTGCACCTCCTAGAGTAAAAGCCCTCTATTTATTTGGACTTTTGACCTATGAGACACCTCATTGGATGACCCATCATTTCACTGACCACCCTCCACCGTCTGGCCATCCATGGTCACGAACCACCAAATCATCACCATCACTATCGTCGCCACACCACAGCGGAGCTTCCTAGCTCCCTAATTGACCCATAGATCACCTCCTTCGCCACATGCCATCGCTGCCAATAGAGCTTATTAGAGCTTCGTCACCATCGTCCTTTGATCAAACTTGAAGCCAATAGAGTTAGGGCTTCACTCTAGCATGCTATGCCAGAGTTTTCTATGTATTTAATTATGGCCAAGAGGCCATAACTTTGAGCAAGTAGCTTCACTGGACCTCCACTTCACGTCGCCTCCGATCATCGTTGTGTGCCGTCCTCTATCCTTTCCATGACCTCCAGGCAGCTGCGGAATTCACTCAGGAAGCCACCTGAGCCTTCAATTGGGAAGAACAAGCAGCTGCAGCACGCGATTACATAGACCTATTCCACGCAGCTGCAAGGGAAGTAGCTAACTTAGTCCTACATCATGGGGACTAAATTTGGAAGGCTATATTTAATCATTTGCATTCCTTAGCAGGGAGCTCAGAACATGAGGGTCAGGTCCCCATTACATGAACCATTGCACGCACCACACACTCGCCCACACCTACACGAGTGTGGACCCCCCTGGGCTGAATCGGGTTTGGTCTGGACCGATCCGGTCTGAACTAGGTTTGGTTTGAATTAGTCTAATTCTGAGAGAGAGAAAGGGGTTTCCTGAGTGGATTAGGTGGAGGGGGGTTTGCTCTGTTGACATTTGCCTAAAGACTTAGGTAGATTTAAGGAACCTTAAGCTGAGGCTAAGCTATCTGAGGCCTATGGGAAACATTTGATCTGAGGAGAGATTTGGCTAAGTGTTGAGCTGATCTAGTCTTGAGAATAAGCTTGAATATTGAGTGTCTAATTTGTAGTTTCAACCACCATATTTTTGCTTTATTCCATTTTTTCTCTCTCTAACTCTTGATATATATTTGAAGTACATTGAGCATATATTTTTTCATATATATTGAGTTTCATTTTTGAATATTGGATTGGTGATTGAATTGTAATACTTGCTCCTTGCGAATGACCTCGAAACTCACGGTTTCTCGAGCACTATAAATTTAAATGTCGATTCGATTTTCGTTACTATACTACGACGCGATTTTTTCCTAAACTACGACGATTTCCACCTCAACACCAACTAACCTTGGGTCCTTTGCATGGGACCCAAGCAGGGACCTTTGAACCCTGCTATCCAGACTCCACACTTTTATCCTCCTCATCACTTGGATATGAGGATGTGTTGGTTATCTAAGGAAACAATCGAAATCCTTTCTCTAACACTTATAATCCTAGTTGGAGAAATCACTCGAATTTCTCTTAGAAAAGCCAAAGTCATGGAAACCAACAAATTCCACAGGCTAGACCCTACCAGATGAACCCTAGCTTACTTAATATTGTTAACTAGGGTTGGACCTATCAATCCTTGCTCCCTAACCAAACTAGCTAAACTGAGTTGGCTATATTAAATCAAAACCAGTAACTAATGGACACAAATGCTTCCATGTTGCAAGCTATGCAACAATTGACCCAGTCCTTCAAGGATCTAAAGAACCAGATAGGGCCTAAGCTTAATGATAGACCTATTGGTGCCCTACCCTCATAACCCCTTCTAAACCCTAGAAATGCACCAATTAGAGGAAATTTCTCTCAAGAGGTTAATCAAAATGAAGCTCATGTGATTCAGCAAGCTCCTCTCACACCACTTGGTTTCAATCTTCCTCCACATCTTGCTAATCTTGGATCTATTTACAATTAGGCTCCCCAATTGGATCTATACTCTATGCCTAGCTCTTCTCAAGATCCAAATCAGTACCCACCTGCTTCAGCCAGCTCAATCACTTTGAGAAGTGGAAAGACTACTCAGGACTTTGTTATGACTCCTACTCTACACCCTAGGGACCCTGGTGCACCTAATTTGGTAAAGGAGCCTGTAGTGGAGGAGGTTTAGGCTCATGATTCTAAGGGCTCAGAAATCCAAATCCCTTTTCCCGAGGCTTTGATAGGCATAGGAAGAAGAAGCCTGAATCTATGACAAGGCATTTTTGCACATTTTTTGAAATGCGTTGGACTTGTAGTATAGTTGCGCTAAACCCTCGATCAACAAATATTTGTTTTACGAAACTCGCGTTGATTTTTATTCTTTTATAACAGAGTCCTGGTCATTCATCTTTGGGAGGTGTGAGAAACAAGTTTTAGATTCGGATCTACTTTTCTAACCTAAATCTAACCTAACCTAATCTTTTTGGTCTTTTTTGTATTTTGTGATTTTTTCATGTTTTTGACTTTTGTTTTGAAAAGTGCAACGAAACCTAGATCTAAATATGCTAGCGAAACCCTAATCTTAACCTAACTAATGGGCGTGTATTCACAATGATAAATAGAAGCATGTCACTGATTATTCAAAGAAAAACTAATCATGCATTGACTAATCATATGAAGTTGCAAAAGAACACATAAAAAAGAACTAAACTAAGGGAATGCTAGGATAAACCAAGAGAGGCTATGAAGAAACCTTCTTGGCTGTCCAAGAAGAGAATGAGAGAGTGCCCATGAAGAAGAATAAGAGAAGAGGGTGGTGGACCCTTTCTCTTCTAGCCATCCTTAAAGCCTTGGAGGAGAGCGTGTTGGAGCTTCACTTGGTCATCCATGGAGGAGCACCTTGGAGCTTCACCTAGCCGTCCATGGAGGAGGAGAGTGGACGGCCTTGGGAGGGTGGAAGGGAAGGTGTTGGTGGTCGCAAGAGTGTAGTGGAGGAGAATTGAGTTGGATCTACGGTGGCCATCCAAGTGGTCTTAGTAGTAGGTGCTTAGGTTGGGTTTACTAAGATTAGGATGGCTAAGAATAGGTGTTTCTAGAATAGGCTATATTTAGGTGTTTTCTAGACTAAGGTAGAAGTGTGTGTGTGTGTGTGTGTGTGTGTATTTAAGTGTGCGTGGATGTGTGTTTGTGGGTTTTGGTAAAATTAGGTGCTAAATAGGTTGGGTCAATCTAGATTAGGTGGATATGGACCCAATTAGGCTTAGGAAAGTCTAATTGGAGAGGAGTGAACCTAATTGGGTCTTGGTCAAGTTTAATTGTGTGTGTGATTAGGCTAAGGTAATCCTAATAGGTTTGAGTCAATTAGATCCTGGGTGGATCCAATTGGGTTTAGGTGCATCCAATCAATTGTATATGCATCCAATTAGGTATGGGCTCGCTCAATTGGGTTATGGATAGGATAAGTGAGGGTATGGATAGTGGGATAGGTTTAGGAGGTCTCTAATTAGGTTTCGTAAGGTGTTTGGTGGGGTTTCTAGGTCAAAAGAGGCAAGCTCGGGTTTCTAGCACCAGAAACAGGAACCAGAGATGACCTCTAGATGTCCAGACAAGTGATCAGACATCTTATACTCCAAAATTGGGCATTTGGAAGGTAGGTTAGACGTCTTATTCTGTGTTAGTGTGAGTTTTGGCTTCCAGGATTGAGTTTCTATAGAAATCAGATGTCCAACTTAATATTTGGATGTCTAGAAAGGTGCCAGAGAGTGGGTTTTGGGTTTTCTAAGGTAGGTTTTGGTTCCTAAGTATTTGGGAGAGGGATAAGGTGGATAAGAACATGGATAGTGCTATCCATGTTTTGAGTTCCAAGGTTAAGGTGTCGTAATGGAAGTGATTTTGGGTTTAGGAAGGCTATCCTAGGGTTTTTAAGGGTAGGGATAACGCTATCCTCCTCACTTCTCATGTCTGGATCAATCTCCTTCTCTCTTTATTGCCTTATTCCACTTTATCTCATATCCTGGATAACTTTATTACTTGTAAATAGCAATAGAGACGTTAAATAGCAAGATATCTCATCTTATTCTATATAAAATGATGCAATGCATGATAGGCATGATATGAATGTAATATTTGCAAAATTAAGCTAGGTTCTAACATTATTTAGGTTGATTAGAACCTATGATTGCTGTGCAATCAATCTACTACCGAGACTTGGTTGGATGTGTTCAAACAAGTATAGATTAATATCCTGCTCTTGGAAGCTGTTGAACACATCCCAGCCTATGCTAAATTTTTGAAGGAATTGACTACTTCAAAGTGCAGGTCCAAATCTGATAATCCTAGGAAGGTTATCCTGACTGAATAAGTTAGATCGATCATCTTAAATAACCTTCCCTCTAAGAAGAATGATCCAGGAGCCCTCTGATTTCTTGTTTGATTGGGGATATTACTTTGGATTGGGCTCTATTAGATTTGGGTGCCTCCATTAATCTAATCCCATCTGTATTATATGAGAAATTCGGTATAGGTGACTTGGATCCCACTAATGTAACACTTCAGCTAGCTAACCAAAGCATCACCAAGCCACATGGGATTCTGGAGGATGTGATTGTTTGTGTCAGGGAATTTTACTTCCCTGTTGATTTTCTAGTCCTTGACATGGAGGTGACTGAACGACTCTGCAATACGCTGATCATTCTAGGCAGACCCTTCCTTGCTACTGCTAATGAAAAATTTTGATGGTTGTGAAGCTACTGAGGATTTTGAGGATGATAATATTGAGGAAAGCATTGCTATTAATCTTATTGAGGATCCTTTGCTATCATGTTTGACTCAACCAAGGAAAGAAATTGATTTGAAACCTAAGTGCAAGGAGGTCTGCAAGTATTTGAATCCAGCACCTGACTCTAGACTCACTTTGAATCCTCCCGTGGAGAGGCTACCTGTGCCATCTTCACCTGCTCAGTTACCCTCTCTAATGGTCTCACTTGAATTGAAATTAAAGCCCCTCCCAAGTAGTTTGAAATATGTCTTCTTGGGACCTAATTTGACCCTCCCTGTGATTATCAATTCTCATCTAACTAGGGATCAAGAGCTTAAATTGACTAAGATCCTAAGTGAAATAAGCAAGCTCTTGGATGGACCATATTTGATTTGAAGGGTATTAACCTTGCTTACTGCACCCACAATATATACTTCGAAGAAGATGCACAACCTTCTCGTGAATTACAGAGGAGACTTAACCTGAATATTCGAGAGGTCGTCAGAAAGAAAATAAGTGATTTGATGTAGGCATTATTTGCCCCATTTCTAACAGTCCTTGGGTAAGTCCAATTCAAGTTGTACCTAAGAAAGCCAGACTAATAGTGGTGACCAATGAAAAGGGTGAATCTAATGTAAACATGTTTACACTACTTAAGATGTCTATTTATGCATGTTCTTAAGTATAGGATTGCATTACATATTATAAATATTTCATAGCATGCATCATCTTGCATTTAAACTAGTTTGAATAAAATGGAGGTTAATTGTCTCCTTTTATATACAGGGATAGGGCAAAATTTTTATCGGGGCCTCGGATCAAAGATCCAACTGTATAGATGCGATCTGGGCGACAATTGGAGTTCAACGACTCCAAGATCGCCCTAATCAGACATCTGCAGCACTAGATAGAGACTGAGGAACCCTAGAAGATCAAGGGCCAAGATGGTGTGAATCTACACTTCAAACGATAAATCCGACCGCATGGATGGATTCAGATTGACGATCGCAGCTTAATAGCGTGAAAATTGACTCAATCTGACAACCGTGTCAACATCTACATCATCCAGAAGATGGACAGCCAAGATGGCACTATGTGGTGCCATCTCAGCCGCCCAATCGGCCACTACACCCACCGCACCCTATCTTCTTCGACGATTCTCCGTCGTTGGATGCACATCCAACGACTGTAAGCGCACGCACACAAAACTCAAAGCGCGACACAAGCGTGTTGATAGCACGTTGGTCGAACACGCTCGCGAGAAGGTGGGGTGTACATTCGACTCCTCACGAGCAGCTGCTGAGGCGCGGTGAACGGGCGTGATTGACCGCTCGATCGCGATCAAGCGGTCGCGCACGCGCAATTGCACTCACGTCGTATCGCACGCCTGCACGTGACGTGCCATCACACGCGTGAGCACGCGCTGAAGAGCAGGCAGAGAGGCGAGTTAAGCCGTCCGATCTCACAATCGGATGGCTAAGATTCGCAGATCGTGAATGCGCATTTAATGTATCCGTCACTAAAGACCCCTTATTTAATGTATTGAGATTTAAATGACCAAATTACCCTCACTCCTTGCAACTATAAAAGGAGACCCCCTCCACACGAAATTCTCATCTCTTCCTTCTCTTCTCTCCCTCTCCAAAGTTCAAGAGAAGCTTGTCCCACACCTGGGATGCTTCTTGCGAGATAAAGTCAAATTTTCGCCCCCCTTTAGGAAGTGGATCCCGCGACGACGACGACGTGCTGCCCCGTTCCCGTTCTTCCCACTTCGTCCTCCTTCATCCTACTCCGTTCCCCATCTTCCAGGTGTCGTCCCGTCCGACTCGTCCTCCAAGCGACCGTCAAGGAGGATATCTCTCTCCCCATTCATTTTACTACTTTGTAGAGTAGATTTACTGCTTTCTAATGTAATCATTTTTTCGCTTTCTGGTGTAATGAACAATCCTTCTGATAATGAATTCCATGTTCATTCTACATCTCTTTTTGATTTTTGTTTGTAATATTCTCTCTCTCTTCTATTTATTGTAAATATTTAGATAATTTCTAATCAATTATTCTACTTCGTGACAAATAAAACAAATGTGTATTTTTTAAATCAAACGTCCGCCTCCCTGAGTTCGACCCGGGATTTCTGTTCCAGTATAAATTTTATTTGTTGAACACGAGTTCTTCGCTTTCAAACTACAGCGACAGGTTTTCAAAGCCAAACACGTTAGTGTAGCAACTCGTAGCGTTCAACAGAATCCATCTTGACTCATTCTGCGACTGCGTGGTAGGTCTATATTTTTTTTTTTTTGAAATAGAAAGGAAAGCTATTGTCTTACGATAGCAATCCGGAGCGGTATATTATATAAACAGGTAAGAGAAATTACAAAAGAGATCCCTAAGAAAGTATGAGGGACCAGCATTCTCTTACAATTCTTTCACAGCACACCGGCCTCTCCTGAAAAAGTCTCTCATTTCTTGCCTTCCACACACACCATAGAGTGACAGCTATGCATACATGTGGCTTCCCACTCACACCAAACCCATGCCAGATAGAATCCCACTCTGGTAGCGGCTCCTGACATGTTCTTCTCCAAACAGCATCAGTGACAAGGCAAGAAGAAAAGAGGTGATTTACATTGTCAGTATTCATTTCACACAAAAAACAAACATGCTGATTAGTTCCCAACCTTCTATGCCACAGATCACTTGTGATCAATCCATCTCCTACAAAGCTAGAGAAAAATCTGTACCTTGAGGGGAGTTTTGAAAAGCCAGATCTTCTTGTCAATAAAGTCACATCTCCACCCACTTTCAAGGCTCAAAATTCTGTTATAGCCTGAATGCACACTATAAATCCCCTCCCAAAGGTACTTGTCCTCCACTCCAGGCCTAGGCTTAAAGCTCTCAAGGTCTGAAATTAGCCTTCTCCTTTCTTCCCACAGCCTGGTAGCTCTCCTACTGGAATCCTCCTCAATCAGATTCCAGCTACTGCTACTGCAAGACTAGACCTTGCTGACAGTGGCCTCCTTGTCAGATGCTGCAGCAAAAGCTCTTGGATAGAGCTCCTTCAAGACACCCAGCCCTGACCACCCCTCCTTCCAGAAGCTGAAGGTCTTGCCATCCCCAAGAGCCGACTGCAGCAAGTGGAAGTGATCAGTCAAAGCTCTTATCACTGATTTCTAGAAGGGAGAAGGCTTGCTGGGTTGAAGTTTGGACAAGACACTGTTGGATGCTCCATAACTATCTTTGAACAGGACAGTCCACGGTTTCAGGTCTCCTTGCAAGAGTTTAACATCCCACTTAAGTAGCAAAGCATCATTAAAGTGTTTCAGGGACTTAATCCCAGGTCCACCCCTATCTTTTGGACAACAAATCTGCTCCCATTTGAGTGGCTACAAGAATCTTCCCTCATGTTTAGCTCCCTTCCAAAAGAACCTCTTTCTCAACACATCTAGCCTTTTCCAAATGGAGTTAGGTGCTTTAAATATGGAAAAGTAGAAAACAGAGATGGATGTGATCACAGAGTTGAGTAGGATAAGTCTTCCACCTTTGGAGAGGAAACTACTATGCCAACCATCCAGTTTCACTGAAATCTTGTCAAAGAGGCAACTCCAATCTCTTTTCTTCATTCTAGTGCATCTCAAAGGCAACCCCAAATATCTAATAGGAAGACTGATGCGGGGAGACATCAAAACAATAGCTAGAGCTCCTTGCTCCTCCTCAGATAAGCCAAAGCAAACCAAACTAGATTTATCCCTATTCAACCTCAAGCCAGAGAGCTCACCAAAAATATTAATCATATGATGCAAAGCCATTGCTTCATCCATAGACCCTTCTACAAAGAAAACTGTATCATCTGTATACTGGAGAATGGGAGCCAGGTTACTCTTGCACGACAAAGAGTACCCTCTAATAAGACCTACTTCAGCAAGCTTACAAGCATACCAAGTCAAGCTATCAACTGCCAAGTTGAAAATTAGGGGAGCCAAGGGACATCCTTGCCTGAAGCCACATTGGGGCTGAATCCACGACCCACAGGGCTTCCCATTTATCAGGGGGGTGAAAGAGGCAGTGGTGATACATCTTTTCACCCAACGAATCCAAGTAGAAGGAAAGCCCCTTCTTTTAAGCACATCCCAAAGATAGGGCCAATTGATGGAGTCATAAGCTTTGTTGAAGTCAACCTTCCAGAGAAAAGCCTTGCATTTTCTCTTATGCCATCCACAAATCATCTCTTGGGCCATGATGAAGGATTCTTGTAGAGATCTACCAGGGAGGAAGGCTGATTGAGCAGGATGGATCATATCTTGCAAAATAGGCCTCAATCTATTGGCCAGGACCTTGCCAATCACCAAGTACAAAGAGTTAGAGAGGGCAATAGGCCTAAACTCCTGAAAAGATTCAGCACATGGAGTCTTTGGCAAAAGAAATAGATAAGACCTATTTATTCTTTCAAAGCCAAAGTTGCCATTCTCAAACTCTCTGGTCACTTCCACAACCTCAGTGCCCACAATGTCCCATACTTCTTTGTAGAAGAGAACTTGGATTCCATCAAGACCAGGTGAACCTTCACAATTGAGATCCTTAATGGCCTTCAAGACTTCAGCTTCAGATATAGGTTCAATCAGGTTGGACCCCTGAGCCTCAGTAATTTTGGGCAGATCACTAGCTGCCATCCTCCAACAGTCCCTACCTGCAGCTCTTGAAGACTCCTTGAAATATCTGATAGCCTTAGCTCTGATATCAGAGATGGAGGTAATTCTCTGCCCCTCTCTGATAATTGAAGAGATCAGATTAGCTCTCCTCCTAGAACTGGCAGCCAAGTGGAAGAACTTCGTGTTTGCATCCTCCTCACTTAGCCATAGCTGTCTTGATCGTTCCCTTTAATCCATCTCTAGTTTCAGGTCTTCTTCAGCCACCACCCCCTGCCACCTCTTTCTGTTAGCAAAGTCCATCTCAGACAGCTGAGTCACAGCTTCCTTGGTATCCAATTCCTGAATCCTCAACAAAGCCTCTCGACATTTCTAATGTCTGAGGTAGAGACAATATCACCATACTCCTTCAGCATACCTTTCGGAGCCACAATCTTGGAAGCCAATCTGAAGGTAGCCGTGCCTTCAACCTGTTGGGCCCTCCACCATCCAGCAAACATATCTCTGAACCCTAGCTCCCTCAGCCAAGACTTCCTAAACTTGAAATAGGAGCCAACCAACACCTTTTCACCATTATCCCAAACCAACGGTGTATGGTCAGAGAAGGGACGTTCAAGACCACAAACAAAGGACAATTGGAAGAGATCCATCAGCCCAGCATTGCCAAAAAACCTATCAATCTTGGACATGAGCCCATTACCATTCCTCCAAGTGAATTCAAAACCTGAAGAGGGAAACTCACACAAGCCTAGAGCCTGGGCCATCAACTGGAAGCCAATGGCAGAACTATCCACCTCCCCATTGGGTCTGTCACTCCCCACCAAAACACAGCTGATGTCCCCTTCAACAAGCCAAACCGCCCCATTCACAAAATCTGCAACCAGGTTCCAATCCTCCCACAGCTCGTGCCTCCTACTAGGATCACTAGGACCATATACACTTGTCACAAAGAGATCATTGTCCCCCTGGACTCTTTTAAACCTGCAAGTCAAAAGGTTCCTAGCCACAGAGAACTCCTCCAAACACAGCACATGCTTCCTCCACCAGATGGCAATTCCCCTAGATCTGCCATTGGAATTGATCACCACAAGGTCATTTGCAAGACCAGCTCTCATCTCCACCCATGCCCTATCAGATTCACTATCAATATGTGTCTCTTGGAGGATGGCATAATCAATCTCCCATTCTCGCAGATATCTAAGCAAAGACCCCCTCCTACTTCTATCGCGCAGCCTACACACATTCCAAGTAAGAATCCTCATTTGGGAGTCAGATCTGTCCCCTTCTTAGCAGCAGATGCTTTGCCAACCTTCATCACAGCTGTAATGACAGACTCATCAACTTTTTGTGTAGGAGAGTGTCTTCTTAGCCTCAATTTGTATGGAGGTTTCCCAATCCCAGATGTAGAAGGAGCCTTAGACTTCAATTGCAATTCATCAGCTACAGGAGAGCAACACTGCAATTCCAAGGAGTTCACAGAGGGAGCTACCAAATCAGAGTCAGCAGGATCCCTATTAGGAGCTTTCAGGTCCTCAGCCACAGCATCATCAATCACATTAGCTGCCTCCCCTTCTTTAACCATCACTGCAGATTCATCCTGGACCAGAGGTAATCCAGCCCCATCCTCCAGAGTTTCAGTTCTCATTTCCTTAGCCCTGAAGTTCCCCACCCCATCTACCAAATCCAAACTTCTAGTGTGATTTGCCATCAACTCCTGACTAGTATAGTTTGTTTTTGAGGAAGGAATTCTGGATCGCAGCACCTCAGCATAAGAGGGGGGGTGTTGACTCACCTCCACATCCTTGTTTGCCACATGAAAATTCAACAGGATCATCCAAGAGCTGCCCCCACATCTGAGAATCAATTTGTCAGGAATTGACCCAGCCCTGGAGACATTCACCCTCACTTTCAGAACACTAGCATCTCCTTCAGTCAGACCAATAAACATATCCTCAACCACAGATGCAAACCCAATGACCATATTCTCTACCACCATCTTAGATCTCAGATGCAAAGGCAAGCCTCTGATCTCAAGAGAACCAGACTTGGGAACAGTTCTTTGAGGGGGACGTTCAGGCAAAGAACCATCAAAGGGGAACACTAACTGCCAAATCACTGACAATCCACCCAAATTGCTGGTCTGAAAGTAATATTTCTCGACATCTACCACACCCACATCAAAAAGCATAAACCGCGAAGGAGAGATAGCCGCAATCTTCCAAGCATCAGTCGATAAGGAAAGAGAGCTTACTAGTTGCCGAACTCTCTCTAGGGAAAGAGTACCCATCATCACTTCCCCAATCAGGGCCCCACGCAAGACCATCTCCGCCACCTTCATGTCCTTAGTCAAGGGAACCTCCACATCCACAGTGTGCCCCCCAAAAGTTGTTGGGGGGGGGGGGGTGGAAGAGGTAGCTGCGCCTCACCCTCTGGACACGAAGATGCATTGCGCAACCTACCCCCCTTACCACCACGAGACATCAGGAAAGAATCCCGCTTGTGACCAAAGCCTCCACAAGCAAGACAGAGCATCGGCCGATGACACATCGCCGCCAAGTGCCCCCGAAGTCGGCATCTGAAACAAATCACTTCCCTATGGCTTCATCTCCAATCACCCTGAAAGCCCCTCCTGTCTAGGTTCTTATCTCTACCAGACACCTGGGCACCATGGTCATTTCTTCGCCAAGACCACGAGTGCCATAACGCCCACCCATCAGAGCCATCGACGCGGGCGTCAGGCCCCCTTAGGTGGCCAGCCATCCTCGTCGGAGCTTCCCGCCTAAAGGAAAATTCAAATTTCGTCGGACACTGTAGCACTCCTCCTCTAACCGAGGTCTATATTGATTATAGATGACTCAATTCTGCTACGAAGAAAGATCACTTCCCACTACCTTTTATTGATAAGATCTTAGAGAAATTGGTGGGAAGAAAATTTTTCTGTTTCTTGGATGGATATTCTGGATATAACCAGGTTACAATTAGTCTAGAAAACCAAGAGAAGACTACTTTTACATGTTCCTACAAAACTTTTGCTTTTCGTAAAATGCTGTTCGGATTATGCAATACACCTGCGACTTTTCAAAGGTGTATGATGGTGATCTTTTCGGACATGATTGGTGATTATTTTGAAGTCTTCATGGATGATTTTTCAATTTTTGGAGATACCTTTGATGAATGCTTGTGCAACCTGGAAAATATTTTGAGGAGTTGTATTGAAGTGAACTTGGTCTTAAGTTGGGAAAGGAGCCATTTTATGGTCCAAGAAGGGATTGTGCTTGGGCATATTGTTTATGAAAGAGGCTTGGAAGTCGATTGAGTTAAAGTTGGTTAATCTCTAATCTACCACCTCCTAGCTCGATTCAACAAATTAGATCTTTCTTGGGGCATGTTGGTTTTTATAGAAGATTTATAGAGGATTTCTCAAAGATTTCAAGGTCCCTAACTAATCTTTTGACCAAGGACAACAACTTTGATTTTACTCGTGATTACACTCAATCTTATCAGACTCTTAAGGACTCTGTGACTGAGGCTCAATCTTGCAACCACCTAATTGGTCCCATCCTTTGAGATAATGTGTGATGCATCAGATTTTACTGTTGGCATCGTCCTTGGATAGAAAGTTGAGAAAAAACTCGTGGTAATACATTATGCTAGGAAAACATTGGATGATGCTCAGAGAAATTACATGACTACAGAAAAAGAATTGCTAGCTATGGTTTTTGGACTAGAGAAGTTTAGATCCTATATTATTGAATCCCACGTGGTTGTTTATACTGATCATACAACTCTATGGCATTTGTTGATAAAAAAGGATGCTCAAACAAGGTTAATTTGATGGATTTTACTTTTACAAGAATTTAACCTTGAAATTAGCGACAAGGCCGGTGCTTAGAATGTTGTGGCTGACCATCTTTCATGACTCAATTTTGATAATCTTAGCCTTGCACCTCCAATCTGAGATCAATTTCTAGATGAACAATTCTTGACCATAGGCCATAAAGGACTCCCCTTGTATGCTGATTTGGCTAATTAGTTTGCTTTAGGGAAAATACCCAATGAATGGACTAAACAACAAAAACTTAGACTTATCTCTGAGGCTAAATACTATTTTTGGGAGGATCCTTTGTTATTCAGGCTTTCTACAGATCAAATTATTAGGAGATGTGTGCTTGAATCTAAATTTGCAAGTATCTTAACCTTTTGTCATAATATGGCTTGTGGAGGACATTTCTCAGGAAAGAAAATCGCTACGAAAGTGTTGCAATGTGGATTTTATTGGCCAACTTTATTTAGAGATGCACATAATTCCTGTAAAGCTTGCATTCGATATCAATCTTCAGGGAATATGACAAGAAGAAATATGATGCCCCTTCAATCAATTTTGATTATAAAACTTTTTGAAGTTTGGGGCATAGATTTTATGGGCCCTTCATAACATCACATGGATTTCAATATATATTACTTGTTGTGGATTATGTTTCTAAATGGATTAAGGCAATTCTTATAAGATCAAACAACCATAAAATTGTTATTGATTTTGTGAAGAAGAATATTTTCTCGAGATTTGGGATGCCTTTAGCTATAATTAGTGATGGTGGGACTCATTTTACTAATGCCTAATTTCGAGGATTATTAAATAAATATGGGGTGCAACATAAGATTGCTACACCTTATCACCCCTAGACTAATGGGCAAGTGGAAGTCTCAAATTAGGAGATTAAGAACATACTCCAAAAGACTATCAAACCTGGCAGAAAGGATTGGTCCCTAAGACTAGATGATGCTTTTTGGGCTTACAAGACTGCCTACAAGATATTGATTGAGATGTCTCCCTATAAACTAATTTACGGTAAATCTTGTCATCTTCCTGTTGAGTTGGAACATAAAGCCTACATGCTATTAGGAAGTGTAATTTTGATTTGGATAAGGCTAGACAACAAAGGAAACTCCAACTCAATGAGCTAGATGAAATAAGGAGAGAGGCCTATGAGAGTGCCAAGATCTATAAAGGAAAGACTAAGGCCTTTCATGATAAGCACATCAGCAAGAAATCTTTTGAATCTAATAAGAAAGTCTGGCTCTTTGATGTAAGATTTAGACTCTTTCTTGGCAAGTTGAGATCCAAAATGGGTAGATAATATTTTTTAGAGTCATTTTTATTTATCTCTAGAATTATAGGTATTAGTGGTTTTGTTCGAATTATTTGTATCATCGAAAAGTAGTAGTTATTTTCAAAAAAAGAGAAAGAAAAAAGTAAAAAAAAAGAAGAAAAAAAAATCTTGGTTTTTAGAGTTTGAGTTATAAAAATATTGGAAAATTATATTTTGAGGATTTACCGATCTTAGGAAAAGTACGAACAAAATCTTTTCGCTTAGACTGTTTAGGTCGTATATCGTCTTAATTATATTGAGTATTTACTTAAATCTAGATTTGTTTTCCGGAGTCTTTTAAAGGATTTTAAAAAGTTAGAAATATTAAGTCAAAAGGGTGATGAGTGAATGACTTATCTTTCCACCCTGTGATTTGGATAGTCTTTGAGTTTCATGCATCTTCACTTAAACATTGCCCTAGGTGATTTTGTTGAGTCTTTAGTTATCAATAGATTTAGTCTTAGGGCAAAAGATCCAAAGGACTTTTTGCTGTGTTTCTAGCTCTTAAGATTATTCCTGTTTGTAGGGTATGCATTTAGAATGGATGAAGGAGAGCCACTCTCTTAGAAAAATGAGTGTGACAAAGAAGATAACCTAGAAAAATGAGTAGGCGAAGGAAGTTATAAAAAATAACAGAAAAAAAAGAAAAGAAAGCAATGCATAAAATATATATATATATCCATTTTGGCCCTTACCTACATGAGAGTATCCTAAACATAGTGAGATAGCCAACAAGAGACCTAGGAGTCCAATCGGGGAGATATACACCTTGTGTGTTGACCTCGGGATAGAAAAGTAATGAGGAGAAAGTTGCCAAATCTTAGTATGGCCTAACCGAAGACATATTGTCCCAAAGAGAGCATAGAAATATTCTAAGTTTTATTGAATACTTGAAATCAACTTAGTTGCTCATTTGATGAGTCACATTATTTCATACATAAGATGCTTGTTTCTCACATTCAATTTGAACCTTGGATGAGTCGACTTAGTCAGAGAAAGGTGCTCTAGCGACCTAGGTTTGATGGCTAATAAGATTCCTGATTTGATTTAGGCGGTTCGGATTTGAGTTGATACTTTAGAATTGCTGAGTGTTCGACATTAAGATTTTGTATATAATTCCTTTCTTTTGGTGAAGAATAGAGATTGATGACTTTAATTTGACATAGGTCAGAACTTGCAAGTTGGTTTTCCTTGTAAATACTATTTTCTCATAGATTTTTCACTTAGTGTTTTGCTTAAGGACTAGCAAAACATATATATGGAGGTGTGATAATTTTATATTTATTTATGTTAGTTAATGCCTAACTAATGTTATCCTGAGGGCAATTTGGGTTAGATTGCTTTTAGTTAGGTCAGATTAGGCATTTTAGGTTAGTATGTAAATAATGCATACTTTTAGACTTTTATATAATTTTTCTCGTAATTATATCTGGTACCTTGATGTATCTATTTTTAAATGTGCAGAGACAATTTCAGGCTGATCGGAGTAAGGCTGAATGAACTTTATGATTTAAGTGCACTTGAAAAGAGGATTAAGCCTAGTTAGTGGACCTATTTAGAGACCCAATCAACCTAGATCCTAACCCAATTTAGGAACCTGATTACTTAGCCTATTTGACCAACCTTTGGACCGACCAAAACTTTGTCCTAAATACTATAGTCATCGACCTCCAAGGTACCTAACCCTATTCACCTAAATCCCAACCCAAGCAACCTATTTCCCCCCTCATTTTATCACCAACAATCCCACGTCAATCCCAAACCCCCTATCAACTTATTTCCCATAATCCCACCGTACTCAACACCATTCCACGTCAACCGTTCCCAAGTAAAATCCCAAAACAACTAAAAAATCCCACCTACGTAGCCACCGAACAAACCACTTCTCTCCCTTATTAATTAATTCCAAATCCCATGCCATACAACTCCACTGAACTTTCCTTCCAATCGAACTCCCTCGACCTATTTTTCCTATCATTGTGTTTTATCCACCACTGATGTTTCGTCTAAATCATTAGTTAATTAGGATTATTATCACATTGTAATATACTATCGCAATTCCGATGGATGTTACTTATTTATATATAATCTTTATTAATTTTATTTTAAATCGTTAACTGAAAAATAATTATTGATATACATTCCTTTATTATCCAAAAATCATCTTTTATTCTAAAAATATTAAATTTATTTACAATAAAATTAATTAGAAATGAAAGAATGAAAGAGTGAACTAATTTAAGTCAATTATGTAAAAAAATGAATGAATTAATGTTAATGACAATATCTCAAGAATATATATAAAGTTAAAGTCATCAAAAACTTTCATATGCTAGTCGTGTTTATTATATACATGAATATCTAAGTATTAACAACTAATTAAATAAATAATTAACTAATACCTTAAAATTATATACAATATAGGCACAAAAAGAATCTATACAATAATACCAAGCTATTATCTAACTAATACTAATAATATAATATACACCTACAATTTATATAATATATATCCTAACTAACATAAACTTATATATAACATATATACATATATAATACTACTATATAAATATGCCCTATATATACATACTACTAGTAAATATACCTATCTAATTATATTCCATCAGGGAGATTTTACGCGAGAAAGACCTAGTTGAGAAAATCTAGTCATCGTAGTTGCGAAAATCCACTTACCAAATAAAATTACCAAAACTCAGGTGA
The DNA here is from genome assembly GCA_037157565.1 of Thalassia testudinum. Taxonomy (NCBI): domain Eukaryota; kingdom Viridiplantae; phylum Streptophyta; class Magnoliopsida; order Alismatales; family Hydrocharitaceae; genus Thalassia; species Thalassia testudinum. The sequence continues at coordinate 2,654,042 of JAZHRO010000056.1, forward strand.
ATCCTAGGTTGGATATGGGGAGGCGAAAGTTTGATTTAGGAAGATCTCATTTGTTTTAGTTCTTTTTGGTGCTTATTGTTACAACCGGATTTTCGAATCCCTACAGGACACAAGAACGGACTGACTCGACTGATCCCAAAACCCAGTCGTCCAATGGGAAAGTAACCAAAAAGCAGTAAAATAAACCAAATTCACCATGCAAACAACTAACAGTAACAAAACTACAGTAGTAAAGAAGTAAACTACTATAGTACACACCACCACAACAGTAGAGAATTAAAACAGGTACAGGAATGTAAAGTTTACAATAAAAGAGTACCAAAGTGTAACAATAATACTCACTACAACAGAACAGTGCAACAAAAAGGTACACTACTGGGCTCTACTGGGTCTAGCACCCTTCGCAGCCGTAGGTTCTGGCTACTCAACACCTGGACCTGAAAAAGGTTATGAGTACAACACGTCAGCGAACGCTGAGTAGAGTGGCAAATAGCTAACTAAAAATGGTAAAGGTGGACAGGTAGCTGTTATTTTCAATTTCTTTCTTTATTTAATTATTTATTCTTTCTTCCATCACTTGATTTATTTATCAGGTCTTTTTATTGATCTCGAATGTTTCTCGTTGGAATGATCTTGAGTGCAGTCTTTTCCGAAGAGTAGAAGTAGCACGTGGTGCTCTCCTGGCCGGGAGAGTCTCCCGTGGTGGTCCTACACTCAGTCAACCACCCCAAGGTCGCTGACAAACATAACGGTGACTACGGCACGCGCGATAAACGCACGGGTAACTACCTCACACTGGCATGCGGTAAGTCATTTTCATTAATGGGTGCGCCCAAAGCACATCACGGAACCAGTATAGGGCATAGCCCTCTCAGTAACAGGGGTCTAACCCCTCTCAGTAACCAAACAGGGGTCTCACCCCTCCATAGTCCGCGCACCCTCGCTTGACTACCCTGGTTTTCCCAGTGGGCCTAACAAGTTGGTGTAGGACATCTAGTTGAACACCGGGCCCCGTAGGGTGGCTAGCTCTCTCCCTACACTTTCCCTGGTACTGTGTACGCGAGGGCCAAAAAGTTGGTACAAAGTGGCCAGTCCTAACCCTGGGTCCCAACCCTAGGGCGGCTAGCTCCGCTCTGCACTAAACAGGGGGATAGTCGCTCTCCTTGGTACTCCATACTCAAGGGCTGCTCACTTCCCCATTCCCATTTCTAGTTCCATTCTATTTATTTTCCAGGAGTTCTACTCCTAATTCCCCGTAGGGTTCATGCTCATGTTTCTCAGGCCAAGTCATACTAGGTTTCATCATTTCAGGTTTATTCGCAGGTAGCTTGCATTTCCAACATTCAATCTTTTATTTCCAATTCATATGCAGGAAACTCGTATTTAATTACAAATAATAGGAATTTACATGCAACAGTTGCTAACAACAGTACTCTACATTTCACAGGCAGCTGTTATCCAATTACATGCAATTGTTATTATTCTATTTACTCATCCAAGGCTGCAATTAATGCATTCAATACAATCATTCTAGTGGTTCTAGTCCTAGGATTCATGCCATACCCTAGGATCTAACATTCAATCCAGTGTTTCTAGTCCTAGGATTCATGCCATACCCTAGGATCTAACATTCTTTCCATATATGCATTCGTATTCGTAATTAAACTAGGGGAAGCCACCCTACCCGCAAAATCAGGAGTGATAAGGGCTCGATCGGTAGGTCCACGTGCCTCCGCAACCCCAAAATCCACAACGGAACGAGGTCCTAACACAAGGATCAACCACAAGAAACCACTTAGAACATGATAAAAGCATTGCAACATGTAGAGGAACTTATACGAAAAAGAACAGAATCTTAAATGCGGAAATCGAACCTCAAACGGATCCTAAATAAGTCAAAAATGACAATCCTGACTCAAATCAGACGTCTGGAACATCTTCCAGATGTCTTAAAAGGAGTCCAGATCCATACGTCACTCTGCGCTGCTCGTCAGACGTCTAGGGATCCTGCTGAACTGTCTGGACCTTGTTCCAAACGTCGGACCACCTCTCCAGACATCTGGAGATGCTCCCCACCATATGGTACCTTGCCTTGACATCTGAACCGCATGGGATGGCGTGTCCCGTGCCTTCCCGAAGTGAATCCTACACACGCAATGTAAAATCTACTTAATACGGCACGTAACTGTGCCTCAACGGAACGGCCTGCATGGCCGTATCTGCAAAGGAAGGCATAGGGCATAGGATGTACCTCTCAGTCGTCTGGAGCTTCTTCCAGACGTTCTCTATGTTGTCTGGATATAGATCCAGACGTCTGATTCTGGGAAAAATCCCAGAACCAAAAACTTCTTCGCCTTCTTCGTGCTGCACGTGGCCATGTTGCGTTCGCTCGTCCGCTGCTCTAGCTACAGCAGCGTCGAGGAGAACCTCCCTGACACACCTCTTCGCCTCGCACACACCCAACCAACCGTGAGCTTCTCCGGCGAGCTCTCTCACAGCTCACGTGCTCTCCTCTCTTCCCTTCTCTCGCTGCTCCTCATCTCCACCGCTCCGCTCGCTGCACTTGACTCTCTTGCTCTCGCTGGAGGAAGGAGAAGGTGGATGGGAGTGGGGTGGTGAACGAGGGAGAGGGGAGGGGTTTATGTAGGCGAGGGGCAGGGCTCTGCAAGTCGACGAGGGGAAGAGAAAGAGAAGGATTTCGGCTGCGCACAGTTTGCGCGTGGCACGCGCGCAGACTCGAGGACGTACGCAGAAAAAAAATTGATTTCTAGACGTCTAGGAAGGTGCCCAGACATCTGGCCAGACGTCTGACCCAAGTCCCAGACGTCTTAAGGGGCTTTAATAGCATGGGTCTTAACATTTATGCTTTTCTATTTTTTTTGGTATTTTTTATAAGGTAGAAGATCTAGTCGAGAAATTATATTAACTACTCTATTCTACTTGCAGAATATTAGAGAGAGAGAGGAAATAACCATTTTATAATCGCAAAGCAATGTTTATTACAACTAATTACATAATATAAATCTATGCTAGGAAAGTTGTAAAAAGATAGGAAAGAGAGAAATCCTCCTTGACAATTGCTTGGAGAATGAGTCACTCCTACGACGCCCTGGACGAAGGTGGTGAGAGATAGGAGGAAGAAGAACGGAGCCAGACGAAGGGGCACAAGGTAGGATGGCATCGCAACGGGATTTGCTTCTGAAACAGTGGTGAGAGAACAACCATGGGCACTCCATGAATGGGGGTAAGAAGTAGGAAGTAAAAATTATTTTCTATTTTTAGTGGAGAATCCTAGGCTTGGGATAAGCTCTAGAGAGCCTTGAAGAGGGGTAGGAAGAGTAAGCAAGGGATGAATTGGAAGGGGGAAGCGTATTTACAGGGTTGTGGGCAAATCATTTGGCAGACAAAAGTCATCGAATGCAGGGCGAGATATGTGCCACGTGCACCACGGACACACATAGCACAGTGTGCATGCTCGCGTAATAGCAGCTGGAACGTCTAATCATCAATGAACAACTAGGATCGCACGTATCTTCGGGCCTCAAATCGCACCTTAAGCACGTACGATTGTGCATATCATGCACTTGCAATCCATGCCTCCACGTGTCACAGCAGCCGTCGCTTGATTCGAATCGAATGACACCTAGTTGCACTCCTCGCCCACGCCCAGGCTACGAGTAGCACTGAGGGGTTGTCGTGGCATGCCCATGGCCATAAGATTTCGATCATGCATTTCAATTTCGTCTTAACACACATTGAGGAGGTGCGCAATTGGGGAATCGAACTTACAATCTCCTGTGTGTGGGGTTGGACTCTCCACCACTGCGTTGTGCTTCAATCTTGATTGTTGGATAGAAATCCAACGGTCATGATTAGGTTGTGCTTTGAGATGGGAGTGGACGAAGTGACGTGGCCTTATTTGGGCAATTGGATGGGGATCCAATGGCCTAAATCATGTGTGGGGATCTCTTTACAAAACATGCGGTGACCCTAGGGCAACTTTAGGTTGCTAGGATGGTGTCACGTGGCACCATCCTAGTCGTCCATCATTTTTTCTTCATAGGTACCTCCACATATGTCGAATTAGGTCAATGTTTACGCCGTTGGGCTGTAATCATTGACTCGAACCCATCTGTGCGGTCAGATTTGTCGTTTGAGGTCCAAATTTGCGTCACCTTGCCTCTTGGCCTTTGATCTTCTTTAAACTGCATATGATGCTATGGAAATCCGATCAGGGTGATTTTGGAGGCATTGAACTCCGGTCGTCATCTTGATTAGATCCATACCGTTGGATCTTTAATCCGAGACCCATAAATGTGTTGCCTTCTCCCCTAGCCACTAAAAGAGGCAAATTAATATATAATTTGTGGAAATTATAATAAATGCAGAATGATGCATGTTATGTAATATTTTTAATGCTAAATACATCTGTAAGCTTAGGAACATGCATAAATATTCATTTTATCATGAATAAATATGTATTTATTGATATACATATATATAATCAAAACCTTAAAAACATATTTACAAAAATAAGGTAAAAGTAATACTCTAAATACATATTTACAACACTATATATATATAACTCATATAGTATATATATATACTTAACAAACTAATGTACTAATTATTTAATATTTATATAATATGCAATTACTTATATTACATATACACTACTTACACTTAACACATGCACACAATACATAACACTAACACTTAAAGCACTCACATTAACTCAACACAACACACTATACACTAAGTTAAACACTAAACTTGATTTTTGGCCGAAAAAAATGAGCTTTTTGGACACCTATGATGGTAACGCCATCATTCACCATAACTAGTTTGAATTAGTTGTAATTAAGAGATAAATGCTCCTAAATGATCACCTGAGTATCATAATTGCATTCTAATTTGTCTTAAGAATAGCTGGGTTTGCATCTGTGTCTGTGGATGCTGCTGTTGGGCTGACTGAAGGGGATGCCAGTGGTCTGAATGTGAAGGTGAAGGTCTTCAGGGCTGGCGCCATTCCTGATAAATTGATCCTTAGATGTGGGGGCAGTTCTTGGATGCTCCTTTTGAATTTTATTATGGCAGATCAAGAGGTCGTCTCTAAATTTCGTCCCCCCCTCTTATGCTATGGTGCTGAAATCTAAGACTCCTCCCTTGCACCCAAATTGTGCTAATCAGGATATGATGGCTGAATGTTCTAAAGGCAGGGAATTGGGGGATGGGTTAGGGAACCTGGGGGATGTAGAGATGAGGACTGAAGCTCTGGTAGGTGTGGCTGATGTATCTCTGATCCAAGACCTCCCCTCCTGTGCTGAGGTGTTGAAGTCCAAGGCCCCTTCCCTGCAACCACTTGGTGTCTGTCAGAAAGTGGTGGCAGAATGTTCGGGAGAGAGGGAACTGATAGATGAAAAGGGTGGCCTGGGAATTTTGGAGATGAGGTCTGAAATTCAGGACATTGTAGATGATGTACCCCTGGTCCAAGAGGCAGCTGCAGTGATGGATGCTGATGGAAAGGAAATGAGTTTATCAAATGAAGTTGTGAGTGAGGACCTAAAAACCCATCTGGGTGAGTCTGTTGATGGGATGATTATGAATGTGATTAATGAGCATGCTACCACAAATATGGTGGATACCTCTGTGAGTCCTGTGAATTTACAGACTTGCTCTCCTGTGGCTGATGTTGTGCATGCGAAGTCAAAGACTCCTTCAACTAGGAGTTGGAAACCTCCCTATAAGCTGAGATTAAGAAGGCACACTCCCACACAAAAGGTTGATGAATCTGTTGTTGCAGTTGTGATGAAGGTTAGCAAGACTTCTGCAGCTGTGAAGGGGACAGACCTGATCACCTTATGAAGATCTTGAGCTGGAATGTGCGTGGGCTGCGCGATAGAAGCAGGAGGGGGTCGCTAATTAGATATCTACGTGAATGGGAAATCGACTGTTCCATTCTTCAGGAGACACACATTGACTGTGCCTTTGATAGGGCATGGGAAGAGATGAGGGCAGGATCTGCAAATGACCTTGTGGTGGTCAATTCCACTGGCAGATCTGGGGGAATTGTCATTTGGTGGAGGAAGCAGATGCTGTGCTTACAGGAGGTGTCCATGGCTAGGCACCTTCTGACCTGTAGATTCACGAGAGGCCAGGGGGACAGTGTCTTCTTTGTGATTGGTGTATATGGGCCAAATGACCCTAACAGGAGGCAGGAACTGTGGGAGGACTGGAATCTGGCTGCAGAATTTGTAGGTGGGGGGGCTTGGCTTGTTGGAGGTGATTTTAATTGTACCTTAGTGGGGAGTGACAGACCTAATGGGGTGGTCGACAGCTCCACAGGATTTCAGTTGACAGTCCAGGCCTTGGGGATGTGCAAATTTCCGTCATCGGGGGCTGAATTCACTTGGTGGAATGGCAATGGGCTCATGTCCAAGATTGACAGATTTTTTGGGAATGCTGAGCTATTAGATCTCTTCCAGATGTCTTTTGTATGTGGTCTTGAACATCCATTTTCTGACCATACACCTTTGATGTGGGATAATGGTGAGCAGGTGGTGACTAGTTCCTATTTTAAATTTAGGAGATCTTGGCTGAGGGAAATAGGGTTCAGAGACATGCTTGCCAGCTGGTGGAGGTCACAACAGGGTGACGGTAAAGCCACCTCCAGAATGGCTTCTAAGCTTAAGTCTCTGAAGGGCATGCTGAAGGAGTATGGAGATATTGTCTCAGTTCTTAGACATCAGAAGCGTCATGAGGCCTTATTGAAAATTCAGGAACTGGATACCAAGGAAGCTATGGACCATCTATCTGAACTTGATCTTGCTGACAGGGGGTGGTAATTGAAGATGTGAAATTGGAGATGGATTGGAGGGAGCGATCTAGATGGCTATGGCTAAGTGAGTGGGATGCAAACACCAAATTTTTTCATTTGGCTGCTAGCTCTAGGAGGAGAACAAATCTAATCTCATCAATGGTTGTAGAGGGGTAGAGAATTACCTCCTTATCTAATATCAGAACTGAGGCCATCAGATACTTTAAGGAATCTTCAAGAGCTGCAGGTAGGGGCAACTGGAGAATGACAGCAAATGATTTGCCCAGGATTAATGAGTATCAAGGGGCCAGCCTGACTGAATCTATTTCTGAGGCTGAAGTATTGAAGGCTATTAATGATCTTAATTGTGAAGCATCGCCGGGTCCTGATGGAATCCAGGTTTTCTTCTACAAAGAACTATGGGACATTGTGGGCTCAGAGGTTATGGGGGTAATTAGAGAATTCCAATGTGACAATTTTGGCTTTGAAAGAATTAATAGATCTTATCTATTTCTTTTGCCTAAAACTCCAAGTGCTGAATCTTTCCAGGAATTTAGACCCGTTGCTCTTTCTAACTCCTTATATCTGGTGATCGGAAAGGTCCTGGCTAATAGATTGAGGCCTGTACTGCAAGATTTGATCCATCCTGCTTAGTCTGCTTTCCTCCCAGGTAGATCCCTACAAGAATCTTTTATATTGGCCCACGAGATGGTTTGCGGCTGGCATAAGAGGAGATGCAAGGCCTTCATGTGGAAGGTTGATTTTCGTAGGGCTTATGACTCAATCAGCTGGCCTTATTTATGGGATGTGCTTAAAAGAAGGGGCTTTCCCCCTACTTGGATAGCTTGGGTTAAGAGATGCACTACCACGGCCTCCTTTACCCCTCTAATAAATGGGAAACCCTGTGGTGCATGGATCCAGCCTCAATGTGCCATCAGGCAAGGATGCCCCCTGGCCCCATTGATATTTAATTTGGCAGTTGACAGTTTATCCTGGTTTGTTTATAAGCTTTCTGAAGTGGGTCTTGTTAGAGGATATTCGCTCTCTTGCGGGAACAGTCTGGCTCCCATTCTTCAATATGCAGATGATACTGTCTTTTTTGTTGAAGGATCCATGGATGGAGCGTTGGCTTTGCATCACTTGGTTGATATCTTTGGTGAGCTTTCTGGACTGAGGTTAAATAGGGACAAGTTTGGTTTGGTTTGTTTTGGTTTATCTGAGGTGGAGCAAGAGGCCTTAGCAACCATCCTGATGACTCCCCGCATCAGCCTTCCTATTAGATATCTTGGGCTGCCTCTGAGGTCTTCCTGGTTGAAGAAAGGTGATTGGAATTGCCTTTTTGACAAGATCTCTATGAAACTTGATGGTTGGCACAGCAGATTCTTATCTAGAGGTGGAAGGCTTATCTTGCTCAATTCGATGATCACCTCCATCCCTGTTTTCTACTTCTCCATTTTCAAAGCACTAAGATCCGTTTGGAAAAGACTGGATGTGATGAGGAAGAGATTTTTTTGGAAGGGTTCTAGACACATGGGCAGCTTCTTGCAACCTCTCAAATGGGATCAAATCTGCTATCCTAAGGAGCTGGGTGGTCTTGGGATCAAGTCCTTGCAGCACTTTAATGATGCCTTGCTGCTCAAATTGGCTGTTAAGCTACTGCAAGGTGATCTGAAACCGTGGTCTGATCTGATCAGAGATAGATATGGACTTCCAACAGCAGATTTTCCAGACTTCAGCCAAATTGTCCATCACCTTTCTGGAAATCAGTAACGAAGGCTTTGGCTGATCACTTCCATCTATTGCAACCATCACTTGGAGATGGCAAGTCTTTCAGATTCTGGAAAGAGGAATGGTTTGAATTGGGGGTCTTGAGGGAGTTTTATCCGAGAGCTTTTGATGCAGCAACTGACAAGAATGCTACGGTCAGCAAGATCTGGTCTTGCAGCAGCAGCATTTGGGTTCTGGATGATGTGGATTCCAGCAGCAGCAGAAGAACAACCCGGTTATGGGATGAGAAGAGAAGGCTTTTATTAGACCTTGAAAATTTCAGACGTAGGCCTGGAACGGAGGATAGATATCTGTGGGATGGGATATATAGTGTCAAAGCTGGGTATAATAGAATGCTAAATTTTGAAGAGGGATGGAAACATGATTCCATTGATAAGAAGATATGGCTGTTAAAAATTCCTCTCAAGGTACAAATCTTCCTTTGGCTGTGCAGGAGGGATGGATTAATCACACGTGATCTATGCCACAGAAGATTGGGTACTGATCATCATGTGTGTTTTTTATGTGAGATGAGCACTAATAATGTAAATCACCTCTTTTCTTCTTGCCTTATCACTGATGTCATTTGGAGAAAATTTTGTCTGGAGCCTTTACCAGATTGGGATTCTATGTGGCATGGGTTTGAGGTGAGAGGGAAACCACATGTCCACATGGCTGCTTCTATTTGGTGTGTATGGAAGGCAAGGAATGAGAGACTTTTTCAGGAGAGGCCAGTATGTTGTGAGAATATTGTAAGAGAGTGCTGGTCCCTCATACAGTCTTAGGGATCCTTTTTGTAATCTCCCTTCTTTTCACATAATATACTACTCCGGAGTGCTATCGCAGGACGATAGCTCTCCTTTCTGCTTCAAAAAAAAAAAAAATTATTTTAAGAAGAAAATAAAATAAGATTAATTTTGCAATTTTAACAGCACCTCACAAATGCAGATTAACCATGGAGTTACTTAAGGGTTAATTAAAGGTTAATTAAGCATAAAAGGCCAAAAAGTGGGTCCACACTGACATAAGCAGGGTTTCACGCATTTCGAGAATCAAAACAGCACACAAAACTCTAATTATCAACCCCCTTAAATTAAAGAGGTTCTGGTCAAGATAAAATTAATCTAAACCTCATAAAATTTATATAAAAATATTCTAAGAGGTTTGGTACCTTTGGTTTGACCACTTGAACTCATTTTGACCTAAAATAGAGTCTTAAATGGGAATTTGCCCTGATGTGGATTTCCTTGCAATTTACCCAGTAAAACATGGCCAAAACTTAAATCTAAGTTCACTATTAGATTCCTTGGATCCAAATTAGGTTAAAACCAAAATTTGGGCCCAATCAGAGTCCATCTTGACTTAGTTTGCATTTTAATCTTTAAGATCTCTATTTTTCACAATCTGTCCTTAACTGTCGAGTTTTTTGCAAACAGGTCCCTAAATTTTGTCATCTACTTCAAAAAATGGTCCTTGCTGCCATTGGTTGTGGGAATGTTCCTGTAACGAGATTCGAGGGAGGATTCCTCCCTCAAATCATGACCAAATCCCTCTAAACTTAGAGCGATTGATCTTGAGAGGTTTCCCAATCCAATGAACTAGATCTTGGGTCCTAATTTAGACCTTAGAGGTCAAGCAAGCTCAAGAAAAGTAGGGAGTCTTTTTCCATAAAACTTTAGGCAAATCAAGCCCTCTCCTTGCTTTCAAGCTTGGATTTAAGCTCTATAAATAGAACCCAAGGTCCCAACGTGTTTGGCAATCTGGTCTAGGCCAAAAATACTTCTTGTCCTTCCTCGACCATCTCCAACCATGACTCCGGTGACTCTTCTCAACTCCTTCAGTCCTCTCAACAGCTAAGTTGAAAGGACCTCCTCCCTCGTCATCTTTATTTGCACCTGGTGGGGCAAAGCCAGGGCGTCTTCGCTCTCTCCTCATCGCCATTCCCCTTGTCATAGAGTTCATCTCCTTCGCGTTTGGCCAGGCAAGCCAGCGCGAAAGCTCTTCCCTTTCATCCCATAGATTAGGCCTATCACTTCCTATCTCTCTCTCTCTAGATCCTCCCTAGCTTCTTCTCCTCCTATTTCGACCACCATTCACCTACTTTCCCCTCAGTCTTCCCTAGCACCAGCATAGCTCTGGCGAAGCAACGTGACCACCATGGATCACCAATCTACTCATGACCACTCCCAAAAGCTCCGCCACACCCCCACCTTCAAAAGCACTCTATCTATTTGGAGCTACACCCACTCAACACCTCCACCGAGCATCGCACCTTGCCGTCATCAACTCCGACTTTGTCTGACCACCATTCACCTCCAAACTCCGTGCAACCACCACCATCACCTTCCTTAGACTTAGACGAAGCTTGTGAACATATTAATTGGGGTCACGAGCCTATATTTTGGATTGCAGGTGTTCATCATATCTCTACTTCACGTCGCCACCATCCACTGCCATCAGCCACTCTCCAACCTCAACTACATCTCCAATAGATGTGGAACACATCCATGAGGACATCTGGGCTTCGAAGTGGCCATGGAACCTTGGTAGCTGCTTGAATTGGACAAAGCCTCATCAACAGCAACACCTTTTGGTGCCACATCGGAGAAAGATGAAAAAAGTTTTGGTTAATAAGGAATTGTGTCCATGAGCTTAGCACCCATGAACACAGGGGGTCGATTCCCCTAACGCCATACACACACTCGCTCACATGCACACGTGAGTGCATTCCCGGGTGTGAGCCTGGGTGTTGTTTTGCATTGGGGTATGTGATGTTGACACATTTATTTCACATAAACTGTCTATTTTTGCATGTTCTTAGGTGTATAATTGCATTCAGCATTATAAATATTTCATACCATGCATCACTCTACACTTAGATTAGATTGTATAAATTATAGGTTAATTTACCCTTTTTGTTGTCAGGGGACAGGGAGACATTTATCAGGGCTTCGGATTGAAGATCCAACTGTACAGATTTGATCAAGGCAACAATCAGAGTCCAACACCTCCGAGATCGTCTTGATCGGACTTCCATAGCATCATATGTAGTCCAAGGAAGATCAGAGTTCAAGGGACAAGGTGGTGCAAATTCATATCTCATATGACAAATCCAACTACACAGATGGGTTTGGATCGATGATCGCAGCCCAACGACGTGAAAATTGGTTCAATCCGACACCCGTGGCATCATTTACCAACATTGGAAGATGGATGGCCAAGATGGTGCCACGTGGCGCCATCCCAGCCGCCCAAAATGGCCCATGCTTCCTGCAGCACTTCTTCATCTGATGGTCAACGCATCTCAGCTGTTGGATCGATGATCTAACGGTTGAGATTCACTCTCTGTCCGCACCTCACAATCAGTTGAGTTAAATCTCACACGCCCTCAGCCGTTGGATCTTCATCTAATGGCCAAGGGCACGTGAGCATTAAATCGAAAAATCGACAAAGCAGCGGCCTTAGCGTAGCAGCTATAACCTCTGACGAAGAGACGAGGGTGTGTGTTTGAGACCTTGAGCGCCTCAAATCGAAGGTGCGGGTGGGGTGCAGCACAATTCAACCTTTCGATTGACATCAAACAGTAGCAACAACAGCTACGTGGCATACTTGGAGGAGCGCGATGCACATGTGTGCGATGACGTGCTATCTAACATGCAATCTGGCATTGAGGTGCAATTTGAAGGTGAGCTCGTGTGTGATCTGGAGCATTCGATCTTGATCCAACGGCTTGGAGGGTGGCTACGTCGCCTCATAACGTGCAAAAAGGAAGCGCCTGCGACGTTTAAGCCGTCTGATCGCAGATCGCTCAAGGCATGCGCTTGTGAATGGTTGAAGGCGGAGCAGCGTCGACGTGGCACGCTAGGAGAGGTCAGATGCACGATGGATGGCCCTTGTTGAGGCACGACTACAGTGTCACGTGCCTACAATGACGCTTGTAAACGTCACTAAAGGTCTTGACATTAATGTTAAAGCCATAAGAAGACCTTTCTGCCCCATTTCTATGCCTATAAAAAGATGCTACACCCTCCACTTCTTCACCCCTTCCTTCTCCTCTCACCTCCTCCAAAGTTCTATGTGCTAATCCCATACCCGGGATGCTCTATTAGAGTTAGAGTAAAATAATTTTTCCATCTTCTCACCCCCTTCGTGGAGCATCCCATGGTTGTCTTCTTGCCACCATTCGGGAAGTGGATCTCGCTGCAACGTCGCCCTGCTTCGTTCTCCATCCTCCAGCTCTGTTCGCCCTCGTCCAACATCTCATCCCTATCGTCCGGGCACTCTATCAACGTGGCTAGTCCTCTAAGCAGTTGTCGAGGAGAATTTTCTCATCCCTCTTTTTACCACTTTTTAGTATAGATTTTCAGCTTTCTAGTTGTATAAATTAGTTGTAATGAACATTTGGCTATGAAATATTGATTCTCTCTCTCTTTTTCTCTGTATTATTCTCTCTCTCTTTTCTATTATTTATTCTTTAAGTAGAGTAGAGAGTCTAGATTAATTTCAACTAGCTAATCTGCTTTCCAAAAATAATTTCAAACGTGATTTTTAATCAAACGTTTGCCTTCCTGTGTTTGACCAGGGACTCACCAGAGTTTCGATTATAAATTTTATTTGATAGTGGATTTTTACGCAACTACAATGACGGGTTTCAAACTCAATCTTTTAGCATATGAAAATCTCGTTAATTAGTACATTCACTGTTGCCTTGAGAAACGGGCAAATGCGCCCAATACTTAGGCATTTCTGAGGCTTTGTGCTTTGTGACTTATGCCGTGCTTTAGCGACTTTAAGTCGTCTGGTTTGCTTGGCTGACGTTTGACCTTGGCTCTGATACTGTGGACTTATTTGGCTATTATCTGACATGGATATTACTAGTTAAGTGGTTCAAAACCACTGTAGAGAAATTGAATTGGCTGATTACATTGGGATATGTGCTTAAATATGGGAATTAATTAGTGATTCAAATCACCATTTTTTGAGTTCTCTCATTCTTTTTATCCCATTGTTTCCTGAGATACAATTGCTATTATTGAATATAATTGAATATTTTTATTGTGATTAATCATTGTGCTCGTTTATTCCTTATATTTTGCCTAATGATTGGATTCCATATTTGTTTCCTGTGAACGACCTTGGATTCATATTTTATTTTCAAGCACTTATAAATTTAAATGTAGTTGTGATTTTCATCACTATACGACAACGCATTATTTTCCTAAATTCGATGATATTCGCGACGTAACAACCTCGACGACCCAAGTGGGCTGGACCAGGTCCTATTAAGCCCACTCTATGGGGTGGCGTAGAAAATTTATTCTAGACCCAAGAGATTGGCCTACGCACTACACGCACACATAGGTCAACATGTGCACCTACGCACGCATAAGCCCACATGCCTACCTCTCTCTCTCTCTCATGCTCGAATGGTAAAGGTGCTCTGGGGAGTCGACCTCGTTACTAGCCGATGAGGTCAACGACGTGATTCCTAATATAGTACAATGTGTGCTCTAATAGCCATGATGTGGCACTAATCACAGTGGCAAATAAGTGCCCGTCATCATTATTTTTTGGCTAACTTTAGGCTATTAATTAGGTACTAATTAAATATTTATTTCATAATTAAATTAGATATATACATGTAGCCAATACATAGGTCTTCTTATTGGTATAGTTATTTTACCTTAATTAAATATATAAATATAGTTAAAAATTGGTTAAAGTTAACGAGAAATACACATTTAATTTAGTGTTTATTTGTTAATTACAATGTAAATTAGTGAATAAATTGACTAATTGAAGTTTAAATTAGTTAATTTATATTATTACATAATTAATAAATATTTTAAATTGCTTGTTACTGATTTATTTTTATATCTAAACATTTAAATATACGGTTTATATATATTACATATATTTATACAATATACATAGTATTCTACATCATAAATATGCTGAAAATATTTTAAATTATAATATACAATAATACATCATAATTTACTTCATTAGTTTATTAATTTAGTAACATACATTAATAATTTAACTTAATAATATATTTATTAACTTATATAAATATAAATATATACGGTATCTACATAAATAAATAAATATAGATGTATTATTGTACACAATAATTTCTGTAAGTAGTATATTAAGTTATGTATATATATAGTTATACATACATATAAGTTATATACATATAATATAAATAGTTATACAATATCTACATATGTACAATATTTTACCCTATAATTTAACACAAATACTTATTACAACTTGATTCCATATAAATACTATAGATATAATTTATATATGTACACTTACATATAACTTACTATATATTACAATATATACATATACATAAACTATATAAAAGAGGTGTTTTTAAGATTTTTGAGTTTTTCTGATTTTTGTTTTTGTTTTTGTGTTTTATAAGGAGAAAGAAAGGGGAGTGAAGGTCAGGAAGAAGAGGAAAAGGACTTTTTTTTTGGATTTTTTAGAAGTTTTCCTTATTTACCAAACCTTAGAACTATGAATTTCTGTAGGTATGTTCTCTTAACTAGGGGACTCTAAACCTGAATCTAACTATACACACACCTCACATATATACAAATCTCACTCAAGACACATTTCTTTTATTTGTTTATATTATTTTTATATTTTTTTCTTGTATTTACAAATGAAGGCTGGAAAATAGGCTTTAAGAAGTCAAAAATTCAGAATAAGCCTAGAAAATTCATTTAAAATGCTGGAAAGAAAGATATCCACATCGTAAACATCTAGACATCATAAAGGATCAAATTCAAACTCAATTTCATGAATTAAACATTGGAATCAGTCAAGAAATAGGATTTAGATAGAAATTAGGTTCATCAGTGTTGACAAAAGACTTCAACAAAGTTTTACATGGTATTTAGTTCAATCCAAAGTAAAACAATAATACATGAATGCTTCTAAACTTGATCTAACAATACTACAGATTGGAAAATGAATTTAAACTCTAAACACTTAGTAGAATTAACTCATTTCCCTTGCTCTAGTCTTCAGTAGGTCCTGACTTAATTTCATGTTATTGTCAAAAGAGGAATATGCTATTCACGACTTGATTGATACCGTCGTATGCTCTTGCAAACCTCTGAAATGTATAAGTATGTTGTATTGATGCAATTCAACTAGAAAATTAATCAAAACATCTTTCAAAACCTTGAAACATCGATTACTCTCCACTAATGCAGCTACTACTATAGCCATTGATTTATGGACTTGAAAATCTCAGATCAAGTTCAACAAATTAAAACCCATTTTTATCATGTTGTAAATGTTCATGAAGAACTATGAGACCCTTTGAAACACAAATCCAAACTCAAAGAACCTTGAAAGCCCTAAATGATCCATCTCTTGTGCTATAAACAACACGAAGAGGAAGGGAGCAAATCAGGCAATCAAATCTCTTTAAACCATTCCAAACCCTTCATTAGGATGTATCAAACATTATTTAAACTTTGATGGGTGGATTAAAGCTCTTTGAAATCAAAGTAAGATATCTCCCAGTTAGGCTGTTCATATGGATTCACCATGATGATCTGGTCATCTCGGATACCTGCACACCAATGATTGGTTTATAGGAATCCTGGGTGAAGCTTCAAGATGGATTAGGTCATGGTGAAAGCCTCGAGTCCTTGCATCGAATTATCCTCGGTGATGGTTGTTGGTGCTAGAGCACCGCGATCGTTTATTTTGATGATAACAAAACACGTGTCATTTAACATTTGCACTTGAAGTCTTAGATTTCAGGTTAATTACAAATGGAGACGTGGTTAGACTAAGTTCGAGCTCACATCCATGGCAGATTGGAGGAGCTTGATGGAGAACAAAGGAGCTTCACGAGGAGCGATAGCTTGAAGAAGGAAGGAGATGAAGAATATGATAGATTTCCTTTCCTTTGTACTATGTATTTTTGTTTCTTTTGTTGGTCATTATTTTGTTTCTTAGAATTATGTTAAAGAGCCTCAAAGAACCCTAACAGTAGTCTTAGGAACACCTACACAACCCTAGGTTACTTAGGTTTTCTGTATAGAACTTATAAAACCAAAATAGGGTTCAGATAGCCTTATCAGATGCCTAATATGAAAATCAAACATCTTATAATGACTTTTAAGACGTCTGACTATTGACTTAAACACCCGATAATATTTAGGTTGGACTTAGTTAGTTCTTTCTGATGAAATCAGAAGTCTAGACCTTAGTCTAGACGTCTGATGCCTTTTCCAGACGTCCAATGTAACAAACGTGTGCCCCAGACATCTTTTAAGACGTCTGGGAGGTGGCCCAGACGTCGTACCAGACGTCTGGGATCACATCCAGACGTCTTACAAGACGTCTGGGATCGTTTCCAGACGTCTGTAAAACAGTTATTTTTTCGCACGAGAGATTCTTCTGTGCGCCTGTGCGCGCAGACCCGCGATTCCTCTCTCTCTCTTTTTCCCTCTCTCTGTACGGCTGCAGACCTGCCGTGCTCTCTCTCCCTCCTCCTTGCGCGGCCTTAAAAGGCCACGCCTCCCCTCCTGTCGTCTCCACTGTCCCCTTCCTCTTCTCCTTCCTGTGCGCGAGAGCGAGCAAGCGCGAGGGCGGTAGCGGCGGCCGCAGTGAGTGCGGAGGAGGTGCGGCGTGCGAGGGCGGAGCTCTGCCGTGAGGGCGAGCTCGTCGAAGCGGCTTGGCCGGCCGGTGGAGGGCGCAGGAGGCGCGGAACGACGCAGAGAGGGACCTGCTAAGATCTGAGCAGCAGACGCACGAGGTGTGACGCGGGCGGCGTCGCGAGCGGAGGCCGAGCGGTGCCCTGTTCTGGAAAAATTTCCAGAATCAGACGTCTAGGTTTATAGCCAGACGGCGAGGGAGATGTCTGGAAGATCATACAGACGTCTACAAGGTGAGTATTCCGCTTTCTTCTTCCTTCCTGTCGACTGACCGTATTGAGGGAGGGAGTTGGCTGTGCGCAGGCTCGTTGATTCGCCATCCTTTGCGAATCAGACGTCTGGAAGTTGTACCAGACGGTGGGAGTGACCTCCAGACGTCCGGGGTGACCATCGGACGTCTGTGAGCTAGGCCAGACATCCCCGCAGACTTCTGGACATCTGGGAAACCACGCTGAGTAGGTAATTCTCTGATCCACTTTTTAAGATGTCTGGAAGAAGTTCCAGACGTCTAATTTTACACAGTGTCGTCGTTTTCGACCCGTTTAGGGCCCGTTCGGGCTCCATTTTCCGCGATTTGAGTTGCGTTCTTTTCAGAATTAATTCTTCTACCCGTCTACAGTAGCTATACACTATTTTGAGACTTTCCTTGTGTTGATCCTTGTGATAGGACCTCGTTCAGTTGCAATCTTGGGAGTCGCGGAGGCACGCGGGATTCCCGATCACGCCCCCATTACTCCCGTTGTACCTGGTAGAGTGGCTTTAAGTTATTAAAATCTGTTAAATTATGAAACCATAAATAGAACCTAGGACATTGCATGAATCCTAGGAATGAGAAATAGATGGAATGATAGCTCCTAGGTGTTGCATGAATCCTAGGACTGGAAAACTAGATTGTATGATAGATCCTAGGATATGGCATGAATCCTAGGATGTGAAAACTAGTGGAATGTATAATACTGCAGTCTTGGAGAATGGAAAGAGATATAAAGCTGCCTGTAATTTGAATTAACAGCTGCCTGTTGTGAATAGATAACGTGGTTGAGAACATGGATTGTAAGAATGTGAAACTGGAAAGTGAAACCTGGATGTTTGAGTAAAAAGGATGGAACCCGACGGGGAAGTAGGAGTAGAACTCCTGGAAAGTGAATGGAATAGATTTGGGGAAGTGAGCTGGCCCTTGAGTACGGAGTACCAAGGAGAGCGACTGTCCCCCTGTTTAGTGCAGAGCAGAGCCAGCCGCCCCAGGGACCCGGGGTTAGGACTGGCCACTCTGTACCGACTTGCTGGCCCTCGCGTACGTAGTACCGAGGAGAGCTACTAGTGTAGGGAGGTACTAGCTACCCCACGGGCCCCGGGGTTCTGCTAGCCTCCCACACCGACTTGTTAGGCCCGCTGGGGCAAACCAGGGTAGTCAGGAGAGGGTGCGCAGACTGTGGAGGGGCAAGGCCCCGGTTTGGTTACTGTGGAGGGGTTGGACCCCTGTTGCTGAGAGGGCTCTGCCCTGGACTGGTTCGGTGCTGTGCTTTGGGCGCACCCGTTAACGGAAACGACTGACCGCGTGCCAGTACGGGTTAGCTACCTGTGCGTTTATCGCGCGTGCCGTAGTCACTGTTACGTCTGTCAGTGACCTTGAGGTGGTTGACTGAGGGTAGGATCACCACGGGGGACTCTCCCGGCCAGGAGAGCACCACGTGCTACTTCTACTTTTTGGAAAAGACTGCAATCAAGATCGTTCCCACGAGGAACATTCGAGATCAAGTAAAAGATCTGAGAAATAAATGAAATAGTGAGACAATTGAAAGATGTAAATAAAGAAAGTAATAGAACATAACAGCTACTGTACACTCTACTGTTGTCTTTAGTTTTAGTTGCCACTCTACTCAGCGTTTTGCTGACGTGTTACACTCGTTACCTTTTTCAAGACCAGGTGTTGAGCAGCCACGGTCAGCGGCTGCAGAGGACGCTGGGCCGAGTAGGGTCCAGTAGAGTTACTACTATCTTTTGTACCTCTTTGTTTCCGTTATAGTGAGTAGTTCTTGTTTCCGCTGTACTTTTCTTTACTTGCAGTTCATGTTATATGATAAATGTTGTTCTACTGTTGTGGTGGTATCTACTATAGTAGTTTCTTTCCTTACTGCTGTACTTTCGTACTGTTAGTTGTATTCATGCTGAATGGGGTTTATTTTACTGCTCTTTTGGTTACTTCCTCGTTGGACGACTAGGTCTTGGGATTAGTCGAGTCGGTCCGGTTCTCGTGTCTCGTAGGGACTCGGGAACCGGGTCGTTACATCCAATTAGTAGACCGTTGGCTTCCTTAGCAAACATTGAGAAAATGACCATTAGCCTCGTATCAAACGTTCGTAGAGGACCCCAGACATCTGATACATGACTGTTTTACCTCGGCTGACCCAAAATCTCTTCTCAGAGATTTTCTAGCCATTGCACTCCCTTGGGAATCCATTTTCGCAGAAAAGTAGGTTTCCAGATGCTCAAACATTATGCCAGACATCCTGCGTGTCGTCTGATGGACTTTCACTAGAACCCTATTTTGATCTGATTCAAGTTAGGAAGGAAACCCACCTAAAATCAGATGTCTAACTTTGTTCTTAGATGTCTTAAACGAGTTTTTCAGACGTCTGATGCCAAGACTAGACGTCTGATAACCCTGTCAAAGTCATGATTGATCCTGATTCTGACTTGATTCTCTTAGAGGTTGTACCCAACGGCTACGGAAGCCTTCCAAGGCCTTCCAAAGCCTTCCTAGGGCATCTATAAATAGAGGAGAACCCTTGCCACTCAAATATACACCAAGCAACATACTTTCCACCATTTTGTGTCTTTTGATCCTAAGAAGAAAGCTCTTGCTCTCCAAGCTTACTTCTACATCTAGAGAGCTTCAATCCAATTGCGCAACCACTCTCCCGTCGTAGTTCACGAGAGCACCGTTGTGCCATTGCTTAGTTCACGCATCCGCGTCATCGACGCACTTCGAAGCAAAGGGAAGCATCCTAACACCTATAGAAGCTAAGTTTAAAAATTATTTTGTTGGCTCTATAGGACTCTTCTTGTATTTGTTACTTTGTTATATTTTTGGGTATTCGCATTGCAAATTCACATCTCCTTCATGAGACAAAATCCTTCTCATAAAGAGAAGGGGTTTGAGGTACGCTATCCTCGTATAAAGTAGCGTGGTTGTAATTGAGGTTGTACTACCCTCATTTAAGTAGTACGTTAGTGAATTTGATCAACTTGGTTGATCGAAAAATCCTAACTCGAGAGGGTTAGGTGGTGGTTTCACCCAGGTTAGGTTTCCACCTAAAAATAATTGTATACATTGTGTGATTGCTATTTCGTGAGATTGTTTTATTTTAATTCCGCATTTTTTACGTCACGCTGATCTCACCCCCTCCAAGTAAGGTAGCTAGGAAACTACAATGGTAACACTATCATTCGTCATAACTAACGAAAATTAGTTAGATTGAGATATTAAATACTCCTAAATGATCGTCTGAGGATTATAATTCTGTACTGAACTAATTTGAGAGGAAGACAAGAAAATGGGGTTAATTCTACTATTTTACCATCTCATCACAAATGCAGATTAACCAAGGTGTTGATCAGGGGTTAATTAATGGTCAAATGAGCTGAAAAGGCCAAGAAGTGGGATTACATTAACTGAATTAGGGTTTTACGCATTTGGTGGGCTAAACTATCACTAAAAATCTTAATTATCAACCTCACTTAAATTGAAAGGGTTCTGGCAGAGATAAATTCAATCTAAACCTCTTAAAATTCATTGAAAATATTCTAAAAGATTTGGTACCTTCACTTTGACCATCTAAACCCATTTTGACAAAAAATAAAGATTCAGGTGAGAATTTATCCTAATTTGGGATTATGTGTAATTTACCCAACCAAATATGGTCAAAATCCAAATCTAAGTTCACCATTAGATTCCTTGGATCTAAATCAGGTTAACACCAAAATTTGGACTCAATCAGAGTCCATCTTGACCTAGTTTGCAATTTAGTCCCCAAATCTCTGTTCATTTTAGTTAAACCCTCACATTTCACACTTTCCTTACAATTAGCTCCCTAGCTTCTTGTCTCTCTTGCGAACAAGTCACTGTTGCCATTGATGTTAGGATTCCTTAAAGGCCCATCGTTGCCGACTTTGAATCAAAGGATTAAGCCTTCAAATCCTAGTCAAATCCCACCAAATTTTGTGGGATTGATAATCAAATCCTTCCTGAGCATTTAAGGTTTGTCTTGAGCTCAATCAAGGCTAGAGATGCCGTCGGCAAACCTAAATTCTCAAGCTCCAAAATAGACCTTGAAGCAAGTCAAAACTTGCTTAAATTGGGTAAATATATAGAGGAATGAACTCTATATAAGTTCTCTGATATTCCATGATCAAAATCAGCCAAGAATCGGCAAAAAACCACCTTCGTTTCCTCCGGCTGTCACCGACTTGTGCTGCGACGACCTCAATCTCTTTCCTCTGGTCGTCCAACAGTCAAATTAGATGGCCCAGTATCCTTCTCTCTCTTGTATGCTTCTAGTGCACGTAGCTAGGAGCTCCTATCTCCATTGTTGTCGTTGTTCTCCCTCCCCATCGGAGAGTTCATCTCCCTCGGCTCTAGCAAGCCATGCCGATGAGGAATCTTCCTCCTTTCGTCCAACTAAGTAGGCAGCTCTCTTTCCCTCTTCTCTTAAAGTAGTTTAGGTCACTTAGCTCTAGGTTTTAGACCCTCTCTCATCCATTCTCTTTCTTGTCTTCTTCGCCTCTAGCATAGCTCCAGTGAGCATGCACGGCCTCCACACACCACCAAACTTTGCACCACGACCACCATAACCTTCCTCTCCTCCTATTGGGTAAAAGCCCCAACACCATTGGGACTTTCACCCACTGGAATGCCTCCCAGAACAAACCCATCTTCCCTCTACGACTTCGCCTCCGTTCGACCCCCACACACCATAATACACCTCAAAACCACCGCCATCACACTCGTAGTGCTTTGACGATGCTAATGAGCTATCTAATTAGGGCATCTAGCCTGTACTTTGATGTTTAGGTCTTCACCAGACCTCCACTTCACTTAGCCCACTACTGCCCGGTCACCATCTTCCCTGCTACGAGCTCTAGCAACTACGAATGCACTCCATAAACCCACCTGTAGCGTCGATTGAAGAATGAAGCACAACAACAGCAATCAATCGGAACTCCACCTATAGCTATGCACGAAGAAGTTGGACTAAGATAGTCCCACATTAGGCATCTCCAATGTTGAAATTCATTCTTATTGGTTTGTGTCCATAGACCCTTCGCCCAAGACACGAGGTCGGGTCCCATACTCACGCCCATACACACACCGATCTACTCACCCATGCCATGCGAGCTGGATCGGTCTGGACTGGTCTGGGTTTGGAGAGAGAAATAGGAGAGGTTTTCAAAGAGAAAGGGGCGGGTTTTGCTCTCTGGAATTGTGCCCAAGGACTTAGGTGAATTTGTGAATCTGTTTGGAGTTAATCATTTAAGATCATCTGTTGGTTTAAATTGACCTCTTAATTGAGACTACTGTTGGCTTTGAGAAGTTGATATTGCGTTTGGAATTGAGCGAAATGCTAAATGATTAAATGATGGTTCCAACCACCACTTTTTAGGCTCTTTATTATATTTTTGTTATTCAACTTCTCAGAAACAATTTGGATCTTTCTTAAATATATTTGGTTGATTGATCATTCATTGCAAATCATTGTGACTTGTATATTTGTGCTCATCATTTATAATTGATTGGTGGCTTAAATTCCAATTTTTTTCCCTACGAACGACTGATGAGAGACTCATCATGGCTCCTATTATCCTTAATTAACTAGTTTCCCTAGTTAATTAGCTAAGAATACACTTAATACAGGGTTAATTATGCTTTAGGGGATAAAATACTAAGGACCTTCAAAATAAGTTGAAAATACTAAATTTAATATCAATTAATCTTAATAATAATTTAATTAATAATTTAGAATCAATTAATAAGCATTTAGCTAGATATTTAATATTTAAATTAATTAGTTAATATTATGACCTAAGTACTTAATTAACCTATTTAAATTAATCACTTAGTTAAATATAGTTAAAAAGGGAAAAAGTGTAATTGAAGGCATAAATATAATATTTATCTAATTTATAATTATATATAAAATGTTGAGAAAGAAATAAATTAAAATAAGCCTAAAAACTAACTGTTTACATTTAGGTCCTTAATTTCCATTTCACTTGAGTCCTTTTATAACAATTAGGTCCTTTATTTTTATTACAAAAAGGCCCCTATGAAAACAACACTCTTCTTCTTCATCTTCTTCTTCAGTTTTTGACGGACGAGGAAGTCCAATGACTATACCCTTCGATCACCTTCCATCCAAATTTAAAACTCCCTCGCTGTAGCTGCCATTGTTCCGCTCACCCCAAGCTTCCCATCTGATCGTTTGAATCTTCCTCAAATCCTATTCAGGTCAGGCAAAGAAGCTCACTGACATCGAAGACAACACTGGTGAGTTAGGATGTATCTAGACCCATTCCTGTCCAGGTTTTTCCCCCTTGACCACTTGCTCCACCTATAAATATCCCCCCACCTCTCCGATTACAAGGATCGACCCCCTTCTCCCTTCCCTACACTGTGGTCGTTCGTAGGTTTTCTTCCCAAGTTCCGACATCTTCTTCCTCCCTTCTCGAGCGCTACCGCCGAGGAGCTCTATCTCCCTCACCCCCTCTTCCTCTTCTTCGCCTTGCCACTGGCGTTGGAGCATCCCGTAGCTGTGAAATCTCCTCACTTCAATCGGCCGATGTTTCTTCCCTCACCAAGCTCTGATTTCAATCTCGTTCTCGCCCTACCAACGGTGAGATCCCTCACCTCCTTCATCAAGTAAGTAGATCTAACACTTAGGCGTAGTTTTAGCTCTTTAATTAGGTGAGTAATTGTAGGAGGTGTAGATTAGTTTAAACTTTACCTTTCTTCTTTGACTCCAGCGAGATCAATTCCGACCTTGACGGACTTCGAATTGTGCTATCATCCACTTGATTATCATCCTCACCTTACCACGATTCCATTTCACTTTCTCCCTCCTAAATTCTATCATCTACTCGCTTATTTCCTTTCCACCTTCACCGGACAATGCCGTTGTCTATGGTGGAGGTGTCTAGATTACTTCACTGCTAGCAAGGGTCCTACACCACCTCTTCACTACTTCAAGACCCCAATCCTACCTTTAATTAGATCTATAACTCACTAAATCTAAAATGCCTAATTTCCACTCAACTTCTGAGCTCGCTGTCAATGGTGAGCTCAGGAGAGTTTATTCACCGAATTGACCTTCAAATCTCCTTCGCTTCACTACCGTGAACATTTCCTTTCACTCAATTGAGTGAGAGGGCTACTCTTAAGTTCAATCGAACTCAAGAGGCATTTATTCTGAATTCGGTGATGAATCTTTGAATCAAAACGTTAATTAGAGCAATTGAGGTGTTCCTGAGGTTCTTTGTGTCCTTAGGAGTCTTTCAAGATCATTCTTGATCTGTTTAAGGGAAATTTAACCTCTGATTGCAAATTTTAGCTGTTGCCGGAGCTCCGACGACCTCAACTTGTGTTCCTGCCTTTGAAACTCCATGAGAAGCTCCAGATCATGTTATTTTGATTAAAGGTTCAAATTCCACCTATTAGAATTGTATTTAATGTTGATTTCTTTTTGTCGATACTCATCTTCTCCAACTCCGATAGAGTTGGAGAGATGAGTATCTTGAGGATTATGACCTGTATTTTGGATCGATAAGCTTGAGAAGCTTATGTAGAACCTACCCTAGATTTCACTTCAATCTGACAACCTCTATACTGGTCTATTGAACAACCCATCGACTGAACTTAGGTGATGAGCTCAATGCCACTTACAGAGTGTTCAAAACATAATTTTGGGGCATGTAATCGATTTCTTAGATGAAAATTAGTCCATCTGGGTAGATAATGCAGACAGAGAAGCTTTAAATTAGAAAGTCAAGCTTCGACTTCAGTAAGTCAACTCTAAGCTTGATTCAAGGTGTAATGGTTTGAATCTTTGATTATGAGGTTTATTAAGATCCTGAATCACTTGTGAGCAATTTAGAACTGATTAGATGTTATTCCATCGAGATTTGTTTGAGTTTCCAACTTCTATTCAGCTTGGGTTCCTTTTGGAACCCAACATTGTTAATTGTGCTTCTGTTGAAATTTGGAGCCAAAATCTGCTTAGGTCAGTCCCTTTTGGTTCACTGAATCAGTCTAGATCAATTCTTGATGACCTAATCTATCTCCTCGTCTGATTTAACTCTGAATTAGAGGTTTTGAATTGGAGATTTGAAGCTTTGCAACTTCTGGAGCTTTCCAGAGGTTTCCAGACCTCTCTTCTTCTTCTAAACCCTGCGAAATGTCTTTTGCAACTCTCCAGATCTATCATATGAGAGGAATTTTTAAAGAGCGATCTTTGTTTTCGTTGAAAACTTTAACATAAAATGACGTGTCGTATTTAATTGCATGATAGAAAATTGCTTTTCAAAACATTTTAATTCTTAGAATCTAACTACGAAAATAGTTAGGTCGTCTCCAGAGGGAGGAATTAGCCTATTAAAGTACTGCGTTGTGCTTCATTTATTCGGGAATCTCAATGGGCATGCATACTAGTTATTGCACTCCATTTTTAACATAAGTTTAGCATTTATGTAATTACTTAAGAATATAAGGAGGCTATATGAAAAATCACCACCATGGAATACGTGAATCGTAATCGTAGTACTGACAAATATCATCAATATAAATCAAAACCAAACCCATTCCCTATAATCAATATCCCATACTTGATTAGTTAAGAGATAAATGCACTATTCGTCATTCGAATAAACCTGAGGGACATTCATGCAAATTCATCTTAATATAATAAGGAGCTAAATAAATGAATAGTATTCTCTACAATAGCATTTAACGTAATTATTAATAGGAGAGGAAACATGGGATTTCCCTTCTCTCTTTCTTGTGCACGTGGAGAAGTGGCCGTCGGCTGGTTGGAGTTTGGTGGAGGTGTGTTATGACGAGAGCTTTGAGGTGGCGGTGATGGGACGGTCGATGGTTGCCGGAGGCTGCCAGTCGGAGGAGGTGGCCAGTGGGGGCGGCACTGCTACTGAAGGTGCATGCGAAGGGGTACGCACATGCTACTGGAAATATGGAGGCATGCGCATGTGTGGAGGGGAGAGCGGGGCAGGCAGCGCGCGAGGGTGGTGCTTAGGCGAGGGAAATGGTAAGTGATGGTGGTGCGTGCGGCCTGAGGAGTTTTGGGTTCTTTGCTGCAAACAGGGGAGACGTGGGAAGAAGACAAAGAAGAGGAGCACACGAGTGGGCTGGAGCATGGGGTCTGCTGCGCATGCACGTAGGTTGGAGTGCGTGGTCTACTACGCACGCAAGCAGGCTGGAGTGCTAGCGAAGACGCGCCGCTGATGCAGGCAGCGGGCGACTTTCTGAAGGGGGAGCAGTCGCGTGAGGCTGGCAGTGTTTGTTGGTGGTCTGCAGCTAAGGGGGCAAGTCACGAATGGTGGTGGGTTGCAGATGTGGTTGCGGAGGTGGCGATGCACGCTGTCACCGTGCACCACTGCAGCGATGGAGGTTATGGTAGTGGAGAATGCCTATGCCACAGTGCTCGCTGGTTCCACGATGCACACCTCCTTCACGGTGGAGAAGATGTAGGAGTCCCAGCCAAGGAGAGAAGATGCCTCCCAAGCGTCCTTTAGCTGCTCTTCTTATCTGCAGTTTGTTGCTTCCGCCGAAATCCTCTCCAATAGATGGGATGGTTAGAAGAGATCGCTGTTGGCCGTTGGTGGGAGCGCGAAGAGGCGCGCGCGATGAGTTGAGGAATTGCGCATTCTGCAGGAAGGAAAAAAAATAAATTGGGTTATTTACACAATTTATCTTAAATAATGTATGAAATGCATGTTACTATAATGGAATGTATAAATATGCATGCAAGCCCTTATGTATAAACTAATTTATTTATATATTCAAGTATGCTTTGTATATGTAAATATTAATTTAATAATTAGGCATTTAAGCATT
The DNA here is from genome assembly GCA_037157565.1 of Thalassia testudinum. Lineage (NCBI taxonomy): Eukaryota > Viridiplantae > Streptophyta > Magnoliopsida > Alismatales > Hydrocharitaceae > Thalassia > Thalassia testudinum. The sequence continues at coordinate 2,681,442 of JAZHRO010000056.1, forward strand.
TACTTAGCCCACAATTGTGGTCTCATCAAACGCCCCCATGCCTAGTTTTTGCTTATCCCTAGCAAAAGTAAAAAGTGATGGAAATGACAAAGATTTCTTCTTTTCTTATTCCAAACATTTAGAGATCCAGACAACTATGAAGTGATAATAGCCTAGTCAACAGATCCAAATGAAAAGCCAATTCGCATTGGGAGTTCATACTTCACCCTTGGTAAATATTTCTATCGGGATAGGCAACTACTTCCCTCAGGGATAAAGTAGAAGATAATCTGTAATTTGACCCCGGCTTTTTGACTTAGGTAGGAGATATCGAGTTGAATGGATTTGTATTTGGTGGCACACACTCATCTGGTGCTACATGTAATCTAATACTACAAACTCTAGATCTCTAAACTATTAAACAAGTCAACTTGGAGAGAGGCTAAATAACTGTGCTCTCTTGATATTCCTTTGTGCTCACTTTTTCTTCTTTTCTTTCTGAGATCACAAATCTCACCAGATTTAGTAAATGTACTCACTGTCTGGTGGCCTCACATGGCATTCACACTTCAACTAAAGTCCTAATAACTCTACAACTTAGTTATAGCCCTCAGCCAATATTTGGTCGATTAGAAATCTTGAAAGGTAGGTACGGGTCATATTTGGTGGATCGCGATGGGTGTTTTTGTTACCTCAGAAACATCATCATGAAGATAAAACTATAAACTTGGACTCTTTTCTTTTTCTTTTCTTTCTCTTTTCTCTGTTTTTTTTTCTTCCTTTTTTTTTAATATAATTGTTTCTTTTTTTTTCCTTTTTCTATCTTTATAAATCAACATAACACGACACAGACTTTTATTTATGAAGCATTATTAGGGATGATGATGGTCAAGAGGATATTGTGTGGCTTATTTGGTGGAAGTGCCTACTCTTGGCACCGGGAAGGAATGGATAGGACAAGCGTATTTCTGACCTTTGACATTACTATCCTCCTTCAGCTGAGGACTCTATGAAGGACGGTCGAACCATCCACCATAGTCATAACTTTATTAAGACTCAATCTTTGTGTATTTGCCTTATTTGGTGATTCTCAGGAATTCACACATTGTACACACGTAGGAATAGAAAGCGAAAACTATACCTAACTCCGAGGTATCCTCATCTAATTATCCAGAAGTTAAGAGTCCTTGCACTAAACTTAACGCACCAGCAGCCTCTCTACTTCTCACAAATATCAGGTGGATTTAATAGAAGATAGTATGCCTGACTCCCTATTAACTATCCAAGGGTTCAGCAGACTAAAAATGCTTATTGATTTTCTTCAAAGATCCATTACCCAGTCTATGTGCAAGTGAATGTAACTGTACTGGATTCTAAACTTAAGAAATAATTCAAGAAGAAAATATTCAATGATGCCTCCATGACAAAGATGTTTTGCTAGGGACTAACCAATTCAGCTCAAGAAAAGAACTTTTTTTTTCATGCATACCTAAATGCATGAATACTTCCTAAAATGCAAAGTGCACCCCCCATGCCGAAATCTTACAATGTCCTCATTGTAAAATTAAAATAGGAGAAAGGAAGGAAATCACCTGATGGTGGTGTTATTCAGAATGCTAGGTTGCCTCCCAACAAGCGCTACATTTTCTGTTAGCAGCCAGACTTATAGGGAACTTATAAGTCTGGTTTCAGATAGAAAAAGCTAGGTCCTAAAAATATGCATAATAGAGCGGGCCTAGAAAATAGGTAGCCACAGATGTTGGTGAGCTGATGATGCAACGTTATCCCAAATGCTTGCCAGTAGACATGAGAGTAAATAACCTTGTAGGCTACCTGGGGTGATCTAGGAATAACAAAAGGAATATGAAAAGGGACCTCCCGAAAAGAAATAAGTGGAGGATAACCAGGGTCCTCCGAAGCTGGAAGGGTTTTAAAAGATATAAACATTATTATTTCAAACCCTTGAATGACGAGACTAAAAGTACAAGCATCAATCCACACTCGCCATTCTACCCGAGGATGTACTGGCCTGATATTCTCCTCAGAAAGAATGTATATGAGCAGAGACCTGAGTAGAGGATTCGGTAAGGAATCTATCGGTTGCTTGAGTGATTGGGTGGTAATTATTAAGTCCAAAAAGGGCTTAGGCTATTTAGGTCCCATTCCTAATAAAAATTTGTATTCCACATCCTTACCTAACTTCATTATTTTATGAACCTCCAATTTCTCCTCTACAATAGATGAGTCATGAATAGAATTCAATATCTCATTAGTAGACTCATGATCAACATGCTTTGACAATAGTTGGGTTTCTTAGGAAGTAGCGAGATCAAAATTATCAGCAAATCCATCCCCAGGTTCTTTCTTGTCAATTACATCCTTTCTGGGGACTTTGTGTGCTACTTCATTATCCTTAATATCTTTAGGAGGATTATCATCTTTAATGTTATGGAGAAAGTCTATATCATTGAATTCGTTGTTCTTCTTGGGGTATAAATCCTTAATTGATGTATATTGGCCCTGAGAGTCTCCCCTAGGCTCCTTACTATTGTGTTTGTCCTCCAATATCAACTCATGGTTTTGCGGAGGATGACTCTCAAAATCGAAAGAAGGGAGGAATCCGGATTTCACCAGATTATTTATATCCTCAGGGGGCAAGTCCTCAAATAACAAATACTCCCCCTGTGATTCACTCTAGATTTTCAGTCCGGGTTCCTCTACTGGGTCATCCTCGTCCTCTGAAATAGTCTCTTTATATCCCTGAGACCAAAATTGATCTAATTCATCCTTTAGCCCCTTAGGATCACCTTCGTTGGGTGCATTTAAATCCTCAGGATGTTGAATGGTAGGTGTTGATTCCCTAAGTGGAAGGTCAGGATTAAGCTCACTAAGGGTAGAATGGGATTCCACCAGATAATTAATAGGGAAAGTGATATAAATAATACAACCTTGACCCGGGTTATCAAGGGTAAGGAAAATACTGTCATTGGGGTCAAGGTCCTCAAGAGGTATCATCTTCCCTTTGTTTTGACTCCAATATAGCTCGGGTGGATAATTACTAGGATCATTCTCCTCTAGTGGCCCTGTCTCATTGGGAGAGTCTAAGTGATAGCTACGTAGAACGGGATCCCTATTGTCATTGATTTCCTCAGAATTATTTTCATGATCACGGTCATATGGGTGGGGATCGGAATTACTGGGAAGAGCATAGCTAAGCTATCTAATTTCATTGTTCAATTGTTGACTATTCCTCAACATCTCTCCCATGAACTCCATCATTTCTTTTTGTTGTTTTTGCATTTCTATCATAAAAGAGAGGCTACTACTATTAGATTGGGGAGGATAGTCAATCTCAGGCTCTGGTTGCCTGAGGATATCGGTCCAACCTCGATATAGAAAATCATGAAAGGTGGGAGGGTTGGGTATTTTCATAGTAGTAGGGATTCCAGTGTTGGAAAATCTCGTTCCTAGGCTCTACTCAAAAGTGGGAGTTATCGGGCCAGTACTCCTAGGATATGAATAAGAATGATCCCATGAATTGTCAATGTACCCATCAAAGGGTGGATACGCTCGAGGCATGGGATCCTGGTTAAAATGATAGGAGTAAGGATAGTCCATTTCTTTCAATTAAATGTTTTAACTCTCTTAGGACTTAGATTAAAACAGAAAACTTCCTAGAGAGCTCTATCACGCACACACCAAGCAAACACAAGGCAAGAGGTCATTTGTTGATTTAAAATTCTTCAAGTCCTTTTCCAATCTCTTTAGCTTGGCCAAATATAGTCAAGGCAGTGTTTCTCCATTCCCACGTAAGTGGTATAAGAGAAATGAGGCACTTGAAATTTTTGGTCAATGACTGTTAAGAAGGTTGAGGTTACTTTTAGTCCTTTTTGGGTGATTAGTCAAGTTGTCAAGCAATTACACACCTTAAATTGACCTTTGAGTGCCTTGAAGACGTACACTTTGTTGTGATGATATTCTCTAATGCTCAAGTAAAAAGGTAGTCCAAGGATGGAACCACGGGATGCAAGTAAGGCGAACCCTTCCTTTGAGGCGTTGTGTTAGTTGTGCCTCTTAACTACCCTTGAATTTCTTTGAGGTGCGTCTCCCTCCTTATAGTATCAAGTCACTCGGGCAAAAGTTAATACTATTTTCACAAAGTGAGATGGGAGGGTTTGCACCGATAAAGATATCGATGCCTATAGCCTTAAGGGTCCAAGTCCTAGTGTAGTGCCTATAGTGCGTGCTCAGTGCAGGAAGTATGCATCACACCGTGAAAAGTGATTTTTCCTTTTGAAAATCGCAATCACATTATTCGAACACTTTATGTATACTTTTCTTTCTTTTTAAGAAGTAATGTGACCACTTGATTAATATTTTCAAATCAGCTTTAATGGTCTTTTTTAATTATGTCTAAAATGCAACGCGTGTGCAGATAACTGATGCATAAGAAAAGACGCATCTTACTCCAGCTCTCTTCAATGCAGGTTGTTTTCAATGCAAAAAGAAAAACTAGATGCTGCTCATTCAATCTTAGATGGTCGCTCTATATATATGCAGCTTCTAGGAGGCAGTTCGAATATATATAATAATAATAATAATAAGCAAACAAACCTAATCTAACTAACTAACCAACATGCAATTCAAACAATTCGGATAATCCTATAATCTAAATAAAATGGGAACATGCTCCTTAAAATACGCTCCCGCATACAAGAGAGATAAGAAATAAAGAAACACTGGGACACGTTCTGAAAAATACCCAACATGGGTCCACAAGACAAATTAAATGTCTAAGGTCTATCTCAACTAAATCTAAATTAAGATCTAATGACTAAATTAGAAAAGGCTCCTTCGTACGCCTACGTGCGTGGGATCAAGCACCCGTTGCTGGCCTCCAGGTGGCGTCAAGGTCCACCAAAAATATCACCTCTATCATGCGCACCCACCGTGTTCGTTGCATGTTTTTGCATAGAGCAAGATCCACAGTTAGTAATTCAAAAAAGCTTTCAAAATAGCATACAAATAACATAAAATTTCCAAAAAAATTAATAGGTGTGTTTCCTCCTTGGCAACGGCGCAATTTGAAAGAGCAATCTTCATTTTCGTTGAAAACTTTAACTTAAAATAATGTGTCGTATTTAATCGCATGGTAGAAAATCGCTTTTCAAAACATTTTAATTCTCAGAATCTAACGACGAAAACAGTTAAGTCGTCTCCACAGAGAGGAATTAGCATATTAAAGTAGTGCATTGTGCTTCGTTTATTCGGGAATCTCAGTGGGCATGCATACTAGTTATTGCACTTCATTTTCAACATAAGTTTAGCATTTATGTAATTACTTAAGAATATAGGGAGGTTATATGCAAAATCACCACTATGGCATACGAGAATTGTAATCATAGTTCTGACAAATATCGTCAATATAAATCAAAATCGAACCCATTCCCTATAATCAATATCCCATACTTGATTAGTTAAGAGATAAATGCACTATTCGTCATTCAAATAAACTTGAGGGACATTCATGCAAATCCATCTTAATATAATAAGGTGATAAATAAATGAATAGTATTCTTTACGATGGCATTTTAAGTAATTATTAATAGGAGAGGTAACAGGGGATTTCCCTTCTCTCTTGCTCATACGTGTGGAGAAGCGACCGTCTGTTGGCTGGAGTTCGGTGGAGGTGCGTTATGACGAGAGCTTTGAGGTGGCAGTGATGGGGCGGTCGATGGTCGCCAGAGGCTGCCGGTTGGAGGAGGTGGCCAGTAGGGGGAGCGCTGCTGTTGAAGGTGCGTGCGAAGGGGTACGCACAGGCTGCTGGAAATACGGAGGCGTGCACACACGTGGAGGGGAGAGTGGGGCAGGCAACGCGCGAGGGTGGCACTTAGGCGAGGGCGATGGTGCGTGATGGTGGTGCGTGTGGCCTGAGGAGCTTTGGGTACTTTGCTGCAAACAAGGGAGTCATGGGAAGAAGACAAAGAAGAGGAGGAGCGTGCAAGCAGGCTGGAGCATGGGGTCTGCTACGCGTGCACGTGGCCTGGAGTGCGAGCAAAGATGCGCCACTGATGCAGGCAGTGGGCAACTTTCTGAAGGGGGAGCGATTGCGTGAGGCTAGCAGTGTTTGTTGGTGGTTTGCGACTAAGGGGGCTAGTCACGGATGGTGGTGAGTTGCAGATGTGGTTGCAGAGGTGGTGATGCATGCTGTCACCATGCACCACTGCTGTGATGGAGGTTTATGGTAGTGGAGAACGCCTACGCCACAGTGCTCGCTGGCTCCACGATGTGTGCCTCCTTCACGGTGGAGAAGATGGTGGAGTCCCCGCCAAGGGGAGAAGAATATGCCTCCCGAGCATCCTTTAGCCACTCTTCTTATCTGCAGTTTGTTGCTTCCACCGAAATCCTCTACAACAGATGGGGCAGTTAAAAGAGATCGCTGTTGGCCACTGGTGGGATTGCGAAGAGGTGCGTGCGATGCGTTGAGGAATTGCGCATTCTGCGGGAAGGAAAAAAAAAAGGGTTATTTACACAATTTATATCAAATAATGTATGAAATGCATGCTACTATAATGGAATGTATAAATATGCATGCAAGCCTTTATTTATAAACTAATTTATTTATATATTCAAGTATGCTATGTATATGCAAATATTAATTTAATAATTAGGCATTTAAGCATTTACTTAGCCCACAATTGTGGTCTCATCAAATTTCTTCTCTACCGGTCAGTTTGACCTAAAATCTCTCCTCTGAAGCTTGTTTCGGCATGGAGAAACAACCATGCTCCTATTCTAAATCCCTAGATTACTTTTGATCCAAACACCAAATTGGTGTTAAAATTAAGTAGCTGAGAGTTTCAGCGTTTGATTGAGCCTTTACTCGCTCAATTTGACCTAGTGAGTCGACTGGAATCTTCATTTGAAGATCTGGTTAGCAATGAAGCGCGAAGGAAGATCAGCTGGGAGAGTCCCACCTCGAAAAGTTGCGGACGCATGCACAGGTATAAAAGCAAAAAGGCGCTAGCATCGACTGGTCATCAGCGTACGAAGCATGAAATGTGCTTACATGATCAGATTAGAGCATGTGCGGCGTACGTGCATGTGTGTAACGAACGCATGCCCCAGACGTCTTTTAAGACGTCTGGGAAGTGGCCCAGACATCAGACCAGACGTCTGGGATCGTTTCCAAACGTCTGGAAATCCGTTATCTTCCACACGCGTGGGTCGTCTGAGTGCCTGAGCGCGCAGACCCGCATATTCGTTTATTCCCTGTGGCTGCAGACGCCCTGCCGTGTCCTCTCTCCTCCTCGCACGGCCTTAAAAGGCCATGCCTCCCCTCACTTCCGTCACCACCGTCTCCTCCCTCTTCTCCTTCAGCCAGTGAGCGTGAGCGCGAGCGCGAGGGTGGCAGCGGCGACCGCAGTGAGCACGGAGGAGGTGCTGCATGCGAGAGCGGAGCTCTGCCATGAGGGCGAGCTCTCCGGGGCTGCTAGGGCCGGCCGGCGGAGGGTGCAGGGGGCGCGGAGCGACGCGGAGGGGGGACTGCTGCGGTCTGAGCAGCAGGCGCGCGAGGTGCGATGCGGGAGGCGTCGCGAGCGGAGGCCGAGTGGCGCCTTGATTCTGGAAAAATTTCCAGAATCAGACGTCTGGGTTGATAGACAGACGGCGAGGGCGACGTCTGGAAGACCATCCAAACGTCTGAAAGGTGAGTTTTCCGTCTCCTTCTTCCTTCCTGTCGACTGACCGTACTGAGGGAGGGAGATGGGTGTGCGTAGGCTCGGTGATTCGCCATCCATCGCGAATCAGACGTCTGGCAGTAGTACCAGACGGCGAAAGCAACCTCCAGACGTCTGGGGTGACCATCGGACGTCTAGGAGCTAGGCCAGACGTCCCCGCAGACTTCTGGATGTCTGGGAAACCACGCTGAACAAGGTAATTCTCTGATCCACTTTTTAAGATGTCTGGAAGAAGTTCCAAACGTCTGATTTTGCACAGTGTCATCGTTTTTGACCCGTTTAGGGCCCGTTCGGGTTCCGTTTTCCGAGATTCGAGTTGCGTTCTTTTCAGAATTAATTCCTCTACCCGTCTACAGTAGCTATACACTATTTTGAGACACTCCTTGTGTTTGATCTTTGTGATAGGACCCCATTCTGTTGCAGTCTCGGGGGTCGCGGAGGCACGCGGGATTCCCAACCACGCCCCCATTTCTCCCGTTGTACCTGGTAGAGTGGCTTTAAGTTATCAATAAAATCTGTTAAATTATGGAACCATAAATAGAACCTAGGACATTGCATGAATCCTAGGAATGAGAAATAGATGGAATGATAGCTCCTAGGTGTTGCATGAATCCTAGGGCTGGAAAACTAGATTGTATGATAGATCCTAGGATATGGCATGAATCCTAGGATGGGAAAACTAGTGGAATGTATAATACTGCAGTCTTGGAAAATGGAAAGAGATATAAAGCTGCCTGTAATTTGAATTAACAGCTGCCTGTTGTGAATAAATAACGTGGTTGAGAACATGGATTGTAAGAATGTGAAACTGGAAAGTGAAACCTGGATGTTTGAGTAAAAAGGATGGAACCCTACGGGGAAGTAGGAGTAGAACTCCTGGAAAGTGAATAGAATAGTATTGGGGAAGTGAGCTGGCCCTTGAGTACGGAGTACCAAGGAGAGCGACTGTCCCCCTGTTTAGTGCAGAGCGGAGCCAGCCACCCCAAGGACCCGGGGTTAGGACTGGCCACTCTGTACCGACTTGCTGGCCCTCGCGTACGTAGTACCGAGGAGAGCTACTAGTGTAGGGAGGTACTAGCTACCCCACGGGCCCCGGGGTTCTGCTAGCCTCCCACACCGACTTGTTAGGCCCGCTGGGGCAAACCAGGGTAGTCAGGCAAGGGTGCGTGGACTGTAGAGGGGCAAGGCCACGGTTTGGTTACTGTGGAGGGGTTGGACCCCTGTTACTGAGAGGGCTCTGCCCTGGACTGGTTCCGTGCTGTGCTTTGGGCGCACCCGTTAACGGAAATGACTGACCACGTGCCAGTACGGGTTAGCTACCTGTGCGTTTATCGCGCGTGCCGTAGTCACCGTTACGTCTACCAGTGACCTTGTGGTGGTTGACTGAGGGTAGGATCACCACGGGGGACTCTCCTAGCCAGGAGAGCACCACGTGCTACTTCTACTTTTTGGAAAAGACTGCAATCAAGATCGTTCCCACGAGGAACATTCGAGATCAAGAAAAAGATCTGAGGAATAAATGAAATAGTGAGACATTTGAAAGATGTGAATAAAGAAAGTAATCGAACATAACAGCTACTGTACACTCTACTGTTGCTTTTAGTTTTAGTTGCCACTCTACTCAGCATTTTGCTGACGTGTTACACTCGTTACCTTTTTCAGGACCAGGTGTTGAGCAGCCAGGGTCAGCGGCTGCAGAGGACGCTGGGCCGAGTAGGGTCCAGTAGAGTTACCACTGTCTCTTGTACCTCTTTTTGTTACGTTGTAGTGAGTAGTTCTTGTTTCCACTGTACTTTCTTTACCTGCAGTTCAAATTATATTATGAATGTTGTTCTACTGTTGTGGTGGTACATACTGTGGTAGTTTCTTTCCTTACTGTTGTACTTTCTTACTGTTAGTTATATTCATGCTGAATGTGGTTTATTTTACTGCTCTTTTGGTTACTTCCTCGTTGGACGACTAGGTCTTGGGATTAGTTGAGTCAGTTCGGTTCTCGTGTCTCGTAGGGACTCGAGAACCGGGTCGTTACAATGTGCATGTGTGCGTGGGCCTGGGTGGGTGTGAACGTGTGGGCCTAACTGGGTGCAGTACTGTGCATGAAAAATGGCTAAAAATCCACCTAATAAAAATTAGGTTGGGCCTCGAGTAGGGTTTGGTCCCACCCAATTTGGGTGCTATGTATCCCCGAAAGAGGCCTTGCCGCCCACACATAATTTTTGGTTGAAGAGAGAATGGGTTTAAGTTCAAAAATCGGGTAGGTATAGAATGTTTGCACAGTGAAGAGAATAAAGGGTGAATAAGAGAGAGAGGAGCATAGTTGAGAAATTAAAGGAGAGATAAGAGAATGAAAAGAGAGAGAATGTTAAGAAAAGATAAAGAGGCAAGTGAATCTTAGGAATAAAGGAAAAAATGAGATGAGAATTAAAGAGTTTGAGAGATTAAATGAAATGAGAGGAATGAAGAAGATAATGTAGAGGAGGCAGACTTTGATATACTCATGGGAAGTCTAATTTCAATTTTTAAGTCATCTAATTTTCTTATAAGAGATATGATGAAGGAAAGGCTGAGCTGAAGGCTGGATTATCATTGGTGTATTGATGTGCTTCATATTGAAATAAAAGTCATTTATATTCTTTATACATTACTTCTATGCCTTATATTTTGTAAAAATTGTAATAATCATTCCTCTACTTCTATTATTCCTTATAAATCTTTCATGTACATTTCCTTTTTTTTTAATGGAATAATTGCAAGCCTTAATTATTCAATTTTATGTGCAAATATTCATGTGCTTAACATATTTCATAATTATTGTAGTAATTAGTTAATCATTAACTTAAATAAAAAAAATGGTGAATTAAATTACAAATTATGCCTTCCAGTGAACAACCTGGACTTAACCAGTTAAATGAACTAAATCTAAAATGTTACGTTAGCTTGACCCTATACTACAATAAATGACAATGATTTAACAATTCAAGTTAGCCTAAGTCATTTCTTTATGCAATTAATTAAGACTAATAATCTTAATTAACTATGTTAAGACTTGTACCACCAACGACCTTGGAACTCACGATTTTTCGAGATTACAAATTTAAATGTCGATTCGATTTTTGTCGCTATACTACGATGTGTTTTCCTAAACTTCGACGATCACTGTACAACATTTTGGATCCATTGCCAAGAAGCAACGCACAATTCACTACTAGTCATATCATTCTTGATTATTGAATTGATTTCTAACTTGCCCTGCTTTGTTTTGTTATTGCGAGGTGAATCACAAGATCTTCCACGCAATCAGCCATGCTAGGGGTAGGTAAAATTTCTTGTCTTCCCTAATCACCTCTTAATCTTGAGAAGATAAAAAAGGAAACAAATTAATTAGGATTCACTTACCTTACTTTCCTAGTAATTATCATTTAAAGGCAAAGGGTTTCCTACTTTGCGAGGTTGATTGAAATCAGATTAGAGTTGATGTGATTTGATTAGAGATTCCCCATCCTTACTTCTTGTACCTATTAGGGATCCGTGCTAAACTCTCTCAACATCTTGGATTACTCATCTTCTTGTTTGAATCCAAGGTGTCATATTTGGATTCAAATTGGACTTGAAATAGAGCCAATCTAGGATTTCCACGTTAGGGTTTTGAAGTGTTAGTACACACTTGCCTGCAATTAAGAAAATTGATCTTTCCGCATTTGTGTGCTACCCCAGCCCTTGTTTGAACTGATTTACTTAAGTGAAGCCTAAAATCAAGGTTCTAAATTCACTTAAACCCTAAAATTTGGGACCTAATAACCTGTTAAGAACCAATTTAGGGTGATTTGGGTGCTTTGACCCAAATTTCATCTTCAACCTTAGGATAGGTCAGGTAAAGTTGGTTCACTTTGTGAATTAAGCAACCTACAAATTAGGTCATGATTGCACAACAATCACAAGACTTAAATGACCTTAATTAACTTAGCATAATTGTAGTATAATTCATGCATTAGTAGCATACATTGCATCTTTTCTGCTTTACTTAAATAATCATAAAATAATGTTATAAGGTATTGATTGTGTATTATGTGCATTGTAGGCAATAAGAAGCTCAGGAGATGGCCTGAAGCTGGACCTGAAATAGGGAAGAAGCCAAAGCTGCAGTAGAGCTGGAGTAGAAGCCCTAGAATAAAGATGAAGACATAATGTAGGGAAGAGGTATACTACCTTACTAGTAGAATTTTAACGTATGAGTTAACCCATTAAGAACATAGGACCTTTTCTAGCCTTAGGACAGCCTTAGATACCTTCCCAAACCTTAGCCACCCTCAGATTAGGTCACCTTATCCTAGAATACCTTAAAACCCTTTTTCCAGCCCATATCTGGAAGTCAAGGAAGGTTGCTGGATGTCCAGGACCCTTTGACACCACTCGTAGAGCCAGAATCCAATCTCCTGGAATATTAGACGTCCAGATAAGGTGTTAGATATCCAATTTCTGCAGAACCATAATCTCTTAACTTTTGAATTTGGTAAAAGCTTCTAAGTCTTGGAAATCACACTTAAGGTTTAAATATCAAGAGTCCTTGTTGTTTAAGAAATGGTTTATGTCATATAAGTCTTCAGATCTGGTAGTCTTTCTAAGCAACTGGTTCTCACAATGTTCAATCACAAACACAGTTGGTTTGTTTCAGAAAATTCAGCTTAAATATCATCTCTAAACACCTAACATTCAAAATGAGTAAATAGAAATCTCTTCACAGTTACCTAGTTGATGCTGTAATGCTTTGCACTTAATGAGTTGTTTACTAAGGGACTAGTAAACCTAAGTATGGGGGTATGATGAGGTGTGGCTTATCATAGCTAAAATGCCTAAGTTAGGTTAGAAACAAGATTAAAGCACTATATATTAACACAAGAAATGGGTTAAGTGTGGAAAGTATGGAAAAAGACCTAAAACACTCAATTTGTGCTAAAAACGCATAATTAGGTCAATTTAGAGATATTCTATACCTATATTATACACGGATGTTCTGAATGCCAATTAAACACCAATTTAAGCTTGAAAGTACAAATCAAAGGTTGAATTATATTCTAATATGTTCAATTAATATGCCATAAAAATTACATTGAGTTCTAACATCATTTAGACCTTAAAATTTGTACATTACACTTAGTCCTTTATTCTAGCTCAGTCTTCACATTTTATACATTTAAAGTTGTCAGGGACTCATTTGCAATCATTTAGGGACCTAGTTGTAACACTTCTTTCCACTTATGAACACCTTAGCAAATTCTCTACCATTTTGTCTCTTTAGGATCTTTTTGATATTTTTCCAAATGACTAGGCAGCTTCCTCACATCCTGTTCATGTGCAAAGAACTCAATGATTCTCAGAGTCATCCATCTCTTTCTCCATCAGATCCACGATCAATCTTGATCCTACTACCAACAGTCGGCGCACACTTCTTCCCACCTAGATCTAGATCACATCCCATGGTTCCCTTTAATCCTAGTACACCTCGTGCCTTCTAGAACCCATCTAAGCCCTTCATCGTTAATGTCCTCCCACCTCTGATTGCTGATGATTTGAGCTCACAAAGCTTAAAGAGATGGAACGATAGAGAATTTGGTAAGGAGTCAGTAAGTAGAAATAAGTGTTACAACCAAGTCTTTGAATGCTTACAGATGAGTCCCTGCTGACTTTAAATGTATAAAATGTGAAGACTTTGAGCTAGAATAAGGACCTAAGTGTAATGCAGAAATTTCAAGGTCTAAATGATGTTAGAACTCAATGTAATTTTTATGGCACGTTAATTAAACATTTTAGTATATAATTCAGCCTTTGATTTGTATTTTCAAGCTTAAATTGATGTTCAATTAGCATTAGAACATCCATGTGTATTATAGGTATAAAATATCTCTAAATTGACCTAATTATGCATTTTTAGTACAAAATGAGTGTTTTAGGTCTTTTTCCATAATTTTCACACTTAACTCATTTCTTGTGTTGATAGATAGTATTTTAACCTTTTTTTTTTTGAAATTGGTGTTTTAACCTTGTTTCTAGCCTAACTTGGACGTTTTAGCTATGATAAGCCACATCTCATCACTTATTTTTAAGGTAGAGAGGAAAAAGTCGCATTAGCCATAAATCTTCCCATACCTTGCAGGAATGAGTAGTTTGGGTGAGGATGATTAATTTCTCGAGATGGCTAAAAGGATCCGCTCTAGGATGGCCATGAAAGTATTTGATCAAGTTTAGAATGGTTGGTTTGATCCCACTCCAGGTCGCTCCTTATAACTGGTAGCATCATAAAAATCCTTAAGAGGAATGATAGGCTCCTAGGGTGTTAAGTTCCCCCTTTAGTTTGCTAGGTTTGTGACAGTCTTAGACAACTGTTGCTGATTGGTGTGTAGTTGAGCCAGTTGCTCAACCATCATAAGTAAAGGATTAGGTGGGGGAACGAGATTTTAATTATGTGGCAACTCAAGGTTTTCAGGTATCTCCAGGATGGGGAAGTTAGGAATGGGGATGTTAGAATATGGGTTAATTGTGAGTGAGAGCGAAAGCGGAATTGGACCTATTTTCTATGTTTTCCATCTTTCTATGAGAAGTCAAATGCTTTGTGTGGGGGGAAAATCAATTGCTCCCTCCAAGTGTGGATTCTGAGATCGTTGCCTATGCATACACTTATAAAGAATGGGAGGAGAGAAGGGGAGAGATGAGAGAAAAAGTGTGCAATCAAACAAACAAAATTCTAAGCCTAGCCTTGAGGTTGACTCTTTAAAATCTTAAGACTTGGGAACCCAAAAATCAAGAAATCAATAATTAATCCCGCTTCCCAAAATTAACCTGGCTAGACTAGAAGAGGTGGCTTGGGCCCAAGCATGTCCCAAGAAAATCACCGGGGGCATGTATAAACCCGCACCCATCGTTTGACTGCTCTCTTAGTCTTAGATACCAGGTTTGGTTAAAGGAATTAAGATGAATTAAAGGCAACTTGATACCCAAATATCAAGCCTAAAATTGAATGAAATCCTTAAGGGTCAAGTGACTACAAATTTATTTAGGGTTAGGAAAGTTAAAGTGCACAAATAATGAAGGGCATTAAAGTGGGTAATGCCTCATTATTTCCTTTTATAGCGATGATAAACTGGTGTTTATCAGCCATGGAAGAAGAAGGGGAAGAACGACCAACTCAATAGGGAGGGGGGGAAGTTGGTAAAGGATCAAAGGACACCTGAGGTGGCCCTTAAATAGGCTATGGTGCTCAGGGTGATCGGCAATCAAGAGTGGAAGGTCGTAGGGAGTGAAGGGTTGAGGTGCTAGTTGTGGGCGCATGTGAGGGTTTTGGATGAAGACTAACCGTAGGATCAGATCTAGAATTGGGCAGGAAGCCATGGAAATTGGCTGTAGCAAGTTGGAGAAAGATCTACCATTGGATGAGGGAAGAAGGAAATGGATGGTGGAGACTGGTTGTGCTCATCGCGAGAGGGATAGTAGTTGAGGAGCTCAGCTACAGGTCTAATGTGACATTTGCAGGTTAAACTCTTATGTGAAATGGCAAAACCCCATAAGTGACAAGAATCATTACCCCACAGTCCCTAAAAGTTTTCAAATAGGTCCTTATGGGTTTTGAATGAATAAAATGCAAAGGAATTGACATAGATAAGGACCTAACTGTAAAACACTGATTTCAAGGTCCAAATGGTGTCAAAATGTAATGAAATTTTTATAGCAAGTGTTTAAACATATTAGAAGTTATTCCAATAATTCATTTGTGAAATTAAGCTCCTTTTGGTGTTCAATTGGCATTGAGATCATTCATTTACATAATTAATGGAAAATCTCTCAAATGTAACATAATTATGCATTTTTAATACAGAATTGATATTTTTGGTCATTTTCCTTAATTCTCACATGTAACCCATTTCTTGTGTTAATTTGATAGTGTTTAACCTAGTTTCCAGCTTAACTTGGACATTTTAGCTATAATGAGCCACATCTTATCAACCACCATACACAACTTCCCATGCAAATACCCACTCATTTATCTTTCCACCAAAAACCCCGATGCCCTAATACCCTAATCCCATGCAAATGTAACCCACCATAATTCTCCTCAACAACACAAGATCAAACCCTCTCTTTCCAAATAACAACGGCTGCACTCACCCAACCTATTTATCCTCCATTTAGTTATTTAATTCACAATATCCCTATCATTTAATCAAACCATCCATTACCCTTCCTATTTAATCTAGACCCTTGATTTATTTCCAAAAAAAAAGCTAGCCTATCCTATCACCTATTCATAAATCTTAACCCTTGATCCTTAACCTATTAATCCTAGCCATCCAAATTAGTGATCCTTGGCACCTTAGACCAACCAATAGGAAGCCTCCTAGAGTCCTATATAAGCTCCTAGCCACCCCCTGCTTAGGATCAATCTCCTACTTAGAAATTCCTTTTGACTTCCAAGTAGATCCACCAACTAGAACTAGTCCTCTACTTCTTCCTTCTCCCCTTGGAGATTGTAGGTGCACCTTCACATCCACATCTACGCCGATGCTCTAAGCTTCACCTTCGAAGTCCTTCCTTCTCATTTCTCTAGTCTAGTTTTAGTTTTAGTAATTGTAGAAGCATTCCAATAGTTGCAATACTATTTCTTCTTGTGCCAAACTATTATCTTATTCAATAAAAGTTCTACTATTTATTCTTCAACTTGTCTTAAGGTTGTAAGGTTTCTATTATTTAGTTAGAAGTTGCATGCCTAGTTCTTAATAGTCATCTTGCTTGATAATCGATTCTATTTGTAGTATTGAAAAGCTATTTTGATCTATTTGCCTTGCTGCAAACGACTCAGACTCCCATACTTTTATTCGAAAAATCTTACGAGTTTGATCTGATTTACAAATTTCAAAAGCTTCTGTGCTCATTTACTATGACGAAAAGTGATTTCTCATAATCACATCTACGAATAGAATAGTGCTTTTATAGGTGTTAGCACTAGGTATGGTGGTCCTAAGGCATAGGTTAAGGGCTCTACTTTAGGGTATATTCTAAGGGTGGAAGGTTCTAGTGTGGTGTACAACTTAATGTGGAGGTATAGGTCAAGTGGTGGTCAAAGGAGAGGATAAGGGAGAGGGTTGGTGTGGGATTGAGTAGGGATTAGTGGGGTGGCCTAGGTGGGTTTAGGTGGTGGTTAGTGGTGGTGTGAGGTTGTTGTGTTTGTAAATCACGGATTTGATAGGAAAATCATCATAGTATAGTTGTGAAATATGACTCAACAAAAATGAAGTTAACGAGATGTGAATCCCGATCGATCTCAGGGAGGCATTTAGAAAAAGTGAATTTGATTTTGATTCTTTTCACTACTTGCTTAAAATCGTACACCAGTTTCAAGCCTATGAATGTAAGTCTTGCCAGTCGCATTGTTAATCCTAACTACGTGTGTGTGTGTTAGGTAAACAATGAATGTGAACATATGTGTACTAGTATGCACCATTCTAACTTCGCGATGGCTATTAACAAAAAACACGCCAATTGCAAGGTCATTTATATTTCCAAGAACCAACATCTTGTTGCAATAACATAAGAGATTAATGTAGGCAACTGATGATCACAATATGGATATATGAGTCAAGAAAGTGATGATTTCATTCCTTCAAAAACATTGTCATTACAATCATTTTTCGAGGAAAGCTTGTACATGAATGATTAAAGTAATGAGTCTAGCTAGCAGAAAATGGATGCATACATGGATCTATGAAAGATTACGCATGCATCATTCAGGTAGAGGATGACTACACTACTAAGCAGGAAATTAATGTGGAAATTAAACTACGAAGAATGACTTATCTAAGAGAACTTAGGGCATTGGAGGTGGTCTCCAATGGCTTGTGGGGGCTTGAGGTGGTAGGAGGGAAGAGAAAGCTGGCCAATGGTGGGTAGGCCAGCCTCTTGAGAGGTGGTGGAGAGCTTCTCTAGCCTTGGACGTGAGGTGGAAGTGGTGGAGGTGATGGAACTCGTGGAGATGGAGGTGCACATGGGATGGAGCTAAAGCAAGATCAGGTGCATGGCTGTCCAATAGGGTCTTAAATAGAATAAGGGAGAGACCCTCTAGAGTAGTGTGGAATTCTCTATAGAATCCTCTCTTGTGGCCGGCCAACCCATTTGAAATGGGTCTTCATAGATCCACATTTCATGGGTTGGTTGGTGGACTCCTTTGGTCGCTATTTTTGGTAACTCAAAGTGGTGCCACCTTTGGAAGACTCTAGAGAATTCTGGAGTGGACGGCTATGTGTAGGTGTGTGTGCATGATTAGGTGTGTGTGATTAGGTGGTCTAGGTTGAGTCCTATAGGTCTAAGTAATTGGGCTTAGGTAGGCTCCTAGAATCAGGGTTATAAACCCTAATGCTAATGTGAATGTGCAATTAAACTTATCACAAGTTTAATTAAGTGGATGTGTGTCTAATTGGGAGAGAATATACCCAATTAGGTCAGGCTTGAGTCAATTAGACTCTCACTGAGTCCTATTAGACTTGTGTTGGTTGAGATTTGAGCTCAATTGGACTCTATGAGTCCAATTGACTGAGTGAGTGTGATTGACTTAGGTCCAAGTCAGTTGGGCTTAGTGAGAACTCACTTAGGTTCTTAGGAGGGTCTTGGGGTGGTGTACTAGACTTAGGGCACCTTAATTTAGGTTCTCTAGGGTGTAGAATTGGGTTTAGGGGCTTAGGAAATCAAGATCCAAGCTTGATTTCAAGAACAGGGATTGGAGAAGGGTTCCAGACATCTGATTTTATAATTAGATGACTTATACTTCAAAATCAAAAGTCCAAAACTCTGGCTTGGACATCCAAAGTTGAGTCAGAGAGGAGTTTAGGTTCTGTCTTGGAATTATGCAGAAATTGGACATCTGACACTTTGTCTGGACGTCCAATTTTCCAACAGAGTTGGGTTCTAGATCTACAGTTTGTGTCTAAGGGCTTTGGACGTCCAACGACCGACCTGGACATCCAGATATGGGCTTGAATGATGGTTTTGAGGTATCGTAGGATAAGGTGACCTAATCTAAGTGTGGCTAGGGTTCAGGAGGGTCTCTAAGGCTACCCTAAGGCTAAGAAAGGTCCTATGTTCTTCATAATTTAACTCTACATTAAAATTCTACTTAGTAGAATAGTATACCTCTCCCTACATTATTTCTTCTTCTTTATTCTAGGGCTTCTGCTCTAGCTCTGCTATAGCTCTAGCTTCTTCCCTACTTCAGATCCAGCTTCAGGTCATCTCCTGAGCTTCTTATTACCTGCAATCCCAATAATGCACTAATCAGTACATTATAACATTATTCTATGCATATCTAAATAAAATAGGAAAGATGCCATGTATGCTGTTTATGCATGCATTATACAACAATTATGCCAAGTTCTAACTTAATTTAAGTCATTTAAGTCCTATGATTGCTACGCAATCAGGAGTAAAGTAGGGTTATGTTACGAATGTGGCATCAGACGGGTTTTTAAGACATCTGGGAAGTGGCCCAGACGTCTAACCGGACGTCTGGAACCCTTCCCAGACGTCTGGTAATAAATTTTTGCGGCGTACGGGGTTGCGTCTGTGCGCTTGCGTGCGCAAACTGCACCCGCCGCTCTCATTCCTCATTTTTCTCTCTCTCCTCCTGCAGGCGCGCAGCTCTCCTCTCTCCCCGCGCGGCCTTATAAGGCCCCCTCGCCCTCTCCCTCACCCTCATCTTCTCCGCCTTCCTCTTCTCCTTCTCCCTGCCAGTGCGAGAGCGTGAGCGAGCGAGGGAACGGCGGTAGTAGCAGCCGCGGCGAGAGTGCGGGAAGTAGGGTTGCGAGCGGAAAGGGGAAGCTCGACCGCGAGGGTTCAAGCTTGCCGAGGCAGCTAGAGCCGGTTGGCGGGGGAACGGCGGGCGTGGGGTGTCATGGAGGGGCTGCTATAGCTCGGGCAGCAGGCGGATGGGGCGCGGCGCGGTCGTGCGTCGCGGGCGGAGAGCGAGTCGGGCTCTGGTTCTGGAAAATTTTCCAGAACCATACGTCTGGGCTTACGACCAGACGACGGTGAAGACGTCTGGAGGACTGTCCAGACGTCTGACAGGTAAGATATTTCTATGGTCTTCCTTCTTCGCGCGTACAGCCATCAGCCATCCGCCGCGACTTTGTCTATGCTTCATCGTGTTGAGAGCAGGAGTGTGTGTGCACAGGTTCCGCTCGGGAGGGCGTGAGGGCTCACCATCCCACGTAAATCAGACGTCTGGCAGCAGTGCCAGACGACGGAGAGGACTTCCAGACATCCGGGGTGACATTCGGACGTCTTGGAACTAAGCCAGATGCTCCAGCAGGCTTCTGGACGTCTGAAGGACTACACAGAGCTAAGGTACAATCTGACCCACCTTTTAAGACATCTGGAAGAGGTTTCAGACGTCTGATTTTGGACAGTTTCATCATTTTTGACCCATTTAGGGCCCATTCGGAGTCTGTTTTCCGCGTTTCGAGTTGTGTTCTTTCCAAAATAAAATCCTGTACCCGTTTACAGTAATTGTATACCATTATGAGAAACTCCTTGTGTTTGATCCTTGTGTTAGGACTCCGTTACATTGCAGTCTTGGGGGTTGCGGAGGCGCACGGGATTGCCGACCACGTCCCCAGTACTCCCGTTGTAGCTAGTAGAGTGGCTTTTAAATTATTTAGCATAATTTGTTACAATTGTGGAACAATCCATAAAGTCTAGGGCATTGCATGAACCCTAGGACTGAGAAACTAGATTTAATGAAAGATCCTATGGTATTGCATGAATCCTAGGACTGGAAAATAAGATTGAATGAAAGATCCTACGGTATTGCATGAATCCTAGGACTGGAAAACTAGATCGAATGATAGAACCTAGGGTATGGCATGAATCCTAGGACTAGAAAACTAGTGGAATATATAAATATTGTAGTCTTGGAAAAGTGGAAAGGAAAAAAATAGCTGCCTGTAAATAAATAGCTGCCTGTTATGAATGAATAAATATGATTGAGAATATGGGTTGTATGAACGTAACACTGGAACAGTGAAACCTACAATGGACAAACAAAAAGAATACGAACCCTACGGGGAATTAGGAGTAGAACTCCTGGAAAGAGAATAGGATGGAACTGAGAAAGTGAAACGTGGAAGTGTGTTGTCTCTTGGGTACGTGGTACCAAAGAAAGCACACATTACCTCTTAGTGTAGAGGGGAGCTTGCCGCCCTCAGGTTGAGACCAGGGTGGGTTTGGCCACTGTACACCGACTTGCTGGCCCTCGCATACGCAGTACTGAGGAGAGCTACTAGTGTAGGGAGAGCACTAGCTACCCCACGGGCCCCGGGGTTTTGCTAGCCTCCTACACCGACTTGTTAGGCCCACATGGCAAACCAGGGTAGTCAGGCGAGGGTGCGTGGACTGTGGAGGGGTTGGACCCCTGTTAATGAGAGGGCTCTGCCCTATACCGGTTCCGTGCTGTGTTTTGAGCGCACCCGTTAACGGAAACGACTGACCGCGTGCCAGTGCGGGGTAGCTACCCGTGCGCTTATCGCGCGTGCCGTAGTCACCGTTACGTCTATCAGCGACCTTGGGGTGGTTGACTAAGACTAGGACCACCACGGGGGACTCTCCCGGCCAGGAGAGCACCACGTGTTACTCCTACTTTTTGGAAAATACTGCAATCAAGATTGTTCCCACGAGGAACATTCAAGATCAAGTGAAGGATCTGAGAAATAAATAAATCGTGAAATAATAGAAAGACGTAAATAAAGAAGGCTAAGGTGTAGGTCATTAGGAAGGGTGTTAGGCTTGTGTAGGTGGGCTAGTTGTGTTTGTATGTGTGGGCCTAGAGAAAATAGACAAATATACTAGCTACACATTGGTGTAAATAATACAATATACTAGCTACTATTAGGTCCACATAGGTGTAAATAAAAATAGGGAAAAATACGTAGCTATCGGAAAATGTACACAAATATATGCATGTGTAAAATTGTATATAAAATTATGAACGCACACGCAATTACATTTTATGTGTGTGCATATGTGTGTATACATGTGTATGGGTGTATGCTTGCATAGTTGGATGTGGATATTGGCTTGCATGGGTTTTCATGGGATTGTCCTGAAGGGTTAGGGCTTGTCTTGGACTTGCATGCTCCTATCTCCACCTCCCTTTCTTTAGTTTCTGGCTGCTTCTCCTTGTCTTTAGAATGTAGCAATGACTTTATTACATCATTTAATCCCAATGTTACTCCAAATTTATGGTTCTACATGAATGATATTCCAATATTACCAATATGACCATAACATGATAGAATTAGGGTTAAGGATATACACATGCAATGATGCATGCAATGCATGTAATGGATGCAATATTTACATAATGTATGCTAGGTTTTTAGCTTAATTTAGTCAAATTAGGCCCTACAATCGCTATGCAATTATAGCCTTATGCCTAAATCTTGCTAGTCCCTAGCAATGAAATGCATGATTGTTTAAACCTAATTTTTTCGTTTCTTTCTTCCTTTATGAATTTTTTCTTTCTTTTTCTTTAGACTTTATTAGAAACATATTGACTCAAGAGTTGGACTTCCACATATTCAGATATCACCATCCCTGGGAATTAATATTTAGGATCTCATCCTCAGTGACTCAATGATGAGCATAAATTTCATGAGAAAAAATCAGGATTTTGGAGAACCCATCGTCGTAGTCGCAAAATATTGCTACCAGATAAAATTTATACCGAAACTTGAGGTGAGTCCCAAGTCGAACACAGGGAGGCAAACGTTTGGTTTGAAAACCATGATTCAACTTTATTTGTTTTTGTTGTTTTTATCTTTTGTGATTTTTTTCGGTATTTTTATAAGACAGAATATCAAGTTGGATAGCTGTTATCTAATCTACTCTAACAGAATAAGAGAGAGAGAACATCAATGTGTTTATCTAACCAGAGTTTGCTACAGATAGGAAAGCGGAAAACTACACTAGAAAGCAAATAAAAGATAAAGAGAGGTGAAAAGAATCCCCCTTGACGATCGCTTGGAGGGCGATCGCTCTGATGCCATCTGGAGAAAGATGGTGAGAAGTGGGAGGAACAAGAACGACGTCGGAGAAAGGATGGGGTAGGATGGCATTGCAGTAAGGATCTACTTCCCGAAGGTGGTGAGAGGACGGCCACAGGATGCTCCACGAAGGGGTGTGAGAAGCGGGAAAAATATTTAATTTTCTACTCTAGAGGAGCATCCCAAGCTTGGGACAAGCTCTTTCTAGAACCTTGGAGGTGGTGAGGGAGAGAAAGGAAGAGATGAGAAATGAGAGGCGTAGGGATCCTTTTATAGTAGAGGAGAGGAGGCAAAATAAGTGTACGGGTCAATAGTGACATTTATAATCATCGATGTAGATTTATCGTAAACATTGTTGAAGCTCTCGCACACCACCGCTAGCATTCGCTTGCACAACTGGTAAGGTATGGTCGATAGAGAGTCGTTGGATCACCATCTTGTAGCTATAGATCGCGCGGGGAACGCGCCTCTTGATCGCGTCGGATTCCGCGTGATATCGTGCATCCAATCGCACGTTCATCGGATTGCACAACATGGAGGAACGTTCATCGCTTGATCACGTGTTGTGGAGATGATCGGCGCTGGCAAGGGCTCATCAGGGTTGCACGATCAAGATCGTGAAGTTTTATTTCAATTGGGTGTGCTGGAGGCATGCATGGTGATTTGAACTCGCATCCTTTGGTGTATGGAGAGTCTCTGACCATTGCGCTTCTAGGAGTTTTGTGTCAAGAATTTTTTTTGTGGGCGTGGCAAGGAGTCGATCTCAGCCGTTGGATGGAAATCCAACGGCCAAGATTAAGGCTGCCTTGATGAGAGGGTGGAGGTTGGCGACGTGGCAAGATCAGGGCTGTTGGATGTCGATCCAACGGTTTTGATCATGCACTTTAGGAACTGAGCAAGAGTCTTGTCCAGCTTTGGGCGGTTGTGATGGTGCCACGTGGCACCATCATGGTCGTCCATTTTCTTTGCTTTATAGGTGACAGCACATAAGTCGGATTAGGTCGATTTTCATGCTGTTAGGCTGCGATCGTTGATTCGGATTCATCCGTTTGGTTGGATTTGTTGTTTGAAGTTCCAAATTACGTCACCTAATCCGTTAGTCATTGATCTTCCTTGGATTGCATAAGGTGTTACGGAACTCCGATCAAGGTGATTTTGGAGGCATTAGACTTCGATCGTCCTCCTGATCAGTCCTCCTGATCAGATCCGTATGGTTGGATCTTCAATCCGAAGCCTTAAAATAAATCTCCTTCTCTCCTGGCCACAAAATGGACACCACTTAACCTAAAATTTGTACAGAGTATTTTAAATGCAGAATGATTCATGCTATGCGATATTTATAATATGAATTCTCTTTTATATAAGTAAAAGCTCTCCCGGATTGTTATCAGCGATTTGATAGCTTTCCTCTCTGTTTCGAAAAAAAGAAAATGGAATGCATCTCTAAGCTTAGGAATGAGCATAAATAGGCATTTTATCCTAAATAAATATGTTTGCATCACTCAATAGTACCTAGGTGTGTGCCAAAATACAGACCGTTCAAATCCTTCCCTTATTTAATTTTTCTCTTTTTTCTTTTCTCTCATAGTAATAATTTTTATTTTGTTTTTGTTTAGGGTTTTGGGGTAACTTCTTTCGGCCACCCAATCCACCCAAGATTTAAAAGACTCGAAAGTACTAAGCATCTGATTAGTGTAAGTGTCTCATTTCAAGGTGATTGTAATGGATTCTAAGTACCTGATAAGATATGGCTCATTATAGCTAAAATGCCTAATTTAAGTTAGAAATGAGATCAAAACACTATTAATTAACACAAGAAATGGGTTAAGTGTGGGAATAATGGAAAAAGACTTAAAACATTAAAATTGTGTTAAAAATGCATAATTAGGTTATGTTAAAGAGATTTTGTACCTATAATACACATGGATGTTATGAATGTCAATTGAACACAAATTTGAGCTTTAATAAAAAAATAAATGATTTGATTTTATTCTAATATGTTCAAATCACATGCCATAAAAATTACATTGCATTTTAACTTCACTAAGACCTTTGATTTGATGCATTACATTTAGGTCCTTCCCATATCAAATAACCTTCACATTCTATTAAGGGATTTTACGTGAATGACACTAAAATCTTTTGCAATTACTTAAATGCCATACAATTCATTATACTTAGAGATATACCATTGAAAAAGTAGCGTCCTTTTTGTATTTACCACTTCATTAGTCATAATCGTTAAACTTAACGATTTTGGATAGAAATGTAAGGAAAAAAATATTTTTTAGTCCTCAAAATTTTTTTAGTCTTCGAACTTCATTTTTTTAATTTGTGGTTGAGAGGAGGTGGTGGTTAGAGAAAGGGGATGGACGAGGTGCTTGGAGGTTGGAGAGTGGGGGTGGAGGAGGTTGTCAGAGGTGAGACGGAAGGGAGGTGAACTGGAGAGGGGAGAGGAGGAAGGGAGCGTGTGAAAATTTAAAAAAAAAATTAAGGGCTAAAAAACTTTTTTTATTACATTTTAGTTCAAAATTGTTAAGCTTAACGGTTATGGCTAACGGAGTGGGAAATATGAAAACGACACTACTTTTTTAATGGCATATCTGTAAATATAGTGAATTGAATGGCATTTAAGTAATTTCAAAAGATTTCAGTGGTATTTAAGTAAAAATCCCTTTTATAAAACCTAAAATTCGTAGGGGCCTACTTGTAAGCTGGGGGGACCATCTTGTTATAAAACCATGTCACTCGTGGGTTTCTTGGAAAATCCTCCACTACTTTACTTTAAATGCTTTATTGTAAAATTTTCAACATACCTGACACTGTTCATCTCTCTTAGCTGCTGCACATGAAGAACAGCTGTTCGTTCTTTGTATCCTTGATTCGACGGTGGATTTTCACATGACCTACTAGAGCTGGTGAGCACATCTTTGCACCGGTCCCCAGATCTCATCCAATAGCAAAGATTTATTCTGAAAACTTCCCATTCCCTCATCTCACTCCATCCACCGTTGATGCCCAACAGCTCCCACCTTCAATCTTAGGTCACCATAACCTATCGAACCTATAAATACACCTCCCCTATGACCTTGGCAAATGATCGGCTCCCTACCTCCTTGAGCTAATCACTTCATCCCTCCAGTGCTCCTCTTTCTTCCGCTATCAGTGACAGAGGTGGCACTTCTTCCCCTCTTCATCCCTCGCTGATAAAGATCTCGTAACACCCAAGAGCGAGCTTTGGAGCTCCCTCACTTGAGCTCTTCGTCACTGGAGCCTCCCTCTATTCGTCGCCATCAGGCACCATCTATGGTTCTCTCAAGGTCCCTTTCATCCTGTTAGATTAGGATTTCAATTCCTTCCTAGCATAGATTAACTTAGTTTAGATAGTTTAGATTAGGATTTACTATTTCATTGCCTTAGATTAGTGGAAATTTTCTTAGAGTAGTTTTAATTGTAGTTCGCTACCATTCCACCATATCTGATTAAATCTGATCAGAGAGGAAGATTCACTCTCTCGTTGGATCCATTAATCTCCTCCACCACTTCACGATCACTTCTCCCTGATTCCCTCATAGTTTTGATCACCGACCACCTCACTCATCCAAGTAGTGACAGATTTGCAACTCAATAGCTTCGAGATCTCCTCACACTCTTAATTCATTTGGGGGCCTCCTATTCGCTTCATCTAAACACAAAGGCCCCCTATCTGGTTTTAATTATTTAAAATGTGCTCAATTGATGTGGATTTGATTTTCACTACTGATGGAAGGATCAAAGATCCAATTTGATTTCAATTGGCATTAATCGAGCAAATTGAGTTTCTAGAGTTCTAATTGAATGTGGAGCGTTGATTATGAACTGCATTGATTGGATTTTCTTTCTTAGATGAGTGATACCCAATTCTTATCTTCAATATTGTTTCCCAGGATAGTGAGGTTTAGAGATTTTTGATGCACGGATTTGTTGTTCTTGCAAGGACCTATTATGTCTTAGACGATCGCAATGGATCCTTGAACATCAATCATTGGTGTGCAGGGATCTTAGATGATTGATGTAGACACATCCATTTCACATAAACTATCTATTTATGCATGTGCTTAGGTGTATAATTGCATTCAACATTATAAATATTGCATAACATGCATCATTTTGTATTTAAATTAGTTTGTACAAATTTTAGGTTAATTTGCTCTTTTTGTGGCCAGGGGACAAGGTGTTATCATTTTGGGTGTTCGGATTGAAGATCCAACCAGACGAATTTGATCAAGGCGACGATTGGAGTTTAACACCTCCAAGATCGCCTCGATCAGATTTCCGTAGCATCAGATACAGTCTGAGAAATATCAGAGATCAAGGGTTAAGGTGGTGTAAATCTATACCTTAGATGATAAATCCAACCGCACGGATTTGTTCGGATCGATGATTGCAGCCCAACGACGTGAAAATCGGTTCAATCCAATAACCATGGCACCACCTACAGAGCAAAGAAGCTGGACGGCCATTATGGCACCACATGGTGCCATCACAGCCGCCTGATAAACATGCATGTATTCATGATTAAATGCTTGCTTATGACAGTTCCTAAGCCTAGCGTTGCATTCCGTAGTATAAATACTTCATAACATTCATCATACTGCATTTAGTGTAATGTGTATAAATTGTACAATAATTCCTATAGTATTGTGGCCAGGAGACAGGGCACGACATTTTGAAGCTTCAAATGCAAAATCTAACCATACGGATGAATCTGGAGGAATGATTGTAGTCTGGTAATGCAAAAATCATCTTGATCTGAGCATCGTAGCATCTTCTGCAAGCAAAGAAAGGTGGACGGTCCAGATGGTGCCACGTGGCACAATCTAGACTACCCAACATCACCCAGCTCCCCTCCAACTGCCTCATGAGGAGATCCCAGCCGTTGGATCTCAATCCAATGGCTGAGAAACCATCGCTCAACTGCCGCTCAGCTCTAAAGGGGGAAGGATTGATGAAATCTTGACCATTGGATCTTCATCCAAAGATCGAGAACCGGGAGGTAGTAGCTCTTGGTGCGAAAATCCAACGCCTTGCCTCATTGGTTGTGCACTCATCCTTCAACGAAGAGGCGCGGGTTCGAGCAACAATCCACTACAGCCTCTTTGACGCCAGCAAAATTGGACCACTTGATCAGGATTGCTCATGCGCGATTAGACACCCGCTTGATGACGCACAGATGTACTCCAGATTAGACGTGCGCAATCTATGGTGCCCATTTAAAATGATCGTGCGTGCTCTCTGTTGAATGTACGAATTGCTATGCTAACGTGTTTGGTTTCAAAACCTTGTCGTTGTAGCTTGAAAGCGAAGAATTCGTGTTCAACAAATAAAATTTATATCAAAATTTGAATTCCGGGTCGAACACAGGGAGACTACGTCGATCTATATTCGCAATTATATTTTTTTAGAATTTTTAAAAAGCGAGGCGATATAATTACAATGAAGCTATCAGACTAAAAGGAAGAGAGAGAGAGAGAGAGAGAGAAAGAGAGAGAGAGACAAAAAAAAACATGCATTCAATATTTCAAAATGTTTATACAATCAATCCAAATAAAAATTACACTAGAAAGTGGGAAATCAGCTACACTAGAAAGCAGGAAAATTCTACACTAGAAAAGCTGTAAAGAAGAATGGGAGAGAGAAGTTATCCTCCTCGACAATCGCTTAAAGGACGAGCTGGATGGGACGACACCTGGACGAACGAGGATGGAGCAGGACGAAGGAGGACAAAGCAAAAGAACGGGAATGGAGCAGCACGTCGTCGTCGTCGCGGGATCCACTTCCGAACGGGGACGAAAATTTGGACTTTATCTCGCGAGGAGCATCTCGGGTGTGGGACAAGCTTCTCTTAAGCTTTGGAGAGGTAGAGAAGAGAAGGAAGGGATGAGAATTTTGTGTGGAGGGGGTCTCCTTTTATAGTTGCAAGGAGTGGGGGCAAATTGGTCATTACATCTTTAAAACATTAAATAAGGGGTCTTTAGTGACGGATAAAACCGTCACTAAAGCCCCAACGTGGGCGTAGTGGCCGCTTCCCACAGGTGCCTCCTCGGCTGCTCACTCTCAACACCCACCGCACGTTTAGCTATCCACAGTCGTTCGATCGCAAGATCGGACAGTTGTGATTGTGCCTTCCTCGCTCGCTGCGCGCCTGCCCCAATGCGTGCGATGACACGTGAGGCGCGAGCGTGCAATAGCGCGTCATCGCTATTGAGCGCGGACGGCCGCCCGATCAAGATCCGACGCACGCCCGCTCGCCTGCACCCTTCGCCTCCTCGCTGCGGCTCGAACCCGCATTCGCTGCTCGCGATAACGCCCTCTCCCACTGCGCTGCGGAGCGCAGATTGTCGAGCGGGCGATTTGAGGTGCAGCCGTTCACAGCCGTTGGATCGATATCCAACGGCAGAGAGGAGGCAGATGCGGAGGCTTCAGTGGTTGCATGTGGGCTTTTGGGCGGTCGAGATGGTGCCACGTGGCGCCATCTTGGCCGTCCATCTTCTGAATGTTGTAGATGGTGCCACGGATGTCGGATTGACTCAATTTTTGCGTCGTTAGGCTGCGATCGTTGATCTGAATTCATCCATGCAATCGGATTTGTCATTTGAAGTGTGAATTTACACCATCTGAGCCCTTGATTTTCTAGGGTTCCCCAGTCACTATCTGATGCTACAGATGCCTGATTAGGGCGATCTTGGAGTCATTGAACTCCAATTGTTGCCCTGATCACATCTGTACGGTTGGATCTTCGATCCAAGGCCATGATAAAAAGTTAGCCTGTCCAAGCACATAAAAGGAGACAATTAACCTCCATTTTATTCAAACTACTCTTAATGCAAGATGATGCATGTTATGCAATATTTATATCATACAATGCAATCGTATACTTAAGAACATGCATAAATAGACATCTTAAGTAGTGTAAATGTGTTTACATCATACCCACATGCCTATCTTTTGCTAGTCCCTAGCAAAAACTATATGCTATTTATAAAAGAATTAGTTTGGATTATTTGGGCATGAGTTATTTTCAATCAAAAAGAAATTGTTTACTTAGGATCTGAACTTTCAAAGACACAATAGTGCCCGAGTATCTACCAAAATGCAGACCGCCTTAAGCCCTCACCTTATTCAAAGAAAAATTTCTTTTTCTCTTTATCCTCTTTTCTTTTCTTTTTTTTTTGGATTTTCAAATTTTAAGGTTTAAGAGTGGCTTTCTACGACCATTCAACTCACCCAAGATTTGATGAGAACCCTAAGTTTTAAGCATCTTATTATGAATGTGATAGACTTGTTGACCGGCATTTAAAACGGACATCAGATTTCTACACCTCTAAGTGACCTCAAAAAAGAATTCTACCTAAAGGTGTATTTTTACAACCGGTAGCTTTCTCCCTACTTTTATTTTTTTACGGGGTCAACACAAGGGTGAATCAAGTGTATATCTCCCTGGTTTATTCTACTTCTCCACTTCTTCCTAAGTGTTTTGGGAATTTTTAGTTCATTTATTGAGCTGGGTTCTAGACAACCGGTCGATGAGATGTTACCACCGACAACTTGCCAGCCATACTCGTGCGAGAAGTGTGGTTTATTTCTTTTTTTCTTTTCTCCTTTTCTTTTTGATATATATATATATTTTTTTTTAAGTAGGTGGCTTCCATGGTCTAAGATTTACCTAAGCGCAGGAAAAAGTGAAAGGTCCAGTGACTGGGCCTTGGACAACCTACCTATGGGCTGTTACCCACGATAACTTGCCAGCCATATCACCCTAGAAGGTTCATTAGCTACCCAATTTCCGTTAAAATCGTCGAACAACGAGTCAGTGACAAGATAGCGTGTAGATGCTAGAAACTCAAAATTCGCTCAAATTAGAGGGTGGGTTGATAAGTCGTGTACTTATCACCCAAACTTATTTACTCCAATTAAAATAAAATTCAGGTTGGCGAGAACTCAAAAAATAAATCCACATTTTAGTGGATACACGGGTTGATTAAGTCCAAAGACTTGAAGGGTCTTTGTGTTCAAATCATAATGTAGTATTTCTTAAGATTGAAAATTTTCTTAAACCCAAGTTCTCTTTCCTAATTCAATTTTTTTTAATAAAAGAAAATAAAACAAATCTACAGAGCTGACGAATGAATTCAAAGATGAATATCCACCCCCCCATGCCTATCTAATGCAATGTCCTCATTGTATTAAAAAGACATAAAACAGAGTGGAAAAGCGTAGAAAGCACCTGAATTGCGTGAATGTCAGGTCCGCTCCGAGATGAAAACTAAAAAGAACTGTATATGTGCTGAGTTTAGTGCCTTCAGTTAGGCACACTATACAAAGAAGAGAAATGAAGAATTCACAAGTGCAGGTCAGAATCAGAATAAACAGAAGAATCCTTTGACCTGTCAGCAGAGGTCCACAGATGTGGACCAGATTGTGGTGCAGACCCATACCCCATAATCGAGAATATCTTAGGTTCTGGATAAAAATTATCCAAAACCTAAAATCAGAATGCAAGCATGGTCGGGCATGCAATTTATGAGGATGCAACCCAAGACCAAAAAGTCAGGTTACAGAGAAATTAAACTCAAGAGGATAATCGTTGAATGTGTGCTTGGGTTTGACATCCTCAAAACAAATGTCATAAGGGTTCTGATTTGATGGTTTCAGCTTAAAAGGAACCCTTCGACTCAATCTTCCATTTCCTCCAAAGTTAACTTCCCAAATCAGAACTTCGAAGCTCCTATCCTCATTCAGAATGTTAAATTCCGAGACCTCTTGCATGTTAATCACCCCGTATGAAATCTCCAAGTCTAAATGAAGTGGTAGAATCAGAATTGACTTGAGTCTAATTATCTCAGAAACAGAATTATCGATAAGCTCAACGAGGTGTAACTGACAATCAAGGCATTGAATTGAATCCTCCAGAAAATGCGATTATAGATCCTTAATGTGAGC
Source organism: Thalassia testudinum (assembly GCA_037157565.1). Lineage (NCBI taxonomy): Eukaryota > Viridiplantae > Streptophyta > Magnoliopsida > Alismatales > Hydrocharitaceae > Thalassia > Thalassia testudinum. The sequence goes on from JAZHRO010000056.1 coordinate 2,713,219, forward strand.
CCTAATAAAATCATTTTCCTCAATTATTTGGCTTTCAAATGATCTCTCAGATTCCTCGGGCCCAATCGTCTCACAGAAATCGTGTTTAGAAAACTCGTGTGAGACTTCGCAACTTGAATCTTCACCATCAAAGAAATCAGGGTCCGTATCAATGTATGTCCCAAAATCATCTGTCACTTTCTGTTCCAAGGAGACATACGTTTCCTCGTACCCTGGCTCAAGGATCTCAGGTGAAGAAATCAGATCTTCCTTAATTGTTGCTTTAATTCAATCTGGTCAGCCTCGTAACACGTGTCCCCCCAACAGGTGCCTGAGCAGGTTCTGTCATTGGCTTTCCTGAAGGGAGTTCATCCTGGGAATCATCCCATGTTTGAATCAAAGCACCTACGAATCTCATCCTCAATTTTGCTAATTTCCAAAGTAGAAACTCACCCGGGTTCTTATCTTTAACATCCTGGAGCCAATCCAACAATGACTTGTTCAAATCATCAATCATTTCAATCAGGGGCTCCAATCTCTCATTGCAAGGTATTGGTTGAACTTCTAAAAATTGTATGATATTCCTCAAGTTAGCTAGAACCTTATCTTGAACTTGGTTAACCTGAACCAAATAAGTTGGTTTAGGGTTAGGCGGGTTTGGGGTCAAAGCAGGGGATTTAACGAATTGAGATTTGTTATACCCTTCCTTATAATAGGTCATTTCAGATTGTTCAAAAGGAGGTGATGACCTAAAGGCAGTGTAATCAGAGGATGGGTAAGAATCAGTGTATCCTTCTTGATTGTAGATTAAATTAATTTCATGAAAGGTTGACGATCTATAATCGATGTGGCTTTGAGAAGGATAGAAATCACAATCAAAGTGTTCAGGGTTAGACCTTAAACACGGAGGTTCGGATCTGTATCCCCAATCCGAGTTATCCCAACTAACTGATGGTTGATTACAGTACAAGTCGAGATAATCGTCATGTTGAAGATAATTCACAACAGGAGGGAAAGAGTGGGAATGCATGTAATATGTGGAATGATTCATGAGACACGGGAGGAAGAAAGCTGCCCTGCAATACAAAAAATTAAACCTGTCCTTAAGTGGGTTAGCCTTACAGACCTACAGACTCCCAAAACCCATCTTGAGATAAAGGAACGATTTGATCTACTTCTGTCTGTTCAATCCAACCAGTTAAAAGGAGGGACTGGGGAGAAGGTTCTTCCTTTGGCTTGCGCCTCTGGTTCCTAGTGTACCCCCCAGCCGCGATCATTTGATTCTGCTCCCCTAGCTAGACATCAGATTGAATAGTAGAAACAGATTAATCAAAAATAATATCATTCTGGGTTCTGAAGAGCGAGTCCAATCCTTAAGGCCAACATCTACTCTATTTTATTTAGGGCTAGGTTTGAATGTGCTTTGGAATGTGATGGGCCCTTAAATGGGTTGTGCCTTTAATGATTGATTGATCTGTGTGTCCGTGCACAACCAGTGGTTGTCAGGCAAGATTGTTTTTGATGTGGTGAATTTTAGAGTTCAAATCTTGCTTAGTAGCTTTTAGGATTCAACTTTAGGCGTTTTGAAACAAGTTTCATTGGCACACCAGGTTTTGAAAGCACGGGTGTAAATGTTTTCCTTTGAAGCTTAAAAAGAATGTGGAGTGCCTGGTAAATCCCTAAGAGTTGAACCTAATTGGCAGCTATTTGATGAGTTGATTTTAATTGAAGTGGTACAGCCTAATCAACTCAAACAATTGGCCTGATGCACCACTTAATTAGGCACACAAATGATTACCTAATCTGATTTCTACTAAATTATGTGTTTGGATGTGTGTACCGACTCCAAAGATCAGTTTACCTGTTGAGTTTGAAAATCAGATGAGATTGTGTACCTCTATGAGATTTTTTTTTTCTTTTAATGTGAGGGTTGGGGTGAGTATGGATGTCAAGCAACAAGCAATCTAACCTTAGAGTTTATAAGAACACCTAAGTTGATTGATGTTTGAGTTATTATGTGGTGAAATGAAATCTAATGGGTAGGAGGTGGGGGATAACTTACAGAACCATCCACAGCACTTTACTCCAATCTACCACTGTTGCTTGTCTCGAAAGAGTACCTGCAATCACAATTAGAAAGGAGAGAAGTGAGGTAAATGATTTGTAAGTTAGAAAACACGAAGAAAATCAAAGAGCATCGCTTCCCCAGCAACGGCGCCAAAATGTTGAACGTACGAATTGCTACGCTAACGTGTTTGGTTTCAAAACCTTCTCGTTGTAGCTTGAAAGCAAAGAATTCGTGTTCAACAAATAAAATTTATACCAAAATTTGAATTTCAGATCGAACACAGGGAGGCTACGTCAATCTATATTCATAATTATATTTTTTTAGAATTTTTGAAAAGCGAGGCAATATAATTACAATGAAGCTATCAGACTAAAAGGAAGAGAGAGAGAGAGAGAAAAAGAACATGCATTCAATATTTCAAAATGTTTATACAATCAAACCAAATAAAAATTACACTAGAAAGTGGGAAATCAGCTACACTAGAAAGCAGGAAAATTCTACACTAGAAAAGCTGTAAAGAAAAATGGGAGAGAGAAGTTATCCTCCTCGACGATCGCTTAGAGGATGAGCTGGACGGGACGACGCCTGGATGAGGGAGGATGGAGTAGGACGAAGGACGACGAAGCAGAAGAACGGGAACGGAGCAGCACGTCATCGTCGTCGTGGGATCCACTTTCAAACAGGGAGGAAAATTTGGACTTTATCTCGCGAGGATCATCCCGGGTGTGGGATAAGCTTCTCTTGAGCTTTGGAGAGGTAGAGAAGAGAAGGGATGAGAATTTCGTGTGGAGGGGGTCTCCTTTTATAGTTGCAAGGAGTGGGGGCAAATTGGTCATTACATCTTTAAAACATTAAATAAGGGGTCTTTAGTGACAGATAAAACCGTCACTGAAGCCCCAATGTGGGCGTAGTAGCCGCTCCCCACGCGCGCCTCCTCGGCTGCTCACTCTCAACGCCCGCAGCACGTTCAGCCATCCATAGCCGTCCGATCGCGAGATCGGACAGTTGTGATTGTGCCTTCCCTGCTCGCTGCGCGCCCGCCCCAACGCGTGCGATGCCGTGTGAGGCGCGGGCATGCAATAGCGTGTCATCGTTATTGAGCGTGGACGGTCGTCCGATCAAGATCTGACGCATGCCCGTGCTTGCTCGCCCACGCCCTTCGCCTCCTCGCTGCGGCTCGAACCCGCGTCCGCTGCTCGCAATAACGCCCTTGCCCACTGCGCTGCGGAGCGCGGATTGTCGAGCGGGCGATTTGAGGTGCAGCCGTTCACAGCCTTTGGATCGAGATCCAACGGCGGAGAGGGGGCAGATGCGGAGGCTTCAGTGGTTGCATGTGGCCATTTGGGCGGTCGAGATGGTGCCACATGGTGCCATCTTGGCCGTCCATCTTCTGGATGTTGTAGATGGTGCCACGGATGTCGGATTGACTCGATTTTTGAATCGTTAGGCTGCGATCGTCGATCTGAATTCATCCGTGCGGTTGGATTTGTCATTTGAAGTGCGAATTTACACCATCCTAGCCCTTGATCTTCTAGGGTTCCCCGGTCACTATCTGATGCTATAGATGCCTGATTTGGGCGATCTTGGAGTCGTTGAACTCCAATCATCGCCCTGATCACATCTGTACGGTTGGATCTTTGATCCGAGGCCCTGATAAAAAGTTTGCCCTATCCAAGCACATAAAAGGAGACAATTAACCTCGATTTTATTCAAACTACTCTAAATGCAAGATGATGCATGTTATGCAATATTTATATCATGCAATACAATCCTATGCTTAAGAACATGCATAAAGAGACATCTTAAGTAGTGTAAATGTGTTTACATCACTCTCCATCGTTGAATCTTCGCGAAGGCACGATGTGCGCGCATTTAAATCTTGCGAAGGTGCGATCTGCATGTGCCCTCAGCCACACGATCGCGAATCCAATGATTGACGTTCTTTCCCCCTGGCAGCGAGCACGTGATTCAAATTTAAGCGTGCGTGACCTCCGCTTGATTCGTGTCATCTACATGGGATCTAACGATTGTAGATGATCCAACATGCCAGCTGCGGTGTGCGGATGCGCCAGTGCCAAGCGTGCGATGCGCGCGTGTCATGTGTTGTGTGCGTGGCATTGAAGTACATGGCCGTGGCAAGCCTCTTCCCTTCACCTCCCCATTGAGCTTCATCTCTACCTAGCCATTCCTCACCTACTCTAGAGCTCCAAGAAGCCTACCAAGGTCCCAAGAGCTCATTCCCAAGCTCTACGGCCTCCTATTAGTGTAGCATTCCCCTACTCCACCAAGTCTTCAACCATACCCTCAGCTTCTTCATAGGAGACCGCAGAGCCATCCCCTCAACTCCATTCTGGTAGACGATCACGTCCACCTCCTCATCACCATTTCCTCAGCTTGATCAAGCAGCCCTCTACCCGGATTCCTCCTGCACCTCATCCTCAACGTCCAGCATCTCATCTCCTCCATCCAAGTTGCCGCCAAGCACCATCGTCTCGCTAGACATCCGCTTTGAGAGATTCTTTCTCATCTTCATTCTCTTGTTACTTTGTTTAGCATATTTCTGCTTAGTGTAATAAACAACATTTTGATATATTAGATTTGCTTCATTTCCCTACTCTCTATCTCTTTATTTATCCTTGCTTGAAGATTTTCTTGGCTATTTCTTCATTACGAAAATACTAAAAAAATCACAAAACCCTAAAAACACCAAAAAGAAACAAAGCGAAACACGGATTTCAAGGAAACAAATGTTGCCTCCCCGTGTTTGACCTGGGGCTCCTTTTCGAGTTTCGATAAATTTTATTTGATAGTGAGTTTTGTGACTGCGACGACGGGTTTCCTGAAACCCTAACTTTTATTCGCGAAAACCCCTCTCATCATTTTGGTGCTGTTGCCTGGGAGGCAAAGAAATTTGCTTTGTTTTTTCGTGTTTCTTTACATTTACTTATTGACTAACCCTGACCCTCTTGCCTCTGATTTGTTATCTTGCAAGTATCCTAGTAAGAAGATCCAAGTGCAGTAGACCGAAGTAAAGGGCGGGTGAAGTAGTTTGTAAGTGTTTCCCCCAACTTCCCCACCACTAGTTCATTTCGCCACCTTAATAATCAAGACCTAATCTACTAAGGTGTTTTCATGAACCCTAGGATAGAAGTTGTTTGTCTTGTTTTCCAGCTCCACTCATCTTACCCCCGTATAAAAAAAAACACAAAAAAATATATACTTTCTGATTGTGGGACAAAATTAACATACACACTACACACACCCACATTTGAGGCACATAACCTCTTTTGATTATATCTAATCAACTGGGATTCCGACCTACAGAACCGGTACATGCATCAACACATATAAAAGAGTAGAAATCAGATTAGGTTAATCACCTTTTGTGTATCGTAATTGATGGTGCATCTGGGCCAATTGGTTGAATTGTTTGGGCTGCACCACCTAATTTAAAACTGATTCATCTTGTAGCTGCCCCATAGGATTCAAATAATTAGGTCAAGCCAAGCACTCCATATTTTCTTGATTTACAAAGGAAAATACTTGAACTTGTGTTTTCAAACTTGGTTTGCCTCATAAAACTTGGTTGAATACACCTAATATCTGAATCCTAAAAGCTACTACGCAAGATCCAAACCTTAAAATTCACCTCACAAAAATTTAATCTTGCTTGAAAAATCATTGGTTGTGCACATACACACTCATGAATCTATCATTAAGGGCATAACCCAATTAAGGGCCCATCACATTCCAGAAGCACTATTATCTCAGGCCTTAAATAAAATTGAGTAGATGTTAGTCCTAGGATTCATTGAGTCCGTTTTAGGTTATTCTCTTGAACACATTTCAAATTAGTGACGTTTGCTTGCTTCAAAAGATGCTAAGTTGGGGGACTCGATTGTCAAACGACTTAAGTAGGGGTTTGGCATAATTTGCGGCCCTCGGGACATGCTCCCCCTGCTTCACCGACCCAACTTTACCACCTTCGGGAGTAAGGACAACACTGAATTTATTGTGTGGTCAGACCTTATTTCTGAAGCATAGGTCCTTAAGCTACCCAATTTAAGGACAGACTTGTATTTTTTGTGTTACAAGGTTCCTTTTTCGTCGTCCTTCCAACTTTCTTCCAGTGCATGCTTGGAAGGAGGTCATTGAATCCTCTCTTGGAAGGACTTTTAGACCATTCTCGGAGGTAGAGGTTGAGTTATAGCCAGACAGATCCCATGGCTGATCAACAACCACCAACCCTTCCCTCGAACTAGTAGGAGCTGATTCAGAGGCAGTTGGACCAGCTGCAGCAGATGCAGGAATGGTTCTAACGGATGAATGGTTAGGGCACTCGGCCCTTGAAGGATTTTTATGATCCTTTAAATTACGAGGATGGTCCCAGTGTTGTGATCCCCACTGGTGATGTTGAGATCAAGCCCTAGGTTTTGAGTTTGATTAAACACTTTCATGGGCTTGGCTCTAAAGACCCATTCCAACATTTTGAGGATCTGATCACCCTGGTCCAGACCACCAAATCGTGGAGTGTGGATGAAGAACAGATGCTCATGAGGCGTTTCCCCCATTCACTTAGGGATAAGGCCGCACATTGGTATTTCACCATTGGATGACAGATTGCTACCTGGACAGCTTTGAATTTGGCTTTCTTAAAGAAATTCTTCCCAATTGGATGAACCAATGCTTTGCGATGGGCAATTACCACCTTCGCTCAACGACCAGGGAAACCATTTCATGGGGCCTGGGAGTGATTCTAGGATCTGTTGTGGACATGTTCACACCACAAGGTGCCTAAATGGCAACTTGTGCAGATTTTTTACCACGGGTTGAATGCTCAACTCCATAGTCATGTGGATACTTCTTGCGGAGGCAATTTCCTCAACAAAGACGCAGATAGCAATACAATTTGTTTGAGGAAATGAGAGAAAACTCTATAAACCATGCCTCCAAGGAAACCTTCAACTGATCCCTACAAACTAGATCAAATGCTAATGAGGTCCAAGATTCTCATATATTTGATATGGAATTGATCTGCAATAAATTAGATAAGGTGGATTTGGTTGCTAAACGAATGGAAGAGTGGATGTCAGGAAACTTTAATATTTCTAGATCCACTCAATCCCAGAGATCGGGATTTCATTCTTTGCAAGCTCTTATGGGACGGGAGTTTGTGAACCAACTTGAGTTGGCTCGACCTTCGAGCCAACTCTTCTCGGAATGTTATGGGTTCCAAACTGGGGCCTTGGATCCTAGTCTTTTTGACCCTTCTTACTTTTCATCCTCATCTTACGAGGATGTTTATGTTGTACAAGAGAACGTTAGGTCCAACCCTTACTCGAATTCCTATAATCCTGGTTGGAAAAATCACCCAAACTTCTCTTCGAAAGATCAGGGGCAGTAAACCCAATATCGACCTGACAACTATGTACCGCAAAACCCAATCGGTCAAGGTCATGTATATGCTCAGCTGCCCTCCAAATCAGGTTAATCAGCCCATGTGGAATGCCTAACAACCCACCAGATAGGCTGATTTAAACCTGAAGATGGTAGAAATTCAAGGGTCAATGCTCTAGCTTATGCAACAAATGAAAACTTCGCTGGACACCTTGTAATATGGACTTAGTGCAAACAACTGACAACCTGGATCTCTACCATTACAACCTGTACCAAACCCAAGGAATGTACGGAACTGAGGCATTGGGCCTCATGGGTTTGGTAATGGTGGGGATCGCATGCTCAAGCTCATGCTATCTATCAGGCTACCCTAGCCCCTCCCGGAGCTAACCAAGTTCTCACCATAATCAACTGAGAGCCTCCTATTTTGTCCAACCCTCCCCAAGGAACTAACCAACAGCACTTTGCCACTGCAAATGCCATCACCTTGAGGAGTGGTAGTAGACACAAGGGTCCCACCCAACCCCACGTCAATACCATTAAGACCCATAACAAGAATTATAGACTCCCAACTAAGAATGTAATCGACAAAACACCAGAGTCTGATTTGAGAGTATGTTGTTGTTGTATGGGCAAACAGAAAAGGTCAGAGGAGAAATTGGAGGAAAGGATGTCCTTACTTTAGGCTTTTAAATTGACAATCATTTTACTTCTTGTAGATATTGGATCAATCCCCACCTACGCCAAAGTTTAACTAAATTCATATAAAGGAATCATAGGGCAGAATATGAAAACACTAGGAGAGTAGTCTTGTCTGATAACACAAGCACACTAATCTTAAACAAGCGACCCCTTAAGAAGTAGGACTTGGGAGCCTCATTGATTTCTTGTACAATAGGAAACAAACATTACTTCTGACCGGGCTCTCCTCGACTTGGGTGCTTCTATTATTGTGATGCCTACCTCACTACATAGGAAATTGAGTCTAGGCCACTTGAAACACACTAACATAACCTTGTAGTTGGCCAATAGATCAGTTATAAATCCAAGGGGTCTCTTGGAGGATGTTTTAGTCAAGGTTAAAGATTTGCATTACCTTGTTGATTTCATGGCCCTTGACATGGAAGCACCGAAACAACTCAACCACACCTCGATTATTTTGGGAAGACCTTTCTTGGTCATTGCCAAGGCAAGAATTGATTGTGAATCAGGAAATATAGAAATTACCTTAGGGAATAAAATAAATCGATTTAATATTTTTGAGGTTTCAAAGAAGGATAAAATTAAGTGTGATTTGATGGAGGAGCTTGGCAGAATAGAGGAGGTAATGGCCATACACACATTAAACAACCCCTTAATGGCTAACGCAACCCAAACTCAAGAAGAAAATCACAAGGTTGCAAGGATAATTGAGGAGAATACAGACTTGTAACCAACAAACCAGGATGAGGGAAATATTCATGAAATTAGGAACTTGTTGGAAGATTCACTTGATCAAGTAAAAACCCAACAACATCCTTATCTTGAATTCTTAGAGTTTGAGGTTCAAATAATGGGTGGAGATCAAGAAGATCAAAATGGTTGGATCAAGCACCTGGATTTTGAGGATGAAATTGAACTTTGGGGAGAAACTTTTGAAAAGATTGGTATTCTAGAGTACACACACACACATTACAAACCCCCAACACATCACAAAAACCTCTTCTTCCTTTCTAACCCAACCATTGCACAAATCCTACACCCACCTAAACCTCCTCTGTACTGAATCAACAAAACTCCTATTGGAGACCATTTGGGCTCTCCTTGCATCACCAGCTTGCCACTTTCATTGATCATCTCTTTGGCAAGCCCACTTTCACTCTCCGGGACTCATATCTGGGGGCCTAGAAACTTTGTTCTTGCAGCCTCAATATTTATAATTTTTGTTGGAGGACTATGCCGAGCTGAAGGCAATAAACTCAGCATGTGTATAGGTTGTTTTGGAACTGACTGGAGTTTCACAAAATTTAGGTGATATTCTTCCTATTCTTCCCTCTTGTACGCTTTTATTTTACAATGAGGACATTGCATTAGCTAGGCACGGTGGGGTGGATACTTTGTGATTTAATCATGTTCTCAGCCCGTAATAGTAATCTCTTGTTAGTTACAAAAAAAACTAGAATTAGGAGAAAAAACTTAGGCATTAGGAGTTGCGAACTTTAGGAAATGATACTTTAGGACCTAAACACTTAGACTCTTTAGGTCTTCGGGCTTAATCAGCCTAGGTGTCCACTAAAATGTGGACTTGGTCTTGAGTCCTCGCCAAGTTAATTTTATTTTAATTTGGTAAATGAATTAAGGTAATAAGTATAAGACTTATCAACCTGCCCTCTGATTTGAGAGGACTTAAAGTCTAAGCATCTACACACTTATTGCACTGACTCACTTTTCGATGATTTTTACAGAAATTAGGTAGCTAATGAACTTTCTAGGGTAGTATGGCTGGCAAGTTGTCGTGGGTAACAGCCCATTGGCTGATTTTCTAAAGCCTAGCTACATGACCATGCTCATTCTACTGCTTGTAGGTAAATCTTAGATCTTGGAAGCCACCTACTTAGAAAAAGAAAAAAATGATACTAATATATATATATATATATAAATAGAAAAAGGAGAAAAATAAAAATAGAAAAATAAATCACACTTCACCTCATGAGTATGGCTGGTAAGTTGCCGTGGGTAATAGCTCATTGGCTAGTTGTCTAGAGCCCAGCTCACAAAATTGCACAAATAATTTCCAAAACACTTAGGGAGGAAGAGGGGATGTAGAATAAATCGGGGAAATATACACTGGGTTTTCTCTTGTGTTGACCCCATAAAAAAATAAAGAAAAGTAGGGAGAAAGCTACTGATCGAAAGATAAACCTTTAGGCAGAAACTCTTAAGGTCACCTAGGATCGTAGAAACCTGAAGTCTGTTTTAATGGCCGCCTAGTGAGTCTATCCCCTTTCACAAGATGCTTAGAACTTAAAGTTTTTTTTAGTCTTGGGTGGGTTGGGTAGCCGTAGAAAGGTGCCCCAAAACCCTAAACTCAAAATTTCAAAAAAATTAGAAAGGAAGAAAAGGCAAAGAAAAAAAATGTATCTTTCCTTTTCAAAATAAGGCGAGGACTTGGGCAATTTACATTTTGACAAGCACCCGGGCACTGTTGAGTTTTTGTAATTAGGTTCTTAGTGAAAATTTCTAATGTGATCAACAAATCTTGCCTAAGTAACCAAATCTTGATTTTATTCTTATACATAGCATTTAGATTAATTTTGCTAGGGACTAGTCAAAGATACCCATGGGGGTATGATAAACATGCATGTATTTATGTCTAAATGCTTACTTATGATAGTTACTAATCTTAGCATTTCATTCCATAGTATAAATAGTACATAACATTCATCATACTACATTTAGTGTAATGTGTATAACTTGTACAATAATTCATGCATTATTGTGGCCAGGAGACAAGGCATGACATTTTGAAGCTTCAAATGCAAAATCGAACCATACAGATGAATCTGGAGCAACGATCACAGTTTGATAACGTAGAAATCATCTCGATCCGAGCATTGTATCATCTTCTGCAAGCAAAGAAAGGTGGACGATTCAGATGGTGCCACATGGCACCATTCAGAGTGTTCAACATCGCCCAGCTCCCCTCCAAAGCACCTCATGAGGAGATCCCAGCCTTTGGATCTCAATCCAATGGCTAAGAAACCATTGCTCAACTACTGCTCAACTCCAAAGGGGGAAGGCCTGATGAAATCTCGACTGTTGGATCTTCATCCAACAGTCAAGAACTAGGGAGGCAGCAGCTCTTGGTCTGACAATCCAACACCTTGCCTCATTGGTTGTGCACCTGTCTCTCAACAAAGAGGTGCAGGTTTGAGCAGCGATCCGCCGTAGCCTCTTTGATGCCAGCAAAATTTGACCACTCGATCTTGATAAAATTGATTCATTGAGTAGCTACCCCTTAGGATTCAACTTTTAGGAATTAACCAGGCACTCCACATTCTTTTAAGTTTTAAAGGAAGACATCTTCACCTGTTCTTTCAAAACCTAGTGTGCCAACTGAACTTGATTGAATACACCTAAAGTTGAATTCTAAAAGCTACTAAAGAAGGTTGAACCCTAAAAGATAAATCATCAATAAACCTTGTTTGAAAATCCTGGTTATGCACGTACACACATATTAATCAATCTTTAAGGGCACAACCCAGATAAAGGGCCCATCACATTTCTAAGTACATTCAAACCTAAACCTAAATAAAATCAAGTAGACGTTGGCCTTAAGGATTGGACTAGCTCTTTGGGGCCTAGATCGAGATTATTTTCAATTAATCTGCTTCTATCATTCCATCTGATGTCTAACTAGGGGAGCAGTGTCAAATGACCATGGTTAGGGGGTATCAAAGGAACCTAAGGTGAAAGCCAAGGGAAGAAAATTCTCCCTAATCCCCCCCTCATTGGTTGGATTGACCGGAAAGTAGATCAAATCATTCCTTTCATCTCAAGACGAGTTCTGGGAGTCTGTAAATCTGTAGGTTATCCAACTTAAGGACATGTTTGATTGTTTGTACTACATGGCACCTTCCTTTTCTCTTTCCTCCCACTTTGTCATGGATCCTTCCACATCCTACTCGCATTTCCACTCTTACTCTCCTACCACCACTTATTCCCAAGATGATTACCATCTTGACCCTACGTATGACCATTCATCCATTAGTCAAGATAACTTTGATTGGGGATACAATTCTGGACCTCCATGTTCAGGGTTTAACCCCGGACACTATGATTTTGATTTTATCCTTCTCTGAGCTACACTGATTATAGATCACCGCCCTCCTATGGATAACCTCATACAATCTACAATCAAGAAGGATATGCTGATTATAATCCCTACCGTCCCCAGGACTACACTGCATATAGGTCACCATCCCTCTATGAATAACCAGAAATGACCTATTATCAAGGGGGGTACCAAGAACTTCAATTCCTTAACTCCCCTTGACTGAACCCAAACCCACCCAACCCTGAATCAAATCATTTGGTTCAGGTGAACGAGGTCCAAGATAGGGTGTTGGCTAACTTAAGTAACACCATTCATTCTTTAAAAGCTCAGCTAACACCTTGCACTGAAGAATTGGAGCCTCTAATTCAAATGATTGATGATCTTAATAAGTATTTATTGGATTGGCTCCAAGATGTTAAGGATAAGGACCTGGGTGAGTTTTTACTTGGGAAGTTGTCAAAATTGAGGATAAAATTTGTGGTTGCTTTAGTCCAATCTTGGGATGATTCCCAGGATGAACCTCTTTCAAGAGAGCCAATGTCAGAACTTGCTAAGGCACTTGTAGGGGGGACACATTTTTCGAGATCAGGGATGACCAGGTTTTTTTAGAGCAATCAATTGAGGATGAATTGATTTCTTTACTTGAGATCCCTGAACCAGGGTACAAAGAAAAGTATCTCTCCATGGACTAGGAAATGAAAAATGATTTTGAGACATATAAATGCGGATCTAGAATTCTTTGATTCTGATGGTGAAGAATTTTTATGTGCAGTTTCACTTGAGTTTGAGGAAAATGATTTTAGTGAGACAATTGGGCTTGAGGATTTCAATGAATCATTTGATGGCCTTATAATTAAGGAAATTGATCTTGTTGGGGCTAACATGGTGATTCAGATCATGATTTCATGAAGGATTTAATTCATAGCCCCATTCCTCAATTACACCCCATTGAGCATAATGATGATTTTGTTTTTGAGATCACTAGACACAAGTTAATTCTGAGTCAGCCACAAATCTTTAACTTGGAAACTTTAGATGGGGTGAATAACATGTAGGAAGTCCCGAAATCAAAATTATGATTATAGAGGATAGGAACTGGGAAATTAAGATTGGGGAAGTCAATTCCAAGGGAAGCAGAAATTTGACTCTAAGGGTTCCTATAGACCTGAAACCACCAACCTTCTACCAGGACCCTTATGACATTTTTTATTTTGAGGATGTGCAACCCAAGCTCAAATTCATTGATTATCTTTTTGATCTTGATTTTTTTGTTGTCTGACTTTTTGAACTTGGGTTGCATCCTCATAAATTGCAGGCCCAACACTGCTTGCATACTGATCTCAGGTTCTTGGTAATTTTTATCTAGAACCTTAAATACACTCGACCGTGGGGCATGGGTCTACACCACAGCCTCGTCCACATCTATGGACATCTCCTTACGGGTCCAAAAATTGGCCTTTTTATTCTGATCCTGACCTGCAGTTGTGAATTCTTTATTTCTTCTTTATTGTATAGTGTGCCTAGCTGAAGGTACTAAATTCAGCACATATATAGTCTATTTTCCTCTCGGAGTCGACCTATTAATCATGAAATTCAAGTGCTTTCTTTTCTATTCCACTCTTTTTCATGTCTTTTTAACACATTGAGGACATTACATTAGATAGGCATGGGGGTTGGATATCGTTATCTGAATTATTTTGTTAGCTCCATGGATTCTTTTTATTTTTTAAAAGAAGAATTGAATTAGGATAAGAGAACTTGGGCATTAGAGTTTTTCAACTTTAGGGAATGATACGATAAGACCTGAACACTTAGATTCTTCAGGTCTTTGGGCTTAATTAGCTCGAGTGTCCACAAAAATATGGACTTATTTACCAAGTACTCGCTATTTTGAATTCATTTCTAATTGGTTAAATAAGTTGGAGTAATAAGTACACGACTTATCAACCTACCCTCTGATTTAAGGGAACTTATAGTCTAAGCATCTATACACTATTTGCGCTGACTCACTTTTTGGTGATTTTAACGGAAATTGGGTAGCTAATGAACATTTTAGGGTGGTATGATTGGCAAGTTGTCGTGGGTAACAACCCATTTGCCGGTTGTCCCGAGTTCAGCCACACGACCATTCTCTTTCTGTTGCCTATCGGTAAATCTTATATCAGGGAAGCCACCTACTTCAAAAAAAAATGAGAAAAAAAGAAAAATATCCAAAAGAAAAAAAGAAATAGAAAAGAAGAAGAAAAATAAATATGCCACACTTCACCGCACGAGTATGGCTGACAAGTTGTCGTGGATAACAACCCATTGGCTGATTGTCCAGAACCCAACTCACGAAATGCATGTTTAATTTCAAACACTACTTAGGAAGAAGCAGGGAAGTAGAATAAGCTGAGGAGATATACATTGGGTTCGCCTTTGTGTTGACTCAATAAAAATAAAAAGTAGGGAGAAAGCTACCGATCAGAGAGATACACCTTTAGGCAAAATTTCTTTACAAGGTCACTTAGGGCGTAGAAATCCGAAGTCCGTTTTGATTACCGATTAGTGAGTCTATCACATTTACACAAAAAGATGTTTAGAGCTTAGAGTTCTTTTCGAGTCTTGGGTTGGTTGGGTAGCCGTAAAAAGTTACCCCGAATCTCTAAACTTAAAAAAAAAAAAAAAAATTAGAAAAGAAGAAAAAGAAAAGATGTATTTGCTTTTGAATAAGATGAGAGCTTGTATAGTTTGCATTTTGGCAAACACCCAGTCATTGTTGAGTCTTTGTAGTTTAGGTATTTAGTAGAAATTTCTTAGTGTTGAGAAATAATTATTGCCCAAGTAACTGATCCTAATTTTATACATAGCATGTAGTTTTACTAGGGACTAGCAAAAGATAGGCATAGGGGTATGAGGTAGACGCATATTTCACATAAACTATCTATTTATGTGTGTTATTAGGCGTATAATTGCATTCAGCATTATAAATATTACATAGCAAGTATCATTCTACATTTAGATTAGTT
Organism: Thalassia testudinum; assembly: GCA_037157565.1. Lineage (NCBI taxonomy): Eukaryota > Viridiplantae > Streptophyta > Magnoliopsida > Alismatales > Hydrocharitaceae > Thalassia > Thalassia testudinum. The sequence continues at coordinate 2,728,487 of JAZHRO010000056.1, forward strand.
TGTATAAATTTTAGGTTAGTTTTCCCTTTTTGTAGCAAGGGGACAAGGCGTTATCATTCTAGAGCCTCGGATTGAAGATCCAACCGTACGAATCTGATCAGGGTGACGATTGGAGTCCAACACCTTTGAGATCGCCCTGATCGGATTTCCGTAGCATCAGATATAGTCCGAAAGAGATCAGAGATCAAAGGCCAAGGTGGTGTAAATCCGTACCTCAAATGACAAATCTAACTAGATGGATGGGTTCAGATCGACGATCATAGCCAACGGTGCAAAAATCGATTCAATCCGATAACCGTGGCACCACCTACAAATTAAAAAGATGGATGACCATGATGGCGCCACATGGCGCCATCACACCTGCCCAACACCAGCCACAACACCCCTCTTCGCCCGTACGATCAATCCCAGCCGTTGGATTATCGATCCAAAGGCTGAGATGCGCCTCACCTCTCATTTAAGTCAAAGCTCGCACATCCTTAGCTGTTGGATCTTCATCCAACGGCCGAGGGCGCATGAGAGTTAGAAACAAAATGTGATAAAGAATGGTTGGTAGCGCAACGGTGAAGTGATTGCTACGAGAGATGAGCGTACGGGTTCAACTCTTTGCTTGCCTCCAATTTGGAGAGCGGGTGGGCGTGGCTACAATTTGACCACTCGATCACGATCGAGCGACAATAGAGGATACAACGTGGTGCGACATTGAGTGTCAGATGGAGGAGTGTGCACACGCATGCAATGATGTGCGATCATACGTGCCATCGCACGCGGGCACGCAGAACGCATGAAGGTGAAGCAGCTCACGCAATCTAATTCATCCGATCGAATGATCGAATGTCTGAGATGAGTCAGGCGCGATGAAGAGGCAACTGCTGAAGAGAAAGAGGCATTCTTCTAAGTGCTTGGATCTTCATCTCGCAGCCAAAGATAAAGGCATGGCAATAGCAACGTGTGCCTTTAGTGACACTTATATGCATCACTAAGGGTCGCGTATTTATTTTTATGGCTTGAAAGACCTTTTTGCCTCCAATTTTTGCACCTATAAAAGGGCTACCCCTACCAAATATTTTACCATCCCTTCTCTTCTCCTTTCACCCTCTCGAAAGATCTAAAGAGCTAATTCCATACCCGAGAAGTTCCACTAGAGTTTTAAATATAATTTTTCCATCTTCTCATCCTCGTTCATGGAGCATCCCGCGGTTGTCCTCTCACCGCCATTCGGGAAGCGGATCCCACTGTAACATCACCCTGCTTCGTTCTCTATCCTCTAGTTCCATCCTCCCTCATTTAGCAGCTTGTCCCGATTGTCTGGCCACTCCGTCAATGCGACTCGCCCTCCAAGTAGCTGTCAAGGAGGATTTCTCATCCCTCTCTTTTTATCACTTTCTAGTGTAGATTTCCAGCTTTCTAGTTGTAGCGATTAGATGTAATGAACATGTTCCTATGGTTATAAAATTTTTTCATTCTCTCCCTATTTTCTCTTTCTTTGTATTATTCTCTCTTTTCTATTATTTATTCTTTAAGTAGAATAGATAGCATAGATTAATTTCAATCAGCTACTCTACTTCATGACAATAATTCCAATGCAGTTTTTAATCAAACATTCACCTCCCTGTATTCGACTTAGGTCTCACCAGAGTTTAGGTTATAAATTTTATTTGATAGTGGATTTTTATACAACTACAACGATGGGTTTTTAACTAAACCTTTTAGCATATGAAATCTCGCTAAACAATGATTGTATCATTAAGGCGATTGCACATTAACAACCCAATTTGGTAATATTGTATTCTCAGATCAAAACATTTTAATCTATTAAGGAGGTATTGGATAAGACTTGAGAGATTTGAATGAAGGTTTAGGACTTGTATCAAGTTGATTTCAATGCTTGAATTGATATCTTGCTTTCACGCTGTCTATGGTGTAAGGTGAGAATCAATTAGGGTTTTTGAGAGCTCTTTGACCTTAGATCTGATTTATGTTAGGTTCTAAAACCTTCGATGAGTATTTGTGATGATTTTGAGTGAGGTTTTAATGTTTTGTATTAAATCTGGAATGTTGAGCTTTATTGTTTAGGTTGAGGCAATTTTTGGAACCTAAGCATTCAACTAGGGTTCTAATGATCTGAGTAAGATGTCAAGATAGGTTCCTAGGATGATACAATGAGTTTAAATGGTTATATCAGTGTTTTGAGTCTTAAATCAACTTCAAGTCTTGTTTTTGTCAGCAAAATTAATAATTATAACAGCAATTGCAACATTTGAATTTTGATTAGATAGTTTCAATGCCATGAGGATTTAAAATTGGTTTCTGAACGAGATATAATTCCAATGATTTATTTGGAAGAGGTTTTATTGAAATATAAGTTCTATGATCCTTAGATAAGTTCTGAATGAACAGAGACAAATCTGAAATAGCTTACTGTTGTATTTGGACAGTAGCAGCATTGACTGTTATACCTACAGAAAGATGAAGTTTATAGATTTAAATGAATTTAATCTCATTTACAGTTTTGTACTATGGTTTTATGTCAAATCTTCAAGAAAGAAGCATTCAGAGATTGGTATTAACTTTTTAAACGTTTTTTATTCTTGTTATGGATTCATTGTCAGCAAATGTACTCTTGTTAACTGTCCAATTAACTGATCTGATGAAATTTAATGAGTAAATTATGTTTTATACTTGATCCTAATCTGTATGGTTGCTGGAAGTTGCTTATGGCTTATCTTCTAATTCCAGCATGTTTGAGGGAATTGTATAGGCTTGAGATCTTGTTCTAACCATTCCAATGCTTATTTTCTAGCCTTTATTGTAAATAACATGAACAATACAAATAAATAAAAGCTATCGTGAGTGAGATTAGGATTAATCCGGTATGCCCAAAGAGTGTCAATTAACCTCTTGGACCAATCTTTTTTATCAAGTCTCATTATTTTCTGTAAAATTTCCTTAATTTTCTGTTTGAGACCTCTACCTGCCCATTCTTTTGTGAGTGGTACGAGGTAAATATGCGGTGGTTTACCCTATACATTTTCAAAAGGGATTTGAAATGAGCATGCACAAAATGACTACCCCTGTCGCTAATTAGAGCGTGGGGAATATCGAATCTGGCAAAAATGTTTTCCAGAGCAAAATGAATAATAGTTTTGTGATCTACATGTCTTGCCATGATGGCTTCAACCCATTTAGAAACATAGTCTATGTCTAATAGAATATACTCAAAGCTATGAGAGTTTGGAAAGGGGCCCATAAAATCGATTCCCCTGACATTGAAGACTTCCATAACCAGGATTGGCTAGAGGGGCTTCATGTTCCTCCTAGTCATGGAACCTAATGTCTAGCATCACTAGCAACCTCGAGCAAAATTATGTGCGTCTTTAAATAAAGGTAGCCAAAAGAATCCTCACTGCAAAACCATTGCAGCAGTTTTTCTTCCTAAAAAATGGCTTCCATAGGCTTCGCTGTGCAGAAAGATAAAATACTTTTTTGTTTCTGATTCAGGGATGCACCTTCTAATGGCTTGGTCTGACCCTAGTTGGAATAGCAATGGGTCATCACAAAAATAATATTTGGCTTTAGCGAGAAATTTGAACTTCTGGTCCTGTTGAGGTCGAAATTCATCGTAGTTTAGAAAAGTATCTCGTTGTAGTATAGCGACAAAAATTGAATCGACATTTAAATTTATAAGTGCTCGAAAAATTATGAGTTCTGAGATTGTTCGTGGAGAGTAAATTTGGAATTCAATCCACTAATGAAATAATGATAGCAATGAGCACAATAATTAATCACAGGTAATGATATATAATGAATAATCATCTAAAATTGTATTTATTAAATAGCCACATTGTATCTCAGGATCTATAATAAAAAATATAACGAAAAGCCATAAAGAATGGTGGTTGAAACCACCAACTAAGCATTTAATACATGGCTCAATTCCCAACTTAGGATAAGACCTCAAAGCTAATCAGTAACCAAGTCAGAGCATCAATTCCTTTAGATCAAATGTTGAGAACAACCATTAGATGCCTCAAAGTCTAATCCCCAAAGCCCTCTGAATTTTTTCTAAGTGTGGGCATGAATCCCAATGATGCATAATGCAAAACCCCCGATCCTTTACTCAGAATTTCCCTTCTCTCTTTCTCTCTCTTTGAATTGAGTATACAGATTTGGACCAGGCCCGCGTGCGTGTGGGCATAGGCGAGGAGTACACGTGTGAGGAGGGACCTTACCCTGTGAGTTTTGAGGCAGAAAGGCAATGTGAGGAATTCAATTTGTATCAATTTTCTTTTTAGCTCTTTACAATGTGGGACTAAGTAGTCCCTTGCTTCTGCATTTGTTTCGCATGTTGCAACTGATGGATGCTCTTCCAATGGAAGCCGCTGCTGTTGTGGTGCTGTCTAATTGAAGCATGGGTAGCTTTGCGGACTGGATCCACTTTGATTTGGAGTGGTAGCAGCGTTGCTTGATGGCGGGAGGACGGTGGTCAATACTAGAGATGACGAAGGTAACGGCGGAGAAGCTTGCACAAAAGACAAGGCCTCGAGGCCTAGTTAGTAGGTTCAGTAGCTTCATTGAGACATTGCGAATGTGGTGGTGGGTTCAATTTGGTCAAAGCATGTGTGCGGTGGTCGGCCGAAGTCGATGAGGGTGGCAGTAAGGCATGGTGTTCGTCTGGTTGATTCATGAACCAAAACCCTCAATTCCTTAAGGGTTTTTGGTTTATGTGAAGAGGTGGAGCTTTGGTTGCGGTGGTGTCCAGCTTCGGTGTGTGTAGCGCTGGCACGAGCTCGTCGGAGCTCACGTCGGAGGTAGAGAAGACAAAGGGGGAGAGAGGTGGTCGAGTGGTCAAACTTAAGTTCTAAGGGGCTAATTTTGGACTAGAGAGTAAGTGGGAGAGAGAGACCTAAATTATGGAAGAAAAGGGTGAGGATCTCTTGTTGACGTGTCTTGCCGGACGTGAGGAAAACAAGGCCTTTGGTGGGGGAGACGATGAGGAAGAAGAGGTCGGTGGCGCCCTTGCTTTGGTTGGCAAGGAGCGTGAGGAAGAGGGGATGAAACTGAGCCTTCCAAGTTGGTGGTTAGTTGGTCGGAAGAGGGAGGAGGAGGGACATGCCAGAGCTGAAGAAGGTGTTTGTCGGAGCAGGAGGATGGAGATTTTCGATCAATTCTTCGCTGAGGAATGCCGTGGACTGTGGCAGACTTTTATAGAGCTCAAATTCGAGCTCAAACTTGAAGATTTCACACATTAAGTTTGCGGAAACTTTGATTCCTTGACTTTCACAAGCTCCTTGGAGCTAATTGCTTCACAACAGGCTTTGAGATTAGGTCCAATGGAAAAAGAATCCCTTCCTGATCAATCCCTCCAAATTTGGAGGGATTTGATCTAAGAACCATGGAGAAATCTTAGATTGAAGTCGGCGGGTAGTGGGAATATCCTGTTCATACGGCCATGGTGGTAGGGACCTTTTTGCAAAAATGATGAGAAGTTAGGGGCCTATTGGTAAGGAACTGAAACCTAGGGTTGGATGTGAGGAATAGAGTTTTTAGGGGTTAAAATGCAAACTTGGTCAATATGAACTCTGATTGGCCTAAATTTTGATGTTAACCTAATTTGAACCCAAGGAATCTAATGGTGAGCTTGGATTTGAGTTTGAACCACGTTTGACTGGGTAAATTGCACAGGAGCCCCAATCATGATAAATTCCTGCTTAAATCTCCGTTCTTGGTCAAAATGGGTTTAGATGGTCAAAACAATGGTAGCAAGCCTCTTAAAATATTTTTCAGTGATTTTTAGGAGATTTAGATTGAATTTATCTCGACCAGAACCCTTTCAATTTAAGTGGGGCTGATAATTAGGGTTTTCAATGATATTTTAATATCTGAAATGCGTAAAACCCTAATTCAGTTAGTGTGAGCCCACTCCTTGGTCCTTAGAGTTCATTTGATCTTTAATTAACCCTTGGGTAATCCTATGGTTAATCTTGTTAAAATAGCAAAATTAATCATGTTTTCTTATTTTCTTCTCAAATCATATCAGTGCGAAATTATAATCCTCAGACAATCATTTTAGAGCATTTATCATTTGATTCTGACTAATTTAAGTTAGTTATGATGAATGATGGTGTTACCATCATACATCTATGTCTAACCTTGCTAGTCCCTAGCAAAATCTTATAGACCAAACCAGATCTCTAAGTTGGATTTTAACCGTCAGGATGCCTTATTGAGCTGCATCTCTAGAAATTATATCAAAATACCAACAACAGGCCTAGAGGTACTCAAGTACCAGCTAAGATCTAGACTTGACCAGCCTCAGCATTGGGTTTGCCGCGAAGGTTTCTGAGGCCTGCAAAAACTGCCTAGAGGTTCGTTGACCCCAGTGGTTAAAGCACCCGTATGTATATGCAGCAAGTCTAGGTTCAGTTTGCCAGTGCATTTTTTATAAGAGAGATAGGGAAGGATATTTATTTTGGGAGTTTTCTCTCTTTTCTTTTTATATTCCCATAAATCCAACATCAGATTGGCCCTAAACACGATCTGTATCAGATTCCTTGTCCCATCATCAATCCTCGAAGGGTCCCTGGCTTTCAATGCTTCAGGATAGCACCGCCCATGGCAACATCCAGAACCTTGGCTTTTGATACTTTGTTATAGTGCTACCTATGGCATTCTGTAGCTAAATTCAGGCCCTTGCAATCAACATTTCAGGATAATCCCGCCCATGGTACCTAAACCAGCATAAGGTGCTTAGCTACCCTTGGTAGGATAGTTAAATATCCTAGGAGACTAGCACCAAGGAGATGATATGTTATTATGCATCTTTAAGGGGAGTATTTTTCATTCTACCTCTCCACGCCGGGAACTTGTTCAATCAACTTGTGTCCTCGAGTTGCTCTTAATCCAGATCTTTAGGAAAACATTTTCAGAGTAGAACACTTTTGATATTATATTTCATTAAGCACACTGAACCAGACTGGTGTGTGATTTTTGGATGCTTAGGTTACCATGTCCCGCAAACCAAAGGGCTGGGAACGAGACTAAATAATCTTTAAGACTTAGACTTAATACATCAACCTCTCACTTTCCTCAACCTTTTGAGGATTAATCTGGATCTTAACAAATATGTTAGTGTTTAAGCCCTAGAATAAGCCCAAGAGGCGTAATGTTAGTATCCGTCAGTTATCTCCTAAGTTTTAGCCCTTCAGGTCTTCATTCATCATCATATCCAGCTTAGAACTTAGGTAAGTTCCATACTCAATTATAGGGACTAACACCACTTTTTCTTCGTTTGTTTGCTCCTTGTTTTTCTATTTTTTCTTTTCTCCTCTTATTCCTCCTCACTTGAGACCTTTCAATTTAGCTCACAAAATTTTCCTCCATTTTTTCTTTTTGAATGAAACCCCTCCATGAATAGAATTTCATAACATTTTGCACTTTAATATCCCCCCATGCCTAAGATTTGCCATGTCCTCATTGTAAATTAGGTAGGTTCGAGTTCACCTAGGTTGTACATTAGAACTTTGGGTGGGTGGTGTATGGGTTAGGATGACTCTTAGGGACTATTTCAAGCTCTAATATTAATATACGAGATGGAGTCGGTTGTTCTAATGGACGAACCCTGAAGTGCAATATGACTTTAGCTCAGAGATAGGTCAGAAGGGTTTCAAGTTTTTTAAATTATGGGTTGCCTCCTATTAAGCGCTAAGTTTAACGCCATCAGCTAGATGTAATGTAGCTCAGAGAGAATGGAGATCAAAAGATACCGCAGCCAGATTCGAATCGATGAGTTTGAGGAATGGTTTGGGTCTCTGACTATTCACAAAAAATGGTTCTGAGTCATGGCTGAGTTCACTGATTTCAACAGCTTCATTTTTGAAGATTCTTTGGACAAGAAAGGGTCCGATCCATTTTGATCTTAGCTTTCCTGGGAAGAGCTTGAGCTTGGCATTAAAGAGGAGCACTTTTTGACCAAGATGGAATGATTTTAGTGGGATGTGCCTATCATGGAAGGCTTTGACCCACTCTTTGTAGATACGTGTGTTCTCATACACATCATTGCATAGCTCCTCGATCTCACTCATTTGCAACCAGTGGTGGTTTCCAGCCTTCATGAGATCTAGATTGTACTTCCGTACTGTCCAGTAGGCTTTATGCTTCATTTCTACAGAAAGGTGACATGCCTTCCTATAAATGAGTCTGAATGGAGACATCCCTAGCTGGATCTTGTGGGCGGTATATAGGCCCACAAGGCTTTCGGAAGTCGAATGGATCAATCTTTCCTGTCAGGTCGAACACTGACCTGAAGGATTTTCTTGATCTCTCGATTGGATAGCATAGCCAATCCATTGGTCTAGGGGTGGTAAGGAGTCAAGATACGATGTGACACACCATACTTTTTCATCAGGAATTGGAAGTGCACATTTGAGAAATGAGACCCGTTATCATTGATGATGGCTTTAGGAACCCCAAATTTGAAAAAGATGTTCTCCTAAATGAACCAGAAAACAACTTTATGATCATTTGTTCTTGTGGGTACGACTTCGATCCATTTCTAGACGTAGTCAACAGCAAGTAAGATGTATTCAAAGTTGTTAGATCAGGGAAGAGGTCCCATAAAATCAATTCCCCATATGTCAAAGATCTCACACATGATAATCGGATTCAAGGGCATCATATCGCATGGGCCCATATTGCTGAGGGTTTGACAACGGGCACATGCCCTACAGTAGGATCGTGGATCTTTGAACATCGTGGGCCAAAAGAACCCACATTGGAGATCTTCGCTGCAGTTTTACGCCCAGAGTAATGGCCACCACAGGCCTAGTCATGATAGAAAAAGATGACATCATTGAGCTCATCGTCAAGAATGCATCTTCGGATTACTTGGTCATTACCGATGTGAAATAGATAAGGATCTTCCTAGACATAGTACTTGGCATTGAAAATCAGCTTGTCCTGCCAGGAGGTCACCCAATCAGGCGGAACTTTCCTTGTAACCAAGTAATTCACGATATCAGCAAACCAGGAAAGTCCATTAATGGCCAAGAGGTGTTCATCTGGAAAATGCTTAGTGATAGGTCTGAACGGGTCAATGATTGAAGAAGGAAGGTGAGATAAATGGTTAGTTACCACATTCTACTTTTTTGCCTTGTCCCGAATTTCGAGATCGAATTCTTGCAACAGCAAGATCCATCAGATTAATCTAGGTTTCGTGTCCTTCGTAAGTGTTATATGAGCTAGAGTCATCGTTTAAAGAGTGTAACGCGTCATAGTATAGTGACGAAAATCACTACAACATTTAAATTTATAAACTTGAACACACAAGTGAGTTTGAGGTCGTAAAGGGAGAAAATGTGGAATTCACACACTAATTGCAGTTAGAAATAAATGAGCACGATAATGAATCACAATTGAAGATATTCAATGAATAATCTATTAAAAATTATATTCAATAATGAGCAATTCGAATCTCAGAAATCGGTGGGATAAAAAGAAGAATAAAAGCTCTAAATTTGGTGATTTGAATCACCACTTAATCCCCATGTTAAGCACATATATCAAAGTATTCAATTTCCCAAATTTTCCAGCAGTGGTCTTGAACCACTTATTCCAATATCCATGTTAGCATATATATCAAAGAACTCAACAACACAAGGCACAAGCGACATCGAACCCTAAGGTCAACAACTTAAGTCACCAAGCACACAAGGCATAAAGAATCAGTAGCCTCAAGCACGTCATAGGACTTCAAAGCACAACCCTCTTGAAACGACTAAGTATAGAGCATATGGGCATGTTTCCCAAGGTTGAATAATCGTGCAAATCACCCCCTACCCTCCTCCGATATCTCCTAATTGGGTCAGTACGCAGGTAATCGAATCCTAAGCATAGGGGACTAGCCTTATCAGGTGTGCATAGTGAGTGAGGAGTGATAAGTACCTCACCCCTCATGAAGAGGCAGCGAGCCTTCTTCTCTTTTCCTTTTATGTGCTACACAAGCTTTGATGCAGACAATGTGGGACTAAGATCCCATGCTATTCTTCACTTTCTACTGGTGATTGGTGCTTGCAAGTGGCACTAGTGATGGCTTCCTCTCATCTAATTGAAGCAGCAAGGGGCTTCTTGAGCTTCGTTCACATCAGCTTGAAGTGGTGGTGGTGAAGATGGTGCACAGACGGCGATGAGTGATGGCAGCGATAACGTAGATGGTGGCGAATGGACCTGAAACAAAACATGAGCTTTATGCCCCAGTTAGATGGCTCAGGAACATCGCTTTATGCCCCAGTTAGATGGCTCAGGAACATCGCTGTGGCTCAAGGAACGTGATGGTGGTGGTCCAAAGGAGTTTGGAAGACTGAGGCGAGTGGTCGGTGATGGAGATGAAGGTGCGGTGGTGGGTTGATAGGTGGGTTGTTTTAGTGGGTGTAAGATGGAATAATTGAGGGCTTTTATTTGCGAGAGTGAGGCGGAGGTATTGGGGGTGGTGGTCTGGTGTTTGGTGGCGTGCACGGCCTCATCGGTGGTACGATTGGCATTGGAGAAGATGAAGGGGGAGGTTGTGAAACAGTGGTCGAATCGAGTTGTTGAGGGCTAATTCCTATTCTAGGGAGGGAGAGAAGGAGATTGAACCTAAGTAGGGGACAAACGGGGGAGGAATTCCTTACCAATGTGATGGCTGGAGGCGGAAGGGATGAAGACCTTCGGTGAGAGGAGCGACGAGGAAGAAGGGTCGAGGAGGCTTCTGTTGCGACTGGTGAGAAACGGAGGAAGTTGGGGGAGAGATTGGGCTACTTGATTTGGCCGTCGAATGGTCGGAGTGAAGGAGTCGATGAAGCTCACTGGAGTCATGGTGGAAGCGAACGAAGAGAGGAGGAAGAAGACTTTTTGTGACCTAACCGGACTGAAGAAGATCCTGGACTTAGGTGACTCTATAGAGTTTGCAACCAAGATCTAAATGAAGAAGGAGGCTTGATTAAGCCTCGATTTGGAATCAAAGAATCGCACAATTTTCATGGGTTTTCATGGTCTTTCTACCTTGAATCAAAGTCTGGGATTGTGTTCACATGCATCTTCACTGTCTAAACTCCAATCCTACCAAATTTAGTGGGATTTGGAGGTGATTTGATGAGGTTTTGCCTAAGTCAAAGCTCATCTGTAGGTCAGTTGACCTAACAATGGTGGCAAGGCCCTAGTTGTGAAGAAGACAAGAAAGTTAGGAGGATAAACGCAAGGAACTTGATAGTTAGGGGCTTGATTGAGAGAAATAGAGATCTTAAGGGCTGAAGTCCAAACTACGTCAAGATGGACTCTGATTGGGCCCAAATTTTGGTGCTAACCTAATTTAGACCCAAGGAATATAATGATGAAGTTGGATTTAAGTTTTGACTACATTTGTCTAGGAAATTTGCATAGAAATCCAAATTAGGGTAAAATCTCATTTGAAAATCTATTTTAGGTCAAAATAGGTTCATTGGTCAAACCAAGGATACCAAACCTCTTAGAATATTTTCTATGAATTTTAGGTGGTTTATATGAATTTTATCTTGTAAATAACCTCTTCAATTTGAGTGGGTCCAAAATTAGGATTTTGTGTACTGTTGCGGTTCTCGAAATACGTGAAACCCTAATTTTGTTAGTGTGAATCAACTATTTGGAATTTAATGCTCATTTAACCTCTAATTAACCCCTCGGTAACCCTGTGGTTACTTTACGTTCATGATGTGATGTTAAGACTGCTGAATTAACCCTATTTTAATGTTCTCTCCTTAAAACAGATCTAAGTTGAATTACGGTCCTTAGGCAATTCTTCAGGAGCATTTATCTCTTAATTCAGATTAATTTAAGCTAGTTATGGAAAATGATGGTGTTACCATCAACCCCCATGCCTAACGTTTGCTAGTCCCTAGCTTCTTATGAAAAGATCTAGATCTCTAGACCATGCTTTTATGTTCTGATGCCTGATTTATGGCTCTCTAGGAATCATATTAAAATGCCAACAATAAGCCTAGAGGTACTTAAGTACTAGCCAAGATCCTGACTTGACCAGCTTCAGCTTGGGTTTGCCGCGAAGGTTTCTAAGGCCCGTAAAAACTACCCAGAGGTTCATTGACCCCAGTGGTTAATGCACCCGTGCGTATAACGTATCAAGTCCAGGTTCATTTTACCAGTGCATTTTTGGTAAGAGAGAGATAGAGAAGGATTTTTCATTTTGAGAGTTTTCTCTTCTTTTTATATTTTCCTAAATCCAGCCTTGAATTTGCCCTAAACACGGTCTGTATCAGATTCCTTGTCCCCACCATCAATCCTAGAAAGGTCCCTAGCTTTCGATGCTTTGGGATAGCATCGCCCATGGAAACCCCCAGAACTCTTGGCTTTCGACACTTCGAGATAGTGCCACCCATGGCATTGTGTAGCTAAATTCAGGCCCTGGCAATCGATATTTCGGGATAATCCTGCTCATGGCACTTGAACCAGCTCAAGGTGCTTACATGCTCCCAGTAGGATATTTAGATATCCTAGGAGACAAGCATCGACGAGACGGTATGTTAATATGTATCTTTGAGGGGAGTATTTTTCACTCCACCTCTCTACGTCGGGAACTCTTCCAATCAACTTGTATCTTCGAGATGCCTTTTCGGAGTAGAACACTTTTGGCATTATTTCTTCGTTAAGCGCACTGAACCAGACTAGTGCGTGATTTTGGGTTCTTATATTACCAAGTCCTACAAACCAAAGGGTAGGTAACGGGGCTGAATAATCCCTAAACCTTAGACCTACTACATAAGCTTCACATCTTCCTCAACCTCTTGAGGACTAATCTGGATCTTAACAAATACGTGAGTGTTTAAGCCCTAAAATAAGCGTAAGAGGCCTAAGATCAGCACACTTTACTAATCACCTTGTGTTTAGCACTTCAAGACTTAATCTTTATTTTGATTAGGTCTAGAACTTAAGTAAATCCCATAATCAATTGCTAAGATTATCAATTTTTTCTTGATTTTGCTCCTTTTTGACATTTTGTGTTTCCTCCACTTTTCCTCAAGAAAGATTTTCGATCATTTCACAAAATTTTTCTCTCCTTTCTTAATTTTTTTGTAATATGTACTTTTTTGTGAGAGCCCCTCAAAGAATTGATTTTCCATTTGTTTACACTTTAACACCCTTACATGCCTAAGTTGTGCAATTTCCTCATTGTAAACCAAGTGGATACAAATTCATCTTGGTTTAAGGTTTAGAACAGGGTCAAGGGTGGGTGAATGGGTCGGGATGACTATTGCGGATGATTTATAGCTTTGATACAAGTATCAAAGGTAGAGTCAACCGTTCTAAAGTTGAACTCTAAAGTAGAGTAGGAGTGTAGCTCAAAAGGATGGATCAAAAGGTTCTCGAGTTTTTTGAATGATGGGTTGCCTCCCGTTAAGCACTAAATTCAATGCATTCAGCCGAGCAAAAGGTGGTCAATGAGAAGGGGTGGTCAAATCGGAGGAATTTTGTAGAATAAGTACCTTGATGAGTAGTCTAGTTGGTTCAACTAGGTGCTTGTTCAGGTCAACAAGCTGATGATGCAGACCAAACGCAATTAGTTTGGTGGGTTGATGGATATGAATCAATAGGTATGGAACCCACCAAATACTTTAAGGCTCAAAATGGTATGGAAATGTAATTCTAAGGTTTGGCTGAATCGATTCAGCCTGATCAGAGTAGGGGTCCTCAAAAGTCAATGGATCAGTGGAAAGTGTTGGAACTCTACTGGTGGGATCAGAGAAGGATAAGATGTGATTGTTAGTCTGACCAGTGTCTGATTCTCAATTGAAAGATGGAGGTGAATCATATGTAACTGGATCAAAAAGAGGTGAATCAGAGTAGAAATTGATTCCGGTGGCAGGTCAGGTTGGGATCGGATTTTGATAATAGATGTGGTTGTTTCGATATCTGAGTGCGGTATGGACTCCTCAAGAAATGGTTCGAAGATTGGTTCATCTAGAGAGTCTTTTTCACAATGTTCATCCAGATCAAATATAAATGACTAGAGAGTGCTTATAGGATCATGGAAATCTAAGTCAGTAAAAGATTCAAACTTTAGATTGTGGACACTCTCGGCACTTACTGTTTTGATTCCCGTAGATCATAGCAGAATGATTCTAGTTCAATTGAATAGAAATTTGAATTAATGATCTTGGGATTAGGGACCTTAGAATCAAAGTCAAAGAATGGGTCATGGACACTGAGGTCATAGACTGGCTCATAATCAATAGGAAACAAAGGTTCTCTGAAATCAGAGTATGATTCAAAATCATTAGAGAATTTGCGACAATTGGTTTTTGAACCTTATTCCAGATCGGGAATTCCACCACAGAATAAATCATGATGCATGGAATCAATAGCCTGACTTTGATCTAACCTAGTTTCAAATTCTGAGCTTAAAGGAATGTCCTTATTTGGAATAGGCTCGGATTCTGGGTACCTAGGGTAAATCCAATCAAATCCCAACTCTTTTAATTCTTCTATTTCTATATCATAAATTGGTATAACTTCTAAAAAATCAATTCATTCCTCTGAGGAGTCTGAAGAGGCATAATCATGAAATACAGGCCCAGAATCAAAATTCAGATCTAAAATTTGGTTCTCATCACATTGGGCCTCATAATCATCCCAAATAAGCTCAAATTTAGATTCTATGTTAGGGATAGGAATTGAGTCACTAGAATCTGGACATGATTCTATTGGGATGTCAGAATCAATCTCGAGGATTACCTTAATAGGATAAGGTGTGGGAATTACATTCTTGAGAGGTTCTGACTCAAGCTCATCACAGGTGTTTGGGAAACCAAGGCATGATGACCAGCTTCATGGCTCCTAAGGCTGGTTCATAATCGGGAACACCTGCAACTGGATCCACCCAACCCATATTTTCATCAGGTATGTCATTCTGCACAAAGTTCAAATTGGATTCCATTTGGCTTGGGGGTCCCTAACAACCTCAATTTTCGAACCCAGTCTTTGAGAAATCACATTAATCCTCAACATTGCTCCAAGATTCATCATTAGTTTCTGAGTGGAGATATGGGTATGTCTGACCAATGACTTGTTGCAACACGTTTAACATATTACCACATTTCTCAATGTCATCTTGGTGTATCTCCCAGAGTAGTGGATTTGTAATACATTGTAAGCTCTCTGTGCTATGCAATTTCC
Source organism: Thalassia testudinum (assembly GCA_037157565.1). Classification (NCBI taxonomy): domain Eukaryota; kingdom Viridiplantae; phylum Streptophyta; class Magnoliopsida; order Alismatales; family Hydrocharitaceae; genus Thalassia; species Thalassia testudinum. Next base: position 2,743,685 of record JAZHRO010000056.1, read on the forward strand.
CTAATTTACTGAATTCTGTTATGAGGGCATCCCAAGTTGAACCATTTATTATTTATGTCAACATTGGATGGGCACGGTTCACAATGAGGTTTGTTGTCTCTGATACATTAACATGAATGCTTCTAAAGGGATCTGAGGTTTTGTAATATTCTTCCCTATGTCAAAGGGTAGCCTCGATCATTTTCTCTTTCATGCTTATAAGGGATTTAGGTTTATTGAAAATCTTTCCCATGTTGTCAAGTTGCATTTCCAAATTAGGTGGTGGATCAGGATGTAGAATCAAATTCAGGTCCAAATCGAATTGATTCGATCATATCAGATTTCCCCAAAAGATCAACTCTAATGGAGGCCTCTAGGTCAAACCTAGGGACCTTTCCTGTGTATGTGTACTATACAATAGATGAGGTACTGGATATTTATTGGACCCAATTAAGGCACCCAAAAATTTTGGATGACTAAGGTTGTTTCGAGGCAGATGATACCTTTGAATCAAAAATCCACACACCCGAGAATTACTTGGGTAGCTAGGAAGAGAGAGTCCCGTAAAGACCCCTACACAGTAGAGCGTCCCCACAAGTTACAGGTTTTCCCCCACCCGACCTTACTTGTCACCACTGTTCCAAGTAGACCGGAATGTATGAATTAAGATCTAAGTCTACCAATTTTAGCCTTAATTTGTGTCTTGAATTTCACTTGATTTAGATGTTGATTCAATTTGTGACCTAATTTGTAGGTTGGTTGGTCCACAAGGTGAACCAACTTCACCTGATCTATCCTAACGTTGAGGATGAAGTCTAGGTCAAGACCCAAATATCACCCTGAATTGACTCTTAGGTTATTAAGTCCAACTTTTAGAGTTCAAGTGAATTTAGAGCTTGATTTTTAAGGTTCTCTTGAATAGATCTTTTCAATCAAGGGCTTAGGTAGCACACAAATGCAGGAGGGTCAAATTTCTTTATTTCTGGCAAATGTGTACTAATACTTCAGAACCCTAATGTGGAAACCCTAATTGGCTTTATTCGCAAGTCTAATTTGATCTCAAATATGACACCTTGGACTTAAACAAGAATGTGAGTAATCTAATATGTCGAGAATTTAAGTGTAAATCCCTAATAGGTATAGGAAATTAGGATGGGGATTTTCTAATCAAATCGTCTCACTTCAATCAGATATCAATCAATTTTGCAAATTAGGAAACTTTGCCTTTAAATGATCTTACTAAGAAAATATGGCAACTGGATCCTAATTTATTTATTTCCTTTTTTTATCTTTCCCAAGACTAGGAGGTGATTATGGAAGAAGAGAAATTTTACTTGCCCCTGGAGTGATTGATTGCATGGAAGATCTCTTCGTGATGTACCTTGCAAAATCAAAGCAAAGCAAATAGGACAAGTTAGTAATCAGCTCAATAAAAAAGGACTAGTGGTGAATTGTGTGTTGCTCCTCGGCAACAGTGCTGAAATGTTATATTCTTTCGTCAAGTTTTAAGAGATGCGTGTTGTACTACAGTCAACAAAAACGTCATAGCATTTAAAATTGTAAAGTGCTTGAAAATAAGAAATGAGTCAGTGGTCGTTCGCAGGGAGCAAATGTGGAATTCACGCACTAATCGTAGTTAGAAATAAATGAGATGATAATGAATCACAATTGAAGATATTCAATAAATAATTTACTCAAAAATATATTCAATAATAAGCAATTCGAATCTTAGAAATAGGTGGGATAAAAAGAAGAATAAAAGCTCTAAAAATAGTGATTTGAATTACCACTTAATTCCCATATTAAGGACAGATAACAAAGTATTCAATTTCCTAAATTTTTCAATAATGGTCTTGAACCACTTATTCCAATATCCATGTCAGCATATCTATCAAAGAACTCCACAACACAAGGCACAAGAGACGTACGACCCTAAGGTTAGCCGACTTCAATTGCCAAGCACATAAGGTACAAAGAACTAGTAGCCTCAAGCACAGCACAAGACTTCAAAGCACAACCCTCTTGAAATGGATAAGTATAGAGTGTATGGGCATGTTTCTCGAGGTTGCATGATAGTGCAAAACCACCCCCTACCCTCCTCAAATATCCCCTAATCGGGTCAATACGCAGGTAATTAGATCCTAAACATAGGGGACTAGGCTCACCGGGGGTGAATAGTGAGCGAGGAGTGAAGGTAGGAGTGAGAGGGACCTCACCCCTCGTGAAGAGGCAATGAGCCTTCTCTCTTTCCTTTTATGCGCTGCATAAGCTTTGATGTGGACGATGTAGGACTAAGATCCCATGTTGTTCTTCACTTTTGGATGATGATTGGTGTGTGCAATTAGCACTGCTGATGGCTTCCTCTCATCTAATTGAAGTAGTAAGAGGCTTCCTGAGCTTCATCCGCATCAGCTTGAAGTGTGGTGGTGAAGATGGTGCATGGACAGCGGTGAGTGACTGCAGCGATTACATCGACGATGGTGAATGGACCTGAAAGAAAACATAGGCTTTAGGCCCTAATTAGATGGCTCAAGAGCATCGTCGTAGCACAAGGAATGTGATGGTGGTGGTCCTGAGGAGTTTAGAGGACTGAGACGAGAGGTTGGTGATGAAGATGAAGGTGCGGCGATGGGTTGATCGGTGGGTTGTTTTAGTGGGTGTGAGATGGAATTAATTGAGGGTTTTTATTCACGAGAGTGAGGTGAAGGTATTGGTGGTGGTGGCCTGGTGTTTGGTGGTGTGAAGCGGTTGCACAGCCTCGCCAGAGGCACAACCGATGTTGGAGAAGGTGAAGGGGGAGGCTATGAAACGGTGGTCGAATTGAGGTGTTGAGGGCTAATTCCTAATATAGGGAGAGAGAGAAGGAGATTGAATCTAAGTAGGGGGCAAATGGGGGAGGAATTCCTCGCCGGTGTGATGGTTGGATGCGGAAAGGATGAAGACCTACGGTGAGAAGAGTGATGAGGAAGAAGGGTTGAAGAGTTTTCTGCTGCGACCGGTGAGAAGTGGAGGAAGTTGGGGGAGAGATTGGTCCACTAGATTTGGCCATCAAGTGGCTGGAGTGAAGGAGTCGATGAAGCTCATTGGAGTCACGGCAAAGGTGGCCGGAGAGAGGAGGAAGAAGACATTTTGTGGCCTAACTGGACTAAAGAAAATTCTGGGATCTAGGAGACTCTTTATAGAGCTTGAAACCAAGCTCTAAATGAAGAAGGAGGCTTGATTAAGCCTTGATTTTGAATCAAAGAATCCCATGATTTTCGTGGGTTCGTATGGTCTTTCTGCCTCGAATCAAAGTCTAAGATTGCATTCACATGCATCTTCACCGTCTGAACTCCAATCCCACTAAATTTGGTGGGATTTGGAGGTGATTTGATGAGGTTTTGCCTAATTCAAAGCTTTTCTATAAGTCGGTTGACCTAACAATGGTGAAAAGGCCCTATTTGTGAAGAAGATGAGAAAGTTAGGGGGCTAAGTGCAAGGAACTTGAAAGTTAGGGGCTTAATTGAGAGAATAGAGATCTTAGAAGATGGATTACAAACTACGTCAAGATGGACTCTGATTGGACCCAAATTTTGGTGCTAACATAATTAGTGGTAAAGTTTGATTTGAGTTTCGACCACGTTTGACTGGAAAATTTGCACAGAAGCCCAAATCAGGGAAAAATCTCATCTGAAACTCTGTTTTAGGTTAAAATAGGCTCAGATGGTCAAACCAAGGGTACCAAATCTTATAGAATATTTTTATATGGATATTAGGAGGTTTGGATAAATTTTATCCTGACTAGAACCTATTCAACATAAGCAGGTTTGAAATTAGGGTTTTGTATACTGTTGTGGTTCTTGAAATGTGTAAAACCTTGTTTTTATCAATGTAGACTCACTATTTGGATTTTAATGCTCATTTTAACTCTAATTAACCCCTTAGTGACATCGTAATTACACTGCATTCATGATGTGATGTTAAAACTGCAGAATTAACCTTATTTTAATGTTTTCTCTTCAAAATAGATCTGAGTGGAATTATGGTCCTTAGGTAATTATTCAGGAGCATTTATTTTTTGATTCTGACTAATTTAAGCTAGTTATGGAAAATGATGGTGTTACCATCAACAAGTGCCTCACCATAGTGTGATCTGAGTAGATGATGACATGGGATCCCAGGAGGTATGATTTGAATTTCTCCAAACCAAATACTACAGCCATCAACTCTTTCTCCATAATCGTGCAATTACATTGAGCCTCATCCATTGTCTTGCTAGCATAATATATTACCATCAGTTCCTTGTTGATTTTTTGCCCCAACACCTCTTCTACTGCAATGTTAGATGTATCACACATAATCTCGAAGGGTTGAGACTAGTCAGGGGATTGTAGGATTGGAGCTTGGGTAACTCGATCACATAGGATTTCAAATGCATGAATGCACTCGCCTGTCATCTCGAAAGGCATGTCCTTTGAGAAAATATTCATTAAGGGGCATGCGATTTTGGAAAAATCAGATCTGAAATGGTGATAGAAACCAATGTGCCCTAAAAATGATCTAATGTCTTTGACCAAGGAAGGCACAGGTATTTTGGAAATCAAATTCACTTTAGCTCGGCTAACTTGGATACCTCTCTCAGATACGAGGTGTTTGATGAGGTGTGGCTCATCATAGCTAAAATGCATAAGTTAGGCTAGAAACTAGGTTAAACACTGCATAATTAGCACATGAAAAGGGTTAAGTATGGGAAACAACAGAAATGACATAAAACATCAAATTTATGTTAAAAATGGAAAATTAGGGCACAAATTGATATATTATATTAAAAAATACAAATTGCTAATCAAATTACAAATTTAATCCACATTTGGGTTCAAAAGTTCAAATTGAAAGTGAAATCAACTTCTTAAATGTTCAATTGAGCTTCAACAAAAATGTCATAGCATTTGGACATCATTAGGACCTGTATTTATTACATTACATTGAGTTTCATAGTTCATATACATTTATTCACATTTAAGCCATCAAGGGGCATTTTGTAAATTGCTAGGGACCTATTTATATCACTCAGGGACTGCTCTGTCATCTTTCTTCACCATTAATGGGCTTGAGTATAATGTTTCCTCCATTTCACCCTTAATGGCTTAAGTGCAAAAACACCAAAACCCCTGCAACTCTTCTCTTCTCCTTTGTCACTGTAGCTCACGATGAACTCACGCTACAACTGCCGTTGATCTACTAAGCCCATGATCCAGCGATCAATCCTCGATCAATCTTCTAGCGCCTTTGTGCATAGCTTCACCACCATCCCTGGATTTGATCTAGCGGCTAACATTATTATTTGAGCTTCGCGTACTCCTCTCTCTCCATCTCCACTGCCCAAACACTATTAGACCAATCTCACCACTGCGGTGAGTACAATCAGTGGGAAGCCTACTTAAGCAGCTCTAGAGCTCGTGTGCATGGGCATCAGCTCCCTCCTATACCTCTTGAGTTGATCACCTTCATCCCTCCAGCCTCCTCTCCTCATAACCCCTATTCCACTATTGTGGCAGTAGGAACACCGCCTTCCTATGATCTTCCTCACCGCTGAGGACCACATAGCACCCTAGGGTGACCTAGAGCTTCTCTAGCAGGCTTTCACTCCGCCGAAGCTTCCTCCATTTCTTCCTCTCCATCTACCAGGTGGAGATCCAAAGGTCCCATTCGTCCACTTAGATTAGGTTTTACGTGCTTTTTAGAGTAGTTGTTAGTGTAATTTAGATTTAGAAGAGTAGAGTTGTGCATTAATTCATGGATTCAGTAGTTGATTAGTGATAGATTAGTGTAGTGCACGTACACCTCCTCTGCTCAATTCCAATCAGAGGAGATGAATTCACTGGCATCCACCTGATTACATAGCTTCCTCATCATCCCATTATCACATTCATTTCTTTCCCTCGAAGTTTTACTCCATATTTCATCCTTCCTGTCAGAGTTGAACTGGATCTGAAGTCCAGAAATTTCTAGGTCCAATTCATGCTCAAATCCATCTAGGGGTCCTCTCGTCCACTTTAGATGTTCACAAGGACCCTAGATCCAGTTTGGATTGAATTAATTTGCTTGATGGACTTGAATTTGGATTTCACGCACAATCGCAAGATTTTTGAATCAGTTTGGCTTTAAATGGTTTTAATTGAGCAAATTGAAGTATCTCCACACAATTGGGTAATTTGTGATCAATTTGAGTTGATTTGATGTAATTTTCTTCCTCAGATGAGCTGTTACCCAATTTAAGCATTAGTTATTGATTTCTGAAATTTTGGCTTTCGAATGAGATGTTAGAGCCAATGAGAATCACAACTTTGATTTATGGCTCTAACACTGTTTTGAATTTGATTCTATCATTGAGTTAGGCTTATGAATGTGTTTTCAAGGTAAATCAGAGTTTGAAGGATTTCTCTGCATGTTTGGAATGGGTGATCTAATGTTGCGAAGTTTTATCTTCATCTTGAGATTCCTAAGAGTCTAATCTTTCAGATTTTCAAAGTGTGATAGTGTTTATGATTTCAACGCATGAATCGAGTTAGATCTAAATTTTAAGATGGATAAATTAAAAGGACTAATCTGAATGTGATAGTCCAACATTGAGTCAAATTGGAGGATTAATTTGGTTTGATCATGTTGCTGTAGCAACTTCCAGCTGCTGACTTCATAGTTAGGGAGCTGCTGAGATAGTAGTAGTGGCTACAAATTTTATTTTAAGACATCTATGCAGTAGTTATAACGTCTGATTTGAAGTTCAGCAGCATTTGAGCTGCTGTCTGAGAGTAGCATTTGCATCAGTGTGAGCTGCTGAATTTGAGTAGCTATTTCAGCCACTGTTTGGATAAGATTTGGGCTGAAACTTGCTTGAAATTTGATGATTTTAGTTGATTTGAAGTTGACTCTACGTGTAGTGTTAGAACTTTATGAGAACATGCATTCATGTATAAAGATAGATTTGAATTTGATGTACATGCTTGTATTCTTTATTTTAAATTTCATTGTGAGCACATTCATAAGTATAGCTGTCCACTTTATGGTTTTAATGAAATTAAGATTCTAAATCATGTTTAAATGCTCCATCATATTCCATGTGATGTGTTGAGGGTTTGTGAATGCTCTTAATGATTGTCTAACCCTTAAAGCACATTTATAGGCCTTAGGTTCTTTAGTGAAAACCCTTTATAGGCCTAAACTTGAGTTGTTTTGTAAATAAATAAAAATATTAAAAAATAAATAAATAAAATAAAATAAAGGTGTCTTGAGTAGGATTAGAAATTTTTCTAAGTGTATACCAAATTTCAAGGTAATCTAAACCCTCAACTTAGTAGAACATACTAGCAACGATTCAGTATATCTTGGAATTTAATAAAGAAAACCAAACCAAAAATAACAAAAGAAATCTCTCTCTCTCATCTCACCCTTTCTCTCATCCCCTACCTCTACTATTTATATAAAAATCAGAAAACCCCTAAAAATACCCAAAAATATCTTGTATATTATGTATATACTTGTATATATAATTTAAATTTAAGCTATATGTATATATTGTATAGTATGTATAAAATGTATATAACTAACTTATATATGTATTCTATATATTAAATTAAGTATTTAAAGTAACTTATTGTATATATAACCTTATTAAATAACTATCTATTAATTTATGTTAAATGTGTAATAAACTAAGTAATTGTATAAACCTATTTAAATCTACATAATTGTAGTTAATACTATACATACATATTTAAATATGTATTGTGTACTATATAATACCAGTAATTTAATTTAATTATTTATTACAGTAAATAATTAAGTTATTAAGTTAACCAAGTAAATTATTAACTTAAAATAAAATAAATTAGTAATTTAATCTAAAATTGAAGTAAGTTATAATGTATACTTGTATTATGATATATTAAATATTTTGAACATATTTATACTGTATTTATATTGTATTATAGTATTTAGAAATTATTTATATGTAAAACTAACTTAAACATGTGCTTCAATGTATATAAATTAAAATAAAGTTTCTAAAATATATTAAAACTATGTAATAAATAATTTATTATGTATATAAGCATTGTATAAGGTCAATTGTACTATTACTTTAATTAAGTAATTAACCTATAAATTTACATGTATAAACAGTAAACTTTAGCTAATTTTATTATAAATTTAAATAACTTATTTTTGTAAATTAATTGTACATTTATGTAGCCATATATGAGGACTTTTTAACCATATAATTTAATTATAATTTAGGTTAATTTATGGCCCTCAAATTGAGAGCTAAATTCATCAAATCAGCATGCTACCAGACGCTGCGCAACGCTTAAATGGTACTCAACAAGGTGCCACATCGGTAGTGGCAGACTGCCAACCATGGTCTAAATTGCTTTTGTCCCATAGGCTCCTTAGTTGATAGCGCACGGGGCACTTATACATACCATATATATACCTCTCTGATCTTACTGAGCATATGTGATACATTGTGAGTAGTGGTGAGCCGAGGACCATGCACTGTAGCTGGGCTTGTGTGGGCCTAATATTGGGCCTGAAACTGGATAAAATGCATAATAAATGAACTAGAACGGGGTATAGTAGCGGTTTGGTCCCACCCATATAGGTGCTGTGTATCCCACGAAAGGTCGGTTTGCTAACTGAAAAAACCAAAACTTTTGGTTGAGGAACAGTAGTTGAACCGGCTTGAATGAGAGAGGCCTTAAAAAAGAAATCTAAGTGTTTGAAGAAGAAGAGTAGCTGTGAGCGACTAAGTGTCAGACAGTGTTGGTGTGAGTGCCTGTGTGTGTATGTGCCTATATATATATATAAATAATGTAAATAAATAAATATAAATATGCATACGTATATAATTAATATAAAGTATAATAAAGTAGTATAGTATGTTTGAACTCTTTTGTGTATATAAATAATAAGTGCTTTAGTGACATATATATATGTCACTGTACATACATATATATGTTAGTATAGGCATTTATTTTTGCCTTATGTATATATTTTACTAAGGCTGTAGTGATGCTTATTTATGTTACTGTATATGTAATATATGTTACTGTAAATATTAGTATGTTATTATGATTTAGTATAGTAGATATTGGTAGCTATACTTAGGTATTACGTAGAATAGTTGTATATAACTTAGTGTATTATTAGTTAGTTTTTTATGCTTGTTTATTGTACATATGTTGCAGGCATTTTAATTGATTCTTTTGTAAATAATTAATACATTAATTCATTATTTGATTCATTCATTAATTTTGTAAATAGAATTAACATTTCTGGAATAAAAGAATATTTTCGGACTTAGAGAGTGATGTATATTAATAATTGCCTCCCAATGAACAATCTAAAAACAAACTAGTAAAATTAGTAAATAAATAAAATTTATGCGACAACGGTTTTGATAACGAAATACGCGTGATTTGTAAAAGCAGTTTTTTAACGTCGTTGTAACACGCGAATCCGCTTTCGCTTTTAAAATTTATATCCTAGATAGGGGAGTATCTAGGGTCGTCCAAGGAGGCAAAAATTGCAATAATGATTCTCTTGCTTGGAATACAATCTCAACTTTCTTTTTAATATTTTTCAATATGTAATTTTTTTGTATTTTGAAAAGACGAGGGCAAACGGCAGATTGTAGCGAAAAGAACTAACACCTACAAATGATTAAAAATCTAAAAGATAGAAATATCTTCTTCCTAAGCTTACTCTAGGCAAGTGTAGGCCTAGGGTAATTAGGAAGAAGAGGTGAAATAAGTGATAGAACCAAAACAAAAAACTGCAATAAAAAGCTTAAAAGAAGGCAATTTTTGATTGAGTAGAATGAGTGTTCTTTTCAAGGACAAGTAGAGGAAAGCTTCTACTAGAATTGAACAATTTAAAAGCAAGAAAAGAAACACAAATCCTCTTGTAACAATGGTGAAGAAGGTTGTCTTCTTGCTCCAAGCCTAGCTGCTCCTTGGCTTGAAAAGAGGGCCTCCTTCTTCTCCTTCCTTGAGAGCTCCTCCAAGGTGGAAGCTACCACCTTTAATGCTCTCTCCAAAGGGGTGGGCGTGCACCACCCTTAAAACTCCTCCAAGGTGGCGTGACCACCTTCAAGATCTCCTCCAAGATCTTCCTTGCCTGGCTTCTCCTTTGGCTGGCGTGACCCAAGAGAGAAGGGAAGAGGGGAAGGCACCAAGGGGACAGAATATCCCCTTAATCTTCTTCTTCTTCTTCTCTCTTGGACATGGGATTCTTGGTGGAATATGAGAGTGAAATGGCTAGCCAAGGATGGCTTCAATGGTGGTGGGTAGTGGTCTTTTTATAGGGTAGGATGGGGGGTTAAGGTACCCCTTGAAATGGAGGGCTAGGATGGAAGAATGGAGGTGGTTAGTGATCCTATGGCTAAGGAGAGTTGGCGCCAACCCAAGAGGTGTTAAAGGGGGTAGTTATGGTGGTGTTGGTGTCTTTTGGTGGTGGAGAGACACCCCCATGTTGGCGCCAACATGGGGTCTTCTAGAAGGGGAGTTAGGTGGATGGTGGAGATGGATTCAAGGGGGATTGTGTGGTGGAGATGAGGGGGGATTTTGGAGGGAAAAGTGGCGCCACTAAGGGGTGGTTATGGGTAGTTTTTGGTGCCACTTTTAGGTGTCTTTTGGAGGTGGTGGGTAGGTTAGGTTGGTGCCAAGTAGGTTAGCTTATGTGGAGCTTAGGTGGAGCTAGTTGGGTGGAGTTGGTAGGTGGGTTTTTGGGGTGGTACAAGCCAAGGAAGTTGGAGCATAGTTAAGCTAAGCTAAGCTAAGCTAAGCTAGCTTAGCTAATGGAGGAGTAGAGGAGAAGGTGTTGGAGCTAGGGTTTGGAGGAGGGAGCTGAGGAGAAGAAGTCTGGAGCTGGAGCTGGAGCTGGCTGCTGCTGAAGAGGCTGGCATGGGGCTACTCTAGCTGGCTTAGCTTGCTAGTTCTTTGCTAGTTGCTAAGCCAAGCTAAAGTGAGCTAGCTTCTACCAAAATGAGCTAAGGTGAGCTAGGTATGGTGCTATCGGGGAGAATCAAGCTGGTTGAGGCAGCTAAGGTAGCTTAGCTCAACTGAGATGAGCTAAGCTGAATCCCCGGGAGCTGGACTTGAGCTTCCTGAGCTGAGATGAATTCTTCTTCAGCTGGCTGGAGTTGAGTGGAGCTGAATGTAGCTGGATCTGAGCTGGGGTGAACTCCTGTCAACTCAGCTGTGCTAGCTAGAGCTCCCTGTGAACTAGTGGGAGCTGAGGCGAGCTAGACTCAGCTAAGTTGAGCTGGATCTGAGCTGACTTGAGCTAGGGTGAGCTAAGGTGAACTCTCTTGAGCTACCATCCAGCTGAGATTAGCTGAATGGAGCTGGGATGAGCTAACCCTAGTTCAAGTAAGCTAGGTTCCAGCTATGGTGAGCTGGATCAAGCTGGGTTCCAACTAGTCTGGGCTTCTCCTTCACCAATTGCCTTCTTGAGTGCTAGGGTTTTAGGGATCTGTGAATCTGTACATCCCTAACACTCACAAAAACACATTAAAACAATAATAAAAAATGCAATGCATGCCTATCCTAATTTATGCCTAAATGCAGCCCAAAAACCCGTTTGCAGAGTAAAATCCTAAGAGCTAGGTTAGTTTTAAAGCATAAAAATGATGATAAACTGGTGTTTATCACACCCCCATGCTTATCTTTTGCTAGTCTCTTAGCAAAACATTAATTTTTTTTTTTGGAAAACGGAATTTTTGGGAAATCTAATTTTTTTTGACTTTTGAGGAGAAAAAGAGATTAAGGGACCTTGGTAGATTAAAACACAGGAGATACGGGATTTGTTGAAGATAAACATCAGGATTTGTTTTTGGATCCAACCATTAGATAGAACGGGATCAATATATCCTCAGAAAATTCACAAATTAACCCCTTGTTAATTCAGATGACTTGAAATGTTTGTTTTTAGGATTTTTCTGGCTCGTGAATCTGATTCGCAACTTGCAAATTCCTTTAAAACCTTGTGTCTGTGCTTGTGAAAAGCCAACCTTTATAAGGACGTGTTATTATTATTATTATTTTTTTTTTTTTTTTTCCCCCATGCTTATTTTTAGCTTAGTCTTACAACAAATGTGTCGGTACCATCATTCCCGTTACCATTCCTCGAGGGGGCTCTGGCGCCAGTACTTCGGGATAGCACTGTCCATGACACCACCCAGGAGCTCACAACCCCAAAACACGATGCGGTGAAAAGGGGCGCTCCAAGCAAACTCAAGCTCTTGCTCCGACGCTATAGGTAGAGCACCGTCCAAGACACTTGAGCTGCTGAAATGCGCTTTAATGCTCCGTCTAAAGATATGAAATATAGATATAGAGCAGCGCCGAGGCGGTAACATGTTGACATCGCGTCCTCAAAGAAGGTATTTTCCTTCTTCTCGGCGGTGGGAACTTAAACCAATGATCTGCTTCAGACTTTTACTAAATCCAAACAAGGAAGCTTTTCAATTTTTTTAGTTGTTTTTAAGTGTTGGCTTGTGTGTGAAAATTGACACAAGAAGTTTCTTGAGACCCGCAAGTTTTTGAATCAGAAACTAAGTCAAATACTTTCCATATTACAAAATAGGATCAAGTCACCTGAACTATCATGAGTTCAGGTGGAATTTTAGAGAAGGATATCTGATCTAGTCTAAAATAGACCCTGGAATTCTAATGATCAGATCCATATCCTCATCCTTAGTTTGTTAAAGATTAAATCCCATTGTACCAGAAGTGAATTTTACGACCTTAGTCCCGATTTCAAAATTTTTCCTCAAAAAGCTTTCAACACTTTTTTTTTTTTTTTTTTTGGTATGCAAGCAGGAAATAAATTAAAGAAAATTGCATGTTTTTAGGTTTTGAACATCCTGAATCGATCATAAAAATTTAAAAACACCCCCCCATGCTTAAGATATGCCATGTCCTCATGCATTAGGAGGGAAAAGGGATCACCTTAGTGATGACGGTCGGGTTTAGGATGAACAAAACCTGGAAAAAGAAAAAAAGGAAAACAAGAAAATGATGGGTTACCTCCCATCCAGTGCTATCTTTTACGCCATTCAGCCGGACGTGAAGGTATGCACAGAAGACGGAAAATCATGTAAATAATTGGACACTTGAATGTCCGCAATAAAAGTGTCTTCCTCAAGATCCCTAAAAAGATGAGTGGTAAAGATAAAGGGATCAAAATAAAATAGAGAAGTGGAAAAATGACCCGGATCTGGCCATGGTTTAAGTGCTTGTAAATTGCCAGATTCTGGTGGGTCGAGTGATAGGTCCAATGGAAAGGGATGGGGAATGGAGTCAATGAGATGTAGGGTGTGTGAAGTTAGTGTGGATATTTTTGGTAAAAAATCAGGAAGATGAAAAGGGGGAAAGTCAAACCCTAGTTGATCTGGAAAGTCTTGGACCACATAACTATCCTTAGAATAAGAATTAAAAAAATATAGATCAATAGTGGTCAAAGATGAATGAGATTGGATCAACATAGACATTTCAAATACTGCTTCCATTTTATTATCAGTGTCCTCAAAAATTTTGTGATTAATGGACCTCTTGGAAGATTGAAATAAATCTAATGAGAAAGTCTGGTTACTGCAACTTATATTCATTTTCTCAGAATGAGAATTGATATTAGCTGCTGCCATAATCAGAAAAGGTCTTCCAAGGATGGCATTAATGAGAGCCTTCGGTACCTCTATGTCAAGGACTAGAAAATTTACCGGAAATAGACAATTCCGAACCTTGATAATACTATCCTCAACAACTCCCCGCGGTTGAATGGTAGATCGATCTTCTAATTGAAATTGAACCTTGGTAGGTTTTAAATCACTGAATCGAAATTCCTCAAATAAGACAGGGGGGATGAGATTACTAGAGGTACCTAAGTCGAGAGGGGCACAAAAAATGGTGTCACTTATGACAATTGAGATAAGTGATGTGCCCTAGTCCTTTTTTGTGAAAGGCAGCTTGCTCTGAAAAACTGAGTTGGCTGTCTTTGAAAGGACCAACCTTTCTAGATTCTGATCATGCCCTTTTGCAGTAAATTCTTTAGAGGCATGGGGGGAATCTAGGAAGGGAATATTCCTCTCGACTTGCTCAAATAAATCCAAAGAATTGTGGTCAGAGGGCTCTGATTTTGGATTGTTGGATTGCAGTTTTTGAGAGTGGGAAATAGGGTTTGAATCAAGTGTTTTTGGGGTTTCTTTTTCTTCTTCCTTATTAAGGTTAGGGGGGTCAATCTGCATTGGTTGAGAATCAGTTTCATCATTTGATTGAGAAGGCCTTAAATCCATGGTGGTTTCCTCACTCCTCATAGTCTCTGCATATGCAGCTTGGTGTTCACTGAGAGGAGGTAGGGGGGCCTGATGTTGAAAGAAACTGGGTAGGTGCTGTGATATTGGGTTAATAGGAGGCCGAATCATGTGGTTCTGATGTTGGTAGACACCCGGGTGTTGGTTCCTGTGATTAATAAAGTTTCCTGTGGGTTGGGATGGTGAGTGTCCTGCAGGTCTTTGAGTCGGAATATCCCCAATTTGATCATTGAGATTGTTAATAAGATGGGTTGTTTCCTTTGTTTTTCTTTGTAACTCCTGCAAGGTTTTCATCATCTGGTCATTAATGTCTTCTTGAGATTGCCCAGATTGATAAGTCTGATTTGAACCATACCCTCCAAACGGGTTCTGTTGTTGGTGTGGAACCGAATTGGTCCAGGAGTGGGTCGGATAATCCCCCCCATTAGAGGAATTTTTCAATTTCTCCTGGATGGTAGGGACATTTTGGGTGGGGTGATGATTGGGATAAACATAATTCCCTATTGAACCATAGAAAGCCTCAGAATAACAATTATACTCAGCATGGGATTTATGCAGATTTTCTCTCTTGCGGGTGTTAAAAGGGGTGAGATGTGGAATGTGTGGAGCTTGGGCAGGTGTGGCAGGATTCCCTTGGTTGGCCAGGTTTGTTAAATCCTTATGCAACTGTTGTTGCTTAACTTGTAGCTGAAACATGATAGAGTAGAAATTAGGTGGAGGGGCCTGATTAAGAAGCTCCTGGGTGGAAGAATAGGGGAAAGAAAAATTAGCATGTGGGTTAGAGGACCAATTTTTATTTTCCATTAAAAGAAGAGGAAGAATGCAGAAAAGTCTTTTCTTGGGGAGGCAAAATCAAGTGGTCCCTCCAAGTATGGAGTTTTGGATCGCCGCCCGTGCAAAATGGAAGAAACGGGAGGGGAGGAGAAGAGATGGAGATGAGAGAAAGTGTGCAATTCAAACAAACAAAAACTAGACCTAACTTAATTGTGACTCCCTAATAATAACCTAAGACTTGGTCTATATAGGAAATAAGTAGTCAATAGTGAATACCCGTTCTATCAACAAATCTAGCCAAGTTGCTTAAGGGGAGGTTTGGGCCCAAACGTTTCCCAGGGAAAAACCCCAGGTGCTTGTACAAACCCGCGCCTGGTCGTTTGACACGGCCCCTCAGCCTGAACACCAGATACAGATGACAGAATTGGTACTAACTAAAGAAAACTTAAGACCTAAATAGCAAGCCTAAGTTGATAAAGCCTTAGGGGTCAAGTTGCTACAAATTTTAATTAGGTCTAGGATTCTATAGTGCACACGGAATGTGGAGGGCGTTTATTGGGTTGTTGCCCTGTTATTTGATTTTTTTTTGTGTGTGCAGGAATTGGAGAGTGGCTCCAATGAAAATCAAGTTGTCACACAATTTTTTTATATTTTTGTCTTTTAGGATGTGATTTAATTAAATTAATTTTAGGATTTTTCTCTTTAAGTTTTCAAATAAGTTTGAAAGTTCACAATCAAAGGAAAGACAAGTTGTATGTATGATTGTATATTTCCTTTTAATTAAGTCTCTAAAGAGAAAGAAGAAACCCTAAACCAATTATCCCTGAGACAGAAATTTAACTACCAATGAATTATTTTTAGCTTTCAGAATTAAGTAGTGGTCCAAACAAGTCAAACAACACCACTACTTTGAATAAAATCAAACAAGGATTCCAGAAAAGATTTTTGTAAGATTTTAGGAATTTTTTTGATAATAGTTTTGAATTTTTAATTGTACTGGTGTCAAAGTCCAGAAATAATACCCGTGGGTATTATAGACTTTTCAGTATTACCACCGACCTCAGAAAATTTTTATGATTTTATATGATATGTAAAATTTCACAGGGATTCCAACAAGATAAATTTCACAAAAATTGGATGAGTATAAAAATTCTGAAAATTCGTGGACAGTAGCAAAACAGAAAGATTAGAGGGTGTGACCCCTCTGTAATCCACGAATTTTTAAAATTAAATACAAATCCAATTGATCTGAAATTTGGAACAGATGTTCCAAAATTAATTGAGAATCACTCTATGAAATTTTATGATTTTAGGAGGCCTGTGGTGTTAGGAATCGATTTTTCAAGTCTGGACAGAAATCTAGACCCGAAAAACAGAACACCAATACTTGCAATGGAATGGTGCTAAAGAAGCATACAAGCAAACAATGATTTTAAAATGCACCACTCCACTTAATTTAACTGTTTAGGGTCCTGAAAGCCAAGTTTAATATATTTTTGGTAGTTTTAATTAATTATGTGACTAGAAAGAGGAACCAACCTGAATTTTCGCGGGAAGAAAAGGATCTTTAAGCTCTCGCTTCCAGATTCCCGCTTTCCCGCTGTAGTTCCTGCACACACAAAAGAAAGAAAGAGAAGGGGATGAGATCCACTTCAAGCAAGAGAAAATGAGTTAATGCAAAGCCGTGCCTCCCCGGCAACGGCGCCAAAAAGTGATAACGAAATACGCGTGATTTGTAAAAGCAGTTTTTTAACGTCGTTGTAACACGCGAATCCGCTTTCGCTTTTAAAATTTATATCCTAGATAGGGGAGTATCTAGGGTCGTCCAAGGAGGCAAAAATTGCAATAATGATTCTCTTGCTTGGAATACAATCTCAACTTTCTTTTTAATATTTTTCAATATGTAATTTTTTTGTATTTTGAAAAGACGAGGGCAAACGGCAGATTGTAGCGAAAAGAACTAACACCTACAAATGATTAAAAATCTAAAAGATAGAAATATCTTCTTCCTAAGCTTACTCTAGGCAAGTGTAGGCCTAGGGTAATTAGGAAGAAGAGGTGAAATAAGTGATAGAACCAAAACAAAAAACTGCAATAAAAAGCTTAAAAGAAGGCAATTTTTGATTGAGTAGAATGAGTGTTCTTTTCAAGGACAAGTAGAGGAAAGCTTCTACTAGAATTGAACAATTTAAAAGCAAGAAAAGAAACACAAATCCTCTTGTAACAATGGTGAAGAAGGTTGTCTTCTTGCTCCAAGCCTAGCTGCTCCTTGGCTTGAAAAGAGGGCCTCCTTCTTCTCCTTCCTTGAGAGCTCCTCCAAGGTGGAAGCTACCACCTTTAATGCTCTCTCCAAAGGGGTGGGCGTGCACCACCCTTAAAACTCCTCCAAGGTGGCGTGACCACCTTCAAGATCTCCTCCAAGATCTTCCTTGCCTGGCTTCTCCTTTGGCTGGCGTGACCCAAGAGAGAAGGGAAGAGGGGAAGGCACCAAGGGGACAGAATATCCCCTTAATCTTCTTCTTCTTCTTCTCTCTTGGACATGGGATTCTTGGTGGAATATGAGAGTGAAATGGCTAGCCAAGGATGGCTTCAATGGTGGTGGGTAGTGGTCTTTTTATAGGGTAGGATGGGGGGTTAAGGTACCCCTTGAAATGGAGGGCTAGGATGGAAGAATGGAGGTGGTTAGTGATCCTATGGCTAAGGAGAGTTGGCGCCAACCCAAGAGGTGTTAAAGGGGGTAGTTATGGTGGTGTTGGTGTCTTTTGGTGGTGGAGAGACACCCCCATGTTGGCGCCAACATGGGGTCTTCTAGAAGGGGAGTTAGGTGGATGGTGGAGATGGATTCAAGGGGGATTGTGTGGTGGAGATGAGGGGGTATTTTGGAGGGAAAAGTGGCGCCACTAAGGGGTGGTTATGGGTAGTTTTTGGCACCACTTTTAGGTGTCTTTTGGAGGTGGTGGGTAGGTTAGGTTGGTGCCAAGTAGGTTAGCTTATGTGGAGCTTAGGTGGAGCTAGTTGGGTGGAGTTGGTAGGTGGGTTTTTGGGGTGGTACAAGCCAAGGAAGTTGGAGCATAGTTAAGCTAAGCTAAGCTAAGCTAAGCTAAGCTAGCTTAGCTAATGGAGGAGTAGAGGAGAAGGTGTTGGAGCTAGGGTTTGGAGGAGGGAGCTGAGGAGAAGAAGTCTGGAGCTGGAGCTGGAGCTGGCTGCTGCTGAAGAGGCTGGCATGGGGCTACTCTAGCTGGCTTAGCTTGCTAGTTCTTTGCTAGTTGCTAAGCCAAGCTAAAGTGATCTAGCTTCTACCAAAATGAGCTAAGGTGAGCTAGGTATGGTTCTATCGGGGATAATCAAGCTGGTTGAGGCAGCTAAGGTAGCTTAGCTCAACTGAGATGAGCTAAGCTGAATCCCCGGGAGCTGGACTTGAGCTTCCTGAGCTGAGATGAATTCTTCTTCAGCTAGCTGGAGTTGAGTGGAGCTGAATGTAGCTGGATCTGAGCTGGGGTGAACTCCTGTCAACTCAGCTGAGCTAGCTAGAGCTCCCTGTGAACTAGTGGGAGCTGAGGTGAGCTAGACTCAGCTAAGTTGAGCTGGATCTGAGCTGACTTGAGCTAGGGTGAGCTAAGGTGAACTCTCTTGAGCTACCATCCAGCTGAGATTAGCTGAATGGAGCTGGGATGAGCTAACCCTAGTTCAAGTAAGCTAGGTTCCAGCTATGGTGAGCTGGATCAAGCTGGGTTCCAACTAGTCTGGGCTTCTCCTTCACCAATTGCCTTCTTGAGTGCTAGGGTTTTAGGGATCTGTGAATCTGTACATCCCTAACACTCACAAAAACACATTAAAACAATAATAAAAAATGCAATGCATGCCTATCCTAATTTATGCCTAAATGCAGCCCAAAAACCCATTTGTAGAGTAAAATCCTAAGAGCTAGGTTAGTTTTAAAGCATAAAAATGATGATAAACTGGTGTTTATCAGGTTTGCATTTATGACATTTATACTACAACAATGACACATTAAGTACTATTTTTATCGCAAATCGGTCATCGACGATCATATTTTTGGCATCATTGTCGGGGACAAAAACCCGACAACAACACGTTATTGTGATTATTTAATGATTGTCGCAGTTCATCAATTTTTTTTGGCACCGTTGCCGGAGAGGCAACTCTCTATATTTTTGCTTTTCTTTGTATATTATCATTCTTTTGTTCATATTTTTTGTTGTATATAGATCCTTTTGTTCATTATATTCTTTGATTTGTTTTGTATATAATTGCCTTACTAATCATTTGTTGTTTTTGCAGCACTTGAGGAGTAGGAGTAATGTCTTCTTCCAGGTGGAGTCTTCTTCCTAGTGGATCCGTTGTGCTTCAGAATTGACTTCCCGAAGGAGTTTTTCCCACAGGAGCTACATTTTCCTGCTTTATTAGATTAGTATAGTGGTAGTTTAGATCTAGGTATATTAGTAGGATTATATTTGTTAGGCATAAGTTGTGAGAACCTATTCTTACACATCAGTTGTATAACTTGGACTCTCTCTTTGGATTCTCTCTCTATATCTCTTACTCATCTCCTATCGACACGATTTTTCCGTATGCAGGTTTTTCGTATCGATTTCTTTTTTATTTGCTTTTGCTTGTTGCATTTAAAAAATCCAAAAAAGCTATAAAATAAAAAATACAAAAAAATATTTCATCACTTATCTAGCAGCAGTATATTCTAGGCATCCAAACTTAGGTTCTACATTTCTTGCTAGATTTCAATACAGTCAAAAGGCATCACTTGTAGAATTGTTGGAGACAGGTATGCATCTTCTATCCTTTATGAGCTCCTGCCATCCTCTGCATTTGACTTTTAAAATTAAAAAGACCATCTTTTGCTTGAAAAGACTAAAAAGCGACGAGCTGCATAGAAAACATCTTCTAAATGCCTGAATCAAATTCAAAAGGAGACATAAAATTTGCTTGAAACCCTGACTGAGCTATTCATTGATATCTGTTAATTATTTATTGTGTACACAATACATGACCACATAAGATTCACAAATACATGGGTTTCTATCTCATTTCCTTGAGCAACCACAGGGTTTGGAATCGCATGCCAGTCTTATCCAGATTCCAGGTGGTTGTAGAGGTCTGCACTTCGCTAGGTCTTCTAGAGGACGCATAAAATCGCATTGAAATAATTTGTTTACATACTACTATTTTCACGTAGCAGACCCTAGGAAAAAAAAATCAGATTTATCTCAATTGCTTGATTGATTGGCCATTTAATTTGTGGTGAGATTGATTGGGGTTTCTAGTTTGATTAAGATTGATTGAGAGTTACCTTTCTTTATTGAGTTGACTGTTTTGAAAAAATTCATTTTTCAAAAATCGACTCAATGGAAGGTAAGAGATTTTAGAACCCAGAGTTAGTACCTCCCTTGGGTACTGATGCCCAGGCTTCCACTACCACATCAATGCCTTCCACGTCTAATCATATACCTCCTAGGCCTCAAACTCCCATCCATTATTCTGTTCATCCGGAGGATGATAATGATTCCACACAATTAGAGGATTTTGAAGAACTTCCTCCATGCCTTTTTACACATCATCCACCACCACCACCTCCAAACCATAGGTTTCAACCTCCTCCATACCCTAACTTTCCTAATCAACCACCACCGGAGAAAGGTTCTATGCCTAATTTACAACACCTGCTTGAGACACAACTTCAAATGTATACCTTAACCCAATAGGTGCAACAGCTTACACAAGTTGTGAATCTTTTAGCGAACCCCCAACCTCAACCTAGAGCTCCTTAGGCACCTCAACCTCATAGACCTCAACTACGAGATTGCTATAATCCTGTAGTTACACCTATGCCTGTGGTACGCTATCCTACTGGGGTTCGTGCTACTGAATTGAAGTCGAACCTAATTGTACTTATACCTCACATCCATGGTCTTGCTTTTGAGGACCCATTTTAGCATTTAGAGGAGTTGAAAAATATTGCTCAAACTTTGGGTCCTAATGGACATGATCAGTACACACTATTGATGAAAATGTTCTCCTTTTCACTCAAGGACAAAGACGCCTTTTGGTTTAAAACACTAGCATGGACTACACCAATAGAGACATGGGCTTCTTTGAAACATGAGTTTCTAAAGAAGTATGTTCATGTAGGCCACACAAACGCCTTGAGGCGTGCCATCACCAGCTTCACACAAAACTCAGGAGAACAGATGCACGAGGCTTGGGAGAGATTCCATGGGCTTTTGAGAAAATGTCCCTACCATGGTGTCCCACGTTGGCAATATGTCTAGATCTTCTATCATGGGCTCCATGATGACACTTGTTGATGTCGCTTGTAGAGGCAATTTTTTGTGTTGAGACAAAGACTCAGCTTTTGAGCTCTTTGAATGCATAGTCGAAAATTCCATTAATAATATTTCGATGAGTGTTTTTAATAGAAAGTCCTCACATTTTCACTCACACATGGGGGTACATGAAGCCCAATCCAGCACAAAAGATTTAAAAATGATGGCTAGTCAGCTGGATAGGGTGAGCTTTCTAGAGAAGAAAGTAGATGTAGTATGGAAATTCCTATCTAAACCTTCATCATCTTCTTCTTCTCAATCACCTACGCCTTACACATCTTCTTAGTTTCCCACAAGGAAGGAAACTGTGACCAACCTATCTATGACACAACCTTCATTACTGGACTATACATTTTCATATCCTTCACTGATTGGAGGAACCTTTGTCCCTCCTTACACTGATTTCCTTGCACCTTATGGAGCTTTGGAGGAGCTCCACACCATTCACAATGACCCATATTGTGACCAACCTATCTATGACACAACTTGCATTACCGGACTATATATTTTCATATCTTTCACTGGTTGGAGGAACCTTTGTTCCTCCTTACACCAATTTCCCTACACCTTCTGGAGCTTTAGAGGAGCTCCACGCCATTCACAATGACCCATATTCACAAACCTACAACCCTGGATGGCAAAATCATCCAAATTTCTCATGGTCAGGAATTTCACAAAGATCCACCTTTTAACAACCTTCTGCACCACCACTTCACAACTTGATCTAAGCACCACCTCCACAACAACACGGGTATCCATAGCATGCCTACTAGCAACCCCAATACAGGCCTACCCAATACTCTCAACTTGGGCCTACACGAGATGATCAGTTGGAGTCAATCATGAAAGCTCTTGCTAAGATGCAATAGCAGAACATTGCTATGTAGTAAAGACAGGATGCAGCTTTAGCTGAGATGAGAACCCAACTATTGTACTTGATGGAATCCCATCAACCACATTCACTCTCATCTTAAGCACAACCCAACCCAAGAAACATACCTATCCAGAGGTATGTTCAACCTAGACCTCCAGTGCATGGGCAAGCACATGCCATTTCACAACCCTTGCATGAACTTGAATTTTACACTAAGTCAAATACTTCCTATTCTCAACCTCAACCACCTCTTCTACCAAATTCTAAATTACCGTCTATGTCTAGGGCTGAATTGAATGCCATCACTACTAGGAGTGGTAAAAGCACTGTAGATCCACCATTTCCTGCTTGTACAACTTCTCCTGGACCTTCTACTTCTACTCCAAATGATTCACCTCTTCTTGATTCTTCTCAATCTAGGAATGACCCTCCCATTACAACTTCTATACCATTTCTAGAGGCCTTAAAGAAGGGAAAAGGAAAGAAAAAATAGTCTTGTATGGCACCTGAGGAGGACGATGGAATTATCTTCCCCATTTCTGACAGTCAATGGGTAAGTCCTATTCAGGTTGTGCCTAAGAAAGCCAGACTTACCATTATAACCATTGAATTTGGAGAAGTCATCCCTACTCAGATTGCTAGTTTGTGGCGAGTATGTATTGACTACCGCAAACTCAATCAAGCCATGAAGAAAGATCATTTCTCATTGCCCTTCATTGATAAGATACTGGAAAGATTGGTAGGGAATAGATTTTTTTGCTTTTTGGATGGCTACTTAGGTTACAATCAGGTGGCAATTCACCTCGATGACTAGGAGAAAACTTTCACCTACCCCTACAGAACCTTTGCATTCCATAGGATGCCATTTGAATTATGGAATGCACCTACTACATTTTGGTGGTGTATGCTTGCAATCTTTTCCGATTTAGTAGGTGATTGCTTAGAAGTTTTCATGGATGACTTCTAGGTCTTCGGGAGCACATTTGATGCATGTCTAGACCACCTGACTAAGGTCCTACAAAGATGCATCAATGTGAATCTAGTACTTTCCTGGGAGAAATCACATTTCATGGTACCAGAAGGACTTGTCTTAAGCACCTTATTTCTGATAGAGGAATTGAGGTTGACCAAGTGAAGGTAAAATTGATTTCTGACTTGCCATTGCCTTCTTTGGTTAAACAGATTAGATCTTTTCTCAGGCATGTTGGTTTCTATCGTTGCTTTATAGTGGACTTCTCGAAAATAGCCCGACCTCTCACTAATCTCCTCTCTAAGGATGTAGATTTCCAGATCTCTGATGATTGTGTTTGTGCCTATATGACACTTTGTGATCAGGTTACCAAGGCACCAATATTGCAACCCTCGGATTGGTCTCACCCTTTTGAGATCATGTGTGATGCCTTTGATTATGTAGTAGGGGCTGTCCTTGGTCAAAAACTGGATGGGAAACCTACAATCATCTACTATGCTAGCAAGACCTTAAATGAAGCTTAGAGGAATTACCTCATCACTAAAAAGGAATTGCTAGTAGTAGTATTTGCATTGGAAAAATTCAGACCATATCTTTTAGGTTCCCACATTATAGTCTACACTGACCACACTGCAGTTTGACATCTTCTTGCCAAGAAGGATGCAAAATCTCATCTGATTAGATAGATCCTATTGTTGTAGGAGTTTGATTTAGAGATTCGTGACAAGGTTGGGAAATAGAATGTGGTAGCTGACCACTTATCCTGCCTTCCTTCTGAAGCGATATCTCCTTTACTTCGAATTACTGACCACTTCCCTGATGAGCAATTGCTAGTCATCCATTCTGATCTTCCCTGGTATGCTGGCATTGTCAACTACCTGGCTTCTGGAATCGTTCCCTCTGATTGGGACCGACGTCAAAAAGACAGACTTAGATCCAAGGCCAAGCACTGTAAAGACCAGATTCTTAGGAAGTGTGCCCCCGATAAGGAGATAGAGAGCATCTTGTCATTTTGCTATGACCAGGCTTGTGGCGGTCATTTCTCTTGCAAAAAGACTGCTGCAAACATTTTACAGGGCAATTTTTATTGGCCCACGATCTTCAAAGATGCACACAAATATAGTAGGGAAAGTCCACGTTGTCAGTCTCGACAGTATTGGCCATCGAGACATGATGCCCTTAAATCTGATCATGGTGTGCGGAGTCTTTGACATATGGGGCATTGACTTCATGGGACCTTTTCCGAATTCTCATGGCTTTGAGTACATCTGTTAGCTGTTGATTATATTTCTAAATGTATTGAAGCCATCCCCTCGAGGATTAACGATCGTAGAGTTGTGACACAATTTGTCCAAGACTATATCTTCTCTAGATTTGGGGTACCAAAAGCCTTCATTAGTGATTGAGAGTCTCATTTTAGGAACACACATTTCTAGTCCCTACTTCAGAAGTATGGGGTGACACATAGGATTGCTACACCTTACCAACCTCAAACCAATGGACTAGCAGAATTGTCCAATCGGGAGATCAAGAAGATTTTACAGACAACCATCCAACCTAATAGAAAGGATTGGTCTTCCTGCATTTCTGATGTGTTGTGGGCATATAGGACAGCTCACAAAACCCCATTAGGCATGTCCCATTTTAGACTTTTGTATAGGAAACCCTGTTATCTTCCTGTAGAACTTGAGCACAAAGCCTATTGGGGCATCAGAAAGTGTAACTTGGACTTAGAGAAGGCTGGTGATCATGGAAGACTTCAAATTTTTAATCTAGATGAATTAAGGAATGAATCTTATGAGAGCTCGAAGATGTATAAGGAAAAATTAAAGGTCTTCCATGATGGTCACATCCATAAGAAAGCTTTTCACCTTGGTCAAAAAGTCCTTCTGTTTGGCTCAAGACTTAAACTCTTCCCAGGGAAACTCAAATCCAAATGGATCGAACCTTTTAAAATCTTAAGAATCTTTGACAACGGAGTCGTTGAAATCATCGAGATTGACAAATCTGAACATTTTACTATCAATGGACAAAGATTAAAACCTTTCATTGAGCCGCGTGATCTCAAACTTGTCAATTCTATTATTTCGCTCCAATACTTTGAACTACCAATTGGGTTTACACCTAGCTAAAGGTGTTAAACTTAGCAAACCTATCTTTTGTATATAGTTGTTTTCACCTTTCTTGTTTTTCCATTTTTTTCATTAGGTGTCTATCCTTGCATTTTTAGCATACATTCATAGTCATAATGTCATGCATTTCACTACTTAGCTCGACTTTCCACTCTGATCTCATATCAGACTTGAAATCATCCGCATAGAGATTTTATCTCCTCATTCCAACTTCCTTCTGTCACCCACCTTAAGTTAGTGAAAAGCAAAGCATGCATTTGTATCCACTCTATTCATACAATAAGGACCTTGCATCATTTAAGCATGGGGGCTGTAAATGGTGAATTTATTTTCTGAAATGCAATTATAGACACACCTGCATTGGATATAGTACAGTATTATCAAAAAAATCAAAAAAATTGAAAATGTTGAAAAAATTTGAAAAAAGATTACAAAGTCAAAAATATAAAAAAAATGTCAATAAAAATTTCAAAAGTACAATAAGGGACCTACTGAACTTTATTGTTGTGGGAGAACTCCATTGAAATTGAGAAGAGAAAAAGAAGCATTGAAAAGAATATAAGTGTTTAATTATGATCTTCTAGCTAAAAACAAAAATAGAATAAGTGTTTATGGACATTTAACATTTGCTGGTTAGACTTTCTGAGCTACTGTAGCTTGCTTTGCTCGGGCTTTGGCTTAATACACTTTAAGCTTTGACAAGATAGACCACGAACTCTCCTAACTTAGAACATATTCTTGTCCCTAAGTCACCAGTATAGGATTTGCTGGTTTGCTTTGCCTTAGGAGTATAAGTAACCATAGTTTACACTACACAGTGTCGGGAAAGATCTTGTGAATTTAAAATTCAACCCTACGTTCATTAGGGAAGGTGGAGTCCTTACTTGTGCGTGCAGGTAGACTCTTCGTCCTAGTCTTTAGTCTTGTATTTAGGAGAAACTCTTTCAACCAAAGAACTCACCCACGAAATAAGTGTGCTCTACCAAATAAAGCTATTGGAGACATACTGACATTTATTTGTGAAAAAAAAAAAAAAAGTCAAAAAGAATTTGCAAAAAAAGACATTCTTTAGAATAAGTCAAGTATATTCTCCAAAGTCCAATAAATAGTCGTCCACCAAAAATATTTTCAGGGTACAATACAAATACCCTTGTTCCACCAAATATTCTTTGAGCCACAGCGCAATAAGAGTTGGGTTTGAGTCTTCGTCGTTTTTGAGAGTTGATCCAAAGACATGAGCTGAAGCTAGGACCAACCTAGACTTAAATAGAAGTGAAAGCCCCGGATTGAGCTTCAAAGTTCACCTAGTTAGTCCTGACCTATCACTGAGCACATCCATAATCACTTATTTTCTGAGCTTTGTAAAACCTCCTAAGTCCTGAAAATCACACTTAAGGTTTAAATATCAAGAGTCCTTGTTAGTCGAGAGATGGTTTATGTCAAATCAGTCTTAAGTTCTGGTCAGTCTTCTTAAGCGACAGGTTCTCACAATGTCCAGATATAAACACAGTAGCTTATCGAAAAAAATCTTTCAGCTTAAAAATCATCTCTAAACACTTAATAATTGAGAAAAGAAAAAATAAATACCTCATCACACTTACCAAGCAGATGCTTAAATGAGTTGTTTGCTAAGGAACTAGTAAAACCTAAGCATGGGGGTATGATGAGGTGTGGTTCATCATAGCTAAAATGCCTAAGTTAGGCTAGAAACTAGGTTAAACACTGCATAATTAGCACATGAAATGGGTTAAGTGTGGGAAATAATAAAAATGACCTTAAACATCAAATTTATGTTAAAAATGGAGAATTAGGTCACAAATTGAGATATTTTATTCAAAAATACAAACTAATATTCCAATTGCAAATTGAACACACATTTAGGTTCAAAGGTTTAAATTGAATGTGAAATCAACTTCTTAAATGTTCAATTGGGCTTCAATAAAACTCTCATAGTATTTGGACATCATTAGGACCCTCCATTTACTAGATTACATTTAGGTCCTTAGTTTATATACATTTATTTACATTTAAGCCATCAAAGACAATTTTGTAAACTGTTAGGGACCTATTTGCATCACTCAAGGACTACTCTGTCATCTTTCTTCACCATTAATGGGCCTGAGTACAACGTTTCCACTGTTTCACCCTTAAGGGCTTAAGTGCAAAATCACCAAAACCCCTGCAGCTCTTCTCTTCTCCTTAGGCATTGTAGCTTACGATGAACTCACGCTATAGCTATCTTTGATCTACTGAGCCCATGATGCAGCAGTCAATCCTCGATCAACCTTCTCACACCTTAATCATAGCTTCACCACCCTCCCCAGATCTGATCTAGTGGCTAAGATTTGGATTTGAGCTTCGCGTGCTCCTCTCTCTCCATCTCCACCGCCCAAACCCTATTAGACTAATCTCACCACTGAGGTGAGTACAATCAATGGCAAGCCTACTTAAGCAGCTCTAGAGCTCGCACGCATGGGCATCAACTCCCTCCTACACCTCTCGAGTTGATCACCTTCTTCCCTCAAGCCTCCTCTCCTCATAAGCCCTATTCCGCTGCTGTCGTAGTAGGAACACCACCTTCCTGCGATCTTCCTCACCGCTAAGGACAACATAGCACCCTAGGGTGACCTAGAGCTTCTCTAGTAGGCTTTCACTCTGTTGGAGCTTCCTCCTCCATTTCTTTCTTTCCATCCACCGGGTGGAGATCCAAAGGTCCCATTCGTCTACTCAGATTAGGTTTTACGTGCTTTTTAGATTTGTTGTTAGTGTAATTTAGATTCAATAGAGTAGAGTTAGTGCATTTGTTCATGGATTTAGTAGTTGCTTGGTGATAGATTAGTGTAGTGATCACACAGTTTCCTCATCATCCCATTATCACATTCATTTCTTTCCCTTGAAGTTTTACTCCATTATTCATTCTTCCCATCAGAGTTGAATTGGATTTGAAGTCCACAAATTTCTAGATCCAATTCATGCTTAAATCCATCTAGGGGTCCTCTTGTCCACTACAAATGTTCACAAGGACCCCTGATCCAGTTTTGATTGAATTAATTTGCTTGATGGACTTGAATTTGAATTTCACGCACAATCATAAGATTTTTGAATTAGTTTGGCTTTAAATGGTTTTAATTGAGCAAATTGAATTATCTTCACGCAATTGGGTCATTTACGATGAATCTAAGTTGATTTGATGTAATTTTCTTCCTTAGATGAGCTGTTACCTGATTTAAGCATCAGTTACTGATTTCTAGAATTTTGTCTTTTGAATGAGATGTTAGAGCCAATGAGAATCATAGCTTTGATTTGAGG
Source organism: Thalassia testudinum (assembly GCA_037157565.1). Classification (NCBI taxonomy): domain Eukaryota; kingdom Viridiplantae; phylum Streptophyta; class Magnoliopsida; order Alismatales; family Hydrocharitaceae; genus Thalassia; species Thalassia testudinum. The sequence goes on from JAZHRO010000056.1 coordinate 2,772,432, forward strand.
CTCTAGCACTATTTTGAATCTAATTCGGTCATTGAGTTGGGTTTATGAATGAGTTTTCAAGGTAAATCAAAGTTTGAAGGATTTCTTTGCATGTTTGGAATGGGTGATATGATGTTGCAAAGGTTTATCTACATCTTGAGATTCCTAAGAGTCTAATCTTTCAAATTTTCAAAGTGTAATAGTGTTTATGATTTCAACGCATGAATCAAGTTAGATTTGAATTTTAAGATGGATAAATTAAAAGGACTGATCTGAATGTGACAATCCAACATTGAGTCGAATTGGAGCATTAATTTGGTCTGATCATGCTACTATAGCAACTTCCAGGAGCTGCTGAGATAGCAGCAGTGGCTATAATTTTTATTTTAAGATGCCCGAGCAGTAGTTATAACGTCTGATTTGAAGTTCAGTAGCATCTGAGTTCTTGTTTGAAAGTAGCATTTGCAGCAGTGTGAGCTACTGAATTTGAGCAGCTATTTCATCCATTATTTGGCTGAGATTTGGGCTAAAACTCGACCGAAATTTGATGATTTGACTTGATTTGAAGCTGAATCTATGTGCGGTGTTAGAACTTTATGAGAATAAGCATTCATGTATAAATATAGATTTGAATTTGATGTACATGCTTGTATTCTTTATTTTAAATTTTTTTGTCAACACATTCATGAGTATAATTGTCCACATTATGGTTTTAATGAAATTAAGATTCTAAATCATGTTTAAATGCTCCATCATATTCCATGTGATGTGTTGAGGGTTTGTGAATGCTTTTACTGATTGTCTAACACTTGAAACACATTTAGAGGCCTTAGGTTCTTTACTGAAAACCCTTTCTAGGCCTAAACTTGGGTTATTTCGTAAATAAATAAAAATCTTAAAAAATTCACAAAAAAAAATAAAATAAAGGTGTCTTGAGTAGGATTAGATATTTTCTAAGTGTATGTCATGTTTCAAGGTAATTTGAACCCCCAGCTTAGTAGAACATATCAGCTGACAATTTAGTATATCTTAGAATTTAATAAATAAAACCAAACAAAAAATAACAAAAAGAAATCTCTCTCTCTTGTCTCACTCTTTCTCTCTCATTCCCTACCTCTAATATCTATATAAAAACTATAAAAATAAGAAAAATCTTAAAAATATCCAAAATACCTTGTATATTATGTATATACTTGTATATATAATTTAAATCTAAGTTATATGTATATATTGTATAATATGTATAAAATGTATATAATTAACTTATATATGTATTCTATATATTAAATTAAGTATTTAAAATAACTTATTGTATATATAACCTTATTAAATAGCTATCTATTAATTTACGTATAATAAATTAAGTTATTATATAAACCTATTTAAATGTACATAATTGTAGCTAATGCCATACATACGTATTTAAATATGTATTATGTACTATATAATACTTGTACTTTAATTTAATTATATATTTACAGTAAATAATTAAGTTATTAAGTTTACTAAGTAAATTACTAACTTAAAATAAAATAAATTAGTAATTTAATCTAATACCGAACTAAGTTATAATGTATACTTGTATTATGATATATTAAATATTTTGAACATATTTATAGTGTATTTATATTGTATTATAGTATTTAGAAATTATTTATATGTAAAACTAACTTAAACATGTGCTTCAATGTATATAAATTAAAATAAAGTTTCTAAAATATATTAAAACTATGTAATAAATAATTTATTATGTATATAATCACTTTATAAGGTCAATTGTACTATTAATTAACTAATTTATATTTTAATTAAGTAATTAACCTAAAAGTTAACACGAATATACAATCAACTTTAGCTAATTTTATTATATATTTAAATAAATTATTTTTGTAAATTAATTATATAATTATGTAGCCCTATATAAGGACTTTGTAACCATATAATTTAATTATAATTTAGATTAATTTATGACCCTTAAATCGATGGCCAAATTCATCAAATCAGCATGCTACTAGACGCTGCACAGCGCCTGAATGGCGCTCAACAAGGTGCTAAATCGGTAGTGGTAGATGCCAACCATGGTTTAAATTGCTTTTGTCCCATAGGCTCCCCAGTCGACAGCTCATGACGCACCTATACATATCATACCTATACCTCTCTAATCTTACTGAGCATATGTGATACATTTGTGAGCAGTGGTAGGCTGGGGGTCACGCACTATTGTTGGGCTTGTGTGGGCCCAATATTAGGCTTGAAATTGGATAAAATGCACAATAAATGAACAAGAACTGGGTTTAGTAGCGGTCTGGTCCCACCCATATGGGTGCTGTGTATCCCACAAAAGGTCGGTTCGCTAACCAAAAAAACCAAAATTTTCGGTTGAAGAACAGTAGTTGAACCAGTTCAAATGAGAGAGACCCTAAAGAAAAAATCTAAGTGTTTGAAGATGAAGAGTAGCCGTGGGTGGCTAAGTGTTAGACAGTGTTGGTGTGAGTGCCTGTGTGTGTATGTGCCTATGTATGTGTATATATATATAGCATAGGTATATATTGTACTGTATATGTGTATAATAATGTAAATAAATAAATATAAATATGTATATGTATATAATTAATATAAAGTATAATAGAGTAGTATAGTATGTCTGAGCTTTTATGTGTATATAAATAACAAGAGCTTTAGTGACAGATATATATGTCACTGTACATATATATATGTTAGTATAAGCATTTATTTTTGCCTTAGGTTATGTATATATTTTACTAAGGCTATAGCGACGCTTATTTATGTTACTGTATATGTAATATATGTTTCTATAGATATTAGTATGTTATTATGATTTAGTATAGTAGACATTAGTAGCTATTTTTGTACCTGTACTTAGGTATTACATAGCATAATTGTATATAACTAATATAGTGTATGATTAGTTAGTTTTTTATGCCTATTTATTGTACATTTGTTGTAAGCATTTTAATTGATTCTTTCGTAAATAATTAACCCATTTATTCATTATTTGATTCATTCATTCATTTTGTAAATAAAATTAATATTTTTGGAATAAAAGAACATTTTTGGACTTAGAGAGTGATGTATATCAATAATTACCTCCCAGTAAAGAACCTAAAAAGAAACCAGTAAAAATAGTAAATAAATAAAATTGACGCGACATCGATTTGCATTTGTGACATATATACTACAACAATGACACATTAAATACCATTTTTATTGTAAATTGGTCGTTGTTGATCATGTTTTTGGAACCGTTGCCAGGGAAAAAAATCCGACAATAGCGTGTTATTGTCATTGTTTGACGGTTGTCGTAGTTCATCGATTAGTGTCCAAGCACCATGCCCTCAGGAACCATAAAGTGGTTTTTTTTCCAATAGAGAACCAGGTTCATTTCGATGCATCTTCGAAGGAATTGGACCAAGTGTAAGAGGCAATCATTGAAAGATTCACAGAAAATCGAGAAGTCATCCATGAAGACTTTAAGGTATTTGCCTACCAGATCAGAGAATATGGCTACCATGCACCGCTAAAAGGTGGCAGGTGCATTTCAAATCCTAGAAGGCATCCTGTGGCATGCATATGTACTGTAGGGGCAGGTAAAGGTGGTCTTTTCCTAATCTTCGGGATGGATTTCCATTTGGTTGTATCCAAAGTACCCATCCAGGAAATAGAAAAATCAATTTCCTGCTAGTTTCTTGAGAATTTGATAAATGAACGGGAGTGGGAAATAGTCTTTCTTCATGGAGGCATTCAATTTCTAATAGTCTATGTTGACTCTCCACGAGTTCGCAATTTGAGTCGAGATGGTTTCTCTAGATTTGGTCGTAATCATGGTGAGCCTTATCTTTTTAGGCACAACTTCGATGGGACTCACCAAATGGTTATTAGAGATCGGGTAGATGATTCCTACGTCGAGCCACTTGATAATCTCCTTTTTCATGACCTCCTGTAGATTCGGGTTTAGTCTTCTCTGTATTTCTCAAGATGGTCGTGAGCCCTCTTCAGTATAAATACGATGTGTGCAATACAAGGGACTTATTTCAGTTAGGTTATCTAGAGTCCATCCAATGGCTCTTCGATGCTGCTGGAGGATAGAAATCAACTTTGTTTCCTGATTAGAAGTGAGTTGGGAGTTGATAATCATAGGAAATGTTTGATTCAAACCCAAAAATACGTATTTCAATTGATCCGGGAGGGGCTTTAATTCAGGCACCAGGTTATCAGCAATGGGTGGGGGTTTGGGATTGGCCTTAGAAGATAAGGTGGAAGCTAAGGATAGATATGGTTCAACTTCGAGCTTCTCGATCTGTGGGTCAACATCTTCTAGTGGTTGAGGTTATGGGAGAATCAGGTTTTCCTCTATAATTGAGTCCTCAACCAAGGAACTAATGTCGCAAACTTCTTCGAACACCCTACAATTTATTCCTTTCTGGGCTTTAAAGATATTGATCCTCAATATCTTATTCTCGAATTTCAACTTGATCTAGCCGTCTTCACAATTGATGTTCACCTTAGCTATGGCTAGGAACGGTCTCCCTAAGGTGATCGGTGTGTCTTTCAGATTTCCAGGAGTATCCATGTCTAATATAATGAAGTTCACTAGGAAGTAGAAATCTCGTATCCTAACTAGAGAACCCTTGAGAACTCCTCTTGGTGACCTTATTGATCTCTCAGCCAGCTGTAGAGTCACCTTAGTCGATTTGAGCGTGTTTTCCTTAAAATGATCTAGTAGGGATGTGGGGATCAAGTTTATGGAGGCTCCTAAATCTAATAAAGCTCAATCGAACTCTAGGTTGCCTATCTTAAAGGAGATCAGAGGGGTGCCAAGATCTTTCACTTTTTGTGGGAGTTTGCTCAAGATGATAGAGTTGGCTTGCTTACATAACACAATTAGACTCTCATCTTTGTTTTGCAGCTTACTCTTTTGTGTACATACATCCTTCAAAAATCGTGTGTAAGTCGACACATGGCGGATCACATCCAGCAAGGGGATGTTTATTTGGACTTGTTAAAAGAGATTGAATAAGTCTTCCTCGAGTGTCATGGGTTTAGGTTTCCTGTTTCCTTTGGTCGAGGCCTCAAGAGATGGAACCTCTATTGCTTCCTCTAAGATTGGTTCAGGCTCTTGATCTGGGATAGGTGTGTCTTGGATGACCATCCTAGGGGTAGGCTCTGAACTATTAGGGCTAGAATGGCTGGGATAAGGTGGATCTTGAGTCATTTTTCCACTACGTGTAGTAACAGCATTTAGGTCTACCTAGTTTAGGTTCGAAGTTGGCAAGAGTGGTGGTTGCAGCTGATATCCCGCATATGATGTGAAAGCCTCCATCTGGTTAGGTGATGGTGCAGAAGAGGCCTGATAGACATAGTGGGCTTGGCCTTGATTTGGGTTCATAACATGCCTTTAGTTTGACACATTATTCAAATTCGGTAGAGGTTAGGAGGGCAGTGCACTTGACTGGCGAGTCCAAGCCATCTATGCGAGTTGATTTCTAACCTTTGTGATCTCTTCCTTATGCTATTTTTGCATAGTCGCATTAGTCTTCTAGATGTTAGCCAGGGCCTGCAGAATCAAGCTTATTTGATCTTCCTTGGTAGGCCTGGATTGGAAATTCGGGTTGGGATTAAGCTGAGTAGGTTGATATGGTCACGGAGCTTGTGATTAGGGTTGGAATTAAGGTCTCGAGTTCTGATTATTTCCCGACCACACAAAATTCAGATGATTACGCCATCCAGGGTTATACGAGTTGGAGAATGGATCATTCTTGATGGCGTGGAGATCCTGGCAAGTCTAAGGAACTCCAGAGTAATCAGAGTACGAGGGTTCTGAGTTTCCCCCAACTAGAGTAGGATGGTCCGAAGTTTCCTCCGAAACTAGGATAAGACGAGGTTGGATAGGCATCCATCCCCTTATATGCATGGTGGTGTATGTTATGCATGACACCATACCTGAGGGTGGTTGTGCATCCGTGTTTTGCTGTGAAGAGGTGGCTCTCTATAGATGTCGAGTTAATTCGCCCACCTTCTTCTCGATGATGGAGATCTTATATAGGCGACTGGTCACTGGTGGCGACCTTCCTCTATAGTTTTATTATTTCGTCGTAGTATAGCATAGAGAGGTGATTACCAGTTTAATACAATTTGTTACTCGGAAATAAAGGGTTCCCGAGGTCGAACTCAGGGAGCAAACTGTATTCTAGAGATACAAATTCTTATTACAAAAATAAAGAGAGAGAGAGAGAATTTGTTGGCTTTTCTTCTTTTCTCTTTGCTTCTCCTCTTCTTCCTTCTCAGATCTTTTGCTCTCTTCCTTTGTTCTTCTTCTTCTTTCAGCTGTTTCTGCTCGTCTCTTCCTTTTTCTTCTGCAGAGCGGTCCTGTTCTTCTTCTTCTTCTTTCTTTCTTCTTTTCCTTTCTTCAGATCTTCTTCTCGTGCTCTTCTTCTTCTTTCAGTTCTTCCCTTGGCCTCTCTGTGTTCTCCTCTGCCTCGCCTTCCTTCTCCTTCTTTGCCTTCAGGACGTCGTCTGATTTTCCAATCAGACGACTTAAACCGCCGCTGCTACAGTGCTCCTCCTTCCTTCAGCTTTCGTCGTCCTTCTTTTCTGCCTCGCTCGTCTTCTTCTTCTTCGCCTGTGCCTGCACACTTCAAAGCTCTCGTCAGCAGGCAAAAACCTATTCTACCCTCCCCCCCCCCGTGTTTCTCTCTCACAGAAGTCGCTCTTAGGAAAGCTCTCCCAGAGCTGCCGGGTAGTCGGGTACAGGTCGCGCCCGGGTCCAGGCCCACCGGCGTGCGTGGTGGGCGAGGAGTGCAGGTCAGTCTAAGTCGGGTCGGGCCAGGTCCGCGGGGTGTGGTCACGGACGAGGCCGGGTCGAGCGAGTGAGAGAGAGGGACCTCACCCCGTGCTCAGGAGGCAACGAGCATAAGGCACTTTTTGCCTTTATGCGGGCGCGCTCCTCTGAAAGGTTACGAGGTGGGACTAAATGTCCCACCCCAATTTGGGTGCCTGCGCGGAGGAAGCAGCGGCAGTCGAGGCGAAGCGCAGGGGCTTCGCGTGAGAGCTTCGACTCGACTGCAGCCTGGTACTTCGCGAAGACGCCTCGCACTGTCTGGGAGCGTGACCTGGGCGTGGCGCACCTGGGGCAGCAGGTGAAGAAGCTGCTTCGCTTCAACAATGGCGACGACGAGCGCAGGTACCTGCTTACAGAGAAACGGCCTCTCGGCACAATCAGAAACGCGGAGGACCTTCGCCGTGGCACGGCGAAGGTGGTCAGGGGGTGTGCAGGCGGCGAGGCGGAGCCTAAGGGCTTCCCTAGGTCGGACTGTGGGTCGGGAGATGGGTTTGTTCGGTGGAGTTGCAGAGGGTGATTTGGGAGAAGTGGAAGGGCGGAGGTTGATCAGGGTGAGGAGGCGGAGGTTCTGCGGTGGTCGGCGAGCCGTGTGGGTTGCTGGAGTGATGGGAGCGGGTCGCCGGAGCAGGGGCCAGAGGTGGAGAAGGTGAGGGCGATTGGTCGGATCGGGGTAACAGTAAAGATGTAAAATGAGGAAAAGGAAGAGCGGAGAAAGAGGAGTTCTACCTACTTAGCAGGACGAGGAGGGGCCGGAGCGGGCGACAGTCGTATCGACTGTCGCCGGAGAAGAAGCTGCCCAGAGGAAGGAGCGACGGCGAGGAGAGGGCTGGAGAGGCGCGCGCTGGGTGCGGCGCGACGCGGGAAGAGCGGGGGAAAGTAGCCCTGCTGCTGGTAGTGCAGCAGAACGACGAGGAGGAGGAGGAGAGACCGCCGGAGCTGGAGGGCTTCCTATCGGAGTGGGAAGAGAGTGAAAAGAGGGTGTTTCTCCGTCAGGACCGAACTCCTTCGAACGGTGGAGCGACGGGGGGTATTTATAGGGTAGAATCAGAGAGGAGGGAGGAGGGAGACGACGTGTCTCCCTCGCCAGAGGACGCCGGAGATGGAGACCCATACCGTCCGTGCGTTCGCACGGCCGGTATGGTGGGTTGCAGCGACCAGGGGGGTGTCCCTGCGACGGCTGACGACGTAGGGCACCCCTGGTTTACTTGCCAGACCCTCCCCCTTACCCTGCCCGGCGCCATGCTCCGCGCAAGGTCGCCGGAGCATGGTGCTGGTCAGGTTTTGGCAGGAGGGACCTGAATGCAAAGAACGAAGGAGAGTTAGGGGCAGAAATGTGAGGGTTCAAAAGTTGAGGGCCAAAAAGTAAATATATGAGGACCGAAGTGCAAAGTTGGTCAAGAAGGTTTCTTCTTAGGCTCAAGTTTTTATACATGACTAATTAGGACCTAAGGAATTTGATGGTGAATTTTATTTCTAGATTAAACCTTGTTTGACCGGTCAATTTACACAAAAACCCAAATTAAGTTATTAATTGGGCATGGTTCTCAATGTAGGTCAAAATGGGTTCTGAAGGCCAAATTGAAAGTTCTAAACCTTAGAGATTATTTTTCTATGAAATTTAGGGGGTTTATTCTATTTTTACTTTGCCTCGAACCTCGTTAATTGAAGTGGGTTTGTTTTAAGGTTACAGATTATCATTTAGTTCCTTGGAATTGCTGTAGCCCTTGTCAGATCATCTCATCCCACTTTTATTCTTATTAGGTTGCTTTCACCTATGTTTGGACCCTGAAGAGCATCTCATCCCACTTTTATTCTTATTAGGTTGCTTTGACCTATGTTTGGACCCTGAATTACCCTGTATGCAGATTATGTTTGTAAAATTGCATTTTTACCCCTTATGACTCGTTTTCTCCTTAAACTCAGAATTCTCTGCGTTAAGCCTTTCCTTGAGTTATGTAGGAGCTTTTATCCTTTGTATTAGGTCAAAATGTGCTAGTTATGGCTCATGATGAGGTTCTCATCATACCCCCATGCCTAGCTTTTGCTAGTCCCTTTGCAAAAACTTAAGGTTTCAACCCTTGTTCTAGACCATGAAGTTCTTAATAGCTTTAGATAAGTGCTTTTTCATTTGAGCTTAGATTAGGTTAGAATGCTGACCATAGGACTAAAAGGTACTCTAGTACCAATCAAGATCCAAATCTGTCTAGCCTCAGTCCTTAGCAAAGGTTTTTAAGGCCCACAAGAACTAACTTAAGGTTTATTGGACTTTGTGGTTAAAGCACCCGTGCTTGAAATGATTTTAGCCCTGGCTCAGTTCGCAGTGCGTTTTGTAAGAGAGAGATAGAAAGTTATTCTGTTTGGAGAGTTTTCTCTCTCTTTTTCTTTTTAGTTCTAGCCTAGGATTGGCTTTTCAACACGGTCTGTATCAGATTCCTTTCTCCCATCATCAATCCTCAAGGGTTCCTGGCAATCGATGCTTCGAGATAGCACCGCCCATGGCAACCCCCGGAACCCTGGCTATTGAGATTTCGAGATAATCCCATCCATGGTGTTCCATGGCCGAATCTAGACCCTGGCAATTGACACTTCGAGATAATACCATCAATGGAATCTGAATCAGCAGAGTGCTTACATGCCCCCAGTAGGATATGTAAATATCCTAAGAGACAAGCACCGAGGAGATGATATTTTGTTACGCATCTTCGAGGGGATTTCCCGCCTCTCCGCGCTGGGAACTCGTCCAAATCAACTTGTGTTGATCGGCCGCTCCTATTCTAGGTGTTCTTTTCAGAATTTTGTGACGCTTCTGCGTGATTTTGATTTTTACGCTTACTGAACCAGGCTGTGTGTGAGGTTAGGGTGCTTAGGTTACTGAGTCCCGTAAACCAAAAATTAGTTAATGAGGCCAAATACTTCCTAAGCCTTAGACCTAATATTTCAGCTTTTCATTTTCCTCAACCTCTTGAGGAATGTCTAGATCTTAATGGGTACTAAGAGTCTATTCAAGAATGCCTAAGGTTTGCGTTCTTACTAATCTCATTATGCACTTTTCAGTTATTTTCTTGAATGAGGTCTAGAACTTAGGTTAATTCCTTAGTTCCTTACTAATGACTATCACCTTTTCTCATAATTTTGTGCTCCTTTTTCATTTTGTTTCTTTTCTCCTCCTTCACAAAATTTCCTTCTCCTCTTTTCCTTTTATTCTTTTTCGAAAAAATTTTTAATTTTTATGGTGTTTTTGGCATATGTGAATTTTTTGTTTGAAACCTTTTCTTACAAGTTTTGCACTTTCATACCCCCCCCCCCATGCCTAAGATTTGCAATGTCCTCATTGTAACCTAGGGGGTTTTTAGTTAACTTAGTTCATTCCTTAAGACAGAAATTTGGATGAGTGAATGGGTCGGGTTGAATTTTTGCGGACGATTTCTAATCCCAGATGCAAGCATCTGAGGTGGGGTCGGCTGTCTACAAGGGTGAACCTTAAGTGCAAAAAGGTGTCAGAAAAAGTTTTGGATTTTTAGGAAAATGACGGGTTGCCTCCCGTTAAGCGCTGAGTTTTACGCCATCGGCTGGGCGCAATAAGCTCAAGGGGAATGGAGGATATAAGATGCTTCAGCCAAATCAGTAGAAGTTACATCAATGAACGGCTTGAGTCTCTGACCGTTCACGATGAAAGGTTCAGAATCGTGGCTGAGTGGACTGATTTCGATTGCTCCATTTCCAAAAACCTGTCGGACCAAATATGGTCCGACCCACTTGGATCTCAGTTTTCCTGGGAAGAGTTTTAGTCGGGCATCAAAGAGTAGGACCTTTTGACTAGGATGAAAGATCTTTCTCGAGATGTGTTTGTTGTGGAAGGCTTTAACCCGCTCCTTGTAGATTCGCGAGTTCTCGTACGCGTCTAGGCGTAATTCATCGATCTCGCTGATTTGGAGTTTTCTGTGGGTTCCAGCCTTGGAAAGATCTAGATTACAGTTCCGTACTGCCCAATAGGCTTTATGCTCTAGTTCGACGGGAAGGTGACATGCCTTTTCGTACACCAGTCTAAAGGGAGACATGCCCAATTGGGTCTTGTGGGTGGTCCTATAGGCCCACAATGCTTCCGGAAGTCAGGACGACCAGTCCTTCCTGTCAGGTCGAACAGTGACTTGCAGGATTTTCTTGATCTCCCGGTTAGACAGCTCAGCTAGACCATTAGTTTGGGGGTGGTAAGGAGTAGAGATTCGGTGAGACACCCCGTATTTGGTCATCAGTGACCTAAACTGAGCATTTGTGAAATGGGTCCCCCCATGAGAGATTATTGCACGAGGAATCCCGAACCTTGAGAAAATGTTTTGATGAATGAATTTGAGAACGATTTTGTGATCACAGGTTCGGGTCGGTATGGCTTCAATCCATTTGGACACGTAGTCCACAGCCAACAGAATGTATTCAAAACCATCCGAAACAGGAAAGGGGCCCATAAAATCAATCCCCCAAACATCAAAGATTTCGCATACTAGAATCGGTTGCATAGGCATCATGCCGCGATGGCTCATGTTGCCCAAAGTCTGGCAACAACTGCATGCCTTGCAGTGACTGTACGCGTCTTTGAACAGTGTGGGCCAGTAAAAGCCGCACTGGAGGACTTTTGATGCGGTTTTATGCCCGGCGAAATGGCCACCGCATGCCTGGTCATGGCAGAAAGAGAGGATATTGTTGAATTCCTCTTCCGGGACACATCTCCGGATGATCTGATCGGCACCTATGCGGAAGAGGTACGGGTCTTCCTAAATGTAATACTTGGCATCGGAGCGTAATTTGTCCTTCTTGGCCTTCAGCCAATCGGACGGGATCTGATGAGATGCCAAGTAATTTACTACATTAGCAAACCATGGAAGGCTAGTACCAATAGTTAGCAGGTGCTCATCGGGAAAATGCTTAGTGATGGGTCCGGAAGGGTCAATTATTTCAGAAGGAAGACGGGACAAGTGATCAGCTACCACATTTTGCTTTCCCGCTTTGTCGCGAATCTCAAGGTCAAATTCTTGCAACAGCAAGATCCATCGGATTAATAGAGGTTTCGCGTCCTTCTTTGCAAGGAGATGCCTCACAGCTGTGTGATCCGAGTATATGATGACACGGGAACCCAGAAGGTACGATCTGAATTTTTCTAGGGCAAATACTACAGTTAGCAGCTCTTTCTCAGTAACCGTATAGTTACGCTGAGCCTCATCGAGTGTTTTGCTGGCGTAGTAAATGACCACAGGTTTCCCGTCAATTTTCTGCCCCAAAATCGCTCCTACAGCGAAGTCGGATGCATCGCACATGATCTCAAAGGGTTGAGACCAATCAGGGGACTGTAGGATCGGGGCTTGGGTGACTCGGTCACGTAGGATTTCAAATGCTTGAGTGCATTCCTTGGAAATTTCGAAAGGAACATCCTTGGAGAGAAGAGTGGTCAGGGGGGCGCGATTTTTGAAAAATCAGGGATAAATCGTCGATAAAAACCGACATGCCCTAAAAAGGAACGAATGTCCCTGATCGAGCTAGGCATAGGAAGGTGAGAAATCAGATCAACCTTAGCTCGGTCCACTTGGATGCCTTTTTCCGAAATTGAGTGTCCCAGGACAATTCCCTCAGGCACCATGAAATGGCTCTTTTCCCAGGAAAGAACTAAATTCACATCGATGCACCGCCTGAGTATCTGGACCAAGTGTTGGAGGCAATCGTCGAATGATGCTCCGAAAACTGAAAAGTCATCCATGAAGACTTCCAGATAATCACCTACCATATCTGAGAATATGGCAAGCATGCATCGCTGAAAAGTAGCGGGTGCATTGCAAAGACCGAAAGGCATCCTTCGGAAAGCGTATGTTCCGAAGGGGCAGGTGAACGTGGTCTTTTCTTGGTCCTCAGGATGGATTGCCACCTGGTTATAACCGGAGTACCCGTCAAGAAAGCAGAAGAACCTATTTCCCGCTAGTTTCTCGAGAATCTGATCAATGAAAGGCAGTGGGAAATGATCCTTCTTCGTGGAGGAATTGAGTCGGCGGTAATCTATACAGACTCTCCACGAGTTGGCTAATCGGGTAGGAATGATTTCTCCGATCTCAGTCGTTATAGTGGTGAGTCCTGCCTTCTTGGGCACGACCTGAATTGGGCTCACCCAATGACTATCGGAGATCGGGTAGATGATTCCGGCATCTAACCACTTGATGATCTCCTTTTTCACGACCTCCTGCAGATTGGGGTTTAAGCGTCTCTGCATTTCACGAGAAGGTCGTGTGCCCTCTTCTGAATAGATATGATGAGTACAATAAGAGGGACTTATTCCAGTCAAATCATCGAGAGTCCACCCGATGGCTCTGCGATGTTGCTGGAGGACAACAATCAGATGGGATTCTTGTTCAGGACTGAGGTTGGAATTGATAATCACAGGAAGGGTCTAGTTAGAACCTAAAAAGATGTATTTCAAGTGAGCAGGAAGGGGTTTCAGTTCGAGGATGGGGTTATCAGCAGCAGCGGGTGGTTCAGTATAGATGTGAGGTTCAAGGGTGGGAGTTACTGGGTTGTTCATATCTGGATTCGACTCCTCTGTTTGCGGGTCAAGATCCTTCTGTGGTTGATGAGGCATAATCGAGTCATTCTGGAAGTGTGATTCATCAACCAAAGTCCTGATGTCACAAATTTGTTCGATGACACCGTAATTAATTCCTTGTTGGGCCTTAAATATATCAATTTTCAGTGTTTGATCTCCAAACTTAAGCTCTATTTGGCCCTCCTCACAGCTGATGTTGGCTCTAGCAGTAGCCAAGAAAGGTCTCCCTAGAATGATTGGCGTATCCCTAGGGTTCTCAGGTGCGTCCATATCTAAGACTATAAAGTCCACTGGGAAATAGAAATCCCGCACTCTTACGATAACATCCTCGAGAATCCCTTTTGGTGACTTTATGGATCGATCTGCTAATTGTAATGTCACCTCGGTTGGCTTTAGCTCAGATTCTTCTAGATGGTCAAGTAAGGATGTGGGTATCAGGTTTATGGATGCACCCAAGTCTAACAATGCTCTATCAAATTGGGTATCACCTATCTTGCAGGAAATCAGGGGAGTACCAGGATCTTTTGCCTTGGGTGGGAGTCTACTGAGGATTACAGAGCTGGCTTGCTCTGACAGAACAATTGGGCTCCCTCCCTTGGTTCGCGGCTTACGCTGGGGTGTACATATATTCTTTAGAAATCGTGCGTAAGCTGGTACGTGGCGGATTGCATCCATCAAGGGGATGTTTATGTGGACCTGCTCAAAGAGCTTGACCAGGTCCTCCTCAGGGGCCACGGGTTTGGTGGTCTTCTTTTCCTTGGTCAAGGCCTCGGGAAATGGGATCTTGGTTGGTTCTTCTAGGATAGGTCCAGGTTGTGGATCCGGGACAGTGGTATCTTGGATAACTATCCTAGGGTCATGGTTATCAGGCTTGGAGTGGTTTGGATAATGCGGGTCTTGAGTTGTTTTACCACTACGTGTTGTTACAGAATTTAATCCAGCCTGATTTTGGTTTGGGTTTGGTAAGAGGGGTGGCCGCTGCTGAAATCCCACATAAGAAGTTGAAGCTTCCATCTCGTCTGGAGATGGAGCAGTAGGGGCCTGATAAATCCATTGTGCGTGGCCTAAATTTGGATTCATAACGCGCTTCTGGGTCGGCATGTTATTCGGGTTAGGAAGAGGTTGGGAAGGGAGTGTGCCTGGCTGGCGAGAATTTGCCAACTGGGCCAGTTGAGTTTTAACCTCTGTAAGTTCGTCCTTGTGCTATTTTTGAATAGCCGCATTCGTTCTTTGAATGTCAGCCAGAGTCTGAAGGATTAGGGACATTTGATCCTGATTTGGCCCTGATGGATAAGTAGGGTTGGGCCGAGGCAGAGGCGGCTGGTAATGACGAGAGGGCTATGGGCAGGACTGAAAAGGTGGTCTTTGGGTTTGGGAATTTCCCGCCCACTGAAAATTGGGATGGTTTCGCCATCCAGGGTTGTAAGTGTTGGAGAATGGGTCATTCTGGATGGCGTTGAGGTCCTCGCAGGTCTGAGGAACCTCTTGAGAATCAGGGAAAGGGGGAATGGAGTTCCCCGGGCTGGTGTAGAATGGATCGGATGATCCTCCGATCCGAGAATCAGATGGGGATGGATATGGATCCATCCTAGGGGAAGATCGGTGGAGGATGTTTTGCACAGTCTCCTGTGTGGAAGGAGGTTGTGCAAAAGAGTTACGCGTGGAGTTGGCTCGCTGCAAGTGCTGAGTCAGCTCATCCACCTTCTTCTCAATGATTGAGACCTTGTCCAATCGACTGGCCATTAATTCCAGGTCGACTGATGCGGACAGGCCCTGCGTCTCATGTGCTCCCTTAAGATTCGTCGCTGCGCGGGTATTCGTCCTATCGAATAATCCCATGGAGTCATTGTTGATGGAGTTCTCGCACATGTTTTCGAGAATCTCCCATACGGTGTCTTCATGTTGACCCATGATGTTTCCTTCGCAAGTTGCATTGACGAAAAGGCGGATGTCCTCACGGAGTCCCTGGTAAAAAGATTGGACTTGTTCCCATTTAGGAACTCCGTGATGGGGGCACTTTCTCATGAGATCCTGAAAACGATCCCATGCCTCATGGAGAGGTTCTCCTGATTGTTGAGTGAAGTGTGTAATCTGATGGCGCAAGGCGTTGGTCCGACCAACGGGAAAAAACTTTTTCAAAAACTCAGATTGAAGTTCTTCCCAAGTGTTGATCGGCCGGGTCTGAGTTTGATACCAATGGGCGGCCTTGTCCATAAGAGAAAAGGAGAACATCTTCATGAGAAGAATATCCCGATTTTGCGCATCTGACCCAAAAGTTTGGGCCAGATGCTTTAGCTGTTTGATGTGCTGGAAGGGATCTTCAGAATTAAGCCCATGGAATTTAGGTATAGCATGAATCATGTTGGGCTTTAATTCGGAATCAGGTCCTCCAGTCGGGATTCTGACTCGAGGCTCAATGGCCACCGCAGCAGGATTGTAGTGGTCCCGCATCATAGGACGCTGTGGTGGGTGCACGAAGTTTTGGAAGAGGTCATTGAGTCGCTGGAGCTGGTGCTCCAGATTATTTTCTTCCTCAACTGGCTGATCCATGATGGGGGAAGAAGAAGAACTTGGTTCTGAATCAGAAGAGAGAATAATGTGAGGGTGTTGCTGCACAAACACGGGCATCGAGGCTTGGCCTTGACGAGAGCGAATTTCTAAAGGAGGTCTTAAGGGTGGTCTTAAGGACCTCCTTCCGTACATGCACTGTTGGAAGAGATGAGTTTAGAAGGTGCTGGACCCAATCAAGACACCCAAAAATGTGTTGGGTGACTATAGAGGTGCAGGGCAGATGGACCCCTTGATCAGAAAGATCGTCCACCTGAGAATTACCTGGGCAGCCAGAGAGGGAGAGTCCCGCAAAGACCCCTACACGGTAGAGCGTCCCCACGGGTTACAGGGTTTCCCCCACCCGACCTCTCTTGTCACTGCGGTTCCAGGTAGACCAGAATGGGGATCTTGACCTCTTAAGTCTACCAATTTTTATCAGGGTGCTTAAGGTTTCACTTGAACTTTAGTCTTTTAAGTGCAAAGAGTGACCTAATTTAAGGTTGGTTGACCCAAGGGGTCAACTTTACCTCTTGTTTCCTTTGAGAGCTTTTAGGTCTTGTCTTTTAGGGTTCAAGTGTTTAGAGAGCCAATTGTTTTAGGTTTTCTTTGAATAGGTATTTTCAGACAAGGGCTTGGGCACACTTCATTTGGTTTTCTCAATTCTTGCTTAAGGAGTGTGTCTCTAAATCCCTAGTGTTGGATCCTAGGTTGGCTCTACTTGGTCCAGTTAACTCTTTGTTGGGTAATTAGGGCTCAAGCAAGAATGTGTTAGCCCTTAAATACCCTTAATAGTGTGCAGGAGTAATGGGTTGAAAACATGCAACTTTTTATGGTTACTAAGTATGGAAGACAGGTTAGACCTATATTGCTTGTTCTTTTCTTTTCTTCCTCTTTAGAGTTTAGGGATTGAGAGGATAGAATTTTACCTGTCCTTGGAGTGGTTGTCGTGCGGTTGCTTGTCTTCTCGATTTTCTTGTATTTTCCTGCACAACAAAGGAGAGATTGTTAGCAATGTAAAAACAGGAAGTTGATTATCTCTAGAATAGCCGTTGCTCCCCGGCAACGGCGCCAAAAACTGGTGGCGACCTTACTCTATAGTTTTATTATTTCGTCGTAGTATAGTATAGAGAGGTGATTACCAGTTTAATACAATTTGTTACTCGGAAATAAAGGGTTCCCGAGGTCGAACTCAGGGAGCAAACTGTATTCTAGAGATACAAATTCTTATTACAAAAATAAAGAGAGAGAGAGAATTTGTTGGCTTTTCTTCTTTTCTCTTTGCTTCTCCTCTTCTTCCTTTGTTCTTCTTCTTCTTTCAGCTGTTTCTGCTCGTCTCTTCCTTTTTCTTCTGTAGAGCGATCCTGTTCTTCTTCTTCTTCTTTCTTTCTTCTTTTCCTTTCTTCAGATCTTCTTCTTCTCGTGCTCTTCTTCTTCTTTCAGTTCTTCCCTTGGCCTCTCTGTGTTCTCCTATGCCTCGCCTTCCTTCTCCTTCTTTGCCTTCAGGACGTCGTCTAATTTTCCAATCAGACGACTTAAACTGTCGCTGCTAGAGTGCTCCTCCTTCCTTCAGCTTTCGTCGTCCTTCTTTTCTGCCTCGCTCGTCTTCTTCTTCTTCGCCTGTGCCTGCACACTTCAAAGCTCTCGTCAGCGGGCAAAAACCTATTCTACCCTTCCCCCCCCGCGTTTCTCTCTCACAGAAGTCGATCTTAGGAAAGCTCTCCCAGAGCTGCCGGGTAGTCGGGTACGGGTCGCGCCCGGGTCCAGGCCCACCGGCGTGCGTGGTGGGCGAGGAGTGCAGGTCAGTCTAAGTCGGGTCGGGCCAGGTCCGCGGGGTGTGGTCGCGGACGAGGCCGGGTCGAGCAAGTGAGAGAGAGGGACCTCACCCCATGCTCAGGAGGCAACGAGCATAAGGCACTTTTTGCCTTTATGCGGGCGCGCTCCTCTAAAAGGTTACGAGGTGGGACTAAATGTCCCACCCCAATTTGGGTGCCTACGCGGAGGAAGCAGCGGTAGTCGAGGTGAAGTGCGGGGGCTTCGCGCGAGAGCTTCGACTCGACTGCAGCCTGGTACTTCGCGAAGACGCCTCGCACTGTCTGGGAGCATGACCTGGGCGTGGCCCACCTGGGGCAGCAGGTGAAGAAGCTGCTTCGCTTCAATATTGGCGACGATGAGCGCAGGTACCTGCTTACAGAGAAACGGCCTCTCGGCCCAATCAGAAACGCGGAGGACCTTCGCCGTGGCACGGCGAAGGTGGTCAGGGGGTGTGCAGGCGGCGGGGCGGAGCCTAAGGGCTGCCCTAGGTCGGACTGCGGGTCGGGAGATGGGTTTGTTCGGTGGAGTTGCAGAGGGTGATTTGGGAGAAGTGGAAGGGAGGAGGTTGATCAGGGTGAGGAGGCGGAGGTTCTGCGGTGGTCGGCGAGCTGTGTGGGTTGCTGGAGTGATGGGAGCGGGTCGCCGGAGCAGGGGCCAGAGGTGGAGAAGGTGAGGGCGATTGGTCGGATCGGGGTAACAGTAAAGATGTAAAATGATGAAAAGGAAGAGGGGAGAAAGAGGAGTTCTACCTACTTAGTAGGACGAGGAGGGGCTGGAGCGGGCGACAGTCGTATCGACTGTCGCCGGAGAAGAAGCTGCCCAGAGGAAGGAGCGACGGCGAGGAGAGGGCTGGAGAGGCGCGCGCTGGGTGCGGCGCGACGCGGGAAGAGCGGGGGAAAGTAGCCCTACTGCTGGTAGTGCGGCAGAACGAGGAGGAGGAGGAGGAGAGACCGCCGGAGATGGAGGGCTTCTTGACGGAGTGGGAAGAGAGTGAAAAGAGGGTGTTTCTCCTTCAGGACCGAGCTCCTTCGAACGGTGGAGCGACGGGGGGTATTTATAGGGTAGAATCAGAGAGGAGGGCGGAGGGAGACGACGTGTCTCCCTCGCTGGAGGACGCCGGAGATGGAGACCCATACCGTCCGTGCGTTCGCACGGCCGGTATGGTGGGTTGCAGCGACCAGGGGGGTGTCCCTGCGACGGCTGACGACGTAGGGCACCCCCGGTTTACTTGCCAGACCCTCCCCCTTACCCTGCCCGGCGCCATGCTCCGCGCAAGGTCGCCGGAGCATGGTGCTGGTCAGGTTTTGGCAGGAGGGACCTGAATGCAAAGAACGAAGGAGAGTTAGGGGCAGAAATGTGAGGGTTCAAAAGTTGAGGGCCAAAAAGTAAATATATGAGGACCAAAGTGCAAAGTTGGTCAAGAAGGTTTCTTCTTAGGCTCAAGTTTTTATACATGACTAATTAGGACCTAAGGAATTTGATGGTGAATTTTATTTCTAGATTAAACCTTGTTTGACCGGTCAATTTACGCAAAAACTTGAATTAAGTTATTAATTGGGCATGGTTCTCAATGTAGGTCAAAATGGGTTCTGAAGGCCAAATTGAAAGTTCTAAACCTTAGAGATTATTTTTCTATGAATTTTAGAGGGTTTATTCTATTTTTACTCTGCCTCAAACCTCGTGAATTGAAGTGGGTTTGTTTTAAGGTTACAGATTATCATTTAGTTCCTTGGAATTGTTGTAGCCCTTGTCAGATCATCTCATCCCACTTTTATTCTTATTAGGTTGCTTTGACCTATGTTTGGACCCTGAATTACCCTGTATGCAGATTATACTGGTAAAATTGCATTTTTACCCCTTATGACTCGTTTTCTCCTTAAACTCAGAATCCTCTGTGTTAAGCCTTTCCTTGAGTTATGTAGAAGCTTTTATCCTTTGTATTAGGTCAAAATGAGCTAGTTATGGCTCATGATGAGGTTCTCATCAGTCACCAACTTTAGGTCGACAAATGTGGATATGTCTTGTGTCTCATGTACCCCTTGTGTATTTGTTAATGCGCGGGTGGTTGTTCGATTGAACACACCCATAGACTTGTTATTTATGGAGTTCTCACACATGTTCTCAAGAATCTCCCAAACAGTGTCTTCATGTTGACCCATGATGTTGCCACCATAGGTTGCATTGACAAATAACCTGATGTCCTTATGGAGTCTCTGGTAAAAGACTGGACTTGTTCCCATTTAGGAACTCCATGATGGGGGCATTTCTGCATGAGATCTAGAAAGCGGTCCCATGCCTCATGAAGTGGTTCTCCCACATTCTGCATGAAATGCGTGATCTGGTGCTTCAAGGCATTAGTGTGACCAACTAGGAAAATTTTCTTCAGGAATTCAAATTGGAGTTCATCCCATGTGTTGATTGGTCGAGTCAGGGTTTGATACCAATGGGCTGCCTTATCCATAAGAGAGAAGGAGAACATCTTCATGAGTAGGATGTCTTGGTTTTGAACAGGTGGTCCAAAGGTCTAGTCCAAA
This sequence comes from Thalassia testudinum, assembly GCA_037157565.1. Lineage (NCBI taxonomy): Eukaryota > Viridiplantae > Streptophyta > Magnoliopsida > Alismatales > Hydrocharitaceae > Thalassia > Thalassia testudinum. The sequence goes on from JAZHRO010000056.1 coordinate 2,792,746, forward strand.
TGTTTCAGCTGTTTGATGTGCTAGAAAGGATCTTCGGAGTTCAAGCCATGAAATTTGGGGATTGTGTTGATCAGATTTGGCTTCAATTCAGTGTCAGGTCCTCTAGCCAGGATTTGCACCCTGGGTTCGATCACCACCGCTGTAGGATTGCAGTGAGCTCGCATTTGTGGACGCTATGGGGGATTCATGAATGCATGGAATAAATCAGTGAGGCACTGTAATTGATTCTGAACATTGGGCACTTTTCTTTTTGATTCTCCATGGATGCAGGTGATGGAGAGCCGAGCTCGGATGTGGAAGGATCTGAAGAGATCTCAATCTGATCAGACGAGAACATAAACAATTGGGTTGGAGCTTGACCCTGATGAGAGTGAACTATTAATGGAGGCCTCAATATTGGTCTTAAGGACCTCCTCCCATACATGCATTATGGAATCAGATAAGGGACATAATATGTATTGGACTCAATCGAGGCACCCAACAAGGTTCGGTGACTATGGCGGTTCGAGGCAGATGGTACCTCTGGATCAAAATCTCACCCACCCGAGAATTACTTGGGTAGCCAGGAAGGAAGAGTCCCATGAAGACCCTTACATGGTAGAGCATCCCCACGAGTTGCACGGTTTCCCCCACCCGACCTTCCTTGTCATCGTGATTCCAAGTAGATTGGAATGTGTAAGCTTGACTCCTAAGTCTACCAATTTTAATCCTGCTTATGCCTTGAATTTCAATTGAACTTGAAGTTAATTTGATTTGTGACCTAATTTGGAGGTTGGTTGATTCACGAAGTAAACAACTTCACCTAACTTGTCCTAAAATCGAGGATGAGATTTGGGTCAAGAACCCAAATCACCTTGAATTGGTTTGCAAACAGGTTATTAGGTCCTAAATCTTAATTATCCAAGTGATTATACAACCTTGATTTTAGGGTCCACTTGATTAGATCAATTCAACCAAGGGCTTGGGTAACACAATGTGGGAAATATATTTTCTTTTAAAGCAGGCAAGTGTGTACTCCTGGAACCCTAATGTGGAAACCCTAGATTGGCTCTATTTCCAAGTCCAATTCTTCTAAAAGATGGTACTTGGGCTCAATCAAGAAGGTTAATAGCCCAAGGAACTTATGTCCCTGGTAGGTGCAAGTATCAGGATGGGGATCTCTAGTCAAATTGAATCAAATAAGAAAACTTGAATGATGATTACTAAATAAGTAAAGCAAGTTGATCCTAATTGATTTCCCTTTTAATCTTTCCAAGAGAAGAGGGGCTTAAAGAAAAAGGAAATGAGATTACCTGCCCCTAGTGTGGTTGCTTGTGCGGTCAATCTTTAGATTCACCTACAACAACACAACAAATCAGATATAGCAAGTCAGAATCAGATTAGAAAGTGTGATTAGTGAATTAAATGTGCATTGCTCCTCAGAAACGAGACCAAAATGTTGTAGTCGAAATTCATCGTAGTTTAGAGAAGTATCACGTCGTAGTATAGCGACGAAAATCGAATTGACATTTAAATTTATAAGTGCTCGAAAAATAGTGAGTTCCGGGGTCGTTTGCACGGAGTAAATTTGAAATTCAATCCACTAATCGAAATATGATAGAAATGAGCACAATAATGCTATGCAATGAATAATCATCTAAAAATGTATTTAATAAATAGCCACATTGTATCTCAGGATCAATAATAAAAAATATAATGAAAAGACAAAAAGAAGGGTGGTTGAAACCACCAACTAAGCATTTAATACATAGTTCAATTCCCAACTTAGGATCAGACCTCAAAGACAATTAGTAACCAAGTTAGAGCATCAATTCCTTCAGATCAGACATCGAGAACAACTATCAGATGCCTTAAAGTCTAAGCCTGAAAGCCCTCTGAATTTTTGCTAAGTGTGGGCATGAATCCCAATGATGCATAGTGCAAAACCCCCTCATTTCCTCAGAATTTCCCTTTTCTTTTTCTCTCTCTTTAAGCTGGGTATATGGATCCGAACCAAGCTCGTGTACATGTGGGCATGGGCAAGGAGTGCACTTGTGAGGAGGGACCTCACCCCGTGAATTTTGAGGCAGCAAGGCAATGAGAGGAATTCAATTTGTATCAATTTTCTTTTTAGCTCTTTACGATGTAGGACTAAGTAGTCCCTTGCTTCTACATTACTTTCGCATGCTGCAGCTGATGGATGCTCTTCCAATCGAAGCCGCTGCTGTTGTGGTGTTGTCCAATTGAAGCCCTAGGTAGCTTCGTGGATAGGATCCACTTTGATTGGGAGTGGTAGCGGGGTTGCTTGATGGTCGGAGGATGGTGGTCAGTACAAGAGATGACGATGGCAGTGACGGAGAAGCCTACACAAAAAATATGGCCTTAGGGCCTAGTCAGTAGGTTCAGTAGCTTCACCAAGACATGGCAAAAGTGGTGGTGGATTCAATTTGGTGAAAGCGTGAGTGTGGTGGTCGATCGAAGTCGGTGAGAGTGGCAGCAAGGCATGGCATTTGGCCAATTGATTCATGAACCAAAACCCTCAATTTCTTTAGGGTTATTGGTTTTGTCAAGATGCGGAGCTTTTGGTGGCGGTGATGTGCAACTTAGGTGCGTGTAGTGTTGGTGCGAGATCGCCGAAGCTCACGTCGGAGGCGAAGAAGACAGAGTGGGAGAGAGGTGGTCGAGTGGTCAAACCTAAGTTCTAAGGGGCTAATTCTAGGCTAGAGAGTAATGGGGAGAGAAAGACATAAATTATGGACGAAAAGGGGGAGGATCTTGTGTTGATGTGCCTTGTCAGACGTAAGGAAAACGAAGCCTTCGGTGGTGGAGACGGTGAAGAAGAAGAGATCGGCAGCACCCTTGCTTTGGCTGGAAAGGAGCACGAGGAAGAGGGGACGAAGTTGAGCCTTCCAAGTTGGTTATTGGTTGGCTAGAAGTGGGAGGTGGAGAGACTTGCCAGAGCTGAAGAAGGTGTTGGTCGGAGGAGGAGGGAGATTTTCGGTCAATTCTTCGCTGAGGAATGACGTGGACCATGGCAGACTTTTATAGAGCTCAAATTCGAGCTCAAACTCGAAGATTTCGCACATTAAGGTCACAGATTTGGAAACTTTGATTCCTTGATTTTTGCGAGCTCACTGGAGCTCATTGCTTCAGAACATGCTTCAAGATCAGGTCTAATGAGAAGAGAATCCCTTATTGATCAATCCGTCCAAATTTGGAGGGATTTGATCTAGGAACTAGCGAGAAATCTTGTATTGAAGTTGGTAGGTAGTTGGTTGAAGATCTTGTTCATACGACCATGGCGGCAAGGACCTTTTTGAGAAAATGATGAGAAGTTGGGGGCATGTTGGTAAAGAACTTGAAACCTAGAGGTATGGTGTTAGAAATAGAGTTTTTAGGGGCTAAAATGCAAACTAGGTCAAGATGGACTTTGATTGAGCCCAAATTTTTGTGTTAACCTAATTTGGACCCAAGGAATCTAATGGTGAACTTGGATTTGAGTTTTGACCACATTTGACTATAGAGCCCAAATTAGGACAACTTCTCATCTGAATCTTTGTTCTTGGTCAAAATGGGTTTAGATGGTCAAACCAAAGGTATCAAACCTCTTAGAATATTTTTTAATGATTTTTTTGAGGTTCAGGTTGAATTTATCTCGACCAGAATCCTTTCAATTTAAGTGGGGCTGATAATTAGGGTTTACATTGATACTTTAATCCCCGAAATGCGTGAAATCCTGATTCAGTCAGTGTGAGCCTACTCCTTGGTCTTTAAGGCTCATTTGACCTTTAAGTAACCTCTGAGTAACCCCATGGTTAATATGCATTTGTGATGCACTATTAAAACATCAGAATTAACCCTGTTCTCTTGTTTTCTTCTTAATCAGACCAGTGTCGAATTATGATCCTCAGACGATTATTTAGGAGCATTTATCATTTGATTCTAACTAATTTAAGTTAGTTTTGACAAATGATGGTGTTACCATCAGGTCCTTTATCATTCCAGGAGGAATTTTTCCAAAGACCAAATAGTTTGCAATATCTACAAACCACGGAAGTTCACATCAGTCAATAGCCAATATACTTTCATTAGGAAATTTTTCATTAATCAGAAGAGAAGAAGGAATGAGAGTTGGGTCAAGTCTAGAAGGGTAGTTTGCAACCATGTTTTGATTTCCAGCTTTATCCCTGATTTCAATATCAAATTCTTGGAGGAGAAGGATCCATCTAATAAGGCGTGGTTTGGCATCCTTCTTGGCTAATAAATGTTGGAGGGTAGAATGGTCAATATAAATAATCACTTTTGACCCCAGGAGATACAATTTAAATTTCTCCAACCCAAAAACAACGGTCAGCAATTGTATAATTATATTGAGCTTCATTCAGCGTCTTGCTGGCATAATAAATGACATGGGGTCATTTGTCTCTTCTCTATCCCAAGACCGCCTCTACTACATAGTTAAAGGCATCACACATTATTTCATAATCGAGGGACTAGTTTAGGGGTTGGAGGATAGGAGAGTCAGTGATAGTATTTTTGAGGATAGTAAAGGATTCAAGACAATCCTTGTTGAATTCAAATGGGACATCATTTGAAAGGAGTCTGGTCAGGGGTCGAGCTATCTTAGAGAAATTCTTTATAAAATGTCAATAAAAGTTGACATGTCCCAAGAAAGATCTGATTTGTCAGAATGAAGCTAGTGGTGGTAAATTAGAAATCACATCTGATTTTGTTTGGTTGACTTCATCCTTTCCCTGAAATTTCATGCCCTAGTAGTATTCCATTTTGAACCATAAAATGACTTTTTTCCCACGAAAGTACTAGCTTCACATCTATACCTCTTCTCAAGCTCTTGGCAAGATTTGCCAGACAGGTTGAAAAAGCATCTCCAAATACGGAGAAATCATCCATAAAGGCCTCGATGTAATGATTGCGCAGCAATTCATGCCATTAAATAAGTCATCTTATGCTATTTTCTTGCTTTACACATTTAGTGTTAGATAGATATGCATGGATTTTGTAAATATATGTGATGGGAAAACCATCATGAGCCCTAACTAGCTCATTTTGACTTAATGAAGAGAATAAAAGCTCCTACATAATCAACTGGAGGTCATAATTCACTGAATAACCTTTCTAAGAGAAAAATAAGAAACAAGGAGTAAAACTGCAATTTTACCAACGCAGTACAACATCGGGTTTTCTCAAGGGCTAAACAAAGGTCAAAGGGTTTTAACAAGATAAAAAGTAGGGTGGATTTGACATAAAAGGGTTTGTGTGTGTCTTGTGAATTAAATGACTTCTTGAAGCCCTAAAATAGATCCACTTGATTAACCAAGGTTCTGGTCAGGATAAAATTCACTTAAACCCTCTAAAAATCATAGAAAAATATTCTCTAGTGTTTAGAACTTTCAATTTGGCCATTGGAACCTATCTTGACCTAGAATGGGGTTTCAGATAGATATTTGCCCTAAATTGGGTTTTTGCATAACTTTTCCAGTCAAATGTGGTCAAACCCAAAATACAACTTCACCATTGAATTCCTTATGCCCAAATTAGGTTTGTATCCAAATTTTGACCCAAGATGAATTTTCCTTGACCTAGTTTGCAAAAAGGTCTAGCCTAATTACATTTGTACCCCTATCTTTCAAAAATCTTTGCAAAAGGCCCCTTAACTTCTTCATCATTTTTGCAATTAAGTCCCTCCACCATTATAACGGAGGAATCCTACTCCAATGGGCTTTGGAAGGTGGTTTCTCCCTGATTACTTAGAGAATCCCCTCCAAAATTGGAAAGGAGATTCTTTAAGAAAATCTCTCCAATCTGAACCCATCCATGATCCAAGATTCTTTCCTAATCTCTCATGCGAACGCATGAGAGACATGGGTATCCCAATAGATTCCATCTTCGGTGAGGCTTCCCAAGCCCTAAATGACCTCCAGGGTTCTATTTGAAGGAGCTTAGTTTGCCTTGACTCCTCTAAGCTTGAATTCGATTGGAGACCCTCTCAATTTCTTCTCTCCTCCTCCGGTCGATCCGCTCGTCAAGCTCCCAGCGACCTTCCCTACTCTCCCTCGTTGTCTGACCACAATACCAATGGCAGACTCTTCCTCCTTGAGTTCATCCACATCGTGCAGCACCCGCCGATGCCCTTGTCTCCCCTTCGTCCTCGTCAACTGTCTCTCTCTGAGCGCCTTCATCTCCAGCGTCGGCAGTATGTGCCCGATGCCATCTTCATCTCCCCTTCGTCCACTATCACCCTAGATAAGTTCCCTTCCCCCTCTACTTTCTTCTCCACTCCCTATTTCTCAAAATCAACCACTGCCGCACTCCACCACCCTCATATCCTTCATCTCCGTCCACCACCTCCGGCGAGATCGCTCCACCACCACAGGCCATCCCACCCCTCGCCGACAAGTCCATAAGCATCCCCTCACTCCACTGAATGTTTCCCCCCACTTCACACACCACTCCACTCACTCACGCACCTCACCGTACACACCCTCACATATGCACACAGTGTGCCCTAGACATGCTCGCATAGGCATCCCCACGACACGCTGACCACCGCAGCACATTCGTCGTGCCTCGACGAAGCTTCTTGAGCAATTTAACGTGGTCGCGAGGCCGTCTTGGTGATTTCAGGTAGCAAGCGTCATCCGCCATTGGCGCAGAGCTTGAAGCAAGCTCCAGGCCTTGCCAGCTCCAGGTCCCTGTCCCAGGCTGCGTGGAAGACACTCGTGCACGACTCCAAGTGCTCACTTCCAGTTGAAGGCCGTAGTAGCTGCTGCAATTGGAGAACCACCTTTGCTGCGGGTGCTCAAGAAGAAGGGCTTGCATTTAGTCCTACATCATCAACTGCAAAGCAAGTGAAGGCACATAAGTTGAATTTGTGCCTGTAGTTGTTCACCTCCAAATCACGGGGTGAATATGCATTCATGCAATTTAGGAGAGGAAGATAGAGCCCTCATTTCCCTTCATTTCTATCACGTTTCTACCACCTAACATAACACCACCTTACTTCACCTACAATAATTTCCTAACAACCTAAATGCCTACCAACAAAAATCCTAAAATATTCCATTCCCTAACGACATTCTCTTGTCGTCACCCTCCACCCCTCTCACCTATATAATCCCCCACCCCGCCTCCATGCACAAGGTCAGCATCCACCTCCACCACCAGCAACACACTCCCACAGATGCACACACCATCTCACTCACAGGCACTCACATCCACTCCAGCCAGCCAACAATTCTTCTCCCTCTCCTCTCCTCTCCTCTCCTCTCTCTTTCTCTCCATATGCAGCTCCCTCTAACTAGTTGAGAGGGCACGCTGTGCATAGGAGCAGGCTCACCATGGTTGCAAACACCATGGTGAGTTCCACCATCGTCTAGCTCCCTCGTGAGCAGGTGGGCGTGGTGGGTTCTCATTGATTTTTCCTTTTGTTTCATATTATTTTGTTTCACCATTAGAACATAGATGGAAGCTTTTACTCTATTTTGCACTATTTGCATTGTAGCCACCCAATCGCTACTCATTTTCCACGCTTGCTCACCAGTCGCTTCTCATTTATTGGGTGGCTCAGCTCCACTCCCGCGTCTCTAATCAATTCCACACCTTTGGCACCGTGCCTTCTCTCTCCTAAATTCGCAGGCTAAGTGAGAAACCTAGCCAGTGGATTCTCACGCCAATCGATGCTTTTAGACCTTGAGCGCGTGCACCCATGCAACTGGCAGCTTCATAGCTAGCCGATTGCCTACACTCTCTCTCTCCTTGCTGCAACCCCCTCCACCCAGTCACAGCATCTCACGTGCACCCTTACGTGCTCACCTCACCACACTCACTTATTCACGCGTGCTCTCACATACATCCACTCAGTCCCTTTGCACTCTTACAGACACACATATCTAGATATACATACATAGACATCCACACACATATACACATATACATACACATATACACATGCACACACACACACTCATATATATATATACATATATACATACATATATATATACATACATTTATATAGATATATATTTATATTTATATATAGATATCACACACACATTCCTTCCACACATGCACACATACATCCCCCCATTCACCATACTGCATAGTTATCCATTTACCTCTCACTTTATCATGCATGTGTATGCTCAAGTTGCGTACACATTCGCAATGTTCGCGCACATCGAGCAATTCCGCACACTCCCACACGTCTGCTCCATACCCATATGCAGTGCATTATTAGTGTTGATCCCGTCTTTTTAGACGTTGGTCACACTAATCTGTGCTACATTCCTATTGAATCTCTGTTTCAAACCCCCTTATTATATAGTTATACACATATATATATCTTACATATATAAATATCTATAAATAAACTAAGTAATTTCATTCCTTTCCATTCCGCATTTCCTTTTTGCATTTCTTTTTCTTATTCTCTTTATTTGTTGATTAAGAAAAAACCAAAAAAATATAAAATAGAAAAGATAACTCTTGATCCTGTAGGTACTCGATCTCGCGTGTGGCAAGATCGTTTTGGACTTGATTTTGACAATTTGCCAAGGACCTATTTTTGAGGGTGTACCTTAAGGACAAGAATATCATAGAAAAATCTTAAACTAAGAAAACCCAAAAATATAATAAGCGAATGGAAATTACTCGTCTTTAGGAATCACATATAATCCCAAAATTGCCTCCCTGACCTTGGGCCTAAAATTGACAATCTTAAAATCTGATTTAGTCCTGGTAAATAAATTTTGATAAACTGGTGTAGAATCACCTGTAGGTAACCACTTCCACTATACACCATTCAATGCTAATATCACTTAATTAAATAACCTTACTCTTATACCATCACAAGTTTTCAGGTGCCGTTGCGGGGGAGGCACTCTTTGGATTCGTTTTTACTCTTTTCCTTTGGTTTATCACTTCTCCCATCCATCTCCTCATAGGTGTTCTTGTTTATTTTTGTGCAAGTGAACCTATTGCGAGTAGACATGCAAAGGAGGTCAAAGACGTTGAAGAGTCCAAGGTGGGAATGAGAGCGTAAAGTCGCTGGCGCTGCCTGGAGCTTCGTACACATTGCTGAGGAGGTAGGTGTCCATTCCTTTTAGCAACTTAGGTTCTTCTGTCACCATAATTCTCATTTAAATGATAAAAAAATTCAAAAAAGTTAAAAACCCTAAAAGAAATAGTATCTTCTTGGGATTTCTCAGGGTGAGTGGATTAAAATCCACAGTTTGATTCTTTTCATCACATCTACTGCCCTCGATTTCCCACGTATTTGAGTGCAAAAAATTCGAGAATCTCGATTCTTTGATTTTTCACAACATGTGATTTTGTTTGAGGTGAATTAAAATTGATTGTTTGTTACATTTATTCGTCTCATTTATCATATTTGGCATCCATTACTTTATAGCCCCACCATGACTTTACAATTGCCTTTGATTTGATCTCGAATTTTAGCCCCAACATATTTATTTTCGTTTTCATATCTTGGTGGTTGACGCTTTGTGAGGATTTACATTTTGGTAATTGGGAGCACTTGGATTGAATTGTTTGGCTCCCCTTCACATTGAATTAAAAGAGATTCATGCATCCACACTTAGAAATATCCAATTTGGGGCCCATTGCATTGTAGCATGCATTAACCAATCAAGTTGAAGGAGGGTTGTTTCGGCATAAGAACTTATTTTCTAAAACCTGGAGATTGGTTGAATTGATACTTCACTTGAATCCTAAAAGTCATACTACTTAAGAGAAAAATTTTAAAAGACATTCACCAATCTAACCTTCACTCGGGGAGATTTCCTTGTTGCATGCTTGTTTTACACACATATCAATCAACGCACTTGGGCATTACCTGTAAACAACGCCCTTCACATTCCAAAGTGCTTGTATCCTAAGCCTCTTAACAAAAATTGGTAGTAACTTGACCCCATAAAGGTTTGGAGGTCTAACTACCTACGTGTAGTACCAACGTGCTAATACGGGTTCCCGTGTGCTATCAAGTGTCTAAGATTGGGGCAAACGGCCTTTCAATCTAGCCTGGTGCTTTCGTGGTGCTCATATTTGGTTTTGTTGGTCATGATAGTAGGTAAATTAGATCTTTAAATCTTAGGTCACATTTAGAGGTTAGGACCATGATTGATTAATTTGTCATTGAGTGCGCCTATTCGACGTCTCTTCTCTCATTCCCTTGTCTTCTCAACGCCCCAATTCATCTTTTGGTAGTGCATGTTTGGGAGGAGGTCAAAAAACCATAAACTTGTTGAATTGTTTAAAAATTCTAGAAGGGTAGAATCTGGTGAATCATCCTCGTCCTCCGTAAAAATGACTGCTCGCCCACCCCTAAATCTCGAGGAGGGGAATGCTCCCCTTCCCTGTTCACCAGGTGGTGGAGGAGTCGAACCATTAACCCACCTCCAAGCCCAAATGGCATTGTACAATGAACAGATTGAAGCCATTAGGGGAACCTTGGAGGAAATGCAAAACCATCTTGAATAAGAGGAGCTTAGGTCTCTGAGATCTTATCAGAATCCTACTGCAACAGAGACCCAAGGGTAGGTTCGTGTCCCTGTTGGCGGGGAGGATTTTGAGTTAAAATCGAACGTAATTGTCCTAATCAATTTCCATTATCATGGACTTGCCAGTGATGACCCTTTTCTTCACTTGGAGGACTTAATCTGCTTAGCTGAAACTATTGAACCAAGAAACATTAGGTTACACATAGTCCTCATGAAAATGTTCCTAGTTTCATTGCGAGACAAAGCTGTGCAATGGTTGCGCACGATTGGGAAACCCATCTGATCTTGGGAAGAGATGTGTACAACGTTTCTCAAAAAATTCTTCGCAATCGAGTGCACCAATGCACGTGGCCATGCTATAACTTCTTTCATGCAACAAAGTGGCGAACAATTTCATGAGGACTAGGAGTGGTATAATGACCTTCTCAAGAAATGTCCATATCATGGTCTACCTAAGTGGCATGTAACCCAGATCTTCTACTATGGGCTAAATGAAAATATGAGGCAGATTGCGGATGCTTCCTGCGGAGGTAATTTTATGAACAAAGATGAGGATGGAGCATTTGAACTATTTGAAAACATGAGTGAAAATTCTATGAACAACTCTTCCTTCGTCACCTTTAATCAGACTAGCACACCTCATAGTGGAGCATACGAGGTTGACACGGGAACCTCCCATTCATTCACTTGCATGAACTTAATTGCACAAAAATTGGACGAAGTCTCCCTCATTCACAAGAAGCTGGACGAACTCTTGGCCAACCCTGCTTGTTTTGTGGCTCACACTCTAACCCCTCCATTACGTCACAAACCCAATCCTTCCCAAGTCAGGCTTATCTCAAAGAATCCCACACGACCTACACTGTCCTTGTTGAGTATCGTGCTGAGCGACTCGGTAAGTAATGTGGACTTGGCTTTTGCGAGATAGTATTTTGACATGGAGGAACAAGCCTCTATGTAGTCGAACGCATTATCTTATGTGGACTCGTCTTCAAAATTTGAAGACGTGTGCGCCTTGGGGAATAATCCGTATTTTGCTACTTGTAGCTCAAGGTAGCATAACCATCCAAACTTTGCATGGTCCAAAACCCTTAGTGCCCAAACCCTGCTGGTGGATTAGTACAACCATTCACTCTTGTCATCCCAAGGACCTAATATTGTCCACCAGTAAATCCACCACCGGGCCCTTGCGCACCTCAAATGGATCATGCATCAAACCCTCTTGATAAGTTGATGCGAATGATGACAGATATGTCTAAGAGCCATGAAGAGAACATGATCTCTCTTCAGCACCAATTGGCGCAGCAGAATGCTGAGATTAGTCAACTACGCATGACGACTCAATCTCAAGTCACTCTTAGTGCCCAACCTGTCCCAAATCGCGAAATTTTGTACCCCATGGTCCGCAACCATGGGTGCGAGCTTCTCAAGGGTAGGTTCACCAGATTCTACATGCTACGAGTACTCCACCAGGATTTCATGCTAATCCCATAGCAACACCACAGCCCTACGTCCCTGTTGTGAACCCTCCTCCACCTTATGATCTGGTTGGACCTGCAATGTCCAATATGATTACTTCAAGGAGTGGTAAACAAATCATTGATCTGCCTTGACTTGATGCTGGCCCATCTTCTTCGTCATCCTCTCATTCAAATTGTGCATTGCTTTCTTGTGTAGATGACATACCCAAATTGGTGCTAGAATCAGTCCCATTCCCTGAAGCTCTACTAAGGGAGCCAAAAGGCAAGAAGAAGAACATGCAGACCTTTGATAATCTACGTGATTTATTCAAGGATGTTGAAATCAAGGTTCCCTTGCTGGAGGCAATCGACTACATCCCAACTATTGCCCATTTCTTTAAGGACTACACTACACCAAGGCGATAGTAAAAGAAAACTAAGAACTGGTGGTTCTCTCGCCTCATGTGAGTTGTGCTATACTGTCAAAATTACCACCGAAGCAGAAAGACCCAGGCACCACTCTCATTTCATGCAGCATCAAAGGCTACAATTTTGATCGTGCGTTGCTAGATTTAGGATCTTCCATTAGCCTCATACCAACCATCATGTTTCAGAAATTTGCATTGGGAAATATGAAACCAACCCTCATTACATTATAGCTGGTAGATCGCTCTGTCAAAATCCCATGGGGTGTAGTGGAAGACGTGGTGGTTAGGGTCAACAGTCTCTGTTTTCTTGTTGACTTTCTTGTCTTAGATATGGAAGTTCCTTATTCGCTTTCTGATTACTTGATCATCCTCTGTAGACCATTCTTGGCCATAGCCCATTCCCATATTGATTATGAATCAGGCTACATCGAGATTGAAGTGGGCTATGAAAAGCTCAAACTTAACATTATTAATGCCGCCAAGAATTTTGGTTGCGATCTTGCCAAGGATGACATGTCTGATGATGACATGGCCATCAGTGCGTGTATCGATTTGGTAGGGACTTATTCAAATTGCTACGGTGTACCCTTGGAAAATCGCCAAGACCTGACTGGCATACACTGTTACATTTCCCCACCCCTCCTCTTATCTCTATCCCTTCCTGACTAGACCCTTGACAAGGCCTACTCTGCTTCTTACGCCTCATGGTTTGAGTTATTTCTGGGTTTCTCACCTCCGATCTACCCCCTTGAAGACCGAAGTACCCATGCTTTCTTGCCAAATCAGGAAGAAGCAACATTCCACACTAGGACCTTAATCCCAAATACTAATCCTTGGGGCTCTCCTTTCTTGGATCCATCAATCCAAGATGCTCCTATTTTGGGCCAATCTGAGGGCCAATTTCCTTCACCCCTTATTCTTCCTTTTGATCCTTTTAGGACACTCTTGATTTGTCATATCTTTCCCCATCCACTCCCGAGCTTAAAGCGTTGCTGGATATAAGGAAATATTCTTTCTTAGGACCAAATGAAATGTTCCTTGTAATCATTAGTTCGAAATTGTCCAGGGTTCAAGTGTCCAAACTAATGAAGGTCCTAATTGAACATAAGGTGGCCATTAGATGGTCTCTATCTGCTCTGATTGGTGTTAGACACTCCTACTGTACTTACTGTATATATACAAAGGAGGCTCGACCTTCCCGTGAGATACAGCGACGTCTCAATCCTAATATGCAGGAAGTTGTTAAGGTAGAAATAATTAAGTGGCTTGATGCGAGCATCGTTTAATCGATCAGTGACTACCCCTATGTGAGCTTATTCATGTTGTGCCCAAAAAGGCAGGTCTCACCATCTGTATTAATGACAGGGGCGAGTCCATCCCTACATGCACTCCTACATCTTGGAGAGTGTGTGTATATTATAGAAAAATTAATGTTGCCACTAAGAAAGATCATTTCCCGCTACCTTTTACCAACCAAATCGTGGAGCAGTTAGCGGGTAATCAGTCCTCTTAATCCTTGGATGGATTCTTAGGCTATAATCAGGTGACAATTAATCCCCGTGACCAAGAGAATACCACCTTCACCTACCCCTTTGGCACGTTCGCCTTCCAAAGATGCCATTCAAACTTTGTAACATGCCAACTACTGATTGCACATCAATCATTCAACCTAAAACACCTGAATTGAGCTAGATTCTAGCATAACTTCGAGTTAATGCATGCATAAGCATCGTATTTCACATACTAGTTAGTTTATTAGTCATATAGATAATATCATCATTTTATGGCCTAAAAGAGATGATTTTAATCATAGATGATTCGAAGCTGCAGATGTCATATCAGACCAGACAGATTTGATTAGAATGATGACGGAGTCCAACGATTCCGAAATCATCCTAATCAGACAACTAGAGCATCGTGTGTAGTCCATAGAAGAACGGTGATCATGGATCCAAAGGACAAAGATCAGAGCCTCAAATGAAGAATCCAACCACACGGATGGATCCGGATCGACGATCGCAGTCCAACGATGCAAAAATCAATTTGATCAGACGTCTACATCACCAGATACAAGAAAAAGAAGATGGACGGCCATGATGATGCCACGTGGCACCATCACAGCTACCCCCTCACCACTACCCCATCTAGGAAGGCCGCATCGCACGTTGTGGGCCGTTGGATCTTCATCCAATAGCCACGAGTGCGCCATGTTGCCCGCCCAGGCCAGATCAGATTAAAGATAAACAAATGCATATATATAACAACAGGTTTGCGTAGCACGTTGGATCACACACACATGTGTAGGCACGGGACACGGGATTGAGCCCGTGCACTGTCCAAAATTGAAGCAATTGCGTGCAGGCACGTGCGGGCGCAATGGTGCGATTGTGTGGCCATGTGGTGCGACTAGAGCGCGCTGCGGCCGAATGTGCGCATAATGCGCGATCCCACTCATTTTTCAAACAAATGCAGTGAGACGCACGCGTTAAGCCGTCTGATCAAAAGATTGGATGGCTGACATTGAGGTGGGATTAAGACTTGAGTGGCGAGAAGGAAAAGATGAAGGTACGGGTGAGGGGGATCTAGAGATGTGAGATCATCATCTGATGGCGCACGACGTGCCACGTGTCGCCACCAGAATGAATCCGAGCATAGAAGCCCTTTCGAATGCTATTTTTAGGCTAGATCAGAGCCGTTGATCTCCCAATCAATGGATCTGATTATCCAAGGGGTTGTTGCACAAGATTAACGGCTGAAACACCATTTTTGCCCTCCACAAAAGCTATAAAAGAAGGCCCAGGGCCCCCCAGTTGAAGGCATCCACTTAGAACCTCTCCCTTCCATCAACTCCAGACATATTCCATCTTCTCTGCAACTCTCCATCCCTCTACAACTCCGCTCCAACTAGTCCCGATGCTTTGGATCTGAGGTGCTGCCGCATCTCGCACAAGCATCTCGCAAGCGGCGGCGTTTCTCTACCAGTTTCTTCTATCTCTCCCTCCCTATCTATCTTTACTTTTTGTATAGCAATTTCTATTATGAAAAACTCTTTATCAATGTAATGAAATCTGACCTTATGAATATTTGATGCATCTCTATACATATATACATATATAAATATCTTGTTAGAACTACTTTCATTGAAAAGCTTCCGTTAAAAATCGAGATTGCCTCCCTGCTAATGACCTGGTACTCACCGATTTTATAAATATTAGTTGTCGTCGTGTTTTTGCGCTATACTACAACTAAACAACTTTTAATCGTGATCACGCATTGAACAAGTTGGCCCCATGGCCGGGGAGGCGACGAAAATTTTTGAAGCTTTTCGGTGCATATTTGAGATTTCTAACTCGCTACATTTTTCATTGATATCGTGTGTGTAGTAAACGAAGAAATCTGAACCAAACATGATAACGGAGAAAGTGCGGGTTCGAACTTTAGGTAAGTACCCATTGTTTAGATTAGCTATATTTAGGATTTGCTTGAACCCAGCAACGAGACCAAAATATATTTAGGATTAGTTATATTTAGGTAAGCAATGGAGAATTTGTTTGCTTATTAAAAATAAAAAAAAGAAAAAAATATTTCTCTTGATTTCGGGCTGAAATAAAACTTTATCTTAAAAATTCAATTCCCGAAGATTCGCACGTCCAAAAATTTTCAAATTTTTACTAGATTTAGATTTCAAAGCCAGAAACAAGATAGCCAAATTTCACGGCAAGCAGAGTTATAGAAAAAGTTTAAAAATTTGCGCATTGATCAATTATCGATATGGAATTTGTTCCTGATTTCTCGAAGTTAAAAATATCATAGGAATTTTTATATAACTTCAATTGAAGTGAAATTTAAAGCACTGGATTTCTGAGATAGTCAAAAATTTTAGAAAAATCTGAGAAAAATATTTTTTGCTTGTTTGGTTATGCGAATTATTTGATCATGAGCTGGGGGTCAAAATTGACTACAAAACCCCCAGTATAGTTTAAAGTTGAAAAAAATAGAAAACGTCCATTAAAATTCTTTAAAAAAATATTTTATGAGTGCCTAGTTAGTGGTGTAAGAAGACCAATTGATTTCATTGCTTAGGTTGCACCACTCATCATTTTGGACCTAAGAGAATCATTTAGAACAATTTATGCTTAGGGTTTCACGCTAAGGATAGAGCACACTTGCATTTCCATACTTAAAGGAAATCTGTCAAACAAATTAGGATTTGCAAAACTTTTGTGTACCTCATTAGAACCTTGTTTGAAAATATTTAATCAAGTGAACCCTAAAACATGCTAACATAAGCATTTGAACCTTAAAAGATACTTCATTATAAAAATTTGCTTGTGAACCCTTTAGCTATGCACTTTACATCTCTGAATTCAACTTTAAGGGCAAACACCCCCTTAATGCCCATCATATTCGAAAAGCACATCAAACCAAAATCTAAAATTGAGTAGACGTGCCCTAGGCAGGATTAATAGACTTGGGGACTTGAAACTAGATTGGGCTAAGGTCAAGGCCTTATTTACTTGGACCCACTGGTGACAAGAAAGGTCGGTGCGGTAATCGTGTTAACCTTTGGTGGTGTCCCACCGTGCGGGGTGTCCTAAGGGGTCCCACCCTTCTGGCCAACCAAGTAATTCAAGGGTTGATCTAACCCAGTCGTGTTTTGGGGAGCCAGGATCAGGTCTAATTAAGGTTGACACTCTAAGGATCAGTTTGATTGCTTGCATTGAGTGGGTGGGGTTTCTCTCATCTGTCTTCTCTGTCATATATAGACATTCTTCTGGTACATGCAAGGTAGAAGATCTCAAAATCCTGATTTGCTACCACCATTAGAAAGAAATCCTAGGAGAAGACATATTTATCCAGGATCTAAATCTAAACCCTCTGCAATGGCTAGTCATTACGAGGAAGAAGAGTTCGATGAACAAAATCTGGATCCTATGACTCTCTTACAAAGGTAGATCACTAAGCAGAGCCAGCATCATGACCGACAGATGAAAGTCATAGTGCAGGCCATCACTTGACTCCAAAATGGAAGGGCAGACTGGCCCCTCTGTGACTTTTATAACCCTCCTAATGCCTAAACTAAACCCTTTGTTAGGGTACCTCAGGATGAGGAAGATTTTGAACTCAAACCTCAGATCATTAACTTGATTCCCCACTTCTATGGTTGTGAATCAGATGAGCCCTTCCACCACCTTGAAGAGCTCCTACACATTAGAAGAACTTTTGGCCCTAGGAACATGAATGAAGGCACCCTAATGATGAAAATGTTCCCATTCTCCTTGAAAGATAGAGCTGCACATTAGTTGAGGACAATTGGTAGACCAATCCTAACTTGGGAAGACCTGAGAAGCACATTCCTAAAGAAATTCTTCCCCGTTGGAAAAACTAATGCCCTTAGATGTGCCATAACAACCTTTAAGCAGAACCCTGGGGAACAACTACATGAGGCTTAGGAGAGGTTCAATGATTTAGCTAGGAAATGCCCTCATTATGGGATTCCGAAGTGGCACTTGGCCCATATTTTCTATTATTGGTTGAGTGATAATCTAAAGAATTTTGTTGATGCGGCATGTGGGGGCTATTTCCTGAGTCGAGATGCTGAGGGAGCCTTTCAACTGTTTGAGAATATGAGTGAAAATTCCCTCAATAATGCCTCAATGTCCACCTTTAATAGAGCTAATCAACCAAGAAGTGGAGTTTGTGAAGTTAACAACAATGCAAACTTGGTTGATTTAGAGCTAATTGCACAACGATTAGACAAGGTGGAACTCATGGGAAAGAATGTGGAGAATTTAGATAAGAAATTGGATAATCTTCTAAAAGGTGGGAGTTCCTTAGGTATACAATCTAGATTAAACCCTATGCCTACCCAAGGAATGAATATGTTAACCCACAACCAATTCCCGAACCCTCTAGGTCAAGAATCCGTGCACAACATCAATGACCTAACCATGGCTCCACCTATGAGCCAACTGTACTTGGACCCATCTCTTTCTGGGTGCTAAGGAGGGACCTTGATGCCCTCGAATTCTAAACTAGGAAGCTTGATGCCTAGTTATCCTGAGGATGTAAATGCACTCCAGGGTTACACTAGAAATGAGCCTTATTCTAACACTTACAATCCTGGATGGTGCAACCATCCTAACTTAGTCAAGTCAAAAACCTGCCCAGGGTCCTAACTTGACTAAGCCAAACACTTACGGGCAACCTAGTGGGTATACACAACCATGCACATATCAACCACAACCTACTTAGGAAAACCAACCCTCTGATTTGAGTTTGGTCCTCAAAGAAATGCGAGAGATGAATATGAGACATAAGGAAGAGATGAATCAATTGAGGACAAAACTAACTGGATGACTAGACCAGCTAGTTGATGCTAGACAACACGGGATGCTACCATCCCAAGCCGTCCCCAACCCAAGAAATTTTAATAGGGTTAACCAAAGCAACTCATGGGAGAAACAGGCACATGTAGTTCAACCTACTCCCCAGCACCCACTTGGTTTTTCCAACCCTAGTTAGGCTCCACCTATTTTGCACAACCCACCTCAACCTTTCAACTATAATGCCTTTGCTGGTGCAGTAACCTTGAGAAGTGGGAGACAGACCCAAGATCCTTACTCTTTTAAATCTAGACCTAGACAAGATCTTGAGGAGCCTGAATCTGACCTAGGAGATCAAGAAGACAAGGATCAAGACTCAAACACTCATGATTTCTCTTAAGCACCCTTTCCTGAAACCTTGAACAAACCTAGGAAAAAGAAACCCAATCCATCTAAGGAGTGGCTTGAAATTTTTAAACAAGTCCAGGTGAACATACCACTCCTCGAAGCCATTGAGAATATCTCGGCCTGTGCTAAATTTTTAAAGGAAATGTGCACACCTAAACGACAGGCCAAAACAACAAAAAGGGTAGGGTTATCCGAACAAGCTAGTGCTGTTATCCTTAGAAACCTACCCCGAAAACAAGAAGACCCAGGAGCCCCACTAATCTCTTGCGTTATTGGAGATACCACTTTTGAAAGGGCTCTATTAGATTTAGGTGCTTCTATAAATCTGATCCCCACTATGTTATATGAAAAATTCAACTTTGGAGAGCTAAAACCTACTAAGGTCACATTACAATTAGCTAATCAATCTATGACCACGACAAGGGGGATTATTGAGGATATAATTGTCAAGGTCCATGATTTTTATTTCCCAGTAGATTTTTTGGTCCTTGACATGGAGGTACCAGAAAACTTGAAGAATACCCCAATAATCCTAGGAAGATCCTTTTTAGCCACTGCCAAGGCGAACATTGATTGTGAATCTGGCAATATGGAAATCAAATTCGGGGAAAAGAAAACCAAGATTAATGTCTTTAAGGCCATTAAATAATTTGAGGATTGTGGAATGATAGAAGATTATGAGGATCACACTATTGAATATTGTATGTAATTAGGAATATCCCAATCTGATCCTGCATACCTTGACACCTAAACTAATCAAGAGGTCAGCCCACCAATCACTGACTTGATTCTTAGACCTCTTGAGGGTAACTGTGATCCACCATTGGACCCTTTATCCTGAGGACCCAAACCTAAACTTAAACCTCTTCCTGATCATCTAAAGTATGTTTTCTTAGGAACTGATTAGACTTATCCAGTAATCATTAGCTCTTACTTAACCCAGACTCTGGAAAATCAATTAATTCATGTTTTGGGAAGAAACAGTAGAGCAATTGGTTGGACATTGGATGATCTAAGGGGAATCAGTCCTACTTACTGCACCCATAAAATCTACACTGAGGATGGATCAAGACCCTCCTGGGAAATGCAGAGATGATTGAATCCCAACATGTGGGAGGTAGTGAAAAAGAAAATAATTAAGTGGTTAGATGCAGGAATAATTTACCTAATCTATGTTAGCCCATGGATCAGTCTTATACAAGTGGTTCCTAAGAAATCCGGGCTAACTATGATTACTAATAGCAATGGGGAATTGATTCCAACCTACACAGCTTCCTTGTGGAGAGTCTGCATTGACTACAGGAAGCTGAATGGTACAACGAAGAAAGACCACTTTCCACTACCCTTCATTGATCAAATCTTGGAAAAAATAGCTAGCCAAAAATTCTTCTGTTTCTTGGATGGCTATTCCGACTACAATCAAGTAGCCATCCACCCCGATGATGAAGAAAAAACCATCTTCACATGTTCCTACGAAACATTTGCTTTTCGTAGAATGCCTTTTGGATTATGCAATGCACCAGTGACCTTTCAAAGGTGCATGCTTGCAATCTTTCCAGATATGGTGGGTGATTTCATGGAAATCTTCATGGATGATTTTTCTGTATTCGGGGACTCTTTTGACTCATGTCTGATCAATCTAAAGAAGACTTTACAGAAATGCATTGAGGTGAATCTTATTCTATCTTGGGAAAAGAGTCACTTCATGGTTAAGGATGGCATAGTTCTTGGCCATGTTGTGTCTGAAAAGGGGATCGAAGTGGATAAGGCCAAGGTGGACTCTATAACCAAACTCTCGCCACCTTCGACAGTTATGCAAGTGAGATCATTCCTTGGACACGTGGGATTTTACCGTCAATTTATTAAAGACTTTTCTAAGGTGACGAGGCCCTTAAGCAACTTGCTAGCAGAAGATCAACCCTTTGATTTTGACTCCAATTGCTTAAGGGCTTTCAATCAGTTAAAGGAGGCTATTACACAATCTCCCATCTTACAACCTCCTAAATGAGATCATCCTTTCAAAATCATGACCGACGCCTCTGATTTTTCCGTTGGGGCAGTCTTAGGACAAAAGGTAGACAAGAAACCATATGTGATTTACTATGCTAGTAAAACCTTGGATGAAGCTCAAAGAAACTACACCACTACAGAAAAGGAGTTGCTAGTCGTAGTGTTTGCTCTGGAGAAGTTTAGATCTTACCTACTGGGATCTCATGTCGCAATCTTCACAGATCACACTGCATTAAGGCACCTGATGTCAAAAAGGGATGCAAAATCGAGATTAATCATATTGATCCTTCTGTTACAAGAATTTGACTTAGAAATCAAAAACAAAACTGGTACCCAAAATGTAGTAGCAGATCATCTCTCCAGAATACTGGTACACTCTACAACTCCTCAACTCTGTGATTCTTTCCCTGATGAGACTCTCTTGACTATTTGCAAACTACCTTGGTTTGCAGATATTGTCAACTACTTGGCCATTAGAAAATTGCCCATGGATTGGTCTAAGCATAAGTGGGATAAGTTGATTTTCGATGCCAAATACTACTTTTGGGAAGACCCAGAGCTATTCAAAGTTTGTGCGGATTAGGTTATCCGTCGTATTCCAAACGAGATCACAAGTGTACTAGAATTCTGCCATACTTATGCTTGTGGAGGTCACTTCTCAGGAAAAAAGACGGCAGCCAAGGTACTGCAGAGTGGATTGTATTGGCCGTCTTTATTCCGCGACTCGTACAACTTTTGTAGGTCATGTATCAATTGCCCAACCTTAGGAAACATGAACAAGAAGGATATGATGCCCCTAAACCCAATCCTTGAAGTTGAAATCTTTGATGTGTGGGGCATTGATTTCATAGGACCTTTCACTAATTCATTTAGGTACCTATACATTTTGGTGGCTGTCGACTATGTATCCAAATGGATTGAGGCCATCCCAACCCAAACCAATGACCATAAAGTGGTCATGGACTTTGTAAAGAAGAACATCTTTAGTCAGTTCGGTGTGCCCAAAGCTCTGATTAGTGATGGCAGGTCCCATTTCACTGACAATCAATTTAGGACCTTACTAGCCAAGTATGGAGTCACTCATAGAATCTCTACTCCATACTATCCGCAGACCAACGGACAAGTTGAAATCTCCAATCGAGAAATTAAAAATATCCTTCAAAAGACGATCCACCCAGATCAAAAAGATTGGTCTACCAAATTGGATGACGCTCTCTGGGCCTATCGGATTGCATATAAAACCCCGATTGGAATGTCCCCATTTCTTTTGGTCTATGAAAAAACTTGCCATCTGCCCGTTGAACTTGAACATAAAGCTTATTGGGCAATCAAAACATTTAATCTCGATCTTGATCAATCTGGACAACAAAAAAAACTCCAATTGACTGAATTGGATGAAATTTGAAATGATGCCTATGAAAGTGTAAGAATCTATAAGAATAAGACAAAGGATTTACATGACAAATACATCTCCAGAAAAAGCTTTGCCCCTAATGAAAAGGTTTGGTTATTTGATGCACGCTTGAAGCTCTTTTCAGGAAAATTAAGAGCAGAGTGGATAGGTCCCTTCATTATAAGAAATTTCTACCCTCATGGAGCTGTGCTTATCCTAGATCCCAAGTCTAGTTTTGAAACATAGGTAAATGGTTAGAGGCTGAAACCTTATATCACTCAAAATTGTGATCCCATTCCAGATGGTCACATCAACCTTCTGGAATCTTATTGAAACTGAACTAAGTCCGGCAAATGACGTTAAACTTAGCAATAGCTAAGAGGCAACCCAGTATTCATTACAGGTAGCTCTACATCCTCTGCATCCATACTAACCTAGATTAACAAGCATAGTCAGGTGATATCACCTCCTCTTGCTTATTATATTTTGATTTGCATGCATACATTTCAATGAGGACATTGTAATGAATAGGCATGGGGGGGTGGACATTGCATGTCTTATCATTATGTCTAAAAAAGAAAAAATGCATTTAGGCATAAAGAATTTTTATTAAGGTTTTATTAGGGATTTATTCTTAAGTTGATTCCTGAGTTTAGAATCCAGTATAATTTCACACTTACATGGAGAATTGGCAATGGATCTTCTGTGAAGACCGATAAACATCTTTAGTTTGTTGAGAAGAAGCAATGCTTCTTCTCCTAAGCCCTTGGATAGTAATTGGGGAGTCAGGCAAACTATCTTCTAACAGATCCACCAAACACATGTGAGATGAGAGTAGAAAGTTTACTGGTGCTCTAAGGCTAGTATGAGGAATCTTAACTTCCAGATAATAAGATAATGATACTCGGAGTTAGGCATAGTTTTCGCTCTTGATTTCTGCGTACAAGTTCTTAGTGCGAACAACTTTTGAGAGCCACCAAATAAGGCAAAATACATAGAGTGGGTTTTGATAAAACTATGACTAAGGTGGATGGTCACGATCGTCCTTTACGGAAACCTCGGCTGAAGGAGGGTATTAATGTCAAGGTCAGAAATACGTTGTCCTATTCATTACTTTCTCAGTGCCGAGAATAGGCACTTCCACCAAATAAGCCACCCGATATCCTCTTGAACACCCACAATCCTGAATAATGCCTCGTGAATAAAAGTCGTATGTGTTATTGTGTTGCGTTAGTACATGTTTGAAAAAAAAAATAAAGAAGAAGGCATATATGTCTATGCATATAGAAAAAAACATGCATATATATAAAAAAAAAGAGAGTAGAAAAGAAAGAAAGAAAAAGAAAAAGAAAAAAAAGTTCATAAGTGTTTTTAGAGTTTATTTCAAGTGTATTGAGGCAACAACACCCATCACCCTCATGATCCACCAAATACAGCCTTGACCTACTTTTCTGTATTTTTGGCCACCTAAATATAGGTTGAGGAATGTTGACTTAGTCGTAGAGTTATCAGAACCTAACCAAAGTGTTAGTTCCAGGAGAGACCACCAAATATACTGATAAATCTGGTAAGATTGTGAGCTTAAAAAGAAAGAAAAGAAAAAGGAAGAGAAAAAAAGAGAGAGAATGAGTACAAAGGAATTAAAGAGAGCACAGTTTATCACCTCTCTCTGAGTTAAATTATTTAATAATATGAAAATGTAGGTTCTAAAGTACTAGTTTATATGTAGCACCAGATGAGTGTGAGCCACCAAAAATAAATCCACTTGACTCAAAGAAAAATCTTCTACCTAACCCAAAAGCCAAGGATGAACATACAGGTTACCTTATAACCCCAAGGGGAGAAGTTTGCCTATCCCAATAGATTTTTACTAACGGTCAAGTATGAGCTTTAGATGTGGATTGACTTTTCACTTGGATCCGTTGCATAGACTACAACAAAACACATTCATGATTATCTGGATTACTAAAGTATTAGATGAAAACAAAAGACATAAATCTCTAGTCAAACTCTTGATAAAAATCTGTCACTGATTGCACAGCAATCATACAACCTAAAACACCTGAATTGAGCTAGATTCTAGGATAACTTTGAGTCAATGCATGCATAAGCATCGTAATTCACATGCTAGTTAGTTTATTAGTCATATAGATAATATCATCATTTAATGGCCTAAAAGAGATGATTTTAATTGTAGATGATTCGAAGCCGTAGATGTCAGATCAGACTAGACAGATCTGATCAGAACGACGACGGGAGTTCAACTCTTCCGAAATCATCCCGATTAGACAACCAGAGAATCGTGTATAGTCCATAGAAGAATGGAGATCATGGAGACAAAGGGCAAAGATCCGAACCTTAGATGACAAATCCAATAGCATGGATGGATCCAGATCAACGTTCGCAGTCCAACGGTGTAGAAATCAACTTAATCAAAGGCCTATGTCATCAGATATAAAGAGAAGAAGAACGGACGGCTATGATGGCACCACGTTGCACCATTGTAGCCGCCCCTCGCCATGCCCCCAACTCCTGAAGGCACCTCTCCTCGCAGTGTAGGCTATTGGATCTTCATCCAATGGCCATGAGCATACCACGTCGCCACCCAGTTTAGATCAGTATAAATACAAACAAGCAAGTATATATGATAAAGAGTTTGCGCAGTGCATTGGCTCACGTGCACAGGCACGTAAGCTTGGGATGTGTGTTCGAGCCTTGTGTTGTGCAAAATTGATGCGGCGTCGACGGGCGGGCACGTGCAGGCATAATTGCATGATCTGATGGCACACAACACACCATGTGGCGCGATTAGAGTGCATCGCGGGCGAAACATGCCATTGCGTGGGTTGTTGCAAGATCAGAAAAGTGCAAGAAGCACACGTAGGATTTGAAATCGGTCGGCTGACGATGAGGCAGGATTTGAAGGCATGCGACGAAGGCAAAAACGCGAAGTCATGGGCGAGCGGGAGCCGTACAATAGGATTTGAGGGCGCACAGCTTGCCACGTGTCGCCACCAGAATAAATCTGAGCATAGAAGGCCTTTTGAAGGTTATTTTTAGGCCAAATCAAAGCCATTGATCTCTCGATCAACGGATCTGATTAGCCAAAGGGTTGTTGCACAAGATTAAGGGCTGAAATACCCTTTTTGCCTCCACAAAAGCTATAAAGAAGGCCCAGGGCCCTCCCAATTGAAGGCATCCATTTAGAACCTCTCTCTTTCATCAACTCTAGACATCCTGTCTTCTCTGCAATTCTCCGTCTCCTCTGCAACTCCACTCTGACTTCATCCCGGTGCTCTGGATCTGAGGTGCTGCTGCATCTTGCATAAGCATCTCATAAGTAGCGTCATTTCTTTGCCACTTTCTTTTATCTCTCTCTCTCTCTCCCTCTCTCTCTTTCTCTCTATCTATCTTTACTTGTTGGATAATAATTTCTATTATGAAAAACTCTTTATCAATGCAATGAAATCTGATCTTATGAATATTTGATTCGTCTCTATACATATATACATATATAAATATCATGTTAGAACTAGTTTCATTGAAAAGCTTCCGTTAAAAATCGAGATTGCCTCCTTGCGAACGACCCGGTACTCACCGATTTTATAAATATTATTTGTCGTCGTGTTTTCGCGCTATACTACAACTAAACAACTTTTAATCGTGATGATGTGCCGAACAGTCACGTAGGACCACTTTGCATTTAGTATTGCATTTGCTATGGACTAGCAAGATTTAGGCATGGGGGTGTGATTGCACATCAATTATGCAACCTAAAACACCTGAATTGAGCTAGATTCTAGCATAACTTTGAGTCAATGCATGCATAAGCATCGTAATTTGCATACTAGTTAGTTTATTAGTCATATAGATAATGTCATCATTTTATGGCTTAAAAGAGAGATGATTCTAATCATAGATGATTCGAAGTTGCAGATGTTAGATCAGACCAGACAAATTTGGTCAGAATGATGGCGGAGTCCAACGGTTTCGAAATCGTCCCTATCAGACAACCAAAGCATCGTGTGCAATCCATAGAAGAACGGAGATCATGGAGCCAAAGGATAAAGATCCGAGCCTCAGATGAAGAATCCAGCTACAAAGATGGATCCAGATCGACAATTGCAGTCCAACAATGCAAAAATCAACTCGATCGGAGGTCTACATCACCAGATACAAGGAAAAGAAGATGGATGGCCATGATGATGCCATGTGGCACCATCACAACCACCCCCTCACCACCGCCCCATCTAGGAAGACTGCACCGCATGCTGTGGGCTGTTGGATCTTCATCCAATGGCCACGAGCATGCCATGTCACCTGCCCAGGCTGGATCAGAATAAAGATAAACAAACGCATATATATAACAAGAGGTTTGCGCGATGTGTTGGCTCATGCGCGTGCGTGTAGGCGCGAGATGCGGGATCGAGCCCGTGCACTTTGTGAAATTGAAGCAGTTGCGTGTAGGTGCACGTGGGCGCAATGGCGCGATTATGAGGGCACATGGCGCGATTAGAGCATGCTGTGGCCGACAGCGTGCATAACGCGTAATCCCATGCATTTTGCAAACAAGTGCAGCGAGACGCAAGCGTTAAGTCATCCGATCAAAAGATCGGACGACTGGTGTTGAGGTGAGATTAAGGCTTGAGCGGCGAGAAGGAAAAGATGAAGGTGCGGGCGAGAGGGATCCAGAGATGTGCGATCATCATTCGACGATGCACGGCGTGCCACGTGTCACTAGCAGAATGAATCCGAGCATAGAAGGCCTTTCAAAGGCTATTTTTAGGCCAAATCAAAGCCGTTGATCTCCCGATCAACAGATCTGATTATCCAAGGGGTTGTTGCACAAGATTAAGGGCTGAAATATCCTTTTTGCCCTCCACAAAAGCTATAAAAGAAGGCCCAGGGCCCCCCAGTTGAAGGCATCCACTTAGAACCTCTTTCTTCCATCAACACTAGACATATTCCATCTTCTCTACAACTCTCCATCCCTCTGCAACTTCGCTCCAACTTTATCCTGACACTTTGGATTTGAGGTGCTGCCGCATCTCGCACAAGCATCCCACAAGCGGCGTCGTTTCTCTGCCACTTTCTTCTATCTCTCTCTCTCTCTCTCCCTATCTATCTTTACTTGTTGCATAGCAATTTCTATTATGAAAAACTCTTTATCAATGCAATGAAATCTGATCTTATGAATATTTGATGCGTCTCTATACATATATACATATATAAATATCTTGTTAGAACTAGTTTCATTGAAAAGCTTTTGTTAAAAATCAAGATTGCCTCCCTGGGAATGACTCGCTACTCACCGATTTTAAAAATATTATTTGTCATCGTGTTTTCGCACTATACTACAACTAAACAACTTTTAATCGTGATCACGCGCCGAATAGCTACTCTCCAACAATGCGTGCTGGCAATATTCCATGATATGGTGGGTGATTTTCTTGAGGTCTTTATGGATGACTTTTCGAACTTTGAACGTACCTTTGATGATTGTCTAGCCATCTTGACCTGCATCCTTCAGAGATGTATTGATGTAAACCTCGTGCTTTCCTAGGAAAAAAGTCATTTTATGGTGCACGAAGGAATTGTTCTGGGACATATCATCTCCGAAAGGGGTATTGAGGTGGATAGAACTAAGCATGATGTGATAGCCGATTTACTTGTTCCTGGCTCTATCTAGCAAATCTGCTCTTTTCTGGGTCATGTCAGTTTCTATAGGAGATTTATTAAGGATTTCTCCAAGATTTCCAAACCTTTAACGCATCTCTTATCGATCAATGTGCCCTTCGACATGGGCCTCAACTGTATTTGAGCATTTACATAGCTGTGTGATGTTGTCACTATGACCCTGTTCTCCAACCACCTGATTGGTCCCTCGACTTTGAGTTGATGTGTGATGCTTTTGAAATAGTTGTTGGATCCATCTTGGGCTAAAGATGCGATAAACACCCCTTCGTGGTGTATTACTCCAGTAAGACCTGGATGAGACCGAACGTAATTACACGACCACTGAAAGGGAGCTGCTGGCGGACATCTTCGAGCTGAAGAAATTCAGATTGTATCTTTTGGGCTCTCATGTTACTATCTTTACAGACCACGCAACCATTCATCATCTCATGCATAAGAAGGATGCCAGACCACCTCTCGAGACTCATCCCGGACCATATTGGACTTTCCCTACCGATGAATGAATCTTTTCGTGATGAGCACCTTCTAGCGATAGATGTGGCAAGTTGACTGTGGCATGTTGATATTGCTAATTACCTTGCTTCTGTCTCTCTTACCCAAGGCTGGCCTGAAAACCAGCACGAGAGTCTCCTTGCAGTAGCAAAGTATTATTTTTGGGATAATCCACTTCTTTTTAGAGTAGGTGCTGATCAGATTATCCATTGTTGTGTTCCTGACAACAAGTTCCCTAGTGTGCTATCCTTTTGCCACGATCAAGCCTGCGGAGGCCATTTTTCTGGAAGACTATAGCCAAGGTGCTGCAGTGCGAATTCTTTTGGCCCTTCCTACATCAGAATGCACACAATTATGCTAAGCATTGCACTAGGTGTCAGTCACTAGGGTCAATGTTACATCACGACATGATGCCGTTGCAACCCATCCTAACTATACAATTTTTTGATATTTGAGGAATTGATTTTATGCACCCCTTTCCTCCATCCAACGATTTCGAGTACATACTCGTTGCCATTGATTATGTCTCAAAAAGGATCGAGGCTATTCGCTCGCGTTGTGCTGACCATGTTGTCACCAGCAAATTCGTCAAGGACTATATCTTTGTGCACTTTGGGATCCCTCGAGCCATCATTTTGGATGGAGGAAGCCATTTCACGCACTCAACATTCTGGGCACTTTTAAGGAAGTATGAAGTTCACCACTGTATCGCTTCTCCGTATCATCCTCAAACGGATAGTCAGGCTGAGGTGTCGAACTAGTAGATCAAGCAAATCTTCCAGAAAATGGTTCGACCTGGCCGTAAGGATTGGTCCGATAAATTGATTGAAGCTTTATGGGCATATTGCACCGCCTTCAAGGCTCCCCTGGGTATGTCACTGTACAAGATTATTTTTGGGATGCCTTGTGACTTGCCTGTGGAGTTGGAGCACCATGCTTATTGGGAGGTTTGCCACTGTATCCTCGACCAAGATCTGTGGTTGAGAAAGGAAATTCCAACTCCAAGAATTAGAAGAGTTGAGTCGTGAGGCCTATGACTCTGCTTTAACCTTTAAACAACAAACTAAGGCCATTCATGACAGCTGCATTCAGCAGAAGGAGTTTAGGCCATCACAACAAGTTTGGCTTTATAATGCTCGACTCAATTCTTTCCTGGAAAACTAAAGTTCAAATGGACTGGTCCTTTTCTGGTCTTGAGATCTTTTCCCAACGGTGCCATCGAAATTGAAGGTCCCAAATCTAGGCATAAATTTACGATAAATGGCCAGTGGTTAAAACCGTATCACTCATGAGCTACCCCCATTGGTGAGATAGTTGCCCTACTGGAGGGTAACTAACTTCTGCCTCATTTTGAGTTCAGCTGGGGACATTAAATTCAGTGCTCATTGGGAGGCACCCCAACACCCTTTCACCTTCATTCCACATTCCATTTTCATTTTAGTATACTTCACTTCACTTCACACTTCACCACCCACCATCCACCCGCCCATCCACCCTGCTGTATACCTCAATCTTACCCTTGCACCATGAACCTGTAACCCTGTCTAACATGTTTTGCATGCATATAAGGACATAGCATGATTTAGCATGGGGGGTGGATAGGCATCCATAGGATCTGGTATATTATTTGGATAAAATGCAGGCTCTTGTCCATTATACATATCCATCTGTACTATATATGGATAACCTTATTGAAAAATCCATAAAAATTTAAAAAATCTTGAAAAGTTTATAAGAAAACTATAAAACACAAAAAGCCATAAAAATTGAAAATTCAAAAAACTTCAAAAATATTTTTAAAAGTGTTTAATCATGATCTAAAAGCTGAAACAAAAACAAAATAAGTGTTTATGGACATTCAACCTTTTCTTTGGAGACTTTCCTAACCACATAAGCTTGATTCACTCAGGCTTATCCTTAATTCACTTGAGCTTTGACAAGATAGACCAGGATCACTCCTAACTTATGATGTATTCTTATACCTGAGTCACCAGTATAGGATTCGTGGGTTTGCTTTTGCTTGGGAGTCTAAGTAACCTTAATTTACACTTCATAGAGTTGGGAAAGACCAGATGAACTTAAGATTCAACCCTAATGTTCATTAGGGAAGGTGGAGTCCTTACTTATGCATATAAGTAGACTTTTTATTCCAGTCTTTAGTCTTGTGTTTAGGAGAAGCTCTTTTCACCAAAGTACTCACTCACCAAATAAGTGTGCTATACCAAATGAAGTTGTAGGATACATAATGACATTTGCTTTCAGAAAAAGAAGAAAAATAAAAAAATTTGAAAAATGAGAAAAAGCAGAAAAAAAATAGAAAAAGTAAAAAAGAATAGAGAAAAGACATTCTTTTGAATAAGTCAGTATGTCATCCAAATTCCTGTAAATTATTCCACCAAAATTTTTTTCAGGGTGCATTACAAATACCCTATTTGCACCAAATATTCTTTAAGCCACAATGCAATAAGAGTTTGGTTTGAGTCTTCACTCATTTTTTATAGTCGATTTGAAGACATAAGCTGAAGATGGGACCAAGCTGGACTTAAAAAGACATGAAACCTCGAGCTTGAGTCTTAGTGTTCAACTGGTTAGTCTTGATTATTCACTAAGTACAACCATAACCTCTTAGCTTTAGAGTTTGGTAAAACCCTCTGAATTCTGGAAATCGCTCTTAAGGTTTAAATACTAAGAGTACTTGTTAGTCGAGAGATGGTCCATGCTATATGAGTATCAAGTGTTGGTAGTCTTCCTTACAAATGGTTCTCACAATGTACAACTGATAAACACATTAATATTGCTTTAGAAAACTCTTTATCTTAAGATCATTTCTCAACACTACTATCTTAGGTTTTAAATAAGTGTTTTACTAGGGACTAGAAAAAGATAGGATAGGGGTGTGATTGTGCAGTAATTCACTCCATTAAATAAGCCATCTTATGCTATTTCCTAGCTTTACACATATAGTATTAGATAGATATGCATGCATTTTGTAAATATATGCATTCATACATTTTAGGAGAGGAAGATAGAGCCCTCATTTCCCTTCATTTCTATCACATTTCTACCACCTAACACAATACCACCTTACTTCACCTATGATAATTTCCTAACAACCTAAGTGCCTACCTACAAAAATCTCAAAATATCCCATTCCCTAACAACATTCTCTTGTCTTCACCCTCCACCCCCCTCACCTATATAACCCTCTACCCCACCTCCATGCACATGGTCGCCATCCACCTCCACCAACAGCAACATACTCCCATAGATGCACACACCATCTCATTCACAGGCACTCACATCCACTCCAGTTGGCCAACATTTCTTCCCACTCTCCTCTCTCCCTCTCTTCCTCTTCAAACATAGCTCCCTCTCACTAGAGAGGGCACGCTGTTCACAGGAGCGGGCTCATCGTGGTTGCAAACACCATGGTGAGTTCCACCACCGTCTAGTCCCTTGCGAGTAGGTGGGTGTGGTGGGTTCTCGTTGATTTTTCCCTTTGTTTCATCTTACTTTTTTGCCATTAGCACATAGCTGGAAGCTTTTGCTCTGTTTTGCTCTGTTTGCATTGTAGCTACTCAATCGCTACTCATTTTTCATCCTTGTTCACCAACTGCTTCTCACTTATTCGGTGGCTCGACCCCATTCCTACACCTTTAGCCGATTTCACACGCTCAGCACTGCACCTTCTCTCTCCTCAATCCATTGACTAAGTGGGAAACTTAGTTGGTGGATTCTCATGCCAGTCGGTACTTTTTTGCCCCGCTTGCTTGCCCACACAATTGGTAGCTTCTCAGCTAGTCGATTGCCCGCACTCTCTCCTTGTCGCAACCCCCTCCAACCGATCACAACATCTCACGCACACCCTTACGTGCTCACCTCACCACACTTAGTTATTCAAACATGCCCTTACACACATCCGCTCACCCCCTTTGCACTCTCACAGTCACACACATATGCAGATATACATACATACACATCCATACGCATATACACATGCACAAACACACATTCATATACACACACACACACACACAGATACATATATATATATATATACATACATACATACATATATATATTCATATATAGATATCACACACACATTCCTTTCACACATACACACATACATCCTCCCATTCACCATACCACACACTTATCCATTTACCGCACACTTTATCACATGTGTGTATGCACGAGTTGTGTACGCATTCGCGATATTCATGCACATCGAGCAATTCCACACATACTCCCACACATCCGCTCCAAACCCGCACGCGGCGCATTATTAGTGTCGATCCTATTTTTTTAGACCCGATTATCTCTGATCCTCAAATCCAAGAAAATTCTGACCCACAGATAGAGGAGCCCGGAGCTGATCTAGTTTCACCCTTAGCACCCACTTCATCTTCTGAGGCCCATCTCAAACCCCCACCTGCTGTTGATAACCTAGTCATGGAGTTGAAACCTTTCCCAGATCATATGAAGTACATGTTTTTGGGTTCCAATCAATCATTTCTTGTGATTATCAATTCACGACTCACATCTGATCAGGAAACAAAGCTGATTTCTGTTATCTAGCAGCATCGGAAAGTCATCGGATGGACTCTCGATGATCTGACTGGTATCAGTCCCTCCTATTGCACACACCATATCTACACTAAAGAGGGCTCACGACCATTCCGAGAGATGCAGAAAGACTCAATATGAATCTACAGGAGGTCATGAAGAAAGAGATCATCAAGTGGTTAGATCCTGGTATTATCTACTCGATCTCTGATAGCCACTAGGTGAGCCCAATCCAGGTTGTGCCTAATAAGGTAGGGCTTATCGTTATCATGACTGAATTTGGAGAGACCATCTCGACCCGCATTGCAAATTTGTGAAGAGTCTGCATAGACTATCGGAAACTGAATGCCTCCACGAAGAAAGATTATTTCCCACTTCCGTTCATTGACCAGATTCTTCAGAAACTGGTGGGAAATTGATTTTTCTATTTCTTGGATGGTTACTCCGGATATAATCAGGTGTCAATTCATCAAGAGGATCAGGAAAAGACTACTTTTACCTGCCCTACAGTACGTACGCGTTCCGCAGGATGCCATTTGGGCCATGCAATGCAACTGCCACCTTTCAGCGGTGCATGCTGGCCATATTCTCTAATATGGTAGGTAATTACCTTGAGGTCTTCATTGATGACTTCTCAGTATTTGGTGAATCTTTTGATGAATGACTCTTGCATTTGGTCTAGATCTTTAAAGGATGCATTGAAGTGAACCTGGTTCTCTCCTGGGAAAAAAGACACTTCATGGTTCCTGAAGGCATCGTTCTTGGACATCTTGTCTCTGAGAAAGGTATCCAGCTTGACTGGGATAAGGTGAATTTGATTTCCAAGCTACCTGTGCCTAACTCGGTTAAAGACATCATATCATTCCTGGGGCACATTGTATTTTATCATCGATTAAAACCTGATTTCTCTAAAATCACACACCCCTTGATGAATCTCCTCTTGAAGGACACACCTTTTGAGATATCTAGTGAGTGCATTCACGCATTTGAGATCCTATGTGACTGAGTCACCCAAGCACCAATCCTGCAATCTCCTGACTAGTCTCAACCTTTCGAGATCATGTGTGATGCATTTCACTATGCAGTAGGAGAGGTGCTAGGTCAGAAAATTGACGGGAAACTAGTGGTCATATATTACGCCAGCAAGACATTGGACGAGGCTCGGTGTAATTACACTATTACGGAGAAAGAGCTATTGATTGTAGTGTTTGGCATGGAGAAATTCAGGTCATGCCTCTTGGGTTCCCATGTCATCATCTACTTGGACCACACTGCAGTGGGGCACTTACTCATGAAGAAGGATACGAAGCCGAGATTAATCCGTAGGATCTTACTATTGCAGGAATTCAATCTTGAAATTCTCAACAAGGCGAGAAAGCAGAATATGGTAGCTAACAATTTGTCTCTCCTTCCTTCTTCGATCATTGAACTGCCCGGACCTATTATCAAGCACTTTCTGGATGAGCATCTCTTAGCCATTAATGGACTTCTTGGTTTGCCGACATCATGAACTACTTGGTTATGGGGAATGTCCTGAGAGATTAGGTGACCTCCAGGTGGGACAAGCTGATTTCTAATGCTAAGTATTATGTTTGGGAAGATCCATATCTTTTCCATATCGATAATGACCAAGTGATTTGGAGATGCATTCCCGACGATGAGGTCAACGATGTAATCTCATTCTGTCATGACCAGGCCTGCAGTGGCCATTGCTCTAGGTGTAAAACCACAGTGAAGATCCTCCAGTGTGGGTTCTTTTGGCCCACAATGTTCAAAGACACACAATCCTATTGTAGGGCATGTGCCCTTTGTCATACCCTCGGCAACATGGGCCTGTGAGATATGATGCCCTTAAATCTGATCATCGTGTGCAAAATCATTGACATATGGGGAATTGATTTCATGGGACCCTTTCCAGGATCTAATGGCTTCAAATATATTTTACTCATTGTTGATTACATCTCTAAATGGATTGAAGTCGTCCCCACTAGAACAATTGACCATAAAGTTGTTCTTCTGTTCATTCAGGAGAACATCTTTTCTAGATTTGGGGTTCCAAAAGCCATCATTAGTGATGGCAGATCTCATTTCACCAATGTGCACTTCCAGTCCCTGATGAAAAAGTATGGGGTTTTGCATCATATCTCGACTCCTTACCAACCCCAGAATAATGGATTGGCTGAACTGTCAAATAGGGAGATCAAGAAGATCCTTCAGGTCACTGTTCAACTTGAAAGGAAGGATTGGTCTACCCACCATCTGGAAGTCTTGTGGGCCTATAGGACCACCCATAAGACCTAGTTAGGAATGACTCGCTTTACACTCGTGTACGGGGCAGCATGTCACCTCCCCGTAGAAATGGAGCATAAAGCCTACTGGGTAGTACGGAAGTGCAATCTAGATCTTTCGAAGGCTGGAATTCACCACCGGTTACAATTGAGCGAGATTGAGGAGCCACGCAATGATGCGTACGAGAACTCACAAAGCTACAAAGAATGGGTGAAAGCCTTCCATGATAGGCACATCTCATGAAAATCTTTCCATCCTGGTTAAAAAGTATTACTCTTCGATGCCAAACTCAAGCTCTTCCCAGGAAAACTCAGATCAAGATGGATTTGACCATTCCTTGTGAGACAAGTTTTTGGAAATGGAGTGGTCAAAATCAGTGAACTCAGCCATGAATCAGAACCTTTTTTCATGAATGGTCAGAGACTCAAACCATTCTTCGAACTCACCAACTCGAATTTGGCTGCAGTATCTTTTAATCTCCATTCTCCCTGAGCTTCATAGTGCCTGGCTGATGGTGTTAAACTTAGCGCTTAATGGGAGGCAACCTGTCATCATTGAAATACCTGAAACCTTCCTGACATATCTTTTTGCTGAATTCATATTGCACTTTAGGGTTCGTCCATTAGAACAACCGACTCCACCTTTGATACTTGTATCAGAGCTAGAAATCATCTGCAACAGTCATTCCGACCCGTTCACCACCAACCTATTCTAATGAACGATCTAAATTGAACTCGAACCCACCTAATTTATAATGAGGACATTGTAAATCTTAGGCATGGGAGGTATTAAAGTGTAAAACATTGTGAAAAACAATGCATGGAAGGGTTTCTTTCAAAAAAAAAAAAAAGAGGAGAAAGGAGGCAAGGTGAGGCTAATTTGAATTGAGCAGAATGAAAAGTAGAATAGAGGAAAAGAAAAGAAAAGAAAAGCAAGGAAAAAAAAAGGAGCAAACAAAAAGAGAAAAAAAAATGATAAATTTGTCCCTTAAAATTGAGTATGGAACTTACTTAACCTATGGTTGGATTAGATGATGAATTAAGTCCTGGAAGGCTAAAACTTAGGAGATTAGTGACGAGTACCGACCTTAAGCCTCTTGGAACTATTTTAGTGTTTAGACACTCATGTATTTGTTAAGATCCGGATTAATCCTCAAGAGGTTGAGGAAAGTGCGAGGCTGATGTAGTAGGTTTAAGGCTTAGGGATTATTTGGCCTCGTTGCTTGCCCTTTGGTTTGCAGGACTTGGTAACCTAAGCACCCAAAAATCACACACTAAGTTTGATTCAGTGCTCTTCATAAATAAAATCATGCCAAATTATTTTGTTATGAAAAGCCATCTTGAAGATCTAGCTTAGGAGCAGCTCAACAATACAAGTTGATTGGACCAGTTCCCAACGTAGAGAGGTGGGAAATTCCCCTCGAAGATGTGAAATAACATATCGTCTCCTCAGTGCTTGTCTCCTAGGATATCTAAATATCCTACCGAGGGCATATAAACACCTTGTGCTAATTCAAGTGCCATGGGTGGGATTATCCCGAAATGTTGATTGCTAGGGCCTGAATTTAGCTACAGAATGCCATGGGCAGCACTATCCCAAAGTGTCAAAAGCCAGGGTTCTAGGGGTTTCCATGGGCAGTGCTATCACGAAGCATCAAAAGCTAAGGACCTTTCAAGGATTGATGGTGGGGACAAGGAATCATATATAGATCGTGTTTAGGGCCAATTAGAGGTTAGATTTACGGAAAAATAAAAAGAAAAGAGAGAAAACTCTCCAAATGAAAAATCCTTTTCTATCTCTCTCTTATCTAAATGCGCTGGCAAACTGAACCTGGACATGTTATGTCTATACACGGGTGCTTTAACCACTGGGGTCAATGAACCTCTGAGTAGTTTTTGTGAGCCTTAGAAACCTTCGTGGTAGACTCAGGCTGAAGCTAGTCAGGTCTAGATCTATGTTAGTACTTGAGTACCTCTAGGCCTATTGTTAGTATTTGGTGTAGACCCAGACAGGTTGTGTTAATATGGTGATTTTATCATTGAAATGCGTATAGTGGTTGACCTAAATGGAGCCTAACCATCTCTTTACAAAATTTTTTTACCTGGCCTACTTGATTTTATCTTGGTCACTTTTAGGCCCAGGGTCGAACTCAGGGAAGTGGGATTAGAAGTGAATGAGTTTCTACGCCTTTCCTACAACGAATCTCTTCCATTCGCTTATTATGTTTTTGGTGTTTTTTCTATTTAAGATTTTTTTCTGATAATCTTTGTCCTTGAGGTACACCCTCAAAATCAGGTTCTTGGCTTTGAGCCAAATTAGGGTTTCAAAATTGGTCTTGCTATTCGCAAGACTGAGTACCTGCAAGTCAAGAATTATCTTTTCTTTTATATATATATATTTTTATCTTTTTACTGGTAGGAAAGAGAAATAGAAATAAAGTAAATATAGTATATATATGTATATATTATATATGTATAAACGGGTGGGGGTGGAGGTGGAGATGGCATGTAGCACGGTGTCGAGTCGGTCGTCGTCTAGAAAGACGTAGCCAACAAGACGAAGTGCCGCGTGGAGGGTAAGGTGGATTGGTGGAAGATGAGTGCGAACACGCTTTTTGTAAGCGTGTATCGGTGAATAGCAGCAACTGGTGTAGATATTCCCGCGATACAATGTATGGTAAGTGATATGAAAAAAAAATATATATATATATATACACGTAAATATATATCTATATGTATATATATATATATGGTTATAATTATATAGGTATATGTGTACTTAAATATGTATATATATATAGGTATGTAAATATATGTATAGATAGATATATGTATAGATATATATATATATATATATATATATGTATATGTATGTATATATAACTATATAGATGTACATATATATATGTGTATGTATATATATAGTAATATATGTGTATAGATATATGTAGATAGATATGTGTATATATATATGTGTGTGTGTGTGTATATAGTTATAGATATATACGTATATATGTATATATATATATATATGTATGTATGTATAAGTACATGTGTATATATGTATATATATATGTACGTATCTATACTTATACTTAGTTATATAGGTAATATATATTTATATATAGATAGATATATATGTATATACATATATACTTTTATACGTATATAAATATATGCATATATGTAAATATATATGTATACATACATACATACATACATACATACATACATACATATATATATATATATGTATGTTTGTATGTATGTATATAGACTAATACATAGTTATATAAGTACTAATATATGTATAGATATATGTATATATATATATATATATATGTATATAAATATATATATAAATATATATATGTACGCATATATATATATATATATATGTATATAGTAGAGTATAGGTGTGTGTACGAGAGTGTGAGTGTGTGTGTGTGTATGTGTGTGCAGAGAGTGTGAGAGAGTGCTGTGAGAGAGAGAGAGAGAGAGGGAGAGAGAGCGCCTGCTGTGTGAAGAGGTGCTTTAAGTCGTCTGCAGCAGCGGGGCGACGTCTAATGGCGCACTCACACGTGCAGGCGCGTAAGCGCAAGAGGACGTGCGCATTGGAGGGAGTGAGCTTGAGGGAGAGAGGCTGTAGAGCACTACGCTGCGCGGTCAGGTGTGCGCTGAAGTGGGTAGGCGTACGCGGGAGAAGGGAGTGGGTGCATGTATACGCTGAAGCAGGCGTGCATACGCGGGCAAATGCAGACGCGTGGGCGGGCGCAGGGTGGGACGTGGGCGCGGGTTGGGGCCGGTTGCGGCACTCCGGGTGACCTGTTAAGTGAGAAACTTACCGGTCACCGCACTGTAGCCACAGTATTCCGCTGACTAGTGTGAACAGTGGCTATAGTGCCACTTGGCTCCGTGCGACCGAGTGTGTCCGATGCTGTGAGTGCGGAAGCCGCTGCGCAAGCTGGCGCGCATGTGGAAGGTCTAAGCCGGCTGGGCTGCGGGCGAAGGAGAGCGACAGGGCACGCGGAGAGGGGCACGGGCAGCCTGCTGGTGTGCGTGGTGGAGGGCAAGGGCGACCTGCTGGCTTGCGCGATGGCTTGCACGCACGGAAGAGGAGTCTGGTACCGTACTACTGCTGTGCGGAGCTTGAGCTTCAAAGCTTGAAGCTCCTGCTCCAATGGCGAAAATGGCTGAATGACGAATTCAGAGAAGAGAAGACCACCACACCCACCGGATCTTTGATGAGCTGGGCGGTGGTGGGACTCACAGTGGTGGTTGTGCACCACTGTAAGCTACTCCTCCCCACAGAGTGGCTCCTCAGAAGGAGGAGAGGCTGCGTATGGAGGGGAGAGGGGAGGAAACGGCCTGGAGGAAGCTGCTGTGTAGGGTTTTGGCGTGTGGACCAGGCTCCCTTGCAAAGAAGAAGCCGTGCCTTTTTTTACAGAGGAAGAAGGCATGCACAGCCATGCCCTGGCTGTGCGTGGCTGTGCATGCGGCTACAGGGAGTGGCTTGCTGTAGAGAATGGCGTGAGGAAGAGGCTACCATGCATTGCAGCCACGCGGAGAAGAATTTCAAAGTCAAATAGAAATATAAAATAAAGATGGAGATTTTACAAGGCAGCACTTGAGGAAAATGTAAATTTCAAGGCCATTTATTTCACTCTCCTCCCCTCTCAAATAAATGCATGCATGCGTGTATTTTTACAAATGCGACTATGGATACCTAATATGCATTGGTAATGTTAGGAAATAGCACAAGACGGCGCACTTGTCGGTGTATTTTTGCTGTGCAATCATACCCCCATGCCTATCTTTTTCTAGTCCCTAGCCAAACATTTTTTTTGTATTGTATTTAGAAATGATCTTAAGCTGAAGATTTTCTACTGAGGTGACATAGATGTGTTTATTGTTGGATATTGTGAGAACCAATTGCAGAGAAGACTACCAGTACTTTAAGTCTCACATGACATAGATCATCTCTCGACTAAACAGGACTCTTGATATTTAAACCTTAAGTATGATTTCTAGGACCCAGGAGGTTTTTGTTGTACTCGAGAGCTCAAGAGATTATGGCTTGTGCTTAGTGAACGATCAGGACTGACCAGATGAACATTAAGACTCATGCCCAAGGTTTCATGAATTTTTAAGTACAGGTTGGTCCCAGTTTCAGCTCGTGTCTTCCGATTGACCCTTAAAATGACGACGGAAAACTCAACTCCCATTTTCTGACATCTGTGGCTCAAAGAAAATAGGGATTTTGTAACTTGCCCTAAAGAACTTTTGTAGGGTGGAGACTTTACAGAT
The DNA here is from genome assembly GCA_037157565.1 of Thalassia testudinum. Classification (NCBI taxonomy): domain Eukaryota; kingdom Viridiplantae; phylum Streptophyta; class Magnoliopsida; order Alismatales; family Hydrocharitaceae; genus Thalassia; species Thalassia testudinum. Next base: position 2,833,644 of record JAZHRO010000056.1, read on the forward strand.
ATTTGCGAGATATACTGACTTATTTGCATCTTTTTTTTTTTTTGAAACACATGTCAGTATATCTCTTACAAGATTATTTGGAGGAGCACACTTTTCTTTTTGGTGGGAGAGTTCCTTTTTGGTGGAAAGAGTCTCTCCTCTACACAAGACTAAAGCCTGGGATAAAAAGTCTACCTGCGTGCACAAGTAAAGAATCCTCCTTCCCTAATGAAAACTAGGGTTGGGTCTTATGTTCACCTGGTCTTTCTTGATATGTGTAGTGTGGACCAAGATTACTTAGGCTTTCGAGTAGAAGCAAACCAAAGAATCCTGTACTAGTGTCTCAGGTACAAGAATACGTCCTTAGTTAGGAGAGATTTTGATCTATCTTGTCAATGCTCAAGTGAATTAAGCCGAGCCTGAGCGAATCAAGCTTCTGTGGCCTAGAAAGTCTTCAAAATAGTGGTTGAATATCCATAAACACTTATTGTATTTTTGTTTTGGCCTTCAGATCATTACTAAACAGCTTTTTTTTTTTTGTATATATTTATAGATATGTGGAAACTGCATGATACCCAAAAATACCTAGATCCTAAGGATGCCTATCCACCCCCCCATGCCAAACAATGCTATGTCCTCATATACATGTAGGGTAGGGTAGAGAAAGGACTAAAGATTGGGTAACGAGAGGTGAGGTGCAGGGTATACAGCAGGGTGGTAGGGTGGGTGGATGGTGGGTGGTGAAGTGAAAAGTGAAGTGATTATGATAGTGGAGTGAAAAGTGATGGTGGATAGTGAGTGTTGTTGGGGTGCCTCCCAACGAGCACTGAATTTAACATCCCCAGCTGGACTTAGAATGAGGCACAAAATTAGTTACCCTCCAGCAGGGCAACAATTTCTCCAACGGGGGCAGGTTCATGAGTAAGATAGGGTTTCAAATGCTACCCATTGACCGTAAATTTATGCACAGATTTGGGATCTTCAATCTCAACGGCCCCATTGGGAAATAGTCTCGAGACCAGGAAAGGACCAGTCCATTTGGACTTCAATTTCCCAGGAAAGAATTTGAGCCGGGCATTGTAGAGCCAAACTTGCTGAGATGGCTCAAATTCCTTCCACCGAATATGGCTAGTGTAAAAGCCTTAGGGCGTTGTTTGAAAGTTAAGGCAGAATCATAGGCCTCATGACGGAGCTCTTCTAGCTCCTGGAGTTGGAGTTTCCTTTCTCGACCACACAGGTCTGGGTCGAGGTTACATTGGCGAATCGCCCAATAAGCGCGGTGTTTCAACTCCACGAGCAAATGACAAGGCTTCCCGTAAATGATTCTATAAGGACGCATACCAAGGGGAGCCTTGAAGGCGGTCCGATACACCCAAAGTGCGTCAATCAGCTTGTCGGACCAGTCCTTACGGTCAGGCCGAACCATTTTCTGGAGAATTTGCTTGATTTGCCGGTTCAACACCTCTGCCTGGCCGTTCGTCTGAGGATGATACAGAGATGCGATATGATTCTGGACTCCGTATTTCCTCAGAAGTGCCCAAAAAGATGCATGGGTAAAGTGGCTTCCTCCATCAGAGATAATGGCTCGAGGGATCCCAAAGTGTGCAAAGATGTGGTCTTTGACAAATCGAGTGGATATAACATGGTCAGCACGGCGCGTGGGAATAGCCTCGATCCATTTCTAAACATAATCAACAGTCACGAGGATGAATTCGAAGCCATTGGAAGGAGGAAAAGGACCCATGAAATCAATTCCCCAAATGTCGAAGATTTCCGCAGCTAGGATGGGTTGTAAGGGCATCATGTCACGACGTGACATTGACCCTAATGACTGGCACCTAGTGTAATGCTTGGCATAATTGTGTGCATCCTGGTGAAGGGAGGGCCAAAAGAAACCACACTGCAGCACCTTGGCTGCAGTTTTCCTCTCAGAGAAATGGCCTCCGCAGGCCTGATCGTGGCAGAAGGATAGCACACTGGGGAATTCGCTGTCAGGAATACAGTGATGGATGATTTGATCAACACCTATCCGAAAAAGAAGTGGATTATCCCAGAAGTAATACTTTGCTTCTACCATGAGACGCTCGCACTGGTTTTTAGGCCAACCACATGGAAAGGATCCAGAAGCAAGGTAATTGGCAATGTCAGCATACCACGGTCCACTTGCCACATTAATTGCCAATAGGTGCTCATCAGGAAAAATTTCATTGATCGGCAGAGTAAGTCCAATATGGTCAGGGTCCAGTCTAGAAAGATGATTAGCCACAATATTTTGGGCTCCGGCCTTATCACGGATCTCAATGTCAAATTCTTGGAGTAGAAGGATCCAACGAATCAGTCTAGGCTTGGCATCCTTCTTGTGCATGAGATGGCGAATGGCCGCGTGATCAGTGAAAACAATAACGTGTGAGCCCAGAAGTTAAGAGCGGAATTTCTCCAGCCCAAAGATGACCGCCAATAGTTCTTTCTCAGTGGTAGTATAATTACATTGGGCCTTGTCCAACGTCTTACTGGCGTAGTACACCACGAAGGGGTGTCTATCTCGTCTTTGTCCCAGGATGGCTTCGATTGCAAGGTCGGAAGCGTCACACATGAGTTCAAAGTCGAGGGACCAATCAGGTGGCTGGAGAACAGGGGCATTGGTGACAGCATTACGCAGCTGCGTGAATGTTCGTATGTAGTCAGGGCCCATATCGAAGGGTATGTCGGTCGATAGGAGATGAGTTAACGGTCGAGAAATCTTTGATGAATCTCCTATAGAAACTGACATGTCCCAGGAAGGAGCGGATTTGTTTGACAGAACCAAGCACAGGTAAATCAGCAATTACATCAAGCTTAGCTCTGTCAGCCTCGATACCCCTATCGGAGATGACATGCCCGAGAACAATTCCCTCGTGCACCATAAAATGACTTTTTTCCCAAGAAAGCACGAGGTTTACATCAATACTTCTCCTAAGGATACGAGTCAGGTTGGCAAGACAGTCATCGAAAGAGGGTCCAAAGACTGAAAAGTCATCCATGAAGACCTCGAGAAAGTCACCCACCATGTCATGAAATATCGCCAGCATACATCTCTGGAAAGTTGCTGGCGCGTTACAAAGTCTGAACAGCATCCTTCTAAATGCAAAGGTGCCGAAGGGGTAGGTAAAGGTGGTTTTCTCTTGGTCCCGAGGGTCAATTACCACCTGGTTATATCCTGAGAATCCATCCAGGAAACAGAAAAATTTATTTCCCACTAATCGCTCCAAGATTTCGTCAATGAAAGGTAGTAGAAAGTGATCTTTCTTAGTTGCAGCATTGAGTTTCCTATAATCTACACACACTCTCCAAGATGTAGGAGTGCTGTAGGGATGGATTCGCCCCTGTCATTGACATGGATGGTGAGTCCTGCCTTTTTGGGCACAACGTGAATCGGACTCACCCAGGGGCTATCGCTGATCGGGTAGATTATACCCGCATCCAGCCACTTAATGATTTCCTTCTTAATGACCTCCAGCATGTTAGGGTTGAGACGTCGCTGCATCTCGTGGGAAGGTCAAGCCTCCTCCTTCGTATATATACGGTGAGTGCAGTAGGAGGGGCTAATGCCAGATAAGTCTGATAAAGACCATCCAATGGCTACCTTGTGTTCTATGAGGACCTTCGTTAGTTTTCACTCTTACTCCCTGGTCAATTTTGAACTGATAATTACGGGGAGAGTTTCATTTGGTCCCAAGAAAACATACTTAAGTGTATTAGGCAGCTCTTTCAGCTCAGGAGTGGATGGTGAAAGATCTGGCATTTCTTGGGATGAGAGTGTCCAAGGCAGATCGGAGAATAAGTCAAGAGGAAGAAATTGGCCCTCAGATTGGCCAAGAAGAGGGGCTTCCTGGATAGATTGATCCAAAAAGGAATAGCCCCAGTGAGAAGTATATGGGCTCAAGGTCCCAGTGTGGTTTTGCAACTCCGCCTGATTTGGCGGGAAAGAAAGGGCAATCCGGTCTTCAAGAGTGTGGACGGGCGGTGAGTAGCCCGGATATGACTCAGACCACGAGGTATGGGAAGTGGAGAAAACCTCGTCAGAAGTCTGGCCAGGAGAAGGTACGGGAATAGGGAGGGATGGGGGAATGTCACAATATGTGTTGGTCAGGCAATCGTCAACGTTTATAGGTAATCCGCAGTAGCCAGAATAGGTCCCAATTAGTCCGATACACGTGCTGACGGCCATGTCCTTGTCAGACGTGTCATCCTCGATACAATCGCAATCAAAGTTCTTGGCTGCCTTGAAGATGTTAAGCTTGAGCTTTTCATATCCAACGGCAATCTCAATACAGCCCGACTCGCAGTCAATATGTGCACGGGCTGTGGCCAAGAAAGGTCGACCAAGGATGATTGGACAATCAGAAAGTGAGCTAGGAACTTCCATATCTAAAACAAGAAAGTCAACAGGAAAACAGAGACTGTTGACCCTAACCACCACGTCTTCCACCACACCCTTCGGAATTTTGACAGAATGATCAGCCAACTGTAACGTGATAGGGGTGGGTTTCAGATTTCCCAAGGAAAATTTTTCGAGCATGATGGTTGGTATAAGATTGATGGAAGATCCTAGATCAAGCACGGCACAGCTAAAATTGCAGCCTTGGATGCTACAGGAAATAAGCGGTGTGCCTGTATCTTTCTGCTTCGATGGTAGATTTGATAGTATAGCACAACTCGCATGAGGCGAGAGAACCATCGGATTCTTAGTTTTCTTTGACTGCAGCCTGGGTGTTGTGTAGTCTTTGAAAAATCAGGCGACAGTAGGTATGTGGTCGATAGCCTCGAGTAGGGGTACCTTAATTTCAACATCCTTGAACAAATTACGCAGGTTATCAAAGGCCTGCGTATCTTTCTTCTTGCCTTTTGGTTCCCTCAGTAGAGCCTCAGGGAATGGAACTGATTCTGGCACCAATTTGGGTGTATCGTCCTCTCGCGAATGCGGTGTGCATCCCGAATGAGAGGGTGATGAAGAAGACAGGTCAGGATCAGATCGAGGCGGATCGACGGTCTGCTTACCGCTCCTCGTAGTGATAACATTGGACGATGCGGGTCCAGTGGGATCATAAGGCGGAGGAGGGTTCGCAATAGGGACATAAGAGTGAGGTGCTGCAGCAGGATTAGCTTGAAATCCTGGTAGAATGCTTGGAGCTTGCAGAATCTGATGAACTTTCCCCTGAGAAGGTCGTACCTGTGGTTGAGGACCACGGGGTACGAAATTTCATAGGTTTGGAATAGGTTGGGCTGGAAGAGTGCCCTAAGATAGAGTCACCATGCGTAGTTGACTAATCTCAGCATTTTGCTATGCCAATTGGTGCTGAAGAGAGGTATGCAATTAATTTATCAAGAGGACTTGATGTGTGTTCTGCTTGCGGTACACAAGGACCCAATGGCAGATTCGCCATAGGATTAGACTGGGCCCTTGGGATGATGGGTGTGGATGGTCGCATTGGTCCACCCGTGGGGTTTTGGCGCTGCGGGTTGTTGGACCATGCGAAATTTGGATGATTTCGCCACCCTGGGTTATAAGTGGCAGAGAACGGGTTGTTCCCCAGGGCGCAAGTGTCTTCTATGCCAGAAGACGCGTCCGCATGTAAATATTTGTCTGAGCACATGGAGGCTTGGTCCTCCGTGTCGAAATACTGGCTTGCAGAAGCCAGATCCACATGGCTTACCGAATTGCTCGACGCGACACTTGGTAAGGAAGGTCTTATGGGGTTTCTCAGGATAAGCTTGGTGTTGGAAGAATTGGGATTGTGATGAAGTGGTGAGGTGGGGATGTTTGCCAAAGAACGGGCGGGGTTGGCTAGAAGCTCGTCCAGCTTCTTGTGCACGACGGAGACTTCATCCAATTTCTATGAGATAAGGCTGAGATCAGTGGATGAATGGGAGGGTCCCGTGTCAACTTCGTGGACATTACGGGGCAGGCTGGTACGATTAAAGGCGACAATGGAGGCATTGTTCATCAAGTTTTCACTCATATTTTCAAATAATTCAAATGCTCCATTCTCGTCTTTATTCATAAAATTCCCTCCACAGGAAGCATCTGCAATCTGCTTCAAAGTTTCATTTAGCCCATAGTAGAAAATCTGGGCTATATGCCACTTAGGTAGACCATGGTGTGGACACTTCCTGAGGAGGTCATTATATCTCTCCCATGCCTCATGAAATTGTTCGCCGTTTTGTTGCGTAAATGAAGTGATAGCACGGTGAAGCGCATTGGTTCGCCCAATTGGGAAGAACTTCTTGAGAAACGCTGTTCGCATCTCTTCCCAAGAGTGGATGGTTCTCCTAAGGGTACGTAACCACTGCGATGCTTTATCCCACATGAAAACGGGAACATTTTCATGAGGACTATAGGTAACCCGATATTTCTCGATTTAACAGTTTCAGCCAATCGGGTTAGGTCTTCCAAGTGGAGAAAAGGATCTTCACTTGCAAAACCATGGAAGTGAAAATTTATTAGGCCAATTATGTTAGGTTTCAGTTCGAGGTCGTCCTCGCCCATGGGGACCCAAATTTGTCCTATGATCTCTGTAGCAGCGGGATTCTGATAGGAGCTAAGAGACCTAGGCTCCTCCCGTGCGGGAGGGTTCTACATTTCCTCCAATGTTTCCCAAATGGCTTCTATTTGTTCATTATACATTTCCATTTGGGCTTGGAGGCAGGTTATGGGATCCAAGGCTCCACCACCTAGTGGGTTTTGAGGGTGGTTTCCTCCCTCGGGATTTGGGGGTGGGCATGCAGCCATGTTTGTGGAGGAGGAGGATGATTCGGCTTCTTTTCTAAATTTATCAGACAATTCACACAGTTCAGGTTTTTGTGACCTCCTCCCAAACATGCACTACTGCAGGAAGAATTGGGGGGATATGAAGGGAAAAGAGATGAGAGAAATGATGCCGCAAAGGTACACTTGATGAAAAATCAATACAATCAAATTCCTAACCTCTATAGTGTGCCCTTAGACTTAAAGATCTAAGTTACCTACTATCATGAACTACGGAACCGAATGCGAGCACCGCAGAAACACTGGGCCAGATTGAAAGGCCGTTTGCCCCAGTCTTAGACACCCGATAGCACGCGGGAACCCTCACCAGCACGTAGGCACTACACGCAAGTAATTAGACCTCCAGTCCTTAATAAGGGTCAAGTTACTACCAATTTTAGTTAGTGGCTTAGGATCAAGTGCTTTTGGAATGTGAAGGGCGTTATTTATGAGTAATGCCGAAGTGATTGATTTTTCAAAGTGTGTAAACCAAGCATGCAACGGGGAAATCTCCCCACATTGATGTTTAAATTGGTGAATGGTTTTTAGAATTCAGCCTTAAGTAGTATGGATTTTAGGATTTCTCTGAATTACCAATTCAACCAATCTCCAAGTTTTGAGAGAATACAAGTTTTCTTCTAAGCCCAACAAACCCTTCTTCAATGTCAATTGGTTAATGCATGCTAAAATGCAATGGGCTTCCCTAAATGTAGATTTCTATGTGTGGATGCACGAATCAGTTTTAGATTAGTGTGAAAGGGAGCCAAAGCACTTCAATTCATGTGCTCCCAATCACCAAAATGATTTCCACACACAAGGCTCAACCAAAAGATAAAGAAAATCAATTTGTTGGGGTTGAAATATTTGGGATCGAATCTTAGGCAAGTGAAAGGTCATGGTGGGGTTGGAATCAACTCAATTGCAAGTCTCCCCACCAAAAAATGTGATCCTAAATTTGCAAATAAATGAGGCAAAGAGGGGTGCAATCAATCTTTTTATTTGCCTCAAAGAATACTTTACACGGCAAAAGATTCAAGAATCAAGATTCTTGGATCTTCGCTATGCGAAGTTTTGCGGGAAATCCTGGGGTGGTGGGAGTGAAGGCAAACAATCAAACAAGTGAATTTTAATCCACTTGCCCTAAGAGATCCCAAGAAGTTTTTCTAGTTTAGTTTTTTTAATTTTTTTTTTATTTTGGTGATAAGTTGACCTAAGTTGCTAAGAAAGAAAGACCTACTTGTTCAGCAATGTGTGCGGAGTTCCCGTGCGGTGCCAACGTCTTCACGCTCTCGTTCCTGCCTTGGATTTGCCCACGTTTCCCACTTGGTTTGCCTGCCTTCTCCTTGCAACAGGTTCACCTGCACAGCAACAAACAAAAACACCCACGAAGAGAAGGGTGTGAGAAAAAATTAAAGGAATGGAGTAGAAACTTACTTGAATATGCACTTCTTCGGCAATGGCGCCATGAAAAAAGAAGCGGTGTAGACCCGAACAGGTTGTGTTAATATGGTGATTTTATTGTTGAAATGCGTATAGTGGTTAACCTAAATGGAGCCTAACCATCTCTTTACAAAATTTTTTTACCTGGCCTACTTGATTTTGTCTTGGTCACTTTTAGGCCCAGGGTCGAACTCAGGGAAGTGGGATTAGAAGTGAATGAGTTTCTACGCCTTTCCTACAACGAATCTCTTCCATTCGCTTATTATGTTTTTGGTGTTTTTTCTATTTAAGATTTTTTTCTGATAATCTTTGTCCTTGAGGTACACCCTCAAAATCAGGTTCTTGGCTTTGAGCCAAATTAGGGTTTCAAAATTGGTCTTGCTATTCGCAAGACTGAGTACCTGCAAGTCAAGAATTATCTTTTCTTTTATATATATATTTTTTTATCTTTTTACTGGTAGGAAAGAGAAATAGAAATAAAGTAAATATAGTATATATATGTATATATTATATATGTATAAACGGGTGGGGGTGGAGGTGGAGATGGCATGTAGCACGGTGTCGAGTCGGTCGTCATCTAGAAAGATGTAACCAACAAGACGAAGTGTTGCGTGGAGGGTAAGGTGGATTGGTGGAAGATGAGTGTGAACACGCTTTTTGTACGCGTGTATCAGGGAATATCAGCAACTGGTGCAGATATTCCCGCGATACAACGTATGGTAAGTGATATGAAAATATATATATGCATATACGTAAATATATATCTATATGTATATATATATGGTTATAATTATATAGGTATATGTGTCCTTATATATGTATATATATATATATATATATATAGGTATGTAAATATATGCATAGATAGATATATGCATAGATATATATATATATATGTATGTATGTATATATAACTGTATAGATGTGTATATATATATGTGTATGTATATATATAGTAATATATGTATATAGATATATGTAGATAGATATGTATATATATATATGCGTGTATATATAGTTATAGATATATATGTATATATGTATGTATATTTATATATATATATATATATATATATATATATATATATATATATATATATATATATATCTATAAGTATATGTGTATATATGTATCTATACTTATACTTAGTTATATAGGTAATATATATATATAGATATATATATTTATACGTATATAAATATATGTGTATATATATATAAGTATATAGATATATATATATATATATATATATATATATATATATATATATATATGTATGTATGTATATAGACTAATACATAGTTATATAAGTACTAATATATGTATAGATATATGTATATATATATATATATATGTACATATATATATATGTATATAGTAGAATATAGGTGTGTGTGCGAGAGTGTGAGTGTGTGTGTATGTGTGTGCAGAGAGTGTGAGAGAGTGCTGTGAGAGAGAGAGAGAGAGAGAGAGCAGGAGAGAGAGTGCCTGCAGTGTGAAGAAGCGCTTTAAGTCGTCTGCAGCAACGGGGCGACGTCTGATGGCGCACGCACAGGCGCAGGCGCATAGGCGTGCGAGGACGTGCGCACTGGAGGGAGTGAGCGCGAGGGAGAGAGGCCGCAGTGCACTACGCTGCGCGGTGAGGCGGGTGCTGAAGCGGGCAGGCGTACATGGGCAAAGGGAGCGGGTGCACGCAGACGCTGAAGTGGGCGGGAGTACGCGGGTGAATGCAGACGTGCGGGCGGGCGTGGGGCAGGACGCGGGTGCAGGCTGGGGTCGGTTGTGGCGCGCCGGGTGACCGGTTAAGTGAGAAACTTACCGGTCATCGCACTGTAGCCACAGTGTTCCACTGACTAGCGTGAATAGTGGCTACTGTGCCACTCGGCTCTGCGCGACCGGGTGTGTTCGGTGCTGTGAGTGTAGAAGCAGCTGTGCGAGCTGGCGCTCACATGGAAGGTCTACGCCGGCTGGGCTGCAGGCGAAGGAGCGCGATAGGGCACGCGGAGAGGGGCTCGGCCGGCCTTCTGGCATGCGCGGTGGAGGGCGAGGGCAACCTGCTGGCTTGCGCGGTGGCTTGCACATGCAGAAGAGGAGTCCGGTGCCGTGCTGCTGCTGTGCGGAGCTTGAGCTTCAAAGCTTGAAGCTCCTGCTCCAATGGCGAAAATGGCTGAACGAAGAATTCAGAGAAGAGAAGGCCACCACGCCCACCTGCTCTTTGATGAGCTGGGTGGTGGTGGGACTCACAGTGGTGGTTGTGCACCATTGTGAGCTGCTCCTGCCCGCAGAGTGGCTCCTCAGAAGGAGGAGAGGCTGCGTATGGAGGGGAGAGGGGAGGAAATGGCCTGGAGGAAGCTGCCGTGTAGGGTTTTGGAGTGTGGACTAGGCTCCCTTGCAAAGAAGAAGCCGTGCCTTTTTTTATAGTGGAAGAAGGCATGCACAGCCATGCCCTGGCTGTGCATGGCTGTTCATGCGGCTGCAGGGAGTGGCTTGGTGCAGAGAATGGCACGAGGAAGAGGCTGCCATGCATTGAAGCCGCGCGGAGAAGAATTTCAAAGTCAAATAGAAATAGAAAATAAAGATGGAGATTTTGCAAGGCAGCACTTGAGAAAAACATAAATTTCAAGGCCATTTATTTCACTCTCCTCCCGTCTCAAATAAATGCATGCATGCGTGTATTTTTACAAATGTGACTATGGATACCTAATATGCACTGGTAATGCTAGGAAATAGCACAAGGCGACACACTTGTCGGTGTATTTTTGCTGTGCAATCAGTATTCTGATCTGATTTCTAGAGATGTAGCTTAGTAAGGCATCCTGACGGTTACATCTGACCTAGAGACATGGTTTGATCCATAAGATTTTTATTAATGGACTAGCGAAAGCTAGGTAAGGGGGTATGATGGGAATACCATCATAGGCCCTAACTTGGAACTTTTAGTCAACATTTAAAGATAAATGCTCCTACATAACCATCTGAGGGTTGCAACTCCACATTATTCTATTTTAAGAAGAGAATAAGAAAGCAGGGTTAGTGCTATAATTTTAACAGCATATATTTGTCAAGGGTTAACTAAAGGTCAATTTAGCATTAAAGTCTAATAAGTGGGTCCACACAGACAGAAATGTGTTTTCACTCATTTCGAGAACCAATACAACACCTAAAATCCTAATTTTAGACCCTTTTAAATTATAGAGGTTTTGGTCAGAATAAAATTCATCTAAATCTCGTAAAATTCATAGAAAAATATTCCTTGAGGTTTGGTATCCTTGATTTGACCTTTGGAACCTATTTTGACTTTAAATAGTCACAGATAGAGTTTTACACTAATTTAGGTTTTTAAGTAATTTTTCTAGTCAAACTTAGTCAAAACTGAAATTCGACTTCACCATTAGATTCCTTGGGTCCAAATTAGGTTTGTACCAAAATTTAGGCCCAATCAGAGTTCATGTTGACCTAGTTTGCATTTTAGTCCATTTGAACTCTATTTCTCTCAATTAAGCCCATAACTTTTCAAATCTTTGCAATAAGGTCCCTAACATTTTTATCATTTCTTGCAAAATGGTCCCTACCACCATTGGTTTGGATGCAGCAACTTTGTTGAGATTCGAGCGAGGATTTCTCACTCGATTCTCAGTCAAACCTTTCCAAAATTGAAAGGTAGCATCCTTGAGAGATGCTCTACGGATTGGATGAGGTATTGGACCTTGATTTGCCCTAGTTTTTTCATGCAAACACTCTCAAAATTAGGAATTTTTTTCATCCCTAAGTTTTCGAGCTTGCAAATCTTATTTCCACGCTTGGAAGACTCCCTAAGGCCTTTAAATAGGCTCCTCTCACGACTCTGAGCTTCTTAGCGAAGTTTAACACCGGAAATCCCTCATCTTCTCCTCCAATTGTCCGCACCTTTGTCTCCTGCAAGCTCCTCCATCCTCTTCTTCGAGCCAGCAAATGGTCAAATTGGTGAACCAATTATCCTCCTTTCATCCTCGCGATCGTCACCCGCCAAAGCACGACCACCCCCTCCCTCTCCTTCATCGCCATCATATTGTCATCGACATCATCTTCTCCAGCTCCGGTCTATCACAACCAAAGTCCTCCCCTCGCCATCTCTCTTTGAGTCCCTCTATCTCTTCCTCTTCCCTTATTGATCATCTCCAACCCCTTAGTTCTTAGGTTCAACCACCAACATGACTACAACCACCATTTTCTCCCACCGCTTTGGCCAAGCTCCAACGAAGGCCTCCGCTCTCTCCACTGAACCAAACCACCTGCCACCGGTCTCTACACCTTCGCTGTCTCTCGCTCACCAAAACCCCTCAAGTAATTGAGGGGATTGGCCTCTCAAACACTCCACCCGACACTACCCTCACCGCACCACCTTCTCGAGGTTGCCAGACCTCCACACACACCCTCACGTGACGCCACGTCGACCATTGCACTAGTCGATGTCCGGAGATCCTCCTGAGCTGCTCTAATGAGGCCATCAGGTTGTATTCCTTGTTTCAGGTCATCGCCATCGCTCCGCCGCCACCCTCATCTTCTCCGACCTTAGCTACAGTTATCCAGCCTCAACTCATCCAACTGCAGGTTGCAATCAATGCGACCCAGCTCCAGGTCACTTCCCAGGTCCTCAATCAATGACTTCAACTGCGGTTGCTACTCCAATTGACACCTTTAACTTCCTCAGCTGCTACGTGAAGAGGTGTGGGGAGATAGTCCTACATCGTTGGCAGCAGGACTCCCAGCAGTGCATATAGGCAAAAAGTGACGAGGGTTGTTTGCCTTCGAGTCACTGGGGTTAGGTCCCTACCACGCCTTCCTACACGCAGTGCCTCATGCGCTCGTCTATGCCCTTACTCGTGCACACGCCACGTGAGTCTAGGTGTTGGATCCAATTGCCCACTTCTTTGGTTTGGTTTGTTTCTGAGCTTGGGGATAGAGAAAAAGATTTGAGAGAGAGGGGGTGGGTTTTGCTCTCGTGCACTCCCTCTACTCTTGATACTTAGAGAAAATCTAAAGAGGCCTTTGAGCCTTGGTTGCTGCTACTATGTTCTTGAAGGAGAAGAACCTTGTTCTCTTGAGAAGGGCCCTTCAGCTTCTTATGTTAAGACGTCTGAGGCCTTCTGCTGGTTACTGTGGATACTTAAGTAACATGGAAAATTGATTGTGGTTACTATTCATTTATTTGAATATTTGTGAGCATAACATTGAGGGTTAATTAGGTGATTCAAATCACCATTTTAACCCAACCGTTTTGCACTATTATTATGATTTTATTGAAATATCATTTTGGATGCCATTGATTTCAATTGCATATATTTCTTGTGATTGGTGAATTAAAATTGCATACTTGCTCCCTACGAACTACCTCAGACTCTACTTTCTGAATATGAGTTTATAAATTTAAATGATTGGAGTGATTTTGTCCTATACTACAACACATTTCCTAAATAACAACAATTTCTCCTGAACACCAAGGACCTATTTTTTAGGGTGTACCTCAAGGATAAGAATATCATAAAAAAACTTAAATTAAGAAAATCCAAAAATATAATAAGCGAACGAAAATTACTTATCTTTAGGAATTCTGTAGAAATTGGTTAATCCCAAAATCGCCTCCCTGAGTTCGACCCTGGGCCTAAAACTGAAAATCTTAAAATTTGATTTAGTCTAGGTAAAAAAATTTTGATAAACTGGTGTAGAATCGCGTGTAAGTAATCACTTCTATTATACACTTTTCGACGCTAATATCACCTAATTAAATAACCCTACTTGCATTCCATCATGTAATCCCTTATCATATTAGAAAATATAGCCATCATGCAGCGCGGAAATGTTCCTGGAGTGTTGCACAAACCAAACAACATTCTTTTTTTTGAAAAGAAAAGGAGTGCTATCGAATCGCCAATAACATTCTAGGAGAGCATTTATTGATTATATGAAAGAAATGAATTACATGAGTGAACCCCACTGATGTATGAGATTCCAGCAATTGTTTACAATATTATCCACATTCACTGGTCTCTCCTGAAACAAACTCATTTCTAGCTCTCCACACCAACCATAGCACAACCACCATGGGAAAATATGGCTTATTCAACCTCAAAAAAGATCTCCAAAGATCATCCCACGTGGGAATAGTTTCCCTGCAGACCTTCCTCCAAATGCAATCTGTTATCATGGATGTGGAGAAAATATGAAGACTGGAGTCATTGTGCATCCCACATAGATGGAAGAAATGAGCAGGGGTGCCCATTCTCCTATGCCTCATATCTTCCATTATCAAACCATCTCTTCTACACAACCACAAAAATATTTATACCTTCAATGGTACTTTCAATTTCCATAGCTTCTTCCCAATCTCATCCACCTCTGCCGACTTGGAAGAAAGGATGAGTTTCTCATAGGCAGTCGCTGATGAGAAGGCCCCATCCCATTTATATGTATCACACTCCTCTGGCGTAGGTCTGAAAGCAGCAAGTTCCTACAGGAGGCGTTCATTTTCTACCCATGTTCTTGTTCCATGGCCATTCCCCACCTCATTATTTAACATCCAAATCTCACAAGTCGTGTCCCAATAGTCACACACCAAAGCATTTTTATCAGATGCTGTCGAAAATGCAAGAGGGTACCTGTCCTTTGTCACCCCACCAGGCAACCATTTTTCCAACTAGAATTTAAAGCTTCTCCTATCACCCAAAATAGATTTGAATAAATTCAAGTTATTAGCCAAGGTACGCACCACTGAGGACCAGAAGGGAAATGGCTTATGAGGATTCAAGTGGCTCTTCTCATCATTTGCCACCCCATAACTATCATGAATGATTTCTGTCCAAGGCTTTTGTTCCCCTTGCAGCAACCGAACTGCCCATTTCAACAACAGGGCATCATTAAACTCTTTGAGAGATCTGATTCCCATGCCACCATACTTCTTAGGTGAACATATTGAATCCTATTTAACAAGTTGGAGGAAGGCACCTTGGTGAGAAGCCCCTTTCCAAAAGAACCCTTTGCGCATAACGTCAAGTTTTTTCCAAATTGACTTTGGAGCTCGGAGAACTGAGAGGAAGACTGTGATGGATGTGATAATTGAATTTAATACGATGCACCTCTCCCCTTTATACAAGTAACGGTTGCTCCAACCATCTAGCTTCGTAGCCGCCTTCTCAAAGACAAAAGTCCAATCAGTTTTCTTCATTTTTGTGCACTTCAGTGGTAACCCCAGGTATTTGATTGGTAGTGATATCACAAATGTGCCCAAGATGGTGGAGATGTCACTTTGGTCTGTACCGTTCATACCAAAGCAGACCAAGGAGGACTTACTTTCATTTAATTTCAAACTAGAGATCTCACCGAATATGTTGACCATATAATATAGCACCTGCGCTTCCCTCTTCCCACCTTCCACAAAAAAAATAGTGTCATCCGCATACTGAAGAATGGGGGCCAAAGCCCTTCTGTTTGTCATCGAATATCCCCTTATCATCCTATCAACTACCAACTTGCAAGATATCTTGCCAAGGTATCCACTGCAAAATTGAAGATCAATGGGGCTAAGGGGCAACCTTACCGTACCCCACACTGAGGCTGGATCCAAGATTGACATGGCTTCCCATTTATCAAAGGGGAATAGGAAGCAATCGTGATGCACCATTTCACCCATTGTATCCAAAGTGGGGGGAATTTTCTCCTTTTAAGAATTTCCCATAGATATGGCCAAGAAATTGAGTCATAAGCTCTAGTAAAGTCTACCTTCCATAGGAAGGCCTTGGATTTTCGCCTATGCCATCCCATTACCATTTCTTGAGCCATGATGAATGATTCCTATAGTGACCTCCCAGATAAGAAAGCAGATTGGACAGGCATAATCAAATCTTGCAGTACATCACGAATTCAGTTAGCTAGGATCTTGCTGATGATAAGATAAATGGAATTCAACAAAGCAATAGGCCTGTATTTTGAAAATTGCTCCGCACCCGACTTCTCTGGTAACAAGAACAAATAAGACTTGTTTAGTCTTTCAAAACCAAAGTTGCCCTTTTCAAACTCATGTATAACTTCCATCACATACTTCTTAAGAACATTCCACATTTCCTTGTAGAAGTATACTTGTACCCCATCTGGTCCTGGAGCTCCCTCATTATTCAAGCCTTTGATAGCTTCCACAGTTTCATGTTCAGTAAAAGGGGCAACCAACATAGCAGCTTGTTCACTGCTGACACACGGAAGCCGCAGCCATCCTCCAAGAGCCTCTTGGTGCAGCCTTGGCTGCTTCTTTAAAGTAACGACCAGCTTCAAATCTTATTTCACGAGTGGAGGTAATGGTTCTCTCACCCACTTTAATAGAGGAGATGAGATTGAACCTTCTCCTAGCACTAGCAACAAGATGAAAGAATTTTGTATTGGCATCGCCTTCCTTGAGCCACAGTTGTCTAGACCTCTCACACCAATCCATATCTTTCTTTAAGTCCTCCCTGATGACCTGCTATAGACATTTCCTTTGCTTTTGCTCCTGGGCACTCAGAACCACCCTGCATTCCTTCAAGTCAAGCCTTTGGACCTCAGCCAGTGCCTTAGCTCTCTTCTGCTCTCTAATAGCCACCATTGCCTGCCCATATTCCTTCAACATTGTACGCATATCTGCCAGCTTTAGTGCAAGTTGCTGTGTAGCTAAGCCTGTAACATCTTATTTTTCCACCAGCTGGACAGCATGTCTGCAAACCCCTCTTCTCTGAACCAAGACTTTTTAAGCTTGAAGTATGAACCAACTTCCGCACTTACTCCACAATCCTACACAATTGGTGTGTGATCAGAGAATGGCCTGTCAAGGCTCATAGCAGAGTATAGGTGGAATCTCTCCAAGAGGCTGGGGTTGCCAAAGAACCTATCCAACCTTGATTCCAGCCCACTGCCATTTCTCCAAGTGAATTCAACCCCATTGACAGGGTATTCAATGATGCCCAAGCTCTGCACAGTCAGTTGAAACCTGGCCATTACACTATCAGTACTACCACCAGGTCTATCTCCACTTGACAAAGAACAATTGAAGTCACCACCAACAAGCCATGGCACCTCTTGGACTTTCTGATGCACTATTGATAGGTCCTCCCACAGCTCCACCTAACCTGCTGCTGCACAAGGTCCATATACACATGAGATGAACCAATCCAGATCACCTTGAAGGTTCTGACATCTACAAGTAAGCACATGTCTGTCACGATGGATTTCAGTCACTTTAAGGTTGGATTTTTTCCACCATATTGCCATCCCACCAGATCTGCCAAGTGCAACCATCCCCACACAGTATGCTCTCCCAGATTGTCTCAGAGAGTCCCAGACAAGGCCATTTTCATCCTCCAAATGTGTCTCTTAAATAAGAGCACAATCAATCTCCCACTCCACAAGATATTTGATAAGAGATGCCCTTCTCACTTTATTACGCAACCCACGCACATTCCACGTTAAGACCCTCATCCCTTTCATGGCTGATCCCCTTGAGCCAAATTCTCCACGTATTCAACCATGATGGACTTTGCAACAGTTTCCTCTTCTATGGGACTCAAGTTCTCCTTCCTTTGCCTTCTAAGCATGTAAGGAGAGCACCCAACCCCCCTCTTTTGGCTGGTCCCTTTCCCGAATTTCAGATCATCAAGTGCAGGGAAAGGCATTTGATTCACATCCCTAAGGACACTTCTTCCACTGCTGTTTGCTATTTCCTCCCCCGACTTCGCCTCCTTACAACTGGTGGATTTGCCAAAATCCATAAGTGTTTGATTAGCACTCCCCATGACAGTGTCATCAGCCATAGTCATCTAATCCCTCTCTAAGACATCCTTGTAGTAGTCTTTCCTTTTCTTTGGTTCAGGCACATCATCTGGGGGCTTACAACCCTCCAGTTCATCCTGTTGTACCTCACTGGATCTATCAACAGACATCTTATCCTGACCCAATTCTGGTAATAAAAATTCCTAGCCTACCAGTGATAGGCAAATAAGCCACGAAGAGCCTCCACACCCAAGGATGGTTTTATCTTGCAGTGACCTGCTTCTAAAAACCTTAGCCTCGAATTGTAGCAGATGGGCATCACCTTCACCGATTGTAATTTCAATATCTTCATTAATAGATGCAAAGCCAGCAATCATCTTCGAGACCACCCCTTTAGAGGCAATCCTTTGATCGCAAGGGTCACCCTCCTAGTACCCATTCTTTGAGGGGGCCGATCAGGAAGTGCCCCATCAAAGGCAGAGACCAGCCTCCACATCACACTGATGTTCTCGAAGGTACTTGAGCGAAAGCGTAGCCTTTCCACATCTATCATCCCCAGATCGAAAATAAGAAAATGGGTCTGGGATAGCACAACAACCTTCCAGCCCAATGAAACAAGGGATAGGGAACTCACCAGTTGATGGAACCTTTCAATAGAAGGATTGCCAGTCATAACTTCGCCAATCAGAGCACCCCTCAACACCATCTCTACAGAAATAATATCCTCTGAGAATGGGATCTCCACATCGATCATGTGGCCACCTAGCGCTAGTGGCGGAGGTAGCTAGGGCTCCTTCAGAACCTCCTATTTTGGGATCAAAGGGTTCATCTTCACGCGTTGCAGCCTCACCCTTGTGCACGAATCACATTTGTGCCCATCTCCCCCACATGCCAAGTAGACAAGGGAATTTCTACAGATCATAGCCATATGCCCTCTTCATCTGCACCTATAGCACAGAACCTCTCCGTTCGTCCTCCTCCAACCCTCTCTCGAAGCAAATCTGGTTGCCCTACCCTCATAAGATTGCCATCTCCTCTACCTTCTCCAATTTCTCAGTCTCCATGTCTTCCAATCACCCTCATCCCCAACCCTAGTCACGCCCTCACCTTCTTCTCCCGTCACCCATCGCCACTCTCTCTCTCTCTCCATTCTCCTCAAACAACATTCTTTTAAATGCAAAAGTACAAAAAGGACATGTGAATGTGGTCTTGACTTGGTTCTCAAGGTTGATGGCTACCTAGTTGTATCTCGAGTACCCATTCAAGAAACATAAAAACTTTTACCCAGCAAGTCTTTCCAAGATTTGGTCAATGAATGGTAGTGGAAAATGGCTTTTCTTGGTTATCAAGTTAAGTTGTTTATAGTCTATACACAACTGCCAAGAAGAGGTGGTGTGGGTGGCGATGGATTCACTATCTTTAGTTTTTATCATAGTCAGTCCTGCCTTCTTGGGTACTATTTGGATAGGGCTTACCCATTGACTATCTGAGATTGGCTAAATGATGTTGGCATCTAACCACTTAACGATTTCCTTCTTGACAACCTCTAGCATGTTAGGATTTAGTTTTCTTTAGGGTTGCCTAGAAGGTTTTGCCCCTTCTTTAGTGTAAATATGGTGTGTGCAATATGAAGGGTGAATTCCCTTAAGGTCTGAAATGCTCCACCCTATAGCTACCTTGTGTTCCTTTAAGACTGGTATATGTTGTCTCTCCTGTTCCTGGGTAAGTCGTGAGTTCACAATCATAGGAAGGGTTTCTTGTTCACCCAAGAACACAAACTTTAATGAATCTAGAAGAGGCTTGAGTTCTAGCACTGGTAAAGAAGGTTCAGTGATATTTTGAGGTAATTATTCTTGGTGTGAGGTTTGTAAGGGATTATCTTGATATTTGTCAAAATCAAGTGGGGTCACTGAATTGATGGTTGTTAAAGGTCTCACAGAGGCTGCACTTGTGAGACGACCTTGTTCAGGACTTGTTTGCATGTCGTCAACCTCTGTGACATAATACGGTATAGTTTTGTTATCTTCCAAGGTCAATGTTAGTAATTCCATGTGAGAGGTTGAGTCTAGGTCCACTAAACTGTCAGGGATGAAATGTGGAGGGTAATTCGAATCACAAATATCTCCTTGGGTTATGCCTAGAAATTCAGTTGAAATCCATTTTAATGTCAGAAAGTCAGGCATCCCAGGTGAATGGCCAATTAGATCAGTGTAAAGCATCCCAATGTTAGCACAAAATTCTTGATCATCATCTTCAAATTCATCATCAATTCTATCACAATCAAAGTTCTTGATTTCCCAAAAAATATCCATAATTTCTGATGTCCTAGGGCTATTTCCATACATCTTGTTGCACAATCAATGTTTTCCCTGGCTATTGCCAAGAATAGATGACCTAGAATTATAGGAGCTTCCTTCAAATCAGTCAGGACTTCCATGTCTAGCACAAAAAAGTCCGCGAGGAAACAAAATCCATTTACTTTTACAGTTACATTTTCCACTATTCCCCATGACATCTTGAATGTTCGATCAACTAGTTGGATTGTAATAGAAGTTGATTTTAATTCCCCAAATTGAAATCTATCATACACTGCAGTGCAGGTTAGATTGATTGATAAACCTAGGTCTAAAAGGGCCCTATCAAATGGAGGATCATGAAATTTACAGGAAATTAATGGAGCTCCTGGGTCCTTTTGTTTAGGTGGTAGATCACTTAGTATAATAGCACTTGCCTGTTGAGACAAGCTCACCTTGCCAACCTTCTTAGACTGGTGCCTAGGGGTACAGTATTCCTTGAAAAATCTAGCTATGGTGGGAATATAATTAATGGCATCCAATAAAGGCACTTGTATGTGTACATCTTTAAACATGGCCTTCAATTCATCAATGTTTTTAGTGCCCTTGCTTCTTTTCTTAATTTCTTTAGTTAAAGCCTCAGGAAAGGGCATGGTAATTGGAACTTTTGAGTTAGCCATTACTTTCTTTTCTTTTCATTCCTTGCCCTTTTCATCCTCCAACTGTTCAAATTCCTTTAATGGTGGGTTTAACGGGTTTTGTTCTTTCTTGGGATGGGCTTCTTGTAGTTTTTCCACTCCTCAAAGTCACTGCACTGGCGTTAGCCTGTGACCCATACAACGGAGGAGTAGAAGGGTTAGGTAAGTGTGATAATGCTAGTTTATCATCATTCTTATGCCCTAAAACATATCTAGCTCTTAGGGTTATAACTCTGCAAATGGATTTTTGAGCTACATTTAGGCATTTACTTGAGATAAACATGCATTGCATTTTATTATCTTTTTGATGCATTTACTTGAGTGTCAGGGATAGATAGAAAGTCAGTTGTTGTACACTTAGAAAGGTAGAAAATGAAGAAGAAACTTCTTTCAGCTGGATCCCAGCTAGATCCAACTCATTCCAGCTAGATCCCAGCTCATTCTAGTTGGATCAACTTATCTTTAGCTCCATTTAGCTCATCTCAGCTGAATGGTAGCTCTAGCTAGTTCACATCAGCTCCATTCATCACACCTTAGCTGCATGGCAGCTCAAACTAGCTCAAGTCAGTTGATCCTAGCTCCATTCCAGCTCCTCTAGCCTAGAACAGTTCACTGGAAGCTCAACTTGACTATGACTAGCTACTAGCTAGACCTGGTCAGCTAAAGATGACCTCATCCAGCTTAGGCCAACTCATGTCTAGCTCTCGGAGGCTTAACTTAGCTCAACTTAGTTTGGCTAAGCTTCTTGACCTAAGCTAGCTACTCCAACTAGCTAGGTATTCTACTGGAAGACTTAGACCCAGCTCACCTCAGCTCATATCAGCAGAAGCTAGCTCATCCTAACTTGGCTTAGCAGTTAGCAAAGAACTAGCAAGTAAAGCTAGCCAAGTTAGCTCTTTGCAGTTCTCTTCAGTAGCCACCAGCTCCAATACAGCTCCTCCAACTACTTCCAGCTCATCACCTCCAAAACCCTAGCTCCCTCTACCTCTCTACCCTACTCCCTACTAGCTAAGCTAGCTAAGCTAGATTACCTTGGCTAGTCACCTCCTTGGCCACCAAAACCTAACCCTAAAACCCACCTAACTAGCTCCACCAACTAACCTTACCTAAGTCCACCTAACTTGCCACCACTCCACCTTAATCTTGGCGCCAACCCTATACATCTCCTCACCCCTCCCTACCACCAAAAGACACCATCAAATTCCCTCCAAAACCCTTGAATTCCAACCCTACACCTACCCCTTCAACCCATCTGCACCCTCTATTTTTTTCCCTCCAAAATCAACACATTCTAGAAGGTATTTTTGGAGGGAAAATCAAGGCACCTCTTCATTTTCCTCCCATTTTTCCCTCCAAAAATATCCAAGCACCCCTTCATTTCCCTCCAAAAAATACCATAACCACCCCACTTCCCATCCTATAAATACCCTACTCTACCACCAAATAATTCCCACCTCTTCCATTTGTTTAGTTCCACCCTACACTACCTAAACCCATGGCCAAGGAGAAGAGGAGAAGAAGATCAGGGGGAAACCACCCATCCCATTGGGGCCTTCTTTCTCCATCTTTGTATCACATATGCCACTCCAAAGGAGGAGGAGAACTTCTACTAGAGAGGATGGCCAGGAAAGAGGTGGAACAAGGTGGTTGATGCCTACCTTGAGGAGACAGCTTGGAAGAGGAAGAAGAAGCTAAGGAGAACTCTTTTCAAGTGTGGGACAACCACACTTGGAGCAAGAGCCATCCAGAACTTTTGCTAGAGGATCCCTCTCTTCTTTATCTTCTACTTCATATTTTTTATTAGCTAGAAATTTATTGTTATTTCAAGAAGCATTCCTCTACATGTACTCCAAATTCTAGCAATACAAGATCAATTTGCTTTCCAATTTCTGTTTTTATGTTAATGTGTTTTTCATGCTTTTAGTAGCTTAGTGCACTACACCTTCTTCTAATTACCCTAGGTGCACTTGCCTAGGGTGAGCTTAGAAAGGGTTTTCTTCTTGTCACTTAGGTTAGTGATAGGCGTACTCTTTAGTGTAGCTATCGTACTCTCATTTTGTTACTGGATTATTTTGGAAATCCTAAAAAAACAACAAAACCAAAATCACAAAAATACGTGTGTTGATCTGAGAGGCAAGAGAGAGAATCATTTCATTCGATTAACAAATTGGCCTCCATAGACGACCCTAAATACTCCACTATGTAGGTTTTATAAATTTAAAAGCGATTGCGAAATTGTATGTTGCAATGACCCAAAACCTTAATTTTATCAAATCACACATTTTTTATATCACTTTTTGGCACCATTGCCGGGGAGGCACAACTTAGTCACATTATTGATCTTTCTCTTGCTTGCTTGATCTTCACAAAATTTTGTTTGTTTTGATTTAGGGTGTGAATCAAGAGCGAGACTAGGATTTGGAGCACTTGGAGTGGAAACTTCAAATAAACTTGTCTTTCTACGTACTTCAGGTTAGTACCCCTGACCATCTCTTGTATCATCATCAAAATCTCTTAAAAAAATCTTTAAATTTTCAAAAAAATAAAAAATATGAAATATTAAGGGTGGTGGAACCCTAAAAGTCATTTTGTTGGTTGTTTCCTCCATTTTTCCACTACCTTCACCTTATTGGTATCTGATTTTTGAAAATCCAAACTTCTATCTTGATTTTCAAAAATCAAGTTTGGGCATGTAAAAGCTTCCTAAAATCACCAAATTTTACCTAAGGAAGCCCCTTTGAGTTAGGAACCTTGAGTCCAATTTCAAGAAATTTTGTTGAATAGAAAAATTAAAAACTTCTTGGACTGAATAGGGGTCAGACCTTATTTTCTTACTATTTTCTACTGTTAGTGAATTTTATAAATTTTTCTACTCATTAGATTTAGACAAAGTTTATATTTCTGGAAACCTTGAGTAATTATCTATATCGTATAAAATTCTCAAAAATACTTGAGATCATTTGAAGTTTCTGCAAAATCAATTTCTCGAATCTATCATTTCTGATGCTTGACACCAATAAGAATAAAAATTTCAAAAAAATTATCAATTAACTTTCTAAAATCTCAAAAAATCATTTTTGGATTCTTTGTTTAATTTCACATCCAGTGGCGGTGTTATTTTCTTGTTTGGATCACCACTTTTAAAGATTTCGTAAGAAGAGATTCATTTAGGAGTTGCATAACTAGGATCTTCAATTTTAGGGTTTTGATTTTATTCTCTCTTAGTCATATCAAATTTAAAGTAATTGACTTCCACCAACAAAAACCTATTTGCCATTATTTGTGGAACATCAAAATCTTGTTTGAATCATTAATAAGAGAGAATCTTAAAAGACATTAAATCTTAATCAAAACCCTAAAACACTTCAACCAAAAAAATCCTTGTTTGCAAGCCCTATTGATTTGGCTTGGGCACCACTTCCTGCCCAATTTGCACACATAAAAAGAAAGAAATAATCGAGCATTACCTAACCAACACCCATCACATTCCTTATGCACTTGTTTCGCGTGTTAGAAATCATGGTTACAAGTAACCCGTCGTCAAAGTTGCAAAACATGTATAGATAGAATTTATACTGAAACTCCAAGGGAGTCCCGGGTCGAACACAGGGAGGTATTATTTACTTTAATTGAAAACCATGCCTCGATTTGTTTCTTTTTGGAACTTTAGGGTTTTGTTATTTTTTTATGTTTTTGAAATAAAAGACAAGCAATCACAAGATAGAGATGGAATCAAATGTGATGTATTGCATTAATGTCTTTTACAATCAACTATGAAGGTGTAAAAAGAGAGGGGGTGAGAGGAAATCTCTCGAATCGACGAGACGATGGTGCCTGGCAGAAGCTTGGACGAAGGAGGTGAGGAGCAGGATGATAGAGGTGAGATGTAGGAGGACGTCGGGTTGAGGAAAGCTTCGGTGAGGCTCTGAAATGGAGGTGAGAAGATGGAGATGATCTGCTACTGGAATGGAGGTGGGAGGACGACTCCAAGGTGACCTATGAAGGGGGATGGGAAGTTAGAGGAGTATTTGGTGGGGCAGAGGTTTGCTATACTAATAGGCACCTTGGGAGCTTGAGAACAAGCTCTAATGGAGCGTTGGTAGGCTTACTAGAGCTTAGGAGTAGGTGGGAGTAGAGTAGGTAGAGATGGCTTCGAAGGGAGGGGGTGTAGGTGCTTTTATAGTGGAGAAGAGGCAAAAAAATAGGTATCAGACCATTAGTGACATCCAAGCCATCACTGGAAACATCACTGTAGGTAGCTAATGCCTATTAGTGCCCACAACTGGCTTTGCTGGCATGCGATGAATTAGTGATGACTGTAAGCATCGCTGTAAGTCTGTCAGTTTGTCGCTGAAGATCAACTGCATGCTCCATTGGCGCTGTGTTGGGCGCTCTCCGCGCACACGCACACTTCACGCACTGGCACTGCGCTCCACGCGAGCAGTCTCTGTGCACGCGCGTGCACCCACATTGCTGTGCGTGTGCGGTGGCATGTGCATGCGCATGGGAGGCCTGGGTTGCGCCACATGGCGCATCTGGGCCGTTTATCTTCTTTTCGTTTTAGGGGCTGCTACAGGGGTCAGATTGAGTCGATTTTTGTGCCGTCAGGCTGTGATCGCCGACCCAAATCCATCCGCATGGTCGGATTTGTCATTTGAAGCTCCGAATCATGTCACCTAGTCCCTTGGCATTGATCTTCCTCGGATTGCATATGGTGCTACGGAACACCGATCGAGGCGATTTTGGAGGCGTTGAACTCCGATGGTTGTCTTGATCAGATTTGTACGATCAGATCGTCAATTCGAGGATCCAAAATAAATATCCTTCTCTCCTGACCATAAAAAGGATGCAATTAACCTAAATTATATACAACTACTCTAAATGTAGAATGATGCATGCTATGCAGTATTTATAACATGAAATGCAAATCTAATCCTAGGAACATGCATGAATAGGCATTTTACCCTCAATAAATGTGTTTACATCAACATATCTACCACACCTACCCAAGCTCCACAGGCTCCCCATCTAACTCCACTTAACATCCTCAAGAGAGAAAATATGCATAAATTAAATACTGCCCATGCTAAGTATAATCAATATTCTGAGGCTTTTTATGGTTCACTGCGGAATTATACATATCCAAATTAGAGCCCCAGTAAAAATATCTCTACCCTTTGGGAATAATTTAAAATTTCCTCTAATTGGAGGAATTACCTGACTCACTCCTGGACCAATCCGGTTCCTCACCAACAACAAAACCTGTTTGGTGGGTATGGTTCAAATCAGACTTTCTATCAACCTTGGCCATCCCAAGAAGACACCAATGCCCAGATGATGAAAACCCTACAGGGAATTCAAAGAAAGATGTCGGAAGTAACCTGTGTTACTAACAATCTCCATAATAAAGTTGTGGTTACTCCAACCTAGAGACTTGCAGGACATTTACCATCCCAGCCCATACCCAACCCTATTAATCAAATGAACCAATATTCAGGTGGAAATCAAAATCAAAACCATACTAATCAGTGTCCAATTAACCCGATACCTCAGCACCAACTAGGTTTCTATCAACAATAGGCCCCCCACCTCCTCCTAGGGATAACCAAACTACACATGCAGTTACATTGAGTGGGGAAACCACCATTGATTCAGGGCCTTCACATCAAACTAATGAAACCCACTCTCAACCTATGCAAATTGACTCTCTTAACTCCAATCAAGAAGAAGAAAAAGACACACCAAAACCAGATGATTCAAATCCTATTCTTTGCCCTCAAGCACTGCAATCAATCCTTCTAAGAAAAAGAAATCAAAGCCCTCTCACCAAGATCGTTTGGACTTATTTGGGCAAGTCGAGACTAACATCCCCATCCTAGATGCCATCCCTACCTATGCTCAATTTTTGAAAGAAATGTATACTCCAAAGTGGTAGGCTCAAAATCTAGGAAGGGTAGTCCTTTCTGAGACAGTAAGCTCAATTGTATAGAGCAAGCTGCCTCTCACGAAAAAGGACCCAGGCACATCACTCATTTCAGTTGTCATAAATGACACCACCTTTTATTGCGCCCCTCTCAACTTAGGTGCCTCTGTTAATCTCATTCCCTCGGTCTTATTTGAGGAATTTGATTCGGTGAATTAAAACCTATTAAGGCTCAATTACAATTAGCAGACCGATCTACCATTAAATCGTGGGGAGTTGTTGAGGATATTATTGTTAAGGTCCGGAATTGTCTACTTCTGGTTGATTTTCTTATCCTTGATATGAAGGTACCTCAGGCTCTCACAAATGCCCATGTCATCCTTGGAAGACCTTCTCTGATTACTGCAAAAGCTAATATCAATTGTCATTTCGGAAAAATGGATATAAGTTGCGGTAATTGGACTATTTCATTAGATATTTTCCAACCTTCCAGGAGGTCCATTGATCATGAATCTTTTGAGAATGCTAATAATAAAATGGAAGTAGTAATTGACAAATCTATGTTGATCAACTCTTGCTCTGCTTTGACCTCCATTGATTTAGATTTTGATTATGATAATGGGGTCCAAGACATTTTAGATCAACTAGGGTTTGACTTTCACTCTTCTAATCTTCTTGACTTATCGCCAAAAACATCCACACTAAATTCACCCACCCTTCATCACACTGACTTCTCTCCCATTCCCTTTCCATTGGACCTACCACCTGACCCATCTGAGTTTGGCTTTCATTATGAACTAAAACCATGGCCAGACTAGGGTCATTCTTCCATTTCATTTTGATCTCTATATTTTTCCAATCATCTTTTCGGGGATCCTGAGGAAGACATATTTCTTGAAGACATTTAAGTGTCCAATTATTTACATGACTATCCATCTTCCATGCATTACTTCATGCTTGGCTGAATGGTGTAAAAGATAGCACTGGATGGGAGGTAACCCATAATTTTCCTTACTTTCCTTTTTCTTTTCTTTTTCCAGGTTTTGACCATCCTCAAACCAACCAACTCTCACTAAGGTGATCTCTTTTCCTTCCTAATGCATGAGGACATTGCATATTATAAGCATGAGGGGGCATTTTCAAATTTTGACAATCAATTTAGGAATTTCAAAACCTAAAAATATGCAATTTTTCTTTCGCATGCATCTCATTATAGAAAAATCATAAAACTCTTTGAGGAAAATTTTGAAAATTAGGACCAAGGTTGAAAGATTCATTTCAAGGTACAATGGAATTTAATCGTTAACAAACTAGGGACTAGAATGCACATCCAATTTTTAGAATCTCTGGGTCTATTTTTAGACTAGATCATGTATCTTTCTCTAAATTCCACTTGAACTCATGATGATTCGGGTGACTTGATCTCTTTTTGCGACCTGGAAACTATTTTGCTTAGTTTCTGCCTCAAAAACTTGCATCCCTTGCAAAATTCTTATGTCAAATTTCACACATAGCCAACACTTAAAAATAAATTAGTTAAATTAGGAAAGCCCCTTGTTTAGTCTCAGTGAAATTTGAAGCAGATCATTGGTTTGAGTTCCTACCACCGAGGAGAAAAATGCCTCCTTCGAAGATGCAAAGTCAACATGTTATTGCCTCGGCGTTGCTCTATATCTATATTTCATATCTTTAGAAGAGCATTAAGGAACAATTTTGTAGCTCAAGTTTCTTGGACGGTGCTCTACCCATAGCGTCGGAGCAAGAGCTTGAGTTTGCTTGGAGTGCCCCTCTACACCGCATTGTGTTTTGGGGTTGTCAGCTCCTGGGTGGTGTCTTGGACAGTACTATCTCAAAGTGTTGGCACCAGAGCCCCCTCGAGGATTGGTAACGGGAATGATGATCCTAACACATCTGTTGTAGGATTAAGCTAGGAGTAAGCAAGGGGGAGACAAAAAAAAATGTTTCAAAAGCATGACCTTATAAATATCCTTATAAATGTTTGCATTCACAAAGCACTGACACAAGGTTTTAAAATATTATGCAAGTTGTGAGTCAGGCTCCAGAGCTAGGAAAATCCTAACTACAAAACGATTTTGAGTTATTTGAATTAATGAGTTAACTTGTGAATTTTTGAAAGATACACTGTTCCCGATTCTTCTAACTTTTGGATCCAAAGATGAATCCTGGCATCTTAACATTAAGAAATCTCATACCTCCCATGTTTCCACTCAACCAAGGTCCCATATTTTTGTCCTCTATAAAAGTAAAAAAATTACTCCTTCCCAAAAATCCATTTTGTGAAATTAGTTTTGCTAAGAGACTAGCAAAAGATAAACATGGGGGTGTGGTAAATGTCAGTTTATCATCATTCTTATGCCCTAAAACATATCTAGCTCTTAGGGTTTTAACTTCGCAAGCGGATTTTCGGGCTACATTTAGGCATTTACTTAGGATAGGCAAGCGTTGCACTTTATTACCATTTTGATGCATTTACGTAAGTGTCAGGGATAGATAGAAAGTCAGATCCTACATACCTTAGCACTCAGGAAGGCAGAAGATAAAGAAGAAGCTTCTTTCAATTGGATCCCAACTAGAACCAGCTCATTCCAGCTGGATCCTAGCTCATTCTAGCTAGATCAACTTATCTTTAGCTCCATTTAGCTCACCTTAGCTGGATGGCAGCTCAAACTAACTTAAGTCAGTTGATCCCAGCTCCATTCTAGCTTCTCTAACCTAGAATAGTTCACTGAAAGCTCAACTTGACTAGGACTAGATACTAGCTAGACCTGGTCAGCTGAAGATGACCTCAACCAGCTCAGGCTAGCTCAAGTCCAGCTCCCGGAGGCTCAACTTAGCTCAACATAATTGAGCTGAGCCACTTGACCTAAGCTAGATACTCCAACTAGCTAGGTATTCTCCTGGAAGACTAGACCCAGCTCACCTTATCTCATATTAGCAGAAGCTAGCTCATCTTAGCTTGGCTTAGTATCTAGCAAAGAACTAGCAAGCTAAGCTAGCTAAGGTAGCTCCCTGTAGTTCTCTTCAGCAGCCACCAGCTCTGGTACAGCTCCTTCCAACTACTTTCAGCTCATCATCTCCAAAACCCTAGCTCCCTCTACCTCTATACCCTACTCCCTACTAGCTAATCTAGCTAAGCTAGCTTAGCTTAGCTTAGCTAGTCACCTCCTTAGCCACCAAAACCTAACCCTAAAACCCACCTAACTAGCTCCACCAACTAACCTTACCTAAGTTCACCTAAGCTACCACCACTCCACCTTAATCTTGGCACCAACCATATACATCCCTTCACCCCTTTGTACCACCAAAAGACACTATCAAATTCCCTCCAAAACCACCTAGAAATGGCACAACTTTTTCCATCCCTACACTTACCCCTTCAACCCATCTCCACCCTCCATTTTTTTTCCTCCAAAATCAACACCTACTAGAAGGTATCATTGGAGGGAAAACCAAGGCACCTCTTCATTTCCCTCCCATTTTTCCCTCCATAAATATCCAAGCACCCCTTCATTTCCCTCCAAAAAATACCATAACCACCCCCCTTCCGATCCTATAAATACCCTACCCTACCACCACATAATTCCCATCTCTTCCATTAGTTTAGTTCCACCCTACACTACCTAAACCCATAGCCAAGGAGAGGAAGAGGAGAAGAAGATCAAGGGGGCAACCACCTACCCCCTTGGTGCCTTCTTTCTCCATCTTCTTATCACTTATGCCATGCCAAAGGAGGAGGAGAACTTCTACTAGAGAGGATGACCAAGCAAGAGGAGGAATAAGGTGGTTGACGCCCACCTTGAGGAGATAGCTTGGAGGAGGAAGAAGAAGCTAAGAAGAACTCTTTTCAAGTGTAGGGCAACCATATTTGGAGCAAGAGCTATCCAGAACTTCTGCTAGTGGTTCCCTCTCTTCTTTATCTTCTACTTTATATTTTGTGTTAGCTAGTAATTTATTATTATTTCAAGAAGCATTCCTTTACATGTACTCCAAGTTCTAGCAATACAAGATCAATTTGCCTTCCAATTTCTATTTTTATATTAATGTGTTTTTCATGCTTTTAGTATCTTAGTGCACCACACCTTCTTCTAATTACCCTAGCTAGTTGACTAGGGTGAGATTAGAAGAAAAGGGTTTCTTCTTGTCACTTAGGTTAGCGATAGGCGTAGTCTTTAGCGTAATTATCATACTTGCATTCCGTTACCTGATTATTTTGAAAACCCTAAAAAACCAACAAAACCAAAATCACAAAAATACATGTCGATTTGAGAGGTAAGAGAGAGAATCATTTCATGTAATTAACAAATTGGCCTCCTTGGACGACCCTAGATACTCCACTATCTAAGTTTTATAAATTTAAAAGCGATTGCAAAATTGTGTGTTGTAATGACTCAAATCCTAATTTTATCAAATCACACATTATTGACATCAAGATGGTTCGCGAGGTGCTGGAAATCTAGGTGCATAGGGAGGTGCCTAGAATATGACATGAACCTATCCTTGGGGGCCATTAGGTCTAGGTGGGGCACAAGGAATGTTTCTAGGGATTGGCACTAGTTTAGACGATAGTGTTCCTTGAGCTTGATTCTCTTGACTTAATTGATTAAGTTGTTTTACTAGAGTATCTGTGAAAGTTCTATACTTGTCCATTTGTAGCAAGGTCTTTTGTAAATTTTCCACAAGGTCAGATTTTTGTGGTGAGTGTTGAGGGTTCTCCCTATAGTTTGGCACAAGGGGTGGTTTGGTCTGCTGTTGGAAGGGTTGTTGAAATGGTTGTCTGGGATAGGCAGGAGCTTGCGGTCCATAAAACTTGGGTTGCTGGTAAGTTAAGTGACATAGGCAGGTTTAGTGTTTTTCCCACCCCATGAGAAGTTAGGGTGCCAAGCTCATCTAGGGTTATATGTCTCAGGGTTGTTGCACTTGACCCTTGCACAACATTTACACCTTCATAGGCTAAAAATGCAATCGATGCACTATCATCAATAGAGTAAACATCATAATCAGAGTTGTGTGCATAACTCTACTCAATTGGAACTAATTCCATCTTGTTTGCTTGCTCCTAAAAGGATGTAGCCATTGATGAGGCAGATGAGGATGGCCTAGAGGAATCTCGAATAAAGATCATAGTTCTAGGTGGTGGGGCTTGAGAAAGTGATATAGGTAGAGGCATGACTCCTCTAGATGGGATAGTCCAGGTCTGAATCAATTCATCCATCTTCTTGTCAAGCAAGTCCACCTTGTCCAATTTTGAGGTGATGAGGTTCATGTCAGCCTTAATAGATTCTAGATGAACCTCGTAAGCGGTGGTTTTTCGGTGGCTGGACTTATTAAATTGACTAATGGATGTAGCATTCATTGAGTTCTCCACCAAAGATTCAAAGAGCTTAAATTCACTCTCTTCATCCTTAGCTAGGAAATTCCCACCACTTGAGGCATCTCTAAGATGCCTATGGGTGTTATATAACCCATGGTAGAAAATTTGAGCTAAGTGCCATCTGGACACATCATGATGTGTGTGTTTCCTTAATAGATCTTGAAATCTTCCCCATGCATCATGCAGTCTGCCTCTAGGTGTTTGGGCAAAGGTTGTGATGGCACACCTGATGGCATTAGTTCATCTTATGGAGAAGAATTTTTGCAAGAACTCAGTTTGTAGCTCCTCCCATGTGTTGATTGCCCTTCTTATGGATTTGAACCTATAGGAAGCCTTATCCCTTAAAGAAAAAGGAAAGAGCTTTGTCATTACCATGCTAAGGTCCACATTCCGGGGATGAACTGTTTCTGCAATATGTCCTAGATCTTCTTAGTGTTGGAATGGGTCTTCATGGGAATTTCCATGAAAATAAGTCTGTATCAGACTTCTAACATTAGGCTTAAGATCAAAAGCATCCCCTTCAGCAGGCATCCTAACTAATGGTCTTAGCTAGAGTATAGCTAGGTTGTAGAAGTCTCTCAACTGTCTTGGTTGTGCACCCTGAAGAGGGTTCTGCATATCCCCTAGGGTTTTTAAGATTTTGTACATCTGTTCCTTGTGATGCCACTCAGATGTAGCAAGTTGCGCTGTAATGAGAGAAAGGGGATCATTCACGATCCATGGGTTTTCTTCCTCCATGATTGGTGAGTAGGATGAAGAAGAAGAGAGAGACATGGATGGGAGTGTAGAAGCAGGCCTCCTACGATGCTGTTGTAGGGGACTAGATAACTAAGGTCATAATGACCTCCTACCTTGCATACAAGGGGCAAGGTATCAGAGAGTGTTGAGCGCAACACTGGTTAACCTTGGGGTTAATGGTTCAAGATTAGAGTTCCAATTAACCACCCATAAGATTTAAAATCCTAATTTATCTTTCCCAAACTAATCAGGCCAGATTGATTGAGGGAAAAGAGAAATGGTTCTTCCCCGCACCGATATGGTTCCTTTGTATTCTTATCACGACCGTTTGACACTACTCCCCAGTCTTAGACACCTAATTTGATTTAGTAAATTTATGTTAAGAGGTCAAATCTAAAGCATGATAGTGAAAAGAACAATCTTAGAGTTTTAGGGATTTTTCCAAGGTTAGTATGCTTTTGTTGGGTTGCACTTGTTAGCGTCCTGAAAGGAGTTTGAGGGATTGCAAACATGGGCGTGTGTATTTGATGGGAACACCATCATGAGCCTTAACTAGCCCATTTTAGTCTGGAATAAAAGATAAAAGCTCCTATATATTCATCTAAGGGTTGTATCTCCACCTTATTATGTTTTGAGAAGAGAATAAGAAACTAGGGTAAATTCTATAATTTTAACAGCATATCATGAGCACAGAATAACCAAGGTATTTTCTATTGGTAAAATAGAGGTCAAATGAGCATTAAAGACCAATAAGTGTGTCTATATAGATAGAAACGAGGTTTTGCGCATTTCGAGAACCATTATAGCACCCAAAACCCTAATTTCAGATCCAATTAAATTACAGAGGTTTTGGTCAAGATAAAATTCATCTAAACTTTCTAAAATTCATATAAAAATATTCCTTAAGGTTTGATATCCTTGATTTGACCTTTGGAACCTATTTTGACCTCAAACAGAGTCTCAGATAGAAAAGTTGCCCTAATTTATGTTTCTATGCAAATTTCTTAGTTAAACTTTATCAAAACTAAAATCCGACTTCACCATTAGATTCCTTAGGTATAAGTTAGGTTTGTGCCAAAATTTGGGCCCAGCTGGAGTCCATCTTGACCAACTTTGCATTTCAGTCCAATAAGACTCTTTTCCTTAAAATCTGACCCTCAGCTTTTGAATTATTTGCAGATTGGTCCCTAACTTTCTCATCATTCATTGCAAATTGGTCCCTATCACCATTGGCGTGAACACAGGAACTTCGTTGAGATTCGAGCGAGGATTTCTCGCTCGATTCTCAATCAAACTCTCCCAAAATTGAAAGGGAGATTCCTTAAGAAATTCCCTTCCAAATAAACCTGGCCATGGACCATGATTCCTTCCCAATCTCCCATGTGAATGCATGGAAGATGTGGGTATTCAGTTTGCTCGAAAATCTTGAGCTTTGCAAGCTTGTTTTTGAGCTTGGAGCTCCTCTTTTTAGGCCTATAAAAGGACCCAAGACAAGAATCCTTGCTACTTAGCAAGTTTTGGCAGGAGAAACTCGTCCTTCCCACTCTGGGCACCTTCACACCTTTCTTCGGTGACATCTCTCCTCTCTCCTCGTCCGACCATCCAACAATCAAATTGGACAGCCCTTTGCCTTTCCCTCTCAACTCCACTCCTTGCCAACCACAGCAGGGGCTTCCTTCCTCATCGTTGCCGCTCCAACTCACCATTGACTTCATCTTCTTCGGCTTCGACTTGCCAACGCCGACCATCTCCATCCACCCCTTCCCCTTTAAACCTCTCTATCCCTTCCTCTCTCCCTCTACATTCTTCCCCCACACTCATAACTCACTCACGACCAACGTACCACCCACAACACCACCTTCGTTCTCCACTCTGGCGATACTACGACGAAGCCTCCAGCACGACACACACCTCCAAATATCGTCGCTCCGCATCCATAAGCTCCTCCTCGATTCCCTCTACAAAAGCCCTCTCCTAATTTTAGGGTATGCACGTTCACTCGGCCCACTGAACTCCCTCACTTGCACACACCTTCCCTGAGGTCGGTAGATCTCCATACCCACTCTCATGCGACTCCAACACCACCGTTACACTCGTTGACATTCGACGAAGCTTCTGAATTGTTTTAATGATGCCATAAGGCCATGTTCTTGGTTTCAAGCTTTCATTGAACCTCTGCCGCCGCCCTTGACTTCGCCGACCTCGTCTGCAGTCATCTGGCCATAATCCCTCCAAGCAAGACCTCCAAGCTTCACGACTGACCTCCATGACTCCTTCCAGGTAGGTAATCGAAGACTGCATCCTTGTCTTCAACTGCAATCAAGAGCTCCATCAGATGCCGCTGCGCGAGGAGAACTGTGTCACATTTAGTCCCACATCATGAAATTTGAAGCAGATCGCACGAGATAAGAGGAATTCATCTCCTCGACCCCTCGCCCAAGACACGGGGGTTGGGTCTCCATTCACCTCCACCTGCTTACTTGCCTCTACGTACTCATCTCCTATGACTAATGCCTGCAGGCCCAATCCTTGTTCATGAACGATTACCCGGTTGATAACCCGATTAAGCTTGGGTCTGATAGAAGAAGAGAGAGGGGGGGTTTTTTCACTTTACTCCTCTCTACACTTGGTTGAGTCTTGAAGAGGCTTTTGCCTTTGTGCTGTGCTTGCCTCTCTCTTGAGGCACGAAGGAGAGAGGAGGCCTTTGCCTCTTCTGTTGGAGCTAAGCCTTAAGCTACTGAAGATGTCTGAGTTCTGCTAGTACCTTAGTGATACATACTGTTGGGGTATTTAAATAGTTGATGTGGCATATTTGATTGAGAGATATTGTGTATTTATTTGAGCTTAATATTAGGGTTAATTTGGTGATTCAAATCACCATTTTAACTCATTCTTTTTACACATTGCTACCTGATTTCATATATATATCATTTTGAGTAGTTCTAAATGAAGCTTTGGTCATAATTTCTTATATTTCTGATTAAATTATGATTAGTGAGATTGAATTGCCATTATTTGCTCCCTGTGATCGACCTCGGACACTTTGCGATTTTGAGCTATAAATTTAATCATTTTCGAGCGATTGAGGCTTTGCTATGATGATTACTCCTTAAAACTCCTAGTAGCCCATTAATATTTTGGCATCATTACCGGGGAGCAACGCATAGTTTGATTTCACTGATTATAATTTCTGATCTGATACTAACTTATCTTATCTATTTTGTTGTGTTTATGCAAGGTACATTGAGAAGATCAGCCGCACATCAGCCATACTAGGGGTAGGTAATTTCATTCCCATCCTCTTAAGCCCCTAGTTTTGGAAAGAAATAAAATGGAAATCAATTTAGATCAACTTGCATTTATTATTAGAGTTAATCACTTGAGTTGCGTGATTTGATTCATTCTAGACATCCCCTTCCAGATTTCTGCACCTAGTAGGGACTTAAGGTATCTAGGGCTATTCACCTTCTTGATTGAGTCCTAGGTACCCAATTTGGAAAGAACTGATTGGACCAAAAGAGCCAAAGTAGGGTTTCCATCTTAGGCTTGAGAAAACACACCTGGCTGAAATAACGAGAATTGATTTTCCCACATTGTGTGTCACCCAAACCCTTGCCTGAATTAACTTAATCAAAAGAACCCTAAAATTAAGCTCTAATCATCCACTTGAATCCTAAAATTTGGGACTTCATAACTTGCTTGCAAACCAATCAAGGTGATTTTGGGTTCATTACTCAACTCATCCTCAACCTTAGGGTAGGTTAGGTGAAGTTGATCCACCTTATGGGTCAACCAACCTTCAAATTAGGTCACCAAGCACAAATCAAATCTAAAGTTCAAGTGAAATTCTAAGCACCTAACTTCAAGATTAAAATTGGTAGACTTAAGGTGTCAAGTTGCTCATTCCAGTCTACTTGGATTCTCAGTGACAAGGAAGGTCAAGTGGGGGAAACCCTGTAACTCGTGGGGATGCTCTACCGTGTAGGGGTCTTTGCAAGACTCTCCCTTCCTGGCTGCCCAGGTATTTCTTAGGTGAGTGATTTTTTGATTAAGAGGTATCATCCACCTCGAACCTCCTTAGTCATCGAAAGATTTTTGCATGCCTTGATTGGGTCTATTACACCTTCTATCCCTCATCTGGCTCAGTAGTGCATCTTCGGGAGGAGGTCCTTAAGACCACCATTGAGACCTCCATTAGCAGTTCACTCCCATCGAGGCCAAGCCTTGAACCACTTGTCTGTGCTACCTTCTGATCATATTGATCTCTTCCAACTCTTCTGTTTCTGAGCCCAGATCTCCTTCAACCATATCTATGGAAAATCAAGAAGAAGAACCCAATCTCCAAAATCAGTTACAGTACCTCAACGATCTTTTCCAAGCATTCATGAATCCGCCACAGCATCCTATGATGAGAGATCATTACAGTCCTGCTGAGGTAGCAATCAAACCTAGAGTTTAAATCCCTACTAAAGGACCTGATACTGAACTCAAGCCCAATATGCTTCATGCTATCCCTAAATTTCATGGGCTTAACTCCGAAGATCCTTTCCAGCACATTCAGCAATTGAAGCATCTGACCTAGACCTTCGGGCCACTTGTGCAGAATCATGATATCTTACTCATGAAGATGTTTTCTTTCTCCATCACGGACAAGGCTGCCCACTAGTACAAAACCCTAACTCATCCAATCAACACATGGGCTGAACTTCAATTCGAATTTTTGAAGAAGTTTTTTTCCATTGGTCAGACAAATGCTCGGAGGCACTAGATCACTCACTCTACTCAGAATGCGGGAGAACCACTTCATGAGGCATGGGATCGCTTTCTGGATCTCATGCGAAAATTCCCGCATCACGGAGTCCTAAATGGGAACAAGTCTAGTCTTTTTACCAAGGACTCCGTGAAGATATCAGATTATTTGTCAATGTGACCTGTGGTGGCAACATCAAGGGTCAACATGTGGATACCGTGTGGGAGATCATGGAGAATATGTGTGAGAACTCCATCAATAATGAATCCATGGGCATGTTCGACTGGATGACTGCCCGTGCATTGACAAATACCTGGGGGGCACATGAAACCCAAGGCTTGACCACATTAGTTGATCTGGAATTAATGGCCAATCACTTGGACAAGGTCTCGATTATCGAAAAAGAGGTGTACGAATTGACTCGACACTTGCAGAGAGCCACCTTAGCACAGTGTTTGAGTCATTGAATCGGGTTTTAAAAAGTATTGCATTGTAGTACAGTCAAAATAACGTTCAAAACAGATATAATTTTATTACTCGAAAAGATTTCCGAGGTCGAACATAGGGAGCAAATTGGTATTTAGAAATCAGGATCACAATTTAAATTGAAAGAAATTGCAATAGTAGTAGCAGTATCAGAGTGCAAAAATATGGGAGTAAAATGGTGATGTAGATCACCAAGTAATCCTACAATATCACCAAATAATTCAATGTATATGCAATGGAAACTAGAATCTGTCGTCTGATTTCTTAATCAGATGACTTAAAGTGTCTAATTTCTTCTTCTCTTTCTCTACCTTTCTCTATCTTCTTTGGCTTCCTTCTTGAAGTCCTTCTCTTTCCCTTGTTCCTTTCTTCTACAATCCTTCCCTTTCTCTTTGGCTTTCTCTGTCTTCTGCCTTTACTTCTCCTTCTTCTTCCTTCTTCTTCCTGCCTTTACCTTTCTTCTACCTTAGCCCTGAGTTGCGCTGGCCTTCTCTTCTTCTTCTTTCTTCTGCCTTTACTTCTTCTTCTTCTTCCTTCTTCTTCCTGGCCTCCTCTTCCTCTTCAAACTGTGGCTAAGTGTTGGCCAGAGAACCCTGTAGCAAAACACTACCCCTACCCATGCATAGCTCTCCTCTCTTTCTCTCTTAGGATCCACTCTCCCAGAGCCACACAGGTAGTCGGGTTATTGGGTCGGGCGCGTACTCGGGACCATGCCCACCGGTGTGCGGTAGTGGACAAGGAGTGTAGTTGGGTCAGGTTAGGCCAGGTCCGCGGAGCGTGTTCGTGGACGAGACCGGGTCAGGTGAGCGGGACCTCACCCCGTGGATCTAAGGCGAACAGCCTCTGTCACTTTTTCCCTTTATGCAGGTGCAGATTCTTCTTCACTTCCGAGGTGGGGCAAAGTGTCCCACCCTTTCCTCGCACGCCTGCAGCTGAGTAAGCTCCCAATTACAGCTACTGCAGAGTCTCTCGACTCCAATTGAAGGCCTGAGTGCGTGCGCGAGGGGCTTCCGCACACCTAGGACAGCAGCACCTGGAGCAGCAAGACTTGGGCGTGGCTTCAAGCTTGCTTCAAGCTCTGCAACAATGGTGGAGGGGCAACGAACTTGAAAATGCAAGATCAGAATCACGGCCACATCAAAACATTTAGAGAGGGTCGCCGGACCACAACGGATGTGATGGGGAAGTCGGCATGGCTCGGGGGTGCCTGTGAGTTCGTGCCTTGGGCACACTGTGTATGAGTGTGTGGGTGTGTTCGGTGAGGTGCATGGGTGAGTGGCGCGGTGCGTGGAGTGAGGGGAAGGATCAATGAAGGGAGGCGGAGGTCGTGGGCTTGTCGGCGAGGGTTGGGGTGGCCTGTGGAGGTGGGATGGCCTCACCGGAGTTGATGGTCGGAGATGGAAGGGATGGAGGTCGACAGTGGTCAATTTTGGGGAATAAAGGATGGAGAAGAAAATAGAGGGGAGAGGGAGATCATCTAGGAGGTCAAGGGACGAAGGGGGTGAGCGGAGGCATCGGGTCTGGTGTGGCCAATGCCGGAGACGAAGGTGGCTTCGGTGAGGTAGGATTGGCAGGGACGAAGAGAGGGAAGCGCCAGTTGGTACGGCGAGGCACAGACAAAGTCAAGGAAGAAGGATCCATCGCAGGTATGGTGGTTGGATGACGAGGAGCAGGGAAGGTTGCCGGACATCAAGGAGCCTGCGGCCGTGAGGGGAAGAGCGGAATTAGGGGTGGTCGCGGCCGAAATCGAGTGTGGAGAGATCGGAGAGGTCTAGGCTCCTTTAAATAGAGCCCTGAAGGTCGGTTAGAGCTTGGGAAGCAAGCTTCCCAAGAAAGGAAGACTTGCTAGAGAAGGAAGCTTCAAGAGACCCAAATCTCTCATGCGTTCGCATGAGAGATTAGGAAGGAATTAGGGCATCAAGCCGGGTTCATATTGGAGGGATTTTCTCAGAAAATCTCCCTTCCAATTTTGGAGGAGATCCTCTGAGCAATCACAGAGAACTCTCCTTTCAAAGCTCGCCGGAGTAGGATTCCTCTGCTATAATGGCGGAGGGACCTATTTGCAAAAATGATAAGGAAGCTATGGTGCTGTTTGTAAGGCTTTTTGAAAGGTAGGGGTATAAATGTAATCAGACTGGACCATTTTGCAAACTAAATCAAGGTAAACTCATTTTGGGTCCAAGTTTTGGTATAAACCTAATTTGACCTAAGGAATCCAATGGTGAAGTTGAATTTTGGGTTTGACAACGTTTATCTAGGAAATTTATGCAAAACCCAATTTAGGGCAAATATATGCCTAACACCCCATTCTTGGTCAATATGGGTTCTAATGGCCAAATTGAAGGTTCTAAACCCTAGAGAATATTTTTATATGATTTTTAGAGGGTTTAAGTGAGTTTTATCTTGACCATAACGTTGGTTAATCAAGTGGGTCTTTTTTTAGGGTTTCAAGAAGTCATTTTATTCACAGAACTCACACAAACCCTTTTCTGTCAAATCCAACCCACTTGTTATCTTATTAATACCATTTGACCTTTGTTTAGCCCTTGAGAAAACCTGTGGTTGTACTGCATTGGTAAAATTACAGTTTTACCCCTAGTTTCTTGTGTTTCTCTCAGAAAGGTTATGCAGTGAAGTATGACCTTCAGTTGATTATGTAGGAGCGTTTATTCTCTTTATTGGGTCAAAATGAGCTAGTTAGGTCTCATGATGGTATTCCCATCATACCCCCATGCCCAGCTTTTGCTAGTCCCATAGCAAAATTTTAAGTTTTTAACTTTGATTCTAGACCATGTAATCTTTTGATGCTAAAAAACTATGATGTGTGCTTTCTTCTGTAGATTAGGTTAGAATGCCGATAGTAGGCATAGAGGTACTCAAGTACCAACCAAGATCCAGACCTGACTGGCTCTAGCCTCAATTTGTTGTGAAGGTTTGTAAGGCCCACAGGAACTATCCTAAGGTTCATTGAACTTTGCAGTTAAAGCACTCGTTCTTGTAACATATTTTAGCCTTAGTTCAATTTGCAGTGCATTTTTGTAAGAGAGACACAGAGGAATTTTCTTTTTGGAGTGTTTTCTCTCTCTTTTCTTTTTATTTCTAGCTTTGGATTAGCTTCACAACATGGTCTGTATCGGATTCCTAGTCCCCATCATCAATCCTCGAAGGGTCCCTAGCAATCGATGCTTTGAGATAGCACCGCCCATGGCAACCCTCAGAACCTTGGCTTTCAAGATTTTGAGATAATCCTGCCCATGGTGTTCTATAGCTAAATCGACCCTGGCAATCAAGATTTCGAGATAATCGCCTCCCATGGCATTTGAACCAGTAATGGGTGCTTACATGCCCCTGGTAGGATATGTAAATATCCTAGAAGACAAGCACCAAGGATACGATATGTTATTGCTCATCTTCGAGGGGAATTTCCCGCCTCTCCATGCTAGGAACTCGTCCAAATCAACTTGCATTGATCAGTCGCTCCTAATGTAGGTGACTTTTTTAGAACAACTTAAATGCATTTGCGTGATTTTGTTACTTAAGCGCACTGAACCAGACTGTGTGTGGATTGGGGTGCTTAGGTTACCGAGTGTCGCAAACCAGAAGTCAGTTAACGAGGCTAGATACTCCCTAAGCCTTAGACTTAATACTTAACTTCGCATTTTCCCCATCCTCTTGAGGACTATCTAGATCTTAGCGGGTACTTGAATTTTTAAGCCTAGGATCATAGCCCAAGAGGCCTAAGATCAGTGTTCCTACTAATCTCTTCTGTGTTTCATTAGCACTTTTTGCCTTTCATTTTCTTTTTCTTGATATGGTCAAGAGCTAAGTTAATTCCTTTATTTCTTACTAATGACTATCTCTTTTCTTTTTCTTTTCAACTTGTGCTCCTTTTTGATAGTTTTCACTTCTCCCCTTTTTCTCCTCAAAATTGATATGATCTCAAAAATTTTCTCTCCTCTCAATTTTTTCTTCTTTTTCAAGAATTTTTTAATTTGTTTGGTATTTTTGGGATATGTGATTTTCTTGATGAAACCTTTTCTTGTGAGATGATTTTCATGACATTTTGCACTTTCATACCCCCTGCCTACGATTTGCAATGTCCCCATTGTAAATTAAGTGGGTTCAAGTTCAGCTTAGATCATTCATTAGAATAGGTTCTGGGTGGGCGAACGGGTCGAGATGATTGTTGCAGATGATTTAAAGCTCTGGTACAGGTACCTGAGGTGAGGTCGGCTATTCTAATGGATGAACCCTAAAGTGCAATATGAATTCAGCATAGGAATGTCAAGAAAGGTTTCGGGTTTTTCAAAAATGATGAGTTGCCTTCTGTTAAGCGCTAAGTTTTACGCCATCG
The DNA here is from genome assembly GCA_037157565.1 of Thalassia testudinum. Classification (NCBI taxonomy): domain Eukaryota; kingdom Viridiplantae; phylum Streptophyta; class Magnoliopsida; order Alismatales; family Hydrocharitaceae; genus Thalassia; species Thalassia testudinum. The sequence continues at coordinate 2,876,251 of JAZHRO010000056.1, forward strand.
GCTGGGCGCAATGAGCTCAAGGAGAATGGAGGGTAAAAGATGTCTCAGCCAAATTTGTATCGGTAAGCTCAATGACCGGTTTGAGTCTTTGACCGTTCATGACGAAAGGTTATGAATCGTGGCTGAGTTGACTGATTTCGATGGCTATATTTCCAAAGATTCGTCGGACGAGGTAAGGTCCGATCCATTTTGATCTTAGTATTCATGGGAATAGCTTAAGTTTGTCATCAAAGAGGACTTTTTGACCAGGGTAAAATATCTTTCTGGATATGTGCTTGTCGTGAAAGGCTTTAACCCGCTCTTTGTAAATTCGTGAGTTCTTATATGCATCGTGGCGTAATTCACTGATTTCACTCATTTGAAGCTTTCTGTGGGTTCCTGCCTTAGAAAGATCTTGATTGCAGTTCCGTACTACTCAATAGGCTTTGTTTTCCAATTCAACGGGGAGGTGACATGCCTTCCTGTACACTAATTGGAAGGGAGACATACCTAATTGGGTTTTGTGGGTGGTCCTATAAGCCCACAAAGCCTCCGGAAGTCGGGATGACCAGTATTTTCTGTCAGGTTGAACAGTGACTTGGAGGATTTTCTTGATCTCCCAATTTGATAGCTCAAATAGACCATTGTTTGGGGGTGATAAGGAGTAGAGATTTTGTGTGACACCCTGTATTTGGTCATCAGTGACCTGAACTAAGCATTAGTAAAATGGGTCCCTCCATCAGAGATTATAGCGCATGGAATCCCGAACCGAGAAAAGATGTTCTGATGAATGAATGTGATAACCACCTTATTATCATTGGTTCGGGTCGGAATGGCTTCGATCCATTTGGACAGGTAGTCAACAGCGAGTAGAATGTAATCGAAGCCGTCCAAACAAGAAAGGGTCCCATAAAATCAATCCCCTAGACGTCGAAGATTTTGCATACGAGAATCGGTTGTAAGGGCATCAGATCATGGTGGCTCATGTTACCTAAGGTCTGACAATGAGTGTATGCCTTACAGTGATTGTAGACGTCTTTGAAAATCGTGGGCCAATAGAAGCTGCACTGGAGGACTTTAGCTGAGGTTTTATGACCAGAGAAGTGTCCACTGCATGGCTGGTCATGGCAGAAGGACAAGTTGCCCTGAATTTCCACTTTCGGGACACATTGTCAAATGATTTGATCAGCACCGATGCGGAAAAGATACAGGTCTTCCCAAAAGTAGTACTTGACATCGGAAAGCAATTTGTCCTTTTTGGCCTTTGGCCAATTGGATGGGATTTGATGTGATGCCAAGTAGTTTACTAGATCAGCAAACCATGGAAGCCTTGTACTGATAGTCAGGAGGTTCTCATCAGGAAAATGTTTCGTAATAGGTCCGAAAGGGTCGATAATATTAGAAGGAAGGCAGGACAAGTGATCAGCTACCATGTTCTATTTTCCCACCTTGTCATGAATCTCGAGGTCAAATTATTGCAGCAGCAAGATCTAGCGGATTAGTCGAGGTTTCACGTCCTTCTTCACAAGGAGATGCCTCACTGTTGTGTGATCAGAGTAAATGATAACATAGGAACCCAGAAGATACGATCTTAACTTTTCCAGGGCAAATACCATACTAGCAGCTCTTTCTTAGTAACTGTGTAGTTACGCTGAGCCTCGTCAAGTGTCTTGCTAGCGTTGTAGATGACCACGGGTTTCCTGTCAATTTTCTGCCCAAGTACCACTCTTATAGCAAAATCAGAAGCATTGCACATGATCTCAAAGGGTTGAGACCAATCAAGGGACTGTAGGATTAGAGCTTGAGTAACTCGATCACGTAGGATCTCAAATGCTTGAGTGCATTCCTTGGATATTTCAAAAGGAACATCCTTAGATAGTAGAGTAGTCAGAGGGCACGCGATCATTGAGAAATCAAGAATGAATCGATGGTAAAAAATGACATGCTCTAGAAAAGATCGAATGTTCTTAATCGAGCTAGGCATAGGGAGTTTGGAAATCAGATTTACCTTGGCTCGATCAACCTGGATGCCTTTTTCTGAAATGAGATGTCCCAGGACAATTCCTTCTGGCACCATGAAATGGTTCTTTCCCCAGGAAAGAACCATATTCATGTCAATGCACTGCTTGAGGATCTAGACCAAGTGCAGGAGGCAATCGTCAAATGATTTACTAAACATTGAGAAGTCATCCATGAAGACTTATAGATAATCACCTACCATATCTGAGAATATGGCAAGCATGCACTGCTAAAAAGTAGCGAGTACATTGCAGAGACTAAAAGGCATCCTTCGGAACGCGTATGTTCTGAAGGGGCAGGTGAAAGTGGTCTTCTCTTGGTCCTCAGGATGGATTGCCACCTGGTTATAACTGGAGTATCCGTCCAAAAAGCAGAAGATCCTATTTCTCGCTAGATTCTTGAGGATTTGATCAATAAACGGTAGTGGGAAATGATCCTTCTTTGTGGAGGTATTGAGTCTTCTGTAATCAATGCAGACTCTCCACGAATTCGCCACAGGGTCGGTATGATTTCTCTGGTTTTAGTCGTAATCACGGTGGGTCCTGCCTTCTTATGCACAACCTGGATTGGACTCACCCACCGACTGTCGAAGATCGGGTAGATGATCCCAGCATCTAACCACTTGATGATCTCCTTTTTCACAACCTCCTACAGATTAGGATTTATACATCTCTGCATTTCATGGGAAGGTCGTGTGCCCTTTTCAGTATAGATGTGGTGTGTGTAGTAAGAGAGGCTGATGCCAGTCAAATCATCGAGAGTCCACCCAATGGCTCTTCGATGTTGCTGGAGAACAGTAATCAGACGGGATTCCTGATCAGGTGTGAGTCTGGAATTGATAATAATAGGAAATGTCTGATTGGGACCCAAAAATACATACTTCAGATGCTCGGGAAGAGGCTTGAGTTCCAAAACAGGGTTATCAGCAGTAGTGGGTGGTTTAGGGTGTGTGTCAGGAGAAATGGAAGGAGTTATGGGTGTGTCTAAGTTAAGTTCGGACTCCTCTAATTGCGGGTTTCGATGCTCTTGTGGTTGATCAGAATTAGTCAGGTTTTCCTCAATATACGGATCATCAACCACAGCCTTGATATCACATAGTTGTTCTATAACTCCGCAATTAATCCCTTGTTGGGCCTTAAAGATGTCAATCTTTAATGTCTGGTTCCCAAATTTCAGTTCAATTTGGCCCTCTTCACAATTAATGTTGGCCCTAGTAATGGCCAGAAAGGGTCTCCCTAGTATGATTGGTGTGTTTTTCAAATTTTTTGGAGAATCCATATCCAAGACTACGAAGTCCACCGGGAAATAGAAATCCTGAACCCTAACAATGACATCCTCAAGAATTCCTTTAGGTGACTTAATAGATTGAGCTGCCAACTGTAATGTCACCTCTGTTGGTTTGAGCTCTGATTCCTCAAGATAGTCAAGTAGAGATGTAGGTATTAGGTTTATGGAGGCTCCTAGATCCAATAATGCTATATCAAATTGGATATCACCAATTGTACAGGAAATCAGGGGAGTACCTGGGTCTTTTGCCTTAGGTGGGAGTTTGCTCAAAATTACAGAGCTAGCTTGCTCTGACAATACGATTGGGCTCCCACTTTTGGTTTGTGGCTTACGAATAGGTGTACACATGTCTTTCAGGAATCGTGCATAAGTCGGTATGTGGCGAATCACATCCATCAAGGGGATGTTTATATGGACCTGTTCAAAGAGCTTGACCAGGTCCTCCTCAGGTGCCACGGGTTTGGTTGTCCCCTTTCCCTTGGTTAAGGCCTCGGGAAATGGATCCTTGGATGGTTCCTCTAGAATAGGTTCGGGTTCTTTATCATGGACAGGGGTATCCTGGATAACTATCCTAGGGCTTGGGTTAGCACTACCAGGCTGTAAGTGGCTTGGGTAAGGTAGGTCTTCTGTTGCTTTGCCACTACGGGTTGTAACTGAATTTAGTCTTTCCTGGTTCTGGTTCGGTGTCGGTAACATAGGTGGCTGCTGCTGAAATCCTGAGTACGATGTTGAAGCTTCCATTTTGTTGGGTGATGGAGCAAAAGGGGCCTGATAAATCATGTAGGCTTGGCTCGGATTTGGGTTCATAATGCACCTCTAGTTCGGCACGTTATTCGAATTTGGCAGAGGTTGTGAAGGGAGTGTGCCAGGTTGGCGGGAATTCGCCATCTGGGCGAGTTGATTACGAACCTCTGTGATCTCGTCTTTTGAATGTTAGCTAGAGTCTAAAGGATGAGAGTCATTTGATCTGTTTGAGTTGGCCCAGATTGATAGGTAGGGTTTGGCCGAGGTTGAGGCAGCTGATATGGACGAGGAGCTTGTGGATGGGGTTGATATGGTGGTCTTTGATTCTGATTGTTTCCCGCCCACAGAAAATTGGGATGATTCCGCCATTCAGGGTTATAGGTATTAGAGAATGGGTCATTCTGGATGGTGTTGAGGTCCTCGCAGGTCTGAGGAACCTCAGAAAAGTTAAAGTATGAGGGTTTAGAGTTCCTCCAACTAGAGTAGGCAGGATCGGAGTTTCCTCTAGTCCTAGAGTCATACGGTGGTGGATACGGGTCCATCCCCTGAGAAGATCGGTGATAGATGTTATGCACAGCTTCCCTCCAAAAGAGCGGCTGTGCGAACAGGTTTTGCACGGAGGTGGCTCACTGTGGATGTCGAGTTAGCTCATCCACCTTCTTCTCAATGATAGAGACCTTGTCCAAACAACTGGCCATCAACTCCAAGCTGACAGATGAGGATAGGCCCTACGTCTCATGTGCTCCCCTTAGATTCGTCGATGCGTGGGAATTCGTCCGGTCAAATAATCCCATGGAGTTATTATTGATAGAGTTCTCACACATATTCTCGAGAATCTACCACACAGTGTCTTCATGTTGACCCATGATATTTCCTTTGCAAGTTGCATTGATGAATAAGAGGATATCTTCACGGAGTCCCTGGTAAAAGGACTGGACTTGTTCCCATTTAGGAACTCTGTGATGGGGGCACTTTTGCTTGAGATCCAAGAAACAATCCCACACTTCGTGAAGTGGTTCTCCAGGCTGCTGTGTGAAGTGTGTGATCTGCTGTCGTAAAGCATTCGTCTGACCAACCGGGAAGAACTTTTTCAGAAACTCGGATTGTAGTTCGACCCATGTGTTGATTAGATGTGTTTGAGTCTGATACCAGTGAGTTGCTTTGTCCATGAAAGAGAAGGAGAACATCTTCATGAGAAGGATATCCGAATTTTGGACATCTGACTCGAAGGTCTAGGCCAGATGCTTGAGTTGTTTGATGTGCTGGAAAGGATCCTTGAAATTGAGCCCATGAAACTTTGGAATAGCATGAATCTTGTTGGGCTTGAGTTCAGAATCAGGACCTCCAGTTGGGATTTGGACTCAAGGTTCGATCGCCACCGCAGCAGGATTGTAATAATCTTACATCATAGGATGCTGTGGTGGATTCACAAAGCCTTGGAATAAATCATTAAGGCGTTGAAGTTGGTTCTCAAGGTTATTCTCTTCTTCTGCGGGTTGTGCCATGATGATGGATGAAGGAGAATTAGGTTCAGATGAATAAGAGGAGACATCTATGTATAGGGTTGCTACACAAATACAGAAGTCAAGGCCTGGCCTTGACGGGAGTGAATGACTAAAGGAGGCCTCAAGGATGGTCTTAAGGACCTCCTACCAAACACGCACCGATGGTCTAGATGAGAGTAGAATGTGATGGACCCAATCAAGACACCCAAAAAATTTGGATGACTATAGAGGTTCGAGGTGGATGATACTCGTTAGTCAGAAAGTCGTCTACCTGAGAAATACCTGGGCAGCCAGAGAGGGAGAGTCCTACAAAGACCCCTTCATAGTAGAGTGTCCCCATGGGTTACACGGTTTCCCCCACCTAACCTCTCTTGTCACTAATGTTCTAGGTAGACCAGAATGGGGACTTGACCTCTTAAGTCTACCAGTTTTATTGAAGAGCAAGGGTGCTTAAGATTTCACTTGAACATTAGATGTATTGAGTGCAAAAAGGTAACCTAATTTCAAGGTTGGTTGACCCAACAAGGTGGGTCAACTTCACCTATTTGTCCTTTGAGAAGTTTTAGGTCTCTTCTTTTAGGATTCAAGTGAGATTAAGAGCCTGAATTTTAGGGTTTTCTTGAACAGATCAATTCAATCAAGGCTTAGGCACACATCACTTTGGAAAGTTGATTCTTGCTTATGAAAGTGTGTTTCTAAAACCCTAACTTGAAATCCTTAATTGGCTCTAATTTTGGTCCAATTTAATTTGCCAAATGTAGTATCTAGGGCTCAAACAAGAAAGTGGTAACTCTAGTTACCTTAAATGGGTGCACAAATCAAGGCTTTTTTGTTGAAATCAAAGCAGGAAACTTGATGAATTAGCTAAGAATGTAAAGCAAGTATCCCTAATCGATTTTATCTTTTTTCTTTTTCAGAATGTGGGCCTTAAGAGAGAGTAATTAGAAGTTACCCGCCCCTGGCGTGCTTGATGTGCGGCTGTCTTTCATTGAATCTTCTCCCTGAAACAACCACAAGAAAAGAGATATAGTAAGTTAGTAGCAAATCAGGAATTGTAATCAAGAATTCTGAATAGCTCGTTGCTCCCCGGCAACGACGCCAAAATGATTGAGTTGCCGAATTGGGTTTTAAAAAGTATTACGTTGTAGTGCAACTAAAATAGCATTCAAAATAGATATAATTTTTTTACTTGAAAAGATTTCCGAGGTCGAACACAGGGAGTAAATTGGTATTTAGAAATCAAGATCACAATTTAAACTGAAAGAAATTGCAATAGTAGTAGCATCAGAGTGCAAAAATATGGGAGTAAAATGGTGATGTAGATCACCAAGTACTCCTACAATATCACCAAATAATTCAATGTATATGTAATGGGAACTATAATCTGTCGTCTAATTTCTTAGTCAAATGACTTAAAGTGTCTAATTTCTTCTTCTCTTTCTCTGCCTTTTTCTCTCTGTTTTGGCTTCCTTCTTGAAGTCCTCTTTCTCTTCTTCCTTTCTTCTGAGATCCTTCTCTTTCTCTTTAGCTTTCTTTGTCTTCTACCTTTGCTTCTCCTTCTTCTTCCTACCTTTACCTTTCTTTTGCCTTGGCCCTGAGCTGCGCTGGCCTTCTCTTCTTCTTTCTTCTGCCTTTGCTTCTCCTTCTTCCTTCTTCTTCCTGGTCTCCTCTTCTTCTTCAGACTGCAGCAAAGTGTTGGCCAGAGAACCCTATAGCAAAACCCTACCCCTACCCACATGTAGCTTTCCTCTCTTTCTCTCTTAGGATCCACTCTCCCAGAGCCACACAGGTAGTTGGGTTATCGAGTCGGGTGCATACCCGGGACTAGGCCCACCGGCGTGTAGTAGTGGACGAGGAGTGCAGTCGGGTCGGGTCAGGCCAGGTCCGCGGGGCATGTTCGCGAATGAGACCGGGTCGAGTGAGTGGGATCTCACCCTGTGGATTTGAGGCGAACAGCCTCTGTCACTTTTTCCCTTTGTGTAGGTGTGGATGGTTCTTCACTTCCGAGGTAGGACTAAATGTCCCACCGTTTCCTCGCATGCCTGCAGCTGGGTGAGCTCCTAATTGCAGCTACCGCAGAGTCTCTGGACACCAATTGAAGGCCTGAGTGCATGCACGAGGGGCTTCTGCGCACCTGGGACAGCAGCACCTGGAGCAGTAAGACCTGGGCGTGGCTTCAAGCTTGCTTCAAGCTCTGCAACAATGGTGGAGGGGCGAAGAACTTGAAAACACAAGATCGGCCTCGTGGCCACGTCAAAATGTTTAGAGAGGGTCACCAGACCACGGTGGATGTGATGGGGATGTCGACGTGGCTCGGAGGTGCCTATGCATTCGTGCCTAGGGCACACTGTGTGCGAGTGTGTGGGTGTGTTCGGTGAGGTGCGTGGGTGAGTGGCGCGGTGCATGGAGTGAGAGGAAAGGATTAGTGAAGCGAGGCAGAGGTCGTGGGCTTGTCGGTGAGGGTTGGGGTGGCCTGTGGAAGTGGGATGGCCTCGCCGGACATGATGGTTGGAGATGGAAGGGATGGAGGTGATGGAGGTCGGTAGTGGTCGATTTTGGGGAATAAAGGGTGGAGAAGAAAATAGAGGGGAGAGGGAGCTTATCTAGGAGGTCAAGGGACGAAGGGGGTGAGCAGAGGCGTCGGGTCTAGTGTGGCTAATGCTGAAGATGAAGGTGGCTCCAGTGAGGTAGGATCGGCGAGGACGAAGAGAGGGAAGCACCTGCTAGTATGGTGAGGCACGGACAAAGTCAAGGAAGAAGGATACGCCGCAAGTATGGTGGTCGGATGACGAGGAGGAGGAGGGAAGGTTGCTAGACATCGAGGAGACTACGGGCATGAGGGGAAGAGAGGAATTTGGGGTGATCGCAGCTGAAATTGAGCGTGGAGAGATTGGAGAGGTCTGGGCTCCTTTAAATAGAGCCTTGAAGGTCGATTAGGGCTTGGGGAGTAAGCTTCCTAAGCAAGGAAGGCTCACTGGAGAAGGAAGCTTCAAGAGACCCAAATCTCTCATGCATTCGCATGAGAGATTAGGAAGGAATTAGGGCATCAAGCCGGGTTCATATTAGAGGGATTTTCTCAAAGAATCTCCCTTCTAATTTTGGAGGAGATCCTCTGAGCAATCAGAGAGAACTCTCGTTTCAAAGCACGTCGGAGTAGGATTCTTTCGCTATAATGGCAAAGGGACCTATTTGCGAAAATGATGAAGCTAAGGGGTTGTTTGGAAGGGTTTTTAAAAGATAAGGGTATAAATGTCATCAGACTAGACCTTTTTGTAAACTAGGTCAAGGCAAACTCATTTTGGGTCCAAGTTTTGGTATAAACTTAATTTAGACCTAAGGAATCCAATGGTGAAGTTGGATTTTGGATTTGACCACGTTTGTCTAGGAAATTTATGCAAAAACCTAATTTAGGGCAAATATCTATTTACCACCCCATTTTAAGTCAAGATGGATTTTAATGGCCAAATTGAATATTCTAAACCCTAAAGAATATTTTTCTATGATTTTTAGAGGTTTTAACTGAATTTTATCCTGACCAAAACCTTGGTTAATCAAGTGGATCTGCTTTTAGGGTTTCAAGAAATGATTTAATTCACAAAACTCACACAAACCCTTTTCTGTCAAATCCAACCCACTTGTTATATTATTAAGACCATTTGACTTTTGTTTAGCCCTTGAGAAAACTCGTGGTTTTACTACATTGGTAAAATTACAATTTTACCCCTAGTTTCTTCTGTTTCTGTCAAAAAGGTTATGCTGTGTATTATGACCTTTAGTTGGTTATGTAGGAGCATTTATTCTCTTTATTGGGTCAAAATGAGCTAGTTAGGGCTCATGATGGTGTTCTCATCACATAGCAAAACCCGCTTGAGCAACTGCCCTCTGGTAGGGAGGCTGTGCATAACGTCTATCACCACTCTTCCTAGGGGATGGACCCATATCCACCCTCGTTTGATCCTGGTTTTGGAGGAAACTCCAGACAAACCTACTTTAGTTGGAAGAACTATGATTCGTCGTATTTTGACTTCTTTAGGCTTCCTTAGACCTGCGAGGACCTCAATGCCATCCAGAATAATCCATTCTCAAACACTTATAATCTTGGATGGCGTAATCTTCTTAACTTTGCATGGTATGGGAATAATCAAAATCTAAGATCTCAATTGCAACCCCAACCACAAGCTCCACTCCCATATCACCTACTCAGCCTAGGCCCTATTCGAATTACCAATCCGAACCAACATGGGAAGATCAAATGTCTCTAATCTTTCAAACCCTGGTTGACATTCAAAAGATGAATGCTGCTATGCAAAAACTGCACAAGGATGAGATCATAGAGGTCCATAATCAGCTCGCACAGATGGAGAATTCTTGTCAGCCTAGTGCACTTCCTTCACAACCTCTGCTGAATCCGAATAACGTGCAAAACCAGAGGCACGTTATGAACCTGAATCAGGGCCAAGCTCACTTCATCTATTAGGCCCCTTTTGCTCCATCACCTAAAGGGATGGAGGCTTTGACATCATACTTAGGATATCAGCAACAACCACCACTTCTGCCAACTCCAAACCAAAACCAGCCAGGACTAACTTCTGTTACCACTAGTAGTGGCAAGCCAACTCAGGATCCACCTTATCCAAGCCACTCTCAGCCTAGTAGTTCAGAGCCTAACCCTAGGTTGGTTATCTAGGACACCCCTATCCCAGATCCAAAACCTGAACCAATCCTAGAGGAACCTACAGAAGTTCCATTTCTTGAGGCTTTGTCAAAAGGAAAGAGGAAACCCAAACCCGTGGCACTTGAGGAAGATCTAGTCAAGCTCTTTGAGCAAGTCCAGATAAACATCCCCTTGATGGATGCAATCCACCATGTACCAGCATACACGAGATTTCTAAAGGGTTTATGTACACCTAAGTATAAGCCATGAACCAAAGATGGGAGTCCGATCGTATTAACTGAGCAAGTTAGCTCTATCATTTTGGGCAAGCTCCCACAAAAAGCAAAAGATCTTAGCACCCCTTTGATCTCCTGCAAAATTGTTGATCTAGAGTTTGATTGAGCATTATTGGTTTTAGGAGACTCCATAAACTTGATACCTACATCCCTACTAGACCATTTTGAGGAAACTGAGCTCAAATCGATAGAGGTGACTTTGCAGTTAGCAGATTGATCAATCAAGTCACCTAGAGGAATTCTTGAGGATGTTCTGGTTTGGATCCATGATTTCTATTTTCTGGTGGACTTTATTATGTTAGACCTGGAGACTCCTGAAAATCTAAGGAACACACCAATCATCTTAGGGAGACCATTCCTAGCCATAGCTAAGGCAAATATAAACTGCGAAGAGGGCTAGATCAAATTAAAATTCGAGAACAAAATAGTAAAGATTGATATATTCAAGGCCTAGAAAGGAAATAATTGTGGGGCAATTGAGAGTTTGCAACATCGGTTCTATGATTGAGGACCCACTTTTAGAAGAAAACTTGATCATCCCTGATCCTCAATCCTAAGAAGATCATCCCCCACAAATAGACGAGCCTAGAGTTGATCTAGATTCACCCACAGCTCCCGCCTTATCTTCTGAGGCCCATCCCGAACCTCCTTCTGCTGCTGATAACCCAGTTATGGAGTTGAAACCTCTTCTCGATCATCTGGAATATGTCTTCTTGGGTTCTAATCAAATGTTTCTTGTGATCATCAATTCCTAACTCACATCTGATCAGGAAACAAAGCTGATTTCTGTCCTCCAACAACATCGGAGAGCCATTGGATGGACTCTCAATGATCTGACTGGTATTAGTCCCTCATATTGCACACATCGTATCTACACAAAAGAGGGCTCACGACCATCCCATGAAATGTAGAGATGACTTAATCCAAATCTACAGGAGGTCGTGAAGAAAGAGATCATTAAGTGGTTAGATACTGGTATTATTTACCCGATCTCTAATAGTCGCTGGGTGAGCCCGATCCAGGTTGTGCCTAAAAAGGCAGAGCTCACCGTTATCATGACTGAATCTAGAGAGACCATCCCGACCCACATTGCGAATTCATAGAGAGTCTGCATTGATTACCGAAGACTGAATGCCTCCACGAAGAAAGATCATTGTGCACTGCCATTTATTGATCAAATTCTCTAGAAATTGTTGGAAAATCGATTCTTCTATTTCTTGGATGGTTACTTTGGGTATAATCAGGTGGCAATTCATCTAGAGGATTAGAAAAAGACCACCTTTACTTGCCCCTATGGTACGTACGTGTTCCGTAGGATGCCTTTTGGGCTATGCAATGCACTCGCCACCTTTCAGTGGTGCATGCTAGCCATATTCTCCTACATGGTAGGTAAATACCTTGAAGTATTCATGGACAATTTCTCGGTATTTGGTGAATCTTTTGATGAATGCCTCTTACATCTAGTCCAAATCTTCAAAAGATGTGTTGATGTGAACTTAGTGCTCTCTTGGGAAAAGAGCCACTTTACGATTCCAGAAGGCATCGTCCTGGGACATCTTGTTTCTGGGAGAGGTATTCAAGTCAACTGAGCCAAGGTGAATTTGATTTCCAAACTTCCTGTGCATAACTTGGTCAAAGATATCAGATCGTTTTTTAGGCACGTGGGTTTTTATCAACGATTTATATCTGATTTTTCCAAGATTGTGAGCCCCTTGATGAACCTCCTCTCAAAGGACACGCCTTTCGAGATGACAAGTGAGTGCATTCATGCATTTGAAGTCTTGTGTGATCGAGTCACCCATGCACCAATCCTGTAATACTCTGACTGGTCTCAACCCTTTGAGATCTTGTGTGATGGGTCTGACTACATAGTGGGAGTGGTGTTAGGGAAGAAAATTGACAAGAAACCCGTGGTCATATATTATGCCAGCAAGACATTAGACGAGGCTCAGTGTAACTACACTATTATAGAGAAAGAGTTACTGGCTGTTGTATTTGGCATTGAAAAATTCAGATCATACCTCCTGGGTTCCCATGTCATTATATACTCGCATCACACTACAGTGAGGCACTTACTCACGAAGAAGGATGCGAAACCTAGATTAATCCTCTGGATCTTGCTACTGCAAGAATTCAATCTTGAAATTCATGACAAGGTGATTAAGTAGAATGTGGTAGCTGACCATTTGTCTTGCCTTCCTTCTTTGATCATTGACCCGTCCGAACCTATTACCAAGAATTTTCCAGATGAACACCTGTTGGCCATTAACGGACTTCCCTGGTTTACTGACATGGTAAACTACTTGGTTACGGGTTAAGTCCCACCAGATTGGGTGACTTCCAGGTGGGACAAGTTGATTTCCAATGCCAAGTACTACATTTAGGAAGAACTGTATTTTTTCCATATTGGCAATGATCAAGTAATCCAGAGATGTATTCCTGACAACGAGGTCAATAACGTCATCTCATTTTGTCATGACTAGGTTTACGGTGGCCATTTCTCTGGTCAGAAAACTATAGCGAAGATCCTTCAATGTGGGTTCTTTTGGCCCACAATGTTCAAAGATGCACAAGCTTATTGTAAAGCATGCGCTCGTTGTCAGACCCTCGGCAATATGGGCCCGTGAGATATGATGCCCTTGAATCGAATCATTATGTGTGAAATCTTTGACATCTGTGGAATTGATTTTATGGGACCATTTCCAGGATTTAACAGCTTTGAATACATCTTACTCACTATTGATTATGTCTCGAAATGGATCGAAGCCGTCCCCCCCAGAACAAGTGACCATAAATTTGTTCTTTGATTCATTCAGGAGAACATCTTTTCAGATTTGGGGTTCCAAAAGCCATCATCAGCGATGGTGGATCTCATTTCGCCAATGTGCACTTCCAGTCCCTAATGAAAAAGTATGGGTGTCACATCGTATCTCGACTCCTTACCACCCCCAAACTAATGGATTGGTGGAATTATCAAATCAGGAGATCAAGAAGATCCTTCAGGTCACTGTTCCGCCTGATAGGAAGGATTGATCTACTCGCCTTTCGGAAGCCTTGTGGGCCTATAGGACCGCCCATAAGACCTAGTTGGGCATGTCTCCCTTCAGACTCGTGTATGGGAAGGCATGTCACCTCCCTGTAGAAATGGAGCATAAAGCCTACTAGGTAGTACGGAAGTGCAATCTAGATCTTGTGAAGGCTAGAATCCACTGCCTGTTGAAATTGAGCAAGATTGAGGAGTTACGCAATGACGCGTACGAGAACTCGCAAATCTACAAAGAGAAGGTGAAAGCCTTCCATGGTAGGCATATTTCAAGAAAATCCTTCCATCCTAGTCAAAAAGTACTACTTTTTGATGCCAAACTCAAGCTCTTCCCAGGAAAACTCAGATCTAAATGGATTGGATCATTTCTAGTAAGATAAGTATTTGGAAATGGAGCTATCGAAATTAGTGAACTCAGCCAAGATTTTGAACCTTTTGTTGTGAACAGTTAAAGACTCAAACCGTTCTTCGAACTCATTGACACAAATTTGGCTATAGTATCTTTTGATCTCCATTCTCTCTGAGCTTCATTACACCCAGCTGATGGCGTTAAACTTAGTGCTTAACAAGAGGCAACCTGTCATCTTTTGAAAAACCCAAAACCTTTTTGACATATCCTTTTGTTGAATTCATATTGCACTTTAGGGTTCGTCCATTAGAACAACTAACTTCACCTTTGATATTTGTGTCGAAGCTAGAAATCATTCGCAACAGTCATTCCGACTTGTTCACCACCCACCTATTCTAATGAACGATTTGAATTAAACTCAAACCCATCTAATTTACAATGACGACATTGCAAATCTTAGGCATAGGGGGTATTAAAGTGTAAATGCTATGAAATCAATGTATGGAAGGATTTCATTTCATAAAAAAGAAATAAAAGGAGGGAAATGAAAGGAGAGGATAATTTGAGCTGGATGAAAAGAAGAGAAGGGAAGGAAAAGAAAAGAAAAGAAAGAAGAAAAAGGTGCAAATAAAGGAAAAAAAAGAAAAAAAGAGAGAGTCCCTTGAAATTTAATATGGAACCTACCTAACTTCTAGGTTGGATCGGATGATGAATTAAGACCTAGAAGGCTAAAACTTAGAGAATTAGTGGTGGATACTGACCTTAGGCCTCTTGGATATATTTTAAGGTTTAAACACTCAAGTATTTGATAAGATTTGGATTAATCCTCAAGAGGTTGGGGAAAATGCGAGACTGATGTAGTAGGTCTAAGGCTTAGGGATTATTCGACCTTGCTGCCTGCCCTTTGGTTTGCGAGACTTGGTAACCTAAGTATCCAAAATCACACACTAAGTTTGGTTCAGTGCGCTTAATAAAGAAAAATCTGCTAAAAGTGTTATGTTCTGAAAAGCCATCTTAAAGATTTAAAGATCTAGCTTAGGAGCGTCTCGACAACACAAGTTGATTGGACAAGTTCCCGGTGCGGAGAGGTGGGAAATTTCCCTCGAAGATGAGTAACAACATATCATCTCCTTGGTGCTTATCTCTTAGGATATCTAAATATCCTACTGGAGGCACGTAAGCACCTTGTGCTGGTTAAGGTGCCATGGGCAGGATTATCCCGAAATGTTGATTGCCAAGGCCTGAATTTAGCTACAAAATGCCATGGGCGACACTATCTTGAAGTGTTGAAAGGCAGGGTTCTTGGGGATGCCATGGGTGGTGCTATCCCAAAGCATGGAAAGCCAGAGACCATTCGAGGATTGATGGTGGGGACAAGGAATCTGATATAGACCGCTTTTAGGGCTAATTCAAGACTGGATTTAGGGAAAAATAAAAAGCAAATAGTGAAAACTCTCCAAATGAAAAATCCATCTCTATCTCTTTCTTACAAAAATACACTGGTAAACTAAACCTGGACATGTTACATCCATGCATGGGTGCTTTAATTGCTATGGTCAACGAACCTCTGGCTAGTTTTTGCGGGCCTTAGAAACCTTCGTGGTAGACTCAGGCTGAAGCTGGTCAGGCTTGGATATTGGCTGGTACTTGAGTACCTCTAGGCCTATTGTTGGTATTCTAATCTGATTTCTAGAGATGCAGCTTAGTAAGGCACCCTGACAGTTACATCTGACCTAAAGACTTGGTTAGATCCATAGGAGTTTTCGCTAAGGGACTAGCAAAAGCTAAGCATGGGGGTATGATGGGAATACCATCATGAGCCTTAACTAGCCCATTTTAGTCTGGAATAAAAGGTAAAAGCTCTTGCATATTCATCTGAGGGTTGTATCTCCACCTTATTATGTTTTGAGAAAAGAATAAGAAACCACGATTAATTCTGTAATTTTAATAGCATATCGTAAACACAAAATAACCAAGGAGTTTGCTAGGGGTAAAATAAAGGTCAAATGAGCATTAAAGACTAATAAGTGTGTCTATACAGATAGAAATGGGGTTTCACGTATTTTGAGAATCAATACAGCACCCAAAACCCTAATTTCAGACCTACTTAAATTACAGAGGTTATGGCAAAGATAACATTCATCTAAACCTTCTAAAATACATAGAAATATATTCCTTGAGGTTTGATATCCTTGATTTGACCTTTGGAACCCATTTTGACCTCAAATAGAGTCTGAGATAGAAAGTTGCCATAATTTGGGTTTCTAAGTAAATTGTCTAGTCAAACTTGATTAAAACTAAACTTTGACTTCTCCATTAGATTCCTTGGGTCCAAATTAGGTTTGTACCAAAATTTGGGCCCAATCAGAGTCCATCTTGACTTAGTTTGCTTTTGAGTCCAGTTGGACTCCTTTCTTTTCAATCAGACACTTAGCTTTTGAATTATTTGAACATTTATCCCTAACTTTCTCATCATTCTTTGCAAATGGGTCCCTGCAGCCATTGGTGTGATCATCGAAACTCTGTTGAGATTCGAGCAAGGATTTCTCACTCAATTCTCAATCAAACCCTCCCAAAATTGAAAGGGAGATTCCTTGAGGAATTCCCTTCCAAATAAACGCAGCCATGGACTTTGATTCCTTCCCAATCTCCCATGTGAATGCATGGAAGATGTGGGTATCTAGTTTGTGTGAAAATCTCGAGCTTCGCAAGCTTGTTTCTGAGCTTGGAGCTCCTCTTTTTAGGCCTATAAAAGGACCTAGGACAAGAATCCTTACTCTTTAGCAAGTTTTGGCAGGAGAAAATCGTCCTTCCCACTCTGGGCACCTTCACACCTTGCTCTGGTGGCATCTCTCATCTCTACTCATTCGACCATCCAACAATCAAATTGGATGGCCCTCTGCCTTTCCCTCTCAACTCCGCTCCTCGCCAGCCATAGCTGGGCTTCCTTCCTCCTCGTCGTCGCCACTCCAACTCACCATCGACTTCATCTTCTTCGGCGGCTCACCAACGCCGACCATCTCCATCCACCTCCTTCCCTTGTAAGCCTCTCTATCCCTTCCTTTCTCCCTCTACATTCTTCCCCCACACTCACAACTCACTTACAACCACTGTATCGCCCTCAACACCACCTTTGTTCTCTGCTCCGCGATGCTTTGGCGAAGCCTTCAGCATGACACACACCTCCAAACAATGCTGCTCCATGTCCATGAGCTCCTCCTTGACTCCCTCTACAAAATCCCTCTCCTAATTTGAGGGTTTGCACGCTCACTTGCCCCACCGAAGTCCCTCACCTGCACACACCTTCCCCGACATCGGCAAATCTCCATACCCACTCTCATGCGATGCCAACACCACCGCTAGACTCGTCGACGTCCGAAGAAGGTTCTGAACTATTTTAACGAGGTTGTTAGGCCATGTTCTTGGTTTTAGGCTTTCATCGGACCTCCGCCGCCATCCTCAACTTCACCGACCTCATCTACAGTCATTCGGCCATAATCCCTCTGGGCAACACCTCCATGCTTCGTAGTTGACCTCCAGGACTCCTTCCAAGCAGTCAATCAAAGATCGTAGCCTTGTCTTCAATCGCAATCAATAGCTCCATCAGACATTGCTGCGTGAGAACTGTGGGAGATTTAGTCCCACATCGTGAAATCTGAAGTAGATCGCTCGAGATAAGAGGAATTCATCTCCTCGACCCCTCACCCAAGACACGAGGGTCGGGTCCCCATTCACCTTCACCCACTTACCTGCCTCTACACACTTCTTGCTTGCGACTCACGCTCGTAGGCCTGGTCCCTATTCACACCCAATTAGGCTTGGGTTTGAGAGAAGAAGAGAGAGGGGTGGGTTTTCCCTTTACTCCTCTCTACACTTGGCCGAGTCTTGAAGAGGCCTTTGCCTATGTGTTGTGCTTGCCTCTCTCTTAAGGCATGAAGGAGAGCGGCCTTTGCCTCTTCTGTTGGAGCTGAGCCTTGGGCAGCTTAAGACGTCTGACTTTTGTTGATGCCTTAGTGATACATACTGTTGGGATATTTAACTAGTTGACGTGGCGTATTTGATTGAGAGATACTATGCATTTATTTGAGCTTAATATTAGGGTTAATTTGGTGATTCAAATTACTATTTTAACATGTTCTTTTTGCACATTTCTACTTGATTTCATATATATGTATATCATTTTGAGTAGTTCTAAATGAAACCTTGGTCATAATTTCTTATATTTCTGATTAAATTGTGATTAGTGAGATTGAATTGCCATTATTTGCTCCCTGTGATCGACCACGGACTTTTTTGCGATTTTGAGCTATAAATTTAAATGTTTTCGAGTGATTGAGACTTTGCTACGATGATTACTCCTTAAAACTCCACGGTAGCTCATTAATAGTATTTTTCCTTTTAATTAGCACACTCCTAGTATTCTATGTGACCCTAAAAGGTTGTTGCTAGTAGGTAACGATGTGAATCAATGTTAGTTGGATAAATAGGGTGGCCCAAGCAATTAAAGGGTGGATTCTCAAAATTGTGTCTATTACAAGAAGTTCAATCACAAGGGCTCACACAATCAATGTAGGGTCTCTAAAAGAATTGAAAACCTAGGTTCGAGCACCCTAGTGTTTTGCTACTTCTAACAGATTGAACAAATGTTCTTGCTTGGGATGAAGTGAAATCAGTATCAGATGAAGTCCCGATGATGCATACTGAATCCTTTATCAATCAGGATCCTAGAAATAATTTTTGTCAAAATTTTAGAGGAATTGAAGATTTTAAAATGATTTTTCAATTCTGATGGGTCTAGAATGGGCAAACAGACCCCTACAGACAATTTTAGACAAACAATCAGCTATACTGGTCCAAAAACTTTTGCAAAATTACTGGAGATAGTGGATTGCAATATCCTGCCAATGCCACTAATGTCAAAGGATTAGGAAATGTATACTGATTGTAGCAAATTAACAAAGGCAGACCAAGTCTATCTCTATTTCAATGCTAATAGACCCTTACTGTAGGAATTTTTCAAACTTCTATGGTGTGAGTTTTTAAGAAAAAATAGTGTGAAAATGAAAGCTGATCACTATATCTCTCTCTTGATATGATTTCATAATTTTTTGGAGTTCAGTCAGACTTGGGATGATTTTTGAAGTTAGGGTTTGAAGTCTGTCCAAACACAAAATAAGCAAGAATGGGCTAGAAGTGTTGATAGAAATCCAAATGAGCTAGAATAGCACATTTTTGGTCAATTTTTTTTTTTAAATTTTGTATCTTTTTAATTTTTTATATTTTTGAATGTTTGAATTTTTTTGCTTTTTTTTAAGATAAGGGTGAAAGGGCACTTACATTTTTGTCTTCACCACGTGTCGATGTGTGTGCAGGTTTCCTTCTCAACCACCTACACACAACGAAACAATAAAGGCTAGGATGATTAGGCATTAATACTTACAAAGAAATTAAGGCTAAACCAAGGCTCGTTGTCTCCTTGGCAACGATGCGAAAAATGTAGTAGCGCTTAGTGCAATAAAACGTCGAAGTTATGTTTGAAAAACACATCGTTGTAGCTCGTTTTGCACTTTACACTATAACATTTAATTTTTATTATGAAACTTGGGTTGGATTAAGTCAAGTGAGTCCTTGTCCATCTTATAGGGAGGCTAAACAAAGTTGGGCCTTAATTGAGTTTCTTTATTCTATTTTTGTGATTTTTTCTTTTTCTATTTTTTTCTTCTTTTCTTTTCTTTGCGAAAGATGACACTAACTTAACACTACTATGCTTACAATTTTTTGTAATTTTTGTTTAATGACAAAGCGTAAGATTATTTAACTACCTTTTTTTACCTTTTCCCTTTTTATATATTTTTTTGGTTTTCGAAATGCGAAAGAGAATGAAAAATTCATTTACAAACGGGAACTAAAGAGCAAAAGAAGCATTTTTAAGGTTTCCATTTTGTGACTTTTTTGGGTTTTTGAATAAAAATGTTCTCACATAAGCAAGGAAAAGCTAGCTAAACATTTATTGCAAGAGAAAGTAAAGCATTTCTTCACATTGAAAAAGAAACTCCATTACACTAATGGTTGTGGAAACCACTTATACAAAGCTTGAAGATAAATATTTACAAACACACTTTTCACTCACCCACTACATATGTAGAGATGGCAAGCGTAACTTCATGAGTAGATTGGCAGGGTGCTTCTTATAGAAAGGGAATCCGTGTAAGTGATGGGATGAAGGTTGAGGTGGTGGTGATGATAAGGGTGATGATAATTAGGTAAAAGGTTATTTAATGGAGGATGAAGTGCTTAAACTCCCTAATGTGATTGAGGTTGAGAGGCTCGGTTATGTGGGTAATAATGTGCTCATTGGTCCTTATGGTGGTGGTGATTACTATGGCAGAGGTTAGGGATATGGATGTGAAGATTCTATACTTAGGGGTGACTAAAAATTGCTCTAAGGTTGTGTTTTCTAGGGAGTCTACTTGGTGGGCTCTATGATAGGTGATGGTAACACCATCATCTGTCATAACCAACTTATTTTAGTAAAAATCCAGCAATAAATGCTCCTTAATATTCATCAGAAGATCATAACTTCATTTTGAGTTGGGTTTGAGAAAAAGAAAAGAAAATAAGCTAATTCTGTTGTTTTAACATCTAATCACAATTACAGATTAACTGAAAAGTTAATTTGTGATTAATTTATGGTCAAATGAGCTTAATTTCTCAAGAAGTGGGTTTGAGTTGACTAAATCAGGGTTTTCTTAAATTTGAGAATTAATTTATTGAGAAAAACCCTAATTATAACCTCACTTAAATTGAATGGGTTCTAGTGAAAATAAATGTAATATAAACCTGGTAAAAATCATTGAAAAATATTCTATGAGATTTGGAACCTTCACTTTGAGCAAAAGAACCCATTTTGACCAAAAATAGACTTAGGTGAGAATTTATGCTATTTTGGGCTTCTATGCAATTTTTTAAGTCAAACTTGGTCAAAACTTAAATATGAGGTCATCATTAGATTCCTTGACTGCAAATTAAGTTCACTCTAAAATTTGAGCCCAATCAGAGTCCATCTTGACCTAGTTTTCATTTTAGCCCACAGATCTCTATATATTACACATGGCCCCGTAGGTTTCTGATATTCATTACAACTAGCATCCTATCTTTTGATTCTTCTTGAATTTAGGTCCAGCCATCATCTTCCTCCTTTTGTCCAGACATGGCAACTGTGCAAAGTCCTAAACCCATCACCGATGAATTTTGATCCGAGATATGGAGGAACAAATCAAGATCAAATTCCACCAAATTTGGTGGGATTGATCTTGAAGAACTTTTGCATAGATTGAGAATCTCCTTAAGGCCAATCATGTCCATTTATGTTGCTGGAAATCTCAAGAAAGAGCTCAAGAGGTGGCAAGAAGACTTTCCAAGTGAGACTAAATCGGCTTATTTGACCGAGAATTCAACTCTATAAAAAGGGAAGCACATGTACATGCACAAGGCATGCCCGAATTGGCCAGAATCCACATCTTCTTCCTCCACACTAACCACCTTCTGCCACACCTTGTAGCCTACTCATTCCCCTTCCTCTCCCTCTGTCACGTACAATAGGCATAGGGTTTTGTCTTCCCTTGCTTCCATAAAGCTTTACGCGAAGCCTGAGCCCCTAATTCCTCCTCGTCGCTATGATCTTTGACCTTCTTCCTTACCGGTGGCCACACCGGTGACTACTCCATTATCATCCTTTAACTAAATTAAGTTAGGGCCTTTTCTCCTCTACCCCTTAATTAGGTTTAGGGAGCTCTTGGGCTCCATTTCTCAACTCTTCCTCCTTCGACAACGACTGACACCTCCACCTTCATCGCCTCACCTCATCCACCTTACTACGACCCAACTGACTTGGTGATAACTCTACATCTAATGATGATAATTCCATCAACTATAGTCAATCTTAAGGATATATGTGCATTAATGACATATGATAATGGGCTTAGGAGCATTGCATGCATAATGAGTTGAGATTGCTTATAATCAATGTTTAATGGCCATGTGTACAAGTGCATGTTGAAATAGGCCTCAGATGATCAATCAGACCTTATGAATGGATCCAAATCGATGAATGGAGTCCAACGAACTCAAAATCACCTCAATCCAACCTCCGTAGCCCCCACAACAAACCTGAGAAGTTCTGGCCGTTGATCAACGTGCCACGGGTGCCTACCCAGCCTTCACCAACGTGCCCATAGCTCCTTCAGCACGAGATCTTGATCATTGGATGTCCATCTAATGGTTGTTTTCGCCACGCATGTCGATCATCTTCGCAACCAACTGCAGAGACAGCATAGTAGGCAAAGCATCTCACTCACAAGCAGCAATGTGCGTTCGAAACCTCGTGCACAGCCAAATCTCCTCCTCGCGAAGGCGTGGCGAAATACGATTGTAAATGCTAGAGTGGATGACACAGATGGTGGCCATGTGGCACTCTCTGATGCATGCATTCGCCAACGCGTGCACCAATGCCACGTCAATGCCCGATCACACGTGCGCTTAAGGCGCGATCTGGGTCGTCGATCATGGATTGGGTGACTCTAAGCCAGCGTACACGAATCGTAGAGGGAAGAAGTGTGCAAGCATGGATGGACCAGTGGGAGGAGGCCTACGCCAACATTTTTGGGTGGTTTTAGCGACATTCTAGATGTCGCTAAAGCTCCTTACCCATTTTAGAAGCCTCTTCTCCACTATAAAAACCCCCACACCCACTCCATTTATGAGCATCCCTTCCTAGCTTCTCCTTAGCTCTACTTGGCACACTTCACACTATCCTGGAGTTGTCGAGCCATCAACGGAAGCCCATCCACCGCCTGACTGCCTCGCCTCTCCATTTTGCATCTCTTTGCCCTAGTTTAATGTTTGTGCTTTAAAGCTTTTCTCTAGCATTGTAATTGTGAAAAGACTCTACTTGTGCAATATATTTCCATTTTGTTTCATCATGTTATTCTGCACGCATAGTTAAGTAATCACCATGCTATAATCTTAAGTTTCTAACCCTACTCTTTCTCTCTCTCTCTATCACTCATTTTTTGCAAGGAAACTAAACAATCATTTTGTGACACCTCAAAGCGATAAACTGATTCGATTTCACACCTCCTCGTGTTCGACACTTGGACTCACCTAGTCCATATCCTCATTTAAAATTGATGTCGTAAATGCATACTATAACGATGGATTTAACTTAATGCATTTCGTCGACGTCACTTGGGCTAAAGGACCTCCACACGTCCACAAGTCTTTTGCCCAAGCCAATTGACTTGTACATCGCCATCTACGTGCTCCACCATTTCCATCAATGGAGTTTCTTCGAAGCATCACTGATAGCCACGCACACACACCACCACTTGAAATTAAGTTAGGGCTTTACTCCGATGAGTAGTGCTGGAGGTTTTGGTGTCTTTAATTAGGGTTGAGGACTTGTGTTTCCATGTGTAGGGGAGCTTCTTCTCCTCATGTGGAATCCTCGTAGGACCTCATCTGGGCCATGGATATCCCATCCCATGACCAATTGAGCTTAATTGGCAACACCTCTTCTTTACTCCTACACGTAGTGAAGATGAAGGAGATGTGGGACTTTTACTCCTACATCGTGAGTGAAGACACCAAAAGTTAGGAAAATAAGGGAACCCGCCCCCTTAAGTGTTGCCCAAGTTTCAGGGGTCGGGTCTCCATAATCCCTCAGTCATGCACACGTGCTTATGCACAAGTAGGCACACACGGGTCCAATACTAAGCCAAGTTTTCCTTGGAATTCATGTTACTTAGGTCGAGTGTGGGCTGGTTTTGTGAAGGGGATTTATGCTGCAAACTTAAGGTGTCTGATGGTCTAATGTGGACGTCTAATTAGCTTAAAATGTGCCTAAGTGTTGAGGATAAATTGAGCTTAGTTGAAAAGCAAAAGTTTTCCCTAAACACTTCATTTATTTTTGAAGATTGAGAACTCAAGTTTTTATCTATTTAAGAGTGTCATTCATTGCATATTATATTTATTTTTGAATCAGATTATTATGCATAATTTTATTCACTTGATTAGTGGCTAAATTGCATACTATTTGCTCCCTGACATGACCTCAGACTCACATCAAGATTATAAATTTAAGTGTTTTCATCGCTTTAGCCACTGTACTATGACGTGTATTTTAAAACCTGATTAGAGTGACGTAATAGTAGGGAGAGGGAATGACCATTAACCTAGGATGGTAATGATGGTGTTGGTGGTTGTGGGATTGAGAAATGGTCCTAGAGGTGGTGGCACTAATGGGTGTGTGTGAGAGCTAGTGAAGGTAAGTGAGTGAGTATGTATGCATGTGAGAGTGTGTGATGGGGGGCTTATGATGTGAAAGTTTGTGAAAGGGTAATGACATGGAGATGTGAAGTGGAGTGGTGATGGTGGTGATGATAAAAATGAAGGTGAGAGTGTGGGTGTGTGTGAGTGAGTATGTGGGAGTGTGTGTGAGTTGGTTACTACTAAAAAGCAAGTAAATGAAAAGCAAGTATTGAAATTGCTTGAAAAGGAAATCTACACTACTAAGCAAGTAGTAAAGAGCAAGTTATTGAAAGACCAAGTAATTTAAATTGCTAAACTAGCAACAAAATGAATAAGAGAATGAGGGAAGAAGATAGGTGTCCTCTCTAATGTGGGTGTAAGCCTATTGGGAGGTGAGGAAAATCCTTGGCCAAAGGCCTATTTCCTCTTCGCCTAGATCACCAAGACCAAGTAGGCACATAGGAAGACATTGGTCTTGGAGAAGGAGCTCACAAGGTGGAAGCTCATGAGGGTAATGGTGGAGAAGGTGGTCGTGGATGGATAAAATGGGTGGGGGTTGGCGCCCATGGGGGCTTGTTTATATAGGTGTTGCCACTAGGTGTGGTGGTCCTAAGGCATAGGTTAAGGGCTCTACTTTAGGGTATATCCTAAGGGTGGAAGGTTCTAGTGTGATGTACAACTTAAGGTGGAGGTATAAGTCAAGTGGTGGTCAAAGGAGAGGGTAAGGGAGAGGGTTGGCATGGGATTGAGTAGGGATTAGTGGGTGGCTTAGGTGGGTTTAGGTGGTGGTTAGTGTTGGTGTGGGGTTAACTAGGGTTAGGCTAAGGTGTAAGTCATTAGGAAGGGTGCTGGGCTTATTTAGGTGGGCTAGTTGTGTGTGTATGTGTGGGCCTAGAGAAAATAGACAAATAATACAATATACTAGCTACTACTAGGTCTACATACGTGTAAATAAAAGTAGGGAAAAATATGTAGCTATTGGAAAATGTACACAAATATATGCATGTGTAAAATTGTATATAAAATTATGAATGCACATACAATTACATTTTATGTGTGTGCACATGTGTGTATATATGTGTATGGGTGTGTGCATGGTTAGCTTGCATGGGTCTACATGGGATTGTCCTGAAGGGTTAGGACTTGTCCTGGAATTGCATGCTTCTATCTCCACCTCCCTTTCTTTAGTTTCTAGCTACTTCTCCTTATCTTCAGAATGTAGGAATGACTTTATTGCATCATTTTAATCCCAATGTTGCTCCAAATTTATGGTCCTACATGAATGATATTCCAATATTACCAATAAGACCATAACATGATAGAATTAGGGTTAAGGATATGCACATGCATTGATGCATGCAATGCATGTAATGGATACAATATTTATAGAATGTATTCCAGGTTTTTAGCTTAATTTAGTCAAATTAGGCCCTATGATTGCTATCCAATCAGTGTAGAAGATAAGGCTTCAATAGATTTCCCTTTCTTAGAGTTAGGTGCTATTCTAAAAAAGTGTAGGAACTAATTTATGAAATTAATTAGTTAATGAATAATTAATTAATTGATTAACAAATGAGAATTAAAGAAATCATGAGAAATAGAGACCAAATCATGGAGACGTTTGGATAGAAATGAAGTGCAGCAACCATTGAACCAAGAAAAGTTCAAAAACACAAACAAAATCAAAAGAGAAACAAGAAATCGAAAATATTTTGATTAGCCCTAAAATGATCAAAATATTTGAACGTCATGGAGATCAACAACACAAGAAGGCTAAGAATCTTGCTTACAACACAAAAATAGGGTAGACGAACTTGTAGAGATGTTGAGGCCAAAAGGAGTTCACCCAAGACCTTATTGCTTGAAGAGATGAAGGACTAGGGTTTTAGAGTGAAGAATGAGATAAAAAACATAAGATTTTCCTTTTTAAAGAAAGGAGAGAGAAAGTGGATGGTTCAAAGAGGTACAACCACCTCTTTAACTAGTTAAGTGCCAAGCATAGACACTGGAAATCGTAGGGTTGAGTGAAAAGTCCAAAAAGCCCCTTTTCTAGAAAATTCTAGCAAAATGCGTCAAAGATGAAATTAATCGATTAAGGGGATTGGTTAATTGATTACTTCACTGAATTTCTAGTTATACAAAAAATGATCATGGATTCTTGGAAATTAAAGACTATAAGTGTGATTAGAGATAATATCTTAATGAATTAGGTATGAAATTGAGTCAATTGAGTATATCAAAGTTTGGAAAGGAAAAATATCAAGAAAACCCATGGATTGATTGATAAACTTGAAAAGACAATAATCAGTATGAAATTAATTTATTAACTTAATTAATTAATTTTAGATAACAATCAAAGCACATACAATCAATCAAGATATTTTAAAGTACAAATTCCAAGTCTTCTTCTTATGTGAATAAATCTATCTCTAGCTAAAGTTTAGTAAGTATGTCAACTAATTAATCTTTTATTTTAATAAATTCTAAATTAATTTCACCTTTTAAAACATTATCCCTAAGAAAATGATGATGTACATCAATATGTTTTGTCCTAAAATGATGAACAAGATTTTTGGACAAGTTCATAGCACTAGTATTATCAGACAATTTTAATTTTATCAACACTTAATCCAAAATCTTGTAAAGTTTGTTTCATCCACAAAACTTGTGAACATGTTAAGACATCTGAAATGTATTCTGCCTCAGTAGTGGAAAGGGCAATGCCATTTTGTTTCTTGAAAAACCAAGAGACAAGTGCATTTTCTAGAAATTGGCATGTCCCACTTATACTTTCCCGATCAATTTTGCTTCCTGCATAGTTGGCATCACTGAATGTAGAAAGTTTAAGAGATGAAGTATGTGGATAAAATAAACCATAATCACTAGTAGATTTCAAATATTGAAAAATTCTTTTGACGACATTTAAGTGTGAATCTCTAGGTGAAGCTTGAAAATGAGCACATAAACAAGTAGGAAATATTATATCAGGTCTACTTTCTATTAAAATAAAGTAAAGAACCAATCATACCTTGATATTTGGTTTGATCAACTTTCTTACCTTTTTCATCCATGTCAAGACTGATATGTGTACCGATTGGAATGTCCTTTCCTTTAGAGTTCTCCGATCCAAATTTCTTCAACATATCTAAAGTGTATTTGGATTGATTAATGAAGATAGCATCCTCACTTGATGAATTTGGAGACCTAGAAAGTACCTGAGTTCTCCGATGAGACTCATTTCAAATTTGGCTTACATAACTTTAGTAAACTCTTGACAAAAAGGTTCATTAGTAGATTAAAAAATAAAGTCATCTACATAAATTTGTATAACTATCAAATTAGAATTTTACCTTATAATAAACAAAGTAGAATCACCTTTTAACAATCATGCAATCTTTTGTGCCAAGTGCAAGGTGCTTGTTTAAGTCGGTATAAGGCCTTTTTAAGCTTATACACATGATTTGATAATTCAAGATTTAAAAGCCCCGAGGGTTGCTTAACATATACTTCTTTTATATAACCATTTAGAAATGCAGATTTTACATCTATTTGATAAAGCTTCAAGCCTAAGTGAGATGCAAATGCTAAAAGCATCTGGATTGACTCAAGCCTTGTAACAAGTGCATAAGTCTCTTCATAATCAATCCCTTCTTCTTGATTATAACCTTGTGCAACCAGCCTCACTTTATTTCTAATTACTTTGCCACTTCCATTTGTTTTATTTTTGAAAACCCATTTAGTCCCAATAAGTGAATGATTTTTAGATTTAGGAACTAAGTCCCATACCTGGTTCCTTTCAAATTGAATTAATTCCTGTTGCATTGCCATAACACAAGATTCATTTATGAGAGCTTCTTCAACATTCTTAGGTTCTACTTGAGAAATAAAGGCATTAAAGGAAAAGTTATTAAGTAATTGAGATCTCATTTTAACACCTTCATTAACCTCCCTAATCACCAATTCTTCAGGATGATCATTGTTAAATGAATAATCTTTAAGAAGATTAAGAACATTACTTTCTTTAATGTTGGAAACATCTAAGAAAGGTTGTTCATCATCTTCATCATCTTCAATAACATTTTCTTCACTTAAAGTTGTGGGAATTTCATTAAATGAGACATGTAATGTGTTAACGCGCTCTCGTCGAGTTTTAAGAAATGCGTTGAAGTACAGTGACTAAAGCGATGGAAACATTTAAATTTATAAGCACGAAATGTGAGTTCCGAGGTTGTCTCAGGGAGCAAGAGATCGCAAATTAAACCACTAATCGAATATAAAAATGAAGCACAATAATATGATATAAAGAAATATAATTTGCAATTAACACAACTCTCAAATAGATAAAAACTTGAGTTCTCAAGAGTCAAAAATGAAAAGGGTGCAAGGCTAAAGAAAAATTTGGTTTTAACTAAGCACAAATAGCCTCAACACTTAAGTTCATTTCAATCCAATCAGATGTCCAGAATATACTCTCGGACGTCTTAAAGTTAGAAATCAGAAGTTCGCAGCCCAACCCAAGCCAAGCTCAAAATCTACTCAAGGTCGGCACAAATCCTGAGGCAAAACCCAACCCCTTCCCTCAACCAAGGGCCATAAGTATATGTCTCAAAACCCTACTTAAACTGACTCAGACCCAGTTCACTGAACCAGCCCAAGAACTCCAAAACTTATCCTAGGGTTCTGCCCAGGCATGCGCGGGAGTGTATGTATGGTCGTGGATAAGTGGGGACCTACCCCATATGTCTAGGGCAATGGGATAAGGCACAAATTGCCTTATACGTGCGTCGCATCTCTTTCACTCCACCGATGTGGGACTAATGATTCCCTTCCTGCTTCGTCTTCAACGGATGGAGGTGAGGCAGCCAATTGAAGGTGTAGCTAGCTTTGGTCCTTCGAATTGAAGGCCTAGAAGAGCTCCTAGGGCTATTTCATGCTCGAAGAAGGTGGCAGCTTAGCTATTGAATGTTGTACAATGATGAACGACATCGGAGAAGATGATCTGCTCGGCATTGTACCTGCGAGAAAAATATGGCCCTAGGGCCCAAATTAAATACTCAAGAAGCTTCACTGGAGTGTGGCAAAGTGTGTGGTGGTGGTGATTTCATGAAAGGATCCGCGTGATAGCCAGATGATGGAGTTCAATGAAGCTCTAGTGACAGGCATCGGGGAAGGTGATGGAGGTGATGTTGGATCAAATTAAGTTGGGTGAAAGGTTCGTGAAGGTGTGGGGAGTCTTTTTCCCAAGTTAATTTTGGGAGGGGAAGGTCGATGGCATGGGATGGTGAAGGTGGTCATGGCGATGAATGGAAGCGGCCGGAGAAGGTGAAGGAAGTGAAGAACAGGGCTGAGAAGCTCCAAAAGGCTAATTGAGAGAGAGAGGGAAGGAAAACTGCAAAACCTATTGGAGGAAAGGAGGAGGAGAGCAGCTCATCGGAGGCTTGTCAGAGATGAAGAAGAAGGAAAGGTGGTTGGAGCTATTGAGGAGCAATTGGAGGCTGAAGCTTCATGTGAAGCTTTGTGGAAGCTCAAGGAAGAGAAACCCTCTATTTATTGTGCGTGGTAGAGGGTGAAGAAGGGGTATCGCGGAGCGCCGGTGGTGGGTCTCTTCACTGACGAGGAGGAGGAAATTGAGGGAGAACCAGCTTAATTCTGAATGAAATTTGACCTATAGATGTAGGAGCTTTAAAAATAGGGTCTTCCTTCTCCAATTGAGCCAAACATAGCAAGTTTTGACTTGCTATTTGGCCAACTTTTGAGCTTGAAAAGCTTGAGTTCACTAGTGCAATTCTGGCCATATGGAGATTTGTAGAGATGCACAAACGATTAGGATTGATCTCGAGATTAATCTCACCAATTTTGGTGAGAGTTGATTGAGATTTGATCACTCAAATCTCGTATTGAAATTTGACATTTTTGGGTTTCAAGAACTGCTCTTTCCTTTTCTATTGCAAGGAAGAAGATGATGGTGGGAGGATTAGATTGCAAGAAAAACTCAAAAGTCAACGATCAGAAACTAGGGGTAGTTTTGTAATAAATAGAAACCTATGGGCTAACATGCAAAATAGGTTAAGATGAACTCTGATTGGGCTCAAATTTTGTGGTGTACTTAATTTGGACCCAAGGAATCTCATGGTGACCTAAAATTTGAGTTTTTACCAAGTTTAACTGGGAAATTTACACAGAAGTCTAAAATAGAATAAATTTTACCTATTTCTATTTTTTGTCAAAATGGGTTCCTTTAGTCAAAGTGAAAGTTCCAAACCTCTTAAAATATTTTTAATTGATTTTTGGGAGGTTTAGATTACATTTATTTCCAGTAGAACCTGTTTAATTAAAGTAAGGTTGCATTTGGGGGTTTTATTAATAAAATAATTATCAAAACATGGAAAACTCTGTTCAATCAGTTCAGGCCCATTCCTTGGGAAATTAACCTTGTTTGACCTTAGATTAAGTCACGTTTAATCCCTCAATTAATATGCAATTATAATTAGTTATTAAAATAGCATAATTAACTCATTTTCTCTTTTTTTGCTCAAACCCAATTCAGAATAGAATCATGATCTTTTGATGAATATCAAGGAGCATTTATTAATGTAATTAAGTTAGATTAGGCCAATTAACACTAATGATGGTGCCACCATCATACCCCTATGCCTAACTTTTGCTAGTCCCTGGCAAAATCCTATGGAACAAACCAGATCTCTAGACCATATTTTAACTGTCAGGGTGCCTACCCATGTCACCTCTATAGAAATCAGATTGAAATACCAATTCTAGACCTAGAGGTACTTAAGTACTAGCCAAGAAACAAACCTGACCAGCCTCAGTGTTAGGTCCGCAATGAAGGTTTCTAAGGCCCCAAAATCTGCTGAGAGGTTTGTTGACCTCAGCGGTTAAAGCATCCATGCATATGTTCAACATGGTCTAGGTTCAATTTGCCAGTGTATTTTTTTAGAAGAAAGAGAGGGATATATATCTTTGATAGTTTTCTCTCCTTTGTTTTCAGATCCCCTAAATCCAACATCGGACTGGCCTTAAACACGATCTGTATCAGATTTCTTGTCCCCATCATCAATCTTCGAAAGTTCCCTGGCAACTGATGCTTCATGATAGCACCACCCATGGCAACCCCCAAAACTCTGGCTTTTGACACTTTTTGATAGTACCTTCCATAGCGTTCTATAGCTAAATCTAGTCCCTGGTAATTGACATTTCAAGATAATTCCACCCATGGCACTTGAACCAATAGAAGGCGGTTACATGCCCTTGCTAGGATATTTAGATATCTTAGGAGACAAGTATCGAAGAGACGATATGTTATAACGCATCCTTAAGGGGAGTATTTACTTCACCTCTCTACGACAGAAACTCATTCAATCAACATGTGTTTTCAAGCTTCTCCTAAGTTAAATTTTTGAGAAAACATTTTTTTCAAAATAGAACACTTTATGACATTATTTTTTGTTAAGCTTACTGAGCTAGACCAGTGTGTAAATTTTGAGTCCCTAGGTTATCAAGTCCTGTAAACCAAAGGACAGACAATGAGGCCAAATAATACCTAAACCTTGAACTTAATACATCAGCCTCGAAACTCCCTCAACTTCTTGAGGAATAGTCGAGATCTTAACAAATATGTGAGTGTTTAAGCCTAAAGTCGACATCCCACACTAATCTCCTTTTTTCTAGCACTTCAAGACTTAATTCATCATCCGATCTAGCTTAGAACTTAGGTAAGTTCCATACTCAATTACTGGGACTAAAATCATTTTCTTTTTGCTCCTTTTTCTTTGTTTTTCCCTCTTTTTCCTCCTCAAAATAGATTTTCAAATCAGTTCAAAATGTTTTTCTCCCCTTTCAATCCTCTCTCTATTTTTTGAATGAAACCCCTGAAAAGAATCAAATTTCACATCATTTTGCACTTTAATACCCCCCTATGCTTAAGATTTGTAATGTCTTCATTGTAAATTAAATGGATTTGAGTTTAGCTTAGTTCATACTTAGATAGGTTTCGAAGGGTGGGTGAATAGGTGGGGATGACTGTTGCGAACGATTTCAAGCTCCAATACAAATATTGGAGGTGAAGTTGGCTTATTCTAAAGTATGAACCCTAAAGTGCAATAGGAATTTAGCTCAAAGATGGGTAAGAATGGTCTCGGGTTTTCAAATGACGAGTTACCTTCTGTTAAGCACTATGTTTAACACCATCAATTGGGCGTAATGTGGCTCATGGTGAATGGAGATCAAAAGATTTAGCAGTAAGATTTGAATAAGTAAGTTCAAGGAATGGTTTCAGTCTTTGACCATACACTACAAAAGGGTTTGAGTCTTGGTTGAGTTCATTGATTTCTATGGCTCCATTTCCAAAGATCCTTCAATCTAGAAAAGGTCTGGTCCATTTTGATCTTAGTTTCCCTGGGAAGAGCTTGAGTTAGGCATTGAAGAGAAGCACTTTCTGACCAGGAAAGAAAGATTTTTGTGAGATGTGCTTGTCATGAAAGGCCTTTATCCACTACTTGTAGATACGCGAGTTCTCATACGCATCATTACATAACTCATCGATCTCGCTCATTTTCAAATGACGGTGGATTTCAACCTCCCTGAGATCCAAATTGCACTTCCATACTATCTAATAGGCCTTACTCCATCTCTATAGGAAGGTGACATGCCTTCCCATACACAAGTCTGAATGGAGATATTCCTAGTTGGATTTTATGGGCGGTCCTATAGGCCCATAATGCTTTTGAATGTTAGGTAGACCAGTCCTTTCTGTCAGGTTGAACTGTGACCTGAAGAATTTTCTTGATCTCCCAATTGGAGAGCCCATGATAAACACCAGTTTATCATCATTCTTATGCCCTAAAATAAACCTAACTCTTAGGATTTTAACTCTGCAAATGGGTTTCTGGGCTGCATTTTGGCATCAATTAGGTTAGGCATGCATTGCATGATTTTTTGTATTTTTGACATGTTTATTTGAGTTTTAGGGAAGAACAGATAATCAGATCCCTAAAACCCTAACATTCAGGAAGGTAACAAGTGAAGAGGAAGCTCAATTCAGCTGAACCACAACTAAATCCATCTCATCATAGCTGGATACCAACTCACTTGGATTAGAGTTAGCTCTTTTAAGCTCCATTCAGCTCATCTTAGCTGGATGGTAGCTCAGGGTAGCTCAACTTAGCTCAAGTCAACTCAAATCTAGCTCAACTTAGTTGAGTCTAGCTCCTTTTAGCTCCAAGTAGTTCATTGGGAGCTCTAGCTAGCTCAACTAACTTGACTAGAGTCTACCATAGTTCAGGTCCAGCTACTTCCAGTTGCACTCAACTTAAGTCAAATGAAGATGACCTGAACTAGCTCAATCCAGCTCAAGCCTAGCTCCCAGACAGTCCACTCAGCTCAACCTGGTTGAGCTATACTAATTAACCTAAGCTAACTACTCTAGCTAGGTTATCTCTGGGAAGTTCAAACCCAGCTCACCTCAACTCAATTCAGCAGAAGCCAACTTCCTTTAGCTTATCTTAGCAACTAGCAAAGAACTAGCAAGCTAAGCCAGTTAAGGTAGCTCCTTGTTATACTCTTCAACAGCCACCAGCTCCAGTGCAGCTTGATGTGCACACATCTAGTTGACCTAAATGCCTATTTATGTATGTTTCTAGTGTCATAGAAGCATTCATCATTATAAATATTGCATAACATGCATCATCGTCCATTTAGGTTAGACTGTATAAATTTTAGGTTAATTTTCTCTTTTTTTGGTCAGGGATAGGGAGATATGTAATCGGGGCCTTGGATTGAAGATCCAACCATATGGATCTGATTAGGGTGACGATCGGAATTTAATGACTCTAAGATCGCCCCAATCAGATTTCCATAGCATTAGATGTAATCTAAGAAAGATCTGAGATCAAGGGGCCAAGTGGTGTAAATTCATACTTCAGATGACAAATTTGACTGCACGGATGGGTTCGGATCGACGATCGCAGCCCAATGACGTGAAAATTGGTCTAATCCGACATCTGTGGCACCACCTACGAGTGTATGAAGATGGACGGTTAGGATGGTGCCACATGGCACCATCCCAACCATCCAAACCAACTGCACTCCTCTGCTCAACTTTTGAAGGCTTAAGCAACGAAAGATCTCGGCAGTTGGATGAGGATCCAACGACCAAGATCTGCTAAGCACAAAAGCATCTACACGACAAAGATGGCCGCTTGGCGTGTTGGGCGAGAGCCTCTTCACGAGGTAGAGGTAGCAGGGTTGAGCCCCCGTGCACCTCAAATCGAAGGTGTAAGCGAGCAAGGTGAAATTTTCCCATTGGATGTGGTGCAAACGGAGGATGAAGTGACGACGTGGCGACTTGGATGAGCTCAGACGTGCACGTGCTTCATGACGCGCTGCTGCACACTTGATCGCATGTACGGGCACACAATGAAGGGTTGGCATGGTTGCATTTTGTGTCGTCCGATCACATGATCGGATGGTTGAGGTTGTCTGAATGTGGGAGGAGTGTTGAAGGAAAGGAAGAGGAGGAGGTATGGGCATGGGCACGCATTCAGTGATGTAGGGGCCTTTAGTGATTGTTTTATCCGTCACTAAAGACCACTAGTTAAAATGACCTATTTGCCCCGAACCTCTACACCTATAAAAAGGCTTTATGACCCCCACATTCTTCTCATCCCTTCCTTCATCTCTCACCCTCTCCAAAGCTCTAAAGAAGCTTGTCTCAAACCCGAGATGCGCCTCTAGAGTAAAAATCAAAATTTTGTCCACTTCTCACCTCGTTCGTGGAGCACCCGTAGTCATCTTCTCACCCCCGTTCTAGAAGTGGATCTTGCGACGACGATGCCCTACCTCTCCCTCAATTCTTCTTGCTTCATTCTCCGTCCTCTGTCTTCGCTGTCCATCTTCTAGGTGATGTCCTTCCAGCTTGTCCTCCAAGCAGCCATCGAGGAGGATAACTTCTCTCCCCCTTCCCTTTATCGCTTTCTAGATTAGATTTCCTGCTTTCTAGTTGTAGTTGTAATAACATTATTTTGATTATAAAAGTTATTTCTCTCTCTCTATCTCTCTCTCTAGTTCTAGTGTTTATATTGCAGATAGAATAGAATCATTGTGATTATCATGTCTTTAAACAAAAATTACAAAAAAAAATTACGGATTTCGGATCAATGTAGCCTCCCTATGTTCGACCCAGGACTCCTTTTGAGTTTCAGTAAAAATTATTTCATTATTCGGATTTTCTCACAAATTACACTACGATGACAGGTTTTCAAATGCCAAATCTTTTTGCGATGAATTTTTGATACATCATTTTGGTGTCGTTGACGGGAGGCAACGAATCTCGACTTCTTTTTAGCATTTCGTACACTTAATTTCTTTCTAACTCTCTTTTATTTCTTCTTTATTGTCTTGCAGGTACCTGATCAGGAATCTTCAAGCTATAGAAAGGAGTAAAGTGAAGTTGAAGACAACTGTAAGTGCTCGCCCATTCTTTTCCTCTCCATAGACTTCATTCCATCACCTTAATTCAAACCCTGATTAACCTAGGTGCTCTCATAAATCCTAGGATTAGTTTGGTTGTTTTGATTTCCATCTCCACCCACCTCACCCTGGCTTAAAAAAAAATCTAAAAAAAAAAAGGATCACAGAGGTACACAACCTCTTCTGATTCCTCATACTCAACTGGTATCTTGATCTTTGGAACCGGTACTCACAATCAACACATAATTAAGTAGAAATCAGATTAGGTAATCATTTGTGTGCCTAACACGGTGGTCCATTCAAGCCAATTACTTGAGTTGTTTGAGCCGCACCACTTCATATAAAAACAACTCATCAAGTAGCTTTCTCATTAGGGTTAACAATTAAGGTTAATACCAGGCACTCCACTTTATTTTGATTCCAAAAGAAAAATATCTTCACTCGTGTTTGCAAATCTTGGTGTACCTCTTCAATTTGATTGAAAGCACCTTAATTTAAACCCTAAATGCTACTTAAGCAAGATTTGAACTCTAAAAACCACTCATCCAAATAATCTTGCTTGAAAACCCTGGTTGTGCATGCGCTCACAATTATTCAATCAATCATTAAGGGCACAACCCAATTTAAGAGCCCACCACATTCCAAAAGCACTACTATCCCAGGCCTAATCTAAAATCAAGTAGACATTGGCCCTATGAGTCATCAGTCCATTTCAGGATATTTCTCATACTGTGGTGCAAATTTATGATGTCTGCTTTCTCCATAAGGTGCTAGGTTGGGTGGCCTAATTATCAAACAACTTAAGCAGGTAGGGGTTTGGCATAATTAGCGACCTTCGAGACACTCCCCCTGTCTCGTCATCCTAACTTAACCAACTTTTGGATTAAGGACAACACAAAAATTCGTGTTGTGGTTTGAGTTTATTTTGGATCATAGGCTACCCAACTTAAGGACAGGCTTGCTTTGTTGTGCTACAAGGTTTTTTCCCCAGTCATTCCGATCTCTTCCTAGTTTATGCTTGAAAGAAGGTCATTGAATCAACACTTGGAAGGACCATTAGACCATTCAAGGAGGCGTAGCTTGAATTTTAATCTAATTGATCCCATGGCTGATCAACCACCTCCTTTGCCCTAGAATCCACAAGATATGCTGTAAAGGCAGTTGGAACAAATGAAGCAAATAAAAGAATGGTTCCAGTGAGTGCATGGTCTGGGTGCTCAGCCCTTGAAGGATTATTATGATCCTTCAAACTATGGGGAACGTCCCGGTGTCCAGATTCCAGCTGGTGACATAGAAATCAAGCCTCAGGTGTTAAGTTTGATCAAACATTTCCACAGACTTGGCTTCGAAAACCCATTTCAGCATTTAGAGGACTTGACTACTTTGGTTCAGGCCACCAAAGCACGAAACATGGACGAGAAGAAAATGATCATGAGGCTTTTTCCCTACTCTCTTAATGGTAAGGCCTCACATTGGTACCGGACAATTGGAAGGCCAATCACAACTTGGAATGGTCTTAAATCGGCTTTCTTAAGAAAATTCTTTCCAGTAGGGCATACCAATGTGTTGAGATGGGCGATTACTACTTTTGTCCAGCAGCTAGGGGAATCGCTTCATGATGCCTGGGAGCGATTCCAGGATCTATTGCAGAAGTGTCCACACCATGAGGTGTCGAAATGGCAACTCGTGCAGATCTTTTATCACGGGTTAACTGAGCAACTCCGTAATCACGTGGATGCTTCTTGTGGAGGCAATTTGCTCAACAAGTATGTAGATAGTGCACATGAATTGTTTGAGGAAATGAGTGAAAATTCCATCAATCATACCTCCATTGATACTTTTAACCGATCCCAACAACCCAAATCGAATGTTAATGAGGTCCATGACTCTCATTCATTTGATATGGAACTGATTTGCAATAAACTAGATAAGGTGGACCTGGTTACCAAAAGAATGGAAGAGTGGATGGCTGAAAACTCTGTAAATACTTCTTGATCCATTCAATCCCAGAACTTGGGATTTCATTCTTCACAAGCTCCTACTAGATGGGAGTTCATCAATCAATTGGAAGTGACTCAATCTGTGAGCCAGCATTACTTGAAACCTCATGGGTTCCAAACAGGGGCCTTTGATCCCAATTTCTTTGATCCCTCTCCTTCTTTCCCACCATCCTTGCCCTATGAGGATGTGCATGCTGTACAGGAGAATGTTAGGTCCAACCCATAATCTAACTCTTATAATCCGAGTTGGGGGAACACTTTAACTTCTCCTAGAAAAATCTGGGGCAGCAAACCCAAATCCGACCCAGCAACTATGCATTGCAAAGACCAATGGTTTAGGGTCATGTATACACTCAGCTACCCCCCTATCAGGTCAATCAGCCAACCTAAAATTCCCGTCAACCTGTAGGGCAGGCTGATTTGAACCAACAGATGGTAGAGATGCAAGAATCCATGCTCCAGCTCATGCAACAAATGAAGACAGTGCTAGACAACTTGTAATCCGGGCTCATTGCTAATTCTCGTCAGCCTAGATCTCTACCATCTCAACCTGTACCCAACTCTCTCAATGTATAGAACTAGGGCAATCGAGCCCAAGGGTACAGAAATCAAAGGGACCCACACGCACATGCTCAGGTGGTTGAGCAGGGTCTTTCTTCTGCTTCTTCATCCAATCCAGGTTATTTGGTGAATCAAGCCCCTCCGATCTTTCCTAACCCTCCCCAAGACCCAAACCTATATGCTTTTGCAAATTCTGTTACTTTGAGGAGTGGACAGCAAACCCAGGACACAAAGTTACTAACCTCTAGCACCCAAAACCCTGGGGAGCTTGAGGGAGAAAAGGAGGTTGGAGAAGAAAACAAGGCCTAAGGACCTGAAATTGAGGACACCACCCACATCCCATTCCATGAGGCCTTATTAAAAAACCCTAGATAGCAACGAGGAACTCCTGAAATTATTCAAGAGTGTAGAGATCAATATCCCACTTGTCGTTGATATTAAGCACATCCCGACTTACGGTAAATTTCTGAAAGATCTATGTACCCAAAAGTGTAAGCCAAAAGAACCCACCCCAAGGAAGGTGATTCTTTCTGAGCAGGCAAGTTCTATTATCCTGCATCACCTTCCTTAGAAGAAGAGAGATCTAGGTGCCCCCTGATTTTATGTGTCATTGGGGATTACACTTTTGATAGGGAACTTTGGATCTAGGTGCATCCATCAACCTAATCCCAACCTCTCTTTATGAAAGGTTTTGGTTAGGTGAACTCAACCCAAACTCAGTAACGCTATAGTTAGTGAACCGTTCGGTCACCACACCGAAAGACGTTATCAAGGACGTTATTGTCAAGGTCAAGGACTTCTATTTTCCTGTAGATTTCCTAGTCCTTGGCATGGATGTACTTGAAGATT
This sequence comes from Thalassia testudinum, assembly GCA_037157565.1. Classification (NCBI taxonomy): domain Eukaryota; kingdom Viridiplantae; phylum Streptophyta; class Magnoliopsida; order Alismatales; family Hydrocharitaceae; genus Thalassia; species Thalassia testudinum. Next base: position 2,915,329 of record JAZHRO010000056.1, read on the forward strand.
TGAGGAACACGCCCATAATTCTAGGGCGTCCGTTCCAAGCTACCACCAAGGCCAACATCAATTGTGAGAGCAGTAGAATGGAGATCGCCTTTGGAGATAGAAAATTGACACTTGATATTTTCAAGGAAATAAAAGGATTTGAGGATTATGGATTTATTGAAGAGCTCAAGGATCATGATTTCAATGTTGAGACATGTATGTTGATCAATGTACTTGTGGACTCAACCAGCACTAGTGAACTTAACCCATAACCCTTCGTGGCAGACTTACCATACCTTGAAGAGGTTGTTGATTTTGTTCACTCCCAACCTCTTCCACTGGACCATCCTGATGAATCTTCATCAACATCCTCCTTATCGTCCATTATAAACCTGCCCTAGCTCGAACTAAAACCATTGCCTGAGAGTCTGAAATATCAATTTTTAGGACCTAAGAAAATGCTCCTTGTGATAATAAGTTCAAACTAAGGAGAAAGAGAGGAAATTGATTAAGGTCCTAAAAGAACATAAGGAGGCAATTGGTTGGACCATCTGTGACCTTAGGGGGATTGAGCCATCTTATTGCAATCATAGAATTTTTATGGAAGATGGATCCCGCCCTTCTTGCCAGATGTAGAGGATATTGAACCCTAATATGCAAGAAGTGGTTAAGATGGAAATCATTAAGTGGCTCGATGTAGGAATCATTTATCCAATCTCGAATAGTCGCTGGGTTAGTCCCATGCAAATTGTTCCCAAGAAAGTCAGGATTACCATTGTGACTAATGAGAAAGAGAATCTGTCACAACTCATTCAGCTTCCTCTTGGAGAGTCTGTATCGATTATAGGAAGCTGAACACAGCCACAAAAAAGGATCATTTCCCTCTACCTTTCATCGACCAAATCCTTGAAAGGTTATCTGGGCAAAAGTATTTCTTTTTCCTAGATGGTTACTCGAGATACAACCAAGTCCCTATCCATTTCAAGGACTAGGAAAAGATGAACTTCACCTATCCCTATGGAACATTTGCATTCTATAGAATGCCATTCGGGCTTTGCAATGCACCTGCGACTTTTCAAAGGTGTATGCTAGCAATTTTCTCAGACATTATGGGAGAGTTTATGGAAGTATTCATGGACGATTTCTCCGATTTTGGAGATTTGTTTGATTCTTTCCTAGCTATCCTTGATTTGATCCATAAGAGATGCATCAAAACATGTTTGGTCCTTAGCTAGGAAAAGAGTCACTTCATGACACAAGAAGGCATTATCTTGGGTCATGTAGCCTCTAAGCGGGGAATTGAGGTTGATAAAGCTAAGTTGGATGCTATCTCAAAACTTCCTCCTCCCACATCTATTAAACAAATTAGATCATTTCTTGGTCATGTGGGATTTTGTAGGAGGTTAATCAAGGACTTTTCTAAGGTTGCTCAACCTTTGAGTAACCTTCTGGCCAAAGATAAGCCATTTGATTTTGATGAATCATGCCACAAGACATTTGATTTTCTTAAAACAGCAGTCACTTGTGCTCCGGTGCTGCAACCACCGGTCTAGATAGCCCCATTTGAGATTATGACCGACACTTCTGATTTTGCGATTGGGGCTGTTTTGTGTCAGAAAATTGATAAGAAGCCCTCTGTCATCTACTATGCTAGCAATACTCTGGACGAGGCCTAGAGAAACTACACTGTTACCGAAAAGGAATTGCTAGCTATAGTATTTGTGTTGGAAAAATTTAGGGCTTATCTCTTAGGATCTCATGTTATAATTTTTACTGACCACTTGGCCTTGAGACATCTCTTAGCTAAAAAGGATGCCAAACCCTGACTCATCCGATGGATTTTTTTACTTCAAAAATTAGATCTTGAAATTAAAGACAAATCCAAGGCACAAAATGTGGGGGCAGATCATCTTTCGAGACTCCTAAGTGATTCTTCTTGTCCAGATATTCCAATTACTGATACTTTTTCTGACAAGACTATTCTTGCAGGTTCAAGTGTTTAAACCCCTTGGTTTGCAGATTTGGTTAATTGTTTGGTCGTTGGTCAAATCCCCTAGGATTGAACCAAGCAACAATGGGATAGACTTATATCTAAAGCCAAATATTACTTTTGGGATGACCCTAAACTGTATCGCATCGGCTTTGATTAGATTATTCGCCGATGTGTTCCAGAGAATGAATTTCAAAGTATACTTGAGTTCTGCCATGCATCTGCGTGTGGTGGACATTTCTCTGGAGAAAAGACGACTGCAAAAATTTTACAATATGGATTTTATTGGCTGTCTTTATTCAAGGATGCCCAGGAATTCTCAAGGTCGTGTTCCCAATGCTAGGCACTTGGGAGCATAGCCAAGAGAGACATGATGCCTCTAAACCCTATTCTTCTCATCAAAATCTTCGACGTTTAGGGCACCGATTTCATGAGACCCTTCCTCCCTTCATTTGGACACCAATACATTCTCATAGCTGTTGACTATGTGTATAAATGGATTGAGGTTATTCCCACCCAAACCAATGACCACAAGGTGGTCATTGATTTTGTCAAGAAGAATATCTTCAATCGGTTCGGGATTTCGAGGGCCATCATCAACGATGGTGGTACTCACTTCACCAATGCCCAGTTCTGCAATTTACTAGCAAAATATGGGGTGAATCATAGAATCTCCACACCTTACCACCCTGAAGCGAATGGACAGGCTAAGATCTCCAATCAGGAGATCATGAACATTATGCAAAAGATGGTTAGATTTGATAGAAAAGACTGGACTTAAAAGCTTGATGATGCTCTTTGGGCCTATTGTACGGCATACAAGACGCCTATCGGTATGTCACCATTTTGTCTGGTGTATGGAAAGGCATGTCATTTACCCGTTGAGATTGAACATAGGGCATTCTAGGCAATCAAGAAATGCAATTTTGATTGAAGTTTAGCTGGAAAGACCTAGAAACTCCAACTATATGAGTTGTAGGAGCTCAGAAATGACGCATACGAGAATGCCAAGATCTATAAGGCTAGGACCAAAGCTCTTCATGACCAATTGATTTCTCGCAAGAGCTTTGAGCCGAACCTGAAGGTCTGGCTCTTTGATTCTCGACTTAAGCTCTTTCCCAGAAAACTTAGGTCAAAGTGGAGTGGCCCATTCATCATTGATTGGATATTCCCAAACAGGGCCGTTGTGAACTCTGACCCAAAGATGGGTAATTCTTTTAAGGTCAGCAAACAACGTCTGAAACCTTATGCTAACCATGTTATTCTAGAACCCATCTCAAACAAGGTTGCTTTAACCTTGATGTGATTTCTTTGCCTGGACTCCGCCTAGCTGATGGCATTAAACTCAGCACTTGTACAGTCTGACTCAGAGCTGACCCAAGCAACATGGAATGTAGGTGATATTTTCTTTGTTCTACCCTTCTTCTCATGCTTTTTATTTTCAATGTGGACATTGAATTAGCTAGGCATGGGTGGTGGATTCATTTTTTGAATCATATTGTCAACTCTGTGGATTTCTTGTAAATTTTTCTTATTTTTCATTTTTATTAAAAAAAAGAATTAGGAAAAGGAAACTTGGGCTTTAGAAATTTTCAATCTTAAGAAATAATACATTAGGACCTGAACACTTAGACCCTTCAGGTCTTTGAGCTTAATCAGCCTGGGTGTCCACTAAAATGTGAATTTGTTTCTTGAGTCCTCGCCATTTAAAAATTCATTTTAAATTGGTTAAATAAGTTAAGATGATATGTACACAACTTATCAACCCACCTTTGATTTGAGGGGACATTAAGTCTAAGCATCTACACACTATTTGTACTGACTCACTTTTTGACGATTTTAATGGAAATTGGGTAGCGAATGAACCTTGTAGGATGGTATGACTAGCAAGTTATCGTGGGTAACAGTCCATTGGTCGGTTGTCCAGATCCTAATCACATGACCATTCTCTTCTTGCTGCCTTTAGGTAAATCCTAGATTAGGGAAGCCACCTACTTAAAAAAAATAGAGAAAAGAAAAAGAAAACCAAAAAAAGAAAAATAAAAAAGAAAGAAATAGAAAAAAAGAAAGGAATAAACCACACTTCACCGCATGAGTATGGCTGGCAAGTTGTCGACGGTAACAACTCATCGGACGGTTGTCCAGAACCTAGCTCACAAAAATGCACGTTTAATTCCAAACACTTAGGAAGAAGCGGAGAAGTAGAATAAGCCGAGGAGATATACACGGGGTTCTCCCTTGTGTTGACCCCATAAAAATAAAAGTGGGAAGAAAGCTATCGGTCGTATAGATACGCCTTTAGGTAGAATTCCTTTTTGAGGTCACCTAGGGGCGTAGAAACCTGAAGTCTGTTCTAATCGCCGATCAGTGAGTCTATCACATTTCACACATAAAGATGCTTAGTAATTAGAGTTCACTTCGAGTCTTGGGAGGGTTGGATAGCCGTAGAAAGCTGCCCCAAAATCTTAAACTCTAAAACCCAAAAAAAATAGAAAAAAAAAGAAAAAGATCCTTTTGCTTTTGAACAAGGCGAGGGCTTGGGCGATCTGCATTTTGGTAGACACCCGGGCACTGTTGTGTCTTTGTAGTTCAGGTCCTTAGTAATTTGATCCTAATGTTGAAAAATAACTTTTGCCCAAGTAATTTGATACTAATTCTGTTTGTAAATAGCATATAGTTTTTTTGCTAGGGACTAGCGAAAGATAGGCATGGGGGTATGATATGCACACATCTAATTGACCTAAAATACTTATTTATGGTTGTTTCTAGTGTCATAGAAGCATTCATCATTACAAATATAGCATAACATGCATCATCGTGTATTTAGGTTAGATTGTATAAATTTTAGGTTAATTTTCTCTTTTTATGGTCAGGAACAGGGTGATATTTAATCGGGCCTCGAATTGAAGATCCAACCGTACGAATCTGATCAGAGAGATGATTGGAGTTCAACAACTCAATGATCTCCTCGATCGGACTTCCATAGCATCAAATGCAGTCTAAGAAAGATCTGAGATCAAGGGGTTAGGTGGTGTAAATCCATACTTCATATGACAAATCTAACCACATGGATGGGTTCGGATCATTGATCGCAGCCCAATGATGCAAAAATCAATCCAATTCGACATCCGTAGCACCACCTACGAGCGTATGAAGATGGACGATTAGGATGACACCATCCCAACCATCCAAACCTACCCGCACTCCTTCGCTCAACTTCTAAAGGCTTAAGCGGTGAAGGATCTCGGTCGTTGGATGAAGATCCAAAGGCCAAGATCGACTGAACGCAAAAGCATTCGCGTGACAAAGATGGCCATTTGGTGTGATGGGCAAGCACATCTTCATGAGGCAAAGATTGTGGGGTCGAGCCCCCATGCACCTCAAATCGAATGAGTGAGTGGACACAGCTGAAATTCACCCGTTGGATGTGGCACGAACGATGGATGAAGCAATGACATGGCAGCTTGGATGAGCTTAGATGTCCATGTGCTTGATGACGCATCGCTGCATGCCTGATCGCACGCGCGGGCGCACGATGAAGGGCGGGCATGGATGCATCCTAAGTCGTACAATCTCACGATCGAACCACTGAGGTTGTCCGAACATGGGAAGAGCATTGAAGCAAAGGAAGAGGAGGAGGCAAGGCGTGCGTGTGCATTCAGCGACGTGGACCATCACTAAAGACCCCTACATTAATGTTTTAATGTTAAAATGACCTATTTGCCCCAAACCTCTAGACCTATACAAAGGCCCTACAACCCCCACATTCTTCTCATCCCTTCCTTCATCTCTCTCCCTCTCCAAAGCTCTAAAGAAGCTTGTCCCAATCTCGAGATGCTCCTCTAGAGTAAAAATTAAAATTTTATCCACTTCTCACCCCATTCGTGAAGCACCTGTGGTCGTCTTCTCACCCCCATTCCAAAAGTGGATCCCACGACGACAGCACCCTGCCTTGCCCCTAATTCTTCTCACTTCGTTCTCTGTCCTCTGCCTTCTCTCTCCTTCTTCCATGCGATGTCCGTTCAGCTCATCCTCGAAGAAACAGTCGAGGAGGATAACTTCTCTCCCCTTTCGCTTTACCGCTTTCTAGATTAGATTTCCCGTTTTCTAGTTGTCGTTGTAATAACATTATTTTGATTATAAAAGTTATTTCTCTCTCTCTATCTCTCCCACTCTCTCTCTAGTTGTAGTGTTTATATTGCAGGTAGAATAGAATCATTGTGATTATCTTATCTTTAAACAAAAATTACAAAAAAAAAGTATAATTGTGGATTTCGAATCAACGTAGCCTCCCTGTGTTTGACCCAGGACTCCTTTTGAGTTTAGGTAAAAATTATTTAATTGTTTGGATTTTCTCGCAAATTACACCACGACGACAGGCTTTCAAAACTCAAATCTTTTTGCGATGAATTTTTGATACATCACAGCTCTAAACAGTTCTTCCTCAACTCCTCTTCCCAAAACCCTAGCTTCCTCCTACCTCCTCCTCTACTCACCTACTAGCTAAGCTAGCTTTGCTAGCTTAGCTAAAAATCTCCCCTACATGGTCGTCCACGACCTACCTAAAACCCTACCTAAATAGCTCCACCAAATACACCTAACTCTAAGTTCACCTAAGTTACCTAGTCCACTCTTTTTTTGGTGCCAACATAGGCAACCCTTAGCCCCTAAACCACCACCAAAAGCCACCTTATTTTAGTGCCAAAATACCCTTCTAGAAACCCTCTCTTTGGTGCCAAAACAACCCCCACATCTTAGCCTTACACCTACCCCTACAACCCATCTCAACGCTCCACCTACACCCCTTGTAGAACCATCCTTAGTTGGCACCCTTCCATTGTTGGCACAGACTTAGGTGTCCCTTAGCCACCCATAACTACCCCCATGACACCCCTTTAGGTGTCACTAAACACCCTCCACCTTAGGATCACCTAACCACCTCCTAAAGCCCATCTTAGCCCTACATGTGTCCATGCCAACCATACGCTCATCCCTTCCTATATATATCCCCACTAACCACTACCATAATTTCACCTTTGGCTTCATTATTCGACCACATTTCCACCTTCATTCCACCTATCATCTCCACGGCCAAGAGAAGAAGGAGAAGATGATTAAGGGGACACTCTATCCCCTTGGTGCCTTCCCCTCTTTCCTTCTTTCTTGAGCCTACGCCAGCCAGAGAACAAGCCAGGCAGGAGGACGTCCAGGAGGAGATTGTTGGGGTGGTGCACGCCCACCCTTGGAGGAGAATTCTAAGGTGGAATTCTTCCACCTTTGGAGGAGCAAGGGCATGCCCAATTAGTACTTGCTAAGGAGGACACACCTTGGAGGAGCATTTCAGGCATGGGATTAGGAGAAATCCTTTTCAAGCCCAGGAGCAGCTGAGCTTGGATCAAGAATCTCCTCCTCTTCATCATCATCATAGGAGGATTTATGCTCGCATTTTTTTGTATTTTCATTCATATAGTAGAAGCATTCCTCAACTAGTTATTTTGTAAAACATTTTTTCCTTCATTAATCAAGTTGCCTTTCCATATCTCTTATTTCATTTTATTGCTTTTACCGTAGTGCATTCACACCCTCTCTTTAATTACCCTAGGTCTTCACCCACCTAGGATGAGCTTAGGGAGAGGATTTTTCTTGTCACTTAGGTTTTAACTTTAGTAAGTTAGGCATAGTCTTTCTCTGCTTATTGCCTCGATGGCCGTTATTTCAAAAATCCCAAAAAAAATTCATATTCAAAAAAATTATAAAAAGAAAGTTGATTTCCTGATATAAAGCGAGAGTGTTTAATTTGCATTTCTGGCTCCCTTGAGATGACTCGAATACTTTCCCAAGTACTCGATTTTATGAATTTTAAAAGCGATTGGATTTGCATGTTACAACGATAAAAACCCTAATTTCAAATTACACGATTTTCGCTATCAACCGAGCCTATCCATTAGTTTGTGGGTGATATGGAGTCGAAATATTATGCGACACCCCATACTTTTTCATCAGGAACTGGAAGTTCACATTCACGGAGTAGGTCCCTATGTCAGAAATGATTGTGTGTGGGACACTGGACCGAGAGAAGATATGCTCATGAACAAATTTGATTGCAACTTTATGATCATTAGTTTGAATCGAAACAACTTTGATCAATTTGGACACGTAGTCCATAGTGAGAAGAATATACTTAAAGCCATTTGAATTAGGGAAGAGACCCATGAAATCAATCCCCCATATATCAAAAATCTCGCACACAAGAATTAGGTTCAAGGGCATCATGTTGCGATGGCTCATGTTGCCTAAGGTCTAACAACGAGTGCATGCCGTATGATAATTGTGTGCATCTGTGAAGAGTGTGGGCCAATAGAATCTGCACTGGAGGATTGTTGCTATGATTTTGTGGCTAGAGAAGCGGCTACCATAGTCCTGGTCATGACAAAATGATAAAATATCATTGACCTCGGAGGTGGGAATGCATCTTCCAATGATTTGTTCAGAACTGATGAGAAAGAGATAAGGATCTTCCTAAACATAGTATTTGGCATATGAAATCAATTTTTCTTTCTTGTCTTTCTGCCAATCAGACAGGATTAGGTTCAATGCCAAATAATTGACAATATCGGCATACTAGGGAAGTTTAGCATAATACTCAGAAGATGTTCATTCGGAAAATGCTCAGTAATAGGCCTAGAGGGGTCAATGATCGAAGAAGCAAGATGGGACAAATGGTCAGCAACTATGCTCTATTTTCCCACCTTATTGTGAATTTCAAGGTTGAATTCTTGCAAGAGCAAAATCCATCGAATTAGTCTCGATTTCACATCCTTCGTGAGCAAGTACCTCACTGCAGTGTGATCCAAGTAAATAATGACATGGGAACCCAGGAGGCATGATATGAATTTCTCCAGACCGAATACTACAGCCAGCAACTCCTCAGTAATCGTATAATTACGTTGAGCCTTGTCTAATGTCTTGCTGGCTTAATATATTACCACCGATTTCCCATCGATTTTCTGTCCTAGGACCTCTCCTACTTCATAGTCAGATGCGTTGCACATGATCTCAAATGGTTGAGACCTGTCAAGAGATTACACGATTGGAGCCTAGGTTACTCGATCGCGTAAGATCTCAAAAGTGCAAACACATTCGTGTGTCATCTCAAAGGGTGTGTCCTTTGAGAGAAGATTCATTAGGGGGCATGCAATTTTCATGAAATCTAATATGAACTACTAATAGAAACCGACGTGCCCCAGAAATGATTGGATATCTTTGACCGAGGAAGGCACAGGTAATTTGGAAATCAAAGTTACCTTGGCTTGGTCAACTTGGATATCTTTCTTAGATACGAGGTGTCCAAGTATGATGCCCTTATGAACCATGAAATGGTGCTTTTCCCAGGAGAGAACCAAATTCACATCAATGCATTGTTGGAGGATCTAAACCAAGTGCAAGAGGCAATCATCAAAAGTTTGACCGAATACCGAGAAATTGTTAATGAAGACTTCAAGGTATTTACCTACCATGTCAAAAAATATAGCTAGCATGCACCATTGAAAAGTGGTAGGCACATTACATAGCCCAAATGGCATCCTACAAAATGTGTACGTACCGTAGGGGCAGGTAAAGTTGTTCTTTTCCTAGTCTTCAAGATGAATTGCCACTTAGTTATATCTAGAGTACCCATCCAAAAAATAGAAAAATCAATTTCCCGCCAGTTTTTTAGGATCTGGTCAATGAACGGGAGAGGGAAATGGTATTTCTTCGTGGAGTTCAGTTTTAAATGGTCAATATAGACTCTCCATGAGTTCACAATTCATGCCGAGATGTTTTCTCCGAATTCAGTCATAATCACGATGAGTCCCACCTTTTTAGGAACAACTTGGATGGGACTCACCCAAAGGCTATTAGAGATGGGGTAGATGACTCCCGCATCAAGCCACTTGATGATCTCCTTTTTCACCACCTCCTAGAGATTTGAATTAAGTCTTCTTTGCATCTCACGAGAAGGTCATGAGCCCTCTTTAGTATAGATATGATGAGTGCAATAAGAGGGATTTATTCCAGTTAGGTCATCTAGAGTCCAACCAATGGCTCCACAATGCTACTGGAGGATATAAATCAATTTCGTTTCTTGATCAGGAGTGAGTCAAGAATTAATAACCGTAGGAAATGTCTGATTCAAACCCAAAAATACATATTTCAGATGATCCAGGAGATATTTCAACTCCAAAACTAGGTTATCAGTAGTGGGTGGGAGTTCAAGGTTAGACTCAGAAGCTAAAGTGGAAGCTAGGGATAGGTCTAAATTATATTCAGGCTCCCTAATTTGTGGGTTAATATCTTCTTGTGGTTGAAGATCTTATAGAATCAGGTTCACCTCAGAAATTGGATCCTCAACCAGAGAACCTATGCCACATACTTCCTCGATTGCCCCACAATTTATTCCTTTCTAGGCCTTAAAGATATCTATCTTTAATGTTTTGTCCCCAAATTTTAACTCAATCTGACCCTCTTCGCAATTGATATTTACCCTAGCAGTTGTAGGAACGGTCTCCCCAAGATGATCGATGTATCACTTAGATTTCAGGAGTATCCATATCCAAGACTAAGAAATCCATCGAAAAGTAGAAATTGCATACCCTAATGAGAACATCCTCGAGAACTCCTTGTGGTGACTTAGTAGACCTGTCAGCCAACTGCAGAGTCATCTCTGTCGATTTGAGCTCAGTCTCCTCAAAGTGATCTAGTAGGGAGGTGGGAATCAGGTTAATAGAGCCACCTAGATCCAATAAAGCTCGATAAAACTCTAAATTCGCTATCTTGTAGGAGATCAAAGGGCTTCCAAGATCTTTTACTTTTTGCAGGAGTTTACTCAAAATTATGGAGCTTACTTACACTGATAGTACAATTGTACTCCCATTTTTGTTTCGCAGCTTATGCTTTGGTGTACACAAATCCTTCAGAAATCATGCGTAAGCTGGTACATGGTGGATCACATCCATCAAGGGAATGCTTATTTGGACTTACTTAAAGAGCTTGACCAAGTCCTCTTCAGGTGCCATAAGTTTAGATTTCCTATTTCCTTTGGTTAAGGCCTCGAGAAATGGAATGTCTGTAGGTTTCTCCAAGATTGGTTCTGGCTGTGTGTCTGGGGTGGGTTTGTCCTTGATATCTACCTTGGGTTTAGGTCTTGAACTACTCAGACTAGATTAATTAGGATAAGGAGGATCCTGGGTAGTTTTGCCACTACGTATAGTGACAGAGTTTAGACCTACTTGATTTGGGTTTGGAGTTGGTAGAAGAGGAGGTTGTTGCTAATATCTTGCATACGAAGTAGAAACTTCTGACCCTTCATGTTGAGGTGCAGACGAAGCTTGATAAACGTAATGTGTATGGCCCTAATTTGGGTTCATAACGTGCCTTTGGTGCAGCACATTGTTTGGATTTGGCAGAGGTTGAGATGGGTGTACCAAGCTGGCGAGTCCCAACCATTTGTGCAAGTTGGACGTGAACCTTTGCAATTTTTACATTGTGCTACCGTTACATGGCAGCATTGGTCTTTTGCATATCATCCAGTGTTTGTAAAATTAGGCTCATGTGGTCTTCCTTGCTAGGCTCAATTTGAAAGTTCAGGTTGGGCCTAGGATGAGCACGTTGAGATGGTCGCAGATTTTGTGGTCGGGGTTGGAATTGAGGTCTAGAGTTTTGATTATTTCTCGACCACATGAAATTCGGATGATTACGCCATCCAGGGTTGTAAGAGTTGGAGAATGGATCATTCTAGACTGCATGGAGCTCTTTGCAGGGTTAAGTAAGTCCTATGTAATCAGAATATGGGGGTTGAGAGATCCCCCAACTAGAGCAGGATGGTTTGGAGTTCCCTCCAAAACTAGGATTAGAAGGGGTTGGATATGCATCCATCCTCGGATATGAGTGGTGGTGAATGTTATGCATAGCCTCCCTCCTTGTGGGCAGACATGCATATGTGCTCTGTTGAGAAGAAGTGGTCCCCTATAGTTAGCGAGTCAAATCATCCAACTTCTCGATAATCAAGACCTTATCCAATCGACTAGTCACCAACTCCAGATCCATGGAGGCAGACAGGTCTCGTGTGTTGTGTGTCCCTTTAGTGTTTGTTGATGCCTGGGTAGTCGTCCAGTTGACAATATCCATAGACTCATTGTTTATGGAGTTCTTGCACATGTTCTTGAGAATCTCCTAAATGGTGTCTTCATCTTTACCCATGAAGTTGCATCCACAAGCTGCATTGACAAATAATCGGATATCCTCATGGAGTCCTTGGTAAAAAGACTGGACCTGTTCCCATTTAGGAACTTCATGATGAGGGCATTTCCACATGAGATCCAGAAAGTGATCCCAGGCCTCATGAAATGGTTCCCTCACATTCTGTGTGAAATGCATGATTTGGTACCTCAGGGCATTAGTGCGTTCAACTGGGAAGAATTTCTTGAGGAATTTAGCTTATAAACCCTCCCAGGTATTGATCGGTCAAGTCAAAGACTGATACAAATGGGAAACCTTATCCTTCAAAGAGAAGGGGAACATCTTCATGAGCAGGGTGTTTCGATTTTGAATATTTGGCCCGAGAGTTTGGACTAGATGTTTCAACTCCTGGATATGTTGGAAGGGGTTTTCAGAGCCCAATCCATGAAAGTGAGGGATCAAGATGATAGTATTTGGCTTCAACTCAGTATCAGGTCCCTTAGCTGGAATTTACACCCTAGGTTCGATTGCCACAACTGTGGAATTGTAGTGATCCTACATCTACAGACGGGCTTGGGGGTTGACCAATGCATTAATCAGATCGATAAGAGATTACAACTAGTTCTACAGGTTTTGAATCTCACCCACTTGTTGTTCTGGGTTCTCGATGGAAGTAGTGGATGGGGAACTAGGTTCAGATGCAGATGGATCAGAAGAGATATTGAGTGGATCATGAAAGAGACCAAACAACTTGGTTGGGGTATAACCCCGAAGAGAATGAACCACTAGTGGAGGTCTCAAAGACCTCCTCCCGTACATGCACTATAGAAATAGATGAGGGACTGGAAATGTCTTAGATCCAATCAAGGCACCCAAAAAGAATGGATGACTAAGGCTATTCGAGGTAGATGGACCGCTGGATCAAAAATCCACACTCGAGAATTACGTAGGCAGCCATGAAGGGAGAGTCCTGCAAAGACCCCTATACGGTAAAGCGTTGATTGCACAACAATCTTGCAACCTAAATCATCTGAATTAAGCAAGATTTTAACATAACTTAGGAACAATGCATTCATAAGCATCATAACTTGCATAATAGTTAGTTTGTCAGCTGCATAGATAGTATTATCATTTTAAGACCTAAAAGAAAAATGAAATAAATTGTAGAAGATTTGAGGGCGCGGATGATAGATTAGACCGTACAGGTCTAATCAAGATGACAACAGGAGTCCAACGCTTCCGAAATCATCTTGATCAGACAACCAGAGCATCTTATGCAACCCATAAAAGAATAGAGGCCACGGAACCAGATGATAAAGATCAAGGCCTCAGATGAAAGATCCAACCGCACGGATGGATCCAGATCAACGATCGTGGTCCAACGACGCAAAAATCAACTCGATCGGAGCTCTGTAGTACAAAATACAAAGAAGAGAAGATGGACGGCCACGATGGCACCACATGGCGCCATCATAGCTGCCCCTCGCCACCCACACTCTTTGAAGACATTTCATTAGGTGCTGTGGGCCAATCCAATGGCCACGATGCATCCACGTCGTCCACTCAGCTGCGCCCATATCAAACGAAAGGTTAATCTTAGCCATTGGATTTCCATCCAACGGTCGAGAGTGGAGTTGCCTAAAACATAACCACAACTCAAAGGTGGTCACAACGCAATGGTGAGTGCGCTCATTTGAGAACCAGCGACGTGAGTCCGAGACTCAATCCGTGCAAATTCAGGAGAGGCGGTGGCGAGTGCACTATTGCCGTTGGATCAGAGTCGGAGGGCAAGGATGCACCCACGTGTCACGACTGGAGGCTCTTGCAGCTGAACAGGAAAACAAATGTATGCGTTACACACGATCTCACGTACTCTTCAAAAGGAGGTGGCGTGCTTGACGATCGGACGGCTGAGATCGTTGGGCACGATTTGAATTTGCAAGGGCACACGTAGGAGAGAGAAAAGACCATGCGGGTGTTGGAGTGAAGCAGATGCATGAAGAAGAGGAAAGCACATGCAAAGGCATTTGATGGCCATCCATGGGTAGCAGGGGCCGACACGTGGTGCCATCTATTGTGCTCTGAGTGTAGAAGGCGCAAATAAGTTGATTTTAAGGCCAGATCTAATTCGTTGATCTCCCGATCGATGGACCTAATCAAACTAGAGTAGTTGCATGATTTTGGGGGCTAAAAAGCTCACTTTGCCCCTCATCAAAGCTATAAAAAGTGGCCTAGGGCCCCCTTGTTGAGGACATCTTCCAGACATCACCATCTCTACCATCTTCCTCCATCTCTCTTGCAGGCCCTCCAGACTAGTCTCTCTCCCTCTGCAACTTTGCTCCGACCTTCATCCCAGCTCTTTGGATCTGAAGCACTGCTGTGCTTCACACAAGAATCCCACAAGCGACGTCGCCATCCATCTACCTTCTCTCTCTCCCTCTCCCTCTATCTATCCACCTTTTAGCATAGCACTTTCTACTTTGAAAAATTGTTTATAAATGTAATAAATTTCTGATCTTCTAAATGTTTGATAGCTAATCTATACATATATACATATATATATATATCTATTTAGAATGAGTTTAATTGAAATGCTTCTGCATGAAATTGTGATTGTTCCCTTGCGAACGACCCGGCACTCACTGATTTTTATAAATTTATTTGTTCTATCACGATTCACACTATAACGATAATATCTCACTTTTCTAATGCGTCTTGTGGTGACGAACAATTTGGCATCGTTGCTGGGGAGGCAATGAAAATTTTTGAAGCTTTTCGGTGCTTATTCAAGGTCTCTAAAATGTTATTTTTCCATTGATTTCAGGAAGCATGGAAATCTGAACAGGACACGACAAATGGAGAAATCGTGGGTTCGAATCTCAGGTAAGTACCAGTAGTTTAGATTAGTTAGATTTATAAAAATTAGGATTTGCTTGAACCTTTGGATTAGTTAGAATTTGCTTGCTTATTGGAAAAAAAATATTCTCCCTTGTTAGTGATTTTCGGGCTGAAAGAAACTCTTAAATTATAAATTCAATTCCTAGAGATCTGCATGTCAAAAAATTCACAAATTTTTAGTGGACGTGGGTTTTAAAGTTGGAAACAACATATCCAAATTTTGGATAAATCTGAGTTACATAAAAATTTTAAAAATTTGTACACTATACAATTATCAAAGTGGTTATTGTCCCTGATTTCTCAAAGTTCAAAATATCATAGAAATTTTTATACAACTCCGATTGACTTGAAATTTATGGCACTGAATTTTTGAGATAATCAAGAATTGAGGAAAAATCTAAAAAGAAATATTTCTTGCATATTTGATTGCACGAATTCTTCAATCATGAATTGGAGGTCAAAATAGACTATAAAACCCCTAGTACACTTTAAATCAGAAAAAAATAGAAAGCATGAATTAAAATTCTTAAAAAAATATTTTCTAAATGTTTAGTTAGTCGTGAAATAGGACCAATTGATTGCATTGTTTGTGTTGCACCACTAATCTAATTTTTGGACTTAAAAGAACATCTATCAACTATCATGCTTAAGGTTTCACATTAAGGGTAGAGCACACCTGTATTTCCATAATTAAGGGAAATCTATCAAACAAATTAGGATTTGCAAAACTCTTGTGTGCCTCATCAGAACCTTGATTGAATATATTAACTCAAGTGAACCGTAAAGGGCATTAAGATAAGTATTTGAATCATAAAATTCACTTCATCATAAAAAAATTACTTGTGAATCCTTTGCTTGAGCACTTAATACATCAGAAATCAATTTTAAGGGCAAACACCCCCCTAATGGCCATCATATTCCAAAAGCACATCAAACCCAAGCCTAAAATTGGGTAGACGTGCCCTAGGTAGTACTAATAGTCTTGGAGACTTGAAATTATATTGGACTAAAGTCAAGGCCTTGTTACTTGGACTCACTAGTGACAAGAAAGGTTAATACTATAACCACGTTAACCCTTAGTGGTGTCCCTCCATGCAGGGTGTCCTAGGGGGTCCCACCCTTCTGGCTAGCCAAGTAATTTAAGGGTTGATCTAACCCAATCGTGTTTTGGGGAGCCAGGATCAAGTCAATTTAGGGTTGACACTCTAAGGACCAGTTTTATTGTTTGTATTGAAAGGATGGGGTATTCTGTGGTCTGTCTTCTCTCTCTCATCTATTAACTTTCTTCTGGTATATGGATGCTAGAAGGTCTTTGAACCTTGATTTGGTACCACCTTTAGAGAGTAAACTAAGGAGAAGACCCAATTTTTCTGAATACATTCCAATGACTAACACTAATTGCCATGAGGAAGAACTGATTGAGAAGGAAACCATGGACCCATACTCCTTTGCCTCACACTATTCCTCCTTTTCTTCCTATCTCAACCCTTCCCTTACTTAAACTTTGTCAGGATGGGAGAACTCTCCACAACACCTGGGACTTGATTCCCTTGCCTACACCTCATATTCCTCCGGTATAGCTAGGCCTACCTCACAGAATCCCACACGAAACTCTCAATATCAAGGATCTCTACAACCTCAAAAGACACTCTCCATGCAGGACCAACACCTGATTGGCATGACCAACTATCTTGACCGGTTCAGCCAAACTCATCTCTCCCCAGATTAGGGACATGCCTCAGAATATCAATCCTATCCTCGAAATCACTTTGCAAATTATCCCAATTCCACCCAAACAACTTCACCTTTTTATTAGGATAACCCTACACCACCCAACTACGGATATGATTCTTACCCTAGGTATTCAAATGATAGATATTCTGATTTGATTGAGGTTAGAAATTCTGAAAATTATTATCCTTAGCTCGCTCAAATCCCTAACCATGGCGGTAATCCTATGATCACCCAATTACTCCAAGTAGTCCAGGAGATGAGAGAAGCTAAGAAAAGAAATACAGATAACCTGACAAAATAGCTCAATAGAATCCGAAAAGAGCAAGGTGATAAACTTGGTCCGAGTATGCCACAAGTTGGTGGTAAACCATTTAAGGCTGAGGATCCAACCTTAAGTATGACATCTTATCCAATCCCAACCTCTACATACATCGAGCCCACCCACCACCCTTGTGATTACGCAGAACAGATCCTACTTAGGCCTACTGCTGAACTAATAACTAATTTTGATATCCCAAAAACTGACTTTGAGGAGGAAGGCTCACTTGAGGAATTATATCTTGATTTAGGCCCTAAATTGCAACCATTCTATTTTGAGCAGCTAACCCATGGTGGGCTGGAGTATGAGTCTTATATGTTTAAAGACACACAATTGGACTACATGGATGATTTGGGAGAATCATAGCAAGATCAAGAACATAGAAAGATTGGGGACAGTGACACTCCTAGCCAAGCACGGTTGGATGGCTCTAATGTGATCTTGTCTGAGGATTACCATGATCAGAGGTGCTTAAACGATTTGATATCTGGATTTGGCGATACTAATCATTCTAAGATATCCCATATAGAAGCCGAATCTACTTTCACTTCTGTTTCAGCTAATTCACACCCTTCTTTTCCCATCCACCAGAGTCTTGAAGAAAAATTTGACCCTTATCCCTAACATCTCAAGATTGAACAAAATAGACAATCCCCTTATGAAAAAGATGTTCAAGAAATTGCAGAATTACTGGGGATGACTTATGAGGATCTATCAAAGGAAGTAAAGAATTTAACTGAATCATGGAATCCTGAGGAGTTTGATTTGACTGATGAGGAATAGAAAAACATTCCCTTAGAAGATGTAATTCAAGAGAAAGACAATTGGGATGAAATTAAGAAGTCCATAAAACAAAAAGAATTTGAGATTTTGACTAATCTAGATCTGATCTTACTCCCTTTTTGGTTGTGATTCTAAGGAATAATGAATTTTCGTCCATTACATTTGAAGACTTGCATCATGAATTAAAACAAGATTTGGGTGACTCAAATGAGATTTTTTATCACCCCAGGGTTGAGATTGAGGACTCTGATCTGGATATCCAGCATGATGTGGGTAAATATGGAATTAGTGAGATGGACCATTGGATCTTATTTGACTCACCTACTCGACATCCGTCCATACCTAACTCCACCTTCGAAGTGGTTTCTTATACCATTTCAAACTACACCACTCGGGTTCCTCTTTTCATTTCCCATCACTTTCAGGACCCATATGATTTATTCCCCACGGACCACACTTTATCCACCTCATCTGCCTTCCTCATGCATCACTTCTTAAGGTTGCCACTATCTACTTTTCACTCTGGCACCTACATTAATGTTTCTCTCTTTTATAGCATCTAGCTACAAATAGTTTCAAGCCTGTTAACTTTATTTTTCCAACCTTTTGTCCTTGGTATTCACCATCAGCTGCTCCGCATTTGTGGATTACTGATCCTTGCATTGCACTATCATATCATCATTTTAATCCTAACTCAACCCATTAATCTGATCATTCGTTTCTGGGTTTAGGTCTGGCAAATGACGTTAAACTTAGCTCTAGCTGGGAGGAAACCCAGTATTCTTTATAGGTAGTTTGCATCTTCTGCATCCATGCTGACCTGGATTAACAAGCAGATTTAGGTGATATCCCCTCCTCTTGGTTGTTATATTTTGATTTTCATGCACACATTTCAATGAGGACATTGTAATGAATAGGCATGGGGGGTGGACATTGTATGTCTTATTTTTATGTTAGAAAAAAAGAGAAAAAAAACATGCATTTAGGCATAAAGAATTTTTATTAAGAAGGTTTTATTAGAGATTTATTCTTAAGTTGATTCCTGAGTTTAGAATCCAGTACAATTTCACACTTACACGTAGAATTTGCAATGGATCCTTTGTGAAGATCGATAAACATCTTTAGTTTGTTGAGAAGAAGCAATGCTTCTTCCCCTAAGCCCTTGGACAATAATTAGGGAGTCAGGCAAACTATCTTCTAGTAGATCCACCAAACAAATGTAAGGTGAGAGTAGAAAGTTTATTGGTGGTCTAAGGCTAGTATGATGAATCTTAACTTCTAGATAATTAGATAATGATACTTGGAGTTAGGCATAGCTTTCACTCTTAGTTTCTACATACAAATTCTTAGTGTGAATATTTTGAGAGCCACCAAATAAGGCAAATATGCAGAGAGCGAGTTCTGATAAAACGAGAACTAAGGTGGATGGTCTCGATCGTCCTTTACAGAATCCTTAGTTGAAGGAGGGTATTAATGACAATGTCAAAAATATGTTGTCCTATCCATTCCTTTCCTGGTGTCGAGAGTAGGCACTTTCATCAAATAAGCCACCCAATATCCTCTTGAGCATCCCTAATCCCGCATAATGCCTCATAAATAAAAGTTCGTATGCTATATTGCATTATGTTAGTAGATATATGAATGTGAAAAAGAGAGAAAAGAAGAGAAAGAAAAAAAAGAAAAAATATATACATATATAAAGAAAAAGAGAGGAAGAAAAAGAAAAAAATATATATACATAGAAAAAAATTTTAGAAAAAGAAAAGAGCAGAAAAAGAAGATTTTATGAGTTTAGAATTTATTTCAAGTATATTGAGGCAACAACACCTACCACCCTCACTATCCACTAAATACAGCCTTGACCTACTTTTCTGTATTTCTAGCTACCAGAGTACTAGCTAAGGAATTTTGACTTAGTCATAGGGTTATCAAAACCTAATCAAAGTGTTAATGTCAGGGGAGTCCGTTAAATAGACTTACAAATCCAGTGAGATTGTGAGCTCTAAAAGAAGAAAAATAAAAAGAAATAAAAAAAGAATGAGAGAGAATGAGTACAAAGGAATTAAAGAGAGCATAGTTTAACCGTGTCTCTTTGAGTTGAATTATTTAATAGTCTGGAAATCTAGGTTCTAAAGTACTAGTCTATATGCAGCACCAAAAGAGTAAGAGCCACCAAATACAAATCTATTTAACTTAGAAATCTTCTACCTAAGCTAAAAGTCGGGGTTGAATTTATAGATTATCTTATAACCCCGAGGGAAGAAGTCTACCTATCCGAATAGAATTTTACTAAGGGTCAAGTATGAGCTTTAGATGTAGATTGGATTTTTCACTTGGATATATTACATAGGCTACAACAAAACACTTTCACGATTATCTGGATTTCTAATGTTTTGGAAGAAAATAAAATAAAGAAATCTCTAATCAAGCTCTTGATAAGAAATCTGTCATATAGCACCACTTTGCATTTAGTCTTGCATTTTCTAGGGACTAGCAAGATTTAGGCATGGGAGTGTGATTGCACAGCAATCATTCTACCTAAATCACCTGAATTAAGCTAGATTCTAGCATAACTTAGGAATAATGCATTCATAAGCATCGTAATTCACATAACAGTTAATTTGTCAGCTGCATAGATGATATTATCATTTTATGACTTAAAAGAGAGATGAAATAAATTGCATATGATTCGAGGCTGCAGAAGACAAATCAGATCATACAGATCTAATCAGGATGACAATGGGAGTCCAATGCTTCCGGAATCGTCTTGATCAGACAACCAGAGCATCCTGTGCAACCCATAAAAGAATAGAGACCATGGAGCCAGATGACAAAGATAAAAGCCTCAGATGAAAGATCCGACTGCATGGATGGATCCAGATCAATAATTGCGGTCCAACGGTGCAAAAATCAACTCAATCGAAGCTCTGTAGCACCAAATACAAAGAAGAGAAGATGGACGACCATGATGGCACCATGTGGCACCAACATAGCTGCCCCTCGCCGCACCACACTCTCTGTAGACACTTCATCAGGCACTGTGGGCCGTTGGATTGTCATCCAACGGCCACGTGCATCGACGTTGCCCACTTAACTGCACCCTCAACGAACGGAAGGTTAATCTCAACCGTTGGATTTCCATCCAACGACTGAGAGTGAAGTTGCCTAAAACAAAACCATGACTCAAAGGTGGCCACAGGGCACTGGTGAAAGCGCTCATTCAAGAACCAGTGGTGCGAGTTCGAGACTTAATCCACACAAATTCTGGAGAGGCGGTGGGCGAATGCACTATTGGCCGTCGGATCAGAGTCGGAGGGCGAGGATGCACCTGCGTGTTGCGACCGAAGAATCCCACGACTACACGCACAAACAAACGAACATGTTACACGCGACCTCATGCACTCATCAAAAGGCGGTGGCACGCTTGATTTAAGCCATTCGATCATGAGATCGGATGGTTGAGATCGTTAGGCGTGATTTGAATTTGCAAGGGCATGCATAGGAGAGAGAAAAGATTGTGCGAGCGTTGGAGTGAAGTAGACACGTGAAGAATGCGTGCAGAGGCTTCCGATGGCCATCCAAGGGCAGTGGGGGTTGACACGTGGAGCCATCTGTTGCACTCCGAGTGTAGGAGCAAATAAGTTGATTTTGAGGCCAAATATGATCCGTTGATCTCCCTATCGACGAATCTGATCAAACCAGAGAAGTTGCACTATTTTGGGGGCTGAAAAGCCCACTTTTCCCTTCATTAAAGCTATAAAAAGAGGCCTACGGCCCCCTGCTGAAGACATCTTCCAGACAACTCTTCCATCTCTACCATCTTCCACCTTCTCTCTTCCAGACACTCCAGACTAGTCTCTCCCACTGCAACTCTGCTTCGACCTTCATCTTGGTGCTCTGGATTGGAAGTGCTATTGTGCTTCACACAAGAATCCCACAAGCGACGTTGTCATATATGTGCCTTCTCTCTCTCTCCATCTCTTTCGCTATCTATCTACCTTTTAGCATAATGATTGCACCGCAAAAATACGCCTGCAATTGTGCCGTCTTGTGCTATTTCCTAGCATTAACAGTGCATATTAGGGTTCCATAGTCGCATTTGTAAAAATACATGCATGCATGCATTTAATTGAGAGGGGAGGAGAATAAAATAAGTGGCCTTGCAATTAACATTTTTCCTCAAGTGCATCTTTGCAAAATTCACCATCTTTTTATTTTTTATTTCACTTGATTTTGAAATCTTTCCCGCGGCTGCTTGGATTGACTTCTTCCTCCTCGCACCATGTTCTCCATCACCTCTTCCTACTTAGCCATTCCTTGCTCAAAGCTCTCCCTGCCTGCCGCAGTAGCCACTCCCTGCAGCCGCATGCAAGCCATGTGCAGCCATGCCTTCTTCCTTCTACAAAAATAGGGCACAGCTTCTCCTTGCAGGCAACCTGGTCCCCAGCCAAAGAACCCACAGCAACTCCACCTTCTTCTCCAGGCCACCATCTCCTCCCTCTCCCTCCATACGCAGGACCTCCTCCTCAGAGGAGACACCCGGTAGACAGGAGCACCTCACGGTGGTGCACAACCACCACCGCCCAGCTCATCAAAGAGCCAGTGGGCGTGGTGGCCTTCTTCCCTGTTTTCACCTTCCATGCCATTTCAGCCATTACCGCAAGCTTCAGCTGTGAAGCTCAACCGGCCACCGCACGCCCTGCAGCTGCCAGCCAAGCCCCACAGCAACAGCAGCAAGCTGCCCTCGCTTCAGCGCATGCCTGCAGGCCACCCTCGCCTCCAGTGCACGCCTGCAGGCACCATCGCCTCCCGCTCTTCGCCCTGTCGCGCTCTCTCTTCCTCCTGTTATCAGCCACTGCGTACCTCTGCAGCGGCCGGCCAAGCTTCCCGCGTACCCCATCCAACACCCGCAGGCCACTGCGCGCCCTGTCGTGCCCCTTCGCTCGCGACCCAGCCCTCTCCACGCGCTCTGTCGCGAGGTTCCTCCTACAAGCCACCAGCCGGAGCCACTCTTCCATACGCACCGAGCCGTCCGCACTCACAGCACCGGACGCAGGCAGTCGCGTGGCTCTCCCGACCACTGTAGCCACTGTTCACGTGTTTCTGTGGAACACTATGGCTACAGTGGGGTGAGCAGTGAGTTTCTCACTTAATCAGTCACCTGGCGTGCCGTTACCACTGTTCACCCGCGCGTGCATCTCGCCCCGCGTTGCCTGCACCCACCTGCGTACGTCTGCGTGCGCCAGCCTCTCCCAATGCCTGCCTTCGTCCGCTCCCTTCACTGCGTATGCCTGCCAGTGACCGCTCAAGCCCTTCGCGCAGCGCGGTGCGCTGCGGCCTTCTCTCCTCACGCCTACTCCCGTCTGCGTGCTGCGACCTCTCCTCTCTGTGTGCATACGTACCTGCATGCACGCGTGGACTCCAGATGGCGCATGGAAGCTCCAGATGCCTTAACAGCGCCATCTCTCCCGCTCTCTCTCTCTCTCTCTCACTCTCTTTACCGACGCTTACACACACATACACTCACACTTCCATACACACACACACACCTATACACTATTATATACATATATATATTGATATATATACATATATTTATATGCATATAGATATATATATGTATATGTATATATATATATACTTATATCTATATATATATAGTATTTATATAACTAAGTATCAGTATACATATATATTTACATATATACATATACTTATATACATATATATATATATTTATACATATATCTATGCATATATCAGTACTTATATAAATATGTATTAGTCTACATACATACATATACATATATATATAAATATACATATATCTATATATATATATATATTATTACCTATATAACTAAGTATAGATACATACATATATATATATACGTATATACACACCTACTTATATATACATACATATATACATATATATCTATATAACTATATATACATATATATATATATCTAGCTACATATATCTATATATACATTTATTACTATATACATATACATATATATTTACATCTATATAGTTATATACACATACTCATACCTATATATATATATATCTATACTTATATCCATCTATACATATACTTATATATATATATATACATATATACATATATAACTACATAAATATACCTATATATTTTTAACCATATATATATAGATATATTTACATATATACATATATATTTTTTCTTTTTTTCACGTTACTTATCATACGTGGTATCACGGGAATATCTGCACCAGTTGCTGATATTCCCCGATACCCGCGTACAAAAAGCGTGTCCGCTTTCATCTTCCACCATCCACCCTACACCTTACACGTGGCACTGCGTCCTGTTGGTTGCGTTTTTCTAGACGACGATAGACTCGACACCGTGCTACACTCCATCTTCGCCTCCACCCCCACCCCCACCCCTTTATACATATATAGTATATACATATATATCTATACTATATTTACTTTATTTCTATTTCTCTTGCATCCCCATAAAAAGATAAAAAAATATATAAAAGTAAAAAGATAATCTTCGACTTGCAGGTACTTCGTCTTGTGAATAGCAAGACCCATTTTGGAACCCTGATTTGGCTCAAAGCCAAGAACCCAATTTTGAGGGTGTGCCTCAAGGGAAAGAATTACCAAAAAAAAATCTAAATAGAAAAATACCAAAAACACAATAAACGAATGGAAGAGACTCGTTGTAGGAAAGGCGTAGAAACTTGACTTGTAACCTCACTTCCCTGAGTTCGACCCTGGGCCTAAAGGTGACCAAGATAAAATCAAGTAGGCCAGGTTAAAAAAATTTTGTAAAGAGATGGTTAGGTCCGATTTAGGTTAACCACTATACTCACTTCAACAATAAAATCATCATATTAACAACCTATTCGAGTCCGACACCATACCTTTTCTGGCGTCGTTGCCGAGGAGGTGCGCCTTCAAGTAAGTTTCTATTCTATTCCTTTCAATTTTTCTCTTCTCTCTTCACGGGTGTCTCTGTTTTTGGTGTGTCGGTGAACCTATTGCAAGGAAAAGGCAGGCAAGCGAAGTCGAAGACATGAGTAGATCCAAGGTGTGAACGAGAGCGTGAAGACGCTGACACCGCGTTGGAGCTTCGCACACGTTGCCGAACAAGTAGGTCTTCTTTTCTTAGCAACTAGGATTAACTTGTCACCTTAATAAAAAAAAAAAACTAAAAAACTAAAAAACTAGAAAAACTTTGGGGGATCTCTTAGGGCAAGTGGATTAAAATTCACTTGTTTGATTGATTGTCTTTACTCCCACCGCCCCATGATTTCCCGCCTTACTTCGCATAGCGAAAATCCAAGAATCTTGATTCTTGAATTTTTCTCCGTGGGAAGTATTCTTTGAGGAAAACATAAAAAGATTGATTGCACCCCTCTTTGCCTCATTTACCTGCAAATTCAGGATCACATTTTTGGTGGGGAGACTTGGAATTGAGTTAATTCCAACCCCACTACGACTTTTCAACTTGCCTAAGATTCGATCCCGAATACTTCAACCCCAATAATTTGATTTTCTTTATCTTTTGGTTGAAGCCTTGTGCGTGGAAATCATTTCTGGTGATTGGGAGCACTTGAATTGAAGTGCTTTGTCTCCCTTTCACATAAACTCTAAAACTGATTCGTGCATCCACACATAGAAATCTCCATTTAGGGTAGCCCATTGCATTTTAGCATGCATTAACCAACTGATATTGAAGAAGGATTTGTTGGGCTTTGAAGGAAACCTGTATTCTCTCAAAAACCCAGAGATTGGTTGAATTGGTAATTCAGCAAAATCCTAAAATTCATACTACTTAAGGCTGAACTCTAAAAGCCATTCACCAATAAAAACTTCAATTCGGGGAGATTTCCCTGTTGCATGCTTGTTTTACACACTCTTAAAATCAATCACTTAGGCATTACCCATAAACAACGCCCTTCACATTCCAAAAGCACTTGACCCTAAGCCTCTAACTAAAACTGGTAGCAACTTGACCCTTCTTAAGGATTGGAGGTCTAACTACCTGCGTGTAGCGTCTACTTGCTAGTGAGGGTTCCCACGTGCTATCAGGTGTCTAAGACTGGGGCAAACGGCCTTTCAATCTGGCCCGGTGGTTCCGCGGTGCTTGCATTCGGTTCCATAGTCCGTGATAGCAGGCAACTTAGATCTTTAGGTCTAAGGGCACACTGTAGAGGTTAGGAATTGGATTGAATTGATTTGTCATCAAGTGTACCATTGCGGCGTCATTTCTCTCATCTCTTTTCCCTTCTCATCTCCCCAATTCTTCCTACGGTAGTGCATGTTTGGGAGGAGGTCACAAAACCCTAAACTGTGTGAATTGCCTATTAATTTTAGAAAAGAAGCCAAATCATCCTCCCCCTCCACAAACATGGCTGCACGCCCACCCCCAAATCCCGAGGGAGGAAACCGCCCTCAGAACCCACCAGGTGGTGGAGCCTTAGATCCCATAACCCGCCTCCAAGCCCAAACGGAAATGTATACTGAGCAAATGGAAGCCATTTAGGAAACATTGGAGGAAATGCAGAATCCTCCCAAACGGGAGGAGCCTAGGTCTCTTAGCTCCTATCAGAATCCCGCTGTTACAGAGAGCATAGGACAAATTCGGGTCCCCATGGGCAGGGATGACTTTGAACTGAACCTAACATAATTGGCCTAATAAATTTTCACTTCCATGGTCTTGCAATTGAAGATCCTTTTCTCCACTTGGAAGACCTAACTCGACTGGCTGAAACGGTTAAACCAAGAAATGTCGGGTTACCTATAGTCCTCATGAAAATGTTCCCGTTTTCATTGCGGGATAAAGCGTTGCAGTGGTTACGCACCCTTGGGAGAACCATCCACTCTTGGGAAGAGATGCAAACAGCGTTTCTCAAGAAGTTCTTCTCAATCGGGTGAACTAATGCGCTTCGCCGTGCTATCACTTTATTTACGCAACAAAACGGCGAACAATTTCATGAGGCATGGGAGAGGTATAATGACCTCCTCAGGAAGTGTCAGCACCACAATCAGCCTAAGTGGCATATAGCCCAGATTTTCTACTATAGGCTAAATGAGACTTTGAAGCAGATTGCAGATGCTTCCTGCGGAGGGAACTTTATGAATAAAGATGAGAATGGAGCATTCGAATTGTTTGAAAATATGAGCGAAAACTCAATGAACAATGCCTCCATTGTCGCCTTTAATCATACCAGCCAGCCCCGAAATGTCCACGAAGTTGACATGGGACCCTCCCATTCATCCACTGATCTAAGCCTTATTGCACAAAAATTAGATGAAGTCTCCGTCGTGCACAAGAAGCTGGATGAGATTCTGGCCAACCCCGCCCGTTCTATGGCAAACACCCCCACTTCACCACTTCATCACAATCCAAATTCTTCCAACACCAGGCTTATCTCGAGAAACCCCGTAAGACCTTACTTACCAAGTGTCGTGTCAAGAGACTTGGTAAGTCAAGTGGAACTGGCTTCTGCAAGCCAGTATTTCGACACGGAGGACCAAGCCTCCATGTGCTCGGACGCATACTTACATACGGACATGTCTTCTGGCATAGAAGACGCTTGCGCCCTGGGGAACAACCCGTTCTCTGCCACTTATAACCCAGGGTGGCAAAATCATCCGAATTTCGCATGGTCCAACAACCAGCAATGCCAAAACCCCGTGGGTGGACCAATGTGACCGTCCGCACCCATCATCCCAAGGGCCCAGTCTAATCCTATGGCAAATCTGCCATCAGGCCCTTGCGTACCACAAATTGAACACGCATCAAGTCCTCTTGACAAATTGATTTGAATGATGACGGAAATGTCAAAGCGCCATGAAGAGAACATGACCTCTCTTCAGCACCAATTGGCGCAGCAGAATGCTGAGATCAGTCAACTAAGCATGGCGACTTGATCTCAAGGCACTCTTCCCACCCAACCTGTTCCAAACCCGCGAAACTTTGTACCCCATGGTCCTCAACCATAGGTACGACCTTCTCAAGGGCAGGTTAATCAAATTCTGCAAGCTCCGAGCATTCCACCGGGATTTCAGGCTAATCCCACTGCAGCACCGCACTCTTATGTCCCTACTGCAAACCCTCCTCCACCGTATGATCCCACTGGACCCGCATCGTCC
Source organism: Thalassia testudinum (assembly GCA_037157565.1). Lineage (NCBI taxonomy): Eukaryota > Viridiplantae > Streptophyta > Magnoliopsida > Alismatales > Hydrocharitaceae > Thalassia > Thalassia testudinum. Next base: position 2,943,406 of record JAZHRO010000056.1, read on the forward strand.
AATGCTATCACTACGAGGAGCGGTAAGCAGACCATCGATCCACCTCGACCTGATCCTGGCCCGTCTTCTTCATCGCCCTCTCATTTAGGATGCGCACCGCATTCGCGAAAGGATGATACACCCAAATTGTTTCTAGAATCAGTCCTATTCCCTGAGGCTCTACTGAGGGAGCCAAAAGGCAAAAAGAAAGATACGCAGGCCTTTGATAACCTGCGTAATTTGTTCAGGGATGTAGAAATCAAGGTACCCCTACTCGAGGCTATCGACCACATACCTACTGTCGCTCGATTTTTCAAAGACTACACAACACCCAGGCGACAGTCAAAGAAAACTAAGAATCTGGTGGTTCTCTCTCCTCATGCGAGTTGTGCTATACTGTCAAATCTACCATCGAAGCAGAAAGATCCGGGCACACCGCTTATCTCCAGCAGCATCCAAGGTTGCAATTTTAACCGTGCCCTGCTTGATCTAGGATCTTCCATAAATCTTATACCAACCATCATGCTCGAAAAATTCTCCTTGGGAAATCTGAAACCCACCCCTATCATGTTACAGTTGGCAGATCGTTCTGTCAAAATCCCAAAGGGTGTGGTGGAAGACGTGGTGGTTAGGGTCAACAGTCTCTGTTTTCCTGTTGACTTTCTTGTTTTAGATATTTAAGTTCCTCGTTCACTTTCTGATTATCCGATCATCCTCGGTCGACCTTTCTTGGCCACAGCCCGTGCCCTTATCGACTGCGAGTCGGGCTATATTGAGATTGCCGTTGGATCTAAAAAGCTCAAGCTTAACATCTTCAAGGCAGCCAAGAACTGTGATTGCGATTGCATCAAGAATGACATGTCTGACGAGGACATGGTCATCAGTGCATGTATTGAACTAATTGGGACCTATTCAGACTACTGCGGATTACCTAACGACTGCCTGATCTACACATACTGTGACGTTCCCCCATCCCTCCCTTGTCTCGTACTTTCTCCTGACCAGACTTCTGACAAGGTTTTCTTCGCTTCCCATACCTCGTGGTCTGAGTCACATCCGGGCTACTCACCGCTAGTCGACACTGTTGAAACCGGATTGCCCTTTGTTTCCCGCCAAATCAGGTGGATTTGCAACTCCACACTGGGACCTTGAGCCCATATACTTCTCACTGGGGCTATTCCTTTTGGATCCATCTATCCAAGAAGCCCCTCTTCTTGGCCAGTCTGAGGGCCAGCTTCTTCTTCCTGACTTGTTTTCCGATCCGCCTGGGACACTCTCGTCCCATGAAATGCCAGACCTTTCACCATCCACCATCACTTTTCACGCCACTATCACGATCACTTCACTTTTCACTTCACCACCCACAATCCACCCACCCTACCACCCTGCTGTATGCCCTGCACCTCAGCTCTCGTTACTCGATCTTTCATCCTTTCTCTACCTTTCCCTGCATGCATATGAGGACATATCATTGTTTGGCATGGGGGAGTGGATAGGCATGCATAGGATCTGGGTATTTTATGGTATCATACAGTTTCCACCTATTTATAAATATGCAAGAAAAAGAAAAAGAATATATATATAATAAAAATGGTGTTTAATAATGATCTAAAGGCTGAAACAAAAATATAATAAGTGTTTATGGATATTCAACCTCTGTTTTGAAGACTTTCCAGGCCACAGAATCTTGATTCGCTTAGGCTTGGCTTAATTCACTTGAGCATTGACAAGATAGATCGGAATCTCTCCTGACTAAGGACATATTCTTGTACCTGAGACACCAGTACAGGATCCGTTGGTTTGCTTCTACTTGAGAGCCTAAGTAATCTTGGTTCACACGACACATATCAAGAAAGACCAGGCGAACATAAGATCCAACCCTAGTGTTCATTAGGGAAGGTGGAGTCCTTACTTGTGCATGCAGGTAGACTTTTTATCCCAGGCTTTAGTCTTGTGTTTAGGAGAAACTGTTTCCACCAAAAAGAAACTCTCCCACCAAAATGAAAAGTGTGCTCCTCCAAATAATGTTCTAAGAGATATACTGACACGTGTTTCTATAAAAAAAAAGATGCAAATAAGTTAGTATATCTCGCAAATGTCTGTAAAGTCTCTACCCTAAAAAGATCTTCAGGGCAAGTCGCAAATACCCTGTTTTCCTGTGAGCCATAAATGTCAGAAAATGGGAGTTGAGTTTTCTGTCATCTTTTTAAAGGGTCAATCCAAATACACGAGCTGAAACTGGGACCAACCTTTACTTAAAAATTCGTGAAACCCTGGGCTTAAGTCTTAATGTTCATCTGGTCAGTCTTGATCCTTCACTAAGCACAAGCCATAATCTCTTGAGCTCTCGAGTACGGCAAAAACCTCCTGGATCGTGGAAATTGTACTTAAGGTTTAAATATCAAGAGTCCTGGTTAGTCGAGAGATGATCTATATCATGTGAGACTTAAAGTACTGGTAGTCTTCTCTACAATTGGTTCTCACAATATCCAACAATAAACACACCTTTGTCACCTTAGAAGAAAATCTTCAGCTTAAAATCATTTCTAAATACTGTTTTGCTCGGGCCTAGAAAAGATAGGCATGGGGGTATGATTGCACCGCAAAAATACGCCTGCAATCGTGCCGTCTTGTGTTATTTCCTAGCATTACCAGTGCACATTAGGGTTCCATAGTCGCATTTGTAAAAATACGTGCATGCATGCATTTAATTGAGAGGGGAGGAGAATAAAATAAGTGGCCTTGCAATTAACATTTTTCCTCAAGTGCATATTTGCAAAATTCACCATCTTTTTATTTTTTATTTCACTTGATTTTGAAATCTTTCCCACAGCTGCTTGGATTGACTTCTTCATCCTCGCGCCATGCTCTCCATCACCTCTTCCTGCTCAGCCATTCCCTGCTCACAGCTCTCCCTGCTAGCCGCAGTAGCCACTCCCTGCAGCCGCATGGAAGCCATGTGCAGCCATGCCTTCTTCCTTCTATAAAAATAGGACACGGCTTCTACTTACAGGCAATCTGGTCCCCAGCCAAAGAACCCACAGCAGCTCCACCTTCTTCTCTAGGCCACCATCTCCTCCCTCTCCCTTCATACGTAGGACCTCCTCCTCAGAGGAGACACCCGGCGGACAGGAGCACCTCACAGTGGTGCATAACCACCACCGTGAGACCACCACCGCCCAGCTCATCAAAGAGCTAGTGGGCGTGGTGGCCTTCTTCCTTGTTTTCACCTTCCACACCATTTTAGCCATTACCGCAAGCTTCAGCTGTGAAGCTCAACCGGCCACCGCACACCCTGTAGCAGCCAGCCAAGCCCCACAGTAGTGGTAGCAAGGCAGCAGCAGGCCGCCCTCGCTTCAGCGCATGCCTGCAGGCCACCCTCGCCTCCAACGCGTGCCTGCAGGCACCATCTCCTCCTGCTTCTTCGCCCTGTCGCGCTCTCTCTTCCACCCGCAACCGGCCACTACGCACCTTTGCAGCGGCTGGCCAAGCTTCCCGCGCACCCCAGCCAACACCCGCAGGCCATCGTGCGCCCTGTCTCACCCCATCGCTCATGACCCAGCCCTCTCCGCGCACTCTGTAGCAAGGTTCTACCCACAAGCCACCAGTCGGAGCCACTCTTCCGCGCGTGCTGAGTCATCCGCACTCACAGCACCGGACGTAGGCAGTCGTGCAGCTCGCCCGACCACTGTAGCCACTGTTCACATGTTTTTACGGAACACTGTGGCTACAGTGGGGTGACCGGTGAGTTTCTCACTTAACCGGTCACCCGACGCGCCGCTACCGCCGTTCGCCTGCACGTGCGTCTCGCCTCGTGTTGCCCGCACCCGCCCGCGTACGTCTGCGTGCGCCAGCCTCTCCTAGTGCCTGCCTTCATCCGCTCCCTTCATCGTGTACGCCTGCCAGCGTCCGCTTAAGCCCTTCGTGCAGTGCGGTGCGCTGCGACCTTCCCTCCTCGCACCCACTTTCGTCTGCATGCTGCAGCCTCTCCTCTCTGTGCGCATACGCGCCTACGCGCACGTGTGGACTCCAGACGGTGCGTGGAAGCTCCAGACGCCTTAACAGCGCCATCTCTCCCGCTCTCTCTCTCTCACTCTCTCTCACAACACTTTCTCACTCTCTTTACCGATGCTTACACACACATACACTCACACTTCCATACACACACGCAGCTATACACTATTATATTCATATATATATACGTATACATATTTATATTGATATATATACATATATCTATATACTTATATATATATATACATATATATTTACATATATACATATATTTATATACATATATATATATACATACATGTATCTATACATATATTAGTACTTATATAAATATGTATTAGTCTATATACATACATATACATATATATATATATATACTTATATATATATATACACATTTATATACTTACATATATACATATATATATAAATAAACATATATATATATAAATAAACATATATCTATGTATATATATTATTACCTATATAACTAATTACAGATACATATATAAATATATATATACATATATACACACATACTTATATATACATACATATATACATATATATCTATATAACTATATATACACATATATTTATATCTAGCTACATATATCTATATATACATATATTACTATATACATATACATACATATTTACATCTATATAGTTATATACACATACTCATACCTATATATATATATCTATACTTATATCTATCTATGCATATACTTATATATATATACATATACATATATACATATATAACTACATATATATACCTATATATTTATAACCATATATATATATATAGATATACTTACATATATAAATATATATATATATTATTTTTTTCACGTTACTTATCATACGTGGAATCACCGGAATATCTGCATCAGTTGCTGATATTCCCCGATACCTGCGTACAAAAAGCATGTTCGCATTCATCTTCCACCATCCATCCTACACCTTACACGTGGCACTTCATCCTGTTGGTTACGTCTTTCTAGACGACGACCAACTAAAGACTGTGCTACACTCCTTCTCCGCCTCCACCCCCACCCCTTTATACATATATAGTATATACTTATATATCTATACTATATTTTCTTTATTTCTATTTCTCTTGCATGCCCATAAAAAGATAAAAAATTATATAAAAGAGAAAACATAATCTTCGACTTGCAGGTACTCCATCTTGCGAATAGCAAGACCCGTTTTGGAACCCTGATTTGGCTCAAAGCCAAGAACCTAATTTTGAGGGTGTGCCTCAAGGACAAGAATTACCAGAAAAAAATATAAATAGAAAAACACCAAAAACACAATAAACGAACGGAAGAGACTCGTTGTAGGAAAGACGTAGAAACTTGACTTGTAGCCTCACTTCCCTGAGTTCGACCCTAGGCCTAAAAGTGACCAAGATAAAATCAAGTAGGCCAGGTTAAAAAATTTTTTGTAAAGAGATGGTTAGGTCCGATTTAGGTTAACCACTATACACACTTCAACGATAAAATCATCATATTAACAACCTATTCGAGTCCGACACCATAACACTTTCTACTTTGAGAAACTGCTTATGAATGCAATAAAATTCTGATCTTCTGAATGTCTGATATCTGATCTATACAAATATACATATATATATCTATTTAGAACAAGTTTTATTGAGAAGCTTCTGCATGCAATCGTGATTGCCTCCCTGCGAACGACCCGGTACTCACTAGTTTTTATAAATTCATTTGTTTCATCGTGATTCGCACTACGATGATAATATTTCACTTTTCTAACGTGTCTCGCGGCAACGAACAAGCGTCCCCACAGGTTACAGGGTTTCCCCCACCCGACCTTCCTTGTCATGCGATTCCAAGTAGACTGGAATGTGTGAATTGAGACCTCAGTTTACCATTTTTTTTTTTTTGAAACAGAAAGGAGAGCTATCGTCTTACGATAGCAGTCTGGAGCAGTATATTATATAAACATGTAAGAGAAATTACAAAAGAGATCCCCAAGAGTGTATGAGGGACCAACACTCTCTTACAACACTTTCACAACATACCGGCCTCTCCTGAAAAAGTCTCTCATTTCTTGCCTTCCATACACACCAAATAGTGGCAGCCATGTGTACATGTGGCTTCCCACTCACACCAAACCCACGCCAGATAGAATCCCACTCTAGTAATGGCTCCTGACATGTCCTTCTCCAAATAGCATCAGTGACAAGGCAAGAAGAAAGGAGGCGATTTACATTGTCAGTATTCAAGTCACACAAAAAACAGACATGGTGATCAGTTCCCAACCTTCTGTCGCAGATCACTTGTGATCAATCCATCTCTCCTACATAGCCAAAGAAATATATGTACCTTGAGAGGAATTTTTAATAACCAGATCTTCTTGTCAATGGAATCGCATCTCCATCCATCTTCAAGGCTCAACATTCTGTTATAGCCAGATTAGACACTATAAATCCCCTCCCAAAGGTATTTGTCCTCCACTCCAGGCCTAGGTCTGAAGCTCTCAAGGTCTGAAATTAGCCTTCTCCTTTCTTCCCACAGTCGAGTAGCTCTCCTGCTGGATTCCTCCTCAATCAGATTCCAGCTGCTGCTGCTGTACGACCAGACCCTGCTGACAGTGGCATCCTTGTCAGTTGCTGCAGCAAAAGCTCTTGGATAGAGCTCCTTCAAGACACCCAACCTAGACCACCTCTCCTTCTAGAAATTGAAGGACCTACCATCTCCAAGTCATGGTTGCAGCAGGTGGAAATGATTAGCCAATGCCCTTGTCACTGATTTCCAGAAAGGAGGACAGCTGGGCTGAAGTCTGGACAGCATACTGTTGGATGCACCATATTTGTCTCTGATCAGGACAGTCCACGGCTTCAGGTCTCCTTGCAAGAGTTTAAGAGCCCCTTAAGTAGCAAAGCATCATTAAAGTGTTTCAGGGACTTAATCCCAAGTCCACCCCTATCTTTTGGACAACAAATCTGCTCCCATTTGAGTGGTTGCAAGAATCTACCCTCATGTTTAGCTCCCTTCCAAAAGAACCTCTTTCTCAACACATCCAACCTTTTCTAAATGGAGTTATGTGATTTAAATATGGAAAAGTAGAAAACAGGGATGGAGGTGATCACAGAGTTGAGCAAGATAAGTCTTCCACCTTTGGAGAGGAAACTGCTATGCCATCCATCCAATTTCACTAAAATCTTGTCAAAGAGGCAGCTCCAATCTCTCTTCTTCATTCCAGAGCACCTCAAAGGCAGCCCCAAATATCTAATAGGAAGACTGATTCCGGGAGTCATCAAAATAGTAGCTAAAGCTTCTTGCTCCTCCTCAGGTAAGCCAAAGCAAACCAAACTAGATTTATCCCTATTCAACCTCAAACCAGAGAGCTCACCAAAGATATTAATCATATGATGCAAAGCCATTGCTTCATCCATACACCCCTCTACAAAGAAAACTATATCATCTGCATATTGAAGAATGGGAGCCAGATTACTCCTGCACGACAAAGAGTACCCTCTAATAAGACCTACTTCAGTAAGCTTACAAGCATACCAAGACAAGTTGTCAACTACCAAGTTGAAAATCAGGGGAGCCAGGGGACATCCTTGCCTGATACCACATTGGGGCTGAATCCACCATCCACAGGGCTTTCCATTTATCAGGGGGTGAAAGTGGCAGTGGTGATACATCTTCTCACCCAATGGATCCAAGTCGAAGGAAAGCCCCTTCTTTTAAGCACATCCCAAAGATAAGCCTAACTGATGGAGTCATAAGCTTTGCGGAAGTCAACCTTCCAAAGAAAAGCCTTGCATTTTCTCTTATGCCATCCACAAATCATCTCTTGGGCCATGATAAAGGATTCTTGTAGAGATCTACTAGGGAGGAAGGCTGATTGAGCAAGATGGATCAAATCTTGCAAAACAAGCCTCAATCTATTGGCCAGGATCTTGCCAATCACCAAGTACAAAGAGTTAGAGAGGGCACTAGGTCTAAACTCCTAAAAAGATTCAGCACCCGAGGTCTTTGGCAAAAGAAACAAATAGGATCTATTTATTCTTTCAAAGCCAACATTTCCATTCTCAAACTCTTTAATCACTTTCATAACCTCAGTGACCACAATGTCCCATAGTTCTTTGTGGAAGAAAACTTGGATTCCATCAGGACCAGGTGATCCTTCACAATTGAGATCCTTAATGGCCTTCAAGACTTCAACTTCAGACATGGGTTCAATCAGGCTGGATCTCTGAGTCTCAGTAATTTTGGGTAGATCACTAGCTACCATCTTCCAACTGCCCCTACCTGCAGCTCTTGAAGATTCGTTGAAATACCTGATAGCCTCAGCTCTGATATCAGAGATGGAGGTAATTCTCTGCCCCTCTTTAACAATTGAAGAGATCAGATTTGTTCTCCTAGAACTGGCAGCCAAGTGAAAGAATTTAGTGTTTGCATCCCCCTCACTTAGCCACAGCTGCCTTGATCATTCCCTCCAATCCATCTCCAGTTTCAAGTCTTCTTCAACCACCACCCCCTGCCACCTCTTTCTATCAGTAAAGTCCAGCTCAGACAACTGAGCCACAGCCTCCTTGGCATCCAGGTCTTGAATCTTCAGCAAGGCCTCTCAACGCTTCTAATGTCTGAGGACTGAGACAATATCCCTATATTCCTTCAGCATACCTTTCAAAGCCACAATCTTAGAAGCCAATCTGAAAGTAGCCGTGCCTTGTCCCTGCTGTGTCCTCCACCAACTAGCAAACATGTCTCTAAAACTTGGCTCCCACAGCCATGACTTCCTAAATTTGAAATAGGAACCAGCCAACACCTATTCACCATTGTCCCATACTAAGGGTGTATGGTCAGAGAAGGGACCTTCAAGACCACAAACAAAGGACAACTGGAAGAGATTAATCAGCTCAGCATTGCCAAAAAACCTATCAATCTTGGTCATGAGCCCATTACCATTCCTTCAAGTGAATTCAGCACCTAAAGAGGGGAACTCACACAGTCCCAAGGCCTTGACCACCAATTAGAATCTAGTGGTAGAGCTGTCCACCACCCCATTGGGTCTGTCACTCCCCATCAAAATACAATTGAAGTCCCCTACAACAAGCCAAGCCCCCCCATTTACAAAATTTGCAGCCAAGCTCCAATCCTCCCACTGCTCCTACCTCCTACTAGGGTCATTAGGACCATAAACACCTGTCACAAAGAAAACATTATCCCCCAGGCCTCTTTTGAATCTGCAAGTCAGAAGATGCCTAGCCACAGAAACCTCCTCCATACGTAGGATATTCTTCTTCCACCAGATGGCAATTCCCCTTGATCTGCCATTGGAATTGATCACCACAAGGTCATTTGCAAGACCAGCTCTCATCTCCACCCATGCCCTGTCAAATTCACTATCAATGTGTGTCTCTTGGAGGATGGCACAGTTAATCTCCCATTCTCATAGATATCTAAGCAAAGACCCCCTCCTACTTCTATAGTGCAACCCACGCATGTTCCAGGTAAGAATCCTCATTTGGGAGTTAGGTATGTCCCCTTCTTAGCTGCAGATGCTCTGCCAACCTTCATCACAGCTGCAATGATAGATTCATCAACTTTTTGTGTAGGAGTGTGCCTTCTTAGCCTCAGCTTATAGGGAGGTTTCCCAATCCTAGAAGTAGGAGTCTTAGACTTCAAGTGCACTACATCAGCCACAGGAGAGCAATTCTGCAAGTCAAAGGAATTCACAGAGGAATCCACCAGAATAGAATCAGCAGGATCACTAATAGGAGTTTTCAAGTCCTCAGCCACTGCTTCATTAATCACATTTACTTCCGCCCCTTCTTTAGCCACCATTGTAGCTACCTCTTGGAACAGAGGTACTCCATCCACATCCTGCAGAGTTTCAGTCCTCATCTCCTCAACTCCCAAGCTCCCCACCCCATCTACCAATTCCATACTTTTAGTGTGTTCTACCATCACCTCCTGACAAGCACAGTTTGGTTGCAAGGGAGGAGCTTTGGTTTTCAGCACCTTAGCATAAGAGGGGGGTGATGACTTGACTCCACCTCCCTATTTGCCACATGAAAGTTTAATAGGAGCATGTAAGAGCTGCCCCCACACCTAAGAACCAGCTTGTCAGGGATGGAGCCAGCCCTGAAGACATTCACCCTCACTTTTAGAGCATTGGCATCTCCTTTAGTCAGACCAATATCAGCTTCCTCAGCCACAGACGCGAACCCGGCGACCATATTTTCCACCACCTTCCTAGACCTTAGATACAAAGGCAGACCTCTGACCTCAAGAGAACCAGACCTGAAAGCTGCTCTTTGAGTGTAACGACCCGATTCCCAAATCCCTACGAGACATGAGAATCGGACCGACTCAACTGATCCCAAGACCCAGTCGTCCAATGAGAAAGTAACCAAAAGAGCAGTAAAATAAACCACATTCACCATGTATGTAACTAGCAGTAACAAAATACAGCAGTAAAGAAAGGAAATACTACAGTATACACCACCACAACAAAAGAGAAATAAACATATACATAACATAAAGCTTACAATAAAGAGAGTACAACGAGTAACAGAAAACTACTCACTACAGCGGAAAGAAAAGTACAGAAGGTACTACAGGTAACCCTACTGGGCTCTACTAGGCCCAGTGCCCTTTGCAGCCACTGACTCTAGCTGCTCAACACCTGGTCCTGAAAAGGTAACAAGGGTGACACGTCAGCGAAACGCTGAGTAGAGTGGCAACTAAAAGCTAAAAGAAGTAGTAGAGTGTACAGTAGCTGTTATATTTTTACTTTATTTATATCTTTCCATTTATTCACTGTTGATTTATTTCTCAGATCCTTCTCTTGATCTTGAATGTTCCTCGTGGGAACGATCTTGATTGCAGTCTTTTCCGAAAAAGTAGAAGTAACACGTGGTGCTCTCTTGGTCGAGAGAGTCCCCTGTGGTGATCCTACCCTTAGTCAACCACCCCAAGGACGTTGATAGATGTAACGGTGACTATGGCACGTGCGACAAACGCATGGGTAGCTACCCCGCACTGGCACACGGTCAGTCGTTTCCATCAACGGGTGCACCCAAAGCACAGCACGGAACCAGTATAGGGCAGAGCCCTCTCAGTAACAGGTGTCCAGCCCCCCCATAGTAACCAAACAGGAGTCCTGCCCCTCCACAGTCCGCGCACCCTCACCTGACTACCCTGGTTTGCCCAGTGGGCCTAACAAGTCGGTGTAGGAGAGCTAGCAGAACCCTAAGGCCCTTGGGGTAGCTAGTGCTCTCCCTACACTAGTAGCTCTCCTCGGTACTGTGTACACGAGGGCCAAAAGTCGGTACAAAGTGGCCAGACCTAACCCTGGGTCCCTGGGGCGGCTAGCTCTGCTCTGCACTAAACAGGGGGACAGTCGCTCTCCTTGGTACTCCATACTCAAGGGCCAGCTCACTTCCCCAATTCTATTCCATTCCCTTTCTAGGAGTTCTACTCCTAATTCCTCAAAGGGTTCATGTTCTTTTAGCTCAGCCCATTTAGGTTTCACCGTTCCAGCTTTCTATTCACATAACCCATGTTCTCAACCGTATTTATTCATTTATAACAGGCAACTGTTAACCAATTTACAGGCAGTTATCATTTCCTTTCCATTTTTCCAAGACTGCAATGTTTATATATTGAACTAGTTTCCAATCCTAGGATTCATGCCGTACTCTAGGATCTATCATTCAATCTAGTTTTCCAGTCCTGGGATTCATGCCATACCCTAGGATCTATCATTCAATCTAGTTTTCCAGTCCTAGGATTCATGCAATACCCTAGGATCTATCATTCAATCTAATTTCTCAGTCCTAGGGTTCATGCAAAGCCCTAGACTCTATTAATTGTTTCATAATTGTATAATTTTTGTTAAATAAATTAAGGGGCCACTCTACCCGCGAAATCGAGAGTACTGGGGGAGTGGTCGGTAATCCCGCGTGCCTCCGCAACCCCCAGAGCTGCAATGGAACAGGGTCCTAACACAAGGAGTTTCTCAGAATAGTATACAATTACTGTAAACAGGTAGAGAAAATAAATCTGGAACGAACGCAACTTGACACACGGAAAACGGACTCTGAACGGACCCTAAACGGGTCAAAAATGACGAATCTGCCCAAAATCAGAAGTTCCAGATGTCTTAAAAGGTTGCTCAGGTCGTACCTTAGGTCTGTGCAGTCCTTCAGACGTCCAGAAGCCAGCTGGATCATTTGGTCTTGGTTTCCAGACATCCGATTGTCTCTCCGGACGTTTGGAGGTCCTCTCCGTCGTCTGGTACTTCGCCCAGACGTCTGATTCGTGTGGGATGGCGAGCCCTCGCGCCCTCCCGAACAGAACCTGCGCACACACACACCCACTCTCATCACGAAGAGGCACAGAAGAACGCAGCGGACGACTGCATGGCCATACACGCGTAAAAATTAGAAGGTAGGAAAATATTGTACCTGTCAGACGTCTGGACCTTCCTCCAGACGTCTTCGGCATCGTCTGGACGTAAGTCCAGATGTCTGATTCTGGGAAATTTTCCCAGAATCAGCACCCTATTCGCTCTCCTCCCGCTACGTATGGCTGCGTCGCACCGCGTCCGCCTACTGCCCAAGTTGCAGCAGCTCCTCCACGACACCCCACGCTCGCTGCTCTCCCGTTGGCGGGCTCTAGCTGCCATGGCAAGCTTGCACCTTCGCAGTCGAGCTTTCTTCTTCCTCTTGCAACACTCCTTCCCGCACGCCCGCTGCAGCCGCTGCTACCGCACTCGTTCGCTCGCTCGCTCCCTCACAGGGAGAAGGAGAAGATGAAGGCAGTGGGGTGAGGGTGAGGGTGAGGGAGAGGGTAGCGCTATTTGAAGGTAGCGCGGGGAGAGAGAGAGAAGAGGGATGGTGTTATCTGTAGGAAGGGAGAGAAAGAGCAGAACGAAGGCGGTGGGTTCAGTCTGCGCGTGCACATGCGTAGACGCGAACCCCTACGTCGAAAAAATTTAATACCAGACGTCTGGGCCACTTCCCAGACGTCTTAAACTACGTCTGATGCCCATGTTCGTAACATTGAGGGGGACGCTCAGGCAAAGAACCATCAAAGGGGGATACTACCTGCCAGATCACTGACAATCCACCCAATTTGCTAGTCTGAAAATAGTATTTCTCTACATCTACCGCACCCACATAATAAAGCACAAACCGTGATGGAGAGATAACCGTAATTTTCCAAGCATCAGTTGATAAGGGAAGGGATCTCACCAATTGCCGAACTCTGTCCAATGAAAGAGTACCCAACATCACTTCCCCAATCAAAGCACCACGCAATACCAGCTTTGCTACCTTAACGTCCTCGGTCAAGGGAATCTCCACATCCATAGTGTGCCCCCCGAGAGTTGAAGGGGGGGGTGGAAGAGCATCTGTGACACACCCCCAGGAAGCGAAGGTACAGTACACACCCTGACCCCAGAGCCACCGCGAGTCGCCAGGCAGGCATCCCGCTTGTGACCAAAGCCTCCACAAGCAAGACAAAGCAAAGGCCGCCGACAGGTTGCTGCCAGGTGCCCCCGAAGCCGACATCTGAAGCAAATCACCTCCCTTCGACTTCGGCCCCAGCCACATTGATAGCCCCTCCTATCTAGACTCCTAAATCCATCAAACACTTGGGCGCCACATGCATTCCTGCGCCAAGACCACGAGCGCCATACCGCCCATCCATTAGAGCCGTCGACATGGGTGTCTGGCCCCCTTAAGCGGCCGACCATCCTCACCGGAGTTTCCTGCCCAAAGGAGAATTCAAATTTCACCCAACAAATCCTAGAGTTCAGCCAACATGTCCCAAGGAGTCCCTCAATTCCCTTTCCCTAAATCTACCAATTTTAAACCTAGTTGTGCCTTAAATTTCACTTGAATTTAGATTGATTTAAATTGTTACCTAATTTGGAGGTTGGTTGATTAGCAAAGTAAATCAACTTCACCTAACCTATCCTATAATTGAGGGTGGAATTTGTGTCAGACACCTGAATCACCCTATTTCGATTTGCAAATAGGTTATTAGGTCTCAACTTTTATGATTCAAGTTATCTTAAAGCCTGACTTTTAGGGTTTGTGATGATTAATCAATTCAAATAGGGGCTTAGGTGGTACACATTGCAGGAAGATTTATTTCCTTTTTTTAGCAGGCAAATGTGTACTAGTCCTTGAAGCCCTAATGTAGAAACCCTAATTTGGCTCTATTCCCAAGTCCAATTGATTCAAAAATTGGCACCTTGGGCTTAAACAAGAAGGTGAATAGCCCAAGGTGCTTTTTGCCCTTAATAGGTGCAAATAATGGGATTGGGTATCTCAAATCAGAGTTAATCAAATTTGATCACAATTATTAAACAAGCTTTTGCCTTGAATGATGATTACTGGAAAAGTAAGGCAGAATTGGATCCTATTTATGTTTCCCTTTTTATCTTTCCAAGAGAGGAGGGGATTATGGAAGAGAATCAGGTGATTACCTACCCTTGGCATGGTTGATCTGAGCTTCACGATCCTGAATGATGATTTACCTCAAAATAACACAACACAAATAGAGCAAGCTAGAAATCAAATCAAAATGAGTATGACTAGTGGTAAAACTTCACCTTTCTCCCCAGCGATGGTGCCAAAATGTTAACGAGCACTCGTCAGGTTTTAAGAAATATGTTGTAGTATAGTGACTAAAGCGACATAAATAATTAAATTTATAAGTTCAAAATGTGAGTTCTGAGGTCATCTCAGGGAGCAAGAGATCGCAAATTAAACCACTAATCGAATGTAAAAATGAAGCACAATAATTTAATATAAAGAAATATAATTTTCAATGAACAAAACTCTCAAATAGATAAAAGCATGAGTTCTCAAGAATAAAAAATGAATAGGGTGCCAAGCTAAAAAAATTTTGGTTTTAACTAAGCACAAATAGCCTCAACACTTAGGCACATTTAAAGCCAATTGATGTCCAGAATATGCTCTCGAACGTCTTAAAGTGAGAAATCAGACGTCTGCAGTTCAACCCAAGCCAAGCTCAAAATCTACCTAAGGTCGACACAAATCCTGAGGCAAAACCTGACCCCTTCCCTTAACCAAGGGCCACAAGTATGTCTCAAAACCATGCTTAAACCAGCTCAGACCCGGTTCACTGAACTGACCCAAGAACCCCAAAACTTTGCCTAGGTTTGCACCCAAGCATGCTCGCTTGTGTGCAAGCATGTGCGTATGGTCATGGACAAGTGGGGACCTGGCCCCTACATCTAAGGCAATGGGATAAGGTGCTAATTGCCTTATATGTGCATTGCAGCTCCTTCACTCCACCGATGTGGGACTAATGATTCCCTTCCTCCTTCATCTTCAATGCGTGAAGGTGAGATAGCCAATTGAAGGTGTAGCTGGCTTTGGTCCTTCGAAGTGAAGACCCAGGAGAGCTCCTGGGGCTATTGTACGCTTAAAGAAGGTGGCAGCTCAATGATTGAACTTCGATCGGCGGTGAACAACGTCGAAGAAGATGATCGGCACAATGATGTACTTGCGAGGAGAATACGGTTGTAGGGCCCAAATTAAATACTCAAGAAGCTTCACTGGAGTGCAGGTAAGTGTGTGGTGGTGGTGATTTCGTGAGAGGATGCATCTGACAGCTGGACAATGGAGCTCATTGAAGCTTCGGCAACCGACATCGGGGAAGGTGATGGAGGTGTTGTGGGATCAAATTAGGTTGGGCAAAAGGTTTGAGAAGGTATAGGGAGTCTTTTGCCCAACCTAATTTGTGGAGAGGAAGGTGGATGGGGTTGGATGGTGAAGGTGGTCATGGCGATGAACGACGATGGTCGGAGAAGGTGAAGGAATTGAACAATGGGGCTGAGAAACTCTAGAAGGCTAAATAAGAGAGAGAGAGAGAGAGAAAGAAAAGCCCTAAATCTATTGGAGTAAAGGAGGAGGACAATGGCTCACCAGTGGCTTACCAGAGATGAAGAAGGAGAGGTGGCCGGAGCCCAAAGCTTCACATGAAGTTTTGTGGAAGCTTATGGAAGAGAAACCCTCTACCTATTGTGTGTGGCAGAGGGCGAAGAAGGGGTATCGAGGAGCTCCGGTGGTGGGTCTCTTTGTTGACAAGGAGGACAAAATTAAGGGAGAAAGCAACTTAATTCTGCATTAAATTTGACTTGTAGATGTATAAGGCTTTAAATAGAGGGTCTTCCTTCTCCAATTGAGCCAAACATAGCAAGTTTTGGCTTGTTATTTGGCTGACTTTGGATCTTGAAAAGCTCAAGTTTGCTAGCGTAATTCTAGCCGTATGAAGATTCATGGAGATGCGCAAATGATTGGGATTGATCTAGAGATCAATCTCACAAATTTTGGTGAGCTTTGATTGAGGTTTGATCCCTCAAATCTCAGATTGAAATTCGACATTTTTGGGTTTCAAGAACTGCTATTTCCATTTCTATGGCAAGGGAGATGATGGTGGGAGGATCAGATTGCAAGAAAAAATCAAAAGCTAGGGCTTTTTCGTGATAATGATAAAAAGCTACGGGTAGTTTTCTAATAGCCAGAAACCTATGGGTTAAAATGCAAGCTAGGTTAAGATGGACTCTGATTAGGTTCAAATTTTGGGCTTAAACTAAGTTGGACCCAAGGAATCTAATGGTGACTCAAATTTGAGCTTTAACCAAGTTTGAGTAGGAAATTTACATAGAAGCCTAAAATAGAATAAATTCCCACCTAAGTCTATTTTTGGTCAAAGTGAAAGTTCCAAACCTTTTAGAATACTTTTAAATGACTTTTAGGAGGTTTAGATTATATTTATTTTCACTAGAACTTATTTAATTGAAGCGAGGTTGTATTTAGGGTTTTATTTAATAAAATAATCCTCGAAATGTAGAAAATCCTATTTTAGTCAATTCAGGCCCACTTGGGAAATTAAGCTTGTTTGACATTAGATTAAGCCCTGATTAATCCCTCAGTTAATCTGCAATTATAATTAGGTGTTAAAATAGTAGAATTAACTCATTTTCTCTTTTTCAGAATAGAATTTTGATTTTCTGATGAATATCAAGGAGCATTTATTTCTATAATTAGGCTAGATTAGGCTCGTTAACACCAATGATGATGCCACCATCATAATGCTTCTTGTACAATAAGAGAGTTCTTATTAAACACTCTATACGCTTTGCTTCGACTGGAATAACTAATGAAGATACATTCTTCGCCCTTAGCATCAAATTTATCTAATTTTTTGTTAGTGTTAAGAATGAAACATTTACTACCTTAAAATAGCTAATTTTAGGTTTTCTTTCATAGTATAATTCATATGAATTCTTATTTAGTATAAGCCTAACAAGAACCCTATTCAAAACATAACAAGCCATGTTTGTCGCTTCAACCCAAAAATATTTTGCTAACCCTAATTCAAAAAGCATTATATGAGCGCATTCTTGCAAAGTTTGACTTTTACACTCAACAACTCCATTTTGTTGCAGTGCACATTGAAATGAAAATTCGTTTCTAATTCTATATTCTTCACAAAATGAAGAAAAGAATTGATTCATGAATTTGCCACCGTGATTAGAGCGAATGCAAGTAATCAAGCATCCTTTCTCATTTTGAACCAATTTTGCAAACTTTTTGAAAAACTCAAAAACTTGATCTTTTTGCTTAATAGAATACAACCACGCAAACCTTGAAAAATCATCAACAATTACAAAACAAAATTTACAACCATTCAACTTTTCAATCTAGTCATGATCAAATAAATCTAGTCGAAGTAGAAACTAAGCTTTTGTTTTCAAAACACTTTTCTTGTATCTTTCCTAAAGTGCAAGGATCACAAATTGAATGTGTATCAAATTTCTTAAATAGTAAATCTTTAACAAAATCATGCTTAATTAATTTGTTTAAGTGTCTAAAGTGCACGTGATGTAATCTCCTAACCCAAAGATAATTTTTTGAATCAGAAACTACTAAGCAATCATAAGTGTTATTTCTATCAATCACAACATAAATATTTCTATCCTTTTACTTCTAACAAAATCTCACCAATAACTTTGTTAAAAATGTGGAAGAACTTAGAAATAAATAAAACATTAAACCCTTTGTCACATATTTGGCTAACACTCAAGAGATTACACTTGACTCCTTTAACAAAAATAACATGACTAAAGGAGGAATTACCTCTACCAATAGTGTTAGTTCAACCTCTCCAAAATATTCTTTTGATGATTTTACAAAATAAGTAAAAGAAAAATAAATACTAGTCATTCCATCTTTTTCTGCCATAACCCCATTGTAGGTTTCTCGCTATCTCAAAGTCAAGGAATCAAAGGATGAAGAAATGTTTATGTCTAGGTCTTAGGTATTATTGTATGATCTTACAAGAGTTGTAATTTTCTATTTTACTGAGTTTAGAAATAGTTGTAAAGAGCCCCCAATGAAAATATAGAATCTCTAGATTTAAGCCCTCAACACCTAGGAGAAACTTAGAAATAAAAACCCAACTTAGAACATCCATTAGATGTCTGAAATGATTCCCAGACATCTAATATCTCACTATAAGTTGTCTGACCCTTTAATTAGATGATTAATCACCATAATCCTTGCCTTAAGCTTTTAAGCACTTAGGCTCTAGACATATGGGCATAACTCTAGACATTGATAGATCAAATTAGACATCTAGTAAGTCTAGCAGACGACCATAGACACTATCGTTGGCCTAATTATTTGCAAATCTCCTTTTGTCAGATCATATCCAATCGTTGGGTTATTTTGCCCTTGCTCCAGACATTTGGATAGGACTCCAGGCATCCAATAATGGAACATTACACCTAAGCGCACTTAACGAATATTTGTCAGATCAAATTATGCTCTTTCGATTCACATGAAATCTAAAGCTCAACATCATCATGACGTTCAGACATGCGGTCGGGCGTTTGACCTTTATACACTAGAACCCTGTTTGGATTTGGTTCAATCCAGGAAATTGATCCACACTAAATCAGACATCCAGGATTTTTGTCAGACATCTCAAAATGTCATTCTAGTCGTCTGATGTAGAACTCTGTCTCCATCCAAATAATTCCAGGGACTCTGACCCTCAACATCAGACGACCAGGAAAATTTTCAAACGTCTAATAAGATGTCTCACCTAAAAAACAAACATCTGATTCTATTGTTGGAGTCACTATGAGCCTAATTCGATTTAGATTTCAATCAAATCTCTTGGGGGATGTCCCCAATGGCTAGGAGACTCCCAAGCCTTTCTGAAGTTTCTTATGATGCCTATATACCTCTTAACCCCTCTTAGGCAACACACACCACTGAGAGATAATTCTACAAGTAAACACACTTTCTCTACTCACTATAGTGCCCCATTATTTGTACAAATCCACTCTTTGGGCAAACACCCACTCCCTTGCTACTATGATATTGCTACCTTCTTTAGGGAGTACTCTCACCATAGTTATTAAACTGCTTATGCATCTATTTGGGGAGCTCTATATGGTGCATTTCATTTAAGTATTTATATTCTATTGTACTTGGGTATCTGGGCTATCGGATCCATGTTTCTTCCTTGTAAAGGGAGAAACTTACGTTTTAGGATTGGAGGTGGGAATTGTAATTGAGATACACTACCCTCGTTTAAGTAGTGTGATCAGTGGATTAATCACCAGGTGATCAAAAATCTTGAGTCACGATTTGACTTAGGTGGTGGTTTTCTCCTGATTTTGGGTTTTCATCTAAAAATTATTGTATTATTTGTGTGATTGAATTTTTATTTGCCAATTATATTTTCCATTTCACTATTGTAACGACCCGATTCCCGAGTCCCTACGAGACATGAGAACCGGACCGACTCGATTAATCCCAAGACCTAGTCGTCCAACGAGGAAGTAACCAAAAGAGCAGTAAAATAAACCACATTCAGCATGAATATAACTAACAGTAATAAAATACAGCAGTAAGAAAAGGAACTACTACAGTATATACCACTACAATAGTAGAACAACAATTATAACATAACATGAAGCTACAAGTAAAGAAGTACAGAGAGTAACAGAACTACTCACTACAGTGGAACAAAAGGGGTACAAAAAGAACTGCGGTAACTCTACTGGACCCTACTCGGCCCAGCGTCCTCTGCAGCTGCTGACCCTGGCTGCTCAACACCTGGTCCTGAAAAGTAACGAGTGTAACACGTCAACGAAACGCTGAGTAGAGTGGCAGCTAAAACTAAAGAAGCAGTAGAGTGTACAGTAGCTGTTATAATTTCTTTCTTCCCTTATTTACGTCTTTCTATTATTTCACAATTTATCTATTTCTCAGATCCTTCACTTGATCTCGAATGTTCCTTGTGGGAACGATCTTGATTGCAGTCTTTTCCGAAAAGTAGAAGTAACACGTGGTGCTCTCCTGGCCGAGAGAGTCCCCCATGGTGATCCTACTCTCAGTCAACCACCCCAAGGTCGCTGACAGACGTAATGGTGACTACGACACGCACGATAAACACACAGGTAGCTACCCTGTACTAGCACGCGGTCAGTCATTTCCGTTAATGGGTGCGCCCAAAGTACAGCACGGAACCAGTATAGGGCAGAGCCCTCTCAGTAACAGGGGTCCAACCCCTCCACAGTCCGCGCACCCTCACCTGACTACCCTGGTTTGCCCAATGGGCCTAACAAGTCGGTGTATGAGGCTAGCAGAACCCCGGGGCCCATGGGGTAGCTAGTGCTCTCCCTACACTAGTAGCTCTCCTCGGTACTGCATACGCGAGGGCCAGTAAGTTGGTGTACAGTGGCCAAACCCACACCGGTCTCGACCAGAGGGCGGCAAGCTCCCCTCTACACTAAGAGGTAATGTGTGCTCTCGTTGGTACCACGTACCCCAGAGACAACACACTTCCACATCTTTCTTTTACAGTTCCATCCATTCTCTTTCCAGGAGTTCTACTCCTAATTCCCCATAGGGTTCCAGCTCTTTTAACTCAGCACATTTAGGTTTCACCATTCCAGTTTTACGTTCATACAACCCATGTTCTCAATCATATTTATTCCTTTTTAACAGGCAACGGTTAAAATAATTTACAGGCAGCTATTATTTCCTTTCCACCTTTCCAAGACTGTAATATTTATATACATATCACTAGTTTTTCAGTCCTAGGATTAATGCCGTACCCTAGGATCTATCATTCAATCTAGTTTTCAGTCCTAGGTTTCATGCCATACCCAAGGATCTATCATTCAATCTAGTTTCTCAGTCCTAGGGTTCATGCAGTGCCCTAGACTCTATTAATTATTCCATAATTGTAACAAATTTGATTAAGTAATTTAAAAGCCACTCTACCAGCTACAACGGGAGTACTGGGGGCGTGGTTGGAAATCCTGCGTGCCTCCGCAACCCCCAAGACTGCAATGGAATGGGGTCCTAACACAAGGATCAAACACAAGAAGTTTCTCAGAATGGTATATAATTACTGTAAATGGGTAGAGGAATTTATTCTGGAAAGAACGCAACTCGAAACGTGGAAAATGGACTCCGAACGGGCCCTAAACGGGTCGAAAACGACAAAACTGCCCAAAATCAGACATCTGGAACCTCTTCCAGACGTCTTAAAATGTGGGTAAGAGCGTACCTTTGTTCTGTGTAGTCTCTCAGATGTCTAGAAGCCTGCGGGGGCGTCTAGCTTATTTCCTAGACATTCGATGGTCACCCCGGACGTCTGGAAGTCCTTCCCGTCGTCTGGCACTGAAGCCAGACGTCTGATTCACGAGGGATGGCGAGCCTCGCACCCTCCCGAGTAGAACCTGCATGCACCCACACCTGTTCTCAGTATGATGAGTTGCAGACGAAGGCGCGGCAGACGGCCGCATGGCCGTACATGCGAAAAAGGAAGAAGATAGAAATATCTTACCTCCCAGACGTCTGGACAGTCCTCCAGACGTCTTCACCATCATCTGGTTGGAAGCCCAGACATTTGATTCTGGAAAAACTTCCAAAATCAGGGCTCGACTCGTTCTCCGCCCGCGACGCACGGCCGCGCCGCGCCTCGTCCGCCTACTGCTCTAGCTGCAGCAGCCCCTCTGCGACACTCCACGGCCGCTGCTCCCCCGCCGGTCGGCTCTAGCTGCCCTGGCAAGCTCGAGCCCTCACGGTCGAGCGTCTCCTCCCTCGCGCAACACCTCCCCCTGCACACTTACCGCGGCCGCTGCTGCCGTCGCTCGCTCGCACTCTCGCACCAGCTGGGAGAAGAAGGAGAGGAACACGGAGGAGATGAGGGTGAGGGAGAGGGCGAGGGGCCTTTTAAGGCTGCACGGGGAGAGAGAGAGATGCCACGCCCTGTAGGAGGAGAGAGGGAAAAAGATGGAAGAGAGTGGCAGGCGCAGGTCTACGCGCACATGCGCGCAAACGCAACCCCGTACGCCGCAAAAATTAAATACCAGACATCTGGAAAGGGTTCCAGACGTCTGGGCCACTTCCCAGACGTCTTAAAAAATGTCTTGAGGCCACGTTCGTAACAACTATTCACCCCCCTCTAGTTCAATTTCAATTGGTATCATAACAAGTTTCCACATTTTTGAAGTAACATCCACGGAAGATCAAATGGAGGGAAGAATTATGTCCACTAGCAGGATGAAGGGCCAGTCCACCTCTCTTCGAGGGAAGCAACTACTCATACTAGAAGCTTTGAATGAAGATGTGGCTTCAAGCCAATGACTTCTCCATTTGGGAGAAGTGTGAATCCCACTACGAAGTTCCCGTCAAGTCAAAAATGGGATACACTATAGTGCTAATCCACCATCTAGGATTGAATGCAAAGGCGATGAACTCACTATATTACTCACCTTGCTTGAAAGAATTCAATCGTGTCAGTCAATGCAAGACCACCTACAAGATTTGGAAGACTTTAGGGGTAACTCACGAAGGTACATCAAAGGTTAAAACCTCTAAAATTAATCTTGTATCTCAAGAATTCGAAACCATTACCATGAAGGAGAATGAAAGACTTGGAGACATGTACACTCAATTCGCATTGATCATGAATAACCTTAAGTCTCTTGGAAAATCATTCATTCAAGGGGGCTTTAAGCCAAGCGCTTTCGCTCCCTTGGATTGTAATGGGAGCAAAAAGTCACAGCAATAGAAGAAGCAACCCAAGTAGAAAACCTAGATATGGACAACCTACTTGGAAATCTGATGGCCTACGAGACTAAGATGGATCAAAAGAAGTTCATTACACCCAACCCAAAGAAGAAGACTTTGTCCTTCAAAGCGACATCGGATGTTGAGGTAAGTACTAATGATGAAGAATTTCTTTTATTTGCTAACAAGTTTAAGAAGTTCCTTAGGAATAGAAGAGATATCAAGGGAAACAAAAGGGAAGATGAACCTCTTGTATGCTACAATTGCAAGAAAAGAGGTCACATGAGGAAGGATTGTCCTTGTTGAGAAGGGATGAAGAGAAGAAAGGCAAGAAGCCATTAGACATTAAGAAATTCTCAAAGACAAAGCCGTTCAAGAAGAAGGCATTCCAAACAACTTGGGAGACCATTGTTTTGTTTTTGATACTTGCTTTAATTTAGATAAATTTGATGCCAATAGTAAAGAAGTTATTTTCATTGGTTATTCTTCATGTAGTAAGACATATCGAGTTTTTAATAAGACCACATTAGTAGTGGAGGAAACTCTTCTTGTTTCCATCAATGAATCACCCAACTCTTCCTCTATTGACCAAGTCAATGTGGAAGATGAGCATGATTCATTTATTGATGTGTCTAACATTCAAAACTCTAACATCCATAATCTTCCAAAAGATTGGATATTCCAAAGGGATCATCTTAAAAGTCAAGTCACTGGAAGTATTTTCGATGATGTTAAAATCCGATCTAGATTTAATTGCTCTTTTGATTTTTTCACCTTTGTATCTCAAGTTGAACCGAAGAGTGTTGAGGAAGTGTGCTTCGATGAACCTTGGATGATGGCTATGCACGAGGAACTCAATCAATTCCAAAGGAATGAAGTTTGGGATCTAGTACTTAAGTTGAAATGGCAAACAGTAATAGGAACCAAAAGGGTGTTTCGAAATAAATTGGATGAATAAGGTGTGGTTGTTCGAAATAAGGCGAGATTGGTAACACAAGGTTATAACCAAGAAGAAGGGATTGACTTCGATGAGACCTATGCTCTTGAAGCTCAACTCGAACCAATTCACATGGTTCATGTTTATGCCACCTTCCTCGGCTTCAAGCTCGTTCAAATGGAAATTAAGAGTGCCTTTCTTAATGAGTTCATTAAAGAGGAAGCTTTTATAAAACAACCTCTCAGTTTTGAGTCTCATGATAAACCTAATTTTGTCCACAAATTAAACAAGGCATTATATGGGCTAAAGCAAGCTCTTAGAGAATGATATGAGAGACTCAAAGACTAGTTGTTAAGTGCAAACTTTTCTATAGGAGAAGCTGATTCCACATTAAAAGAAAAGGAAATGTGATCTTATTAGTTGAAATTTATGTAGATGATAGCCTATTTGGTGATACTAATGAATCTATATGTAGAGAGTTCTCTAAGATAATCTAGGAAGAATTTGAGATGAGCCTGATGGGTGAACTCAAGTTCTTCTTGGGTTTTCAAATCACTCAACTTGAATTTGGCACCTTTTTGTGTCAATCCAAGTACACAAAGGAGATGCTTAAGAGATTTGGAATGGAGAAAAGCAAAGGTAAAACCACTCCTATGAGTGTTACAACTTTACATGATATGGATGAATTAGGTATGTCTGTTCGTCAAAAATTATATCGTAGCATGATTGGTTCATTACTTTATTTAACTTCTAATAGGTCGGACATCTTATTTAACACTTGCTTGTGTGCTAGGTTTTAATCAAACCCTAAGCAATCATACCTAAATGCAGTCATAAGAATATTTATATACTTAGTTGACACATCAAATTATGGCCTGTTCTACCCAAGGAGTTGCAATTTTAGCTTAGTCACATATAGCAATGCAGATTACGTAGGTACTCGCACAGAAAGAAAGAGATCTAGTAGGACATGCCAATTCTTGGGCAAATCACTAGTCTTTTGGTTTCCAAGGAAACAATCTAGTGTAGCCCTATCTGTAGGAATCTAATAGAGGGGGGAGAGATTTGCATGATAAACAAATAATGTAAAAAAATAAATAGCAATTGCACAAAAAGAGATCTCACAAGTACACAAAGGATTATTAGGTGGAAACCTAAACCCGGGTAAAAGCCACCACCTAAGTCTCCCGATTTAGGATTTTCGATCGACCTAGTCGATCAAAACCACTAACCAATTCACTTAAACGAGGGTGACTTACCCTCTTACAACAACGCTACTATGTACGAGGGTAGTGTACTTCAAACTCCTCTTCACGAGTATTTTGTCTCGCAAGGAAGACGGGAATTCGCAATGTGAATACCCAACCAAAGACAATAAAACAAGGTATCCTATAGAGCCAAGAAGTATGTATGTAAAACTAGCTACTATGGGCAAAGGAAACTTCCCTTTGATAAAAGTGCATCGGCTAATGATGAGGAGTGCCTGAACCACGCAAGCGCACGACGGTGCACTCAAATTCGTAGGTGAGAGAGTGAATGCATAGCAAAGATGGTGCTCTCTAGTGTAGGCTGAGGCTTTGGAGAGCAAGAACCTCTTCTAGATGATTTTCTTCTTCACTTGGACACAAATGTTGTGGAAATTAGTATTAGTTGGTGTGTGTAACAAAGGAAGAGTGGCCCTCTATTTATAGAGGCCCAAAGAAGGGTTTAGAAGGCCTTGGAAGGTTTCTATAGCCTTTGGGAATAAGTCCAAGGTAAATCAGGTCGAAATTAGGGTCATTTATGATTTTGACAGGGTTATCAGACATCTGGACTTAAGGTCAGACGTCTAGGTCTTCATTTGATTTATGAATTGGTTGTTTGATCTAGAAGGGTGAAAGATCTAAACTGAGTTGGATCAAGACGGACATCTAAGATTCATTTATAAGACATCTGGGATACAAATCAAATATCTAATTCTAGATGAGTTTCCTTCCTATTTTCATCAAATCAAAATAGAGTTCTAGGTATAAGTTGCACAGACGATGAGTCAGAAGTCTGGCAATAAGTATGGACGTCTGGAAATAAAAATCTTTGCAGGAATGGATTTATCGAGGCTCAAATGGCTATAATCATCTAGCAAAAGTGATTTAGGTCAGATCTTAGCCTAACATCTATTTATCAGATGTCTGGGATGTTCTACGTATGTCTAAAAATAGATGTAAATTAGATTAAGGGTTAATATGCTAAGATAAGCCAACGGTCCTCTAGTTGGACGTTTGGCAAGGTGCTTAGATGTCTTCTAAGATGTCTAGACTAAGGGCTAGACGTCTGAATGTGGCTGATAGAGAGTTGGTTTCCAACCTAAGTGTTTTGGATGTCTGATCAAATAGTCAGATGTCTTAACGTCTCTAAGATCATATGTTTGATGTTTAGATTGTGAATGTTCTGATGGTAGGGGAGAGATTTGCGTGATAAAATAAAATGATGCATAAATATAATAGCAATCTCACAAAATAGCAATTACATAAGTACACAATGATTTTTTAGGTGAAAAACCAAACCCAGGTAAAAACCACCACCTAAACCTTTCGATTTATGATTTTTTGATTGACCAAGTTGATCAAATCCACTAACAAGTTACTTAAATGAGGGTGACCTAACCTCTTACAACCACACTACTTATGCGAGGGTAGTGTACCTTAAACCCTCTTCTTCACGAGGAGTATTTTATCCCACGAAGGAGACAGGAATTTGCAAAGTGAATACCCAACCAAGAACAAAGCAAAAGCATGAACCTATAAAGCCACAAAGTAAATGTAATATTATGCTACTATAGGTAAGAATCTCCCGTTAGTAGGAAGTGCATAGGCGTGATCTCGACAGAGTATCAATGCTCTTAGATTGGAAGCCTTGAGAGCAAGAGAACTTCTTCTTTGATCATTCTCTTCTAGGACACAAAAGTAGTGGAAAGTAGTATTGCTTGGTGTGTCTAACAAAGGAAGGGTCCTCCTCTATTTATAGGTGGCTTAGGAACCCTTAAGAAGGCTATGGAAGCCTTAGGTAGCCGTTGGAAACAAATCCAAGGCTAATCAGGTCAGAATCAAGGCTATTAATGATTCTAACAGTGTTATTAGACGTCTGGACTTATGGTCAGACATTTGGGTCTTCATCTGATTCTATGATCAATCGTTTGATTTAGAGGGGTCGATCAACTGGACGGTGTTGGATCAGAACAGACATCCAAATATTACTTTTAAGACGTATAGGAAACTAATCAGATGTCTAAATTAAGATGGGCTTCCTTCTTGTTTTGCCCATACCTAAATAGGCTTCTAGGATTTGTTGATTAGACAATAGGTCGGTCGTATGGCAGAAAGTCTGGATGTCTGGAAATGCAATCTTCTGTGGGAATGAATTTTTCGATGTTAAACGACTATAATCATCTAACAAAAGGTGATTTGGGCCTAACATCTACTTATCAAACATCTAGGAATCTCTACGAACGTCTGAAAGTGAATGTAGGTTAGATTAAAGGTTAATCCTCAATGATTAAGTCTGACAAAGCCAACAGTCCTCTAGTTGGACATCTGGCAGGGTCATCAGACATCTTCTATGATGTCTGAACTAAGGGCTGGACATCTGAAACTAGCAGATAGGGAGCTGGTTTTCAGCCTAAGTGTTTTGGACGTCTGATCAAATTGTCAGATATTTTAAAGTCTAAGATTAGACATCTGATTTTTAGATTGGACGTCAGATTAGACTGTCTAAGGCCTATTTTGGCTTTCTAAGTTCTTTACGAAAAGCCTAAGTATCCTAGGTTTGTGTAGGTGTTCCTAGAACTATTGTTTTGTTACTTTGAGGCTCTTTAACATATAATCTAGACAAAATAAAGAGTAAAGAACAAAGATACAAAAACTAAGTACAGAATACAAGATAAAAAGAAGTCTATCCTATTCTTCTTGTCTTCTATCTTTTGTTCCAAGCGAAGCTTCTTCTCCTTCATCAAGCTCCTCCAATTCGCCATGGATGAGAGCTTGAGCTACTCCTTCACACTTGTATCCATTTGCAAATAACTTGAAACTCATAAACTCAAATTGCAAATTTTAAATAAGAAGTGTTTTGTTATCATCAAAATTAATGATGGTGATACCCTTGCACCAACAATCTCCCTTTTGATGATGGCATAACCATAAATATTAATCCAAAAGTTCTCCCAATTTTGACATTATCAAAAAGGTTTAATCAATTTTAGTTATCTTATATTCCCCTTAAAACATGCTCTTCTAATTCAATCTCTTTCATAAAAACAAGATAGCTATGTAATTATCTCCCCCTTTCTAAAAGAAATATAGCTATGTTATCTTCTAAATCCTCCCCCTTAATGATGGGCAAAAGGCTTTATCAATTTTCAACTCCCCCTATCTAAATGCTATAGATGAAAAGATAGGGTTAAGGGTGTACCTCATTTACCATGGCCAATAGGATGGCCCAAATGGAGGTTGCCAAGATGGATGGAGCTCCCATCCAAAGCTTGGAGGTCCGAGCATCAATGTCGGTCTCCAAACGAGTGGTCGATGCATGGTGGTTTGATTACTTGCTGGTCTTCTCACCGATCTCCTCGTCTTCCTCTTCGATCTTGACATTGGTCCACCTAACTTGAGTAGACCATCCATCTTGTAGGTCCAATCTTTGATATCGTAATCTCCCTTGAACCCTACAAAACATGATTCTAATTGTTCTTCTGGTATCCAAGTTTGCTTGGATCCGAATTTATTAGTGGGTCTCTGGTGTAGACCAGGATAGGTGGTGTTAATATGGTGATTTAATCGTTGAAATGTATATAGTGGTTAACCTAAATCGAGCCTAAGCATCTTTTTACAAAAAATTTTAACCTAGCCTACTTGATTTTATCTTAGTCACTTTTAGGCCCAGGGTCAAACTCAGGGAAGCGGGATTAGAGGTGAATAAGTTTCTACGCCCTTCCTACAACGAATCTCTTCCGTTCGTTTATTATGTTTTTGGTGTTTTTCTATTTAAGATTTTTTTTTGATAATTTTTGTCCTTGAGGTACACCCTGACAATCAGGTTCTTGGCTTTGAGCCAAATTAGGGTTCCCAAAACTGGTCTTGCTATTCACAAGACTGAGTACCTGCAAGTCAAGGATTATCTTTTCTCTTTTGTATATTTTTTTGATCTTTTTAATGGTAGGAAAGAGAAACAGAAATAAAGTAAATAAGTATATATATGTATATATTATATATGTATATAGGGGTGGGGGTGGAGGTAGAAATGGCGTGTAGCACGGTGTCGAGTTGATCGTCGTCTAGGAAGACGCAACCAACAGGACGAAGTGCCGCGTGGAGTGTAGGATGGATGGGTGGAAGATGTGTGCGAAGACACTTTCTGTACACGTGTATCGGGGAATATCAGCAATTGGTGCAGATATTCCCGCGATACGTGTGGTAGGTGATATGAAAATATTTATATATGTATATATGTAAATATATATCTATATGTATATATATTGATATGGTTATAATTATATAAGTGTATATGCAGTAATATATATATATATATATGTATGTATGTATATATAGATATGTAAATATATGTATAGATAGATGTATGTATATGTATATATATATATATATATTTATAATTAGATATATATGTATGTATATATAACTATATATAGGTATAGATATATATATATATGTATGTATATATATATATGTATATGTATACTAATACTTAGTTATATAAGTACTAATATATGTATAGATATATGTATATATATATATATATGTATATAAATATATATATGTATATATATATAAGTATATAGTAGTGTATAAGTGAGTGGGTGTGTGTACGAGAGTGTGTGTGTGTGTATGTGTCTGCAGGAGGGTGTGAGAGAGTGCTGAGAGAGAGAGAGAGCGTCTGCTGGAGTAAAGAAGGCGCGGTGAGTTAAGCCGTCTGAAGGCAGCGGCCGAGGTCTGATGTCCACGCGTAGGCGTAGGTGCTTAGGCACGCACGCTGGAGGGAGCGGGCGTGGGAGGAAGGTGGAGCACAATGCACTGCACGCTTAGGGAAACTCAGGCGAAGAAGCGGACGCTGGAGCAGGCTGGTGCAGACGTGAGTGCAGGCACTGGAGCGAGCGTGGGGAGAGACGCGGGCGCGGGCTGGCAACGGTTACAGCGCGAAGAGAGAGTGCTGGTGACCAGATAAGTGAGAAACTTTCCGGTCACCACACTGTAGCAGCGTGAGATAGCGGCTACAGTGCAAAGGCAAAAAGTTGACCGGCTGGCGCGCGCGAAACTGCCTGGGCTGCGGGTGGAGTTTTACGATAGGGTGTGAGGAGAGGGGTGAGGGAGACCTACTGGCTCGCGCAGAGCATGCGGAACAAGCGCTTGAGGTGCGTGGTGGCCTGCGCTGCTACTAGCTGCCGCTGCTTCTACTTGAGCTTCCGAGCTTGAAGCTCCTGTCAATGGCGGCGATGGGCTGGAACGACTAAACAGAGAGGTGAACCACCATGCCCACCGACTCTTTGATGAGCTGGGTGGTGGTGGGACTCACAGTGGTGGGTGTGTACCACTGTGAGTTGCTCCTGCCTGCAGCATAGCTCTTCAAGAAGAAGAGAGGCTGCGTATGGAGGGGAGAGGGGAGGGGACGGCCTAGAGAGGGAAAGCTGCTGTCAGTTGGACCAGGATCAGCCGCAAGGAAGATGGCTATGCCCTTTTTAAAGAGGAAGGAGGCAAGCACAGCCCTGCCCTGGGATGTGCATGGCTCTACATGCGGCTAGCAGGGCAAGCTTGCTGCAGAGAATGGCGTGAAGATCAAGCCATGCCTTGCAGCCGTGGAGAAGAAATTCAAAGTCAAATAAAAATAAAGATGGTGAATTTGCGAGGCAGCACTTGAGGAATACGTTAATTGCAAGGCCATTTTATTCACTCTCCTCCCCTCTCAAAAAAATGCATGCATGCGTTTATTTTTACAAATGCGACTATGGCTACCTAATATACACTGGCAATGCTTGGAAATAGCTTAAGATGGCACAATTGTTGGTGCATTTTTGCTGTGAAATCAGTCTCCTTGAAGGAGATCCTTTCTCAACTTTTTGACTAGTGCCAACTTTATCATTAGAGAAAATATCTAGTTTGTTCATTAAATTATCAGAATTTTCCTTAAGGCATGCAAGTTCTTTTTCTATATCATGCATCTTAGCTTTTAAGCTAGAAATTTCTATTTTTAAACAAGTATTCTCCTCAATCAATCTACTATTTTCATTGATTATGTTTTTATTTTCTGACAACAAATTATCATTTCCAGAATTATTACAACTAGAACTACTTTCTAGATCCTTAATTTTAATCTCTAATCTTTCATTTTCAGATTTTAGAGAATTAAGATTCTTTTAATGCTTATGTTTTCTACTTTAAGTGACTTACTAAGTTCATATAATTCATCAAAAGCATGTTGTAATTCATTAAAAGAGTTTACCTCTTTGTTGTCATTTTCATCCTCGCTATCGCTTGTGATGGCCTTGAAGCCCATGCAAGCAACTTCATTTTTCTTCTCGGGATCCTCCTCTTCTTCTTCCTCCGAGGTCGAGTCATCCCAAATAGCTTGGAATGTTTTCTTCTTGTATTTCTTCTCCTTCTCCTCCTCCTTCTCCTTCTTCAGAAGGGGGCATTCAGGTCAAAGATGCCCTTTTTCATTGCAATGATAGCAACGTCTTGGGCTTTTTTTCTTCTCCATCTTCTCCTTATTCTCTTTCTTTGAATCTCTATAAAACATAGAAAATGTTTTAAATAAAAATTTAAGATCCTCATCTTCGGAACTTACCTCGCTATCCGATGCAACTTTGAAGGCGAGAGTCTTCTTTGGCTTCAGCTCCGATGTGTCCTTCTTCAACATCTTCATCTCATAGGCCATGAGATTGCCTAAGAGATCCTCCATGTTTTCATCCTCAACTTCATTTGCCTCCTCGATGGCGGCGAGCTTTTGTTCCCACTCTGGTTTGAGGGAACAAAGAAGCTTTCCTTGAAGCTCTCCCTTGATAAAAGTCTTACCTAAGGCTTTGAGGTTATTCACTATGAGAGTGAACCTAGTGTTCATCTCACTTAAAGTTTCGTTAGTTTTCATAGAAAAAGATTCAAAATCTTGGGATAAA
Source organism: Thalassia testudinum (assembly GCA_037157565.1). NCBI lineage: Eukaryota > Viridiplantae > Streptophyta > Magnoliopsida > Alismatales > Hydrocharitaceae > Thalassia > Thalassia testudinum. The sequence goes on from JAZHRO010000056.1 coordinate 2,975,632, forward strand.
ACATTTATTTTAGAATCCTTTACCTTTGAGGTACCCTCATGAGTTACCTCTAATGTATGCCAAATCTCGTATGTGGTGGCGCATTGTGAGATCCGGTTGAATTCCTCCAGGCTCAAGGCACAATAGGGAGTGTTCATCATCTTTGCGTTGACTGAAAGCTCTCGAGTTTTTTGTTGAGAGCATCCTACCTCGAGCCTCTCCGGAATGACGTATGGCACCTTGCATCACTGCCATATCGAGTAGTCACTGGCTTGAAGCCATGTTTTCATCCGGAGCTTCCAATAAAGGTAGTTGCTCCCGTCGAAGAATAGCGCACAGGTAGTAACTACCCCTCAGATGTTCTTATCATGAACATGATCCCCTCTATGATTACTTTCCAGTGAGCGACGTTGAAATGCAAGACTTGCTCTGATACCAATTGAAGGTTCTGACAATGGGGAAGAGATTTGCGTGATAAAATAAAATGATGTGGAAAATATAATAACAATCTCACAAAATAGCAATCACACAGGTACACAATGATTTTTTAGGTGGAAACCCAAATCTGGGTAAAAACCACCACCTAAACCTTTCGATTTAGGATTTCTCAATTGACCAAGTCAATCAAACCTACTAACAAGTCACTTAAACAAGGGTGATTTAACCTCTTACAACCACACTACTTATGCAAGGGTAGTGTACCTCAAACCCTCCTCTTCATGAGGAGTATTTTGTCCCATGAAGGAGACAAGAATTCACAAAGCAAATACCCAACCAAGAACAAAGCAAAAATGAGAACCTATAGAGCCACAAAGTAAATGCAATATTATGCTACTATAGGCAAGAATCTCCCCTTAGTAGGAACTGCGTAGGCGTGATCTCGGCAAAGTATCGATGCTCTCGAATTGGAAGCCTTAAGAGCAGGAGCACTTCTTTTTTGATCTTTCTCTTCTAGGAAACAAAAGGAGTGGAAAGTATATTGCTTGGTGTGTCTAACAAAGGAAGAGTCCTCCTCTATTTATAGGTGGCTTAGGAACCCTTAAGAAGGCTATGGAAGACTTAGGTATCCGTTGGAAACAAATCCAAGGCTAATCAGGTTAGAATCAAGGCTATTAATGATTCTGACAATGTTATCAGACGTTTGGACTTATGGTCAGACGTTTGGGTCTTCATCTGATTCTATGATCGGTCATTTGATTTAGAGGGGTCGATCAACTGGACGGTGTTGGATCAGAACAGACATCCAAACATTTCTTTTAATACGTATGGGAAACTAATCAGAGTCTAAATTAAGACGGATATCCTTCTTGTTTTTCCCATACCTAAATAGGGTTCTAGGATTTGTTGATTAGACGACAGGTCAATCATCTAGCACAAAGTTTGGACGTCTGAAAAAGCAATCTTCTATGGGAATGGATTTCCCGAGGTTAAACGACTATAATCATCTGACAAAAGGTGATTTGGGCCTATCGTCTACTTATTAGATGTCTAGGGATCTCTAAGGATGTTTGAAAGTGAATGTTGGCCAGATTAAAGGTTAATCCTCAAAGATTAAGTCTGACAAAGCCAACGGTCCGCTAGTTGGACATCTGGCAAGGTCATCAAATGTCTTCTAAGATGTCTGGACTAAGGGCTGGACATCTAAAATTAGTAGATAGAGAGTATGTTTCCAGCCTAAGTGTTTTGGACGTTTGATCAAATAGTTAGACATCTTAAAGACTAAGATCAGACGTCTGGTTTTCAGATTGGATGTTTGATCAGGCTGTCTGATCCCTATTTTGGCTTTCTAAGTTGTCTACGAAAAGCCTAAGTATCCTAGGTTTGTGTAGGTGTTCCTAGGACTATTGTTTTGTTACTTTGAGGGTCTTTAAAATATAATCTAAACAAAATAAGAGCAAAGAGCAAAGATACAAAAACTAAGTACAAAATACAAGACAAAAAGAAATATATCCTATCTTTTTGTCTTCTAGCTTTCATTCCAAGCGAAGCTTCTTCTCCTTCATCAAGCTCCTCCAATCCGCCATGGATGTGAGCTTGAGCTACTCCTTCACACTTGTATCCATTGCAAATATCTTGAAACTCATAAACTCAAATTGCAAATGTTAAATAACAAGTGTTTTGTTATCATTAAAATTAATAATCGTGGTGCCTTTGTACCAACAGATTGGACGTCTGATCAGGATGTCTGATTTCTATTTTTGTTTTCTAAGTTCTCTATGAGATGTCTAAGTATCCTAGGGTATGAATAGTGTTCTTAGGACTATAGGTATGTTAGTTTGGGCTCTTTAACAGTGTTTCTAAGAAAATATAGAGCAAAGAACAAATACAAAATTACAAGACAGAAATACATCTATCATATTCTTCTTGTCTTCAAGCATTTACTCCAAGTGAGGCTCCTCTTCCATCAAGCTCCTCCAATCTGCCATGGATGCAAGCTTAAGCTCCTCCTCCACACTTGTAATCATTTGCATTTATCCTGAAATCTTAAACTCAATGCAAATGTTAAATAACAAGTGTTTTATTATCATCAAAATCAACGATCAAGGTACTCTTGTACCAACAATCTCCTTTTTGATAATGAAAAAACCACAAATAATAATCTATAAGATTCTCCCCCCTTTTGACATTATCAAAAAGGTTTAATAAATTTTAATCATTTATCCTATACTCCCCCTTAATACATGCTCTTTTAATTTACTCTTTTGACATAACAAGATAGTTATTCATTTCATCCATTTACTCTCCCTTTTTAATCGAAATATAGCTATGATTTTAAGATATCCCCTTATCTAAAGGAAATCTTTCTCCCCGTTAATGATAAACAAATAGCATGTAATTTTTATCTCCCCTTATCCAAATGCTACCTACTAAAATTAACATAAAAGAGAGGGTAAAAAATTTACCTCATTTACTAAGGCCAATAGCATGGCCCAAATGGAGGTTGATGCCAAAATGGATGGGACTCCCATCTGTAGCTTGGTGGTCTGGGCACTGGCATCGGTCTCCAATTAAACAATCAACACGTGACAATTCGATCACCTTCTGGTCATCTCACCAATCTTTTCGTCATCTTCTTTGGTCTACTCTTTGGTTCTCCCAATTCGAGTTTACCATCCTTCGTCTTATAGGTCTTGTCCTTTATGTTGAAGTCTCCCTTGAAACCTATAAAACAAGATTCTAATTGATTTTTTGCTATCCAAGTTAGCTTGGATCTGAGCTTGTTAGCGGGTCTTCTTAAAGGAGATCCTTTCTCAACCTTATGACTAGTGCTAACTCTATCATTAGAGAAATTTTCTAATCTATTCATCAAACTATTATAATTTTCCCTAAGACAGGCAAGTTCTTTTTCTATAACATGCATCTTAATTTTTAAACTAGATATTTCAATTTTTGAACAAGTATTCTCCTCAATCAATTTACTATTTTCATTTATTAGGTTATTATTTTCTAACAACAAGTCATCCTTTTTAGAAATGCTAGGACTAATTTCTAAATCACTAACTTTAATTTCTAACCTTTCATTTTCAGATTTAAGAAAACTAAGATGCTTTTTCATGTTCTTGTTTTCCATTTTTAATGACTTACTAAGCTCATATAGTTCATCAAAAGCATTTTGTAATTCATTAAAATTGCTTACCTCCTTTTTTTCATCTTCACTTTCGCCATCACTTGCAAAGGCCATGAAACCCATGTAAGCAACTTCATTTTTCTTCTCAGGATCCTCCTCTTCTTCCTCCTCCGAGGTTGAGTCATCCCAAGTGGCTTGGAATGCTTTCTTCTTATACTTCTTCTTCTCCTCCTTTTTTTTCTTTAGAAGAGGGCAATGATAGCAATGAGTTGGACTTTCCTTCTCCTTCTTCTCTTCTCTCTCTTTGAATCCCTACAAAACTTAGAAAATTTTTTAAATAAAATTCTAAGATCCTCATCATCAGAACTTACCTTACTATCCCAAGCGAATTTGAAGGAGAGAGTCTTCCTTGGCTTCAGCTCCCATGTATCCTTCTTCTTTTGGTTCATCTTTGTCTCATAGGCCATGAGATTGCCTAAGAGATCCTCCATGTTGAGCTCTTCAACTTCATTCACCTCCTCGATGGCAGTGACCTTTTGTTCCCATTCTGGTCTAAGGGAATGAAGAAGCTTTCCTTGAATCTCCCCCTTGATAAAGGTCTTACCTAAGGCTTTCAAATTGTTCACTATATGATTGAACCTAGTATTCATCTCACTCAAAGATTCATTAGGTTTCATATAAAATGATTCAAATTCTTGAGAAAGAATGTTAATCTTAGAAGATTTTATGTTTGTGCAAAATCGTCGTTGTTTAAGATATACGTTGTAGTATAAGACAAAATTGCTCAAAACATTTCAATTTGTAAACTCAGAAAAAAGTGGAGTCCGAGATCATTCACTGGGAGAAATTAGGCAATTTAATTCACTAATCACAAGAAATATATACGCAATTGAAATCAATAATACTTAGAATGATATTTCAATAAAAACTAGAATAATAGTGTAAAAAGATCGGGTTAAAATGGTGATTTGAATTACCAAATTAACCATTTAAGTTTAAGCTCACAACTATTCAAATAATTGAATAGTAAATGACAATCAATAATCCACATCGGTTAAGTAATTCAAATATTTCAACAGTAACCAGTAGAGTGCCTCAGACGACAGACCAAAGGTTTCAAATGCCTTAACAGAAGAGGCTCAACACAATAGAAGAAGCACAAGGCTTCTCTCCTTCAAGCCTCAGAAGAGGCACAGCAGCAGCACCAACAAAGGCTCAGAGGCCTCTTCAGAAATCTCGCTAACTATAGAGAGAGGAGATGGCTCAAATTCCAAGGTAGCAAAACCCACCCCGTCTCTCTCAGATTCCCTTTCTTCCTTTCCAAGCTCAGAACAGACCAGACCTTGGTAGCACGTAAATGGATCCACTGCCCAGACCCATGAGGCGTGAGCGTAGGCGAGGGCATGGATAGGTGCGTGACAAGCGTGAGTGCAAGGGCGTGAGGGTAGGGACCTGACCCCAGTGATACGAGGGTGATAAGGCTCTACAACTTTTTATCTTTATTTGCTGTGGATAGCTCCTCACTCTACGATGTGGGACTAATGTCCCACATCTTCTTCGTGTGTGAGCAATAGATGGTGAAGCGTCTAATTGAGGCTGAAGACGTCCCTTGCAGTTCTAATTGATGGATTGGGAGGAGACTTGGGACTCGACTGTAGCACCTAGGAGTGGTAGTCACGAAGAATACAGCCGGAGAACAGCATTGGAGTTTGAAGAACACGATCGCAGGGGCAATGCTTCGATGGCTACCTGAAATCACAAATATGGCCTGCAGCCACGTCAAAGAAGCTCAGAGGATTTTCCTGGGAGAGGCGAGTATGCTGGTGGGTGTGGCGTGCACTGAGGAGGCGTGTGTGTGCATGGTGAGGTCAGACAAGGTGAACGAAGGTGATGGTGTTCGGTGGGCGGTTTAGGTGATCAATAGCCCTAATTTTGTTGGGCCTTTTAACTGTAAGGTCACAATAATGCTTCTGGGAGTGGTGGTGAGGTGGTTGATGTAGTGGAGCAGGCATGCGTGCTCATCGGAGTGCGGTCAGAGATGGGGAAGGTGACGGTGACAGGGTCATATGGGCGTACGAATGTGGAGTGTAAGTGTATGAGTAGAGTTAGGGGAAAGTAAGGAGTCAAAGGAAGGAGGTTGCAGACGATGAGAGGGCAGAGGCAACACCGGCTATGATTGGTCGGCACCGGAGACAAAGGAGGCTCTGGGGAGAGGAACGACAACGTCTGAAGGGGGAGGAAGCCCCTCGCAGGTGTGGAGAGGTGCGGACGACAGAGAGGAAGAAGAACCTATTGCCTATAGTATGTGGCAGCAAGTGAAGAGGCCAGGGTTGGGGTGTCGCCAGAGATGAGTCTGGAGCAGGTCGAAGGTAGAGGAAGAAGGGCTATTCTAGGCCAAAAACTCGCTAAAGAGCAAGGTCTTATGAGGGGGAACCTTTTAAATGTCTTAAGGCTTGCTCCAAGCTTGGAAACAGGCTCAAGGAGCTTGAATTTTTAGGGAAGAAGATCCCTGATCTTGAGGAGTTCGCACAAGCTCCTGGATGTGAATTGGGGTCTAAGACATGGTTCAGATGATTGGGGATTCTCTCAAGATCATTCCTTCCAATTTTGGAAGGAATTGATTGAGAAATCAGGGAGAAATCCCAGATTGAAGGTTGGTGTGTTTGGGTTCACACTATTAATGGTGGAAGGGACCTTTTTGAAGAAAATGATGAGATGTTAGGGGGCTAAATGTAAAGATTTCGAAAGTTAGGGGCTTAGGTGTGAAAAATAGAGTTTAAATGGACTAAAATGCAAACTAGGTCAAGATAGACTTTCATTGGGCCCAAATTTTGGTAAAAACCTAATTTGGACCCAAGGAATCTGATGGTGAAGTCGGATTTCAGTTTTGACTAAGTTTGCCTAGGTAATTTGCGTAAAAACCCAAATTAGGGTAGAATTTCATTTGACTCTGTTAAGGTCAAAATAGGTTCAAATGGTCAAATTAAGGATACCAAACCTCAAGGAATATTTTTATATGATTTTTAAGAGATTTAGATGAATTTTATCCTGACCAAAACCTCCGTAATTTAAGCAGGTCTGAAATTAGGGTTTTGGGTGTTGTTTTGATTCTTGAAATGCATGAAACCCCGTTTCTGTCTGCATGGATCCACTTACTAGTCTTTAATGCTCATTTGACCTTTAGTTATCCCTTTACAAACTCCTTTGTTATTCTGTGTTCAAGACAAGCTATTAAAATTACGGAATTAACCCTAGTTTCCTATTCTCTTCTTAAAATAGAATGCAGTGGAGTTATAACCCTCAGATGGTTATGTAGGAGCATTTATCTTTCAACCTAACAAAAAGTGGCCAGTTAGGGCCTATGATGGTGTTCCTATCCTTTTACCTTTGAGGTTCCTTCGTGAGTTACCTCTAGAGTGTGGCAAATCTCATATGCGGTGGTGCATTGCGAGATGCGGTTGAATTCTTTCGGGCTCAACGAGCAATAGAGAGCGTTCATCATCTTTCTGTTGAGAGATACCTCCCAAATTTACTACTGCAAGTATCCTCTCGTGAGTTTCTCTGGGATGTCGAACAGGGTCTCGCACCTAGCCTAAATCATGTAGTCATTGGCTTGAAGCCATGTCTTCATCTGGAGTTTCCAATAAGGGTAGTTGATATCGTCAAAGAATGGTGGACGGGTAGTAGACTACCCCTCGGAGGTTCTCATTGCAATGATGCTTCCATCCATCATTTGATTCTCGGTAGTATGTTACGCCAATATTGCGAGACTTGCTCAGATACCAATTGTAGGAATCTAATGGAAGGGGGTGAGATTTGAGTGATAAACAAATAATGCAAAAAAATAAATAGAAATCACACAAAAAGAGATCTCACAAGTACACAAATTATTTTTAGGTGGAAACCCAAACTCGGGTAAAAACCATCACCTAAGCCTCTCGACTTAAGATTTTTCGATCGACCTAGTCGATCAAAGCCACTAACCAAGTCACTTAAACAAGGGTGCTTAACCTCTTACAACCACGCTACTATGTGAGAGGGTAGCGTACCTCAAACTCATCTTCACGAGGAGTATTTTGTCTCACGAGGGAGACGGGAATTCGTAATGCGAATACCTAACCAATGATAATAAAACAAGGTATCCTATAGAGCCACAATGTATGTAAAACTAGCTACTATAGACAAAGGAAACTATGGAAATGCATTGGCTAATGACACGGAGTGTGTGAACAATGTAAGGGCACGACGACACTCTCATATTCATAGGTGGGAGAGCAAGCGCATAGTACAGACGGTGCTCTCTAGTGTAGGCTAAGGCTTTGGAGAGCAAGAACATCTTCTAGATGATTTTCTTCTTCACTTGGACACAAATGTGGTGGAAAGTAGTATTAGTTGGTGTGTGTAACAAAGGAAGAGGGCCCCTCTATTTATAGAGGCCCTAAGAAGGGTTTAGAAGACCTTGGAAGGCTTCTATAGCCATTTGGAAAAAGTATAAGGAAAATCAGGCTGAAATCATGGTCATTTATGATTCTGACAGGAATATCAGACATCTGGGTCTTCATTTGATTTATCGATCGGTCGTCTGATCTAGAAAGGTGAAAGATCTGAACTGAGTTGGATCAAGATGGATGTCTAAGATTCATTTATAAGACGTCTGGGATACAAATCAGACATCTAATTCTAGATGAGTTTCTTTCTTGTTTTCATCATATCGAAATAGGGTTCTAGGTCTAAGTTGCACAGATGACGGGTCAAATGTTTGGCAATAAGTATGGATGCCTGGAAACAAAAAATCTTTGCAAGAATGGATTTCTTGATCAAATGGCTATAATCATCTGACAAAAGTGATTTGGGTTAGATCTTAGCCTATCGTCTATTTATCGGACATCTAAGATGTTCTACGGATGTCTAAAAATAGTTGTAATTTAGATTAAGGGTTAATCATCTAAGATAAGCCAACTATCTTCTAGTTGGACATCTGGCAAGGTCCTCAGGCATCTTCTAAGACATTTGGACTAACGACTGGACATATGAATGTGGCAGACAAAGAGTTGGCTTCCAGCCTATGTGTTTTGGACATTTAATCAAATAGTCAGACCTCTTAAGCTATTTAAGATCAGACATCTGATGTCCAAATTGAATGTCTGATCAAGCTGTCTGATTTCTATTTTAGTTTTCTAAGTTCTCTAGGAGATGTCTAAGTATCCTAGGGTAGGAATAGTGTTCCTAGGGCTACAGGTATGTTACTTTGGGCTCTTTAACATTATTTCTAAGAAAATAAAGAGCAATGAACAAATACAAAATTACAAGACAAAAAGACATCTATCCTATTCTTCTTGCCTTCAAGCTTTCATTCCAAGCAAAGCTCCTTCTCCTCTATCAGGCTCCTCCAATCCACCATGGATGCGAGCTTGAGCTCCACCTCCACACTTGTACCCATTTGCATTTATCCTGAAATCTTAAGCTCAATGCAAATGTTAAATAACAAGTGTTTTGTTATTATCGAAATCAAAGATCGAGGTGCTCTTACACTAACATTATCAACCATGGAGGCTGAGTATATAGCTGCCACTCTAGCATGTTCCCAAGTCTTATGGATGAAAGGTAATTTAAAGGATTTTGATTTGATATTTAGTAAAATAAAAATATTATGTGATAATGCTAGTGCTATCAACCTCTCAAAGAACCTTGTACATCACTCCCATACAAAACATATTTTTGTTTGACATCACTTTTTGAAGGACAACGTACTCAAGGGAGAAATCGAGGTTGAATTTATTTGTACTAAATTGTAATTAGCTGATATCTTCGCAAAACTTTTGACCTATGATCAATTTAATTTTATACGTAGAAAACTGGGCATATGTAAGCTCAGTGATATTTGAAGATCTTAGTGAGCTAGATGAATTTTGTTTGTAATGAACATTTAGGGAACCTTGACTTTATCAAGTCAGAGATCCTTCAAGCCTATCTAAACATCAAAATACACAATCTGTGCAAAATCAGACGTCTGATACGACTTCTAAACGTCTTAAAAATGAACATTTGACTTTTGGTGATCTGAATAAACTTTGGATCATTAAAATGAGTTAAAAATCAAGACCATAGAAAAATTGGTTTTTAGACAATGGGCACCATATCCAAATGTCTGCACCTGTTGTCTGATTGACTTGATCAGACGACTAATTTGCTTTAGGGTTTCATCTCAGGAGGTCTTGGAATCGGAGATCAGACGTCTAACTTCTTATACCAAGTGTCTGATCCATTATCTAATTCAAAAATCATACAACCTAGAGACTGGGGTAAATCCTGGAGTCCCTCGATTTAAAAATCGAATGTCTAATTTTAGGATTATACGTCTGATCGATCATCTAATTGAAAAATCAGATGACAACTTGGAAAAGGTTGAAATCCCTAACTCTTGATCCCATATATCTAAGACTAATGCCAGACATCTGATACTGTCAAAAATCACCTCTAGGATTCTAATTTGGGGTCGGTTATCAATGTGATAAACCCCAACTTTGGGGGGGATTGTTACCACACCTCTTGAGGTATTTAACCCCCTCCTTCCTCTCTCCCAAATCCCTCACAACTCAAAACCCCCAAATCTTCCAACCCTCAGTTGACGACCTCCTCCTTCCTTGCTGCCCTCATCACTAAATGATCATCGCCTACCTCTGTCAATCGATTATTGCCAGCCACCCCTCTCCTTGAGTTAGGGGGACCACCTCCTTAGGTATGGCCTCCTTGCCCCCTCTCCATTTCCTATTTTATGTTGCTTAGGACAAAAACCATTGATGGGTTCTCATATTTTCACAACTCCTTGTGCTTGGCTTTATGAACCTCAGTGATACTTAAATCTTGTCATCATGACTTTAGATAGCCTCATTTACTCTAAAACCCCTAATTTAGGTCGTGTATTAAGGCAAATAGTGCCCTTCTCTCCATTTGATTACCTGAGTCGGTATGAATGAGTGCTTTCTTTATGGCAGGGTTACTACCTTCAATGATTCAAGCCTTAAATCTAGTGGCTTGAGTTTAACGGCATATTGCCACATACATAATGTTTCTTTGGTAGGTTGTATTGCCCTATTGTATGAATCAAGTCCAATGTGATTGCTTGAATACAAAGGCATACTACCACATTTGTCATGACTTGATACTTTGCTATTTGATGCTTTGATATGTACTTGAATGATGGCAGGTGTGATGCCCACTTAGGATAGATAAATTTCTTGCAAAATTATTGAATGGTGTGCCAATTAGTTTTGTAGGTGGCCTATTGTTTGCACCTCAAAACACGCCTATAAGAACGCCTTCTTATGCTATTTTCTAGCATTAACTATGTATATTATAATCCTGTAGTTGCATTTGTAAAAACGCTTGCATGCATGCATTTAATTGAGAGGAGAAGAGAATGGAATAAATGGCTTGCATTTTTACATTTTTCTTCAAGTGTCTCTTTGCAAAAAGTCCCCTCTCCATATTTTATTTTCATCTTTCTTTCTTCTTCCCACGGCTTTTCTCTTCTTCCCGCGGCTGCGTCCTTCCCGCGGCTGCACTCTTCCCGCAGCTGCATGCAGCAGCCACGCAGCACCTCTTCCCGTCACGTCTCCCTGCCAACGCCGCTCCCTACAGCTGCAACTAGCACGCCCTCTCCCTGCTGCAGCCAACACGCCCCTCTCCCCTCCTCTATAAGTAGCTGCAGCTTCATCCTCGCGACGGGGCGGTTGCAGCTACTAAAAAAAACCCGCAGCCACCTTCCTCGCCCTTTCTCCCCTCCCATACGTCGGCCCTCCGTCGAGGAGGCACCCGACGAGCAGGAGAACCCACTGTGGTGCTCACCACCACAGTGGGAACACCACCGCCCAGCTCTTCAACGAGCCGGTGGGCGTGGTGTTTTCTTTTCTCTTCGTTTTCATCTCCACGCCATTGCTGCCGCTTCAAGCTCCGAAGCTTGAAGCAGCAGCAGCAGCAGCTAAACCGCGGCGACAGCAGCAGCAGCAGCACCCCCCGCCTCCTCCGCGACCTTCCCCGCAGGCGCGCAACCCTCCGCGCGCGTCTGCAGGCCCGTTCTCCGCCTCCGTCTCCGTTCTGTCTGCCTCGCAGTTGCACCCGTAGCCCGCCGCTGCGCGCACTGCAGCGGCCGGCTACGGCCTCGCGCCGACCCCCGCGAACCTCTGCAACCCTCCGCGACCGACTGTAGACTCCCCGCCGCCCTCTCCGAGCACGCCATCGCCCGCTCTCCGTCCTCGCACCCGGTCTGCAGGAGACGTCTCACGTCCACTGCACGAAGGCGCGGTGCACCGCGACGATCAGACGTCCGCCTCCGCCTTCAGACGACGTAGAGTCAGACGTCTGCCGCCTCCGGCAGACGTCTTAACTCGTGCGTCCGCGATCACTCCTTCGCCCGCTCTCTCTCTCTCTGGCGCTCTCTCTCTCTCAGCGATCTCTATCTCTCTCTCTCTCTCTCTCTTTTTTTTTTTCACTTACAGCAACACACACACACCCATTCACCGACACACACACACACACACACTAATAGTAACTTATATACATACATATATATATATATATATATATATATACATATACATATATCTATATATATATACTTATATATACATAGTATATCTATATAGTTATGTATACATACATATAATATAATATATATATACATATACATATATAATATATATATATATATATATATATACACATACTCATATACATATATATATATATACATATCTATATACTTATACATATACACATATATATATACATATATCTAAATACATATATACTTATATACATATATACATAGCTATATACATATATACATACATATATATATATATATATATATACACCTATATATATATATATATATCTATATATATCTATACATATATACTTATACATTTATATACATATAGATATATTTACTCATATACATACATATGTGCATATATTTTCACGTTATTTACTATACGCTGTATCATGGGGATATCTGCACCAGTTGCTGATATTCCCTGATACACGCGTACAAAAAAAGCGTGGTCCCATACATCATCCATCCTTCATCCACACTCCACGCGGCACCTAGTCGTGTTGGTTGCGTCTCTCTAGACGTCGGCTGACTCGACATAGTGCTACACTCCACCGTCACCTCCACCCCCACCCCTTTATATATATACTACATATAAATCTATAGCTACTATATTTACTTTCTATCTGTTAGCTTCCTTCTTAGTAAAAAGATAAAAAAAAGGTATAAAAGTGAAAAGATAATCTTTGATTTGCAGGTACCCCCGTCTTGCGAGTAGCAAGACGTGTTTTGAAACTCTATTTTGGCTAAAAGCCAAGGACACAATTTTGAGGGTGTGCCTCAAGAACAAGGATTACCAGAAAAAAAAAACCTAAATAAGAAAAATACCAAAAACAGAATAAACAAACGGAAGAGACGCGTTTTAAGGAAAACGTAGAAACTCGACTTGAACCCCACTTCCCTGAGTTCGACCCTGGGCCTAAAAGTGACAAGATAAAATCAATTAGGCCAGGTTAAAAATTTTGTAAAGAGATGGTTAGGTCTGAATTAGGTTAACCACTATACATATTTCAACGATAAAAACATCATATTAACAACCTATCCAGGCTGACCCATCATGACTTTTCTGGCGCCGTTGCCGGGGAGGTGCGCTTTCGAGTAAGTTTCTATCCAATTCCTTTAAATTTGTCTCTTCTCTCTTCACGGGTATTGTTGTTTTTTTGGTGTGCAGGTGAACTTGGTGGAAGGAGAAGGAAAGCAGACGAAGTCGGGAACGAGAGCGGATCCAAGGCAGGAATGAGAGCGTGAAGACGCCGACATCGCATTGGAGCTCCGCACACATTACCGAACAAGTAGGTTTTCTTTTCTCATCAAATTAGGGTTAACTTGCCACCACAATAAAAAAAAAAAAAAAAATTTTTAAACTAAAAACTAGAAAAACTTCTTGGAATTCTTGAGGGCAAGTGGATTAAAATTAACTTGATTGATTGGTTGTCTTCACTCCCACTGCCCCGGGATTTCCCGCCTTACTTCGCATAGCAAAAATCCGAGAATCTTGATTCTTAGATTTTTCGCCGTGGGAAGTATTCTTTGAGGCAAAGAAAAAGATTGCTTGTATCCCTCTTTTGCCTCACTTATCTTTAATTCAGGATCACATTTTTGGTGGGGAGACTTGGAATTGAGTTGATTCCAACCCCACCACGACTTTTCAAACTTGCCTGTGATTCGATCCTGAATACTTCAACCCCAACAATTTTATTTTCTTTATCTTTTGGTTGAAGCCTTGTGTGTGGAAATCATTTCTGGTGATTGGGAGCACTTGAATTGAAGTGCTTTGGCTCCCTGTTACATTGATATAAAACTGATTCGTGCATCCACACTTAGAAATCTCCATTTAGGGTAGCCCATTGCATTTTAGCATGCATTAACTAACTAATAATTGAAGAAGGGTTTCTTGGGTTTTAGAAGGAAAACCTGTATTTTTGCAAAAGCCCGGAGATTGGTTGAATTGGTAATTCAGCAAAACCCTAAAATTCATACTACTTAAGGCTGAACTCTAAAAACCATTCGCCAATAAAAACTTCAAATTCGGGGAGATTTCCCCGTTGCATGCTTGTTCTTACACACTCTTAAAATCAATCACTTGGGCATTACCCGTAAACAACGCCCTTTACATTCCAAAAGCACTTGACCCTAAGCCTCTAATTAAAACTGGTAGTAACTTGACCCTTACTGAGGATTGGAGGTCTAACTACCTGTGTGTAGCGACTACGTGCTGGTGAGAGTTCCCGCGTGCTATCGGGTGTCTAAGACTGGGGCAAACGGCCTTTCAATCTGGCCCGGTGGTTCCGCGGTGCTCGCATTCGGTTTCGTAATTCGTGATAGTAGGTAACTTAGATCTTTAGGTCTAAGGGCACACTGTAGAGGTTAGGAACTTGACTGTATTGATTTGTAATCAAGTGTACCTTTGCGGCGTCATTTCTCTCATCCCTATTCCCTTCTCATCTCCCCAACTCTTCCTGCGGTAGTGCATGTTTGGGAGGAGGTCACAAAACCCTGAACTATTTGAATTGACTGATAAATCTAGAAAACAAGTCGAATCGTCCTCCTCCTCCACAAACATGGCTGCACGCCCACCCCCAAATCCCGAGGGAGGAAACCGCCCTCAGAACCCACCAGGTGGTGGAGCCTTAGATCCCATAACCCGCCTCCAAGCCCAAATGGAAATGTATAATGAGCAAATCGAAGCCATTCGGGAAACATTGGAGGAAATGCAGAACCCTCCCGAACGGGAGGAGCCTAGGTCTCTTAGCTCTTATCAGAATCCCGCTGCTATAGAGACCATAGGACAAATTCGGGTCCCCATGGGCGGGGACGACTTTGAATTAAAACCAAATATAATTGGCCTAATCAATTTTCACTTTCATGGTCTTGCAAGTGAAGACCCATTTCTCCACTTGGAAGACCTAACCCGACTTGCTGAAACCGTTAAACCAAGAAATGTCGGGTTATCTATAGTCCTCATGAAGATGTTCCCGTTTTCATTACGGGATAAAGCGTCGCAATGGTTACGCACCCTTGGGAGAACCATCCACTCGTGGGAAGAGATGCGAACAGCGTTTCTCAAGAAGTTCTTCCCAATCGGGCGGACCAATGCGCTTCGCCGTGCTATCACTTCATTTACGCAACAAAACGGCGAACAATTTCATGAGGCATGGGAGAGGTATAACGACCTCCTCAGGAAGTGTCCGCACCACGGTCTGCCTAAGTGGCATATAGCCCAGATTTTCTACTATGGGCTAAATGAGACTTTGAAGCAGATTGCAGACGCTTCCTGCGGAGGGAACTTTATGAATAAAGACGAGAATGGAGCATTCGAGCTGTTTGAAAATATGAGTGAAAACTCGATGAACAATGCTTCCATTGTCGCCTTTAATGGTACCAGCCAGCCCCGAAATGTCCACGAAGTTGACATGGGACCCTCCCATTCATCCACTGATCTAAGCCTTATTGCACAAAAACTGGATGAAGTCTCCATCGTGCACAAGAAGCTGGACGAGCTTCTGGCCAACCCCGCTCGATCTATGGCAAACACCACCTCTTCACCACTTCGTCACAATCCAAGTTCTTCTAATACCAGGCTTATCCCAAGAAACCCCGTTAGACCTTCCTTACCGAGTGTCGCACCAAGCGACTCGATAAGTCATGTGGAACTGGCTTCTGCGAGCCAGTATTTCGACACGGAGGACCAAGCCTCCGTGGGCTCGGACGCATATCTACACGCGGACGCGTCTACTGGCATAGAAGATGCTTGCGCCCTGGGGAACAACCCGTTCTCTACCACTTATAACCCGGGGTGGCGTAATCATCCGAACTTTGCATGGTCCAACAACTCGCAGTGCCAAAACCCCGCGGGTGGACCAATGCGACCGTCCGCACCCGTCATCCCAAGGGTCCAATTTAATCCTATGGCAAATCCGCCATCAGGCCCTTGCGTACCACAAACTGAACACGCATCAAGCCCTCTTGACAAATTGATGCGAATGATGACGGAAATGTCAAAGCGCCATGAAGAGAACATGACATCTCTTCAGCACCAATTGGCGCAGCAGAATGCCGAGATCAGTCAACTACGCATGGCGACTCGATCTCAGGGCACTCTTCCCGCCCAACCTGTTCCAAACCCACGAAATTTCGTGCCTCGTGGTTCTCAACCACAGGTACGACCTTCTCAGGGACAGGTTAATCAAGTTCTGCAAGCTCCGAGCATTCCACCGGGATTTCAGGCTAATCCTGCTGCAGCACCACACTCTTATATCCCCATTGCAAACCCTCCTCCACCGTATGATCCCACTGGACCCGCATCGTCCAATGCTATCACTACGAGGAGCGGTAAGCAAACTGTCGATCCGCCTCGACCTGATCCTGGCCCATCTTCTTCATCACCCTCTCATTCGGGATGCATACCGCATTCGCGAGAGGATGATGCACCAAAGCTTGTGCCAGAATCAATCCCATTCCCTGAGGCTCTACTAAGGGAGCCAAAAGGCAAAAAGAAAAATACGCAGGCCTTTGACAACCTACGTAATTTGTTCAGGGATGTAGAAATCAAGGTACCCCTGCTCGAGGCAATCGACCACATACCTACTGTCGCTCGATTTTTCAAAGACTACACAACACCCAGACGACAGTCGAAGAGGACTAAGAATCCGGTGGTTCTCTCACCTCATGCGAGTTGTGCTATACTGTCAAACTTACCACCGAAGCAGAAAGATCCGGGCACACCATTGATTTCCTGTAGCATCCAAGGCTGCAGTTTTAACCGTGCCTTGCTTGATCTAGGATCTTCCATCAATCTCATACCGACCATCATGCTCAAAAAATTTTCCTTGGGAAATCTGAAACCCACCCCTGTCACGTTACAGTTGGCAGATCGTTCTGTCAAAATCCCGAAGGGTGTGGTGGAAGACGTGGTGGTTAGGGTCAACAGTCTCTGTTTTCCTGTTGACTTTCTTGTTTTAGATATGGAAGTTCCTAGTTCACTTTCTGATTGTCCGATCATCCTCGGTCGACCTTTCTTGGCCACAGCCCGCGCCCACATCGACTGCGAGTCGGGCTGTATTGAGATTGCCGTTGGATCTGAGAAGCTCAAGCTTAACATATTCAAGGCAGCCAAGAACTTTGATTGCGATTGCATTGAGGATGACACGTCTGACGAGGATATGGCCGTCAGCGCGTGTATCGGACTAATTGGGACCTATTCGGACTGCTGCGGATTACCTATAAACACTGATAACTGCCTGACCAACGCATACTGTGACGTTCCCCAATCCCTCCCTTGTCCAGTACCTTCTCCTGGCCATACTTCTGACGAGGTTTTCTCCGCTTCCCATACCTCGTGGTCTGAGTCATATCCGGGCTACTCACTGTCGGTCCATACTCATGAAGACCGAATTGCCCTTTCTTCCCCGCCAAATCAGGCGGATTTACAAATCCACACTGGGACCTTGAGCCCATATACTTCTCACTGGGGCTATTCATTTTTGGATCCATCTATCCAAGAAGCCCCTCTTCTTGGCCAATCTGAAGGCCAGTTTCTTCCTCCTAACTTGTTCTCCTACCCGTCTGGGACACTCTCGTCCCAAGAAATGCCAGATCCTTCCCCATCTACTCCCGAGCTAAAATTGCTGCCTAATACACTCAAGTATGTTTTCCTGGGACCAAATGAAACGCTCCCTGTAATCATCAGTTCAAAATTAACCATGGAGCAGGAGTGCAAACTAACTAAGGTCCTCCTAGAACACAAGGCAGCTATTGGGTGGTCCTTATCAGACTTATCTGGTATTAGTCCCTCCTACTGCACTCATCGTATATATACGGAGGAGGAGGCTCGACCTTCTCGCGAGATGCAGCGACGTCTCAACCCTAACATGCGGGAGGTCGTTAAGAATGAAATCATTAAGTGGCTGGATGCGGGTATAATCTACCCGATCAGCGATAGCCCCTGGGTGAGTCCGATTCACGTTGTGCCCAAAAAGGCAGGACTCACCATCCGTGTCAATGACAGGGGCGAATCCATCCCTACACGCACTCCTACATCTTGGAGAGTGTGTGTAGATTATAGGAAACTCAATGCTGCAACCAAGAAAGATCACTTCCCGCTACCATTTATTGACCAAATCCTAGAGCGGTTAGCGGGAAATAAATTTTTCTGCTTCCTGGATGGATTCTCAGGATATAACCAGGTGGCAATAGACCCCCGAGACCAAGAGAAAACCACTTTTACCTGCCCTTTCGGCACCTTCACCTTTAGAAGGATGCCGTTCGGACTTTGTAACGCGCCAGCAACTTTCCAGAGATGCATGCTGGCGATATTTCATGACATGGTGGGTGACTTTCTCGAGGTCTTCATGGATGACTTTTCAGTCTTTGGACCATCTTTCGATGAATGTCTTGCCAACCTGACTCGCATCCTTAGGAGATGTATTGATGTAAACCTCGTGCTTTCCTGGGAAAAAAGTCATTTTATGGTGCACGAGGGAATTGTTCTTGGACATATCATCTCCGATAGGGGTATCGAGGTTGACAGAGCTAAGCTCGATATCATTGCTGATTTACCTGTGCCTGGTTCTGTCAAGCAAATCCGCTCCTTCTTGGGACACGTCGGTTTCTATAGGAGATTCATCAAAGACTTCTCCAAAATTTCTCGACCCTTAACTCATCTCCTATCAACCGACGTGCCCTTCGACATGGGCCCTGCCTGTATACAAGCATTCACGCAGCTGCGTAATGCTGTCACCAAGGCCCCTGTTCTCCAGCCGCCTGATTGGTCCCTCAACTTTGAACTTATGTGTGACGCTTCAGACCTTGCAGTCGGAGCCATCCTGGGACAAAGACGCGATAGACACCCCTTCGTGGTATACTACGCCAGTAAGACGTTGGACGAGGCCCAGCGTAATTATACTACCACTGAAAAGGAACTACTGGCAGTCGTCTTTGGGCTGGAAAAATTCCGTTCTTACCTTCTGGGCTCTCACGTTATTGTTTTCACTGATCACGCGGCCATTCGCCATCTCATGCACAAGAAGGATGCCAAGCCTAGACTGATTCGTTGGATCCTTCTGCTCCAGGAATTTGACATTGAGATTCGTGATAAGGTCGGAGCCCAGAATGTTGTGGCTGATCACCTTTCCAGACTGGACCCTGACCATATTGGACTTACTCTGCCAATTAATGAAGTTTTTCCTGATGACCACCTATTGGCAATAAATGTGGCAAGTGGACCGTGGTATGCCGACATTGCCAATTACCTTGCTTCTGGATCTCTTCCACGTGGCTGGCCTAAAAACCAGCGCGAGCGTCTCATGGCAGAAGCAAAGTATTATTTCTGGGATAATCCACTTCTTTTTCGGATAGGTGCTGATCAAATCATCCGTCGCTGTATTCCTGACAGTGAGTTCCCCAGTGTGCTATCCTTCTGCCACGATCAGGCCTGTGGAGGCCATTTCTCTGGGAGGAAAACTGCAGCCAAGGTGTTGCAGTGCGGTTTCTTTTGGCCCTCCCTTCACCAGGACGCGCACACTTATGCCAAACATTGCACTAGGTGCCAGTCATTAGGGTCGATGGCACGTCGTGACATGATGCCCTTGCAACACATCCTAGCTGCGGAAATCTTCGACATCTGGGGAATTGACTTCATGGGTCCCTTTCCTCCATCCAACGGCTTCGAATTCATCCTCGTGGCCGTCGACTATGTTTCAAAATGGATCGAGGCTATTCCCGCGCGCCGTGCTGACCATGTTATCTCCACCCGATTCGTCAAAGACCATATCTTTGCGCGTTTTGGGATCCCTCGGGCCATTATCTCGGATGGAGGAAGCCACTTTACCCATGTTTCTTTTCGGGCACTTCTGAGGAGGTACGGAGTCCACCATCGTATCGCATCCCCGTATCATCCTCAGACGAACGGCCAGGCGGAAGTGTCGAACCGGCAAATCAAGCAGATTCTCCAGAAAACGGTTCGGCCTGACCGTAAGGATTGGTCCGACAAGCTGACTGACGCACTTTGGGCGTATCGGACCGCCTTCAAGGCCCCCCTTGGTATGTCTCCATATAGAATCGTTTACGGGAAGCCTTGTCATTTACCTGTAGAGTTGGAGCACCGCGCTTATTGGGCGGTTCGCCAATGTAACCTCGACCCAAACTTGTGTGAACGAGAAAGGAAACTCCAACTCCAAGAGCTGGAAGAGCTCCGTCGTGAAGCCTATGATTCTGCTCTAACCTTTAAACAACGCACTAAGGCTTTTCACGACAGCCATGTTCGGCGGAAGGAATTTGAGCCATCTCAGCAAGTTTGGCTCTATAATGCCCGACTCAAATTCTTTCCTGGGAAATTGAAGTCCAAATGGACTGGTCCTTTTCTGGTCTCAAGACCATTCCCCAATGGGGCTGTCGAAATCGAAGATCCCAAATCTGGGCGTAAATTTACGGTCAACGGGCAGCGTTTGAAACCCTATCTGACTCATGAACCTGCCCCCGTTGGAGAAACCGTTGCCCTGCTGGAGGGTAACTAATTCTTTGCCTCATTCTGAGTCCAGCTGGGGACATTAAATTCAGCGCTTGTTGGGAGGCACCCTAACAGCACTCACCATCCACCATCACTTTTCACACCTCTATCGCAATCACTTCACTTTTCTCTTCACCACCCACCATCCACCCACCCTTCCACCCTAATCTATACCCTGAACCTCAGCTCTTGTTACCCGATCTTCCATCCTTCCTCTTCCTTTCCCTGCATGCATATGAGGACATAGCATTGTTTGGCATGGGGGGGTGGATAGGCATCCATAGGATCCGGGTATGTTATGGTATTATACAGTTCCCACCTATTTATAAAAAAAAAAAAAAAAAAAAAAAAAAAAAAATGGTGTTTAATAATGATCTTGAAGCTGAAACAAAAAGGCAATAAGTGTTTATGGATATTCAACCTCTGTTTTGAAGACTTTCCAGGCCACAAAAGCTTGATTCGCTCAGGCTCGGCTTAATTCACTTAAAGCATTGACAAAATAGATCAAGATCTCTCCTAACTAAGGATGTATTCTTGTACCTGAGACACCAGTACAGGATCCGTTGGTTTGCTTTTTCTTGAGAGCTTAAGTAAACTTGGTTCACACTACACATATCAGGAAAGACCAGGTGAACATAAGATCCAACCCTAGTGTTCATTAGGGAAGGTGGAGTCCTTACCTGTGTGCACAGGTAGACTTCTTATCCCAGGCTTTAGTCTTGTGTTTAGGAGCGACTCTTTCCACCAAAAAGAAACTCTCCCACAAAAAAAAAAAAAAAAAAAAAAGAAAAAAAAAAAAAAAAGATGTGTGTTTCAAAATGTGTTGTAAGAGATATACTGACACGTGTTTCAAAAAAAAAAAAAAAAAAAAAAAAAAAAAAAATCAGAAAAGAGATGTTTTAAAAGAGTCAGTATATCTCATAAATGTCTATATACTTTGTTTTTCGGTGAGTCAAAAAAAAAAAAAAAAAAAAAAAAATCAGAAAATGGGAGTTGAGTTTTCCGTCATCATCTTAAGGGTCAATTCGAAGACATGAGCTGAAACTGGGACCAACCTGTACTTAAAAATTCGTGAAACCCTGGGATTGAGTCTTAATGTTCATCTGGTCAGTCTTGATCCTTCACTATGCACAAACCATAATTTCTTGAGCTCTCGAGTATGGCAAAAACCTCCTGGGTCCTGGAAATCGTACTTAAGGTTTAAATATCAAGAGTCCTGGTTAGTTGAGAGATGATCTATGTCATGTGAGACTTAAAGTACTGGTAGTCTTCTTTACAATTGGTTCTCACAATATTCGATAATAAACACACCTATATCACCTCAGAAGAAAATTTTCAGCTTAAGATCATTTCTAAATACGGTTTTGCTAGGGACTAGCAAAAGATAGGCATGGGGGTATATGTTTGCACCTCAAAACACGCCTATAAGAACGCCTTCTTATGCTATTTTCTAGCATTAACTATGTATATTATAATCCTGTAGTTGCATTTGTAAAAACGCTTGCATGCATGCATTTAATTGAGAGGAGAAGAGAATGGAATAAATGGCTTGCATTTTTACATTTTTCTTCAAGTGTCTCTTTGCAAAAAGTCCCCTCTCCATATTTTATTTTCATCTTTCTTTCTTCTTCCCACGGCTTTTCTCTTCTTCCCGCGGCTGCGTCCTTCCCGCGGCTGCACTCTTCCCGCAGCTGCATGCAGCAGCCACGCAGCACCTCTTCCCATCACGTCTCCCTGCCAACGCCGCTCCCTACAGCTGCAACTAGCACGCCCTCTCCCTGCTGCAGCCAACACGCCCCTCTCCCCTCCTCTATAAGTAGCTGCAGCTTCATCCTCGCGACGGGGCGGTTGCAGCTACTAAAAAAAACCCGCAGCCACCTTCCTCGCCCGTTCTCCCCTCCCATACGTCGGCCCTCCGTCGAGGAGGCACCCGACGAGCAGGAGAACCCACTGTGGTGCTCACCACCACAGTGGGAACACCACCGCCCAGCTCTTCAACGAGCCGGTGGGCGTGGTGTTTTCTTTTCTCTTCGTTTTCATCTCCACGCCATTGCTGCCGCTTCAAGCTCCGAAGCTTGAAGCAGCAGCAGCAGCAGCTAAACCGCGGCGACAGCAGCAGCAGCAGCACCCCCCGCCTCCTCCGCGACCTTCCCCGCAGGCGCGCAACCCTCCGCGCGCGTCTGCAGGCCCGTTCTCCGCCTCCGTCTCCGTTCTGTCTGCCTCGCAGTTGCACCCGTAGCCCGCCGCTGCGCGCACTGCAGCGGCCGGCTACGGCCTCGCGCCGACCCCCGCGAACCTCTGCAACCCTCCGCGACCGACTGTAGACTCCCCGCCGCCCTCTCCGAGCACGCCATCGCCCGCTCTCCGTCCTCGCACCCGGTCTGCAGGAGACGTCTCACGTCCACTGCACGAAGGCGCGGTGCACCGCGACGATCAGACGTCCGCCTCCGCCTTCAGACGACGTAGAGTCAGACGTCTGCCGCCTCCGGCAGACGTCTTAACTCGTGCGTCCGCGATCACTCCTTCGCCCGCTCTCTCTCTCTCTGGCGCTCTCTCTCTCTCAGCGATCTCTATCTCTCTCTCTCTCTCTCTCTTTTTTTTTTTCACTTACAGCAACACACACACACCCATTCACCGACACACACACACACACACACTAATAGTAACTTATATACATACATATATATATATATATATATATATACATATACATATATCTATATATATATACTTATATATACATAGTATATCTATATAGTTATGTATACATACATATAATATAATATATATATACATATACATATATAATATATATATATATATATATATATACACATACTCATATACATATATATATATATACATATCTATATACTTATACATATACACATATATATATACATATATCTAAATACATATATACTTATATACATATATACATAGCTATATACATATATACATACATATATATATATATATATATACACCTATATATATATATATATATCTATATATATCTATACATATATACTTATACATTTATATACATATAGATATATTTACTCATATACATACATATGTACATATATTTTCACGTTATTTACTATACGCTGTATCATGGGGATATCTGCACCAGTTGCTGATATTCCCTGATACACGCGTACAAAAAAAGCGTGGTCCCATACATCATCCATCCTTCATCCACACTCCACGCGGCACCTAGTCGTGTTGGTTGCGTCTCTCTAGACGTCGGCTGACTCGACATAGTGCTACACTCCATCGTCACCTCCACCCCCACCCCTTTATATATATACTACATATAAATCTATAGCTACTATATTTACTTTCTATCTGTTAGCTTCCTTCTTAGTAAAAAGATAAAAAAAAGGTATAAAAGTGAAAAGATAATCTTTGATTTGCAGGTACCCCCCGTCTTGCGAGTAGCAAGACGTGTTTTGAAACTCTATTTTGGCTAAAAGCCAAGGACACAATTTTGAGGGTGTGCCTCAAGAACAAGGATTACCAGAAAAAAAAACCTAAATAAGAAAAATACCAAAAACAGAATAAACAAACGGAAGAGACGCGTTTTAAGGAAAACGTAGAAACTCGACTTGAACCCCACTTCCCTGAGTTCGACCCTGGGCCTAAAAGTGACAAGATAAAATCAATTAGGCCAGGTTAAAAATTTTGTAAAGAGATGGTTAGGTCTGAATTAGGTTAACCACTATACATATTTCAACGATAAAAACATCATATTAACAACCTATCCAGGCTGACCCATCACCTATATCCTACCTAAAACACACATCCCACCCACCTTCCCAAAATGCCTCCTCATAGGAAGCAGGTCGACAGTTCCTTATCCTCACAAACCCAGTCCACCTATCTTGAGGACTAATTACGTAACAACATCGCTAGATAGCGATTCCATCGCTTCGCAAATGTGAAGGTCAAATACCCTAGGTTTATTGTGTGGAATGATTTCGCCCACCTAAACCTCCGAGAATACTTGGACCCTTCACCTATTTAATTACTTCGATTGACAGTTCCATTCGAGTTTCAAAATTGTCGGGGTGTTCTTAGATCTAGTCCGCTTTTTCTATGCCAACCTTGTCGAGGATTACAGCAATGACGAACTTGAGCTTCGTACAATCCTCCTTGGCAAATGCATCACAATTACCTATGACTATCTATATGAGTTATTAGGCATTCCCATTGTCGGGAATGACTATGATGACATCCTCTAAGAATAAGGACTTCGAGGTGATTAATCAAGAACTTATCCTCCCTGACAAATATGAACCAAACCTTGGGACATTGCCTTGTAAGCACCTTAAGCCCCTTCCACACCTCTTATCTCGTGTTTTTTGTTGGGATCTACTCAACAAATCTGATGGGTTTGACTATATTTCCCACCAACACAAGGCACTCCTTTTTGTAGTTGTTCGTCACATTCCCTTTAACAAGTGTCGCCTCATCGCCAAGGTCATGAATGAAGACCACACAGCTTCTCTACCTTTTTGGTTTATCCTTTCCAAGATCATTGGAAACCATAGGATACCCACACATGATCAAGCAATTGAAAAGTAGGGTCACCGCCGCAAAAATGTGCATCCTTTCCCAGCACATCAATCCCGATGCTAAGGATGACGATGATGAGCTCCTGCCTCAACCCAACCTATATGCATAATGCCCTCTCCAGATTGAGGCTCTACACACCAGTTTGGACGAAATGTGGGACCCCACCATCGACTCCATCACCAACTGCATCTCCATTTTGATCCTGCTCATAGGTGATATCTATTCATATCTAGGTAGCATGCATGTAGATATGAATGAGATGTGAGTCGACATTCCCAACCTGCAGATGGGTCAGGGTCCCGCACGCTACCGCCAGCACTAGGGTCATTCGGATTAGCACCTTCACGCTTCATGATCATCAAGTCATTCTTAGTTGTATTAGTCTCTAGTTGTTTCTTCTTCTTTCTATCTTTCTATGTTTTTCTAGTTGTTCTGTATTAAGGGGCTTTGGACCCGTACTTATCTTTTATATGGGAACATTGCTAGCATATGATTAGGATACATACACTTCCCTACATGTTCTACTTTTCATTATGCTCCTTACCTCTTGTATAATTCATACTATCTATTCAATCTTTCCATGCTTTTACCTATTCATATATGATTCATGCTTGCACAATTATGTTCTACCTATGTTAGAATATATATAGTGCTTATTTCAGCACCATTAAGTTAGTTTTGATGATATTCAAAAAGGGGGAGAAAATCTTAGGACTCTTAAAACTAGCTAAAATTTATTTCTACTTAAAATTGACCGATTACATGAGAAAGAAACTTCTTAAGTTCTCGCAAAACTGGAAATAGACCCTTAAGTACATAAATTAGGGGGAGAAAATAAATCCTAAGAACATATTTTGAAAATCATCAAAAAGGGGGAGATTATTGGTTCAACCTCTCCTAAATATTATTTTGATGATTTTACAAAATAAGTAAAAGAAAAATATGTACTGGCCATACCATCTTTTTCTATCATAACCCCCTTGCAAGTTCTGCTATCTCAAAGTCAATGAATCGAAGGATGAAGATATGTTTATGTCTAGGTAGTAGGTATTATTGTATGATCTTACAAAAGTTGTACTTTTCTATTTTATTGAGCCTAGAAAGAGTTGTAAAGAGCCCCTAATGAAGATGTATAATCTCTAGACTTACGCTCTCAACATTTAGGAAAAACATAGAAACAAAAACCCAACTCAGAAGCATCCATCAGACATCTAAAATGATTCCCAGACGTCTGATATCTCACTATAAGTCATTTGATCCTTTAATCTGACAACCAATCATCATAAACCTTGCCTTAGGCTTTTAGGCATTTAGGCTCCAGATGTATAGACATAACTTTACACATCCTAGATGTCTGGTAAGTTTGGCAGATCACCATAGACACTACCGTTGGCATAATTATTTGCAAATTTCCTTTCGTCAAATCATATCCAACCATTGGGTTATTCTAGCCTTGTTCAAGATGTCTGGACATGACTCCAGACATCTAATAATGAAAAGTTACAATAAACACATTTAAGGAATATTTGTCAAATGAAATCGCGCTTTTTGGATTCGCAAGAAATCCAATGCTCAAGATCATCATGACATTTAGACATCCGGTCAAACGTATAACCTTTATACACTAGAACCCTATTTGGATCTGGCTCAATCCAGGAACTGATCCACACTAAATTAGATGTCCAAGATTTTTATCAGATGTATTAAAATGTTATTCCAGATGTCTGACATAGAACTCTATCTCCATCCAAACAATTCCAGGGACTCTAACCCTCAAGATCGGATGACTAAGAAAATTGTCAAATGTCTGATAAGATGATTGACCTAAAAATCAAATGTCTGATTCTGTTGTTAGAGTCATTATGAGTAAATGTCTAACCTCAAAATCAAATGTATGATTCTGTTGTTAGAGTCATTATGAGCCTGATTTGATTTTGATTTTGATCAAATATCTTGGGGGATTTCCCCAATAGCTAGCAGGAGCCTCCCAAGCCTTCTTGAAGGGTCTTATGATGACTATATGTACCTCTTAACCCCTCTTAGGCAACACACACCATTCAGAGATAATTCTACAAGCAAACACACTTGCTCTACTCACTCTAGTGCCCCATTGTTGTGCAAATCAATTCCTTGGGCAAACACCCACTCCCTTGCTAGTGTGATACTACTATCTTCTTCAGGGAGTATACTCACCGTAGTTATCAAACAACTTATACATCTATTTGGGGATCTCTCTAGGGTGCATTTCATTTAAGTTTTTATATTCTATTGTACTTGGGTATCTCGATTATCGGATCCTTGTATCTTCCTTGTGAAGGGAGAAACCTCCATTTTTGGATCAGAGGTGGGAAGTGTAATTGAGGTGCACTACCCTCGTTTAAGTAGTGTGGTTAGTGGATTGATCATTAGGTGATTAGAAATCCTAAATCAAGGTTTGACTTAGGTGGTGGTTTTCTCCCAGCTTTGGGTTGCCACCTAAAAATTGTTGTGTTATTCGTGTAATTGAATTTTTATTTGCCAAGTATATTTTCAATTTCATTATTCACCCATCTAGTTCAATTTCAATTAGTATCAGAGTAGGTTTCTGCATTTTTGGAGTAACATCGGTGGAAGATCAAATGGAGGGAAGAATTGTGTCCACTAGCAAGATGGAGGGCCAGTCCACCACCCATCCACCACTTTTCGAGGGAAGCAACTACTCCTACTGGAAGCTTAGGATGAAGATGTGGCTTCAAGCCAATGACTTCTCCATTTGGGAGAAGTGTGAATCCTGCTACGAAGTTCCCATTAAGCCAGAGATAGGATACACCATAGAGCAAGTCCACCATCTTGGATTGAATGCAAAGGCGATGAGCTCACTATATTGTGCACTTAGCCTAGAGGAATTTAATCATGTCAATCAATGGAAGACCACCAATGAGATTTGGAAGACTTTAGAGGTAAGTCACAAAGGTACGTCAAAGGTTAAAATCTCTAAAATTAATCTTTTATCTCAGGAATTCGAAGCCTTTACATTGAAGGAGAATGAGAGACTTGGGGACATGTACTCCCGATTCACATTGATCATGAATATCCTTAAGTCTCTTGGAAAAACATTCACTCAAGGGGAGCTTTAAGCCAAGCTCTTTCACTCCTTTATACCGAAATGGGAGCAAAAAGTTATAGCAATAGAAGAAGCCAACCAAGTAGAAGACCTAGATACGGACAACCTACTTAGAAATCTGATGGCCTATGAGACTAAGATGGATCAAAAGAAGAAGTCCGTCGCACCCAAGCCAAAGAAGAATTTAGCCTTCAAAGCAACATTGGATGATGAGATAAGTATCGATGATAAAGAATTTAATTTATTAGCTAAAAGGTTTAAGAAGTTACCTAGGAATAGAAGAGATATCAAGGGAAAGAAATGGGAAGATGAACCTCTTGTATGCTACAATTGCAAGAAAAGAGGTCACATGAGGAAGTATATTGTCCCTTGTTGACAAGGGATGAAGAGAAGAAAGGCAAGAATCAAATAGACTTCAAGAAATTCTCAAAGGCAAAGCCATTCAAGAAGAAGGAATTCTAAGAAACTTGGGATGAGTTGATAAATGCCAGTTTATCATCATTCTTATGCCCTAAAATAGATCTAGCTCTTAGGATTTTAACTACACAAATAGGTTTTTGGGCTGCATTAGCCATAAATTAGGTTAGGCATGCATTGCACATTTTAATGTGTTTTTAATATGTTTATTTGAGTGTTAGGGATAAACAGATAGTCAGATCCCCAAAACCCTTGCACTCAGGAAGGCAACGGGTGAAGAAGAAGCTCAAACCAGCTGGGACTCAGCCTAATCTAGCTCATCATAAATGGATATCAACTCATTTGAACTAGGGTTAGCTCATCCTAGCTCCATTCAGCTCATCTCAGCTATATGGTAGCTCAAGATAGCTCATCTAAGCTCACCCTAGATCAAGTTAGCTCAGATCCAGCTGAACTTAGTTGAGTTTAGCTCATCTCAGCTCCCATTAGTTCACTGGGAGCTCTCTAGCTAGCTTATCTAAGTTGACTGGAGTTTACCTCAACTCAGGTCCAACTACCTCCAGCTCTACTAAACTCAAGACAACTGAAGATGACTTCACCCTAGTGATGTAAACACATTTACACTACTTAAAATGTCCATTTATGCATGTTCTTAAGTATAGGATTGCATTTCATGATATAAATATTACATAACATGCATCATCTTGCATTTAGAGTAGTTTGAATAAAATAGAGGTTAATTGTCTCCTTTTATGTGCTTGGACAAGGTAAACATTTTATCGGGGCCTTGAATCAAAGATCCAACCATATGGATGTGATTAGGGCAACGATTGGAGTTCAACGACTCCAAGATCACCCTAATCAGGCATCCATAGCATTAGATAGTGATTGGGGAACCCTAGAAGATTAAGGGCCAAGATGGTCAAGATCCGCACTTCAGATGACAAATCCGACCACACAGATGAATTCGGATCGACGATCACAGCCCAACGACACAAAAATCAAGTCAATCCGACATCCGTGGCACCATCTACAACTTACAGAAGATGGACGGCCAAGATGGCGCCACGTGGTGCCATCTTCACCACCTAAATGGTCGCACGCATTCTACGAAGGCCCCACACCCGCTCGCTCTCCGCCGTTGGATCTTGATCCAACGGCTGTGGTCGGCCACGCTTAAAAGCATCCACTCGACCATCCGCGCCTCGTAGGGCAGCGGTTGAGCGTCCTTACGCGACTGCCGGGCGCGGGTTCGAGCCGCTGCAGAGGGCTGGAGGCACGGGCGATTGGGCGCGGGCGGGCATTCGATCACGATCGGACAGCCGCGCACGCCCGATAGCGTTCACGCGCGATTGAATGCGAGGCGTCACTCGCGATCGCACGTGCCAAGCGGTCGCAGCATAGCGAGCGGCGATGCATCTTAAGCCGTTCGATCTCGCGATCGGACGGCTGAGAATCAAAGTGCGTGCGATGGCATTGAGCGCGCGGGCAGCTGAAGCGGCGCGTGTGGGCGCGGAAGCTACGCCCACGTTGGGGGCTTTAGTGATGGATTTATCTGTCACCAAAGACCCCTCATTTATTGTTTTGAAGTTGTAATGTCCATTTTGCCCCCACTCCTTGCAACTATAAAAGGAGACCCCCTCCATACGAAATTCTCATCCCTTCCTTCTCCTCTCTACCCCTCCAAAGCTCAAGAGAAGCTTGTCCCACACCCGGGATGCTTCTCACGAGATAAAGTCCAATTTTCATTCCCCTTCAGAAGTGGATCCCACGACGACGATGGCATGCTGCTCCGTTCCCGTTCTTCTGCTTCATCCTCCTTTGTCCTGCTTCGTTCTCCTTCGTCTAGGCGTCATCCCGTCCGGCTCGTCCTCCAAGCAACCGTCGAGGAGGATAACTTCTCTCTCCCATTCTTATTTACAGCTTTTCTAGTGTAGAATTTCCCTGCTTTATAGTGTAATTGATTTCCCGCTTTCTAGTGTAACTTTTATTTAGTTTGATTATATAAACAGTTGAAATATTGAATGCATGTTCTCTTTCTCTCTCTCTCTCTCTCTTTCTCTCTCTTTCTTTTAGTCTGATAGCTCCATTGTAATTATATCGCCTTGCTTATCAAAAATCCTAAAAAAATATAATTGCGAATATAGATCAACGTAGCCTCCCTGTGTTCAACCCGGAATTCATTTTAGTATAAATTTTATTTGTTGAACACGAATTCTTCGCTTTCGAACTACAACAACAAGTTTTCCAAAAACCAAACACGTTAGCGTAGCGATTCGTATACGTTCAACATTTTGGCGCCATTGCCGGGGAGGCGACGATCTTTGATTTCTCTTCGCGTTTTGTAACTTACAAATATTTACCATGCTTTTCTCCTTTCTTATTGTAATTGCAGGTACTCTTTTGAGGCGAGCAAAAGTGGTAGATTGGAGTAAAGTGCTGTGGAAGGTTTTGTAAGTTATCCCCCATTCTTTCCCCCTCCATTTTTTTTCATTCGCCACATTGAATCCAAATTCAAATTAACCTAGGTGTTTGCATAAATCCTAGGAATAGTTTGGTTGTTTGGATTTCCACTCACATTCATTCCACCCTCATTCATAAAAAATAACAAAAAGATAATTTTTGGGGTAATTTTCAACAAACACACAACGTACACCCACATTTAAAGGCACTTAACTAAATTGATTTGTTTCTACTCAACCGGGTTCTGATCTGTGGAACCGGTACACATAAAGCAACACATAAAAGAGTAGAAATCATTCTAGGTTAACCATCTTTGTGTGCCTAACTTAGTGGTGCATATGTGGCCAGTTGTTTGAGTTGTTTGGGCTGCACCACTTCAATTAAAATCAACCCATTAAGTAGCTGCCAATTAGGTTCAACTCTTAGGGATTTACCAGGCACTCCACATTCTTTTTAAGCTTCAAAGGAAAACATTTTCACCCGTGCTTGTAAAACTTGGTGTGCCAATGAAATTTGTTTGAAAATACCTAAAGTTGAATCCTAAAAGCTACTAAGCAAGATTTGAACCTTAAAATTCACCACATCAAAAATAATCTTGCTTGAAAACCATTGGTTGTGCACGCACACACAAATCAATCAATCATTAAGGGCACAACCTATTTAAAGGGCCCATCACATTCCAAAGCACATTCAAACCTAGCCCTAAATAAAACAGAGTAGACGTTGGCCTTAAGGATTGAACTCGCTCTTCAGAACTCATAATGAGATTATTTTCGATTAGTTTATTTCTATTGTTTAATCTGATGTCTAGCTAGGGGAGCAGAGTCAAACGATCGCGGCTAGGGGGTACACTAGGAACCAGAGGCGCAAGCCGAAGGAAGAACCTTCTCCCCAGTCCCTCCTTCTAACTGGTTGGATTGAATAGACGGAAGTAGATCAAATCGTTCCTTTATCTCAATATGGGTTTTGAGAGTATGTAGGTCTTTAGGCTAACCCATTTAAGGATAGGTTTGATTGTTTGTATTGCAGGGCACCTTTCTTCGTCCCATGTCTCATGAATCCTTCCACATATTACATGCATTCCCGCTCTTTCCCTCCTGTTGTAAATTATGCTCAACATGACGATTATCCCAACTCGTATTGTAATCAACCATCAGTTAGTTGGGATAATTCAGATTGGGGATACAATTCCGGGCCTCCGTGTTTAGGGTCTAACCTTGAACACTTTGATTCTGATTTATATCCTTCTCAAAGCTACATCGATTATAGATCGTCTTCCTTTCATGAACAGCCTAATACGATCTGCAATTAAGAAGGATACACCGATCCTTACCCATCCTTTGATTTCACTGCCTTTAGGTCATCACCATCTTTTCAACAATATGAAATGACCTATTATCAGGAAGGGTATAACGAATCTCAATTCGTTAATTTCTCTGCATTGATGTCAAACCCGCCCAACCCTGAACCAACTCATTTGGTTCAGGTTAACTTGGTTCAAGATAAGATTCTGGCTAACCTGAGGAATATCATACAATCTTTAGAAGTTCAGCCAATACCTTGCATTGAGAGATTGGAGCCCCTGATTGAAATGATTGATGATTTAAACAAGTCTTTGATGGATTGGCTCCAGGATGTTAAGGATAAGAACCCAAGTGAGTTTCTACTTGGAAAATTAGCAAAATTGAGGATGAGATTCATGGTTGCTTTAATTCAATCTTGGAATAATTCCTAGGATGAACCCTCTTCAGGAAAGCTAATGACAGAACCCGCTCAGGTACCTGTTGGGGGGGACACGTGTTATGAGACTGACCAGATTGAGTTAAAACAACCAATTAAGGATGATCTGATTTCTTCACCTGAGATCCCTGAGCCGGGTTACGAGGAAACATATGTCTCCTTGGAATAGGAAGTGACAAATTATTTTGGGACATACACTGATACGGATCCTAATTTCTTTGATGGTGAAGATTCAAGTTGCAAAGTCTCACGCGAGTTTTCTGAACATGATTTCTATGAGACGATTGGGCCTGAGGAATCTGATAGATCATTTGATAGCCCAATAACTAAGGAAACTGATCTTAGGGCACACATTACAGATCCAAGATTACATTTTCTGGATGAATCAATTCAATGCCCTGATTATCTGTTACACCCCGTTGAGCTTATCGATAATTCTGTTTCTAAGATAATTAGACCCAAGTCAATTCTGATTTTGCCACATCATTTAGACTTGGAGATTTCAGACGGGGTGACTAACATGCAAGAGGTCTCAGAATTTAACGTTCGGAATGAGGAGGCTAGGAGCTTGGAAGTTATGATTTGGGAAGTTAATTTTGGAGGAGATGGTAGATTGAGTCGAAGGGTTCCTTTTAAGCTGAAACCATCAAATCAGAACCCTTACGACATTTGTTTCGAGGATGTTCAACTCAAACACATTCAACGATTATCCTTTTAAGCTTCAATTCTCTGTAACCCGACTTTTTGGTCTTGGGTTACATCCTCATAAATCGCA
The DNA here is from genome assembly GCA_037157565.1 of Thalassia testudinum. Taxonomy (NCBI): domain Eukaryota; kingdom Viridiplantae; phylum Streptophyta; class Magnoliopsida; order Alismatales; family Hydrocharitaceae; genus Thalassia; species Thalassia testudinum. Next base: position 3,009,378 of record JAZHRO010000056.1, read on the forward strand.
GGCCCGACCCCGCTTGCATTGTGATTTTAGGTTTTGGATAATTTTTATCCAGAACCTAAGATATTCTTGATTATGGGGTGTGGGTCTACACCACAATCTGGTCCACATCTGTGGACCTCTGCTGACAGGTCAGAGGATTCTTTTATTCATTCTGATTCTAACCTGCACTTGTGAATTCTTCATTTCTTTTCCTTGTACTGTGTACCTAGCTGAAGGCACTAAACTCAGCACATATACAGTTTTTCTTAGTTTTCATCTCGGAGCCGACCTGACATTCACGCAATTCAGGTGCTTTTTACGCTTTTCCACTCTGTTTTATGTCTTTTTAATACAATGAGGACATTGCATTAGATAGGCATGGGGGGGTGGATATTTATCTCTGAATTCATTCGTCAGCTCCATAGATTTGTTTTATTTTCTTTATAAAAAAAAAATTTCGGAATTAGGAAAGAGAATTTGGGTTTAAGAAAATTTTCAATCGTAGGAAATACTACATTATGATTTGAACACAAAGACCCTTCAGGTCTTTGGACTTAATTAGCCTGTGTATCCACTAAAATGTGGATTTGTCTTTCGAGTCCTCGCCATCTTAATTCTTTCATAATTGGAGTAAATAAGTTTGGGTGATAAGTACACGACTTATCAACCCACCCTCTGATTTGAGGGAATTTTGAATCTTAAGCATCTACACACTTTCTTTGCACTGACTCATTGTTTGGCGATTTTAACGGAAATTGGGTAGCTAATGAACCTTCTAGGGTGATATGGCTGGCAAGTTATAGTGGGTAACAACCCATAGGTAGGTTGTCCAGAGCCCAGTCACTGGACCTTTCTCTTTTTCCTGCCCTTAGGTAAATCTTAGACCAGGGAAGCCACCTACTTAAAAAAAAAAAAAATCAAAAAGAAAAGGAGAAAAGAACAAAAAGAAATAAGCCACACTTTGCCGCACGAGTATGGCTGGCAAGTTGTCGGTGGTAATAGCTCATCGATCGGTTGTCCAGAACCCAGCTCAGAAAATGCACTAAAAATTCCCAAAACACTTAGGAAGAAGCGGAGAAGTAGAATAAATCGGGGAGATATACACTGGATTCACCCTTATATTGACCCCGTAGAAAATAAAAGTAGGGAGAAAGCTACCGGTTGTGAAGATACACCTTTAGGTAGAATTCTTTTTGAGGTCACCTAGAGGCATAGAAATCCGAAGTCCGTTTTAATTGCCGGTCAACGAGTCTATCACAATCACAATAAGATGCTTAAAACTTAGGGTTCCAATCAAATCTTGGGTGAGTTGAATGGCTGTAGAAAGCCACTCATAAACCCTAAAATTTGAAAATCCAAAAAAGAAAAAAAAAATTAGAAAAGAGTAAAAAGAGAAAAAGAAATTTTTCTTTGAATAAGGCAAGGGCTTGAGGTGGTTGATGTAAACACATTTACACTACTTAAAATGGCTATTTATGCATGTTCTTAAGCATAGGATTGCATTTCATGATATAAATATTGCATAACATGCATCATCTTGCATTTAGAGTAGTTTGAATAAAATGGAGGTTAATTGTCTCCTTTTATGTGCTTGAACAGGGCAAGCATTTTATTGGGGCCTCGGATGAAAGATCCAACCGTATGGATGTGATCAAGGCGACAATTGGAGTTCAACGACTCCAAGATCGCCCTAATCAGGCATCTGTAGCATCAGATAGTGACCCAGGAACCCTAGAAGATCATGGGCTACGATGGTGTAAATCCGCACTCCAGATGATAAATCTGACCGCACGGATGAATTCGGATCTACGATCGTAGCCCAACGACACAAAAATCGAGTCAATCCGACATCCGTGGCACCATCTACAACTTCCAGAAGATGGACGGCCAAGATAGCGCCACGTGGTGCCATCTCAACCGCCCAAATGGCTGCTTCATCTTGTGAAGGCTCCGTGCCCGATCACTCTCCACCGTTGGATCTTAATCCAATGGCTGTGGGCGCTCGCATTTTAAAACGTGCGCTCAACCATCTGCGCCCCATAGCGCAGCAGTCGAACGCACTATCGCAAGCGCGGGGCGCGGGTTCGATCCGCGGCGAGGCACTGGAGGGCGCGATCAATTGAGTTGTGTGGAGCGTCAAATGAAGATCGGACGGCCATGCGCGCCCGATAGCATCGACGCGCGATTGGACGCGCAATCAGATGCGCGGGCAACACAGCGGGCGCAGACGCGATTTAAGAGATCGGACGGCTGAAAATCAATGGACGTGCGCGGGCGTTGCGCGCGCGAGCAGCCGAGCCGGCGCGCGCGAGCCAGCCACTACGCCCACGTTGGGGCTTTAGTGACGGATTTATCCGTCACTAAAGACCCCTTTTTATTGTTTTGAAGTTGTAATGTCCATTTTGATCCCACTCCTTGCAACTATAAAAGGAGACCCCCTCCATACGAAATTCTCATCCCTTCTTTCTCCTCTCTACCCCTCCAAAGCTCAAAAGAAGCTTGTCCCACACCCGGGATGCTTCTTGCGAGATAAAGTCCAATTTTCGTTCCCCTTCGGAAGAGGATCCCGCGACGACGACGGCGTGCTGCTCCGTTCCCGTTCTTCTGCTTCATCCTACTTCGTCCAGGCGTCGTCCCGTCTGGCTCGTCCTCCAAGCAATCGTCAGGAGGATAACTTCTCTCTCCCATTCTTATTTATAACTTTTCAAGAGTAGAATTTTCCTGCTTTATAGTGTAATTGATTTTCCGCTTTCTGGTGTAACTTTTATAAACAGTTGAAATATTGAATGAATGTTCTCTCTCTCTCTCTCTTAGTTTGATAGCGCCATCGTAATTATATCGCCTTACTTATAAACAAATCCTAAAAAAATATATAATTACGAATTTAGATCAACGTAGCCTCCCTGCATTCGACCCGGAATTATTTTTGGTATAAATTTTATTTGTTGAACACGAATTATTCACTTTTTGAACTACAACGACAGGTTTTCCAAAACCAAACACGTAAGTGTAGCGATTCGCGAAAAATACCATTCAACATTTTGGCGCCGTTGCCTGGGAGGCAACGATTTTCGATCTTTTCTTTGCATTTCTTGCACTTTATTTGTTTTCTAACTAGCTTTCTCTTTTGTCTATTGTTTTGCAGAGACCTCCATCAAGGAATCAACAAGCGGTAGACTAGAGTAAAGTGCAGTTGAAGACAACTGTAAGTGCTTCCCCATTCTTTCCCCCTCCATAGATTTCATTCGCCACATTAAATCCAAATCCCAATTAACCTAGGTGTTTACATAAATCCTAGGAATAGTTTGGTTGTTTGGATTTTCACCCACATTCATTCCACCCTCATCCATAAAAAAAAAATAAATAAATAGCAAAAAGATAATCTTGTGGGTTAATTTTCAACAAACACACAACATACACCTACATTCAAAGGCACTTAACCAAATTGATTTGTTTCTACTCAACTGAGTTCTGATCTGTGGGACCGGTACACACAAAGCAACACAGAAAAGAGTAGAAATCATTCTAGGTTAACCATATTTGTGTGCCTAATTAAGTGGTGCATCAGGCCAATTGTTTGAGTTGTTTGAGCCGCACCACTTCAAATAAAATAAACTCATCAAGTAGCTGCCAATTAGGTTCAACTCTTAGGGATTTACCAGGAACTGCACATTCTTTTTAAACTTTAAAGGAAAACATCTTCACCTGTGCTTGCAAAACCTGGTGTGCCAACGAAACCTATTTGAAAACACCTAAAAGCTACTAAGCAAGATTTGAACCTTAAAATTCACCACATCAAAAATAATCTTGCTTGAAAACCACTGGTTGTGCACGCACACACAAATCAATCAATTATTAAGGGCACAACCCATTTAAAGGGCCCATCACATTCCAAAGCACATTCAAACCTAGCCCTAAATAAAACAGAGTAGACGTTGGCCTTAAGGATTGATCTTGGTCCTCAGAACCCAGAACAAGATTATTTTCGATTAGTCTATTTCTATTGTTCAATCTAATGTCTAGCTAGGGGAGCAGAGTCAAACGATCGCGGCTGGGGGGTACACTAGGAACCGGAGGCACAAGCCGAAGGAAGAACCTTCTCCCCAATCCCTCCTTCTAACTAGTTGGATTGAACAGACAGAAGTAGATCAAATCGTTCCTTTATCTCAAGATGGGTTTTGAGAGTCTGTAGGTCTGTAGGCTAACCCATTTAAGGACAGGTTTGATTGTTTGTATAGCAGGGAGCCTTTCTTCCTCTCGAGTCTCATGAATCCTTCCACATATTTCACACATTCCCGCTCTTTCCCTCCAGTTGTGAATTATCCCAACTCATATTGTAATCAACCATCAGTTAGTTGGGATAATTCGAATTGGGGATACAATTCCGGACCCCCGTGTTTAGGGTCTAACCCTGAACACTTTGATTCTGATTTCTATCCTTCTCAGAGCTACATCGATTATAGATCGTCTTCCTTTCATGCACAACCTAATACGATTTACAATCAAGAAGGATACACCGATCCTTACCCATCCTCTGATTTCACTGCCTTTAGGTCATCACCATCTTTTCAACAATCTGAAATGACCTATTATCAGGAAGGCTATAACGAATCTCAATTCGTTAATTCCTCGGCATTGATGTCAAACCCGCCCAATCCTGAACCAACTCATTTGGTTCAGGTTAATCAGGTTCAAGATAAGGTTCTAGCTAACTTGAGGAATATCATTCAATCTTTAGAAGTTCAGCCAATACCCTGCATTGAGAGATTGGAGCCCTTGATTGAAATGATTGATGATTTAAACAAGTCTTTGTTGGATTGGCTCAAGGATGTTAAGGATAAGAACCCAAGTGAGTTTCTACTTGGGAAATTAGCAAAATTGAGGATGAGATTCATGGTTGCTTTGATTCAATCTTGGAATAATTCCCAGGATGAACCTTCTTCAGGAAAGCCAATGACAGAACTCGCTCAGGCACCTATTGGGGGGGACACGTGTTACGAGGCTGACCAAATTGAATTAAAATAACCAATTAAGGATGATCTGATTTCTTCACCTAAGATCCTTAAGCTAGGTTACGAGGAAACGTATGTCTCCTTGGAACAGAAAGTGACAAATGATTGTGGGACATACATTGATACGGATCCTGATGGTGAAGATTCAAGTTGCGAAGTCTCACGCGAGTTTTCTGAAAATGATTTCCGTGAGATGATTGGGCCTGAGGAATCTGATAGATCAATTGATAGCCCAATAACTGAGGACACTGATCCTATTAGGGCACACATTACGGATCCAGAATCACATTTTATGGAGGAATCAATTCAATGCCTTGATTATCAGTTACACCCTGTTGAGCTTATTGATGATTCTAATTCTGAGATAATTTGACCCAAGTCGATTTTGATTCCGCCACATCATTTAGACTTGGAGATTTCAGACGGGGTGATGAATATACAAGAGGTCCTAGAATTTGATAAGCTGAATGAGGAGAATAGGAGCTGGGAAGTTCTGATTTGGGAAGTCAATTTTGGAGGAAATAGAAGATTGAGTCGAAGGGTTCCTTTTAAGCTGAAACCATCAAATCAGAACCCTTACGACATTTGTTTCGAGGGTGTCAAACCCAAGCACACATTCAACGATTATCCTTTTGAGCTTCAATTCTTTGTAACCCGACTTTTTGGTCTTAGGTTTCATCCTCATAAATCGCAGGCCCGACCCCACTTGTATTCTGATTTTAGGTTTTGGGTAATTTTTATCCAGAACCTAAGATATTCTCGATTATGGGGTGTGGGTCTGCACCACAATCTGGTCCACATCTGTGGACCTCTGTTGACAGGTCGGAGGATTATTCTATTTATTCTAATTCTGACCCGCACTTGTGAATTCTTCATTTCTTTTCCTTGTATAGTGTGCCTAGCTGAAGGCACTAAACTCAGCACATATACAGTTTTTCTTAGTTTTCATCTCGGAGCGGACCTGACATTCACGTAATTCAGGTGCTTTCTAATAAATGCCAGTTTATCATCATTCTTATGCATTAAAACAAACCTAGCTCTTAGGATTTTACTCCGCAAATGGCTTTTGGGCTGCATTTAGGCATAAAATAGGTTAGGCATGCATTGCATTCTTTATTGTCTTTTTAATATGTTTTTGTGAGTGTTAGGGATGTACAGATATATAGATCCCTAAAACCCTAGCACTCAAGAAGGCAAATGGTGAAGGAGAAGCCCAGACTAGCTGGAACTCAGCCTAATCCAGCTCACCTCAGCTTGATCCAGCTCACCTCAGCTTGATCCAGCTCACCGCAGCTGGAACCTAGCTTACTTGAACTAGGGTTAGCTCATCCCAGCTCCATTCGGCTAATCTCAGCTGGATGGCAGCTCAAGAGAGTTCACCTTAGCTCACCCTAGCTCAAGTCAGCTCAGATCCAGCTCAACTTAGCTGAGTCTAGCTCATCTCAGCTCCCACTAGTCCACAGGGAGCTCTAGCTAGCTTAGCTAAGTTGACAGGAGTTCACCCCAGCTCAGATCCAGCTACATCCAGCTCCAGCCAGCTGAAGAAGAATTCATCCCAGCTCAGGAAGCTCAAGTCCAGCTCCCGGGGACTCAGCTTAGCTCAACTCAGTTGAGCTAAGCTACCTTAGCTGCCTCAACCAGCTTGATTCTCCCCGGGAGCACCTGACCTAGCTCACCTCAGCTTACTTTGGTAGAAGCTAGCTCACTTTAGCTTGGCTTAGCAACTAGCAAAGAACTAGCAAGCTAAGCCAGCTAGAGTAGCCCCATGCCAGCCTCTTCAGCAGCTGCCAGCTCCAGCTCTAGCTCCAGACTTCTCCTCCTCAGGTCCTCCCTCCAAACCCTAGCTCCAACACCTTCTCCTCTACTCCTCCATTAGCTAAGCTAGCTTAGCTTAGCTTAGCTTAGCTTAGCTTAGCTTAGCTAACAACCAACTCCTTGGCCATCCACCACCTTCAAAGTCAACCCTAGCTAGCTTCACCAACTTAAGCCTACTTAAGCTAGCTACTCTACTCAAGTTGGCGCCACCTCCTAGCCATCCCTTCACCCCATTATCTCCACCAAAAGACACCTTAAGTTGGCGCCAAAAACTACCCCTAACCACCTCTATATTGGCGCCAACTTTCAGCCCTTAATCCACCCTACACCTACCCACATAAGCCATCCTAGCCATCCACCTAACCCCCCTTCTAGAATCCTTCTTGGCGCCAACTTAGACCCTCTTCTAGAAGACATTTTGGCGCCAATATCAAGGGGTGTCAACCCCCATAACTACCCCCTTGGTGCCTCTTAAGGTGGCGCCAAACACCCTTGACCATTGGATCCTTAACCACCTCCATCATTCCATCTTGGCCCTCCATTTCAAGGGACACCTTAGCCCCCTTCCTATTCTATAAAAACCCACCACCTACCACCATTTGGGGCCATCCTCCCTTAGTGTATTTTTCTACCTACATCCACCTATACCTACGGCCAAGGAGGAGTAGAGAAGGAGATTAAAGGGGCACATCACCAGCCCTTTTGGTGCCTTCTTCTCCCCACTCTCTTCAACTTGGGCCACGACAAGGAGGAGGACTCTTCCACTTCAAGAAGGACGACCAGGCAAGGGAGAAGGACCTAGGGTGGACGTCCACCCTTGGAGAGAAGCTTAGGGCACGCCCCCTTAGGGCTTGCCTTGGAGGACATCACCTTGGCGGAGCACTGCAAGGAAGGAGTTGAAGGACTCTTTTCAAGATTGGGAGCCACCAACCTTGGAGCAAGAAGCCCTCTTCTTCACCATCTATCTAGAGGATTTGTGTTTTCTTTTCTTATTTGCATTTTTCTAGTAGTACAAGCTTTCCTCTACTAGGTCTTTTGTAAAACACTTTATCAATTATCTAGTTGCCTTCTTTGCATTTCTTGTTTGCATTTCTATTAGCTTATTTTCAGCATTCTTCATTCCCTCTCCTTAATTATTCTAGGCCTCCACTTGCCTAGAGTGAGCCTAGGGAGAGGCTCTACTTGCCACATAGAAGTAGTATTTAAATTGAAGTGTAAATCACTTTTTCCGCCATCAGTTTGCATGTTGCCTTAGCTTAAAAACAAAAAAAAATGATATATTGAAAAAAATACCAAAAAGAAAGTTGAGATTTATTCCGAGCAAGTGAATCAATTTTGCAACCATATTGCCTCCTTGGACGACCCTAGATACTCCCCTATCTAGGAATATAAATTTAAGAGCGAAAGCGGATTTACGCGTTGCAACGACGTATTTTAACAAACCGCGTATTTTCGTTATCACTTTCTTCACTTTTCCACTCTGTTTTATGTCTTTTTAATACAATGAGGACATTACATTAGATAGGCATGGGGGGGTGGATATTTATCTCTGAATTCATTCGTCAGCTCCGTAGATTTGTTTTATTTTGATTAAAAAAAATCGAAATTAGGAAAGAGAATTTGTGTTTAAGAAAATTTTCAATCTTAGGAAAAACTACATTAAGATCTGAACACAAAGACCCTTCAGGTCTTTGGACTTAATCAGCCTGTGTATCCACTAAAATGTGGATTTGTTTTTCGAGTTCTCGCCAACTTGAATTTTATTTTAATTGGAGTAAATAAGTTTGGGTGATAAGTACATGACTTATCAACCCACCTTCTGATTTGAGGGAATTTTGAGCCTTAAGCATCTACACACTTTCTTTGCACTGACTCGTTGTTCGGCGATTCTAACGGAAATTGGGTAGCTAATGAACCTTCTAGGGTGATATGGCTGGCAAGTTATCATGGGAAACAACCCATAGGTAGGTTGTCCAGAGCCCAGTCACTGGACCTTTCTTTTTTTTCCTGCCCTTAGGTAAATCTTAAACCAGGGAAGCCACCTATTTAAAAAAAAAAAAGGAGAAAAGAACAAAAAGAAATAAGCCACACTTCGCCGCACGAGTATGGCTGGCAAGTTGTCGGTGGTAACAGCTCATCGACCGGTTGTCCAGAACCCAGCTCAGAAAATGCACTAAAAATTCCCAAAATACTTAGGAAGAAGCGGAGAAGTAGAATAAACCGAGGAGATATACACTGGATTCACCCTTGTGTTAACCCCGTAAAAAAATAAAAGTAGGGAGAAAGCTACTGGTTGTAAAGATACGCCTTTAGGCAGAAGTCTTTTTGAGGTCACCTGGAGGCGAAGAAATCCGAAGTTCGTTCTAACTGCCGGTCAATGAGTCTATCACAATCACAATAAGATGCTTAAAGCTTAGGGTTCTCATCAAATTTTGGGTGAGTTGAATGGCCGTAGAAAGCCACTCTTAAACCCGAAAATTTGAAAATCAAAAAAATTAGAAAAGAGAAAAAAAGAAAAAGAAAATTTTCTTTTAGTAAGGCGAGGGCTTGAAGCGGTTTGCATTTTGGCTGATACCCGGGCACTGTTGTGTCTTTGAAAGTTCAGTTCCTAAGTAGACAATTTCTTAATGATTAAAAAATAACTCAAGTCCAAGTAATCTAACCTAATTCTTTTATAAATAGCATATAGTTTTTGCTAGGGACTAGCAAAAGATAGGCATGGGGGTATGATGTAAACACATTTACACTACTTAAAATATCTATTTATGCATGTTCTTAAGCATAGGATTACATTTCATGATATAAATATTGCATAACATGCATCATCTTGCATTTAGAGTAGTTTGAATAAAATGGAGGTTAATTGTCTCCTTTTATGTGATTGGATAGGGCAAACATTTTATCGGGGCCTCGGATCAAAGATCCAACCATATGGATGTGATCAGGGCGACAATTGGAGTTCAACGACTCCAAGATCGCCCTTATCAAGCATCCGTAGCATCAGATAGTGACCTGGGAACCCTAGAAGATCAAGGGCCAGGATGGTGTAAATTCGCACTTCAGATGATAAATTCGACCGCATGGATGAATTCGGATCGACGATCGCAGCCCAACGACACAAAAATCGAGTCAATCCGACATCCATGGAACCATCTACAACTTCCAGAAGATGGACGGCCAAGATAGCGCCACGTGGTGCCATCTCAGCCGCCTAAATGGCCGCTTCATCTTGTGAAGGCTCCGAGCCCGATCACTCTCCGCCATTGGATCTTAATCCAACGGCTATGGGCGCTCGCATTTTAAAACGTGCGCTCAACCATCCGCGCCCCATAGCGCAGCGGTCGAGCGCGCTATCGCGAGCGCGGGGCGCGAGTTCGATCCGCGGCGAGGTGCTGGAGGGCGCGATCAATTGAGCCGTGTGGAGCATCAAATGAAGATCGGATGGCTGCATGCGTCGGATAGCATCGATGCGCGATTGGACGCGCAATCAGACGCGCGGGGGGCGCACAACGTAGCTGGTGCGGATGCGATTTAAGCCGTTCGATCTCGTGATTGGACAGCTGAAAATCAATGGACGTGCACGGGCGTTGCGCTCACGAACAGCCGAGCGAGCGCACGCGAGCCGGCCACTACGCCCACATTGGGGCTTTAGTGATGGATTTATCCGTCACTAAAAACCCCTTATTTATTGTTTTGAAGTTGTAATGTCCATTTTGCCCCCACTTCTTGCAACTATAAAAGGAGACCCCCTCCATAGGAAATTCTCATCCCTTCTTTCTCCTCTCTACCCCTCCAAAGCTCAAAAGAAGCTTGTCCCACACCCGGGATGCTTCTTGCAAGATAAAGTCCAATTTTCATTCCCCTTCGGAAGTGGATCCCGCGACGACGACGGCGTGCTGCTCCGTTCCCGTTCTTCTGCTTCGTCCTCCTTCGTCCTGCTTTGTTCTCCTTCGTCCAGGCATCGTCCCGTCCGGCTCATCCTCCAAGTAATCGTCGAGGAGGATAACTTCTCCCTCCCATTCTTATTTACAGCTTTTCTAAAGTAGAATTTTCCTGCCTTATAGTGTAATTGATTTTCCGCTTTCTAGTGTAACTTTTATAAACAGTTGAAATATTGAATGAATGTTCTCTCTCTCTCTTAGTTTGATAGCACCATTGTAATTATATCGCCTTACTTATAAAAAAATCCTAAAAAAAAATATAATTACGAAAATAGATCAACGTAGCCTCCCTGTGTTCGACCCGGAATTATTTTCGGTATAAATTTTATTTGTTGAACATGAATTCTTCGCTTTTTGAACTACAACGACAGGTTTTCCAAAACCAAACACGTAAGCATAGCGATTCGCAAAAAATACCGTTCAACAGTGGTCTGCATTTTGGCTGATACCCAGGTGCTATTGTGTCTTTGAAAGTTCAATTCCTAAGTAGACAATTTCTTAATGATTGAAAATAACTCAGGTCCAAATAATCCAACCTAATTCTTTTATAAATAGCATATAGTTTTTGCTAGGAACTAGCAAACGATAGGCATGGGGAAATGATGTAAACACATTTACACTACCTAAAATGTCTATTTATGCATGTTCTTAAGCATAGGATTGCATTTCATGATATAAATATTGCATAACATGCATCATCTTGCATTTAGAGTAGTTTGACTAAAATGGAGGTTAATTATCTCCTTTTATGTGCTTGGATAGGGTAAACATCTTATCGGGGCCTCGGATCAAAGATCCAACCGTATGGATGTGATCAGGGCGACGATTGGAGTTCAACGACTCCAAGATCGCCCTAATCAGGCATCCGTAGCATCAGATAGTGACCGGGGAACCCTAGAAGATCAAGGGCTAGGATGTTGAAGATTCGCACTTCAGATGACAAATCCGACCACACGGATGAATTCAGATTGACGATCGCAGCCCAACGACACAAAAATCAAGTCAATCCGACATCCGTGGCACCATCTACAACTTCCAGAAGATGGATGGCCAAGATGGCGCCATGTGGTGCCATCTCGGTCGCCCAAACGGCCGCACGCATTCTACGAAGGCCCCGCACCCGCTCTCTCTCCACTGTTTGATCTTGATCCAACGGCTGTGGTCGGCCGCGCTTAAAAGCGTCCGCTCGACCATCCGCGCCCCGTAGCGCAACGGTCGAGCACGCTCATGCTACCGTCGGGAGTGGGTTCGAGCCGCAGCAAAGGGCTGGAGGCGCGGGCGATTGGGCGGGGGCGGGTGTTGGATCATGATCGGACGGCTGCGCGCGCCCGATAGCGCTCACGCGCGATTGAACGCGAGGCGTCACGCGCGATCTCACGCGCCAGGCGGGCGCAGCGCAGCGGGCGGAGATGCGTCTTAAGCCGTCCGATCTCGTGATCGGATGATTGTGAATCAAAGTGCATGTGATGGTGTTGAGCGCGCGGGCAGCTGAAGCGGCGCGCGTGGGCGAGGAAGCTACACCCATGTTGGGGGTTTTAGTGATGGATTTATCCGTCACTAAAGACCCCTCATTTATTATTTTGAAGTTGTAATGTCCATTTTGCCCCCAATCCTTGCAACTATAAAAGGAGCCCCCCTCCATACGAAATTCTCATCCCTTCCTTCTCCTCTCTACCCCTCCAAAGCTCAAGAGAAGCTTGTCCCACACCCGGGATGCTTCTCGCGAGATAAAGTCCAATTTTCGTTCCCCTTCTGAAGTGGATCCCGCGACGACGACGGCGTGCTGCTCCGTTCCTACTTCGTCCTGCTTCATTCTCCTTCATCCAGGCGTCGTCCTATCCGACTCGTCCTCCAAGCAACCGTCGAGGAGGATAACTTCTCTCTCCCATTCTTATTTACAGCTTTTCTAGTGTTGAATTTTCCTACTTTATAGTGTAATTGATTTCCCGCTTTCTAGTGTAACTTTTATTTAGTTTGATTATATAAACAGTTGAAATATTGAATGCATGTTCTCTTTCTCTCTCTCTCTCTCTCTCTTTCTTTTAGTCTGATAGCTCCATTGTAATTATATTGCCTTGCTTATCAAAAATCCTAAAAAAATATAATTGCGAATATAGATCAACGTATCCTCCCTGTGTTCGACCCGGAATTCATTTCGGTATAAATTTTATTTGTTGAACACGAATTCTTCGCTTTCAAACTACAACGACAGGTTTTCCAAAAACCAAACACGTTAGCGTAGCGATTGGTATACGTTCAACACCTAGCTCAGGCCAGCTCAACTCCAACTCTTGGTGACTCCACTTAGTTCAACTTAGTTGAGCTAAGCTACCTTAGCTACTTCAGCTAGCTAGGTCCTCCTCAGGAAGATCAAATCTAGCTTACCTCAGCATCTTTCAGTAGAAGCCAGCTTACTTTAGCTCGGCTTGGCAGCTAGCAAAGAACTAGCAAGCTAAGCCAACTAAAGTAGCTCCTTGCCATTTTCTTCAGCAGCTATTAGCTCCTATGCAGCTCCAGACAACTCTCCTTTAGCTCTTCTTCTCAATACCTAATTCCTCATACCTCTCCTCTACTCACCTACTAGCTAAGCTAGCTTAGCTAGCTTAGCTAAGTTCTCCATTCCTTGGTCACCCCCCTTAGCTAACCCTAACTCCATCTACATAACCTTCCACTCCAAGTCCACCTAAGCTCCACCTAAGCTACTCCAACTTGGCGCCAACCCAAGCCACCCCTTCACCCCTCAACCACCACCAAAGGACACCAAGAGTTGGCACCAAACCACCCTTCTAGAAACCATCCCTTTTGGCACCAACTCTAGCCTTCATCACAACCATCCATCCACCACCAAACACATCCCAACCCTCCATTTTTGGCGTCACCTAAGTTCCCTTCTAGAAGCCTATTTTGGCACAAACTCAAGGGTCACCAAAGGGGGGTAACCACCACCACAACCACCCCCATGTGTCCTTCCATTTGGCGCCATACATCCTTAGCCCTTAGATCCCACAACCACCTCCAACAATCCATCCCATCCATCCATCCATCTCCATGCCAATACCCCCCTCTCCATCCCTATATAAACCCATCATATCACCACCAAAAAGTCATCCTCCCTTAGTGTAATTTTCTACCTTAAGCCACCTATAACCCATGGTCAAGAAGAAGGAGGAAGGAAGAAGATTAAGGACGCTATCCCTTGCCTCCTTGGTGCCTTCTTCCTTTCCACTCTTCTTCTTGTGCCACGCCAAGAGGGAAGACTCTCTACATGAGGAGGACATCCAGGTAGTGGAGGAGAGATTAGGGTGGTGCATGCCCACCCTTGGAGGAGAAGTTAAGGTGGAATCATCCACTTTTGGAAAAGCCAAGTCACACGCCCCCTTAGGGTTTGCCAAGAGGAGACCATGACTTGGAGGAGCTTTTCAAGGAGAAGAAGAAGGAGTTCTTTTCAACTATGGGAGCAGTCATAGTTGGAACAAGAGCTTCATCCTCTTCACCATCATCATCTAGGATTTTTGTTTTAGTAGCTTTGTAGCTTTGCTTTGTAGTAGAAGCTTTCATCTGCAACTTGATTGCGAAACAAAAATCCTTTTTATATAAAGTTGCCAAATTTTAATTTTTCATGCATCTTTGGTTCTTATCTTTAATTAGCACTCTCACTCCCTCTCCCCAATATCCTAGGCCTTCAAATGCCTAGGGTGAGTTTGGGAAGAGGTCATTCATGCCACTTAGTTGCTAAATTAGGTGTAGTCTTTTACCACCATCAACTTTGCGATTGCCCTTTATTTCAAAAACCCTAAAACTCTTATATTGAAAAACCTAAAAAGAAAGTTGATTTCCCGTGTTCAAGCAAGAGATCTGAATTTGCAAACATTGCCTCCTTGGACAACCCTAGATACCACCACTATCTAGGTCTTACAAATTTAAAAGCGAATCGATTTTTGCTTGTTGTAATGACTTATAAAAGCCGCATTTTACAAACCACGTAAAAACCCAATCATGACTCTAGCTCCAAAGAAGAGGAAGAAGAGGAGTTAAATGAAGAGACCACATGCTTGGGGCTCATGGAAACAAATGAAGCCTCCGAATCTGACTCTGAGGAACCCAAGGTAAACTCTTACACTCTAGATGAATTACAAGATGCATTTGACTCATTATATCTAGAATTTGAAGAAGTTAAGACTAAAAGCAAGTCACTAAAAACTGAAAATCTAGAAAGTAAGGAAATGATCAAGAATCTTAAGGAAAAGAATCTAATTCTTGCTAGTGATAGAACCACCTTAACTATGTAAGTGGAAAACTTGATGATAGAAAGAGAATCATTAACAAATGATCTATATATAGCCATGAGAGAACAAAAATTTCTAGATAGAGAAGAATTACTTGACAAAATTCATGTTCTTGAGAAATCAAATTCCCTTAGAAAGGATGAAAATAGTTTACTAAGATTGGAGATTAGAGGATTAGAAGATAAACTAGATATAATGAAAATAGAGATAAATCACCTTAAAGAAAAATAAAATCAATTGCATGAGGACTTAGACAAATTTACTAAATGAAAGGATAATTTGGACAAGCTCATTGCCCACCAAAGACCTTCCTCTAGCATGTTTGGACTAGGTTATTATGAGATTATCCAAAATGAGCCAAAAAAGAATCCTCCCCAAAGAAGACCACTAACAAATCCGAATCCACACTAAAGTGGATACAAAAAAGATAACTTGCACTTTTTCTTGTAGGTTTCAAGGGACACTATAATGTCAAGAATTGGATCTATAGAATGAAGGATGGGCAACTCAAACTAGAATGACCTAAGGATTTCCAAAGTCACCAAAGAAGGTCTTTTGTAGGAACAAGAAGACCTACAAAAAAGACGATGAAGAGACCACCACCATCAAGGAGGCCGACAGTGATGGATTCTGGATGTTCGAAGCATATAATGAGAGACATGCACCTAATTTTGGACCTCCAACCTACGAATGGAGGAATGGTCACATTTGGCAACAATCACAAGGGCCATGTTATTGGCCTTGGAAAGATAGGAAATCCTGTATACCCAATCTCAAATGTCTCTTTGGTCAAAGGATTAAAACATAACTTGTTAAGCATTAGCCAAATTTGTGATAAGGGATATAAGGTTGTCTTTACTTCCAAAATATTTGAGATTATGCATGCCTCAATTGATCAAACCCTTCTTAAGGGAACTAGGATTAAAAACATTTACATTGTAGAATTTGATAAAAATGGAACTTATGAATGTTTTGTTGCTAACAATGAAATAAATGTATGGCATAAAAGACTAGGACATGTTCAAATAAGGCTAGTCCATAAATTAGCCAAACATGAACTAGTTTGAGGTCTTCCTAAAGGGAAATTTGTAGATCTTACTTGTGATTTATGTAAACTAGGAAAGATCATGAAATCTAGTTTCAAAAATAAAGAAGCTATATCCACATCTAGACTATTAGAATGGCTTCATTTATACTTGTTTGGACCAAGAAAGTATGAGGTCTTAGTGGATGCAAATATTGCCTTGTAATTGTAGATGACTTTTCATGATTTTCATGGGTCTCCTTCTTCCATATTTTCCAATTTTTGTAGGAAATTGTAAACTGAAAAGGGTTACCATATCACTCAAATTCGTAATGATCATGGGGGCGACTTTGAAAATTCCATGTTTGATGATTTTTTTCAAGAGCATGGTATTTCTCATTAGTACCCTTGATGGTAACGTCATCATCATCCATATCTAGATTTAATTAGTCATAATCCATTAATAAATTCTCCTACATAATTACCAAAGAGGCATAACTTACTGCATATTCATTCTAAGAGATTAACATTAAAATAGGGACAAATTTGTAGTTTTAACATAATATCCTAAATGCAGAGCAATCATAGGTTTCTCAAGGGTTAATAAAGGTCAAATGCTCATAAATGTCTAATAAGTGGGTTCATGTAGACAGAAATGGGTTTTCACGAATTTCAAGAATTAATGGACATTTGAAGCCCTAAAAATCGACCTGCTTAATTAACTGAGGTTCTGGTCAAGATAAAATTCACCTAAACCATCTAAAATAATGTAAAAATATTCTATAAGGTTTGGTAACCTTACTTTGACCATTGGATCCTATTTTGACCTAAAATAGAGTCTCAGATAGATAGTTGCCCTAATTTGGGTTTCTATGCAACTTACCTAGTAAAACTTTGTCAAAATCTAAATTTGACTTTACCATCAGATTCCTTGGGTACAAATTAGGTTTGTACCAAAATTTGAGCCCAATCAGAGATCATCTTAACCTAGTTTGCAATTTAGTTCAATAAGACTCTTTTCTCTCTCACTTAAACCCCTAGCTTTTGAAATCATTGTTAATGGCCCCCTAGGTCTGTCATCTTCTCACAAAGGCCCCTGTCGCCATTGAAGTCAAACTTGACCTCCACGCAAGCCTTGACCGACCTGAATCCTACTTAAATGGCAATCAAATCCCACCAAAATTGGTGGGATTGATGTTCACACATAGACGAATCATCTGAGATCATTTTGGAGTTCCAAGTCCCCATATATTGCTCATGCGAATGTACGAGAATCTGGGGTTCTATTCCTTCAAGCCCAAGCATTGGAAATCCTTCTTTCTTGATCTAGAGCTCTCCCTAAAGCTCTATAAAAGACCCCTATGCACAACCTTACATCCTTAGCTCGTTTTGGCTAGTTTCTCCACCTTCTCTCCTCTTCGGTCTAAAGCTCCGCGAGCTCCGGCAAGCTCCTTATCCTACCCTCTGCGCTGGCCACCACAGATCATAGTCGGCTAGATCTTCCTCCCTACATTCTTCCATTGCTCGCAATATGATGTAAACACGTTTACACTACTTAAGATGTCTATTTATGCATGTTCTTAAGCATAGGATTGCATTGCATACTATAAATATTGCATAACATGCATCATCTTGCATTTAGAGTAGTTTGAATAAAATAGAGGTTAATTGTCTCCTTTTATGTTCATGGACAGGGCAAACTTTTTATCAGGGCCTCGGATCGAAAATCCAACCGTACAGATCTGATCAGGGCGACAATTGGAGTTCAACGACTCTAAGATCACCCTAATCAGACATCTGTAGCATCAGATAGAGATCGGAGAACCTTAGAAGATCAAGGGCCAAGATGGTGTGAATCCACACTTCAAACAACAAATCCAACCACACAGATGGATTTGGATCGATGATCGTAGCCTAACAACATGAAAATCGACTTAATCCGACACCTGTGGCACCATCTACATCATCCAGAAGATGGATGGCCAAGATGGCACCATGTGGCACCATCTCAGCCACCCAACTGGTCGAAGCACCCACTGCACCTTCTCTTCTTCAATCAGAGTGCCACTTCTCTGCCGTTGGATGTGCATCTCGATGACGCAGCGTAGTGGGTGAATGCCTTATCGCGAGCAGGCGATGCGCGTTCAAGTCTGCACTAGCGGCAATTGAGGTGCGGGTGAGCGGGCTCCGCGATCGCTCGATCGCGATCGAGCGGCTGCAGGCGCCCAATCTGCCCCATGCTCTATCGCACGGCCGTGCATGACGCGGGATCGCATGCGGGCGGGCATGCGTTGAGGAGTGGAGGAAGGCGCGACTTAAGCTGTCTAATCTCACGATCGGACGGCTGAGATCAACTGGACGTGTGCGTGTGTTACGTGCAAGGAGGCGAGCAGTGCCCACTACACCCACGATGGGGCTTCAGCAACGGTTTTATCTATTACTAAAGATCGCTAATTTAATGTTTTTAAAGTTGTAATGACCAAATTGCCCCCACTCCTTGCAACTATAAAAGGAGACCCCCTCCACACGAAATTCTCATCCCTTCCTTCTCTTCTCTCCCTCTCCAAAGCTCAAGAGAAGCTTGTCCCACACCCGAGATGCTTCTCGTGAGATAAAGTCAATTTTTCGTCCCCCTTTCAGAAGTGGATCCCGCGACGACGACGATGTGCTACCCCGTTCCCATTCTTCCTGCTTCGTCCTCCTTCGTTCTACTCCGTTCCCCTTCGTCCAAGCATCATCCCATCCAGGTCATCCTCCAAGCGACCGTCGAGGAGTATATCTCTCTCCCCATTCTTTTTACTGCTTTCTAGAGTAGGTTTACTGCTTTCTAGTGTAATCTTTTTCCCGCTTTCTAGTTGTAATGTTTAATGAACAATCTTTTTGATGATGAATTCCATGTTCATTATACATCACTTTTTGATTTTTGTAATATCCTCTCTCTCTCATTCTCTCTCTCTTCTATTTATTGTAAATAGTTATATAGTTTCTAATCAATTAATCTACTTCGTGACAAATAAATCAAATGCGTATTTTCAAATCAAGCATCCGCCGCCCTGAGTTTGACCTGGGATTTCTATTCCGGTATAAATTTTATATGTTGAACACGAGTTCTTCACTTTCATACTACAACAACAGGTTTTCAAAACCAAACACATTAGCATAGCAACTCGAGCGTTCAACATTTTGGCGCCGTTGCCAGGGATTCAACATTTTGGCGCCGTTGCCAGGGAGGCGACGCTCTTTGATTTTTCTTCACATTTTTCTAACTTACGAATCATTTACCTCACTTCTCTCCTTTCTTATTGTGATTGCAGGTACTCTTTCGAGACAGGCAAAAGCGGTAGATTGGAGTAAAGTGCTGTGAAAGATTTTGTAAGTTATCCCCCACCTCCCACCCATTGGTTTTCATTCCACCACATAATAACACAAACATCAATCAACCTAGGTGTTCTTATAAACTCTAAGGTTAGATTGTTTCTTGTTTGACACCTACATTCGCCCCAACCTCCACATTAAAAAAAAAATCTCACAGAGGTACACAACCTCCTTTGATTTTCAAACTCAACTGGTAAGCCGATCTTTGGAGCCGGTACACACACATCCAAACACATAATTGAGTAGAAATCAGACTAGGTAATCACTTGTCTGCCTAATTAAGTGGTGCAACAAGCTAATTATTTAAGTTGATTGGGCTGCACCACTTCAATTAAAATCAACTCATTAAGTAGCTGTCGATTAGGTTCAACTCTTACAGATTTACCAGACACTCCACATTCTTTTAAGTTTTAAAGGAAAATATCTTTACCTGTGCTTTCAAAACCTGGTGTGCCAACAAAACTTGTTTGAAAACACCTAAAGTTGAATCTTAAAAGCTACTAAGCAAGATTTGAATCCTAAAATTCACCGCATCAAAAGTAATCTTGCTTGAAAACCACTGGTTGTGCACGCACACACAAATCAATCAATCATTAAGGACATAACCCAAATAAAGGGCCCATCACATTCCAAAGCACATTCAAACCTAGCCCTAAATAAAATAGAGTATACGTTGGCCTTAAGGATTCGACTCACTCTTCAGAGCCCAGAACGAGATTATTTTCGATTAGTCTATTTCTGCTGTTCAATCTGATGTCTAGCTAGGGGAGCAGAATCAAACGATCGTGGCTGAGGGGTACACTAGGAACCAGAGACACAAGCCAAAGGAAGAACCTTCTCCCCAGTCCTTCCTTCTAACTGGTTGGATTGAATAGATAGAAGTAGATCAAATCGTTCCTTTATCTCAAGACAGGTTTTGGGAGTCTGTAGGTCTTTAGGCTAGCCCACTTAAGGATAGGTTTAATTGCTTGTATTGCAGGGCACCTCTCTTCCTCCCGTCTCTCATGAATCCTTCCACATAACACAAAGACAATACCAGCAAGGGTCATCTTCCTCGTCTTCCTCGCTGCTTCTCCCTTATCAAAGGTATTCCCTTCTCTGGCATCGGCCATATCATAATTGGCGCCATCCTACCCCTTTCGACTGTTAGATTAGGTTAGTTAGGTTCCCTTAGATTCTTAGGTTAATTCCCTTTATTAAAACCCAAAAATCAACCCTCGACCTAATTGCCATCCACCTTCATCTTCACCTTTAGCCACCTCTCTGGTGAGGTCCTCCACACGCTACACACCTCTAAACACTTCGCCAACACTTCCTACACCTCCGCCACACCATCATGAACAATAGCCCTAACTTATTCCACCCTATCACTCATCCAAACATGCCATCGACCAACCCACCTTCGCACGTCATCTTCCGACCACGCCTGACCGCCATTCACCTCCATATGCCACGCAACCATTGCCACCAACTTCGCCAAGCCTAGGCGAAGCTCTTGAGCAATTTTAATGTGGTCGTGAGGCCTTATTCATTATTTCAGGGTCTCACCGAAGCTCTACCACCACCTCCGTCTTCTCGGGTGTATTCTTCACCTCCAGGCGTCAAGGCAACCAGCTGCAGCTCTTGATCATTGCGGTCCCAGGTCCTAAAGTCTCCCAGGTAGTCAATTGAAGACCTTGCCTTCTACAGCTACTTCAATCATGAAGCCTCACCTCAGTAGTCGCTCACGAAGAGAAGGGGGACTGATTTGTTCCACATCGGTCTTAGAAGAGAGACCGCATGTGAATAAAGTGAATTTCTCCTAAGGCCTTAACACCTCAAGAGACTGGGGGTGACGTCCCTACTTCACCTGCACTCACTCGACTCGCCTAAGCTATTCACACCTCGGCTACTACCCACTATCGATAACTTTGGTCACCTGGATCCGATTACCCAATAAGCGATATGATTATCTGTGAGAAGGAAAGGCTTAGGGAAGAAAGGAAGAGAAGGCTTTGTGAAGGAAAGAAGTTGAGGCTAGAGAAGAAGAGGAAGGGGTTGAAGAAGAAGAAGAAGAGAAGGAGCTAAAGAAGAGATGAAAGCACTGTAGCAGGCAATGGTTAAGTCGTCTGACTTGAGAGCCCGACGTCTGATGAGCTTCTAAGCACATGGAATTAAAGTTTAAAGTGGTTCAGACCACTGTTCATTTATTTCATATATTTCAGTAATTGATATATATGTACTTAGACTAATAATTGGTGATTTAAATCACCATTATTTTGTTCTAGGTTTCTTTTTATCATAGTTAACTCTTGCAATACTCATGTTCTTATTGAATATCAACTTTGAGTAAAGATATTCATTGAATATCATTATTGGCTTCATTCATTATGCTCATTTATATATTTTGTTTAAGATTAGTGCGTGAATTACAATACCTGCTCCTTGTGTTTGACCTCGAACTTCATTTCTAGAATTCGAGTTATAAATTGTATCTTTTGAGAGAGCTATTTAGGAGATTTTACTATAACGAGACACATTTAAACCTTCCCAATAGCCCTATCAACATTTTGGAGCCATTGTAGGGGAGCAACATGTAATTCACCTCTATTTGTGTTTTATTTGATTATATTTGAGCACTAACGTGCCCTGTTTCATTTCTTGTGATTTTGCAAGTTACATCACGAGGCGATCTTCCATGCAAAACAGCCACACCAAGGGTAGGTAATTTCTATTCTTCCCTAATCAACCTCCTAATCTTGGGAAGATAAAAAGGAAACAATTAATAAGGATCTACCTGCCTTATTTTAATAGTAATTATCATTAAAGAGGCAAGTTTTCTTATCTGTGGAAAATTTTCATATATGATTGAAGCCTGAGATGATTCTGTTTAGAGATTCCCTACCCAAATTGCCTGTACCTATTAGGGACTATGCTTAATTTCTAAATCACTTTTGGCTAACACACTTTTTACTTGAAGCCCAAGGTGAACATTTTAAGATCAAATTGGACTTAGAATAGAGCCAATTAGGGTTTTCAACATTAGGGTTTGAAGTGCGAGTGCACATTTGCCCGAATTAAAGGAAATTAACCCTCCTGCTTTTGTGTGCTATCCAAGCCCCTGTTTGAAAAGATCTAATCAAGAAGAACCTTAAAATCAAGTTTTAAGATTCACTTGAACCTTAAAAATCTTGGACTTAATAACTAGAGAGTCAAATCAGGGTGATTAGGTCTTAACCTAGAATTCATCCTTATTCCTTTAAGGTAGGTCTGGTGAAGTTGGTCTACATTGTAGGCCAACCAACCTCCAAATTAGGTCACAAGTCAAATCAACTTCTAATTAAGTGAAACTCAAGGCACTAATTAGGCTAAAATTAGTAGATTTAAGGTCATAAGTTCGTACATTCTAGTCTACTTGGAACCGCAGTGACAAGGAAGGTCGGGTGGGGGAAACTCTATAACCCATGGGGACGCTCTATAGTGTAGGGGTCTTTGCAGGGCTCTCCCTTCCTGGCTGCCCAGGTATTTCTCGGGTGTGCAGATTTTTTATTCAGAGGTATCATCTGCCTCGAAACAAGCCTTAGTCATCCAAAAATCTTTAGGTGCCTTGATTAGATCCAATTCATATCTAGTTCCTCATCCCTTTTATAAAGCACATACACAGGAAGGTCATTAGGTTTTTAACCTAAGAGACCTCATTAGATCTTCTTCGAGATTTCTTTCAAATCTAATTAGTTCCAATCCGATCCTGAATTCGATTCTACATCTTGATTCCACCACTTGATTCAAAAATACAACCTGACAACTTAGGAAAAACCAATTAGGAAGATCATAAAAGACAAAGTGATTGAGGCTGCCCTTAGATATTTTGAAGATTATCCAACCAGCATGATTCCGGTTAATGTCCTATAAACAACAAAATTCATTATGAACCATGTTCGTCTACTGCTTACTCAACTAAGAAATGGTTCAACCCAGGAGACCCTCATACTAGAATTTAATGAAGTTTGCGAATTGCATAGAATAGAGGGTTTACATTGCTTTGCAAATCCATCACTCTGGAAGATACACCAAGATCTCATTGAGCAACGTGCAGATATTCTAAATCTTTTACGAGAAGCCATTTACGAGACATCTTGGAGTGATTCTAAAGCCTCCCCAGAGCTTGGGTTAGACACTCATAATTGTTGTGGACCCCCAACCCAATGAATTCAGATTCAAATTTCATAACAATTGACATACCTAATATTGATGAGGGTTAGGAGGATCCAATTGCAGGTGTTCTTGATTCTGAATCGGCCTTAGAAAATCTTGAAGCTGGCTCACGAAGCCTAGATTTCTCAGACACTTGTAATGATGAGATTAAAACAAAACTTCTCGAGAATGTAAATCCTAAGCCTTATCCTATTAAGGTGATTCTCAAGAATGATTTTGACACCCCAATAGAGCCTTGCCTAGATTCTAGTGATCCAATCCTTACCCTTAACCTAGAATCTGGATTCAAGCCTATTTGGGGTAATTATGAGACCCAATGTGATGAGAATCAGATTTTGAATCTAGAATACGATTCAGTGCCTGTATTTGATGAATACACCTCTCCAACCTCCTCAGAGACACAAATTGATTTTTCAGAAGTCACGTCGATCTATGATACAGAAATCAAGGGGTTGGAAGAGCTGGGACTCGATTGGGTCTACCCTAGGAGCCAAGAACCTGAGCCTATATGCCTAAAGGAAACACCTCTTTGAGCTCAGAATCTGAAAATAGGTTAGATCCAAGTCAAGTTGTTGCTTCTACATATCTTGATCCTTTTTGTGGTGGAACCTCTAATCTAGAATCAAGTTCAGAGCACGATCTTCACAAGTTCTCCAACAATTTCAAATCTTACTCTAATTTCGAAGAACTTTTGTTTCCTAATGATTACAAACTAGTTTATGACCTCCATAACCACGACCCATCCTTTGATTCTGAGACTGAGGTCAATGATTTGAATCTTCATGATGCCACCTCTTCTACAGTACATACAAAACCTTCTCGAATTTGATTTCAACCCCGACCCGCCACTGGAATCAATTTCTACTTTGATTCTCCTCTCTATGATCCGATCGAATATGATTCTTCTCCATCTTTTGATCAAGATTCGGACATCGATCAGAATGCAAATCATGTCTCATCTTATTCTGATCACTCTTGTAGTGTTACTACATCCTCCACAGACTCTTTTTAATTTGAGGATCCCTACTTTGACCTGGCTGAATCGACTCAGCTAAACCCACGATTCACACTGCCACATCCTTTTGAGTCATAGAATATCTGGTGGGCACCACATCTACTGATCCACATCTATCAAACCACCAGACTGATTAGGTTTGGGCTGCATCATCGACCTGTTGATTTGAACAAGCACCTGGTTAGACCAACCAGGCCTCTGATCAAGGTGCTTGTTCTACAAAATTCATTTGATTTGACCACTCCTCCATGACTACCTTCTACTTGGCTGGAGGCATTGAATTTAGCGCTTAATGGGAGGCAAACCGTCATTCCAAAAACTCAAGATCCTTCTGATTATCCTTTTGAGCTTCACATCTACTGTACTCTGAGTTCAGTGTTAGAATAACTGACTCCACCATTGGTATTGGTATCAAAGCTTGAAATTGTCTACAACAATCATTCCGACCTGTTCACCCACCCATTGACCCTGTTCTAACCCATGAACCCAACTAATTTCATACCCTCCAATTTATAATGAGGACATTGCAAAACTTATGCATGGGGGGTGTTAAAGTGTAAACACACAAAAACTTAAGTTTTTGAGGGGTTCTCACAAAAAACACATACTCCAAAAAAAAAGACCCAAAAAATAAAAAATTGAAAATGAACAAAAAAATGGAAAGGGGAGGAAAATTTTGTGAGCTTAAATTGCATATCATTCTTGAGGAGGAAAAGAGGAGGTAAATCAAAATGTCGAAAAGGAGCCACAATTTCAAACAAAAAGTGTTAGTCTTAGTAAATAATTATGGAATCTACTTAGAGTTCTAGACCAAATCAAAAGAAAGAAGAAAATAAAGTCAAAAAGTGCTAAAGAGACACGAAGATTAGTATGAGTGTTGATCTTAGGCCTCTTGGGCTTGTTTTTAGGCTTAAAAATTCACGTATACGTTAAGATCCAGATAGTCCTCAAGAGGTTGAGGAAAATGCGAAGCTTATGTATTAGGTCTAAGGCTTCGGGATTATTCAGCCTTCTTAACTAACCTCTGGTTTGCAAGACTCGATAACCTAAGTACCCTAATCCACACACCAGTCTGGTTCAGTGCACTAAATCAATCAAAATCACGCAAAAGCATTTATTTTGTTCTGAAAAAGCTACCTATATTAGGAGCAGCTTATAAACACAAGTTGATTTGGATGAGTTCCCGACACAGAGAAGTGGGAAATTTCCCTCAAAGATGCGCAATAACATACCGTCTCCTCGGTTCTTGTCTCTTAGGATATCTAAATATTCTACCGGGGGCATGTAAGCACCTTGTGCTGGTTCAGGTGCCATGAGCGGGATTATCTCGAATTTAGCTATAGAATGCTATGGGCAGCACTATCTCGAAGTGTCGAAAGCCAGGGTTCTAGGGGTTGCCATGGGTGGTTCTATCTTGAAGCATCTATTGTATGGACCCTTCAAGGATTGATGGTAGGATCCAAGAATCCGATACAGAACATGTTTTTAGCTAATCCGAAGCTAGAAAAAAAGAAAAAAAAGAGAGAAAGCTCTCCAAAAATGCAAAAATTCTTCTATCCCTCTCTCTTACAAAAATGCACTGCAAACTGAGCCTGGACTAACCATGTTATAAGCATGGGTGCTTTAACCGCTGGGTCCAACGAACCTTAAGATAGTTTCTATGGGCCTTAGAAACCTTCACGGCAGACTGAAGCTAAATCTGGTCAGGTCTAAATCTTGGTTGATACTTGAGTACCTCTAGGCTTACTATTAGCATTTTGACCTAATTTCTAAAGAGAAGAATAAATCAGGGCTCTGAACTTCAAGGCATGGTCTAGAACTCTAGTCCTTTTATAAGATTTTGCTAAGGGACTAGCAAAAGTTATGCATGGGGGTATGATGATAATATAATCATCATCCATATCTAGCTTTAATTAGTCATAATCCATTGATAAATGCTCCTACATAACCGCCAAAGAGCCATAACTCACTACATATTCATTCTGAGAGATTAATAATAAAACAAGGGTAAATCTACAGTTTTAAGAGAATACCCTAAATGCGGAGAAATCATGGGGTTTCTTAGGGGTTAATTAAAAATCAAATGTTCATAAATGCTTAATAAGTGGGTTCATGTAGACAAAAATAGATTTTCACGTATTTCAAGAATTAATGGACATCAGAAATCCTAAAAATTGATCCACCTAATTAACTGAGGTTCTGGTCAAGATAAAATTCACCTAAACCTTCTAAAAATTATTAAAAAATATTCTATAAGGTTTAGTAGCCTTGCTTTGACCATTGGATCCTATTTTGACCTAAAATAGTCTTAGACAGATAGTTACCTTAATTTAGGTTTCTACGCAAATTACCCATTCAAACTTGGTCAAAACCTAAATCTGACTTCACCATCAAATTCCTTGGGTTCAAATTAGGTTTGTAACAAAATTTGGGCTCAATCAGAGATCATCTTGGCTTAGTTTGCAATTTAGTCCAGTCAAACTCTTTTCTCTCTCACTTAAACCCCTAGCTTTTGAAATCTTTGCAACTGGCCCCCTAGGTCTATATTCTTCTTCACACAAGGCCCCTGCCGCCATTGAGGTCAAACCCGACCACCACGTAAGCCTTGACCGACTTGAATCATACTCAAATGGCAATCAAATCCCACCAAAATTGGTGGGATTGATGTTCACACATAGACGAATCATCTAAGATCATTTTGGAGTTCCAAGTCACCATAGGTTGCTCATGCGAATGCATGAGAATCTTGGGTTCTATTCCTTCAAGCCCAAGCATTGAAAATCCTTTTTTCTTGATCCAGAGCTCTCCTTGAAGCTCTATAAAAGGCCCCCATGCACAACCTTACATCCTTAGCTCGTTTTGGCTGGTTTCTCCACCTTCTTCTCTCCTATCCAGCCGAAAGCTCCAAGAGCTCCAACAAGCTCCTTGTCCTACCCTCTTTGCCGACCACAACAGACCATAGTCAGTTGGATCTTCCTCCCTACATTCCTTCGCCGCTCGCAATACCAGCGAGGGTGTTCTTCCTCGTCTTCCTTACTACTCCCTCATTGGAGGTATTCCTTTCTCTAGTGTTGGCCATTCCATAATCGGTGCCATCATACCCCTTTCGACTGTTAAATTAGGTTAATTAGGTTCCCTTAGGTTCTTAGGTTAATTCTCTTTATTAAAACCCAAAAATCAACCCTCGACCTAACCTCCATCCACCTTCGTCTTCACCTCCAGCCACCTCTCTGGCAAGGTACTCCACATGCTACACACCTCCAAACACCTCAACAACACTTACTACACCTTCTCCACACCATCATGAACAAAAGCCCTAACCTATTCCACCCTATCGACCATCCAAACATGTTGTTGACCAACCAACCTTTACACGTCATCTTCCAACCTCGCCTTACCACCACGCACCTCCATATACCACTCAACCACCGCCACCAACTTTGCCAAGCCCAGACGAAGCTCTTGAGCAAGTTTAATGTGGCTGTAAGGCCTTATTCATTGTTTCAAGGTCTCATCGGAGCTCCACCACCACCACCGTCTTCTCCGGTGTATTCTTCACCTGTAGGCATCAAAGTAACTAGCTATAGCTCTTGATCTCTACGATCCTAGGTCCTCAAGTCTCCCAGGTGGTCAATTGAAGACCCTGCCATCTACAGCTACTCCAATCACGAAGCCTCACCTTAGTAGCTGCACGCGAAGAGAAGGGGGACTAATTAGTCCCACATTGGGCATGGAAGAGTGATTGCACGCAAATAAAGTGAATTTCTCGCAAGGCCTTAATGCCTCAAGACACTAGGGGTGAGGTCCCCACTTTACCTGTGCTCACTCGACCTACCTAAGCTATTCACACCTTGGGTACTACCCACTACCGGTAGCCCTGGTCACTAGGATCCGATTACCCGATAAGCGATCTGATTATCTATGAGAAGCAAAGGCTAAGGGAAGAAAGGAAGAGAAGGCTTTGTGAAGGAAAGAAGAAGCTGAGGCCAGAGAAGAAGAGGAAGGGGCTGAAGAAGAAGAAGAGATGAAAGCACTATAGCAGGAGATGGTTAAGTCATCTGACTTGAGAGCTCGACGTCTGATGAGCTTCTGAGCATGTGCAATTAAAGTTTAAAGTGGTTCAGGCCACTGTTCATTTATTTCATATATTTGAGTAATTGATATTTATGTGCTTAGACTAATAATTAGTGATCTAAATCACCATTATTTTGTTTTAGGTTTCTTTTTATCATAGTTAACTCTTGCAATACTCATGTTATTGAATATCAACTTTAAGTAAAGACTATTCATTGAATATCATTATTGGCTTCATCATTGTGCTCATTTATATATTTTGCTTAAGATTAGCATGTGAATTACAATATTTACTCTCTGTGTTCGACCTCAGACTTCATTTCTAGAATTCAAGTTATAAATTGTATCTGTTGAGAGAGCTATTTAGGAGATTTTACTAGAGACACATTTAAACCTCCCCAATAGCCCTGTCAACAACTCTTTCTCTTGAGCACCTCAACAAAATAGGGTAGTCGAGAGAAAGAACTGCACTCTTCAAGAGTGTGTGCGGGCATTGCTCATAGACTCTAGGTTATCGAAGCACTTTTGGGCCGAGGCGGTTAACACGGCTTGTTACGTGTTAAATCACATCTTAATTCGATCTGGGTGCGAAAAACTTGTTTTTAACTATATTATGGGAAAATACCCAAGATTAGTTATTTTAAGGTTTTTGGATGCCATTGTTTTCTTTTGAATACTTGATCTAATTTAGATAATTTGATGTCAAAGGTGAAGAAGCTACTTTCAATGGTTATTCTTCACATAGTAAGGCATATCGGATTTTTAACAAGACCACATTAGCAATGGAGGAAACTCTTCTTGTTTTCTTCGATGAATCACCCAACTCTTCTATTGACCAAGTCTATGTGAAAGACGAGGATGATTCATTTGTTGATATATCTAACATTCAAAACTCCAATATACATAATCTTCCAAAAGATTGGATATTTAAAAGGGATCATCCTGAAAGCCAATTCATTAGAAGTATTTCCAATGCCGTTAAAACCTGATCTAGATTTAATTGCTCTTTCAACTTTTTCACCTTTATATCTCAAGTTGAACCGAAGAGTGTTGATGAAATATGCTTTAACAAACCTTGAATGATGGCTATACAGGAGGAATTCAACCAATTCCAAAGGAATAAAGTTAGGATCTAGTACCTAAGCCTGAAGGGCAAATGGTAATAGGAACCAAATGGGTATTTTGGAATAAGTTAGATGAATCCGGTGAGGTTGTTCAGAATAAGGTGAGATTGGTAGCACAATGTTATAACCAAGAAGAAGGGATTGACTTCAATGAGACCTATGCTCCTGTCTCTCAACTTGAATCAATTTGCATGCTTCTAGATTATATGCCACCTTCCTCGGCTTCAAGCTCTTTCAAATGGGCGTTAAGAGTACCTTTCTTAACGGGTTCATTAAGGAGGAAGTTTTCATAAAACAACCTCCCAATTTTGAGTCTCATGATAAACCTAATTTTGTCTACAAATTAAACAAGGCATTATATGGGCTAAAGCAAGCTTCTAGAGTGTGATATGAGAGACTCAAAGACTACCTCTTAAGTGCATACTTTTCTATACGAGAAGCCGATTCTACATTATTTATTGGAAGAAAAGGAAAAGAGATCTTATTAGTTCAAATCTATGTAGTTGATATCCATTTAGTGCTACTAATGAATCTCTGTGTAGAGAGTTTTCTAAGATAATGTAGGAAGAATTTGAGATAAGCTTGATGGGTGAATTCAAGTACTTCTTGGGTTTACAAATCACTCAACTTGAATTTGGCACCTTTGTGTATCAATCCAAGTACATAAAGGAGGTGCTCAAGAGATTTGGAATGAAGCAAAGCAACGGTTAAAACACTCCAATAAGTGTTACATCTTCACTCGATATGGATGAATCAGGTACGTCTGTTGATCAAAAATTGTATCATAGCATGATTGGTTCATTACTTTATTTAACTTATAGTAGTCCAGATATCTTATTTAGTACTTGCTTGTGTGTTAGGTTTCCATCAAACCCTAAGCAATCACACGTAATGCAGTCAAAAGAATCTTTAGATACTTAGTTAACACATTAGATTATGACATGTTCTACCCTAGGAGTAGCAATTTTAGCTTAGTCACATATAGCGATGTGAATTACGTAGGTAGTCGCACCGATAGAAAGAGTACTAGTGGGATGTGCCAATTCTTCGGTGAGTCACTAGTCACTTGGTTTTTAAAGAAACAATCTAGTGTAGCCCTATCAACCACAAAGGCTAAGTATGCAGTCGTTGCTCTAACATGTTCCCAGGTCTTATGGATGAAAAATACTTTAAATGATTTTAATGTGATATTTAGTAAAATAAAAATATTATGTGATAATATTAGTGCTATCAACCTCTCAAAGAACCTTTCACATCAATATCGTACAAAACATATTGATGTTCGACATCACTTTTTGAGGGACAACATACTCAAGGGAGAAATCAAGATTGAATTTATCTATACTAATTGCAATTGGCTGATATCTTCACTAAACCTTTGGTCTATGATCGATTTAATTTTATAAGTAGAAAACTGGGCATATGTAAGCTCACCAACATTTGAAGACCTTAGATGAATTTTGTTTGTAATTAACTTTGAGGAGTCCTTGAATTTATCAAGTCAGAGATCCTTTAAACATGTTCAAACATTAATATGCACAATCTGTTCAATATCAGACATCTAATATGACTTCTAGAAGTCTTAAAAATGAACATTGGATATTTGGTGATCTGAACAAACGTCAAATTGGTTAAATGAGTTAAAAATCAAAAACCATAGAAAAATTACTTTTCAGACGTCCAGCACATATCCAAATGTTTGCACCTGTCGTCTGATGGACTTGATCAGACGACTAATTTGCTTCAGGGCTTGATCTTAAGAGTTCCTGGAATCAAAAGATCAGACGTCTGACTTCTTGTACTAAACATCTGATCTGTCGTCTAACTAAAAAATCAAACAACAACCTGGAGACAAGGGCAAATCCAGGAGTTTGTGGATTCAGAAAATGGATGTCCAATTTTAGGATTAGACATATGATCTGTCATCTAATCGAAAAATCAAATGAAAACCTGGAAAGGGTTGAAATCCTTGACTCTTGATCCCAGACGTCTAAGACCAATGCCAGACGTCTAATACTATCAAAAATCACCTCTACGATTCTGATTTGGGATCAATTTTCATTGTAATAAACTGGGGGGATTGTTACCACACCTCTTGAGCTATTTAACCCCCCCTTCCTCTCTCCCAAATCCCTCACAACTCAAAACCCCCAAATCTTCCAAGCCCTTAACCGATGGACTCCTCCATCATTCTTGCCCTCATCGCAAAACGATTGCTACCTGCCTCTGTCGACTGCTCGTCGTCGACCACCCCTCTCCTTGAGTCAGGGGGAGCACCTCCCTGGGTATAACCTCCTTGTCCCCTTTCCATTCCATGTTTGATGGTGCCTAGGGAAAAAACCCTTGATGGGTTCTCATATATTTGACAACTCCTTGTGCTTGGCTTTATGCACCTCGATGATACTTACATCTTGCCATCATGACTCTAGATAGCCTCAGTCACTCTAGAACCCCTAATTTAGGTCGTGGACTAGGGCAAATAGTGCCCTTCTCTCCACTTGATTCCCTAAGTCCATATGAATGAGTGCTTTCTATATGGTAGGGATACTGCCTTCAATGATTCAAGCCTTAATCTAGTGGCTTGAGTCTAAAGGCATACTACCACATACATATGTTTTTTTAGCAGGTTGTATTTCCCTATTGTATGAATCAAGCCCAATGTGATTGTTTGAATACAAAGGCATACTGCCACTTTTGTCATGACTTGATACTTTAGAGTTTGATGCTTTGATATGTACTTGAATGATGGAAGGTGTGCTGCCCACTTAGAATAGATAAATTTCTTGCAAAATTATTGAATGGTATGCCAATTTGTTTTGCAAGCAGCCCATATACTCTCCAAAACACACATCCCACCCTCCTTCCCAAAATGCCTCCTCGTAGGAGGCAAGCCGAGTGTTCCTTATCCTCACAAACCCAGTCCACCAATCTTGTAGGCCAATTACGTAGCAACACCACTAGACAACAGTTCCATCATTTTGCAAATGCCAAGGTCAAATCCCCTAGGTTTATTGTGTGGAATGATTGCACCCACATAAACCTCCAAGAACACTTCAAGACCCTTCACCTATTTAATTACTTCGATCGACAGCTCCATTCAGGTTTCGGAGCTATCAGGGTGTTTTCGGATCTAGTCTGCCTTTTCTATGCCAACCTTGTCAATGATTATAGTAATGAAGAGCTCAAGCTTCGTAGAATCCTCCTTAGCAAATGCATCACCATTACCTATGATTATCTATTTGAGTTATTAGGCATTCCCAATGACAAGAATGACTATGATGACATCCTCTGTGAATACAACTCAGGGTGATTAATCAAGAACTTATCCTCCTCAACAAATATGAACCAAACCTTGGGACATTGCTTTGCAAACACCTCAAGCTCCTTCCACACCTCTTATCTCGTGTTTTTGGTTGGGATCTCCTCAACAAATCTGGTGGGCTTGACTATATTTCTCTCCAACACATGGCACTCTTTTTTGTGGCCGTTTGTCACATTCCCTATAACTATTGTTGTCTCATGGCTCGGGTCATGAATGAAGACCATGCGACTTCTCTACCTTTTGGGTCTGTCCTTTCCAAGATCATTGGAAACCATAGGATACCCAGCCATGATCAAGCAATTAATAAGGTAAAACCCTACAATAGGGCCACTGTCGCAAAAATGTGCATCCTTCCTGAGCACATCAATCCCAATGCTAGGGATGACGATGATGAGCTCTTGCCACAACTCGACCTATATGTGCAACGCCCACTCCAAATTGAGGCCCCGTGCACTAGCTTTGACGAAACTTGGGTCCTTGCCACCGACTCTATCACCAATGACATCTCCATACTGATGCGGCACACAGGTGATATGTATTCATATCTATGCAGCATGCGCACAGATATGAATGAGATGCACGCCGACATTCTCAACCTATAGATGGGTCATGGTTTCGCATGCTGCCACCAGCGCCAGGATCATCCGGAGTAGCACCGCCACGCTTCA
This sequence comes from Thalassia testudinum, assembly GCA_037157565.1. Taxonomy (NCBI): domain Eukaryota; kingdom Viridiplantae; phylum Streptophyta; class Magnoliopsida; order Alismatales; family Hydrocharitaceae; genus Thalassia; species Thalassia testudinum. The sequence continues at coordinate 3,043,207 of JAZHRO010000056.1, forward strand.
TGACCATTAGGTCATTCTTAGTTGTATTAGTCTCTAGTTATTTTTTCCTTCTTTCTTTCTTTCTATGCTTTTCTAGTTGGCCTGTATTAAGGGGCTTTGGCCCCATACTTATCTTTTAGATGGGAACATTGCTAGCATATCATTAGGGTACATACATTTTCCCTACATGTTCTACTATTCATTATTCTCCTTACCTCTTGTATAACTCATACTATCTATGAAATCTTTCTATGCTTTTACGTACTCATATATGATTCGTGCTTGCTTAATTATGTTCTACTGAAAGGGATGTTGGTCGGACTCGGTTAGGTGTGTTAATATGGGGATTTTATCGTTGAAATGTGTATAGTGGTTAACCTAAATTGGACCTAACCATCTCTTTACAAAATTTTTAACCTGGCCTACTTGATTTTATCTTGGTCACTTTTAGGCCCAGGGTCGAACTCAGGGAAGTGGGGTTAGAAGTCAAGTTTCTATGCCTTTCCTACAACGAATCTCTTCCATTCGTTTATTGTGTTTTTGGTCTTTTTCTATTTAGATTTTTTTCTGATAATTCTTGTCCTTGAGGCACACCCTCAAAATTAGGTTCTTGCTTTGAGCCAAATCAGGGTTCCAAAACGGTCTTGCTATTTGCAAGATGGAGTACCTGCAAGTAAAAGATTATCTTTTCTCTTTTATATATTTTTTTATCTTTTTACTTGTAGGAAAGCGAAACAGAAATAAAGTAAATATAGTATATATATAGGTATATATTATATATGTATAAAGGGGTGGGGGTGGAGGCGGAGATGGAGTGTAGCACGGTGTCGAGTCGGTCGTCGTCTAGAAAGACACAACCAACAGGACGAGGTGCTGCGTGGAGTGTAAGGTGGATTGATGGAAGATGAGTGTGACCACACATTTTGTACGCGTGTATCGGGGAATATCAGCAACTGGTGCAGATATTCCTGCGGTACAACGTATGGTAAGTAATGTGAAAAAATATATATATATGTATATATGTAAATATATCTATATGTATATATGGTTATAAATATATAGGTATATATGTAGTTATATGTATATATATATGTATATATGTAAATATATATAAGTATATATATATATATATATATATATATATATATATGTATGTAACTATATGTATAGATAGATATATGTATAGATATATATATATGTAGATGTATGTATATATAACTATATAGATGTATATAAATGTATGTATATGTATATATAGTAATATATGTAAATATGTATGTATGTATAAGTAGGTGTGTATGTATGTATATATATAGATATATGTATATATATGTATATGTATATATGTAAGTATATATGTGTATATATGTATATATATAAGTATATAGATATATATATATGTATGTATGTATATATATAGACTAATACATAGTTATATAAGTACTAATATATGTATAGATATATGTATATATATATATGTATATAAGTATATATATATATATAAATATATATATGTACGTATATATATATATATATGTATAAAGTACAGTATAGGTGTGTGTGTGTGTATGAGAGTGTGAGTGTGTGTGTGAGTGTCAGCAGAGAGAGAGTGAGAGAGAGAGAAAGAGGGAGAGCTTCCTGCTGGAGTGAAGGAGGCGTTTAAGCCATCCACGCGCTCAGGGCCGACGTCTGGTGGTTTCACGCGCGCGTGCAGGGGCGTATGCACGTAGAGAGGCACGTGCTAGGAGGGAGTGAGCACGGAGAGGACCGCAGTGCACAGCACTGCGCAGAGAGCTAGAGCGGGCGCATGTAGACGTACGCGGGCGAAGGGAGCGGGAGATGCGGGCGACGCGGGTGCACGCAGACGCACGGGCGGGCACTGAAGCGGGCGCGGGTCTGGACGAGGGTGTGGGCAGTGGCTGGTAGTGGTGTGCCTGGTGACCGGATAAGTGAGAAACTTACCGGTGACCCCACTGTAGCCACAGTGTTTCACAGAAATGTGTGAACAGTGGCTACAGTGGCTGGGCGAGCCATGCAACCGCTTGCGCCCGGTGCTATGAGTGCGGGTGGCTTGCGGCTGGCGCGCGCGTGGATGGGTGCACCGATTGGTTGCGGGTGCGGAGAGGTTTGCGACAGGGTGCACAGAGATGGCTGGGGCGCCTGCAGGCGTACATGGAAAGGGCTGGGGCAGCTGCTGTAGGGACGCGCAGTGGCCTGCGGCTGCTGCAGCCTTGCTGCTGCTACTGCGTGCGGAGCTTTGAGCTTCAAAGCTTGAAGCTCCTGCTCCAATGGCTGAAATGGCTTGAAAAGTTGAAATAGGGAATAGCACCACTCCCACCGGCTCTTCGATGAGCTGGGCGGTGGTGGTCTCACGGTGGTGGGTGTGCACCACAGTGATGGACTCCTGCCTGCAGAGTGGCTCCTCAGAGGAGGAGGGCCTGCGTATGGAGGGAGAGGGGGAGGAGGCAGCCTGAAGAAGAAGGGCTGCGTTGGTTTTTTTTCTTCTCTGGACCAGGCTCTCCTTTGCAAGAAGCTGCGCCTGTTTTATAAAGGAAGAAAGCATGCACAGCCATGCCCTGGCTGTGCATGCGGCAGTAGGGAGAGCTTGAGCAGGGAATGGCTGAGCAGGACATGGTGCGAGGAAGAGGCCATTCCATGCAGCCGTGGGAAGAGTTTCAAAGTCAAATAAAATTAAAATAAAAAGATGGTGAATTTTGCGAAGCTGCACTTGAGGAAAAATGTAATTGCGAGGCCATTTTATTTACTCTCCTCCCCTCTCAATTAAATGCATGTATGCATGTATTTTCACAAATGCGACTATGGAAACCTAATATGCATTGGTAATGCTAGGAAATAGCATAAGGCAGCACAATTGCAGGTGTATTTTTGCGGTGCAATCATCTACCTGTGTCACAATATATATATTGCTTAGTTCAACACCAATAAGTTACTTTTTATGATATTCAAAAAGGGGGAGAAAATCTTAAGGCTCTCAAAATAGCTAAAATTTATTCTTGTTTAAAATTTCCAATTACACGAGAAACAAACTTCTTAAGTTCTCACAAAAACTCCAAATAGACCCTTAAGTACAAAAATGAGGGGGAGAAATAAACCCTAAGAATAGATTTTGAAAGTCATCAACAAGAGGGAGATTGTTCAACCTCTCCTAGATATTGTTTTGATGATTTTACAAAATAAGTAAAAGAAAAATAAATACTGGTCATACCATCTTTTTTTGTCATAACCCCATTGCAGGTTTCACTATCTCAAAGTCAACGAATTGAAGGATGAAGAAATGTTTATGTCTAGGTCTTAGGTATATATTATTGTATAATCTTACAAGTGTAGTACTTTTCTATTTTATTGAGCTTAGAAAGAATTGTAAAGAGCCCCCAATGAAGATATATAATCTGTAGACTTAGGCTCTCAACACTAAGGAAAAACTTAGAAACAAAAACTCAACTCAGAAACATCCATCAAATGTCTGAAATGATTCCCAGACATCTAATATCTCACTATAAGTTGTCTGACCCTTTAAACATATGACCAATTACCATAATCCTTGCCTTAGGCTTTTAAGCATTTAGGATCCAAACATATAGACATAACTCCAGACATCCATAGATCAAATTAGGTGCCTGGTAAGTCTGGCAAATGACCATAGAAACTATCGTTGTCCTAATTATTTACAAATCTCCTTTTGTCAGATCATATCCAACCATTGGGTTATTTTACCCTTGTTCCTGACGTCTAGACATAACTCCAGACGTCCAATAATGTCACATTACACCTAAACCAGTTAACGAATATTTATTTGATGAAATCACGCATTTTGGATCACTGTCCATAACCCATCAACCTTTAGTAGTTGGCTCTTACAAAATCATGCCACTTTTATGTTGGAGCCCTCTTTAAAGCTTTAAGTCCATTCTTAGTCCCAAGAAAATCAAATTGTGAAAATCTATATCTCCTTTACCTACAAAACCATTTTGCAAAGTTGATTTTGGTACACAGCTTTTATTAGGTCCACGAGAGTTAGTCTTCTTCCTAAACATAAAGTTCGATGAAGTTGGCCTTCCTGCAACTTTATGATGAATGATAAATCATTTCTAACAATTTTAGAAGGCTTAGAAAAACTAGAAAAATCAATTCCAGTTTTACTCTAAGATGGTCTTTGAATTGCAAGTAATTTGTCTAAGTCATCTCTACCTTTAGTAAACTTACTAAGATCATCAAGCAATTTTTCAAATTTCTCTTTCAAGTTTGCTACATTTTTGTCTAATTCACTAATCTTCAATTCAAGAGAACTAACTTCAGATTTCAGAAAATCATTTTCCTTTTCAAGATTAACATCCCTTTTGGCATGTAACTCATTTTTACCTTTTAAATCATTTTTTTTAGATTTTACTTTTTTATAAGAATCATAAAGAACATTGAAAGCTTGTAATAATTGTTCAAATGAAAATTCATGTACCTCATCATCTAGAGCCATAAGGCCTAGACATGTAGCCTCCTCTTGAGTAGATTCACTTGAGTCATCATCCCTCTCGCTTTCGCTAGAGTCAGAGTCATCCCAAGTAGCATGAAGTGACTTTTTCTTCTTGAACTTCTTCATGAACTTCTTAGGAGTTTGATCCATTTTCTGCTAGAAGTTCTCCTTCTTGAGAAAGGGACAATCCTTCTGCATATGCTCGATTCTCTTGCAAATGTAGCAAATAATCGCCTCATCCATGCTTTTTTCTTTCTTCCTTTTCTTCAAGTTCATCTTGTTCTTCAAGAACTTCCTAAATTTTCTTGAAAGTAATGCAATATCTTCATCATCACTTGAAGAGTCTTTAGAGTTGCTTTCTACTTTGAAATCAAGTTGCTTCTTCTTTGGCTCTTCAACCACCTTCTTCTTTTGGCTCATTTTGTTCTCATAGGCCATCAAGTTGTCAATGTGATTCTTCATGTTCAAGTTTTCAACTTTATTCGCTTCCTCAATAACTATAACTTTAAACTGAAAATTTGGCATTAGTGACAATGATAGTTTACCTTCTAGTTCGCCTTGGGCAAAGTTGTTTCCAAGTGCTTTTACATTGCTGTCGATATTTGTGAATTGCGTGTACATCTCCTTGATGGATTCACTTTCCTACATTTCAAAATTGTCAAATTCTTGTGTCAATAAAACCACCTTGGAACTTTTTACCATGTTAGTGCCTTCATGAGTCACTTGTAGAGTTCTCTGAATTTGTTTGCTGTGGAACACTACAATATTTGATTAAATTCTTTAGGGCTTAATGCATAATAGAGTGCATTCATGGCCATAGAATTTAGCATGAGTAACTAATTTTGATCATCCATTAAAAATTCATTCTCTAGTTTAACATGTTTGTTGAAGAGATCCTCCACCATGTCCCAAATCACAAAATTAGTAGATTGGAGAGAGATCTCCATTCTTTGTCTCTAATAATTATAGTTGGAGCCATCAAAGTAGGGTGGTTTGGTTGTGGAGTCGCTGTTCTTGTTGGAAGAGGTTGCAACCACTCTTGTAGCTAGCCATGAAAATCACCTGAAGGTAACTTCAAGAGAAATAGTGAAACCTGCTGTAATACCAATTAAAATCGACACAAGAGAAGGGGTGATTTGTGTTATGAATAAAAATTAAAGCAATTAAAATCACACCACAAAAATCAAACCAAAAATTGACACAACGATTTAGAGAGGAAACCCAAATTGAGAAAGCCTCTACCGAGTTATCCCAAACTAGGATTTTTCCCTTGAAATCACAAGAAAAACACCATACCATACCATGAATCCGAGGGTGGTGTACTTCTTATACAAACCACTTCCTGGACAACCCGAAGATGTCATTTGCTCTCCCAAAATAGAGAAGAACGGGAAGGCTACAACTTAGGCACCCAACAATATCAAAAACTAAATATAAAATGTACAAGAAGTCTTATAGAGCCAAGATTATGTGTAAATAAAAGTGTGCTCAAAATTGAACTCGAAAAATGCTCCCTCAAACTTCCCTTTTTTGAAATTGTATAGTAAAGCACCAAGGAAGCGAAGTAGAAATTTTTCGCTGCTAAAAGATGGAAATGGAGCCCTTTGAAATCACTTTGCAATCTCTGGAATGATGAAAATCTTGAGCAAGAGAGAGTATGTTGTGTGTGAAACTCTTAAGCCACCATAGGATATTTATATAGTGTTGAGAGGCTTAATAACCACCTTAAGTTCGAGATCAAATGTTTAGATTTCAAATGAAAAGGTGTAATTTTGAAAAGAAATGATTCAATTCAAAAAATCTTGAAATTAATCGATTAACACTCATATTAGTCCATTAATGCACTATAGTTAAATGATTAATTTCTGCACAACTTAATTCAGTCCAAAACATGAAACCCAAATTAATCGATTAACCAATTTTCCTTAATCGGTTAATTGAATTTCAGGAGTGCCTTATTGGCTTTCTAATCGATTAATTTTTAGATTCAACCGATTAATTTTTCATATCTAGTACAAAGAGCTTGTGTTCAGGTCTAAAATTAATTTATTAATCAATTTTCCTTAATCGATTAACCCAATTCTAGGAGCGCCCTATTAGGTTTCTACTTTAAACGTAGGAAAATTTGAAAGATGTGTCTTTTCGAAAAGGTCATATTTCAAAAGTTAACCTTCTAAATGACTTTCAAACATCCTTAATCAATTAATTTTAAATAATTTTGAATTTATTTTGAATTTCTAAGTAATTTTCTAGAAGAGTGCCATGTATTAAAGTGTGGTGCATTGGTTGTTATACATAGCTTCTAGAAAACATAAAAGGAACATCTAAAGCTCCCTTTGACTTTATGAAGTCTAAAAAAATATTACTTGATCCTTGAGGCTTCCTTGAGATATTCAACATATGTAATGCCTCTTCTTGCTTTCTTGAGCTTCATCAAAATTTGTAGCTTAGCCTACAATCATCTTCATCTTGTTTTTTACTTCATGCATATTTCATGTCTAAGTATAACTCTAAATACAAAGTTAGACCAATATAGCTTACTTTGTTAACATCAAAATTTGGTTAATTAGTGCTTTGCACTAACAACCTCTTCCTATGGTGCAGAGAGATGAGGTAGAAAGATGTAGTGCTTGTGCAAAGAGTACGTGTCAAGCAACATAGAGCGACAAAAATCACACACATGGTCTTTACCACACTGTGATCCTCTTTTAGGGTTCCTCCTTTAGTTAATGAACTTTTAGATATTCTCACTTATGGATTGATTTTTAGACAATCAAAGTGACATTCCTTTTCTTTTTAAGAAGAAGTCTAAAATTATGCAGATGAATGGCAAGCAGCTAAGAGGGGTTAGAGATACATACTTAACTCCTGCTCTCTTTAGTATGCAAATTGACAAAGAAAGTAAATCTATAGGCAGCTCAATTAGTCCTACTATGAATGCCTAAGGATATGTTGCTTCTAAGTATCAACGAATCGCTTTTATGTGCAAGTGTTCAATTTTAATACACACGTAATCAAGCAGTTAGATAAAGATAGATAAAGAGAAAGTGTCCAGAGTCTAGGTTATATAATACCAAAAATAATAAGAATCACTCTCTCGACAACGAAAGATAAAAATATCTAATCTAAACCCTAATCTATGCGGCCTCCTCATGCAAAACCATTAACTTCCCACAACCTACTTTCACATGCTACAATGAATCTCGTAAACCTACATAAAATAGACAAAAATGAGGCCAATGAATGCAAGATGAATGCCATGAAGATTCTATGAACAAAAATAATTACTAACTATCAAAGAAACACAATATAAACCTCCCCAACAACGACGTTGATGGGAACACCATCATTAGCCATAAATAGCTCAATTTGTTCTAAAAAGGTTGATGAAAGCTCCTACATATCCAGCAGAAGGTCCTAAGGGCATAAAATCCTATTTTAAAAAGAGAAGAATACAAGGTTATTTCTGCAAAATTAATAGCACTTCATAAATATAGAATAACCATGGGTATTTTAGGGGTTTATTAAAGGTCATATGGTCATTAATGTCTAATAAGTGGGTCCATGTAGATTAAATTGGGTTTTCACGTATTTTAAGAATTAATGAACATCTGAAACCCTAAAAACAGACCCGCAATTAAATGAGCTTCTGGCCAATATAAAATTCACCTAAACCTTCTAAAAATCATAAAAAAATATTCTCTAAGGTTTGGTACACTTGATTTGACCATCTGAGCCCAATTTGACCTAAAATAGTCTTAAATAGATAATTGCCTTAATTTGGGTTTTTATGTAAATTACATAGTCAAACTTGATCAAAACCAAAATCAAACTTTACCATCAAATTCCTTAGGTCCAAATTAGGTTTTTACCAAAATTTGGGCCCATCTGAGATCATTTTGACCTAGTTTGCATTTTAATCCTATTATAACTCTTTCTCTTACAAATAACCCCTCAACTTTTAAAATCTTTGCAAAAAGCCCCCCAACTTCTTCATCTTCTTCGCAAAATAGTATTTGCTACCATTGGAGGTCAGCCAACCTCCAGGGAAGCATTGACTAATCGAAATCCTACTTAAATCTCAATCAAATCCCACCAAAATTGGTGGGATTAATGTTCACACCTAGGGAAACTTGTTGGGATCAATTTTGCCTCCTAACTCCCTCTGATTCATGTGTACAAACCTACAAAATTAGTGGGGTTCCACTTGAATCCCAGGGAAGCTATAGGGCTTGTTTCTTGTTCTTAAGAAGCTCTCCTAGCCCTATAAAATACCTCCCATGCCTGCCTTACCTCCTTAGCAAGAAATAGAGCCAAAAACACCTCTTCTTCTTCAACCACTAGGTCGCTCCACCTCGCTCTAACGACTCTCCACCTCTGACCTATTCGCCAGCCACCATGTATCATAGGCGGTCGCTTCTCTTTCCCCTTGTCTTTCTGCACCTCACAATACTGGTGAGGTGCTCTCTATCCCTCCATCGTTGTCATTATCCACCTCCAGAGCACCTTCATCTCCGATGTCGACCATACCAAACCCGGTGCCTCCTCTGTCCCCATTCATCCACTACTTAGTCTCGACAACTCCTTATTATCTGCTCATCACCACCATATCATCGCCGCTTCGAATTGACCCCTCACGTGCCCTCTATGCCTCAATCTTCCACCTTTCTAGCATACCTCTGACGAGGCGTTCTAGCCGCCATAGACCATCTCTTCACCTGCCAGCAAGTCAGTAAGCATTGCCTTGTTCCACTGATGAAAAGCCCCAAAGAAATTTGGAGCTTTGATCTCTTATTCACCCCACCGAACAACCCAACTTCCGCCACTATTCTCCGCCTTCACCAGCCACTTCCAACCACTCGCACGGTGCGCATCTACTGAGCTATTCAGACGAGGCCATTAGGCTATTTTCATGCTTTCAAGTACACAGGTCATTGCCACCATTGACAAAGCTGCTTCGAGTGAGCTCAAAACATGTTCTTGCAGTAGCTGCTCGAGGCTCCACCACCAGGCAAAGCAGAAGACTTCCAAAAAGATGCCTAGGCCTTCAATTAGGAGCTTTGACTGCTCCCTCACCCTCAATTTGACCAGCCCTCAGTTGCTGCTTGCACGCAGAGAATAGCAACCAAGATAGTCCCACATCGGGGACGTAGGAGCGAAAGAGGGTGCATAAGTTGGTTTTTTGCATCCAACTCCTCACCTAGTACATGAGGGGTCGGGTCCCTCATGCACCCTCACCCTCTTAACCCACCTAGCCCCACTGCTCACCTGTGATCATACCTCCACGCCTGCACCCAGATCTGGTTACTGTTACTACCCGATTACCCGATTAACACCAGGTCTTTGAGAGAAATAAGAGAAGGAAAGAGAGAGAGAGAGAGAGGAAGGGGGGCTTTTGCCTCACTCTCTAACTCTCTAACACTTGAGGAGAAGAGGTCTTTGCCTCTGTGTGTGACTTGAGGAAGAGTTGAAGAAGAATAGCTCTCTATAGAGCATTGTAGTAGGCAATGTTTAAGTCATCTGATTTGAGCATCCGACGTCTGATTCAACCAATTTGTGCTTCTGAGGCTATACAGCTTACTTACCTTGCATGGAATTATTTGGTTGATACTGTGCACTTATTTGGTATTATTTTATAAGAGTAGTTGGTGATTTAAATCACCATTTTTCCCCATTATTTTTGCACATTGCTGCTGATTCTCATATATATATCATTCTTGCATTGATTTTTCATTATAAATTGCTCATCTTTGTGGTTATATTGTGATCTTGAAATTAATTGCAATACTTGCTCCCAGTGAATGACCTTGGACTTAAAATTCGAGTATAAATTGTATTTGTTTTCATGTGATTTCGACTATACTACAACGAAGTATTTTCAAAATCGATCTTGCATGCATAAACATTTTGGCGCCGTTGCCAGAAATTAATGCGCAATTTGATCTCTTGATTACGATTTCTGAATTGGTACTAACTTGCTCTATCTCTTTGGTTGTATCTGTGTAGGGATTTAGTCAAGGAAATTCAACTGCACAACAAACACTCCAGGGGCAGGTAAATCCCATATTCTTTTCCCTTAAAGCCGCTGTCTCTAAAGAAGCTAAAAGAAGAAAAAATCAATTAGGATCAACTTGCTTTTCATATTTAGACTTAATCATCACAAGTTTCTTGATTTGATTCATTCTAGAAAATCTCAAACCTAATTTCTACACCTATTAAGGATTTAAGACACCTAGGGCTACTCACCCTCATGATTAAGCCCTAGGTGCCAAATTTGGACAAAATTGATTGGACCAATTAGAGCCAAATTAGGGTTTCTATTCTAAGGTTGAGGGCCACACTTGCTTAAAAGAAGAATCAAATTTCCCAAATTGTGTGTTTCCTAAGCCTTTGTTGAATTCACCTAATCAAGCAAACCCTAAAATCAAGCTCTAAACATCCACCTGAATTCTAAAATTAAGACCTAATAATCTCAAGGACAACACAGGTGAAGTTGACCCACCTTGTGGGGTCAAACAACCTCCAAATTAGGTCACCCCTCACAAATACATCTTAAAGTCCAAGTGGAATCCTAAGCACCTCATCTAAACTTAAAATTGGTAGACTTAAGAGGTCAAGTATCCATTCTGGTCTACCTGGATCCGCGGTGACAAGGAAGGTTGGGTGGGGGAAACCCTATAATTGGTGGGGTGCTCTACTGTGTAGGGGTCTTCACGGGACTCTACTTTCCTAGCTGCCCAGGTATTTCTCAGGTGGACAACTTTTTGATCTAGAGGTATCATCCACCTCAAACCTCTATAGTCATCCAAAGATATTTGGGTGTCTTGATTGGGTCCATCACACTTTTTGTCCCTTGTCTACTTTTCTAGTGTATGTTCGGGAGGAGGTCCTTAAGACCACCCTTGAGGCCTCCATTAGCTACTCACTCTCATCGAGGCCAAGCCTCAACCTCCTTGTTTGTGCAACCTCCCAACCAGATCAATATCTCTTCTGATTCATCTGAGCCTAGATCTCCTTCATCCATAATCATGGAGCACCCAACAAAAAAAAAATCTCCAGAATCAACTTCAGCGCCTCAACGATCTATTCCATGCTTTCATGAATCCACCGCAATGTCCTATGATGTGAGATCATTACAATCCCGCTGTGGTAGCATTCGAACCTAGAGTTCAAATCCCGACTGGAGGGCCTAATATAGAACTCAAGCCCAACACGATTCATGCTGTCCCTAAATTTCATGGGCTTAATTTCGAGGATCCCTTCCAGCATATCAAGCAACTCAAGCATTTGGCCCTGACCTTCGAGTCAGAAGATCAAAATCAGGATATCTTACTCATGAAGATGTTCTCCTTCTCTCTCATGGACAAGGCTACCCACCAGTACCAAATCCTAACTCGTCTAATCAACACATGGGCTAAACTGCAATCCGAGTTTCTGAAAAAGTTCTTTCCCGTTGGTTGGACAAATGCTTTGAGGCACTAGATGATGCATTTCACGCAAAATGTAGGAGAACCACTTCATGAGGCATGGGGTCACTTTCTGGATCTCATGTGGAAGTGCCTCCATCATGGAGATCCTAAATGGGAACAAGTTCAGTCTTTTTACCAGGGACTCTATGAGGATATCAGACTATTCTTCAATGTGACCTATGGAGGAAACATCATGGGTCAGCACGAGGACACTGTGTGGGAGATTCTCAACAATATGTGTGAGAACTCCATCAATAATGAATCCATAGGCATGTTCGACCGGACGACTACCCGTGCTTTAACGAATACGCGAGGAGCACACTAGACTCAGGGCTTATCCTCATCTATCGATCTGGAATTAATGGCCAGTCGCCTGGCAAGGTCTCGATCATCAAGAAGGTGGACAAACTGACTCGACATCTGCAGCGAGCCACTTTTGCACAAAACCCATTTGCGCAACCGCCCTCTGGTAGGGAGGCTGTGCATAACATATACCACTGATCTTCTTCGGGGATGGATTAGTATCCACCCACATCTAATCTAGGGTTCGGAGGAAACTTCGGACCTGCCTACTCTAGCTGGGGGGACTCTGAACCCTCGTATTCTGAATTCTCTAAGGTTCCCCATTCCTGCAAGGACCTCAACGCCATCCAGAACGATCCTTTCTCCAACACCTATAACCCTGGATGGTGTAATCATCCTAACTTCACATGGTAGTGGAGCAATCAAAATCAGAAACCTCAATATCAGCCTCGACCACAAGATTCTCATCCACCTCAGCCTAGGCCCAATTAGAATTACCAATCCGTGCCAACATAGGAAGATCAAATGAGCATGATTCTACAAGCCCTAGTCGACATCCTGAAAATAAAATTAACTATGTAGAAACAACACAAAGACGGGATCACAGAGGTCCGCAATCAACTCACACAGATGGTAAATTCTCGCCATCCTGGTGCACCTCCTTCCCAACCTCTGCCAAATCCAAACAACATGTTGGCCCAAAAACACGTGGTGCACCAAGTCTAAAGTTAAGCTTGCTATATCCAGCCATGCTCCTTGACTCATACCTGCATATTTTCCCCTTCCACTTCAGCTGAGCTAAAACACACCATGACTTACCTGACTACTCAGCAACAAGGGACAACTTTCTCCCCTCCACCTTCGCATCATGAATGTGCTATGATCAATGTGGTAGGCACAAGAAAAGATCACAAGACCAAGAGCCAAGGCTCATCTTCCAAGTCTCACCTAACCTTTGATCAACACACCTAGATTAAGGGAAAAACAAAGAGGTGGAAGTAGAAACCCGCTCCTCAAAACCACTAGTTTACCACTTTATCTCAAGCCTTCTCTCACCTCCACATTAGAGATTTATCAGAATATGATATAACGAGACCATTAAGGAATGCACAAGTCACTATCCTGTTACTTGATATCCTTGCTCGCAACCCCACCTCTCCTGACTTATCCAAGAAAGAGGTGGAAAAGCCAGCACAAAAGAAGGTAGTACTGTTTAAAAACGTGAGTGCCATAATTCAACATAGTTTACCCGCTAGGAAATCAAATCCAGGAGCCCCATTGATCCCCTACAAGATCTGTGATACAACTTTCAAGCGGGCCATATGTTGAGAGTGGAAAACTACGCGATCGAAGTTGGATTTGAAAAACTCGTCGTAGCTCGATTTGCGAAGAAATCCGTTAATAGATAAATTTATACCGAAATTCTAAGAATTCTGGGTTGAACACAAGGAAGCTATGTCGATATTAAATCTGTGATTATATCCTTTTGTGTTTTTGTTTGAAAATGAGATAATTACAATGGAATTGATATAAACAATAAGAGAGAGAGAATGAGAGAGAGAGAGAGAACAATCACTAGATATAATAATAATATTTTTACAACTACAAAGCAAGAATTGATTACAACTAGAAAGCGGGAAATTCTATTCTAGAAAGCGATTAAAAAGGAGGAGAGATGTTATCCTCCTCAATGAATGCTTGGAGGACGAGTCGGATAGAGCAGGAAGGAGGACGAAGCAGGAAGAAGTGGGAATGAGGCAGCACGTCATCATCGTCGTGGGATCCACTTCCGGAGCAGAGGCGAGAAAATTGGATTTGGCTCTAGAATAGCATCCTGGTTGTGGGTCAAGCTTTTCTTGAGCTTTGGATAGGGAGAGAGGTGAAGGAAGGGATGACTATTTCATAGGGTATGGGTCTCCTTTTATAGTTGCAAGGATAGGGGCAATTTGGCCATTACATAGTTAAAACATTAAATGAGGGGGTCTTTAGTGACGGATTTAAGCATCACTAAAGACCCTACGTCATCGCAGCATCGCGTGCACGCCCGCCTCCTCGCCTGCTACGCACTTAACGCTTGCCCACATCCTTGAAATCACAGCTGTTCGATCGCGAGATCGGACGGCTCAGATTGCTCCTCGCCCACTTCTGCTGCGCTGCCTGTGCGTGCGATTGGGCTTGAGGCGATGAGTCTGATCGCACGTGCACTCGATTGGGCTATCTAAGTCATTCGCAGCCGATCATGCGGTCGAGATTAAATGCACGCGCGCTACAGATCGCAAGTCGAACGCGTGCCCCACGCTCGAGCAACACCACTTGATCGCTACGCTATTGCCTCCTCTTTGTCATGCTTACGTTTTAAGTGCGCACACTCATGACCGTTGGATCAAGATCCAATGGCCCAAATCTCACCTCGTCGCACCTTCAAAAGATGAGAAGCGATGCTGCGGCCAATTTGGGCAACTGTGATGGCGCCACGTGGTACCATCATGGCCGTCCATCTTCTGTGACATGTAGAAGGTGGCACGGATGTCGGATTGAGGCAATTTTTGTGTCGTTACGCTACGATCATTGCTCCGAACCCATCTGTTCGGTCAAATTTGTTGTCTGAAGTGTGGTTTGGCACCATCTTGGCCCTTGATCTCTAGGCTTCCTCGGACTATATCTGGTGCTATGGTTGTCTGATCAGAGCAATCTTGGAGTCGTTGAACTCCTGTTGTTGCCCTGATCAAATCCCTACAGTTGGATCTTTTGTCCAAAGCCCTGATTGAAAATCACCCTATCCCTGGCCATAAAAGGAGATAATTACTATACAATTTATACAATTTATACAATTTGACCTAAATGCATGATTATGCATATTATGCAATATTTACAATGCATGATGCTACTATGACACTAAGAACACGCATTAATAGACATTTTTGGCTATTTAGATGTATGCACATCACACCCCCATGCCTATCTTTTACTAGTCCCTAACAAAAACTACATGCTATTTATAAAAGAATTATGATTGGATTACTTGGGCAAAAGTCATTTTCAACATTAAGAAATTTTTACTTAGGACCTGACTTTCAAATAAACAATAGTGCTTGGGTATCTTCCAAAATGTAGACTGCCTCAAGCCCTCGCCTTATTCAAAGAAGGATCTCTTTTTCTCCTTTTTCTTCTTTTCTAATTTTTTTGGATTTTTGAGTTTAGGGTTACAGAGCAACTTTCTATGGCCACTCAACCCACCCAACACTTGATGAGAACCCTAAGTTTTAAGCATCTTTTCATGAATGTGATAGAGTTATTGATCGATGATGAGAAGCTCATCATGGTCTCTAATTACTCCTAATTAACTAGTCTTCCTAGTTAATTAGCTAGAAATATGTGAATATATGGGTTAATTATTAAATAAGGGATAAATAATAAAGGACCCTAAAATAAGTTTAAAATTCTATATTATCATCCAATTAATATTATAAATAATTCAATTAATAATTGGACTCGAACTATTATTAATAATTCATCTAAATAATGTGTTAACTAACTTAAGTACAATATATACCTAAGTATGTAACAACTTAAGTAACATTAAATAAATTAATCCAAAAAGGTCAAAAATGCAAATTCAAGGTCTAAATATAATAATTGTCTTATTTATAATCATATATAAAAAGTTGAAAAAAATTTAAATTAAAATAAAACTTGAAAACCTGAGTTTACATTTTAGTCCTTATATTTTATTTCAATCGGGTCCTTATTCTTCATTTAGGTCCTCAACTTTCACTACAAACAAGTCCCTAAAACTTCTTTCCTTCTTCAACCGTCTGGACGGCTGATGACGGGAGGTGTGTCCACTGTCAGATCACCGCTCATCTGACGCCATACCTTCTTCTCCAAGCTCTTGGAGCTTGTGCTCACCATCTCCTTTTCATCCACCAATCTGGATGACGCTAAAATCCTATTTTAGGGTTGGAGAAAACCTCACCGGCGTCGGAGAAGATGCCAGTGGTTACTCCCCTCCCAGCTGCTTCTCCGTCCAAATTCCACCTCCATCTCAGTCACCGACACCTATAAATACCCCTCCACACCCTTGGTTTCCACTAAGTTGGCTCCCTTCCCTCTTCTTCACTGAAGCTGAATTCGATAGGCTATTCTCTCCAAACTCTCGCAAACTTTCTTCGCCTCATCCGTCTTCCTCCATCCATCTTCAATAGCTCTGGACCTCCTCCGAAGTCAGCCCAGTCTTCTGACACAAGTGCTGACTAGGAGATCTTCTCTACTACACCTCACAACCGCCCACTGGAGATCTTTCGACAACCCTCTAATTTCCTCCTCTGTCATGAGCCATTGATGGAGATCTCCTATCCCCTTCATCCAGGTAACAGTAGATTAGGTAGGTACTTTAGTTAGGTTGGTTAGTTAGGTAGATTAAGTAGTGTAATGTTAGATTTCGCACTCGTCTTCCTCAACACCGGCGAACTCCTTGAGCTTGTCAAGAGTAATTATTCTATCTTTTTAAGTCACTGTTCACCTTCTTGAATCTTCCATGAACATTTCTATAATCCTCAATTACTGAATAGATCATTTAATCGCCTAAACCACCTCCACCTCCACCAACTACTCCTGCTGTCCATGGTAGCGGTAGTTGAGCTAATTCCACCTCCACTGGGTCCTCCACCATTTATTCATCACCTAAGGGCCCTAATCCTCACTCTAATTCGAATAATTACCACCTATAACTTAAATGCCCAATTTTAATTAAGCTCCTGAGCTCGCTATCAATGGTAGCTTAGGAGTAGTTTAAATCAATAATTATATATATATATATCATCTCAAATATCTATTGACTTGTTTCCTACACTCAATTGAGTGGGAAAAAAAGTCCTGGGCCTAATCCAACTTAGATCTTTTGTAAAATGAATTCACTGTTTAATCTTCACTTTAATGGACAATTGACGAAATTAATATGTTCCTGAGGTTCCTTGTGACCTCAAGAAGCTTTTTAAATCTTTAATGTTACAATTTCACAATTTTGTACAAATTCCACCTTTTTCTGGACTCACTGGAGCTCCGGCGAGCTCCGACGAGTCAAAACAAGTTCTTCAACCTATTAAGCTTAGTGTGAAGCTCGAGATCCACAATTTGAGGTTTATTAATTATGCTGAGGCAATTTCTTTAAGGTTTTAGTGTTTGGAGTTCTTGTTAGGTCTTCATCTTCTCCAACTCCGACAGAGTTGGAGATGTTTGACAGTAAGGTTTTAGTCTTGTTTAAAAGGTTTGAAAGCTTCAGTGTTGTTCCCTGAGTTCATTTCCATAAGTTAATCACTGTAACAACCCTTGATTTGTCCTGACGAACAAACTCCTTTTCAAGCTCAAGTGATAAGCCTAGAACCCTAGGAACTTTAGTTGAATCATCAATCTAAGGGTTTGAACCTGTTCCTGAAGTTGAAGAGAAGTTGTTTAAGGCTTTAATTCCTATTGAAATAGCTAAACTCAGAAAATCAAAATTTGAGGCTTTACAGTCAACCCTGAGTCTGATCCTTGGATTCTGGATTTAATTAGACAAATTATGGAGTTTAAGATGTTGCTGGGATAATTATGAATGAATTAGATAAGATTTGGATGAGCTCTGATGGCTTATATAGTAGAATTTGATTTCTATCAATTTGGGTTGTTTTTGAACCCAAACTGATGATAGAGAATTTTTGATGAAATTTAGATGCATAACCAACCCAGACAGATTCGCAACAACCTCTAGAGGTTGTTTAATTTGATTCATTAGGATTGTAGCTGACTGTTAGGACCTTTCAGAGTCTGATTCACATAACTGAAGCTCCCTGAGAAGCTTTTAGCTTCTGTATCCTTCCTGAAGCTCTTGAGAGCTTAATACCTCCACCAACAGCTGCGGAATCATCCCTTGGACCAATTTAAGACTTCATCTGGAAGTCAAAGTCCAGTCTGTGGACTTTAAAGCTAAAAATCCAATCTGCAAGCAAAAATGTATTAGTTCAAACCAGAACCTTCGCCCTTCAAATCGAAGATTGTACCCTCCCCTGAGTATCAAATTGACACTTCAATTGTGTAGAACAACTCAAGTGATTTCCAACAAGCTTTTATTTGCTTGGAATGGAGCTCTGAGTTGGTAGGAATCGTCGTTTGATGTTCGATCTATGAGGGGAAACTTAGTTCCACCTCGGTAGAACCTGAGCGGCCGCATGGGTATAAAGGTTTTTTGTTCTATGGGGTCTTCAGTCGATAGCACACGGCGCAAGGAAACGAATGAGCATTGGGTGTGTGTGTGGGCTCGTGTAGTGCGCGTGCCCAGGTGTGTGTGCACCTGTGGGCGTGCGAGTGTAGGCTGGTGAGGGCATGTGCATGGGCCTAGGAGGCCATGGGCCGGATGGGCTCGAGACTATGCTAACCGGAAACAAATGGAAACTAAATAAACCAGGCTTGGACCTAGTAGGGTCTGGTCCCACCCTAAGAGGTGTGCTGTGTATCCCTGACTAATCCAAGCTGCCCATTAAAAACCCAATTTTTGGTTTAAATAGATAAATCGGTTCGGTTCAAAAGGAAGGTCTACAAGAGTTTTCAAGGGAAAAATGCTAAGGCTTAGAAGTGCTAAGGAGAAGAAGCAAAGGAAAGGAAGAGAAAGAGAAAGAGCAAAGGCAGAGAAATGAAGGTTGAACAAACAAGTGCTAAAGAGAAAAGGTAGAGAAGAGAAGAGAAGAAAGAAAGAGAATAAGACTTGTATAAGGAAAGAGCTTAAGAAAGGTTAAGGAAAAAGATTAAGAAGAAGATTAAGAAATAAGTAAAAAGAAAAGAGAAAGAAAGAGAAAAAGGTAAAAGAAGAAGAGGAGAAAGAAAGAGGCTAAAGATAGAGAAGAGAAAGAAATGGTTCAATTTCTTGCATTTTTAATTCCTTTTGAGCTTAATGTTGTAATAAGGCATATTTCCATTAGTAATACTTTCTATTGCCTTAATCTCTTGAAATAAAAAGAATAAACATGTTTACTTGTTGTTAAAGAAGATCATTTGTGTAAATGTGTTTTCTTATGAAATTTTGCATTCTCTTTTGAATAGAAATCATTAAGCAAAATTCATGTTCTTAAAATAAATTTAATTATACTTTCTATAAGTAGCTTAGACTTAATGGTGAATTCTAAATAAGCTATGCCTCCCAGTGAACGACCTAGACTCAACTAGTTGAAAGAAATAAAATCTAAAATGTTCGGTTAACTCGACCTTATACTACTCAATCGACACAAATTCAAGTTGACCGAAGTTACTTTCTTCTACACATAATTAACCACAATTAACTTAATTAACTGTGTTGAGGAAGGTGACCCAACATTTTAATGGAGCCGTTACCAGGGAGGTAACATTTTGCTTCATTTTAATTCACCGAAACATTCCCTTGCATAACTTTGTCTAATCATCATTTTAATGGTGCCATTGGAGGTAACTGTAATTATATTCGCCATTATTACTATTTTTTATTTTGTATTACTTAGTTTTGTTTTTATTTTGTTTTCTGTCTTCTTTTTAGGTTTACATATGTGAGTAATCTCAGGAAAGGAGGGTTTTCTTTTTCTGTTTTCCATGATAAATACCATTGTAACTATTCTTCCCTTAGTCTCTAGTTTAGTTTGAATTGTTTCATTTAGTTAGTTAAAAAATTAAAAAATACAAAAATACATACTTTCTGACTAGCAGTAGCATGATATAGGCATACACTCTTAGGAGTGCATTTACCTGTTAGTACTTTATGAACTGACTCGGAAAATTTCTACTATTTTTCTCGCATCAGCGGGAAAGCACACGAGAAAAAACCACGTAGATCCCTGTCTTGGAGATAATATCAAGACCACAGATTTGTTGAAAATACTTAAAAAGCGGTCACTTTAATTCTTTCTATTATATTTTTGAAAAGATTAAGTAAAAAAAGAGAATAATAAAAATTGACTTAAATCTGTTTGCAGAATGCATGCGGGTTTTATCACTATCATCTATTGATGCTATTGCGTACACAACGCGATCACTAGAGTCACACGAGTCTTAATTTTCTCTCTCCTCTTTACACCTCTTAGGGCTTTTGTTGAAGATCAACAAGTTAGTCTCACTACTAAATTCCCAGGGAGCCAATAGTGAGTGGTCTCAATCCTAGTCCTTAGGCCTTTGAGCTTTAAGGATACGCACTTGCGTAGACACAGGTTTAGGATGCGTATTTTTATACTGATACTATACTTGTTTGCATCCAAAGTATTTTTGCATATTCTAGGACTCTCTTCTTTCCTTTGAAAGAAGAGAAAAACTCGCTTTTTCGTGCTATTTTACGAGTTTTGTTGCCGCTTATTTTTGGTGGTGTGAGTGTGCCTTTGCACATTCTTTTCATTTTATGCACAAGAGGTGATCCTTGCATCCGCCTCTTGTAACTCCTTTGACAGGTGCTCCTAAGCCGGTTGCAACTAAGCAACCACTTAAATTCCCGTATGATTCGTTTGTTTCTATGGATCAATTGCAAAATCAAAATCCTGATATCCCTTCTTCTTCTGGTCAGGGGAGATGCCTCCTTTTGACATTCATGAGGCACTCCTGAACCAGAACCTTAGAATGCTTGAACAAAATCGACAAATCAATCTTTTAACAGCAGCTTTAAACAATTTACAAAATCTTCAAACCCTTCCTCCACCTCAACCTGAGGTAGGTTTTGACCTTCCTAATTTATCGATTCCTCATCCTAGGCCTCTACTCAAAGACTACTATAATCCATCTAATGCACAAGGAGAGCCTAATGTTAGGATTCCTATTGGGGAAAATGACCCAGAATTGAAGCCAAACATTATAGGCCTAATCGCACATTTTCACAGATTTGCATCCAAGGATCCATTCCAACATATTGAAGATCTTAAAAATCTATCTCAAACTCTTGGACCACGAAATCAAAATAGGGAAATCCTACCCATGAAGATGTTCTCTTTTAGCCTTAAGGATAAAGCAACATATTGGTATAGAACTATAGCAAGACCAATCTCAACTTGGGCTGAACTCAAATCTGCATTCTTGAAGAAATTCTTTCCTATTGGTCGCACGAATGCTTTAAGGCGAGCAATCACAACTTTCAATCAAAATCAAGGAGAACCAATTCATGAAGCGTGGGAATGCTTTCATGAATTACAAAGGAAATGCCCACATCATGACATCCCTTGTTGGCAACTAATGCATATCTTTTATTATGGATTGCAAGAGGGCATTCGCAATCTAGTTGATGCCTCTTGCGGAGGGAATTTTCTCAATCGCGATGTAGAATCCGCTTTAGAATTATTTGAAGGGATGCTAGAGAACTCGATCAATAATACATCTATTGTCGCAATTTACGTGAGGCATGAATACAGCACATCAAAATCCGCATAAGGGCATTCATGAGATCGGTAATCCATTGATAAATGCCAGTTTATCATCATTCTTATGCTTTAAAACAAACCTAGCTCTTAGGATTTTACTCCGCAAATGGGTTTTTGGGCTGCATTTAGGCATTAATTAGGTTAGCGATGCATTGCATTTTTTATTGTCTTTTTTATGTGTTTTTGTGAGTGTTAGGGATGAACAGATATGCAGATCCCTAAAACCCTAGCACTCAAGAAGGAAAATGGTGAAGGAGGAGCTCAGACTAGCTGGAACTCAACTTGATCCAACTCACTACAGTTGGAACCTAGCTCACTTGGACTAGGGTTAGCTCATCCCAGCTCCATTCAGCTAATCTCAACTGAATGGCAACTCAAGAGAACTCATCTTAGCTCACCCTAGCTCAGGTCAGCTCAGATCCAGCTCGACTTAGTTGAGTCTAGCTCATCTCAGCTCCCACTAGTCCACAAGGAGCTCTAGCTAGCTTAGCTGAGTTGATTGGAGTTCACCCCAGCTTAGATCCAGCTACATCCAGCTCCACTCAACTCCAGCTAGCTGAAGATGAATTCATCCCAGCTCAGGGAGCTCAAGTCCAACTCCCGGGGACTCAGCTTAGCTCAACTTAGTTGAGCTAAGCTACCTTAGTTGCCTCAACCAGCTTGATCCACCCTGGGAGCACCAGACCTAGCTCACCTCAACTAATTTTGGTAGAAGCCAGCTTACTTTAGCTTGGCTTAGCAGCTAGCAAAGAACTAGCAAGCTAAGTAAGCTAGCTAGAGTAGCTCCATGCCACCCTCTTCAGCAGCTGCCAGCTCCAGTTCAGCTCTAGGCTTCTCCCCGTCAGCTCCTCCCTCCAAACCCTAGCTCCAACACCTCCTCCTCTACTCCACTATTAGCTAAGCTAGCTTAGCTTAGCTTAACTATGCTCCAGCTCCCTTGGCTTTTACCACCAAAAATCCCTTCCCAACTAGCTCCACCTAAGCTCCTCCTAAGCTCCACATAAGCTACGCCTACTTCCACCTCACCTTGTTGCCAACCTAGCCTACCCACTACCTCCAAAAGACACCATAAAGTGGCACCAAAACCACCCTAACTACTTCCTTATTGGCACCACTTTTTCCCTCCAAAACACCCCCACATCATGGCCCTACACATAACCCTACAACCCATCCTAGCCATCCACCTACCCCTCCTTCTAGAACCCTACTTAGTGCCACCTAAGCCCCTCTTCTAGAAGCCATTTTGGCACCAACTTCAAGGGGTGCCACCACCCATAACCACCCCCTAGGTGCCCCTTGGGTTGGCGCCAATTACCCTTAGCCATAGGATCCCCAACCACCTCCATCTTCCCATCTTAGCCCTCCATTTCAAGAGTCACCTTAGCCCCCTTCCTACTCTATATAAACCCACCACCTACCACCATTTTAGAGCATCCTCCATTGGTGTTTATTTCCACCTACATCCACCTATACCTACAGCCAAGAAGAAGGAGTAGGGAAGAAGATTAAGGGGGCGCATCACCAGCCCCTTTGGTGCCTTCTTCTCCCCACTCTCTTCAACTTGGTCCACGCCAAGGAGGAGGAGCATTCTACTTCAAGGAGGACAACCAAGCAAAGGAGAAGGACCTAGGGTGGACGTCCACCCTTGGAGGAGGAAAATTAAAGGTGGTAGCTACCACCTTGGAGGATATCATTTGGAGGAGCATCTCACGCCAAGCAGAAGAAGCAGTTGTCTTTTCAAGTTAAGGAGCTACTTGGCTTGGAGCAAGAAGCCCTCTTCTTCACCATCTATCTAGAGGATTTGTGTTTTATTTTTCTTATATTTTCAAGTAGAGTAGAAGCATTCCTCTATAGGTTTTGTGTGCACAATTTTGCTTTAATTCAAATTGCCTTCTTTCAATTTTTGGTTGCATAGCTTTTTACAATTTTTGCCTAGCAATTGTGTCACTCCCTCTCCCTAATTATTCTAGGCCTCCATGTGCCTAGGGTGAGCTTAGGGAGAGGCTCTACCTGTCACCTTAGGGTTAGGTTTCTTGAATTAGGTATTATTTGTTTTCTAGCTTTCAACAAAAACTTGCATGTTGCCTTTATTTCAAAAACCATAAAAACTTTATATTCAAATTGACCAAAAAGAAAGTTGAGATTTATTTTCCAAGCAAGAGATTTAATTTTTTGTAAACTTGCCTCCTTGGACTACCCTAGATACCCAACTATCTAAGAATATAAATTTAAAAGTGAATCCATTTTTGTGTGTTGCAACGACTTAAAACCCTAAATTAACAAACTGCGCAAAAACACGATCATCCGTCCAGTTCAAAGGATTTGGAAATTATTGCAGAGAAACTGGAAAAAGTCAACATTGTAGCAAAGCATCTCGATGAGGTCTGAAACACTATGAAAACTCTTACACCTCTACTTGCTACGCAAAATCCCACGCATTCACCTGTTTCGCAAATTCACACGGGGAGGGAATTTGTGAATAATCTGGATTCTAGAGATCCATCATCCTTGGGTTTTCTATCTACTCCTGCACCAACCCAAGGAGGGACCTTTGTCCCACAATCTTTCCCACCCTTTTCCCCACCCTTTCCTATTGTAGAAAACACACCCTATCCTTTAGATTTAAAAGCCATCCAAGAAAACATTCCAAGATCAAACCCTTATTCTAATACCTATAATCCTGGATGGAGAAGCCACCCAAATTTCTCTTGGGCTGATCAAAATCAAAGACCAAATTATCCAAATCAGACCCATCTAAACCCACCTCCATTGCCCTCTCAGCAACCAAATGTGAGGCCTAATCCTATGTGCATGCCGAATTACTCTGGGCCAATTAGAGATATGCAGATCAACCAGATTTTGCAAGCTGTTACAGAGAGTCAGCGACAAAATGCTGAAGCTCTCGCTGAGATACAAAGGCAATGTAAGGTAGAATTGGCTACTTTATGAAATTAGATCACGCTTTTGGCTAAATCTCGTCAGCTAGGTACTCTTCCATCTCAGCCAATTCCGAATCCTAGGAATTTGCAAAACCCTAGGCAACATCAAGACCATGTACATTTCATTAATCAAGCCTTTGATTCTAATCAGAACCCATCCTCTATACTTCCTGAAATTATCCACCAAAACTGCATCAGCAGCCTTTATTGTATCAAAATGACCCACCTATTATTGAGAATCAGGATTGACTCTATTGATCTTATGAATTCGGTTGAAATCATTTCTTAAATTACCTCAATATTTAATATTTTACATCTCAACCTAAATCAGATCTGATCTTCACATGATTCACTCTTATCTTTCTAAGATTTTTATCTGATTTTGGTTCTGCAAGATCTATTTTTAGGCAATCTCAGGATGAGTTTTTACTGGGTGGTCATATCGATTTTTCTATTTTTGAACCAATTCTTCCATAACTCCTTCATTTTTACCATACATATTCTTTTTAGGAGTTCTTTACTAGGGTTTACGCCTAGCTAAAGGCGTAAAAGTTAGCATTTTGTACAAAGCTATTTCCTGCTTTCTACACTTTTCACTTTCCATACACTTTTCTGATTTTTCACTTCATCTTATATTGATTACCTTCATTTAGTCCGATTATCCACTCTGACCTTTAGTCAGACTTGAAATTGTCCGTATAGAGATTTTTGATCTCCTCTATTCGACTCCTT
Source organism: Thalassia testudinum (assembly GCA_037157565.1). Taxonomy (NCBI): domain Eukaryota; kingdom Viridiplantae; phylum Streptophyta; class Magnoliopsida; order Alismatales; family Hydrocharitaceae; genus Thalassia; species Thalassia testudinum. The sequence continues at coordinate 3,068,513 of JAZHRO010000056.1, forward strand.
CAATCACCCTACACTAAATGAAGTGTAATATCTTTTCACCCTTCTTACAATGAGGACATTGTAAAATCTTAGCTTGGGATGTGTGAAGTGAAATTTTCACTTCAAGTGTATGTGTAGAGAAAATAAATTTAAAAACACACATAAAAATGAAATACCCACAAAATTTTTTAGAAAAATAGAAATACAAAAAATTCTAAAATTCTCAAAATAAAAAATACCATAAAAATTTGAAAAATTTTGAAAAATTCATAAAGATTGAAAAATAGTATAAAACATAAAAATTTATATATAAATGCAAAAATTTGGAAATTGAAAAATTATAAAAATAAAAAAGGGGTATTTTCATCTAGAAGAAAAGAAGAAAAGAAGATATATATATTAAGAGCTTAATTTTTCTTTTAGGTCAGAAACCAAAAAAAATATATATAAAGAATATATATAGAGTATATATATAAGAGCATTAAATCCTTATTTAGATTTTTACTTTTAGCATTTTGTAAAAACACACTTTTATTCACAAAATTTTAAAACAAGATTTTATTTGAATTAGAATCTTTAAACCTTAAAGCTTTCCTTTTTCTATTCTTACCCTGAAATTAAGAAACTAAGGTGTATTAAGTTTAAAACTTAAGTTTTGGAAATAAATTATGACTTTTTAATCAATTAGATTAAGTAATCTTTCTGCTTTTTGAATATTTGATTTCATCATAAAGTTAAGTAAAAAGGCCAGATATTTAGAGTTAATTAAGTAGAGAGTTAGTAGAACCTTAGTCTTCAAGTCTATCAGGCTATAGTTAGCTTAATGAACTAAAAGACATTTGGCTAGACTTGGAGAATTCTTGTCTTGACAGATCCTATAAGAGAAAACTAAAAGTTTAAAGAACCTGAGAGTGAATGGCTTTGTTGTCCAAGCTCTGGTTTGAGAGCTAAGTAACCCAAACATCCAAAAATCACACACATAGAATTGTCTTGGCATTTGAGACTGCGAAAACATAGAGGTTAAGAGATCCATTCTAAATCCTCTTTAGTCTAAGGATTTCCGTAGGGTGGTTCTTGAAAGGGTGAAGGACGTGCCACTCACCTAGAAAAAGGATTTGGAGAATAAAGTTAGTAAGATAAATGAGAAGGGGGAGAAAAATAAAACATAAAATAAAATACCCTATAGTTAAGTACCTCACTACAAATGGGTACTTATGAAATTTTTCCATAAAAATAAATCATCTCGGTATAAATAGATGCTACCCTTCCTTCCATCAAATAAAAGAACACCTCGCTACATATGGGTGTTCTAACCTATAGAAAAAGTGAAAAAAAATATGGAAATAAAAATTAGGAATAAAAGACCCAGTGGTCCACCGGGGACATATAAACAAGAAGTGTTGACCTTGGGATAGAAAACTGGTGAGGAGAAAGCAACCAAACCTAAGTAAGGCCAAGCCAAAGGCTTGAATTGGAATAATCTGGATTGGAAATTGATGTCTTAAGTTCTGGATTTTTGCAAATTTGGATGCCTTTAGAACAACTCTCTTCACAAGCATAGATGTTTTAAAATCATAGCTACTGAACCTTGGTATTGGGCAATGAAGCCTAAGAAATCGGGCTTTGAGGATTTGCAGTTGAGACCTAAAGGAGAAGGATTGACAAAATCCTAGGTCTAGAAGTTTGTCCTTAGTGCTGTAGGCTAGTAGATTAAAGTTTTACTACTCAAAGTTTGATTAATGATGAATATCTGGTTAATTTACTTAAACTTAGATTGATAAAAATCAAATATCATAAACAAAGGATTAACTTAAGTCTATTGAGGTTTTGAGTTAAAATTTAATTTCCAACTCTTAGGTTTTGTTTTCTTAAAACACTTTGAATTCTAAGTTTTAAGGGTTAAGAATGGTTACAAAGAATAAGTGATTTTTGAGATTTTAATTTTTGATAAAATTCTTGTTAACAACTCTGTTTTTAATAAAGTGTGTTTTGAAGAGGTTTTGAGTTTAAGTCTAAGTAAGGAAATTTCACAAAATACTCTATATATTAATTATTTATATTAAATCTAAAAAAAAATTTCTGACTTAAACTTTCCTCTACTTGGTTCTTATTTATATTAATTTAAACCCAAGTGTTTTAAATCATCATATTCTTAGTTAATTTTGCTAGGGACTAGCAAAACTTTGGCTTGGGGGTATGATGAGAAGCTCATCATGATATCTAATTACCCCTAATTAACTAGTATTCCTAGTTAATTAGCTAGAAATATGTGAATATATGGGTTAATTATTAAATAAGGGATAAATAGTAAAGGACCTTAAAATAAGTTTAAAATGCTATATTATCATCCAATTAATATTATTAATAATTTAATTAATAATTGGACTCAAAATATTATTAATAATTCATCTAATTAATGTGTTAACTAACTTAAGTACAATATATACCTAAGTATGTAATAACTTAAGTAACATTAAATAAATTAATCTAAAAAGGTCAAAAATGTAAATTCAAGATCTAGATATAATAAATGTCTTATTTATAATCATATATAAAAAGTTGAAAAAGATTTAAATTAAAATAAACCTCAAAAACCTGAGTTTACATTTTAGTCCTTATATTTTATTTCAATCGGGTCCTTATTCTTTATTTAGGTCCTCAACTTTCACTACGAACAAGTCCCTGAAACTTCTTCTTTCCTTCTACAACTGTCTGGACGGCTGACGACAGGAGGTGCGTCCACCGTCTGATCACCGCTCATCTGACGTCATACCTTCTTCTCCAAGCTCGTGGAGCTTGTACTCACCATCTCCTTTTCATCCACCGATCTGGATGATGCTAAAATCCTATTTTAGGGTTGGAGAAAACCTCACTAGCATTGGAAAAGACACCGGTGGTTACTCCCCTCCTAGCTGCTTCTCTATCCAGATTCCACCTCCATCTCAGTCGCCGCCACCTATAAATACCCTTCCACAACCTTGATTTCCACTAAGTTGGCTCCCTTCCCTCTTCTTCACTGAAGCTAACTTCGATAGGCTATTCTCTCCAAACTCCGGTGAACTTCCTCTAGCTCATTCGTCTTCCTCCATCCATGTTCAATAGCTCTGGACCTCCGCCAAAGTCAGCCCAGTCTTCTAACTCAAGTGCTGACTAGGAGCTCTCCTCTACTTCACCTCACAATCGCTCGCTAGAGATCTTTTGACAACCCTCTGATTTCCTACTCTATCATGAGCCATCAACGGAGATCTCCTATCCCCTTCATCTAGGTAACAGTAGATTAGGTAGGTAGTTTAGTTAGATTAGTTAGTTAGGTAGATTAGGTAGTGTAATGTTAGATTTCGCACTCGTCTTCCTCAACTCCAGCGAGCTCCTTGATCTTGTCAGGAGCAATTATTTTGTCCTTTTACGTCATCGTTCACCTTCTTGAATCTTCCATGAACATTTCTATAATCCTTAATTACTGAATAGATTATTTAATCGCCTAAACCACCTCCACTTCCACCAACTACTCTTGCTATCCATGATAGCGGTAGTTGAGCTAATTCCATCTCCATTGGGTCCTCCACCATTTATTCATCACCTAAGGGCCCTAATCCTCACTCTAATTCGAATAATTACCATCAATAACTTAAACACCCAGTTTTAATTAAGCTCTTGAGCTCGCTGTCAATGGCGGCTCAGGAGTAGTTTAAATCAATAATTATATATATATATCATCACAAATATTTGTTGACTTGTTTCCTCTACTCAATTGAGTGGGAAAACAAGTCCTAGGCCTAATCCAACTTAAATCTTTTGTAAAATGAATTCACTATTTAATCTTCACTTTAATGGATAATTGATGTAATTAATCTGTTCCTGAGGTTCCTTGTGACCTCAGGAAGCTTTTTAAATCTTTAGTGGCACAATTTCATAATTTCTGTACAAATTTCACCTTTTTCTAGACTAACTGGAGCTCTGGCGAGCTCTGACGAGTCAAACAAGTTCTTCCACCTATTAAGCTCAGTGTGAAGCTCTAGATCCACAATTTGAGGTTTACTGATCATGCTGAGGTAATTTCTTTAAGGTTTTAGTGTCTGGAGTTCTTGTTAGGTCTTCCTCTTCTCCAACTCCGACAGAGTTGGAGATGTTTGACAGATAGGTTTTAGTCTTGTTTAAAAGGTCTAAAAGCTTCAATGTTGTGCCCTGAGTTCATTTCCATAAGTACATCACTGTAACAACCCTTGATTTGTCTTGACGAACAAGCTCCTTTTCAACCTCAAGCGACAAGCCTGGAACCCTAGGAACCTTAGTTGAGTCATCAATCTTAGGGTTTGAACCTATTCCTGAAGTTGAAGAGAAGTAGTTTAAGGTTTTAATTCCCATTGAAATAGCTAAACTCAGAAAGTCAAAATTCGAGGCTTTACTGTCAACACTGAGTCTGATCCTTGGATTCTCGATTTAATTAGACAAATTAATGAGTTTAAGATGTTGCTGGGATAATTGTGAATGAATTAGATAAGATTTGGATGAACCCTGATGTCTTATATAGTAGAATTTGATTTCTGTCAGATTGGGTTGTTTTTGAACTTAAACTGACGACAGAGAATTTTTGATGAAATTTAGATGCATAATCTACCCAGACAGATTCACAACAACCTCTAGAGGTTGTTTAATTTGATTCATTAGGTTTGTAGCTATCTGTTAGGACCTTTCATAGTTTGATTCACAGAACTGAAGATCCCTGAGAAGCTTTTAGCTTCTATATCCATCCTGAAGCTCTTGAGAGCTTAATACCTCCACCAATAGCTGCGGAATCATCCCTTGGACCAATTTAAGACTTCATCTGGAAGTCAAAGTCCAATCTGCGGACTTTAAAGCTGAAAATCTAATCTACAGGCAAAAATGTATGTAATTCAAACCAGAACCTTCGCCCTTCAAATCGAAGATTGTACCCTCCCCTGAGTATCAAATTGACACTTCAATTGTGTAGAACAACTCAAGAGCTTTCCAACAAGCTTTTATTTGCTTTGAATGGAGCTCTGAGCTAGTAGGAATTGTCGTTTGAAGTTCGGTCTGGGAGGGGGAAACTTAGTCCCACCTTGGTAGAACCTGAGAGGCCGCATGGGTATAAAAGTTTTTTGTGTTATGGGCTCTTCAGTCGACAGTGCACTACGCAAGGAAACGAATGAGCATTGGGTGTGTGTGTGGGTGCGTGCAGTGTGTGTGCGCTTGTGGGAGTGCGAGTGTGAGCCCATGAGGGCGTGTGCATGGGCTTGGGAGGCTATGAGCCGGATGGGCTAGAGACTATGTGAACCAAAAATAAACCGAAACTAAATAAGCCAGGCTTGGACCTAGTAGGGTCTAGTCCCACCCTAAGAGGGGTGCTGTGTATCCCCTACCGGTCCTAGCCGCCCATTAAAAACCTAATTTTTGGTTTAAATAGATAAACCGGTTCGGTTCAGAGGGAAGGTCTGCAAGAGTTCTGAAGGGAAAAATGCTAAGGCTCAGAAGTGCTAAGGAGAAGAAGGAAAGGAAAGGAAGAGAAGGAGAAGAAGCAAAGGCAGAGAAATGAAGGTTGAATAGACAAGTGCTAAAGAGAAAAGGCAGAGAAGAGAAGAGAAGAAAGAAAGAGAATAAGACTTGTACAAGGAAAGAGCCCGGGAAAGGTTAAGGAAAAACATTAAGAAGATTAAGAAATAAGTAAAAAGAAAAGAGAAAGAAAGAGAAAAAGGTAAAAGAAGAAGAAGAGAAAGAAAGAGGCTAAAGACAGAGAAAAGAAAGAAGCGGTTCAATTTCTTGCATTTTTAATTCCTTTTGAGCTTAATGTTGTAATAAGACATATTTCCATTAGTAATACTTTCTATTGCCTTAATCTCTTGAAATAAAAAGAAATAAACATGTTTACTTCTTGTTAAAGAAGATCATTTGTGTAAATGTGTTTTCTTATGGAATTTTGCATACTCTTTTAAATAGAAATCATTAAGCAAAATTCATGTTCTTAAAATAAATTTAATTATACTTTCTATAAGTAGCTTAGACTTAATGGTGAGTTCTAAATAAGCTATCCCTCCCCGTGAACAACCTGGACTCAACCAGTTAAAGAAATAAAATCTAAAATGTTAGGTTAACTTGACCCTATACTACTCAATCGACACAAATTCAAGTTGACCTAAGTTACTTTCTTCTACACATAATTAAGCAAAATTAACTTAATTAACTGTGTTGAGGAAGGTGACCCACCAATCGACAATCAAAACGGACTTCGGGTTTCTACGCCCCTAGGTGACATTAAAAGAAATTCTGCCTAAAGGTGTATCTATACGACCGGTAGCTTTCTCCCTACTTTTATTTTTTTATGGGGTCAACACAAGGGTGCAACCAGTGTATATCCCCCCAGCTTATTCTACTTCTCTGCTTCTTCCTAAGTGTTTTAGGAATTTTACGTGCATTTTCTGTGCTGGGATCTGGACAACCTACCAATGGGCTGTTACCCACGATAACTTGCAAGCCATACTCGTGCGGTGAAGTGTAGCTTATTATTTTTTTTCTTTTCTCCTTTTCTTTTTCTTTCTCTTTTCTTTTTTTCTTTTTGAACTTTCTTTTTAAGTAGGTGGCTTCCTTGGTCTAAGATTTACCTAAATGCAGTAGGAAAATAATGGTCAGTGGCTGGGCTCTGGACAACCAACCTATGGGCTGTTACCCATGATAAGTTGCCAACCATACCACCCTAGAAAGTTCATTAGCTACCCAATTTCCATTAGAACCGTCGAACAACGAGTTAGTTTAAATAGTATGTAGATGCTTAGACTTAAAGTTTCCTTAAATCAGAGGGTGGGTTGATAAGTCGTGTACTTATCACCTAAACTTATTTAATAAAATTGAAATGGAATTCAAGATGGTGAGGACTCGATAAACAAATCCATATTTTAGTGGATACCCGAGCTAATTAAGCCCAAAGACCTAAAGGGTCTTAGTGTTCAGATCCTACTGTAATATTTCCTAAGATTGAAAAGTCCTAATGCCCAAGTATTCTTTCCTAATTCATTTTTCTTTTAAATAAATCAAAAGAAAACAAAAAGAATCTACGGAGTTGAAAAAATAATTCAGTGATGAATCCATGACTATCTAATACAATGTCCTCATTATATTAAAAAGACATGAAACAAAGTGGAGTAGAAAGCACCTAAATTGCGTGAATAACGGGTCCGCTCTGAGATGAAAAGAACCTATATATGTGCTGAAGTTAGTGCCTTCAGCTAGGCACCCTATACAAATAAAGAAGAAATAAAGTACTCACAGGTGTAGGTTAGAATCAGAATAAAAAGATTCACCTCAAGACTTGCCAGCAGATGTCCACAGTTGTGGACCAGATTGTGATGCAGACCCATACCCCATTGTCGAGTATATCTAAGGTTCTAGATAAAAATTACCCAAAACCTAAGATCAGTATGCAAGTGGGGTCGAGCCTGCGATTTGTAAGGATGTAACTCAAGACCAAAAAGTCACGTTACAGGGAAATCAAGCTCAAAGGGATAATCAATGAATGTGTGCTTGGGTTGGACATCCTCTGAAAATATGTCATAAGGGTCCTGGTAGAAGGTTGGGAGTTTTAGACAAGTTGGAACCCTTAGACTTGGTTTTCTACTTCCTCCGGAATCAACTTCCCAAATCAACATTTCCTACTTCCTATCCTCCGCAATTAGGATTTCAAATTCTGAGACCTCCTACATATTAATCACCCCGTCTAAATTTTCCAAGTCTAAAAGATGTGACTGAATCAGAATGGACTTAGGTTTAGTGATTTCAAAATCAAAATCATCAGTAAACTCTATGGGGTGTGATTGAGGATCAGGGCTATGAATTAAATCCTTCAAAACAGGATCTGAATCTACCATGCGAGCCCCAACAGGATCAAGTTCCTCAATTTCAAGACCATTAAATGATTTATCGAATTCCTCAGGCCCAGTTGTCTCACTAAAATCATGTTCTATAAACTCATGTGAGACTTAGCATTATGATTCTTCACCTTCAGAATCAAAGAAATCTGAATCCGCATTAATGTATGTCTTAAAGTTATTAATCACTTTCCGATCCATGGAGACATACGTTTCTTCGTACCCCAGCTCAGGGATCTCTAGTGAAGAAATCAAATCATCCTTATTTGATTGCTCTAGAACAACTTGGTCAAACCCGATCTCGTAACATGTGTCCTCCCAACAGGTGCCTGAGCAAGTTCTGACCTTGGCTCCCCTGAAGGGGGTTCATCCTAGAAATCATCCCAAAATTGAACTAAAGCAACAACAAATCTCATCTTCAATTTCGATAATTTCCCAAGTAAAAACTCACCCGGGCCCTTATCCTTAACATCCTAGAGCCAATCCAACAAATATTTGTTCAGATCATCAATCATTTCGATTAGGGGCTCCAATTCTTCAGTTCAAGGTGTTGACTGAGCTTCTAAAGATTGTATAGTATTCCTCAAGTTAGCCAACACCTTCTCTTGGACATGGTTAACCTAAACCACATGGTTTGGTTCAGGGTTGGGTAGGTTTGGGTTCAGTGCAGGGGAATCAATGAATTGAGGATCTTGATACCCTCCCTAATAATAGGTCATTTCAGGTTGTTCATAAGGTGGTGATGACCTAAAGGTAGTGTATATTGGGGGGAATAAGGATCAGTACATCCTTCTGATGCGGATTTTATGCGGTTTGTAAAATATGTCGTAACATGCAAAACCAATCAACTCTTAAATTTATAAACCTAGATAGGGGAGTATCTAGGGTCGTCCAAGGAGGAAAGTTTGCAAATCAAAATCTCTTGCTTTAAAGATGAAACTCAACTTTCTTTTTGATGTTTTTTAATATATAGTTTTCATGATTTTGAAATAATGGCAACATGCGAGTTTTGTTGATAACTGGAAAACAACTAATACCTAATTAATAAAGCTAACCCTAGGTGACAGGTAGAGCCTCTCCCTAAGCTCACCCTAGGCATGTGGAGGCCTAGAATAATTAGGGAGAGGGAGTGAAACAATTGCTAGGCAAAAATTGTAAAAAGCTATGCAACAAAAATTGAAAGAAGGCAATTTGAATTGAAGCAAAATTGTGCACACAAAACCTATAGAGGAATGCTTCCACTCTACTTGAAAATACAAGAAAAATAAAACACAAATCATCTAGCTAGATGGTGAAGAAGAGGACTTCTTGCTCCAAGCCAAGTAGCTTCTTGACTTGAAAAGACAACTCCTTCTACTTGAAGTGAGATGCTCCTCCAAATGATGTCCTCTAAGGTGGTAGCTACCACCTTTAATTTTCCTCCTCCAAGGGTGGATGTCCACCCTAGATTCTTCTCCTTTGCCTAGCCATCCTCTTTGAAGTAGAATGCTCCTCCTCCTTGGCGTGGACCAAGTTGAAGAGAGTGGGGAGAAGAAGGCACCAAAGGGGCTAGTGATGCACCCCCTTAATCCTCTTCTCTACTCCTTCTTCTTGGTCGTAGGTATAGGTGGATGTAGGTGGAAATAAACAGTAATGGAGGATGCCCTAAAACGGTGGTAGGTGATGGGTTTATATAGAGTAGGAATGGGGCTAAGGTGACTCTTGAAATGGAGGGCTAAGATGGGAAGATGGAGGTGGTTGGGGATCCTATGGCTAAGGGTAATTGGCGCCAACCCAAGGGGCACCTAGGGGGTGGTTATGGGTGGTGGCACCCCTTGAAGTTGGTGCCAAAATGGCTTCTAGAAGAGGGGCTTAGGTGGTGCCAAGTAGGGTTCTAGAAGGAGGGGTAAGTGGATGGCTAGGATGGGTTGTAGGGTTATGTGTAGGGCCATGATGTGGCGGTGTTTTGGAGGGAAAAAGTGGCGCCAATAAGGAGGTAGTTAGGGTGGTTTTGGCGCCACTTTATGCTGTCTTTTGGTGGTTAGTTGAGGGATGAAAGGTGGTGAAGAGGTGGCACCAACTTTGAGTAGAGGTGGAGCTAGCTTAAGTAGGCTTAGGTGGGCTTGGAGTGGTAGGTTATGTAGGTGGAGTTAGGGTTAGGTTTTTGGTGCCATGGAGGTGGATGCTAGCTAAGCTAAGCTAGCTTAGCTAGCTATGGAGTAGAGGAATATGCATGTGGAGCTTAGGGTTTGAGGAGAGGAGCTGAGGAGGAGAAGCCTGGAGCTTGAACTGGAGCTGGCAGCTACTGAAGAGGGTGGCACGGAGCTACTCTAGCTGGATTAGCTTGCTAGTTCTTTTGCTAGCTGCGAAGCCAAGCTAAAGTAAGCTGGCATCTACCATAATGATCTGAGGTGAGTTGGGTTTGTTGCTCCCAGGGAGGATCAAGCTTGCTGAGGCAGCTAAGGTAGCTTAGCTCAACTAAGTTGAGCTAAGCTGAGTTCCCGAGAGCTGGACTTGAGCTTCCTAAGCTGGGATGAATTCATCTTCAGCTGGCTGGAGTTGAATGGAGCTGGATGTAGCTGGACTTGAGCTGGGGTGAACTCCAGTCAACTCAACTGAGCTAGCTAGAGCTCCCTGTGGAATAATGGGAGCTGAGATGAGCTAGACTCAGGTAAGTTGAGCTGGATCTGAGCTGACCTAAGCTAGGGTGAGCTAAGATGAGCTCTCTTGAGCTACTATTCATCTAAGATGAGCTGAATGGAGCTAGGATGAGCTAACCCTAGTTCAGGTGAGCTGAATTCCAGCTATGGTGAGCTGGATCAAGCTGAGTTCCAGCTGGTGAGAGCTTCTCCTTCACCAATTGCCTTCCTGAGTGCTAGGGTTCTAAGGATCTAGTAACCTATATATCCCTAACACTCACAAAAACACATCAAAAAGACAATAAAAAATGCGTTGCATGACTAACCTAATTAATGCCTAAATGCATCCTAAAAACCCATTTGCGAAGTAAAATCCTAAGAGCTAGGTTTGTTTTAATGCATAAGAATGATGATAAACTGGTGTTTATCACACCCCCATGCTTATTTTTTGCTTGTCTCTTAGCAAAACTTTAATTTTTTTGGAAAATAGAATTTTTGGGAAATCTAATTTTTTTGATGTTTGAGGAGAAAAAGATTAAGGGACAATGGTTGATCTAACACAGGAGGCACGGGATTTGTTAAGGATAAATATCGAGATTTGTTTTTGGATTCAAAAATTAGACAAAACGGGATCAATATATCCTCCATAAAATTCACAAATTAACCCTTTGTTAATTCAGATGACTTGAAATTTTTATTTTTGGGATTTTTTTGGCTCTTGAATCTGATTGGTAACTTGCAACATCCTTTAAAACCTTGTGTCCGTGCTTGTGAAAAGCCAACATTTATAGGGGCATGTTAATTAATTAATTTATTTTTTTCTCCCCCATGGTTATTTTTAGCTTAGTCTTACAACAAATGTGTTGGGATCATCATTCCCGTTACCAATCCTCGAGGGGGCTCTGGCGCCAGTACTTCGGGATAGCACTGTCCATGACACCACCTAGGAGCTCACAACCCCAAAACACAATGTGGTGTAAAAGGGCGCTCCAAGCAAACTCAAGCTCTTGCTTCGACACTATAGGTAGAGCACCGTCCAAGACACTTGAGTTGCTAAAATGCGCTTTAATCCGTCTAAAGATATGAAATATAGATATGGAGCAGAGCCGAGGCGGTAACATGTTGACATCACGTCCTCAAAGGAGGCTTTTTCCTCCTTCTCGACGGTGAGAATTCAAATCAATGATCTACTTCAGACTTTTACTAAGTCTAAACAAGGGAGTTTTTCAAATTTTTAGTTGTTTTTAAGTGTTGGCTTGTGTGTGAAAATTGACACAAGAAGTTTCTCAAGACATGTAAGTTTTTGAATCAGAAACTAAGTCAAATACTTTCCACATTACAAAATACAATCAAGTCACCTGAGCTATCATGAGTTCAGGTGAAATTTTTAGAGAAGGATATCTGATCTAGTCTAAAATAGACCCTGAAATTCTAATGATCAGATCCACATCCTCATCCCTAGTTTGTTAAAGATTAAATTCCATTGTACCAAAAGTGAGTTTTTCGACCTTAGTCTCGATTTCAAAATTTTTCCTGAAAAATTTTTCAACATTTTTATATTTTTTGGGTATGCAAGTAGGAAAATAAAATAACTAAAGAAAAATACGTGTTTTTAGGTTTTGAAAATCCTAAATCGATCATCAAAATTTTAAAAACACCCCCCCATGCTTAAGATATGCAATGTCCTCATGCATTAGGAGGGAAAAGAGATCACCTTAATGAAGAGTGATTGGGTTTAGGATGGTCAAAACCTGGAAAAAGAAAGGAAAAAGTAAAGCAGGAAAAAAAATAATGGGCTACCTCCCATCCATTGCTATCTTTTACGCCATTCAACCGGGCGTGAAGGTATGCACGGAAGACAAAAAATCATGTAAACAATTGGACACTTGAATGTCCTCAAGAAATGTGTTATCCTCAAGATCCCTAAAAAGATGAATGGTAAAGAAATCGAGATCAAAATGAAATGGAAAAATGGAAGAATGACCCGGATCTGGCCATGGTTTAAGTGCATGTAAAATGCTAGACTCTAGTGGGTCCGATGATAGGTCCAATGGAAAGGGAGGGGGAAAGGAGTCCATGAGATATAGGGTGGGTGAAGTTAGTGTCGATGTTTTTGGTGGAAAATCTGGAAGATTGAAAAAGTAAAAGTCAAACCCTAGTTGATCTGAAAAGTCTCGGACCACAAAATCATCCTTAGAATAAGAATCAATAAAATCTAGATCCATAGTGGTCAAAGCTGAGTAGGATTTGATCAACAAAGATTTCTCACAAATTGCTTCCATTGTATTATCAGTGTCCTTGAAAATTTTATGATCAATGGACCTCTTGGAAGCTTGAAATAAATCTAATGAGAAAAATCAAGTGGACCTCTTAGTGTTTTTTTTAGGGGAGGCAAAATCAAGTGGCCCCTCCAAGTGTGGAGTTTTGGACCACCGCCCATGCAAAATGGAAGAAATGGTAGGGGAGGAGAAGAGATGGAGATGAGAGAAGTGTGCACACAAGCAATCAAATTCCAGACCTAACTTAATTGTGACTCCCTAGAATTAACCTAAGACTTGGTCTACTTAGGAAATAAGTAATCAACAGTGAATACCCGTTCTGTCAATAAATCTAGCCAAGTTGCTTAAGGGGAGGTTTGGGCCCAAGCGTTTCCCAGGAAAATCTCCAAGTGCTTGTACAAACCCTCTCCTAGTTGTTTGACACAACCCCTCAGCCTGAACACTAGATATAGATGATAGAATTGGTATTAACTAGAGAAAACTTAAGTCCTATATAGCAAGCCTAAATTGATGAAACCTTAGGAGTCAAATTGCTACAAATTTTAGTTAGGGCTAGGATACTAGTGTGCACACCGAATGTGGAGGGTGTTGTTTTGGTTGTTGCCTTGTTATTTGAATTTTTTTGTGTGTGTGAAGGAATTGGAAAGTGGTTCCAATGCAAAGCAAGTTGTCACACAATTATTGCATTTCTATATTTTAAGTTTCAATTTAATTCAATGTGTTTAGGGTTATTCTTTTTAAGTGTTCAAACAAGTTTGAAACTCCACAATCAAAGGAAAAACAAGTTGTATGGGTGATGGTATATTTCCTTTATATTGTGGGACTAAAAAGCAAGAAAGAAACCCTAATTGGATTTGAACCCTAATATAGAAAATTACTACTAATGAATTCCTTTTAGACTTTCTGAATAGGTAGTGGTCCAAACAATGCAACCAACACCACTACCTTAAGTAAAATCAAACAAAGATTTCAGAAAAGATTTTTGTAAGATTTTAAGAATTTATTTGATAATTGTTTTGAATTTTTATTTGTACTGGTGTCAAAGTCCAGAAATGATACCTGTGGGTATTTTCGACTTTTCAGTATTACCACTGACCTCAAAAAATTTGTGTTATTTTATATGACGTGTAAAATTTTATAGCGATTCCAACAAGATAAATTTCATAAAAATTAGATGAGTATAAAAATTCTAAAAATTCGCAGGCAATAGAAAAATAGGAATATTAGAGGGTGTGACCCCTCTACAGTCCACAAATTTTAAAAAATTAAATACAGAGCCAATTGATCTGAAATTTAGAACAGATGTTCCTAACTCAATTTGGAATCACTGTATGAAATTTTATGATTTTAGGATGCTTGTGGTGTTAGGGATTGATTTTTCAAGTCCAGACAGAAATCTGGACCTGAAAAATAGAATACCAATACTTGAAATGGAGTGGTGTTAATGAAACATTCAAGCAAATAATGAATTTTAATAAAAACCACTCCACTTAATTAAGATTTTTGGGATCCTGAAAGCCAAGTTTAATATGTTTTTGGTAGTTTTAATTAATTATGTGACTAGAAAGGGGAACCAACCTGAAAATCCACATGAAGAAAAGGGACTTTAAGCTTTCACTTCCAATTTCCCACTTTCCCACTGTAGTTCCTGCACACACGAAAGAAAAGAAAGAGGAGAGGATGAGATCTACTTCAAGCAAGAGAAAAATGACTAACGCAAAGCTGTACCTCCCCGGCAATAGCACCAAAAAGTGATGCGGATTTTATGCGGTTTGTAAAATATGTCGTTGTAACGTGCAAAATCGATCAACTCTTAAATTTATAAACCTAAATAGGGGAGTATCTAGGGTAGTCCAAGGAGGAAAGTTTGCAAATCAAAATCCCTTGCTTTAAAGATGAAACTCAACTTTCTTTTTGATGTTTTTGAATATATAGTTTTCACGATTTTGAAATAATGGCAACAGGCGAGTTTTGTTGATAACTGGAAAGCAATTAATACCTAATTAATAAAGCTAACCCTAGGTGACAGGTAGAGCCTCTCCCCAAGCTCATCCTAGACATGTGAAGGCCTAGAATAATTAGGGAGAGGGAGTGAAACAATTACTAGGCAAAAATTGTAAAAATCTATGCAACAAAAATTAAAAGAAGGCAATTTGAATTAAAGCAAAATTGCGCACACAAAACCAATAGAGGAATGCTTCCACTCTACTTGAAAATACAAGAAAAATAAAACACAAATCCTCTAGAAAGATGGTGAAGAAGAGGGCTTCTTGCTCCAAGCCAAGTAGCTCCTTGACTTGAAAAGACAACTCCTTCTGCTTGGCGTGAGATGCTCCTCCAAATGATGTCCCCTAAAGTGGTAGCTACCACCTTTAATTTTCCTCCTTCAAGGGTGGACGTCCACCCTAGATTCTTCTCCTTTTCCTGGCCGTCCTCCTTGAAGTAGAATGCTCCTCCTCCTTGGCGTGGCCCAAGTTGAAGAGAGTGGGGAGAAGAAGGCACCAAAGGGGCAGGTGATGCGCCCCCTTAATCTTCTTCTCTACTCCATCTTCTTGACCGTAGGTATAGGTGGATGTAGGGGGAAATAAACACTAATGGAGGATGCCCTAAAATGGTGGTAGGTGGTGGGTTTATATACAGTAGGAAGGGGGCTAAGGTGACTCTTGAAATGGAGGGCTAAGATGGGAAGATGGAGGTGGTTGGGGATCCTATGGCTAAGGGTAATTGGCGCCAACCCAAGGGGCACCTAGGGGGTGGTTATGGGTGGTGGCACCCCTTGAAGTTAGTGCCAAAATGGCTTCTAGAAGAGGGGCTTAGGTGGTGCCAAGTAGGGTTCTAGAAGGAGGGGTAGGTGGATTCCTAGGATGGGTTGTAGGGTTATGTGTAGGGCCATGATGTGGGGGTATTTTGGAGGGAAAATGTGGCGCCAATACGGAGGCAGTTAGGGTGGTTTTGGGACCACTTTATGGTGTCTTTTGGTGGTTAGTTGAGGGGTGAAAGGTGGTGAAGAGGTGGCACCAACTTTGAGTAGAGGTGGAGCTAGCTTAGGTAGGCTTAGGTGGACTTGGAGTGGTAGGTTATGTAGGTGGAGTTAGGGTTAGGTTTTTGGTGCCATGGAGGTGGATGCTAGCTAAGCTAAGCTAAGCTAAGCTAGCTTAGCTAGCTATAGAGTAGAGGAATATGCATGTGGAGCATTGGGTTTGAGGAGACGAGATGAGGAGGAGAAGCCTGGAGCTTAAACTGGAGCTGGCAGCTGCTGGAGAGGGTGGCATGCAGCTACTCTAACTGGATTAGCTTGCTAGTTCTTTGTTAGCTGCTAAGCCAAGCTAAAGTAAACTGGCTTCTACCATAATGATCTGAGGTGAGTTGGGTTTGGTGCTCCCAGGGAGGATCAAGCTGGTTGAGGCAGCTAAGGTAGCTTAGCTCAACTAATTTGAGCTAAGCTGAGTCCCCGAGAGCTGGACTTGAGCTTCCTAAGCTGGGATGAATTCATCTTCAGCTGGATGAAGTTGATTGGAGCTGGATGTAGCTAGACCTGAGCTGGGGTGAACTCCAGTCAACTCAACTAAGCTAGCTAGATCACCCTGTGGAATAATGGGAGCTGAGAAAAGCTAGACTCAGCTAAGTTGAGCGGATCTGAGCTGACCTGAGCTAGGGTGAGCTCTCTTGAGCTGCCATTTAGCTATGATGAGCTGAATGGAGCTAGGATGAGCTAACCCTAGTTCAGGCGAACTGAATTCTAGCTATGGTGAGCTGGATCAAGTTGAGTTTCAGCTGGTGAGAGCTTCTCCTTCACCAATTGCCTTCCTGGGTGCTAGGGTTTTAGGGGTCTGGCAACCTGTATATCCATAACACTCACAAAAACACATCAAAAAGATAATAAAAAATGCGATGCATGCCTAACCTAATTAATGTCTAAATGCAGCCCAAAAACCTATTTGCGGAGTAAAATCCTAAGAGCTGGGTTTGTTTTAATGCATAAGAATGATGATAAACTGGTGTTTATCACCTTCTTTATTGTAGATCATATTAGGTTGTTCAAATGAGGGCGATGATCTAAAATCAGTGTAGCTTGGAGAAGGATAACAATCAAGATCATGGTCTCCAGGGTTAGACTCTGAACATGGAGGTCCGAAACTGTACCCCCAATCAGGATTATCCCAACTAAAAGATGGATGAGAAAAAATCTGGTTGGAATAATAATCATTTTGGGAATAAGATGTATTAGGAGGATAAGAATGGGAATGCGTGTAGAATGTGGAAGGATCCATGATAGAATAGGAGGAAGAAAGGTGCCTTGCAATACAAACAAACAAACCTATCCTTAAGTGGGCTAGCCTAAAGACCTACAGACTCCTAGAACTCGTCTTGAGATAAAGAATCAATTTGATCTACTTCTTTCTGATCAATCCAACCAGTTAGAGGGGGGGATTGGGAAGAAGGTTCTTTCTTTGGCTTGCGCCTCAGGTCCCTAGTGTACCCCCCAGCTGCAATTGTTTGATTCAGCTCCCCTAGCTAGACATCAGATTGAATGGTAGAAACAGACTAATCAAAAATAATCTCGGTCTAGGCTCTGAAAAGCGAGTCCAATTCTTAAGGCCAACGTCTACTCTGTTTTAATTAGGGTTAGGTTTGAATGTGCTTTGGAATGTGATGAGCCCTTTATCTGGGTTGTGCCCTTAATGATTGATTGATATGTGTGTGCGTGCACAACCAATGGTTTCCAAGCAAGATTATTTTTTTGAATGCGGTAAATTTTAGGGTTCAAATCTTGCTTAGTAGCTTTTAGGATTCAACTTTACGTATATTCAATCAACTTCAGTTGTCACACCAGGTTTTGAAAGCACAAGTGAAGATGTTTTCCTTCAAAGCTTGAAAGAATGTGGAGTGCCTGGTAAATCCCTAAAAGTTTAACTTATGTGGTAGCTACTCGATGAGTTAATTTTAGTTGAAGTGATGCGGCCCAATCAACTCAAACAATTGGCCTGGTGTACCACTAAATTAGGCACACAAGAGATTACATATTCTAATTTCTACTCGATTATATGTATGGGTGTGTGTGTCGCTTCCATAGAACGGTTTACCGGTTGAGTTTGAAAATCAGAAGAGGCTATGTACCTCAATGAGAGATTTTTTTTTTAATTTTTCTTTTATATGCGGAGGGTGAGGCAAGTGTAGGTGTCAAACAAACAATCAAAACTAACCTTAGAGTTTATGCAGGCTCCTAAGTTAATTAGGGTTTGTGTTATTAAGTGATGGAATGAAATCTAATGGTTGGGGAGGTGGGGGTAAACTTACAAACCCTTCAACAACACTTTACTCCAATCTACCGCTTTTTCTCACCTCGTAAGAGTACCTGCAATTACAATAAGAGATGAGAGAAATGAGGTAAAAGGTAAGTAAGGTGGAAAGACACGAAAAATCAAAGAGCGTCGCCTCCCCGGCAACGACGCCAAAATGTTGAGAGCGGAAAACTACGCGATCGAAGTTGGATTTGAAAAACCCGTCATTGTAGTTCGATTTGTGAAGAAATCTGTCAACAGATAAATTTATACTGAAACTATAAGAATTTCAAGTCGAACACAGGGAGGCTACGTTGATCCTAAATTTGTAATTATATTTTTTTATTTTTTTGTTTGAAAATGAGATAATTACAATGGAATTGATATAAACAATAAGAGAGAGAGAAAGAGAGAGAGAGAACAATCACTTGATATAATAATAATGTTTTTACAACTACAAAGTGGGAAATGATTACAACTAGAAAGTGGGAAATTATATTCTAGAGTGGCATGCAGCTACTCTAACTGGATTAGCTTGCTAGTTCTTTGTTAGCTGCTAAGCCAAGCTAAAGTAAGCTGGCTTCTACCATAATGATCTGAGGTGAGTTGGGTTTGGTGCTCCTAGGGAGGATTAAACTGGTTGAGGCAGCTAAGGTAGCTTAGCTCAACTAATTTGAGCTAAGCTGAGTCCCCGAGAGCTGGACTTGAGCTTCCTAAGCTGGGATGAATTCATCTTCAGCTGGCTAAAGTTGATTGGAGCTGGATGTAGCTGGACCTGAGCTGGGGTGAACTCCAGTCAACTCAACTGAGCTAGCTAGATCACCCTATGGAATAATGGGAGCTGAGAAAAGCTAGACTCAGCTAAGTTGAGCTGGATCTGAGCTGTGACCTGAGCTAGGGTGAGCTCTCTTGAGCTGCCATTTAGCTATGATGAGCTGAATGGAGCTAGGATGAGCTAACCCTAGTTCAGGCGAACTGAATTCTAGCTATGGTGAGCTGGATCAAGTTGAGTTTCAGCTGGTGAGAGCTTCTCCTTCACCAATTGCCTTCCTGGGTGCTAGGGTTTTAGGGGTCTGGCAACCTGTATATCCATAACACTCACAAAAACACATCAAAAAGATAATAAAAAATGCGATGCATGCCTAACCTAATTAATGTCTAAATGCAGCCCGAAAACCTATTTGCGGAGTAAAATCCTAAGAGCTGGGTTTGTTTTAATGCATAAGAATGATGATAAACTGGTGTTTATCACCTTCTTTATTGTAGATCATATTAGGTTGTTCAAATGAGGGCGATGATCTAAAATCAGTGTAGCTTGGAGAAGGATAATAATCAAGATCATGGTCTCCAGGGTTAAACTCTGAACACGGAGGTCCGAAACTGTATCCCCAATCAGGATTATCCCAACTAAAAGATGGATGAGAAAAAATCTGGTTGGAATAATAATCATTTTGGGAATAAGATGTATTAGGAGGATAAGAATGGGAATGCGTGTAGAATGTGGAAGGATCCATGACAGAATAGGAGGAAGAAAGGTGCCTTGCAATACAAACAAACAAACCTATCCTTAAGTGGGTGATAAACGCCAGTTTATCATCATTTTTATGCTTTAAAACTAACCTTGCTCTTAGGATTTTACTCCGTAAACGGGTTTTTGGGCTGCATTTAGGCATAAATTAGGATAGGCATGCATTGCATTTTTTATTGTCGTTTTAATGTATTTTTGTGAGTGTTAGGGATGTACAGATGCACAGATCCCTAAAACCCTAGCACTCAAGAAGGCAAATGGTGAAGGAGAAGCCCAGACTAGCTGGAACTCAGCCTAATCCAGCTCACCTCAGCTTGATCCAACTCACCTCAGCTTGATCCAGCTCACCATAGCTGGAACCTAGCTTACTTGAACTAGGGTTAGCTCATCCCAGCTCCATTCAGCTAATCTCAGCTGGATGGCAGCTCAAGAGAGTTCACCTTAGCTCACCCTAGCTCAAGTCAGCTCAGATCCAGCTCAACTTAGCTGAGTCTAGCTCATCTCAGCTCCCACTAGTTCACAGGGAGCTCTAGCTAGCTCAGCTGAGTTGACAGGAGTTCACCCCAGCCCAGATCCAGCTACATCCAGCTCCACTCAGCTCCAACCAGCTGAAGAAGAATTCATCCCAGCTCAGGAAGCTCAAGTCCAGCTCACAGGGACTCAGCTTAGCTCAACTCAGTTGAGCTAAGCTACCTTAGCTGCCTCAACCAGCTTGATTCTCCCCGGGAGCACCAGACCCAGCTCACCTTAGCTCATTTTGGTAGAAGCTAGCTCACTTTAGCTTGGCTTAGCAACTAGCAAAGAACTAGCAAGCTAAGCCAGCTAGAGTAGCCCCATGCCAGCCTCTTCAGCAGCAGCCAGCTCCAGCTCCAGCTCCAAACTTCTTCTCCTCAGCTCCTTCCTCCAAACCCTAGCTCCAACACCTTCTCCTCTACTCCACCTTTAGCTAAGCTAGCTTAGCTTATCTTAGCTTAGCTTAGCTTAGCTAACAACCAGCTCCTTGGCCATTCATTACCTCCAAAATCAACCCTAGCTAGCTCCACCAACGCAAGCCTACCTAAGCTAGCTACCCTACTCAAGTTGGCACCTCCTCCTAGCCATCCCTTCACCCCATTATCTCCACCAAAAGACACTTCAAGTTGGCGCCAAAAACCACCCCTAACCACCTCTATATTGGCGCCACTTTCAGCCCCTTAATCCACCCTACACCTACCCACATAAGCCATCCTAGCCATCCACCTAACCCCCCTTCTAGAATCCTTCTTGGCGCCAACTTAGACCCTCTTCTAGAAGCCATTTTGGCGCCAATATCAAGGGGTGTCAACACACATAACCACCCCTTAGGTGTCCCTTAAGGTGGCGCCAAACACCCTTGGCCATTGGATCCTTAACCACCACCCTCCTTCCATCCTAGCCCTCCATTTCAAGGGGCACCTTAGCCCCCCTCCTATTCTATAAAAGGCCACCACCTACCACCATTTTTGGGCATCCTCCCTTAGTATATTTTCTACCTAAACCACCTATACCTACGGCCAAGAAGAAGGAGTAGAGAAGGAGATTAAAGGGGCACATCACCAGCCCTTTTGGTGCCTTCTTCTCCCCACTCTCTTCAACTTGAGCCACGCCAAGGAGGAGGACTCTCCCACTTCAAGGAGGATGGCCAGGCAAAGGAGAAAAGCTTAGGGTGGACGTCCACCCTTGGAGAGAAACTTAGGGCACGCCCCCTTAGGGCTTGCCTTGGAGGTCATCACCTTGGCGGAGTTCTGCAAGGAAGGAGTTGAAGGATTCTTTTCAAGCTTGGGAGCCACCAACCTTGGAGCAAGAAGCCCTCTTCTTCACCATCTATTTAGAGGATTTGTGTTTTCTTTCTTTATTTCAATTATCTAGTAGTAGAAGCATTCCTCTACTAGGCATTTTTGTTAAACACTTTTTCAATTATCTAGTTGCCTTCTTTGCATTTCTTGTTTGCATTTCTAGTTGCTTATCTTCAGCATTCTTCACTCCCTCTCCCTAATTATTCTAGGCCTCCACTTGCCTAGAGTGAGCTTATGGAGAGGCTCTACTTGCCACTTTAGAAGTAGTTTATTTAATTCGAAGTGTAAACACTTTTCCCGCCATCAGTTCTCATGTTGCCTTAGTTCAAAAATAAAAAAAATGGTATATTGAAAATTACCAAAAAGAAAGTTGAGATATATTCCAAGCAAGAGAATCACTATTGCAAACAATTGGCCTCCTTGGACGACCCTAGATACTCCCCTATCTAGGAATATAAATTTAAGAGCGAAAGCGGATTTACGCGTTACAACGACGTATTTTAACAAACCGCGTATTTTCGCTGTCAGTGGGCTAGCCTAACGACCTACAGACTCCTAGAACTCATCTTGAGATAAAGAATCAATTTGATCTACTTCTTTCTGATCAATCCAACCAGTTAGAGGGGGGGATTGGGAAGAAGGTTCTTTCTTTGGCTTGCACCTCAGGTCCCTAGTGTACCCCCCAACTGCAATTGTTTGATTCAGCTCCCCTAGCTAGACATCAGATTGAATGGTAGAAACAGACTAATAAAAAATAATCTCGATCTAGGCTCTGAAAAGCGAGTCCAATTCTTAAGGCCAACGTCTACTCTGTTTAAGTTAGGGTTAGGTTTGAATGTGCTTTGGAATGTGATGGGCCCTTTATCTGGGTTGTGCCCTTAATGATTGATTGATATGTGTGTGCGTGCACAACCAATGGTTTCCAAGCAAGATTATTTTTTTGAATGCGGTAAATTTTAGGGTTCAAATCTTGCTTAGTAGCTTTTAGGATTCAACTTTACGT
Source organism: Thalassia testudinum (assembly GCA_037157565.1). Lineage (NCBI taxonomy): Eukaryota > Viridiplantae > Streptophyta > Magnoliopsida > Alismatales > Hydrocharitaceae > Thalassia > Thalassia testudinum. The sequence goes on from JAZHRO010000056.1 coordinate 3,090,893, forward strand.
ATATTCAATCAACTTCAGTTGTCACACCAGGTTTTGAAAGCACAAGTGAAGATGTTTTCCTTCAAAGCTTGAAAGAATGTGGAGTGCCTGGTAAATCCCTAAAAGTTTAACTTATGTGGTAGCTACTCGATGAGTTAATTTTAGTTGAAGTGATGCGGCCCAATCAACTCAAACAATTGGCCTGGTGTACCACTAAATTAGGCACACAAGAGATTACATATTCTAATTTCTACTCGATTATATGTATGGGTGTGTGTGTCGCTTCCATAGAACGGTTTACCGGTTGAGTTTGAAAATCAGAAGAGGCTATGTACCTCAATGAGAGATTTTTTTTTTAATTTTTCTTTTATATGCGGAGGGTGAGGCAAGTGTAGGTGTCAAACAAACAATCAAAACTAACCTTAGAGTTTATGCAGGCTCCTAAGTTAATTAGGGTTTGTGTTATTAAGTGATGGAATGAAATCTAATGGTTGGGGAGGTGGGGGTAAACTTACAAACCCTTCAACAACACTTTACTCCAATCTACCGCTTTTTCTCACCTCGTAAGAGTACCTGCAATTACAATAAGAGATGAGAGAAATGAGGTAAAAGGTAAGTAAGGTGGAAAGACACGAAAAATCAAAGAGCGTCGCCTCCCCGGCAACGACGCCAAAATGTTGAGAGCGAAAAACTACGCGATCGAAGTTGGATTTGAAAAACCCGTCATTGTAGTTCGATTTGTGAAGAAATCTGTCAACAGATAAATTTATACTGAAACTATGAGAATTTCAGGTCGAACACAGGGAGGCTACGTTGATCTTAAATTTGTAATTATATTTTTTTATTTTTTTGTTTGAAAATGAGATAATTACAATGGAATTGATATAAACAATAAGAGAGAGAGAAAGAGAGAGAGAGAACAATCACTTGATATAATAATAATGTTTTTACAACTACAAAGCGGGAAATGATTACAACTAGAAAGTGGGAAATTATATTCTAGAAAGAGATTAAAAAGAAGGGAGAGAGATGTTATCCTCCTCGACGAATGCTTGGAGGATGAGCTGGATGGGGCAAAAATTGGAGGATGGAGCGAGAAGAAGGAGGACAAAGCAGGAAAAAGTGGGAATGAGGTAGCACGTCGTCATCATCACGGGATCCACTTCCTGAATGGGGGTGAGAAAATTGGATTTGGCTCTAGAATAGCATCCCGGTGTGGGACAAGCTTTTCTTGAGCTTTGGAGAGGGAGAGAGGTGAAGGAAGGGATGAGGATTTCGTAGGGTAGGCATCTCCTTTTATAGTTGCAAGGATAGGGGGCAATTTGGTCATTACATCGTTAAAACATTAAATGAGGGGGTCTTTAGTAACGGATTTAAGCATCACTAAAGACCCCATGTTGCCATAGCCTCGCGCGCACGCTTGCCTCCTCACCTTCCGCACGCTTAATGCTCGCCCATGTCCTCGAAATCTCAGATCGGACCGATCAGATTGCTCCTCGCCCACTTCAACTACACCGCCTACACGTGCGATCGGGCATGAGGCGGTGCGTCTGATCGCCCGTGCACCCGATTGGGTGATATGGGTTGTCTGTAGCCGATCACATGGTTGAGATTAAACATACGCATGCCATAGATCGCGAGTCGAATGCATGCCCTGTGCTCGCGCAGTGCCACTCCACCACTGCGCTAGCGCCTCCTCTTTGTCGTGCTTACGTTTTAGGTGCGTGCGCTGACGATCGTTTGATCAAGATCCAACGGCCCATATCTCACCTCAGTGCATCTTCAGAAGATGAGAAGCGATCTTGCGGTTGATTTGGGCGGCTGTGATGGTGCCACATGGCGCCATCATGGCCGTCGATCTTCTGTGACATGTAGAAGGTGACACGGATGTCGGATTGAGCCAATTTTCGCACTGTTAGGCTGCGATCATCAATCCAAACCCATCTGTGCAATTGGATTTATCGTCTGAAGTGTGTTTTGGCACCATCTTGGCCCATGATCTCTAGGCTTCCTCAGACTATATCTGGTGCTACGGATGTCCGATCAAGGCGATCTTGGAGTCGTTGAACTCCTGTCGTTGCCCTGATCAAATCCATATGGTTGGATCTTCCGTCCAAAGCCCTGATTAAAAATCACCCTGTCCCTAGCCATAAAAGGAGACAATTACTATAAAATTTATACAATTTTACCTAAATGCATGGTTATGCACGTTTTGCAATATTTACAATGCATGATGCTACTATGACACTAAGAACATGCATTAATAAACATTTTTGGCTATTTAGATGTATGCACGTCACCATATTGGATGTTGGTGCTTCAGTCAACCTAATCCCTACCACCCTATTTGAAAAATTATGGATCGGACAGCTAAAACCAACCACTGTTACTTTACAACTAGCTAACTGAACTCTAATCACGCCAATTGGGCTAGTAGAGGATGTGGTAATTAGAGTTAGGGATTTCAGCTACCTAGCTGATTTCCTAATTCTCGACATGGATACTCCACAATAGATACAGGATATGCCCGTGATTTTGGGAAGACCATTCTTGGCTATTGCAGGATCCATAATCAATTGTGAATCAAGGCATATGATAATTGCCTCAGGAGAACAATGTGCTGAGATTAATATTTTGAGGCTACAAAAGGAAAAGGCTCGGCAGAACAACTAGGTTTTATTCAGAACCTCATGACCGTATCATTAGTACAAAACCTAGAGCCAGAAGTAGAAGCTTTTCACATCTTAGATGTTCCTGATTTGTCTGAGCATAATGACATAAGCATAGTGGAGGCTTTCACCATTGATTTTAAGGACATCCCCAGGGATTTCAGGGAACATGGTGACACGCTGGATTCATATCCCATGGAATAGAAACATTTCATTTTGAGGACCTCCTAGAATTGAGCTTGGCAGATATTGAGAGTGACCTCCACCCAGAATATGAATCATTTACAGAGTTCAAGTTTTATGATCCAAAAGGCACTCTCCAAACATTCACTTTTGATTGGGATGAAAATAATAGTGAAAATTCATTGGAAGACCTAATCTTTGAGTCATTTCTTCAGGAGGCAATCTCACATTTAGTAGAAAAGAATCCAAATGACTCATTGGATATTGATTCATTAGGCCACATAGCATGAGAGGAACTACACATCTAGGATATTCTGATTAGATTCACCCCTATTGGATTCTGGACCCATGATGATCATATTTTAAAACTCCATAATCAATACATCTTCCAAGTGATTCCTCTGTAGAAACCCCATAAGAGCCACCCAAAAACGAAACAATTTGATCCATATCATAGATCTTCTAGAATGACTCTTCATCATAATTTGACATTCATCTATTGCCATGTGATTCTCATTCATCACAATCACATCTTTTCCCGATCAATGCATCCACCTGTTGAGCTTATTACGTCTAGCTAGTGGCGTTAAACTTAGTGCTTAACGAGAGGTAACCCATCATCTTTTTGAAAAATCTCGAAATCCTTTTGGCATAACTCTTTGCTGAACTCATATTGCACTTTAGGGTTCATCCATTAGAACAGCCAACTCCACCTTTGGTACTTGTTCCAAAGCTTGAAATCATCCACAACAGTCACCCCGACCTGTCCACCCTCCCTTTGACCCTATTCTAATGTACGATCTAAGCTAAACTTGAACCCACCTAATTTATAATGAGGACATTGCAAATCGTAGGCATGGTAGGGTATTAAAGTGCAAAATGTCATGAAAATCAAATCACAAAAGGATTTCACAAAAAGATATATATATATATATAAATGGAGGTTGAGGGAAAAGAAGATCCATTTGAAAGAAAAATAAATAAAAAGGAGGAAGGAAAAAAGAAAAGAATTAAAGGAGCAAAAAGATAAAGAAAAAAATTAAGCCCTTTAAAAATAATATGGAACTTACCTAACTTCTAGGTTGGATTTAATGATGAATTAAGACCTGGAAGGCTAAAACTTAAGGGATTAGTGGTGAATACTGACCTTAGGCCTCTTGGATCTATTTTGGATTTAAACACTCACGTACTTGTCAAGACTGGGATTAGTGTTTACACAAGGAGAGATCGGTGTTTAAAATAATCACGTTGCAGTATAGTCAAAATTGCTTTGAAAACAAATACAATTTTATTACTCAAAATAGGTTTTCGAGGTCGAACACAGGGAGCAAATTGGTATTTAGAAATCAAGATTACAATTCAGAATTAAAAGATTGCAATAGTATCAGTAGTAATGTGCAAAAAGATGGGAGTAAAATGGTGATTTAGATCACCAAATACTCCTACAATATCACCAAAGAACTCAATGTAAATGTTATGAAATGAGGGAAAATGATCTGTCATCTGATGAAGAAATCAGACGACTTAAGTTGTTTGCTTTCTTCTTCTTTCTCTACCTTTCTCTGTCTTCTTTTTCTCTTCTTTTCTTCAGGCCTTCACCTTTTCTTCTTCTCTTCTAATTCTTCTTCTCTGTCTTTCTTCTTTTTCTGATTCTTCTTCTCATTTAGCTTTTCATCCTCTTTCTTTCTTCTTCTTCTGGCCTCCTCTTCATCTTCTTCTTCAGGCCTCCTCCTCTTCTTCTTCAGAATTCAGCTAAGTGTTGGCCGAAGATTCCTACAGCAAAACCCTCCCCCTACCCGTGCGACACTCCTCTCTTCTTTCTCTCTTAGGATCTGCTCTCCCAGATCCACAGGTATTCGGGTTATCGGGTCGGGCGCATACCTAGGTTCAGGCTCATCGGCATGTGGTGGTGAGCAAGGAGTGCAGGTCGGGTCATGCCAGGTCAGCGGGGGTAGTGTCATAGATGAGACCAAGTGAAGATGTGAGGGACCTCACCCCGTGGCATCTAAGGCGAACAGCTATGTGCACCTTTTCAATTTATGCAGGTGCACGGCTTCAGAAGTTTCCGAGGTGGGACTATCCGTGCACCCCTTTTCTCGCACGCCTACAGCAAGGAGTGTTTCTCCAATTACAGCAGTTGCTAAGGCTTGCGACTGCAATTAATGACCTGGGTGAGTGCGTGAGGTACTTCCGCACGTTCTAGGTCTTTAGCCTGGGATAATAAGGCTTGGAGCAGCCTCAAGAAAGCTTCGAGCTTGCACACCAATGGTGGCTAAGGCCTGGAACCTAAAATCAGTAGAACAACCTTTTAGCCATGTCAAAGCATTTAGGGAGCATCGCCGGAGCACGGAGAATGTGCTGGGGGTGGTGGTGTGGCATGACGGTGGTCGTGAGTGCATGCCTAGGGTAGATTGTGTGCATGTGGGTGGTGGGTGTGTTCGAGGGTGCGTGTGAGTGAGTGGCGAGGTGAGTGAATAGAGGGGAAATGATCAGTGAGATGTGGCGGAGGTTTTGTGAGGGTTGGTGAGGGTTTTGGTGGCCTATGGAGGTGGGATGCCCTTGTCGAAGGTGGTGGCCGGAGATGGAGGGGATGAAGGTGCAAAGTGGTGTCAGTGGTTGATTTTGGAAAGTAAAGGGCAGATAAGAAAGTAGAGGGGATAGGAGACTTAGCTAGGAAGTTAATAGATGAAGGGGGACAGTGAGGGAATTGGTTCTGGTGTGGCCGACGCTAGAGACGAAGGTGGCTTCGATGAGGTGGGAACGATGAGGATGAAGAGGAACCTGCGTCTGCTGGTACGACAAGACACGGACGAGAGCAGGGAAGAAGAATCCGCCACAGGTATGGCTGTTGATCGACAAGAAAGGGGCAGGAAAGGTCACCGGACATCGAGGAGCCTTCAGCTGTGAGGGAGAGAGATGAATTGAGGGTATTTACGGCTGAATTCGAGCATGGAGGATTCGATGTGATCTGGGCTTCTTTAAATAAGGCTTTGAAGGGCAGTTAGGGCTTGGGAAGCAAGCTTCCCAAGCTTTGAAGGTCGCCAGACTTGGGAACTGTTAAGATACCCAAATCTCTCATGAGTTTTCATGAGAGATTGTGTGGGAATCAGAGCTCATAAATGGGTTTAGACTAGAGAGAATTTCTTAGAGGATCTCCCTTCCAATTTTGGAACAGATTCTCCAAGTAATTAAGGAGATATTCTTTGCCAAAGGTCGTCGGAGTAGGTTTCCTCCATGATAATGGCGGAGGGAACTACTTGCAAAGATGATGAAGAATCTAAGGGGCTAAATGTAAGGGTTTTTGAAAGTTAGGGATAGAAATGTAATCAGACAGGACCATTTTGCAAACTAGGTCAAGGTAAACTTATCTTGGGTCCAAATTTTGGTACAAACCTAATTTGGACCTAAGAAATCCAATGGTGAAGTTGGATTTTGGTTTTTACCATGTTTGACTAGGTAATTTATGTAAAAACCTAAATTAGGGCAAATATCTATTTAAGAATCCATTTTAGGTCAAGATAGGTTCTAATGGCCAAATTGAAGGTTCTAAATCCTAGATAATATTTTTATATGATTTATAGAGGGTTTAAGTGAATTTTATCCTGATCAGAACCTTGGTTAATTGAGTGGGTCAGTTTTTAGGGTTTCAAAAAGTCATTTAATTCTCAGAGCACACACAAACCCTTTTTTGTCTAATCCAACACACTTGTTATCTTATTAAGACCATTTGACCTTTATTCAGCTCTTGAGAAAACCTGTGGTTGTACTGCATTCATGATAAATTGGTAAAATTGCAGTTTTAACCCTAGTTTCTTGTGTTTTTCTCAGAAAGGTTATGCAATGAATTATGACCTTCAGTTGGTTATGTAGGAGCATTTGTTGACTTATTTGGGTCAAAATGAGCTAGTTAGGGCTCATGATGGTGTTTCCATCAATTAGTTCTCAAGAGGTTGGGGAAAATGCAAAGCTTATGTATTAGGTCTAAGGCTTAGGGATCATTCGGCCCCATTAACTAACCTCTGGTTTGCAGGACTCTGTAACTTAAGCATCCTAAATCACACACAGTATGGTTTAGTGTGCTTAAATATGAAATCATGCCAAAAAGCATTTATGTTATTCTGAAAATGGTCCTAAGATCTAGATTAGGAGCGACTCGAAAATACAAGTTGATTTGGATGAGTTTCCAGTGCAGAGAGGTGGGAAATTTCCCTCGAAGATGCATAATAACATATCATCTCATCGGTGCTTGTCTCTTAGGATATCTAAATATCCTACCAGGGGAAAATAAGCACCTTGTGGTGGTTCATATGCCATGGGCGGCATTATCAAGAAATGATGATTGCTAGAGTCTGGATTTAGCTACAGAACACCATGGGTGGCACTATCCTGAAGTGTCGAAAACTATGGTTCTAGGGGTTGCCATGGGTGGTGCTATCTCGAAGCATCAATTGCCAGGGACCCTACGAGGATTGATGGTGGGGATAAGGAATCCGATACATTACGTGTTTAGGGCCAATCCGAGGTTGGATCTAAGGAAAAATATAATGAAAACAAAAAGAGAGAGAAAGCTCTCCAAAAATGAAAATCTTCTTCTATCCCTCTCTCTTACAAAAAAAATGCATTGGCAAACTGAACCTGGGCTAATCATGTTACAAGCATGGGTGCTTCAACCGCTAGGTCCAATGAACCTTAAGATAGTTCTTACGGGCCTTAGAAACCTTTGTGGCAGACTGAGGCGAAAGCTAGTCAGGTTTGGATCTAGGCTAGGCCTATTGTTGGTATTAAGATCTGATTCCTAGAGATGCGGCTTAGTAGGGAATCATGACGGTTACATTAGACCTAGATAACTGGTCTGTTCCATAGAATTTTGCTGAGGGACTAGAAAAAGCTAGGCATGGGGGTATGATGAGAACACCATCATGAGCCATAACTAGCTCATTTTGGTCTAAAAAGATTGATAAAAGCTCCTACATATCCATTAGAAGGTCCTAAGGGCACAATATCCTATTTTGAAAAGAAGAGAAGAATACAGGGTTATTTCTACAAAATTAACAGCACTTCATAAATGCAGAATAACCATGGGATATTTCATGGGTTTATTAAAGGTCATATGGTCATTAATATCTAATAAGTGGGGTCTATGCACAACAAAATAAGTTTTCATGCATTTCAAGAATTAATGGATATCTAAAACCCTAAAAATAGGCTTGCTTAATTAACTGAGGTTCTGGTCAGTATAAAATTCACTTAAACCTTCTAAAAATCATATTAAAATATTCTCTAAGGTTTGGTACCCCTGATTTCACCATCTGAACCCAATTTGACCTAAAATAGAGTCTCAGATAGATAATTACCCTAATTTAGGTTTTTGCATAAATTACCCAAACAAACTTGGTCAAAACCAAAATCCAACTTCACCATCAGATTCCTTAGATCCAAATTAGATTTGTACCAAAATTTGGGCCCAATCTGAGATCATTTTGACCTAGTTTGCATTTTGATCCTATTTGACTCTTTCTCTTACAAAGAACCCCTTAGCTTTTGAAATCTTTGCAAAAAGTGCCCCAATTTCTTCATCTTCTTCGCAAAATAGTCCTTGCTGCCATTGGAGGTCAACCGACCTCTATGCAAGCTTTTACCGAATGAAATCCTACTCAAATCCAACCAAATTTGGTGAGATTTATGTTCACACCTAGGGAAACCTATTGGGATCAATTTTGACTCCTAACTCCCTCTGATTCGTGTGTGTGAACACACAAAATTAGTGGGGTTCCTCATGAATCCCAAGCAAGCTATAGGGCTTGTTTCCTATTCTTAAGAAGCTCTCCTAGCCCTATAAAAGACTCTCATGCTTGCCTTACTTCCTTAGAGAGAAATAGAGCCAGAAACATCTCTTCTTCCTCATCCTCCGGCTCGCTCCACCTCACTCCGGCGACTCTCCACCACCGACCTCTTTGTCGGCTGCCACATACGATAGGCGGTCAGTTCTTCTTCTCCTCATCTTTTTGCACCTCGCAATACCAGCGAGGTGCTCTCTATCCCTCCATCGTCATCCTTATCCATCTTCGGAGCACCTTCATCTCCAGCGCCACCATACCAGACTCGGTACCTCCTCCATCCCCCTTAAATTGCTACTTAGTCTTGACGACTCCTTATCATCTACTCATCACCACTGTATCATCGCCACTTCAAATCGACCCCTCACGCACCCTCCATGCCTCAGTCTTCCACCTCGCCGACGTACCTCTGGCAAGGCATTCCAGCCGCTACAGACCATCTCTCTGCCAGCCACCAAGTCACTTGGAAGACCTAATCTTACACTTCGTGCCTTCCCTGCAAAGTAAATGTGTTTGTCATCAAATATCTTCCACTCCTCGCAATCTGTAGGAAGTTGTATCCTTCTATTTTAAGATTTCTGAGCCTCAGGCCATGTTATCCACCTTATAGTTTTACTTGATATAAAAATAAATTGTAGCCTTGGGGTCAATGGAAAATAACGAAGAACCTTCTTAGGTTGTTTCTTATTACTTCGAAATATTCCTCCCTTATATCTATCATGTCCACTTTTGGGATAATTACTCAAGTTTGCATATTCTTTTCTACAAAGAACACAATCATTCAGACGTGCATAGATCTTCTGACAATCCAAACTAAGCTTGCAAGTCTATTTCTTTGCTTCATACCATGAACCCGGAAAATCATTGGGGTTATTTAACAGCTTAGTAAGGAACTAAAGTATTTCAGACATTAATTTAACAGTCACTCTATTCATAACCTTAAGTTGAAATATCATCAACAAAAATGACAATCTAGACATGCTTGTAATTCCAGGAGCAATAGAATCCTCGGCCACCTTAACAATATCATAAAACTAATCATAATTTCTTAATGGATCTTCCTCATCTACATTTACACCATCTGTTGCTCTCTTCTCATTTAGCATTTCTTCAACTTCTTCACCTCCGTTGTCAGCAATTTGTTCCTCAACATTCATTTCATAGAATCTAACTTCTTCTGCTAAATCCTCTTTATGAGAAACCTAGTTAGTTTAATGTTCCCACAAACCATTACAAATGATGTGCTCAAAGACAGTGTTACGGTCATGGAAGGATCCATTCAAACATCTTCTACATGGACAGAAGATCTTATTGAAGTGTTCTCCCAGCTTAAATGACTTCCTATCATTATGAAAGGCCCAATCCAGGAATGAAATTACACCACCCTTGTATCGGGTATAATCTAAACTCCACAAACTGATGCAAGACTTGTTCATGATAAACTAAAATTTAACTTAAACAATCAACTAATTAGGAAGGAAATAGGGATCGATGATGAGTGCATGTTGATTAAGGTTTTTAGTTTATAACCCATCCTTGAAGATCTAATCATAACATTACGTGATACATGTAGCCTTTGTGTGGTGAAATTTCAACAGCATCTCCTTGCACCTTTCCAATATACCCCCCAGGAATAATCTTAGCTAGGTTCCCTTTTATCCCTCAATTACAGGCACCACAGGAAACTAGATAAGATTAGTTGGTATACCGAAGAAGAGCAGGAAGAAGCAATCAAAAATTCACCACAAAAAAGTTACATTTAAGAAGCAACACTTAAGCTGTGATCAAATCTTCAAGGACTCTCTTTTGCCTGATACTTCATTGAACTAAAGACAATCGAGACTTATGGCATGCTATATAGACAATGCATTGTGCATGTAAGTAAGGTATACCTATACTACTGCATTATCTATATAACATGATCATAAGTCTCGACAGGTGATAAGTCTACTTTAGTGGAATAATTTAATGCTTAAGTGCATTATTATTTGGATGAGAGATTAATTTAAAACTTGCATGTTAGCGATTAAATCATATGAACCTTAGATTTATCATTTTATGTATCAATTTCATTAATCCTTATATAAAAGGGGTTCATTACTTATGTTGTTGCAAGGTCATTTAGGAAAGGACATTTTTTTAGTAAGTTTCACAGCAAATGACAACTGAATATGTATTGATTTCCTAGAGATAATAAAAGGAAAGAAAGAAAAGCAAATAAAATACCTTCCAATTCTTCCCTCTCATTTCCTTATCTCTCTCTCTCCCTTAAATGGCAATAGTAAATCACGATTGTTTTCCTTCCTTCTCTGACTCTCTCTCTCTCATTCTCTCTTTTTTCTCCTTATTTAATAGGGACAGCAGGACAAGGAACCCAACCCCCCTCCATGGCGAATAAGTTCCCTTTCTCCACCTCTCCTCCCTGCAGGCAACTCCCTCTACCGCGTGCCCACGACTCCGCCACCGCGAGCCTCCATCGACACCGTGCTTCCTCTTGATGAGCATGGTGATAGCGCGCTCCTCGACGCCACATCCTCCTCACTGCAACTGTGTGCCTCCTCCTCTGTGAGCACCGCATCCACCGCGAGCCATCCAACCGTGACTCCACCTCACGACAGCACTCATTGTCAACTGCGAGCCATCCACGACATCATCTTTCTTCCCTGCACGAATTGCACAAGTCCTCTCCACACCACCATCGGCCTGCAGCAAACTACCACCACGACGTTCACGACCTTCCCCGCTACTGCATACCTCTACACCACTGGCGACTATGAGCACCGCGCCTCGATGCTCCTCTTCGGCTGACCTTGTAGTAGGAAGCACCTCCATATCCTGCTCGAGGCACGTAGACCCTCTCCATAACCTCCCCTCTCGGGCCCTTCTCTCTATTAGCTCCAAGGCACCACCGCTAATCGTGCACCACCGCCACCCTCTCGATAGCAGCAAGCCGCGTCCACCGCACCTTCAATCGTCGGCCACCTCCGCCTCTCATGAGCATAGGCCCCATGCGCCACAACCCTCACGCGCGCCCTTGCATGCGCGCATAGCCGACAACCTCAACCACCAGCCCTCGCACGCGACCGCGCCACCTACTCGATGACTGCTAGCTCAAGACCTCCGCAGTAGGGCCGAAGGAACCCATCACCGCCCATGGCCTACTCGACGCAGCCACCACCACGGGTTGTTATCCTTTGTGCCGTTGACGTCATCGGACTCACCTCGACTCCACCAACACGACCACTCCCTCAGTTGTGGCTCTTGCGACTCACACACGCGCAAGTGACCACCCATCACCGACGAGCTCCTCCACTCCGACCGGCCACCTCCCGCCATGGGACCACCACCATTGCGAAGCCCTCGTCGCGATCGACCTTCCTCGAGCTCCTCAACTTCCATCGTCGCTTCCTCTTCTCACGAGGTCAAGAGGAAGATTTCCTCTATTTTTGGGTTCTATTAGTATTTACCAAAAATGCCATTGTGGAACACTATTCAAATATTTTGTTGGATTAAATTATTAGGGTGAAATTGTGACATTATACTTATTCCTTTTAATATTTATTTTTCTCCTGTTATGCACATCAATTCTCATTAAAATTGGATCCAGATTTGCATGCAACTAGAAATCACATACTCTGCCACTATACATAAATCATTTACATATTTTTCAGAGCTTGATTTATGATGTAAAATTTATGTAAATAACCCTTAACTTCTCATGAAATTGAAAGTTACATTCTGAGTTGCATATTCATTGAATTGATTTCATGAATGTTTTTGTGAACATGATGGCTCCATAGTCGTGAATCTATTGGTTTGTCCTCCCTGTGGATACGACCTGAAGTGTGGTATTATTTCAGTATTTTAGTAACTTTGATCGAGGTTTTTTCTACCACAATACATATTGCGACGACATATTTTTCTGATATCATTTGCAAAGAGAAAAAACCTCCTGATCAAATGGCGTTGTTGCTGGGAGGCAACAGACGTAATAGATTCACCTGATTTTTATTTCTGATTATTCAGAGTTGCTAATTTATCTGATCATTTTTATCTTTCTGTGCGAGGAATCTGACGAGGCGACAAGTGCAGCAGAGCGACGACATCGACCTTGAGCGACATTCACATGTGGAGAAGACGTAGGAGACCTAGATCCCTCTCTCACAAGGGATTCTCTTTCATCGCAATTTTATTTCTATCATATCGCCCTTGTAGTAATTAGGGCTTATTTTTGGGGGTCTGTCCCCACATTCTTCAGAGGCTAGGGCTATATTTTTTCTGCATGTGAAAGTTAAATTTCTGCTTGCTTGCCTCTAAAACAGACAAAAGAAAATATTGAGCTGCTGATAGCGGTTTCACGCGGTTTGTTAAATACGTCGTTGTAACTCGCAAAACCGATCAACTCTTAAATTTATATTCCTAGATAGGGGAGTATCTAGGGTTGTCCAAGGAGGCCAAATGTTTGCAATAGTGATTCTCTTGCTTGGAATAAATATCAACTTTCTTTTTGGTATTTTTCAATATATCATTTTTTTCGTTTTTCGATTAAGACAACATGCGAAATTGTGGCGGGAAGGTAATTTACACTTCAATTTAACTACTACTTTCTACGTGGCAAGTAATCCTCTCCCTAAGCTCACTCTAGGTAAGTGGAGACCTAGAATAATTAGGGAGAGGGAGTGGAAAATGCTAAACAAAGCAAGTAGAAATGCAAAATAGAAAATTGCAAAGAAGGCAACTTAGATTGATGAAAAGTGTTTTACAAAAGAGCCTAGTAGAGGAATGCTTCTACTACTAGAAAAATTAAAATAAAGAAAAGCAAACACAAATCCTCTAGATAGATGGTGAAGAAGAGGGCTTCTTGCTCCAAGGTTGGTGGCTCCCAATCTTGAAAAGAATCCTTCAACTCCTTCCTTGCAGTGCTACGCCAAGGTAATGTCCTCCAAGGCAAGCCCTAAGGGGGCATGCCCTAAACTTCTCTCCAAGGGTGGACGTCCACCCTAGGTCCTTCTCCCTTGACTGGCCCTCCTCCTTGAAGTGGAAGAGTCCTCCTCCTTGGCATGGCTCAAGTTGAAGAGAGTGGGGAGAAGAAGGCACCAAAAGGGCTGGTAATGTGCCCCTTTAATCTCCTTCTCTACTCCTTCTTCTTGGCTGTAGGTATAGGTGGTTTAGGTAGCAAATTACACTAATGGAGGATGCCCCAAAATGGTGGTAGGTGGTGGGTTTTTATAGAATAGGAAGGGGGCTAAGGTGTCCCTTGAAATGGAGGGCCAAGATGGAATGATGGAGGTGGTTAAGGATCCAGTGGCCAGGGGTGTTTGGTGCCACCTTAAGAGACACCAAGGGGGTAGTTATGGGGGTTGACACTGAAAGTTTCCTACTAGGAGGGGGTGACGTAATAATTGCGGAAATAAAATATATAAAGCAATCTCACAAAATAAGCAATCCCAAAATGTGCACAAGTAATTTTTAGGTGGAAACCCAAACCGGGTGAAAACCACCACCTAACCCTCTCGAGTTAGGATTTACCGATCAACCTAGTTGATCAAATCCACTAAACCGAATCACTTAAAACGAGGGTGATTCAACCTCAATACAACCACGCTACAAGTACGAGGGTAGCGTTCCTCAACCCCTTCTCTCCACGAGAAGGATTTTGTCCCACGAAGGAGACGGGAATTCGCAAAGCGAATACCCAACCAAAATAACAAAGGTAAAATAAAACAACAGGTCCTATAGAGCCAACAAAGTAATTAAGAACCTAGCTTCTATAGGAATAAGGAAACTCCCCTTTGCAAGGAGTGTGTCGAGGATGACGCGGGTGCGTGAGCCACGCAACGGCGCAATGTCGCTCTCGTGAACAACGGCGGGAGAGCGGGTGCGCGAAGACTTGATGCTCTCAAGAAAATGAAACTAGAGCTTGGAGAGCAAGGACTTCAATTGGACACAAAAGAGTGGAACTAAGTTGCTTAGGTGTGTCTCTTGTTTCTCTTAGTGTATATCTTGTGTGTAAAGGGTCCCCTCTATTTATAGAGGCCTTAGGAAGGCTTTGGAAGGCTTGGAAAAGCTTCCATAGCCGTTGGGTGCAAAGCCCAAGTGAATCAGCCCGAAATCAGGAACAATCATTGTTCTGACAGGCTTATCAGACGTCTAATTCTAGCATCAAACGTCTGGAAGTTCACTTTAAGATGTCTGATTAAAAGGTCAGACGTCTGATTTTGGGCGGGTCTCTCCCTGACTTAGATCAGATCTAAACAGGGTTTTTACGCAAGTCCATCAGACGACATACAGGACGTCTGGCACTATGTCTGGACGTCTGGAAACCTACTTTTACTGTGGGAATTGATTTCCAAACGTTGCAACGGCTAGAAAATCTCTGAGAAGAGATTTTGGGTTAGCCGAGGCAAAACGGTCATTTATCAGACGTCTGGAAAGTCCTATGGACGTCTGATAAGGCTCTAACGGTCATATTCTTGGGTGTCTGCTAAGCCAGCCAACGGTCCACTAATTGGACGTCTGGCAAATCCATCAGACGTCTTCTAAGACGTCTGGTCTAAGATCTGGACGTCTGATTTCATCAGACAGAACTAACTATGTCCAGCCTAACAGTTATCAGACGTCTGAAACAATAGTCAGACGTCTTAAAGTGCTTTATCAGACGTCTGATTTGTGAATTAGACGTCTGGAAAGTCTGTTTTAACCCTATATTGGTTTTCTAAGTGTTCTACAGAAAACCTAAGTATCCTAGGGTTGTGCCGGTGTTCCTAGGACTACTGTTAGGTTACTTTGAGGCTCTTTAACATAATTTTCTAAGGAAAATAAAGAGCAAGAAAGATAAAGATAAAAGTACATGAAAGGATTAAAAAGAATCTATCCTATTCTTCTTGTCTTCTATCTTCAATCTGTCGCTCCACGCGAACCTCCTTTGTTTTCCGTCAAGCTCCTCCAATCCGTCCTGGATGCGAGCTCGAGTTCCGTCTAAACACGTCCACATTTGCAATTGACCTGAAATCTAGGACTCAAATTGCAAATGTTAAATAACACGTGTTTTGTTATCATCAAAACAAATGATCGTGGTGCTCTAACACCAACAATCTCCCCCTTTTTGATGATGACAAAACCGTAAATAATAATACATAAAAATCCTCCCCCTTTTTGACATTATCAAAAAGGTTTGATTTATTTTAAATTTCCTATAACTCCCCCTTAAAACATGCTCTTCTATGAATTTTAACAAAGGTGATATCCTCCCCCTTTTTGTAACAACAAGATAGCTATTATTTTTCTCCCCCTTACTAAAGGAAATTTAGCTACCTTATATCTCCCCCTTAAAAAAATTGACAATTAGCTCATTAATTTTAACTCCCCCTATCTAGATGCTTATGATAAAAAGATAGGGTAAAGGGTTTTACCTCACCTACCATGGCCAATAAAATGGCCCGAATGGTGGTGGTGGATGCCACATCGGATGGGGTTCCCATCCGTAGCTTGGAGGCCCGGGCATTGGCGCCGGTCTCCAATCTGGTGGTCGACGTGCGGCGGGTCCGTTGCTTGTTCGCCGTCTCGTCGGTCTTCTTGTTCTCCTCCTTGGTCTACTCCTTGGTTCCCCTAACTTGAGTTGACAAGCCTTGAGCCTGTATGTCCAGTCCCTTATGTTGTAATTATCCCTGAATCCTACAAAACAAGATTCTAATTCTTTTTTCGGTATCCAAGTGGGCTTGGATCCGGATTTGTTAGAAGGTCTCCTTGATGGAGATCCTTTCTCAACCTTAGGGCTATAAAAATTATCAACTTTGTTGATTAATTTGTTAGAATTTTCCCTAAGACATGCAATTTCTTTTTCTATAGTTTGCATCTTAGTCTTTAAATCATAGATTTCTAACTTTAGACTATCATTTTCCTCAATAAATTTATTATTTTCATTGATGAGGTCTTGATTTTCTAATAACAGGTTATCATCCTTAGGACTAGTTTCTATGTCCTTAAGTTGTTTTTCTAACCTATCATTTTCAGATTTAAGAAAACTAAGGTTCTTTTTAATACTTTTGTTTTCTATTTTAAGTGATTTACTAATCTCAAAAAGTTCATTAAATGCTTCTTGAAGATCGAGATTTACCTCGTTGTCGCTGTCGTCGCTTCCACTTTCGCTGTCGCTGTTGGTTCCTCTGGCCATGAAACCAAAGCAAGCGGTTCTTCTTCTTCTTCCTCCGAGCTTGTCTCCTCATGAGTGCCTTCCAACCTCCTCCATATCTCGTGGGCAGTGGTGCACTCTTGGATTTTCTCGAACTCTTCTGGACTCAACACGCAATACATGGCATTCATTGCCTTTGCATTGAGTGAAAGCTCTCGAATATGCTGCTGCGAGTATCCTCCCGCGGGTTTTTCTGGGATGTCGAAAGGCGTCTCGCATCTGGCCCAGACCGTGAAGTCGGTGGCTTGAAGCCAGGTCTTCATCCGCAACTTCCAGTAGCTGTAGTTGTTCCCGTCAAAGTAGGGCGGACGGGTTGTGTACTGCCCCTCGAAAATTTTGATCGCTGATGTGCTTCCCTCCATTTGATCTCTTGCCGGGTGTTACGCCGAAACAGCAAGACCTGCTCTAATACCAATTGAAAGTTTCCTACTAGGAGGGGATGACGTAATAATTGCGGAAATAAAATATATAAAGAAATCTCACAAAATAAGTAATCACAAAATGTGCACAAGTAATTTTTAGGTGGAAACCCAAACCGGGTGAAAACCACCACCTAACCCTCTCGAGTTAGGATTTACCGATCAACCTAGTTGATCAAATCCACTAAACCGAATCACTTAAAACGAGGGTGATTCAACCTCAATACAACCACGCTACAAGTACGAGGGTAGCGTTCCTCAACCCCTTGTCTCCACGAGAAGGATTTTGTCCCACGAAGGAGACGGGAATTCGCAAAGCGAATACCCAACCAAAATTGCAAATGTTAAATAACACGTGTTTTGTTATCATCAAAACAAATGATCGTGGTGCTCTAGCACCAACAGACACCCCTTGATGTTGGCACCAAAAAGGGTTCTAGAAGGTGGTCTAAGTTGGCGCCAAGAGGGATTCTAGAAGGAGGGGTAGGTGGATGGCTAGGATGGCTTATATGGGTAGGTGTAGGGTTGATTAAGGGCTGAAAGTTGGCGCCAATATAGAGGTGGTTAGGGGTAGTTTTTGGCACCAACTTAAGGTGTCTTTTGGTGGTGATAATGGGGTGAAGGGATGGCTAGGAGGTGGCGCCAACTTGAGTAGGGTAGCTAGCTTAGGTAGGCTTAAGTTGGTGGAGCTAGCTAGGGTTGACTTTGAAGGTGCTGAATGGCCAAGGGGCTGGTTGCTAGCTAAGCTAAGCTAAGCTAGCTTAGCTAATGGAGGAGTAGAGGAGAAGGTGTTGGAGCTAGGGTTTGGAGGGAGGAGCTGAGGTGGAGAAGTCTAGAGCTGAAATTGGAGTTGGCTGCTGCTGAAGAGGCTGGCATGGAGCTACTCTAGCTGGCTTAGCTTGCTAGTTCTTTGCTAGTTGCTAAGCCAAGCTAAAGTGAGCTAGATTCTACCAAAATGAGCTGAGGTGAGTTAGGTCTGGTGCTCCCGGGGAGAATCAAGCTGGTTGAGGTAGCTAAAGTAGCTTAGCTCAACTGAGTTGAGCTAAGCTGAGTCCTCGGGAGCTGGACTTGGGCTTCTTGAGCTAGGATGAGTTCTTCTTCAGCTGGTTGGAGTTGAGTGGAGCTGGATGTAGCTGGATCTGAGCTGGGGTGAACTCCTGTCAACTCAGCTGAGCTAGCTAGAGCTCCCTGTGGACTAGTGGGAGCTGAGATGAGCTAGACTCAGCTAAGTTGAGCTGGATCTGAGCTGACTTGAGCAAGGGTGAGCTAAGATGAACTCTCCTGAGCTGCCATTCAGCTGAGATTAGCTGAATGGAGCTGAGATGAGCTAACCCAAGTTCAAGTAAGCTAGGTTCCAGCTGTGGTGAGCTGGATCAAGTTGAGTTCCAGCTAGTCTGGGCTTCTCCTTCACCATTTGCCTTCTTGAGTGCTAGGGTTTTAGGGATCTGTGTATCTGTACATCCCTAACACTCACAAAAACACATTAAAAATACAATAAAAATGCAATGCATGCCTAACCTAATTTATGCCTAAATGCAGCCCAAAAACCCGTTTGCGGAGTAAAAATCCTAAGAGCTAGGTTTGTTTTAATGCATAAGAATGATGATAAACTGGCGTTTGTCACACCCCCATGCTTATCTTTTGCTAGTATCTTAGCAAAATTTTAATTTTTTTGGAAAATGAAATTTTTGGGAAATCTAATTTTTTTTACTTTTGAGGAGAAAAAGAGATTAAGGGACCTTGGTAGATTAAAACACAGGAGGTACGGGATTTGTTAAAGATAAACATCGGGATTTATTTTTGGGTTCAATCATTAGATAGAACGGGACCAATATATTCTCCAGAAAATTCACAAATTAACCCTTTGTTAATTCAGATGACTTCAAATATTTGTTTTTAGGATTTTTCTGGCTCATGAATCTAATTCACAACTTGCAAAATCCTTTAAAACCTTGTGTCTGTGATTGTGAAAAGTCAACATTTATAAGGACGTGTTATTATTATATTTTTTTTTTTTCTTCCGCCATGCTTATTTTTAGCTTAGTATTACAACAGATGTGTCGGGATCATCATTCCTCGAGGGGGCTCTGGCACCAGTACTTCGAGATAGCACTGTCTATGACACCACCCAGGAGCTCACAACCCCAAAACACGATGCGGTGAAAAGGGGCACTCCAAGCAAACTCAAGCCCTTGCTCTGACAGTATAGGTAGAGCACCGTCCAAGACACTTGAGCTGATAAAATGCGCTTTAATGCTCCATCTAAAGATATGAAATATAGAAATGGAGCAGTGCCGAGCAGTAACATGTTGACATCGCGTCCTCAAAGGAGGTATTTTCCTTCTTCTCGGCGGTGGGAACTCAAATCGATGATCTGCTTCAAACTTTTACTAAGTCCAAACAAGGGAGTTTTTCAAATTTTTAGTTGTTTTTAAGTGTTGGCTTGTGTGTGAAAATAGACACAAGAAGTTTCTCAAGACACGCAAGTGTTTAAATCAGAAACTAAGTCAAATGCTTTCCATATTACAAAATAGGATCAAGTCACCTGAACTATCATGAGTTTAGGTGGAATTTTAGAGAAGGATATTTGATCTAGTCTAAAATAGACCCTGGAATTCAAATGTTTAGATCCATATCCTCATCCTTAGTTTGTTAAAGATTAAATCCCATTGTACCAAAAGTGAATTTTTCGACCTTAGTTCCAATTTCAAAATTTATTCTCAAAATATTTTCAACATTTTTATTTTTTTGGGTATGCAAGCAGGAAATAAAGAAAATTGCATGTTTTTAGGTTTTGAACATCCTAAATAGATCGTAAAAATTTAAAAACACCCCCCCATGCTTCAGATATGCCATGTCTTCATGCATTAGGAGGGAAAAGGGATCACCTTAGTGAAGAACGGTCAGGTTTAGGATGAACAAAACCTAGAAAAAGAAGAAAAAGGGAAAGCAAGAAAAAAAAATGATGGGTTACCTCCCATCCAGTGCTATCTTTTACGCCATTCAGCCGGGTGTGGAGGTATGAAAGATCATGCAAATAATTGGACACTTGGATGCCCGCAAAAAAGGTGTCTTCTTCTAGATCCCTAGAAAATTGATTAGGAGCAATATTGGGATCAAAGTTAGATGGAAAATGATAAGTGTAGCCCGAGTCTGGCCATGGTTTTAAATCAGGTTGGATGCCAAACTCGGGCGGGGTTGGTGGCAGGTCCGTAAGAAAGGAGTCAGGGAAGGAATGGTGAGGATTGGGGGAAGTTAGTGTGGAAAAATTAGGTGCGTGAATAGTGGGTGGGTTAGGGGGTATCAGGAATAAATTTGGGGTCAAGACAAGTTTCCGAATCACAGATTTCGCCGACCACTGATTCTGAATCAGAGTCCTCAAAAAAATTATGGTCGGTAAGGGTTTCTATTAACATTGTCTCCTCCACCATATTGGAAATTTCAGTATCTGAGTCCTCAAAGAAGTTATCATCATGGATCTCCTGGAGGATTTAAAAATATCTAAAGTGATAGTTTGGCCTGCACAGTTGATATCCATTTTGCCTGTGTGGCAATTGATATTTGCCTTTGCAGTGGCCAAAAAGGGGTGTCCAAGGATTATTGGGGAGTCCAGTAATGATTCAGGTGCCTCAATGTCAAGAACCAGAAAGTCTGCAGGGAAGACACAATTCTGGACCTTGACTAAAACATCCTCGATAATCCCACGAGGTTTGATTGTAGATCGGTCGGCTAATTGCAGGGTAACCTCGACGGGTTTTAATTCACCGATCTGAAATTCTTCGAATAAACTCGTGGGAATAATATTAACTGAGGCACCAAGATCAAGGAGGGTGCGATTAAATGTAGTGTCATCAATAATTACAGAAATTAAAGGCGCCCCCGGATCTTTCATCTTAGGAGGCAACTTACTCTGTATGACAGAGCTTACTGTCTCTGAAAGATGCACCTGTCCTAGATTTTTGGCCTGCCTTTTAGGAGTACAAATCTCCTTCAGAAATTTATCATAGGCAGGTATATATTTAATGGCATCTAGGAGAGGAATATTGATATGAACTTGCCCAAATAGCTCCATGAGTTCTTCTGTAGTGGGCTCAGATTTCTTTTTTTTATTAGTGGTGGGGTAGAGAGCTTGTGGGAAAGGAACAGGAATCTTGTCTTGAGATTTTTGTTTTTCTGTTTCTTCCTGATGGGGAGGTGGGGAGTCAATTTGCACAGGTATCTTACCAGGTTCGTATGAAGGCCCGGGGTCAGTGGTAGTTTTCCCACTCCTCAAGGTAACTGCATGTGCAGTCGGATTATTATTTGGAGGAGGTGGGGGGCCTGTGATTGCAGAAACCTGGGCGACTGTTGAGGTGGTGGATTAGGAGGAGGCTGATTTGGATAATGTGGATTTCTTCCCATATAATGGTTCCCTTGGTGATTAGAGTTGGGTATGGGTTGGGACAGAAGATGTCCTACAGGTCTTTGCGTGGGAGTAACCCCAATCTGATTATTTAGATTTTTGATGTTGCGGGTTACTTCTATCATTTTTGTTTGCATATCCTGCAGGGTTCGCAGCATTTGGGTATTGATATCTTGTTGGGATGGCCCAGGATGGAAGTTTGGATTCGACCCATACCCATTAAAATGATATGGTTGGGAGGAAACTTGATTATTCCAGGAGTAGTTCGGGTAATTTTTCCAATTGGAAGAATTTTTAAAAGGCTCCTGGATGGCAGAAATATTTTGGGTGGGGTTAAGATCTGGATAGTTGTAATTCTCCAGTGAATCATGGGCAACCTCAGAATAATCAGCAGGAGTAGTGTTGAGATTGTGCAAATTTTCTTTTCGTGGAAAGTTAGGTTGGGTTAGATGTGGGTGTGGAGCTTGAGTTGATGTGGCGAGTCTTTCCTCAATTTTCTTCTAATTAATATGCATCTGGTCGAGTTTCTGAGCGATCAATTGAAGATCGTCTTAGGTGACCGGGATAGACTGAGTGCCTATTTCATGAACACCAAACTGCGGGTTTTGGGTTCTGCAAAATGTGTTCATGGAAGCTTGATTAAATGAGTTTTCACTCATTTCTTCAAACAGATCATAAGCACTTTCAGCATCTTTATTTAAGAAGTTGCCGCCACACGAGGCATCGACAAAATGTCGGATTTGATCTTCTAATCCATGATAGAGGATTTGCACGAGCTGCCATAAAGGAATCTCGTGGTGCGGGCAACTTCTTAAAAGGTCTTGAAATCTTTCCCAAGAATCATGGAAAGTTTCACTAGATTTTTGGTGAAAGGTCGTAATAGATCTTCGTAAGGAATTGGTACGACCTATGGGAAAGAATTTCTTGAGGAAGGCACTCTTGAGTTGAGGCCATGTTGTGATGGGTCGGCCAATGGTCCTGAACCAATAAGCGGCCTTATCTTTAAGAGATAATGGAAAAAGCTGCATCAGCCATATGTCTTCTTGCACATTTTGGGAACGGGTTGTCTGTGTAAGAAGAGTTAGCTCTTCAAGGTGGCTAAAAGGGTCTTCCCTAGGAAGGCCATGAAAGTGTTTAATTAGGTTCAGGACTGCAGGCTTGATCTCAAAGTCCCCCTCCGGTATGACCACCCCTGGTCGTTCTTCATAATAAGATGGATCATAGAAATCTTTTAGAGGAACAATAGGCTGCTGACGGGGTGGTGGGTTTGGCCTTAGATTGGCTAGGTTTTGGATGTTCCTAGTCAATGTTTGTTGATTAGAATTTAATTTATTAATCTGATCGGCCATCAATTTTAAAAGATCAGGTAGGGGGTCTTGATGTTGTGTGTGGGGCAACTCAAGATTAGGGAGCTCCAAGTGTGGGAAGTTAATGGTGGATGGGTTTTGGGTGGAAGGGTTAAAATTAGGGTTAGTGGTGGGGTTAGAGGTGGAAGTGGAAGGGTCAATGGACCTATTTTGTTGTGTTTCCATTTTTTCAGGAGAAGAAGACAGAAAAAGTGGTCTTTTTGCATGGGGGTGAAATCAAATGGTC
This sequence comes from Thalassia testudinum, assembly GCA_037157565.1. Classification (NCBI taxonomy): domain Eukaryota; kingdom Viridiplantae; phylum Streptophyta; class Magnoliopsida; order Alismatales; family Hydrocharitaceae; genus Thalassia; species Thalassia testudinum. The sequence goes on from JAZHRO010000056.1 coordinate 3,114,166, forward strand.
CTTCCAAGTGCGGATTTTGAGACCGTCGCCCGTGCATAAAATGGAAGAACGAGAGGGGAGGAGAAGAGAAAGAGATGAGAGAAAGTGTGCAATTCAAACAAATAAAACTAGACCTAACTTAAATGTGACTCCCTAATAATAACCTAAGACTTGGTCTATATAGGAAATAAGTAGTCAATAGTGAATACCCATTCTGTCAACAAATCTAGCCAAGTTGCTTAAGGGGAGGTTTGGGCCCAAACGTTTCCCAGGGAAAACCCCAGGTGCTTGTACAAACCCGTGCCTGGTCGTTTGACATGGCCCCTCAGCCTGAACACCAGATATAGATGACAGAATTGGTACTAACTAAAGAAAACTTAAGACCTAAATAACAAGCCTAAGTTGATAAAGCCTTAAGGGTCAAGTTGCTACAAATTTTAATTAGGTCTAGAATGCTATAGTGCACACGGAATGTGGAGGGCGTTTATTGGGATGTTGCCCTATTATTTTGATTTTTTTGTGTGTGTGCAGGAATTGGAAAGTGGCTCCAATGAAAATCAAGTTGTCACACAATTTTCTTGTATTTATGTCTTTTAGGATTCAATTTAATTAAATTTGTTTTAAGATTTTTCTCTTTAAATTTTCAAACAAGTTTGAAATCTCACAATAAAAGGAAATACAAGTTATACTGGTGATGGTTAATTTCCTTTAATGTGAGTCTCTAAAAAGAAAGAGAGAAACCCTAAGCTAATTATCCCTAAGACAGAAAATTACTACCAATGGATTGATTTTTGGCTTTCTGAATTAAATAGTGGTCCAAACAAGTCAAACAACACCACTAGTTTTAATAAAATCAAACAAGGATTCCAAAAAATATTTTTGTAAGATTTTAGGAATTTGTTTGACAATTGTTTTGAATTTTTAATTGTACTGGTGTCAAAGTCCAGAAATGATACCTGTGGGTATTTTGGACTTTTCAGAATTACCACTGACCTCAGAAAATTTTTATGATTTCATATGATGTGTAAAATTCCACAAGGATTCCAGAAAGATAAATTTCACAAAAATTGGATGAGCATAAAAATTCTAAAAATTCACGGACAGTAGCAAAATAGGAAGATTAGAGGGTGTGACCCCTCTGTAGTCCACGAATTTTAAAAAATTAAATAGAAATCCAATTGTTCTGAAATTTAGAACAAATGTTCCTAACGTAGTTGGGAATCACTATATGAAATTTTATGTTTTTAGGAGACCTGTGGTGTTAGGAATAAATTTTTCAAGTCCGGATAGAAATCTGGACCCGAAAAATAGAACACCAATACTTGCAATGGAGTTGTGTTAAAGAAGCCTTCAAGCAAACAATGGATTTTATATGAACACCACTCCACTTAATTAATTTGTTTGGGATCCTGAAAGCCAATTTTAATATGTTTTTGGTAGTTTTAATTAATTATGTGACCAGAAAGAGGAACCAACCTGAATTTCACGGGAAGAAAAGGAACTTTAAGCTCTCTCTTCCAGATTCCCACCTTCCCGCTATAGTTCCTGCACACACAAAAGAAAGAAAGAGAAGGGGATGAGATCCACTTCAAGAAAGAGAAAATTAATTAATGCAAAGCCGTGCCTCCCCGGAAACAGCGCCTAAAAGTGACAGCGGTTTCACGTGGTTTGTTAAATACGTCGTTGTAACGTGCAAAATCGATCAACTCTTAAATTTATATTCCTAGATAGAGGAGTATCTAGGGTCGTCCAAGGAGGCCAAATGTTTGCAATAGTGATTCTCTTTCTTGGAATAAATCTCAGCTTTCTTTTTGGTATTTTTCAATATTTCATTTTTTCGTTTTTAAATTAAGACAACATGCGAAATGGTGGCGGGAAGGTAATTTACACTTTAATTTAACTACTACTTTCTACGTGGCAAGTAATCCTCTCCCTAAGCTCACTCTAGGTAAGTGGAGACCTAGAATAATTAGGGAGAGGGAGTGGAAAATGCTAAACAAAGCAAGTAGAAATGCAAAATAGAAAATTACAAAGAAGGCAACTTAGATTGATGAAAAGTGTTTTACAAAAAAGCCTAGTAGAGGAATGCTTCTACTACTAGAAAAATTAAAATAAAGAAAAGAAAACACAAATCCTCTAGATAGATGGTGAAGAAGAGGGCTTCTTGCTCCAAGGTTGGTGGCTCCCAAGCTTGAAAAGAATCCTTCAACTCCTTCCTTGCAGTGCTCCGCCAAGGTAATGTCCTCCAAGGCAAGCCCTAAGGGGGAGTGCCCTAAACTTCTCTCCAAGGGTGGACGTCCACCCTAGGTCCTTCTCCCTTGCCTGGCCGTCCTCCTTGAAGTGGAAGAGTCTTCCTCCTTGGCGTGGCTCAAGTTGAAGAGAGTGGGGAGAAGAAGGCACCAAAAGGGCTGGTGATGTGCCCCTTTAATCTCCTTCTCTAATCCTTCTTCTTGGCTGTAGGTATAGGTGGTTTAGGTAGCAAATTACACTAATGGAGGATGCCCCAAAATGGTGGTAGGTGGTGGGTTTTTATAGAATAGGAAGGGGGCTAAGGTGTCCCTTGAAATGGAGGGCCAAGATGGATTGATGGAGGTAGTTAAGGATCCAATGGCCAAGGGTGTTTGGCACCACCTTAAGAGACACCAAGGGGGTAGTTATGGGGGTTGACACCCCTTGATGTTGGCGCCAAAAAGGGTTCTAGAAGGTGGTCTAAGTTGGCGCCAAGAGGGATTCTAGAAGGAGGGGTAGGTGGATGGCTAGGATGGCTTATGTGGGTAGGTGTAGGGTTGATTAAGGGCTGAAAGTTGGCGCCAATATAGAAGTGGTTAGGGGTAGTTTTTGGCGCCAACTTAAGGTGTCTTTTGGTGGTGATAATGGGGTGAAGGGATGGCTAGGAGGTGGCGCCAACTTGAGTAGGGTAGCTAGCTTAGGTAGGCTTAAGTTGGTGGAGCTAGCTAGGGTTGACTTTGAAGGTGGTGAATGGCCAAGGGGCTGGTTGCTAGCTAAGCTAAGCTAAGCTAGCTTAGCTAATGGAGGAGTAGAGGAGAAGGTGTTGGAGCTAGGGTTTGGAGGGAGGAGCTGAGGTGGAGAAGTCTAGAGCTGTTACTGAAGAGGCTGGCTGCTATTGAAGAGGCTGGCATGGAGTTACTCTAGCTGGCCTAGCTTGCTAGTTCTTTGCTAGTTGCTAAGCCAAGCTAAAGTGAGCTAGATTCTACCAAAATGAGCTAATGTGAGCTAGGTCTGGTGCTCCCGGGGAGAATCAAGCTTGTTGAGGTAGCTAAAGTAGCTTAGCTCAACTGAGTTGAGCTAAGCTGAGTCCCCGAGAGCTGGACTTGGGCTTCCTGAGCTGGGATGAGTTCTTCTTCAGCTGGCTGGAGTTGAGTGGAGCTGGATGTAGCTAGATTTGAGCTGGGGTGAACTCCTGTCAACTCAGCTGAGCTAGCTAGAGCTCCCTGTGGACTAGTGGGAGCTGAAATGAGCTAGACTCAGCTAAGTTGAGCTGGATCTGAGCTGACTTGAGCTAGGGTGAGCTAAGATGAACTCTCCTGAGCTGCCATTCAGCTGAGATTAGTTGAATGGAGCTGGGATGAGCTAACCCTAGTTCAAGTAAGCTAGGTTCCAGCTGTGGTGAGATGGATCAAGCTGAGTTCCAGCTAGTCTGGGCTTCTCCTTCACCATTTGCCTTCTTTAGTTCTAGGGTTTTAGGGATCTGTGTATCTGTACATCCCTAACACTCACAAAAACACATTAAAAAGACAATAAAAATGCAATGCATGCCTAACCTAATTTATGCCTAAATGCAGCCCAAAAACCCGTTTGCGGAGTAAAAATCCTAAGAGCTAGGCTTGTTTGAATGCATAAGAATGATGATAAACTGGCATTTATCAGCTGCCTGATTGCCTAGCAATCATAGGCCTTAACTGACCTAGATTAGGCTGGAACTTAGCATAAGTTAGGAAAATTCTTGCACGCATAAGCATTATCTACATCTTTTCTGCTTTACTTTAGCTATGCATAAAATAATGTTATAATGTGCTGATTAAGTGCATTATGTCAATTGCAGGGAATAAGTAGATCTGGAGCTGGATCTAGAGCAGGATCTGAAGCTGGATTTGGAATAACAAGAGTTGTAGCAGAACTGGAGTAGAAGGATTAGTTTAGATGTAGAAATAATAATGTAAGGGGGTTAAAAGTTTTCTATTCTATTAAGTAGAAATAATGCAATAAAATGTGAAGAGCTTAGGTCCATCCTAGCCCTAGGATAGCCTAGAGACCTCCCCAAGCCTTAGCCACCCTTAGAATAGGTCACAACACCCTTAGAAGCCTTAAAAACCAAGTTCTAGCCCTTATCTGGACGTCCAGATAAGTTATAGGATGTCCAGGACACTTAGCCATCTCCCGCACACCTCAAACCCATTTCTGCAGTGTTATTGGACGTCCAGACACTTTGTTAGACGTCTAATTTCCGTAAAGTACCCAAAACAGAACCCTAATTTCCCCCTGACTCAAATTGGACGTCCAAAACTGAAGTCTGGACTTCTAATTTTTTAGTATAAGTCATCTAATCCTATTTTTGGACGTCTGATACTGGTCTCCAGCCCCTGTTTTGAGATTCAAGTCTTGATCTTTGATCTCTAGCTCCCTAGACCTAATCCCAACCCCATAGGAACCTAAATTAAGGTGTCCTAACCCTAGTACACCACCTCTAGACCTACCTAAGGACCTAATTAGGTCCTCACCAAACCCAATTGACTTGGCAAGAGTCCAATTGACCTAAACCCAACCTAATTGAGTTATTCTACTCTCAATTAGGTTCACACTCATTCAATTAAACTTAGATTAAGTTTAATTGCATTTTCCCCTTAGCAATTAGGATTTGTAACCCTAATTCAAGACCTACACCTACCCAAACCCCTTAGGACCTAACCTAAGCCATTTAGCCACATAGAGCACGACCACACACACACACCCATTCACGTACACACTTCTCTAGAATTCTCTAGAGAGTTCTTGAGATGGCACCACCTCTTGGTTGCCAAATTTAGCAACCAAGAGGAATTCAAATTGAGATCCATAATTCTTGGATCTCAAAGACTATCTCCACCCACATGTGGCCGGCCACTCTTGAGCTCTCTCTAGAGAGTTCTACACCTCTCTAGAGAGAAGCCATTGGGTCTATAAAAAGACCCCTTGGGCAACCATGCACCCCCATTCGCTTCCTTGGCATTGATTAGCCACTCCCATCCACTCCACCTCCACGAGTAGAGCACCACCATGGAGGCTACCATCTTCACGCCAAGAAGCTGGATCAGCTCCCCAACCTCTCTCCAAGGATCGGCCTAAGCTCCATTGGCCGCCCCTCCTTCTTCTCTTAGCCACTCAAAGGCCATTGGAGACCACCTCCGAATGCCCTTCCTTCTACTAGATTAGTAGTTTAGCTTTTCATATATTTACTACTTTCATTTACTGCTTAGTAGTGTATTCATATTTCTCCCCAATTGATGCTTGCGAAATCCCCCCATAGATTCTTGTATGCAATCATTTTCTGGTAGCTAGGTTTAATTTTTAGGCATTTAGTTATAAGCTTTCCTCTAGATTTCCTTGTGCAACAACTCTCGAATGATGAATGAAATTGCTTTTATATATATATATATATATATATATATATATATATATTTGTCTCTATATGTTTGAAATCACCACGAGCCGAATGATCATATTTGCATGATTTAAGTGCCTATTCTTTAACTGTCTATATATTATGCATCAGCATGTCGTTTCCTGAGGATATTGAAAATCTACAATAGACGCTTTCTCCATAACTAATCACCACCTCACTAGAATCGTGTGCACAAAAGCTCACACATTCACTTTCGTAATTTACTTGACGCATGCACATGTGATCCGAGTTAATAAAAGGAGAGGTGAAGTCTTAGTTAGGAGATTGGAAATTGGCGTGCGTTTTTAAACAAAGTAGAGCAGTTAAATAAAAGATCGATTTTAAAAGCGAAAACAACACCTCCCAAAGATGAACGACTGGGACTCAAAGTCTTGTTATTTTTATAAAACAACATCCTTGTTAGATTGTATTTCGTGGCTATACTACAACGCATTCCTTTTTATATCAAAACGCACAATACGACTCCTCAACAAATGGTGCCGTTGCCGGGGAGGCAACGCCATTTTTCTTGATTTCGATCTTTTAATCTATCACTGACGAATCTGCCTTTACTTTGTTTTTGATGTGCAGGATAACACGGAACGAAAACGGGATCTGCGCACATATCGAGCGTAGTAAAGAAAAATCAAGTGCACATCATCTATCTTAGAGTAGGTTTATTTTCTGAACCCAAGAATTAAATCTACTTCTTGCACTTTCTTTAAAATAGAAAAATAAAAAAAAGGGATTTTATTCATTTTCGTGAAAAAGAAAAAAAATCAGAAAAATTTTGAAAAAAAATCTAGATTAGGTTTCCTTTCGAATCTAGGTTAGTTGAAAAAGAAAAAAAAAAAGATATTTTCGTTGAATCTTTTGAAAAACTTCTTTTTGAAAAAAAAAAGACATGCAAAAGTTTTGAAAGAAAAAAAATCTTTTTGAAAAGCTTAGATTTGAAGTTTAAACCTCTTTAAAAAGCTTTTCCACCATCTCCTGATTTTCAGTCAGATTTCAAGCTTGATTTAAAAATTCAATTGTCGAAAAATTTGTTAGCGAAAAATTCTGAAATTCAGGAAAAATTTTCATTTTCAAACCATCTTTCAAATGCCACCATTACTTTGAAAAAATTCCAAGTATACAATTTTTAAAAATTCACGAAGTGCATGAGAGTCAGATTGACCCAGATTCAAAATTTTTCAAATTTCAAAAAGCGATTCTAAGCAATCTGTGAATCTATTTTGACTAAAAATTGTGGGGTTTAAAAGCTGATATCATTAGATTTATTTAACATATTTTTCTCAAATTTTTTAAGATCATTTGGTACTGTGTCAAAGCGAAAAATCAACCAGGGGTCAAAATTTAAGATCTGACCCCCTGATATTAAAAATTCCCTAAAAATTTGGTTGAAATAGTAAAAATTCCTAAAAAATATTCTATGAAAAAATAATTGAAAAATGAATCTACTTGAAAAATTTAAAATTAATTGGATCCAAATTATTATCAGAGAATCAACATTAATTTTGTGGTCTGCTAAAACAAAGAAAATCCCTAGAAGTGCATGCAACTAGGTTGAATCTTTAGGGTTACAATTAGAGACCACACCTTGGGCTAACTTAGACTTAATCAAGTCTAGTTAGCTGGTGAGGTTGGTCACCTTGTGGGCCACTCACCACAAACCCCACTGAAGAAAATGTGTTAAAATTAACTTTAAAATACGAAATCAACCCGAGTTCGTTGTCATACTACTGGGTGAATTTAATCTCTCTTGCCAAGCCTTAGCCTCACTCGACACAGCCAGGGCCGAAGGAACCCATCACCACCCGTGGCCTACTCGACGCAGCCACCACCACAGGTTGTTATCCTTCGTGCCGTTGACATCATTGGACTCACCTCGACTCCACCAACGTGACGACGCCCTCAGTTGTGGCTCCTGCGACTCACACGCACGAGTGACCACATATCACCAGTGAGCTCCTTCGCTCCGACTAGCCACCTTTGGCCACCTCCCACCGTGGGACCACCACCATCGCGAAGCCCTCGTCGTGGTCGTCCTTGCTCAAGCTCCTCATCTTCCGCCGTCGCTTCCTCTTCGCACGAGGTCAAGAGGAAGATTTCCTCTATTTTTGGGTTCTATTAGTATTTACCAAAAATGCCATTGTGGAACACTATTCAAATATTTTTTTGGATTAAATTATTAGGGTGAATTTGCGACATTATACTTATTCCTTTTCATATTTATTTTGCTCCTGTTATGCACATCAATTCTCATTAAAATTGTATGCAGATTTGCATGCAACTAGAAATTACATTCTCTGCCACTACACATGCATCATTTACATATTTTTGAGAGCTTGATTTATGATGTGAAATTTACGTAAATAACCCTCAACTTCTCATGAAATTGAAAATTACATTCTAAGCTGCATATTCATTGAATTGATTTCATGAATGTTTCTGTGAACATGATGGCTCCATAGTTGTGAATCTATTGGTCTGTCCTCCCTGTGGATATGACCTGAAATGTGGTATTATTTCAGTATTTTGGTAACTTTGATTGACGTTTCTTCTACCACATTACATATTGCGACGACATATTTTTCTGATATCATTTGCAAAGGAAAAAACCTCTCGATCAACAGGCGAGTATTTTGACACAATTTGACTATGATAACTTGTATCCTAGGGGTTAGAATGCCCATTGTTTAGCTTCACATGCATCTAAAATTATGTAAGTGTCTGTATCTAACAATTATAATAAATTATGATTTAATTACAAAATAAATTAAATCACTAAACCCATAACCAGTCGAAGTCTATTCCTAAACCCTAACACAACCCAGCCACCCTAAACCTAGCACAACCCAATCCCTAAACCCTAACCCAAACCAACCATCCTAACCTTAGCCCAACTCAATCCTTAAACCCTATCCTAACCCAACCACCCTAACCCTATACCCAACCCAATCCCTAAACCCTAGCCCAACCCAACCAACCTAACCCTATACCCAACACATTACCAAAACTAAACACTATTAAACCTGACCCAACACAAACCAATCATCATCCAATGCCATCCCAATCACATACCAAATTCATGCCCAACCCAAACCCCAACCTTAAGTCTTAACCATCCCAAACATAATCCTAATCTAACCATCCCAAATGATCCTAACTCCATCCTAAACCTAACCATCATCGTACCCAAATCCTATAATAACTTATCCAAAACCCTACCTAACCAATACATTCAACAATTATAGAATTTAAAACATTTTGGTAGAGATTCCCCTTAAATTTTTAAAATTTTCCACTAACCTGCATATTAAAATAACACACATAATAAAAGTACGCATAACCCTCAATAAAAGTGCATCGCACATGACATTCAAAACACATAAAATTGGGCATACCCCACCATCAATTCAAATAAAAGACAATATGTGGGCACACCCCACCATCCATTCAAATAAAAGATAACATGTGGGCACATCCCACATCTAATAATATCCTAAAATATCATTAAAATAAATTATAAACATTGAAATTATACCTCCAATGTACTACAACCTCTAAGAATGCCCATCACCGACAACATGTAAATTCAATAGGACACAATAAATTAAATAATAAAATATTATATCATTAATAACTTAATAACTTATTAATTTAATAGAAGGAGAGGTAAAAGAAGAGAAGGAGATCAAGAATGCTGATTGAGAGGTCAAGTGGATAGAGGCAACATGTAGGATAGGAGGAAGAGCTGTGGCAGGGAGGTGGAGGATGAGGAAGGGCAGGTGGAGAAGGATGAGGAGGAGGAGGATGAAGGATAGGGTGGAGGAGGAGGGGCAGGTGGAGGAGGTTGAGGAGGAGGATGAAGAGGAAGGGAAAGGAGGATGAAGAGGAGGGGAAAGTGGAGGAGGTTGTGGAGGAGTATGAGGAGGAAGGGCAGGTAGAAGAGGAGAGTGGCAATAGGGGGAGGAGTAAGGGTAGGGGAAGAGGAGGAGGAGGAATGGTAGGCAGAGGAGGTTAAGGAGGAGGAAGGGCAGAGAGGAGGAGGAGGAGGGGCAAGTGGAGGAGGTTGTGGAGGAGTATGAGGAGGAAGGGCAGGCAAAAGAGGAGAGCGGCAATAGGGGGAGGAGTAAGGGTAGGGGAGGAGGAGGAGGAAGGGTAGGCAGAGGAGGTTAAGGAGGAGGAGGAGGGGCAAGCGAAGGAGGATAGAGGAGCAAGCAGAGGAGGAGTGCGACAGCGAGGGGGGCATAATGGCAATGGGAAAAGGAGGGGGAACGCACCGATGGGAGGGGAGTTGGGAGGGTTATAGGGGCACGATGGTGATGGGGAAAGGAGGAAAGAGACAATGGGGGGAGGAGGTCGCAATAACGAGGTAAAGGAGTCACCTAAGGAGAAGGACAAGAACGACGATGAGGAGGGACATCAAGGAGGAGAGGCAAGGAGGAGCAGTGATGCACATGTAGGGAGGAAGACGAAGAGAACTGAATGGATTGGAAAGGGGGGAAAGTGGGGCAGTGCGCATATACATCTGATGTGCTTCATCATTGGTTTACTTAAGGACTGACGACAAAAGTGAAGACATTGCAACCCTAGGCATGTGAAATGAATGCGCTCTCCCGATCTTTGTTGTCACTTGGTGAAACTCTATCACTCATGGTCAATAGCCTCCATCCAAGATAAAGTGGCTAACTATGCTTGACATTTTTATTATTGTTTTGCCATCGATTTTAAATATAAACAATGGCAAATCATAGATTAACATCGATTTCATAACCAACGATAAATAATTAATGGCATAGCCAATTTTTCTAGTAGTGTTTATCACTTTGTGGTTGCAGGGTGTGTCCAGTTTGTATTATATTTCATATTTTCTTTGCTCTATTTGGTTGAATGTGGGGTGTATCAACTTTTTATTTTTGGTATGCATGCACAGTTTTTCTTTTCAAGTATAGGATTTTTGGAAATATTGGTAAAATAGGGGAAACTCAGTTAGATTTTTGGTAGATTTTAGTGCCGTAGTTTTATATGTATTCCTTACTTGTGCTAGACTCATTTGTTCTTAACTAACTCCATAACTGGGATGCTTACATCGTCACACCTGTTAATCCACTCCCAAACCATCAAGTGATTAGCAAGCCATGACATTGGGGATCTATCAATTAGGTACCAATCCAGAATAGAATGCCATTGGATGCTCATACATGTGGTGTCATGTGATGTGTAGTTGGACTAAAGGTAATGCACTAGACTTGCATTTCTCAGATGGCTATGTTATTGCAATTACTAATGGGCTATGCCTTGAGAAATGGGGTCGACTGATAACGAATTTGTGCAATTTGTAAAATTGGGTTTTTATCGTTGCAACATACAAATCTCATTGCTTTTGAAATTTATAAAATTCGAGTACTTAGAGAGTATTCAGGTCATCCCAAGGGAAGTAGAATTGCAATTTTGATCATCTCTTGCTCGAAAAATGGAAATCAACTTTCTTTTTGGGTTTTTAAATATGTAATTTTTAGGGTTTTGAATATGGGAAAAAACTGTCAACTAAACACAAACAAAAAGTGGGAAGCAAAAAGGCGAATATAAAGGCAACAAGTGCCTTGCTTCTCTAGCTCACTTCAAGCATAGGAGGCTTGGAATAATGGAGGAGCAAGAACACAACAATCAACCACAAAGCTTAAATAGAAAGAAACTGTAAAGGAATGCTTCTTATAAGAAAATTGTTTTTACAAAATGTGGAGAGCTCACAAGAGGGAAGGGTTCCTCACTTGTAATCTCCAAACAAAAGCACTAACTACAATGCAAAATAAAAGTGATAAAAGTAGAGAAAGGCTTAGTGATGATGATGGTTGCTCGAAATTCCTGCTCCAGTTCTAGTTGCCCTAGAACAACAAGGAACTCCCTCTCTTGGACATCCTCCTTACAAGCCCAGATGGCCTGCCTCTTGACTCCTCGTAGGGTGGATGTGGACCACCCTTGCTCCTCCTTGCCTGGTCGTTCTCCCAAGATGCTCCCAAGCCTTGTGGCACAAGGAAGAAAAGAAGAAGAAGAAGGCACCAAGGGAGCAGGTGGTTGCCCCCTTAATCTTCTTCTCCCTTCCTCTTTCTTGGATGAAAATGGTAGGTGTATAGGTAGGGTTAATGTAGCTTAGGATGGGGTATAATGTGGTAGTTAGTGGTGTTTTTATAGGAGGTTTAAGGAGCGGTTGGCGTGGGGTGTATGTGGAGGGCTAGGATTAGGTTTGGTGGGTGGTTAAAGGATCCTACGGTGGAGCATACTTGGTGCCAAGTAGGGGGGTGTGTAGGTGGTGGTTATGTTGGTGGAGAGGCACCTAAAGGTGGTGCCAATCATGGAAAGGTGCCTTGGTTTTGATGCCACCATGTGGGGTTTCTAGAAGGGAGGTTAGGTGGAGGGTGGAGATGGATTTAAAGGAAGATCATAGGTGGAGATGGAAGGGTTTTGGAGGGAAAAGGTTGGCACCAATTTAGGTTGTTATGGGGGGTGGTTGGCACCACTTTGTAAGTGTCTTTTGGAGGTGGTGGTGGGGTGAAGGGATGTGGATATGTTGACATCAAAAGAGAATGGGAGTAGGTGGAGCTTAGGTGGACTAAGTAGGTGGGCTTTTGGGTTGCGATGGAGGTCTTATGTAGGTGGAGCTTGGGATCACAATGGTGGGTGGTAAGAGGAGCTAAGCTAGCTAAACTAGCTTAGTGTTGAGTGCACTTTCGTCGAGTTTAAAAGATGCATCGTAGTATAGTCAACAAAAGTGAATTAACATTTAAATTTGTAAGCTCGAAAACATATGAATCCAAGGTCGTTCGTAAGGAACAAATATGGAATCCAATCACTAGTCGAAATATAAGGAATGAACAAGCACAATGATTAATCACAATAAAGATATTCAATGAATAAAATCTACTTAAAATGATATTCAATAGTAGCAATTGTATCTCAAAATATAATAGGATAAAAAGAATAATAAGGCCCTAAAAATGGTGATTTGAAGCACCAACTAAATTTCACATTTAAGCTCATATCCCAATGTTTCAAATCAATTCAATTTTCCAATAGTGGTCTTGAACCACTAATCCTCAAATATCCACGCCAACACAAGTATCAACCAAGTCCACAATACCAGAGCCAAGGGCCTCAAGCATAAAGAACCATCCTCTCGAAATCTCGCTAAGTATTGAACTTGGAGGCTCATTTCCCAAGGCACATGTGTGCAGGAAACCTGATGCAAAACAACCCCCCTTCCACCCTTAGAATCCTCTTCCCTTCCTTCTCAAAATCGAATGGGTATAGGTTTGTCAGGTAATTGCATTCGGGTATAGGGACCAGGCCTATCGACATGGTAGTGGGCGAGGTGTAGAGGGAGAGAGTGAGAGGGTACCTCACCCCCTATGTGAGAGGCGTTAAGCCCTCTACACAAAATCAACTTATACGGTGTTTTTAGTTTGGAAACCCCTGATGTGGGACTAAATCAAGTTGCTTTGTCTGTTGTAGCTACATGGGGCTTGATCATCAAATTGTTGTAGCTACAGTTGATGCTTCTCCTAATCGAGGCCTTGGAGAGAGTCACAATGTTGAGTCGTGTCTACTGGAGGTTGAAGTAGTGGGTATAATGATCGGATGTTGGTTGATGGTGACAAAGAAGACGATGATGGCCGGTGGAGACCTGTGATAAGAATACGGCCTCTCGGCCCAATTAGAATGGTTCAAAACCTTCGCTGTGGTGCATGGAGTACTATGGTGAGGTTGATTGAGTGCATGGCGGTGTGTAGTGGCAGAAGGATGAAGGGGTGATCTGCGGAATGATGGGTTCTCTAGCCAATGGTTTGGGTAAGTGAAGCCCTCAATTTCTTGAGGGATTTTGCTCCCCTAAACATGGGAGAACTTATGGACTTGGTGGAGCAACGTTTTATGGCATGTCATGGTCAGCCGGACTCACCGGAGTTTTGGTTGGAGGTGGAGAAGATGGAGGGGGAGAGCGTGATACGATGGTTGATTCTAAATTCTAAGGAAGTAGAATTATGGTAGGGAGAAAGAAGGGGAAAGAGATCCTAAATTAAGGATGAAAGGGATGGTGATCCATGCTAGCGTGGCTTGCTAGACACAGAAGAAATGAATTCTCCAATGAGGGGAATAGCAACAAGGAGAGAGGGAAGACGCCCTAGCTTTGGTCCGCTTGGCACGAATGAAGCTGAGGAAGAAAGAAAGCCTTTCAATTCGATTGTTGAGAGGCCTAAGCAAGGAGTTGAGGAGAGTCATCGGAGCTAAGGTTGGAGACGACTAGGGAAGGAGGGGAAGAAGTATTCTGGCCTGAAACCTAGCTAAGATTGACACTAGGATGTGCGCGAGCTTATATAAAGCTTGAATGCAAGCTCCAAATCAAGGCAGAGGGTTGATTGAGCCTCAATTTTAGGGGAAAAATTTCCCCAAATTCCTCGATCTTTCCTGAGCTCTAGGAATCGATTTGGGATTCTGATTTAGTCCAAAAGTTTGGGTATTTCCTCAAGATCAATCCCTCCAATTTTGGAGGGATTTAGATCTCATTCGGGAGAGAAATCCTCTCTCAAATCTTGGCCTAAAGGTGTGCTCACACACTAATGGCTGGAAGGACCCATTTGTAATAAATATAACAAAGTTAGGGGTATTTTTGTAATAAAATTGAAACCTAGGGGTTTAAGTGAGAGAAATAGAGTTTTTAGGGACTAAATTGCAAACTAGGTCAAGATGGACTCTGATTGAGCCCAAATTTTGGTGTTAACCTAATTTGGATTCAAGGAATCTAATGGTGAACTTGGATTTGAGTTTTGGCCACGTTTGATTGGGTAATTGCAGAGAAACCCAAATCAAGGCAAATTCCTTTTGAAACTCTATTCTAGGTCAAAATGGGTTCAAATGGTCAAACCAAGGATGCCAAACCTCTTAGCATATCTTTCCATGAATTTTAGGAGGTTTATATTAATTTTATCCCAATCAAAACCTCTTTAATTTAAGCGAGAGTGATAATTAAGGTTTTTAATACTGTTTTAGTTTTCGAAATGCGTGAAACCCTATTTCTATCAGTGTGGACCCACTTTTTGATATTTTATGCTAATTGACCTTTAATTAACCCCTAAATAATCTTGTGGTTAATATGCATTTATGATGTGCTGTTAAAATAATAGAATTAACCCTATTTTATTATCTTCTCCTCAAAATCAGAGTGGAATTATGATCCTTAGGCGATCATTTAGGAGCATTAATCACTAGATTCTGACTAATTTAAGTTAGCTATGACGAATGATGACATTATTGTCACTTAGAAAGTAGATGATTAGAAGAGAGAGAGTTAGAGTTTAAGAGGAGGAGCTGCACTGAAGCTGGCTGAAGCTGAAGAGGATTGCATCTGAGCTCATTAGGTAGCTTAGCTAGCTAGTTCTTTGCTAGCTTAGCTAGCTACTAAGCCAAGATAATGTGAGTTGGCTTCTACTGTTGTGAGCTGAGGTGAGCTAGGTCTGATTTTATCGAAGACTACCTAGCATGCTAAGCTAGCTAGGTTAGGTCAAGTAGCTAAGCTCAACCAAGTTGAACTATGTTGAGTCTTCGGGAACTGGACTTGAGCTGGCCTAAGTTAGCCTGAGTGATGCAATGTTACCAAGTTGAGATGAGTATAGATGCTTTAGTTGGTTCCTTTTAGGTAGTAAGCCATGTAATTTTTTGATATCATTCTTTCTCTTAGCATAAATTCAGTTTTATGCTTTTCTAGATGGTTCTTGAGCATATAAATGTAAGCATTTAAAGATTTTAATGGCATCTATGTAACTAGTCAAGCTCTTAGTTAAAGAATCATGGTGAAATAAAGCCCAAAGTATTTGAAATTTTGAATGTAAATGAATGGGATATCAAAACTTTAATGGATATTGGGCTAAATGTGGGCTACTTAAGTTAGTAGCCTTGTTTTCAAATGGTTGTTGGTGGGAGGACTAACCTGATATTTGACCTAATTGTTTATTAATGTTGAGATGCGTATCTTCTTACATGTCCAAAACATTTACCCCTCATTTCATTTTTCACCATCCTCATCCTTAATACCTCTGCCATGTTCTCTCTCCACTTTCTCTTAAGAACTTCACGATTAGCAATAAGAGCAAAGAAAAAAGTAGCAATAACTATTGACGCTGCTACTACTGGTGTTGCTGCTACTGTTGCTACTATTGATGTAGTTGTGGCTTGAAGGAAGGAGAGTAGAGCCCACGTCAAAGTTGAGGTAGGGACTCTTGCCTCCTTTATCAATTTTCTTGTTTTCCTTAGCTAAATCAGGGAATGGAGGTTCAATAGGGCATTAGATGTGCCAAATGTGAACGAAAATAGGTGTGCATGCTTTGATTTGGGGTTTAATATGGTGGATGTACTTATAGGGATTACATTTCGAGCAATAATCCTTTATGAAGAAATCCATGGAATCCAAATGTTCTAGGTGTTTACAACTAGAATAAATATGGTATATGATGATTTATGGGACTTAGGAGTGTAGGTAGGTTTGGTAAGGATTTTATTTCAGAACTCAGACAGAGTTTTGAACTGTAGTTTAAATGTCTGACAGTGCTATCAGATGTCCAATCTGGCTGATTTGGATGTCTGACTAGTTAATTTGATAATCACTTATAGTTGTCTGCAACTTCAAGGATGAAATAGTGGTGAATGGACATCTAGACCTCTATGGTTGGATGTCAAGACTAGCCTCTAGACATCTAGAGAAATGCCTTGGATGACCAATAAGCTAATAGGAAGGGTGGTCTTTATGGATGATAGTCATTAGATGTTTAGATGATTGTTAGATGTCTTAAGTTGCCTCATTGGATGTCTAACACTTCTGCTGGACGTCCAATAAGGTACAAGTGGTCCTGTTTTGTGTAGAAAGTCCTCATGAGGATTGAAAACCTGATCTAATTGGCTAAATCCAATCCAAGTATCAAAAGAAAGATGAATTTGACTCTATTAAGAGTCAAGGATTTGAATCTTAGGGCCTGGAATGGGACCTTGAAAAAATCCACGTGCGATCACAAGGATATGCGAACCTAAGTAATAAAAATTGTAAATGGAAATGAATGACATATTTGGGTTGGAAAGGGTCGACCCGAAAGGTCAAACACCTCAATCTCTTGAGCTGTGGGATCATTAGCATGTGTTGTGGGCTCATTAATATGTGCTGAAGACCCAAGCCATTGGGGTAGCTGGCTACTACCAATACCGAACCTTGGAACTTGGATGGTTCTCGGTTGAGGAGACAATCTACGGGTTGTCATCGAAATGAGGTACTCGTGTATACCTAAATCTGACTTGTCATGAGGCTCTTAGCGATCCTAGCTTGAATGGTTTTCCAAGGATTTGAGGTAGCAGGAATTGAGAGCATCCTATTGGAATAGACTTCCAAGGGTTCTTGTTTAATAGTAACCATGGGGGATCCTATGTGGAATAGTTTTCCAAGGATCTTCAAGGATGGTATTCATACTGATCCTGTATGGAAAAATTTGTAGGGATATAAGGCAATGGAATACGTGAGCAATCCTATTTGGAATAGCTTTCCAGGGATATGAATTGATAGTAATCATGTCAATCCTATGTGGAATAGTTTCCAGGGATCTGAGGCAATGGTATACATGAGGGATCCTATTTGAAATAGCTTTCCAAAGATCTGAAGTGATGGTAAGCATGTGGATTCTATGTGGAATAGTTTTCAGGGATCTGAGACAATGGTATACATGAGGGATCCTATTTAGAATAGCTTTCTTGAAATCTAAAGTGATAGGAATTATGGGGATCCTGCATGGAATAGTCTTCTAGGGATCTCAAGCATGGGGAAACGTAAGTGATTCGTTGTGGAATAGATTTCTAGGGATCATGAGGGGGAAGTAGGGAGTCACTCTCATAGATTCAGTTGGATTAGTGCTTGAGGAGTCATGTGTGGAATAGTTTCTAGAGACCTCAAGTGTAGCTAATGCTATGGAACCTAGAGCAAGTATCTAAGTTTGGTGGATATGAGTACACTAATCTCTTCGAAGGCTAAGAAGCAATTGTGAGTACTTATGTACCATTGCAAAAGGTACATCAAGACTCGCCTTAGTATGAAGGGTTGATTTGTCACCCTAGTGATTGGAGTGGTAGGTGGTAAGACCTGGATCTCCATGGTAGCCACGTTAAAATGAGTTGCATTAACCAAAGGGGATTGATTGATGGGATTGAATCATTGTGGTTGATGGGGTCTAGCTGGGTTGAGAGTAAAAGCCTAAGATTTTGGGTGCAGGCTAGGGGTCTAGCCATCTAGTGAACATGAGCACTATCTTGATTTTGTTGAAAACAATAGTTGTTTGTCCTTACTACGCTAATTGGCTCATCCCTATTTTGTGACCTATTTTTAGGTGTTGCCATCATGCATTAACAGGAGGGAACTATCGCTGTGTTTGGGTATCGAGTATCACTTTGGAGGTACCCTTTCTATATTGGGTTTTTACCATGGTTTTTGCTTCATATGCTAGCTAGATGGATGTTTAATTTATGCTAAGATGCAATTTATATGTGCCATTTTTTCCAACATTTTCTTCCATTTCTATTAGTTAATGGAACCTCTTGGGCTTGACTATGTTTGTGTGAAACTTGAATTAAATAAATCAGTAGCTCTTCTGTTGCCACCCTCAGTAATCCTGGTTTGGATTTTCTTGGGCGCAACAACCTTCAGTGGCATCAGAGCATGCACTTCACAAGGATTATATACATGGTGGCTAGTATAGGGTTGCAAATGAAAACTGGATTTTGGTCAAGCTATGATGGCACATATTTGATTCCTTGATGTCTTCGTTATTTAGCAAGGTGTTTAATGGAGGGCCGAGTGTTGGGTCAAAATCCGTCGTAGTTTAGAAGAGTATTACATCATAGTATAGTAATGAAAATCAAATAGACATTTAAATTTATAGGTGCTTGAAAAATTGTGAGTTCTAAGGTCGTTCACAGGGAGCAAATTTGGAATTCAATCCACTAATCGAAATGATAGGCAATTAGCACAATAATCTATTCAAAATAATGGTATGCAATGGATAATTAATCCACTGAAAATGTATTCAATAAGAATCTAAAATGTATCTTAGGATCAATAAGCAAAAAGATAGTGAGAAACCACCAATCACTCTCAACAAGTAGGCACAAATCCCAATTCAAGATCAGATCTCAAAGCCAATGGTAATCGCAAATAAAGCCATAATCAGACATCTTGAGAAGACCTTAAACGACTTAACTATCAAGCCCAAAGCACCTCTGAAATTGCCTAAGTGTAGGCACAAATCCCTAGGTAGCATAGTGCAAAACCCCCTCCTTCCCTCAGAAATTCCCCTCTTTCTATCTCTTCAGAACTAGGTAATGGGTATTCGGGTATTCAGATCCGGACCAAGGACCAAGCTTGTGTGTGTGGGGCATGGGCAAGAAGTGTGCATGGTGAGAGGGACCTCACCCCATGTGTACTGAGGCAAGCAGCATACACACATTATTCAATAAATACAAGTTTTAATTTTAAAAACCCATTATATGGGACTATACTTCTACCTCTTTCTTACGTGTTCTTCGTGAGTTGCAGCTGGGATGCGTGGCTTCAATAGAATGATCAAAAGGCTTTGTAAGCCAAATTAAGGACCCAGGAGGTTGTCTCTCGTGAATCCGTAGCTTCTCGAGGTGGGGATGTGGTGCTTGACGACTAGAGGTCAGTGAATGACGTCGAAGAAGGAAGCTTCACCAAGAAGAACCTGAAACACATGAAAATGGCCTTGCAGCCCAATTAAAAGGTTCAAGACCTTTGCCGTGGCATGAGGAACACGATGGTGGTGTTGGTTGGGTGAATGAGTGTGCGTGGAGGGCAGACGATGTCTAAGATGAATGGAGAATGGTGGGTTGTTCGATGTAACGACCCGATTCCCGAGTCCCTACGAGACACGAGAATCGGACCGACTCGACTAATCCCAAGACCTAGTCGTCCAACGAGGAAGTAACAAAAAGAGTAGTAAAATAACCACATTCAGCATGAATATAACTAGCAGTAACAAAAATACAGCAGTAAGAAAAGGAACTACTACAGCATGTACCACCACAACAGTAAAACAACATTTATAACATAACATGAACTGCAATTAAAGAAAAGTACAGAGAGTAACAAGAACTACTCACTACAGTGGAACAAAAAGGGGTACAAAAGAACTACGGTAACTCTACTGGACCCTACTCGGCCCAGCGTCCTCTGCAGCCATTGACCCTGGCTGCTCAACACCTGGCCCTAAAAAGTAACGAGTGTAACACGTCAGCGAAACGCTGAGTAGAGTGGCAGCTAAACTAAAGAAGCAGTAAAGCATATAGTAGCTATTTTATTTTCTTTCTTTCTTTATTTACGTCTTTCTATTGTTTCACAATTTATCTATTTCTCAGATCCTTCACTTGATCTCGAATGTTCCTCGTGGGAACGATCTTGATTGCAGTCTTTTCCGAAAAGTAGAAGTAACACGTGGTGCTCTCCTGGCCGGGAGAGTCCCCCGTGGTGATCCTACTCTCAGTCGACCACCCCAAGGTCGATGACAGACGTAACGGTGACTACGGCACACGCGATAAACACACGGGTAGCTACCCCGCACTGGCACGCGGTCAGTCGTTTCCGTTAATGGGTGCGCCCAAAGCACAGCACGGAACCAGTATAGGGCAGAGCCCTCTCAGTAATAGGGGTCCAACCCTTCCACAGTAACCAAACAGGGGCCTTGCCCCTCCACAGTCCACGCACCCTTGCCTGACTACCCTGGTTCGCCCAGTGGGCCTAACAAGTGGTGTAGGTGAGCTAGCAGCACCCCGGGGCCCGTGGGGTAGCTAGTACTCGCTCTACACTAGTAGCTCTCCTCGATACTGTGGACACGAGGGCCAAAAGTCAGTATAGAGTGGCCAGACCTAACCCCGGGTCCCTGGGGCGGCTGGCTCCGCTCTACACTAAACAGGTAACGGGTGCTTCCCCTGGCACTACGTACCTAAGAGACAATACACCTCCACATCTTTCCTTCTCAGTTCCATTTCATTCTCTTTCTAGGAGTTCTACTCCTAATTCCCCGTAGGGTTCCAGCTCTTTTAACTCCACTCATTCAGGTTTCACCATTCCTGTTTCACGTTCATAAAACCCATGTTCTCAATCATGTTCATTTATTCATAAAAGGCAGTTGTTAAATCAATTTACAGGCAGCTATTACTTCCTTTCCACATTTTCCAAGACTACAATGTTATATACATATCACTAGTTTTCCAGTCCTAGGATTCATGCCATACCCTAGGATCTATCATTCAATCTAGTTTCCAGTCCTAGGTTTCATGCAATACCCTAGGATCTTTCAATCAATCTGGTTCCTCATTCCTAGGGTTCATGCAGTGCCCTAGGTTCTATTAATTGTTGCATAATTGTAGCAAATTATACTAATAAATTTACAAGCCACTCTACCAGCTACAACGGGAGTGCTGGGGGAGTGGTTGGAAATCCCGTGCACCTCCGCAACCCCCGAGACTGCAATGGAACGGGGTCCTAACACAAGGATCAAGCACAAGGAGTTTCTCAGAACAATATATAATTACTGTAAACAGGTAGAGGATTTTATTTCGGAAAGAACTCAACTTGAAACATGAAAAACGGACTCCGAACGAGCCCTAAACGGGTCGAAAATGACGAAACAGTCCAAAATCAGACGTCTGGAACCTCTTCCAGACGTCTTAAAAGGTGGTTCAGAGGATACCTTTGCTCTGTGTAGTCCCTCAGATGTCCAAAAGCCTGCGGGGGCGTCTGGCTTAATTCCCAGATGTCCGATGGTCAACCCAGATGTCTTGAAGTCCTTTCCGTCGTCTGGCGCTGCGGCCAGATGTCGATTCACGTTGGATGGCGAGCCTCGCACCCTCCCAAGCAGAACCTGCACGTATCCACTCCTCGCTCTCAGTACGACGGGTTGCAGATGAAGCCGCGGCGGACAGCTGCATGGCCCTACACGCGAAAAAGGAAGGAGACGAAATATCTTACCTGTCAGACGTCTGGACAATCCTCCAGACGTCTTCACCGTCGTCTGGTTGTAAGCCCAGACGTTTGATTCTGGAAATATTTCCAGAATCAGAGCTCCTCTCGCTCTCCACCCTCGACGCACGGCCGCGTCGCGCCCCGTCCACCTACTGCTCGAGCTGCAGTAGCCCTCTAGCGACGCTCCACACCCGCTACAACCCCGCCAGCCGGCCCTAGCTGCCCCGGCCTGGCAAGCTTTAGCCCTCACGGTCGAGCGTCTCCTCGCTCGCGCTCTCGCACCGACTGGGAGAAGAAGAAGAGGGAAGCGGAGGAGGTGAGAGTGAGGGAGAGGGCGAGGGCCTTATAAGGCCACGCGGGGAGAGAGAGAGGGAGCGTAGCACTGCGCCTACAGGAGGAGAGAGGGAAAAAGGGGAAGAGGGTGGCGGTTGCATGTCTGCGCGCGCATGCGCGCAGATGCAACCCCGTACTCCGCAGAAAATTAAATCCCAGACGTTTGGAAGGGGTTCCAGACGTCTGGTTAGATGTCTGGGACACCTCCTAGACGTCTTAAAAACGTCTTAAAGCCGCGTTCGTAACAATATAACAAACTCAAAGGAAGTTTCGTCCCTGAAACTTGCGCTAACTAGGGTACGGGAAAAACGTCATATAAAAACATAACAAACTCAAAGAGGATCGAAGCCGGTCCGAAAGGACGTACTCGCGAAGAGCTCCGGGTATTGCTCCCGCATTGCCGCCTCAGGCTCCTAGGTAGCCTCCTCGTACTGCTGGCTCCTCCACAAAACCTTCACCAGGGGTACTTGCTTTCGTCTAAAACTGCGGACGGCTCAGTCAAGAATCTGCACTAGCCGCTCGGGGTAGGTCAGGTCATCGCCCACCTCGACGCTCTCGTGACTCAGTACATGACTGGGATCGGCTACGTACTTCCTGAGGTTGGAACGCGGAACATGTCGTGTACACCAGAAAGCTGAGGAGGGAAAGCAAGCCTGTAAGCAACGGGTCCAACCTGCTCCAGGACCTCAAAGGGCCCCACGAACCTCGGCGCGAGCTTCCCTCTCACCCCAAACCGCTGTAGGCCCTTCATGGGAGAAACACGAAGAAAGACGTGGTCCCCAACCTCGAACTGCACCTCTCTGCGTCTTCTATCCGCGTAGCTCTTCTGTCTGCTCCTGACAGTGCAGAGTCGCTTGTGGATCTGCTCGACTACCTCTTGACTCTGCCGGATCAACCTGGGGCCAACCTCCCACTTGGTCCCCACCTCAACCCAACTCAAGGGTGCCGTACACCTCTGTCCATACAGAGCCTCGTAGGGAGCCATGCCGATGCTCGAGTGATAGCTATTGTTGTATGCAAACTCCGCCAGGGGTAGGTGCTCCTCCCAAGAGCCCCTCCA
The DNA here is from genome assembly GCA_037157565.1 of Thalassia testudinum. NCBI lineage: Eukaryota > Viridiplantae > Streptophyta > Magnoliopsida > Alismatales > Hydrocharitaceae > Thalassia > Thalassia testudinum. The sequence continues at coordinate 3,137,263 of JAZHRO010000056.1, forward strand.
GTCCAGTACACAGGCACGCAAAAGGTCCTCAAGTGTCTGTATCGTACGCTCAGACTATCCGTCCGTCTGGGGGTGGTAAGCTGTACTAAACCTCAACCGTGTCCCCAGGGCCTGCTGAAACTCAGCCCAAAACTGGGACGTAAAGCGGGTATCCCGGTCGGATATGATCTCCTGCGGAACTCCGTGTAGTCGTACCACGTCGCGGATATACCTCTCTGCCAACTGTGCTGGTCCCAAAGTGACTCAGATCGGCAAGAATCGTGCCGTCTTCGTCAGTCTATCCATAATTACCCAGACTACGTCGTGTCCTCGCTGGGTAACAGGTAAGCCCACCACCAAGTCCATGGTGATGCTCTCCCACTTCCACTCTGGCACTGGAAGTGGCTGCAGCGGCCCTGCAGGCCTCTGATGCTCGGCTTTCACCTGCTGGCACACTAAGCACTGCTGCACGAATTCACCCACATCCCGCTTCATCCCCCTCCACCAAAACTCATGTCTCAAGTCGTGGTACATCTTCATGTTTCCGGGATGTATGGTGAATCTGGAACCGTGTGCCTCCGTCAGGAGCTCTCTCAACAGCTCCTCTTCTTTAGGAACGCACAACCGTCCCCTCAGGCGCAGCACCTGGTCTGTGAAAGAGAAGTCCCCTGGGTCTCCTGACAGTACTCTGTCGCGCAGAGACTGCAAGTACAGATCAGCCATCTGTCCTGTGATGCTGCGATCTATCAACTCTGGCCTAGTCTGTCGTGTCACAGTCACTGCCCCACAGTGCCCCCGTAACTCTAGGGGTCGCCAATTGCCCACCTCCTCCAAAAGGCTCCAACTCTGTATCTGTAAACTAGCCAAGTGTGCGGGCGCCTTCCGGCTCAAGGCGTCAGCCACCACGTTGGCCTTTCCCGGGTGGTAGGAAATGCTGCAGTCGTAGTCCTTCAGGAGCTCCAACCAACATCTCTGTCTCATGTTGAGCTCCTTCTGATCAAAAAGGTATCTGAGGCTCTTGTGATCTGTGAAAATCTCGAAGGTCTCACCGTACAAGTAGTGCCTCCAGGTCTTCAGCACGAAGACGACAGCTGCCAACTCCAGGTCGTGGGTAGGGTAGGTATGCTCATGGGGCTTCAGTTGCCGCGAAGCGTAAGCGACAACGTGACCACTCTGCACGAGCACACCTCCTAACCCTCGTAAGGAGGCGTCCGTGTACACAATGAACCCGCCACTACTGTCAAGGATGGTGAGCACAGGAGCCGAGATCAACCTCTCCTTCAGCTCCTGGAAACACGCCTCACAGGCGTCTGTCCAAGTGAAGGGCACGTCCTTCCGGGTCAACAATGTCATGGGATGCGCAATCTGTGAAAAACCTCTGATGAATCATCTGTAGTAGCCTGCCAGTCCCAGGAAACTGTGAATCTCGGTGATTGAACGCGGTCTCTCCCACCTGAGCACTGCCTCGACCTTGGCTGGGTCCACCGCCAAGCCATCTCCAGAGATTACATGACCTAGGAAGGTCACCTCCCTCAACCAGAACTCGCACTTGCTGTATTTGGCGTACAGCCTACATCGTCTCAGTGTGTCCAGAACCATCCGCAAGTGCTGTCCGTGCTGCGTCCGATCTCGAGAATAGATGAGTATGTCATCAATGAATACCACCACGAACTGGTCCAAGTATGGTCTAAACACCCGGTTCATCAGGTCCATGAAAGCAGTGGGGGCATTGGTCAGCCCAAACGGCATGACCAAAAACTCGCAGTGTCCGTACCGGGTGCGGAAAGCTATCTTGGAGACATCTACCTCCCTGATCCTCAACTGGTGGTATCCAGACCTCAAGTCAATCTTGGAGAACACCGTGGCACCTCGCAACTGGTCAAACAAGTCGTCGATCCTCGGCAGCAGATATCTATTCTTGATGGTGACCCTATTCATCTGTACCGTGCTTCTTCTTCACAAACAGTACCGGGGCTCCCCAGGGAGACGCACTGGGCCTCACGAAACCCTTCTCCAAAAGGTCCTGCAACTGAGACTTGAGCTCTCGTAGCTCAAGCGGTGCCATCCTGTATGCCACGGTGGAGATGGGGCTGGTCCCTGGTACTAGTGAGATCTCAAACTCGATCTCGTGCTCGAGCGGCAGTCCTGGTAACTCGTCTAGGAACACGTCAGGGTACTCTCTGACCACCGGGATGCTCCAAAAGTCTGCCACAGGGCTGGGCTCTGCCACCACACAAGCTAGGAAGCCCTCACACCCCTAGCTCAAAAGTCTCGCTGCCCGAAGTGCCGAAATGCACCTGAAGCCTCCGTCCACTGGCTGTCCGTGAAACTCGAAAGAAGGCAACTCCGGCATGGAGAAGACAATCTTCCTCTCAAAATAGTCCACCAAGGCGTGGTAAGTGGCAACCAGTCCATCCCCAGAATTACGCCAAAGTCCTCCATCTGTATCATAATCAGGTCAGCTGGCAGGCTATGTCCCCCGACGCTGACCTCGCAATCCGTGTACACCTCCTCAGCTACAAACAGCTGACCACTCGGACCTCTGATTACAAACGGATTCTCTAACAGCGTATAGTCCTGGCCCAAACTAACTGCGAAACTGGCTGCGACAAACGAGTGCGTAGCACCGGAATCGAAAAGTGTGTAAACGAGTCTGCCGGAAACTGAAACCATACCTGCCACCACCTATCCCGAAGCTTTGGCATCCCTGTGTCCAGGCATTGATATACCCCTTAGCTCTAGGTGCGGATGAAGCAGCCACACTCTACGTCGAACGGGTAGGTGCTGGCCGGTACCCTCCTCGTGACTGCTGTCCTCCTCTTCGTGCCTGGGAACCGCGACCTCCTGCGTGCCCTCCAATGCTCTGCGCAGGAAGTATCTGCTGACCTCCTGCCCTAGACGGGCAGTCCCTCCTGATGTGGCCCGGCTGGCCACACTGGTAACAGAGGGGAACCCAACTCCCGCCCTTAGTGGGTCCCTGCTGTCGACTGGCCCCTGTCGAGGGCCCCCAAAGGCCACTGATGGCCCTGCAAAACATGACGGCTCTCCTGCGGACGCCACATGTCTCCTCTCTCGTCGGCCCTGTGAAAAGTCTGGCTGAAAGGGCCTCTTCCGCCCGCCGTCAGTGTCTCGTGTGGACGGGTTGGTCTACTCGTAGGTCATGGCTACCTCCACCACCCTCGAAAACTTAGGTAGCTTCAGGGGTTTGACATACCCCCGAATCGCAGGTCGGAGCCCCTCGGTGAACCTCCAAAGGCGCTCCTCCTCAGTGGCTACCACTGTCGATGCAAAGCGGGACAGCTCTAGGAAACGCATGCGGTACGTGCTCACAGTCATCGTCCCTTGGCGGAGAGTGTGGAACTCCCGCCTCCTCTGCTCCTGCCACGTCTGGGGAAAGTACTGCTTGTAGAAGAGGGTGACGAACCAGTTCCAGGTCGGCTTGTCCCTCTCCTGTCCCCGGACCGCCCTCCACCACCTATGTGCCGCACTCTCCAGCTGGTACGTGGCAAAGGCCACGCGGCACTCCGCCGGGGGGTGAAGGGTGTCGAAAATCTTCTCCAGTTGTTTGAGCCAGTCCTCTGCCTCGGTCTGGTCCACATCCCCCTTGAAGGAGGGGGACTTCAGCTTCCGGAACTGCCTGAAGAGCTCGAAGTGGCGCTGCAATGGAGATGCTGGTGCACCTCCAAGCAAAGGTGCCTCGTGCACAGAAGTGTCGGAGGAAGGTGGGGGTGGCGGCGGCCCATCCCCTCCCCCGTGTCCAGCCCCGCGTTCGTCGTGTGGTCCCACAGAGGACTCCCCCTACGTAGCCCAGGGTGAGGCGCTCGGGGCGGTGGGTGGAGCTCCTCTCGCACAATGTCCTGTATCAGCTGGGCGAGGTCCTAGGCCTGGACTCCCGGGAGTAGTGGCTGGTCCACTGAGGCATCGGCAACGACACACCCACCTCGCCGACCTCGTCCTCGGTAGCGCCCGCGGCCCGTCTCACCAGTCCTGCGACGAGGCATCTCCTACAAGGAGACGCGAAACAAAACGAAACAAGTCAATATGGAACGATACCCAACGAAAATGTATAAGAGCTCATGTCAAAAGGTATGTTGTGGTGGCTACTCTAGTTATAGACATGTGAATTGGTTATTTTCCAGTCAGTTGATTCACTTCTCGGGACGACCTTGCTCTGATACCATCTTGTAACGACCTGATTCCTGAGTCCCTACGAGACACGAGAACCGGACCGACTCGACTAATCCCAAGACCTAGTCATCCAACGAGGAAGTAACCAAAAGAGCAGTAAAATAACCACATTCAGCATGAATATAACTAGCAGTAAGAAAAGAAACTACTACAGCATGTACCACCACAACAGTAGAACAACATTTATAACATAACATGAACTACAATTATAGAAAAGTACAGAGAGTAACAAGAACTACTCACTACAGTGGAAGAAAAAGGGGTACAAAAGAACTGCGGTAACTCTACCGGACCCTACTCGACCCAGCGTCCTCTGCAGCCGCTGACCCTGGCTGCTCAACGCCTGGTCCTGAAAAGTCACGAGTGTAACACGTCAGCGAAACGCTGAGTAGAGTGGCAGCTAAACAAAAGAAGCAGTAAAGCATACAGTAGCTGTTTTATTTTCTTCCTTTGTTTACGTCTTTCTATTGTTTCACAATTTATCTATTTCTCAGATTCTTCACTTGATCGCAAATGTTCCTCGTGGGAACGATCTTGATTGCAGTCTTTTCCGAAAAGTAGAAGCAACACGTGGTGCTCTCCTGGCCGGGAGAGTCCCCCGTGGTGATCCTACTCTCAATCAACCACCCCAAGGTCGCTGACAGACGTAATGATAACTACGGCACGCGCGATAAACACACGGGTAGCTACCCCGCACTGGCACGCGGTCAGTCGTTTCCGTTAACGGGTGCGCCCAAAGCACAACACGGAACCAGTATAGGGCAGATCCCTCTCAGTAACAGGGGTCCAACCCCTCCACAGTAACCAAACAGGGGCCTTGCCCCTCCACAGTCCGCGCACCCTCACCTGACTGCCCTGGTTTGCCCAGTGGGCCTAACAAGTCGGTGTAGGTGAGCTAGCAGCACCCCAGGGCCCGTGAGGTAGCTAGTACTCGCTTTACACTAGTAGCTCTCCTCGGCACTATGTACACGAGGGCCAAAAGTCGGTACAGAGTGGCCAAACCTAACCCCGGGTCCCTGGGGCGGCTGGCTCCGCTCTGCACTAAATAGGTAACGGGTGCTTCCCCTGGCACTACGTACCCAAGAGACAACACACCTCCACATCTTTCCTTCTCAGTTCCATTTCATTTTCTTTCCAGGAGTTCTACTCCTAATTCCCATTAGGGTTCCATCTCTTTTAACTCCGCTCATTCAGGTTTCACCATTCCAGTTTCACGTTCATACAACTCATGTTCTCAATCATGTTCATTTATTCATAACAGGCAATTGTTAAATCAATTTACAGGTAGCTATTACTTCCTTTCCACATTTTCCAAGACTGCAATGTTATATACATATCACTAGTTTTCCAGTCCTAGGATTCATGCCATACCCTACGATCTATCATTCAATCTAGTTTCCAGTCTTAGGCTTCATGCAATACCCTAGGATCTATCAATCAATCTGGTTCCTCATTCCTAGGATTCATGCAGTGCCGTAGGTTCTATTAATTGTTCCATAATTGTAACAAATTATACTAATAAATTTACAAGCCACTCTACCAGCTACAACGGGAGTACTGGGGGCGTGGTCGGAAATCCCGCGCGCCTCCGCAACCCCCGAGACTACAATGGAACGGGGTCCTAACACAAGTATCAAGCACAAGGAGTTTCTCAGGATAATATATAATTACTGTAAATAGGTAGAGGATTTTATTCCGAAAAGAACGCAACTCGAAACGCGGAAAACGGACTCCGAACGGGCCCTAAACGGGTCGAAAATGACGAAACAATCCAAAATCAGACGTCTGGAACCTCTTCCAGACATCTTAAAAGGTGGTTCAGAGGATACCTTCGCTCTGTGTAGTCCCTCAGACATCCAGAAGCCTGCGGGGGTGTCTGGCTTAATTCCCAGACGTCCGATAGTCAACCCGGACGTCTGGAAGTCCTTTCCGTCGTTTGGCACTGCAGCCAGACATCCGATTCGCGTTGGACGGCGAGCCTCGCGCCCTCCCGAGCAAAACCTGCACGTATCCACTCCTCGTTGTCAGTACGATGGGTTGCAGACGAAGGCGCCCACGAAAAAGGAAGGAGACGAAATATCTTACCTGTCAGACGTCTGGACAATCCTCCAGACGTCTTCACCGTCGTCTGGTCATAAGCCCAGACGTCTGATTCTGGAAAAATTTCCAGAATCGGAGCTCCTCTCGCTCTCCGCCGGCCACGCACAGCTGCGCCGCGCCCCGTCCGCCTGCTGCTCGAGCTGCAGCAGCCCTCCAGCGACGCTCCAAGCCCGCTGCTCCCCCGCCGGCCGGCCCCAGCTGCCCCAGCAAGCTCGAGCCCTCCCGGTCGAGCGTCCCCTCCCTCGCGCAACACCTCCTCCCGCACACTCGCTGCAGCTGCCGCTGCCGCCGCTCGCTCGCTCGCGCTCTCGCACCGGCTGGGAGAAGAAGAGGGAAGCGGAGGAGATGAGAGTGAGGGAGAGGGCGAGTGCCTTATAAGGCCTCGCAGGGAGAGAGAGAGAGGGAGTGTAGCACTGCACCTGCAGGAGGAGTGAGGGAAAAAGAGGAAGAGGGTGGCAATTGCAGGTCTACGCGCACATGCGCGCAGACGCAACCCCGTACTCCGCAGAAAATTAAATCCCAGACGTCTGGGACACCTCCCAGACGTCTTAAAAATGTCTTGAAGCCGCGTTCGTAACATTCGGTGAGGGGCTACAATGATTAAAACCCCAAAATTTCTTTGGGGCTTTTGATCCCTGATGAATAAGGAAGGTTTTGGTGGTGGTCGCGTGTGGGTTGTGTGCGTATAGAGGCTAGACGAAGCTCACCGGAGCTTCGTCAAAAGTAGAAAAGATGGACAGGGAGCAAGTGATAGAGCGGTCAAAACTAAATCCTAAATACCTAATCCTAGTCTAGAGGACAAGGGGGAGAGAGAGGCATAGTGTATTGGATGAAAGGGGATGGAACATGTGCTGACGTTCCTTGCCAAATGTGAGGGAGACGAACTCCTCCGGTAAGGAGAAGTGGCGGCGACGAAGGGGGTTAGCACTCCTACTTTGTTCGGCAAGGAATGGAAGAAGGTGAGGATGTTGGGCTACTCAATTTAGCCGTTGGGTGGCTGTTAGAGTGACGGCGTGAGGGTTGCCAGAGCCACGGTCGGAGGTGGCCAGGGGAAGAGGAGATGATGTTTTCTTGGCCTAAATCGGGCTCAGGAACTTGTGGGAAGTTGCTAGAGCTTATATAGAAGAAGTCTTGACCCCTAATTACAAGGAAATCATGGGATTTCCTTACAATTTTTGCAAGGAAACCCACTGACTTTCAAGCTCCTCATTGGAGATGTGGAGAGCACATTGAACCTCGTAAGATGGCTCAATAGATGTGGAATCATTTCAAGATCAATCCCTTTAAGTTTGAAGGGATTTAATTGGAGATTAGAGGAGATATCCTCTTTTGAAGTTGGTGGTGTATGGGTTGAAGATGTTGTTAAGACTACAATGGCTGCAGGGACATTTTTGAGAAGATGATGAGAAGCTAGGGGTGTGGTTGAAAGGAAAACATAAAAATGAGGGGTTAAGTGCAAAGAACAAAGATCTAGGGACTAAATTGCAAACTAGGTTAAGATGGACTCTAATTGGGCCCAAATTTTGATGTTAACATAATTTGGACACAAGGAATCTAATGGCGAACTTGCATTTTAGTTTTGACCATGTTTTACTAGCTAAATTGCACAGGAGCTCAAATTAGGATAACTTCCCATCTGAATCTTTGTTTTTGATCAAAGTAGGTTTAGATGGTCAAAGTAAAGGTATCAAATCTCTTAGAATATTTTTCAATGATTTTAATGAGGTTTATATTGAATTTATCTCAACCAAAACCCTTTCAATTTAACTATGGCTGATAATTAGGGTTTTTAGTACTATTTTCATCCTCGCAATGTGCGAAATCCTAATTTAGTCAGTATGAGCCCACTTTTTGGTTTTTTAAGTTCATTTGACCAACAATTCACCCTTGATCAACCCCTTGGTTAATCTGCATTGATGATAAGATGGTAAAATGGCAAAATTAACCCTATTTTTCTGTCTTCTCCTCAGAATAATTCTGTATGGAATCACGATCCTCAAATGATCATTTAGGAGCATTTATCATTGGATTTTGACTAATTCAAGTTAGTTATGACAAATGATGGTGTTACCATCACCGAGTGACTTGTAGGATGCCTCCTAGAAGGAAACATACCCAAGACGATAATCGGGACCCCACAAATCGATCTTGCTGCAGCCATAGGCCAGCTGCAAGGTGCAATTACTCAGACGTAGGGGACCATGCAGAGCCTACTGGAGGCCATAAATAGAATTGGATCAATTGTTTGGAGGAATGGAACTAGTGGAAATTGTGAACGATAAGCCAATCCTCCACCTGAAGGTGGAAATGGGGATCATTCCTTGCGAGGAGGCGATCAGGATCAGCTAGCTTCCTCAATGGTAACAAAAAGTGTCAAGTTTGAATAATTTTGAAAATTGAAGCCCACAACTTTCTCTAGAATTGGTGATCCATCTACAACTGAGGATTGGGTCTTGAAGATTGTGAAAATTTTCGATGCCCTCTAGATGAAAGTGGAACATTCGGTGCCATTGGCTATGTTTTAGCTTGAGGGTATAGCTAGAAGGTGGTAGGCTATAGTAAAAATCTCAAAGTCATTACCAATAACCTGTAATAGGTTCCTGAAGTTGTTTAATGATTAGTTCTATCCTTAAGAATGGAAGGCTTAGAAGAGGGATGAATTTATGAACCTCCAATAGGGGCAAATGATTGTAACGGAATACAGAGTCAAGTTTATGGAATTGCCCCATTTTGATGGGAAAGCATTGGTGAATGAAGAGGAGCAAGTTTGGAGGTTTACCTGGGGTCTAAGGGATGACCTGAAGATACAATTGATTGGGATGTCGATGACCAGTCTGGCCAAGATAACTGAAAGGGATATGGCAATCAAAAGAATAATGATGCTGTTCCATCAGCGAGAGCAGGCCCAACAGTTAGCCCTTGGGTTAAGAGGACCAAATCCCAAGACCAATTGGCAAACACAGCAATACAATCTGATGACGACTAACTCCCACTGTCAAACAAAAACTGGGGGTACAACCTTAAAGGTTTGATGTGGGTAGCACTCCGTATATTGGGAATTAGCCTCATAAGAGGAAAGGGTGTGCTCGTTGTAGAAGGACTCCAAAGGTATGCTTTCGATGTAGGCAACCCAAACATCTCAAAAGGGACTCTCCCACGAAGGGACAAGTTGAGTCCTTAACTACTGGATTTCATAGCAAAACCCATGTTGGGTTGGGAGTTAATGTGTCATGCCCCAAAAGACTAGGCCCCAAAATGAGAATCAGAGTTCCAAGGAATGACAACATAAGAGGTGCTAGTTTATTTAATTCAGGTTGTACCAAACTAAGTCGAGTAATCAAAGAGTTCCATTCAATAAGAAATGGAAAAAAATATCAGGAGAGTGATTACAAGTGCGTTGAAATTACGTATTTTCAAATCGTTGGAAATCGTAGTATAGTCGCAAAAACCACTAACCAAAGGTATTTGTGATAACGAAACTCACATAGATTTTATTCTTTTTAGAACTTGAGTCTCGGTCGTTCATCTCTGGTTCGCGTGAAAACGAATCGAGATTTGAATCATTTTCATCTAACCTAATATTTTTGTCTTTTTGTGTTTTTGATCTTTATTTTGAAACACAAAATGAAACCAAGATCTAGATGTGCTAGTGAAAACCTAAGTGACTGTGTGGATCTAAGTGAGGCCATGGTGGCCGTGCATGGTGTGACAAACCTAAATAACATATAGGCAAGCAAACATGAGGACATTATCAATCATAGAAACATCATGAAATTATTTATGCATGAAAGATTATCACATATCATCTACACTAGAAAGTAAATAAATAGAAGAAATCCCTCACACCGGAAAGTTGCCACTAGGGCCATCGGCCTTCTGTGAGGGTGTAGGCTAGACTTGGGTATGCAAACCCATCTACACGCTTACCAAAAGACATGGCCAGTTATGAGGCTTTGGGTGAGCCTTCATGGTCGTCCAAGAAGAGAAGAAGATGGGGGCGAGTGCACGCAAGTGGAGAGAGGAGGGTGTTGCACCCTTTCTCTACTAATGGTCGTCCTTGAAGCTTTGGAGAGAAGCTTCTCTAGCTAGCCGTCCATGGAGCCTTGGAGGAGGATGAGGAGGACGGCCTTAAGGTTTTGGAGGGTGGAAGCAAGTTTAGAGTGGAGAGTATGGATGGAAGAGTGTATGGAGATGGTCCAATTTCGTGGCTCTCTCTTTGCCCTTATTGAAGGCTCCATTTGGTTGCCACTTTTAGTGGCTCCAAAAATAGCCAATGCCACATTTTTTGGATCTAGGTTTGACACAAGTTTTTAGGGTTTCCAAGAGAGTGTGCATGGGTTTGGTGGGAGTAAAATGGGAAGGTGTGCATGTGTGTGTGGGTGTGTATTTTTCGTAGGGCTAGGTTGCGGGTTTTGGTAGGATTAGGTGCTAAATAGGTTGGGTCAATCTAGATTAAGTGGGTGTGGACCTAATTAGGCTTAGGAAAGTCTATTTGGGTAGGAGTGAACCTAATTAGGTCTAGGCCAAGTCTAATTAGATGTGTGGATGTGATTAGGCTAGGGTAACCCTAATAGGTATGAGTTAATTAGATCTTGGGTGGATCTAATTGGGCTCGGGTGCACCCAATCAACTGTAGATGCACCCAATTTGGTATGGGATGGTTCAAATGGGTTAGGGATAGGACAAGTAGGGCTATGGATAGTGGATTAGGCTTAGGAGGTCTCTACTTTGGTTTTCTAGGGTGTTCGGTGGGGTTCCTAGGTCAAAATAGGCAAGCTAGGGCTTCCAACACCAAAATTAGGAACCAAACAGCAGTATCAGACATCCAGGATAGTGGTTAGACATCTTATACTACAAAATTGGATGTCTAAACAATAAATTTGAGGTCCAATTCTGTGTCAATATGAGTTTTGTCTTCCTGGATTGTTATTTTGCAGAAATCAGACGTCCAGCCAGATGTCTGGACGTCTTAAAATGTGCTTGAGGGTGGGTTTTAGGTTTTCTAAGGTGGGTTTTGGTTCCTAAGTGTTTGGGAGAGGGATAGGGTGGATAAGAACATGGATAGTGCTATCCATGTTTGGGTTTTGAGGCTAAGGTGCCCTAATGGAGGTTGTTTTGGGTTTGGGAAGGCTGTCTTAGGGTTTCTAAGGGTATGGATAAGGCTATCCTCCTCACTCCTCTTATCTGAATCAGTCTTCTTCTTCCTTTATTGCTTTATTCCACTATCTCCATCTTGGATCACTTTATTATCTGCAAATAGCAATAAAAACCATTAACTAGCAAGATATCTCATCTTATTCTAAACAGACTGATGCAATGCGTGATATGCAAGATATGAGTGCAATATCCACAATTTAAGCTAGGTTTAGACATTATTTAGGTTGATTAGGACCCATGATTGCTGTGCAATCATACCCCATGCCTAAACTCTGCTAGTCCCTAGCAAATGCAAGACTAAATTATTCACATAAGGGTACCTAAGGGATTGATTATTTTATCAAGTGTATGCCTGGAGATTTTTCTCCTTTTTGTTTTCATCCTATGTTCTAGAGATCCAGACAATTGTGAAGGTGTAGCTACGTAGCTTTTGCAATGGATTCAAGTGAAAGACCTGATTCACCTCTAGAGCTTGTACTTGACCCGTAGTAGAAATTCTAGCAGGATAGGCAGACTTCTTCTCTCTGGGTATTCAATATATTCTATGAATTCCACCCAGCTTTAGGCTTAGGTAGCGAATCTTAGAGGGAAAAGACTATATATTTGGTGGCTCACTCTCGACTAGTGCTATACAGAGATTAGTACTAAAGAATCTAGATTCCCAAATTATTAAGTAATTCAACTCAGAGAAAGATGAGAAAAGCTATGCTCTCTTTTGGTTCCTTTGTATTCATTCTCTCTTTCTGTCTCTCTCTTTTTTTTTCTTTCTTTTTCTTAGAGCTCACAATCTCACCAGATTCTCATGTATGATCTGTATTTGCTGGTCGTACTTGGCATTAACACTTTAATTGAGTTCTCATAACCTTAACACTAAGTTGGAATTCCTCAGCCAGTATCCGAGCGGTCAAAAACACAGAAAGATAGGTTAAGGCCATATTTGGTGGATTTCATTTTTATTTGGTGTATTGCCTCAATGTAACAAAAATAAACACTAAATACTATTAACTCTATTTCTACGCTTTTCTTTTTCTAAAAAATTTTTTTTCTATTTTTTTCCTTTTTCTAATTTTTCTGCTTTTTTTTTATGTCTCTTTTTTTTCATCATTTTTTTTACAAATCAATACTATGCAAAACAGCACATGACATGCGTGACTTTTTATTCAAGAGGCATTATTAAGGATTGGTGGTACTCAAGAGATATTAGGTGGCTTATTTGGTGAAAGTGCCTACTCACGGCGCTGGGAGAGACGGATAGGGCGGTGTATTTTTGACCTTGACACCAATACCCTCCTTCAGCCGAGGATTCCGTAAAGAATGGTTGTAACCATTCACCTTAGTCCTAGTTTTATGAAAACTTGCTCTTCGCGTAATTGCCTTATTTGGTGGCTCTCAAAATTTCACACAAAATGTATACGCAGGAACTGAGAGCGAAAAATATGCCTAATCTCAGAGTATCGTCACCTAATTATCTAGGACTCCAGATTCCTTGCACTAATCTTAGAGCACCATTACACTCTACTCTCATCTCACACTATTTGGTGGATTTTTGGAAGAAAATCTACCTGACTCCCAAAACACTGTCCAGGGGTTCAGGAAAAGAAGCACTGCTTCTTCTCGACAAGCTGAAGACATTCATCAGTCTTCACCATGAATCCATTGCAAAATCTACATGCGAGTGAAAATTGTACTGGATTCCACATTACAAGAATCAACTAGAGGATAAAATCCCTAATACATTCTCTTGACAAAAATCTTATTCATGAATGCAATATATATAAATGCTATTTGTAACCTTTCAAAGTTGCACTTTAAGGATTTCCCTAATACAAGTTACATTCAACTTGGCCCTAAATTTAGAACAAAAAGGTGAATGGATGAGTCGAAAGTGGCTGTTGCAGATGATTTTTAGCTCAAATACGAACATTGGAGGTGGAGTCGATTGTTCTTAATTTAAGGACCCTAGAGTGCAATTAGCATGATGTACGAAAGGTTTTTCCTAGGTGTTGGTAGAAAAATTTTCAGTTTACAATTACTATCCCCCCATGCCTACTTTCTTGCATGTCCTCATGCATGAATATAATGAAAAATTAAGATAGGGAGTAAATGGGTAGAATTCACCTGGAATGGCTCCTAAATTTTGATGTTCCACTTATTCCAACACCTGAAATTGAATATGTAGGAAAAATATGACAAATAAAATATGCTATACATAAGTGCTGAGATTAATGCCTCCAGCTGGGCTTACACTCAAAAAGGATATACCAATACAGTATTGAGAATGGCGAGTAAAATGATAAGAATTTTAGTCTCATTGACCAATAGCAGACCGCAAATGCGAACCAACTGTCCACGAATTCCAAGTCCAAATAATCGGAAAAATATGTAGATGGGGCTTGGGATTATCTCTAGCCAGATGCTACAGAAGAAAGACAAATAAATATGGGTGCCTGGAAGAAATGAATATGAAGGCATCCCGAAGAGGTGATGGAGAATGTGGGTGGTAGGGGTGTGGGTGGTAGGGGTATGGGTGGAGTCGTGTGGGGTAAAATCATATCGGTCCTGATAATGGTGATGAATGGAAGGCATGACCCAAGTAGTGTGGTCAGATCTGGAAATTAAGGTCCAGTGATTAGTCTCTATCTCTACCAAAGATGTTTGGCTCTCATCTTCTTCTTTTATCTCTTCCAAATTTTCCAATGCCAATTCTCAATTATCACATGATTCCCCAAAATTATTAGCTTCCTCTGATAACTCATCATATGTTATCCCCAACAGTATTTCAATCTCTTGAATATCTTTTTCATAAGGGATATTTCCTTCTCACTTAGATGAAATTGATCATTAGATTTAGTAGTGAGTCCCTCTGTGAAAGTGGAATGGGCTGAATCATTGATTGAGGAGTTGTTACAGTCCTTTTGATTTTGTTGCTTCATGTATGAGATCATTTGAATTAATTCATCAATGTCTCCATGGGTATTCTCAAATACAACAAAATCATATTCAGGTCCTTTAATACTTGGTTCCTCAAAAATAAATGATTGGTACTCAGGCCCTAAATCAAGATCAAGATTCTCAAATAAATCTCCATTCTTGACTTTAATAAGATTATCAATATCATCCACCATGGGTGTTTGATCAATAGAATCCTGCATGACCACCACCGAATGACAGATCGGTTGTGACACACCTGACCCAAATTCAAACATTTTTTATTTTTGTTGCTCATCCTGGATTTTATGAAACTCTTTCTTTATATCATCATATTCTCTTACACTAGCTTTTTTTATTTCATGAACCATTTTGATCAATTGAGTAATCCAGGATTCATTTCAAGGGGTAGGGGTTTGAATTGGGCTAGGTCGATCAAGATAGTCAACCATACTATCAATGATTTGATCTGGTATTGAGGGTGACTTATGTGATCTAGTTGATTGTCAATTCGGGTCAAGTGGTTCTACCAAGGTGTCAATTGCCATAGTTTCTTCCGAATTACCCTCCAACTCACTTTCCATGTCATCCAGAAAATACCCTGACTTTGTTTTCTTAGCGGCTGCATAAATATCAAAGTGAATCTTCTCATTGTTGCTACTCATCTCCATACATCCTGAGTAGCAGTCAATCCGTGCATTGGCCGTAGCCAAGAAAGGTAGACCTAGAATGATGGGTGAATTACTTAGCTCTTCCGGTATATCTATGTCCAAAACAATAAAATCGACCGGAAAGGTAAGACCTTGCACTTTGATAATCACATCCTGAACTACCCCCTTGGGTAGTTTGATGGAGCCATCTACTATTCTAATGGTGACAGGTGTGTGGTGCAGATCTCCAAGTCTGGTGCAATCGAAAAGGGTGCTAGGAATCAAGCTAATGGAAGACCTTAGATCCACAAGGGCTTTGTTGAAGGTGAATCCCTTTATGGCACAAGATATGATGGGTTTTCCAGGGTCAGTCATTTTGGGTGGTAGAGTGCCAGAAACAAATGCACTTATGTTAGTTGATAAAACCACCTCTTTAGGTGTGCAAGTCTTTTTCTTCTTTTGTGACTTTTTCTTTAAGGCCTCAGGAAAGGGTAAATAGGTCAAATCAACTTCAAAAGCCTTTTTCTTCCTTTTGTCCCTTGAGTCTAAGTCAGAGCTGGATGTGGGTTTGGTCTTGTGATTTTTGGTTGAGCTCGAATCAGGTCATTTGGGTGGGCTCTTAGCTTTTCTCTTCCTTTTAGAGGCCACAGATTTTGCCCCTGCACAATGGCATGTATGATAGATTAGAGGAGGGGTCGGAAGTATAGGTGGAGAATAGGAGTGAAAAGGCATTTGCATCTAGGGATAAAGTGATTCTTGAAGTCTCTTGATTTGGTCCCCTTGAGATTTCACTTGATTTTCCAACTTAGTCAGCCTTTCTTCATTTTTCTTGTCAAAGTCCAAGAAAATGTTCATGATATCTTCAAGGGTGGTTGTGGGTTGGGCTGGACTAGATGGTTGCCCTAAAGTGATTTGAGTGGAGTATTGGGTTGGCCTAGATTGCTGTTCAGTCTGAGTCAGTCTCTGTGGTGGCCATGAAAGATCAGGATTGTTTCTCCACTCCGGGTTATACGAATCTAGATATGAATCAATGGGTGTATCGCCCTTAGTAGGGCTGACTATAGAGGGAGTTGATTGAGAACCTGTTATGTGGTCCTCTACTTGTGATCCATTATTCAAATTCCTTAGAGATATCTCATCAGGTACAGGTGTATCAGAAATAGTGCATTCCTCAATTGATCTTCCCAAATCACAGATTAGGTCCAAAGGTGCCTTTTTGGTTGGCTAAGTCCAGGATGCCTCCCCATGGTAGTAAAAATCAGTAGAGTAGCTAGTGGATCCAAAATAGGTGTCACTAGACCCACTTGGCTGGTTTTTCCAAGTCTCTTATTCCTGGGAGGAGTGATAATATTGAGATTGTTCCTGAGATCATCTAATTTGCTCTAAAAGTTTGGCACATTGATCTGTATATTCCTTGTTATATTCCCAGAATTCAGCAACTACGGCTTTCAATTGGTTCTGATCTACATAAGGGTCGGATTCATGAGGTTCAGGTTCTAAATAAGTTGGGGGATAAGGATGATCATATCCCAGCTAGTTAGGATGAGTCTCCCAACTAGGAGGAGTCGAAATCATGGTTGGTTTGGGAGATGGAGGACCCTGATGGTCAAAAGAATGATATGGGTTCATGGATATTTGAGAGAAGATGCGAATAGAGATAAGAGATAGTCTTCCTTAGGAAGACACAGCTAGCTACAAGGGGCTGGTGGAATTAAGGTAAAGGCCTAAGAGGAAAGATGAGAGAGGCCCAAATCAAGCAAACAAGCTAGCCTTAAATTGTATACCCTAATTGGATCTAAACCTGGTATCCTGAGATGGAACTGGGTTAAACCAACCCTTGAATTACTTGGCTGGCCAGATTGGTGGGTCCCCCTAGGACACCCTGCATGGCAGGACACCACTAAAGGTTAACGTGGTTACCGCACCAACCTTTCTTGTCACCAGTTCGTCCAAATAGACAAGGCCTTGATTTTTACCCAATTAAATTTCAGTTACCAAGTAATTTAGTCTTGCCTAGGGCACGTCTACTTAGTTTTAGGCTTGGGCTTAGAGTGCTCTTGGAATGTAATTGGGCAATTGGGGGTGTTGCCCTTAAAATTGGATTTAGAGTGTGAAGTGCATAGACAAAGGGTTTGCAATACCAGCTTTAATTGGTGTAGTGGCTTTTATGGTTCAAGTGCTTGTATTAATTTTTTTCTTTTAAGGTTTCCTTGTTTAGGTCAATTCAAACAAGGTTGTAGTGAAGCACACAACAGGTTTTGCAAGTCCCAATTGTTATATGAATTTCCTTTAAGTATGGCATGCAAATGTGCTCTACCCTAGTGTGGAAATCCTAATATCAGATAGGTCTATATGATGCTTTTAAGTCCAATAGGGTAGAAGTGGTGCAACCCAATTAAGGAAAACAATGGTCCTAATGCACCACTACTAAGTGAAATAGACTTAATTGGTTGCCTAAGTTGAAATGTTGATCAATTTCAATTCAAGTGGGTGAGGGGAAGACAACCAATCACAGAGAATCCCTTCTCATGCAATCACACCCAAATCAGGCTCAAACAGGTTTGTTTTGGGTCTCTAAATTTAAACCCTAATGTGAATTACCTAGGGTTTGTGCTTCTTCTAAAATCTGCAGTCAGACCTTAGTCTGACTTGAAATCAATCCCCAAATTAGTAAATGAAGAAAAATAATATGAAATTTAGTATATATCTTCCTTTTTCAATAATATTTTCATGGAATATTTTTTTAAGATTTTTACTATTTCGAGCAATTTTTCACGAATTTTTATGTTCTAAGGGGTCAAACAGACCACATGGACCCCCTACGAGAAGTACAGTTTGAAACAGTATCAAAGAAAATCCAAAAATTCTTGAAAATTTATATAAAATACTAGGTTTCAGTGGATTTCCAACCCCATAAATTTCAAAGAGATATGATTTATGTAGAGGTCAAAATTAACGTTTAAAGTTATAAAAAATCAGAGTGCAGACTGTTCTGACCTCCTTCCACTATGAGAATTTTTAAAATTCTTATAGTAAAAATTTTTCCAAATAAAATGTGGTGCTAGAAAGCTGGTTTGAAAAATTAATATCAGACCAAATCCCAAGATTTTTGGACTCTAAATTTCACGGTAATAAATTTTTGAAAATCATCAATATTTGCTGGCCGAATTTCCAAATCTGATTTTGGTGTGTTTAAATAGTTTCCAAGTTAAAACACACACCAAGGAAAGAATTTTTTTTTTTTTAATTCAGATCTAAAAATTTGAATTTGAATTTATATATATATATATTTTGTTTTTTTTTTCTAACCTAAGGAAGCAACAAACTAGAGGATGAGGAAAATACCTGCAGTCTTCACCACGGGTCGATGTGTGCGCGGATCCTCATCTTGACACCCTACAATCAAAACAAACAGAAGTTAAGAAAATTCAAATCTAAACTCACCCGATGTCTCCCTGGCAAAGGTGCCATTTGACAAGTGCATTGAAATCGCGTATTTTCAAATCGTTGGAAATCGTAGTATAGTCACAAAAACCACTCGTCAAAGGTATTTGTGATAACGAAAGTCATGTAGATTTTATTCTTTTTAGAACTTGAGTCCTGGTCGTTCGTCTCTGGGAGACGTGAAAACGAATAGAGAATTGAATCGGCTTTATCTAACCTAATATTTTTATCTTTTTGAGCCTTTTATCTTTATTTTGACACATAAAATGAAACCAAGATCTAAATGTGCTAGTGAAAACCTAAGTGACTTTGTGGATCTAAGTGAGGCCATGATGGCCGTGCATGGTGTGACAAACCTAAATAACATATAGGCAAGCAAACATGAGGACAATATCAATCATAGAAACATTATGAAATTATTTATGCAAGAAAGATTGTCACATATCATCTACACTAGAAAGTAAATAAATAGAAGAAATCCCTCACGCCGGAAAGTTGCCACTAGGGCCATCGGCCTTGTGTGAGGGTGTAGGCTAGACTTGGGTATGCAAACCCATCTACATGCTTACCAAAAGACATGGCCAGTTATGAGGCTTTGGGTGAGCCTTCATGGTCGTCCAAGAAGAGAAGAAGATGGGGGCGAGTGCACGCAAGTGGAGAGAGGAGGGTGTTGCACCCTTTCTCTACCAATGGTCGTCCTTGAAGCTTTGGAGAGAAGCTTCTCTAGCTAGCCATCCATGGAGCCTTGGAGGAGGATGAGGAGGACGGCCTTAAGGTTTTGGAGGGTGGAAGCAAGTTTAGAGTGGAGAGTATGGATGGGAGAGTGTATGGAGATGGTCCAATTTCGTGGCTCTCTCTTTGCCCTTATGGAAGGCTCCATTTGGTTGCCACTTTTAGTGGCTCCAAAAATAGCCAATGCCACATTTTTTGGATCTAGGTTTGACACAAGTTTTTAGGGTTTCCAAGAGAGTGTGCATGGGTTTGGTGGGAGTAAAATGGGAAGGTGTGCGTGTGTGTGTGGGTGTGTATTTTTCGTAGGGCTAGGTTGCGGGTTTTGGTAGGATTAGGTGCTAAATAGGTTAGGTCAATCTAGATTAAGTGGGTGTGGACCTAATTAGGCTTAGGAAAGCCTATTTGGGTAGGAGTGAACCTAATTAGGTCTAGGCCAAGTCTAATTAGATGTGTGCATGTGATTAGGATAGGGTAACCCTAATAGGTATGAGTTAGTTAGATCTTGGGTGGATCTAATTGGGCTCGGGTGCACCCAATCAACTGTAGATGCACCCAATTTGGTATGGGATGGTTCAAATGGGTTAGGGATATGACAAGTACGGCTATGGATAGTGGATTAGGCTTAGGAGGTCTCTACTTTGGTTTTCTAGGGTGTTCGGTGGGGTTCCTATTTCAAAATAGGCAAGCTAGGACTTCCAACACCAAAATTAGGAACCAGACAGCAGTATCAGACGTCCAGGATAGTGGTTAGACATCTTATACTACAAAATTGGATGTCTGGACAATAAATTAGACGTCCAATTTTGTGTTAGTACGAGTTTTGGCTTCCTAGATTGTTATTCTGCAGAAATCAGACATCCAGCCAGATGTCTGGACGTCCTAAAATGTGCTCGTGGGTGGGTTTTAGGTTTTCTAAGGTGGGTTTTGGTTCCTAAGTGTTTGGGAGAGGGATAGGGTGGATAAGAACATGGATAGTGCTATCCATGTTTGGGTTTTGAGGCTAAGATGCCCTAATGGAGGTCGTTTTGGGTTTGGGAAGGCTGTCCTAGGGTTTCTAAGGATATGGATAAGGCTATCCTCCTCACTCCTCTTATCTGAATCAGCCTTCTTCCTTTATTGCTTTATTCCACTATCTCCATCCTAGATCACTTTATTATCTGCAAAGAGAAATAAAAACCATTAACTGGCAAGATATCTCATCTTATTCTCAATAGACTAATGCAATACATGATATGCAAGATATGAGTGCAATATCCACAATTTAAGCTAGGTTCAGACATTATTTAGGTTGATTAGGACCCATGATTGCTGTGCAATCAAGTGACAGATAAATGAAAATGTACAGTACAAACTAAACATGTACAAGCTAAAGCTGAAGAATAAAAGTTACCTGCCAAAAATCTTGTCAAACCCCACGCAATGACAATTCTCATGCGTCTATGTCTACGACAACACCAACCTGAAATTCGGTCACAAAGTAGGGATGAGCCAATCGACTCAGTAGGGAACAAACAACTATTGTATTGCAATAAAAGGCACAGGGTAGTGTACAATCTCACTAATTGGCTAGATCTCTAGCCCAATTCAACACCCCAGGCTTTGACTCCCAAACCTAGTTTAACCTAACCAATCAACATGGTCCAAAACCCATTAATCAAGTTGCTCATTTTTCCCATTATTTAGTAATATGAAATTTATTCTCTCACTTGCCTCAGTGATCAGTTTCTAGAAATCATCCATCACTCCCAAAGGAGATTTAGATGCATCCTTTCTTTTGGATTCCAGCCTAATAGTCTTGTCTTGGCCAGGGGAGAGGCTAGCAAGTCTGTGGATCCTCAAGAAAGGATCGCCCATTCTCGACATGTTGAGAACGTTGCTGACATCAGTTAGGAGAGTTGAGCCTCTTTAAAGCTACTAATAAACATTAGTTTTTCATCATTCTTAGGCTAAAATCACACTTAGTTCCGAGGATTTCTGCAATGCAATAAGTACTAGGTTGCATTTAGGGTTTAGGCATATTTTATTTACTAATACACTTCATTTTGATTGTCAGGGATGAATACACCATAGAAAGCATCTAAACCTTGACAATATGAAAGGCAAAAGGACAAGAAGAAGATAGAAGCTCATTCCATCTCATCCTAGCTGGATGCCAGCTCATCTCAGCTAGATGCTATCTCAACTCCATCTCCATCCAGCTCATAGCAGCTCAACTCTACTGAGCTTCGCTACTAGTCTTGAACTAGATAGCTAACGACTCATCATTCTAGTTCATGCCAGCTCAAGCCAGCTCATCTCTAGCTCATGAAGCTTAACTCAGTTGTGCTTGACTACTGGACCTAAGCTAGCTAGGAAATCTTCAAGAAACTCTACTTCAGCTTCCCTCAATTCCATGAAGGCACATTCTAGCTTCACACAGCTCCTCCTAGCTCCTACTTTCTACCAGCAGCTACTAGCTAAGCTAGCTTATCTAGCTAGCTAAGCTAGCTCCAAAGTCCACCAACCTAGCTCCCCACTACACCTTCTTCCCTTCAAAAATTACATAACAACCACCCACAGGCTCCTCTTCATTTCCCCCCCATTTTTTCCTCCAAAAATATCCATGCACCCCTTCATTGCCCTCTTAAAACATCCATACACCCCTTCATTTCCCTACAAAAAAAACCATAACCACCCCCTCCCCATCCTATAAATATACTACCCTACCACCACATGATCTCATCTTTGGCTTCACATTATTTTCTACCTATATCGACCTAAAATCATTTTTGGATGAGAAAGATAGGTGTAGGATCAAGGGGAAGTTCTACTCCCCCCTTGGTGCCCTACTTCTACTTCCATCTCACAACAGAAGGAGCCAAGAATCAATCTCAAGGAGGACGGCCATGCAAGGAAGGGAAAGGGTGGTGGACATCCACCCTAGGAGGAGATAGAGAGGATTCTTCTTCAAGATTGGGGTGACCATTTTTGGAGCGAAGACTTCATCCATCTTCTTGGAGCATATGGCTACTTTCTTCTACTTTTTCTAGTTGCTTTCTTATATTGTGTTAAGCATTCCTCTACAGTTGAGGATTACTTGTGTGGGATCCTTCACACAAGTGAGCTTCTCAACTGTAACAATTTGTGCATCTTTATTTTATTTTAAAAGGTCTATTTGCCTTTCCTTTTTGCTTCCTAGTTGTTGCATGTGACTTTAATTAGTAGCACACACCTCTTTCCCAATTATCCTAGGCCCCACTTGCCTAGGGTAGCTTAGGAAAGTTTGGTTTTGTCACTTTAAATTTGCCGTAATTGTTTTAGTGAATTTTCTATCCTTTAGTTGCCTACATCTCAAGACCATAAAAAAGATGAAAACCAAAAATACAAAAAGATGATTTGAAAGAGAGAGAGAACATCTTGATAACTAACAAATTGGCCTCCTTCGATGACCCTAGATACTCCTACCATCTAGGTTTATAAATTTAAAAGTTGATCAAAATTTGCACATCTCAATGACACAAAGACCTGCTTTTACAAATAGCATATTTTTTGTATCAGTTACCTAGGCCCACACCTTGCAGCCACGAAAAGCAAGCTTGGTTCGTGTCCAACAAGGACCAGTCACATATAAAACCAGATCATCATCGCAAGATTGGCCATACTTGTTGGGCTACATCAATACTTCAGCTAAGAGCAACTCCCCATAGGAGTGTACTCTCCAGGTGTGCCTTCTCAATCCACCATCGAAAGAGATCTCAACCAATCCATCATAGTACCCCAACACTTTCGTACATATGGCTGCTCAGTGAGCCTCTAGCTATGAGTGCCACGTACCCCAGCATCCCTCTCTACGCATGCAGGCACCAACAAAGCCTAGAGCCATGAGTACCTCCGCATCGAGTTAGATTTGAGTATATTCAAGTACCAAACACCAATGATAGCCCAAGGCCTATCACCGAACCTCGAAACCTTCAAAGTTCCAAGGTAAAATTCCTTGGTAGTCTCCAGCTATCGCAATAGCTCGGGTTCTCTACCTGAGTAGTAAACTCATGGTTCACCAAGTCCAAGGGTGTAGCCTTACGAGCTCACCTAGTTGACCTATTGTCATTTAATTTCATTGGGTTTCTATGTCTGAAACTAAGTCCTAGAGACCTAGTGGATTGCCAGGGGTCTTATCCAAGACCCTAGGATCCAAGCATTCCATTTATTAGACTCTGATCGAGTCAATACAGGTTCAACATTTTGGATTCAATCCTTTGCTTAGCCAGATTCCATTAGCTTTTAATCCTCCTTTTAGAGTTCAAGCAAGGTGGAACAAGTACACCAATACCGATCCCAGCCCTAGGTACCAGTGCAGGATACCCATTGCCCTCACTTGGCCATAGCATACCAGTACCAACCCTGAGCTCTAGCATCAGTACTGGACACCCACAGCATAACCTCAACCAAGCCAGCCAATGCCAATATTGGACTTTAGTGCCAATATTGGGCAACCTTAGTACAATTACCACATTATCAGCTAGTACTAGTACTGAATATTAGTACCAGTACTAGACACCCTAAACACCATACCACAATACCATGCCAATGTCCCCGCTACTGGGTGGCTCAGGTTAAAGTTTAAAATCCTGTCAATTGGGTACGTCATAAGAAAATTGAATTTTAAATAAATTATAGGGTCGAGGCTTGCCGAAAATCTGGTAGAATTTCCCCTATTTATCGGATATTTCCCCAAAATCGATACATAAAACCTACACCTGTGCATGCGTACCACAAATTATATAGGTCAGTACTCCCCACCATCACACCACAATGGTAGAGAACAATGATAAACACAATCGGGGACACCCCACATCCAAAAGCCATAGAAACACGAGAACAACGAGAAACTAGGCCATGTTACTGCAAACATAATACCATAGACATCCACAATTAACTACAAGAGTCTTGTATAGTCCGTAGTTTACGACATCACGTGTACGACCACCTACAATCAACATTGAACCATAACATGATCAAACACGAAGCCACATATTTTCAAGCACCAACGAAACACATGTAATAAGGGAAATGAGTAAAACACTTTCCCCTTTCGTTTAAAACCTTTATGCCTAAAAGCACCCTCAAAATCATTGAGATCAAGATATGAAAGGGGTTTGCTCTCTTGTAACCCACCCCCCACACACATGGACTGATCCCACATCCTCTATATTCTTGATTCCTACAAGGCCCTAAATTGTTCCACAACATGAGGCATTGGGAATAGGAAGATGATTGAATGATGATATGCAAGAGATATATGGGCAAGGAGACCCTCATTACAAAAACCACCTAAGAAAAGTGACTCTAATCATTCCATTACAACATAATATTCATATCCATGTGCTACATAACCTTCTGTACCCATAGATAGTTTAACAAATAACAAAATGATGACTCAGAATGGTAAATAGTATATGAAAGAAAAGAAATGGTACCAAAAAGATCAAGTTAGACCCAATCCACAACAATAGTTGGATGAGTTAGGCCTCGTTTGGTAAGGGGAATAAGTTTGTGGAATAAGTAAAAGAATAAGGAAGAAGTGGAATAAATGGTGGAATAAGTGAATTAACCTATTTGGATATTTTGGCAGGTTAAAGTTATTCCACAGAGAGGGTGGAATAACTTTACCCCGGGTGAAGTCTACTTAACTCGACGTAAATAGGAGGCGGGTTAAGTGATGGGTTAATTACTTAACCCGATGCAAACCCACTTAACCCACCAACCAAAAGTGCCAAATCCACACATTATACTAAACAGATCATGAGCATTCATGATCTCTCTTTTGAGAAGGAAGAGGATGGTGTATACCATTCCAAGTTGAAATAATCCTTCACATCAGGAACCTCTATGAAGCTTCTCTAGCAAATTTGCAGTGAATGATGGCTTCATCGAACAGTTATTTATTTATTTAGTTTTTATCATATCAGTAGCCACAGGAAAAGGGACCTTTAAGGAAACCTTCTTTGCTCAAACGAGAATGCATAACGGACTTGTGTAAAAGATGGAAAACACCACCTAAGATTAATGTTCTAGAAACTAAGATCTACCCAATTGATCACCAAGGTTGAGACAAGAAATCGCAGGCCAAGTAGTGAGAAAAAGAATCCAAGGAATGCTAAAAGCAGCATCTTAGCCCAATTACTATCATGGTTATCCACCCTACATCCAATATATGACTAATATCCCTTGAATTACCTCTTGTAGGGTCATCCAGTTCAATAGCTTATTCAGAAATTTTTATTTGTAGCAAGTCAATATTGTTTTGGACATTAAGTGGGAGAGACATCTGATGCACTCGAATGCTCTGAGCCCCTTTCCAAGCCATCAGACCAATCTTTTAGATTTTAACGATGGCATCAATAGTGAACACTATGAGTAAAATAAAAGATAAATCATAAACAAATCTTGAATAGGAGTAACTTCTCTACGGGAAGCAGCAAGGCAACAAGACCAACCCATATCCCACAAACGACACAGTAGTAATGGCAGCATTCAAAAGTTATGAGATCTTGATTACACGTTCCCACACATAAATGGACCTTATTAAACCCAAGAAACCCCACACCAAGCATTAGGGCAACCCTTAATAATAAAAGGAAAAAAGTAGGGAAACGCAGACTGTGACGCAAAAAGTGATGCAAGTACTCTTTTCGTACTTTACACAGTGTTGAGAATGTTGGCCCACTTGATAATTGAATTTAATGTAAAGAAATAAAAGAACCAAAGGCTTGTTACGTGGTAGTCCCCACCACATTTAAAAAAATCACTACACCACTTTAACCTAAAAAATGTACAGGTGATAAAACATTTTACACCAGTGATATACTACTTTGCACCGGTGATAAATTATTCCAAGGGTAGTTTCATCTATCCAAAGTGATTTTGACCTATGAGTTTGGGGTTTAGGGTTTACTGTTTAGGTTTATGGAAAGTGATTTCACGTATGAGAAGTGATTTTTCACCTTAGGGTTTAAGGTTTAGTGAAGGTGTAATATTTACACCCATGAAAAAAATATTACACCGGTGCAAAGTAGTTCAAAGTAAGGTGCAATCTTTGCACCCATGCAAAGTAGTTCAAAGTAAGATTTACTTTGCACCCGTGCAAAATTTTTTTGAAGGTGCAAAGTAATTTTGCACAACCACTCACCCCTACAAAAGTGGTTTGTTGTTGGTTTCAACAGTGATAGACCCACCAAATATCAGCACTTTTTTTGCATAAAAAAGAGGGAGGGACCACATTTACAACTATGCATCAACTTTTGCATTTTCCAACTCACGGCATCGCTTTTTGCATCATAGTCTGCATTTCCCTACTTTTTGGCTTTTATTATTGGAAGTGAGTTGGAAAATGTAAAAGTTGACGCATAGCTGTAAATGTGGTCCCTCCCTCTTTTTTATGCAAAAAAAGTGCTTACATGTGGTGGGGTCCACCACTGTTGAAACCAACAACAAACCATTTTTGTAGGGGTAAGTGGTTGTGTAAAATCACTTTGCACTTTCAAAAGAATTTTGAATGGGTGCAAAGTAAGATTGCACCGATGTAATCTTACTTTGAACTACTTTGCATCGGTGCAATACTTTTTTGCTCGAGTGCAATAGTTTTTCCATTGGTGCAAAGTAAGATTGCACCTTACTTTGAACTACTTTGCACGGGTGCAATATTTTTTTGCATGGGTGTAATGTAAGATTACACCTTACTTTAAACTACTTTACACCGATGCAATATGTTTTTGCACGGGTGCAAAATTAAATTCCAAGTGTTTCTTCATGTATGACAAGTGATTTTACATTTG
The DNA here is from genome assembly GCA_037157565.1 of Thalassia testudinum. Taxonomy (NCBI): domain Eukaryota; kingdom Viridiplantae; phylum Streptophyta; class Magnoliopsida; order Alismatales; family Hydrocharitaceae; genus Thalassia; species Thalassia testudinum. The sequence goes on from JAZHRO010000056.1 coordinate 3,164,255, forward strand.
AAAGGTGTTTTTTCACTTTAGGGTTTAAGGTTTAGCCTTTAGTGTAAACCCTAAATCCTAGACCCTAAACCCTAAGGTAAAAAATCACCTTTCAAGTGAAAAATCACTTCTCATACATGAAATCACTTTCTATGAACCTAAACCCTAAACTCATAGGTCAAATCACTTTGGATAGGTGAAACTACCCTTGGAATAATTTATCACCAGTGCAAAGTAGTATATCATTGATGCAAAATTTTTTATCACCTGTGCATTTTTTTAGTTAAAGTGGTGTGGTGGTTTTTTTAAATGTGATGGGGACTACCACATAACAAGTCTTAGGTTTTTTTATTTGTTTACATTAAATATTAATTATCATGTGGGCCAATGTTCTCAATGCTATGTAAAGTACGAAAATAGTACCTACGTCGCTTTTTGCATCACAGTCTGCATTTTCCTACTTTTTGGCATAATAAAAATTGCATTGCCACGTTTCTATCTACCAAGGCACGAAGACATAACATATAACATAAAACCACATACAAAAATTTATCTTACATTCAAATTAGTCCCTTAAAATTCCTAATCATAGGAAATAAGAAGAGGTAAATAAGAGAAAATCCCTACTTGCCTTTGAAGATGCTAGTCGCACCACAACTAGGGGAGGGAAATCCTTCTTCCTCTCCTTTTCTTCCTTTTCTCTAGCAACACTAACGACAGTAGAAGAAGTAGCAATGGCAGCAAAAGTAGGAGCAGTAGCCATAGCACTTACGACGACAATAGCAAGAGCAAGAGTACTAGCCATGACACCAACTGTGGCAGCAGTAGCTGCGACACCAACAACGGCATTAGCAGCAACAAGAAAGGAGAGGAGAGGGGAGGCATCCCAACCTCACCCCTCCCTCTTGCGCTAACCAACAGTAGTAGCAACAATTACGGAAGGTAAGGAGGAGGAGGAGAAGAAAGAGGCGTGAGGAGGGGGAGGAGAGGAGAAGACATCAGTGTTTTTTGTGGTGTGGGGTGGCAGCTCTACTCAGGGAAGAATGGGATGCGCTCGCTGCCTTCAAAGAGGTGTCTTTGAAAGCCAATGAAAGGGTTTGGACATGAGAAAATAAAATGGGGAGGGGGGGCTTTCTTGCTTCCGAAGATTGAACAAGGCAATAATTATAATAATAATAAATAAATAGGCACTTAACCTAATATATATATATATATTATATATAGGGTGCCCATTAATCAAATGAACCCCTCTACCCAAAGTTTACACTTATAAATAAGCCCTCCAAGAAAGTTTTCTATCAAAGGGCCGCTCATCCAAATCTGTTAAAATCAGAATAGGACAAATATGCAAGAAAAATTCCAATTACTCATTCATGGGAATTAAAGTGGACTTGACTGATTATCAAAAAGTAATTTTAGAAAATAATTAAAAAAATCCCAGCCCTTACAAATACACCATTAACTAACTAATTAAGGCTTTAATTATCTCATTATGTATATTTAAAGATTCAAGCCCTTACACCAATGTTTTCAATTATAAATAAGCCCTTTAAGAAAGTTTTCTATCCAAGGGCCGCTGATGTATGCTAAAATCTATGTGATTAAAAATATGCAATTGTTGTAGCACATAAATTAAGCAATCGATTAAATCTATATATCCAACCTACAAGGGATCTGGGTTTGACACAGGGAGGCAGTCGTTATTTAATACCTTTCGCAATTATTATATAGTAGAGTAGCAAATGATACTAATAGAGACACATATATCAAATAAATATTGATTTTTTATTGCAAATGCCAAAATGTCTCATAGAAATATTCTATCACAATATGAATAAAAACATAAAAGAAAAGAGAATTGAAGAAGAGAGTGGAGTCACTTGAGGGATGCTTGTTGGAAGCTTCTAACGGAGCTTTAGATCCAAGGTGTCGGGAGGAAGAAGGTTGGATAGGGTAGTGGAAGGTGGAGGAATAATGGTGGTGGGCATGCACTATTTAAGGAGGCTTACTACTTGACTAGGCTATTAATTAACTAAAACTAATTACTCGTTTAAGCATTGGAGGCTACTTCATTTTATAGGAATCTTGGTGGCTTCCTATTGGTTGATCTAGAGTGCATAGGATCACTATTTTGGATAACCTAGATTAGGTTCTATGGGGGAGCTAGGATTGGTTAGATAGGGATCCTTAGATCTAGAGTTTAGGGCTAGGATAGGAGGGGATTTCTTTTGTTGGGTTTCTAAAAATATGTGGCTAGGTGGTTTGTTGGAAAGGATATGATCTAGGTAGGTTGGATTACCCCTAAGGTAAATAGGTTGAGTCTAATTAGGTAAGTTCTAGTCTATTTAGGTAAATGGGTGGCTAATTAGGTTGGTGTTAGATTTGATTAGACATGGTTTAGTGGGTCTGCTCCAATTAGGTTCCAACTAAACCCAAATGAAGTTGGGTGCTGCTAATCAGGTTGCACTGCACCTAATTGGATATGGCTAGGTCTATTGGATCTAGGCTGGGTCAAATTAGACTAAAGTGAGTATAATCAACTCAAGCTTAGTCCAATAAAGTCCCATGGACTTAATTGATGAGTGGTTAGCCCAATTAACTCAGTTTGAGTTAATTAGGTGTGGTATGGACCTAAATAGGTTTCTAGGTTAGGGATTAGGTATTAGATAGGAGGATTAGGGTTGTAGATAGTAGGATAGGACTTTGGATAGGATGGATTGGTACATAGATAATGTTATCCATTGGCTTTTGAGCTCAAATATCTAATGTTGAGCTGGTCGAAGGATAGGTATTAGGATAAGGTCATCCTAACATTTTAGGGATAGGGTACGGTTATCCTAATTCCTCTCTTTCTCTTTTTGTTCTTGTGTCTTTAACCTTTCTTATTTCAGCTTTATTCCTCAATCAGCTCCTAGCACAGCTATAGCTTCTACTCCTTTCTAGCTTTATTCTTCAGTTCTTCAAATTACTCTAAGACCTATCACCTACATTATTCACAAAAGACTAGAATTAGGAGATAATTATTTATAAAATAAATACAAAGATCAAATATGGATTCATGCTCTAAATGCAATATTTACAAACCTAATGCATGACTTTACTAAGGAGTTAGCCCTAGATTAAACAAATTAGGGTAATAGATTAGGTTGTTATCACACCCTTATGCCTATCTTTTACTAGTCCCTAGCAAAACTAACATGCGAAAAACAAACGGAAACCATGCAAGAATCAAAATACGCAAGTTTTCTTTATTTCGAAAGCAAAGCTTGAGTAAAAAACTTTTATTTTTATGAATACTATCAAGGAATCAAGCCAGTTTAAATCGAAAATCCCAATAAGATATTTCACTAATGAAAGCAAATTGTGGACAAATCTATAATGGTAAAACTCAATAGTTCTAAACTATCGACTCAAATCTGGACCTCCCTAATCAAATTGGGAATGTTATTAGACGTTAGACTTGGGTCGCACAAGTGACTTTTTTTGACTGAGTTGACCCACCCAAGATTCGAATCAAATGTGAGAAACAAACATCTTGTGTGAAAATTTATTATGTGACTCGTCAGATGGGAAACTAAGTTGATTCCTATTATTCAGTAAGACATAGAATAATTCTATTCTCTTTTTGAGACAACCTATCTTCGGTTAGGCCATACTAGGATTTGGTAGCTTTCTCCTCACCACTTTTCTACCTCGAGGTCAACACACAAGGTGTATATCTCCCCAACTAGACCCTTGGGTCTCTTATTCCTAATTCTTTTCTCCGTATTTTTTTTTCTAAAAGATTAATACCCATATGTAGCGAGGTGTTTTTATTTGATGAAAACGGAAAGGGTAGCATCCATATGTAATGAGATGCTTTTATTTGGTGGAATTGCACCCATTTGTAGCGAGGTGCTTATTTGGTGGGTTTTTTATATAGTTTTTTCTCCTTCAAAGGTTGAATGATTTTTTTTTTCTCCAACTCATTTTCTTGGTGAGTGGCTCTCCTTCATCCATTCTAAATGCATCCCCTACAAATAGGAACAATCCTAAGAGTTTGAAACACGACAAAGGCCTTTGGATATATATATTTGCTCTAAGACTAAATCTTATTGACCATTAAGGACTAACAAAAATCATCCAAATGATGAGTCAGTGTACTATGCAGGTGAAGATGCTTGGAACTCCAGACTATCCAAACCAAAGGGCGGAATGATTCACTGATCACTCCTTTGACTTAATACTTCTAGCTTTTTCGGACTCCTTTCAAAGTCTTAGGAAAATAAATCTAGATTTAGGTAAATACTTGAAAAAATTAAGTCTATAAGACCTGAAGAGTCTAGGTAGAAAGACTTTGTTTCACATTTCCTAAGGTGGGTAAACCCTCAAAATTGAGAATTCTTAACTCTACCTATCTTGAATCTCAAGAACAACACTAAAAACATCCCTATCTTTGTTTCAGATTTCTTGAGAATTCTTTATTCTACCTATCTTTGTTTCAAATTTCTTTCTTTTTCCTTTCTTTCTTTCTTTCTTTTTTTTAATAGGAATGCTATCTATATATATGAATACTAACAAGATTAGTTGACACATAAAAATAAGACATGCAATGTCCACCCCCAAGCCTATTCATTACAATGTCCTCAATGGAATGTATGCACAATAAAACAATCAATATGTAATAAGCAAGAGAAGGAGATATCTCCTGATTAAGCTTGTTGTTCCAAGTCAGTTTATAAAAATAAAGATCTAAGTACCTGTATAGAATACTGGGTTGCCACCCAGCTAGCACTAAGTTTTACGTCATTAGCTGGACTAAAACCCCAAAAATAAAGGAATGATCAAATTAATGGGTTGAGTCAAGATTAATATAATGATATGGTCATGCTGCCCAAGAATCAATGATCCACAAATGTAGACTAGCAGATGGTGTAGCCCCACTTTGAGGAGTTTTTGTAGTTTGAAGTGTAGAATAAGGATAGATAGATGAGGATAATGGAAATGAGGTTCATGACGCAAAGCCTACTCATTAATTAATCCAATTCCATAGTTCAAGGAGGGGTTGTGGAGGAAGTGGATTGAAATTATGATTGAAATCCAAGTCTGGTCTAGCATTTGAATCATATGGATCCTCATAATGGTGATTGATATCAAAAACCATCATTTCTCCATGTTCCAAATCATATGAGGATAAAGGTAGAGCTTATGAGATTGGAAATTCCATGTAGAATTTCTCAAAATCCTCGTCAGATGATCTCTTCCTTATCAGAAATAATTTCATGCTCATTAGAATTTGTTTCACTCTCAAAATCAAGCCATCCATTAGAATTACTAGGATAAGTTTGACCCCAATTGACTCTGTTTTGAACTACATCTTCTGAGGTAATGTCTTCCTTTTCCTCATCAATCAAATCAAGTTCCTTAAAATTCAATGATTTAGATGAGTTGATCACTTCCTCAGGCAAATTATCATAAGTCATCCTTAATAGTTCTGCAATCTCTTGAACATCTCTTTCATAGGGGGATTGTCTGTCTTGTTCAATCTCAAGATGTTGGGGATCAGAGTCAAGAGTAGGGAGTGCATAATCAGGTTTTTCCTTAGGACCCTCATGTATGGAATGAACGAGTGGGAATAAGATGATATAGTAGTGAAGGCAGATTCAACTCCTATAGGAAGTATCTCAGAATGATCAACACCATCAAATCCAAATATCATAATTGAATCATCCAGGAACACATGATCATGAGAATCCTTAGTCAAAATCATATCAGAACCATCCAAAAGTGCCTAGCTGGGGGTGTCAAAGTCATCAATCTCTCTTTTTAGGGGTCTCTTTTGTCTATTCAAAATCCTTATCGTGCTCATCCTTTCCCTATTCAGATTCCCCCAAATTTATTTAGATATCCAATTCCAAACCATCCTCGAGGTCCAACTATGTTTCTTCTAACATAAAGGACTCATACTCAGGCCCACCAAAGATTGGTTCCTCAAAATAGAATGATTGCAATTCAGGGCCTAAATCAAGATCTAATTCCTCAAGTGAATCTTCCTCCTCAATCATGATAGGGTTATTAGATAATGTAAATGTGATTCCATAAGGTATCTCCCAAGAATCAAGATCTTTGGATTGAGAATCAATCTTGGGGATGCTAACCTTTTCTTTATCATTTTTTGGGATGGGGCTCTCAAATGATTCTAGTCCATATGTGTCATAATCAGTTTTAAGGACCCCATCAGATGTCCCTTCCATAGATTTGTCGTTCATTTCAAAGTTAGTCTTTGGGACATCAAAACTATCTATCAATTCAGATGTAGTCCTGGGTAAGATCTACTCTGGATAATCAATTTCCTAGTAGTTGGGCTCTGTGTAATCAAGGGTTAGGATTGGGTAAGATGTAATACTTAGGGTCAAAGCCTCAACCCTGAGTGGCTCACCACCAACTTGTGGCACACTCAGACCAATTTCAGGGTTCTTTACAGTCCTATCTTGGGATTTTATGTTGCTCCTCCTGGATTCTATGAAGTTCCTTCATCATGTTATTAGTATTTCTTTTATTAGATTCTTTCATCTCCTATAGCACTTGGAGCAATTGGGTAATATGGGAATCATCGCTATGGTCAGGGATTTAAGTAAGTTAAGGATAATGATTTTTAGGGTTTCAACCTCACTTAAATCAGAATATCCATTATCATCAAGATTTAAAAACCTAGGGTAAGAATTATATTCCTGGTTGGGTGGTGTGGGGTTATCCCAATAAGAGGGTGGAGTGGTTTGGGTGAAATTGAGATAATCTGTGAAGTGATTTTGGGGATAGGATTGATATCCTAGGTATTGGGACTCTGAGGCATATCCCTGATCAAGGGAGAGATGAGTCTACTTGAATCAGTTAAGATAGTTGGTCATGCTGATCAGATCCCAATCTTATAGGGAGAGTGTCTCTTAAGATTGTAGAGATCTTTGATATCCAGAAAACAAGGAATAATGGGATGAAAAAGTGTATGGGTCCAAGCTCTCGTTCTCAATCAACTATTCCTCATGGTGATTAGCCATGGGAGGAGGTTCAGAAACAAAAGAATTAGGTCTTCTCATATTACTCTCTAAAGGTGGTACAAAATCAAGGTTCTAAGGTCTTCTACCATTCATGCAAGAGAAGAAAGTTATTAAATGAGAGAGAGAAGACAGATAAGAGAATCCCCTATCAAGCGAACAAACTAAGCCTTAAGGTGTAGCCCTAGATGAACTAAACCTCTAAAGTATAACTTCACCTCAAGATAAATTAGTGGTGTCTATAAACTAGAAGCCGAATAAGTAGGCTGGAGGAGCAGGGGGAGCATGTCTCGAAGGCCGTTAATTATCCCAAACTGACGGCAAAACTACATGTAATGTAAAATGCATTCGTTGTAGCACAGAAGTTCACTATCAATTTTAATAAAGTAACCAGATTGAGAGTCTAGGTCGAACACAAGGAGCCAAATAGTAGGAAATCACATATGTAAACGAAAGCAAATATGCACTAATGCTGAAATAACGATTCTCATTTTTGTTGAAATTTTAAACATAAAATGACATGTCATTGTATTTAGTCGCATGGTAGAAATTTGCTTTTCAAAGCATTTAATAATTCATAATCTAACCACGAAAATAGTTAGTTCGTTTCCACAGGGAGGAATTAGCCTATTGAATTAAGTAATGGTATTTAGTCCAATCGGGAATAACAACAGATAAAGATTTGAATCTTTGCACTTCATTTCACCATCAAAAAGCATTTCATGCAATTACTTAAAACCATAAGGACTCATATGCAATATCAATTTAATAAAATAATTCATTAAATAAAAGCATAGTGTTTCTGCAATGGCATTTGCAATAATTATTAATGTGATGGGAAACAGGGGATTTCTCCTCTCTCTACCATGCACTCGCAAGGGAGGACAGATGGTGGCGTGGTCGCATGTAGAGATGTGTCTCGATGAGGGCTACGCGATGACGGTGGAGGCACAACCGGAGGTGGCCACTGGCGGCTGATCGGTGGTAGAGGATGCCGACCGATGGCATGAGGTACAAGAGCTCGTCATGGAGGGTAGCTAGTGGACGTACAGATGTCGTGGACGTGAGATGAGGAGAATGGTGAGGTTGATGGTGAGGTTGCCTATAGTGGCCGTGTGAAGCGACGATGTGGCTGCAACTTTGGGTTCTTCAGGCGTGGAAGAAAGTGAACAATGACGGAAGGTTGGAGAAGAAGGAGAAGAAAGAAGATGAAGAGGAAGATGATGGTTGGGGGCGGGTGACGGTGAGGGGTGTTGGTAGTGGTGATGGATGAAGGTGATGGTGTTGTGGCCATGGGGGGGGCTACTACGGCGAGGAGATGGTTTTCGGCAGGCTGTTGAGGTGATGGTGAAGGTGGGATAGGGATGATGGCAGGAAGGTTGAAGAAGGAAAGGAATGGGAATGGGTGTGGGTTTGGTGATGAGGGTGGTCTGTGGATGTTGTTGGCACACACATGCTATCACCGTGTGTGCGTCGTCGATGAGGTTGGGATCACGATAGAGTAAGCAAGGTTCATGGTGCATGCTTGATCCATGGGGTATGCAATTGCCACGGTGCTCGCTGGTTCTGCGGTGGAGACAATGGAGGAGGTCCCCACCAGGGGAGTAGTTCGATCCCCCTTAGGATGTCTAGGTACTCTTTTAAAATACCTCTGTTAGTTTTCCTTCAGCCGAAAGATTCTCCAACCACTCGACGAAGATCGTGAGTGGTTGGAATGGTGAGATAAGTCTGGCAATGTCTTCATCTAACGTCTAGACTAAGTTTTGGACGTCTTAAAAGGTGTAGCCAGCAGTAAGTCCATGATGCAGGTTCTCAGACGTCCAAATTAGGCTTCAGATGTCTTATAGAATGATTTTGGACGTCTGAATGATGCCTTCTTGTTTCTTGTACCTGGCCTACATCCACCAAATAGATTATGTTATCATACCATATGTTATTAAATGTAAGATTGGCGCATAAAATTATATGTAGACTAAGATAAATTACCATTTAACTCCTAATCGATTAGAAATTAAAATCAGATAAGTAAAGAGTACTTAGGTCAAATAATGGTCCACTAAAGTGGACTTATCAAATGCTAACTAAGATAATAAAGAGACAGAGAAAGGGACAGAGATCATAAAAAATACTTTTATTAATACTAGAGAAATGATTACAATAGAGTTTTAAGAAGAAGAACTAGTGCTATTCTACTAGAACAACAAGAATAGAAAGAGAGTGAGAGAAGTTCTAGGGTGCAGTCACAACTATGGAGAGATCCATTGACAGAGCCGACGAGGATGCAGAGGAGGATGTCCAGTAGAGGAATGCTTGGTGCAAGAGGGTAGGGGAATTTCTAATTAAGGAAGAGATCATTGAGGAAAAATTGATTCCTCTAAGGTGAAGGCATGCCTATGCTTTTATAGAGTCCTAAGTGGGTTTCTATTGGTTGGTTTCTAAAGGCTATGATCAATAATGTGTAGGGATAAGATTTAATTGTTGGGAATCAAGGGCTAGGATTAAGGGTAGGTTATCGACTGTTTGGAGTGGGAGGGATTTGTAGTCGATGGGGAGTTTTTGGGATTTGGTTTGTTGCATGGAGGTTCTGTTGTTTACATGGAATTAGAAGAAATGTTGCGTAGGATGCATGGGAAGGGTGGTAGGCGGTGGAATAGGTAATTTGGTAGAGGGTTTACATAGGGATATCATGGGATTTCGGTGGGATTGGGATTTTGCATGGGTAATGGGTAGGAGGGTGTTAAGGATGTAAGTGGAGTTTAGTGGGGAGGCTTCGGAGTACATGGGATTAAGTTTAGTGGTAGAATTTTGTAAGGCTACACATGGGAATTTGTATTTACGTACGTAGGTGGAACTTGTGTTGGGTGGGAAAGATTTAGGTGGGTATTTACATGTTGCATGCATGTGTTGTTGGTATGGGAAGGTCATGTAGGCTGGATATGGATGCGGGCTATAAGAATAGGTTAGCTAGGTTTTAAGTGTAGAAAGTTGGATGCCTAAATGGGTTAAGGCTTGGGACCAATTGGGCTCGGCTCTAATTGCATAGATTGACTCAATCCTCTTCCAAGTGAGTCCAATCTTGAATCTCCTAACTATAAGGCTCCAAATTGCTCCAAACTTGATACCTGCACATATCACACAAACTGCATCAAGATACCAAATATAAGTTTGGGTAAAATTACAGAAAAACCCATACTTATGCAATATTTACAAAATGCACCTACATGACTAAATTGGCCTAACTAAATGCATTCTACCCTAATCAACGCTTAGATTAGCATAAGTTAGGTATAATAAATGTACATAAATATATCACAAACCCCTGCTTATCATTTAACAATCAAGCCTGCTACTTATACTTACAGAAAATAAACTTAACCAATTAGCCCTACGATGTGAGTTTATACCTTGAGACTAAATGAATCCTTTGGGGTCAACATCTAATAAATTTTATATTAGGTTTAGGATGTGATGTGCTTAAGGAATGTGATGGGGCGTTGTTTAGTGGGTAATGCCCCTTAAAGATAGATTTAAAATGTGTAGTGCTCAAACATAGGGGTTCACAATACAAGCTTAATTGTTGTAGTTGCTTTTAAGGTTCAAATGCTTGTATTTTAGGGTTCACTTGGTTAAATGAATTAAAACAATGGTTCCAATGAGTCACACAAGAGGTTTTGCAAGTCACAATTGTTTGATAAATTTCCTTTAAGTATGGAAATGCAATGGTGCTCTACCTTAATGTGAAACCCTAAGAGCAGATAATACTAAATGATGAAATTTAAGTCCAATAGGACAAATGTGGTGCGCCTCAATCAAAGCAATCAATGGTCCTAATGCATTACTAACTAAGGTTCTCAGAAAAAAAATTTTTAGATTTTTTAATGCATGTTTTATAATTTTTTCAGATTTAATAGTGCACTAGGGTCCTCAAGTCTATTTTGATGCCCAATTAGTGATTGATTTTTCTGTGCAAGCAAACCTACTCAAAATTTTTTTTCAGAGTTTCCTCAGATTCTCCATTATCATAGGAATCCAACGTTGCAAATTTTGGACCAATTAGAGTAGTATAAAAATTCCTACTATTTTGTGAATACTGAAAATCAGGAAGAGAGTAAATTTGATAGGAGTATAGTTCACAAATTTTTAAAAATTCAGTATAAGTTAGATGGATATGAAATTTGGACAAGGTCTTTCAGACTTCAATACCTATGTCCAGGGCCAAGTTCAGAATTTTTTGACGTACATAAATTCAAAAACTAATTTTTGAAAAATAGATTTGGTTGCAGTTCAAATTTGTAGAAGGTGGTTTTGTTGATTTATAAGATATAATGCCCACCAAAAATGGTTTTTTTTTCCTTTGTTTTCTTTCCAAAAAACAAACAAGAAAAAGAAAATATTTCTAACCTAAGGATCAAGAAAAGCACATTTTTTTTAGATTTTTTTTTACATTAAAAGAAACCTAAGATAGATACACTTACCTTAAGACAATTAAATTTGCTTTTCTTCCATTTGTCGTGCTTCTCTTCAGATTTCTGATACCTACACACAAGTTGATAAATATAAAGCAAAGTGGATTAGTAATCAAAAAATAAGTGTAGAATCGAAAGGCTAAGAATAAATCCATGCCTCTCCGGCAACAATGTCAAAATGATGTATGCTAAAATCTACACCATTAAAAATATGCAATCGTTGTAGTGTGCAAATTAAGCAATCAATTTAATTTATATATCCAAACTACAAGGGGTCCAGATCAAACACATGGAGGCAATTGCTATTTAATGCCTTTCGTAGTTATTATATAATAGAGTAGCAAATAATAGTAATGGAGACACCTATATCAAATGAATACTGAAGCTTTATTGCAAATACCAAAAAGTCTCATAGAAATATTCTATCACAATATGAATAAAAATATAAGAGAATGGAGAATAGAAGAAGAGAGTGGAGCTGCTTGAGGGATGCTTGTTGGAAGCTTCTGACAGAGATTTAGATCCAGGGTGCTGGGAGGAAGAAGACTGGAGAAGGTAGAGGAAGGTGGAGGAAAAATGGTGGTAGGTGTGCATGATAAACACCAATTTATCATCATTCTTATGCATTAAAACAAACCTAGATATTAGGATTTTACTTCGCAAATGGATTTTTGGGCTGCATTTAGGCACTAATTAGGTTAGGCATGCATTGTATTTTTTATTGTGTTTTTAATGTGTTTTCGTGAGTGTTAGGGATAAACAAATTGCCAGATCCCCAGTACCCTAGCACTCAGGAAGGCAACTGGGGAAGGAGAAGCTCTCACCAGCTGGAACTCAGCTTGATCCAGCTCACCATAGCTGGAATTCAACTCACCTGAATTAGGGTTAGCTCATCCTAGCTCCATTCAGCTCATCTCAGCTGAATGGTAGCTCAAAAGAGCTCATCTTAGCTCACCCTAGCTCAGGTCAGCTTAGATCTAGCTCAACTTAGCTGAGTCTAGCTCATCTCAGCTCCCATTAGTCCACAGGGAGCTCTAGCTAGCTCAACTGAGTTGACTGGAGTTCACCCCAGCTCAGGTCCAGCTACATCCAGCTCCACTCAACTCCAGCCAGCTGAAGATGACTTCATTCTAGCTCAGGAAGCTCAAGTCCAGCTCCCGAGGACTTAGCTTAGCTCAACTCAGTTGAGCTAAGCTACCTTAGCTGCCTCAACCAGCTTGATCCTCCCCGGGAGCACCAGATCCAACTCACCTCAGCTCATTATGGTAGAAGCCAGCTTACTTTAGCTTGGCTTAGCAGCTAGCAAGGAACTAGCAAGCTAAGCTAGCTAGAGTAGCTCCATGCCTCCCCCTTCAGCAGCTCCAACTCCATTTCAGCTCCAGACTTCTTCTGTCCAGCTCCTCTCTTCAAACCCTAGCTCCCATTTCCTCCTCCTCTACTCCATTACTAGCTAAGCTAGCTTAGCTTAGCAGCATCCAGCTCCTTGGCCATCCTCCACCTTCAACTCAACCCTAGCTAGCTCCACCAACTAAGCTTACTTAGTCCACCTAATCTACCTAAACCTCTACTCTATTTTGGCACCAAGGTGGACACCTCTTAGCCTCTCAACTACACCCAAAATACACCTTGTTTTGGTGCCAAAATAACCTTCTAGAAGCCCTCCCTTTTGGCGCCAAAACACCCCCACATCATGGCCCTACACATAACCCTACAACCTATCCTAGCCATCCACATAACCCCCCTTCTAGAAGCCTTCATGGTGTCGCCAAAACCAAGGCACCTCTCCATGGTTGGCACCACCTTTAGGTGCCTCTCCACCACCATAACTACCACCTTCACATCCCCCCACTTGGTGCCAATCATCCTCCACCATAAGATCACCTAACCACCTCTTAAAAGCCATCCTAGCCCTACACTTCATCTCCACCATAACCACCACCTTCCACCTCTATAAAAACCCATCACCTACCACCATTTTCATCATCCTCCATTAGTGTTTAATTCCACCTACATCCACCTACACCTACGGCCAAGAAGAAGGAGTAGAGAAGAAGATTAAGAGGGCACATCACCCACACCTTTGGTGCCTTCTTCTCCCCACTTTCTTCAACTTGTGCCACGCCAAGGAGGAGGAGCATTCTACTTCAAGGAGGATGGCTAGGCAAAGGAGAAATACTTAGGGTGGACGTCCACCCTTGGAGAGAAGCATAGGGCATGCCCCTTAAGGGTTTGCCTTGGAGGACATCATCTTGGCGGAGCTATAGAAGGAAGGAGCTGAAGACCTTTTCAAGCCCGGGAGCTACTAGGCTTGGAGCAAGAAGAGCTTCATCCTCTTCATCACCATCATCATCTAAAGGATTTGTCTTTATTTTGTTTTTCAATTTTTTTTTTGTAGAAGCATTCATTTACTAGTAGACAATCTCCTTTAATATAAAAAAAAGAAGTTGCCTTGATTTCTTGTTGCACTCTTTTTATTGCATTACCTTGCTTTATCTTTAGTGTAGGTTCACTCCTTTCTAATTAACCTAGGCCTCCACACTCCTAGGTTGAGCTTAGAAAGCGGATAATTTTTGTCACTTAGATTAGCATAGTAGTAGTAACTTTTCCTGCCAACAACTTCGCATGTTCCCTTATTTCAAAAATATAAAAATGATATATTGAAAAAGACCAAAAAGAAAAGTGAATTTCATTTTCGAAGCAAGATATTTAATTTTTGCAAACTTGCCTCCTTGGACAACTCTAGATACTCCCCTATCTAGGTTGATAAATTTAAGAGTTGATCAGTTTTGCACATTACAACAACGTATTTTACAAACTGCGTAAAATTCGTTATCAATGCACTATGTAGGGAGGCTTACTACTTGGCTAGGCTATTAGTTAACTAAAACTAACTGCTCTTCCAAGGGTTGGAGGCTAGGTCTTTTTATAAGAATCTAGGTGGATTCTTATTGGTTGATCTAGAGTGCGTAGGATCACTATTTTGGACTACCTAGATTAGGTTCTATGGGGGAGGTAGGATTGGTCAGATAGGGATCCCTAGATCTAGAGTTTAGGGCTAGGATAGGAGGGGATTTCTTTTGTTGGGTTTCTAAAAGTAGGTGGCTAGGTGGTTTGTTGGAAAGGATATGATCTAGGTAGGTTGGATTAGCCCTAGGGTAAATAGGTTGAGTTTAAATAGGTAAGTGATTGCACCGCAAAAATACACCTGCAATTGTGCCATCTTGTGCTATTTCCTAGCATTACCAATGCATATTAGGGTTCCATAGTCACATTTGTAAATATAGACGCATGCATGCATTTAATTGAGAGGGGAGGAGAGTGAAATAAGTGGCCTCGCAATTCACATTTTCCTCAAGTGCTGCTTCGCAAAATTTCCATCTTCATTTTTTATTTCTTCTTGATTTTTTAAAACCCTTCCCGTGGCTGCATGGAGCAACTTCGCCTCACGCCATTCCATGCTCAAGCCCTTCCCCTGCTCCAGCCTCTCCCTGCCAAGGCCATGCATGAGCCATGCACAGCCAGGGCATGCCCGTGCATGGCCTCCTCTTCTTTAAAATAGCCATGGCTCCTTTCCAAAGGCAGCCTGGTGCCCAGGCAAAAACCCAGCACTTCTCCTTCCAGGCCACCGTCTTCTCCCTCTCCCTCCACACGCCAGCCCTCCTCAGAGACACCCGGTGGACAGGAGTCTTCACTGTGGTGAGCACCCACCACCGTGAAACCACCATCGCCTAGCTCTTCAAAGAGCCGGTGGGCGTGGTGGCCTTCTTCACTGTTTTCACCTTCCACGCCACTTCAGCCATTACCGCAGGCTTCAAGCTTGAAGCTCAAAGCTCCAGCAAGGTGGCAGCAGCAGCCGCACCACCTCTTTCCGCGCAAGGCTGCAGGCCGCCCTCGCCTTCCGTGCGCACCTGCAGGCGCCTCCACCTCCAGCTTCTCCGCGCACCCTATCACGCTCTCTCTTCCGCAATCGGCCACCGCACCCACTGTAGTGGCCGGCCACGCTTCATCGCACCCCTGCCAGCACCCGTAGGCCACCGTGTGTGCCTGCAGGGGCCCGTGCTTCCCTCTCCGCTCACTTTATTGCGAGCTTCTCCGCACCTACAACTGACCGGTGCAAACCTTCTTCCTCGTATGCCAGCCCGCGCATGCCAGTCACAAGCTGGCTGCACTCACAGCACCTGCAACTCCCGGTTGCGTGGCTTGCCTGACCACTGTAGCCACTGTTCACGTGTTTCTGCGGAACACTATGGCTACAGTGGGGTGATCAGTGAGTTTCTCACTTTATCGGTCACTTGACGCGCCGCAACCAGCCGCAGCCCGCGCGCAAGTCTCCGCCTGTGTCGCCCGCACCCACCCACGTACCTCAGCAGCGCCCGCCTCTCCCAGCGCCTGCCTTCGCCAGCTTCCTTCACCGTGTGTACCTACGAGCGCCAGCACCTGCTCTCCATGCAGCACGGTGTGCTGCGGCCTCCTCTACGTGCGGCCACTCCCTCCAGCGTACTCTTCTCTACGTGCATACGTGCTTGTGTGTGCGTGCGTGGAAGCCTCTAGAAGGTGCTCTGAAGCTGCGGACGTCTTAACTCGCCTCCCTCACCTCCAGCAACGCGGCTACTCTCTCCCGCTCTCTCTCTCTCTCTCCCGCTCTCTCACAACACTCTCTTTACCGACTCTCACACACACATACACTCACACTTCCACACACACACACACACCTATACACTATTATATACATATATATATATATACGTATACATATATATATATATTGATATATATACACATATATATATTTATATATATATATATACTTATATCTATATATATAGTAGTATTTATATAACTAGGTATTAGTATACATATATATATATATACATATATCTATATACTTATATATATATATATATATATATATATACACATATATATTTACATATATATATATATATATTTATACATATATCTATACATATATTAGTACTTATATAAATATGTATTAGTCTATATACATACACACACATATATATATATATATATACCTCTATATACTTATATATATATATACATATACTTATACATATATATATATATACATACATATATACATTTATATCTATATATCTATATATACATATATTACTATATACATATATACATATATATATATCTATACATATATCTATCTATACATATACTTATATATATATAATTACATACCTATATATATATATACATATACATATATACATATATAGCTACATACATATAAATATATACACCTATATATATATACATGTATATATACCTATATATTTATAACCATATATACTTATAGATATATTTACATATATACATATATATATATAGTTTCACATTATTTACCATACGTGGTATCACGGGAATATCTGCACCAGTTGCTGATATTCCCCGATACACACATACAAAGACAAGCGTGTTCGCATTCATCTTCCACCATCCATCCTACACTCCACGCGGCACTTCGTCCCGTTGGTTGCGTCTTTCTAGACGACGACCGACTCGATACCGTACTACACTCCATCTCCGCCTCCACCCCCATCCCTTTATACATATATAATATATACCTATATATATATACTATATTTACTCTATTTCTATTTCTCTTGCACTCCCATAAAAAGATAAAAAAAATATATGAAAGAGAAAAGATAATCTTTGACTTGCAGGTACTCCGTCTTGAGAACAGTAAGACCCGTTTTGGAACCCTATTTTGGCTCAAAGCCAAGAACTTAATTTTGAGGGTGTGCCTCAAGGACAAAGATTACTAGAAAAGAAATCTAAATAGAAAAACACCAAAAACACAATAAACGAATGGAAGAGATTCGTTGTAGGAAAGGCGTAGAAACTTGACTCGTAACCCCACTTCCCTGAGTTCGACCCTGGGCCTAAAAGTGATCAAGATAAAATCAAGTAAGCCAGGTTAAAAATTTTGTAAAGAGATGGTTAGGTCCGATTTAGGTTAACCACTATACACACTTCAACGATAAAATCATCATATTAACAACCTATTCAGGTTTGACACCAATAAGTTCTAGTCTATTTAGGTTAATGGGTGGCTAATTAGGTCTGTGTTAGATCTGATTAGACTCACTGAGTCAAATTAGACATGGTTTGGTTGGTCTGATCCAATTAGGTTCCAACTGAACCCAATTGAAGTTGGGTGCACCCAATCAGGTTGTACTACACCTAATTGGATGTGGCTAGGTCTATGGGATCTAGGTTGGGTCTGATTAGACTCACGTGAGTCTAATCAACTCAAGCTTAGTCCAATCAAGTCCCATGGACTTAATTGACTAGTGGCTAGCCCAATTGACTCAGTTTAAGTCAATTAAGTATGGTATGGGCCTAAATATGTTTCTAGGTTAGGGATTAGGTATTGGATAGGAGGATTTGTGTTATGGATGAAATTGCACTAAAGAGTGGTGAATAGTGAATTTATAAAATATTGTAAGACAAAAAAATGAAATCACAAGAGGAGGCACAAGATTTTTAGGTGGAAACCCAAGACGAGTGAAAACCACCACCTAAGCCAATCCTTTGACTTAGGATTTTCGATCACAAACTAATCAATCCACTAACCACACTACTTGAACGATGGTAGTGTACCTCAATTACAAATCCCACCTCCAATCCCTAAGCGGAGGTTTCTCCCTTCACAATGAAAAGACGAGGACCCGACAGGCCGGATACCCAAACTACAAAAATAAGAATGAAACAGCACTTATAGAACACCCCAAAATATTAATAACTTCCTTATCCATTAAGTATGAAAAGAACTCCCTGAGAATTTACAGAATGAAGTGCACCGAGAGTGTGGGTTTACCCTTCAATTAGAGTATTGGCACAGCACAAGGGCAAAAGAAAGCAAAGAGTAGTGAGCAAGTGTTTTCTAAGGAAATTGAATCTCAAGAGGTGTGTTTTACCTAAGAGGGATTATAGTCTATTTATATGCAAGTTTGGAACCTTCAAGAATGCTTGAGAGAGTTCTCCTAGCCATTGGAGGCAAGTCCCAAGAGATTGGGACGAAATCCAACACAAATCAGGGTAATCATGAATCTGACAGCAATATCAGAAGTCTGATTTTAGGATCAGACGTCTTGTAAGATGTCTTATTACAATTAAGGTTGTCTGATACTATTAGCCAGGCTTTATTGTTTTCATTGAATCAAATTGAGGACGTCTGATATATTCACATAAGATGTCTGATAAAAATATTGGACGTCTAATTATAAGTGGATTCGTTCCTATTTTGACCAGATCAAAACAAGGTTCTAGATTTTTAAGGAACAAACGTTAGTATAGACGTCTGTAGGATTCCCTCGATGTCTGGAAATCTAAGAGTAGATCTTTAGTTCCTAATAAGATTTGCATAGAAATAAATGAGCAACGGTCCATCGATAGACTTCTGGAGACATGTCCAGATGTCTAAAAAAGTATTTTGCCCATTACTAATAGAAAGAAAATGGGTACTTGAGTCTAACGGTTGGTTTAAGAATGTCCAGGCAAATTATTAGATGTCTGGATGAGGCTATGGACGTTTGATAGAAGGTTGCTTTGATTGATGCCTAAGAAGTCAGAATGCAAAGGCAATGCTATAGGTAATGAGACGTCTGAAACATTGATCAGACATCTTAAAGTTGAAAATCAGACGTCTGGCAGTTGTTATGGACGTCTGATTTGTGTGACATCTGATTTGTGTCTTAGTGTTAGGTTTTTGTTTCTAATTTATCCTAAGTGTAGAGAGCCTAAGTTAGCTATTTATAAGTTATGTTTGGGGGCTCTTTACAACATTTCCAAACTCAAATAAAATAAAGATTACAACTTTTGAAAGTTTACATAAAAACCTATGACCTATGACAATACTCATGCTACCTAGTGTTCACGCTTTTAATCCTTCGACTTGGAAAACTCCATGAAACCTGAAATTGCGTTATTACAGAGAAAAAATATGTTACACTTATATTTTATCTCTTTTTCTTTACTTTGTAAAATCATCAAAATATTATTTATGAGGGGTTGAACTAACAATCTCCCCCTTTTTGATGATTTTCAAAATATACCTGCAGGTTCTTATTTTCTCCCCGTGAAAGCTGTACTTAGTAATCTATACCAATTTTGAAAAGATTTTTCATAACTTTTCATGTCATTTCCTAGGTTCTTCCCTAAGTTCTTCTCCCTATTTTGAATATCATCATGAAGGGTTCTAAAATGGGTTGATACTTAAACTACAAGTGTTATGTAATGACACTTATGAAGCGGAGATCATTAATAAAATTTGCATGCTGAAGTATAATAAAAATGGTAGAGCATTAAAGTAAACTAACTGGGAAAAGAATGTATGTGTCCTAAGCATAGACTAGCTATTATTCCCAAAGAAATATATAAGTATGGGGTCAAGGCCCCTTAATACAAGCCAACATGGAAAGACAGAAAGAAAGAAAAACAAAAGAACTAAATTAGTCTTCTTGATCATGGCGGCGGTTGCGAGCGGGTCCCTGTCCCATCTGCAGATTGCGAACGTCGGAACGAAGTTCGTTGATGTCGTGGCTCATACTTCCCATATAAGTGTACTTCTTGCCGGTTCGTCGCAACAAGAGAGAGATGCCGAAGGAGAGGTAATCC
The DNA here is from genome assembly GCA_037157565.1 of Thalassia testudinum. Lineage (NCBI taxonomy): Eukaryota > Viridiplantae > Streptophyta > Magnoliopsida > Alismatales > Hydrocharitaceae > Thalassia > Thalassia testudinum. The sequence continues at coordinate 3,184,389 of JAZHRO010000056.1, forward strand.
ATGGCGGGATCCCATGTCTCATCAAAGCTTGAGCGAGGAGCTTCTATTTGAAGTGGACATTCTTCATGGAGATCCGGAAAGGGTGGAAGGGGTTCTTCCTCAGCGGGCTCTTCTGCTGGCTCAAGATGCTCTCTAAGAATGTGCATCTTGGCAGCTGTGGCCCAGTTGTAGGACTCAACCTTTTTGTCAACCACCTAGTCATTGATAGAGATTCGATGGCTTGTAAAAATTTTGGATAAAATGGACTCAAATGGTAGAGACGCCCCATGGTCCTCATTCATAACACGAACAATGCGGTGGCAATAGTTGAAGGGAATGTGACATACAGCAGCAAAATGGAGAGCCTTGTGTTGGCACGAGATATAGTCAAAACCTATCGATTTATTTAGAAGGTCCCACCCAAAAATGCAAGAGTAATTGGGGAAGAGGCTTGAGGTTCTTGCATGGTAAGGTGCCAAGATTTTCGACATATTTTTCTGGTAGGACTAATTCTTGATTGATGACTTCTGAGTCATATTGCCTCAAAATGTCATTGAAGTCATTTCCCTCATTAGGGATGACAAGAAGGGCAGAAATAGAATTAAAGGTGATATGGATTTCACGCCCAAATAAACGAGTATGTAACTCAAGTTCATCATTGTTGCAGTCTTCAACGATGTTGGCGTAGAAAAGTTGGACAAGATCAGGAAACACACCAATAGTTCCAATGCTAGAATGGAACTATCAGTCAAAATAGTGGAAGAGATGAAGGGTTTCAAAATGTTCCCAAAGGTTTAGATGGGCAAAGTCATTCCATACAATGAATTGAGGAAACTTGACTTTGGCATTTGCGAAGCGATGAAATCGCTATCTAGTGATGTCGCCACACAGTTGGTCAGTCAAATAGGTGAAAGAGGAGGTGGAAGAGCCCTCGGCTTGCTTCTAACGGGGAGGCATATTAGGTGGGTTGGGTGGTTGGGCTTTGGAGGGAGGGGTTGGTGTTTTAGGATAGAACACCTGCAAAAACAATCCCACACCAGTCATTCAACCAATAAGGTAATATAGTGCCATACATGCACACAACAATGATACCAGAAAACAAGGAAAAAAAATTGTGTGGCAGTATGCCTTGAGGCAATACAACCTGCCATAATGTTGTGGCAATATACCTTTGAACTCAAGCCACTAAGATGTCGGCTTGAATCACTTGAGATAATACCCTTGCCATTAACAACCAAAAAGATATACATTCATGATACATAAAAAATAAGTTCCAAGCTATTGGTTTTGTTCTAGGGTTTTAGCTCCTACGGAAAAAATAAGCACGATGGAAGAGGAAACCTTAAATGAGTTGATCATCAAAAAAGAAGAGACAAGTGGAGGGCATTAAAAGGACTCTAGAAAAGCCGTGGAGATGCCCTATGGTTTTAAGAGGTTATACCCATGGAGGAAGGTCTCCAGATGCGTGGTGGAGGAGTGGGGGCTCGTGCGCAGGAGAGCAGCCGTGCTGCCAGTCGTCGAGGAGGCAAAGCAGTCGTCTGACGATGAGAAGAGCAGCACCAACTTGCAGCCATCGCACATCAGGCGGGAGAGAGAGGTCTTAGGGATTTTGAGAATGGGGGAAGTGGGACCTCAATGAGTGGGATTTTATATCCCAAGGGGTTGAGCAAGTCTCCCCCTGAAGTTAGGGAAAATTTCATTACAAAACCATCCAAAGAACAGACGCGAAGCGGTAGATTTTGGCCAGATCAGATGTCTAAAGATGTCGTTAGACATCGGGATTGGCCCTTTGGGATTTTAACCTTTTGATGGCATCGTCTTCTTTTATTACCAGACAACTTATCTGATGACTAATTAATAATTTTGACGTCTGATTTCTGCAGACATACCTCCCTGGAAAATGGTTTATTCTCTAGGTTGTCGTTTGATTTCTGTATCAGACGTCTGAAATAACGTCTAAAGCTAAAATTAGACATCTGATCTTTACAGTCAGTCCTTCCTGGATCTCACCCCAAAGCTACAGGTTGTCGTCTGATTTCCTTATCAGACGACTTATAAGACGTCTAACTAAATCATCAAACGTCTGAATCCAGACATCTTAATACAAATTCTGATGCAAAAATAGACGTCTGTCAACACACCTGGACGATTGTCCAGACATCTGTGAAGGATAACGGACATCTGAAATAGCACTTTTATCATTTCTTCTCTGATATAAAATCGACGTCTATTCCACATCTTCAGACATCGAATTTTTAAGTATAAGACATCTGTGGTATTAATCAGATGTCTGAAATAGCACATAATGTGCATTTTGATGTTTGAACTGTGTTTGAAGGTTCTTAACTTGGTAAAGTCAAGGCTCCCTTTATGTTCATGACAAACAAAATTCTATTAAGTCAATAAATTCTTCAAATATCACTTAGCTTACATATGCCTAGTTTCCTACTTATGTAATTAAAATGATCATAATTTAAAGGTTTAGTGAAAATATCAGCCAATTGCAATTCAGTACAAATAAATTCAACCTCGATTTCTCCCTTAAGTACATTATCTCTCAAAAAATGATGTCGAACATCAATATGCTTTGTACGGGAGTGATGTACGAGATTTTTCGAGAGGTTGATAGCACTAGTATTATCACATAATATTTTTATTTTATAAATACCAAGTTAAAATCTTTCAAAGTATTTTTCATCCATAGCACTTGGGAACATGCTAGAGCGGTGGCTATGTATTCAGCCTCCGTGGTTGATAGGGCTACACTATATTGTTTCTTTGAGAACCAAGAGACTAGTGATTTGCCAAAGAATTGGCACATCCCACTAGTACTCTTCCTATCGGTGCAGCTACCTGCGTCGTCCCCATTGCTATATGTGACTAAGTTGAATTGTGGACTCCTAAGGTAGAATAAGCAATAATCAGATGTGTCAACTAGATATCTAAATATTCATTTTACAGCATTTAAGTGTGATGGTTTAGGGTTTGACTGAAACCTAACACATAAGCAGGTACTAAATAAAATTTCAGGTCTACTGGAAGTTAAATACAGTAAAGATCCAATCATGCTATGATAGAGCTTTTGATCTATGGGCATACCTAATTCGTCCAAGTCTAAGGAAGTTGTGACACTCATAGAAGTGTTCTTCCCTTTACTTTTCACCATTTCAAATCTTTTCAGCATCTCCTTTGCGTATTTTGATTGACACACAAAGGTCCTGAATTCGAGTTGAGTGATTTGTAAACCCAAGAAAAACTTGAGTTCACCAATCAAACTCATTTCAAATTCTTCCTACATAATCTCTGAGAACTTTCTATACATAGATTCATTAGTAGCACCAAAGATAATATCATCTACATATATTTAAACAAATAAAATGTCTTTTCCTTTTCTTTTAATGATTAATGTGGAATCAACTTCTCCTATAGAAAATTTTGCATTTAATAAATAGTCTTTGAGCCTCTCATACCAAGTTCTAGGAGCTTGCTTTATACCATATAGTGCCTTGTTTAATTTATAAACAAAATGAGGCTTATCATGAGACTCAAACTAGGAGGTTGTTTAACAAAAACTTCCTCCTTAATGAATCCATTAAGAAACGTGCTCTTAACGTCCATTTGAAAAAGTTTAAAGCTAATGAAGGCGACATAAGCAAGAAGCATGTGAATTGATACGAGTCAAGCTACGAGAGCGTAGGTCTCATCAAAATTTATTTCTTCTTCTTGGTTGTACCCTTGTGCTACCAAACGAGCCTTGTTCCGAATGACTATACCGAATTCATTCAACTTATTCCGGAATACCCATTTGGTTCCTATTACTGTTTGCCCTTTAGTCTTAGGTACTAGATCCCAAACTTCATTCCTTTGGAATTGGTTGAGTTCCTCCTGCATGGCCATCATCCAAGGTTCTTCGAAGCATGCTTCCTCGGCACTCTTGGGTTCAATCTGAGATACAAAGGTGGAGAGACCAAAAGAACAACTAAAACAAGATCGGGTTTTAACACTTGATAAACACTTGTTTATCATCATTCTTATGCATTAAAACAAACCTATCTCTTACGATTTTACTCTGCAAATGGGTTTTTCGGCTGCATTTAGGCATTAATTAGGTTAGGCATGCATTGCATTTTTTATTATCTTTTTAATGTGTTTTTGTGAGTGTTAGGGATAAACAAATTAACAGATCCCTAGAACCCTAGAACTCAAAAAGGCAACAGGTGAAGGAGAAGCTCAAACTAGATTGAACTTAGCTTAATCCAGCTCACCATAGCTGGAATCTAGCTCACTTGGATTAGGGTCAGCTCATCCTAGCTCCATTCAGCTCATCTCAGCTGAATGGCAACTTAAGAGATCTCATATTAACTCACCCTAGCTCAAGTCAGCTCAGATGTAGCTCAACTTAGTTGAGCTCAACTCATCTTAGCTCCCATTAGTCCACAAGGAGCTCTAGCTAGCTCAGCTGAGTTGACTGGAGTTCACCCCAGCTCAGGTTCAGCTACATCCAGCTCCACTCAACTCTAGCTAGCTGAAGATTATCTCATTCCAGCTCAAGAAGCTCAAGTCCAGCTCTCGGGGACTCAACTTAGCTCAACTTAGTTGAGCTAAGCTACCTTAGCTACCTCAACCAGCTCTATCCTCCTCGGGAGCACCAGACCCAGCTCACTTCAACTCACTTTTGTAGAAGCCAGCTCACTTTAGCTTGGCTTAGCAGCTAGCAAAGAACTAGCAAGCTAAGCTAGCTAGAGTAGCCCCATGCTAGCCTCTTTAGTAGCTGCCAGCTCCATTTCAAGCTCCAGACTTCTCCTCCTCAGCTCCTCTCTTCAAACCCTAGCTCACATTGCCTCCTCCTCTACTCCATAGCTAGCTATGCTAGCTTAGCTTAACTTAGCCTAGATAGCATCCACCTCCCTGGCACCAAAAACCTAACCCTAACTCCACCTACATAACCTTCCACTCCAAGTCCACCTAAGCCTACTTAAGCTAGCTCCACCCTACTCATTTTGGCACCACCACTTCACCATCTTTCACCCCTCAACAAACCACCAAAAGACACCAAAAGTTCACGCCAAAACTAACCCTAACCACCTCCCTTTTGGCACCAACTTTCAGCCCCATTATCCACCCTACACCTACCCACATAACCCATCCTACCCATCCACATACCCCCCTTCTAGAACCCTAAGGTGGTACCACCTAATAGCCTTCTAGAAGGCCCATTTTAGTGCCAATTCTAAAGGGTACCAAAGCCATAACTACCCCCCTTAGCACCCCTTAGGTGGCACCATTTATCCTTAGCCCTAGGATCCCAAACTACCCCCCATATCCTATCCTAGCCTTCCATTCCAAGAGCCACCTATGCATCCCTTCCTACACTATATATACCCACCTAACTTCCCACATTTTCTTCATCCTCCATTAGTGTATTATTCTACCGATACCCACCTACACCTACAGCCAAGAAGAAGGGGTAGAGAAGAAGATTAAGGGGGCACATCACCTGCCCTTTGGTGCCTTCTTACCACTCTCTTCAACTTGTGCCACACTAAGGAGGAGGACCTTTCCATCTCAAGGAGGATGGCCAGGCAAAGGAGAAGGACCTAGGGTGGACGTCCACCCTTGGAGAAAAGCTTAGGGCACACCCCCATAGGGCTTGCTTTGGAGGACATCAATTTGGTGGAGCTTTCAAAGACAAAGAGTTGGAGCACTTCTTTTCAAGCCCAGGAGCTACTAGGCTTGGAGCAAGGAGCCTCCCCTCTTCATCAATTTTTAGAGGTTTAGTGTTTCTTTACTTTGTACTTATAATTCTAGTTGTAGAAGCTTTCCTCTACTAGGGTTTTTGTACAACATTTTCTCATTAATCAAGTTGCCTTCTTTAGTTGCATTCTTAATTGCTTTGTTTCTAGCACTCTTCACTCCCTCTCCCTAATTATTCTAGGCGTCCACTTGCCTAGAGTGAGCTTAGGGAGAGGCTCTACTTGCCACTTTAGGAGTAGTGTATTGAGTTAGGTGTTAGTCACTTTCTCGCCAACTCGTATATTTGCCGTTATTTCAAAAACATAAAAATGATATATTGAAAAAGACCAAAAAGAAAGTTGAGATTTATTTTCCAAGCAAGAGATTTAATTTTTGCAAACTTGCCTCCTTGGACGACCCTAGATACCCCACTATCTAGGTCTTATAAATTTTAAAAGCAAATCCATTTTTGTGCGTTGCAACGACTTAAAACCCTAATTTAACAAACCGCGCAAAAATGCGACCAACGCCATTAGAAACGCTTCCAATGACTTGACTTTCAGGATGATCGCTTTGATATATCTAATCTTTTGGAAGATTATGGATATTGGAGTTTGGATTGTTAGATACATCAATAGAAGAATCATCTTCATCTTCCATATTGACTCTATCAATAGAGGAAGAGTGAGGAGTTCATTAAAGGAAACATGAAGAGTTTCCTCCACTATTAATGTGGTCATGTTAAAGACCCAATATGCGTTACTACATGAAGAATACCCAATAAAGATGGCTTCTTCACCTTTGGCATCAAATTTATCTAAATTAGAGCAGGTATTCAAAACAAAGCACCGACATCCAAAAACTTTTAAATAAATGATTTTGGGTATTTTCCCATAATATAATTCAAAATAAGTTTTTTGCAAGCCGGATCAAATTAAGGTGCGATTTCACATGTAATAAGCCGTGTTAACCACCTCGGCCCAAAAGTACTTCAGTAACCCCGAGTCTATGAATAATGTTCCAGCACACTCTTGAAGAGCATGGTTCTTTCTCTCAACCACCCCATTTTGTTGAGGTATTCGGGGGAAAGAAAACTCATGAGCAATACCATGCTCTTGACAAAAATCATCAAACAAGAAATTTTCAAACTCACCCCCATGATCACTATGAATACGAGTGATTTGGTAGCCTTTTTCAGTTTGAACCTTCCTATAAAAAATAGTAAAGACAGAAAATACTCCTTCTTTGGATCTCAAGAAGGAGACCCACGAAAACCTTGAAAAATCATCTACAATCACAAGGCAATATTTGCATCCACTAAGGCTCTCATATTTTGTTGGTCCAAACAGATCCAGGTGAAATAGTTCTAATGGTTTTGATGTGGATATAACTTCTTTGTTTTTAAAACTAGATTTTATAATTTTATCTAATTTACATGAATCACAAATAAGCTCATTTAAAAATTTTCCTTTAGGAAGACCATGGACTAGTTCATGTTTGGCTAGTTTTTGAACTAGCTTCATATGAACTTGTCCTAGTCTTCTATGCCATATACTTAACTCATTATTTGCTACAAGACATTCATAAGTGCTATCTTTATCAAATTCTATGATATAAATGTCTTTAAATCTAGTTCCCTTAAGAAGGATTTCATTGGTTGATGCATGCATAATTTCCAACATTTCCGAAGTAAATACTACCTTAAATCCCTTATCACAAATTTGACTAACACTTAAAAGATTATGTTTTAGTCCTTTAACTAGAGAGACATTTGAGATGGGAGAGAGAGGGTTACCTATTTTACCAAGGCCAATAATATGGCCCTTGTGGTTGTTGCCAAATGTAACCGTTCCTTCATCTCTAGGTTGGAGGTCCAAAAATAGGTGCTTGTCTCCTGTCATATGTTTGGAACACTCAGAGTCCATCACCCATCGACCTCCTTGATGGCGGTGGTCTCCTTGTATTCTTTCTTGTAGACCCCTTTGCTCCTACAAAAGATCTCCGTTGGTGACTTGGTGTTTCTATAGGTCTTTCTAATTTGAGTCGTCCATCCTTCATTTTGTATATCCAATTTTTGACATTACAATGTCCTTTGATCCCTACAAAACAAAGTGAAAGTTGTCTTTTCGGTATCCATTGCAATGTGAATCCGTATTTGTTAGTGGTCTCCTTTAGAGGAGGATCCTTTTTCAACTCACTTTGACTAGGTTCATAAAAGCCTAGTTGATAAGTCCACTTTAGTGGGCAAAATTAGAGCCTAAGTACATGGTCAGTGAAATAAGAAATGAATTTAGAATGTCCTTTATATTAACAAAATCATGTAAGAGAAAAAATCATCATTTCATGCATTACATAATTTTTTTAGGAATCGTTCTCAAATTGGAATGCCATTGGAATTATTACATTGAAAGAAAAATTCTCTACTTTCTATGTTGAAGCATTTTTTTCTAATTATTTTTTTTCACAAAAAAAAAGAAAAATCTTTGTTTAGAAGTCACATGCAAAATGAAAAAAAAAAAGAAAAGAAAGAAAGAAGAAGAAAAGGAGAAAGAGAGGATAATCGTCCACCTTCCTCTTTTTCTCCTCCAATCTCTCTCTCTCTCATGAACATTCTCTCTGTCTTTGATTATTCCCCTTCCTTGTTTGACACTCTCTTTCTCATTTTCTATGTTTGCCCTTATATAACAGGGATGACAGGAGGAGAGGGGTATCAGGGGCAGAGGAGAATTCCTTCCTCAACACCTTCACCATGTGCCTTTCACCACCGCAAGCCACCACCTCACCGTGCGTCCCTGACACTCCCTCAACCGTGCCCCGATCACCACTGCATTCACCTCTCTCCTCATCACCACTGATAGCAGAGACCCACACGTGGCCACCCTCGCGTGCACAGCCACTCGCATGTGCACCAGGCCTCACACAGCCACAACCTCCCACGCGGGCAGCAACCTCCAGTGGCCACGCTCGAGCCGCGCCTTCATGTGCAACAGGCACAGCACCACCGATCATAGCACTCTCACGCACAGCGACACAACTAGCAAGCACGCAGCCACCCTTGCGCGCAGTTGTAGCCTCCTCACACGTGCGCACAGCACTTGCAGGAACCTGCCTCATGCATGCCACCACCAGTAGTACACCTCCCTCGCACACAACTGCACCCTCATGTGCACGGCCAGTAGCAGCAGGCCCTCCCCCTTACGCACAGGCAGCCCCATCTTCTTCTTCTTTGTCTTCCTCTCCAATAGACCGAAGGGAACCCAACATCAACTCTAGTTCCCCTTATGCACAGCCACCTCCTTCAGCCATCATCCTTCGCTTTGTCGATGTCGTGGAACTCGCCAGTCCTCACGAGCATAGCCATGCCCTCAAATCCACCAACAACAGACCACACGACCGTCGACAAGGCTCCACGTCGCCAGCCCACCTTCCCACCAGCCATCATTTTCCTCAGCGCAACCTCCGACACAAAGCTCTCGACAATGCCAACCTTCTCCAAGCTCTGCTCCTCCATCCGCAACCTCTTCTCCTTGTACGTGGAAAGGGGAGCAAGTCCCCTGTTTCTCTACAGTGAATGGGGTATTAATATTTACATTTGATGCCCTTTCCAAGAGTTGAATTTTAAGAATAATATTTGTTATAAGAAGTGAAGTTGCATGTGCACCCCTACCTTTCTCTCTATTTCACATGCATGCTTATCCAAGACTCTCTTTCTCTCATTTGATGCAACAACATATTGAGAAATTAATTTTTGCATCATTTTTGCCTTGTACAATGTAGTCGAATACTGTATTAGAAACATTGGTGAATTTATTGGTTTATTCCTCCCTGTGGAAATGACCTAACTCTTCGTAGTTAGTTTTATTGATAATTAGTTTTGTTCGAAATTTTTCCACCACATGATTTCACTACAACGACATTTTATTCTGATACAGTATTTCTGTAAGAGAAAAACCTTTGATCACTAGTCCAAATTTACTCGAGGAAGGCTTTTGATGGGCAATGAGATTGTCCAAGTTATCTTTCCCCTTTGTAAATTTGGCTAAGTCCTCAAGAAGTTGATTTGATTTTTCTTTAAGGTGATTTATCCCTATTTTTATTATGTCTAATTTATCTTCTAGTCCTCTAATCTCCACTCTAAGTAGGCTATTCTCATCCTTTTTAAAGGAGTTTGATTTTTCAAGCACATGAATTTTGTCGAGTAATTCTCTATCTAGAAATTTTTGTTCACTCATTGCTGTATACAAATCATTTGTTAATGACTCTTTTTTAATCATTAGGTTTCCTATTTGCATATTCAAGGCAGTGGTTTCTTTAGTAAGAATTAGATTCTTCTCTTCAAGATCATTGATTAATTTCTTATTCTCTAAGTTTTCTTCTTTAAGAGCTTTGCTTTTGGTCTTTGTTTTCTTAAGATCTAAATATAGTGAATCAAAAGCATCTTCTATTTCATCTAGAGAATAGGATTTTACCTCAGGCTCCTCAGATTCAGATTCAGAAGCATTTTTCGTTGCCATTAGTCCCAAGCATGTCGTTTCTTCATTTGTTTCCTCCTCCTCTTCTTCTTCGGAGTTGGAGTCATCCCAAGTTGTTTGGAACACCTTCTTCTTAAGTCCCTTGGGCTTGGAGATCTTCTTGTAGTCGAAAGGCTTCTTGTATTTCTTCTCATCATCCCCTTTGAGTAAGGGACAATCCTTCCTTATGTAACCTCTCTTCTTGCAATTATAGCAAACTAGAGGTTCTTCCTCCCATTTCTTTCCCTTGATCTCTTTTCTATTTCTGAGAAACTTTTTAAACTTTTTAGCTAATAAAATGAATTCTTCATCATCGGTACTTACCTCATCATCTGACATAGCTTTGAAGGCTAAAGTCTTCTTCTTTGGCTACGAAGTGATAGATTTCTTCTTTTGCTCCATTTTTTATTCATAAGCCATAAGATTCCCAAGTAGATTTTCCATGTCTAGATCCTCTACTTGGTTGGCTTCTTCTATTGCCATTACTTTTTGCTCCCACTCAGGTCTAAGGGAGCGAAGGAGCTTCCCCTAAAGCTCCTCCCTTATAAATGTCTTTCCTAGAGACTTGAGGTTATTCACAATTAACTTGAATCAGGTGTACATGTCCCCAAGTCTCTCATTTTCCTTCATAGAAAAGGCTTCGAATTCTTGCGATAACACGTTAATCTTAGAGGATTTAACTCTAGACGTACCTTCGTGAGTTACCTCTAAGGTTCTCCATATCTCGTGGGCGGTTGTGCATTGGCTAATGCGATTGAATTCCTTCAAGCTGAGTGCGCAGTAGAGTGAGTTCATTGCCTTAGCATTCAATCCAAGGTGATGAATCTACTCCACTGTGTATCCCATTTCTGGTTTCTCAAGAATGATGTATGCGGATTCACATTTCTCCCAAATGGAGAAATCATTGGCTTCAAGCCACATCTTCATTCTCAGCTTCCAATAAGTGTAGTTTGTCCCTTTTAAGAGTGGTGGACGGGTGGTGGATTGCCCCTCAAATCTACCAGTGGAAATGACTCTCCCCTCCATGTGATATTACTGCGAATGTTACTCCTAAAAGCAGAAAACCTGCTCTAATATCAAATGAAATTGCACTAAAGGAGAGGTGAATAGTGAATTTATAAAATATTGTAAGACAAAAAAATACAATCACAAAAAGAGGCACAAGATTTTTAGGTGGAAATCCAAGATGGGTGAAAACCACCACCTAAGACAATCCCTTGACTTAGCATTTTCGATTACAAAGTGATCAATCCACTAACCACACTACTTGAACGAGGGTAGTGTACCTCAATTACAAATCCCACCTCCGATCCGTAAATGTAGGTTTCTCCCTTCACAATGAAGAGACGGGGACCCGATAGGCCGGATACCCAAACTACAAAAATAAAAATGAAACAACACTTATAGAACACCCCAAAATATTAATGACTTCCTTATCTATTAAGTATAAAAAGAACTCCCTGAGAATTTGCAAAATGAAGTGCACCAGGAGTGTGGGTTTGTCCTTCAATCAGAGTATTGGCACAGCATAAGGGAAAAAGGAAGCAAAGAGTAGTGAGCAAGTGATTTTCTAAAGAAATTGAATCTTAAGAGGTGTGTTTTGCCTAAGAGGGATTGTAGTCTATTTATAGGCAAGTTTGGAACCTTCAAGAATATTTGAGAGAGGTCTCCTAGCCGTTGAAGGCAAGTCCCAAGAGATTGGGATGAAATCCAACACAAATCAGAGTAATCATAAATCTGACAGCAATATCAGATGTCTAATTTTAGGATTAGACGTCATGTAAGATGTCTGATTACAATTATGGTTGTCTGATACTATTAGCCAGGCTTTACTATTTTTATTTGATCAAAATAGGGACGTCTGATATATTCACATAAGACATCTGATAAAAATATTGGACATCTAATTATAAGTGGATTCATTCCTATTTTGACTAGATCGAAGTAGGGTTCTAGATTTTTAAGGAACAAACGTCAGTATGGACGTCTGTAGGATTCCGTAAACGTCTGGAAACATAAAAAGGACTTATCTTGGAAATCTAAGAGTAGATCTTTGGTTCCTAATACGATTTGCATAGAAATAAATGAGCAACGGTCCAATGATAGACATCTAGAGACATGCCCAACGTCTAAAAAAGTATTTTGCCCATTACTAATAGAAAGAAAATGGGTACTTGAGTTTAATGGTTGGTTTAAGGACATCCAGGCAAACTATTAGACGTCTGGATGAGGCTATGGATGTCTGATAGAAGGTTGCTTCGACTGATGCCTAAGAAGTCAGAATGGAAAGGCAATGCTATAGGTAATTAGACATCTAAAATACTGATTAGACATCTTAAAGTTGAAAATCAGACGTCTGATAGTTGTTATGGACGTGTGATTTGTGTCTTAGTGTTAGGTTTTTGTTTCTAATTTATCCTAAGTGTAGAGAGCCTAAGTTAGCTATTTATAAGTTATGTTTGCGGGCTATTTACAACATTTCTATACTCAAGTAAAGTAAAGATTACAACCTTTGAAAGTTTACATAAAAGCCTATGACCTATGACAATACTCATGCTACCTAGTGTTCATGCTTTTAATCCTCCGACTTGGAAAACTCCATGAAACCTGCAATTGTGTTATTACAGAGAAAAATATGCTACGCTTATGTTTTATCTCTTTTTCTTTACTTTGTAAAATCATCAAAATATTATTTATGAGGGGTTGAACTAACAATGGATACTAGGATAGGACTATGGATAGGGTGGATTGGTATGTGGATAATGTTATTCATGTTCTTGGCTTTTGGGCTCAAATATCTAATGTTGAGCTGGTCCAGGGATAGGTATTGTAATAAGGTCATCCTAAGGTTTTAGGGATATGGTAGGGTTATCCTAATTCTTCTCTTTCTCTTTGTATGATTATGTCTTCATCTTTCTTTATTTCAGCTTTATTCCTTAATTAGCTCCTAGCTCAGCTATAGCTTCTACTCCTATCCAGCTTTAGTCTTTTGTTCTTCAATCTACTCTAAGACCTATCACCTACATTATTCACAAAAGACTAGAAATAGGAGATAATTATTTATAAAATAAATACAAAGCTCAAATATGCATGCATTCTCTAAATGAAATACTTACAAACCGAATGCATGATTTTACTAAGGAGTTTGCCTTAGATTATGAAAATTAGGGTAATAGATTAGGTTGTTATTAGTCGCTCATCCAAATCTTTTAAAGCCAAGATAGGATTGATACGTAAGAAAAATTCTTATTACCCATTCATGGGAATTAATTATCTCATTAAGTATATTTAAAGATTCAAGCCCTTACACAATATGTTAGATGCACGAGAAATTTGAATCACCCCTTTAGTGGGATAGGGAAAGGGACCTCCTATGGCTAAAGGAAGGGAGGTGATGGGCACTCCTTTCGCGGATGACCTAGATGTTTAAGCCCCAGTTAGTTGGCTAAGGGAAGCTTTTATGATTGAAGAAAAGGATGATGTGGCAAGCCTTACTAGCATTTTGGTGTGTTATTCTGTGTATGCTCCCTCATTGTGCTCTTTTGTGACTTGAGGGAGGTGTCTGACGTGCCTAATTATCCGTTCATGGGAATTAATTGGACTTGCCTAATTATCAAAAACTAATTTCAGAAAATAATTAAAAAAAATCCAAGCCCTTACAAATCCACAGTTAACTTACTAATTAAGACTTTAATTATCTCATTAAGTATATTTAAAGATTTAGCCCTTACACAATATGTTGGATGAATAAGAAATTCGAATCACCCCTTTAGTGGGATAGAAAAAGGGACCTCCTATGGAAAAAGGAAGGGAAGTGATGGTCACTTCTTTTGCAGATGACCTAAATGTTTAAGCCCCAATTAGTTGGCTCAGGGAAGCTTTTGTGATTAAAGAAAAGGATGATGTGGTAGGTGTTGAAATGCTGAAGTACTACGCTATCGAATTTGTTTTTGAAAACCTATCGTTGTAGTTTAAATAGTGAAGAACTTGGGTTCAACAAATAAAATTTATATCGGAATAGAAATCCCAGGTCGAACTCAGGGAGGAGGATGTTTGATTAAAAAATACGCATTTGTTTTATTTGTCACGAAAAAGAATAACTGGTTGAAAACTATCTATCTATTTACCAAATAATAAATAGAAGAGAGAGAGAATATTACAAATAAAAGCAAAAGGGATGTAGAATAAATATGGATTTCATTATCAAAATTGTTCATTACACTACTCATTACGACTAGAAAGCGGGAAATGATTACACCAGAAAATAGTAAATCTACTCTAGAAAGTAGGAAAAAGAATGGAGAGAGAGATATCCTCCTCGACGATCGCTTGTAGGATGAGCTGGATGGGAAGACACTTGGAAGACGGGGAATGGAGCGGGAATAAGGAGGATGAAGCGGGAAGAATGGAAACGAAGTAGCACGTCGTCGTTGTCATGGGATCCACTTCTCGAATGTAGAGAGAGGACAACTGCAGGATGCTCCACGAAAGGGGACGAAGGTGGAAAAATTAAGATTTTTACTCTAGAGGAGCATCCCAGGTTTAGGACAAGCTCTTAGAGCTTTGGAAGGGGTGAGAGAAGAGAAGGGATGAGAAATTCGTATGGAGGGGGACTCATTTTATAGTTGCAAGGAGTGAGGGCATTTTGGTCATTACATTTTGAAAAACATTAATTCAGGACCTTTAGTGTCAGATCAAAATGTTGAAACGTTGAAGTACTACACTATCGAATTTGGTTTTGGAAACCTATTGTTGTAGTTTAAATAGCGAAGAACTTGGGTTCAACAAATAAAATTTATACCAGAATAGAAATGCCATGTCAAACTCAAGGAGGTGGACATTTGATTAAAAAATATGCGTTTGTTTTATTTGTCACGAAATAGAATAGTTGGTTGAAAACTATCTATCTATTTAACAAATAATAAATATAAGAGAGAGAGAGAATATTACAAATAAAAGCAAAAAGGATGTTGAATAAACATGGATTTCATTATCAAAAATTGTTCATTACACTACTCATTACGACTAGAAAATGGGAAATGATTACACTAAAAAGTAGTAAATCTACTCTAGAAAGCAAGAAAAAGAATGGAGAGAGAGATATCCTCCTCGACAATCACTTGGTCGATGAGTCGGACAGGATGACGCTTGAAAGACAGGGAATGGAGCGGGAACAAGGATGAAGCAGGAAGAACGGGAATGAAGCAGCACGTCGTCATCATAGCGAGATCCACTTCTCGAATGCAGAGAGAGGACAACTGCAGGATGCTCCACGAAGGGGGACGAAGGTGGAAAAATTAAGATTTTTACTCTAGAGGAGCATCCTATGTTTGGGACAAGCTCTTAAAGCTTTGGAAGGGGTGAGAGAAGAGAAGAAGGGATGAGAAAGTCATATGGAGGGGGTCTCCTTTTATACTTGCAAGGAGTGAGGGAATTTTGGTCATTACATTTTGAAAAAATTAATTCAAGACCTTTAGTGACTGATAAATTCATCACTAAAGGCCTGAGCGTGGCCTTCGTGGGCTGCGCTCGTGCACCCACTCACCTTCCGTGCCCTATCGCGCACTCCACGTCCATCAAATCTTAGCCGTCCGATCGTAAGATCGGATGGCTGAGAGCTCTCCTCACCGCGCCTCAACCATGCACCTTACACGTGAGATCCCGTGTCACACGGAGCGTCAGATAGAGTGTGAGCGCTATCGGCTGCACGGCGCCGTTGGATCTTCATCGCGTGGCTGATCACTTCGCATGCCCGCTCCAATTTGAGGCGTGCAAGGGCTCGATCCCGCGCCTCCTCGTTTGGATAAGGCATTCGACCAACATGCTACGGGTGCGTTTGTGTTGAGCGCTCAACTCAAGCGTGCACGCCTCGTGGCCGTTGGATCTCGATCTAACAACAGAGAAGCGCTGGCCAGAAGAGCTTAGGCGGGTGCATACGGTCGGTTGGGCGACTGAGATGGCGCCACATGGCACCATCCTAGCCGTCCATCTTCTGAGTGATGTAGAAGGTACCACGGGTATCGCATTGGATCGATTTTCACGCCGTTGGGCTGCGATCATCGATCCGAACCCATCCGTGCAGTCAAATTTGTCGTCTGAAGTGTGGATTAGCACCATCTTGGCCCTTGATCTTCTAGGGTTCCTCAGTCTTTATCTGATGCTACAGATATCTGATTAAGGCGATCTTGGAGTCATTGAACTCCAATCATTGCCCTGATCAGATCCGTATGGTTGGATCTTCGATCCGAGGCCTCGATAAAAAGGAGACATGACCATAAAAGGGAGACAATTAACCTACATTTTATTCAAACTAATCTAAATGCAAGATGATGCATGTTATGCAATATTTATAGTATGTAATGCAATTCTATGCTTAAGAACATGCATAAATAGACATTTTACGTAATATAAACATGTTTACATCACACCCCCATGCCTATCTTTTGCTGGTCCCTAGCAAAAACTGCATGCTATTTATAAAAGAATTAGGTTAGATTATTTGGGCATAAGTTATTTTTAACATTAAGAAAATTGTTACCTTGGATCTGAACTTTCAAAGACACAACAGTGCCTGGGTATCTGCCAAAATGCAGACCGCCTCAAGCCCTCACCCTATTCAAAGAAAATTTTCTTTTTCTTTTTTTCTTCTTTTCTAATTTTTTCTTAATTTTTTAGTTTAAGGTTAAAGAGTGGTTTTCTACGACCATTCAACCCACCCAAGGTTTGATGAGAACCCTAAGTTCTAAGCAACTTATTGTGAATGTCATAAACTCGTTGATCAGCAATTAGAACTTACTTCAGGTTTCTACACCTCTAGGTGATCTTAAAGAGTGTTCTGCCTAAAGGTGTATTTTTACGACCGGTAGCTTTCTCCCTACTTTTATTTTTATGGGGTCAACACAAGGGCGAATCTAGTATATATCTCCCTGGTTTATTCTACTTCTCCACTTCTTCCTAAGTGTTTTGGGAATTTTCAGTGCATTTCTTAAGCTGGGTTCTAAATAACCGGTTAATGAGCTGTTACCATCGACAACTTGCCAGCCATATTCATGTGGCGAAGTGTGGATTATTTCTTTTGTTTTCTTTTTTTTTCTTTTCTCCTTTTCTTTTTGACTTTCTTTTTTCTTTTTCTAAGTAGGTGGCTTCCCTAGACTAAGATTTACCTAAAGGCAGTAAAAAGAGAATGGTCTAGTGACTGGGCTCTAGACAACTTACCTATAGGTTGTTACCCACGATAACTTGCTAGCCATATCACCCTAGAAAGTTTATTAGTTACCCAATTTCCATTAAAATCGTCGATCAACAAGTCAGTGAAAAGTTAGTGTGTAGATGCTTTCGACTTAAAGTTCCCTCAAATCAGAGGAAGGGTTGATAAGTCGTGTACTTATCACCCAAACTTATTTAATCAAATTACAATAGAATTAAGATGGCAAGGACTCGGAAAACAAATCCACATTTTAGTGGATACACATGCTGATTAAGTGCGAAGACCTGAAGGGTCTTCGTGTTCAAATCATATAGTTTTATTTCCTAAGATTGAAAATTTTCTTAAGCCCAAGTTCTCTTCCCTAATTCCACAATTGTTTTTTCATTTTTTCATTTTTTATATATATAAATGAAAGAAAATAAAATGAATCTACGGAGCTGACGAATTAATTTAGAGATGAATATCCACCCCCCCATGCCTATTTAATGCAATGTCCTCATTGTATTAAAAAGACATAAACCAGAGTGGAATAGAGTAGAAAGCACCTGAATTGCGTGAATAACAGGTCCGTTTTGAGATAAACAAAAACTGTATATTTGTTGAATTTAGTGCCTTCAGCTAGGCACACTATACAAAGAAGAGAAGTAAAGAATTCAGAAGTACAGGTCAAAATCAGAATAAAAAGATTCACTTTAGGACCTGCCAGCAGATGTCCACAAATGTGGACCAGATTGTGGTGCAAACCCATACCCCATGATCAAGAATATTTAAGGTTGTGGATAAAAATTACCCAAAACCTAAAATCAATATGCAAGCGAGGTAGGGCCTGCGATTTACGAGGATGCAACCCAAGACCAAAGAGTCAGGTTATAGAGAAATCAAGCTCCAAAGGATAATCAATGAATGTGTGCTTGGGTTGGACATCCTTAGAACAAATGTCGTAAGGGTCCTGGTTTGATGGTTTAAACTTAATTGGAACCCTTAGACTCGGTCTTCCACTTCCTCTGGAGTTTGCTTCCCAAATCAAAATTTCCCAACTCTTATCCTCCTTCAAGATGTCAAATTATGGGATCTCCTGCATATTAATCACCCCATCTGAAATTTCCAAGTCTAAAAGATGCGGCTAAATCAGAATTGACTTGGGTCTAGTTATCTCAAAAATAGAATCGTCAGTAAGCTCAATGGGGTGTAACTGACAATCAGGGCATTAGATTGAATCCTCTAGAAAATGCAATTCCGGATCCGTCATGTAAGCTCCAATAAGATCAGTTTCCTCAATTATTGGGCCATCATACGATCTATCAGATTCCTCAGGCCCAATTGTCTCACAGAAATCATATTCTGTAAACTCACGTGAGACTTCGCAACTTGATTCTTCACCCTCAGACTCAAAGAAATCTAAATCCGTATTGATGTACGTCCCAAAATCATCCATCACTTTCTGGTCCATGGAGACATACATTTCCTCATACCCCGACTCAAGGATCTCAGGTGAAGAAATCATATTATCCTTAATTGGTTGCTCTAAATCAATCTGGTCAACCTCGTAACACGTGTCCCCCAAACAGGTGCCTAAGTGGGTTCTGACATTGGCACTCCTGAAGAGGGTTCATCCTGGGAATCATCCCACGATTGAACTAAAGCAACCACAAATCTCATTCTCAATTTTGCTAACTTCCCAAGTAGAAACTCACCTGGGTTCTTATCCTTAACATCCTGGAGCTAATCCAACAAATACTTGTTCAAATCATAAATCATCTCAATCAGGGGCTCCAATTTTTTAATGCAAGGTATTAGCTGAACTTCTAAAGATTGTATGGTATTCCTCAAGTTAGCCAAAACCTTATCTTGAACCTGATTAACCTGAACCAAATGACTTGTTTCAGGGTTGGGCGGGTTTGGGATCAGTGTAGAGGAGTTAACAAATTGAGATTCGTGATACCCTTCCTGATAATAGGTCATTTTGGATTGTTCAAAAGGTGGTGATTGATAAGATGATTTTCGCTTCCGAATAATGTGATTAAGATGATTTGTCGTTTTAGGATTAAAGTGGTGGAAAACCACTTTAAAAAATTATTAAAATAAAAATTAAACCACTCACAGAAGAGCGGGTCGTGTCCACAAGGAGACAATGATGCAATAAATTCATGAATATTTTTCTCTTGTAGTCGTTCAATCGAGTGCGAAATCCATAATCAAATCTGACATGAAATGCAATGAAAAGAAGACACACAATAACTCGAGAATGCAAGGTTATATCTGCAATTTTTCCTCACTGAAATATTCAATGAATATGTGATCAATCTCTGTAATTTCCAATTGCATATGTATTAGAGAGAAATTGTGTACATCTTAATCTAAAACCAATGTCAAAATATGTGAATAACAAAAGCCAAGCAATTATAAGAAAGCATGAGTATGAAGTTGCAGTTTCACTCAATATATTACATATTAAAATAAAAAATGATACTTTGGCAATGGCATTGAAATGTAATAACTAATTGCAAGTTTCCTATAGCAAAATAGGGGAGAACCTTTCCCTTGGGCGTGTGCACGAAGCAAGGGATGGCCGGAAGGGAGGAACTTGTCGGAGGTCAAGTGGAATGAGGGCTTCGCAACGGTAGCGACGACGAGTCACAAGGTGGCCAGAGGTGGGCGCTCTCAGGCGGGGAGGCCGGCGGTTGTGTGTCGGCCTGCTGCTTCTATGCGCGGCGTGGGGCTGCTAAACACCCACGTGTGGGATGGATGCTGCGCACGGCGGAGAGGGGCATACGGTGCTGTAAGGAGCACAGTTGGAGGTGCACACAGGGAGGCATGCGTAGGCTAGAAGCGGAGCGCAGCTACTACGAGTGTGCAGCAGGGGCTGAGGGGCGGGGAAGGTCGTGTGCTAAGCTGCTGGTGGGCACGCGTGCCTGCTGCGGTGGAGGTGCAATGCACACAAGTGGGCTGCTGCAGAAGGTGAAGCATGCCGAGGGGAGTCACGCGTGGTGGTGAGTGCGGCAGGGGCTGAGGCGCAGGGTGGAGAGGCGGTGGTTACAACTTTATGTGCTGCAATGGGCGTGGTGAGGGTGCGTGGGCACTGGTCTCGCGTGTAGAGGTCGAGCACGTGGAGGGCTACTGCTGGTGTTCTGAAGGTATAGCGCACGGTCCTGCTGCTGCGGGAATGGAGGAAGAATGAAGAAGATGGAGGTGGTGCTGTAGGGGTTTCAGACGTCTAGGAACATTCCCAGATGTCTTAACGGATGGGGAAGATGAAAATGTAGGGCGTGAAGTTACGGCGGCTGCGGTGGTAGATGTTGGTGATGTGTAATGACCAATCACACTTTTAACCTTTTAGGACGTCTGGAGTATCAGTCAGACGTCTGTCTAGATGTCTGGACCCTTTCCCGGACGTCTGGAAATGAAATTTTTATACACACTCTACGTTCTGCGTGCAGGCAGCATGCAGAACTTTGCCTCTCCCTCTCTTTTCTCCTCCTTCCTACCCAAACCCTACACCCACGGCCTCTATAAAAGGCCACCCTCCCCTCTTCTCCTCTCCGCTCCACACACCACCATCTCCACCTTTAGAGCACGGCGGAGTGACAAGAGGATACGAGCGAGGGAGCACGTGAGAGCGAGGAGGAGGGGAGTGTGGGAGAAGGAGGAGGCCGAGGTCGGGAGCTTTGGTGGAAGCTCATCGGAGCTCCCATGGCCACTGCGGCACGTGCGGGAGGAGGAGGGAGTTCGGAGCGATGTCCTCGACCACCTGCAGCAGCTAGAGTTGCGGCGGAGCAAGGAGAAGCGCAGTGGAGAGAGGCGAGGAGCACTGGAAGCGCATTTTGATACTGGAAATTTTCCAATATCAGATGTCTGGAGTAAAGTCTGGACGACTGGCTGAGCATCTGGACGTCTGGAGTCAAGACCAGATGTCTAAAAACACCTTTATCGCGAAGGTATGTTCCTTTCGTGATTACGGCCATGCAGCCCGCACCGTAGAAGATTTGCCGATCTAATTTTGGGGTGGCTGCTTTGTCGTACTCAAGAGCAGCCTTGGGAAGGTGCGCGGAATGCCCTCCCATGCACTTTCGGACGTCTGATCAGCTCACCAGATGACCAGAGGTGCTTCCAGCCTATCGGAGGATTGGTTCGATGTCTGGAACAGCCTCCAGACGATCGTAGGGGAGTCCTGGACATCTGAGGACACCACAGGGACTTGAGGTGAGATTCTGTATCTTTTAAGACGTTTAGACTTGTTTCCAGATGTCTGATTTTGGTATGTAGACACGTTTTGACTCGTTTGGGGTCCAATCGGGATCCGTTTTATGCAAACGAAGTATCTATAGTTTCCTTGCGAGTTTCTCTATGTACTAAAAACCTGTATACACTGTTCTAAATCTTCCTTTGTGATGTATTCTTTGGTATAGGGTTTTGACCTGTAGCGTGTTTGGGACTCGCAGAGATGCCTGGGTCTATGGTTCAAGCTCCCATTACTCCCAGATTGTCTGGTAGAGTGGTCTACTAATGTTAATTATATTAAATAAGAACGTGCTTGTGAAATTAGCTAACTAGAACCCTTAGGATGTGGCATGAACTCTAGGATAGAGAAATGAATGAAACCATTGTACTGCATGATTGTATATGTATACTTGATTAAGTTAAACTGCTAGCAATTGCCTATAATAAAGTTGTGAACTACCTGTTAAAATAGGAGCTGCCTAAGATAAATGAACAATTACCTGTGAAATCATCAGTTGCATGTATGGAATTGTGGAAACACGAGCTGCCTTTATATAAATGAGAACTAAATTGTGAATGGTGGAATCGAAATTGGAATAATGTGGTAAACATGAACATGAACCCTATGGGGAATTAGGAGTAGAGCTCCTATGGTTAGATGGAAAATCTAGAATGTAGACGGGAAGTGTGCTGGCCTTTGAGTATGCGGTACCAAGGAGAGCGACTGTCCCCTTTTTGTGTAGAGCGGAGCTAGCCGCCTTTGGGTTGAGACTCGGGGCTAGGATTGGCCACTCTACACCATTTTCTATTGGCCCTCGTGTACACGGTACCGAGGTGAGCTACTAGTGTAGGGAGGGAGCTAGCCACCCCACGGGACCCAGGGTTCAGCTAGCCACCCTACATCAACTTGTTAGGCCCTCTGGGTAAACCAAGGTAGTCAGACGAGGGTGCGCGGACTATGGAGGGGTGAGACCCCTGTTTCGTTCTGAGGGGGCTAGACCCTTGTTTCTGAGAGGGCTAGGCCCTATACTGTTCCATGCTGTACTTTGGGCGTACCCGTTAGCGGAAATGACTGACCGCGTATCAGTGCGGGGTAGCTACCCGTACACTTATCGCGCGAGCCATAGTCACCGCTACCTCTGACAGTGACCTCGGGGTGGTTGACTAGGTGTTGGACTACCACGGGGGGCTCTCCTGGCTAGGAGAGCACCACATGTACCTTCTACTCTTCGGAAAAGACTGCAATCAAGATCGTTCCCATGAGGAACATGTAAATTGAAGAAAAATCTGAAAGTTGGAGGAAAAGGGGTGAAAAGGAAATGCATGTAAAATAAAATAACTAGAAAAGAGAATTAAGCCTGTTACTTTTATTACTTTAGATAGTATAGTTACCACTCTACTCAGCAATCGTTGACTTTGTCTTTTTCATAACACTGTTTAGGTTCAGGAGTTGAGCAACCCGAGCTTCCAGCTGCGGAGGGTGCTGGGCCTAGTCAAGCCTAGCCATAGTTTTCTACATTCTTGTTGTACCCCTTTTTCCATTGTGAGTTTCTGACTTCTAGTTACCATTTTTGTTACTGTTCCTTTCGTTTCCATTATTTCTATTATTGTGGTGGTATGTATTGGAACAACAGTTTTACTTTCCTTTATTGCTTTGTACGTTTTTAATGCTTAGTTATATTGCATATGTGAATGTGGTTTACTTTCCTGCTTTTTGGTTATTTCTTGTTGGACAACTAGGTCTTGGGATTAGTTGAGGCGAGCCGGTCACGGGTCCTGTAGGGATCCGGGAACCAGGTCGTAACATGATGGAAGTGAAGATGGTAGCATGCACGCCTATGTGTGCTTACGGTGGAGAAGTGTGCACTCACGGTGATGCAAGCAAGCTCTGAATGGCAGTGCGGCCTGTCACACCACACGCCTACGGTGGTGGAGGCTTGATGCCACGGTTGAGGCCAGTGGTGGTGGAGCGGATGAGAGTGATGCACTCTCTGCATAGTGATGAATCGGGGTGGAGGCCTTCTCCTGAATGGCAGCCATTCCTCCTCCTTTGTAGCCATAAATATAAAGATTTGAAATTCAAAAGGCCACCATCGAGTCAATGCTGGACGAGTGAATGCATAGGAGGAGGTGGTGACGAAGTGGTTACCTTCAAAAAGGAGAAGAAAAAAAAGAATAATAAAATAATTAGGATTATTTATACATAACTCCTTAACTTCTATGTTAATTAAAACAATGTATGCAATGCACCTAATTAATTAACTAATCAAATGTATGCAATCCTAGGTTAATTCTAAATGCATTTAGATATGGATGTCACACATGAATTATGCACTTAAGCTAAAAATATGAATTAATTTATTTACATCCTAATATATGCTATCTAAATGTTAAAATTAACTTAATGTCTAAACACTTAAATACTTAAATAACCCATAATTATGGGCTAATCAGTGATGACCTAAAGGCAATGTATTCAGAGGATGGGTAAGGATCAGTGTATCCTCCTTGATTGTAGATCGTATTAGGTTGTCCATGAAAGGGTGGCGATCTATAATCGATATGATTCTGAGAAGGATAGAAATCACAATTATGGTGTTCAGGGTTAGACCCTAAACGTGGAGATCCGAAACTATATCCCCAATTCGAGTTATCCCAACTAACCAATGGTTGATTACAGTATGAGTCAGGATAATCGTCATGTTGAGGATAACTCATAACAGGAGGGAAAGAGTGGGAATGCATATAAAATGTGAAAGGATTCATGATAGAGGAGAGGAAGAAAGGCGCCCTGCAATACAAGCAATCAAATCTGTCCTTAAGTGGGCCAGCCTAAAGACCTACAGACTCCCAGAACCCGTCTTGAGATAAAGAAACGATTTGATCTACTTCTATCTGTTCAATCCAACCAGTTAGAAGGGACTGGGGAGAAGGTTCTTCCTTCGGCTTGCGCCTCCAGTTCCTAGTGTCCCCCCAGCCGCGATCGTTTGATTCTGTTCCCCTAGCTAGACATCAGATTGAATAGTAGAAACAGACTAATTGCAAATAATCTCGTTCTAGGCTCCGAAGAGTGAGTCGAATCCTTAAGGCCAACGTCTACTCTATTTTATTTAGGGCTAGGTTTGAATGTGCTTTGGAATGTGATGGGCCCTTTATCTGGGTTGTGCCCTTAATGATTGATTGATGTGTGTGTGCATGCACAACCAATGGTTTTCAAGCAAGATTAATTTTTTGATGCGACTAATTTTAGGGTTCAAATCTTACTTAGTAGCTTTTAAGATTCAACTTTAGGTATTTTCAAATAAGTTTTGTTGGCACACCAGGTTTTGAAAGCATAGGTGAAGATGTTTTCCTTTGAAACTTAAAAGAATGTGGAGTGCCTGGTAAATCCCTAAGAGTTGAACCTATACGGCAGCTACTTGATGGGTTGATTTTAACTGAAGTGGTGTGGCCCAATCAACTCAAATAATTGGCCTATTACACCACTTAATTAGGCACACAAGTGATTACCTAATCAGATTTCTACTCAATTATGTGTTTGGATGTGTGCATCGGTTCCAAAGATTGGTTCACCGATTGAGTTTGAAAATCAGATAAGGTTGTGTACCTTTGTGGGATTTTTAAAATTTTTCTTTTTAAATGTTGAGGTTGAGGCGGGTGTAGGTGTCAAACAAACAAACAAAACTAATCTTAGAGTTTATAAGAACACCTAGGTTGATTTATGTTCGTGTTATTGATGTAAACATGTTTATATTACATAAAATGTCTACTTATGCATGTTCTTAAGCATAAAATTGCATTACATACTATAGATATTGCATAGCATGCATCATCTTGCATTTAGATTAGTTTGAATAAAATGGAGGTTAACTGTCTTCTTTTATGTTTAGGGACAGGGTAACTTTTTATCAGGACCTTGGATCGAAGATCTAACTATACAGATTTGATCAAGGCAATGATTGGAGTTTAACGACTCCAAGATCACCCTAATCGGACAGCCATAGCACCAGATAGAGATCGAGGAACCCTAAAGATCATGGGCCAAGATGGTGTAAATCCATACCTTAGACGACAAATTTGACTGGACGGATGGACTCAGATCGACGATCGCAGCCTAACAGCACAAAAATTGATCCAATCGGATATCCATGGCACCATCTGCAGCACTCAGAAGATGGATGGCCAAGATCGCGCCACGTGGCTCCATCTCATCTGCCCAAATCGACCCAACCAATCTTAGAGACCACTGCATCTTCTCTCTCTCCTCACCACATGTTGGATCTTGGCCGTTGGATCGCCATCCAACAGCCATGGACGCCCACGCCTTAAAGCATTCGCGTGACAACTTCACCGTTGTATCGTAGCGGTCGAAGGCTTTATCGCGAATAAGAGGCGCAGGTTTGAACCCCCGCGGGCCTCAATTGAGCGCAGACGCAAGGGGCGGCTCAAATTGGGCCGTTGAATCAAGGATGAGCGGCGACGAGGGCGGAGACGTGGAGCGCTCTGAGGTAGCGATGTGCGAACGTACGATTAGACACGCTCGGCGCACATTGAGGCACTGACGGTTAGCGAATCTTAAGCCATCCGATCTTACGATCGAACAGCTAAAGATTAATGAACGTGGGTGGCTAAGCACAGCACTAGAGAGGAGCAGACGCAGGCGCGGGTGCATGTCGCCCACGACCTAGGCTTTAGTGATGCTTAATTCCATCACTAAAGGCCCCTTATTTAATATTTTGAATTTGTAATGCCCATAATGCCCCCACTCCTTGCAACTATAAAAGGAGACCCACTCCATACGAAATTCTCATCCCTTCCTTCTCTTCTCTCCCTCTCCAAAGCTCAATAGAAGCTTGTCCCACACCTGGGATGCTCCTTAAGAGATAAAGTCAAATTTTCGCCCTCATTTTTGAAGCGGATCCCGTGACGATGAGACGTGTTGCCCCGTTCTCGTTCCTCCTGCCTCGACCTCCTTCTTCCCGCTCTGTCCTTCGTCTTCTAGGCGTCGTCCCATCCGACTCGTCCTCCAAGCGATCGTCGAGGAGGATAACTTCTCTCTCCCATTCCTCTTTCCAGCTTTCTAGAGTAGAATTTTCCTGCTTTCTAGTGTAATAGTTCTCCTGCTTTCTAGTGTAATTTTTCATTGGTTTAATTGTATAAACATTTTGAAATATTAAGTGCATGTTTTCTCTCTCTCTCTTCCACTCTCTTATTCTGATTGTTTATATTACTTCATTGTAATTACTTCGCTTTTCAACAAAAACCCTAAAAAAATATAATTGCAAATATAGATCGCCGTAGCCTCCCTAAGTTCAACCGAGGATTTCTATTCCGGTATAAATTTTATTTTTTGAACACGAGTTCCTCACTTTCAAGCTACAACGACAGGTTTTCAAAATCAAATACGATAGCATAGTAACCCGTAGCTTCAACAGTTATTACGTGGTGGAATGAAAACTAATGGGTAGGAGGTGGGGGAAAACTTACAGAACCTTCAACAACACTTTGCTCCAATCTATCGCTTTTGCTCATCTCAAAAGAGTACCTGCAATCAAAATAAGAAAGGAGAGAAGTGAGGTAAATGATTCATAAGTTGGAAAATGCGAAAAAAATCAAAGAGCGTCGCCTCCCCAGCAACGATGCCAAAATGTTGAAACGTCAAAGTACTATGCTATCGAATTTGGTTTTGAAAACATGTCGCTACTGTTTAAATAGCAAAGAACTTAGGTTTAACAAATAAAATTTATACCGGAATAGAAATCCCAGATCGAACTCAGGGAGGCGGACGTTTGATTAAAAAATACGTGTTTGTTTTATTTGTCATGAAATAGAATAACTGGTTGAAAACATCTATCTATTTAACAAATAATAAATAGAAGAGAGAGAGAATATTACAAATAAAAGCAAAATGGATGTAGAATAAACATGGATTTCATTATCAGAAATTATTCATTGCACTACTCATTACGACTAGAAAGTGGGAAATTATTACACTAAAAAATAATAAATCTACTCTAAAAAGTAGGGAAAAGAATGGAGAGAGAGATATCCTCCTCGACGATCGCTTGGAGGACGAGTCAGACAGGACGATACTTGGAAGACAGGGAACGGAGTGGGAAGAAGGAGGATGAAGCTAGAAGAATGGGAATGAAGTAGCACATCATCGTCGTGGGATCCCCTTCTCGAATGCAGAGAGAGGACAATCGCATGATGCTCCACGAAGGGGGACGAAGGTGGAAAAATTAAGATTTTTACTCTAGAGGAGCATCCCGGGTTTGGGACAAGCTCTTAGAGCTTTGGAAGGGGTGAAAGAAGTGAAGGGATGAGAAATTCATATAGAGGGGGTCTCCTTTTATAGTTGCAAGGAGTGAGGGCATTTTGGTCATTGCATTTTGAAAAACATTAATTCAGGACCTTTAGTGATAGATGTGGCCTTCATGGGCGGCACTCATGTGCCCGCTCGCCTTCCGCACCTCAACGCGCGCTCCACGTCCATGAATTCTTGGTCATTCAATAATGAGATTAGACAGCTGAGAGCTCTCCTCACCGCGCCTCAACCGCACGCCTTGTGTGTGACATCCCAAAACACGCAGGGCATCAGATAGCACATGGGTACTATTGGCCGCACGACATCGTTGGATCTTGATCGCACGGCTGATCGCGCCCGCACGCCTACTCCAATTTGAGGCGTGCGGGGGCTCGATCCCGTGCCTCATCTTCTGGATAAGGCGCTCGACCAACGTGCTACGGGCGAGTTTGTGTCGAGCGCTTAACTCAAGTGCACGCACCTCGTAGTCATTGGATCTCGATCCAACGGTGGAGAAGCACTGGCTAGAAGAGCTTAGGCGGGTGCGTACAGCCGGTTGGGTGGCTGAGATGGTGCCATCTTGGTCGTCCATCTTCTGAGTGATGTAGATGGTGCCACGGGTATCGAATTGGATCGATTTTCATGCCGTTAGGCTGTGGTCGCCATTCTGAACCCATCCATGTAGTCATATTTTTCATTTCAAGTGCAGATTAACACCATCTTGGCCCTTGATATTCTAGGGTTCCTCAATCTTTATCTAATGCTACAGATATCCGATTAGGGTGATCTTGGAGTCGTTGAACTCCAATTGTCACCCTGATCAGATCCGTATGGTTGGATCTTCGATCCGAGGCACCGATAAAACGTCGCCCTGTCCCTGACCATAAAAAGGAGACAATTAACCTACATTTTATTTAGACTAATCTAAATTCAAGATGATTTATGTTATGCAATATTTATAGTATGTAATGCAATTCTATGCTTAAAAACATACATAAATAGACATTTTATGTAATATAAGCATGTTTACATCAATAGGCCTTACTAGCATTTTGGTGTGTTATTCTTGCTGTATGCTCCCTCATTGTTCTCTTTTGTGACTTGTGGGAGGTGTTTGATGTGTTGTAATAGTTATAGCTGTATGTAATGAAGGCTTTGTTGTTTTTGTGTTCGTGCCTCATTCTTTTGTCATGTATAGGCACAAGAATGAGTAGTCTTATTGCTATGATGTTGTGTGAATAAAGCTATCGGTGGTTACGTAATCTCTCGAGCTTACACTTGGTTGTCAACTCGACAACTTGTCTGATTTCAAAGTTGAAATCATTTTAAGGGGTGAAGGGTGTAAGGGGTTGAAGTTTTTAATGACATATATGTAATTAGTCAAGATCTTATTTAAAGTTAAGTGTTAGAATCATGGTGAAATAGAGCCCAAAGTATTTGAAATTTTGAATGTGAATGAATGAGATATCAAAACATTAATGGGTAAGGGGCTAAATGTGGGCTACTTGATTTAGTAGCCTTTTACACAAATGGTTTTTGGTGAGAGGACTAACATGATATTTCACCTAATTATTTGTTAATGGTGAGATGCATATCTTCTTACACGTGCAAAACATTTAGCCCTCATTTTATTTTGCACCATC
Organism: Thalassia testudinum; assembly: GCA_037157565.1. NCBI lineage: Eukaryota > Viridiplantae > Streptophyta > Magnoliopsida > Alismatales > Hydrocharitaceae > Thalassia > Thalassia testudinum. Next base: position 3,213,987 of record JAZHRO010000056.1, read on the forward strand.
CTTATCCATATTACCACTACCATGTACTCTCTCCACTCTCTCCCAAGCACTTCACGAATGACAAGAAGAGTAAGGGAGGTGGAGTAGCAAGTACTATTGTTGCTACTACTGTTGTTGCTACTACTTTTGCTACTATCGATGCAGCTGTGGCTTGAAGGAAGGAGAGGAGGGCTAACATCGGAGTTGAGGTAGAGACTCTTGCCTCCTTAATCACTTTTCTTATTTTTCTTAGCTAAACCAAGGAATGGAGGTTCAATTGTGCATTAGATGCACCAAATGTTAATGAAAATGGGTGTGCATTCTTTGTTTTGGGGTTTAATATGGTGGATGTGCTTATAAGGATTGCATTTGGGGCTTTAATCTTTGATGAAGAATTCCATATGTTCTAGGTGCTTACAGTTGCAATAAATGTGGTATATGATGATTTACAGGAGTTAGAAGTGTAGGTAGAAGAGTTGGTATGGCAAGGATTGCATTTCATAACCAGACAGGGTTTTGAACTGCATTTTGGACATCTGACATATTTATCAGATGTCTAATCTACCTGATTTTGACATTTCACTAATTAATTAGATGATCACCTGCAGCTATCTGCAGCTCCAAAGATGAAATAGTGATGAAAGGACGTCTAGACGTCTGGTTGGACATCCAAATTGCCCTCTGGATGTCCATAGAAGTGGCTTGGATGTCTAATAAACTGATAGGAAGGGTGTCCTCCATGGATGACGGTCATTGGACATTTGGACCATTATTAGACATCTTTACTTGACTCATTGGACGTTAATAAGGTATAAGTGGTCTCGTTTCATGGAGAAACTCCTTATGAGGACTGAGAGCCTAATCTAATTAGCTAAATCCAATCCAAGAATAAAAAAAAAAGATGAATTTGACTCTGTTTAGAATCAAGGATTTAAATCTTAGGGCTTCGAATGGGACCCTGAAAAAATCCATGTGAGATCACAAGGATGTGGGAATTTGAGTAACCGAAATTGTAAATGGAAATGAATGACAAATTTGAGTCAGAAAGGGTGAACCCGTAAGGTCAAACACCTCAACCTCCTGATTTGTGATCTCATTAATATTTTTTGGACACCCAAGACATTGGGGTAGCTGGCGGCTACCAATACCGAACCATGCAACTTGGATGGTTCCCGGTTGAAGTAACAAGCTATAGGCTATAATCAAAATCAGGTACTCATGTGTACCTGAATCTAACTCAATGTGAGGCTCTCAACAATCCTATCTGGAATAGTTTTCCAAGGATTTGAGGTTGCAGGAATCCAGAACATCCTATTGGAATAACCTTCCAAGGATTCTTGTTTGATGATAACCATATGGGATCCTGTGTGGAATAGTTTTCCAAGAATCCGAGGCAATGGTATACATAAGGGAACCTATTTGGAATAGCTTTCTAGGGATCTGAAGTGATGGTAATCGTGTGGATCCTGTGTGGAATAGTTTTCAGGTATCTAAGGCAATAGTATACGTGAGGGGTCCTGCTTGGAATAATTTTCTAGGGATCTAAAGCGATGGTAATCATGTGAATCCTGTGTGAAACAGTTTCCAGGGATCCGAGGCAATGATATATGTGAGGGGTCCTACTTGGAATAGTGTTCCAAGGATCTGAAGTGATAAGAATCGTGGAGATCTTGTGTGGAATAGTCTTCCAAGGGTCTCCAGCATGGGGAAATGTGACTGATCTGGTGTGGAATAGGTTTCCAGGGATTATGAGAGGGAAGCGGGGACTTGATCCAGCATAATCAGTTGACCAATGCTCGAGAAGTCTTGTGTGGAATAGTTTCTAGTGACCTCAAGTGTAACCAATGCTTTGGAGACTATAGCAGGCATTCAGATTTCGTGGATATGAGTGCTCTAATCTCTTCAGAGGCTAAGAAGAGGTTGTGAGCACCTATGTACCATTGGAAAGGGTACATCAAGACCTCCATCAATAGGAAGGGTTGATTTGTCATCCCAAGGATCAGAGTGGTAGGTGGTAGGGCCTAGATCTTCAAGGTAGCCACGTTAAAATGAGTTGCACTAATTGATAACGGTGGTAACCGCTTCTGCCATTTTATGTTTATTGTAGTACAGTCGTTATAGTATAAGGCAGCACAGCTACGGTTATCATTATAAAAGATTTTTTTTACTCGGAAGTTGTATTCCTGAGGTCGAACTCAGGGAGCTACTAGAATTCTAGAAGTATAAAGTTTCTTTATTGAATTACAAAAAATAAGAGAGAAAGAGAGAGATTTTTGTCTTGGCTTCTTCTCCTCTTTATGCTTTCTCTCTGATCCTGTCTTCTTCCCTCTTCTGCTCTTCCTGTCTTCTTCTTCTCTTTTCTTCCTGGTTGCTCGTCTTCTTCTGCTTCTTTCTTCCTTCTTCTCTTTTCTTTCTCTTTTCTTCAGTTGTGCAAAGCCTTCTTCGTCTTCTCGTTTCTTCAGCTGTGGAGCCTTCTTCTTCTTCTCTGCTTTATCTCCTCTGAAGGTTCATCCGTCGTCTGATACAGCCGTCAGACGACTTAAACTGCGGTCTGCTACAGTGCTCCTCTTTTTCTTCCTTCGCTGCTTCTTCTTCTTCCTTGGTCTTCTGCCTTGCTCAGCCTCTTCTTTAGAGTTTCTTCTTTTGCTCATCTTCTCTTTTCCTTCCTGTGGCTCAATGCTGAGCCTCTCCTTCACGCCCTATTCCTGCACACAAGGCACAGCAAAACCTAACCCTTCCCTCTACCTGCACATCTCTCTCTCTGTAAACCGCTCATAGGAAGCTCTCCCAGAGCGGTGTAAACGGGTAGGATAGCTTACCAGGACCAGGCGCACCGGCGTGATTTGGTGCGTGAGGTGTGAGTGGGTAGTGTCGGGTCGGATCCGCCGGGTCCACGTGGTGAAACCGCGGACGGGGCATGTGATGGGGCGTGGGACCTCACCCCAGGTGTATCGGAGGCGTTAAGGTAAAAGCACAAAATCAATTTAAATGGGTACGGCGCTTCGAGATCTTACGATGTGGGACTAAACTCTGCTCCTTCTCGCGCGCACCTGCAGGAAGACCTCCTCGCAACCTGCTCAGCTGCTGCCGTTGTTGGTGCCAAGTGCTGAACCAAAAGTCTTCACAGACTTCACCCCAGTCCACAGCACCTGGAGCGCAGCTGCCCCGACACCTAGAGCCTACTTGGAAGCTGCTTCAATCATCAACAATGGCGGCAGAGCTCCAGAACCTGTCGTGCATGAATATGGCCTATTGGCCTAATCAAATCACAGGGGAACCTTCACCGTGGTACGGCGAAGGTGGTGCGAGGTACAGCAGGCTACGGGACGGCCTAGGCTTGCGTGCCTAGGTCGTCCTGTGGCCGGAAAAGTGGGTGTGACCGGGGGTGAATTGTGGAGGTGTAGAGTGGCAGTGGAGAGGCGGAGGGTATTTAGTATGATGAGGCGGAGCTTTTAGGACAGTTGGTGAGTCATATGGGGTTGTGGAATGACGGGGGCGACTCGCCGGAGAGTGGCCGGAGGCGGGGAAGGTGAGGGTGGTTAGGCATGGTCGTGGGGCAATCAAATAAAATAGAGTGGGGAAAAGAAAGAGGGGAAGAAGGGGAGTAAATGTAACCTACCTACAGGGATGAAGGGGGGAGGGCGGAGCCGCCGGCTCGTACCTACCGGAGCTGGAGAAGAAGAACCCATGGGGAGAGAGCGGCGACGAGGAAGTGGGCAGGGAGGTGTCGGCGGGTATAGCACGACGCAAGAAGACGAGACAGAGCAAACTCTGTTGCTGGTATTGCAGCAGAGTGACGAGAAGGGTGAGGAGTGGTCGCTGGAGCTGGTGGGTTTCCTGTCGGAGTGGAGAGAGAGGAAGGGTTGGGGTTTTCTCAATCAAGACCAAGCTGGGAGAAACGACTGGCAACGCTGGTCTTTATAAAGGCGGTGGCGGAGGGGCGGACGCACGCTGGCGATGTGCGTCCCTCGCCGTAGTATGGTCGGAGATGCGACCCATACCTTCCACGCGTTTGCACGGAAGGTGTGGGCGTCGTCAGATGGCATGGCGGTGTCCCTGCGACAGCAGACGTCACAGGGAACATCGGGTTCAATTTGCAAGACACCTCCCTTACCCTGCGCGGCGCCATGCTCCGCGCAAAGTCGTCGGAGCATGGCGCTGCGCAGAGACTTGCAGGAGGGACCTGTATGCAAAGAACGACGAAGAACCTAGGGGCCAAAATGCAAGGGTTTCGAAAGTTGAGTGTCAAAAAGTAATAGATGAGGACCAAATTGCAAAGTCGGTCAAGGTCTCTTCTTAGGCTCAAATTTTTACGCATGACTAAATGGGACCTAAGGATTCTAATGGTGAATTTTATTTCTAGGTCAGACCTTGTTTGACCAGCCAATTTACGTAAAAACCCAAATTAAATCATTAATTGGGCATGGTTCTCAATGTAGGTCAAAATGGGTTCCCAAGGCCAAATTGAAGGTTCTAAACCCTAGAGATTATTTTTATATGAATTTTAGAGGGTTTAGTCGATTTTTACCCTGCCTCGAACCTCGTGAATTAAAGTGGATTTGTTTTAGGGTTACAAAATGTCATTTAATTCCTTGAAGTTGCTGTAACCCTTGTTGGATCAGATCATCCCACTTTACTTCTTATTAGGTTAGTTTGACCTATGTTTGGATCCTGAGTTACCCTGTTTACAGATTGTGTTGGTGAAATTACATTTTTACCCCTTATGACTTATTTTCTTGTTAAACTCAGAATTCTCTGAGTCAAGCCTTTCTTTGAGTTATGTAGGAGCTTTTTCTTGCATATTTAGGTTAGATTGTGCTAGTTAGGGTTCATGATGAGGTTCTCATCACTAATCAATGAGGATTGGTTAGTGGGGTCAAATCATTATGGTTGGTAAGGTTAAGTTGGATTAGGGTTGAACCTGGAGCTTTTGGTTATGGACTAAGGGTCTAGCCAACTAGTGAACCCGAGCACTATCTTGATTTTGTTGAAAACAACAGTTTTTTGTCCCTACTAGGCCGATTGGCTCATCCTTATTTTGTGACCTATTTTTAGGTGTTGCCATCTTGCATTAATGACGAGAAAGAATTGTCACAATGTTGGGGTACTAGGTAGCACTTTGTAGATACTCTTTCTGTTTTGGGCTTTTACCATGGTTTATGCATTATATGCTGGCTAGATGGATGTTTAACTTGTGCTAAGATGCCTTTTATATGTGTCATTTTTTCCAATATTTTCTTCCATTTCTATTAGTTAATGGAACTGGTTGGGCTCAACTACATTTGTGTGCAACCTGAATTAAATAAACTAACACCTGTTCTATTGCCATCCTCAGTATTCCTGGTCTAGGTTTTCTAGGGCGTGGCAATGAACACTTCAGAAAATGATATGTGGTAGAATGAACTCTCTTTTCATATAGAAGTATAAATAAATGAGCTGGTAAATTAAGCCTTTGTATATAACAAGTAATGATTTTGCACATACCATCATTCAATAGTATAAGTGATTTTTACTATCATTTTATGGATTTGTGTTTTAAGGAAGAACAAGATGGTCACTCTAGAAGTAGTAATTTTTGGATATTTAGTTGAAAAGAATAGTGATTGCAACCTAAACTTAGGATATCTATCCCTAAATAATTGTTGAAAATCCTTTACTTTACTTTCTGATAACTAATTGACCATTTTGTATATTCATTATTTATTCACATTTCTAGTTGGTGGTCCAATTGAAAATAGAAATGTAGGATGAAGTCCTCTTCATGCCTCTCACTGCAAGATGAATCCATTTGAAGTTCAATTATCATTGACTTGTGGGATTCAATTCATTGCCTTTTAGCAACAATATAGGCATGTTTATTTCATGTTCTTATCTTGTTGTTCTTTGTTAATTAAGTCTTCAAAGTATATGCCTATTTTCTTTGCTATTTTTAATCTGTAGTTCGATTTAGTTCAAGTGTAAGAGTTTTTCATGTGAAATCTATTTGTACTCTTGGTTTTATAGAATTAATTTTGAGTAGTCATGATTCTGATTATTGAAGGTTAAGTGAAATTTGAGTTTAGGGGGTTGTCTATTGATGCAAGCACTTGTTGATCTAGGTCAATGATGCTTGATAGCATAGATTTTACATTTGGAATGTTTGAAACCTAATGAGGTCTCAGTTGTTATTCATTCTAGATTATCTCTCAAGTTATAGATTTGCTGGTACTCTTCCCATTTGATTGTTTTGACTATTGTCAGAAGTTGTATTGGTTAGTATTTGCCAAATGAATAATCTAATTAGATCAAAATAGATTGATATTTTTCTCATACAATCCATTCCATTTTAACATCTAATATAAGCCAGCTTCGAAATATCAGATTGCATCTAACATGACTAATAGAGTCATAGGGTCGTTGTCTCTATTGTTTATCCCTACAGAGAGTTCTCGTTCTGAAGGTTTGCTACTTGCTGAAATGCTCAATTACCAATTTCTAGAGGTTTATTTCTCAAAAACTTGTTCTTGTTCATAGTTGGCATTGTCCATGAACAAGTTTTTTGTTTTATTTCTTTATAGTGTCACCTTATTTTTCATGGTTATTGTTTAACATAAAATACTTTGACTAATTAGTAGGTTTTATTCCAGACAAAGTAAAATGTTTTGAACATCGAGGAAGTAATACTTTAACTTGCTGAAAAAATTAATGCAGCAATTTGATTATCTGATGTGGTCACAACCACTTGTTTTAAGGGTTTTTTTTTTTCCCCTTAGTTTTCATGTAACATACAGACATAATTAATTGTAAGCTCTTAAGAAATACATGCTTAGTTTTTGTTATTTTAGGTTCATGAAACAAGATTAGCACCAGTGGTCTAGTGTTAGAATAGTACCCTTCCATGGTATAGACCTAAGTTCAATTCTCACTGGTGCATCCTTTTTTGTTCCAAGTTGAAGCATCCATTTCTTAATCTTTATGCTTCTTGAATTTCTTTACTTTGAACATTGAATTAAGATGTTGTTTAAGGATAAAAGAATTATAACTAACTAGACATTATTCTCTTGCCTGTGGTGCAACTTGTAATTTGAATTTTGGGGAAATGTTATATTCATCCTAGGATGTTCAGTTATTTCGTATTGCCTTTTATTTCTTCCTTTTTACTATTTTGTAAAGATAGATACCTAAAATTTTATTGCAATATTTATTCACTTTTTATTGATTTCCTTGCAAGGGGACTATATATACTCTTGGCTTAATAGAATAAATTTGATTTTTATCAAATTTATCAATTCCCTCATTTTTGTTATAATATATGAAAAAATCACATTTGTGTATTGTATATAATATTGAAAAAAGACAAAGTTGGAGATACCTAACAATATAATTATATATTAGAATATTAAGAAACTATGATAACGATCACCATGATAAAAAAATGTAACTGTATGTATTCATCAAAACTTCATTTTTTTACAGTGACGATAATACTGTCATTTCTTGTTACCAAATGCTAGTTTATACATAGAGTTCTCTATAGTGACGGTATTGCCAACTTTTTGCACTGTTAGAGTTATTGGTCTCGATTTACACCAACGGATAAAACTGTCATTGCTACCATGAAAATCAAATTGAACCTTTAGAAAGTTTACTGTCGCTGTAGAATCAAATGAAACACCAACGATTTTTATCGTTGGGATAGCCTATAGCGATGCTTCATAAGAGGGCGTCAAAATTGGACCCAGAAATAAGCATTTGTAGCTATAGCAATGGTATTTTGGACCTACACCGACACTGTTTTGCATCGCTGTAAGTATAAACTATTGCAGTGTTATTAGGTTAGGTCCATGTCCCCCTACCTTCTTCCTTAATGAAAAAAACTTGATCACCTTTCTTTTAAAGCAAGAAAAGGATGTTTAATTGATGACAAGAAAAGACTTTATGGTTAATTATTAAGCGTGTCGAGTAGCTCAGCTGGTAAGTAGGCTCAAACCACTTAACTGGGAACGGTAGGTCCCCAATTTGAGTCCTGGCTAACCTAGGGGGATAGGTTTGCAGGCTATTTATCCCCCTAGCCCACGATGAGAAAAGGCTTTTTCAAAATTTATTTTTTCATTTTTTGATGTTTATAAAATTCTAGAAAAGCCATGTGATAGGTCCACTTTAGTGGAGTAAATTAAAGTCTAAGTACATTATTATTGGAATGGGAAGTTAAATTAAAGCATACATTATACTGACAAAATTAATTAAGCTTGAAAATTATCATTCGAAACATTGCATTAATTTTTACATGCTTGATTATGTAATTTGGTTAATTACTTATATGTTATCTTTAGTGCAGTTGTTTGCCACTCCAAATCGGGGCTTAAAAATGATACGTTGTACTATAGCCGATAAAGTGTGAAAATAAATAAAATTTATACTCAAATGGAAATTCAAGGCCGAACACAGGAAGCAATTAGACAATCAATCTCAAAATCACAATTTTAAGTAAAAGATAAAGCAATTGCAATCAGAATTGATTCAAGAATGATATATCAAGATTTCAAATATCAATGTGCAAAAAATGATGGGTTAAAATGGTGATTTGAATCACCAATTAACCCCTTTTAATTAAGCTTAAGTATTTTAAATAAATGAACAGTGAATCCAACCAAATATTCCACGTCAGTTAAGTATCTCAGTAATGCAACAGTGGCTTAGAACCAGCAGCAGAGGCATAGGCCTCTCTTTTCCTTCAAGCCTCAAGGGAGAGGCACAAACACAACATAGTAGCACAAAGGCAAAGGCCTCTAAAATTCGGTAAGTGTAGAGAGCAGCAGAGGGAAAAAACCCCCCTTTCCTCTCTCTTTCTTTCTCTTCTTTCTCTTCTCTCTCAAAATCATGCAAACCAGATCAAATCGAGGTAGTCGGGTAATTGGACGAAGGCCAAGATCTGCTTGGCGTGAGCGTGGGCGAGGGCACGTGCATGCGGGACCTCACCCCGGTGCTCTCAGAGGCAACCAGGCTAAGGCACAAAAGTAATATATGCACTACGGGCACATTTGTATTCCACGATGTGGGACTATCCCACAGAAGCTCATCGCACAACAACAACAAGAGGTTGACCTTCCAATTGAGGCAGATGATGTAGGTAGTGGCTTCGATTGACTGCCTGGACTGCTACAGATGAAGGCTCCTCATCGATTGAGAACTGCAGCTGGATGAGTTGGGGCTGGAGATGAGCGGACGAGATCGGAGAAGACGAAGGCGGCAGCAGAGCTCCGGTGTGTACCTGAAATAGAAAGCACGGCCTCTCGGCCTTGTCAAATAAGTTCAGAAGGGTCACCATGTGAAGGAAAGTGCATTGGTGGTGATTGTTTAGTGAGTGTATGCGTGTGAAGGGCTGGTCAAGTCAGAGAAGGTGTGCGAAGGAGGTGGAGTTCGGTGGAGTGCATTGGTGGATGAAAGCCCAAATTAGAAGAGGGCTTTTGACGAGTGTAGTGAGGCAGAACTTGTGGAGGTGGCGCAGGGCAGTTTGGTGGACTATGGAGGTTGGGCAAACTCGCTGAAGTTCTACCGACAGTGAAGAAGATGAAGTGCAGGAGGGCGATGCAGTGGTTGTGAGTGACTTATGCGTAAGTGAAAAGAAAGTAGAGGGAGAGAAGAAGGAATAGAGAGACTTAGAGGGGAAGGAGATAGGTGGAGGGCTCTGCTGGGATCGTAGAGCACATATTTGATCAGAAATGTGTCATAGTACAGTTGCGAAATACGATCAACAAAAATAATTTCTAAGATAACGAGACTTGAGTTCCGGTCATTCGTCTCTGGGAGGTGTTTTGGAAATGCAAATTCAAATTCGATCTCGCTTGTTCTACTCATTCAAAATCGCATGTCGATTTATACTAAATACGTATTGATGCATGACATGCTATTGCTAGAATATCAGAAATTGAAAGCATGCAACTTTAATCACACCAAAATATGATAATCAGGCACATGGTGATTTTCAACATATAAATATATATAAATATTTTCATTGAGGCATGATGGTGGTTACAGCATAGGTAGTGGAATGCTTGTACAAGGAAATTTAAATCTAGCTAGCAAAAAACGACTGCATACATGAATCTATGGGGGGAATTATGCATGCATCATTGGGAGAGAATATGGAGCTACACTACTAAGCAGTAAATAAAGCATTAAATCTATGAAGAATTATAATCTAGTTTAGCAGAACTAAGGGCATTCAGAGGTGGGCTCCGATGGCCTTTGAATGGGCAAGAAGAGAAAGAGGGGCGGCCAATGGTGCTTAGGCCGACCTTTCGAGAGAGGTTGGAGAAGTTGATCCTGGTCTAGGCTTGGCATGGAGGTGGTGGCATCATGGTGGAGCTCGTGAACATGGAGGTGGAGGTGGTGATGGCTTATGGAAGGTGGAGCTATGCTAAAAGACAAAGATGGACCAAATGGCCACCCCTTAGGTCTTTTTATAGACTTAAGGGAAGCTCTCTAGAGAATTATGGAATTCTATAGAGAGGCCTATTGTGGGAGCTCGTGGGAGAGAGAGAGAGAGAGGATGGATGGTGTTTTTTAGATCCACCAAATGTGGATCTAAAAATTGAATGGCTCTTGGTTGCTAATTTTAACAACCAAGGCAACAACACATGGTAGAGAGTTCTAGAGAACTCTAGGCTAGGCATTTTCATGTGGATGGTGTGTGTGGGTGTGTGTGGGTTGAAACTTAGGTGGCTAGGTTGATTAGGTTAGGTTCTAGTGGGTTTAGGTCAAGGTAGATCTCAAATTAGGGTTGTAAACCCTAATTCACTTAAGTAAAGTGCAATTAAACTTAATACAAGTTTAATTGGGTGTGTGGAAACCTAATTGGGTGTAAATTAACTCAATTAAGTCAAGTCTAGGTCAATTGGACTCTCACTGAGTCCAATTGGACAATGTGTGCTGAGATCAAGGAATTAGGTCCTCACTAAACCTAATTGACTTGATCTTAGTCAATTCCATCAGCCTATTCAATTGGACTCAATGAGTCCAATTGAATAGGCTGATGGAATTGACTAAGATCAAGTCAATTAGGTTTAGTGAGGACCTAATTAGGTCCTTAGGGAGGTCTAGAGCTGATGTACTAGGGCTAGGGCACCTTAATTTAGGTTCCTATAGGGTTAGAATTGGGTTTAGGGTGCTAGAGATCCAAGATCAAGGCTTGAATCTCAAAACAGGGTCTGGAGGGTAGTTCTGGTTGTTTAATAAAGTTATCAGACATCTTATAATGAAAAATCAGAAGTCCAGACTTATTGTTTGGATGTCCAATCAGAGTCAGGGGGATTCTAGGTTCAATCTTGGGTATTCTACAGAAAATTGGACGTCTGACCAAGTGTCTAGACATCCAATAACACTGCAAAAGTGGGTTTAAGGTGTGCGGGAGTTGGCTAAGGGTTCTGGATGTCCGATAACTCATTTGGACATCTAGATAGAGGCTGGAATTAGGGTTTTAAGGTTTCCTAGGGTGAGGTGACCTAATCTAAGGGTGGCTAAGGCTTGGGGAAGCTTCTAGGCTGTCCTATGGCTAAGATGGACCTAAGTTCTTCGTAATTTACTGCTTTATTCCTGCTTAACAGAATAGCATACCTCAACCCCTTACATTTTGTCTACTACATCTTATTCTAGGTCTTCTACTCCAACTCTGCTGCAACTTTGGCTTCAGATCTAGCTTCAGATCTAATCTCAGATCCAGCTCCTAAGATTCTTATTTCCTACAATTTATATAATGCACCTAATTAGTATATTATAACATTATTCAATGCATAGCTATAGGAAGAACAGTAAAGATGCAAATAATGCTTATGCATGCATGAACTACCCTAACTTATGCTAAGTCCTAGCCTAATTTAGGTCAACTAAGACCTATGATTGCTATACAATCAGGCTCTGGTTGTGTCCGACTAGAGCCGGAGAAGATGGTGAAGTCTGGTGAGGTAACGACGACGAAGAAGAAGCAGAAGGCAGTCCCTCTTTGACCGGAGAGCTGTGGAAGAGAACGAGGAAGGTAGTTGGCCATCCAACTTGATGGTTGGACATCCAAAAGAGAAGGACAAAGAGAGTTCACCGGAGCAGAGGTTCGGTGGCCAGAGGAGGAGAATTAGTGGTGTTTGACTCACCATAACTTGCTAAGGAGGCAAGGTAGGGGTTCGAGGGCTTAAATAGATCTCCAAAGAGGGCTCTAGATCAGGAAAGAGCTTGGGTGTTCTCTTTAGGAAATCAAGAAACACCCATTGATTCAATGCATTTGCACGCACGAATCAAAGGATTTTAGGGGTTAGGATCTGTCCTAATAGGTTTGTCTAGGTGTGAACATCAATCCCAAGAAATTTGGTGGGATTTGATTGCCATTAGAGTAGAATTTGGTCCGATCAAAGCTTACCTGGAGGTCGGTTGATCTCCAATGGTGGAAAGGACCAATTTTAAAAGAAGTTGAAGAAGTTGGGAGGCTATTTACAAAGAATTTGAAAGCTAGGGGTATGTGTGTGAGAGAAAAGAGTTAGACTAGACCAAAATGCAAACTTGGCCAAGATGATATCTGATTAGGACCAATTTTTGGTACAAAGCTAATTTGGATTCAAGTAATCTGATGGTGAAGTTGAATTTAAGTTTTGACCAAGTTTGACTAGGTAAATTCCATAGAAATCCAAATTAGCGCAACTCTCTGTCTGAGACTCTGTTTTAGGTCAACATGAGTTCAAATGGTCAAATCAAAGATGTCAAACCCTAAAGAATATTTTTATATGATTTTTAGAGGCTTTAGATAAATTTTATCTTGACCAAAACCTTAGTGAATTAAGTGGATATGTTTTTAGGATTTCAGATGTCATTTAATTCTCGAAATGCGTGAAACCCCATTTCTATCTGCATGGACCCATTTATTAGACATTAATGACCATATGACCTTTAATAAACCCTTGAGAAACCCTATGGTTATTCTGTATTTGTGATAAGATGGTAAAATTGCATAAATAACCCTATTTTCTTATCTTCTTCTCAAAACATATCATTATGCTTATATGACCCTCTGATGGGTTATGTAGGAGCTTTTATTGATTTTATCAAACCAAATTGGGCTAGTTATGGTTTGTGATGGTGTAACCATCATACCCCCATGCCTAGCTTTTGCTAGTCTCTTAGAAAATTTTTATAGAGCAAACCAGATATCTAGGTCGGATGTAACTGTCAGGATGCCCTATAAGCTACATCTCTAGGAATTAGATCTTAATACCAATAGTAGCCCTAGAAGTACTCAAGTATCAGCCCAAATCCAGACCTGACTAGCTTTCACCTCAGTCTGCCGCAAAGGTTTCTAAGGCCCATAGGAACTAACTTATGGTTCGTTGGACCCAGCGGTTAAAGCACTCGTGCTTATAACGTGGTTAGCCCAGGTTTAGTTTGCCAGTGCATTTTGTAAGAGAGAGGGACAGATGAAGCTTTTTATTTGTGGAGAGCTTTCTCTCTCTTTTTCTTTTCATTATAGTTTTCCTTAGATCCAACCTCAGATTAGCCCTAAAAATGTTCTATATCAGATTCTTGGTCCCCATCATCAATCCTCACAGGGTCCGTAGCAATCGATGCTTTGAGATAACACTGCCCATAGCAACCCCCAAAACCCTGGCTTTCGACACTTCAAGATAGTGCCGCCCATGGCATTCTATAACTAAATCTAGACCTTAGCAATCAACATTTTGTGATAATGCCGCCCATGGCATCTGAACTAGCACAAGGTGCTTACGTGCCTACAGTAGGATATTTAGATATCCTAGGAGACAAGCACTGAGGAGACGATATGTTATTGCGTATCTTCAAGGGGAATTTCCCACCTTTCCATGTCGAGAACTTGTCCAAATCAACTTGTGTTTTCGAGTCGCTCCTAATATAGATCATAGGACCATTTTCATAAAAGCATAAATGTTTTTGGCATGATTTTATATTTAAGCTCACTAAACTGGACTATGTGTGATTTTTGGGTGCTTAAGTTACTGAGTCCCGCAAACTAAAGGTAAGTTAACAGGGCCAAATACTACCTAAGCCTTAGACCTAATACACAAGCTTTGCATTTTCCTCAACCTCTTGAGGACTAATCCGAATCTTGACAAGTACATGAGTGTTTAAATCTCAAAACAAATCCAAGAGGCCTAAGGTCAGTATTCGCCACTAATCCCTTAAGTTTTAGCCTTCCAAGTCTTAATTCATCATTCAATCCAACCAGAAGTTAGGTAAGTATTATTTTGAAGGGACTCAATTTCTTCCTTTATCTTTTTGCTCCTTTCTTTCCTTTTCAATTTTTCCTCCCTTCTTTCTCTCATTTTTCTCTCAAATGGGCCTTCTTCAACCTCCATTTCTTTTTTTTGTGAAATCCTTTTGTGAGATTTGATTTTCATGGCATTTTGCACTTTAATATCCCCCCATGCCTATGATTTGCAATGTCCTCATTGTAAATTAGGTAGGTTCAAGTTCAGCTTAGATCATATAGTAGAATAGGTTGAAAGGATGGGTGGACGGGTCCGGGTGCCTGTTGCAGACGATTTCAAGCTCTGGTACGTGTACTAGAGGTGGAGTCAACTGTTCTAATGGACGAACCCTAAAGTGCAATATGATTTCAATGAAGAGATATGTTAAAAGGGTTTCAGGTTTTTTCAAAAGATGATGGGTTGCCTCCCATAAAGCGCTAAGTTTAACGTCATCAGTTGGGCACAATAAGCTTAGGGAGAATAGAGATCAAAAGATAATTTAGTCACGTTCAAGCCAGTGAGGTCAATGAACAGTTTGAGTCTCTGACTATTCACGATAAAAGGTTCAGAATCATGGCTAAGTTCACTAATTTCAACAGCTCCATTTCCAAAGATTTTTCTTACCAAGAAAGGTCCAATCCACTTAGATCTGAGTTTTCCTGGGAAGAGTTTGAGTTTGGCATCAAAGAGTAGGACTTTTTGACCATGGTGGAAAGATTTTCGCACAATGTGCCTGTCATGGAAGGCTTTGACTCGCTCTTTGTAGATACGCGAGTTCTTGTACGCATCATTGCATAGTCCCTCGATCTCGCTCATTTGCAACCGATGGTGTATTCCAACCTTCATCATATCTAGATTGCACTTCCGTACTGCCCAATAGGTCTTATGCACCATCTCTACGGGAAGGTGACACACCTTTCTATATACTAATATGAAGGGAGACATGCCTAATTGGGTCTTCTGGGTGGTCTTATAGGCTCAAAAATCTTCCAGAAGGTGAGTAAACCAGTCCTTCCTATCAGGCCGAGCAGTGACCTGAAGGATCTTCTTGATCTCTTGATTCGATAATTCTGCCAGTCCATTAGTCTGGGGGTGGTAAGGAGTCAAGATCCAATGTGACCCTTCGTACTTCTTCATCAGGGACAGGAAGTGTACATTATTGAAATGAGACCTACCATCGCTGATGATGGCCTTAGGAACCCTAAATCTGGAAAAGATGTTCTCCTAGATGAATCGGAGAATAACTTTATGATCGTTAGTTCTCCTGGGGACAGCTTTGATCCAATTAGAGACAATCAACAGCGAGCAAGATGTATTCAAGGCCGTTTGATCCAGGAAAGGGTCCCATGAAATCGATTCCCCATATGTCATATCCTGCGGGCCTATGTTGCCGAGGGTCTGACAATGAGCGCATGCCCTAATATACGTTTATGTGTCTTTGAACATCCTGGGCCAGAAGAACCCACAATGCAGAATTTTCGCTGTGATTTTACGCCCAGAGAATGGCCACCGTAGGCCTGGTCATGACAGAATGAGATCACATCATTGACCTCATCATCAAGAACACATCTCCGAATCACCTGATCATTGCCAATGTGGAAGAGATACGGTTCCTCCCAAATATAGTACTTGGCCTCGGAAATCAGCTTGTCTGATCTGGAATTGTCCAATCTAGCAGGACTTTCCCCGTAACCTAGTTTACTATATCAGCAAACCAGGGGAGACCGTGAATGGCAAATAGATGCTCGTTCGAAAAATGCTCGGTGATCGGACCAGATGGTTCGATGACTGAAGAAGGAAAGCAGGACAAATGGTTAGCTACCACATTCTATTTTCCGACCTTGTCATGTATCTCGAGATCAAATTCTTGCAACAGCAAGATCCAACGAATTAATTGAGGTTTCGCATCTTTCTTCGCGAGTAAGTGCCTCATAGCGATGTGATCTAAATAAATGATGACACAGGAACCTAGAAGATAAGATCTGAATTTCTCCAAGCCAAATACTATTGCCAGCAGCTCTTTCTTAGTAACCGTGTAGTTACGCTGAGCCTCGTCCAGCAACTTGTTGGAGTAGTAGATGACCACAGGTTTCCCGTCAACCTTTTGCCCAAGCACTGCCCTTACTACATAGTCAGATGCATTACACATGATCTCAAATGGTAGAGACCAGTCAGGGGATTGTAGGATTGGTGCTTGAGTAACTCGATCATGTAGGCTCTCAAATGTGTGAGTGCACTCATTGGTGATCTCGAAAGGGACATCCTTTGAGAGAAGATTAGTCAAGGAGCACGTGATTTTCAAGAAACCAGGAATGAAACGACAGTAAAAATCAATGTGCCCCAGAAAAGAGCGGATGTCCTTGACCGAGCTAGGCATGGGTAGTTTAGAAATCAAATTAACCTTGGCTCGATCAACCTGGATGCCGTTCTCAGAAACAAGATGACCCATGACAATTCCCTCAGGAACCATGAAATGGCTCTTTTCCCGAGAAAGAACCAAGTTCATGTCGATGCAATGCCTGAGGATTTAGGCTAAGTGTAGAAGGCAATCATCAAAAGATTCCCCAAATACTAAGTTGTCCATGATGACTTCAAGGTATTCACCTACCATATCTGAGAATATGGTAAGCATGCATCGCTGAAAGGTAGGGGTGCATTGTAGAGACCAAAAGGCATCCTACGGAACGCATATGTCCCATAGGGGCAAGTGAAGGTGGTCTTCTCTTAGTCCGCAGGATGGATTGCCACCTGATTGTAATAGGAGTACCCGTCCAAAAAGCAGAAGAAACGATTTCCTGCTAGTTTTTTTAGGATCTGATCAATGAATGTAGTGGGAAATGATCCTTCTTTGTGGAGGCATTCAGTCTTTTGTAATTAATGCAGACTCTTCACGAGTTCACTATATGGGTTGGTATGGCCTCTCCGATTTCAATCATGATCACGGTGAGTCCTACCTTCTTAGGCACAACCTGGATTGGACTCACCCACTGACTGTCGGAGATCAGGTAGATGATCCCTGCATCTAACCACTTAATGATCTCCTTCTTCACGACCTCTTGCAGATTAGGATTTAGACATCTCTGCATTTCACGGGATGGTCGTGCGCCCTCTTCGATATAAATGCGGTGTGCGCAATATGAAGGGCTAATGCCAGTCAAATCATCGAGAGTCCAACCAATGGCTCTCCGATGCTGCTGGAGGACAGAAATTAGATGTGTTTCCTAATCAGAGGTGAGGTGGGAATTGATAATCACAGGAAATGTCTGATCAGAACCCAAAAAGATGTATTTCAGATGATCGAGATGAGGCTTTAGTTCCATAACAGGATTATCAGCAGCAGCAGGCAGGTCGGGATGGGCCTTAGAAGAATAAGTGGGAGCTGTGGGTGGGTCTAGATTGGTGCTAAGCTCCTCTATCTGTAGGGTATGATCTGCTTAGGGCTAAGGATTTGGGATGATCGGGTTATCCTCAGGAAACGTGTCCTCAACCACAGAACTGATGTCACATACTTGTTCCACTGCCCCACAGTTAATTCCTTTCTAGGTGTTAAATATATCAATTTTTACTGTTTTGTTCCCGAATTTTAATTCAATCTGGCCCTCTTCGCATTTAATGTTCGCTCTAGCTATCACTAAGAATGGTCTGCCTAGTATAATCGATGTATTCTTCAGATTCTCAAAAGTCTCCATATCTGACACAATGAAGTCCACAGGAAAGTAGAAGTCATGGATCCGAACCAGAACATCCTCAAGAACTCCTCTAGGAGACTTGATTGATCAGTCAGCTAGTTGTAAAGTGACCTCAATCGGTTTTAGCTCAGTCTCCTCAAAATGATCTAGTAGGGACGTAGGGATCAAATTGATGGAAGCTCCTAAGTCTAAAAGGGCTCTATCCAACTCTAAATCACCGATCTTGCGTGATATCAAAGGGGTACCAGGATCTTTTGCCTTAGGCAGGAGTTTACTCAAAATGATGGAGCTGGCTTGCTCCGACAGTACGATTAGATTTCTGCCTTTGGTTCGTGGCTTACTCTTAGGTGTACATACGTCCTTTAGAAACCTCGCATAAGCTAGTATGTAGCGAATCGCATCCATCAAAAGGATGTTTATTTGGACCTGGTCAAAGATCTTGACCAGGTCCTCCTCGAGAGCCACGAGTTTGGGTTTCCTCTTTCCTTTGGTTAAGGCCTCCGGAAATGGAACCTCTGTAGGTTCCTCTAGAATTGGTCCAGGTTCTTGATCTGGGACAGGGGTATCCTGGATGACCAACTTAGGATTTGGTTTGAACTACCAGGCTGAGAGTGGCTCAGGTAAGGTGGGTCCTGAGTTGTTTTGCCACTACGGGTGGTAACAGAGTTTAGTCCTGCCTGGTTCTGGGTTGGGGTAGGCAAAAGATGTGGTTGCTGCTGATAACCCGCATATGGTGTCGAAGCTTCCATCCCATCGGGTGATGGAGCAAAAGGGACCTGATAGACGTAGTGAGCCAAGCCTTGAGTCAGGTTCAGAACGTGCCTTTGGTTCGGCACGTTATTTGGATTGGGCAAAGGTTGAGAAGGGAGTGCAATAGGTTGGCGGGGATTTTCCATCTGAGTAAGTTTATTACGAACCTATGTGATCTCATTTTTGTGCTATTTTTGCATAGTCGCATTCGTCTTCTCAATGTTAGCCAGAGTTTGAAGGATAAGAGTCATTTGATCTTCCCAAGTTGGCCCGGTTTGGTAAGTCGAGTTGGGCCGAGGCTGAGGCGGTTGATATGGATGAGAAGCTTGTGGTCGGGGTTGATATTGAAGTCTCTGATTTTGATTGCTCCCTAACCATGTGAAATTAGGATGATTACGCAACCCAAGGTTGTAAGTGTTTGAGAAAGGATCATTCTGAATGGCGTTGAGGTCCTCGCAAGTTTGAGGAACCTCAGAGAAATCAAATGAGGGTTTAGAGTTCCCCAAACTAGAGTAAGTGGATCTGAAGTTTCCTCCGAACCATAGATCAGATGGGGGTGGATACGGATCCATCCCCTGAGAAGATCAGTGGTGGAGGTTATGCACAGCCTCCCTCCCAGAGGGTGGTTGTGCAAATGGGTTTTGCGCAGAGGTGTCTCGCTGTAGATGTCAAGTTAGCTCATCCACCTTCTTCTCAATGATCGAGACCTTATCTAGGCGACTGGCCATTAACTCCAAGTTGACGGAAGAGGACAGGCCCTGCGTCTCCTGTGCTCCCCGTGGATTCGTCAATGCACGGGCATTCGTCTGGTCGTGCATGCCCATGGATTCATTATTGATGGAGTTCTCGCACATGTTCTTGAGAATCTCCACATGGTGTCTTCATGTTGACCCATGATGTTTCCTCTGCAAGTCACATTGACAAATAATTGAATATTCTCATGGAGTCTCTGGTAAAAATATTGGACTTGTTCCCATTTAGGAACTCCATGGTGGGGGCACTTTCGCATGAGATCCAAATTGCAATCCCAAGCTTCATGAAGTGGTTCTCCTACCTGCTGTGTAAAATGTGTTATCTGGTGCCACAGAGCATTTATCTGACCAACAGGGAAGAACTTTTTCAGAAACTTGGATTGCAGTTCAGCCCATGCGTTGATCGGATGAGTTAGGGTTTGGTACCAATGAGCAGCCTTGTCCATGAGAGAGAAGGAGAACATTTTCATGAGAAAGATATCCCGATTTTGAGCTTTGGACCCGAAGGTCTGGGCCAGATGCTTGAGTTACTTGATATGCTAGAAAGGATCTTTGGAATTAAGCCCATGAAATTTAGGAATAGCATGAATCATGTTGGGCTTGAGTTCATTGTCAGGAACTCCAGCAGAGATTTGGACTCAAGGTTTCATCGCCACCACTGCGTGATTGTAATGATCTCGCATCATAGGACGCTGTGGTGGATTCATAAAGGCCTAGAATGTATCGTTGAGGCACTGAAGCTGATTCTGGAGATTATTTCTTCTTCTGCTAGGTGTTCCATGAGTATGGATGAAGGAGATATAATCTCAGATGAATCAGAAGAGATATCGATTTGGTCGGGTTACTGCACAAACAGAGAAGTCGAGGCTTGGACTTGATGAGAGTGAATAGCTAATGGAGGCCTTAAGGGTGGTCTTAGGGACCTCCTCCCAAACATGCACCGATGGAGAAGACGAGGGATAGAAGGTGTGATGGACCCAATCAAGGCATCCAAATATCTTTGGATGACTATAGAGGTTCGGAGTGGATAATACCCCTAGATTAGAAAGCCGTCCTCCTGAGAATTACCTGGGTAGCCAGGATAAGAGAGTCCTGGTAGAGCACCCCCACAGGTTTCAGGGTTTCCGTCACCCAACCTTCCTTGTCACTGAGGGTCCAAGTAGACCAGAATGGATAACTTGACCTCTTATGTCTACCAATTTTAGGTTTAGAGTGTGGGTGCTTAGGATTTCACTTGAACTTTAAGATGATTTTGTGAGTGGTGACCTAATTTGAAGATTGGTTGACCCCGCAAGGTCAGTCAACTTCACCTGATTTGTCCTTGATTATTAGGTCCCGCTTTTAGGATTCAAGTGAGATTTAGAGCTTGATTCTTAGGGTTTTCTTGTTTAGGTAAGTTCAATCAAGGCTTAGGACACACATAGTTTGGGAAGATTGAATCTTTTTTAAGCAATTGTTTCTCTAAAACTCTAGAATGGAAAACCTAATTGGCTCTAATTGGTCCAATCAATTAATTCCAAGTCTGGCACCTAGGGCTCAATCAAGAAGGTGGTAGCCCTAGGTGTCATAAATCCCTAATTAGGTGAAAGAATCAGGTTTGGGATATTTTCTAGAAATGAACCAAATCAGGCAACTTGTTATGATTGAATCTAAAATAGAATGCAAGTTGGTCCTAATTGATTTTTTTTCCTTTTTTAGCTTTTCAAAATTAGGAGCTTAACGAAGATGGATTATGGTTTACTTGCCCCTGGAGTGGCTGTTGTGTGGTTGATCTTGTTCCTTGGCTAAGTTCCTACATAATCATAATCAAAAGAGATAAATTAAGTTAGTATCAAGTAAGAAATCGTAATCAAGAGATTGAATTGCACGTTGCTCCCCGGCAACGGTGCCAAAATGTTTGCCACTCTGAATCGGGTCTTAAAAATGATACGTTGTAGTATAGCCAATAAAGCGCGAAAACAAGTAAAATTTATACTCAAATGGAAATCTGAGGTTAAACACAGGGAGAAATTAGCCAATCAATCTCAAGATCATAATTTTAAGTAAAAGATATAAGCAATTGCAATCAGAATTGATTCAAGAATGATATATCAAGATTTCAAATATCAATGTGTAAAAAATGATGGGTTAAAATGGTGATTTGAATCACCAATTAACCTCTTTTAATTAAGCTCAATATTTCAAATAAATGAACAGTAAATCCAACCAAATATTCCACGTCAGTTAGGTATCTTAATAATGCAACAGTGGTTTAGAACCAGCAGCAGAGGCACATGCCTCTCTTTTCCTTCAAGCGTCAAAGGAGAGGCACAAACACAACACAACAGCACAGAGGCGAAGGCCTCTCAAATTCGCTAAGTGTAGAGAGCAGCAAAGGGCAAAAACCCCCCTTTCCTCTCTCTCTTTCTTTCTCTTCTTTCTCTTCTCTCTTAGAATTAGGCAAACCAGACCAGACCTGGGTAGCCAGGTAATCGGACCAAGGCCTAGACGCGTGTGGCGTAAGCACGGGCAAGGGCATGTGCATGTAAGACCTCACCTCGGTGCTCTCGGAGGCAATGGGTTGAGGCACAAAAGTAATATATGTGCTGTGGGCGCGTTTGTGTTCCATGATGTCAGACTATTTCACAGAAGCTCGTCGCATAGCAGTAGGAGGTTGAGCTTCCAATTAAGGCAAATGATGTAGGTAGTGGCTTCGATTGACTGCCTAGACTACTACAGATGAAGGCTCCACATCGATTGAGAACTGCAACTGGATGAGTTGGGGCTGGAGATGAGTGAACGAGACCGGAGAAGACAAAGGCGGCGGTGAAGCTCTGGCCTGTACCTGAAACAGAAAGCACAGCCTCTTGACCTTGTCAAATAAGCTCAGAAAGGTCGTCGTGTGAAGGCAAGTGCATCGATAGTGGTTGTTTGGTGAGTGCATGCGTGTGAAGGGCTAATGGAGTCAGAGAAGGTGCACGAAGGATGTGGAGTTTGGTGGAGTGCATTGGTAGATGAAAGCTCAAATTAAAAGAGGGTTTTGACGAGTGCAGTGCAGCGAAACTTGTGGAAGTGGTGCGGGCTGTTTGGTGGACTATGGAGGCCGGGCGAACTCGTCGGAGTTCTGTCGGCCGTCACGAAGATGAAGTGCGGGAGGGCGATGTGGTGGTCATGAGTGACTTGTGCGTAAGTGAAAAGAATGTGGAGGGAGTGAAGAAGGAATAGAGAGACTTAGAGGGGAAGGAGATAGGCGGAGGGCTCCGGTTGTGTCTAACCAAAGCCAGAGAAGATGGTGAAGTCTAGTGAGGTAGCAACGACGAAGAAGAAGCGGAAGGTAGTCCCTCTTTGATCGAAGAGCTGCAAAAGAGAACAAGGTAGTAGGCCGTCCAAGTTGATGGTTGGACGGTCAGAGGAGGAGGATGGAGAGAGGTCGCTGGAGCAGAGGTTCGGTGGCCGGAGGAGAATTAGAGGTGTTTGACTCACCAGAACTTACCAACGAGGTAAGGTAGGGTTTCGAGGGCTTAAATAGAGCTCCAAAGAGGGCTCTAGATCAGGAAAGGGCATGGATGTGCTCTTTAGGAAATAAAGAAACACCCATTGATTCAATGCGTTTGCACGCACAAATCAAAGGGTTTTAAGAGTTAGGATCTATCCTAATATGTTTGTCTAGGTGTGAACATCAATCCCACCAAATTTAGTGGGATTTGATTGCTATTAGAGTAAGATTTGGTCCAGTCAAAGCTTACCTAGAGGTCGGTTGACCTCCAATTGCGGAAAGGACCAATCTGCAAAGGAGATGAAGAAGCTAGGAGGCTATTTGCAAAGAATTTCAAAGCTAGGGGCATGTGTGTGAGAGAAAAGAGTTAGACTGGACCAAAATGCAAACTTGGTCAAGATGATCTCTAATTGGGCCCAAATTTTGCTACAAACCAAATTTGGATCCAAGGAATCTGATGGTAAATTCGGATTTAGGTTTTAACCAAGTTTGGCTAAATAAATTACGTAGAAACCCAAATTAGGGCAACTATTTGTCTGAGACTCTATTTTATGTCAAAATGAGTTCAAATGGTCAAATCAAGGATGCCAAACCCTAGAGAATATTTTTATATGATTTTTAGAGGGTTTAGGTGAATTTTATCCTGACCAAAATCATAGTAAATTAAGCGAGTCTGTTTTTAGGGTTTCAAATGTCATTTAATTCTCAAAACGCGTAAAACCCATTTCTGTCTCCATGGACCCATTTATTGGACATTAATGACCATATGACCTTTAATAAATCTTTGACATACCCTGTGGTTATTCTGTATTTGTAATAAAATGGTAAAATTACATAAATAACCTTATTTTCTTATCTTCTTCTCAAAATAGATCATTATGCTTATATGACCCTTTGATGGTTATGTAGGAGCTTTTATTGATTTTATCAGACCAAATTGGGTTAGTTATGGTTCATGATGGTGTACCCATCAACAGGTTCATTCTAGGAAGTATAACTGTAGAGGACATCACATCAAATCTTATATTGAAATGTCATTGTAACATTTTTAACTTTTCCAACAAAATCAACATGGAAGCTTGCCCTTTTTAACTTGTATATTTTTGCCGAGCCCGTTCTAAAAAAGGGGAAGGAAAAGATACACCATTCCTTTCAATTTATTCCCATTCCAATTATTCTCCTTGGACGCATGTACCACCCCCCTCTGCTCTTAAAATTTCATCTTCTTCCCCACTCACCATCGGCTTCATCCCCCTTCCTTCGTCAATAACACCTTCATCACCCCATGCATCAACAGAGCACCACCACGGACCTCCATCCATGCCCATTCTTCCTTGGCCTCCTTCCCACAAATGACTGTGCGGCCTCCACGACGACCACCGCCACCGTGCGCCCTCCATGACAGCCACCTCCTTGACCGAAACCTTCCTGCCACTGCGTGCCTCCTCGACACCTCGACTGTGACCTCTCAAAACCATGTGCCACCACCGTGGTCGAAGGTGACAGCTCCGACGTAGCCACCAAGACTTCCTCGACACCGCGAAACATCACGCCTCGACCTCCTCGACTATGATCCCCCCCTTGCTTCCTCCTATCCAACCACCATGACTGCGAAGGACCACCACTATCATACGACCTCCACCACATCTACGACTGTGCATCCTCCATCCTCCCACGATAGCAACAACCACCATCGTGCTCCTTCTCCTCCATCCTCGACCCTCCAACAATCGTTTGTCTTCTTCGTTCTTCTTCTTCCTTTGCTACAGCAATGAACTCATCAACAACCTCGAACCCTCTCACAGCAACAGCCACATCTGGCTACCGATCTCTTCGCCAACACCACCAGCAAACACACCGGGAGCTTGCCGACATCGCCCTACTAGCTACATCACCAATCGATCACTCTGCCATCCACCCAGCCACCCATCGACGTCGACTGGGTCCTCATTGACCGACCACCATCGGTCACCATTGATCCTGTCGTCACCACCAACATGAAGCCCTCACCACCGCCAATCTTCCTCGAGCTCCTCGCCTACCGCCATGGCTCCGTGTGCGTCCACGGCCAAGAGGAGAGACTCCTCTATTTTGCATTTGAATTATATTTGCAATACATGCCATTGTGGGTTATTTGAATTTAAGTTGGTGAATTTTCTTAGGTGATCTTTTCTTTATTACATTTTCTCATCTCCTCTTTATATCACTCTATTTTGCATGATATTTTGATTGAAGATTTCTATGGCAATATGAACCTCGTACTTATGACTAGGAATAATACATATTTGTGATTTTATTGTATTTATGCCTCCTGTAATACGATCTGAAGTTGTGGCATAATTTCATTATATTTCTATTAATTTTGATTGAGGCATTTCCACCATGCGAATTACTGCGATGACATATTTTCTCGATACTATCTTGTTCAAGCAAAATTCTCTTAATCAAATAGCACCATTATCGGGGAGCCAATAGATGCAATAGGTTCACTTGATTTTATTTTTGATCTATTTTAAGGTGAACTTTGTCTTGACTCATCTCTATTTTTCTGTGCAACGAAATGTACGGGTTCTATAAGTGTATTTCCTCACCCACCCACTAGATTTCCATTTCATCACGTAATAACTCAAACTCAAATCAACCTAGGTGCTTTTATAAACCCTGGGATAGATCTAATTGTTTCATTATCACTTCACCTCACCTTACCCACCAGCATAAATTAAAAAAAAAAATCTTCTCTTCTTATGGGATTAAGCTAAAAGTGATGTAACTTAAACGCCCACAAGTTCTCGACCTAAGGCACACAACCACGTTGATTCTAACACTTAATCAGAATCTGACTTGTGGATCTGGTACACCTTAACTCAACACACAAATAAGTGAGTAGAAATTTAATTAGGTTAATCATTTGTGTGCTTTAATCAAGTGGTGCAATAGGCCAATTGCTTGAACTGTTTGGGCCGCACCACTCAAATTAAAACTGATTCATCAAATAGCTTACCACTTAGGGTTCAATTTTTAGGAACTAACCAGACACTCCACAATTTTTTTTCTAATTTTTAAAGGAATATATCATCACCGATGCTTTCAAAACTTGGAGTGTTCTATTGAACCTGATTGAACGAACCTAAAAATTAAACCCTAAAAGCTACTAAATAACATTAAACCCTAAAAGACAAATAATCAAATAACCTTGTTTGAAAGCCCTTGCTGTGCACACACACACATTTGAATTGATCATTAAGGGCTCAACCCATCTAAAGGGCCCATCACATTCCAAGAGCACAATCATCCCAAGCCTAATTAAAGCTCAGTAGACGTTGGTTTTAAGGATTAACAGACTCTTTGGGGCTCCAACTGAGATTTTCTTCGGTTAATCTACTTTTACTAGTCCATCTGATGTCTAGCTAGAGGAGTAGTGTCAAACAACTGCAGTTGGGGGGTATCAAAGGAACCAGAGGCGTAAGCCAAAGGAAGAATCTTCTCCCCAACCCCTCCCTCTAACTAGTTGGATTGACCAGATAGCAGTAGACCAAATCATTTCTGTCATCTCAAGACGGGTCCTGGGAGTCTGTAGGTCTTTAAGCTAACCTACTTAAGGGTAGGTTTGGTTGATTGTATTGTAGGGCACCTTTCTCTGTTCTATTTTCCCTCCTACTTTAGCTTGTATCCTTCCACACCGTACACACAGTTCCAATCCTACCCCCTGCCATAACTTAGCCTCAAGATGATTACTATCCCGACTTGACTTATGATTTCCCATCCACTAGTCAGGATAACTTTGATTGGGGATATGATTACAGACCTCAATGTCCAGGACCTAACCCTAGATATCATAATTATGATTATTATTCTTCCTAGAGTTACATTGAGTATAGATCTCCAGCCTTTGATGATCAAACCAACCAGATCTATAATCAAGAAGGATATGATGATTATACCACCTACCCTCCCCAGGATTTTATTGAATATAGGTCACCACCTCTCTTTGAACAACTTGAAACAACCTACTATCAAGGAGGAACCCAAGAACCTCAATTTTTTGAATACCCTAGTTTCAACCCAAACCCACCCACCCCTGAACTGGACCATTCAGTTCAGGTGAACCAGGTCCAAGATAAGGTGTTGGCTAACTTGAGGAACACCATACAATCTTTAGAAGCTCAGCTAACACCATGCACTGAAGCATTGGAGCCTATGATCAAAATGATTGATGAACTTAATAGTTCTTTATTGGAATGGCTCCAAGACGTTAATGATAGGGGCCCAGGTGAGTTTTCACTTGGGAAGTTGTTAAGATTGAGAATGAAATTTTTGGTTGCTTTAGTCTAATCTTGGGATGATACCCAGGATGAACCCCCTTTAGGAAAGCCAATATTAGAACCCGCTCAAGCACTTGTCGGGGGGACACATTTTCTGAGACCAGGGATGACCAAGTTGGTCTAGAGCAATCCATTATGGATGAACAAATTTTCTCACCCGAGATCCCCGAGCCAAGGAATGAAGAAAAATATGTCTCTATAGACTAAGAAACAACATACGATCCTGAGACATATATAAATGAGGATCAAGAATTCTTTGATTCTGAGGATGAAGAATATTTAGGTGAAGTCTCACTTGAGCTTAAGGAGGATGATTTTAGTGAGACTAACAAGCTTGAGGAATCTGATGAATTATTTGATGGCCCTATAATTGAAGAATTTGATTCGATTGGAGCTAACTTGGAGGATCCGAATCCTTATTTACTAGAAGATGCAATCAATAACCCCATTCCTCTACCACACCCCAAAGAATATATTGATGATTTCGAAATTATCAAACCTAAGTCAATCCTGATTCAGCCACAATTTTTGGACTTGGGTAAATCTCATGGGGTGAATTATATACTAGAGGTCTTGGAACCCGAACAACTGATCTTGGAGGATATTAATTTGGAAGTTAAAATCTAGGAGGCTAATTCTGAGGGAAATATAATTTTGGATCTAAGGGTTCCATTTGACCTGAAACCACCTACCTTCTATCAGGATCCTTATGATATCTTGGATGTGCAACTCAAGATCAGAATAATTAATTATCTTTTTGAGCTGAACTCTAAGTGGATGCCGAAATTTATTGATCCAGATGTACCCATTGTTCGCTACTCTAGACTTGGGTTGCACACCATAAAACTACATGCCCAGCCCCACAAACACAACAATCTCCAGTTCTGGGTGATTTTCATCTAGAGCCTTAAAACCACTCAACCCTGGGGCATGGGTCAGCACCATAATCTAGTCCACATCTGCGGACATCTTCTTCTGGTGGGTTTGAAGATCAATATTTTTATTCTGATTCTAACCGGCACTTGTGAATTCCTAATTTCTTCTTTGTTTGTATATTATGCCTAGCTAAAGGCAATAAACTTAGCACGTGTGTATACTCCTTTCTCTCTGCGGAGTTGATCGGATTGTCACAAAATTCAGGTGATATTATGTTTATTCTACCCTTTTCATGTCTTTATTTTTACAATGAGGACATTGCATCATTTAGGCATGGGGGGGTGGATACTTAATCCTGAAATTATTTTGTTAGCTCCGTGGAATTTCTTTTATTTAAAAAAAGAAAAAAAATTAAAATTCAAAATGAAAAATAAATTAGAATTAGGAGAAGAGAACTTGGGCATTAAGAGTTGTTAACTTTAGGAGATGATACTTAAGGACCTGAACACTTAAACTCTTCGGGTCTTTAGGCTTAATCAGCCCGAGTGTCCACTAAAATGTGGATTTGGTCTCGAGTCCTCACTAAGCAATTTTATTCTAACTTGGTCAATAAATTTGGGCGATAAGTACAGGACTTATCAACCCACCCTCTGATTTGAGGGGACTTTAAGTCCACACATTTTGCGCTAACTCACTCCTGGGCAGTTCTAATGGAAATTTGGTACCTAATGAACCTTCTAGGGTGGTATGGCTAGCAAGTTGTCACTAGTAACAGCTCATCGACCGATTGTCCAAAGCCCAGCCACACGACCATCCTCTTCCTGCTGCCTATACGTAAATCTTAGATCAGGGAAGCCACCTACTTAGAGAAAAAAAGGGGAAAAAGAAATACCACAAAAGAAAAAAAATAAAATAGAAAAAGGAGAATAAAATAAAATAAAATAAGCAACACTTCATCGCATGAGTATTGCTGGCAAGTTGTCGGTGGTAACAACTCATTTGCTGGTTATCCAGACCCCCATTCACAAAAAATGCGCAATTAATACCCAAACATTTAGGAAGAAGCGGAGAAGTAGAATAAGGCAGGGAGATATACACTGGTGTCCACCTTTTGTTGATGCCATAAAAATAGAAAGTAAGGGAGAAAGCTACCAATAGAAAAGATAAACCTTGAGACATAATTTTTAGGTCACCTAGGGTCGTAGAAACCTGAAGTCTATTTTAACAGTCGCCTAGTGAGTCTATCACTTTTCACAAGATGCTTAAAGCTTAAAGTTCTTTTCGAGTCTTAGGTAGGTTGGGTAGTCGTAGAAAGCTACCTTGAAACCCTAACTCAAAAAAAAAAAAGAAAAGAAGAAAAATAGAAAAAAATGTATCTTCCCTTTTCAAATAAGGCAAGGACTTGGGTGATCAACATTTTGGCAGGCACCCGGACACTATTGAGTCTTCATAAGTTCAGGACCATAGTTGAAATTTTCTATTGTTAATAAACAACTTAGGCCTAAGTAATTGAGTCCTAATTCTGGTTTTATACATAGCATTTAGTTTGATTTTGCTAGGGACTAGCAAAAGATAGGCATGGGGGTATGATATAAACACATTTATTTAAGATAAAATTCCTATTTTTGCATATTCCTAAGCTTAGATATGCATTCCATATTAGAAATATTACATAGCATGCATCATTCTGCATTTAGATAGTTTGTATAAATTATAGGTTAATTTGTGTCCTTTTGTTGTAAGGAGAGAAGGAGATTTATTTCAGAGCCTTGGATTGATGATCTGACTGTACAGATCTGATCAGGATGACGATCGGAGTTTAATGCCTCCAAAATCATCTTGATCAGAGTTTCGTAGCACATTATGCAATCTGAGGAAGATTAAAGGCCAAGGGGTAAGGTGGCACCAATTAGAACCTCAGATGCCAAATAGGACAGCACGGATAGATTCAGATCGACGATCATAGCCTAATGACATGAAAATTGACCCAATTCGACATCTGTGATGCCACCTACAATGCAAAAATGATGGACGGCCATGATGGCACCACGTGGAGCCATCACAGTTGCCCAAATCCATTCAAGCCCCTCCACTCAACTTCAGCAAGCAATCCCAGCTGTTGGATCTCAATCCAACGGTTGAGATTCATGCACGCCCGACATTCAGATTCAAAGGAGAAGATGGAGATGAGATCTCTATCGGTGGATCGAGATCCAATGGTTGAGAGTGTATGTGCAAAAAATCTAACCGCGCAATAATCTGCGGTCATGGCGCAATGGTCGCAGGCGTTGTTCTCAAACCACGAGCACGAGTTCGAGCCATGACGAGGGGACGAATCCAGCTGCCATAGTGTGAGATTGGAATTGGACTGTGCAATGGAGATCCTACGGTGGAGAGAGTGGCGACGTGGTGTGCCCAGCATCGTGTGATTCGATTGGGAGATTTGACGCACAGGTCAACGCACGATCATACAAGGGGCCAACACGCGAACTCAAATGCGATCAACGTGTGATCGTGGTTGTTCAATGGAAATCTGACAGTGGAGATTCATCAGTGAACGACAATTATGACCGGGTGTGTACGCGAGCATGAGCAGGAGACTATAGCAATGCTTGAGCTGTAGCTTTAGCGACATCTTTACTATCTCTAATTGTCCCATGCTCATTTTAGCCCCTCTACTCCACTATAAAAGGCCTACACCCCTTCATTCATAATCATCTCTTCCTTTCTCTCCCTCACCACCCCTAGGGCTCTAGAGAGAGCTTGTCCCAAGCCCGGGATGCTCCTCTAGAATAGAAAACCAACATTTGTTCTTGCTTCACACCCCCATTCATGGAGCATCCCATGGCTGTCCTCTCACCACCTTCCGAAAGAATATCCTTGCCACAACGTCATCCTTCCCCGTCCTTCCTCCGTCACCGTTCTCCTTCCTTCAACTTCCCACCACCTTTATCCAGGTGATGTCAAAGCGAGCTATCCTCCAAGCAATTGTTGAGGGGGACTCTTCTCACCTCTCTCTATCTTTATCACTTTTGTAGTGTAGTTTTTCACTTTCTATCTGTAGCAAACATTGGTTTAGATAAATATATGTGATTGTTTCTCTCTATCTCTTTGCAAGTAGATTAAATAGAAATTATTTCAACCTGATCGATTGCTTTATAAAAATACAAAAAAATTTACAAAAGATAAAAACAACAAAAAGAAATAAAATCAAAGCATGGATTTCAAAACCAAACGTTCATTTCCTTGTGTTCAACCTGGGACTCCCTTGGAGTTTCGATAAATTTTATCTAGTAGTGATTTTTGCGATTATGACGACAAGTTCTGTTTAGAGCGCTGAATCAATATTTAAAAGTATTACATTGTAATATATCCGAAAAAGTGTTCAAAAATAGATATAATTTTATTACTCGAATTTGATGTCCGATGTCGAACACAGGGAGTAAATTGGTATTTAGAAATCAAGATCACAATTCGGAATTTAAAAGAATATGCAAGAATATCAGTATCAAAGTGCAAAAAAATGGGAGTAAAATGGTGATGTAGATCACCAAATACTCCTACAATATCAACTAAGGAACTCAATGTATATGAATATGAATTAAACTTAAATTTGACATCTGATTTGTAAATCAGCTAACTTAAACGTCTGATGCTACAGTTCTCTTCCCTTTCGATTTCTTCTTTTTCTGCTTCTCTTCTGTGACTCCTATCTTCCTTGGCCTTTACGATCTTTTTCTTTCTCTTCTTCTTTCTACCTTTGCCTTCCTTCTTCCTTAGCTTCTCCTTCTTCTTCCTTCAGATTCTAACTTAGCTTCTCCTTCTTCAGCCTGCAACAAAACCTACCCCTACCTGCGCACAGCTCTCCTCTCTTTCTCTCTTAGGTTCTGCTCTCCCAGAGCCACACAAACAATCAGGTTATCGAGTCGGGTGCGTGCCCGAGACCAGGCCCACCGGCGTGCAATGGTGGGCGAAGAGTGTAGGTCGAGTCAGGTCAGCCAGGTCCGCGTGGGTGTGCCACGGACGAGATCGGGTCAGGTGAGAGGGACCTCACCCCATGGATCTGAGGCGAACAGATACAGGCACAAAATCAAATTATGCGGGTGCACGGCCTCAGGGCTTTCCGAGGTGGGACTATCCGCGTGCCCTTCTTCTCACACATCTGCAGCAGAAGTGGTCTTCCAATTGCAGCAGCTGTTACAGTCTTCAACTGGAATTGAGAGCCTGGATTCGCGTGCGAGAGTCTTCTGCGCAGCCTGGGACAGGGGCCTGGAACTGGCAAGGCCTGGAGCAACCTCAAGTGAGCTTCAAGCTCGCTTGCTAATGGCAAATGATTATTGACGAGGCGAAATCGTGTTTTAAAAGATGTCACGTTGTAGTATAGATGAAATCGACACGAAAACAAATAAGAATTTATAACTCGAAGACCAAGGTATCCGAGGTCGAACACAGGGAGCAATTGGGTATTTAAAAACTTAAAAGCACAACTCGCAATTTAATACAAAGAAATAACTAATCCAATCAAAATTGAGAAGTAATGTCAATGTAGAAATAATGCTCAAAGATTGGACGTCTAATGAAAAATCAGACGTCTTAAAAAGTTTTGCTACAGTGCTTGATTTATGATTTTCGACCTTCTCTTTCTCTCTCCTTTCTCTTTCTCTTTGCTCTGCGGCTGTGCTTCTTCTGCCTTGTTCTTTGGCTTCTTCTTCTTCTTTTCTTCTTTGTCTTTCCTTGTCTTCTTCTTCTGCTTAGCCGCTCCTGCTTCTCTCTTTCTTCTGCCCTTGACTTTCTTCTTTCTCTTCTTTCTTCTTCTGCGGCTAAGTCCCTGCTTGGCTTTGGCTTCCTTTACCTTCAGCAGCTACCTTCTTCTTTTCTCTTCCTTTGCTGCTCCTCTGCTACAGTGCTTCTCTTTTCTTCTTCTTCTTTGTCCTTGTTAAGTCCTTTCTTCTTCAGCCTTTACCTTCAGTCGCTTCACTTCTTTGTTGTGCCACTTCCTTAACTTCTTCTTCTTTGCGAAGAAAAACCTATCCCCTACCCTCCCCGCATCTCTCTCTCTATTTCTCTCTTCGGTACACTCTCCTAGAACAGGGTAATCAGGTCGGATGCGCACCCGGGTCCAGGCACACCGGTGTGGGTGTGATGTGCGAGGAGTGCTAGGTTTAGGTAATTGGGTCAGGTGCCAGGTCTGCGAGGGCAGGGGTCACAGATGAGGCGTGAGCGAGTGAGGGCAAGGGACCTCACCCCTATGTGACTTAAGGCAACCAGACAAAGCCACAAATTCAATATATGTCACACTGCTCACCCCTGAATTTACGATGTGGGACTAAATATCCCACTCTCTTCTGCTGACGCCCGTGATGTTGTGCATCTGGTGGCTTGTAATGATTGTTGATTATGTCGTTGTAGTACAGGGTGTACAATATAACATTAAGGATGTCGTATAGTGGTGAGTATGGGTGAGTTCCAGTCATTACAACCATTATTATCATTTGCTTATTTATCTAATTTTTACTGGTTTTGTTCCAGGTCGTTCACTGTGAGGCAATTTATTGAATTTAATTCGGTCACTCTTTGATTATCTCCAAAATTTACATTTTATTAAAGAATGAATGAATGTGTGTTTTATTTACCTAATTACTAAGAAATGCTTGCAAAAATACTAACTATGAACAAGCATCAAACAATCTATTATTATACTCTAAACTATGTATTTACAAGTTATCCTATTAATACTATCATAATAGTATATAATACATTAGAATGCACTGGTGTAGAAATTTAACTTATTAGTCTGTTATGTACAGTAACATATACAGCAGTTTCAGTGACAGATATAAGCGTCGCTAAATCTCAGAAAACACTATATACAACCTAAAGAGGCAAAACTGAGATCTTTAGCGACGTTTATAGTGTCGCTTTATTCTGTTAGTAATTATATAGATTTACTTATACGTATGTATACTAGTTATTCTTTGTTTCTCTTTCTTTCTTCATTAAGTCTCTGTTCTTTGTATTCTTAACTCCTGTTCTTCTTGTGTTCATATTTCTGTTTTCTTCTAAGTATTCATCTTCTTCTTTCTCTTTTTATTACTCTTGTTCTTTTCTCTGTTGTTCTTGTACTCTTTGCTTTTTTTCTCTCGTGTTAACTCTTTGTTCACTCTTCTGTCTTAGCATATTTCAGAGGTTGCGGTGGGGAGGGGATTAGGCTAATATCATTAGTTTAAAACGTGTTTAGTTTGCGGGCACGCTTTTCGAGGGATACACAGCACCCTTAGGGTGGGACCAGACCTCTACTAAGCGCGCCCTAATCTCAGATTAGGTGGCTTAATTATGTCTTTAATCTCAGCGCCAGGCCTCAGCCCAACGCCATATGCTCGCACACGCTCGGGCCCCCGGCCACACACACGTCACATATTTATCGCAAATCAGACAGAGTACTCAGACCAGAGCTATACGGGTAATCGGGTCAGATGTTCGTAGGCAGTGTTTCGGGCGCCCGGCGCCCGTGATGACTGGCGTATAAGAAACACAAATCACATTTATGTGGCTGCGCTTGACTTGCAGCACACGATGTGGTGCTATTCCAGCGCCACATCGTGCGCTGGAAATCAGGCGCAGCTGCGTCTGATCGGACTTTTGGCCCTCGATTTGGGGGCCATAAATTATTAAATAAAATAAAATAAAATATGGTTAATAAAGTATTTACATAATACTACATAATTGATCAATTAATTTTGAATTTTAAATATGTTTACTATACAAATAAATTCGCTAAACTAGGCTGGTTGTACAGGTTGATTTAGGTGATTAAATAGTTAATTACTTATAAAATAGTTAGTAAATGGTCTAATTGACCTTATACAGATTCAATTTACATACTTAAGTATTTTATACATATTTTTATTGTATATTTACGAATTTATTTCTATTTTATTTAAGTTAAACTAGCTGTTCTGGGGGTTTTAACAGTGTCAGTGGCTTAAGCCACTGTCAAATGGGCTAACTGCTGCTGCAGTTAGTCCATTTGAAGAGGGGGAAAGCATTCACAGAGAAGAGGAGAATTTAGAGAAGAGGGGAATGTTGCTGCAGTTTGCAGCATTTTACTGTATAACTGGGAATAAGAGAAAATTCAGAACAAACTAAAAATTAAAGAGTTGAAATCCAAATCTGATAAGGGTATAGATCTCACGAAAATCACATAAGAATTCAGTTCAAATACCCACAAGGAAAAGCCCTTATCAAAAGCATCATTTCAGATCAAAACACAAATGGCATTGAGTTAGTCTTCCTAATGCCATAGACAGCATGAAGGAAGACTTAACTCAATCAATTAAAACCAAAAACATACAATCCCAGTTTCTTGCAACCTTAAGGAGTATGGAAAACTCCTTAGGTTAGAGAATCACCATACAAAAATAATTATCAAACAGGTGGTGTATGGCAGTTCTGAAATGACAAATCAGAAAAAGAATGCATTAAAGGAATTTATAAAAGCTAGCAAATGCATTCAGATCAAGGCAGAAGCAAATTCATGAAAGGCTCTTCTGATTTGTTCTCTGTCACCAGAGAACTTCTCAGAATCCTTGCCCTCAAGGAAAACCAAAATCCCTTCAATTTGTCAGATCTGTCAAGACATTTCAGAAAGCAAAATCTCTTCAAAACCCATGTTAAAGTGAATCTGACAAACTGAGGCAATCAATCTAAAATAAAAGGGGCTTTTGTGAACACAAATGGGGTGAGTGAGAAGCCCCAGATGGTGCTTGTGACGCCAATTTCAGATCTGAGGCAGTACACCATCAGATCTGGAATTGGGTCCAGATGTGTGGGTGACAGATGAAAGATTCGTCGTTAAAAGGAACATAAATCAGAATTGGATGGTGGAAAAACAAAACATGAAGAGGGAGATAAATTGATTAATGAACAGATGATTCTTCCCCTCTGATCTGGACTGATCAGAGGAGGTGAGGGAGGGGATCTAATACTAAGTCTACTCCTAAGACTAATCTAACTACAGCTAACATTAAACACTAACAATTAAAACTAAATCTATTCTAAACTACTGTAAACTAAATCTAACACTACTTGTGCAGAATTAAAAACTAAACTAACAGGAAGAATGGGACCTATGGGTCCTTAGCCGGCGGCTAAGGAGGAAGAAAGGAGGAGGGTGACTCCAGCGGAGGGAAGAGTCTGCTAGTGAGACTCCAGGGTCGTCCTCAGGTGCTACGAGGTCCTTAGCGACGAGGAGGGTCGAGAGCAGGTGATGATTCCACAGCCGGTGGCTGTGAAATCAGGGTCTAGGTGAGGAGGAGAGACTGGAGTGGAAGAATTGATCGCTAAGAGATGTAGGAGGGAGCGATCCTTCGCGCGCGACACCACTGAGGTGCTTAAATAGCAGCTCAGTGACTGAGATCACCGCAAGGGTGAGGTTAATCAGAATCAGGCCGGCGGTGAGGATGAGATGGGTAGAGCGCGCGGCGAGTCAAGAGAGAGATCTGACCGTCAGATGAGATCTGGGAAGAGAGGTGAACGCACGCACCGAATCGCGCGAAGGTTCCATTTGAATCCAGCCGCAGATCGAGATCAAAAGTGCGATGGACGGTCGAGAATGGCTGTGTTCTTCGCGCGCTACAGTGCGCGTGAAGAACACAGGCTTCTCTTTGAAATAAAGGGGAAATTTGCAGACGGACCCTTAGAAGAAGGGGTAGAACATTTGCATGCAGGCCCATAAGCGAGAAGAATAGCAGCTGGAAGGGCCCTGCAGTCTTATAAAAGGGTCCCTGCGGCTTGCAAATAGGTCCAAAAAGGAGTTTTGAAGGGTAGAAATGTAATGCATGAAGGACCTAATTGTAATCTATTTATTTCTAAGCCTAAATGATGTCCAATTGCTTTCAAATTTTTACATGTGCTTAATTGAACATTTACGACATTGATTTTACTTCTGATTTGGCTTTTCAAACTTGTTTATGTGTTCAATTGATGCATGGATCATCATTTGTTCTTTAGTTTTCAGAATATCCCATTTTTGTGACCTAATTAGGAGATTTTAACACACATTAAAAGTTTTAGGTCTTTTCTTTAATTCCCACACTTAACCCTTTTTATGTGTTAATTTGATATTGTTTTGCTTAGTATCTAGCTTAATTTCGGCCTTTTAGCTATGATGAGTAGCCACTCATCATACCCCCATGCTTACGTTTTGCTAGTCCCTTAGCAAACAATCTGTTGAAGTGTAAGGCAATTTAAGTATCAGCAAGGTAAGTGTGTAAAGATATCTTTTTCTTCTTTCAAAAATTTTTAAGTGTTTATGATGATGATCTTTAAGCTGAAACATTTTCCAATACCAACTGTGTTTTTGGACATTGTGAGAACCTGGTTACTGAGGATAACCTACCAGAACTCGAGGCTTAAATGACATAGACGTTCTCTCAACCAACAAGGACTCTTGATATTTAAACCTTAAGTCGAATTCCAGGACTCAGGAGGTTTTTACAGAGACTCAGAATGCTATGAAGTTATGGCTGTGCTTTGTGATAAGTCAGGACTAACCAGGTGAATTCTAAGGCTCAATCCCGGGGTTTCACTTCTTTTTAAGTCCAGGTTGGTCCTAACTTCAGCTCATGTTTTCGGATGACTCTCAAAAATTGATGGTATTCAAACCCAACCCTTATTGTATTTGTGGCTCAGAGAAGATTTTTTTTTTTTTTTTTTTTTTTTTTTTTTTTTTGGTGGAAAAATAGGGTATTTATTTTGAACCCTGAAAACATTTTTGGTGGAAGAGTTGTTTTTCAGACATTTTGGAGAACATACTTAACTTTTTTTTTTTTTTTTTTTTTTTTTTTTTTTTTGAACAGTATGTCTCCAAAACTTATTTGGTAGAGCGCACTGTATTTGGTGGGTGGATTTCTTTTGTGGAAAGAGCTTCTCCTAGACACAAAACTAAAGATTAGGACAAAGAGTCTACCTGCACGCACAGGTAAGGACTCCACCTTCCCTAATGAACACAAGGGTTGAGGTTTAGGTTCAAGTGGTCTTTCCTGACATTGTGTAGTGTAAGCCAAGGTTACTTAGACTCCTAAGTCAAAGCAAACCAACGAATCCTGTACTGGTGACTCAGGTACAAGAATTGTCCTAAAGTTAGGAGAGACTGTGGTCTATCTTGTCAAGGCTCGAAGTGTATTAAGCCTAAGCTTGTATCAAGCTCCTATGGCCCGGTAGGTCAAACCAGTAATGGTTGAATGTCCATAGACACTTATTCTATTTTTTGTTTTCAGCTATAAGATCACTTATCTTTTCTTTTTTTCTTTTTCTTCCTCCTCTCTTGAAATGAATATCCTCCTTTGACAAATAAAGTACATGTCCCTTATTGTATTTTTTTGGAATTTTTCTGATTTGTTATTTTTTTGTATTTTTAGCTTTGTAATTTTTTTTAAAAAATTTTTTCAAAATTTTTCAATTTTTTTGAAGTATATAAATTTTTTGATAATACTATATGTACTATAGTTGTGTCTACAATTGCATTTTGGTTTAAATGTTTTACCCTTTACACCCCCCCATGCTTAAATGTTTCAATGTCCTCATTGAATGAAAGGGTGGATGCAAATGCATGCTCTGCTTTTCACTATCCTAGGCTGGGTGATGGAAGGAAGTCGGAATGAGGAGATAAAATCTCTGTGCGGACGATTTTAAGTCTGATCTAGGATCAGAGTGAACAGTCGGGCTAGGAAGTGAAATGCATGACATGTGTGTCAATGAATGTATGCTCAGAATGCAAGGGTAGACACTAAATGTAAGTAAAGGTAAGAGTAAGAAAAGTGTAAAACAGCTATATACAAGGGTAGGTGTTGCTAAGTTTAACGCCTTCAGCTAGGCGAAAACTTACATGGTAATTCAAAATGTAGGAGCGAAATGGTGGAATTGACAAGTCTGAGATCCTGCGGCTCAATGAAAGGTTTCAGTCTTTGTCCATTAACAATAAAGGGTTCAGATTTGTCAAGTTCAGTGATCTCAACGGCTCCATTATCAAATAATCTCAAGATTTTGAAAGGTCCAATCCATTTTGATCTTAACTTCCCAGGAAAGAGTTTCAGTCTAGAGTCGAAGAGAAGGACTTTTTTACCAGGGTGAAAAGATTTCCTAAGAATGTGACGGTCATGGAAGGCCTTAAGTTTGTCCTTATACATCCTTGAGCTTTCATAAGATTCATTCCTTAATTCATCGAGCTCAGACATTTGTAATTTCCTAAGATCACCGGCCTTCTCTAAGTCTAAGTTACACTTTCTGATGGCCCAATAGGCTTTGTGCTCTAATTCGACAGGAAGATGACAGTGTTTCCCGTACACAAGTCTAAAAGGAGACATGCCTAAAGGGGTTTTGTGGGCTGTCCTATATGCCCACAACGCATCAGAAAGGCGGGAAGACCAATCCTTTCTATCAGGTCGGATGGTAGTCTGTAAAATCTTTTTGATCTCCCGATTAGATAATTCAGCAAGTCCATTGGTTTGAGGGTGATAAGATGTAGCAATCCTATGTGACACCCCATACTTTTGCAGTAGGGACTGAAAATGTGTGTTTCTAAAATGAGACCCTCCATCACTAATGATGGCTTTAGGTACCCCGAATCTAGAGAAGATGAAATCTTGAACAAATTGTGTCACAACTCTATGATCATTAGTCCTTGAGGGGATGGCTTCAATCCATTTTGAAACATACTCAACTGCCAACAATATGTACTCGAAGCCATAAGATTTAGGAAAAGGTCCCATGAAGTCAATGCCCCAAATGTCAAAGATTTCGCACACCATGATCGGATTCAAGGGCATCATGTCTCGGCGGCCAATACTACCAAGAGACTGACAGCGTGAACATGCCCTGCTATATTCGTGTGCATCCTTGAAGATTGTGGGCCAATAGAAACCACTCTGCAAAATCTTTGCAGCGGTCTTTTTGCCCGAGAAGTGACCGCCGCACGCCTGGTCGTGGCAGAATGATAAGATGCTTCTAATCTCCTTATCAGGGACACACTTCCTAAAGATCTGGTCTTTACAATGCTTGAAAAGCCAAGGTTCTTCCCAGTAATAGTGCTTGGCCTCGGATCTAAGTCTGTCTTTTTGATGTCGGACCCAATTAGTGGGGATGAGTCCAGAAGCCAGGTAGTTGACAATGTCAGCATACCAGGGAAGATCAGAATGAATGACCAGCAATTGCTCGTCAGGGAAGTGGTCAGAGATGGGTAAAGAAGGAGAAATCGCTTCAGAAGGAAGGCGGGATAAGTGGTCAGCTACCACATTCTGCTTTCCAGCCTTATCACGAATCTCTAAATCAAATTCCTGTAAAAGTAGGATCCATCTAATCAGACGAGATTTCGCGTCCTTCTTGGCGAGAAGATATCGAATTGCCGTGTGGTCAGTGTAGACTATAATGTGGGAACCTAAAAGATAAGGTCTGAATTTTTCCAGTGCATATACTACAGCTAGCAATTCCTTTTCCGTGACGGTGTAATTCCTCTGAGCTTCATCCAAGGTCTTGCTAGCGTAATAGATGACTGTGGGTTTCCCGTCCAATTTTTGACCAAGGACAGCTCCTACTGCATAATTAGAGGCATCACACATGATCTCAAAAGGGTGAGACCAATTCGGGGGTTGCAGTATGGGTGCCTTGGTA
Organism: Thalassia testudinum; assembly: GCA_037157565.1. Taxonomy (NCBI): domain Eukaryota; kingdom Viridiplantae; phylum Streptophyta; class Magnoliopsida; order Alismatales; family Hydrocharitaceae; genus Thalassia; species Thalassia testudinum. Next base: position 3,254,739 of record JAZHRO010000056.1, read on the forward strand.
ATCAGATCACGAAGTGTCGTATAGGCACGAACACAATCGTCAGAGATCTGGAAGTCTACGTCTTTAGAGAGGAGAGTAGTGAGAGGTCGGGCTATTTTCGAGAAATCCGCTATAAAGCGGCGATAAAAACCAACATGCCCAAGGAAAGATCGAATTTGCTTAACCGACGAAGGTAGTGGTAAATCAGAAATCAACTTTACCTTCGCGCGGTCAACCTCAATTCCTCTCTCAGAAATAAGGTGACCTAATACAAGTCCTTCAGTTACCATGAAATGAGATTTCTCCCAGGAAAGTACCAGATTCACATTAATGCATCTTTGTAGGACCTTGGTCAGGTGGTCTAGACATGCATCAAATGTGCTCCCGAAGACCGAGAAGTCATCCATGAAGACTTCTAAACAATCGCCTACTAAGTCAGAAAAGATTGCAAACATACACCGCTGGAATGTAGCAGGTGCGTTGCACAATCCAAAAGGCATCCTACGGAATGCAAAGGTTCCGTAGGTGCAGGTGAATGTTGTTTTCTCCTGATCATCGGGGTGAATTGCCACCTGATTATATCCTGAATAGCCATCCAAAAAGCAGAAAAATCTATTCCCTGCCACTCTTTCCAGTATTTGATCAATGAAGGGCAAAGGGAAATGATCTTTCTTCGTGGCTTGGTTGAGTTTTCGGTAATCTATACATACTCGCCACGAACTAGCAATGCGTGTAGGGATGACTTCTCCAGAATCAGTGGTGATGATGGTAAGTCCGGCCTTTTTTGGCACAACCTGAACAGGACTTACCCATCTACTGTCAGAAATTGGGTAGATAATTCCATTGTCCAGCCATTTAATCATTTCACTTTTTATCACCTCTTGTAATGTAGGATTTAATCTACGCTGGGGCTGTCTAGTAGGTCTAGATCCTTCTTCAGTGAAAATCCTATGTGTGCAATAAGAAGGACTGATGCCAGTAAGGTCAGAAAGGCTCCATCCTATAGCCTGCCTATGTGCTCTTAGGACAGATAAGAGTCGTGACTCTTGATTAGAAGAAAGGGAAGAGTTAACAATCACCGGATAGGTCTGATCAGGTCCTAAGAAAACATATTTGAGAGAGTCAGGAAGAGGTTTGAGTTCAACAGGCACAGGATCAGAAGGAGCAGGTGTGAAAGTTTCAGGAGATCCTAGAGATACTAATGGAATGGGAGGAAGGTCCTCAGTCTCTAAATTTGGTATCTCAGTGGAAGTCACGTCAGAGTCCAAAGAGTGTTGAGGTTCTAAATTTAATGAATTGATCAAGGTGTCCTCAACCAATTGATCCAATGAATCCAGGGAGAAGATTTCTTCAATTAAACTACAGGTCGGTCCTCTTTGGGCCTGAAAAATATCAATTTTTATTTTCTGATCTCCAAACTTTAATTCTATAAGGCCCTCCTCACAATTGATGTTTGCCTTGGCCGTAGCCAAGAAAGGTCTTCCTAAAATGATAGGTGTATTCTGGATATCTTCAGGTACTTCCATGTCAAGGACTATAAAGTCTACAGGGAAGTAAAAATCCTTGACCCGCACTATGACATCTTCCAACACTCCCTGAGGTGTCTTAACTGATCTGTCAGCTAATTGCAGGGACACCTTGGTTGGCTTCAAATTGCCAACCTCAAAATGTGTCAGTAGAGAGGTTGGGACAAGATTGATGGAAGCACCTAGGTCAAGTAGTGCTCTATTGAATGTGGTGTTACCAATCATGCAGGATAAGAGAGGGGTGCCTGGGTCTTTCATCTTAGTTGGGAGGGTACTAGAGATGATGGAACTAGCTTGTTCCGAGAGAATGATTGGACTACTCCCTTTTTGAATTCTTTCTTTACGCTTAGGTGTACATAGGTCTTTTAAAAACTTAGCGTAAAGAGGGATGTGGCGGATTGCATCCAACAAGGGGATGTTTATGTGGACTTGCTCAAAGAGCTTAAGCAAATCCTCCTCAGGTGCCACACAGGTCTTTTTCTTTCCCTTCTCCTTCTTCTTTAAAGCTTCAGGAAAAGGTACTGGAGTTGTGAGAGGTTCAGTTATAGGTAGAGGAGTAGGAAGTGGAGGAGCAGAACTAGAAGTGGTAGGTGTTGGAAGAGGTGGATCTAGTGTGCATTTACCACTCCTAGTGACTATGGCATTTAGTTCAGCTCTAGAGGAAGATGGTAAATCATTGTTAGGTAGCAGAGGTGGTTGCGTTTGTGCAAGAGAGGAATTTGAGTCAGTGAAGAATTCAGTGTTGTGCACTGCTTGTGAAATGTCATGTGTTTGGTTTTGCAGTGTTGGTCTAGGTTGGACATACCTTTGAGCAGGTATGTTCCTAGGGTTGGGTTGTGCTTGGGATGGGAGTGAATGTGGTTGACGGGACTCCGTCAAGTGTGATAGCTGGGCTCTCATCTCAGCTAAAGCCGCGTCCTATCTCTGCTGCATAGCAATATTCTGTTGTTGCATATCAGCAAGAGCTTTCATGATAGACCCCAACTGGTCATCTCGTGTAGGCCCAGATTGAGAGTATTGGGTGGGCCTGGGTTGGGGTTGTTGGTAGGTACGCGGTGGATATCCGTGTGATTGTGGAGGTGGTGCTCGGATCGGGTTGTGCAATGGTGGTGCAGAAGGTTGTTGAAAAGGAGGTCTTTGTGAATTTCCCGACCATGAGAAATTTGGATGATTACGCCATCCAGGGTTATAGGTTTGTGTGAAAGGATCATTGTGAATGGCATGAAGCTCCTCCGAAGCTCCAGAAGGTGCAGGGAAGTCAGTGAAGGGAGGAACAAAGGTTCCTCCAACCGGTGAAGGATATGGAAATGAAAAATCCGGTAATGCAGTTTGTGTCACAGAAAGGTTATTCACAGTTTCCCTCCCTGTGGGAAACTGAGAAGAAGTGTTTTGTGCTGGTGACTGAGAAGAAGAAGATGGGTGTTTTGAGAGAAATTTCCATACTTCATCTACTTTCTTCTCGATTAAGCCCACTTTATCCAGTTGACTAGCCACTATCTCTAAGTCTTTGCTACTGGATTGGGCTTCATGTACCCCCGTGTGTGAGTGGGAATGTGAGGACTTTCTATTAAACACGCTCATTGAAGCATTGTTAATAGAGTTTTCGGCCATGCCTTCAAAGAGCTCAAAGGCTGAGTCCTCGTCCCGACACAGGAAATTGCCTCCACAAGCGGCATCTACAAAATTCCGTGTGTCATCATGGAGCCCATGGTAGAAGATCTGGACCTGTTGCCAGCGTGGGACACCATGGTGGGGACATTTTCTCAAAAGCTCATGGAATCTCTCCCAAGCCTCGTGCATAGGTTCTCCTAAATTCTGGGTGAAGGTGGTGATGGCACGCCTTAAGGCATTAGTGCGGCCTACAGGAAAGTACTTCTTTAAGAACTCATGTTCTAAAGAAGCCCAGGAATCTATAGGTGTAGTCCGTGCAAGTGTTCTAAACCAAAAGGCTGCCTTATCTTTTAATGAAAAGGAGAACATTTTCATCAAAAGCGTGTGCTGATCATGTCCTTGCGGACCCAAAGTTTGGGCAAGATTCTTCAGCTCCTCTAAATGCTGAAAAGGGTCCTCAGAAGCAAGTCCATGGAAGTGAGGAATGAGTGCTATAATGTTCGGCTTCAGTTCAGCAGCACGACCCCCATTGGGATAACGTACCACAGGCATTGGTTGGGCAACTGCGGGATTATAGTAATCTCGTAGTTGAGGTCTACGGGGTTGGGGTGGTGCCTGAGGATTTCTAGGTTGAAGTGGTTGTGGTTGGGGGTTAGCTAATAGATTTACAGCTTGAGCAAGCTGTTGCACCTGTTGGGTTAAGGTATTCATTTGTAGTTGTGTATCGAAAAGGTGCTGAAGATGAGGCATAGGTCCTCTCTCCGGGGGTGGATTAGGATGATTAGGATAAGGTGGAGGTTGGAACCTAGGGATAGGTGGTTGCTGTGGTAGAGGATGTGCAACTAAGTCTGGAGGAAGTTCTTCAAAATCCTCAAAGTGTGAAGAATCAAGATCATCCTCTTGGCGAGGGGGATTGTGGAAAGTATTTTGAGACTCAGGAGGTAAGGGATTAGAAGTGGAAGGCAAAGAAGATGATGCAGTAGCTTGGGTAGCAGTACCCAAGGGGAGTACAAGTTCTGGGTTTTGGGATCTCCTACCTTCCATTGAGTTGATTTTTTTTTGAATTCCCGTTTACTCTAATTCGATCCAACTCAATGGAAAAAAAAAAATTTTAACGTTCACAATAAAATAGAAGAATCCCAATAAAATCTCAATTCAAGAAGACCAATCAATCGAAATGAATCGGAGAAAATTTTTCCTAGAGGCTGCTACGCAAAGTATGTTATACGCAAACAATTGTTTCAAGCAATTGTACGTATCCTAAGATAAACCTAGCGAAGTGCAGACCTCTAAAATCCACTGGGAATCTGGATAAGACTGAGCGTGCGGATCCAGATCCTGTGGTTGCAGAAAGATGAGGTAGAAACCCGTGTATTGTGGCCTTAAGTGATCGTGCTGTGTGCACGATAACATTCAACACAAGGCGATTAAAATCTCAAACATGGTTTCACCCAATTTTTGCTATCTCCTTTTTGATTTAATTAAAGTGATTAAAATATGTTTTCTATGCTGCTCATTTCACTTTTTACTAAATTCAGAACAAGTAGTGGTCTTCTTTAATTTTAAGTCAAATGCAAATATGGCAGGAGTTAGAGTTAGATAAGAAATGCGTACCTGACTCCAGCAATCTTCTAATGCAGATTTGACTTGAATTAAAATCTAGCAGGAATGAAATGCAATCCTAAAAATGGATGCCTGAGGTTATGCTGCTGCTAGATAAGTATGAGGTCTTTTTGATTTTTTTTTTTTTTCTTTCTTTTTGAAAAAATTTTATATGCAATTCAAAAGTAAGGAAAGAAATTAAGAAGAGAAAGAAATAGAGTCCAGATAGTCCAGAATTATTACAAAAATTGTGTGAGAACAAGCTCTCACAACTTATGACTAACAATTGCTCCTAATCAATAAACCTAAAACTATCTATACTAAAACTAATACTAAAATCCTACAGCGACTTCGAGGCAAAACTCCACCAGGAAGACGGATCTGGAGCGCAGCGACTCCACCAGGAAGACGACACTCCTCCTCAAGTGCTGTGGAAAAAAACAAATGATTAGTAAAAGAATAAAGGAATGTATACACAGTTAATTCAAATGGAAAATAAAAGCAATTATAATGAATGAATAAAGAATTTCTATATACAAAAGAAGGAAAAGAAAATTTTGGTGCAAAGAGCGTTGCCTCCCCGGCAGCGGCGCCAAAATGATGTTGTGCATCTGGTGGCTTGTAATGATTGTTGATTATGTCGTTGTAGTACAGGGTGTACAATATAACATTAAGGATGTCGTATAGTGGTGAGTATGGGTGAGTTCCAGTCATTACAACCATTATTATCATTTGCTTATTTATCTAATTTTTACTGGTTTTGTTCCAGGTCGTTCACTGGGAGGCAATTTATTGAATTTAATTCGGTCACTCTTTGATTATCTCCAAAATTTACATTTTATTAAAGAATGAATGAATGTGTGTTTTATTTACCTAATTACTAAGAAATGCTTGCAAAAATACTAACTATGAACAAGCATCAAACAATCTATTATTATACTCTAAACTATGTATTTACAAGTTATCCTATTAATACTATCATAATAGTATATAATACATTAGAATGCACTGGTGTAGAAATTTAACTTATTAGTCTGTTATGTACAGTAACATATACAGCAGTTTCAGTGACAGATATAAGCGTCGCTAAATCTCAGAAAACACTATATACAACCTAAAGAGGCAAAACTGAGATCTTTAGCGACGTTTATAGTGTCGCTTTATTCTGTTAGTAATTATATAGATTTACTTATACGTATGTATACTAGTTATTCTTTGTTTCTCTTTCTTTCTTCATTAAGTCTCTGTTCTTTGTATTCTTAACTCCTGTTCTTCTTGTGTTCATATTTCTGTTTTCTTCTAAGTATTCATCTTCTTCTTTCTCTTTTTATTACTCTTGTTCTTTTCTCTGTTGTTCTTGTACTCTTTGCTTTTTTTCTCTCGTGTTAACTCTTTGTTCACTCTTCTGTCTTAGCATATTTCAGAGGTTGCGGTGGGGAGGGGATTAGGCTAATATCATTAGTTTAAAACGTGTTTAGTTTGCGGGCACGCTTTTCGAGGGATACACAGCACCCTTAGGGTGGGACCAGACCTCTACTAAGCGCGCCCTAATCTCAGATTAGGTGGCTTAATTATGTCTTTAATCTCAGCGCCAGGCCTCAGCCCAACGCCATATGCTCGCACACGCTCGGGCCCCCGGCCACACACACGTCACATATTTATCGCAAATCAGACAGAGTACTCAGACCAGAGCTATACGGGTAATCGGGTCAGATGTTCGTAGGCAGTGTTTCGGGCGCCCGGCGCCCGTGATGACTGGCGTATAAGAAACACAAATCACATTTATGTGGCTGCGCTTGACTTGCAGCACACGATGTGGTGCTATTCCAGCGCCACATCGTGCGCTGGAAATCAGGCGCAGCTGCGTCTGATCGGACTTTTGGCCCTCGATTTGGGGGCCATAAATTATTAAATAAAATAAAATAAAATATGGTTAATAAAGTATTTACATAATACTACATAATTGATCAATTAATTTTGAATTTTAAATATGTTTACTATACAAATAAATTCGCTAAACTAGGCTGGTTGTACAGGTTGATTTAGGTGATTAAATAGTTAATTACTTATAAAATAGTTAGTAAATGGTCTAATTGACCTTATACAGATTCAATTTACATACTTAAGTATTTTATACATATTTTTATTGTATATTTACGAATTTATTTCTATTTTATTTAAGTTAAACTAGCTGTTCTGGGGGTTTTAACAGTGTCAGTGGCTTAAGCCACTGTCAAATGGGCTAACTGCTGCTGCAGTTAGTCCATTTGAAGAGGGGGAAAGCATTCACAGAGAAGAGGAGAATTTAGAGAAGAGGGGAATGTTGCTGCAGTTTGCAGCATTTTACTGTATAACTGGGAATAAGAGAAAATTCAGAACAAACTAAAAATTAAAGAGTTGAAATCCAAATCTGATAAGGGTATAGATCTCACGAAAATCACATAAGAATTCAGTTCAAATACCCACAAGGAAAAGCCCTTATCAAAAGCATCATTTCAGATCAAAACACAAATGGCATTGAGTTAGTCTTCCTAATGCCATAGACAGCATGAAGGAAGACTTAACTCAATCAATTAAAACCAAAAACATACAATCCCAGTTTCTTGCAACCTTAAGGAGTATGGAAAACTCCTTAGGTTAGAGAATCACCATACAAAAATAATTATCAAACAGGTGGTGTATGGCAGTTCTGAAATGACAAATCAGAAAAAGAATGCATTAAAGGAATTTATAAAAGCTAGCAAATGCATTCAGATCAAGGCAGAAGCAAATTCATGAAAGGCTCTTCTGATTTGTTCTCTGTCACCAGAGAACTTCTCAGAATCCTTGCCCTCAAGGAAAACCAAAATCCCTTCAATTTGTCAGATCTGTCAAGACATTTCAGAAAGCAAAATCTCTTCAAAACCCATGTTAAAGTGAATCTGACAAACTGAGGCAATCAATCTAAAATAAAAGGGGCTTTTGTGAACACAAATGGGGTGAGTGAGAAGCCCCAGATGGTGCTTGTGACGCCAATTTCAGATCTGAGGCAGTACACCATCAGATCTGGAATTGGGTCCAGATGTGTGGGTGACAGATGAAAGATTCGTCGTTAAAAGGAACATAAATCAGAATTGGATGGTGGAAAAACAAAACATGAAGAGGGAGATAAATTGATTAATGAACAGATGATTCTTCCCCTCTGATCTGGACTGATCAGAGGAGGTGAGGGAGGGGATCTAATACTAAGTCTACTCCTAAGACTAATCTAACTACAGCTAACATTAAACACTAACAATTAAAACTAAATCTATTCTAAACTACTGTAAACTAAATCTAACACTACTTGTGCAGAATTAAAAACTAAACTAACAGGAAGAATGGGACCTATGGGTCCTTAGCCGGCGGCTAAGGAGGAAGAAAGGAGGAGGGTGACTCCAGCGGAGGGAAGAGTCTGCTAGTGAGACTCCAGGGTCGTCCTCAGGTGCTACGAGGTCCTTAGCGACGAGGAGGGTCGAGAGCAGGTGATGATTCCACAGCCGGTGGCTGTGAAATCAGGGTCTAGGTGAGGAGGAGAGACTGGAGTGGAAGAATTGATCGCTAAGAGATGTAGGAGGGAGCGATCCTTCGCGCGCGACACCACTGAGGTGCTTAAATAGCAGCTCAGTGACTGAGATCACCGCAAGGGTGAGGTTAATCAGAATCAGGCCGGCGGTGAGGATGAGATGGGTAGAGCGCGCGGCGAGTCAAGAGAGAGATCTGACCGTCAGATGAGATCTGGGAAGAGAGGTGAACGCACGCACCGAATCGCGCGAAGGTTCCATTTGAATCCAGCCGCAGATCGAGATCAAAAGTGCGATGGACGGTCGAGAATGGCTGTGTTCTTCGCGCGCTACAGTGCGCGTGAAGAACACAGGCTTCTCTTTGAAATAAAGGGGAAATTTGCAGACGGACCCTTAGAAGAAGGGGTAGAACATTTGCATGCAGGCCCATAAGCGAGAAGAATAGCAGCTGGAAGGGCCCTGCAGTCTTATAAAAGGGTCCCTGCGGCTTGCAAATAGGTCTAAAAAGGAGTTTTGAAGGGTAGAAATGTAATGCATGAAGGACCTAATTGTAATCTATTTATTTCTAAGCCTAAATGATGTCCAATTGCTTTCAAATTTTTACATGTGCTTAATTGAACATTTACGACATTGATTTTACTTCTGATTTGGCTTTTCAAACTTGTTTATGTGTTCAATTGATGCATGGATCATCATTTGTTCTTTAGTTTTCAGAATATCCCATTTTTGTGACCTAATTAGGAGATTTTAACACACATTAAAAGTTTTAGGTCTTTTCTTTAATTCCCACACTTAACCCTTTTTATGTGTTAATTTGATATTGTTTTGCTTAGTATCTAGCTTAATTTCGGCCTTTTAGCTATGATGAGTAGCCACTCATCAGCCCGCAGGAGGAGAACTTCATGTAATTGAAGCAGCTGAAAGCCTCGCAACAATTTCTCTCAGGCTGGTTACACTCGCACACTTAACGCGCGTGACCCAGAGCTCTGAAGCATGGAGCACACGGCTTGGAGCTCTGAAGCAAGCAAGCTTGCTTGTGCGTTAATGGCGGATGGAGGATCGGACCTACACGACACTAAGATGGCCTTGCGGCCCTGTCAAACAATAGGGAAAGTTTTGCCATATCATGGCGAAGGTGAGGTGGGGGTCGGCGTGGCGCAGAACAGCCTAGGCGTGCATGCTTAGGTCGAACTGTGACCGTGAGCATGGGTTTGTTGGGTGGAAGTGTGGGGCGTGTGTGGCGGTCAGTGGATGGGCGGAAAGTGATCAGTGATTGATGGTGGAGGTGAAGAGGTTGGTGGCGAGGCATGTGGAGGTGCAGAGTAGTGAATGCATCTCGCCAGAGGTCAGCCGGAGATGAGGAAGATGAAGGTGGACAGTGGCAGTCGAGGGGCGGTTTATGAAATAAAATGAAGGAAAATGAAGAGTGGGAGGAGAGAAACTTATCTGTGGTGATTGGGATGAAGGGGAGGCAGAGCAGACGAACGACGCGTATGTGTCATCATCGGGAAAGACAACCCTAAGGTGGAGGTGACGACGACAAGGAGGAGGTCGGAGAGGCGTGCGCTGGTGTGGCACAACGTGGAGGAACAAGACGAAGCTAACCGTACCACTAGTATGGTGGCAGAGCAACGAGAAGAGGGAGGGGAGATCACCGGAGCTTGCAGGCGTTTTGACCAGAGATGAGGAGGGAAGAAATTGAGAGGGTATCGGCGGCCAAATCAAGCTTGGAAGATGCACAAAGGATCGGGGGTCCTTTTATAGCCGCTGGCCGAGCCCTTTGTGCTTGGAAGGCAAGCCTTCTAGCGCAAAGTCCTCACCGAAGAAGGAAGGTGTGTAGGACACCCAAATCTCTCAAGCGTTCGCACAAGAGATTGGGTGTAAATCTGATTTGGAGATCTCATTCAGAGGATGGAGAAATCCTCAGAGAATCTCCCTTCTAAATTTAGGAGATCTCTGAGGATTCAAGGAGATATCAGCCTCAAATCCTTGCCAGAGTGGGATTCCTCCGCTGTAATGGCGGAGGGATCTGAATGTAAGGGTGGCGAGGAATTTAGGGGGCTCTGCGCAAGGGTTTTCAAAAGGTAGGGGCCAAAATGTAATTGGGTGGATCATTTTGCAAAGTAGGTCAAGATGACCTTCCCTTAGGCCCATATTTTGATACAAACCTAATTTGGAAATAAGGAATCCAATGGTGAAGTTGGATTTTAGGTTTGACTATGTTTGACTAGACATTTTGCATAAAAACCCAAATTAGGTTTAATACTGAGCTAGGACCCCAAGCTAGGTCAAAGTTGGTTCCAAAGGCCAATTTGAAGGTCCTAAACCCTAGGGGATATCTTTTTATGAATTTTAGAGGGTTTAGTTGATTTTTATATAGACCAAAACCTTGTTGAATTAAAAGGGTTTGTTTTAGGGTTACAGAATGTCATTTAATTCTTAAATCTCACAATAATCCTTTTCTGACTGAACCATCTCACTTTTCATCTTATTAAGTCCAATTGACCTATGTTTAACCCTTGATAAATCCCGTTGATGTACTGCAATGGTAAAATTACAGCTTTACCCTTTAGTTCATTTTTCCTTCCCAGAACAGTAATCCCTTGACTTAGGCCTTCCTTTAGGTTATGTAATTTTACCCTTTAGTTCATGTTTCCTTCCTAGAACAGTAATCCCTTGACTTAGGCCTTCCTTTAGGTTATGTAGGAGCATTTGTTTGCTTTCTTAGGTCAAAATGAGTTAGTTAGGACTCATGATGAGGCTCTCATCATACCTCCATGCTTAGCTTTTGCTAGTCCATTAGTAAAATCTTAAGATTTTAACATCTATTCAAGACCATGACTTTCTTCTACTAGTTGTGATAAGTGCTTTTTCTTTTTCTTTTGTGATTAGGTCAGAATGCCGACAATAGGCCTAGAGGTACTCAAGTACCAACCAAAATCTAGACCTGACCTGCTTTAGCCTCAGTCCTCTGTAAAGGTTTTTAAGGCCTGCAAAAAATATCCTAGGGTTCATTGGACTCCGCAGTTAAAGCACCCGTGCTTGAGAGATTTTTAGCCTAGGTTCAGTTTGCAGTGCGTTTTTATAAGAAAGATAGAGGATTTATTTGTTTGGAGAGTTTTCTCTCTCTTTTCTTTTTATTTCTAGCTTCGGATTGGCTTCTCAACATGGTCTGTATTGGATTCCTTGCCCCCATCATCAATCAACAAGAGTCCCTAGAAATCGATGCTTCGTGATAGCACCGCCAATGGCAACCCCCAAAACTCTGGCTTTCAAGATTTTGAGATAATCCTGCCCATGGCATTTCGTGGCCGAATCCAGACCCTGGCAATCGACATTTCGGGATAATGTCGCCTATGGTATCTGTACCAACAGAGTGCTTACATGCCCCCGATAGGATATTTAAATATCCTAAGAGATAAGCACTGAAAAGAAGATATGTTGTTACGCATATTCGAGGGGAATTTACCGCCTCTCCATGTCGGGAACTCATCCAAATCAACTTGTGTTGATCGGCCACTCCTAATCTAAGCAACTTTTTCAGAACATTAAAATGCTTTTGCGTGATTTTGATAGTTATGCGCACTGAACTAGACTATGTGTGGATTGGGGTGCTTAGGTTACCAAATCTTGTAAATCGAAGGTCAGTTAACAAGGTCGAATACTCCCTAAGCCTTAGACCTAATACATAAGCTTCACATTTTCCCCAACCTCTTGAGGAGTATCTAGATTTTAGCAGGTACTTGAATTTTTAAGCCTAAGAGTCTAGCTCAAAAGGCCAAAAGCCAGTGTTCCTACTAATCTCTTTTGTGTCTCCTTAGCACTTTTTTTTCTCATTCTTATCTTTTTTCTTGATGTGGTCTAGAACTTCAGTTAATCCCTTAATCTTTTACTAATGACTATTCTTTTTTTTTTATTTTGTGCTCCTTTTTAGCATTTTGCTCTTTTCCTCCTCATATTTTGTATAGCCTAAAAAAGTCTTCTCTCCCCCTCCTTAGTGTAATTTCCTACTTGGAGGGGGTGAGATATAAAGAGCAGAATTAAAATAGACAATCTCACAAAAATAAGAAATCACATAATAGGAACAAGTATTTTTAGGTGGAAACCTAAACCGGGTGAAAACCACCACCTAACCCTCTCGAGTTAGGATTTCTCGATCTACCTAGTCGATCAAATCCACTAAATCCAGTCACTTAAATGAAGGTGACTGAACCTCAATTATAACCACACTACGTAGATCGAGAGTAGTGTTTCTCAAAGCCCCTTCTCTTCACAAGAAGGAATTTGTCTCGCAAAGGAGACGGAAATTCGCAAAGCGAATACCCAACCAAAGACAATATAAAGTACAACGATCCTATAGAGCCCCAAATATTTAATCCTAGCTTCTATAGGAGTTAGGAAACTTCCCTTTGGTGGAAGTGTGTCGAAATGATGATGCAGGTGCGTGAACCATGCAATGGCGCTTTGTCGCTCTCGTAATCGCAGAGGGAGAGCGGGTGCACAAAGGGATGAAGCTCTCTAGATATGAAATAGATGCTAGGAGAGCTAGAGCTTCAACTACTTCTCTTGGACACAAAAGATGCGGAAAGTGATTTGCTTAGTGTGTCTTGGTGTCCTAGGTGTCTCTCAAAAGCCAAGGGATCCTCCTCTATTTATAGAGCCCCTAGGAAGGCTTTAGAAGGCCTTGGAAGGCTTCTATAGCCGTTGAATGCAAAGTCAAAGAGAATCAGGCCGTAGTCAGAATTAATCATGATTCTGACAGGGTCATCAGACGTCTGGTCCTGGTATCAGACGTTTGGAAAACCCGTTTAAGACGTCTGGGAACTAAGTCAGATATCTGATTTTAGATGGGTTTCCTTCCTGACTTGAATCAGACTAATACAGGGTTCTAATGTATGTCCATCAGAGGACACACAGGACGTCTGGTACAAGGTCTGGACGTCTGGAAACCTATTTGTTCTCTGGAAATGGATTCCCAACGATTCTAATAGCTACAAAATCTCTGAAGGAAGATTTTGGGTCAGTCGGGCAAAACGGTCATGTATCAGACGTCAGGGGTCCTCTACGAACGTCTAATACGAGGCTAACGGTCATTTCCTCAATGCTTGTTAAGGAAGCCAACGGTCCACTAATTGGACGTCTAGCAAAGGCATCAGATGTCTCCTAAGACGTCTAGACTAAAGTCTGGACATCTGATTTCATCAGATGGAAATAAGTCCAGCTTAAATAATCGAACGTCTGAGTCAACAGTCAGACGTCTTAAAAGTTTTTATCAGACATCTGAAATTCAGATTAGACGTCTAGAAAGGTTGTCTGAACCCTATTTTGATTTTTTAAGTTCTCTATAGAAAACCCAGGTATCCTAGGATAGTGCAGGTGTTCCTAGGACTACTTTAAGGGTTCTTTGAGGCTTTTTAACATAAGATCTAAGATAAAAAATAAAGAGCACAAGAACGAAACAAAAATACATAGAACAGGATAAAATGAAATCTATCCTATTCTTCATCTCCTTCCTTCTTCAAGCTTTCGCTCCTCGCAAAGCTCCTCCGCCTCTGTCTAGCTCCTCCAATCCACCATGGATGCGAGCTAGAACTCCGTCTAAACACCTATCTCCATTTGCAATTTGACCTGAAAACTAGGACTCAAAAGCAAATGTTAAAAGACACGCGTTTTGTTATCATCAAAATAAACGATCATGGTGCTCTAGCATCAACAATCTCCCCCTTTTTTGATGATGACAAAACCATAAATAATAAAGCATAAAATCCTCCCCCTTTTTGACATTATCAAAAATGTTTTTATCAATTTTAAATTTCCTATAACTCCCCCTTAAAACATGCTCTTCTATAATTGGGTTGAATTTCTTTTTAACAAGAGTAATGTCCTCCCCTTTTTTGTAACAACAAGATAGCTATTATTTTTCTCCCCCTTTCTAAAGGAAATATAGCTAATTTAACAAGATCTCCCCCTTAATGATTGACAAATAGCTTATAATTTTAACTCCCCCTATCTATATGTTAATGATAAAAGGATAGGGTTAAGGGTTAGCTCACCTACCATGGCCAATAGAATGGCCCAAATGGAGGTGGTGGATGCCATATCGGATGGGGCTCCCATCCGTAGTTTGGAGGCCCGAGCATCGGCGTCGATCTCCAATCTGGCGGACAACGTGCAGTGGGTTATTCGATTGTTCGTCATCTCGTCGGTCTTCTTGTCTTTCTCCTTGGTCTACTCTTTGGTCCACCCAACTCGAGTTGATCGTTATTGAGCTTGTAGGTCCAATCTCTTGTATTATAGTCACCCTTGAAACCTACAAAACAAGATTCCAATTTTTTCTTCAGTATCCAAGTGAGCTTGGATCCGAATCTGTTAGCGGGTCTCCTTGACGGAGATCCTTTCTCAATCTTAGGGCTATGCAAATTTTCTATTTTGTTGATTAATTTGTTGGAATTTTCTCTAAGACATGAGATTTCATTTTCTGTAATATGCATCTTAGTCTTTAATTCAGAAATTTCTAATTTTAGACTAACATTTTTCTCAATCAATTTAGTATTTTCATTGATTAAATCTTTATTTTCTAATAACAAGTTATTATCCTTAGGACTAGCTTCTAGATCCTTGAATTTTATTTCCAATCTTTCATTTTCACTTTTAAGAAAACTAAGATTCCTTTTAATATTTTTATTTTCTATCTTAAGTGATTTACTAAGCTCAAATAATTCATCGAAAGCATCTTGTAAATTGGGATTTACCTTATTATCGCTGTTGTCGCTGTCGCTATCACTTCCCATGGCCATGAAGCCCATGCAGGCGATTTCTTCCTTGGGGTTCTGCTCTTCTTCTTCCTCTGAGCTCGTGTCATCCTAAGTTACTTAGAATGCCTTCTTCTTAGACTTCTTCTCCTTTTCCTTCTTCTTCTCCTTCTTGAGAAGAGGGCACTCTAATCGTAGATGCCCTTTCTCATTGCAGTGGTAGCAACGTCTCGGACTTTCCTTCTTCTCCTTCTTTTCTTTCTTTGATTCCCTACAAAACTTTGAAAATTTCTTAAGTAAAATTTTAAAGTCTTCGTCGTCGGAACTTACCTCGCTATCTGACGCGGCTCTAAAGGGGAGGGTCTTCTTCAATTTTGGCTCCGGTGTATCTTTCTTCTTTTGCTTTAACTTTGTCTCATAGGCCATTAGGTTGCCTAGGAGATCCTCCATATTGAGCTCCTCCACTTCATTTGCCTCCTCGATCGTGGTGACCTTTTGCTCCCATTCTGGTCCAGGGGAATGGAGTAACTTCCTTGAAGCTACCCATTGATAAAGGTCTTACCTAAAGCTTTTAAACTATTTACAATGAGAGTGAACCTAGTGTTCATCTCACTTAGAGATTCGTTAGACTTCATTGAAAAAGACTCAAATTCTTGAGAAAGTAAATTTATTTTAGAAGTCTTTACCTTAGTCGTACCTTCGTGTGTAACTTCTAGAGTGTGCCATACCTCATATGCAGTAGCACATTGAGATATTCGGTTGAACTCCTCCGGGCTAAGGGTGCACTACAACGTGTTCATAGCTTTAGCATTGAGAGAAAGCTCGCGGGTCTGCTGCTGTGAATAGCCTCTCTCTGGTTTCTCGAGGACTTCGTATGAGGTTTCACACCGTTCCCATAAAGCGAAGTCGGTGGCTTGAAGCCACATCTTCATCCATAACTTCCAGTAGCCGTAGTTGCTTCCATCGAAGAAAGGCGGTCGGACGATGGACTGCCCCTCAACGATTTTGGTGGCAGTGATGCTTCCCTCCATCGGATCTTCGCTGGTGTGTAACACCGAAAATGCGAAACCTGCTCTGGTACCAATTGTAATTTCCTACTTGGAGGGGGTGAGATATGTGTGACGTAATATAAAGTGTGGAATTAAAATAGAAAATCTTACAAAAATAAGAAATCACATAATAGGAACAAGTATTTTTAGGTGGAAACCCAAACCGGGTGAAAACCACCACCTAACCCTCTCGAGTTAGGATTTCCCGATCGACCTAGTCGATCAAATCCACTAAACCCAATCACTTAAATGAGGGTGACCGAACCTCAATTACAACCACACTACGTAGACCGAGGGTAGTGTTCCTCAAAGCCCCTTCTCTTCACAAGAAGAAATTTATCTCGCAAAGGAGATGGGAATTCGCAAAGCAAATACCCAACCAAAGATAATATAAGTACAACGATCCTATAGAGCCTCAAATATTTAATCCTAGCTTCTATAGGAGTTAGGAAACTTCCTTTTGGTGGAAGTGCGTAAAAATGATGATGCGGGTGCGTGAACAACGCAATGGCGCTTTGTCGCTCTCGTAATCGCAGAGGGAGAGTGGGTGCACAAAGGGATGAAGCTCTCTAGATATGAAATAGATGCTAGGAGAGCTAGAGCTTCAACTACTTCTCTTGGACACAAAAGATGCGGAAAGTGATTTGCTTAGTATGTCTTGGTGTCCTAGGTGTCTCTCAAAAGCCAAGGGATCCTCCTCTATTTATAGATCCCCTAGGAAGGCTTTGGAAGGCCTTGGAAGGCTTCCATAGCCGTTGGGTGCAAAGCCAAAGAGAATCAAGCCATAGTTAGAATTAATCATGATTCTGATAGGGTCATCAGACATCTGGTCCTAGTATTAGACGTCTGGAAAACCCATTTAAGACATCTGGGAACTAAGTCAGGCGTCTGATTTTAGATGGATTTCCTTCCTGACTTGAATCAGACCAAAACAGGGTTCTTATGTATGTCCATCTGACGACACATAGGACGTCTGGCACAAGGTCTAGATGTCTGGAAACCTGTTTGTTCTCTGGAAATGGATTCCCAACGATTCTAACAGCTATAAAATCTCTGAAGGAAGATTTTAGGCCAGTCGAGGTAAAACGGTCATGTATCAGACAAAACATGTGTCTGAAGGAAGATTGTTGGTGCTAGAGCACCACGATCATTTATTTTGATGATAACAAAACACATGTCTTTTAACATTTGCTTTTAAGTCCTAGTTTTCAGGTCAAATTGCAAATGGAGACAAGTGTTTAGACGAAGTTCTAGCTCACATCCATGGCGGATTGGAGGAGCTGGACAGAGGTGGAGGAGCTTCGCGAGGAGCAAATGCTTGAAGAAGGAGATGAAGAATAGGATGGATTTCATTTTATCCTGTTCTATGTATTTTTGTTTCGTCATTGTGCTCTTTATTTTTGTCTTAGATCTTATGTTAAAGAGCCTCAAAGAACCCTTAAAGTAGTCCTAGGAACACCTGCACTATCCTACGATACTTAGATTTTCTATAGAGAACATAGAAAAATAAAATAGGGTTCAGACAACCTTTTCAGACGTCTAATCGGAATTTCAGATGTCTAATAAAAACTTTTAAGACGTTTGACAGTTGACTCAGACGTCTAATTATTTAGGATAGACTTAGTTCCATCTGATGAAATCAGACGTCCAGACCTTAGTCCAGACATCTTAGGAGATGTCTGATGCCTTTGCCAGACGTCCAATTAGTGGACCATTGGCTTCCTTAACAAACGTTGAGGAATGACCGTTAGGCTCGTATTAGACGTCCGTAGAGGACCCCAGACGTCTGATACATGACCGTTTTGCCTCGACTGACCCAAAATCTTCCTTCAGAGATTTTATAGCCGTTAGAATTGTTAGGAATCCATTTCCAGAGAACAAATAGGTTTCTAGACATCCATACCTTGTGCCAGACATCCTGTGTGTCGTTTGATGGACATACATTAGAACCCTGTTTCGGTCTGATTCAAGTCAGGAAGGAAACCTGTCTAAAATAAAGCATCTGACTTAGTTCCCAGACATCTTAAATGGGTTTTCTAGACGTCGGATACCAGGACCAGATGTCTGATGACCCTGTCAGAATCATGATTAATTTTGGCTACGGCCTGATTCTCTTTGGCTTTGCACCCAACGGCTGTGGAAGACTTCCAAGGCCTTCCAAAGCCTTCCTAGGGGCTCTATAAATAGATGAGGACCCCTTGGCTTGTGAGAGATACATAGGACACCAAGACACACTAAGCAAACCACTTTCCACATCTTTTGTATCCAAGAGAAGTAGTTGAAGCTCTAGCTCTCCTAGCATCTGTTTCATATCTAGAGAGCTTCATCCCTTTATGCACCCACTCTCCCTCTGCGATTACGAGAGCGACAAAGCGCCATTGCGTTGTTCACGCACCCGCATCATCATTTTGACGCACTTCCACCAAAAGGAAGTTTCCTAACTCCTATAGAAGCTAGGATTAAATATTTGAGGCTCTATAGGATCGTTGTACTTATATTATCTTTGGTTGGGTATTTGCTTTGCGAATTCCCATCTCCTTTGCGAGATAAATTCCTTCTTGTGAAGAGAAGGGGCTTTGAGGAACACTACCCTCGGTCTACGTAGTGTGGTTGTAATTGAGGTTCGGTCACCCTCGTTTAAGTGATTGGGTTTAGTGGATTTGATCGACTAGGTCGATCGGGAAATCCTAACTCGAGAGGGTTAGGTGGTGGTTTTCACCCGGTTTGGGTTTCCACCTAAAAATACTTGTTCCTATTATGTGATTTCTTATTTTTGTGAGATTGTCTATTTTAATTCCACACTTTATATTACGTCACGCATATCTCACCCCCTCCAAGTAGGAAATTACAATTGGTACCAGAGCAGGTTTCACATTTTTGGTGTTACACACCAGTGAAGATCCGATGGAGGGAAGCTTTGATGCGACACCCCGTATTTGGTCATCAGTGACCTGAATTGAGCATTTGTGAAATGGGTCCCTCCATTGGAAATTATCGCTCGTGGAATCCCAAACCTTGAGAAGATGTTTTGATGAATGAATCAGATAACAACCTTGTGATCATTGGTTCGATTTGGAATGGCTTTGATCCACTTGGACACGTAGTCAATGGCGAGTAAGATGTATTCGAAGCCATTCGAGATATGGAAGGGTCCCATAAAATCAATCCCCCAAATGTCAAAATTCTCGCATACCAAGATCCGCTGTAAAGCCATTGATGAGAGCCTCATCATGAGCCATAACTAGCTCATTTTGACCCAATAAAGAAGATAAAAGCTCCTACATAACCTAGAAGAAGGACTAACTGAAGGAACAAGTGTTCTGAGAAGAAAACATGAAATAAAGGTTAAAAATGCAATTTTACCATTGCAGTACATAAACGGGATTTCTCAGAGGCAAAACATAGGTCAAACGGTCTAAATGAGATAAAAAGAGGGTTGAATCAATCAGAAATGGGTTCATGTGCAATCTAAGAACTAAATGACACTTAGTAACCCTAAAACAGACCTGCTTAAATTAACAAGGTTCTGGTCAGAATAAAAATCAAGTAAACCCTCTAAAAATCATAGGAAAACATCCTCTAGGGTTTAGAGCACTTAATTTGGCCTTTGGAACCTAGTCTGACCTAGATCAAGGTCCTAGCTCCTCAATTAACCTAATTTGGGTTTTTACACAAAATGTCCAGTCAAACGAGGTCAAACCTAAAATCCAACTTCTCCATTGGATTCCTCAGGTCCAAATTAGGTTTATACCAAAATTTGGACCTAAGGGGAGGTCATCTTGACCTACTTTGCAATTTAGTACACCCAAATCATAAATAGGTCCCTATCTTTTGAATACCTTTGCAGAGAGCCCCCTAGGTTCTTCTCCTCCTTTGCAAACCGGTCCTGCCGCCATTGCTAGGGTAGAACCGAGCTCCGGCGAAGTTTCGAGAGAGATTGCCCTCTAATTCCTCAGAGATTCTCTCCTAGAAATGGAAGGGGGATTCTCTGAGGAATTCTCTTCCTTATAAAGCCAATTACAATCGCTGGTGTGAACCCAATCTCTCGTGCGAACGCACGAGCGATTTGGGTATCCACCTTCCTTCCAACTCCGGCAAGCCGGCAGACTTAATTGCGCGCTCTCCACGCGCTGACAGGAGCGGCCAGCACCTATAAAACACCCCCCAGACCCTGCCGCAGAGGGGGAGCTTGATTTGGCTGAGTGTCCACTCCCAATTCGTCTCCTCCTGCCAGTCCAAAAGTCCCAGCAAGCTTCGGCGAGCCCCCCTCCCCTCCCTCTTCGCTCTGCCACAAAACCAGTGGTAGAGTTAGCTTCCTGACTTCCCTCGGCGTCGCGCAGTACCCGCGCACGTCGCCTCAGCCCCGTCGTCGCCGCCGTTCTCCCCCACTGGGCATCATCTTCTCCGGCGACAGCAGGTACTGCTGTCCGCCTTCCGTTCCCTTTCGTCCTTAAAATTAGGTTAGAACTCCTCTCCATCCTCTCCTCTCTTTTTTCCCCATGTTATCTCATCTGATTACCCCTCGACCAACGCTGACCACCCTCATCTTCCACATCACCGACCGACCTCCGGCGAGCCGCTTCCACGATTCCAGCCCCCCACACGGCTCGCCAACCACTTCGAGAGCTCCGCCTCACCACCAGGAACTCGCTCCACCCCACAACTGCCACTCCAGACCTCCATAATCACCCCCCGACCAACCCACCATCTCCGGCCACAGGTTGACCTAGGCACGCACGCCTAGGCCGACTGGCAACCTGCAGCATCGTCCACCGCCTTCGCCGTGCCACGGCGAAGGTCTCTAGCTGATCTGATTGGGCCGAGAGGCTCGTTTTGTGCATGATAGTGTTTGAGCTCCTGCCGCCATGGACGACCTCTGATGAAGCTCCAACGAAGCTCCAGGCACCCGGTCTCCCAGGCTACAGGTGCCGCATACTCGCATGAGTGTCACTAGGTGAGTGAGGCCAGCAAGGAGCGCCAGCAGAGCCAGCAGCTGTGGCGTTTGCACGCAGGTCTGCGGGCGCACGCAAAGGTAGGGCGGAACCTTTAGTCCCACATCGTGGAATCGCGAGGTGCGGGCATACCATAAATTGAATTCGTGCTTCATTCTCACTGCCTCCGTAAGCACAGGGGTGAGGTCCCTCACTGACCCCACACCCGCCTCGTCCGCGGCTTGACCACGCGGACCTGGCGGATCCGACCCGACCTAGACCTACTCACTCCTCGCGCATCACACCACCTGCAGGTGCGCCTGGTCCCAGGTACGATTTGACCCGATTATGGCTGTGGCTCTGGGAGAGCATCCTTGAGTGAATTTCTTGAGAGAGAGAGACGCATGGGTAGAGGGAGAAATGATAGGTTTTGTTCTGTGTAGGCACAGGCTGAACGTTGAGGAAGAAGGACTCAGTTGCGAAAAGGAAAAGAAGAAGGAAGAAGGAAAGGCAGGAAGAACAGAGAGACCAAAGAAGAAAGAAAGAAGCCTTCGCAGGAGAAGAAGGAGCAAGACAGAGAAGAAACAAGGCAGAGAAGAAGAAGAAAGAAAGAAGCCTTCGCAGGAGAAGAAGAAGGAGCAAGACAGGAAAGCAAACACAGCAGCAGAACAAGAAGAAACAGAGAGACTGCTGAGGAAGAAGAATAATCAAGAAGAAAAGGGAACCGACTTTTAAGATGTCTGATCTTGTGATCAGACGTCCAATTTCATTTCTTTTTGTCCTAACTACTTTTAATCACATACATTCATAGTTGAATTGATATTTTGAGTAAATTAGAGTGTTCAATTACATTTTGACTAGTATTAAATTCCATTTGCTCCCTGTGATCGACCTCGGATACTCCGATCTTCGAGTAATAAAATTCTTTATATATGTTTAGATGTTTTGTCGGTTGTACTACAACGTGATATACTTTAAACCCGCACAAAAACGTCGACAACATTTTGGCGCCGTTGCCAGGGAGCAATGCGCAATTTACCATTAGTCTCTACATTCTTTTTATCATATTGAACACTAACTTGCCCTACTTTGCTTTGATGTGATCTTTCAGGTACTTCATGAGAAAATCTCTCCCGCAAGTCAACCACTCCAGGGCAGGTAATTTCTTTTCTTCCTTAATCATCCCCTAATCTTTGAAAGACAAAAGGAAGAAAATCAATTTAGGAATCAATTGCCTTCTTTATATAGTAATCACCATCTCTAAGGCAAAACATTTCCTGATTTTGCGAAAATTTCTGCAAATATTCTTGAAGTTGGAGTGATTTTTTTTCCCATCCCACAAATTCTTGTGCCTAATTGAAATAACGCTTAGTCTCGGCAGACCACACACTTCTTGTTTATAAGTCCAAAGAGAACTTTTGAAAAATAAAAAGAGGATTGGAAATAGAACCAAATTAGGGTTTCCACATTAGGGTCTTGAAGTGCTAGGCACACATGCCTGTGTAAAAGGAAATAAACCCTCCCGCATCAGTGTGCTACCCAAGCCCTTGATTGAAGAAAGCTAAATAAGACAAACCCTAAAATTGAGCTCTAAAATAACTTGAATCTTAAAACTTTTTTGACCTAATAACCTGGGAGTCAAATCAAGGTGATCTCTAGGCTCCGAGCTTAGAATCATTCTGCCATCTATAGGACAGGTCAGGTGAAGTTGACCCCTTGGGTCAACCAACCTCTAAATTAGGTCACAATACCAAAAACATCTAAAGTTCAAGTGAGAACCCTAAAAGCACCTTTGAAAAAAAGTGATAGACTTAAGAGGTCAAGGTCCCCATTCTGGTCTACCTGGAATCTCAGTGACAAGAGAGGTCGGGTGGGGGAAACCCTGTAACCCGTAGGGACGCTCTACCGTGTAGGGGTCTTTGCGGGACTCTCCCTCTCTGGCTGCCCAAGTAATTCTCAAGTGGACGATCTTCGGATCCCGGGGTCCATCCGCCCCGAACCTCCATAGTCATCCAAACATCTTTTGGGTGTCTTGATTGGGTCAAGAACATCTCCAGTCCCTCATCTTTTCTCTTTAGAGCACACATATACGTTTTCAGTGGGACTCGTTATTCAGATCTGATCGCTTCATAACACATCTTGAGTCAAACTTTGATCTTGATTCCACCACCTGATCCAAATATGCAGCCGAACCACCTAGGACTACCATTCAAGAAACCTGAATACCAGAGATCCATGAGAGATAAAATGATTGAGGATGCCATGAGATTTTATGAAAATGAAGAAACCTCAACAACAGTAGGAAACATTCAGGTTGATGTCCCAACAACCACAACCTTTGTCATAACTTGTGCCCAAGTACTATTAGCAGAAGCCAACAAAGGATCAACCCGTGACTTGCTCATTACTGCATACATTGAGATAGAAAAATTGCACAATAGTGAATACCTTCAATGTATGACAAATCCTCGACTTTGGAAGCAACACCAAGATAGTCTTGAAAAATGGGAAGAGATAATGAGATTAATAAAACAAGTGATTGATCAGAAATACCCGTACATACCACCAACAGAGGATGAGCTATCTTGGAACAACATCGAGGATAAATCTGACCTCGGGTTTGAGGCACAAAATGGTTGTGGATTCCCAACACAGATGGAGATAATGCACCTGATATTGAAGAAGGTTGGGAAGCTCCAAATGCAGGAAAAGACCATGATGAGCCCATTTTAGAATCCCAAGACTCCTGCAAGTATGAGAGTAGAACTAAACCTCTCGAGGGTGTAAATTCCGTCCCTTATTCTGATAAGGTGACCCTCGAAGGTTATTCAGACCTAAATCCTAGTAATTCAACCCACATCCTAAGCCTAGAACCTAGATCTGCAACATATTTTGAAGATTTCAAGGCCCCAGATGAAGAAAATCAATCTCTTAATGAAGAATATGATTTTGGGCCTCGATTTGATGAATATCCCTCGTCAACCTCCTCAGAGGAACGAATCGATTTTGCGGAAGTCATGCCAATCTACGACACAGAAATCGAAGAGTTGGACGGGCAGGGTTTCAATTGGGTCTGCCCTACTAGCTTAGAATCTGAGCCTCTACCAGATAAGGATACCCTTTTAAGCTCAGAATTAACATTTAGGCTAGATCCCAGTCAGGCTGCTGAATATACAACATATGATTTATTCTATGGTGGAACTCATGATCTAGAATCTCATTCAAACTTTGATTTTCGCAAACTCTCCGACGATCTCGAATCTGACCATAACATCGGAGAAAATCTGCCTCCTGATTATAACATGTCAATCTTCTTTGAAGCCACCTGCTCCACATATACAGAACCAATCAAAACCCGTTCCCCACCCCGACCCGCAACCGGACTCAATTTCTATTCCGATTCACCTCTCACAGAGCCGTTTACAGATGATTCAACTCCATATCTAGACCAGGTATCGGGTACTGATCAGACCACAAATCAGGAGCCTCCATCCTTTGATCACCTATGTAGGGATTCCACACCTTACATGGATAATTTTTCGGAACCCTACTTTGACCAGGCTGATTCGACTCAACCTGAACCCGAGTTTTCACTTCCATATCCATCAGAACGTCACTGCATATGGTGGGTTCCGCATCTGCTGATCTACATCTATCAACCCACCAGAGTTATTGGGTTCGGGCTGCATCATCAGCCCGCTGATCTCAACAAGCACCTGGTTGGACCAACCAGGCTCTTAATCAAGGTGCTTGTTTTCCAAAACTCCATTGATTTGACCACTCCCTCTCCACCCCATTTTCTGCTCGGCTGAAGGCATTAAATTTAGCGCTTAACGGGAGGCAACCCATCATCCCAAACACAGAGACCCATCTGATTATCCATCTGGACTCCACGTCTATTGCACCTTGAGACCATCCTTAGACAGAGGATCCCACCTCTGGTACACGTATCAGAGCTTGAAATCATCCGCATCAATCATTTACGACCCATTCACCCACCCGATATATCCTGTTCTAAGCCCCTGACCTCAACACTAATTCCCACCCTCTGTTTACAATGAGGACATTGCAAAACTTAGGCATGGGAGGGTGATAAAGTACATACATACAGAACCAAGAAAAAAATCAGGAGTCTCACACACAAAAAAATTTGCATATGTCAAAAATGCAAAAAAATTGAAAAAAATTAAGAAAAAGAACAAAAAAAATGGGGGGAGGGAGGAAATTTTGTGAGCCACTTAAGCATAGGGAGGAGAAAAAGAAGAAAAATGACAAAAAGGAGCACAAAATGAAAATGAAAAGAAATAGTCATTAGTAAAAGATTAAGGGGTTAACTGAAGTTCTAGACCGAATCAAGAAAAAGAAAAGAAAAGTGCTACAGAGATATAACAAGAGATTAGCACGAACACTGGTCTTAGGCCTTTTGGGCTAGTACCTTTAGCTTAAAAATTCACGTATCCATTAAAATCTGGATAATCCTCAAGAGGTTGAGGAAAATGCGAAGCTTGAGTATTAAGTCTAAGGCTTAGGAAGTATTCGGCCTCGTTAACTGACCTCCGATTTGCGGGATTCGGTAACCTAAGCACCCAAATTCACACACAGTCTGGTTCAGTGCGCATAAACATCCAAATCACGCAAAAAGCGTTTAATGTTCTGAAAAAGTCACCTAGATTAGGAGCGTTCAATCAACGCAAATTGATTTGGACGAGTTCCCAGCACGGAGAGGCGGGAAATTCCCCTCAAAGATGCGTAAGAACATATCGTCTCCTCGGTGCTTGTCTCTTAGGATATTTAAATATCCTATTGGGGGCATGTAAGCACTCTGCTGGTTCAGATACCATGGGCGGCATTATCATGAAATGTCGATCGCCAGGGTCTGGATTCGGCCACGGAATGCCATGGGCGGGATTATCTCGAAATCTCGAAAGCCAGGGTTCCGGGGGTTGCCATGGGTGGGATTATCTCGAAATCTCGAAAGCCAGGGACCCTTGAGGATTGATGATGGGGACGAGGAATCCGATACAGACCGTGTTGAGAAGCTAATCCGAAGCTAGAAATAAAAAGAAAAGAGAGAGAAAAGCTCTCCAAACAAATAAATCTTCTATCTCTCTCTTACAAAAAAAATGCACTGCAAACTGAATTTAGGCTAAAAATGTCTTAAGCACGGGTGCTTTAACCACGGAGTCCAACAAACCCTAGGATAGTTTCTGTGGGCCGTAGAAACCTTTGCGGAGGACTGAGGCTAAAGCGGAACAGGTCCGAATTTTGGTTGGTACTTGAGTACCTCTAGGCCTATTACCAGCATTCCTACCTAAATCACAAAATAAAAGGAGAAGAACTTATCATAATTGTTGACAGATACTCAGGGTCTAGAATGGAAGTTAAAACTTTAAAATTTTGCTAAGGGACTAGCAAAAGCTAGGCATGGGGGTATGATGAGAGCCTCATCATGAGTCATAACTAGCTCATTTTGACCCAATAAAGAAGATAAAAGCTCCTACATAACCTAGAAGAAGGACTAACTGAAGGAACAAGTGCTCTGAGAAGAAAACATGAAATAAAGGTTAAAATTGTAATTTTACCATTGCAGTACATAAACGGGATTTCTCAGAGGCAAAACATAGGTCAAATGGTCTAAATGAGATAAAAAGAGGGTTGAGTCAATCAGAAATGAGTTCATGTGCAATCTAAGAACTAAACGACACTTGGTAACCCTAAAACAGACCTGCTTAAATTAACAAGGTTCTGGTCAGAATAAAAATCAAGTAAACCCTCTAAAAATCATAGAAAAACATCCTCTAGGGTTTAGAACACTTAATTTGGCCTTTGGAACCTAGTCTAACCTAGATCAGGGTCCTAGCTCCTCAATTAACCTAATTTGGGTTTTTACGTAAAATGTCCAGTCAAACGAGGTCAAACCTAAAATCCAACTTCTCCATTGGATTCCTTAGGTCCAAATTAGGTTTATACCAAAATTTGGACCTAAGGGGAGGTCATCTTGACCTACTTTTCAATTTAGTACACCCAAATCACAAATAGGTCCCTATCTTTTGAATACCTTTGCAGAGAGCCCCCTAGGTTCTTCGCCTCCTTTGCAAACCGGTCCTACCGCCATTGCTAGGGCAGAACCGAGCTCCGGCGAAGTTTCGAGAGAGATTGCTCTCTAATTCCTCAGAGATTCTCTCCCAGAAATGGAAGGGGGATTCTTTGAGGAATTCCCTTCCTTATAAAGCCAATTACAATCGCTGGTGTGAACCCAATCTCTCGTGCGTACGCACGAGAGATTTGGGTATCCACCTTCCTTCCAACTCCGGCAAGCCGGCAGACTTAATTTCGCACTCTCCACGCGCTGACAGGAGCGGCCAGCACCTATAAAACACCCCCCAGACCCTGCCGCAGAGGGGGAGCTTGATTTGGCCGAGTGTCCACTCCCAATTCGTCTCCTCCTGCCTGGCCAAAAGTCCCAGCAAGCTCCGGCGAGCCCCCCTCCCCTCCCTCTTCGCTCTGCCACAAAACCAGTGGCAGAGTTAGCTTCCTGACTTCCCTCCGTGTCGCGCAGTACCCGCGCACGCCGCCTCAGCCCCGTCGTCGCCGCCGTTCTCCCCCACTGGGCATCATCTTCTCCGGCGACAGCAGGTACTGCTGTCCGCCTTCCGTCCCTTTTCGTCCTTAAAATTAGGTTAGAACTCCTCTCCATCCTCTCCTCTCTTTTTTCCCCATGTTATCTCATCTGATTACCCCTCGACCGACACTGACCACCCTCATCTTCCACATCACCGACCGACCTCCGGTGAGCCGCTTCCACCATTCCAGCCCCCCACATAGCTCGCCAACCACTTCGAGAGCTCCACCTCACCACCAGGAACTCGCTCCACCCCACAACTGCCACTCCAGACCTCCATAATCACCCCCCGACCAACCCACCATCTCCGACCACAGGTTGACCTAGGCACGCACGCCTAGGCTGACCGGCAACCTGCAGCATCGTCCACCGCCTTTGCCGTGCCACGACGAAGGTCTCTAGCTGATCTGATTGGGCCGAGAGGCTCGTTTTGTGCATGACAGTGTTTGAGCTCCTGCCGCCATGGACGACCTCTGATGAAGCTCCAACGAAGCTCCAGGCACCCAGTCTCCCAGGCTACAGGTGCTGCATACTCGCGCGAGTGTCGCAAGGTGAGTGAGGCCAGCAAGGAGCGCCAGCAGAGCCGGCAGCTATGGCGTTTGCACGCAGGTCTGCGGGCGCACGCAAAGGCAGGGCGAAACCTTTAGTCCCACATCGTGGAATCGCGAGGTGCAGGCATACCATAAATTGAATTCGTGCTTCATTCTCACTGCCTCCGTAAGCACAGGGGTGAGGTCCCTCACTAACCCCACACCCGCCTCGTCCGCGGCTTGACCACGCGGACCTGGCGGATCCGACCCGACCTAGACCTACTCACTCCTCACACATCACACCACCTGCAGGTGCGCCTAGTCCCGGGTACGATCCGACCCGATTATGGCTGTGGCTCTGGGAGAGCGTCCCTGAGTGAATTGCTTGAGAGAGAGAGACGCGTGGGTAGAGGGAGAAAGGATAGGTTTTGTTCTGTGTAGGCACAGGCTGAACGTTGAGGAAGAAGGACTCGGTCGCGAAAAGGAAAAGAAGAAGGAAGAAGGAAAGGCAGGAAGAACAGAGAGACCAAAGAAGAAAGAAAGAAGCCTTCGCAGGAGAAGAAGAAGGAGCAAGACAGAGAAGAAACAAGGCAGAGAAGAAGAAGAAAGAAAGAAGCCTTCGCAGGAGAAGAAGAAGGACCAAGACAGGAAAGCAAACACAGTAGCAGAACAAGAAGAAACAGAGAGACTGCTGAGGAAGAAGAATAATTAAGAAGAAAAGGGAACCTACTTTTAAGACGTCTGATCTTGTGATCAGACGTCCAATTTCATTTCTTTTTGTCCTAACTACTTTTAATCACATACATTCATAGTTGAATTGATATTTTGAGTAAATTAGAGTGTTCAATTACATTTTGACTAGTATTAAATTCCATTTGCTACCTGTGATCGACCTCGGATACTCCGGTCTTTGAGTAATAAAATTCTTTATATATGTTTAGAAGTTTTGTCGGTTGTACTACAACGTGATATACTTTAAGCCCGCACAAAAACGTCGACAACAGGCATCATGTCACTATGGCTCATGTTGCCCAAGGTCTGGCAATGGGTACATGCCTTACAGTGACCGTATGCATCCTTGAAAATTGTGGGCCAGTAAAGCCACAGTGGAGGACTTTTGATTCAATTTTGTGCCCTGAAAAGTGTCCACCGCATGCCTGGTCATGGTAGAAAGAGAATGTCTTTGATTCCTACTTCCGCGACACATCATCTAATTATTTGATCAGCACCAATGCGGAATAGATACGGGTGTTCCCAAAGTTAATTCTTGGCATCGGAACATAATTTGTCCTTCTTGGCCTTCGGCCAATCGGACGGGATCTAATGTGATGCCAAGTAGTTCACTGTCTTCGAACCATGGAAGGCCTGTATCGATAGTCAGGAGCTGCTCATTAGGAAAGTGTTATGTGATGGGTCCAAAAGGGTCAATGATCTCAGAAGGAAGGCGAGACAAGTGATCAGCTACCACATTCTGTTTTCCCGCTTTGTCGCAAATCTTGAGGTCAAATTCTTGCAACAACAAGATCCATCAGATTAATCGAGGTTTCACGTCCTTCTTTGCAAGGAGATGCCTTACAGCTGTATGATCCAAGTAACTGATAACACGGGAACCCAGGAGGTATGATCTGAATTTTTCTAGGGCAAATACTACAGCCAGCAGCTCTTTCTCAGTAACTGTGTAGTTACACTGAGCCTCGTCTAGTATTTTGCTAGCGTAGTAAATGACCATGGGTTTCCCGTCAATTTTCTGCCCCAGAACCGCTCCTACAGCGAAGTCAGATGCATCGTACATGATCTCAAAGGGTTGAGACCAATCAGGGGACTGTAGGATCGGGGCTTAGGTAACTCGGTCATGAAGGATCTCAAATGCTTGAGTGCATTCCTTGGAGATTTCAAAAGGCACATCCTTGGAGAAAAGAGTAATCAGGGGGCACGTGATTTTTGAAAGATTAGGGATAAATCGATGGTAAAAACTAACGTCCCCAGAAAAGATCGAATGTCTTTGATCGAGCTAGGCATAGGGAGTTTGGAAATCAAGTTAACCTTGGCTCGATCGACTTGGATACCTTTCTCCGAAATAGGATGTTTCAAGATGATTCCCTCAGGCATCATGAAATGGCTCTTTTCCCAGGAAAGAACCAAATTCACATCGATGCACCGCCTGAGTATTTGGACCAAGTGCTGGAGGCAATCGTCAAACGATGCTCCAAAAATTGAAAAGTCATCCATGAAGACTTCTAGATAATCACCTACCATATCTGAGAATATGGCAAGCATTCACCGCTAAAAGGTTGCGGGTGCATTAAAAAGACTGAAAGGCATCCTTCGAAACACGTACATCCCGAAGGGGCAGGTGAATGTGGTCTTTTCTTGGTCCTCTGGATGGATTGCCACCTAGTTGTAACCGGAGTACCCATCAAGAAAGCAGAAGAACCTATTTTTTCTAGTTTCTCAAGGATCTGATCAATAATCGGTAGTGGGAAATGGTCCTTCTTCATGGAGGAATTGAGTCTTTTGTAATCAATGCAGACTCTCCACGAGTTAGCTATTCGGGCCAATATGACCTCTCTGATTTCAGTCGTAATGATGGTGAGTCTGACCTTCTTAGGCACAACCTGGATTGGACTCACCCAACGACTGTCGGAGATCGGGTAGATGATCCCTGCAACTAACCACTTGATGATCTCCTTTTTCACGACCTCCTACAAGTTAGGGTTTAAACGTCTCTGCATCTCTCGTGAAGGTCATGCTCCCTCTTCCATGTAGATTCGATGTGTGCAATATGAGGGGCTTATGCCGGTCAAGTCATCGAGAGTCCATCCAATGGCTTTACGATGTCGTTGGAGAATGATAATCAGACAAGATTCCTGGTCAGGTGTGAGTCGAGTGTTGATAATCACAGGAAATGTCTGATTGGAACCCAAAAAGACATACTTCAGATGCTCGGGAAGGGGCTTGAGTTCCATGATAGGATTATCAACAGCAGCAAGAGGTTCGGGGTCTGTATCAGGAACAAGGGTCGGAGTTATGGGTGTGTCTAGATCTGGTTCATACTCCTCTATTTTCTAGTTTTGATCGTCTAGTGGTTGACCGGGGATAATTAGGTTGTCCTCAACATGTGATTTATCAACCACAGCTTTGATATCACATATTTGCTCTATAACCCTACAATTAATCCCTTGTTGGGCCTTAAAGATGTCAATCTTCAGAGTTTGATTCCCAAATTTTAATTCTATTAGGCCCTCTTCACAGTTTATGTTGGCCCTAGCAGTGGCCAAAAAAGGTCTCCCAAATATAATTGGTGTATCCCTTGGGTTCTCAGGTGCATCCATATCCAGAACTATGAAATCCACTGGGAAGTAGAAATCCCGCACCCTAACAATGACATCATCGAGTATTCCTTTAGGTGACTTGATGGATCGATCAACTAACTGCAACGTCACCTCAGTCGGTTTAAGTTCGGACTCTTCAAGGTGGTCAAGGAGGGATGTAGGTATTAGGTTTATGGAGGCTCCTAGGTCTAGCAAGGCTCTATCAAATTGGGTTTCACCAATTCTACATGAAATCAGGGGAGTTCCTGGGTCATTAGCCTTGGGTGGGAGTTTACTCAAGATTACAGAGCTGGCTTACTCGACAGTACGATCAGATTCCCACTTTTGGTTCGCGGCTTACTCTTGGGTGTACACACGTCTTTTAGGAATCGTGCGTAAGTCGGTACGTGGCGGATTGCATCCATCAAGGGGATGTTTATCTAGACCTGTTCAAAGAGCTTGACCAGATCCTCAGGAGCCACGGGTTTGGTTATCCTTTTTCCCTTGGTCAAGGCCTTGGGAAATGGAACCCTATTCGGTTCCTCTAGAATAGGTCCAGGTTCTTGATCTGGGGTAGGGGTATCCTGGATAACTATCCTAGGGCTTGTGTTACTACCAGGCTTAGAGTGGTTTGCATAATGTGGGTCTTGGGTTGCTTTACCACTATGAGTGGTTACGGAGTTTAATCCTGCCTGGTTTAGGTTTGGGTTTGGTAGAATGGGTGGCTGCTACTGAAATTCCTCATAAGATGTCGAAGCTTCCATTCTGTTTGGTGATGGAACAAAAGGGGCCTGATAAATCATATGTGTGTGGCTTGAATTTGGGTTCATAACGCACCTCTAGGTTAGCACGTTATTTGGGTTTGGCAGAGGTTACGAAGGGAGGGTGCCAGGTTGGCGGGAATTTGCCATCTGGGCAAGTTGATTGCGAACCTCTATGGTCTCGTCTTTGTGATGTTTTTGCATTGCCACATTTGTCTTCTGAATGTCAGCTAGTGCTTGAAGGATAAGAGTCATTTGATCCTGGTTTGGCCTAGATTGATATGTGGAATTGGGTCGAGGATGAGGTGGCTGGTATGGGCGAGGAGCTTGTGGACGGGGTTGATGAGGTGGTCTTTGAGTCTTAGAATTTCCCGTCCACTGGAAGTTAGGATGATTTCGCCATCCAAGGTTGTAGGTATTGGAGAATGGGTCATTCTGGATGGCATTGAGGTCCTCGTAGGTCTGAGGAGCCTCAGGAAAGTCGGATTATGAGAGTTCAGAGTTCCCCCAACTAGAATAGAGTGGATCAGAGGTCGCTTCTATCCGAGAGTCAGATGGGGGTGGATATGGGTCCATCCCCTGAGAAGATTGGTGATAGATGTTTTGCACAATTTCCCTCGTAAGAGGTGGCCGTGCAAAAGAGTTCTGCACAGAAATGGCTCGCTGCAGATGCTGAGTCAGCTCGTCCACCTTCTCCTCTACGATAGAGACCTTGTCCAACTGACTGGCCATCAGTTCCAAGTCAACGGATGTGGACAGGTCCTGCGTCTCTTGTGCTCCCCTAAAATTCATCGATGCGCGAGCATTCGTTCAATCAAAAAAGCCCATGGAGTCATTATTAATGGAGTTCTCGCACATATTTTCGAGAATCTCCCACACCGTGTCCTCATGCTGACCCATGATGTGTTCCTCCGCAGGTTGCATTGAGGAATAATCAAATGTCTTCAAGGAGTCCCCAGTAAAAAGACTAGACTTGTTCCCATTTAGGAACTCCATGATGGGGGAACTTTCGCATGAGACCTAAGAATCGGTCCCATGCCTCATGAAGAGGTTCGCCCATTTGTTGAGTGAAATGAGTGATCTGGTGGCGCAAGGCATTTGTCCGGCCACCGGGAAAGAACTTCTTCAAAAATTTGAACTGAAGTTCATCCCATGTGTTGATCAGACGAGTCTGAGTTTGATACCAATGAGTAGCCTTGTCCATGAGGGAGAAAGAAAACATCTTCATGAGAAAAATATCCCAGTTTTGTGCATCTGACCTGAAGGTCTAAGCCAGATGCTTGAGCTATTTAATATGCTGGAATGGATCCTCGGAGTTAAGCCCATGGAATTTTGGTATGGCATGAATAATATTGGGCTTGAGTTCAGAATCAGGACCTCCAGCTGGGATTCAAACTCGAGGCTCGATTGCCACCGCAGCAGGATTATAGTGATCGTGCATCATAGGACACTGCAGTGGGTTTACAAAGTTTTGGAAGAGATCATTTAGGTGCTGAAGCTAGTGCTCAAGGTTGTTCTCTTCTTCAATGGGTTGTGCCATGATGGAAGAAGGAGAACTTGGTTCTGAATTAGAGGAAAGATCTATGTGGTGGGGTTGCTACACAAACACGGGCGTCAAGGCTTGGCCTCGGCAAGAATGAATTTCTAAAGGAGGTCTTAAGGATGGTCTTAAGGACCTCCTACTAAACATGCACCGAAGGATTTGGTGAGATTAGAAGGTGCTAGACCCAATCGAGACACCCAAAAATTGTTAGGTGACTATAGAGGTTCGAGGAGGATGATACCCCTTAGTCAGAAAAGTCGTCCACTTGAGAAGTACCTGGGCAACCAGAGAGGGAGAGTCTTGCAAAGACTCCTACACGGTAGAGCGTCCCCACGAGTTACAGGGTTTCCCCCACCCGACCTCTCTTGTCACTGAGATTCTAGATAGACCAGAATGGGGACATTGACCTCTTAAGTCTACCTTTTTTAATTAAGATCAAGGTGCTTAGGGTTTCACTTGAACTTTAGGCCTTTTGAGTGCAAAAGGTGACCTAATTTTAAGGTTGGTTGACCCAAAGGATCAACTTCACCTCCTTGTTACTTTGAGAGCTTTTGGGTCCTTACTTTTAGGGTTCAAATGGATTAAGAACCTAACTTGCTTAGGGTTTCTCTTGTATAAATCTCTTCAAACAAGGCTTAGGCACACCTCTTTTTGAAGTTTTTGCTTCTTTGCTTAAGATAAGATGTGTCTCTAAAATCCCTAGCTTTGCAATCCTTAGGTTGGCTCTAGTTGGTCCAATTTAGTTGCCTCAACAATTGGTATCTAGGGCTCAATCAAGAAGGTTTTAGCCCTAGTCACCTTAATTGGATGTGTAATTCAAAAAATGTGTTGAAATGAAAATCAGGCAACTTTAGTGAATTACTAAATATGGAAGCAGGTAGCCCTAGATTGATTTTTTTTTGTTTTTCCCTTTTCAGACTTTGAGGGGATTAAGAGAGAGGGTTAATGAAAGTTTACATGTTCTTTGGTGTGGTTGTTGTACAGCTGCTCTTCTTTCCTCGGCTTTCCTCTTGAGACAAACACAACAAATGAGAGAAATTAAGTCAGTATTGAATCAGAAGTTGTGATCAAAGCTTCTAAAACATCCATTGCTCACCGGCAATGGCGCCAAAATGTTGACGAGGCAAAATCATGTTTTAAAAGATGTCACGTTGTAGTATAGATGAAATCATCACGAAAACAAATAAGAATTTATAACTCGAAAACCAAGGTATCTAAGGTCAAACACAGAGAGCAATTGGGTATTTAAAAACTTAAGAGCACAACTCTCGATTTAATAAAAAGCAATAACTAATCCAATCAAAATTGAGAAGTAATGTCAATGTAGAAATAATGCTCAAAGATTGCACATCTGATGAAAAATCTAACGTCTTAAAAAGTTTTGCTACAGTGCTTGATTTATGATTTTTGGCCTTCTCTTTCTCTCTTCTTTCTCTTTCTCTTTGCTCTATGGCTGTGCTTCTTCTGCCTTGTTCTTTGGCTTCTTCTTCTTCTTTTCTTCTTTGTCGTTCCTTGTCTTCTTCTTCTTCTTCTTCTTCTTCTTCTGCTTAGCTGCTCCTGCTTCTCTCTTTCTTCTACACTTGACTTTCTTCTTTCTCTTCTTTCTTCTTCTGCGATTAAGTCTCTGCTTGGCTTTGGCTTCCCTTACCTTCAGTAGCTACCTTCTTCTTCTTCTTCTCTTCCTCTACTGCTCCTCTGCTATAGTGCTTCTCTTTTCTTCTTCTTCTTTGTCCTTGCTAAGTCCTTCCTTCTTCAGCCTTTACCTTCAGCCGCTTCACTTATTTGCTGCACCTCTTCCTTCGTTAGCTTCTTCTTTCCTGTTAAGCAAAACCTATTCCCTACCCTCCCCACGTCTCTCTCTATTTCTCTCTTTAGTATGCTCTCTTAGAGCTGGGTAATCGAGTCGGATGTGCGCCCGGGTCCAAGCGCACCAGTGTGGGTGTGATGCGCGAGGAGTGCTAGGTTTTGGTAATCGGGTCGAGTGCTAGGTCTGCGAGGGCAGGGGTCGCGGACGAGGCGTGACCGAGTGAGGGCGAGGGACCTCACCCCTATGTGACTTGAGGCAACCAGCCAAAGACACAAATTCAATATATATCACACCGCTCACCTTGAGTTTACGAGGTGGGACTAAATGTCCCACCCGCTTCTGCTGACTCCCGCAGGAGGAGAACTTCACGCAATTGAAGCAGCTAAAAACCTCACAACAACTGCTCTTAGGCTGGTTACACTCGCACACTTAACATGCATCGCCTGGAGCTCTGAAGCCTGGAGCTCTGAAGCCTGGAGCACGCAGCCTGGAGCTCTGAAGCAAGCTAGCTTGCTTGTGCGTTAATGGTGGACGGAGGATCGGACCTGCACGACACTAAGACTGCCTTGCAACCTTGTCAAACAACAAGGAAAGCTTCATCGTATCACGGCAAAGGTGAGGCAGCGGTCGACGTGGCGTAGAACGACCTAGGCGTGCGTGCCTAGGTTGGACTGTGATCGTGAGTGTGGGTTTGTTCGGTGGAAGTGTGGGGCATGTGTGGCGGTCAGTGGATGGGTGGAAAGTGATTAGTGATTGATGGTGGAGGTGAAGAGGTTGGTGGCGAGGCGTGTGGAGGTGCGGAGTGGTGGATGTGTCTCATTGGAGGTCAGCCGGAGATGAGGAAGATGAAGGTGGATAGTGGCAATCGAGGGGCGGTTTATGAAATAAAATGAGGGAAAATGAAGAGTGGGAGGAGAGAAACTTATCTGTGGTGATTGGGATGAAGGGGAGGTAGAGGAGACGAATGGTGCGTATGTGTCATCGTCGGGGAAGACTGCCCTAAGGTGGAGATGACGGCAACGAGGAGGAGGTCGGAGAGGCGTGCGCTGGTGTGGCGCAACGCGGAGGAACAAGACGAAGCTAACCCTACCACTAGTATGGTGGCAGAACGACAAGAGGAGGGAGGGGAGATCACTGGAGCTTGCAAGCGTTTTGACCAGAGATGAGGAGGGAAGAAATTGAGAGGGTATCGACGGCAAAATCAAGCTTAAAAGATGCACAGAGGACCGGGGGTCCTTTTATAGCTGCTGGCCGAGTCCTTTGTGCTTGGAAGGCAAGCCTTCCAGCACAAAGTCCTCGTCGGAGAAGGAAGGTGCGTAGGACACCCAAATCTCTCGAGCGTTCACATGAGAGATTGGGTGTAAATCTAATCTGGAGATCTCGTTTAAAGGATGGAGGAATCCTTAGAGAATCTCCTTTCCAAATATGGGAGGAGATCTCTGAGGATTCGAGGAGATATCCGCCTTAAACCCTCACCGGAGTGGGATTCCTCCGTTGTAATGGTGGAGGGACCTGAATGTAAGGGTGGCGAGGAAGTTAGGGGGCTCTGCACAAGGGTTTCAAAAGTTTGGGGCCAGAATATAATTGAGTGGATCATTTTGCAAAGTAGGTCAAGATGACCTTCCCTTGGGCCCAAATTTTGGTAAAAACCTAATTTAGACCTAAGGAATCTAATGGTGAAGTTGGATTTTAGGTTTGATCACGTTTTCCTAGACATTTTGCATAAAAACCCAAATTAAGTTTAATACTAAGTTAGGACCCCAATCTAGGTCAATGTAGGTTCCAAAGGCCAATTTGAAGGTTATAAGCCCTAGGGGATATTTTTCCATGAATTTCAGAAGGTTTAGTTGATTTTCATTTTTCCATGAATTTCAGATGGTTTAGTTGATTTTTATCCAGACTGAAACCTTGTTGAATTAAGCAGGTTTGTTTTAGGGTTACAGAATGTCATTTAATTCTTAAATCTCATAATAACAATTTTCTGACTGAACCATCCCACTTTTCCTCTTATTAAGTCAAATTGGGCTATGTTTAACCCTTGAGAAATCCCATTGATGTACTACAATGGTAAAATTGCAGTTTTACCCTTTAGTTCATGTTTCCTTCCTAGAATAGTAATCCCTTGACGTAGACCTTCCTTTAGATTATGTAGGACCTTTTGTTTACTTTCTCAAGTCAAAATGAGCTAGTTAGGGCTCATGATGAGGCTCTCATCAATGATGTCTGAACCTGAAATCATAAGAACGGCCTCACAGCCATGTTAAATCGCTCAGGGAGAGTCGTAAAGGCACGACGAATATGCTGGGGTGGTTGGTGTGGCGTGGGAACATCTATGTGAGCGTGCCTAGGGCACACTGTGTGCAAAAGTGTGGGTGTGTTCGAGGGTGCATTCAGTGATATGAGTCAAGGAAGTGTTCAGTGGAGTGAGGGGAAGCTTATGGGCTTGTCGTCGAGGGATGGGATGGCCTGTGGAGGTGGAGTGGCCTCGCCAAAGGTGGTGGCTGGAGATGAAGGAGATGAGGGTGATGGAGGTCGGCAGTGGTCGATTTTGGGAAATAGAGAGTGGAGAAGAAAGTAGAGGGGGAAGGGAGCTTATCTGGGAGGTGAAGAGACGATGAGGGCAAGCGGAGGCGTCGGGTCTGGTATGGCCGACGTCGGAGACGATGATGCTCAGAGAGAGATGGTTGGTGAGGATGAAGGGGAGTAGGAGCGTCAATGGGTGCTGCGCGACGCGGACGAAAGCAAGGAGGAAGAGTTTGCCACTGGTATTGTGGTCAGACGATGAGGGAGAGTAGGGAAGGTCACCGGAGCTTGATGAGCGAATTGGCTGGAGGAGGAGAGAAGAATTTGAGAGGGTCTCCAGTCGAATTCAAGCTTTGAGGAGTCAGGGCGATCTGGGCTTCTTTAAATAGAACCCTGGAGGTCGATTAGGGCTTGGGAAGCAAGCTTCCCAAGTAAGGAAAGCTCACCGGAGAAAGGAATTCGTTAGGACACCCATGTCTCTCATGCGTTCGCATGAGAGATTGGGAAAGAATCTGGGATCAAAGATGGGTTTAGATTTGAGGGATTTTTTTAAAAAATCTCCCTTCTAATTTTAGGAGGGATTCTTTGAGCAATCAAGGAGAAACCTCCTTCCAAAGCTTGCTAGAATAGGATTCCTCTGCTATAATGGCGGAGGGACCTAATTGCGAAGATGATGAAGAAGGTAGGGGCCTATTTGTAAAGGTTTTTGAAAGATAGGGGTACAAATGTAATCAAGCTGGACCTTTTTGCAAACTAGGTCAAGGAAGATTCATCTTGGGTCCAAATTTTGGTACAAACCTAATTTGGACCTAAGGAATCCAATGGTGAAGTTGGATTTTGGGTTTGACCATGTTTGACTGGGAAATTTATGCAAAAACTTAATTTAGAGTAAATATCTGTCTAAGACCTCGTTTTAGGTCAAGATGGGTTCCAATGGCCAAATTGAAAGTTCTAAACCCTAGAGAATATTTTTCTATGACTTTTAGAGGATTTAAGTGAATTTTATCCTGACCATAACCTTGGTTAATCAAGTGGGTCTGTTTTAGGATTTCAACAAGTCATTTAATTCATAGGATACATACAAACCCTTTTCTATCTGATCCAACACCCTTATTATCTTATTAAGACCTTTTTACCTTTGTTTAGCCCTTTAGAAAATCCGTTGTTGTACTGCATTAGTAAAATTATAATTTTACCCCTTATTTCTTATTTCTCTTATAAAGGTTATATAGTCAATTAGGACCTTCAGGTGGCTATGTAGGAGCATTTATTTTCTTCATTGGGTCAAAATGAGATAGTTAGGTCTCATGATGATGTTCCCATCAGGTTCTCCAAAACCCTAACTTTTCCTTGTGAAAATGCACTCATCACCCGACATGAAAGATTGGTCAAAGAAATTAGATTATGCACTATGGGCTTATAAAACTACATATACGCCCCCCTTAGGTATGTCTCCCTTTTGTATAGTGTATGGAAAAGCCTACCATTTGCCTATTGTGATTGAGTATAGGGCTCATTGGACTATCGAGAATATCAATATGGATATTGAGAAAGTAGGCAAAGAGAACTTATCAGAATTGATTGAGCTTAAAGAATTGAGGAATGAGGCCTATGAGACTGCTCAATCTTATAAAGAGTGCACGAAGATATTTCATGATAAGCACATCCTCAGAAAAATCTTTGAGCCTAACCAATGAGTCTGGCTGTTCAATTTTAGACTCAAGCTATTCCCTATGAAACTTAAGTCTCGTTGGGATGGGCCATACACTGTCACATAGGTGTTCCCTCACGGTGCTGTTGAAATCCAAAATCCCTCATCCGATAAGACTTTCAAGGTAAATGGCCAATGTTTGAAACCGTATGTTATCCTTGTTGATGGCCAGGTTTTGGACACCTACAAGTTGGAGGAACCTTAGCTCCAATCACTCACTACCTCAAGTAATATCTGATGGGGCGGAGTTTCATCGCGAAAAGGTTTGAGTTTGGAAAACCTGTCTTCGTAATTCGATTCGCAAGAAAATCCATCGATCAGATAATATTTACAATCGAAACTCGAAAGGTGAGTCCCAGGTCAAATACGGGGAGGCAAACATTTGGTTTGAAAAATCTACGTTTCATTTTTTATGTATTTTTGTCCTTTTTATCTTCTCTATTTTTTTTATTTTTATCAAGAAAGAGATCAGGCCGATGTAAACTTGTCTAACTAATCTACTTACAAAATATAAGAGAGAGAGCGAAACAATCACATATATATCTCACGAATGTTTTCTACAATTATGAAAGCGGAAAAGCTACACTACTAAGCGATAAAGATAGATATAGGTGAGAGAATTCCCCTCGACGGTCACTCGAAGGATGACTTGCTCTGATGTCGCCTGGAGGAAGGTGATGAGGAGAGGGATGAACAAGGACGGAGCCGGAGGGCAGGGTAGGACGGCGACACGGTGATGATCTATTTCCCAAAGTAAGTGAGAAGGCAAGCTTAGGATGAGGGGAGGGAAAAAAATTTGATTCTACTCTAGAGGAGCATCCCAGGCTTGGGACAAGCTCTCTCTAGAGCCTTGCAGGTGATGAGGAGAAGAAAGGAAGATATGATGAAAAATGGGACGGGTAGGGGTCCTTTTATAATGGAAGAAAGGATCAATTTCGTATACAGGACATTTACTGACAGTCATAAATGTTGTTGAAGATCCACCACAAATGTTGCTGAAGATAGCCTTGCACCCACGCTGCTGCTGCACTAACGAGTGCTTTGCGCTCTCTTGTCACGTGCACATGTGCACTACGTGCCCGCTACGCCTCATGTTGCGCTGTGCCCATGCCGTGCGGTGCCTTGTGCTACTATGAGTGCATGCCTCTGCACGTGCGCACATGCCCGCACTACTGTGCACGTGCAGTGACACGTGCATGCGCATGGGCGGCCTAGGTTGAGTCACGTAGCGCGATCTCGATCGTCCATCTTCTTTCCTTTGTACAAGCTGCTATAGAGGTCGGATTGAGTCAATTTTCATGCCGTTGGGCTGCAATCGTTTGCTCGAATCCATCCGTGCAATCGGATTTGTCATTTGAAGCTCTAAATTACGTCACCTAGTCCCTCGGCCATTGATCTTCCTCGGATAGCATATTGTGCTACGGAACTCCGATCAAAGCGATTTCAGAGGCGTTGAACTCCAATCGTCGTCCTGATCAGATCCATATGGTTGGATCATCAATCCGAAGCTCAAAATTAAATCTCCTTCTCTCCTGACCATAAAAGGACGTAATTAACCTAAAATATACACAAAATACTCTAAATTCATAATGATGCATGCTATGCAATATTTATAGTATGGAATGCATATTTAAGCCTAGAGACATGCATAAATAGGCATTTTAACCTAAATGGATATGTCTACATTAATATCTTTCCTTAGTTTTTGCTTTCCAATAAGGTCATTGTCAAATCTAAGCATGGGAGGGTATAACCTAAGGTTGTACATAGCATTTATACATATTTTGCATGCATGTAGTTAGGTCATTAGTAGTTATTTTTAAAAAAAAAAGGAAAGGAGAGGAAATCTTTTCAAGTTGAATTGCAAGTTTATATTAAGGAGGAAAAGGAGGAGGAAAACACAAAAAGAAAAGGAGTAAAACTAAAAATTATGTTAGTCCCATCAGTTGAGTATGGAACATACTTAAGTGCTGGACTGAATCGGATGATGAATTAAATCTTGAAGTGCTAAAGAAAAGGAGATAAATGAGGGATACCGACTTTAGGCCTGTTTAGGCTTAAACATTCAAGTATTTGTTAAGATTTGGATTATTCCTTAGCAGGTTGTGGGAGTTGCGAAACTAATAGTATTAAGTCTAAGGCTTAAGGACTATTCGACCTCATTGTCTACCCCTTGGTTTGTGAGACTTGGTAACCTAGGCATCCATATCTCACACACTAGTCCGATTCAGTAAGCTTAATGAAGAATAATGCCAAAAAGTGTCCTCCTCTGGAAAAAAAAATGGTTTCTCGAAGATCTGACTTAGGAGCAACTCAAAAATATAAGTTGATTAAAGGAGTTCCCGCCTCATAGAGAATGAGTAAATACTCTCCTTTAGGATGCATTATAACATATTGTCTCCTCGGCAGTTGTCTTCTAGGATATTTAAATATCCTACCAAGGGCATGTAAGTCCCTTGTGCTGGTTCAGGTCTTATGTGCAGCATTATTCAAAAATGTCAATTGCCAAGGCCTGGATTAGCTACAGAATGTCATGGGTGGCATTATCATGAAGTGTCGATTACCATGGATCTGGGGGTTGTCATAGGCAATGCTATCCAAAACATCAATTGCCAGGGACCCTTCGAGAATTGATGATGAGAACGAGGAATCTGATATAGATTGCGTTGAGAGTCAATCCGATGTTGAATTTAGGGAAATCACAAAAAATTACAAAAAATAGAAAAACCTCAAAATTATTTATCTCTCTCTTCTGAAAAATATACTGGTAAGTTGAACTTAGACCTTGCTGCATGAACGCACGGGTGCTTTAACTACTAGAGTCAACGAACCTATGGATAGATTCTGAGGCCTTAAAAACCTTTGTTACAGACCCAGGGCTAAGGTTATATCTTGGCTGGTACTTGAGTACCTTTAGGCCTAGAGTTGGTATTTCGATCTAATCTTTAGAGGTGTGGTACGATAAGATATCTTGACGATAAAATCTAACCTAAAGACCTCGTCTATTCTATATTATTTTGGTTGAGACTAGTAAAACTTAGGCATGAGTATGTTTGATAAGTCCACTTTAGTGGACTAAATTGAAGACTAAGTATATTATTATTGGAATAGGAAATTAAATTAAAACATATATTATACTAACAAAATTAATTAAACTTAAAAATTATCATTCCAAATATTACATCAATTTTTACATACCTTAATTATATACTTTAATTAATTACTTATATGTTATCTTTGATGAAGCTCATTCTACGAAACGCAATTGCGGAGGATATCACATCAACCATCAAATCTTATATTAAAAGGTCAACGTAACATTTCCAGAAAA
The DNA here is from genome assembly GCA_037157565.1 of Thalassia testudinum. Classification (NCBI taxonomy): domain Eukaryota; kingdom Viridiplantae; phylum Streptophyta; class Magnoliopsida; order Alismatales; family Hydrocharitaceae; genus Thalassia; species Thalassia testudinum. Next base: position 3,297,870 of record JAZHRO010000056.1, read on the forward strand.
ATCAAGATGGAGGCTTGCCCTTTTTAACTCCTATATTTTTGGCAAGGAAAAGATACACCGTCCCTTCCAATTTATTCCCATTCCAATTTCTCTCCTTAGATGAATGTAACGGCCGCGCCCAGCCCCACCACTCCTCTTGAAATTTCATCTTCTTCCCCGCTCACCATCGGCTTCATCCCCCTTCCCACGACAACGCCACCTTCATCACCCCACGCATCAACAGAGCACTACCACGAGCCCCCATCCACGCCGGCTCCTCCTCGGCCTCCTTCCCACGAACGACCATGCGACCTCCTCGACAACCAGCACCACCGTGCGCCCTCCATGACAGCCACCTCCTCGACCACAACCTTCCCGCCACTGCGTGCCTCGTCGACACCTCAACCGCGACCTCATGACACCACGTGCCACCACCGTGGTCGGAGGTGACAGCCCCGACGCCGCCACCGCGACTTCCTTAACACCACGAGCCACCGTGCCTCAGGCTCGTCGACTGCGATCTCCCGCCCGCTTCCTCCTCTCCAACCACCGTGACTGCGAAGGACCACCACTACCATGCGACCTCCACGACATCTCCGACCGTGCATCCTCTGTCCTCCCACGCCAGCAGCAGCCACCATCGTGCTCCTTTTCCTCCATCCTCGGCCCTCCAACAACTGCGTGTCATTTTCGTTCTGCTTCTTCCTCTGCTACAGCAGCAAACCCATCGACAACCTCCGACCCTCTCGTCGCAGTAGCCACGTCCAGCAACCGATCTCTTCGCCAACGCCACCAGTGGACTCACCGGGAGCTCGTCGACGCCGCCCTGCCAGCTACGCCGCCAACCGACCACTCAGCTGTCCTCCCGGCCACCCATCAACGCCGGCGTGGTCCTCACCAACCGGCCACCACCGACTGCCGCCGGTCCCACCGTCACCACGAACGCAAAGCCCTCGCCACCGCGGATCTTCCTTAGGCTCCTCGCCAGCTGCCGCGGCTCCACGTGCGTTCACGACCAAGAAGGGAGACTCCTCCGTTTTGGGTTTGAATTCTATTCACATTACATGTCAACATGCATAATTTTAATTTAAGTTGTGCGTTAATTTATGGTTGTGAATTTACTTAGTTGACCCTTGTATTATTATATTTTCTCATCACCTCTTTATATCACGATATTCCTCACAATATTTTGATTGAAGTTTTCTGTAGCAATATAGACCTCATATTTATGATGGGAAATAATATATATTTATAATTTTATTGTATTTGTATCTCTTTGTTATATAATATAAAGTTGTGATATAATTTCATTATATTTTTATTAATTTTAATTGAAGCATTTCCATCACACGATATATATTCTTGATACTATTTTGTTCAAGTAAAATTATGAACCATCTTTGCGAAAATGGTATCTGTTTGACCTTCAACTTCCATCTATTTGCAAAATTAATCTGCTGCATTTGTATGCTTCCATTGTGATGTCCATTGTGATGAAATCAAAGTTGAGAAGAAAATACACATATCATTAATGATTGTGAATAGGAAAAATCAATAGCCATATGAGATGGGTAAATAGGGTAAATTAGGTCAGAAAACTGTGGTAATTGGTAAATGGTACTCTCACCGGAAGCCTACCTGGTTTGTGGATTGGGTTCTCAACTACATATATATACTAAACGCGGCAAGCCATTGTGGACTGGGTGTTCTATCCAAATCTAACCCAAAATAGCACCTACCGTTATCCGTATGGAAGTAGCACTCCGTCGAGTGCAATGCTGCAACCAATCTATCTTGTAATGATCAAGTCTCAAGCTTGAGTTGAATGAAGGAAAAACTAACCATGACGGTAGTGATTCAATTTGAATGGATCTAAACTAAAAGTACTTATGTCCAGACTATCAGGCACTAGTTCCCACTCGCTTCTTATCTGCAACGTTTTTCTTTTTTTTTTCCTACTACACAAATAATTTTCTAACTTTCCACCTTGGCTATACGTGGGTACGTGCATGGCATGTTCAGTGCAACATGGAGGATTGAGGAGTTGAGAACGCATAAGAAAGTTACACAAAATGGAGTTATAGTGGGAACCACGTATATCCTGTAGTTGTTTACTAACACATGTTTCACACGTTTCTGGCCCCAAAAATAAATTATGCGGCCCCATGCATAGTTGATTGTTCCCACGTATATCCTCTTTCCATGCATCACTTCAGTTGACCAGATTTCTCTGGGCAAATCATATCCTGTAGAAGGGAAATGAATACGGAGTCAACCAGCTATATAGCTTGGTATAAGTTAAATTAAATCATACCACGCTGGATCATAAGAACATGCATGCATGCATGGAGAGATTTGTGCTCACCGAATGTCAATCCCGGTTCTCTTTTTCAGGCTTTCTGGAAGATCTCCTTGGAATTTGTTATTTTGTAGATGGCTGCCCAACGTATCGTTACAAGTAAGAAAGCAGATACAAGAAGAGATTTTGACGTGAAACCCTTATCACTTTTCGAGTGCGCTATATACTAGGACAAATCTTGTGGCCCTCCCAATTCTATTGTAAATTGATGCTTTCCTAGACGTTTCAACTCTACTAATATCTGATTCTGTTCGTTGCATGGCCCAAGCCGATGCCATTTTCAGTATTTGATCTAAAGAGTCAACAATGCTTTAGTTGTGGCAGCTAAGACTAGTTATCATGATGAAAAATAAAGACGAGTTATAAGAAAAACAAAATATGTCTATTTCTATGTATTTCCCATACATAATGTGCACATATCTAAATGGCAACGATGTATCTCTGGAAAACAAAATCGGGTGGCTTTTTTTTTTTTCTGAAAATCTAGGGACTTCCTAGAGAGTTTTTGCTTTTAAATTGGGAGGAAGCGGGGAAGAAGGAGAGTATATATGTATGCTACGGAAATGCATGTGTATAGAGGTTTCTTGGCCTTTTCCTTTTTTACAGGCTGAAAAATAAAGAAAATCAAAACTCAAAAAAATATTCTTAGCTGATCCTTTGTAATGACTTGTATCCGAACTTGACTGAATTTGTATAGACATGTTATTCAAGCAAAAGCGAGGTTTAAACATTTTTCGTTAAACCATTTGAATGGCTTCCGGTTAAACTAGTAACATTATTCTACCCTGGTACTCCTTATATGATAACCACCAATGTTAGGATTCTGGTACAATTCAACGTTCCTCCTATCAATGTCACAATTACATCTATTATATTAACCGAATTGCATTTGCTTTTTGAAAGTTATTCGTTAAATTGACAATCATGTACTATGGTAATTAAGATCTATTCTACTGTCCAAATATCGGTTAACGCACGTCATTCCTTCTTCAAAATTTATTGTATATTTTTTAATCCATCATTGGGAACATACTTTTAATCTTGTCAACTCATTACAATATTTACTCTGTTTACTTTATTCCGAAAAATAAGAACTTACATTTCCTTAATCTTGTCGAGATTCGCCAGTGATTTAGGGATAGCACCATCCAGTTGATTGTTGTCCAAACGTCTTCAGTAAGGTGATGGTACAAATAACGAACAAAAGTTAGCTAATCTTATTATACGGTTCATAAATATTGGAAAGGAAAAATGAACCATGATACAATTCATGTTTCTGGATGGAATCCTTACAAAGAAATCAACCGCTTCAAGGATCTCATTTCAGGAATGCTACCAATGAGTTTATTCCCTCCCAGCCTTCTGCATATTCAAAAATATATACTCGTAAGGATGTTTGATGATGAAGTTATAACACCTATGTAGTTCTGCCTAGCAAATTTAAGTTGTCAAAATAAATGTGTGCTAAATCTGGTTGGCATTGTAAATATGAAAACATTATTCATATAGTCGTCTAGATAAATTGAAAATTTCCAAGCGAATCAATGTGATCTCCAGTCATAAGCCTTGTATGGAAGATTTTTTAGGGATATATCTTGGGTGATTTCCATGCCAATCGAGGATGGAACAATTAAAAAAATAGAAAAAGCACAGAAGTGATGAGAAGTACCAAGAGTTGTGATTTTCCACATAAGTAAAATGTGCACCCTCGACAGAGATTTAACTTGTCTCTCCAGGTTATTAATAGTTATTACATGCTCTTGGCACTCCCTACCTTTGCTTGATGGAGTGCTCGAGGAGTAGTTTACAAAAAGCAAGTATCAAATTTGCATTCCAAAGGAAGTAGGCATTTCTTCTTTTATATACATGAGAACAAGAGACTATACAATGGCATCAAACAAATGATTGAATTTGATTCCTAAGCTATAGGTTTCACCCAGTGGTGTTGGCAACATCTCCACTTAGGTTTATTCAGACCATATTGGCTATTTAAGATGGAAAATTATAAAAAGGGTCTCTATTTGATTCATATATCCTCCACTAATATGAAATTACATGTGTAATGCTATGAACTATAAGGAAGACATGGTCAACATGAAAATGCACATTTTCGGATACGACAATGTAAGCCTAGTGTAACTGCCATGGAGGTTTCCTTGAGGTAAAAGGCTATGATAGGTTGAAAGGTTGCCTAATGTATTAGAGTTACATGCTCTTAACGAGCCATCTGATTATGTAATTCATACGGAAATTACATTTATCCGCCCCAATGATATGAATAAATAATTATTTTTTGAGTACAAAGATGTGTTATTGATCCTCTTTGTGCTTTTGGGTTACTTACACATAAACCTAATTAGTCGAATGAGGGTAGTGGGTCGACTATCTAGAATGGTTTTGGACAGGAGATACAAGATACGAATCTATATTTGATCACTATCTTTAATTCAATAGCTTCATCATAGCTACCAATCTTGAAAGAGATGGCAATCTTCCAAGATCAGCATATGATACTGACACCTGATTCAATTCCAAATGGAAGGAATTCCATAGGGAATGGAAATTTCAAATTTTTTGCGTAAGCATGATCAAAGGGTTGATCAGTGAAATTGAGATCACAAAAGTCCTCTTTCAATTACTATTCTTAGAGAAAGAGGGATGTGTCTTTATATCTGATATAAGAATCTATGTTGTTATTTGGACTATGTAGATTTGGCAACCCATTGACTGAACTAGATTGTGAGGCTAGTATGTTAGGTAGTTGATCTACCTATTCCAATATTGGATATAGATGTCATCACAAGATGGGGTTCACACAGCTCAAATAGTTGGAATGGAGTTTGAACTCTACCATTATAGCTTTAGAGGTTCAATTCCAACATGGTCGTTTCAATAGATAGATCAAAATAGGAATGAAGGAGTTGGATGAACTTTGAGAAGTTATCTGGTATGTCTTCCATCCAAAGCATTGTGGTAATTAAATTAGACTAGTTCTTGAAGGGACAGTAGTAGGATGAGATCCTAAACCTTTAATTACTCATATGTGTCTCCATGTGTGTGGGACAAATGAGATATATAGTAGTTCTCAAGGGATTAAATATTGCCTCAACAATTTAGTAGCAGTTACACTTCCCTAGGGTTGTGTAATGAACACCTAGTAATTTTGATTAAGAATAGGGGCTAATTGATAAATTAAAAATTACTCATAATTGGAGAATTACCAAGTAATGCTTAGATTAATTTGCGAACGCATGTGTATGAGTTGGAGAATTGAGAAATGATTATTAGAATCAAATTATATCAATATTTGATCTAAGGCCTTGATCTAGGGTAATCCTAATGATAGATGGAGTTTGGATTGCCTACAAGATCTCCTTATAATAGGATACAACAAATAGTAACGTGAATCGAGGAGAATATTAATTATATGTTTCAAATTGTTGAAATATATATTTAATATGTGCTTATATAAGCACCAAGGGTATTTTGGTACTTATGAAAGTACTAAAAGTTTCTATAAATAGAAAGAGGTGTAAAGAAGGCCATTGTTGGAATTTTAGATAAACAAGATTTCTCTAAAACCCTGATTGGGACTCCATTAAAAGTGATCTATTTTGAGGCTAATCAATTCTTGAATTGAGAGCCACGAAGAGAGAGGTCCCCACCTTGAAGGTCCCCCTTGGGCACACTCCCTTCTCATCCTTTGCTTCCTTTTCTCTAACTTTGCTTCTTGGCAAAGGAAAAGACGGTACCCACTTGAAGGTCTTCCATGTGTGACTTCGGTGCTATCGCTCATCAATGTACTCGAAGGAGTTGCGCCTCTTGTTGGTAACTTTAAGTAGATGTGTGGATACACATTCACATACTGCCTTGTTCTTGTAATAGCCAATCTTGGAGGTATGGCCCCTAACTCTTGAGGTTAGTAGGAAAAGGTTTCTGATGTTTTTAATCCAATTTGACCGATTTTGGGATCACGTTTTTGAGTTTTTGAAAAGTTTTAAACAATCCCCGATGCTTCCATGATGTGCTAGTTCGTAATAAGGGACTAAGGAAGGAAACCATTGATGCTCCCTCCTATGCTCATTACCAACTTGGATATTCTAAGTGCTACCTGGCATTAATTTGATCAAATTAGGGATTTCACTTTCAAAACATCAATATTCACACATGTACTCAAGAAGGGGTGGAAGAATTCAAAACAAGTTAATTGTAACCTTTTCTAGGATAATCATTTCTTAGAGAATTAATTAGGGAATTCCTTTAAGGGGCTACTCTATCTACTCAACTATTCTAATGAACCAAACAATCTCAATAAGCATTTGACACTTAACTTCTCAAAAGCCATTTTGGACAAGATATTGCCAAATATAGAGCCATGTGTGTCCCACTCTCCATCCTAGGTGTTTGGATGTTACCCTACTTATTACATATCTCTCCCTTAATTAGAAGACCCAACCGTTGGTTTCCTCCTTAAAGTCTAAAAGCATAAAGAAAGATCTTGTGGCTATCATGTATAAATTCTTTTATCAACATCATTTGTTCGTAAACCTTATTTAGACTTTGTTGGTTATAGAATACTTGTTTATTCCATGTTTAAAATGGTCAACTCAATCCATCCCTTAAGGTTTAGGGGCTATCTTTGTCAATGGTAGACCCCTCTAAAGTAAAGCTAATGGGAGTCTTATTGCATGATGTAGCCAAAGTTGCTATGCAAAACACCAAGATTGTGATCCGTGTATTTAGAGGGTTCTTATCTCATCAAATATCTCATCCTGATAGCATTACGTTGAAAGATAATAAAAGGAGAATCTCAGTCTTTGTTAGTGATGCTATCACATTAAGAGATAGCCTATTATGCTTTTCTCAATTGAGTTAGGTTGATTTACATCTAAGGGTGGATTATCGTGGATACCAAATCCTTCCTAGTGGTTAAGACAAGGTGGTGTTTACTTATATACAATTGATTTGATCCACATCTTATCTTCGTTAGGAAGGAAAGTAACATTATGACATGTGAGCTAAGTTACATGTCATGAACTAATTAAAGATTTTCAAAAATTGATGTTTATGACAAGATGATAAAAGATTAGAAAATTTTAGATAGAAAACCTATCACCCATTTGTCTTCTTCCTTTAATAAAACAGGAGGTGGCAGCATATGAGGTATAATTTGCCACCCTTTGTTGTCACTTTCCTTTATAGAAGGTTGAGTCTTCTTATTCTTGGATTTCATCTTCTTTTCTTCCCTTATATCAAGCCTCCTTATCATATTAAACCTCTTGCACTTGGAGAATTGCAATGACACAAGGGAGTTTGTTGATCTCTTTTGGATGGGATTCTCTCTACAATAGGGTAAAGGAGAGTATTTACAAATATTGGCACAAGAATTTAGCCCTCTAATAACAAACTAATAATTATAAAGTCCATAGGACAACAAATATCATATAATCACAATCCTAATTTTATCTGCAATAATCAAGATAACAAGATGTTTAGTCTTGCTACAGATAAGCAACTATGATTAATTCCAAACAAGTTCCCTTAATCAATATGATATTGTTCACCTAGGCCTTGGAAGATCAAGAATGACATGGCTACCTAAAATTGAATTTCAAAGATAACCTTAAAGTCAAAATAATGCTATAGCTTCTACTCATCTCAAGATTCCTCCAAAATCTTAATTCAATAGAAATTCCTTCATGCTACAAGGTCTAGATGCTGTTGTGATTGATGAAAGCTTGTGCAGTGCCTTCCTCGTCTCTTGACATCTCAACCATTATCAGATTTTTAATTCTTTCATCCTTGTTAAGATTAAATAGAAGAAGATTGATCGATGGGTAGCTTGAGGACATGATTGTATGAGTTTGCAATTCTTTGCAAGTCCAAGGTTTTGATCGGTGTTGTTGGGAGACCCCATTACTACTTGGTTGTGGCTTGAGTTGTCTTGTGTTGGAAGGGGTTGCTTGTTTAGGTTCGCTTAGAACATGCACTCCACCCTTGTGATTCATTATGACTTTATGGATCCTACTAGAAATTTTACCTACACAAGAGTTTTCACTAACTTGTTTTTGCCCAAATTACTATATCCATGGATCGTGAAGAAGTCTTTAGTTGTTGTCATCTTATTGAAAGTTTTTCCCTACTAGGAGGGGTGACGTAATAAAATGCGGAAATAAATATAAACAATATCACAGAATAGACAACCACACAAAGTACACAAAGGTTTTTAGGTGGAAACCCAAATCGGGTGAAAACCACCACCTAACCCTCTCGAGTTAGGATTTTCCGATCAACCTAGTTGATCAAATCCACTAACCGAATCACTTTAAAACGAGGGTGATTCAACCTCAGTACAGCCACGCTACAAGTACGAGGGTAGTGTTCCTCAACCCCTTCTCTCCACGAGAAGGATTTTGTCCCACGAAGGAGACGGGAATTCGCAAAGCGAATACCCAACCAAAAGACAAAGATAAAATAAACAACAAACCTATAGAGCCAACAAAGTAATAAACCTAAGCTTCTATAGGAATTATGAAACTCCCCTTTGCAAGGAGTGCGTCGACGATGACGCAAGTGCGTGAGCCACGCAACGGCGCAATGTCGCTCTCGTGAACAACGGCGGGAGAGCGGGTGCGCGAAGGTTTGATGCTCTCAAGGGAATGGAGCTTAAGCTTGGAGAGCAAGATCTTTTCTGGACACAAAAGAGTGTGAAAGTGTGTAACTAACTGTATCTTGTGTCTTTCTTAGTGTGTCTAGGTGTGTAAAGGCTCCCCTCTATTTATAGAGGCCTTAGGAAGGCTTTGGAAGGCTTAGAAAAGCTTCCATAGCCGTTGGGAACAAAGCCCCAGAGAATCAGGCCGAAATCAGGACAATGATTACATTTGACAGGGTGATCAGACGTCTAACTCTGGCATCAGACGTCTGGAAGGCCACTTTAAGACGTCTGATTCCAAGGTCAGACGTCTGATTCTATGCGGGTTTCCTCCTGACTTGAATCAGATCTAAACAGGATTTTTGTACAAGTCCATCAGACGACATATAGGACGTCTGGCACTATGTCTGGACATCTGGAAACCTACTTTTACTGTGGGAATTGATTTCCAAACGTTGCAACGGCTAGAAAATCTCTGAGAAGAGATTTTGAGTCAGCCGAGGCAAAACGGTCATTTATCAGACGTCTGGAAAGGCCTAAGGACGTCTGATAAGGCTCTAACGGTCATATTCTTGAGTGTTTGCTAAGCCAGCCAACGGTCCACTAATTAGACGTCTGGCAAAGTCATCAGACGTCTCCTAAGACGTCTGGTCTAAGGTATGGACGTCTGATTTCATCAGACAGAACTAACTATGTCCAGCCTAACAGTTATCAAACGTCTGAAACAATAGTCAGACGTCTTAAAATACTTTATCAAACGTCTGATTTGGGAATTAGACATCTGGAAGTGCTGTTTGAACTCTATATTGGTTTTCTAAGTATTCTACAGAAAACCTAAGTATCCTAGGGTTGTGCCGGTATTCCTAGGACTACTGTTAGGGTTCTTTGAGGCTCTTTAACATGAAATATCTAAGAAAATAAAGAGCAACAAAGGAAACGAAAAATACAACAAGTACAAAAGAAGGAAATCTATCCTATTCTTCATTTCCTTCCATCTTCAATCTGTCGCTCCACGCGAACCTCCTCTGTTTTCCATCAAGCTCCTCCAATCCGTCCTAGATGCGAGCTCGAACTCCGTCTAAACACGTCCACATTTGCAATTGACCTGAAATCTAGGACTCAAATTGCAAATGTTAAATAACACGTATTTTGTTATCATCAAAAAAAATGATCGTGGTGCTCTAGCACCAACACTTATGGCATGAAAAGGCATATTTGCTATGACTACCTTAAAAATGTATACCTTCTTTTTTGCTTTGTTGTTTATAGTAGTCGTTAGTTTTGTGAGTTCACCTCGAAAAGGGTGTTAGTTTCCCTAAAAGGAGAGTTGCCTTTTGTTGTTTCTTTTAGTTGTTCTATTTAGAAGTTACACTAAAAGGGGTGTAACTTCCCCTCCTTAGAGGCACAATGTTGTTTTCCATTCTCCCAAACCCTTCAAGGCTACATCCACTACATAACTTTATTTGCTCCCTTATTGAATTATCTTCTTGCAAAAGGAAAAAAAAATTCCTCTAGACTTGAGATTCTTTTAGAAGCAATTTTCAAAATATTCATTAAAAGGTATATTTCTATGTAAATTGCTAGAATCTCATCTAAAATCACTTTTGTGAGAATCTTATCTAGAATCACTTGTAGGATCTCCTTCAATAGCACCTCTCCTTGGAATATCAAAATTTTACTCCAAAATTTTAAAACTATAGCATAGAACCAGAGAGATAGAGATAGAGAGTAAGAGAGAAAGCTAGAGCTTCACTATGGAGTTCTCATTTTCTTAAGTAGTTATGTGTTGTGTGCCTCTCCATCTCCTCTATTTATAGGTGAACTTATCCTCCCAAAATGATCTAAAGTTGCTCTTCCAACAACTAAATATCATGAGTACATAGGTCCTTTCCAAGAACTTAGCATATAGGTAGGATAACCATAAATGGGTTTTTCTCAAAATCAATCTCAAATAACAAAATATATTTTCAATAGGTAAATTACTTACTATTTGACTGGTTAAAGTTCTCCTAACCAATTGAAACTCTGGTATTAACTAATTAAAAATTCTTTAATTGGTTGGAAATTGAAATATTGTCAAATTTGAGTCCAATGGGGAAAATCTTCTATAATAGTCACTAAACTTGATTCTAACGGTCAGAAAACAATTGAACTCAACTCTAATTGGTCTAAGTGATCGAATAGGTCAATGAAATCAATATTTTGTGGTTCACTTGACCTAATCAAGTAGGAAACCTCTAAATTCTTAATTTAATCATGAAATTAGCTAAACCTTCTTATCTTAAGTTGTGTTGAAAAACATATATATGTTCACGAATGGGGTAAGAGTTAGAATTCTTTTAACTCACTTATATCTCTAAGTGCTTCAATTCTTCATTTCATTAATGTTCTCTTGGTCTTGTAATTCTTCAATCTTTACATAGTTTTCATCAAGAACATAATTTCTCACTAGCTTCTAGTGATATAATTAAACTTGAGCTTCTTCAACAATTCCAATATCCAACTCAACTAGTCATCATCTCCAATTTTCTTCCTTGACCCCTTCAACTTGACTCTTCATCAATTTATTAATCCTTCTCCATAACATCTCAATTGAACATACACCTTGTACATTGTTATTAGTTAATCAATATACTCATCTACACTATATTTTGCAAACACTAAAACACTTCATAGTATCACTTGACATTCTTGATTTGGGTCATCATCATGCTTTCCTGGACATTTTTTTCTCAATATTTTGCCCCTTTTTTGTGTTGACAAAACATAATAGTAGTAATAGCTATTCATTCTCTTATCTTCTCCCCCTTTTTGTTGGCAGTCAAAAAGGTATTAATGAAACAAATTTTCTCCCCCTTAAAGATATATTTCTTCCTTTAAAGTGTTAGAGAATTTAGGAACATGCAATTTAGGATTAGTTAAAAGTTGTGTCTAATCTCTTTGCAATTTTAGAGATTTGATTTGATTAGGATTGAGTTTATTTCTGTTGTTAGTTAGAAGGATTAGGATTAGGATTGGGATTCAATATAAAAGTGGTTAGCGTCATCTATTTTAATTAATTCTTATTCTAATAAAATTCCAAATTTAGAATTTTAAAAATGATATTAGTGCAGGGAAGGTCCTAGGTGATTCCCCATATCATCGACCCTCTCTCCTACACAAAGTCTTCTCCATGTGCCTCCTTTCCCTGTGCATGCCAAACATATGTACTGCTATTCCCTACATTCGCTGCACACTAATCCCTTCTCTATGTGCAAACTTCACATGTGTAACGCAAACCATGTGTGCACCAATGCACGATGACCCTTCCTTACACGTAACCTCCCTCTTCCAAAGCATAAACCACATGCACACTACATCGCCTCTACATTCAACTAACGCAGTCCTTGCGCACGCCAATGTGCACCACTATCCTTTCTATATGCACCGGCATGTGATCTACTTTGCCACCAGGCACATCTACGCACCTTCTATTGTGGATGCACACATCACGTGTGCATCTCTACGCCTCCTCATGTAGGATTTCATAATCAACTTCATGAATGAAGATGTTGGCTTCGCGATTGACTTCTGCTACTACTAAGGCTAAGACTTTGGCCTCTACTACTATTGTTGTAGTTTAGGACACATCGATCAAACTCAACAATGCTTAGGATGACATACAAGGTTTGGTGTTCTGATATCGTTTGATGCCTTGTTTCTCTATTTTTATTGTTGTACTACAACTTAGTTAGATTCAATTTTTTTGTTGGTTGGTGGCTCATGTGGTCAAATTGCTTGCAGTTTTGTGCACAATTTCTTCTACTATGGTTGAGGAACAAAACAAGAGCAAAAGAAGGTCGAGTTGGGGTCCATGAAGTCCCAAGAGGGCCTTACAATGCAACTTCCACAAAATTTAATAAATTAAATTATCTTTTTTGGTTTACAATAGCAAGAATGGGTATTACTAGTAGTGGATGAATTGGCTACATACGAGGTATCAAAGTTGAGCCTGTAGAGGATAATCCTGCCTGAGAAACATGGTATCTTGAAGATAATCAAGTCCAATTGTGGATTGTGAATTCTATTTAAGTATAACTTCCGCCTCTTATTCCAAGGAAGAAAAATGATCAGAAGATGTGGACGACCTTGTAGAGTATGTTTGGCCAGAAGAAGGACATTTGTATTTATCAAGTAACAAGGGAGTTCTGCTATCTTCAGCAACGAACAATGTCTATTATTGAATATGATGTGCTTCTTAAATCCAAGTGGGAAGACTTGAATTTTTGTGCAAATGAGATTTGGAAAGATCCGTTTAATCAGAAACTTCATTGGAGTAAAGAAAGGAAGACTCGTACATTCATGTTTCTTAGTGGTGTAAACCAAAAGTTTGAAAATGTTAGAAATCACATTCTCAATGGTTCTCCCAATTCGATACTTGTGGGGTGTTGTGCTATGCCATCTCGCCAGGAATATTTCAATACTTGTAGGGATCTTGGAATGGGAAGGTGCTAAATCTTCTCATGTTGTTCTAGTTTTAGGTTGTTTTTGTTTTGATTGTTGTATTTGATTTTCAAGATTCAACTGATTTCTCGAATCAAAAAACTTTTAAATGATCGATTTTCACGCTTTCACGATGCCACCAGGGTCGAATCATTCGATCCCGAATAGTAAGCTCTCCTTATCCCTTTCCCTATGCACCCCTTTATTTTCATGCTACTTGGGGAGATTCGCTTAATTTATACTATAGCTTGCATGATAGGGGGTTGGTTCTTTATCGAAGGGGCTTATTCGAGATTTAAGCTTTTGTTCTTGAGTAGCCAACTTGGCAATAATGTGTCCTGTTTGACTCAAGCGTTTCCTAGTAGACTCAATACTTATGAGTATACTGATGGGAACACCATCATGATCCATAACTAGCTCAACTTGATTTGATAAAGTCAATAAAAGCTCCTACATAACCTTCAGGGGGTCCTAAGTGCTTAATATTCTATTTTGAGAAGAAAAGATGAAAATAGGGTTATTATGCAATTTTACCAGCTTATCACAAATATAGAATAACCACGGGGTATGCCAGGGGTTTATTATAGGTCATATGGTCATTAATGTCTAATAAGTGGGTTCATGCAAATAGAAACGGGTTTTCACGCATTTCAAGATTTAATGGACATATGAAATCCTAAAAATAGACTTGCTTAATTAACTGGGGTTCTGGTAAGGATAAAATTAATCTAAACCCTCTAAAAATCATATAAAAATATTCTCTAGGGTTTGGCATCCTCGATTTGACCATCTGAACCCATTTTGACATAAAATAGAGTCTCAGATAGACAGTTGCCTTAATTTAGGTTTCTACACAATTTACCCAGTCAAACTAGGTCAAAACCTAAATCCGACTTCACCATCAGATTCTTTCAGACCAAATTAGGTTTGTACCAAAATTTGGGCTTAATCAGAGATCACCTTGACCTAGTTTACATATCAGTCATGTCTGACTCTTTTTTCTCACATTTATGCCCCTAACTTTTGAAATAATTACAAATTTCCCCCAACTTTGTCTTCATTCTTTAAAAATTGGTCCCTCTGCCATTATCGCGGAGGAACTCCTACTCTAGTGACCTTCAATCAGAGATTTCTCTCTGATTTCTTGACAAATCTCTCCTAAATTAAAAAGCGAGATCCCTGATGAAATCCTCTTCCATTTGAGCCACACATTGAGCTCTGAATCCTACTCAAAACCTAATGCGTAGCATTCAAAGATTTGGGTCTCCTTGTCACGCAAGCACCACGTGCTTCCAAGCTTGGAATCCCTTTCTAAGCCCTATTTAAGGACCCAAGTCGCAAGGTTGAATTCCTTAGCAAATTTTGGTAAGCCAAAACACGCTAATCTACTCTCTCCGGCCACCAAATATTCTTGCACCAGCGACACCCTCCATCCTGCTCCTCCATACCTCCAACCATCAAATTAGAGGTGCCACCATCTTCCTTTCTTCCTCCCGCACCTCTCCGGTCAAAGGGAGGGTGTTCCTCTGCCTCAATCGCCGTCGCCGCTTCACTATCTCTACCATCTTCTCCGGCTCCGGTCAGCCACAATCGAAGCCCTCCGCCTATCTCCTTCCCCTCTAAGTCTCTCTATTCCTTCTTCTCTCCCTCTACTTTCTTTTCACTTACGCACAAGTCACTCATGACCATTGCATCACCCTCCTGCACTTCGTCTTCTCTGCCTCCGACAGAACTTCGACGAGTTCGCTCGCACTCCACAGACCACCAAATCACCTCGTGCCACCTCCACTAGGTCCGCTGTGACTTCCTCAACAAAATCCCTCTATCAATTAGAGCATTCACCCTCTCTTTCGCTCCACCGGCCAACCCACCTCCGCAGCATCTTCACTGTTACCGATAGCCACTCTCTGGCCACAATACATCCTCCACATGGCACCGTTGAGTTTGCCTCACCACGGTGAAGCTTTTGAGTGCTCTAATTGGGGCTTAGCACTCGTGTTCTTGACTTCAGGTACTTCGGCGGACCTCTGCCGTCGCCTCAACTCCTTTAGCTTCGTATGCAGTCCTCCGACCACAACTACTCCAGGCTACATTCCCAAGCACTGCGGTTGACCTCCAGACTCCTCTACAGGCGCTCAATTAGACCAAGCAGCATCATCTACTGCTTCAATTAGAACCTTCATCATCTGCTACTGTACGTGACGAAGACGGGTGGGATAGTCCCACATCGTGGAACACAGATGCACGCGCAACACATAAGTTGAATTTGTGCCTACGGCTCGTTGCCTCAGCACGCATAGGGGGTGAGGTCCCCGCTCACGCATGCGCATATGCACGATCCTGCCCACTCTCATGCCTCGTGGGTCTTGGCTTGGTCCTTTTACCTGGATACCTAGGTTTGGTCTGGTTCGCCTGATTCTGACAGAGAAAGAAGAGAAAGAAAGAGAGAGAGAAAGGAGGGGGGTTTTTGCCCTCTGTTACTCTCTGTACAGTTAGCAAATTTGAGAGGCCTTCATCTCTGAAGCTGCTGTGATGTGCTTATGCCTCTTTCTTGAGTCTCGAAGGAAAAAAGAGGCCTTTGCCTCTGTTGTTGGTTATAAGTTACTGTTGCATTGGAATATTGGTTGATAATCATTGTTGATACATTTGATATATTGAGCTTGATTAAAAAGGGTTAATTGGTGAATCAAATCACCATTTTAACCCATCATTTTTGCATAATGTTACTTGAAATTATTGATATATCATTTTGAATCAGTTCTGGTTGCAATTGCTTATATCTTTTATTTAAAATTATGATCTTGAGATTGATTGGCTGATTGCTCCCTGCATTTGACCTCAGACTTCTTTTCTGAGTTATAAATTTAAGTGTTTAATGTGATTTTGTCCCATACTATAACACATTTCTTAAACATCGACGATTTCGCGTTAACATATACACGGAGACTTCACCTCATGCTTGCATCTTGTGACTAGTTCTACCCTTAATTTCATGTTGACTTAGTCATTTCATAAACCAAGTCACATTGGAGACTTGTCCTAAGCCAGATCCTAACTTCGATTTTCCTTAGGTGGATCTTTAGAGGATTCACGATAATGAAGCCTTGTTTTATAGAATTCCCAACAACACTTGCCTGGTCTAAGGCATACTTCAAATATTTGTTGTAAGAGTTTAAATTTGTAATAGCTAATTCGAACCAGAATAAACCCGTGATAACCTAATAAAAAAGAAAGAAAAATTCTATCATGGATGCTATTATCAACTAGGTGCTAAGGGGTAAACCAAAAGAAAACTAGAAAAGTTAGGCCTCTTTAAAAAAAATGTTCTTTTGGTGGAAGGATTGGATGCCAATTGTTCCATTGTATGTAGTGGGCAATGGTTGGGGAAGGAATCATTTTCCCCCTCATTTGTAGACCATCGATTTCCTCTCCTCTCCTTTTACTTTTCCCCTCCCTTTTCTTTCCCCCGCCACTATTGAGCCTTCTCCTACTGCTATTTCAACCACAAAATGCCACCGCCGTTGCCTCTTCCGCACCACTGCCATCGTCACTGCCATGCCACCACCCCCTCAACTGCAACATCGTTGCTGCTACTGCTACTAATGCTACAATAGTTGTGACTGTTATTGTCGTTGTTGTTGATTCTGTGGTTGAGGGGGAGTGCACGGCTCTGTAAAAGCCTTGGCATGTAGGTACCCCTTCCCTCAAATTCCTAGTTCTTGTTTGCCCTAATTTTAGGATTTTAGTGCTTTATGGGGAGGGGGTTGCCATTGTGATTGTGGTGGTGGTTGTTGTTGTTGTTAGTGTTAGGGAAAAAGAAACAAAAGGGAAGGGAGGTAGTCACAACTTCCATCATTGTAAACCCTGAACGTGTTGAAGGTAGGGACCTTTCTCTTTCTTTATGGATCATCTTTTAATGCCCAAAGAAATTGTCTCTGTGGCAATTTAATCTTAATTTAAGATATCTAATTTTTATTGTGTCTCATGGATAGGTCAATGTGGAAGACTTAATGCATCTGTTAGGATGAGGTAGGGAGACCCATCTTCAAGTTGGTGATTTGTGATGATTTTCTACCAAAAAGGGGATATTATTTTGGATCTAAGGTAGCGGTAAATTTTATATGAAATTATATGCAATGAATATGCAAGATCAAGGATTTATGAGTGTGTTATCGAGATTGTTCAAGTGTACCCAGTAAATGGTTTGATAAAAGCCCCATTAGACTTTGATGACACTAATCATTCTGTGAATGGATAAAGAATATAAGGATTATGATGATGATGCAGTGTGGATATAAGATCTTGGTCCAATAGGTTGATGTGGCCTATATGGGAAAATAAACATGGATTTGAAATTAAATATGTGGAGGGCTTGAAAGACCCTAAAATTCAACTAGAAGTATGATCCATGCAAGCACATTAAAAAGGATCAAACCTGGATTAATGAATTGGTTGACTCCATGTGAGTCTAAAAAGGAGAATATTAGGATCCATGGAGTGTCAAGTGAAACTTCAAAGGATCCAGTAGGTCCATAGGAATGAGATACCCTTTGTGGGATAAGGGACTTAATATCAAAATGATGATTAGGTCATATAGGTGGATCCATAAGGAATGACACCTTGACCGTCTGAATCGAGGGTTCACTATTGCGGGGTGGAGACTTGAGAGTTGAAATAGCAAGTGGCTACTTTTAGCTGGACTTTAAATCTAGAGGATTCCTGGCTACGATGGCACACAAGGTAGATGTTGTCAAGCTTAGGTACCAAGGGGAACCCAAGTCCGACCTAAAGGGTCAGGACAAGTGGACGTAAGATTTGGTCATGGCCCCAGTACCGATGATAGACTAAGAGAGCACACCTAGAGGACCATGTTCCATGAGGGAGTAATGGTGTGGCATGTTAAACATTTGCCCAACCTTGCCTGAATTGGATAAGAGTTGTAGCCTCAATTAGATGGCTATCTAATAGGGCACATCCAAAATACATGCTCTTAACAGAAGGCACTGATATGGCCCATTAAACATCCAACCTACCCTACCACACTAAATACAAATAATCATGACCATGCATCAATGGATACGAGCCGAGTTGCTCTTTTTAATCTCAAGGATTTGGCCTAGGCCACTCCTAATAGGCCCAACTCTTCTAAATGACATCAGCACCGTCCTTGCTTGGCAAGGATAGGTATGCCTCACTCGAGGATTACTAATGTTGATAGTCTCTTCCCTCATCAAGTACAGGCTACCAAACTGGGACTCCAAAAGAGGGTACATCCCCATCACCTCTATTAGAAAGGGTGATTTTTAGAATCTAACTCATGTAGCTAGTGAGGGAATAAATCTTGTTAGTAAAAACAAAGGTTAGTTGTGGGCTTTAAGGGGGAATTTGTAGCTAATAGTTTAGATTGCAGTGTAGAAACTTGCACATCACCCGTTTTGTTTTAGTTTTGACATGTAGTTTTGTCCCTACTAAGCTTCTTAGTTCATCCCTATCTTTATGACCCATTTTCAGGTCTCGATGCCTTGGAGAGGTACACTCCACTTGAGCAAGGCAATTTGGGGAGAATGGGGAGGGCCTAGGCTCTGGTCTAGCTGCAGGGCCTCTCCACTGAGTGGTTGAGGCCCTGTTTGAGTTGGTCACAGCGGCCTGCCTTCTCCATTCAGTGATTAGCCAGGCACGATATTTTTATGGTTAGGTGGCACACATTGGATCCCTATTTTTTGTTTCTTTTGTTAGGCCCTTTTTATTCATGATGTAATTAAAGAAAACGAGCCCCGCTTTGTATTATAGACTTGTATATAAATAGTTTTTGGATAGTTTAAAAAGTTTGTACAAATTGAGCTATGCCCCTTTTGTAAATGTCTATGTAATTGCAGTAGACTACTTGGTGTTTTTTGTAAATCTTAAATGATGAATGATGTGATGAATGTGGTGGTTACCATTTAGTATGCGATTTTTGGTGGTTTTTCTTTCTTTTACCACTCCGTGGTTGCAGGATGTGACCACTTGTATTATATTCTTGTTTATTATTTTGGTGGTTGAATTGTGGGATGTACCTACTTTTCATTTGTGTTATGCATGTAAAGGTGATGGTAACACCATCATTCATCATAACTAACTAAAATTAATTAGAATCAAATTGTAAATGCTCCTAAATGATCGCTTGAGGATCATAATTCTATAAAAAACTGATCTGAGAAGAAAATAGGAAAACATGGTTAATTCTGCTATTTTACCATCTCATCATTAATGCAGACTAACAACAGGGTTAATCAGGGGTTAATCAAAGGCCAAATGAACTTAAAAGACCAAGAAGTGGGCTCACACTTACTGAATCATTGTTTCACGCATTCCGAGTATTAAAACAGTATTGAAAAACCTAATTATAAGCCACACTTAAATTGAAAGGGTTCTGATCGAGATAAATTCAATATAAGCCTCCTAAAAGTCATTGAAAAATATTTTAAGAGGTTTAGTATCTTCAATTTAATAATATGAACCCATTTTAACCAAAAATAGATATTTAGATAATAATTTATCCTTATTTGGGCTTCTGTGTAATTTATCCTATTAAACATTGTCAAAACCCAAATATAAGTTCACCATTAGATTCTTTAGGATCAAATTAAGTTAACACCAAAATTTGGGCCCAATCAGAGTCCATCTTGACGTAGTTTGCATTTGAATCACCAAATCTTTATTCTCTACACCTAAACCCATAGCTTTTACACTTTCTTTACAATCAGGCCCCTAGCTTCTCATCTCCCTCATGAATAGGTCCCTATCACCTTAAAAAACTTAGTTTCCTAAACAACCCAACACCATCGACTTCATGTGGGAAGATCAACATGAAATCAACACCAAATCCTACCAAAATTGGTGGGATTAGTGTTTAAATGGTGGAAAATCAACTCAACATGATCTTGAACCTTGATTTTGGAGCGAGAAGCTCCAGCAAACTCAAAGAAAATGTGGGATTTTATTGTTTCCAAATACAAATTCTTTGCACCTAATCTTCCAAATTGAGCTCGAATTTGAGCTCTATATAAAGCTCTTGGTTCCTCCTACGTCAAAACCAACCAAGTTCAGGCCATAAAAACTTCTTTTCTTCCTCCGACCACCTCCAACATGAGTGTTGGTGAGCCCCTTCAATCTCCTTCCTTTGGCCACTTGATGGAGAAATCAAGTGACCCAATCTCTTCATCTCTTTCTTCCACTTCTCGCATACCAAAATAGGAGAACCTATCCCCTTCGTCGTCATCGTTCTTCCTCATCAGAGGATTCATTGCCTTCGTGTCCGACGAGGTAAGCTGGCATGAAATCCCTACCCTTTCGTCCAATAACTTATGTCTTCCTCTCCCTCTTCTTCTTTAGCTTAGGTTTAGAACCCTAGAACCTAGTTTAGACCACTATCCTCTTTGTTCTCCTTCTTCCCCAACTCTGGCCGTGGCTCCGGCAAGCTTGCATTGGCACCACACACGTCTAAACAACACGCCACCGCCATCAAAAGCTCCTTGACTCCATGACCAAAATCCCTCTCCCTATTGGTTGTTTCAACCACTAAACACCACCTCCGAACACACCCATCGTTCACCTCCATCTTCGACTCCATCCCACCTCCATACACTCCCAAACACCACACAAACACCACCACTGTGTTCCTTAGGACACGGCAAACATCTTGAATGTTTTAATTGGGGCATTTAGCCCATTTTCTTGAATTGTAGGTATCACTAGAGCACCTGCAATCGCCACTGTCGTCTGTTCATCTCTGGCCTCCATACGCCTTGCAACTAGCACCTAGAACTGGGGATTACTCCCATGTGAGCACCTGCAGCTACAATTAGAGAAGACAGCAGCAGCAACAACATGAATCAAAGAGGACTTCCCTTTGCAGCTGTGCACGAAAAAGCTGGGATTTTTAGTCCTACATCATGGGCATATAATTTGGGAAGTCGTATATATTAAATAATGTCCGTATAGTACTTGCCCTAGACATAGGGGGTTAGGTCCCCATAAACACACTCCTATATGCACTTAGTCTGCTCGCCCACGCCCATGCGAGCCAGACCGGACCTTATGCTCTGAACCGGATTGACTTTGACCTAAGTTTGAGAGAGAGGGGCAATTTTTGCCTTGGGAATCGTGCCCAAGGACTTAGGTGAATTTTGAGAGGTTTGTGCTTGGAGTTTAAGGCATCTGAGGCTTATCTTTAATGTCTGATTGTGGCTTTGTTTGAGGCTACTGTTGGATTTGAGATCTGATTCTAAGT
Organism: Thalassia testudinum; assembly: GCA_037157565.1. Taxonomy (NCBI): domain Eukaryota; kingdom Viridiplantae; phylum Streptophyta; class Magnoliopsida; order Alismatales; family Hydrocharitaceae; genus Thalassia; species Thalassia testudinum. Next base: position 3,319,614 of record JAZHRO010000056.1, read on the forward strand.
TGGGAATTGAGCCTAACTGTTAACAGTAATTGGTGGTTTTAACCACCATTTTTCTTTAGGCTCTCTATTATCTTTTTATTTACAAATCTTGAGATACAATTTGATTAATTATTGAATATATTTTTAAGAGGATTATTCATTGCATATCATTACTTGTGATTGGTTATTGTGCTCATTGGTTATCATACCTGACTAGTGATTGAATTCCAATTTTGCTCCCTACGAACAACCTCGGAACTCATGATTTTTCAAGCACTATAAATTTTAAATGTCAATTCGATTTTCATCACTATACTGCGATGCAATTATCTCCTAAACCACGACGAATGTCGCCCTACAATAGGTTCTCCTTTTTGCTACAGGATTTTGGAAAGATGTTGAGAAAACAAGGAAAAGTTTGCCAGATTTTCAATAGGTTTCAGCCCCTTAATTAAATAAGAATTCCCTACTTGTACCCTTATAATGGACACGTAGGTTACTAACCAACATCGTAACTGGGAGCCTTGCACTGTCGCACTCACTAATCTACTTCCGAATCGTCGGATGATTAATGGGTCATGACACATCTCCAAGCAAGTAAATTACTTGGTTATTTTCATTAGTTTCCTTAAAGCACCTTATCAATTTCTTTAAGGCAATCCATCTTTCATAGAAACTAACTTAGGATTCATAAGAAAAATCTAGCTACACAATATCTTCTTCCATGACTTTACCTACATGTATAATATGATATTACTTAACTTCATATTCACTCATGGACATCGTATGGCATTCATCTTTATATTTTCGGTTACACATTTAGAAGTAACATTGAATATTTTAGGATTACATAATGTACTTTTCCTAAATAATCATAAATAACTCTTCTAGAATCATAAGTAAAGTTTTGTATTAAACAAGCTTTCAAATTTAGCATTAAATTTTAGGTCTTCTAACTAAAGAAAGAGATGGAGCAATGATTATAACATCATTAATTTCTATTGATCTTGATGGTAATGTGGAACTAGATATGAATGAATTGGAAAATTGATACTAAAATAAAGTCATGTACATGCTAGTGATTGCAGTAAGATTGCCCAAGCTATTTGGCAAAGATCCTGAGATGCCTTGATTAGTTAAGTTCCTGCAAAAGTACATGCATTTTGGACAAATGCCGTAAACATGTTAGAGCACAAATTGAATAACATGTCTAATATTTTTTGTAGTCTTTTACAATATATTTCCATTCAACTACTAATGATATTATTATACTAGTAGCAGTGTGCCTAAGGTAGGAAAGCAAGGATACATACAGGGAAACAACACGAACAAGCTTGCCTAGGGAGCATGCAACCCCAGTCCATGTATGCCCCTCTGGTAAGCAAGGATCTCCACTCCAATCTGAAGGCTTATTACTGAAGCTCCTAGCCAACCCCTCCATTGTTATGACTACAAGAATGATTTAATTGAACACATATATTGATGATTAAAGCACATTACATATTATGCAACGAGAACTAATTAATCTTCATGAATCAAAAGGATTTAGATAATCACTAGGTAACTAGTAATAGTAATTTTGACAGTGATGGTGAACTATACATGTAAGAAGCTAGTTGTTAGATTGAACAATTTAGTGTTAGATACACGCCACATAACAAGAATGCTAAAATTTTCATAATCCATGAATATTGAGATGGTCAAACAATTAAAATCTCTAAAACACTTAAGTGCATCAAACTAACCCATTATAGAGTCTAAGCTAGTCAAAGTCCGTAGACTCATCCTCCTTAGGCTAAATCGTGTATGCCTAAGAGTAGAAGTCAGTTATTAATGACAATGAAATTGGATTATAAATTAGACTCAGATTGGGCATCCTTGAATCTATAAAATTTGTATTCAACAAAAAATTTATTTACATCTTCTTATAATACAAAGAATTAGACTTAGTGGATCATGTATTAATCCCTTAATTATCTCAATCTCATCTATAGGGTCATTCTTAGTGATGATGTTCCATATATGGGTGATATCAATCAAATATCTCCATTGTCAAACTAGTCCCTCAATTCACATAACTAATCAATGAGTCTACAACCCAACCAAATATCCCTCAATAATAGATCTTAATCACCAACTAGACTATGGGAAAAAATAGTATAGGTCAACAAGATATTTAACAGAATGTTCTTAACAATATAGGTTAAGGATTGCCCCTAGTGTATGGTAATAGCTAAGGAATATATATTATCTTACAAATGTCAAAGATATGACTTAAGAAATGTGATTTAACAAGTTTTTTCTAAAGGATGGTAAGTAATATTTTAGGGATAGTTAATGATTTATATCATAAGTTGTGCTATATTTTACTAGGAATATAAACCAAGGACAACCCTTGTCAAAGATCTTTGAACCAAACATAAATGATTGGGTCCTTCACAAGCCTTAACTTCTATGGTTATTATTTGTATTGTCCTAATGACAATGTCAATCAAGAAGAAGGGTGAGCAACTTACAATTTGACCATAGAAGGTATGTCATTAATAAGGAGTACAGATTGTGACAAGATGTTGGGAAAACCACTTGGAATAAAGAGAGTTTTCCTACAATCATTGAAATCAATGTGCATAAGTTATGCTTTAGGGCACCTGTAAATGACATGTAGCCAAAGAAGTGAGTTTTGCCTATGGATCAAACGAATACTAGAGGGGAGGGGTGAATAGTATCACTTCTTGAAATAGTAAAAGATAGAAATAAATTCACAACAAAAGTCAAGCACAATTTACACCTAGATTTAGAGTGGAAACCCAAACCGGGTGAAAACCACTACCTAAGCCTCTCAGCTTAAGATTTTTCTGACTAATCAAGACTAGTCAATCCACTATAGTACCACTTGAACGAAGGTGGCACAACTTCTTTACAACCACTTCTCTTTTTATTCTAAAGAGAAGAACAACAACATGGATCTTTCCAACACCTTGGAATTCATTGATCAAAAACAATAAAGTTGAATAACAACAAATATATCTATGGAACCTTAATAAAAGATCAAACCAGGATTTTGGCAGAGGTTCAAAACGACGTGTTTTTGAAAGATGTGAATAGCGAAGAGTAGAACACTTGAAAGAAGCACGAAAAGCTCTAATTGTTTAGTGTATTTCTACTGAAAGTTATATTGTGAAAGAGTTGCGTACTACCTCTATTTATACAAAAAAGTTGGCCTAAAAAGGAAGTGATATTGGTCGATCAATTAAGATATATTGGTCGATCAAAAAGCTATTTGGTCGATCAATTAAATTATTTAATCTATCATAGGTTGGTCGATTAATTAGCTTGGGTGGTCCATTAATAGAATTTTAATCAACTTCCTAAAAAGGATTGGCTTGATCGATTAACAAAGTTGGTTGGTCGATCAATTGGTTTTGGTTGATCAAGAAGGAAGATTGGTCGATCAATAACCCTAAAAGTTGGTTTTCAAAGAAGCGTGAAAAGCTATTTGATTGTTTTATATTTTTTAGGTTCCTTATAATGATATCCTAGACTCAAACAAAAGGAAAATGACACACATCAGCAACCATCTGAACTTGATCTAAAAGAGAAGCTTTAATCCGAGATGGTTCTGAAATATTAGTGTAGCAATAAACATAATTTTGGTGCATCAAAATAGAGGTGCTTACATTCTCTCCCTTTTTGATGACAACAAAATTATTATTATGAAATTTAAATAGTTATGCATAATATCTCCCCCTTTTTGTTTTACCAAAAAGTAAAACATGTTACTATGTTTTTCATTTAACTCTCCCTTAAGCATGTAAATAAAGCAAGATAAATTCAAACATGAATTAACCAAGAGAGTAACATTTAACTGAGAGAGATAATCATTCATGCATATATGAAGAATCTAGATAAATAGTGCATAAAAATAAAATTGTTCTAAGAGAGAAATAATTAAGTTTTACATGCCAACAACAAAACTAAGTAAAGATAAAAACTAATCATCTAATGATGCCATGAAGGCATCCATTTTACTCTGAAGATCTGTGTCCAACTCAAGATCCAGAGAATCTGATCTCTTAGAAGCTGCAGGCTGGCCAAGGCATAGGCAACGCTGAGCTGATGACCTGGGTGTCGGCTGCCTAGATGTCCTGCGAGGTGGTGTAACCTGCTGATCTACTGGTGCTGATGCTAAAGTAGTAGGTGGAGGAGGAGGAGGTGTTGTAGAGGATGGAGGCATGGGGGTCGAGGAGGTCGGTGAAGTTGTTGCTGAATGTCATGAACAGACTCTCCAAGTCTGTCCAAGAATTGACTCTGAGCATTCAGGTAGTCTGATACCTGATGCCCATGGTGCATCATCATCAAATTAGTTTCCCTCTGCCGATACATCATCAAGAAGATACCATTTGTCACATCTTGAATACTCACAAAGTCCCTACCTAAGAGAGGTCTGTCCAAGAGGCTCTAGTCCTGGTTGTAGAAGGATGGAGATGGCCGCACTGGAGGAGGACATGTCACTGTAAAGTGCTCATAAGGTAGGAAAGGAGGAGGAACTCCTGATGGTTTTCACAACATAGCACATCTAATACTTAAGTAAAAATCCAACAAGGGATGAATTTCACTAAGTTTTAGAGTGTACTGAGATCGATCAAGGATAGATCGATCAAAGGAGGAGAGTGGCTGGAGGATAAGAGTGCACGGAGGATGCATGATGAAGGCGTAGCGTCATTGCAGTGTTGGTTGGAGACGGCGAGTTGGTTAGTCAATGTCACCGAAGTAGGAGAGGTGGGGTCGGATGGGTGTGTTGGATGTGTTGTGGAGAGAATGTGGGGTCGAGTTGGTGGGGTATGGTAGTAAAAAAAAAAGGTTTGAAGGTAAAAACCATGTGCTTTTATAGAAAACGTGATTAGTAAAATAGGTACGAGCATTTTAGTAGACTAATCATGGTTAACGAAGTTGTTGGGATAGATTAGGAGCGAGATTTGAGATAAAAAGATCTCAATCTCGAAAACTAAAATGCCCAGTTTTGGTAGATCAAAACTAGCAATGATCGATCAAATATGTAAATTAGTCGACCAAAGTTTGAACGATTGGAGGGAAAATTTCTGCTCAATCGAATTGGTCGATCAAATAACCTGGTTGATTGATCAAAACTCAAATTTTTGGAGGAAAATTTCCCACCCAAGAATTTGGTCGGTCAAATAGATACTTTGATCGATCAAAATGTTTTGGTTGATCAATTTAAAAAATTGATGGATCAACAGTGAACAAAACAGACCAAACAAGCATGTTAATTAAGTTCTTTTACTCTTGATAATCCTAGTGAGTGATAGATTTGGTCGAATCTTTCTTTTGGTAAAGGTTTTGTGAATATATCAGCTAATTGATTTTCTGTTTTAACAAATTCTAGGTTAATCTCTCCTTTTAAGATAGTCTCTAAGTAAGTGATGTCTTACATCAATATGTTTGGTCCTAGAATGTTGTACCAGATTCTTAGATAAGTTGATTGCACTAGTATTATTACACAGTATTTTATTATTTTTGTAGGATGGGCCAAAATCTTGTAAAGTTTGTTTCATCCACAATAGTTGTGAACAGGGTAAAGATGCAGCTATATATTCTGCTTATGTTGTGGAGAGTGAAATAGTATTTTGTTTTCTAGAGAACCAAGAGACTAGGGAATTTCTGAGAAATTGACACATTCCACTAATACTCTTTCTATTTGTAAAGCTACTTGCATAATCCGCATCACAGAAGGAATATAATTCCAATGTGTCTAACTTCAGATAGAAAAGTCCTAGGTCTTGTGTGCTGTTTAAATGTCTAAGTATTCTTTTAATAGCATTTAAATGTATTTCTTTAAGGTTTACTTGAAAGCGAGCACACAAATAGGTATAAAAGAGAATATCAGGTCTACTAGCAGTCAAGTATAACAATGATCCTATCATACTTCTATATAATTTCTGATCTACAAATTTACCTGTTTCATTAGATTTTAATTGAGTAGAGGCTGCCATTAACATGTATTTACCCTTTACTTTGTCCATCAAGAATTTCTTCAAGATCTCCGTTGTGTATTTGGTTTGAGATATGAAAATTCCAGAGGAAAGCTGGTAAATTTGAAGTTTGAGAAAGAATCGAAGTTCTCCCATCATGCTCATTTCAAACTGATCCTGCATTACCTTTGCAAATTCTTGGCATAACAAATCATTAGTAGCACTGAAAATAATATCGTCAACATATATTTTTACTATTAAGAGATTATCTTCTTTTCTTTTTGTAAATAGAGTTGGATCTATTTTACCAAATTTAAACTCATTTTCAATCAGATAGGATTTTAATTAGTCGTACCAAGCTCGTGGAGCCTGTTTATGACCATATAATGCTTTGTTCAGTTTATATATATAGTATGGACATTTAACATCTTCAAAACCTGGAGGTTGTTTAACATAGACTTTTTCCTTGATGAATTTATTTAGGAAGACACTTTTGACGTCCATTTGAAAGAGTTTGAATTTCATATGGGCAGCAAAGGCTAGCAGCATCCTAATGGATTCTGGGTAAGCTACGGGCGCATATGTTTCATCAAAATCAATTCCTTCTTCTTGATTATAACCTTGGGCCACAAGTCTAGCTTTATTTCTAGCTACTTCTCCTAATTCATTAAGTTTGTTCCTGATGACCCACTTGGTTCCTATAGTGGTCTAAGAGTCAGCCTTTGGAACAAGTTCCCATACATTATTTCTCTTGAATTAATTCAATTCATCTTCCATTGCAATGATCCAACAACTGTCAGAAAAAGCTTCTTTGACATTTTTGGGTTCTAGTTGAGAAACAAATGCACTGAAAGCTAAACTATTAAAAGAAGATCTAGTTTAAACTCCTTTAGACACTTCACCTATCACCAATTCTTTTGGATGATCTTTTACATAAGAAATATCTCTAGGAAGTTCATTAGAAACATTTTCTTCTGAAATGTTTGATGGGTCATCTACTAGTTCACCCTCATCATTGTTTACTAAAGATTTAGGTTGAGCTAAAGCATCAAATGACACATGCATAGCTTCTTCAACAACTGAATTCTTCTTGTTAAAAACTTTATAGACTTTACTTTTGGTTGAGTAACCTTAGAATATTCCTTCTGAACTTTTAGAATCAAACTTATCAAGATTGTCTTTAGTATTGGGTATAAAACATCGATAACCAAATATCTTGAAATAGGAAATTCTAGGTGTTCTTCCATTATAAAGTTCAAAAGTTGTTTTGTTTAGGATAGGTCTAACTAGTGATTTATTTTGGATATAGCAAGCAATGTTTACAGCCTCTGCCCAAAAATATTGAGGCAGCTTTGACTCACACAACATTGTATGGGCACACTCTTGCAAGGTTCTATTTTTCCTTTCTACTACACCATTCTAATGTGCGGCTCTAGGGAAAGCAAATTCATGTTTTATTCCATATTGATCATAGAAATTAGAAGAGGATTCATTCTCAAATTCTCCACTGTGATCACTTCTAATCCTAATTACTTCAAATTCTTTTTCATTTTGTAATCTTCTAACTAATTTGCTAAAGGCATCAAAGGTTAAGTTATTACTTTTTAGGAAAGATACCCAAGTAAATCTAGAAAACTTATCAATTGTGACTAGACAATATCTACTCTCACTTAGGCTTTCAGATTTGGTTAGCCTGAATAAGTCTAAGTGAAGTAGCTCCAGAGGTTGTAAAGTGCTAACCATCCTTTTTGGTTTGAAGGGATTTTTAGTTTGTTTACCAACTTAGCAAGAATCGCAGACTTTGCTTTTCTTGAAGTTGATATTTGGTAGACCATTGACAAGTTCATGTTTCACGAGTTTATTACTATTTCTCATGTGAACATGACCTAGTCGTCTGTGCCAAAGTGTTGCCTCTTCATCAGATGTGACAAGACATTCAAGATTGTCACATTTGATGAAGTTCACAGTGTAGATATCTTTATACTTGTTTCCTTTGAGAAGAGTTTGTTTTGTTTCTTTATCTCGTACTTTTAAACTATTTGAAGTGAAAGTGATTTTGTATCCTTTATCACATATTTCGCTAACACTTAGAAGGTTATATTTTAATCCACTAACTAAATGTACATTATTAAAAGAGGTGGAAGAGTTACTAATTTAGCCAGTACCAATAATATGGCCTTTGTGGTTGTTCCCAAACATGACAGTACCACCATCCTGGCGGTGGAGTTGCAGGAATAGGTCTTCCTCCCCGGTCATGTGCTTTGAACATCCACTGTCCATGATCTATTTCTTCTCTTCTCATTCTTGTTATTGGTTTGTGTTTGTGAGGTCTTTGTTTGGCTGATCTATAGAGTGGCTTCAATTTTCCATTGATTTGTTGATATGTCCACTTCTTGTAGTCTACTTGACCTACAAAACATGATTGCAATAATGCTTTTGGTACCCATTTTTGTTTGGGTCCATGGTGGTTAGATGCTGCCTATTTAGGCAAGCTACCTTTCTTTTTGATTTGGCTAGAACTAGATGCTTCATGATCACTTTTAGGTATGTAACATAACCCAAATTTTGTGGTACTTTGGGTTTGTGTTCCTAATAGTTTATGCAAGTTTCTACTTCCCTTAGTGAACTTAGCCAGATCATTTAAGAGAATTGCAGAATTTTCTTTTAGTTTGTTTATATCTATCTTTAAATTATCTATGTGTGATTTTAATGAGTTGATCTCTTCAGATAACTCTTTATTTTGTTGAGAAAGCATATCTTTTTGTGCTCTATCTTCCCCTAATGTTTCTGTTAGGTTTTTTTCTTCTAATTTTAGTGACTTAGCTATGTCATGCAACTCAAAAAATGCTTCTAATAGTTCATCTTGTGAAAAAGAGGTTACCTCGTCTTCTAGCGCCATTAGTCCTAGGAGAGCTACTTCTCCAGAGGTTTTCTCTTCTTCTGAACTTGAGTCTAATTCATCCCAAGTTTCTGTGATTGCCTTTTTCTTTCCTTCTCTTCTGGGAAACTTCTTTTCTGACTCCTTTTTAAGAAATGGACAATCCTTCTTGATGTGTCCCTTTTTCTTACAGTTGTAGCAGATAATGGTGTCTACTTTGGCTTCTTCTTTCTTCTTTCTCCAACTTCTTTCATTCTTGGGGAACTTACTGAATTTTCTTGAAAGGAGGGCTATAGCTTCCTCTTCATCTTCACTCGAGGAATCTTCTGTTTGCTGTTTGGCTTCAAGAGCCATAGTTTTCTTCTTGATTCCTTCATCTTCATGTGCCTTCATGTGTTGAAGTTGAACTTCGTAGACCATATGGCTTCTGATACGATCGTCTAGTTTTAAGGTAGACAAATCTTTCGACTCCTATATGGCGGTAGTCTTGGTCTTCTAATCACTGGTGAGTGATCGAAGAATCTTTCTTATCAAGGCTTCATTCTTGATCTCCTGATCTAGATTTCTTAAGGAATTTATGATGTCCATGAATCTCGTGAACATCTCTTTAATAGATTCTCCCTTCATCCTAAAAAGCTCATAATTCTATGTTAGTAAATTTACCCTACTTTCTTTTACTTTAGATGTCCCCTCGTGGGTGACTTCGAGGATGCTCTAGATCTCGTAGGCTATCTTGTAAATAGAAACACGGTTGAATTTTGCTCTTGAAAGCCTGCAGAAGATTGCATTAATGTCTTTGGCATTGTGTGTTGCCATCTTCTTTTGATTTGGTGTCACTGGCACTCCTTCCTTTATTTCAAGACGTGTGTACTTGGAGGTGATGACATCCCACACCTTGAAATCCATAGATTCTAGGAAGATTTGCATCCTAGTCTTCCAGTATCCGCAGTTCATTTCATCAAAGAGAGGAGGTCGAATAGCTGATTGCCTCTCAGCATATGTGTCAATAGATGACTTTAACATCTTTTGGACAATGAGGCTCTGATACTAAGTGTGAGTTTTGCCTGTGGATCAAACGAATACTAGAGGGGAGGGGTGAATAGTATTGCTTCTTGAAACAGTAAAGGATAGAAATAAATTCACAACAAAAGTCAAGCACAATTTACACCTGGATTTAGAGTAGAAACCCAAATCGGGTGAAAACCACCACCCAAGCCTCTCACCTTAGGATTTTTCCAACTAGTCAAGACTAGTCAATCCACTATAGTACCTCTTGAACGAGGGTAGCACAACCTCTTTACAACCACTTCTCTTTTTATCTTGAAGAGAAGAAGAACAACAACAACGCGAATCTTTCCAACACCTTGGAATCCGTTGATCAAAAGCAATAAAGTTGAATAACAACAAATATATCTCTAGAACCTCAATAAAAGATCAAACTAGGATTTCGGCAGAGGTTCAAAATGACGTGCTTTTGAAAGACATGAATAGCGAAGCGTAGAACACTTGAAAGAAGCATGAGAAGCTCTAATTTTTGAGTGTATTTCTATTGAAAGTTATATTGTGAAAGAGCTACGTACGACTTCTATTTATACTAAAAAGTTGGCCTGAAAAGGAAGTGATATTGGTCAATCAATTAAGATATATTGGTCGATCAAAAAGCTATTTGGTTGATCAATTAAGTTATTTGATCGATCATAGGTTAGTCAATTAATTAGCTTGGGTGGCCGATCAATAGGATTTTAATCAACTTCCTAAAAAGGATTAGTTTGATCGATTAACAAATTTGGTTTGTCGATCAATTGGTTTTAGTCGATCAAGAAGGAAGATCGGTCGATCAATAATCCTACAAGTTTGTTTTCAAAGAAGCATGAAATACTGTTTGATTGCTTTATATTTTTGAGATTCCCTGCAATGATATCCTAGACTTAAATAAAAGGAAAATGACACACATCAACAACCATCTGAACTTGATTCAAAAGAGAAGCCTTAATCCGAGATGGTCCTAAAAATTAGTGTAGCAATAAACATAATTTTGGTGCATCAAAACAGAGGTGCTTACAAAAGACACCTACTAGCTTATATTCCTTTCACATTGAAAGGCTTGGATCATGAAACAAGCTCATATATGACCTTTCACCATAATTTAATAGATTCATGTGAAGTTAATCAACAAAAAAAAACCATGGATAAAGAATATAAAAGAATTTTGTACTGTTTACGTCCAACAAGTAAGAGTTGCGAATATAGGATATATCTAGCACAACAATCATGGGATGATTATTGCATTTATATAATTTACAAGAAAGATAATTGCAACCACTATCTTAGTCTATCTTGTCCCTCGCACTTATTTAGCATCTCAATTATGATCATGCAATCATGTTCGTTGCATGTTTGGAGCCCTTACACCATTTGAGTAATTTGGATGTGCCTTAAACCTATCCTTTTCGAGTGAATAACATCATTTGGTTAAGTCTTTAACTAGCTAGCTATTGTACAGTTTCTTTTGCTATGATTATGAGGAAGTAGGCCATTAATTCTAGAATTTAAGGAAATTTATGACCCTTCTTAGCTAGAAACATAACCACATCTTTATACTTATCTCTTAGTAAATTATTTAGGCAAGGAAGACATGGTTATTTGACAATTAGATTGGCTAAATAAAAAATATTGACTTTATCAAAATTTGCAAACTTGAAGAATCTCAAAGCTTGAGGAGAATGGTATGGCTTGGATGGAGCCACGTGTAAGAGAGAGTGATGATGCTGGGGAAACCCACAATAGGGTTTCTTCAACTATCAATGATGCATGGCATAAGGTCATGAGTCGTCAGTGCCGGCATCACCTTTGAAGGAGTACAGGTCATGCGATCTTCGAGAAGGTTGGAGAGGCATCGCATGATGTTCTGAAGGGGAGGAAGAACCGTGTCATGTGCTATCGGTTCCTTGGCTTCGATCACATGGTAGTAACTTGCCATGATCCCATCTAATGTCGTTCATTCTTGAGAATCGAGCATAGGAGTTTTGTGTGCCTTAGGTCAGACATGAGAAGGGGGTCATGCTTTCCCCCTCGACGAGGGAAGAGGGGTGCAAAGGAGTTTTCTCGTGGTGAGGGTTCAACCGTTAGGCCCAAGTTCATCAGAGAAGATCATTTGGGAAGTCTAACAGCGGTGGTTCGCAAGCTTCCCATCCCAGACATAAGGTAGGGAGGGCGATGACCGTGTCTCGCACGTCGCCTTCGATTAAAGTTGCACAAGCATATGTGGTAAATTCTAGTTTATCATCATTCTTATGACTAAAACTAATTTAGCTCTTAGGGTTTTAACTCCGTAGATGGGTTTCTGGGTTGCATTTAGGCATCACTTAGGTTAGGCATGCATTAAATAGTTTTTATTTTTGACACGATTATTTGAGTGTTAGGGATGAATAAATATCCAGATTCATAAAACCCTAACATTCAGGAAGGCAATAGGGGAAGAGAATGCTCAATTCAGTTGGAACCCAGCTATATCCAAATCATCACAACTGGATATCAGCTCACCTAAGTTAGGTTTAGCTCTCTCTATCTCCATTCAGCTCATCTTAGCTGGATGGTAGCTCAGGGTAGCTCAACTCAGCTCAAGTCAGCTCAAGGTAGCTCAACTTAGGTCAACTCAGCTCAAGTTAGCTCAGATCCAACTCAACTTAGTTGAGTCTAGCTCATCTTAGCTCCAACCAGTTCACTGGGAGCTTAAGCTAGCTCAACTTAGTTGACAGGAGTTCACTTCAGCTCTAGCATAGCTCTCCCTAGCTCCACTTAGCTCACGACAGCTGAACTCCCTCTAGCTTAGCTACTACTTGTCAACTTAGTAGCTAAGCTAGCTAGGGAGTTCCCATCAAAAGCAGGTCTAGGTCAACATAGCTCTAGATAGGTTGAGTTCAACTCAACTTAGCTCTACTACTCAAGCATAGCTGCTAGCAGAAGAATTAGCTAGCTAAGCTAAGTAGCTGAGCTGTTATGAAGAGCCCCCTCGAGGATTGGTAATGAGTATAATGATCCTGACACATCTGTTATAGAACTAAGCTAAGAATAAGCATGGGGGAGACAAAAAAAAAGTTTTAAACCAAAAACACTACCTTATAAATGTTGGCTTTTCACAAGCACAAACATAAGGTTTTAAAGGATGTTGCAAGTTGCAAATCGGATTCAAGAGCTGGAGAAATCCTAACTACAAAAATTTCAGGTCATTTGAATTAACAAAGGGTTAATTTGAGAATTTTTGGAGGATACATTGATCTCAATTCATCTAATTTTTTGGATCCAAAAATGAATCCCGATGCTTACCTATAACAAATCTCGTACCTCTCGTGTTTTAACCAACCAAGGTCCTGTGATCACCTTCTCCTCAAAAGTTAAAAAAAAATAGTTTTCCCAAAGAATCTATTTTGTGAAAATTCATTTTGCTAAGAGACTAGCAAAAGATATGTATAGGGGTGTGATAAACACCAATTTATCATCATTTTTATACCCTAAAACAAACCTAGCTCTTAGGATTTTAACTTCGCAAATGGGTTTTTGGGTTGCATTTAGGCATCAATTAGGTTAGGCATGCATTGCATGATTTGTTGTGTTTTTCACATGTTTATTTGAGTGTTAGGGATGAATAGATAGTCAGATTTCTAAAACCCTAGCACTCAAGAAAGCAATTGGTGAAAAAGAAGCTCAATCCAGCTAGGAGTTAGCCAGATCTAGCTTATCATAGTTGGATATCAGCTCACTTGGGATAGGGTTAGCTCCATTAAGCTCCATTTAGCTCATCTTAACTGAATGGTAGCTCAGGGTAGCTCATCTTAGCTCAACTTAGCTCAAGTCAGCTTAGATCCAGCTCAACTTAGTTGAGTCTAGCTCATCTCAGCTCCGTTCAGTTCACTAGGAGCTTTAACTAGCTCAACTAAGTTGACAGGAGTTCACTTTAGCTTAGGTTCAGCCCTCCCCAGCTCCACTCAGCTCCTGGTAGCTAAATTTCCTCAAGCTTAGCTACTACCTGTCAACTAGTAGCTAAGCTAGTTCGAGAGTTCCCATCAGAAGTAGGTCTAGCTCAGCCAAACTTCAAACAAGTTGAGATCAGCTCAACCTAGCTCAACTACTCAAGCTTAGCTGCAGCAGAAAAACTAGCTAGCTAAGCTGAGTAGCTGAGTCCTCATTAAGGCCTCTTCAATAAGATCAATTCCATTGCAGCTTTAGTTCAGCTCTAGACAACTCTTCCTCAGTTCCTCTTCCCTAAATCCTAGCTCCATCCTACCTCATCCTCTACTCATCTACTAGCTAATTTAGCTTAACTAGCTTAGCTTAGCTACACTTGAGCTCTCCTTGGCCATCCACCACCTACAACCTAACTCCACCTCACCACCTAACTAGTCCACCAAATAAGCTAACCACCTACACCTACACCTACTCCTACTCCAACTTGGCGCCACCACCATCACAAACCTTCACCCCATAACTTCCACCAAAAGACACCATAAAGTTGGCGCCAAAATGACCTCAACCACCTTCATCCTTTTGGCACCAATTCTCCCATCATTTTAGCCCTACACCTCATCACCTAAGCCATCTCCACCCTCCATAAAGTGGCACCAACAACCCCTTCTAGAAGACCCCTCCCTTGGCACCAACTTTGGTGCCCTTTCATCCCACATCCACCATCCAAACCATCCTTCCTTTAGGCACCAATCAACACCCACCATTGGATCACACAACCACCTCCATAATTCATCTCCACCACCCATAAACTCCACGCCAAGAATGCCCCTTTCTAGAAGCTATTTTTGGTGCCAACCCTAACCCCTATCTATATCCTCCATCCACACTACAAATACATCTCCACCCTACACCTCAACCCATTCTAGAACCAACCACATTTGGCGCCAAAACAAGGTAGCACCACTACCTTGAATGGCCACCAATTGCCATCCTCATAACCCTTGGTTTGGAGCCAAATAAACCTAGCCCTAGGATCATCTAACCACCCTCATAAACCCATCCTAACCATATATGTGTCCATGCCAACCTCTCCCTTGATAAGCCCTATATATGCTCCCCATCCTACCACCACTAAAGTCATCCATGGCTACATTAATTCCCACCTAGACACACCCTATATTCGGCCATAGGAAGGAGAGGAGAAAAGAAGATTAAGGAGGCTATCCCTTACCTCCTTGGTTCCTTCTTCTTCTTCCCTTCTTCCTTGGTCCAAGCCAAGGAGCAACAACCCTAAAGAGATGGCCAGACAGAGGAGAAGATCTAGGGTACATGCCTACCCCTAGGAGGAATTCTTGTGGGTGGAAATCTTCCACCAATGGAGGAGCAAGTCCACGCCCATCTAGGGCTTGCCAGGAGGAGGATCTCACCAACTTGAAGGAGCTTTTAAAGGAAGGAGAAGAAGGAGAATGATAAACACACATGAATTCATGAAAAAATGCTTATTTATGATAGTTCCTAGGCCTAGCATTGCATATCATAGTATAAATATTACATCACATTTATTGTATCGCATTTAGGATAGTTGTATATTATGTACATTAATTCCAACACTTTATATGGCCAGGAGGTAGTGTGACATCTTTATAGGCTACAGATGAAGAATCCGACCATATGGATGGATTTGAAGCGACGATCGCAGTTCGTCAGTGCAAAAATCACCCCGATCAGAGCTCTGTAGCATCCTCTATAAGAAGAAGATGGATGACCTAGATGGCACCGTGTGGCACCATCCAGGCCATCCTACGTGAGCCACAGCCGCCCCAGCTTCACGCAAGGAGCGATCCCAGCCGTTGGATCTCAATCCAAGGGTAGAGAAACGCTCTACATTGGCCGATTTCTCCTCCAAAGAGCAGCAAGGAAGGCTTCATCTTGACCGTTGGATCGTCATCCAACGGTCGAGGCACATAGCTGCACCTCATCTCCATGCGGCCAAGTAGCTTGTTGGCCAAATGGTAGCGCATCCGCTCCTCAAACGAGAGGTACGGGTTCGAGCCTCAATCCTCCACTCCCGCTCTAGCGCTGACGAAATTGGACCACTTGATCTTGATCGAGCGGTCGAGATTACTGATTGCACCGCAAAAATACACCTGCAATTGTGCCGTCTTGTGCTATTTCCTAGCATTACTAGTGCATATTAGGTATCCATAGTCGCATTTGTAAAAATACACGCATCATACATTTAATTGAGAGGGGAGGAGAGTGAATAAAATGGCCTTGAAATTTAGATTTTTTCCTCAAGTGCTGCTTTGCAAATTCACCATCTTTATTTTTAATTTTATTTGACTTTGAAATTCTTCCCATGGCTGCAAGGAATGGCCCCTTCTTCTTCACGCCATGTCCTGCTCAGCTTGCCCTGCACAGCCACTCCTTGCCAAGCCACATGCACAGCCATGCATAGCCAGGGCATGGCTGTGCATGCCTTCTTCCTCTATAAAATTGGCACGGCTTCTTCTTTGCAAGCTGAGCCTGGTCCATGCCAAAAACACAATAGCTCTCCTCCTTCCAGGTCGTCTCCTCCCCTCTCCCTCCATACGCAGCCTCTCCTCTTCTGAGGAGCCACTCTGCGGGCAGGAGTACCCCACTGTGGTGCACAACCACCACCATGAGTCCACCACCCCCAGCTCATCAAAGAGCTGGTGGGCGTGGTGGTTCTCTCTCTGTTTCGTAGTTCAAGCCAATTCCGCCATTGCCACAAACCTTCAAGCTTTGAAGCTCAACCGGCGACCGCGCACCCCTGCAGCGGCCAGCTAAGCTCCATCGCGCACGCCAGCAGTCCACCCGCACCCCTCTCCGCATGCCCTGTCGCGCTCCTTCGCCCGCACCCCTTCTCCACACACTCTGTCACGAAGTCCCACCCGTAGCCCAGCCGGTGCAGCCTCTTCCGCGCGCGCGCCGAGCAGTCCACACCTCCTGCACTCACAGCACTGGGCACAGGCGGTCGCTCGGCTTGACCAGGCACTGTAGCCACTATTCACGCGTTTCAGCGGAACACTGTGGCTACAGTGCGGTGACTGGTAAGTTTCTCACTTATCTGGTCACTTGGCGCGCTGCAACCGTCGCTAGCTCGCGCCCGCGTCCCGCCCTGAGCCCGTTCCAGTGCCCGCCTACGCGTCTGTGTGCACCTGCCTCTGCCAGCGCCCTCACCCGCCCGAGTGTTCACCCTCTCCCAGCACTTGCCTTCGCCTGCTCCCTTCGCCTCTTCACGCAGCGCGATGCGCTGCGGTCCTTCTCCTGCACGCTTACTCCCTCCAGCATGCGTCTTCGCGCGCCTACGCGCAGCGCAGTGCACTGTTGCCATCAGACGACGCCCTACTGCACACGGACGACTTAACTCTCCAGCCTTCTTCGCAACAGGCTCTCTTTCTCTCTCTCTCACAGCACTCTCTCACACTCTCTACACACACATACACACACACTCAAACTCTCGTACACACACCTATACTCTATTATATACATATATATATTTATATATATATATTTATATACATATATATATCTATATATACTTATATCTATACATATAGTAGTACCTATATAACTAAGTATTAGTATACATACATATATATATATACATTATATACTTATATATATATATTTATATTTATACACATATATATTTACACATATACATATATTTTTATACGTATAAATATATATATATATCTATATCTCTATATATTTATTATTACCTATATAACTAAGTATAAGTAGAGATACATATTTTTATATATATATATATATCTACATATATCTATATACATATATTACTATATATATACATATATATATACATACATATGCATATATATATATCTATACATATATTTACATACCTATATATATATATACATATATATATATAAGTACACATATATCTATATAGTTATAACCATATATATATATACATATAGAAATATATATTTACATATATATATATTTTCATATTATTTACCATACGTTGTATCGCGGGAATATCTGCACCAGTTGCTGATATTCCTCGATGCACGCGTACAGAAAGCGTGTTTGCACTCATCTTCCACCAATCCACCTTACACTCCATGCGACACTTCGTCCTGTTGGTTGCGTCTTCCTAGACGATGACCGACTCGACACCGTGCTGCACGCCATCTCCGCCTCCACCCCCACCCCTTTATACATATATAATATATACATATATATATACTATATTGACTTTATATCTATTTCTCTTTCATGCCAGTAAAAAGATAAAAAAATGTATAAAAGAGAAAAGATAATTCTTGATTTGCAGGTACTTAGTCTTGCGAATAGCAAGACCAGTTTTGGAACCCTAATTTGGCTTAAAGCCAAGAACTTGATTTTGAGGGTGTGCCTCAAGGACAAGAATTATCAGAAAAAATATAAATAGAAAAAACACCAAAAACATAATAAACGACCAAAAGAGATTCATTGTAGAAAAGGCGTAGAAACTCATTGACTTCTAATCCCACTTCCCTGAGTTCGACCCTGGGCCTAAAAGTGACCAAGATAAAATCAAGTAGGCCAGGTTAAAAATTTTTGTAAAGAGATGGTTAGGCTCGAATTAGGTTAACCACTATACATATTGCAACGATAAAATCACCATATTAACACAACCTATCTAGGCCCGACCACATTCCTTTCATGGCGCCGTTGTCGGGGAAGTGCGTATTCAAGTAAGTTTCTATTCCATTCCTTTCATTTTTTTTCTCTTCTTTCTTCACGGGTGTTTTTGTTTGCTGCTATGCAGGTGAACCTGTTGCAAGTAGAAGACAGGCAGACGAAGTTGGAAACATGGGCAGATCCAAGGCGGGAATGAGACCATGAAGACGTCGGCACCGCACTGGAGCTTCACACACGTTGCTGAACAAGTAGGTCTTTCTCTCTTAGCAACTTAGGTTAACTTGTCACCTTAATAAAAACTAAAAAAAAAAACATTAAAACTAATAAACTAGAAAAACTTCTTGGGATCTCTAGGGGCAAGTGGATTAAAATTCATTTGTTTGATTGTTTGCCTTTACTCCCACCACCCCGGGATTTCCAGCCAAACTTCGCATAGCGAAAACCCAAGAATCTTGATTCTTGAATCTTTCACCATGTGAAGTATTCTTTGAGGCAAATAAAAGATTGATTGCCACCCCTCTTTGTCTCATTTATCTGCAAATCGGGATCACATTTTTTGGTGGGGAGACTTGGAATTGAGTTGATTCCAACCCCACCATGACCTTTCATGTGCCTAAGATTCAATCCCGAATACTTCAACCCCAACAATTTGATTTTCTTTATCTTTTGGTTGAACCTTGTGTGTGGAAATCATTTTGGTGATTGGGAGCACTTGAATTGAAGTGCTTTGGCTCCCTTTCACACTAATCTAAAACTTATTTGTGCATCCACACATAGAAATCTCCATCTAGGGAAGCTCATTGCATTTTAGCATGCATTAACCAACTGACATTGAAGAAGGGTTTGTTGGGCTTAGAAGAAAACTTGTATTCTCTCAAAACCTGAAGATTGGTTGAATTGATAATTAAGAGAAATCCTAAAATCCATACTACTTAAAGCTGAATTCTAAAAATCATTCACCAATTAAAACTTCAATTCGGGGAGATTTCCCCGTTACATGCTTGGTTTACACACTATAAAATCAATCACTTGGGCATTACCCATAAATAACGCCCTTCACATTCCAAAAGCACTTGATCCTAAGCCTCTAACTAAAATTGGTAGCAACTTGACCCTTATTAAGGATTGGAAGTCTAACTACCTGCGTCTAGTGCCTACGTGCTGGTGAGGGTTCCCACGTGCTATCAGGTGTCTAAGACTGGAGCAAACGGCCTTTCAATCTGGCCTGGTGGTTCCGCGGTGCTCACATTCGGTTCCGTAGTTCGTGATAGTAGGTAACTTAGATCTTTAGGTTTAAGGGCACACTGTAGAGGTTAGGAATTTGATTGTATTGATTTGTCATCAAGTGTACCTTTGCGGCATCATTTCTCTCATCTCTTTTCCCTTCGTATCCCCCCAATTCTTCCTGCGGTAGTGCATGTTTGGGAGGAGGTCACAAAACCCTGAACTGTTGGAATTGCCTGATAACTTTAGAAAAGGAGCCGAATCGTCCTCCTCCTCCACAAACATGGCTGCACGCCCACCCCCAAATCCCGAGGGAGGAAACCGCCCTCAAAACCCACCAGGTGGTGGTGCCTTGGATCCCATAACCCGCCTCCAAGCCCAAATGGAAATGTATAATGAACAAATTGAAGTCATTAGGGAAACATTGGAGGAAATGCAGAACCCTCCCGAACGGGAGGAGCCTAGGTCTCTTAGCTCCTATCAGAATCTCGCTGCTACAGAGACCATAGGACAAATTCGGGTCCCCATGGACGGGGACGACTTTGAACTGAAACCTAACATAATTGGCCTAATAAATTTTCAGTTCCATGGTCTTGCAAGTGAAGATCCTTTTCTCCACTTGGAAGACTTAACCCGATTAGCTGAAACTGTTAAACTTAGAAATATCTGGTTACCTATAGTCCTCATGAAAATGTTCTCGTTTTCATTGCGGGATAAAGCATCATAGTGGTTACGTACCCTTGGGAGAACCATCCACTCTTGGGAAGAGATGCGAACAGCGTTTCTCAAGAAGTTCTTCCCAATCGGGCGAACCAATGCACTTTGCCGTGCTATCACCTCCTTTAGACAACAAAATGGCGAACAATTTCATGAAGCATGGGAGAGATATAATGACCTCCTCAGGAAGTGTCTGCACCACGGTCTGCCTAAGTGGCATATAGCCCAAATTTTCTACTATGGGCTAAATGAGACTTTGAAGCAGATTGCAGACGATTCCTGCGGAGGGAATTTTATGAATAAAGACGAGAATGGAGCATTCGAATTATTTGAAAATATGAGCGAAAACTCAATGAACAATGCCTCCATTGTTGCCTTTAATCGTACCAGCTTGCCCCGTAATGTCCACGAAGTTGACACAGGACCCTCCCATTCATCCACAGATCTCAGCCTTATCGCACAAAAATTGGATGAAGTCTCCGTCGTGCATAAGAAGCTGGACGAGCTTCTGGCCAACCCCGCCCGTTCTATGGCAAACACCCCCACCTCTCCACTTTGTCACAATCCAAATTCTTCCAACACCAGGCTTATTCCAAGAAACCCCGTAAGACCTTCCTTACCTAGTGTCGCGCTGAGCGATTCGGTAAGTCATGTGGATCTGGCTTCTGTGAGCCAGTATTTTGACACGGAGGACCAAGCCTCCATGTGCTCGAACGCATATTTACATGCGGACGCATCTTCTGGCATAGAAGACGCTTGCGCCCTGGGGAACAACCCGTTCTCTGCCACTTATAACCTAAGGTGGCGAAATCATTCGAACTTCGCATGGTCCAACAACCCGTAGCACCAAAACCCCACAGGAGGACCAATGCGACCATCCGCACCTGTCATCCCAAGGGCCCAGTCTAATCCTATGGCGAATCTGCCATCAGGACCTTACGTACCGCAAACCGAACACGCATCAAGTCCTCTTGACAAATTGATGTGAATGATGACAGAAATATCAAAGCACCATGAAGAGAACATGACCTCTCTTCAGCACCAATTGGTGCAGCAGAATGCTGAGATCAGTCAACTACGCATGGAGACTCAATCTCAGGGCACTCTTCCTGCCCAACTTGTTCCAAACCCGCGAAATTTTGTACCCCGTGGTCCTCAACCACAAGTACGACCTTCTCAGGGGCTGGTTCATCAGGTTCTGCAAGCTCCGAGCATTCCACCGGGATTTCAAGCTAATCCCACTGCAGCACCTCACTCTTATGACCCTATTGCAAACCCTCCTTCGCCTTATGATCCCACTGGACCCGCATCATCCAATGAGATCACTACGAGGAGTGGTAAGTAGACCGTCGATCTGCCTCAGCCTGATCCTGGCCCGTCTTCTTCATCACCCTCTCATTTGGGATGCACACCGCATTCGCGAGAGGACGATACACCCAAATTGGTACCAGAATCAGTCCTATTCCCTAAGGCTCTACTGAGGGAGCCAAAAGGCAAAAGGAATGATACGCAGGCCTTTGATAACCTGCGTAATTTATTCAGGGATGTTGAAATCAAGGTACCCCTACTCGAGGCTATTGACCACATACCTACTGTCGCCCGATTTTTCAAAGACTACACAACACCCAGGCGACAGTCAAAGAAAACTAAGAATCCGATGGTTCTCTCGCCTCATGCGAGTTGTGCTATACTGTCAAATCTACCACCGAAGCAGAAAGATTCGGGCACACCGTTTATTTCCTGTAGCATCCAAGGTTGCACTTTTAACCATGCCCTGCTTGATCTAGGATCTTCCATTAATCTTATACCAACCATCATGCTCGAAAAATTTTCCTTGGGAAATCTAAAGCCCACCCCTGTCATGTTATAGTTGGCAGATCGTTCTGTCAAAATCCCGAAGGGTGTGGTGGAAGACGTGGTGGTTAGGGTCAACAGTCTCTGTTTTCCTGTTGACTTTCTCATTTTAGGTATGGAAGTTCCTAGCTCACTTTCTGATTGTCCGATCATCCTTGGTCGACCTTTCTTGGCCACAGCCCGCGCCCATATCGACTGCGAGTCAGGCTGTATTGAGATTGCCGTTGGATCTGAAAAGCTCAAGCTTAACATCTTCAAGGTAGCCAAGAACTTTGATTGCGATTACATCGATGATGACACGTCTGACGAGGACATGGCCGTCAATGCGTGTATCAGACTAATTGGGACCTATTCTGACTGCTGTGGATTACCTGTAAACACTGACGATTGCCTGACTGACACATATTGTGACGTTCCCCCATCCCTCCCTTGTCCCATACCTTCTCCTGACCAGACTTTTGACGAGGTTTTCTCTGCTTCCCATACCTCGTGGTCTGAGTCATATCCGGGCTACTCATTGCCGGTCCACACTCTTGAAGATCGGATTGCCCGTTCTTTCCCGCCAAATCAGGTGAATTTGCAAATGCACACTGGGACCTTAAGCCCATATACTTTTCACTGGGGCTATTCCCTTTTGGATCCATCTGTCCAAGAAGCCCCTCTTCTTGGCCAATATGAGGGCCAACTTCTTCCCCCTGATTTGTTCTTCGATCCGCCTGGGACACTCTCATCCCAAGAAATGCCAGACCTTTCACCATCCACTCCTGAGCTGAAAGAGCTACCTAGTACACTTAAATATGTTCTCTTGGGACCAAATGAAATTCTCCCTGTAAGCATCAGTTCAAAATTGACCAGGGAGCAAGAGTGAAAACTAACTGAGGTCCTTATGGAACACAAGGCAGCCATTGGATGGTCTTTATCAGACTTATCTGGCATTAGCCCCTCCTACTGCAAATTACCTTGCTTCTTGATCCCTTCCACGTGGTTGGCATAAAAACCAGCACGAGCGTCTCATGGCAGAAGCAAAGTATTATTTCTAGGATGATCCACTTCTTTTTCGGATAGGTGCTTCTCAAATCATCCGTCGTTGTATTCCTGACAGCAAATTCCCCAGTGTGCTATCCTTCTGCCACGATCAGGCTTGCAGAGGCCATTTCTCTAGGAGGAAAACTACAGCCAAGGTGTTGCAGTGCGATTTCTTTTGGCCCTCCCTTCACTAGGATGCACACAATTATGCCAAGCATTGTACTAGGTGGCAGTCGTTAGGGTCAATGTCACGTCATGACATGATGCCCTTACAACCCATCCTAGCTACAGAAATCTTCGACATTTGGGGAATTGATTTCATGGGTCCCTTTCCTCCTTCCAACGGCTTCGAATTCATTCTCGTGGCTATTGATTATGTTTCGAAATGGATCGAGGCTATTCCCACGTGCCGTGCTGACCATGTTATATCCACTCGCTTTGTCAAAACCACATCTTTGCGCGTTTTGGGATCCCTCGAGCCATTATCTCGGACGGAGGAAGCCACTTTACCCATGCATCTTTTTGGGCACTTCTGAGGAAATACGGAGTCCACATCGTATCGCATCCCTGTATCATCCTCAGACGAATGGCCAGGTAGAGCTGTCGAACCGGCAAATCAAGCAAATTCTCTAGAAAATAGTTCGGCCTGACTGTAAGGACTGGTCCGACAAGTTGATTGACGCACTTTGGGCGTATCAGACTGCCTTCAAGGCTCCCCTTGGTATGTCACCTTATAGAATTGTTTACGAGAAGCCTTGTCATTTGCCCGTGGAGTTGGAACACCGCGCTTATTGGGCAGTTCGCCAATGTAACCTCGACCCAGACCTGTGTGGTTGAGAAAGGAAACTCCAACTCCATGAGGTAGAAGAGCTTCGTCGTGAAGCCTATGATTCTTCTTTAACTTTCAAACAACACACTAAGGCTTTTCACGACAGCCGTATTCGGCGGAAGGAATTTGAGCCATCTTAGCAAGTTTGGCTCTACAATGCCCGGCTTAAATTCTTTCCTGGGAAATTGAAATCCAAATGGACTGGTCCTTTCCTGGTCTCGAGACCATTTCCCAACGGGGCCGTTAAGATTGAAGATCCCAAATCTAGGAATAAATTTACGGTCAACGGGCAGCGTTCGAAACCCTATCTTACTCATGAACCTGCCCCCGTTGGATAAACTGTTGCCCTGCTGGAGGGTAACTAATTTTTTGTGCCTCATTCTGAGTCCAACTGGGGATGTTAAATTCAGCGCTCGTTGGGAGACACCCCAACAACACTCACCATCCACCATCACTTTTCACTTCACTGTCACGATCACTTCACTTTTCACTTCACCACCCACCCTACCACCCTATTGTATACCCTGCACCTCAGCTCTCGTTACCTAATCTTTCGTCCTTTGTCTACCCTACCCTGCATGCATATGAGGACATAGCATCGTTTGGCATGGGGGGGTGGATAGGCATCCATAGGATCTGGGTATTTTATGGTATCATGTAGTTTTCATCTATCTATCTATATATATATATAAATGGTGTTTAGTAATGATCTGAAGGCTGAAACAAAAATACAATAAGTGTTTATGGATATTCAACCACTGTTTTGAAGACTTTCCAGGCCACAAAAGCTTGATTCGCTCAGGCTCGGCTTAATTCACTTGAGCATTGACAAGATAGATCGGAATATCTCCTAACTAAGGTTGTATTCTTGTACCTGAGACACCAGTACAGGATCCGTTGGTTTGCTTCTACTCGAGAGCCTAAGTAATCTTGGTTCACACTACACATATCAAGAAAGACCAGGTGAACATAAGATCCAACCCTAGTGTTCATTAGGGAAGGTGGAGTCCTTACCTGTGCGCGCAGGTAGACTTTCTATCCCAGGCTTTAGTCTTGTGTTTAAGAAAGACTCTTTCCACCAAAAAGGAACTCTCCCACCAAAAAGAAAAGTGTGCTCCTCCAAATAATGTTGTAAGAGATATATTGACACGTGTTTAGAAAAAAAAAAAGAAGATACAAATAAGTCAGTATATCTCACAAATGTCTGTAAAATCTTCCTACAAAAAAATTCTTCAGGGCAAATACCCTGTTTTCTTTGAGCCACAAATGTCAGAAAATGGGAGTTGAGTTTCAATCATCTTTTTAAGGGGCAATCCGAAGACACGAGCTGAAATTGGGACCAACTTGTACTTAAAAATTCGTGAAATCCTGGGCTTGAGTCTTAATGTTCATCTGGTCAGTCTTGATCCTTCACTAAGCACAAGCCATAACCTCTTGAGCTCTCGAGTATGGCAAAAACCTCCTAGATCCTAGAAATCGTACTTAAGGTTTAAATATCAAGAGTCCTGGTTAGTTGAGAGATGATCTATGTCATGTGAGACTTAAAGTATTGGTAGTCTTCTCTGCAATTGGTTCTCACAATATCCAACAATAAACACACTTATGTCGCCTCAGAAGAAAATCTTCAGCTTAAGATCATTTCTAAATACAATACAAAAAAATGTTTTGCTAGGGACTAGCAAAAGATAGGCATGGGGGTATGATTGCACCGCAAAAATACACGTGCAATTGTGCTGTCTTGTGCTATTTCCTAGCATTACCAGTGCATATTAGGTATCAATAGTCACATTTGTAAAAATACACGCATGCATGCTTTTAATTGAGAGGGGAGGAGAGTGAATAAAATGGTTTTGAAATTTACATTTTTTCCTCAAGTGCTGCTTCGCAAATTCACCATCTTTATTTTTAATTTTATTTGACTTTGAAATTCTTCCCGTGGCTGCAAGGAATGGCCTCTTCTTCTTCGTGCCATGTCCTGCTCAGCTTGCCCTGCATAGCCACTCCCTGCCAAGCCGCATGCACAGCCAGGGCATGACTGTGCATGCCTTCTTCCTCTATAAAATTGGCACAGCTTCTTCTTTGCAAGCAAAGCCTGGTCCACGCCAAAAACATAGCAGCTCTCCTCCTTCTAGGCCATCTCCTCCCCTCTCCCTCCATACACAGCCTCTCCTCTTCTGAGGAGCGACTCTACGGGCAGGAATACCTCACTGTGGTGCCCAACCACCACCGTGAGTCCACCACCGCCCAGCTCATCAAAGAGCCGGTGGGCATGGTGGTTCTCTCTTTGTTTCGCCGTTCAAGCCAATTCCGCCATTGCCACAAAGCTTCAAGCTTTGAAGCTCAACCGACCACCGCACGCCCCTGCAGTGGCCGTCCAAGCTCCACCATGCATGCCAGCAGTCCACCCGCACCCCTCTCTACGTGCCTTGTCGCGCTCCTTCGCCCGTGCCCCTTCTCCGTGCACTCTGTCGTAAAGTCCCGCCCGCAGCCCAGCCGGCGCAGCCTCTTCCGCGTGCGTGCCGACCCGTCCATACTTCCCGCACTCACAGCATCAGGCACAGGCGGTCGCGTGGCTCGACCCGGCACTATAGCCACTATTCACACGTTTCAGCGGAACACTGTGGCTACAGTGCAGTGACTAGTAAGTTTCTCACTTATCCGGTCACCCGGCGTGCCGCAACCGCCGCTAGCCCGCACCCGCATCCCACCCCGAGCCCATTCCAGTGCTGCCCGCTCGTCTTCATGCGCCCGCCTCCGCCAGCACCTGCACCCGCTTGCGTGTTCACCTGCTCCCAGAGCCTGCCTTCGCCCGCTCCCTTCACCTCTTCACACAGCGCGGTGCGCTGCGGTCCTTCTCCTGCACGCTTACTCCCTCTAGTGCGCATCTTCGCACACCTATGCGCAGCGCGATGCACTGTGGCCATCAGACGATGCCTTGCTGCGCGCGGACGACTTAACTCTCCAGCCTTCTTCGCAGCAGGCGCTCTCTCTCTTTCTCTCTCTCTCACAGCACTCTCTCACACTCTCTGCACACACATACACACACACACTCACACTCTCGTACACACACCTATACTCTACTATATACATATATATATACATACATATATATATATTTATATACATATATCTATACATATAGTAGTACCTATATAACTAAGTATTAGTATACATACATACATATATATATATACATCTATATACTTATATATATATATATATATATATACACACATATATATTTACATATATACATATAAATATATATATATATATATATATCTATATATATATATTATTACCTATATAACTAAGTATAAGTAGAGATACATATACATATCTATATATATATATATATACACACATATACTTATACATATATATATATATATACAAATACATATATACATATATATCTATGTAACTATATATACATATACATATATATATACATATCTATCTGCATATATCTATATACATATATTACTATATATATACATATATATATATACATCTATATAGTTATATATACAAACATATACATATACATATACATATACATATACATATATATATATATATTTACATACCTATATATATATATATACATATATATATATATATATATAAGTACACATATACCTATATAGTTATAACCATATATATATATATATACATATAGATATATATATTTTCATATATATATATTTTCATATTACTTACCATACGTTGTATTGCGGGAATATCTGCACCAGTTGCTGATATTCCCAGATACGCGCGTACAGAAAGCGTGTTCGCACTCATCTTCCACCAATCCACCTTACACTCCACGCGGCCCTTCGTCCTGTTGGTTGCGTCTTCCTAGACGACGACCGACTCGACACCGTGCTACACGCCATCTCAGCCTCCACCCCCACCCATTTATACATATATAATATATACATATATATACTATATTGACTTTATTTCTGTTTCTCTTTCATGCCAGTAAAAAGATAAAAAAATATATAAAAGAGAAAAGATAATTCTTGACTTGCAGGTACTCAGTCTTGCGAATAGCAAGACTAGTTTTGGAACCCTAATTTAGCTCAAAGCCAAGAACCTGATTTTGAGGGTGTGCCTCAAGGACAAGAATTATCAGAAAAAAAATCTAAATAGAAAAAACACCAAAAACATAATAAACGAACGGAAGAGATTCATTGTAGGAAAGGCGTAGAAACTCATTGACTTCTAATCCCACTTCCCTGAGTTCGACCCTAGGCCTAAAAGTGGCCAAGATAAAATCAAGTAGGCCAGGTTAGAAATTTTTGTAAAGAGATGGTTAGGCTCGAATTAGGTTAACCACTATATGCATTGCAACGATAAAATCACCATATTAACACAACCTGTCCGAGCCCGACCACATCCCTTTCAATTACTCATGCGCGATCTGACGCCACCCAGCGATGCGAGGAAGCACGCTAGATCGTACGCACGCAATCAGAGGCGCTCAATTAAGACAATCGAATGCACTCTTGGTCGTCAAATCTTCTTGAAGGCATGATCTGCGCATGCTCAAACCAGCGAGGGTGTGATCTGCAGCTGCCTCCCAGCCGTGAGATGAAGAATCCAATAGCTGCTAATGAGCGCGGAATTTAAATTCCATCAAGCGCGTGCTTCCTCCTCGTGATCCCAACCATCCGCGGTTGATCCTAGGGCTGAATCTCTTCGTGCACTATGCCAGCTACAGCCGTGCCTCCTCATGCCAGTAGAGGTGCTTAAATGTTTAGCAACACCCTTGGCGGGTCTTTAGCAATGTTTTAAATGTCGCTGAAGACCCGTGCACACCAAACATCTCCATTCCTCCACTATATAAACCCCATGACCCCTTCCCTTCCAAACCATCTCTCCCTACTCTACTCTCACCTACTCATAAGCTTTAGTAGCCTATCGAAGCTTTTCTAGAGCTTATTCCCAAGCTCCAAAGGCCTCCTATTAGTGTAATGCTCCTATACCACACCAAATATTCATCCTCCATCTCGCCACCTTCATAAGAAACCTTGAAGCTATCCTCCTACCTCCATTCCGGTAGAAGATCACCTCAATCTCCTCATCCCCATTCCAAAGCCTTAGTGAAGCATTCCTCTACCTAGCATCCTCCTGCATCTCACCCCCCATCGTCCAGCGTCTCACCTCCTTCATCCAAGCTACTGCCAAGCACCATCGTCTCGCCAAACAGCCGATTTGGGAGATTTTTTCTTACCCCTATCTCTTTTATATTTTCGCATATTGTAATTGATGACTGAACGGCATTGTGATATATCCATTTGTTCCCTCCACTTTGTGAAATTATCTTGCTTGCCTCTTTATTACAAAACAAAAGAAAAAAATAACAAAACCCTAAAACACCAAAATGAAACAACACGAAGCACGGATTTTAATGAAAGTAAATGTCGCCTCCCTATGTTTGACCTTGGACTCCCTTAGAGTTTTAGTTAAAAATTGTATTTGATAACGTGTTTTGCAACTACAGCGATGGGTTTCTTCTAACCCCAACTTTCTCTCATGAAAACTTATTAATCAGAGAACTTCTTTTCAAGCCCGAGAGCAACTGAGCTTGGAGCAAGAAGCTTCTCTTCTTCACCAACATCACCAGGAGGATTTGTGTTTTACTTTTTGTATTTTCATTCTTTTTGGGTAGAAGCATTCATCTACTTATCCTTTTGTAAAACAAATTTCTCCCTAATTAAAGTTGCTTTCTTTTCAAATCTTGTTGCATCTCATTGCATTTTATTGCTTTTACCTTAGTGCACTCACACTCTTTCTCTAATTACCCTAGGTCTTTACATACCTAGGGTGAGCTTAGAGAAAGGAATTACTTGCCAGTTTAGCATTAGCATTAGCAAGCTAATTGCATCCATTTCTACTTTCTATTTCTTTGTTGCCCTGTTATTTGTAAATCCAAAAAGAAGAAACAACATGAAGCACGGATTTCAACGAAAGTAAATGTCGCCTCCCTGTGTTCGACCTGGGACACCCTTGGAGTTTCGTTTGAAAATTGTATTTGATAACATGTTTTGCAACTACAGCGATGGGTTTCTCCTAACGCCAACTTTCTCTCACGAAAACTCATTAATCATTTTGGTGCTGTTGCCAAGGAGGCAACGGAATTTGCTTTCTTGTTTTCCATGTTTCTTTGCATTCACTTATTATTAACCCCACTTGCTTTTGATTTACTATCTTGTAGGTACCCTAGTAAGGAGATCCGAGTGCGGTAGACTAGAGTAAAGTGTGAGTAGAGTAATTTGTAAGTGCCCTCACATCCCCCCCACTAGTTTCACTTTTGCCACATCCATAATCAAGACCTAATCTACTTAGGTGTTTGCATAAACCCTAGGATAGAATTTGTTTGTCATGTTTGTCACCTCCACTTATCTCACCCCTGCATATTATAAAAAAAAAAAACAAAAAGATACTTCTTGTGAGACAAATCAACATACACACTACGAACACCCACATTTGAGGCACATAACCTATCATGATTTTATCTACTCAACCGGGATTCCGACCTGTGGAACTGGTACACATACAAATCAACACATAACAGAGTAGAAATCAGACTAGGTTAATCACCTTTTGTGTGCTTTAATCGATGGTGCATCTGAGCCAGTTGATTGAATTGTTTGGGTCGTACCACCTAATCTGAAAGAAATTTGTCTTTTAGCTACCCCGTAGGATTTAATAGTTAGGTCAAGCTAGGCACTCCATATTTTCTTGGTCTATAAAGGAAAATACTTCAACACGTGCTTTCAAACTTAGTTTTCCTCTCGAACATTTGGTTGAATATACCTAATACTTGAATCTTAAAAGCTACTAAGCAAGATCTGAATCCTAAAACTCACTTCATCCTCAATAATCTTGGTTGAAAACTTTTTGGTTGTGCACATACACACATTCTCAAATGAATCATTAAGGGCACAACCCATTAAGGGCCCATCACATTCCAGAAGCCTAACTAAAATTGATTAGATGTTGGACTAAAGGATTGATTTGCTCTTCGAGGCCTAGATTGAGATTGTTCTTGATTAACCTGCTTATACTAGCCAATCTGATGTCTAGTTAGGGGAGTAGCATCAAATGACCGCGGTTGGGGGTTATCAAAGGAACCAAAGGTGCAAGCCAAAGGAAGAACCTTCTCCCCAGCCCCTCCTTTTAACTAGTTGGATTGGCAAGATAAAAGTAGAGTAAATCATTTATAATCTTAAGACGAATTCTGAGAGTCTATAGATCTTTAGGCTACCCAACCTAAGGACAGGCTTGCATTTTATGCTGCAGGGCTATTTTTTTCCGTCCTTCCGACTTCCTTCCTGTGTATGCTTGAACCCTCATTTAGAAGGACCTATAGACCATTCCCAGAGATGGAGGTTGAGTTATAGCCATGCAGATCCCATGGTTGATCAATAACCACCTCCCTCGCCCCCGAACCAGCAGGAGTTGATTCAGAAGCAGTTGAAAGAATTACAGTAGATGCAGCAATGGTTCCACGAATGAATGGTCAGAGCGCTCGGCCCTTGAACGACTTTTATGATCCTTCAAATTATGAGGATCGTCCCAACGTTGTGATCCCCACCGGTGATGTTGAGATCAAGCCCTAGGTTTTGAGTTTAATTAAACACTTTCACAGGCTTGGCTCAGAGGACCCATTGTAATATTTGGAGGACCTGATCACTCTGGTTTAGACCACCAAATCAAGGAATGTGGATGAAGAACAGATGCTCATGAGGCTTTTCCCCCATTCACTTAGAGATAAGGCCGCACATTGGTATCGTACCATTGGAAGATAGATTGCTACCTAGACAACTTTGAAATCGACCTTCCTAAAGAAATTCTTTCCAATTGGGTGAACTAATGTGTTGCGACGGGCAATTACCACTTTTGCCCAGCGGCAGGGGGAACCATTTCATGGGGCCTGGGAGCGATTCTAGGATTTGTTGCAGAAGTGTCCACACCATGAGGTGACTAAATGGCAACTTGTGCATATGTTTTATCATGGGCTGAATGATCAACTCTGTAATCATGTAGATGCTTCTTGCGGAGCAATTTCCTCAACAAAGACGTAGATAGCACGTATGATTTGTTTGAGGAAATGAGTGAAAACTCTTTGAACCACGCCTCCATGGAAACCTTCAAACGATCCCAACAAATTAGATCAAATGCCAATGAGGTCCAAGATTCTTATACATTTAATTTGGAATCGATCTGCAATAAATTAGATAAGGTGGATTTGGTTACTAAACGAATGGAAGAGTGGATGTCCGGAAACTCTAATTTTTCTAGATCCACTCAATTTTAGGGCTCGGGATTCCATTCTTCACAAGCTCCTACGGGATGAGAATTTGTGAACCAGCTGGAGTCGGCTCGACCTTCGGGCCAACTCTTCTCGGAACCTTATGGGTTCCAAACTAGGGCCTTGGATCCCAGTTTTTCTGATCCTTCTTCATCCACATCTTATGAGGATGTTCATGCTGTACAAGAGAATGTTAGGTCCAACCATTACTCGAATTCCTACAATCCTAGTTGGAAAAATCACCCTAACTTTTCATGGAAAGATCAGGGGTAGTAGACCCAATATCGACCCAACAATTATGTACTGCAAAAACTAATGGGTCAGGGTCATGTATATACTCGGTTGTCTCTGAATTAGGTTAATCAATTCATGTGGAATGCTCAACAACTTTCCAGGCAGACTGATTTAAACCTGAAGATGGTAGAAATGCAAGGGTCAATACTCCAGCTCATGCAACAAATAAAATCATGCAACAAATGAAATCTTCGCTGGACACCTTGCAATCCAGACTTAGTGCAAACAACCGACAACCTGGATCTCTACCATCACAACCTGTACCAAACCCAAGGAATGTATAGAATCGAGGCGCCAGGCCTCAAGGGTTTGGTAATGGTGGGGTGCCACATGCTCGAGCTCATGCTATCTATCAGGCTACCCTAGCCCCTCCCAAAGCAAACCAAGTTCCCACCATAATCAACTGGGAGCCTCCTAATTTGCCCAACCCTCCCCAAGACACTAACCAACAGCATTTTGCCACTGCAAATACCATCACCTCAAGGAGTAGTAGTAGACACAAGGGACCCACCCAACCCCATGTCAACACCATTAAGCCTCGTAGTAAGAATTCTAGAATCCCAACTAAGAATGTCATCAACAAAACATAAGAGTCTGATTTAGAAGTATGTTGTTGTATGGGCAAACGAAAAAAGTTGGAGGAGAAAGTGGAGGAAATGATGTCCTTACTTCAAGCTTTCAAATTGACAATCATTTTACTCCTTGCGGCTATCGGATCAATCCCCGCCTACACCAAAGGTTTACTGAATTCATATAAAGAAAAGTGTAGAGCAGAATCTGAAAACAATAGGAGAGTAGTCTTGTATGATAACACAAGCACACTAATCTTAAACAAGCTACCCCCTAAGAAGTAGGACCCAAGAGCCCTGCTAATTTCCTGCACAATAGGAAACATTACTTCTGACCGAGCCCTCCTCGACTTGAGTGATTCCATTAATGTGATCCCCACCTGACTACATATGCAACTGGGTCTAGGCTACCTGAAACACACTGACATAACCTTGCAGTTAGTTGATGATCCATTACAAAACCAAGGGGTCTTTTGGAGGATGTTTTAGTCAAGGTTAATGATTTGCATTACCTTGCTGATTTCATGGACTTGGACATGGAAGCACCAAAATAGCTCAACCACACCCTGATTATTTTGGGAAGACCTTTCTTAGCTACCGCCAAGGCAATGATTGATTGTGAATCGAAAAATATAGAAATGGCCTTTGGGAATAAAATAAATCAATTTAATATTTTTGTGGTCTCAAAGAAGGATAAAATTAAGTGTGATTTGATGGAGGAGCTTGGCAGAATAGAGGAGGTAATGGCCATACATACCTTGGACAACCTTTTAATGGCTAACTCAACCCAAACTTAGGAAGAAAATCACACGGTTGCAGGGATAACTGGGGACAATGAAGACATACAACAAATTGTGGCAACTCGGGATGAGGAAGATATTCATGAAATTGGAAATTTATTGGATGATTCACATGATCAAGTTAAAACCCAACAATGTCCTCATCCTGAATTTTTAGAGTTTGAGGTTCAACTTTTGGGTGGCAATCATGAGGATCAGGATGGTTGGATTAAGAACCCTGATTGTGAGGATGAAATTGAACTTTGGGGAGAAACTCTTGAAACGTTAGGTATTCTAGAGTACCCACAAACCCCTAACACATCACAAAACCCTCATCATTCTTATTCACCCAACCATTGCACAATTTCTACATCCACCCACACCTCCTCTGTACTAAATCAACAAAACTCCTATTAGAGACCATTTGGGCTCTCCCTGCACCACCAGCTTGCCATTTTCATTGATCATCTCTTTGGCAAGCCCATTTTCACTCTCCGGGACCCAAATCTAAGACCCCAAAAACTGTGTTATTACTACCTCAATGTTAGTTACTTTTGATTGGGGACATCGCCTAGCTGAAGGCACTAAACTCAGCATGTGTAAACATTGTTTGGAGCTGATCAGAATCTCACGGAAATCAGGTGCTATTCTTCCAATTCTGCCCTCTTGTATCTTTTATCTTTACAATGAGGACATTACATTAGCTAAGCATAGGGGGGTGGATATTTTGTGGAACAATCATTTTGTTAGCTCGTAACAATAATTGCCTATTATTAAAAAAAAATAGAATTAGGAGAAGAGAACTTAGGCATTAGGAGTTGCAAACTTTAGGAGCTAATACTTTGGGACCTGAATACTTAGACTCTTTAGGTCTTCGAGCTTAATTAGCTCAGGTGTCCACTCGAATGTGGACTTATTCTTGAGTCTTCGCCAAGTTAATTTTATTTTTAATTTGGTAAATAAATTAGGATGATAAGTACATGACTTATTAACCCACCCTCTGATTTGAGGGGATTTTAAGTCTAAGCGCATCTACACACTATTTGCACTGACTCACTTTTCGACATTTTTTATAGAAATTAGGTAGCCAATGAACCGTCTAGAGTGATATGGCTGGCAAGTTGTCAGTGGTAACAGCTCATCGGTCGGTTGTCCAGAGCCCAGCCACATGACCGTTCTCTTTATACTACCTTTAGGTAAATCTTAAATCAGGGAAGCCACTTACTTAGAAAAGAAAAAAAGAAGAAAAAATAAAAAAAGAAAAAAATAAAAATAAAAAAAGGTAAAAATAAAAAAATAAATAAAACCACACTTTACCTCATGAGTATGGCTGATAGGTTGTCGTGGGTAACAACCCATTGGCCGGTTGTCTAGAGCCCAACTCACAAAAATGCACAAATAATTCCCAAAATACTTAGGGAAGAAGCGGGGAAGTAGAATAAATTAGGTAGATATACACTGGGTTTGCCCTTGTGTTGACCCCATAAAAAAGTAAAAAATGTAGGGAGAAAGCTACCGCTCAGAAAGATAAACCTCTAGGCAGAAAAGTTTAAGGTCGCCTAGGGTCGTAGAAACCTGAAGTCCATTTTAACGGTCGCCTAGTGAGTATTTCACTCTTTTCACAAGATGCTTAGCACTTAGAGTCATTGTCGAGTCTTGGGTGGGTCAGGTAGCTGTAAACAGTTATCTCGAAACTCTCAAACTCCAAAAGTCCAAAAAAATTTGAAAAGAAAAAGCAAAAAAAAATATATCTTCCCTTTTCAAATAAGGCGAGGGCTTGGGAGATTTGCATTTTGGTAGACACCCAGGCACTGTTGAGTTTTTATAACTAGGTCTTTGGTTGAAATCCTTTAAAGCAACCAACAAATTGTGCCTAAG
Organism: Thalassia testudinum; assembly: GCA_037157565.1. NCBI lineage: Eukaryota > Viridiplantae > Streptophyta > Magnoliopsida > Alismatales > Hydrocharitaceae > Thalassia > Thalassia testudinum. The sequence goes on from JAZHRO010000056.1 coordinate 3,355,602, forward strand.
TGATCAAATCCTAATTATACTTTTATACATAGCATTTAGGTTAATTTTGCTAGAATCTAGCAAAAGGTAAACATGGGGGTATGATAAGCACACATGGATTCATGATAAAATGCTTATTTATGATAGTTCTTAGGCCTAGCATTGCATATAATAGTTTAAATATTGCATAACATTCATTGCATTGTATTTAGCATAGTTGTATATTCTATACATTAACTACAACACTTTATATGACCAAGAGGTAGTACGACATCTTTATGGCCTTCGAATGAAGAATCTGACCATACGGATGGATCTGGAGTGATGATCGCAGTCCGTTAGCTCAAAAATCACCCAGCTCAAAGCTCCATAGCATCCTCTATAAGAAGAAGAAGACGGATAGCCTAGATGGCGCCATGTGACGCCATCCAGGCCGACCTACACGAACCACAGCCTCCCCAGCTTCACGCAAAGAGCGATCCTAGCTATTGGATCTCAATTCAATGCTTGAGAAATGCTCTACATCGGCCAGTTTCTCCTCCAAAGTGTAGCAAGGAAGGCTTCATCTCGACCGTTGGATGTTCATCCATTGGTCGAGACACGCGGCTGCACCTCATCTCCACGTGACCAAGCAGCTCATTGGCCAAATGGTAGTGCACCCACTCCTCAAATGAGAGGCATGGGTTCAAGCTTGAATCCTCCGCACCCTCTCCAGTGCCAGCGAAATCGGATCGCTCGATCTTGATCGAGCGGTCAAGATTACTCACGCGTGATCTGATGCCACCCAGCGATGTGAGTAGGCACGCCAGATCACACACGTGCAATCAGAGGCGCTCATTTAAGATGACCGGATGCGCTCTCAGTCGTTAGATCATCTTAAAGGCGCGATCTGCGAACATTCAAACTAGCGAGGGCGCAATCCATGGGTGCCTCCCAGTCGTGCGATGAAGAATCCAATGGCTACCAGTGAGTGCGGAATTCAAATGCCATCAAGCGCACGCTTCCTCCTCATGATCTCAGTCATCCGTGCCTGATCCAATGGCTGAAGCTCTCCATGCACTATGCTAGCTACAACCGCACCTCCTCATGTTAGTAGAGGTACTCAAATGTTTAGCAACATCCTCGGTAGGTCTTTAGCGATGTTTTAAATGTCGCTGAAGACCCGTGCGAGCAAAACACCTCCATTCCTCCACTATATAAACCCCATGACCCATTCCCTTCCAAACATCTCTGCCTACTCTACTCCGACCTACTCCTATGCTCTGCTAGCCTACCAAAGCTCCCCTAGAGCTTATTCCCAAGCTCCAAAGGCCTCCTATTAGTGCAATGCTCCTATACCCGACCAAATATTCATCCTCCATCTCACCACCATCGTAGAAAACCTTGGAGCTGTCCTCCTACCTCCATTCGGTAGAAGATCACCTTCATCTCCTCATCCCCATTCCAAAGCCTTGGTGAAGCATTCCTCTACCTGGCATCCTCCTGCATCTCACCCCCATCGTCTAGCATCTCACCTCCTTCATCCAAGCTGCTGCCAAGCGTCATCGTCTCGCTAAACAACCGATTTGGGAGATTTCTTCTCACTCCTATCTCTTTTATATTTTCGCATATTGTAATTGATGACTGAATGACATTGTGATATATCCATTTGTTCCCTCAACTTTGTGAAATTATCTTGCTTGCCTCTTTATTACAAAAACAAAAGAAAAAAAATAACAAAACCCTAAAACACCAAAAAGAAGCAACACAAAGCGCGGATTTCAACAAAAGTAAACGTAACCTCCCTGTATTCGACCTGGGACTCCCTTGGAGTTTCGGTTAAAAATGGTATTTGATAACGTGTTTTGCAACTACAGCAATGGATTTCTTCTAACCCCAACTTTCTCTCGCGAAAACTCATTAATTAGAGAACTTCTTTTCAAGCCCGAGAGTAGCTGAGCTTGTAGCAAGAAGCTTCTCTTCTTCACCAACATCACCAGGAGGATTTGTGTTTTACTTTTTGTATTTTCATTTTTTTGAGTAGAAGCATTCCTCTACTTGTCTTTTTGTAAAACAAATTTCTCCTTAATTAAAGTTGTTTTCTTTTCAATTCTTGTTGCATCTCATTGCATTTTATTTCTTTTACCTTAGTGGACTCACACTCTTTCTCTAATTACCCTAGGTCTTTACATACCTAGGGTGAGCTTAGAGAAAGGAATTACTTGTCACTTTAGCATTAGCATTAGCAAGTTAATTTCATCCATTTCTTCTTTCTATTTCTTTGTTGCCCCGTTATTTGTAAATCCAAAAAAGTCTTATATTCAAAAATTCAAAAAGAAAGTTGATTGCCTTATTATTAAGTGAGATTATTTAAAGTGCATTCTTGCCTCCTTGGACGATCTTAGATACCACTGCTATCTAGGTTTATAAATTGTAAAAGCTATTACGAATTGTCATGTTACAATAATTTAAAAACCCTAATTTCAAATAGCGCCTTTCTCGCTATGAATGATATTTCGATTGGTAATTCTACACTCAGAACTTACCTTCTTGACCACATTTCTATTACTTCAGTTCAAGTCCAGGAGATTCTTACTTCTAGCCAAACCTATCCACTCCTCTCCTTTATCCCTTGCGATTTGCGCACTCAGGCTCTTCAAACACACTTGCATGCTAGCCAGGACTCCCCTATTTGGACTTTAACTCCTGCTAGTAGCTTTATTGTGGCCTCTGCCTATACTTCCCACTTTCGTTCCTTGTAGGTCGATTGTGCGGCCAAGGAGTTATAGAAACTTAAGGTTCCCCTCCGCCTTGTCCTTCTAGCAAGGGGGGTCCTTCATTTCAAGCTTCCTACTGATGATAACGTCAGTAGGCTTGGCATCCCCCTTGCTTCCAAATGTTCTTGCTGTTGTGCTAATCCTAAAATGGAATCGATCATTCATGTTTTTACGCAAAGTGACATTGCCAAGCAAGTGTCTAATTGGGTGTTTAGGAAGAGTCTTCTTAATCCTATCAATCCTTCCTTGATTTTTTATATCATGAAAACTCCTACTCGCTCTGTTGAGAAAAGTCGTTGCAAAGGTCTTATCTTGTTTATTTGGTTTAATATTTGGTGGTTTCGTAACAAATTAGACATGATGACCTTTCTTCGAACAAATTGGATATTTTGCTTGCTAATACTTGGGTAAAATTTGACCTATCCATGTTGTTTCGTCAGCTTAGAACCATTGAATATGCTGTTACTTGGGTTCGACTGCCTGATGGTATCAAACTTAACATCTCTATTGTTCCAAACGGCTCTCTTTTTAATGTTGAATGGGCTGCACTTAGTCCCAATGGTGACTTCTTATTTGGTGCGTCATATAGGGCTGCCAATGCCTGCAGAGAAGGGGCTGTCATTAAAGCCATAACCCATGTTGTTGACATTCTGCCTCTAGATTCTGTTGTGCATATCGAATCGGATTCCTTGCTGGTCTATTAATGGTGGGATGGGAAGGTCCCGGTTGCTTGGTTTGTTAGAAGAGAGTTCTTGCAGATCCAGAATCTCAAGCCTCAAATCAAATCTCTAAACTTTATTTGTGAGGAGGTGAACAAGCTCTCTTGTTCCTTGGCCCACATGGCCACTGTCAGCAGAAGCATCTTTCACATTTCTAATCTTCCCCAGTGCATTCAGGGAATCATCACTTTGGACAAGATTCAATTTCCTTATGTTACTTTCTAACCCTGGTGTTTGTTGCTTTGTTTTCCTTTGATGTAAAGGTCACGAGTCGTGGTCGATTTTGCCTTTTCCTGTATGGGCAGGTCTTGGCCTAGTCCACCTACCCACCCCTTTCTTGCCACAAGGGAGTGAAGGATGAATAAGATTTACTCCCACCTTTTGCAAAAAAACAAAAAAAAAAATCTCCAATGTTGGAGCTTTATTTTCTTTATCAGATCTATTTATCTTTCATCATTTAGTAAAACTACGACTTTCAAAAAAATCTAGCATCACTGTATACCCAAAAAGAAACATAGTTATTGTGAACCTAGTAAAATAGTCTTTGCAAGGGATGACCTCATTCCCTACCTTCCACTTTCTTGAATCTAGAACACCTTTCTTTTGGAGCTTATTGAAGAAGGAGAAGGAATATTGAGGTTTTTTTTTATTAGTGCTTTCAATTCTATGATTCAATGGTTGTTGGGTGGACTAAAGTGAGCTCCCTTCAAGCTAGACATATTCAACTTGGGGTGGATGTAGAGTTGTCAGTTCCACCTGCTCAAGTCTCATCAATCACTTCTATGGATCTTTTTCTAGGAACATTCTAGAAACCATAGTCACCCACAATGGAGTTTTGACCAAATATGTTCAGCTATCGGATGTTTGGGTACTCGCTAGTGTAGATGTGTTTGATCATTGAGGCTTCATCTTTAGGCGACACTATCATCATCTATCTGCTTGGAGCATCTTTTTCAAATTGCTATGAGTTGTGTTATGAGGAGGACACCTTTTCCCATTTGTTTAGTTTCTATTTTACTTTATTTCATTTTGTTATCCCATAGTTCCATAATTCCCCTACTCTATGAGGCGTCTCCTTCCCCTGCACACCCCCTCTCCCTCCCGACCTTGAGGGAGCATTTCGGTTGTCTTTCTCCCTCGACCTTAGGGTTGCATCTTCTCTATATTCTTCCCATTCCCATTAATGAAGATCTTTCTAGAAAAGAAAACATGGTAAAATACTTGTGAATATATATTTCGACTTGCCTATTGATTCATTTTCTACCATTCTTGTGTTAATTTTTTGTCCAATTTAGGGACATTGTACTTTTCACACCTAACATAGACATTATACATGTGCATTGGTGATGCCACCTATAATGTCACACATGCTTTTGTATCGGGTGCTATCAAAAATATATTGACTTGATAAAATGGCCAAAGCCTAACCTAATAGACTAGACACAAATCAAACCTATTTGTTTATCGGTCATGTTTCCTGGGTTTCAGGGATTAGGTCTTGGGTACAGCAGAGAACCATGGGCTCGCATGGACGTACTTGTTCAAAGGTTGATTCACAGGTGAGTAACGTAGATTTCTTTAATATACAGATCTAAGGTTATATTCAACCTGAACCTTAGGATTCTATCCTTTGAACACCCTTACTCTAGAACTTTTTTATATATACGTACGAGAATATTTTTATTATTAATACATTACATGAAGTTTTTTTTTTTCTTTTTTTATGCTTGGCAGTTAAACATCTAAATAATATTATTAGTATCACGATGTTTAACTAAAATAAACATCAAATTATGCTCATGACATAATTTTTTTGAGATGTTTGACTCAAATATTTTGGAAGTATAATATGTCACAGCGTGAGGATATGTTACAATAAATCTAGATTAATATTTATTTGATTAAATATGCGTAGCGCACAGTAATTATTTGGACATTTAGAAAAGAAAACATCATGAAAAATCTTTTTTCTTATAATGATCATACTAATTTTCTAACGAGTAGCTTCTTCTAAATTCTATTCGAGCATTATCCTTATGGAACTACGCCCTTATTCACATGTAAACATTTACAATTCGTACATAGGTGCCTTTTTATGGAGATACCAAAAAGGACCCGTCCATATATTTTCTAAGTGTACTATTGATGTGGCATGTTTTATCGTATAATTTTCATATTTACACACATACACCCCAGAAAATGGATGCCCTTTATATAAATACTCTTAAAATAAAACTTGAAAAAGAAAATTGCTATTTTTCATGGAAGAAGTTCAAAAAATGGATACCCTCTCCTTCTCTTGTATGTTGATATTGAAACAAGATCATTTCTCCTTTCAACACCTCAACGATGAACCTGCTATGTTAGAAAGCTGTTGTTACATTTAGGTCTCGATTTTCATTTTTCTAGTATTTTTTTTTGATATGCACTTCGGATCTCTATATTTAAATAGACCATAGGATCTTAATTAACTATTTTAACGTTGGTATTATAATGTAGCTTCTATATGCTTAATTTCTAAGGTAAGGATGATGAAGGAGAATAAGGATTAAGCGAAGTGACTATACAAGGATATATCTATATAAATATGCTGCAAGCTTGAAGGGGTCGGTGTGTGTGGAAAGAATATTGATGGAGGATGCATTACTTACCATCTCTGGTGAGGGTCCTGCCCTTGAGTGGCACAATCTGGAAGAGCTCGGCGGCGTTGATGATGGGCCCGACGGGGGAGGAGTCGTCGGGTGTCAAGGTGATGTTGGTCTTCCCAGAGAGGGGCCACCGAGTCCCATAGACCATAACTCCGTCGGTGGACACGTTGACGCCCTTGTAGAAGGTCTTGCCGTCAAGGGAGACGTCGAAGACCCTCCAGCTGTAGGAGCTCGGGGTTCGGTTGTCCTGGAAGTAGAGCGCCACGTAGTAGCTCGTTTCCGGCAGGTGGATGGCCGGTGGCCAGTGGACCACCAAAGACTTCCCTCTGCTCGTCGTTAGGGCGTTCTTGAAGGCCAGCTCCGGTGGAAGGTTCCAGAAGTCAAACGAGCTCACGTTCGAGTGGCTCTCCACCACTGGGTTCACGCCGTCCGTGAACGCCTCCCAGTACCGGTTGAACGGGTCATCTGGATAACTATATATGTACACAAACGATGCTCACATTAGATTAGATAGATATGCATGCGTGCATGCATAGGAGAGAACAGTCAGAAGCATTGCATGCGGCATAAGAGAGAGAGAGAGAGAGAGAACCTCATGGTGGGGCCGTCGTAGCCGAAGCGGTGCCTGGCGACGGTGCTGAGGGCATACAAGTCGAAGTCGGTGGAATTGTACATGGTGTCCTCCAGCAGCTCGACCTCGAGGGCAGAGATGAAGGGACTGGTGCCGGGGGGCGTGAGGTCGTTCCTGGAGAGGCAGACGCTCAAGGTCTTGCCCTGTGATCCCACGATAATCTCGTAGTAGGAGGTCATCCCCTTGGCGTAGCTCTCCGACGTGTTCACCCTGCTCCACTTGGTGCCCCCTATGATCTGGTCGAACACCGGTGGCTCCTTCCCTCCGTCGAACCCCCCGTAGTAGTACGTCGTCCTAACGAGGTACTTGGCTCCCTTCACCACAGGCACCACATAACAGTACTTGCGGGCCGACGCATCCGGGAAGTAGCGCGCCCATGCGACGATAGGGAGGAGACCCGTGCCGTCGACCCTCGTTTTGTTGCCGACGTCGGTGAAGCCCTCATCTGGGATCCATTTCACTCTCCCCACCTCCACCTCCTCCGACGACCCGCAGTTTATGTAGAAACCTGCACTCTATCGCTTATTCTTAATTTCTTCCCGTCAAATCCACACGTTTCGTGCATTAATATATAATAATATGAGTCAAATGGAGTATGTATGATAAATCAATTAATTATATATGTTATACGTGTATAATATATATTTTATTTTGCTACGTACCTCTAGGAAGAGGTACGACGTCCTGCAACGAGGGAACGAAGGAGGTGGTACACAAGGACACGAGGAAGAGGAGGACAACGGGCTTCGTCATATTACTTTTATGAGAAAGGAATTAATTAGCGTGTCTATGTTGTAAATATGTAGCGGTGATCGTAGTGGAGCGCTCGCATGAGCGCCTGCCTGGGGTGGGTACGAGCCTCAGAAACGAACGACGATCACAGCTAACCTCTACTACAATGGTGGGGACGTGCACGCATGCATGCATTGATCACAGCTGCTAATTGGAGAGGCATATATGTGGCCATGGCATGGGAATGGAGTGATGTGCCATGGCGGTTGGTGCTTCTCCCTTCTCCTCACTCTTTTCTTTCTTTGTTGTTGTTCTCTCTCTCTCTCTCTCTCTCTCTCTCTCTCTCTCTCTCTTTTTGGTGACTAACTTCCTGAGAGGGAGGGAATGTAGGGAGCGGGGAATCCAGTTGTGCATAAATGGGATATGCCTGGAATAGTAACGGAGGATGGAGAAGGTGTTGACACAGTCAGAGATGGATGATAGGATCATGGTGCTTATCTTGGGCCGTGGGAACGCTCACTCTCTGTCCTCATGCATCATCTTTATTCTTGCCTTCCTAAGGTTGCCATGCCCTTTATTCTATTATCTCACGTGTCTTTCTCTTTATCATTCTGGCTCCTCCATTTCTGTTGGTAGCGTTAGTTAGATCAATGATAAAAACAAGAAAATAGAAATTCAATAGAGGAAGAGAGAATCCTTCCCTCCACGTGGTAGAGCCGAGAGAGAGATGCAAGAATGATCATACATGGATTCATTTTCATGATAAAATAGAAAATTCTATTGATTATAATTGCATCTAAACATGATGCATGGAAAAGATTGATATGTTTCTTGCTCCCCATTCACCCTGGATCCCCTCACTTACCGATGGCTTTCGGAAAGGATGCCGTCGTGCATTGAAGTGCCCATCTTACGTTGAATTGAGGATCTCTATATATGGTAAATTTATATTGAAGTAATTTGCACGAAGGTTCCTAAAGTTATATCTAGGCTTCAACAACATCCTCATAAAATTTTGAAACAAGACATTGTGGTCGGTCCTCTTTGGATTTAAAGATGCACCAGCATGCATTCTTCCTAGAGTTTTCCTAATAGAAGGCTTTCTCATTTTTCTTTTTCTTTTTCTTTTTCTTTTTTAAGGAAATCAGGAGTAAGTTTTATTCATCCTTCAAAACTTACCAATATAAGAAAAATGGATTACAACTCGTGAACTAATACAAAACAAAAGAGAAGAGTAAACAACTACAAAGCTGCCTAACAAGATTAGGAGCTACTAGGACACTATATAGGGCATTTGAATTTTGTCCAGATTAGGAAGACCAATGATCTAGTGAGAGAGCTAAAGCAATAATCAAATGCATCTCCATTGACCTTCCCCCAGACCCACAATATTAGAGGCAGCAGTATTCACCATTGGATGAACATATGCCATGGATTGTATCTTTTGTAAATAACTATAGAGGGTAGCAAAATTCCTTCTAGCTTGCCAAGCAACATAATAGAAGGTTAGCTTTTAGATCATGTTATAACCTTTCACTACAAGAATATAGGATAGTGCCAATCGTTAAAAATCGTTGGCAATGCACGTTTAATCGTCAACACAATGTGATGCGAAATGTAGCGTCGCGGTTCAGTTATGTTGACGAATTTTAGATGTTTCCGATGACATAAAGGTGGTACTTAGTCTAACGTGTGTTAGTTTTTGTCAGTGGTTGAAATGTGTCTCCATTAGTTTATCTCGACGATTTTATACGAATCGTCAAAACTATTATTATCGTCGACGGTTACCTAATAACTATTGACAATAATAATATTTACGACGGTTAGAAAATCATCGACATATAGTTAGAATAGCCACAACGGCTTATTAACGTTGATCTAATAATCAACAATAATAGATATTATTTTTTTCCAAATGTTTAGAAAGCACCTATATATATAAGCAAGTGAAAATCCTATAAATATAATAATAAAATCATATAAGACTTGACATTTGAAATGAAAGTTTTCATATAAACACTAAAGTGTTTACAAAATGTATCAAAATAAAAAAATTAAGCTGGGGCACCTACAACCCCAGGCCACCCATATCGTTGTCATTTATGGGAAATGTCTCCTTTGTATCTACTAACCCTTAATTGTGAGGCCTTAACACACAATTCTCTCCACAAGTGGCAATGTCTCTTCTCGTTGCTACCTACTCTCGACACTTCTCCAGACCTCAGGCAATGCCACTTATGCTAATCGCCTCCACCATCGTGTGCCCTTTCCTCTAAACTCGTCACCACCATCCACTAATCCCTAACCCTTGCTACCCATCGATCTCCAATCCTCAACGCACAACTCCTCCCAACCCCTCGAGACTTCAACATTGCCACCTCCCGATCACACTCGTGACACCACTACATCACTGCCAATCATATATATATCTCTCATTCTCACCAACGCAAGTCAATCTTATTCTTGATCTCACATTATCAGAGATTGTTGAAGGCGGTGATGGGATCACTAATCTCATATCTCTACTTAAATGTGCTCTTTTAGGGTTTTGGATCTCAAAGTTGATTCATAGGCAATGATCTCAAATCCACGCTCTCTCTTACTCTTTCTATCTCTAGATTCATCATATATATATATTCATTAATCTCTTTCTCAAAGCCCAGAGAGTGGGGGATGAATAAAATTAACTCTCGAATTCTCTAAAAAAAAGAGAATATATGTTGATCTCTTTGAATCATCCACAAGGGCTAGGATTAGGTTTTAGGGTTAGGATGTGGGTTTGGGTCATGGTTTGAGTTTGGGTATTTGGGTCATTATGGGTTTTGTTGAGGGAGAGGTGTTCAACGAAATGTGTGAGAGAGGATTTCGTTGGTCATGGTAAGTGAATCTGAATATTATGATATAACATAAATCAAGTTACTTCGAGCTTAAATCAAGTTGTTATTTGGCTTACTATGATTCTTAGTTTTCTCTGCAAATGACTTTAGCAGGACATAATCCAATAGATGTTGAGGTTACCTAAAAATAGGCTCAATGGGATTTGTTGATGCTACATTGTTGATGGTAACACCATCATCCTCCTTTTCTAACTCAAATTGACTAATTTTCAAGGATAAATTCACTCAATCAATCATAAAACAGGTATCCTCCTCTGCATCTAGGATGCTCCTTATCAAGCATGTTTTGTCCTCTATTCCCATTCACGTCATGTCTGTGATTGGTGTTCCCAAGGCCATTATTCACAAACTTGAGTCCAGCTTCGCCAACTTCTTTTGGAACTCTGCGGAGAGTGAGAGACACCACCACTGGATCTCCTGGCCCTCTATTTGCAAACCTCTTTCTAGTCGCAACCTCGGTATCAGGAACCTCCATACTGTGATTAAGGCCGTCAAAATGAAAAAGACTTGGAACATCATGTTCGGGGACTCTTCTTATGCTGCCATGATGAGATGTCTTTATGGTATCTCTTAGTACTCTACTAGTCTCCTTTCTAATAGGCTCAAATCCCTCTTTGCCACTTACAAGAATATGCTCCCATTCATCCAGTGGGAGGTCCATGAGGGTAACACTCTTTTCTGGTCTGACATCTGGATCGAGGATTCACCCCTCAAGGATTTCCTCCCTCAGGAGATCAACCCTCCTATGCTTAAAGTCAAGGATGCCATTGCCACTCTGGACTCTTTAAATCTTCTTCATTACATCCCCGTTGAGATAAAAACCAAGATCATTAGGACCACCATTACCAATGCCAAAGATGAACCCCATCTGGACCCCGTCCAATGATGGTAAATTTTCTATTGCATCAGCTTACCACCACTGCATTAAAAATTTTCCCACCAACCCTGCTTTCCTTAGACTCTGGAACCTTAAGCTTTCGATTAGAATGAGCATGTCAACCTGGAAGCTCATCCTTAACAAAATGCCCATGGACGATAATAGTCAAAGACTTGGGTTTCATTTTCCTTCCAAGTGTGTTTGTTGTCGTACCCACCATTGTGCTAAAACCAACTCTCGCCTTTTCTATCACAGTGATCTTGCCCACAAGGTCTCCTTTTGGACCTTCAGGAAGTGTTCTCTTACCCCAATTACTCCTGCTAATCTTTCTCAAGGCTTCCTCAATCTCTCCAGGCAATTCTCCAAAAGAATTTGTGGGCTCACTATGTTTATCTGGCATAACACTTGGTGGATTCGGAATAAAATTAGGCATGACAACTTTAGCTTCTCCCATATTGGCTATTTTTTTAGTAGAAGCTAGAGTTCCTTTAAGATGAACAACAGGGCTCAAAATCATCTCCCAAAGTTCTTCGCTGTCTCTTGGGTTCCCCCGTTCAGGGTTTCAAGGTCAACTTTGCCTGCCATAATGCTTGCGGTATCAAGTCTATAGCCTGGGTGCTTAGAAATTCTCAGGGATCATTCGTCAAAGGGGCTTCGGCCAGAGTTGATACCTGGTAAGATGATTTTCGCTTTTGAATAATATGATTAAGATGATTTATCATTTTAGTATCAAAGTGGTGAAAAACTGCTTAACAAAATAATTAAAATAAACCACTCGAGAGAGTGGGTTGTATCCACTGGGAAGCAATTGCCTAATTAAAACTCGCTAAATTCTTTCACAAAAGTTCACAATTGAAATCGATTATCCAAACCACTCTCAAATGAGGCTTATAATGTTCACATATGCTGACAAAGTGATTAAAGCAAAGAGGAGGGCTCACTTAATAAAATGGCCAACATTATAAAAATAATAACATAAATCCAAGTTTCCCACAATGGCATGGCAATGTAAAATTTAATTGAATGAGAAACAGGGGAAACATTTCTCTTGACCTTGCACGTGGAGGAAGGAATGCCGAGAAGTGAGAATGCAACCAGAGGTTGAGTGGACCAAGCCACTTCCAATGGTGGTGGCATTGCTAGTTGGGATGGACGGAGTCGACGATGGGGCAACGAGGAGTGGTCGGCGATGGTTGTTGCTGCTGCTAGTGTAGCAACTCAACACATGGTTGGAGGTGAGGAGGAGCGCAAGGGGATGCACACGCGCGGTGCAGCGCACTCTGCGCACGGGCAGAGCGGCTGGAGGGCGCGTGGGTTGAGCTGCTGGAGGGTGCTCGGGCGGAGGTACGGACGCACGCAGAGGGGTGAGCACGAGAATGGCACTGCTGGAGGGCACGCGCAGGAGGCGAGTCGATGCGCTGAGGGGCATTGGTGGGCGTGTGCCTGCTGCGGTGGAGTTGGAGGGCGGTGCACGTAGCAAGGGCGTGCGGTCGCTGCTGCGTGTGCTACTGCGGGAATGGCAAGGGAGCGCAGTGTTGCGCGACTGCTGTAGCGCATGCTCTGCACGCGTGGGTGAGGGTCAGTGGGTTGGAGAAGCGTGGATGCGCGCGAGGTGCTTGTTGTAGGAGGTGCGTGGCTGAGGAGCTGGTGGGGCGTGCAGCTGCTAGGAGCTGTGCGTGGAAGGGAAGATGTGCTCGGGTAGTAGGAGGTGGCTGCTGCTACGTGTGGGGATGTGGAACGGTCTAGAGGAGAGGTCGGCTATTGCTTGCCGCTTTAGTGTGAAGGTGGTATGCGGTGATGGTGGTGGTGGGTTCATTGAGGCTTTGCGGAGCCGATCAGGCACACGCTCATGGTAAGTGGCTGAGCTCGCTGGCTTGGCATGGTAGCTTGTCACTCCGCCGGCCCATGGTCTGGCGAGGCTCGGCCGTGGAGACCATAGCGATGGGCAGATGCATGATGATGGGTGAGCGGCGTCTCTAGGAGCATAGCAGCCTCCACCTTTTCCTTATCCTAGTCAAGGAGACCAGATCCACTTCTGGCGCTCCTCCTTGACTGGGATCTTCAATGCGGCAATTGGAGGAAGAAATGCAGCCATTACTCAGAGAAGAAGAAGAATAAAATAATAATAAAATATTATGGCTATTTATACACAAACCCTTAACTTTTATGTTAACTTAAAATAATACATGCAATGCACCTAATTGGTTAACTAATTAAATGAATGCAATTCTATGTTAATTCTAAATACATTTAGATATGGATGCCACACATGAATTATGCTCTTAAGCTAAAAATATGAATTAATTTAATTACATCCTAATGTATGCTATGTAAATGTTAAACTTAACTTAATGTTGAGGCAGTTAAATACTTAAATAGCCCACAAATATGGGCTAATCAAATACCCTCATGCCTAGTTTTTGCTAGTCCCTAGCAAATCTAAGCAATAATCTAGCACTCCAAGTGGACTAGCCTACCCAATCAGTCTTCCTTTAGAAACATGTTAATTTCAGACATTAGACCTAATGTTCCCAAGTAGTTGCTACGTTACAGACTAGGTCGACTAAAGACGAGTTGCAGGCATAGGTTTCCCTGATTTCTAACTCTACCCTAGGGTTTATTGATCCCCAAGATTAAAGCATCCGTGCATGTGCAATGGTCTGAGTTATTTGAGGTTGGTATGATTGCCAACATAGAGAGGAAGAAGGATATATTTTTTTTAATATATATAATTTTGTTTGATTCCTCTAAGTCTAACCTTGGATCAGCTATCAACACGGTCTATGTTAGATTCCTTGTCCCCATCACCGTACTTTGAAGGGTGCTTGGCTTTTGATGCTTCGAGATAGCACCACCCATAGCGACCCCAAGAACTCTTGGCAATCGACATTTCGAGATAGTATCACCCATGGATTTCTTAAGCGAATTCATGCCTGTGGCAGTCGGCACTATGAGATAGGGCCGCCCATGGTACCTGAACCGTACAATGTGCTTACATGCCCCCAGTAGGATGGATATCCTAAGAGACATGTGCCGATGAGGTAACATGTTATCATCGTATCCTCATGGTGAGTATATACTCTACCTCTCCTGCGGCAGGAACTCTTTCAATCAAATTGTGTTTTCAAGCTTCTCCTAAGTCAAAACTAAAAGAACCAACTTTTCTTAAAAAAATGAATTAGGGTGATCACTTACTTACACAAGACCAAGTGTGTGTGAAATGTGGATGCTTAGTGATAACGGCAAACCGCGGTGCTGCTTTGTGCATCTTTTTATGTTTATTCTAATACCGTCATTATAGTATAAGATGAGACAGCTACGGTTGTCATTACCATACAATTTTTTTACTCGGAAATAGTTTTCCCAAGGTCGAACTCAGGGAGCTACTGGAATTCTAGAAGTACAATGTTTCTTTTATTACAAAAATAAGAGAGAGAGAGGGAGAAATGGATTTCTGTCTTTTGGCTTTTTCTTCTCCTCTTCTCTCTCTTTGCTTGTCTTCTTTTTCTCTTCTTTCTCTTTACGAGTCTTCTTCTTCTGCTTCTTCTATTTCTTTTCTTCTTCAGAGCTTCTTCTTCCGCTCCTCTTCTTCTTCTTCTTGTCTTTATCTTCTTTCTTCCTTCTTCTCTTTTCTTTCTCTACAGCTGCAGAGCCTTTTCTTTTCTTTCTCTTCTTTTTTGCTTTGTCTCCTCTGAAGCTTCATCCATCGTCTGATATCTAAGTCAGACGACTTAAGCGGCGGTCTGCTACAGTGCTTCCCCTCTTTTCCTTCCTTTGCTGCTTTTTCTTCTTCTTCTTCCTTGGTCTTTTGCCTTGCTCAGCTGCAAGGCTTCTTCAGAGCTTCTTCTCTTCTCCTTCCTGCGGCCAAGTGTGAACCTTCTTCCCTCGCACCCTGTTCCTGCACAGGACACAGCAAAACCTATCCCCTCCCTCTACCAGCACGTATCTCTCTCTCTAAACCGCTCAAAGGAAGCTCTCCCAGAGCTGCGGGTTAATGGGTCAGGTTGTGTACCGGGACTAGGCGCACCGGCGTGATTTGGTACGCGAGGAGTCCGTGGGAAGTTTCGGGTCGGATCCGCCGAGTCTACGTGTTGAAATCGCGGACAGGCGTGTGATGGGGAGCGGGACCTCACCCCAGTGCTTTCGGAGGCGACCAAGGAAAAGCACAAAATCAATTTATCGCGGCGCGGCATTTCAAAATCTTACGATGTGGGACTAAACTCTGCTCCTCGCACGCGCCTGCAGGAAGACCTCCTCGCAACCTGCTCAGCTGCTGCCGCTGTTGGTGCCAAGTGCTGAAGCAAAAGTCTTCACAGACTTCACCCCAGTCCACAGCACTTGGGATCCTGAAGCTGCAGGGCTTGGAGCTCGCCTCAAAGCTGCTTCAGTCGTCGTTAATGACGGCTGGGGTGGCGACCTTGTCAGACAGAAGCACGGCCTCTCCGCCTAATCAAACTAGCGGGGGACCTTCGCCGTGGCACGGTGAAGGTGGTGCAGGGTGCAACAGGTCGTGGGGCGGCGTCTGGAGGCGGGGCTAGGTCGGACAGCAACCAAAAAAATGGGTCTGATCGGGGGAGTGTGGTGGGGGTGTGGAGCGGCAGTGGAGGGGCGGAAGGTGTTTGGTATGATGAGGCGAAGCTTTTAGGACAGGTGGCAAGTCGTATGGGGCTGTGGAATGATGGGGGCGACTCGCTGGAGAGTGGCTGGAGGCAGGGAAGGTGAGGGTGGTCAGCCGTGGTCGTGGGGCAATCAAATAAAATAGAGTGGGGAAAAGAAAGAGGGGAAGAAGGGGAGTAAATGTAACCTACCTACAGGGACGAAGGGGGGGAGGGCAGAGCTGCCGGCTCGTACCTACCGGAGCTGGTGAAGAAGAACCCAGGGGGAGAGAGCGGCAACGAGGAAGTGGGCAGGGAGGCACCGGCGGGTACAGCACAATGCAGGAAGACGAGACAGAGTAAACTCTGCTGCTGGTATTGCAGCAGAGCGACGAGAAGGGGGAGGAGTGGTCGCTGGAGCTGGTGGGTTTCCTGTCGGAGTGGGGAGAGAGGAAAGGTTGAGGGTTTCTCCGCCAAGACCAAGCTAGGAGAATCGGCAGGCGACGCTGGTCCTTATAAAGGCGGTGGCAGAGGGGTGGGTGCAGGGAGGCGACATGCCTCCCTCGCTGGAGAATGGCCGGAAGTGTGACCCATACCTTCCGCGTGTTTGCACGGAAGGTGTGGGCATTGACAGATGGCAGGGCGGTGTCCCTGCTATAGCAGACATCGTAGGGAACACCGGGTTCTCTTTGTAGGACGCCCCCCTTACCCTACGCGGCGCCATGCTCCGTGCAAAGTCACCGGAGCATGGTGCTGCGCAGAGACTTGTAGGAGGGACCAAAATGCAAAGTATGAAGAGGAAATTAGGGGTCAAAATGCAAGGGTTTCGAAAGTTGAGGGTCAAAAAGTAATAGATGAGGACCAAATTGCAAAGTCGGTCAAGAAGGTCTCTTCTTAGGCTCATGTTTTTATGCATGACTAAATTGGACCTAAGGATTTTAATGGTGAATTTTATTTATAGGTAAGACCTTGTTTGACCAGCCAATTTACGTAAAAACCCAAATTAAATCATTAATTGGGCATGGTTCTCAATGTAGGTCAAAATGGGTTTCTAAGGCCAAATTGAAGGTTCTAAACCCTAGAGATTACTTTTATATAAATTTTAGAGGGTTTATTCGATTTTTTCCCTACCTCGAACCTCGTGAATTGAAGTGGGTTTGTTTTAGAGTTACAGAATGTCATTTAATTCCTTGGAGTTGCTGTAGCCCTTATTGGATCAGATCATCTCACTTTCCTTCTTATTAGGTTAGTTTGACCTATGTTTGGATCCTGAGTTACCCTGTTTGCAGATTGTGCTGGTAAAATTGCATTTTTATCCCTTATGACTTGTTTTCTTCTTAAACTCAGAATTCTCTGAGTTAAGCCTTTCTTTGAGTTATGTAGGAGCTTTTTCTTGCATATCTAGGTTAGATTGTGCTAGTTAGGGTTCATGATGAGGTTCTCATCACTTAGGTAACGAGGACCCGCAAATCAAAAGGTAGAAAAAGACATCAGGGACTACCCAACCTTTAACTCAATCTCTAGCTTTCCTTCCTCAACCTCTTGAGGAATGGTCTGCAACTTAACTCCTACTTAAGTTTTTAAGTCCACAAAGGACCCTAAAGGTATAAAGCTAGTAGCTTACTTAGCTTCTAAAGTTCGACACCTAGAATCAACTTAGTCTAACCTAAAGTTCTAGTCTACTTAAGAATGTAGGGCCTAGCCAGTTAAGCTCAATAATACAAAATGTTTTTCTCTTTGTTCCCTTTTTTTTTTTGATGCAAATGTATGCAATGCGGATTACTTTAACTAAATGTATGAATGCACTATATATAAATGCTATGTATATCCTAGAATGCTTTAACTAAATGCATGAATGCACTATATATAAATGCTATGTATATCCCCACGTACACCCCCCCATGCCTAAAATCTGCAATGTCCTCATTTCATAGAAGATTATTACCTCGGTCAGAGTTAGGCTACTGCTATTTTGTTGGCAGCCGAGTAACCAAAGAACCTGCAAGTCAGGTTCCAAAACCAAAGAAATAGGCCCTAACAATGAGCAAAGTAATGCTGGCCTAGAAAATAGGTAATCTAGGATGTTGGTGAGCTGATGATGAATCCCGATAGCAAATGCTCGCCCAACCAGGATGGGAATAAAATCTTCCCAGGTCACCAGAGGAGCTTCTAAAGGATAAACAGGCATAACAACCTCCAAAGGGGTAAGGGGAGGATGACAAGGACCCTCCAAAAGAAATGGGAAAGGAATAGTGCAGAGATAAATCCCCAGGGTAATGGATTGACCAAAGAAATCATCAATCCATACCCGATACTCCATTACAAGAGATATTGTTCTGTTAAGCCCCCTGGTCAAAATACTAGTGAGCATGTCATTAAGCCAAGGATCGTCTAGGGTATCCAAGTTTCAAGGTTGCAGAATGGTCATAAGATCTAAGTTGGGTTTAGTTGGCTCGGTGTCCATCCCTAACAATCTTTCCAATTCCTCAATTGCATCCCTAGCATTCCTTGCACTATCAGAAGTATCTGCCTACACTTCACCAATGATCGTTTCAACATATGGGGTCAACATTTTGCCTTCAGACATAGGCAAATTAGAGGATGACTCTGAATCAAATGAAGGCAGGTTGGAAGCAACAAATCTAGGGATTATCCTATTAATGTCAACTCCAGGTTCTTGTTCTTTACTCAAATCCTCCCTGGAGTTTATATGTGAATCCACATTAATCTCAGAAGTTGCTTCCAAATTTTCAATTATTTCATCATGAGGAGAGATATCATCAATGGATGTGCTAAGGAAACCTAATTTGATCAACTTTGTGACATCCTCAGGGGCTAATTCTTGAAATAAGACATAATTACTCTTAGTGTCACTCCAAATCTTGAATGTAGGTTCCTCATATAATTCATCCTTCTCCTCATCATACGATTCATCATATACCCGAAGTCTAGAATCATCTAAAATCTCAGGAGATCCCCTAGGGCACTCTATCTAGGGTAAATGGTTTACACTGGTAACATCGGACTCCTCAGATAGGTGAATTTCTTCAGGGTTAGGTTCCCTAAGGGTGGGTTTGAGTTCCATCTCATGATCAAAAGGGAGGGCGGGATTAGCAACTTGACTTCGACCCACTTCATCAAATGCAAGGAAAATACTATCATTTGGGTTGAGATCTTCCAATGGTACCATCATTCCCTTCTTTTGACTCCAATATAATTCAGGTGGATACTCAACCTAATCATCATCTTCCTCAGGTTGCTACCTTTCTTTGTCCAATGTATAGCTACTTTCATACATATCATCCTCCCACTTAAAGTGTGGACCTCTCAAGGAAGTGTCATCTAGCAGGGAGGTTTCAAAATCAATCCTCGAAAAGTAGCTATTCTTCCTTTACATAATCCCCAAAATTTCCCTCCAACTTAGGGTGTGGCTCTCCCACGGGAGATGCATCTAGTGTAGAGGGGTGCATTTCATCTTCAATGGGGTAGGTTGGGTGGCTAATGGCTTCTTTTTCTTGTTGGCCTGCCCTCGAAGATTCTCCTAATAAATCAATCATTTCTTCTTGCATTTTTTGTATTTGCATCTTCAAGGAGGAGAGGTCATCATTTCTATCAGAATAGAAGTCAGGCTCAGGGTTATAGTACCTAGGAGTATCTGTCCAAACATTATAATCATTCAGGGAGGGTGAGTTGGGTATTTGTATGGTGTGAGGGATATTGAGCAAGGAAAATCCCGCTTTTAGGTTCTGCTCACTGATTTGGGGCTTAACTAGGACAATACTCCTATAATAGGAGTAAAAAGGATCCCAATGATTATCATTATGCCCATCAGAAGATGGACCATCTCGGCGTATGGGATCGAAGATTGCAGAATGGGGGTAAGGGTATGGGAAAGATGTGAAAGGATGAAAGTCAATGTGGTCCATTCTAACTCACACCTCAATCGAAATTCCCCAAACAAAACACAATTCAAAAAGGATTTTTTAGGTCTTTCCCGATTTAGGCTTTTGATTTTAAGTCAGATTGTAGGTGACAATACAATTTGTTCAATCAATTTATGCTCTTATTGTCGACCTACAGATCGCCTAAGAAGACCTAATTGGGACTTAGGTGATCCTCCCTAAAGCCCAAAAAGTTTAGTCACCACCAAACACGACAAGGAAGGATGCAAGTAGGGTTAAACCCTTCCTTTGAAGCATTACTTTTGTGGTGCTTCTTAACTACCCTCAATCTGCAAGGTTTGGAGGCAAATTCAACTCTGAACTAAAGTTTGGGTCACTTTAGACCGTAGTAATAAGAGGTTGTAGTCCTAGCGGTTCCAAACCTGAGTGTCTAAAAGCATGCCTTGGTGCAAGAGATATAAGTGTGCATACACCGCAAAAGATTTTGAATTTTGAATCACATGCCAAGTTTGAAAATCAAGTCCTCGCTTTTTAAATGTCCCTCTTTTAATTAGTCCTTTTTCAAAAATTAAATGTGACCACTTTATTAGATCGCTTCACGACAGATTATGTGGTCTAAAAATTAATCCAAATGCATTTGCATGACAGGTAGAAATGTAAAGTTAGAAGTGCATACCTGATTCTAACATTCTTCATGCAATATGCAAGATAGGAAGTTAGATCTAGATGCTACTCATTCAATCCTAAATGATTCGACCTAAGGGTAGGCAGCTTCTAGCAGGCAGGTCATTTTTTTTTCCTTAGCTACTTATGCACAAACAAATTAAGGATAAACAACCCACAAAGAAAACTTAGATCTAAAGAAAAGGGAACAGACTCCCGAAAATTACCTACGCAGGGGCCTAAGACAATGATGGGGAACAAACCCCTAAAAATGTACCCCAGAACAAGGGTCTCAAACCAAATGAATATACTAAAGTAAAGAAAAGAATGAAAAGGATCACTTGATCTCTGAGGCTGGTGCAAGAAGATGTCTCCAAATACGCGTACCTCACACCAAATAAATAATTAAATTGAAATGTGCCTCAAATAAAATGTGTGAATCAATAAATAAATGAATGCGAGTTTAACAGGCTTGTTGCCTCCTCAACAATGGCGCCATTTGGTAAGATGGTTTTTGCTTTCAAATAATATGATTAAGATGATTTGTCATTTTAGTATCAAAGTGGTGGAAAACTGCTTAACAAGACAATTAAAATAAACCACTCGAGAGAGTAGATCGTATCCACTGGGAAGCAATTGCCTAATTAAAACTTGCTAAAGTCTTTCACAAAAGTTCACAATTGAAATCAATTATCCAAACCACTCTCAAATGAGGCTTATAATGTTCACATATGCTGACAAAGTGATTAAAGCAAAGAGGAGGGCTCACTTAATAAAATGGCCAACATTATAAAAATAATAACATAAATCCAAGTTTCCCACAATGGCAAGGCAATGTAAAATTTAATTGAATGAGAAATAGGGGAAACATTGCTCTTGACCTTGCACGTGGCGGAAGGAATGCCGAGAAGCAAGAATGCAACCAGAGGTTGAGTGGACCGAGCTGCTTCCAATGGTGGCAACGTTGCTACTCGGGATGGATAGAGTCGACGGTGGGGTGGGGACTGGTCGGCGGTGGTTGTTGCTACTGCTGGTGTAGCAGCTCAACACACGGCTGGAGGCAAGGAGGAGCGCAGAGGGATGCGTGCGCGCTGTGCGACACACTCTGCACGCCGGTGGAGCGGCTAGAGGGTGCACAGGTGGAGGTATAGGCATGCGTAGGAGGCAAGTGGGTGCACTGAGGGGCACTGGTTGGCGTGCGCCTGCTGCGGTGGAGCCGGAGGGCGGTGCACGCAGTAAGGGCATGCGATCGCTGTTGTGGGTGCTGTTGTGGGAATGGCGAGTGTTGAATGCTCGAATAGCTACGCTAATGTGTTTGGTTTTGGAAAACCTGTCGTTGTAGTTTGAAAGCGAAGAACTTGTGTTCAACAAATAAAATTTATATCAAAATGAAAATTCTGGGTCGAACACAGGGAGGTGGACATTTGATTTAAAAACTACGGGTTTCTTTTTATTTGTCACAAAGTAATTCAATTTAAAACTATCTAATTATTTACAATAAATAGAAGAGAGAGAGAGAATATTACACACAGAAATCAAAATGAGATGTAGAATAAATAGAGAATTTATAATTAAGGAGATTGTTCATTACAACTAGAAAGCATAAAATAATTGCACTAGAAAGCGATAGATTTACTCTAGAAAGCATTGAAAGAATGGAGGGAGAAATGTCCTCCTCGACGAATGCTTGGAGGATGAGCAGAACTACACTAGAAAGCAGTAAATCTATACTAGAAAGTAGTAAAAAGAATAGGGAGAGAGAAATCCTCCTCGACGGTCGCTTGGAGGACAAGCCGGACGGGACGATGCCTGGACGAAGGAGGACGAAGCAGGAAGAAGGAGGACGAAGCAGAAGAACGGGAACGGAGCAACACGCCGTCGTCGTCACGGGATCCACTTCCGAAGGGGGACGAAAATTTGGACTTTATCTCGCGAGAAGCATTCAGGGTGTAGGACAAGCTTCTCTTGAGCTTTGGAGAGGTAAAGAAGAGAAGGAAGGGATGAGAATTTCGTATGAGGGGGTCTCCTTTTATAGTTGCAAGGAGTGAGGGTAAATGGGTCATTACATCTTTAAAACACTAAATGAGGGGTCATTAGTGACGGATAAAACCGTTACTAAAGCCCCAACGTGGGCGAAGTACCCGCGCCCACGCGCGCCTCCTCAGCTGCGCTCTTTCTCAATGCCCGCCCACGTTCTTTAAATCTCAACTGTCTGATCGCGAGATCGGATGGCTTAAGATGCATCTTCGCCGTCTGCTGCGCGCCTGCCCAGCACGTACGATCATGCGTCCTTGCCACGCGTGTAATAGCGCGTGAACGCTATCAGTGGATCTAAGCCGCCTGATGATGATCCAACGCCCGCCATCGCTCGCTCGCCCGTGCCTTTCTCCCCTTCGCTGCGGCTCGAACCCGTAGCTGAGGAGGTGCACGTGGGCGTGGGTACTACGCCCATGTTGGGGCTTTAGTGACGGTTTTATCCATCACTAAAGAACCCTCATTTATTGTTTTAAAGATGTAATGATCCATTTGCCCTCAGTCCTTGCAACTATAAAAGGAGATCCCCTCCATACGAAATTCTCATCCCTTCTCTTCTATACCTCTCCAAAGCTCAAGAGAAGCTTGTCCCACACCAGGGATGCTTCTCACGAGATAAAGTCCAAATTTTTGTCCCCCTTCGGAAGTGGATCCTGCGATGACGACGACGTGCTGCTCCGTTCCCGTTCTTCTGCTTCATCCTCCTTCATCCTGCTTCATCCTCCTTCGTCCAGGCGTCGTCCTGTCCGACTTGTCCTCCAAGCGATCGTCGAGGAGGATTTCTCTCTCCCTATTCTTTTTACTGCTTTCTAGTATAGATTTACTGCTTTCTAGTGTAGTTCTGCTCATTCTCCAAGCATTCTCCAAGGAGGACATTTCTCCCTCCATTCTTTTAATGCTTTCTAGAGTAAATTTATCGCTTTCTAGTGTAATTGTTTTATGCTTTCTAGTTGTAATGAACAATCTCCTTAATGATAAATTCTCTATTTATTCTACATCTCATTTTAATTTCTATGTGTAATATTATCTCTCTCTGTTACTCTCTCTCTCTCTTCTATTTATTGTAAATAATTAGATAGTTTTAAATTGAATTACTTTGTGACAAATGAAAAGAAATGCGTAGTTTTTAAATCAAACGTCTGCCTCCCTGTGTTAGACCAGAAATTTTCATTTCGGTATAAATTTTATTTGTTGAACATGAGTTCTTCGCTTTCAAACTACAATGACAGGTTTTCCAAAACCAAACATGTTAGCATAGCTATTCGAGCGTTCAACATTTTGGCGCCGTTGCCGGGGAGGCGACGATCTTTGATTTCTCTTCGCGTTTTGTAACTTACAAATCATTTACCTCACTTTTCTCCTTTCTTATTGTAATTACAGGTACTCTTTCGAGACAGGCAAAAGTGATAGATCGGAGTAAAGTGTTGTGGAAGGTTCTGTAAGTTAGCCCCCACCTCCCACCCATTAGATTTCATTCCACAACATAATAATTCAAACATCAATCAACCTAGGTGTTTTTATAAATTGTAAGGTTAGATTGATTGTTGTTTGACACCCATACTCACCCCAACCCCCACATTAAAAAAAAGAAAAACTAAAAAAAAAATCTCATAGAGGTACACAACCTCATCTGATTTTCTAACTCAACCGGTAAACCGATCTTAGGAGCTGGTACACACATTCAAACACATAATTGAGTAAAAATCAGATTAGGTAATCATTTGTGTGCCTAATTAAGTGGTGCATTAGGCCAATTGTTTGAGTTGATTGGGCCGCACCATTTCAAATAAAATCAACTCATCAAGTAGCTGCCAATTAGGTTCAACTCTTAGGGATTTACCAGGCACTCCACATTCTTTTTAAGCTTTAAAGGAAAACATCTTCAACCGTGCTTTCAAAACCTGGTGTGCCAATGAAACTTGTTTGAAAATGCCTAAAGTTGAATCCTAAAAGCTACTAAGCAAGATTTGAACCTTAAAATTCACTGCATCAAAAATAATCTTGCTTGAAAATCACTGGTTGTACACGTGCACACAAATCAATCAATCATTAAGGGCACAACCCATTTAAAGGGACCATCACATTCCAAAGCACATAAAAGGAGACAATTAACCTCTATTTTATTCAAACTACTCTAAATGCAAGATGATGGATGTTATGCAATATTTATATCATGAAATGCAATCCTATGCTTAAGAACATGCATAAACAGACATCTTAAGTAGTGTAAATGTGTTTACATCAGCGAGGGAGCACAGCGTTGTGTGGCTATTGTAGCGCGTGCTCTACGCACGTGGGCAAGGGCTAGTGGGCTGGAGAAGTGCGAGTGAGTGTAAGGTGCGTGTTGCAGGAGGTGCGTGGGTGAGGAGCTGGTAGGGCGTGCAGCAACTGGGAGCTACGCGTGGAATGGAAGATGTGCTCAGGTAGTAGGAGGTGGCTGCTGCTGTGCGTGGGGATGTGGCTTGGTCTAAAGGAGAGGCCAGCTATTGCTGGCCACTTTGGCGTGAAGGTGGTGGTGGGTTCGTTGAGGCTTTGCGTGACCGATGAGGCACATGCTCATGGTAAGTGGCCGAGCTCATCGGCTTGGCGCGACGGCCTGTTACTCTACCGGCCCACGGTGTGGCGAGGCTCGGCCGTGGAGACCACAGCGATGGGTGGATGCACGGTGATGGGCGGGCGACGTCTCCAGGAGCATGGCAACCTCCATCTTTTCCTTATCCTAGTCAAGGAGACCAGATCCACTTCTGGCACTCCTCCTTGACTGGGATCTTCAATGCAACAGCTGGGGGAAGAAATGCAGCCGTTTCTCATAGAAGAAGAAGAATAAAATAATAATAAAATATTATGGTTATTTATACATAAACCCTTAACTTTTATGTTAACTTAAAATAATGCATGCAGTGCACCTAATTGGTTATCTAATTAAATGAATGCAATTCTAAGTTAATTCTAAATGCATTTAGATATGGATACCACACATGAATTATGCACTTAAGCTAAAAATATGAATTAATTTAATTACATCCTAATGTATGCTATGTAAATGTTAAAATTAACTTAATGTCGAGGTAGTTAAATACTTAAATCGCCCACAAATAAGGGCTAATAAATACCCCTCACCTAGAGAAAGGCATCCTCCTTGCCATTGATCACTTCATTAATCACGGCTCGGGCCAAATTTCAGAGAGTATGTTCTAGGTGGATTCTACTCTCCTTTATCATTGGTGGAATGGTAAAATTGTGGCCCCTTGGTATATCTGCCTCCAGCTTCGGGACATTTAGGATTACGGCGATCGTGCCATTCCCATGAACTATATTCATCCTGCTACGAACTCGTTCGCTTACGAGCTTGCTTCTTCTATTGAAGGTCCTTGGAATGTGGTTGTTAAGGATTCTCTCCTGCCCCATAGATGCCGAGGTATGCTGAGACTAGACCAGATTCAGTTTCCTTATGTGATGAGTTGATCTCATTCTCTAGGTTGCTGTGCTTGCTTTGGTTTTTGGTTGTTTTTGTATCTTCATTGTACTAAGCCACGAGTTGTGGTCTCCTTTTTTTATTGTAATAGGCAGGTTTTGATCTAGTCCCCCTGCCTTCCTTTTTGCACCTCTTGGGAGTAGGGGATGAATAAAATTTTGCTCCTGGTTTTCCAAAAAAAAAAAAATTCACAAAATAGGTATAATTCAATCTTGGTCTAATTAAGAAGAATGAATAGAAATTGGGTTAACTCTATCATTTTAATGGAAGAATTCAAGTGTAGAATATCTCAAAGGTGAACCTATACCTAATTAAATGTCAACTAAGCTAAAAATTCCAATAAGTGAGCTTGCATGAATTAATTTGGGATTTTGTTGAGAAATTAAAGTTAATTTTCTTTTAAAAACCTTAATTTCAACCTCACTTTAATTAAAAGGGTTATGATGGAAACAAATGTAATATAAACATTCTAAAAATCATTAAAAGATATTCTATAAGGGTTAGAACATTCAATTTTACAAAATGAGCCTAAATTGACCTAAAACGAAGACCAAGGTGGGTAATTGATACTTTCTAGGTTAAAAGGTAAACTAAACAAGAAAAATTAATTAAAACCCCAAATTAAAGTCACTAATGGATTCCTTGGGTTCAAATTAGGTTACCATAAAAATTTGAGATTAATTGGACTTTATCTTAACCTACTTTGCAAAACAAGCCTCAACCTTTGAATTCGTTTCAATTTCATCCAATTTCATCTTATTTTGGTCTCCGATTGACATCACGATGACACCAGCCTTCTTCTTCTTCCTTCTCCAGCCGGTTGCAAGTCCTCCTTGGCTGAGTCTTTAGAGATGCAAATCTCTACAATTTTGCAGCCAATCTCCACCAAAATTGGTGGAGATGACCCTTGACTCTTGCCATATTGATTTGACATGTTTACAACCACCTTATTCGTCAATTTTGATGATAACAAAATACTTATGTTTTAACATTTGCATTTGAGTTTAAGATTTGAGGATAATTGCAAATAAAGACAAGTGTGAAGGACTTCAGATCTTGCATCCATGATGGATTGGAGGAGTTCATTGAAGGAGAAGGAGCTTTGCTCGGAGCGATAGCTTAAAGAAGGAAGGAGATGAAGAATAGGATAGATACTCTTTTCATGTATTCTTTTGTAATTCTTTTGCTCTCTTTTCTTTATGTCTAGATATATGTTAAAGAGCCTCAAAGGATCTAATCTATAGTCCTAGGAACACCTTCTAAACCTTGGGACAGTTAGACAACTCTTAGAGAACTTAGAAAATCAAGATAGGCTTCAGACAGCCTGATTAGATGTCTAATCTGAAAATCAGATGTCTAATCTTGGACTTTAAGATGTCTGAATGTTGTATCAGACGTCCAAACTTTTACGGCTGGTCTTTGAACTTTCGGTTTGTTGATTTCAGGAGACCGACCCTTAGTCCAGACATCTTAGCAGATGTCTAATAACTTTGCCAGATGTCCAATTAGTAGAACGTTGGTTTACAAAATATGATCATTAAGATATGACCTTTAGGCTTCTATCAGACATCCATAGAAGACCTCAGACATCTAATAAGTAGACGTTAGCCCTCAATTGAGTTGAAATCACTTCTGTTAGGGTTAAAGCATTTAAGAACTCTTAGGAATTAGTTCCTATAGAGTTATTAGTTTCCAGACGTCCAGATCATGTGCCATACGACCGACCTATTGCCTGATCACTTTGACCTAGAACCCTATTTAGGTCTGATGTAAGTCAAGAAGGAAACCCGTCTAGAATTAGACGTTTGATTTAGATTCCAGATGTCTTAAGAATGACTTCCAGACGTTTGACCTTTTTCCCAGACGTCTGATGACCTTATCATAATCATTAATGATTCTTACTGTGGCTTGTTTTTCCTTGGGATGATCTCCAATGGCTACCTAGGGCTTCCACAGCCTTCCTAGGCCTTCCTAAGCCATCTATAAATAGAAGAGGCCCCTTGCCTTGCAAAGATACACTTTGCAATACCATTTCCACATCTTTTGTGTCACTTTGATCTTGAGAAGAAGCTCTAGCTCTCCAAGCATTCGTTACACACCTGAGAGCTTTGTCCAGCTCTGCACCCACTCTCACTCTGCGATTATGAGAGCGATTTAGTGCCTACATGTGGTTCACACACCCGCGTCGTCACGCTGATGCACTTCCACCAAAGGGAAGTTCCTTAACCTATAGTAGCTAGATTCAATCATTTACTTTGTGGCTCTATAGGTTTGTGTTGTAATTTTACTTTGTTATTTGGTTGGGTATTCGCTTTGTGAAATCCCATCTCCTTCGTGAGACAAAAACCTTCTCGCGTAGAGAAGGGGTTTGCAGCATGCTACCCTAGTTCAAAGTAGTGTTGGTTATAAGAGGTTGAACTACCCTAGTTAAAGTAGTTCGCTAGTGGATTTGATCGACTTGGTTGATCGAGAAATCCTAACTCGAGAGGATTAGGTGGTGATTTTCACCCGGTTTAGGTTTCCACCTAAAATTACCTGTGTATCTTGTGTGATTTCTTTGTGTGAGATTATTTATTTTATTTCTGCTTATTTTTCGCATCACACAAATCTCACCCCCT
Organism: Thalassia testudinum; assembly: GCA_037157565.1. Classification (NCBI taxonomy): domain Eukaryota; kingdom Viridiplantae; phylum Streptophyta; class Magnoliopsida; order Alismatales; family Hydrocharitaceae; genus Thalassia; species Thalassia testudinum. The sequence goes on from JAZHRO010000056.1 coordinate 3,384,128, forward strand.
CTCGTAGGAATCTACATTTGGTATCAGAGCAGGTTTTCTGCCTTTAGGACTAACATCTGCAGAAAGATCAATGGAGGGGAGCATGTCCACGATCAAGAAATCCAAGGGGCAGTCTACGACCCATCTGCCGTTCTTCAACAGGAGAAACTACCTCTATTGGATGCTCAGAATGAAGACGTGGCTTCAAGCCAACGACTTCACAATTTGGGCCAGGTGTGAGATGTCATTTGAGATCCCGGAGAAACCTGTGGGAGGGTACTCGCAACAACAAATCCGTGAGCTCTCTCTCAACACAAAAATAATGAACACATTGTATTGTGTGTTGAGATCATAAGATTTCAATCGAATCTCGCAGTGTGACACCACATACAAGATTTAGCACACACTTGAGGTAATTCACGAGGGTACCTCTAAGGTAAAGTCTTCTAAAATTAATTTACTCTCACAAGAATTTGAATAATTTTCTATGAAGACTAATGAAACCTTAAGTGAGATGAACACTAAGTTCACTCTCATTGTGAATGGATTGAAAGCTTTAGGGAAGACCTTTATCAAGGAGGAGCTTCAAGGAAAGCTTCTCCGTTCCCTCGAACCGGAGTGGGAACAAAAGGCCACCGTGATCAAGGAGACGAATGACATAGAGGATCTCAACATGGAGGATCTCCTAGGCAACCTCATGGCCTATGAGACAAAATTGAAGCAAAAGAAGGACACACCTAAACCAAAGTCGAGGAAGTGTCTCGCCTTTAGAGCCGCGTCGGATAGCGAGGTAAGTTCCGATGACTAAGACTTTAAATTTTTACTTAAAAAATTTTCCAAGTTTTGTAGGGATTCTAAGAGAGAAAAGAAAGAGAAGGAAAAGAAGGAGCAAGGTAGTCCAAGACGTTGCTACCACTATAATGAAAAGGGTCATCTTCGACCCGAGTGCCCTCTTCTCAAGAAGGAGAAGAAATATAAGAAGAAGGAAGTCCAAGCAACTTGGGATGACTAAAGCTCAGAGGAAGAAGAGGAAGATCCTGAGAAGAAGAATGAAATTACTTACATGGGTTTCATGGCAATTGAAGAAAGCGACAGCGACGACAATGACAATGAGGTAAACTCGGATATACAAGATGCTTTTGATGAGTTATTTGAAATTAGTAAATCGCTTAAAGAAGAAAATAAAAATATTAAAAAGAATCTTAATTTTCTTAAATTAGAAAATGAAAGGTTAGAAAAATAACTTAAGGACCTAGAAAGTAGTTCTAGTTCTAATAATGAAAATTTATTGTTAGAGAATAATAATCTAACAAATGAAAATAGTGAGTTGATTAAGGAGAATACAAGCTTTAAATTTGAAATTTCTAGTTGAAAAAAAAAAATGCTTGCTATTGAAAATGAACTTGCATGCCTTAGGAAAGAATCTAATAACTTGGTAAACAAATTGGATAACTTTTATAGCCCTAAGGTTGAGAAAGGATCTCCTTCAAGGAGACCGACTAACACATCCAGATCCAAGTTAACTTGGATACCGAAAAGTAAACTAGACTCTTGTTTTATTGGTTGCAAAGATTTCAACATCAACGATTGAAATTACAAGATGAAGAAGGTCAACTCGAATTGGGAGGACCAAGGAGTAGACCAAGGAAGGAGAAGAGAAGACCAATGAGACAACGAATAATCAACCAAGCCATCTTGCATCAATCGCCAAATTGGAGACCGGCACCGATACCTGGACCTCTAAGAAACGGATGGGAGTCCCATCCGATTTGGCATCCACCTCCATTCAGGCCATTCTATTGGCCATGGTAAGGGAGGTATACTCTAAACCCTATTTCTTGATAAATAGCATGTAGATAGCGGAAGTTTAAAATTGATGAGCTGATTGTCCGTCATTAAGGGGGAGATTTTAATAGATAACAAGCTATATTTCCTTTAGAAAGGGGGAGATGATCATATAGCTATTTTGTTGTTACAAAAAGGGGGAGAATATTATTCTTGTTAAAAGAAATTAACCCAAAAACTAGAAGGGCATGTTTAAGGGAGAGTTAAGGAGAATTACAATTTGTGATACCTTTTTGATAATGTCAAAAAGGGGAGGATTTTATGGATTATTATGGTTTTGTCATCATAAAAAAGGGGGAGATTGTTGGTGCAAGGGCACCACAATCATCAATTTTGATGATAACAAAACACTTGTATTTTAACATTTGCATTTAAGTTTAAGATTTCAAGATAATTACAAATGGATACAAGTGTGAAGGACCTTAGAGCTCGCGTCCATGGTGGATTGGAGGAGCTCGTTGGAGGAGGAGGTGCTTCACTCAGAGCGGTAGCTTGAAGAAGGAAGGAGATGAAGAATATGATAGATACTCTTTTCATGTATTCTTTTGAATTTTTTTGCTTTTTTTTCTTTGTGTGTAGATATATGTTAAAGAGCCTCAAAGGATCTAATCTATAGTCCTAGGAATACCTTCTAAACCCTAGGACACTTAGACAACTCTTCGAAAACTTAGAAAACCAAGATAGGCTTCAGACAACATGATCAGATGTCCAATTTGAAAATCAGATGTCTGGTCTTGGACTTTAAGACATTTGAATGTTGTATCAGATGTCCAAACTTTTTAGGGCTGGTCTTAAAACTTTCTGTTTGTTGATTTTAGATGACTAACCCTTAGTCCAAACGTCTTAGCAGATGTTTGATTACTTTGCCAGACATCCAATTAGTGGAACGTTGGTTTACAAAATATGATTGTTAAGATATGACCTTTAGACTTCTATTAGATGTCCGTAGAGGACCTCGGACATCTAATAAGTAGACGTTAGCCCTTGATTGAGCTGAAATCACTTTTGTTAGGGTTATAGCCATTAAGCACTCTTAGGAATCAGTTCCCATAGAGTTATTAGTTTCCAAACATCCAGATCATGTGCTAAACGACTGACCTGTCGTCTGATCACTTTGGCCTAGAGCCCTATTTAGGTCTGGCGCAAGTCAAGAAGGAAACTCGTCTAGAATTAAACGTTTGATTTAGTTTCCAGACATCTTAAGAATGGCTTCCAGACGTCTGATCTTTTTCCTAGACGTCTAATGACCCTGTCAGAATCATTAATGACTCTGACTGAGGCTTGTTTTGCCTTGGGATGATCTTAACGGCTACCTAAGGCTTCCCCAGCCTTCCTAAGCCCTCCTAAGCCATATATAAATAGGAGAGGCCCCTTGACTTGCAAAGATACACTAAGAAATACCATTTCCACATCTTTTGTGTCACTTTGATCTTGAGAAGAAGCTCTAGCTCTCCAAGCATTCGTTCCACACCTGAGAGATTTGTCCAACTGTGCACTCGCTCTCACTTCATGATTACGAGAGTGAAAAAGTGCCTACACGTGGTTCATGCACCTACGTCGTCACGTTGACGCATTTCCACCAAGGAAAGTTTCTTCAACTATAGTTGCTAGATTCAATCATTTACTTTGTGGCTTTATAGGTTTGTGTTGTAATTTTACTTTGTTATTTGGTTGGGTATTTGCTTTGTGAATTCCCGTCTCCTTCTTGACACAAAAACTTTCCGTGAAGAGAATGGGTTTAAGGCACGCTACCCTCGTTCAAAGTAGCATCAGTTGTAAAAGGTTGAACTACCCTCATTAAAGTAGTTCGTTAGAGGATTTGATCGACTCGGTCGATTGATAAATCCTAACTCGAGAGGATTAGGTGGTGGTTTTCACCCGATTTGAGTTTCCACCTAAAAATACCTGTGTATCTTGTGTGATTGCTTTTTGTGTGAGATTGTTTATTTTATTTTCGCTTATTTTTCGCATCACGCAAATCTCACCCCTTCCCGTAGAAATCTACAAGAATGGCCACCAATGTTGCCGCAATTTGGGGGATTAATTACCATCCGAATTACGCTCTTAAATGACATGTATGGCACAATTAGATTCCCTATTTAGTTCTATATAAACCCAAGATCCTTCACAAGCATCTCTTGTGCTTAATTTGGCTGAAAATCTCTTCTTTTTCCTTCTTCGGCTAAAGCCATTAACGCACCACCTTTTGTCCCCTCCTCCACTCCAATTTCGCCTACATCTTCCTACTCGCCATCCCTTATATGAAAGGTAATTCTCCTCTTCCTTTCATCAAATTAGTATAGGGTTTCTTCTCCTTTAGATCTCAATTAGAATTCTGGAGCTTCACACTCCCATTCGTGATCTTTAGCTACCTCTCCCACCATCTGCCATTAAAGCTCAAAGGAGCTTCTACTTCGATGATCTCCAGCTACTTTTGTGCCAAATAAACATAGGGCTTTTGTTCGTCATACATCATATTGCATTGATGGAGCTTTGTAGCTCGAATCATCGTGCAAACCACCTTCTCTGTTCACCACCATTAACAGTGGGAAAAGCTTCTTCTTGAAGCTTCGTCCTGCCGCCCTTAGCTGCAATAGATATAGGGCTTAGCTTTGCTGTGGCATGTCGAGCTTACTAAGTATTTGATCTGGGTCGTAAGGCCATGTTTTGACGTGTGGGGCCTCGTCGGAGTCTTGCCATCTTCAACAATGTTGGCGACGTCGTTTGCTGTCGCCACTGCCACCGATTGACGATCCAACCATGGCGTCAAGTCGTCGACCTCCAGACGACCCTCCTACCTTCGTAGGCACCACCAATGACCGGTGACGAAGGCCATCCATTCTCCAGCGAGCTTTGCTGGCAAGAAAGAAGGAACTGTAGGAGAACCATTGAGGGACCTGTGTACAAATTAAAAAAACTTTTAGTGACCAAATTGAAAGAAACTTAGTTCTTCATGGACTAATTTGAAGACCCTCTATTTACATTGAGAATTTTGTTTCAATTATGGGATATTTAGGGTTTCCATTGAGATATTATTTCCAAATATTAGCGACTTGGTATTTTTAGTGCTTAATTATATTTTTTCATGATTATTTTCAATTAAGAACTAATTAATATACAATTTCCTTAAGTGTAATAATAAATTGAGAAGTTAATCTACATATGTTGAGCTAGATTTCACACATAGAAAATCAAACTAATTGTGTCTAGTTCTTGAGCACAAATTTCGTAAAAATTCGAATAGTGGTAATTACGCATTAAGTTCTCCCTGCTAACGACCTCAAAACTCATTTCGATAAATATAAATTTTTAAAATTCAATTTGTGTGATTTAACTATACTACGATGCATATTCAACGAAACTCATTTCACACTCGTCGCTTTTTGGTACCGTTGCTAGGGAACAATGCGCACTTACCACTATTTTTGTGTATCTTTTTTCTTTTATTTTTGTTTTATTTGATTTCTAACCATTGTTTCTAATTTGGTTGTTCGATAGCGATCATTCGACCTAACTCGAGTAAAGACAAGGGAAAGGTGAAGCTCAAGTCCACCAACATAGACCAACCACACCAGAGGCAGGTTATTTCTTTTTCTCTTCCTAATTCTCCTTTCCTTGTGAATAAAAAAGAACAAAAAAAGTCTAGGACTCTAACCTTGCCTTATTTACCTAAATAAAATTATTTTTGGCAAGAATTTCTTGATTGACTAGGATTAGATTGGATTGAAGAGATTTTAATTGATTGATTAGATAAACCCAATCCTTGATTCCTGTGCCTTACTAGGGATTTGTGCTAAATTTGATTAGCACCTTCGATTATCACCTCCTTGTTTGAGTCCGAGGTGCATCTGAATTTGAATTAGACTCCATTTAGAGACAATTCGGGTTAAAACATTAAGGTGTAGAAAACACATTGCAAGCCTTAAAAAGGAATTTATTTTCCACATTGTGTCATCTAAGCCCTTGTTTGAATTGAGTTAACAAATTCAACCCTAAAATACAAGCTCTAAGATCACTTGAATCATAAAATCGAGAGCTAATAACCTGTTTGCAAATCGAAACAGGGGTGAGCTTGGTAGGTTGACTTGGATTTCATCCTTGAATCTTAGGGTAGGTCAGGTGAAGTTGGTTGACATTGTGAATCAACCGACCTAGAAATTAGGCCACGATTGAAATTAAACTTCTAAATCAAGTGATAATTCAAGGCATAAGCACACATGAGGTCTAAAATTAGTAGACTTAGGGCCTAATTCACACATTCTGGTCTACTTGGACCTGTAGTGACAAGGAAAGTCGAGTGGGGGAAATCTTGTAACCCATAGGGACACTCTACCATGTAAGGGTCTTTATGGGACTCTCCTTTTCTGGATGCCCAAATAATTCTCGAACAGGTGAATTTTTGATCTAGATGTCCATTTGCCTCGAATCAGCCATAGTCATCTAGCTAAATTGGGTGTTTTGATTGGGTCCAAGACAAATCAAGTCCCTCATCTCTTGTTTAGTGCATGCATGGAAGGAGGTCCTTAAGACTAGTCTTAAGGCCTCCATTAGTAATTTATTTTCGTTGGGGTCAAGCTCCGACCAACTTGTTTGGGTCCTCTTCTGATTTGTTTATCATCTCTTCTGCTCCATCTATATTTGAACCTGGTTCTCCATCTTCTAATTCTATAGAGAACCCCGGTCAAGAAGAAAGGGGTGACATTCAACATGTTCAGAACCAGTTGCAGACTCATACTGATCTGATTAATGCATTGGCTAACCCTCGATATCATCCACAATTGCAGGATCACTATAATCCTGCAGCTATTCCAATTGAACCCAGGGTGAGAATTTCGACTAGGGGACCTGATACTAAGCTAAAGCCAAATATTATTAGCTTGATCCCCCACTTCCATGGATTGGGTTCTGATGACCCTTTCCAACATATCCAATAATTAAAACATTTGGTCCAGACCCTCGAGCCAAATGTTTAGAATTGGAACACTCTACTTATGAAGATGTTCCACTTCTCCCTAAAGGATAAGGTTGCCCATTGGTATTGGTCCCTGACCTGATCGATGAATACATGGGATGAACTCCAAGCTGAGTTTCTCAGGAAGTTCTTCCCAGTAGGGCGTACTAACGCCCTGAGGCACTAAATCAAGCATTTCACGTAAAATGTGGGGGAACCCCTTCATGAGGCATGGAATCGATTTTAGGATCTCATGCAGAAATGCCCTCATTGTAGAGTTCCTAATTAGGAATAAGTCCAGTCTTTTTACCGAGCACTCTGTGAAGATATTAAACTATTCATCAATGCTACCTGTGAAGGTAACTTCATGGGTAAGGATGAGGACACTGTTTGGGAGATTCTCGAGAATATGTGTGAGAACTTCATAAACAATGAGTCCTTGGGTATGTTCGACTAAACGACTACCTATGCAACAACGAACCCATGAGGGACACACAAAGCATGAGACCTATCCTCTTCTATCGATCTGGAATTGGTGGCTAGTTGATTGGATAAGGTCTCCATTATCGAGAAGAAGTTGGATGATTTGACTCGCTAACTATAAAAGGCCACTTCTTCTCAGCAAAGCATGTATGCACGTCTGTCCACAGGGAGGGAGGCTATGCATAATATTCACCACCACCACTTTTACTATGGGATGGCTGCTTATCCATCCACTTTTGATTCGAATTTTGGAGGAAACTCTGAACCCACTTACTCCAGTTGGGGGATCTCTAAACCCCCGTATATTGACTGTTCTAGAGTTACTCAACCCTATGAGGAACTCTAAGCCATCTAGAATGGTCCTTATTCTAACTCCTACAAACCTGGATGGCATAATCATCCTAATTTCTCCTAGTCGAGGAATACTCAGAACTCCAGACCTCAATACCAACCTTGACCACAGAATCTACACTCATATCAGCCTACTCATCCTAGTCCCAACCCAAAGTTTCAATCTGAGCCTAATAGGGAAGATAAGATGAGCATGATTCTACAAACCCTAGCTTATATGCAGATGACTAATGCTGCTATATAGAGATAGCATAATGTAAAGATAATAGAGGTTCATAATTAGCTCACATAGATGACTAGGACTCGCCAGCCTGGTGTACTTCCTTCCCAACCATTGCTTATCTTGAATAATGGGCCGAACCAGAGTTGCATTGTAAACCCAAGCTAGGGCCAATTACATTATGTTTATCAGGCCCCCTCTACACCTCCACCTGATGGTTTGAAGGCTTCAATTTCTTATGCGAGTTATCAAAAGCAACCTCCTATCCTACCAACTCCAAGCCTAAACCAGGCAGGACTAAATGCCGTCACTACTTGTAGTAGTAAAACTACTCAGGACCCACCTTACCCTACTCGACCTAGTTTGAGTAGTTTGAATCCTAAATCAAGGATGGATATTGAGGACAAAACCACTCCAAACCTAGAGCTTGTACCCATCTTGGAGAAACCTAGATATGTTCCATCTCCCGAGGTCTTGACCAAAGAAAATAGGAAATCTAAACCTGTGGCACCTGAGGAGGACTTGGCCAGGCTCTTTGTGCAAGTCCATATTAGCATTCCATTGATGGATGCTATATGCCACATACTAGCTTACATGTAATTTCTAAAGGATTTATGTACACCTAAGTGTAAGCCGTGAAACAAAGATGTAGTTCGATTGTGTTATTAGAGCAAGTTAGCTCTGTGATTTTGAGTAAACCTTGCAAAAAGTAAAGGATCCTGACACCCCTTTGATCTCCTGTAAGATAGGAAATTTAGAAGATTTGTTGGATTTAGGAGCATATATAAACATGATTCCCACCACCCTACTAGACCATTATGAGGAGATAGAGTTAAAACCAACTGAGTTAAGTCACTAAGAGGAATTCTTGAGGATGTACTAGTTAGGATTCGGGATTTCTATTTCCCGATGGATTTCATTGTTCTAAATATGGATACTCCTGAAAATCTTAAAGACACACCTATCATCTTAGGGAGACCATTCCTAGCAATTGCTAGGGTGAATATTAATTGTGAAGAGGGTTTGATAGAATTGAAATTCAGGGATAAAACTTTGAGGATTGATATTTTGAATGCCCAAAAAGGAATAAATTGTGGGGCAACAAACATACACACATTCCCTCCCTTTGTTTTCTTATTTCTTTGTATAAATCTGCCTGGGAATCATTACTCAAGGCCATGTTTCTTTTTCTTTCTTATTGTCTTTCCAATTCTATAAGTCTGTGGCAACCTTGGTTGTCTCGTTGATTGTCATTTTCCTTTCTTATGTACTTTCTCTTTATGTTTATTCAATAAAAGTTGCAAGTTTAATCTTGTGTTCTCATAATGTTTCATTAGTCCTTATTCCAAAAAGATATAAAAAAGTAAAACAAGCAAAAGACCAAAAAGATTTAGTTTGTAGTGTTGTTGTGATTCCACTCCTAATACAAAAGACCACAAAAATTGCAAAATAAAAAAGTCTAAAAAGATAATACTATTGTGAGATTGACCTAAGCGAGAGAGTGGACTAAACGTCACCAAATCTAACGTCAAAATTCGATTAGTGGTCTCATTATGAAATTAAATGATTAGTGGATTTAGGTGCAAAAGATAAACTATAACAATGACTTAAACGATTCCATCTCACACAACTAGGCTCCACTACAGTAGTAGTTATCTACTATGTTGGCAAGACTTTGGACAAGGCCTAGAGGAACTAGACCATTACTGAAAAGGAATTACTAGCTGTAGTATTTGCTCTTGAGAAATTTAGGGCTTATCTATTAGGTTCTCGTGTCATCATCTATATTGACCACTCGGCGTTGAAACACCTCTTGGCCGAAAAGGATGCTAAGCCTAGCTCATTAGATGGATTCTTTTACTTCTAGAATTTGATCTTGAAATTAAGGATAAAGTCGGGGTACAAAATGTAGTGGCGAATCATCTGTCAAGAATCCTGACTGATTCTCCTCTTCCGAATATTTTGATTGCTTACACTCCTCTTCTGAATATTCTGATTGCTTACACTTTTCCGAACAAGACTATTCTTACAGTTTCAGGTGTTCAAACCTGATGGCTTGTGGGTATAGTCAATTATTTGGCTGTTGGTCAAGTCCTCCTGGACTGGATCAAGCAACAACGGGACAGACTTACATCTGAGGTCAAATATTACTTTTGGGATAATCCCAAACTTTACCTCATCAGCATCGACCGGATTATTCATCGATGTGTTCCTGAAAATGAGTTTTAAAGTATACTTGAGTTCTGCCATGCATCTACGTGTGGTGGACATTTCTTCGGAAAGAAGATAGCTACGAAAATACTGCAATCTGGGTTTTATTGATCATCTTTTTTCAAGATGCCTAGGATTTCTCGAGGTCATGTTCTCGATGACAATCACTTAGGAGCATAGCCAAGAGTGATATGATGCCCCTAAACCTGATCCTTCCCGTCAAAATCTTCGACATTTGAGGCACCAACTTCATGGGACCCTTCCTCCCTTCATTTGGACACCGGTATATTTTGGTTGCTGTTGATTACGTATCCGAATGGATTGACATTATTCCCACCCAAACCAATGACCACAAGGTGGTCATTGACTTTATTAAGAAGAATAACTTTAGTTGGTTCGAGATCTTGAGGGCCATCACTAGTGATGGTGGCACCCACTTCACTAATGCCCAGTTCAAGAATTTATTGGCTAAATACAGGGTGAATCATTGAATTTCTACACCTTACCACCCCTATACAAATGGATAGGCCAAGGTCTTCAATCGGGAGATCAAGAATATCCTTCAAAAGATGGTTAGGCATGATAGAAAAGACTAGACTCAAAAACTTGATGATGCTCTTTAGGCCTACCTATAGCGTACAAAATGCCTATCAGAATATCTCTATTCCATCTGGTGTTTTGTAAGGTGTGTCACTTACCTCTAGAGATTACACACCGGACATTCTGAGCGATCAAAAGATGTAATTTTGACCTAAATTTGGCTAAGAAGATGAAGAAACTCTAACTATCTGAGCTAGATGAGGTTAGAAATGATGCGTATGAAAACACTAAGATCTATAATGTGAGGACCAAATCTTTACATGATTAGATGATCTCCCATAAAAGCTTTGAGTTGAACCAGAAGGTCTAGTTTTTCGATTCTCAACTTAAGCTCTTTCTCGGCATGCTTAGGTCTAAGTGGAACAACCCATTCACTATTGATCAGATTTTTCTGACCCAAAGATGGTAACTCTTTTAAGGTCAATGGATAGCATCTCAAACCTTATGTTGATCGTGTGATTCCTAAACCCATTGCAAATAAGGTTGCTCAAACCTTAGTTTGATTTCTTCAGCAGAACTATGCCTAGCTGACAACATTAAACTTAGCAATTCTGTATATATTCTTAGTTGACTAGATCTTTATTGAATTTAGGTACTATCTACTTTAATCTACCCTTTTCATGCCTTTATTTACAATGAGGGCATTCATAACTTAGGCATGAGGGTGGATTCATTTCATTTCTGAATCATTTTTCATCATCTTTGTAAAAATCTTTGCTATTTATTTATTCTTATAAAAAAAATGAATTAGGAAGAGAGAACTTAGGCATTAGGAGTTTTAAACCTTAGGAAATAATACAATAGGGCTTGAACACTTAGACTCTTGAGGCCTACGAGCTTAATTGACCCGAGTGCCCACTAAAATGTTTATCTTAATTGGTTAAATAAGTTGGGGTAATAAGCACATGACTTATCAACCTAACCTCTGATTTGAGGGGACTTATAATCTAGGTATCTACACACTTTTTGCACTGACTCACTTTATAGGTGATCTTAATGGAAATTAGGTAGATAATAACATACTAGGGTGGTATAGCTAGCATGTGGCTACGAGTAATAGCTATTAGCTAGGTGTCCAGAGCCTAGCCATGTGACTCAATCTCTTTGGCTATTGCCTTTAGGTAAATCTTAAATCAGGGAAGCCACCTACTTCGAAAAAGAAAAAAAATTATAAAAAAATCCAAAAAAAATAATGAAAAATAGAAAAAAGGAGAAAAAAATAATAATAAGCCACACTTCATGGGGGAAAAAATGGTGAGAGTGTGGCGACGGGTGACGAGAGGAGAAGGTGCAGGTGCGGCTAGGTTGGTGATGAGGGGGACTAGGTGACATGGAGATCGTAAAATTGGTGGAGGGATAGGAGATGGCAGAATCACGAGGGTAGGGCAACCAGATTCGTTTCGAGAGAGGGATGGATGAGGACAAATGGAGATGTTTTGTGTTACAGGTGCAGATGAAGAGGGCATATGGCTGCGGTCTGCCAAAATCTCCTTGTGTGTCTGGCGTGTGGGGGTGACGGACACAGGCACGACTTGTGCACAAGGGTGCGGTTGCAACGTACGAAGATAGACCCTCCATGCTCGAAACAGGAGGTATTGAAGAAGCCTTGGATGCCGCTGTCGCTGACACAAGATGGTCATACGATAGATGTGGAGATACCCTTCACTGATGATATCCAATCTGCGGAGATGTTGCTGAGGGGTGCATTGATCGGTGGAGTCATGACTGGTAATCCTACAGTCGAAAGGTTCCATCAATTGGTGAGTTCCTTATCCCCTGTCTCATTAGGTTGGAAGATTGATGTGTTATCCCAAACACGTTTTCTTGTCTTTGGTCTAGGAATGATAGATGTGGAAAGGCTACGCTTTTGCTCGAGTTCTTTCGAGAACATCAGTGTGTTATGGAGGTTGGTGTCCCCCTTTGATGGGGCACTCCTTGATCGCCCTCCCCAGAGATCGGGTACCAGGAGGGTTTCGCTTGCGATCAAGGGTCTGCCTCTACATTTGAGGTCAAAAGGGGTGGTCTCCAAAATGATTGCAGGTTTTGCCAATGTTCTTGATGACATTGAGATTACAATTGGGGAAGGTGATGCCCGTATATTGCATCACCTCATGTTCGCATCATCGCTGAGAGTTTTAGAAGTGGGTCATTGCTGGATAAAATCATCCTCAGATGTGGTGCTGCTCATGGCTTATTCACCTGTCAATGGTAGGGTAGGAATACATATTTCCAGACCTGGATCAGGTTAAGACATCTGATGATTGATCTGGAGAGTTATAGCAAGAGGAACTGAAAGGTTGTAAGTCTTCAAATGACACACCTGAGCCAAAGAAGCGGAAAGACTACCATGAGGAAGACCTAGAGGGAGGTCAGATGACTATGGTTGCTGACATTGCTATGGGAATCACAACTCTTACCTATGAGTGTCCTGGCAATTCCTCCAATTGTAGAGATGTGATCACGGGGGAGCAAATAGAAGCCAGCAGTGGCAGAATGGTCCTTAGGGAAGTGAATCAAATGCCTTTCCCAACGCCTAAAGATCTAAAATTTGGGAAAGGAGTCAACCAAAAGAGGGGGGTTGGGCGCTCTCCATACATGCTTAGGAGAATAAGGAAGGAAAACTTGAATCCCATTGAAGAGGAGACTATTGCAAAGTCCATTGTGGTTTAATATGTGGAAAACTTGGCTCAGGGGGATCAGCCATGTAAGGGATGAGAGTCTTAACGTGGAATGTGCGTGGGTTGCGCAACAAAGTGAGAAGAGCTTCCCTTATCAGATACCTTGTGGAATGGGAGGTTGATTGTGCTCTTCTCCAAGAGACACATATAGATGATGAAAATAGCCTAGTCTGGGATTCTTTGAGGCAGTCAGGGAGAACTGATTGTGTGGGGATGGTAGCAAATGGCAGATCAGGTGGGATGGCAATATGGTGGAAAAAATCCAGTCTTATAATGACTGAGTTACACAGGGACAGACATGTGTTTACCTGTAGATTTCAGATCCACCAGGGTGGTTTGATTTGTTTTTCTCATGTGTCTATCATCCCTGTGCTGTGGCAAGTAGAGTGCAGTTGTGGGAAGACCTATCAGTAGTACATCAGAAGGTCCAAGAGGTGCCATGGCTTATCGGTGGAGACTTTAATTGTCCCCTGTCAAGTGGGGACCGACCTAGTGGCAGTGCAAATGGAGCAATGATAGGGTTTCAATTGACTGTGCAGAAATTGGGCATCACTGAATATCCGGTCAGTGGGGTGGAATATACCTGGAGAAACGGTAGTGGGCTCCTATCCAAGTTGGACAGGTTCTTTGGAAACTACAGCCACTTGGAGAAGTTTCAATTATCTTCTGCCATGAGTCTTGTTAGGCCATTCTCTGACCATACGCCAATTGTGTGGGACTGTGGGGTGAGTGCAGATGTTGGCTCTTACTTCAAACTAAAAAAGTTATGGCTCAGAGAAGAAGGGTTTAAAGACATGCTGTACAGCTGGTCGAAAATCAAGATTGTTGCTGGGTTGGCCACCCAAAAACTTGCAGCAAAGCTGGCAGATATGCGTAGAATGTTTAAGGAGTATGGGCAGACTGTGACGGTTATCAGGAAGCAGAAGAGAATTGAGGCATTGGCTGAAGTTCAGAGTCTTGATTCAAAAGAATGTCTGCAGGCTCTGACTACTCAGGAGCAGGAACTAAGGAAATTTTAGCAGTAGGTTATTGGGGAGGAGGACTTAAAGAAAGAGATGGATTGGCGTGAGAGGTCCAGACAACTTTGGCTTAAAGAAGGGGATGGTAACACGAAATATTTCCATCTTGCTACCAGCGCTAGAAGAAGATTCAACCTCATCTCCTTTATCAAAGTGGGAGAAAGAACCATTACATCTGCTCGAGAGATAAGAACTGAAGCTGCTCATTACTTTAAAGAAACAGCTAAGGCTGCACTGAGAGGCTCATGGTAGATGGCTTCAGCTGCCTTCCCAGAGGTCAGCAATGAACAAGCTACTAGGTTGGTCACTCCATTTACTAAACTAGAGGCTGAAGAAGCTATCAAAGGCTTGAATAATGAGGGAGTGCCAGGATCGGATGGAGTTCAAGTTCTGTTCTACAAGGAAATGTGGAACGTTCTTAAGGTGGATGTGATGGATGTTATTCATGAATTTGAAAGGGGTAACTCCAGATTTGAAAGATTAAATAAGTCTTACCTATTCTTGCTACCAAAGAAGTTGGGTGCTGAGAGTTTTTCTGATTATAGGCCTATTGCGTTGTTGAATTCAATCTATCTTATCTTCAGCAAGATCCTAGCCATCAAAATTCGTGATGTGCTGTAAGACCTGGTTATGCCTGTCCAATCTTCTTTCTTACCTGGGAGGTCACTGTAGGAATCTTTCATTATGGCCCAAGAAATGATTATGGGGTGGCATAGGCGAAAGACTATGGCCATCCTATGGAAGGTAGACTTTTCTAAAGCATATGATTCAATCTCATGGTCATACCTCTGGGAAATCCTTAAAAGGAGAAACTTTCCTCCCCTTTGGATCCAATGGGTGAAAAGGTGCATCACAACAGCCTCCTATTCCTCCTTGATAAATGGGAAACCCTGTCGAGTCTGGATCCAACCTCAGTGCAGGGTGTGGCAAGGCTACCCTTTGGTCCCACTGATTTTTAACCTTGCAGTGGACAGGTTAGCAAGATACATGACGTAAACACATTTACACTACTTAAGATATCTATTTATACATGTTCTTAAGCATAGGATTGCATTGCATGATATAAATATTGCATAACATGCATCATCTTGCATTTAGAGTAGTTTGAATAAAATGGAAGTTAATTGTCTCCTTTTATGTGCTTGGACAGGGCAAACTTTTTATTAGGGCCTCAGATTGAAGATCCAACCGTACAAATGTGATCAGGGCAACGATTGGAGTTCAACGACTCCAAGATCACTTTAATCAGGCATCTGTAGCATCAGATAGTGACCGGGGAACCCTAGAAGATCAAGGGCTAGGATGGTGTAAATCCACACTTCAAATGACAAATCCATCCGTACGGATGAATTCAGATCGACGATCGTAGCCTAACGATTAATCAGGCATCTGTAGCATCAGATAATGACCGGGGAACCCTAGAAGATCAAGGGCTAGGATGGTGTAAATCCACACTTCAAATGACAAATCCAACTGTACGAATGAATTCGGATCGACGATCGTAGCTTAACGACACAAAAATCGGGTCAATCTGACACACGTGGCACCATCTACAACATCCAGAAGATGGACGGCCAAGATGGTGCCACATGGCGCCATCTTGGTCGCCCAAATGCCCGCATGTAACCACTGAATCCTCTGCATCCGCCCCCTCTCCGCCGTTGGATCTCGATCCAACGGCTGTGAACGGTTGCACCTCAAATCGCTTGCTCGACAATTCATGCTCCGCAGTGCAGTGGGCGAGGGTGCTATCATGAGCAGCGAACGCGGGTTGGAGCCGCAGCGAGGAGGCGAAGGGTGCGGGCGAGCGGGCGCAGGAGTGCGTCGGATTTTGATTGGACGGCTGTCTGCGCTCAATAGCGATGACGCGCTATTGCACGCCCGCACCTCACGGGCATCGCATGCATTGGGGCGGGCGCGCAGCTAGCGGGGAAGGCACAAGCACAGCCGTCCGATCTCGCGATCAGACGGCTGTGGATGGCTGAACGTGCGGCGGGTGTTGAGAGTGAGCAGTTGAGGAGGCACGCGTGGGGAGAGCCCACTACACCCACGTTGGGACTTTAGCGACGGTTTTATCCGCTACTAAAGACCCCTTATTTAATGTTTTAAAGATGTAATGACTAATTTGCCCCCACTCCTTGCAACTACAAAAGGAGACCCCCTCCACACGAAATTCTCATCCCTTCCTTCTCTTCTCACCTCTCCAAAGCTCAAGAGAAGCTTGTCCCACACCCAGGATACTTCTCGCGAGATAAAGTCCAAATTTTTGTCCCCCTTCGGAAGTGGATCCTGCGACGACAATGACGTGCTGCCCCATTCCCGTTCTTCTGCTTCGTCCTCCTTCGTCCTTCTTCGTCCTCCTTCATCCAGGCATCGTCTTGTTCGGCTTGTCCTCCAAGCGACCGTCGAGGAGGATATCTCTCTCCCTATTCTTTTTACTGCTTTCTAGAGTAGTTTTGCTCGTCCTCCAAGCGATCGTTGAGGAGGATATTTCTCCCTCCATTCTTTTAATGCTTTCTAGAGTAAATTTATCACTTTCTAGTGTAATTGTTTTCTGCTTTCTAGTTGTAATAGTGAAACAAACAACCTCCTTAATGATGAATTCCCTGTTTATTCTACATCTCGTTTTGATTTCTGTTTGTAATAGTCTCTCTCTCTCTTACTCTCTCTCTCTCTCTTCTATTTATTGTAAATAATTAGATAGTTTTAAATTGAATTACTTTGTGACAAATAAAAACAAACACGTAGTTTTTAAATCAAACGTCTGCCTCCCTGTGTTCGACCCGAAATTTTCATTTCGGTATAAATTTTATTTATTGAACATGAGTTCTTCACTTTCAAACTACAACGACAGGTTTTCCAAAATCAAACACGTTAGCGTAGCAATTCGTACGTTCAACATTTTGGCGCCGTTGCAGGGGAGGCGACGATCTTTGATTTCTCTTCTCATTTTGTAGCTTACAAATCATTTCCCTCACTTTTCTCCTTTCTTATTGTAATTGCAGGTACTCTTTCGAGACAGGCAAAAGCGGTAGATCGGAGAAAAGTGCTGTGGAAGGTTCTGTGAGTTATCCCCAACCTCCCAAAATGTTATGCTGTGGAATTTTTAGTGCATTTATTGAGTTGGGTTCTGGACAACCGGTCGATGAGCTATTACCACCGACAACTTGCCAGCCATACTTGTGTGGGAAGTGTGGTTTATTTCTTTTTTTTCTTTTCTCCTTTTCTTTTTGATTTTTTTTTTAAAGTAGGTGGCTTCTCTGGTCTAAGATTTACCTAAGGGCAGGAAAAAGAGAAAGGTCCAGTGACTGGGCTCTGGACAACCTACCTATGAGTTGTTACCCACGATAACTTGTCAGCCATATCACCCTAGAAGGTTTATTAGCTACCCAATTTTCGTTAAAATCGTCGAACAACGAGTCAGTGACAAGATAGTGTGTAGATGCTAGAACCTCAAAATTCCCTCAAATCAGAGGGCGGGTTGATAAGTTGTGTACTTATCACCCAAACTTATTTACTCTAATTAAAATAAAATTCAAGTTGGCGAGAACTCGAAAAACAAATCCACATTTTAGTGGATACACTGGCTAATTAAGTCCAAAGACCTGAAGGGTCTTTGTGTTCAAATCATAATGTAGTATTTCCTAAGATTGAAACTTTTCTTAAACCCAAGTTCACTTTCCTAATTCAATTTTTTTTAATAAAAGAAAATAAAACAAATCTACGGAGCTGACGAATGAATTCAGAGATGAATATCCAACCCCCCATGCCTATCTAATGCAATGTCCTCATTGTATTAAAAAGACATAAAATAGAGTGGAAAAGCGTAGAAAGCACCTGAATTGCGTGAATGTCAGGTCCGCTCCGAGATGAAAACTAAAAAGAACTGTATATGTGCTGAGTTTAGTGCCTTCAGCTAGGCACACTATACAAAGAAGAGAAATGAAGAATTCATAAGTGTAGGTCAGAATCAGAATAAACAGAAGAATCCTCCGACCTGTCAGCAGAGGTCCATAGATGTGGACCAGATTGTGGTGCAGACCTATACCCTATAATCGAGAATATCTTAGGTTCTGGGTAAAAATTATCCAAAACCTAAAATCAGAATGCAAGTGGGGTTGGGCCAGCAATTTATGAGGATGCAACCCAAGACCAAAAAGTCGGGTTACAGAGAAATTAAACTCAAAAGGATAATTGTTGAATGTGTGCTTGGGTTTAACATCCTCAAAACAAATGTCGTAAGGGTTCTGATTTGATGGTTTCAGCTTAAAAGGAACCCTTCGACTCAATCTTCCATTTCCTCCAAAGTTAACTTCCTAAATCAGAACTTCCAAGCTCCTATCCTCCTCATTCAGAATGTTAAATTCTGAGACCTCTTGCATGTTAATCACCCCGTCTGAAATCTCCAAGTCTAAATGATGTGGCAGAATCAGAATTGACTTGGGTCTAATTATCTCAGAAACAGAATTATCGATAAGCTCAACGGGGTGTAACTGACAATCAGGGCATTGAATTGAATCCTCCAGAAAATGCGATTCTAGATCCTTCATGTGAGCCCTAATAAAATCAGTTTCCTCAGTTATTGGGCTTTCAAATGATCTATCAGATTCCTCAGGCCCAATCGTCTCACAGAAATTGTGTTCAGAAAACTCGCATGAGACTTCGCAACTTGAATCTTCACCATCAAAGAAATCAGGATCCGTATCAATGTATGTCCCAAAATCATTTGTCACTTTCTGTTCCAAGGAGACATACGTTTCCTCGTACCCCGACTCAAGGATCTCAGGTGAAGAAATCAGATCTTCCTTAATTGGTTGCTTTAATTCAATCTGGTCAACCTCGTAACACGTGTCCCCCCAACAGGTGCTTGAGCGGGTTCTGTCATTGGCTTTCCTGAAGGGAGTTCATCCTGGGAATCATCCCATGATTGAATCAAAGCAACTACGAATCTCATCCTCAATTTCACTAATTTCCCAAGTAGAAACTCACCCGAGTTCTTATCTTTAACATCCTGGAGCCAATCCAACAATGACTTGTTCAAATCATCAATCATTTCAATCAGGGGCTCCAATCTCTTAATGCAAGATATTGGCTGAACTTCTAAAGATTGTATGATATTCCTCAAGTTAGCCAAACCCTTATCTTGAACCTGGTTAACCAGAACCAAATAAGTTGGTTCAGGGTTAGGCGGGTTTGGGGTCAAAGCAGGGGAATTAACGAATTGAGATTCGTTATACCCTTCCTGATAATAGGTCATTTCAGATTGTTCAAAAGGAGGTGATGACCTAAAGGCAGTGTAATCAGAGGATGGGTAAGAATCAATGTATCGTTCTTGATTGTAGATCATATTAGGTTGTTCATGAAAGGTTGACAATCTATAATTGATGTGGCTCTGAGAAGCACGGGTGTAAATGTTTTCCTTTGAAGCTTAAAAAGAATGTGGAGTGCCTGGTAAATCCCTAAGAGTTGAACCTAATTGGCAGCTACTTGATGAGTTGATTTTAATTGAAGTGGTGTGGCTTAATCAGCTCAAACAATTGGCCTGATACACCACTTAGTTAGGCACACAAATGATTACCTAATCTGATTTCTACTCAACTATGTATTTGGATGTGTGTACCGGCTCCAAAGATCGGTTTACCGGTTGAGTTTGAAAATCAGATGAGGTTGTGTACCTCTATGAGATTTTTTTTATTTTTCTTTTAATGTGGGGGTTGGGGTGAGTATGGATGTCAAACAACAAACAATCTAACCTTAGAGTTTATAAGAACACCTAGGCTGATTGTTGTTTGAGTTATTATGTTGTAGAATGAAATCTAATGGGTGGGAGGTAGGGGATAACTTACAAAACCTTCCACAGCACTTTACTCCAATCTACCGCTTTTGCCTGTCTCAAAAGAGTACCTGCAATCACAATAAGAAAGGAGAGAAGTGAAGTAAATGATTTGTAAGTTAGAAAATGCGAAGAGAAATCAATGAGCATTGATTAGCCCATAGTTGTGGGCTATTTAAGTATTTAAGTGCCTAGACATTAGGTTAATTCTAACATTTATTTAGCATAAATTAAGATGTAAATAGATTAATTCATATTTTTAATTTAATTACATAATCCATGCATTGCATTCATATTTTAAGTACATTTAGAATTAGCTTAGAATGACATTCATCTAATTAGTTAACCAATTAGGTACATTGTTTTCATTAACATAAAAGTTGAGGGTCTGTATATAAATGACCATAATATTTTAACATTATTTTATTTATTCTTCTTCTTCCATGAACGGACGGCTGCTGCTCCAATGCCACCAGCTGCCGCAGTGAAGAACCCATCCAAGGAGGAGCGGATATGTTGGATCTGGTTGGGCAGCTGATTTCAAATTGGTGTAGGCTACTATAGAAGGAGGAGGGAGGCAACTGAGCTCGGGAGGCCTCCACCACTGACCCACCACTGTGCAGAGAGATCTCCTCTCTTCTATTCCACACCGCCGGCCTCAACCGTGGCGGCGAGTCTCCACCACCATGGGCGTGTGGTGTGACAGGCCACACCGCCATCCGGAGCTCGTCTGCAATATCGTGAGCACCTTAGCGTGCATCTCCCTCGCCGTCGTCACCAACAACCACCACCGCAGCCACTCTGCAATCACCTTCTTAGTCACTTAAGACGTCCGGGAAACTTCCCGGACGCCTGAAGCCACCCGCTCACCTTCCGCCTACAACCTCATTGCGATCACCCGCCTGCATCCACACCCGTACAACCACATCCGCCCACTTCACCTCCAGTGCCATCTCCACGCTGATGGGTCGGCCCGGATAGGTTGTTAATATGATATTTTTATCGTTGAAATGTGTATAGTGGTTAACCTAATTCAGACCTAACCATCTCTTTACAAAATTTTTAACCTGGCCTAATTGATTTTATCTTGTCACTTTTAGGCCCAGGGTCGAACACAGGGAAGTGGGGTTAAAGTCGAGTTTCTACGTTTTCCTTAAAACGCGTCTCTTCCGTTCGTTTATTGTGTTTTTGGTGTTTTTCTTATTTAGGTTTTTTATGGTAATCCTTGTTCTTGAGGCACACCCTCAAAATTGTGTCCTTGGTTTTTAACCAAACAGAGTCCCAAAACAAGTCTTGCTACTCGCAAGACGAGGTACCTGCAAGTCAAAGATTATCTTTTCTTTTTCATGTATTTTTTTTTATCTTTTTACTAACAGAAAAGCAAATAGACAGAAAGTAAATATAGTATGTATATATATATATATATGTAGTATATATATAAAGGGGTGGGGGTGGAGGTAGCGATGGAGTGTAGCACTATGTCGAGTCAGTCGACGTCTAGAGAGACGCAACCAACACGACTAGGTGCCGCGTGGAGTGTGGATGGAGGATGGATGATGTATGGGACCACGCTTTTTTTGTACGCGTGTATTAGGGAATATCAGCAACTGGTGCAGATATTCCCGCGATACAGCGTATAGTAAATAACGTGAAAATATATGTACATATGTATGTATATGAGTAAATATATCTATATGTATATAAATGTATAAGTATATATGTATAGATATATATAGATATATATGTATTATATATATATATAGGTGTATATGTATATATATATATGTATGTATATATGTATATAGCTATGTATATATGTATATAAGTATATATATATAATACTATATAGATGTATATATATATATATGTATATAAGTATATATGTATCTAGATATATATATATATATGTGTGTATATATATAAGTATATAGATATGTATATATATATATGTATATAAGTATATATGTATATATATATAAGTATATGTATAAGTATATAGATACATATAGATATATTATATATATATGTGTGTATACATAAATATATAGATATACTATGTATATAAGTATATATATATATAAGTATATGTATAAGTATATAGATATATATAAGTAGATATATATATATATATTATATATATATGTATATATATTATATATATATGTATGTATACATAACTATAGATATTACTATGTATATAAGTATATATATATATATATATATGTATGTATATATTATATATAGATGTATATAAGTATATATATGTTACTATAAGTGTGTGAGTGTGTGTGTATGTGTTGGTATAGGTGTGTGTGCGTCGGTGAATGTGTGTGTGTGTGTTGCTGTGAGTAAAAAAATAGAGAGAGAGAGAGAGAGAGCGGGAGAGAGAGAGAATACGTGAGAGAGAGAGAGCGGGAGAGAGAGATCAGCAGAGAGAGAGAGAGCGGGCTGGAGAGATCGAGAGCGCGGACGATGGCAGCGAGTTAAGACGTCTGCTCGCGGCGGCGGACGTCTGACGCCGCGTCGTCTGAAGGCGGAGGCAGACGTCTGAAGACGGCGGGTGCGGGCGCGCCTTCGCGTAGGGTTCTGCAGGCTTGCGCGAAGGCGACGGGCGGGCGAAGGCATGGAGGAGCGAGCGTGGAGGAGGTCTGCAGGTGGTCGCGGAGGGTCGCGGAGGAGGGCAGGGGGCGGCGCGAGGCCGTAGCCGGCCGCTGCAGTGCGCGCGGCGGACGGCTACAGGTGCAACTGCGAGGCGGACAGAACGGAGACGGAGGCGGGGAACGGGCCTGCAGGCGCGTGCGGAGGGTTGCGCGCCTGCGGGGAAGGTCGCGGAAGAGGCGGGGGGTGCTGCTGCTGTTGCTGTCGCCGCGGTTTAGCTGCTGCTGCTGCTGCTTCAAGCTTCGGAGCTTGAAGCGGCAGCAATGGCGTGGAGACGAAAACGAAGACAAAAGAAAACACCACGCCCACCGGCTCGTTGAAGAGCTGGGCGGTGGTGCTCCCACTGTGGTGGTGTGCACCACAGTGGGTTCTCCTGCTCGCCGGGTGCCTCCTCGACGAAGGGCCGGCGCATGGGAGGGGAGAACGGTGGAGAGGAAGGTGGTGGCTGCGGGGTCTTTGCAGCAGCTGCGTCGCGAGGATGAAGCTGCAGCTACTTATAGAGGAGGGGAGAGTGGCGTGCCGGCTGCAGCAGGGAGAGGGTGTGCGAGTTGCAGCTATAGGGAGCGGCGTTGGCAGGGAGAAGTGACGGGAAGAAGTGCTGCGTGGCTGCTGCATGCAGCTGCGGGAAGAGTACATCCGCGGGAAGGGTGCAGCCGCGGGAAGGAGAGAAAAGAAGAAATCAAGAGGAAAAATAAAAAGAGGGTGATTTTGCAAGGAGGCACTTAAAGAAAAAATGTAACTATGCAGGCGATTGTTTCACTCCTCTTCCTCTCTTGATTAAATGCATGCATGCAAGTGTTTTTACAAATGCGATTACAGGATCCTATTATGCAATGTTAATGCTAGAAAATAGCACAAGAAGGCGTTATTATAGGCGTGTTTTGAGGTGCAAACATATACCCCCATGCCTATCTTTTGCTAGTCCCTAGCAAAATAGTATTTAGAAATGATCTTAAGCTAAAGATTTTCTTCTGAGGTGATATCGGTGTGTTTATTATCGGATATTGTGAGAACTAATTGTAGAGAAGATTACCAGTACTTTAAGTCTTACATGACAAAGATCATCTCTCAACTAACCAGGACTCTTGATATTTAAACCCTAAATACGATTTCCAAGACCCAGGAGGTTTTGCCGTACTCGAGAGCTCAAGAGGTTATGGTTGTGCATAGTGAAGGATCAAGACTGACCAGATGAACCTTAAGACTCACTCCCAGGGTTTCACGAATTTTTAAGTACAAGTTGGTCCCAGTTTCAGCTCGTGTTTTTGGATTGACCCTTAAGATGATTACGGAAAACTCAACTCCCATTTTCTGATATTTTTTTTGTGGCTCACCGAAAAACAAAGTATGCAGACATTTATGAGATATACTGACTCTTTTAAAATATCTCTTTTTTTTTCTTTTTTTTTTTCTTTTTTTTTTTTTTCTTAACTCTTTTTTTTTTTTTTTTGAAACACGTGTCAGTATATCTCTTACAACACATTTTGAAGGAGCACACTTATTTTTCTTTTTGGTGGGAGAGTTTCTTTTTGGTGGAAAGAGTCACTCCTAAACACAAGACTAAATGCTGGGATAAAAAGTCTACCTGCACGCACAGGTAAGGACTCCACCTTCCCTAATGAACACTAGGGTTGGATCTTATGTTCACCTGGTCTTTCCTGATATGTGTAGTGTGAACCAAATTTACTTAAGCTCTCAAGAAAAAGCAAACCAACGGATCCTGTACTGGTGTCTCAGGTACAAGAATACGTCCTTAGTTAAGAGAGATTTTGATTTATTTCGTCAATACTTTAAGTGAATTAAGCCGAGCCTGAGCGAATCAAGCTTCTGTGGCCTGGAAATTCTTCAAAACAGAGGTTGAATATCCATAAACACTTATTGAATTTTTTTGTTTCAGCTTTCAAATCATTACTAAACACCATTTATTATTAATATATATATATATATATTTTTTTTTGTCTTTTTTTTTTCTTTTTCTTTTTCTTTTTCTTGCTATTTCTAAATAGGTGGTAATTGTCTGATACCATAAAATACCCGGATCCTATGGATGCCTATCCACCATATACCCCCATGCCTATCTTTTGCTAGTCCCTAGCAAAATAGTATTTAGAAATGATCTTAAGCTAAAGATTTTCTTCTGAGGTGATATCGGTGTGTTTATTATCGGATATTGTGAGAACTAATTGTAGAGAAGATTACCAGTACTTTAAGTCTTACATGACAAAGATCATCTCTCAACTAACCAGGACTCTTGATATTTAAACCCTAAATACGATTTCCAAGACCCAGGAGGTTTTGCCGTACTCGAGAGCTCAAGAGGTTATGGTTGTGCATAGTGAAGGATCAAGACTGACCAGATGAACCTTAAGACTCACTCCCAGGGTTTCACGAATTTTTAAGTACAAGTTGGTCCCAGTTTTAGCTCGTGCTTTTGGATTGACCCTTAAGATGATTACGGAAAACTCAACTCCCATTTTCTGATATTTTTTTTGTGGCTCACCGAAAAACAAAGTATGCAGACATTTATGAGATATACTGACTCTTTTAAAACATCTCTTTTTTTTTCTTTTTTTTTTTCTTCTTTTTCCTTTTTTTTTCTTTTTTTTTTTCTTAACTCTTTTTTTTTTTTTTTTGAAACACGTGTCAGTATATCTCTTACAACACATTTTGAAGGAGCACACTTATTTTTCTTTTTGGTGGGAGAGTTTCTTTTTGGTGGAAAGAGTCACTCCTAAACACAAGACTAAATGCTGGGATAAAAAGTCTACCTGCACGCACAGGTAAGGACTCCACCTTCCTTAATGAACACTATGGTTGGATCTTATGTTCACCTGGTCTTTCCTGATATGTGTAGTGTGAACCAAATTTACTTAAGCTCTCAAGAAAAAGCAAACCAACGGATCCTGTACTGGTGTCTCAGGTACAAGAATACGTCCTTAGTTAAGAGAGATTTTGATCTATTTCGTCAATACTTTAAGTGAATTAAGCCGAGCCTGAGCGAATCAAGCTTCTGTGGCTTGGAAATTCTTCAAAACAGAGGTTGAATATCCATAAATACTTATTGAATTTTTTTGTTTCAGCTTTCAAATCATTACTAAACACCATTTATTATTAATATATATATATTTTTTTTTCTTTTTCTTTTTTTTTTCTTTTTCTTTTTCTTGCATATTTATAAATAGGTGGTAATTGTCTGATACCATAAAATACCCGGATCCTATGGATGCCTATCCACCCCCCATGCCAAACAATGCTATGTCCTCATATGCATGCAGGGAAAGGCAGAGAACGGACGACAGATCGGGTAACAGGAGCTGAGGTTCTGGGTATAAATCAAGGTGGAAGGGTGGGTGGATGGTGGGTGGTGAAGAGAAAAGCGAAGTAATCGCGATAGAGGCGTGAAAAGTAATGGTGGATGGTGAGAGATTTGGCGTTTTCTGGGACGAGAGTGTCCCAGGCGGATCAGAAAACAGATCAGGAAGAGGAAGTTGGCCCTTAGATTGGCCAAGAAGGGGGGCTTTTTGGATAGATGGGTCCAAAAGGGAATAGCCCCGGTGAGTAAGATGTGGGCTCAAGGTCCCAGTGTGGATTTGCAAATCCGCTTGATTTAGCGGGAAAGAAAGGGCAATCCGGTCTTCCATAGTGTGGACCGGCGGTGAGCAGCCCGGCGATGACTCAAACCACGAGGTATGGGAAGCGAAGAAAACCTCGTCAGAAGTCTGGTCAGGAGATGATACAGGAATAGGGAGGGATTGGGGAACGTCACAGTTTGTATAGGTCAGGCAGTCATCAGGTAATTTGCAGCAGTCTGAATTGGCTCCAATAAGTTCGATACACGTACTGACAGTCATGTCCTCGTCAGACGTGTCATCCTTGATGTGATCACTATCAGCATAAGAGTGCGGTGCTGCAGCGGGATTAACCTGAAATCCCGGGGGAATACTCGGAGCTTGCAGAATTTGATGAACCTGTTCCTGAGAAGGTTGTACCTGTGGTTGCGGACCACAGGGTACAAAGTTTTGCGGGTTTAGAATAGGTTGGGCGAGAAAAGTGCCCTGAGATCGAGTCGCCATGCTTAGTTGACTGATCTCAGCATTCTGCTATGCCAAATGCTGAAGAGAGGTCATGTTTTCTTTATGGCGCTTTGACATTTCCGTCATCATTCGCATCAATTTATCAAGAGGTTTTGATGCGTGTTTGGTTTTCTGCACACAAGGGCCTGATGGCAGATTTGCCATAGGATTAGACTGGGCCCTTGGGATGACAGGTGCGGACGATCGCATTGGTCCACCAGCGGGGTTTCGACGCTGCGGGTTGTTGGACCATGCAAAATTGGGATGATTGTGCCACCCTGGGTTATACGTGGCAGAAAACGGGTTGTTCCCCAGGGTGCAGGCATCTTCTATGCCAGAAGACGTGTCCGCATATGTGTCCGAGTACACGGAGGCTTGGTCCTCCGTGTTGAAATACTGGCTCGCAGAAGCCAATTCCACATGACTTACCGAGTCGCTTGGCGCGACGCTCGACAAGGAAGGTCTTGTAGGGTTTCTCGGGATAAGCCTGGTGTTGAAAGAATTCGAATTGTGACGAAGTGGTGAGGTGGGGGTGTGTGCCATGTTTGTGGAGGAGGAGGATGATTCGGCTCTTTTTTTAGATTTAGCAGTCAATTCAAACAGTTCAGGGTTTTGTGGCCTCCTCCAAAACATGCACTACGCAGGAAGAATTGCGGGGGGATAAGAGGGGAAAAGCGATGAGAGAAATGACGCCGCAAAGGTACACTTGATTACAAATCAATACAGTCAAGTTCCTAACCTCTACAGTGTGCCCTTAGACCTAAAGATCTAAGTTACCTACTATCACGAACTACGGAACCGAATGCGAGCACTGTGGAACCACCGGGCCAGATTGAAAGGCCGTTTGCCCCAGTCTTAGACACCCGATAGCATGCGGGAACTCTCACCAGCACGTAGTCGCTACACGCAGGTAGTTAGACCTCAAATCCTTAGTAAGGGTCAAGTTACTACCAGTTTTAATTAGAGGCTTAGGGTCAAGTGCTTTTGGAATGTGAAGGGCGTTGTTTACGGGTAATGCCCAAGTGATTGATTTTAAGAGTGTGTAAGAACAAGCATGCAACAGGGAAATCTCCCCAAATTGAAGTTTTAATTGGTGAATGGTTTTTAGAGTTCAACCTTAAGTAGTATGAATTTTAGGATTTTGCTGAATTACCAATTCAACCAATCTCCGGGTTTTGCAAGAATACATGTTTTTTTTTTTTTCTAAAACCCAAGAAACCCTTCTTCAATTATCAGTTAGTTAATGCATGCTAAATTGCAATGGGCTACCCTAAATGGAGATTTCTAAGTGTGGATGCACGAATCAGTTTTATATCAATGTGACAGGGAGCCAAAGCACTTCAATTCAAGTGCTCCCAATCACCAGAAATGATTTCCACACACAAGGCTTCAACCAAAAGATAAAGAAAATAAAATTGTTGGGGTTGAAGTATTCAGGATCGAATCACAGGCAAGTTTGAAAAGTCATGGTGGGGTTGGAATCAACTCAATTCCAAGTCTCCCCACTAAAAATGTGATCCTGAATTAAAGATAAGTGAGGCAAAAGAGGGATACAAGCAATCTTTTTCTTTGCCTCAAAGAATACTTCTCACGGCGAAAAATCTAAGAATCAAGATTCTCGGATTTTCGCTATGCGAAGTAAGGCGGGAAATCCCGGGGCAGTGGGAGTGAAGACAACCAATCAATCAAGTGAATTTTAATCCACTTGCCCTCAAGAAATCCCAAGAAGTTTTTCTAGTTTTTAGTTTTAAATTTTTTTTTTTTATTGTGGTGGCAAGTTAACCCTAATTTGATGAGAAAAGAAAACCTACTTGTTCGGCAACATGTGCGAAGCTCCAATGCGATGTCGACGTCTTCACGCTCTCGTTCCCGCCTTGGATCTGCTCACGTCCTCGACTTCGTCAGCCTTCTTCTCCTTCCACCAGGTTCACCTGCACACCAAAAACAACAATACCCGTGAAGAGGGAAGAGAAAAATTGAAAGGATTTGGATAGAAACTTACTCGAAGGCGCACCTCCCCGGCAACGGCGCCAGAAAAGTGTGATGGGTCGGCCCGGATAGGTTGTTAATATGATATTTTTATCGTTGAAATGTGTATAGTGGTTAACCTAATTCAGACCTAACCATCTCTTTACAAAATTTTTAACCTGGCCTAATTGATTTTATCTTGTCACTTTTAGGCCCAGGGTCGAACACAGGGAAGTGGGGTTAAAGTCGAGTTTCTACGTTTTCCTTAAAACGCGTCTCTTCCGTTCGTTTATTGTGTTTTTGGTGTTTTTCTTATTTAGGTTTTTTATGGTAATCCTTGTTCTTGAGGCACACCCTCAAAATTGTGTCCTTGGTTTTTAACCAAACAGAGTCCCAAAACAAGTCTTGCTACTCGCAAGACGAGGTACCTGCAAGTCAAAGATTATCTTTTCTTTTTCATGTATTTTTTTTTATCTTTTTACTAACAGAAAAGCAAATAGACAGAAAGTAAATATAGTATGTATATATATATATATATGTAGTATATATATAAAGGGGTGGGGGTGGAGGTAGCGATGGAGTGTAGCACTATGTCGAGTCAGTCGACGTCTAGAGAGACGCAACCAACACGACTAGGTGCCGCGTGGAGTGTGGATGGAGGATGGATGATGTATGGGACCACGCTTTTTTTGTACGCGTGTATTAGGGAATATCAGCAACTGGTGCAGATATTCCCGCGATACAGCGTATAGTAAATAACATGAAAATATATGTACATATGTATGTATATGAGTAAATATATCTATATGTATATAAATGTATAAGTATATATGTATAGATATATATAGATATATATGTATTATATATATATATATAGGTGTATATGTATATATATATATATGTATGTATATATGTATATAGCTATGTATATATGTATATAAGTATATATATATAATACTATATAGATGTATATATATATATATGTATATAAGTATATATGTATCTAGATATATATATATATGTGTGTGTATATATATAAGTATATAGATATGTATATATATATATGTATATAAGTATATATGTATATATATATAAGTATATGTATAAGTATATAGATACATATAGATATATTATATATATATGTGTGTATACATAAATATATAGATATACTATGTATATAAGTATATATATATATATATAAGTATATGTATAAGTATATAGATATATATAAGTAGATATATATATATATATATATATTATATATATATATGTATATATATTATATATATATGTATGTATACATAACTATAGATATTACTATGTATATAAGTATATATATATATATATATATATATATATATATATATATATATATGTATGTATGTATATATTATATATAGATGTATATAAGTATATATATGTTACTATAAGTGTGTGAGTGTGTGTGTATGTGTTGGTATAGGTGTGTGTGCGTCGGTGAATGTGTGTGTGTGTGTTGCTGTGAGTAAAAAAACAGAGAGAGAGAGAGAGAGAGAGCGGGAGAGAGAGAGAATACGTGAGAGAGAGAGAGCGGGAGAGAGAGATCAGCAGAGAGAGAGAGAGCGGGCTGGAGAGATCGAGAGCGCGGACGATGGCAGCGAGTTAAGACGTCTGCTCGCGGCGGCGGACGTCTGACGCCGCGTCGTCTGAAGGCGGAGGCGGACGTCTGAAGACGGCGGGTGCGGGCGCGCCTTCGCGTAGGGTTCTGCAGGCTTGCGCGAAGGCGATGGGCGGGCGAAGGCATGGAGGAGCGAGTGTGGAGGAGGTCTGCAGGTGGTCGCGGAGGGTCGCGGAGGAGGGCAGGGGGCGGCGCGAGGCCGTAGCCGGCCGCTGCAGTGCGCGCGGCGGACGGCTACAGGTGCAACTGCGAGGCGGACAAAACGGAGACGGAGGCGGGGAACGGGCCTGCAGGTGCGCGCGGAGGGTTGCGCGCCTGCGGGGAATGTCGCGGAAGAGGCGGGGGGTGCTGCTGCTGTTGCTGTCGCCGCGGTTTAGCTGCTGCTGCTACTGCTTCAAGCTTCGGAGCTTGAAGCGGCAGCAATGGCGTGGAGACGAAAACGAAGAGAAAAGAAAACACCACGCCCACCGGCTCGTTGAAGAGCTGGGCGGTGGTGCTCCCACTGTGGTGGTGTGCACCACAGTGGGTTCTCCTGCTCGCCGGGTGCCTCCTCGACGAAGGGCCGGCACATGGGAGGGGAGAACGGTGGAGAGGAAGGTGGTGGCTGCGGGGTCTTTGCAGCAGCTGCGTCGCGAGGATGAAGCTGCAGCTACTTATAGAGGAGGGGAGAGTGGCGTGCCGGCTGCAGCAGGGAGAGGGTGTGCGAGTTACAGCTATAGGGAGCGGCGTTGGCAGGGAGAAGTGACGGGAAGAAGTGCTGCGTGGCTGCTGCATGCAGCTGCGGGAAGAGTACAGCCGCGGGAAGGGTGCAGCCGCGGGAAGGGGAGAAAAGAAGAAATCAAGAGGAAAAATAAAAAGAGGGTGATTTTGCAAGGAGGCACTTAAAGAAAAAATGTAACTATGCAGGCGATTGTTTCACTCCTCTTCCTCTCTTGATTAAATGCATGCATGCAAGTGTTTTTACAAATGCGATTACAGGATCCTATTATGCAATGTTAATGCTAGAAAATAGCACAAGAAGGCGTTATTACAGGCGTGTTTTGAGGTGCAAACACACGCCCCCCAGCCTGCGCACCCGCGCCATCTCCATGCCGCAGCAGTCTTCAACCTCACGCCCTCCAGCCTTTGAAGCCCACGCGCGCACCACTCACCAACAGTGCGCGCAACCACCACCCGCAGAACCGTGCTCACCGCCACAGCGTGTGGCCACACTCCCAGCACAGCCTGCAGCACCCTCCCACTCTCACCGACTGCAGTGCGCAACCACGCCTCCAGCCAGCGTGCAACAGCGCCTCCCGCTAGCTGCAGCACCTTCCCTGCACCCGTACGCCTGCAGAACTTCACCACACACACGCCTCCAGCCGGCATGTAGCAGTAGAGCCGGCAGAACCGCCAACAGGCCGCGCGCGCTTCCGCGACCTCCAGCCAGCGCACGGCAGTCCTCACCGCCAACAACAGCGCCTCCCGCCGGCTGCAACCGCCTCCGTCGAAGGTCGTCCGGCCGCCTCCGGCCATCGCGCGACATGCCACCACCACCGTTTCAAAGCCCTCGGTCTAAGGGACTTCCTTCAAGCTTCCAGCGTCCGGCCATCCACTCCTCGTCGCGCACGGCCAAGGGGAAGAAATCCCCTATTTTGCTACAGTAAAAGGGCCATTAATATTTACATTTTCTACCATTGCCAACTTTTATTGATATTTTATTGAATTGCATTGCAAAAAATATCCTCTAGTTGTTAAAAATTGCCATTTCAGCATGTTTTCTTGATATTACCTTAATCTGAAGGCAGATTTGGCTCGATTCTCGTCTAAACTAACTACGAACATACGTTTTTAATTGTTGCAAACTTAAATACATCATTGCCTCCCTGTGGATACGACCCTCTCTTCTACGAGTGGTTATTTTAATTGTTGATTAGTCGATTTTTCCACCACATCAAACTACAAACGACTTTTAAAGCGAACAATCGACTAGTCAAACGGTGCCGTTGCCGAGGAGGCAACTGACGCAATAATTTCGCCTGATTTTATTTTGATTATTTGTCAATTGCATAGTGATTTGACCATTTATTATTTTCTTTCTTGTGCGAGAAACTTTGTGCAAGAATTAGCCAGTGTGAGAGGCAACCCCTGACGTCGCCAGAGGAGAATTGGACGAGCAATTTTGAAAGGAGGAGAAGGACGAGGATGCGACGGACATCAGCGTATATTTAGTCGCTAGTTTGATAGAATTAAGACTTTAGATTTAATTTTTCATTGCATTTTGTTTGAAACCCTTGTTCTGGGGTACATTTTGAGGGGTTTGTTCCCCGATTTTGTTTTGGACCCGTATTGGGTAATTTTTGGGAGCCTGTTCCCTTTTCTTTAGATTTAGGTTTTTAGTTTATTGATTACTTTTATTTGCCTGTGCATAAGTAGTTTAAAAATTAAAAAATAAAAAAAAAAAAAAAAATGAGCTACCTACTAGAAGCTGCCTGCCCTAGGACAAACCATTCAAGTCTATATGAGCAGCCTCTAGATTTATTTCTCTGCATTGCGTGCATTCTTGCATTGTTGATTGCTGGAAGAAAGGTATGCAGTTTCTTACTTTGCATCCTATTCTTGATCACACATTGCATTTGGGATTTAATTCAAAGACCACAAAGTTTGTCTTGAAGCTATCTAACAAGTGGTCACATATATTTGAAAAAAAAAAGGACTAATTAAAGGAGGGACATCTAAAAATCAAGGACTTGATTGTAAAATGTGGTGTGCGATTCAAAATTCAAAATCCTTTTGCGGTGAATGCACACTTATATCTGTTGCACCACAGCACTCATTTAGACACTCCTAAATCTTGAAACGACTAGGACAAGAGCCCTCCTACTGTTGGATTCTAAAGTATTCGGAACTTGAGATCAAAGGTTTTGTAAATCTAAAGAGGGGGATACCCTGTCACGGATTTTTGGGGGTAGTTGAGAAGCACCGCGAAAGCACAGCTTCAAAGGAATGCTTAGGCCTACTTGCATCCCTCGATCTTCCATCTTTGGATTTACTTGACCATTTGAGATTTAGGGAAGAATACCTAAGCTCCAACTAGGTCTTTTTAGGCATTTCGCAGGTTGACAATAGGCGCGTAATTGATTGGGCAACTTGTTTTGTCACCTACAATTTGAACTAAAGTCAAGAGCCTAAATCTGTAAAGACCAAACAAGTCCTTTTGAATTGTGTTTGTAGTGCATGCTTGGTAGGCGTTCTCTTAGGAGACAACTTGTATTTGATCCTGAACCTGAAAGAATCCTAAGAAGAGACCTTCCAAGGGTAAAAATGGCCGGTCAAAGGAGCCTTAAGGAATATTTCATCCCAACCAATCAAGCTGGCCCAGCACTACGTAGACCTGGAGGGGACAATCCATATGAGATCAAAAGTAGTACCATATCCTTGCTACCCTCCTTTTATGGTACTACTAGGGAAGACCCTTACAGGCATACTGAGGAATTCACTGAGGTCTGTTCCACGGTGAAGCTGCAGGATGTTACTGATGACGCTCAAATGCGGACCCTCTTTCCCTTCTCCCTAAAGGACAAAGCCAAGTATTGGTATCACACCCTTGATAATATAAATACTTGGGATTCCCTGAAGAAGGAGTTTGTGAAGAAGTACTTCCCCATGAGCAAAACAAATCACTTTAGGAGGGAAATTATGAGTTTTGTTCAAAAGGATGGGGAAGCATTCCATGATGCGTGGGAGTGCTTTAACGATTTGCTGAGACTTTGCCCAAATCACCAGGTGCCTAAATGGCAACTAGTTGAAAGGTTCTACACCGGACTTAATGATTCGCATAGGCAAACTGTGGATGGTGCCTGTGCAGGAACCTTTCTATCTAAGACTGAGGATGAAGATTGGAACTTATTTGATACTTTGAGTGAGAATTCTATTCACTTGAATTCTGCCTACATGGATAGAAAGCCCACTCTCATGCAAAGAAAGTTGGAGGCGAATGAAGCAAGGGACACCCAGAATTTAGCCTATCAGATTCAATTATTGAATCAAAACATGGAAAGGCTTATGTCGAACCCGAGTTCATTCGTACCTAACACCTCCACATCCCAAGCTTCCGAATGAGTAATTTGTCAAGGCAATACACACGCCACTGTGGATTACCACTTGGCCTCCCAATTCCCTGAGCTTGTACAAGCGGATTTGAATGCCGCTCAAGGGTTCCGTCCAAGACCTTGTAATGACCCTTTCTCCAACACTTATAATGAGGGATGGAGGAACCACCCAAAATTTTCCTGGAGACAAGGAAATGTCTCAAATTCAGGGAATTACAAACCACAATCCTTTCAAAACCATCAAATGAACCAACCTTAGACCTTTTCCCAACCTAAAACCTCTGAGATGAATGAATTGAAGGCGATGTTGAAAACTATGCAAGAAAGTCAAAGTGCCATCATCCAATCTCATGACAAGGCTATACATGAGATGAAATCACAAATTGGACACCTTGTTGAGGCCGTTAGACAGAGGGAGACTGGGAAGTTCCCTAGTGTTGCTGAGGAAAATCCTAATGGAAAAGGGATTGTCTTTAGGGAGCATGCTCAGGCAGTGACTATTCTGAGGAGTGGGAAAGAAATTTCCAAACCCGATGCTCCTATAGTCTCACCCCCTAAAAACCATCCGCCCCGACTTTCACCCCCACCGGAGAAGACTTGCCCAAATCTTCTCCGCTTGAAATCACCTCACCGGAAGAAGTTGCCCCCATTCCACCCCTTACTCGACATGACAACCCTTCCACCCAGAGATCGAGAGTGCCTTTTCCAGAGCACTTATCCACCTCTGGGCAGACTTCTGCTGGCTCATCTGGAGCCAAAGATAAGACGGATGAGATTATGGAAACTTTCAAGCAAGTGTAGATTAACTTGCCTTTGCTTGAAGCTATCAGGCAGATTCCGTCTTATGTCCGCTTCTTAATGGACCTATGCACGAAAAAGCAGCAATCTAGAAAACAGGTCTAATCAAAAGTTGTCCTGCCTGATTCTGTTAGCTCAATTGTTCAACATGGCACACCCCGAAACTTAAGGACCCAGGAGCCCCATACATCTCTGTAGTTATTGGGACTTACAAATTGATGAGGCTCCACTTGATCTGGGTGTGGGGGTGAACATCCTTCCGAGCTACGTGTATGAACAACTTAGGGGAGGCAATCTGAAGCCTAGCCCTGTAATCCTTCAAGTTGCTGATCGATCACTTAAGACACCACAGGGAATTTTGGAAGATGTCCTCATAAGAGTGGAGGATTTCTTCTTTCCCGTTGACTTCTTAGTTTTGGACACTGACCCTACCAACAAGCCAACCAAACCCTCCATCATTTTGGGTCGCCCCTTCCTTGCAACTTCTCATGCTTTAATTAATTGCAATACTAGGGCATTGAAAATGGGCTTTAGGAACAGGAAAATCCGGCTTAATGTGTTTGATGCTTACAAACAAGCCGGACTTGAGGATTGTTCTCAAGTTGAGGTAATAGATGACCTGATTGAAGAGGCAACTCCTGCAATGTTATGTGATGACCCCCTTCAGCATGTCATGCTGAATGAGCATTCCCATCTCTTGGAGGAATGTGAAGGGGATATACTAGAACTAGAGCAATTGCTAGGAGTTTCTGCTGAGTCTCTTCCCCCATCATTTCCGCTGAAGGTAGATTTGCTACCTGAGATGGGGACATCAATTATGAAACCCTCAACCATACAAGCCCCCGACCTTGAGTTGAAACCCCTCCCTGACACTGTCAAGTATGTTTTCCTAGGTGCCAATGATACGCTCCCCGTTATCATTTCGGCTGTGCTATCTGAGGCACAGGAGGAAGCCTTGATTGAATGCCTGTCTAGGCACAAGGAAGCTATTGCTTGGAGCATTGCTGACATTAAGGGTATAGACTCTACACTCTGCATGCACCACATTTATACTGATGATTCCATCAAGCCTTTTAGGGACATGCAGAGACGTCTGAACCCTAATATGAGGGAGGTTGTAAAAAAGGAAATCCTGAAGTGGTTGGACACCGGGATCATATATCCCATTGCTGACAGTAAATGGGTTAGTCCCATTCATGTGGTGCCAAAGAAGGCAGGCTTTACTGTGGAACTCAACGACCAAGGTGAACAAGTTGTCACTAGACCCTCAACTAGATGGAGGGTTTGTATTGATTACCGCAAGCTAAACACTGCTACCCAGAAGGATCACTTTCCTTGGCCTTTTATTGATCAAATTCTCGAAAAATTGGCAGGGAATAAGTACTATTGCTTTCTCGATGGATATTCTGGGTACAATCAGGTGGCAGTCTTTCCTGATGACCAAGAAAAGACAACATTCACGAGTCCTTACGGTACTTTTGCATTCAGGCGCATGCCATTTGGATTATGTAATGCCCCTGCAACTTTCCAGTGGTATATGATGTCTATCTTTTAGGACATGATTGACGAGTGTGTTGAAGTATTTATGGATGACTTCTCTATTTATGGCTCATCTTTCGACTAGTGTCTCCTGCACCTAGAGAATGTGTTGAAACGATGTAAGGAGACTGGTTTAGTCCTCAGCCGGGAGAAAAGTCACTTCATGGTACAGAAAGGAATTGTACTTGGGCATGTTGTATCCGAGCAAGGTTTGGAAGTAGATAAAGCCAAGATTGATTCTATTTCCAAACTTCCATTGCCTACGAATGTCAAACAGATTAGATCCTTTCTGGGCCATGCTGGCTTTTATAGGCGCTTTATTAAAAATTTTAGTAAGATTTCTAGGCCACTTTGTGACTTGTTGGCGAAGGAATCTTCCTTCAATTTTGATTCAAAGTGTGCCGAGGCCTTTCAAACTCTAAAGGAGGCCTTGATCTCTGCGCCTATTCTCCAAGCTCCTGATTGGACACTCCCATTTGAGCTTATGTGTGATGCTTCGGATTATGCAGTGGGAGCAGTCCTTGGACAAAGGGTTGAGGGAAGACCTCATGTGCTGCATTATGCAAGCAAGACTTTAACCGAACCTCAGCAAAACTACACCGTCACTGAAAAAGAATTACTTACTGTAGTTTTTGCTCTGGAGAAGTTTAGGTCTTATCCACTTGGGTCTAAGGTGGTTATTTTTACTGATCATGCAGCAGTGAAACATCTCATTGCTAAGAAAGATTCTAAGCCACGTCTGATTAGGTGGATCTTTCTCCTTCAAGAATTTGACTTGGAAATACGTGAAAAGAAAGGAGTAGAAAATGTTGTGGCTAACCACCTGTCTCGCCTTCCTCTTAATGACTCTCTTTCTGGAGACATTCGCGAGACATTTCCCGATGAAACTCTAATGGCGGTAACACCAACTTTACCTTGGTATGCAGACACTGTAAATTACTTGGTCACTGGACAAACTCCTGACTCTTGGGATGAGCAGAAAAGAAAGAGATTCATTTCTCAAGCAAGATATTTTCATTAGGAAGAGCTAGAATTATTTAGAATTGGAAAAGACCAAGTATTGAGATGTTGTGTGCCTGAAGAGGAACAACAAAGTGTGCTGAGTTTCTGCCATGAACTTCATTGTGGAGGACACTTTGGTGCTAAGAAAACTGCTTTTAAGGTTCTCCAGTCCGATTTTTGGTGGCCTTCCTTATTTAAGGATTCTCATAATTTTGTTGAGGCCTGTATTAGAGGTCAACGGACTGGAACGATTGGGAAGAAGAATGAAATGCCTCAACATCCTATTCAATCTATTGAAATTTTTGATGTGTGGGGAATTGACTTTATGGGCCCCTTCTTGTCGTCCCATGGTTTTGAATATATCTTGGTGGCAGTTGATTATGTCTCTAAATGGATAGAGGCCATTCCTACGTGCACAAATGACCACTCTGTGGTTTTGAAATTTGTGAAGGCCAATATCATATCCCATTTTGGCTGCCCCAAGACTATTATAAGTGATGGGGGACCTCATTTCCGAAACCACCACTTCAATCGGCTAATCAAGAGTTTGGGAATGACTTACAAGGTTGCTACCCCTTACCACCCTTAGACAAGTGGCCAGGTTGAAGTATCAAATAGGGAGATAAAAAATATTTTGGAAAAGGCCATTTGACCTGATAGGAAAGACTGGTCCCGAAAGCTCAATGATTCTTTGTGGGCTTATCGAACGGCCTATAAGACCCCTTTGGGTACTTCTCCTTTTCGGATTCTGTATGGAAAAGCATGCCATTTACCTGTTGAGTTAGAACATAAAGCACTTTGGGCTATTCGAAGTGTTAACATGGATTTAGAGAAGGCAGGTAAGGCATGACTTCTAGAATTAAGTGAGCTTGAGGAGTTGAGGAATGATGCTTATGACACCTATCAAGCTTATAAAGAAAGAAATAAGGTCTTGCATGATAAGTTTATTCTTCGAAAGACCTTTGAGCCCAACCAACAAGTCTGGCTTTTCAATTCCAGACTTAAGCTTTTTCCTGGGAAGTTAAAATCTCGTTGGGATGGGCATTACATAATCACCAAAGTATTTCCGCATGGAGTTGTGGAGATCAAAAGTCCTTCCTCTTCAGCAACTCCCTTTATCGTCAAGGTCAACGGTTAAAACTGTACATAACTTTAGATGGCCATCTGGTTGACGAAGTCACTCTTGAGGAGCCTTAGCTCCTACCATTCTTCGCCTCAGGTAATATCTTCCTTTAGCTATTTTTGTTTTCAATGAGGACATTGTTTGAACCAAGCATGGGGGAGAGGACCTGAGGCATTTTGTTTATAGCATGCATATAAAAAAAAAAAAATAGAGAAGAGAAAATGAAAAAAAAAAAAAAGTTTTGAGCTTAACTGGCTAAGTTCTGCAGTCTTAAGTAAATCAGAACTTTAGGGTAGACTAAGTTAATTCTACTTTAGAAGCTAAATGAGCTGCTAGCTTTAGACCTTTAGGGTCCTTTGTGGACTTAAAAATTTAAGTAGGAGTTAAGTTGCGGACCATTCCTTAAGAGGTTGAGGAAGGGAAGCTAGGGTTGAGTTGAAAGGTGGGGTAGTACCTGGAGTCTTATTCTACCTTTTGGTTTACGGGTCCTTGTAACCCAAGCATCCAAATTTCACACACTTGGTCTGGTAATTAACTTAATTTCTATCTTTCTGAAAAGAGATTTGGTTCTCTTAGTTTTGACTTAGGAGAGGCTTGAAAACACATTTTTATTGGAAGAGTTCCCGCCGCAGGAGAGGGGAGTATATACTCACCTTGAGGATGCGATGATAACATATTACCTCCTCGACGCTTGTCTCTTAGGATATCCATCCTACTGGGGGCATGTAAGTGCATTGTGCGGTTCAGGTACCATGGGCGGCCCTACCTCGAAGTGCCAATTGCCATAGGCCTGAATTCACTTAAGAAATCCATCGGCGATACTATCTCGAAGTGTCGATTGCCAGGAGTTCTTGAGGTCGTTATGGGCGGTGCTATCTCGAAGCATCGAAAGCCAGGCACCCTTCGAAGTATGGTAAT
Source organism: Thalassia testudinum (assembly GCA_037157565.1). Taxonomy (NCBI): domain Eukaryota; kingdom Viridiplantae; phylum Streptophyta; class Magnoliopsida; order Alismatales; family Hydrocharitaceae; genus Thalassia; species Thalassia testudinum. The sequence continues at coordinate 3,424,125 of JAZHRO010000056.1, forward strand.
GGGGACAATGAATCCGACACAGACCGTGTTGATAGCTAATCTGAGGTTAAACTTAGAAAAATAAATATATATATATATATAAATTTATTTAACTCAAATAACTCAGACCATTGCACAAGCACGGATGCTTTAATCTCAGGGATCAATAAACTTTAGGGTAGAGTCAGAAATCAGGGAAACTTATGCCTGCAACTTGTCTTTAGCCGACCTAGTCTGTAACTTAGCAACTACTTAGGAACCTTGGGTCTAGAGTCTGAACTTAATATGCTTCTGAAGGAAGACGAAGTGAGTTGACTAGTCTACTTGGAGTGCTAGGTTTCGCTTAATTTTGCTAGGGACTAGCAAAAACTAGCATGGGGATATTTGATTAGCCCATAATTATGGGCCATTTAAGTATTTAATTGCCTAGACATTAGGTTAATTCTAACATTTATTTAGCATAAATTAAGATGTAAATAGATTAATTCATATTTTTAATTTAATTACATAATCCATGCATTGCATTCATATTTTAAGTGCATTTAGAATTAGCTTAGAATGACATTCATCTAATTAGTTAACCAATTAGGTACATTGTTTCCATTAACATAAAAGTTGAGGATCTGCATATAAATGACCATAATATTTTAACATTATTTTCTTTATTCTTCTTCTTCCATGAACGGCTGGCTGCCGCTCCAACGCCACCAGCTGCCTCAGTGAAGAACCCATGCAACGAGGAGTGGATATGTTGGATCTGGTTGGGCAGCTGATTTCAAATTGGTGTAGGCCACTATAAAAGGAGGAGGGAGGCAACCGAGCTCGGGAGGCCTCCACCACCGACCCACCACTGTGCAGAGAGATCTCCTCTCTTCCATTCCACACCGCCGGCCTTAATCGTGGCGGCGAGTCTCCACCACCGTGGGCATGTGGTGTGACAGGCCACACCGCCATTCGGAGCTCGTCCGCATTACCTTGAGCACCTTAGCATGCATCTCCCTCACCGTCGTCACCAACAACCACCGCCGCAGCCACTCTGCAATCACCTTCTCAGTCACTTAAGACGTCCGGGAAACTTCCCGGATGTCTGAAGCCACCTGCTCACCTTCCACCTGCAACCTTATCATGATCACTCGCCTGCAGCCATACCCGCTGATGTAAACACATTTACACTACTTAAGATGTCTATTTATGCATGTTCTTAAGCATAAGATTGCATTTCGTGATATAAATGTTGCATAACATGCATCATCTTGCATTTAGAGTAGCTTGAATAAAATGAAGGTTAATTGTCTCCTTTTATGTGCTTGGACAGGGCAAACATTTTATCACGGCCTCGGATCAAAGATCCAACTGTATGGATGTGATCAGGGCGACGATTGGAGTTCAACGACTCCAAGATCGCCCTAATCAGGCATCTGTAGCATCAGATAGTGACCGGGGAACCCTAGAAGATCAAGGGCCAGGATGGTGTAAATTCGCACTTTAGATGACAAATCCGACCGCACGGATGAATTCGGATCGACGATCGCAACCCAACGACACAAAAATCGAGTCAATCCGACATCCGTGGCACCATCTACAACTTCCAGAAGATGGACGGCCAAGATGGCACCACGTGGCACCATCTCGACCGCCCAAACGACCGCATGCAACCTCTGAAGATCCCGCACCCGCTCGCTCTCCGCCGTTGGATCTTGATCCAACAGCTGTGGTTGCCCGCGCTTAAAAGTGTCCGCTCGACCATCCGCGCCCCGTAGCGCAGTGGTCGAGCGCGCTTACGCGACCGGCAGGCGCGGGTTCGAGCCGCAGCAGAGGGCTGGAGGCATGGGCGATTGGGCGGGGGGCGGGCGCGCAGCGCATCTCGCGATCGGACGGCTGAGAATCAATGAACATGCGATGGCGTTGAGTGCGCGGGCAGCTGAGGCGGCATGCGTGGGCGCGGAAGCTACGCCCACGTTGGGGGCTTTAGTGACGGATTTATCCGTCACTAAAGACCCCTCATTTATTATTTTGAAGTTGTAATGTCCACTTTTCCCCCACTCCTTGCAACTATAAAAGGAGACCCCCTCCATACGAAATTCTCATCCCTTCCTTCTCCTCTCTACCCCTCCAAAGCTCAAGAGAAGCTTGTCCCACACCCAAGATGCTTCTCGTGAGATAAAGTCCAAATTTTCGTTCCCCTTCAGAAGTGGATCCCGCGACGACGACGGCGTGCTGCTCCGTTCCCGTTCTTCTACTTCGTCCTCCTTCGTCCTGCTTCGTTCTCCTTCGTCCAGGCGTCGTCCCGTCCGGCTCGTCCTCTAAGCAACCGTTGAGGAGGATTTCTCTCTCCCTATTCTTTTTACTGCTTTCTAGTGTAGTTTTGCTCGTCCTCCAAGCAATCGTCGAGGAGGACATTTCTCCCTCCATTCTTTTAATGCTTTCTAGAGTAAATTTATCGCTTTCTAGAGTAATTGTTTTATGCTTTCTAGTTGTAATGGACAAATCCCCCTAATGATAAATTCTATGTTTATTTTATATCTCATTTTGATTTCTCTGTGTAATATTCTCTTTCTCTCTTACTCTCTCTCTCTTCTATTTATTGTAAATAATTAGATAGTTTTAAATTGAATTATTCCGTGACAAATAAAAAGAAACGCGTAGTTTTTAAATCAAACGTCCGCCTCCCTGTGTTCGACCCGGAATTTTAATTTCGGTATAAATTTTATTTGTTGAACATGAATTCTTCGCTTTCAAGCTACAACGACAAGTTTTCTAAAATCGAACACGTCAGCGATTCGATTTCCTTTGTTCAACATTTTGGTGCCGTTGCCGGGGAGGCGATAATCTTTGATTTCTCTTCGCGTTTGTAACTTACAAATCATTTACCTCACTTTTCTCCCTTCTTATTGTAATTGCAGGTACTCTATTGAGACGAGCAAAAGTGGAAGATTGGAGTAAAGTGCTGTGGAAGGTTTTGTAAGTTATCCCCCATTCTTTCCCCCTCCATAGATTTTATTCGCCACATTAAATCCAAATTCCAATTAACCTAGGTGTTTGCATAAATCCTAGGAATATTTTGGTTGTTTGGATTCTCACTCACATTCATTTCACCTTCATTTATATATAAACAAAAAAAAATAAAAAGATAATTTTGTGGGGCAATTTTCAACAAACACACAACGTACACCCACATTCAAAGGCACTTAACCGAATTGATTTGTTTCTACTCAACTGGGTTCTGATCTGTGGAACCGGTACACATAAAGCAACACATAAAAGAGTAGAAATCATTCTAGGTTAACTATCTTTGTGTGCTTAATTAAGTGGTGCATCAGGCCAATTGTTTGAGTTTATTGGGCCACACCACTTTAAATAAAATAAACTCATCAAGTAGCTGCCAATTAGGTTCAACTCTTAGGGATTTACCAGGCACTCCACATTCCTTTTAAGCTTTGAAGGAAAACATCTTCACCCGTGCTTTCAAAACCTGGTGTGCCAACGAAACTTGTTTGAAAATACCTAAAGTTGAATTCTCAAAGCTACTAAGCAAGATTTGAACCTTAAAATTCACCACATCAAAAACAATCTTGCTTGAAAACCAATGGTTGTGCACTCACACATGAATCAATCAATCATTAAGGGCACAAACCATTTAAAGGGCCCATCACATTCCAAAGCACATACAAACCTAGCTCTAAATAAAACAGAGTAGATGTTGGCCTTAAGGATTGAACTCGCTCTTCAGAACTCAGAACAAGATTATTTTTGATTAGTCTATTTCTACTGTTCAATTTGATGTCTAGCTAGGGGAGCAGAGTCAAACGATCGCGGCTGGGGGGTACACTAGCAACCGGAGGCGCAAGCCGAAGGAAGAACCTTCTCCCCTGTCCCTCCTTCTAACTGGTTGGATTGAACAGACAGAAGTTGATCAAATCGTTCCTTTATCTCAAGATGGGTTTTGGGAGTCTGTAGGTTTGTAGGCTAACCCATTTAAGGACAGGTTTGATTGTTTGTATTGTAGGGCACCTTACTTCCTCCCGTGTCTCATGAATCCTTCCATATACTTCACGCATTCCCGCTCTTTCCCTCCTGTTGTGAATTATCCTCAACATGACGATTATCCCATCTCGTACTATAATCGACCATCAGTTAGTTGGGATAATTCGGATTGGGGATACAATTCCGGACCTCCGTGTTTAGGGTCTAACCCTGAAAACTTTGATTCTGATTTCTATCCTTCTCAGAGCTACATCGATTATAGATCGTCTTCCTTTCATGAACAACCTAATACGATCTATTGATGTAAACACATTTACGCTACTTAAAATGTCTACTTATGCATGTTCTTAAGCATAGGATTGCATTTCATGATATAAATATTGCATAACATGCATCATCTCTCATTTAGAGTAGTTTGAATAAAATGGAGGTTAATTATCTCCTTTTATGTGCTTGGACAGGGCAAACAGTTTATCGGGGCCTCGGATCAAAGATCCAACCGTATGGATATGATCAGGGCGATGATTGGAGTTCAACGACTCCAAGATCGCCCTAATCAGGCATCCGTAGCATCAGATAGAGATCGGGGAACCCTAGAAGATCAATGGCTAGGATGGTGTAAATCCACACTTCAGATGACAAATCCAACCGCACGGATGAATTCGGATCGACGATCGCAGCCTAACGACACAAAAATCGAGTAAATCCGACATCCGTGGCACCATCTACAACTTCCAGAAGATGGACGGCCAAGATGGCGCCACGTGGCACCATCTCAGCCGCCTAAACGGCCACTGGCATTTTGTGAAGGCCCCCGCCCGATCGCTCACCGCCGTCAGATGGAGATCCAACGGCTGTGGCCGCCCGGCACTTAAAACGTGCGCTCGACCATCCGCGCCCCGTAGCGCAGCGGTCGAGCACGCTTACGCGAGCGCTGGGCGCGGGTTTGAGCCGCAGTGAGGGGATTGGAGGCGTGGGTAATTGAGGCGCGTGGAGTGTCAGATGGAGATCGTCCCGTTGCGGGCGCCCGATAGCACCGACGCGCGATTGGATGCCCCGCGTACGGCGCGATCGCACGCGCAGGCGGGTGGGTTGCAGCGGGCGCGGACGCGATTTAAGCCGTCCGATCTCGCGATCGGACGGTTGAAAAGCGCTGGACGTGCGGGAGCGTTGAGGAACAAGCAGCCGAGGAGGCGCGCGTGGGCGCGGCGATGACGGCCACGTTGGGGCTTTAGTGACGGATTTATCCGTCACTAAAGACCCCTTATTTATTATTTTGAAGATGTAATGTCCATTTTGACCCCACTCCTTGCAACTATAAAAGGAGACCCCCTCCATACGAAATTCTCATTCCCTTCTTTCTCCTCTCTACCCCTCTAAAGCTCAAGAGAAGCTTGTCCCACACCTGGGATGCTTCTCGCAAGATAAAGTCCAATTTTCGTTCCCCTTCGGAAGTGGATCCTGCAACGACGACGACGTACTGCTTCGTTCCCATTCTTCTACTTCGTCCTCCTTCGTCCCGCTTCGTTCTCCTTCGTCCAGGCATCGTCCCGTCCGGCTCGTCCTCCAAGCAACCGTCAAGGAGGATTTCTCTCTCCCTATTCTTTTTACCGCTTTCTAGTATGGATTTACTACTTTCTAGATTAATCTACTCGTCCTCCAAGCGACCGTCAAGGAGGACACTTCTCCCTCCATTCTTTTAATGCTTTCTAGAGTAAATTTATCACTTTCTAGAGTAATTGTTTTATGCTTTCTATTTGTAATGAACAATCTCTTCAATGCAAAAATTCCTTGTTTATTCTACATCTCATTTTGATTTCTCTGTGTAATATTCTCTTTCTCTCTTACTCTCTCTCTCTCTTCTATTTATTGTAAATAATTAGATAGTACTAAATTGAATTATGCTGTAACAAATAAAAAGAAACACGTAGTTTTTAAATCAAATGTCCGCCTCCCTATGTTCGACTCGGAATTTTAATTTCGGTATAAATTTTATTTGTTGAACACGAATTCTTCGCTTTCGAACTACAACGACAGGTTTTCCAAAACCGAACACGTTAGCGTAGGTTCGTAAACGTTCAACATCTACAATCAAGAAGGATACACCAATCTTTACCCATCCTTTGATTTCACTGCCTTTAGGTCATTTCAACAATCTGAAATGACCTATTATCAGGAAGGGTATAACGAATCTCAATTCGTTAATTCCCCTGCATTGAGCCCAAACCTGCCCAACCCTGAACCAACTCATTTGGTTCAGGTTAACCAGGTTCAAGATAAGGTTCTGGATAACTTGACGAATATCATTCAATCTTTAGAAGTTCAGCCAATACCTTGCATTGAGAGATTGGAGCCCCTAATTGAAATGATAGATGATTTAAACAAGTGTTTGTTGGATTGGCTCCAGGACATTAAGGATAAGAACCCGGTGAGTTTCTACTTGGGAAATTAACAAAATTGAGGATGAGATTCGTGGTTGCTTTGATTCAATCTTGGAATGATTCCCAGGATGAACCCTCTTCAGGAAAGCCAATGACAGAACCCGCTCAGCCACCTGTTGGGGGGACACGTGTTACGAGGCTAACCAGATTGAATTAAAATAACCAATTAAGGATGATCTGATTTCTTCACCTGAGATCCCTGAGCCGGGTTACGAGGAAACGTATATCTCCTTGGAATAGAAAGTGACAAATGATTTTGGGATATACATTGATACGGATCCTGATTTCTTTGATGGTGAAGATTCGAGTTGCGAAGTCTCACGCGAGTTTTCTGAACACAATTTCTGTGAGACGATTGGGCCTGAGGAATCTGATAGATCATTTGATAGCTCAATAACTGAGGAAACTGATCTTAGGGCACATATTACGGATCGAGAATTACATTTTCTGGAGGAATCAATTCAATGCCCTGATTATCAATTATACCCTATTGAGCTTATTGATGATTCTAATTCTGAGATAATTAGACCCAAGTCAATTTTGATTCTACCACATCATTTAGACTTGGAGATTTCAGATGGGGTGATTAATATACAAGAGGTCTTGGAATTTGATATGTTGAATGAGGAGGACAGGAGCTGGGAAGTTATGATTTGGGAAGTTAATTTTGGAGGAAATGGAAGATTGTGTCGAAGGGTTCCTTTTAAACTGAAACCATCAAATCAGAACCCTTACAACATTTGTTTCGAGGATGTCAAACCCAAGCACACATTCAACGATTATCCTTTTGAGCTTCAATTCTCTGTAACCCGACTTTTTGGTCTTGGGTTGCATCCTAATAAATCGCAGGCCCGACCCCGCTTTCATTCTGATTTCAGGTTTTGGATAATTTTTATCCAGAACCTAAGATATTCTCGATTATGGGGTGTGGGTCTACACCACAATCTGGTCCACATCTGTGGACCTCTGCTGATAGGTCAGAGGATTCTTCTGTTCATTCTGATTCTGACCTACACTTGTGATTTCTTCATTTCTTTTCTTTGTATAGTGTGCCTAGCTGAAGGCTCTAATTTAGCATATATACAGTTTTTCTTAGTTTTCATCTCGGAGCGGACCTGACATTCACGCAATTCAGGTGCTTTCTTCGCTTTTCCACTCTGTTTTATGTCTTTATAATACAATGAGGGCATTGCATTAGATAGGCATGGGGGGGTGGATATTTATCTCTGAATTCATTCGTCAGCTCCGTAGATTTATTTTATTTTCTTTTATTAAAAATAAAAAATCAGAATTAGGGAAGAGAATTTGGGTTTAATAAAATTTTCAATCTTAGGAAATACTACATTATGATTTAAACACAAAGACCCTTCAGGTCTTTGGAATTAATTAGCCTGTGTATCCACTAAAATGTGGATTTGTCTTTGAGTCCTCGCCATCTTAATTCTATTATAATTGGAATAAATAAGTTTGGGTGATAAGTACACGACTTATCAACCCACCCTCTGATTTGAGGGAATTTCTGAGTTTTAAGCATCTACACACTTTCTTTGCACTGACTCGTTTCTAACAGAATTTGGGTAGCTAATGAACCTTCTAGGGTGATATGGCTGGCAAGTTATCGTGGGTAATAGCTCATAGGTAGGTTGTCCAGAGCCCAGTCACTGGACCTTTCTCTTTTTCCTGCCCTTAGGTAAATCTTAGACCAGCGAAGCCACCTACTTTAAAAAAAAAAAAAGAAAAAAAAAATCAAAAATAAAAGGAGAAAAGAACAAAAAGAAATAAGCCACACTTCACCGCACGAGTATGGCTGGCAAGTTGTCGGTGGTAACAGCTCATCGACCAGTTGTCCAGAACCCAGCTCAGTAAATGCACTAAAAATTTCCAAAACACTTAGGAAGAAGCAGAGAAGTAGAATAAACTGGGGAGATATACACTCGATTCACCCTAGTGTTGACCCCGTAAAAAAATAAAAGTAGGGAGAAAGCTACTGGTTGTAAAGATACACCTTTAGGAAGAAGTCTTTTTGAGGTCACCTAGAGGCGTAGAGATCCGAAGTCCGTTTTAATTACCGGTCAACGAGTCTATCACAATCACAATAAGATGCTTAAAGCTTAGGGTTCTCATCAAATCTTGGGTGAGTTGAATGGTCGTAGAAAGCCACTCTTAAACCCTAAAATTTGAAAATCCAAACAAATTAGAAAAGAGTAAAAAGGAAAAGAAAATTTTCTTTGAATAAGGCAAGGCTTGAGGCGGTCTGCATTTTGGCTGATACCTGGGCACTGTTGTGTCTTTGAAAGTTCAGTTCCTAAGTAGACAATTTCTTAATGATTGAAAATAACTCAGGTCCAAATAATCCAACCTAATTCTTTTATAAATAGCATATAGTTTTTGCTAGGGACTAGCAAAAGATAGGCATAGGGGTATGATGTAAACACATTTACACTACTTAAGATGTCTATTTATGCATGTTCTTAAGCATAGCATTGCATTTCATGATATAAATATTGCATAACATGCATCATCTTGCATTTAGAGTAGTTTGAATAAAATGGAGGTTAATTGTCTCCTTTTATGTGCTTGGATAGGGCAAACATTTTATCAGGGCCTCAGATCAAAGATCCAACCGTATGGATGTGATCAGGGCGACGATTGGAGTTCAACAACTCCAAGATCGCCCTAATCAGGTATCCATAGCATCAGATAGTGATCGGGGAACCCTAGAAGATCAAGGGCCAGGATGGTATAAATCCTCACTTCAGATGACAAATCTGACCGCACGGATGAATTCGGATCGACGATCGCAGCCCAACGACACAAAAATCGAATCAATCCGACATCCGTGGCACCATCTACGACTTCCAGAAGATGGACGGCCAAGATGGCACCACGATGGCCGCATGCAACCTCTGAAGATCCCGCACCGGCTCGCTCCCTGCCGTTGGATCTTGATCCAACGGCTGTGGTTGGTCGCGCTTAAAAGTGTCCGCTCGACCATCTGCGCCCCGTAGAGCAGCGGTCGAGCGCACTTACGTGACCGACGGGCGCGGGTTCGAGCTGCAGCAGAGGGCTGGAGGCGCGTGCGATTGGGCGTGGGCGGGCGTTGGATCACGATCGGACGGCCGCGCGCACCGGATAGCGTTCACGCACGATTGAACACGCGGCATGGACGCGCGATCGCACGCGGGCGGGCACGCAGGAGACCCCCTCCATACGAAATTCTCATCCCTTCCTTCTCCTCTCTACCCCTCCAAAGCTCAATAGAAGCTTGTCCCACACCTGGGATGCTTCTCGCGAGATGAAGTCCAAATTTTCGTTCCCCTTCGGAAGTGGATCCCGCGACGACGACGGCATGCTGCTCCATTCCCGTTCTTCTGCTTCGTCCTCCTTCGTCCTGCTTCGTTCTCCTTCATCCAGGCATCGTCTCGTCCGGCTCGTCCTCCAAGCAACCGTCGAGGAGGATTTCTCTCTCCCTATTCTTTTTACTGGATTTACTGCTTTCTAGTGTAGTTTTGCTCGTCCTCCAAGCAATCGCCGAGGAGGACATTTCTCCCTCCATTCTTTTAATGCTTTCTAGAGTAAATTTATCGCCTTCTAGAGTAATTGTTTTATGCTTTCTAGTTGTAATGGACAAATCCCCCTAATGATAAATTCTCTATTTATTCTACATCTCATTTTGATTTCTCTGTGTAATATTCTCTTTCTCTCTTACTCTCTCTCTCTTCTATTTATTGTAAATAATTAGATAGTTTTAAATTGAATTATTCCGTGACAAATAAAAAGAAACGCGTAGTTTTTAAATCAAACGTCCGCCTCCCTATGTTCGGCCCAGAATTTTAATTTCGGTATAAATTTTATTTGTTGAACACGAATTCTTCGCTTTCAAGCTACAACGATAGGTTTTCTAAAATCGAACACGTCAGGGATTCGATTTCGTACATTCAACACCCGCACAACCACATCCGCCCACTTCACCTCCAGCGCCATCTCCACGCCCCCCAGCCTGCGCACCCGCGCCATCTCCACGCCGCAGCAGTCTTCAACCGCATGCCCTCCAGCCTTTGAAGCCCATGCACGCACCGCCCGCCAACAGCGCACGCAACCACCACCAGCAGAACCGCACTCACCGCCACAGCGTGTGGCCACGTCGCCAGCACAGCCTGCAGCGCCTTCCCGCTCTCATCGGCTGCAGTGCGCAACCACGCCTCCCGCCAGCTGCAGCACCTTCGCAGCACCCGTACGCCTGCAGAACTTCACCGCACACACGCTTCCAGCCGGCACGTAGCAGCAGAGTCGGCAGAACCGCCAACAGGTCGCCCATGCTTCCGCGCCCTCCAGCCAGCACGCGGCAATCCTCACCGCCAACAACAGCGCCTCCCGCCGGCTGCAGCCACCTCCGCCGGAGGTTTTCCGACTGCCTCCGGCCACCGCACAATACGCCACCACCGCCGTTTCGAAGCCCTCGGTCCAAGGGACTTCCTCCGAGCTTCCCACGTCCGGCCGTCCACTCCTCGTCGCGCACACCAAAGGGGAAGAAATCCCCTGTTTTGCTATAGTAAAAGGATCATTAATATTTATATTTTCTGCCATTGCCAAATTTTATTGATATTTTATTGAATCTGCATTGCAAAAAATATCCTCTAGTTAAAAATTGTCATTTCAGCATGTTTTCTTGATATTACCTTAATCTGAAGGCAGATTTGGCTCGATTTTTGTCCAAACTAACTACGAACAAGTGTTTTTAACTGGTGCAAATTTAAATACGTTATTGCCTCCCTGTGGATATGACCCGCTCTTCTACGAGTGGTTATTTTAATTGTTGATTAGTCGATTTTTCCACCACATCAAACTACACACGACTTTAAATCGAACAATCGACTTGTCAAATGGCACCGTTGCCGGGGAGAGCGGGAAGGCGCTGCAGGCTGTGCTGGCAGCATGGCCGCACGCTGTGGCGGTGAGCGCGGTTCTTCTGGTGGTGGTTGCGCGCGCTGTTGGCAGGCGGTGCACGCGTGGGCTTCAAAGGCTGGAGGGCGTGCGGTTGAAGACTGCTGCAGCGTGGAGATGGCACGTGTGCGTAGGCTGGGGGGCGTGGAGATGGCGTTGGAGGTGAAGTGGGCGGATGTGGTTGTGCGGGTGTGGCTGCAGGCGGGTGATCTTTTTGAGGTTGCAGGCGGAAGGTGAGCGGGTGGCTTCAGACATCCGGGAAGTTTCCCGGACGTCTTAAGTGACTAAGAAGGTGTTTGCAGAGTGGCTGCGGCGGTGGTTGTTGGTGACGACGGCGAGGGAGATGCACGCTAAGGTGCTCACGGTAATGCGGACGAGCTCCGGATGGCGGTGTGGCCTGTCACACCACACTCCCACGGTGGTGGAGACTCGCTGCCACGGTTGAGGCCGGTGGTGTGGAATGGAAGAGAGGAGATCTCTCTGCACAGTGGTGGGTCGGTGGTGGAGACCTCTCGAGCTCGGTTGCCTCCCTCCTCCTTTTGTAGTGGCCTGCACCAATTTGAAATCAGCTGCCCGACCGGATCCAACATATCCACTCCTCCTTGAATGGGTTCTTCACTGTGGCAGCTGGTGGCGTTGGAGCGGCAACCAGCCGTTCATGGAAGAAGAAGAATAAATAAAATAATGTTAAAATATTATGGCCATTTATATACAGACCCTCAACTTTTATGTTAATGAAAATAATGTACCTAATTGGTTAACTAATTAGATGAATGTCATTCTAAGCTAATTCTAAATGCACTTAAAATATGAATGCAATCCATGGATTATGTAATTAAATTAAAAATATGAATTAATCTATTTACATCTTAATTTATGCTAAATAAATGTTAGAATTAACCTAATGTCTAGGCACTTAAATACTTAAATAACCCACAACTATGGGCTAATCAAGCATCGCCTTCCTGGCAATGGCACCAAAATGTTGAACATACGAATTGCTATGCTAATGTGTTTGGTTTTGGAAAACCTGTCGTTGTAGTTTGAAAGCGAAGAACTCGTGTTCAACAAATAAAATTTATACCGAAATGAAAATTCTGGGTCGAACATAAGGAGGCGGATGTTTGATTTAAAAACTACGTGTTTGTTTTTATTTGTCACAAAGTAATTCAATTTAAAGCTATCTAATTATTTATAATAAATAGAAGAGAGAGAGAATATTACAAATAGAAATCAAAACGAGATGTAGAATAAACAGGGAATTCATCATTAAGGAGATTGTTTGTTTCACTATTACAACTAGAAAGCAGAAAATAATTACACTAGAAAGTGATAAATTTACTCTAGAAACCATTAAAAGAATGGAGGGAGAAATTTCCTCCTCGACGATCGCTTGGAGGACGAGCAAAACTACTCTAGAAAGTAGTAAATCTATACTAGAAAGTAGTAAAAAGAATAGGGAGAGAGATATCCTCCTCGACGGTCACTTGGAGGACGAGCCGGATGGGACGATGCCTGGATGAAGCAGGATGAAGAAGGACGAAGGAGGACAAAGCAGAAGAACAGGAATGGGGCAGCACGTCGTCGTCGTCGCGGGATCCACTTTTGAAAGGGGACGAAAATTTGGACTTTGGCTCGTGAGAAGCATCCCGGGTGTGGGACAAGCTTCTCTTGAGCTTTGGAGAGGAGAAGGGATGAGAATTTCGTGTGGAGGGGGTCTCCTTTTATAGTTGCAAGGAGTGGGGGAAAATTAGTCATTACATCTTTAAAACATTAAATAAGGGGTCTTTAGTGACGGATAAAACCGTTGCTAAAGTCCCAACGTGGGCGTAGTGGACTCTCCCCAGGCACGCCTCCTCAGCTGCTCACTCTCAACGCCCGCCGCACGTTCAGCCATCCACAGCCATCCGATCGCGAGATCGGACGGCTGTGATTGTGCCGTCCCCACTCGTTGTGCGCCCGCCCCAACGCGTGCGATGCTGCGTGAGGCGCAGGTGTGCAATAGCGCGTCATCGCTATTGAGCGAGGACGATCATCCGATCAAGATCTGACGCACGCCCGCGCTTGCTTGCTCGCGCCCTTCGCCTCCTCACTGCGGCTCAAACCTGCGTCCGCTGCTCGCGATAGTGCCCTCGCCCACTGCACTGCAGAGCGTGGATTATCAAGCGGGAGATTTGAGGTGCTGCCGTTCATAGCAGTTGGATCGAGATCCAACGATGGAGAGGGGGTGGATGCGGAGGCTTCAGTGGTTGCATGTGGGCGCTTGGGCGGCCGAGATGGCACCACGTGGCGCCATCTTGGTCGTCCATCTTCTGGATGTTGTAGATGGTGCCACGGGTGTTGGATTGACTCGATTTTTACATTGTTAGGCTGCGATCGTCGATCTAAATTCATCAGTGTAGTCAGATTTGTCATTTGAAGTGTGGATTTACACCATCCTGGCCCTTGATCTTCTAGGGTTCCCCGATCACTATCTGATGCTACAGATGCCTGATTAGGGCGATCTTGGAGTCGTTGAACTCCAATCGTTGCCCTGATCACATCTATATAGTTGGATCTTCGATCCGAGGCCTGATAAAAAGTTTGCCCTGTCCAAGCACATAAAAAGAAACAATTAACCTCCATTTTATTCAAACTACTCTAAATGCAAGATGATGCATGTAATGCAATATTTATATCATGCAATGCAATCCTATGCTTAAGAACATGCATAAATAGACATCTTAAGTAGTGTAAATGTGTTTACATCAATACACCTGCAAGTTGGCAACTAATGGGATGATAAGGGGTTTTTCGAAGACAAATAGAAGGGCATTGGCCCCCATTCTCCAATATGCTGATGACATAGTTTTTTTTTGTAGGAGGTAAGAGGGAAGCACAGGTGTTATACTACATGGTCAACATATTCGGTGATATTTCTGGACTGAAACTAAATGGCACCAAATCCTCCCTGGTTTGGTTTAGGATGAATGGTAGTGATCAGAGTGATATTTCCAGCATTCTGTGCACTCCTGTGATATCATTGCCACTCAAATATCTATGCTTGCCTTTGAAGTGCACCAAAATGAAGAAATCTGATTGGAATTTCCTCTTTGAGAAGGTGGCTACAAAACTTGAAGGTTGGGGAAGCCATTACCTTTCAAAGGGGGGGAGGTTTATTTTGTTAAATTCAGTCATTACTTCTATTCTAGTCTTTTTCTTCTTCATCTTTCATGCTCCAAAGTCAATTTGGAAAAAGACTTGATGTGATGCGCAAAAGGCTCTTCTGAAAAGGGGCTGCTCATCAAAGTACCTTTTTCCAACCTATTAAATGGGATACAATTTGTTCTCCCAAGAAGTACGGTGGTATGGGAATCAGATCTCTCAAAGAGTTCAATGATGCCATGTTGCTGAAATGGGCGGTTTAGCTGCTACAAGGGGAAAAAAAAATCTAGACAGAGCTCTTACATGATAGCTATGGGGTGGCAAATGATGAGAAGAGTCGATTGAATCCCCATAAACCATCTCCTTTTTGGACCTTTGTGGTTTGTGCTTTGGCTGAAAATTGGAACCTCTTCCAATTAGTCTTGGGTGATGGAAAAAGCTTTAGATTTTTGTTGGAAAAGTGGCTTCCAGGTGGGGTGGTAAAGGACAGGTACCCTCTTGCTTTCTCAACTATCCTTGATAAGAATGCAGCGATATGTGATTACTGGGACATGACTTTAGAGAAATGGATGATATACAATGAGGGTGGAAATGACCATGGAACAAGAACATGAGCTGAAAATGAACGTCTCCTGTAGGAACTTGCTGCTTTTAGACCCACAACAGAGGAATGTGATACATACAAATGGGATGGGACTTTCTCGTTAGTGGCTGCCTATGAGAAACTCATCCTATCATCAAAGTCAGTGGAGGTGGATGAAATTGGGAGAAAAATATGGAAGTTGAAAGTACCATTGAAGGTGCAAATCTTTTTGTGGCTGTGCAGAAGAGATGGGTTGATAACAGGAGATATGTAGCATAGGAGAATGGGCACTCCTACTCAATTCTATCATCTATGTGGGTTACACAATGATTCCAGTTATCATATTTTTTCTATGTGTATGATAATAGATAGTGTTTGGAGGACAATATGCAGGGAGTCAATTCCCACATGGGAGTAGTTATGGAGTTCCTTTTTAGCTGCAAATAAGCCTCATGTGCCCATGGTGGCTGACTTATGGTCGGTGTGGAGAGCTAGGAATGAGATTATTTTAGGAGACTCCAGTGAGTGTGGACATCACTGTAAACAATTGCTGGAATCTCATACACATGTGGGGTTCAAATTTGTAATTCTTTTTCTTCATATAATCAATAAAAGCTCTCCTGGATTGCTATCGGCGATTCGATAGCTCTCCTTTTCTTCTAAAAAAAATAAGCCACACTTCATCGCATGGGTATGGCTGGTAAGTTGTCGTGGGTAACCCTACATTGTTGTTTGCCCAGAACCTAATGATAATGTCATCATCAGCTATATCTAGCTTTAAATTAGTCATAATCAAGGAATAAATGCTCATACATAACTGCCAGAGAGTCCTAATTTACTGCAAATCTATTTTGAGAGAAATATAGTAAAATAAGGGTAAAAATGCAGTTTTAACAACATATCTCAATTTCAGAACAATCATGGGATTTCTCAGGGGTTAATTAAAGGTTAAATGGTCTTAAATGTCTAACAAGTGGGTTCGTGCAGATAAAAATGAGTTTTCACGTATTTCAGGAATTAAATGACATCTAAAACCCTAAAAATAGACCCACTTAATCTAATGAGGTTCTGATCAGGATAAAATTCACATAAACCCTTTAAAAATCATAGAAAAATATTCTTTAGGGTTTGGTATGCTTGAGTTGACCATTGGAACTCAATTTGACCTAAAATAGTGTCTCAGATAGATAGTTGCCCTAATTTGAATTTTTACATAAATTACCATGTCAAAGTTGGTTAAAACCTAAATCTAACTTTACCATTGGATTCCTTGGGTCAAAATTAGGTTTGTACCAAAACTTGGACCCAATTTGAGATTATCTTGACCTAATTTGTAATTTGGTCCAATCTAAGTCTTTTCTCTTACACACATGCCCCTAACTTTCAAATTCCTTGCAAAATGCCCCCTAGATTTGTCATATTCTTTGCAATTAGGTCCCTCTAGTATTATCGCGGAGGAACTCCTACTCCAACGACCTTTGACTAGGGATTTCTCCCTGATTGATTGGCGAATCCCTTCCAATTTTGGAAGGGAGACTCCTGAGAGATTTCCTTAAATTAGCTGCATCTTAGGCTCTAATTCTTGCCCAAATCCTCATGCAAATTGCTTGAAGGATCAGGTCTCCTCCTTGTGTGTAAGCTCCAAGCTTTCAAGCTTGGAAGGCCTCCTTGAGCCCTATATAAGGACCCAGGTTGCAAGGCTGAGTTCCTTAGCATGGTTTGGGGCCGAAACCCTCTTCAAAACTCCACCTCCAACCCCGCTCCACCTTAGCTCCGGCGAGCCTTTTCCTCCACCGTCTCCAGCCTCCCAACCGCCAACTTGGGAGCACCAATATCTTTGTCTCCTTCGTTCACGCTTGGTGTGCCAAAGCTAGGGTCGTTCCTTTCGGTTCTTCCTCGCCATCCCCCACCGGAGAACCTCTCTTCCATGGCGCCGGCCAATCAAAGCCAGCATCCTCCTACCCCTTTCGTCTGGTTAGTTTAGTTAGTTAGGTCCCTCTCCCCCTCTACTTCCTCTTCCTTTCTTCTATCATTCAATTCGACCTCCACTACCACCATCCACCTTCATCCCCTTCATCTTCGGTGACCACTTTGGTGAGGGTTCCTATCCGCCACACACGACCATCCCCCTCACCAACTAGTCCACAAGCTCTACTGTACTCCCCTCATCAAAAGCCCTCTCCCTATTCGCCACTCCACTCACCCAAACACACCTCCAAAAAACCGACCTTCTCATGGCCGTCTCCGTCACCGTCCGGCCACTACACCTACTCCCACACTACAAAACTACCACCATTGCATTCCTCATCCACCAATGATCCTCTAGAGCATTTTAACTGGGGCTTAGCACCCATATACTTGGATTTCAAGTATACCCCCTCGTCGCCATTAACAGAGCTCCTTCGAGGAGCTTGAAGGTCTCTTGCCATTGCAAGCCCTAGATGGAAGTCCCAGATGCTGCGGAATCATCCCAGGAGTCTTCCTGGGCAGTTGATCGAAGGATCCCCTCAGCAGCAGCCTCTTGATTAGATGCAACTCCACCTGCTACTGTATGCGTGAGAAGAGGGATGCATATAGTCCCATATTGGAGACTCACAAGCGGCCGCAGTGACATAAGTTGAATTTGTGCTTGTGGCTTACTACCTTAAGTCACATAGGGGGTGAGGTCCCTGAAATGTCGGTTCTGTTATAACGTTGTAGTAAAGCTGGTTGTTACCAACATTTCAAATATAAATTTTTTTACTCGGAAAAATAAAAGAGTTCCCGAGGTCGAACTCAGGGAGCAAGTTGTATTCTAGAGATATACAAGTTCTATTACAAAAATAAAGAGAGAGAGAGAGATGAAAATTTGGCTTCTTCTTCTTTTCTTCTTTCTTCCTCTTTGTCTTTGGTTCTTCCTGTTCTTCTTCTTCTTCTTCTTCTTCTTCTTCTGCTTTCTTCAGATCTTCCCCTCGTGCTCTTCTTCTTCTGTTCTTCCTTGTTTCCTTTCTTTCTTTTTCTTCAGATCGTCTTCTTCTTTTCTTGCTTCTTTCGCGTTGGCCGTTGCTCTTCCTTCTTCTTCAGCCTGTCTTCTTTCCTGCTCTGGCTGCTGACCTTCCGTCGTCTGCCCCGGTGCTGAGACGACTTAACGATGCCTATGCTACAGTGCCGCAGCTCCTTCTTCTTCAGCGGGTCTGCTTCTTCTTCTTTGGCCTGCACACTTCAGAGTTTTTTCGTTAAGAGGCAAAAACCTACTCTACCCCCCTCCCCCGCGTATCTCTCTCTCTGAAATCACTCTTCGGAAGCTCTCCCAGAGCGCTATCGGGTAATCGGGTTCGGGTCAGGCCCGGGTCCAGGCCCACCGGCGTGCGTGGTGGGCGAGGAGTGCAGGTCAGTCTAATCGGGTCGGGCCAGGTCCGCGGAGCGTGGTCACGGATGAGGCCGGGTCGGGTCGGGTGAGAGGGACCTCACCCCGTGGTAACTGAGGCAAACAGATGGTGGCACTTTTGCAATTTATGTGGGTGTGTGGCTTCAGAAGGTTCCGAGGTGGGACTATCCGCGCACCCCTTTTCTCTCACGCCTGCAATAGGGATGGTGCTTCCAATTGCAACAGCTGTTGAGGCTCGCAACTCCAATTGAGGGCCAGGGTGTGTGTGCAAGACTCTTTCGCGCAGCCTAGGTCTTCAACCTGGGATATCTAGGCTTGGAACAACCTCAAGCAAGCTTCGAGCTTCCTCGCCAATGGCGGTCAAGGCCTGGAACCTGAAATCAATAGAACGGCCTCTCGGCCAAATCAGACAGGCGGGGGACCTTCGCCGTGGCACGGCGAAGGTGGTCAGGGGGTCTGCAGGGGGCGAGATGGAGCTAACAGGTCGTCCTAGGTCAAACTGTGAGCGAGGGAGTGGGTGTGTTCGGTGGATCTGCAGAGGGTGTTTGGTGGGAAGTGGAGGGGTGGAAGAGGATCAGGGTGAGGAGGCGGAGGTTCTGCGGTGGTCGGCGAGCCGTGTGGGTCGCTGAGGTGATGGAAGCGGCTCGCCGGAGGGTGGTCGGAGGCGGAGAGGATGAGGGTGAACAGGGTCGGTAGAGGGCTTAATTGACTAAATCGAAAGCGGGGAAAGAAAGAGGAGGAGAAGGGAAGTAGGTCTAACTTACTTGCAGGGACGAAGGGGGAGGAACAGGGCGACAGTCGTATCGACTGTCGCCGGAGAAGACGATGCTCAGGGAGAGGGGCGGCGGCGAGCAGAGGGCTGGAGAGGCGCCAGCTGGGTGCGGCGTGGCGCGGGAAGAGCAGGGGAGGAAGTCTCTGCTGCTGGTAGTGCGGCAGAGCGAAGAGGTGGAGGGGGAGGAAGCCGCCGGAGCTGGTGAGCGTCTACCGGAGAAAGAAGAGAAGAAAGCTGGGGGTTTTCTCCGTCAGATCCAGGCTGCTTTGGTCGGTGGAGCGGCGGGGGGGTATTTATAGGGTTGAAGCAGGGAGGAAGGCGGAGGGAGACGACGTGTCTCCCTCGCCGGAGAATGGTCGGAATACGAACCCATACCGTCCGTGCGTTCGCACGGCCGGTATGGGGGGCTACAATGACCATGGGGGTGCTCCTGCGACGGCTGACGACGCAGGGCACCCCCGGTATACATGCCAGGTCCTCCACCTCACCCTGCGCGGCGCCATGCTCCGCGCAAGGTCGCCGGAGCATGGTGCTGGCAGGGTTTTGCAGGAGGGACCTGTTTGCAAAGAACGAAGGAGAGTTAGGGGCCTAAATGCGAGGGTTCAAAAGTTGAGGGCCAAAGAGTAAATATATGAGGACCAAAGTGTAAAGTCGGTCAAGGAGGTTTCTTCTTAGGCTCAAGTTTTTATACATGACTAATTAGAACCTAAGGAATCTGATGGTAAATTTCATTTTCATATTAAACCTTGTTTGACCGGTCAATTTGCGTAAAGACCCAAATTAAGTTATTAATTGGGCATGGTTCTCAATGTAGGTCAAAATGGGTTCTAAAGGCCAAATTGAAGGTTCTAAACCCTAGATATTATTTTTCTATGAATTTTAGAGGGTTTATTCTATTTTTACTTTGCCTCGAACCTTGTGAATTGAAGTGGGTTGTTTTAGGGTTACAGATTATCATTTGGTTCCTTGGAAGTGCTGTAGCCCTTGCTAGATCATCTCATCCCACTTTTATTCTTATTAAGCTGTTTTGACCTGTGTTTGGGCCCTGAATTACCCTGTATGCAGATTATACTGGTAAAATTGCACTTTTACCCCTTATGACTGGTTTTCTTCTCAAACTCAGAATTCTCTGAGTTAAGCCTTTCCTTGAGATATGTAGGAGCTTTTATCCTTTGTATTGGGTCAAAATGAGCTAGTTATGGCTCATGATGAGGTTCTCATCATACCCCCATGCCTAGCTTTTGCTAGTCCCTTAGCAAAAAACTTAAGGTTTCAACCCTTGTTCTAGACCATGAAGTTTTCAATGGTTTTAGATAAGTGCCTTTTTATTTGAGCATAGATTAGGTTAGAATGCTGACCATAGGCCTAAAAGATACTCTAGTACCAATCAAGATCCAAATCTGTCTAGCCTTAGCCTCAGTCTTTTAGCAAAGGTTTTTAAGGCCCGCAAGAACTAACCTAAGGTTTATTGGACTTCGTGGTTAAAGCACCCGTGCTTGAAATGATTTTAGCCCTGGCCCAGTTCGCAGTGCATTTTGTAAGAGAGAGATAGAAAGTTTTTTCTGTTTGGAGAGTTTTCTCTCTCTTTTTCTTTTTAGTTCTAGCCTAGGATTAGCTTTTCAACACGGTCTGTATCAGATTCCTTGCTCCCATCATCAATCCTCAAGGGTTCCTAGCGATCGATGCTTCGAGATAGCACCGCCCATGGCAACCCCCGGAACCCTGGCTATTGAGATTTCGAGATAATCCCATCCATGGTATTCCGTGGCCGAATCCAGACCCTGGCAATTGACACTTCGAGATAATGCCATCCATGGAATCTGAACCAGCAGAGTGCTTACATGCCCCCCGTAGGATATGTAAATATCCTAAGAGACAAGCACCGAGGAGATGATATTTTGTTTCGCATCTTCGAGGGGATTTCCCGCCTCTCCGCGCTGGGAACTCGTCCAAATCAACTTGTGTTGATCGGCCATTCCTATTCTAGGCGTTCTTTTCAGATTTTTGCGACGCTTCTGCGTGATTCTGATTTTTACGCTTACTGAACCAGGCTGTGTGTGAGATTAGGGTGCTTAGGTTACTGAGTCCCGTAAACCAAAAATTAGTTAACGAGGCCGAATACTTCCTAAGCCTTAGACCTAATACTTCAGCTTTTCATTTTCCTCAACCTCTTGAGGAGTGTCCAGATCTTAATGGGTACTAAGAGTCTATTCAAGAATGCCTAAGGTTTGCATTCTTACTAATCTCATTGTGCACTTTTCAGTTATTTTCTTGAATGAGGTCTAGAACTTAGGTTAATTCCTTAGTTCCTTACTAATGACTATCAACTTTTCTTATAATTTTGTGCTCCTTTTTCATTTTGTTTCTTCTCTCCTTCACAAAATTTTCCTTCTCCTCTTTTCCTCTTATTCTTTTTCGAAAAATTTTTTAATTTTTATGGTATTTTTGGCATATGTGAATTTTTTGTTTGAAACCTTTTCTTACGAGTTTTTGCACTTTCATACCCCCCCATGCCTAAGATTTGCAATGTCCTCATTGTAACCTAGGGGGTCTTAGTTCAGGGTGAACTTCGAGTGCTGAAAGGTGTCAGAACAAGTTTCAGGTTTTCAAAGAGAATGACGGGCTGCCTCCCGTTAAGCGCTGAGTTTTACGCCATCGGCTGGGCGCAATAAGCTCAAGGAGAACGGAGGATATAAGATGCCTCAGCCAAATCAGTAGAAGTTACATCAATGAACGGCTTGAGTCTTTGACCATTCACGATGAAAGGTTCAGAATCGTGGCTGAGTGGACTGATTTCGATTGCTCCATTTCCAAAAACCTGTCGGACCAAATATGGTCCGACCCACTTAGATCTCAGTTTTCCTGGGAAGAGTTTGAGTCGGGCATCAAAGAGTAGGACCTTTTGACCAGGATGAAAGATCTTTCTCGAGATGTGTTTGTCGTGGAAGGCTTTAACCCGCTCCTTGTAGATTTGCGAGTTCTCGTACGCGTCTATGCGCAATTCATCGATCTCGCTGATTTGGAGTTTTCTGTGGGTCCCAGCCTTGGAAAGATCTAGATTACAGTTTCGTACTGCCCAATAGGCTTTATGCTCCAGTTCGACGGGAAGGTGGCATGCCTTTCCGTACACCAATCTAAAGGGAGACATGCCCAATTGGGTCTTGTGGGCGGTCCTATAGGCCCACAATGCTTCCGGAAGTCGGGACGACCAGTCCTTCCTGTCAGGTCGAACAGTGACCTGCAGGATTTTCTTGATCTCCCGATTCGACAGCTCAGCTAGACCATTAGTTTGGGGGTGGTAAGGAGTAGAGATTCGGTGAGACACCCCGTATTTGGTCATCAGTGACCTAAACTGAGCATTTGTGAAATGGGTCCCCCCATCAGAGATTATTGCACGAGGAATCCCGAACCTTGAGAAAATGTGTTGATGAATGAATTTGAGAACGATTTTGTGATCACAGGTTCGGGTCGGTATGGCTTCGATCCATTTGGACACGTAGTCCACAGCCAACAGAATGTATTCGAAACCATCCGAAACAGGAAAGGGGCCCATAAAATCAATCCCCCAAACATCAAAGATTTCGCATACTAGAATCGGTTGCATAGGCATCATGTCGCGATGGCTCATGTTGCCCAAAGTCTGGCAACGACTGCATGCCTTGCAATGACTGTATGCGTCTTTGAACAGTGTGGGCCAGTAGAAGCCGCACTGGAGGACTTTTGATGCGGTTTTATGCCCGGCAAAATGGCCACCGCATGCCTGGTCATGGCAGAAAGAGAGGATATTGTTGACTTCCCCTTCCGGGACACATCTCCGGATGATCTGATCGGCACCTATGCGGAAGAGGTACGGGTCCTCCCAAATGTAATACTTGGCATCGGAGCGTAATTTGTCTTTCTTGGCCTTCGGCCAATCGGACGGGGTCTGATGAGATGCCAAGTAATTTACAATATTAGCAAACCATGGAAGGCTAGTACCAATAGTCAGCAGGTGCTCATCGGGAAAATGCTCAGTGATGGGTCCGGAAGGGTCTATCATTTCAGAAGGAAGACGGGACAAGTGATCAGCTACCACGTTTTGTTTTCCCGCTTTATCGCGAATCTCGAGGTCAAATTCTTGCAACAGCAAGATCCATCGGATCAATCGAGGTTTCGCGTCCTTCTTTGCAAGGAGATGCCTCACAGCCGTGTGATCCGAGTATATGATGACATGGGAACCCAGAAGGTACGATCTGAACTTCTCTAGGGCAAATACTACAGCTAGCAGCTCTTTCTCAGTAACTGTATAGTTACGCTGAGCCTCATCGAGTGTTTTGCTGGCGTAGTAAATGACCACAGGTTTCTTGTCATTTTTCTGCCCCAAAACCGCTCCTACAGCGAAGTCGGATGCATCACACATGATCTCAAAGGGTTGAGACCAATCAGGGGACTGTAGGATCGGGGCTTGGGTGACTCGGTCACGCAGGATTTCAAATGCTTGAGTGCATTCCTTGGAGATTTTGAAGGGAACATCCTTGGAGAGAAGAGTGGTCAGGGGGCGTGCGATTTTTGAAAAATCAGGGATAAATCGTCGATAAAAACCGACATGCCCTAAAAAGGATCGGATGTCCCTGATCGAGCTAGGCATAGGAAGGTGAGAAATCAGATTAACCTTAGCTTGATCCACTTGGATACCTTTCTCCGAAATTGAGTGTCCCAGGACAATTCCCTCAGGCACCATGAAATGGCTCTTTTCCCAGGAAAGAACCAAATTCACGTCGATGCACCGCCTGAGTATCTGGACCAAGTGTTGGAGGCAATCGTCGAATGATGCTCCGAAAACTGAAAAGTCATCCATGAAGACTTCCAGATAATCACCTACCATATCTGAGAATATGGCAAGCATGCATCGCTGAAAAGTAGCGGGTGCATTGCAAAGACCGAAAGGCATCCTTCGGAAAGCGTATGTTCCGAAGGGGCAGGTGAATGTGGTCTTTTCTTGGTCCTCAGGATGGATTGCCACCTGGTTATAACCAGAGTACCCGTCAAGAAAGCAGAAGAACCTATTTCCCGCTAGTTTTTCGAGAATTTGATCAATGAAGGGTAGTGGGAAATGATCCTTCTTTGTGGAGGAATTGAGTCGACGGTAATCTATACAGACTCTCCACGAGTTGGCTAATCGGGTAGGAATGATTTCTCCGGTCTCAGTCGTTATAGTGGTGAGTCCTGCCTTCTTAGGCACGACCTGAATTGGGCTCACCCAACGACTATCGGAGATCGGGTAGATGATCCCGGCATCTAACCACTTGATGATCTCCTTTTTCACGACCTCCTGCAGATTGGGGTTTAAGCGTCTCTGCATTTCACGAGAAGGTCGTGTGCCCTCTTCTGAATAGATATGATGAGTACAATAAGAGGGACTTATTCCAGTCAAATCATCGAGGGTCCATCCGATGGCTCTGCGATGTTGCTGGAGGACAACAATCAGACGGGATTCCTGTTCAGGATTGAG
Organism: Thalassia testudinum; assembly: GCA_037157565.1. Lineage (NCBI taxonomy): Eukaryota > Viridiplantae > Streptophyta > Magnoliopsida > Alismatales > Hydrocharitaceae > Thalassia > Thalassia testudinum. The sequence continues at coordinate 3,448,830 of JAZHRO010000056.1, forward strand.
GTTGGAATTGATGATCACAGGAAGGGTCTGATTAGAACCCAAAAAGATGTATTTCAAATGAGCAGGAAGGGGTTTCAGTTCGAGGATGGGGTTTTCAGCAGCAGCGGGTGGTTCAGTATAGATGTGAGGTTCAAGGGTGGGAGTTACTGGGTTTACATCTGGATTTGACTCCTCTATTTGCGGGTCAAGATCCTTCTATGGTTGATGAGGCATACTCAAGTCATTCTGGGGGTGTGATTCATCAACCAAAGTCTTGATGTCACAAATTTGCTCGATGACGCCGCAATTAATTCCTTGTTGGGCCTTAAATATATCAATTTTCAGTGTTTGATCTCCAAACTTAAGCTCTATTTGGCCCTCCTCACAGCTGATGTTGGCTCTAGCAGTAGCCAAGAAAGGTCTCCCTAGAATGATTGGTGTATCCCTAGGGTTCTCAGGTGCATCCATGTCTAAGACTATAAAGTCCACTGGAAAATAGAAATCCCGCACTCTTACGATAACATCCTCGAGAATCCCTTTTGGTGACTTTATAGATCGATCTGCTAATTGTAATGTCACCTCAGTTGGTTTCAGCTCAGATTCTTCCAGATGGTCAAGTAAGGATGTGGGTATCAGATTTATAGATGCTCCTAAGTCTAACAATGCTCTATCAAATTGGGTACCACCTATCTTACAGGAGATCAGGGGAGTTCCAGGATCTTTTGCCTTGGGTGGGAGTCTACTAAGGATTACAGAGCTGGCTTGCTCTGACAGAACAATTGGGCTCCCTCCCTTGGTTCGCGGCTTACGCTGGGGTGTACATATATTCTTTAGAAATCGTGCGTAAGCTGGTACGTGGCGGATTGCATCCATCAAGGGGATGTTTATGTGGACCTGCTCAAAGAGCTTGACCAGGTCCTCCTCAGGGGCCACGGGTTTGGTGGTCTTCTTTCCCTTGGTCAGGGCTTCGGGAAACGGGATCTTGGTTGGTTCCTCTAGGATAGGTCCTGGTTGTGGGTCTGGAACAGCGGTACCTTGGATAACTATCCTAGGGTCATGATTATCAGGCTGGGAGTGGTTTGGATAACGCGGGTCCTGAGTTGTCTTACCACTACGTGTTGTTACAGAATTTAATCCGGCCTGATTTTGGTTTGGATTTGGTAGGAGGGGTGGCTGCTGCTGAAATCCCGTACGAGAAGTAGAGGCTTCCATCTCGTCTGGAGATGGGGCAGTAGGGGCCTGATAAATCCATTGAGCGTGGCCTAAATTTGGATTCATAACGCGCTTCTGGGTTGGCACGTTATTTGGGTTAGGAAGGGGTTGGGAAGGGAGTGTGCCTGGCTGGCGAGAATTTGTCAACTGGGCCAGCTGAGTTTTAACTTCAGTAAGCTCGTCCTTGTGCTGTTTTTGAATGGCCGCATTCGATTTTTGAATGTCAGCCAGAGTCTGAAGGATTAAGGACATTTGATCTTGATTTGGCCCTGATGGATAAGTAGGGTTGGGCCGAGGCTGAGGCGGCTGGTAGTGATGAGAGGGCTGTGGGCGGGACTGAAAAGGTGGTCTTTGGGTTTGGGAATTTCCCGCCCACTGAAAATTGGGATGGTTTCGCCATCCAGGGTTGTAAGTGTTGGAGAATGGGTCGTTCTGGATGGCGTTGAGGTCCTCGCAGGTCTGAGGAACCTCCTGAGAATCAGGGAGAGGGGGAATGGAGTTCCCCTGGCTGGTGAAGAAAGGATCGGATGATCTTCCAGTCCAAGAATCAGATGGGGATGGATATGGATCCATCCCAGGGGAGGATCGGTGTAGGATGTTTTGCACAGTCTCCTGTGTGGAAGGAGGTTGTGCAAAGGAGTTACGCGCAGAGGTGGCTCGCTGCAAGTGCTGAGTCAGCTCATCCACCTTCTTTTCAATAATTGAGACCTTGTCCAATCGACTGGCCATTAATTCCAGGTCGACTGATGCGGACAGGCCCTGCGTCTCATGTGCTCCCTTAAGATTCGTCGCTGCGCGGGTATTCGTCCTGTCGAATAATCCCATGGAGTCATTGTTGATGGAGTTCTCGCACATGTTTTCGAGAATCTCCCATACGGTGTCTTCATGTTGACCCATGATGTTTCCTCCGCAGGTTGCATTGACGAAAAGGCGGATGTCCTCACGGAGTCCCTGGTAAAAAGATTGGACTTGTTCCCATTTAGGAACTCCGTGATGGGGGCACTTCCTCATGAGATCCTGAAAACGATCCCATGCCTCATGGAGAGGTTCTCCTGATTGTTGAGTGAAGTGTGTAATCTGATGGCGCAAGGCGTTGGTCCGACCAACGGGAAAGAACTTTTTCAAAAACTCGGATTGAAGTTCTTCCCAAGTGTTGATCGGCCGGGTCTGAGTTTGATACCAATGGGCGGCCTTGTCCATAAGAGAAAAGGAGAACATCTTCATGAGAAGAATATCCCGATTTTGCGCATCTGATCCAAAAGTGTGGGCCAGATGCTTTAGCTGTTTGATGTGCTGGAAGGGATCTTCAGAATTAAGCCCATGGAATTTAGGTATAGCGTGAATCATGTTGGGCTTAAGTTCGGAATCAGGTCCTCCAATCGGGATTCTAACTCGAGGCTCAATGGCCACCGCAGCAGGATTGTAGTGGTCCCGCATCATAGGACGCTGCGGTGGGTGCACGAAGTTTTGGAAGAGGTCATTGAGTCGCTGGAGCTGGTGTTCCAGATTATTTTCTTCCTCAACTGGCTGAGCCATGATGGGGGAAGAAGAAGAACTTGGTTTTGAATCAGAAGAGAGAATAATGTGAGGGTGTTGCTGCACAAACACGGGCGTCGAGGCTTGGCCTTGACGAGAGTGAATTTCTAATGGAGGTCTTAAGGGTGGTCTTAGAGACCTCCTTCCGTACATGCACAGTTGGGAGAGGTAAGTTTAGAAGGTGCTGGACCCAATCAAGACACCCAAAAATGTGTTGGGTGACTATAGAGGTGCGGGGCAGATGGACCCCTTGATCAGAAAGATCGTCCACCTGAGAATTACCTGGGCAGCCAGAGAGGGAGAGTCCCGCGAAGACCCCTACACGGTAGAGCGTCCCCACGGGTTACAGGGTTTCCCCCACCCGACCTCTCTTGTCACTGCGGTTCCAGGTAGACCAGAATGGGGATCTTGACCTCTTAAGTCTACCAATTTTAAGATCAGGGTGCTTAAGGTTTCACTTGAACTTTAGTCTTTTTAAGTGCAAAGAGTGACCTAATTTAAGGTTGGTTAACCCAAAGGGGTCAACTTTACCTATTGTTTTCTTTAAGAGCTTTTAGGTCCTGTCTTTTAGGGTTCAAGTGTTTAGAGAGAGCCAATTGTTTAGGATTTTTCTTGTTAATTATTTTCAATCAATGGCTTGGGCACACCTCTTTAGGATTTCCTCAATTCTTGATTAAGGGGTGTGTCTCTACTGAAATCCTAATGTTTGACCTTATGTTGGCTCTACTTGGTCCATTTAACTCTTTGTTGGGCAATTAGGGCTCAAGCAAGAATGTGTTAGCCCTTAAATACCCTTAATAGTGTGCAAGAGTGATGAGTTGAAAACATGCAACTTTTTATGGTTACTAAGTATGGAAGACAGGTTAGCCCTATATTGCTTTGTTCTTTTCTTTTCTTTCTCTTTAGAGTGTAGGGGTTAATAGTGAGAGAAAAGATTTACCTGTCTTCGGAGTGGTTGTCGTGTGGTTGCTTGTCTTCTTGAGTTCCTGTAGCTGCACAAAAGAGAGGAGATTATCAGAAATTAAAAGATACAGGAATGTTTACCTCTAGAATAGCCGTTGCTCCCCGGCAGCGGCGCCAAAATGAAACGTCGGTTCTGTTATAACGTTGTAGTAAAGCTGGTTGTTACCAACATTTCAAATATAAATTTTTTTACTCGAAAAAATAAAAGAGTTCCCGAGGTCGAACTCAGGGAGCAAGTTGTATTCTAGAGATATACAAGTTCTATTACAAAAATAAAGAGAGAGAGAGAGATGAAAATTTGGCTTCTTCTTCTTTTCTTCTTTCTTCCTCTTTGTCTTTGGTTCTTCCTGTTCTTCTTCTTCTTCTTCTTCTTCTTCTGCTTTCTTCAGATCTTCCCCTCGTGCTCTTCTTCTTCTGTTCTTCCTTGTTTCCTTTCTTTCTTTTTCTTCAGATCGTCTTCTTCTTTTCTTGCTTCTTTCGCGTTGGCCGTTGCTCTTCCTTCTTCTTCAGCCTGTCTTCTTTCCTGCTCTGGCTGCTGACCTTCCGTCGTCTGCCCCGGTGCTGAGACGACTTAACGATGCCTATGCTACAGTGCCGCAGCTCCTTCTTCTTCAGCGGGTCTGCTTCTTCTTCTTTGGCCTGCACACTTCAGAGTTTTTTCGTTAAGAGGCAAAAACCTACTCTACCCCCCTCCCCCGCGTATCTCTCTCTCTGAAATCACTCTTCGGAAGCTCTCCCAGAGCGCTATCGGGTAATCGGGTTCGGGTCAGGCCCGGGTCCAGGCCCACCGGCGTGCGTGGTGGGCGAGGAGTGCAGGTCAGTCTAATCGGGTCGGGCCAGGTCCGCGGAGCGTGGTCACGGATGAGGCTGGGTCGGGTCGGGTGAGAGGGACCTCACCCCGTGGTAACTGAGGCAAACAGATGGTGGCACTTTTGCAATTTATGTGGGTGTGTGGCTTCAGAAGGTTCCGAGGTGGGACTATCCGCGCACCCCTTTTCTCTCACGCCTGCAATAGGGATGGTGCTTCCAATTGCAACAGCTGTTGAGGCTCGCAACTCCAATTGAGGGCCAGGGTGTGTGTGCAAGACTCTTTCGCGCAGCCTAGGTCTTCAACCTGGGATATCTAGGCTTGGAGCAACCTCAAGCAAGCTTCGAGCTTCCTCGCCAATGGCGGTCAAGGCCTGGAACCTGAAATCAATAGAACGGCCTCTCGGCCAAATCAGACAGGCGGGGGACCTTCGCCGTGGCACGGCGAAGGTGGTCAGGGGGTCTGCAGGGGGCGAGATGGAGCTAACAGGTCGTCCTAGGTCAAACTGTGAGCGAGGGAGTGGGTGTGTTCGGTGGATCTGCAGAGGGTGTTTGGTGGGAAGTGGAGGGGTGGAAGAGGATCAGGGTGAGGAGGCGGAGGTTCTGCGGTGGTCGGCGAGCCGTGTGGGTCGCTGAGGTGATGGAAGCGGCTCGCCGGAGGGTGGTCGGAGGCGGAGAGGATGAGGGTGAACAGGGTCGGTAGAGGGCTTAATTGACTAAATCGAAAGCGGGGAAAGAAAGAGGAGGAGAAGGGAAGTAGGTCTAACTTACTTGCAGGGACGAAGGGGGAGGAACAGGGCGACAGTCGTATCGACTGTCGCCGGAGAAGACGATGCTCAGGGAGAGGGGCGGCGGCGAGCAGAGGGCTGGAGAGGCGCCAGCTGGGTGCGGCGTGGCGCGGGAAGAGCAGGGGAGGAAGTCTCTGCTGCTGGTAGTGCGGCAGAGCGAAGAGGTGGAGGGGGAGGAAGCCGCCGGAGCTGGTGAGCGTCTGCCGGAGAAAGAAGAGAAGAAAGCTGGGGGTTTTCTCCGTCAGATCCAGGCTGCTTTGGTCGGTGGAGCGGCGGGGGGGTATTTATAGGGTTGAAGCAGGGAGGAAGGCGGAGGGAGACGACGTGTCTCCCTCGCCGGAGAATGGTCGGAATACGAACCCATACCGTCCGTGCGTTCGCACGGCCGGTATGGGGGGCTACAATGACCATGGGGGTGCTCCTGCGACGGCTGACGACGCAGGGCACCCCCGGTATACATGCCAGGTCCTCCACCTCACCCTGCGCGGCGCCATGCTCCGCGCAAGGTCGCCGGAGCATGGTGCTGGCAGGGTTTTGCAGGAGGGACCTGTTTGCAAAGAACGAAGGAGAGTTAGGGGCCTAAATGCGAGGGTTCAAAAGTTGAGGGCCAAAGAGTAAATATATGAGGACCAAAGTGTAAAGTCGGTCAAGGAGGTTTCTTCTTAGGCTCAAGTTTTTATACATGACTAATTAGAACCTAAGGAATCTGATGGTAAATTTCATTTTCATATTAAACCTTGTTTGACCGGTCAATTTGCGTAAAGACCCAAATTAAGTTATTAATTGGGCATGGTTCTCAATGTAGGTCAAAATGGGTTCTAAAGGCCAAATTGAAGGTTCTAAACCCTAGAGATTATTTTTCTATGAATTTTAGAGGGTTTATTCTATTTTTACTTTTCCTCGAACCTTGTGAATTGAAGTGGGTTGTTTTAGGGTTACAGATTATCATTTGGTTCCTTGGAAGTGCTGTAGCCCTTGCTAGATCATCTCATCCCACTTTTATTCTTATTAAGCTGTTTTGACCTGTGTTTGGGCCCTGAATTACCCTGTATGCAGATTATACTGGTAAAATTGCACTTTTACCCCTTATGACTGGTTTTCTTCTCAAACTCAGAATTCTCTGAGTTAAGCCTTTCCTTGAGATATGTAGGAGCTTTTATCCTTTGTATTGGGTCAAAATGAGCTAGTTATGGCTCATGATGAGGTTCTCATCAGTCCCCCGCTACCCATCACATGCCTCACCCATGAAACTATGCATGCGAGCCTGGTCCGACCAGTATACCCACCTACACTTGCTCACACCTCAGCTACTACCCCACTGCAGGCAGCCCTGGTCCTGGGTGCGCTCATACCCGAATACCCGACAACCCGATTATCCCTAAGAAGAGAAGTGGAAGAGAGAGGGAGAGCACGGGGTTAAGGGGGTTTTGCTCTATTGTGTAATGGTTAACACTTAGCCACATCTGAAGAAGAGTCCCCCCTGTGCATAAAGGAAAAGAGAAGAAGAGGAGGGATAGCTGAAGGGAGAAGAAGAGGCAGAAGCCAAAGAAGAAGAGAAGGCTTGTGCTTGCCTTCTGTTAAGATGTCTGATTTCTAAGCCTATTGTCTGAGGCACTGTAGCATTCAAGCTACTGTTGGTTTATTTGAGATAATTGATGGTTGAATGCTTGCTTAAACTTTAGAGGATATAAGTGGTGATTCAAATCACCATTGTCTTTTATTCTTTTTTTCTTTTTATCCTCATTTTTGAGATACATTGGATTTCATTGAATAACTAATGTGACAGGTTATTATTCATTGAAAATATATACTTTGCTCAATTTCTTGTGCTCATTTACATTATATGTTGAGATTAGCGCGTGAATGCAATACTTGCACCCAGCGAACGACCTCAAACTTCATTTTTGACATTCGAGTTATAAATTTTATTTGTTGTTTCGAGCTATTTTTGAGGAATTATTACTATAATGAACACATCTTTTAAAACCTCAATCAAGCCATATAACAAAACCCAACCCACAAAAATGCACAAATAATCCCAAATTTAGGAAGAAGCAGGGAAGTAGAATAAACCTGTGGAGATATACACTGGGTTCACCCTTGTGTTGATCTCATAGAAATAAAGGTAGGGAAAAAGCTACCGGTCAGATAAATAAACCTTTAGGTAGAACTTTTCTTAAGGGTCACCTAGGGTTTGTAGATACCTAAGGTCCATTTTGTTTCGTCGTTTAGTGAGTCAACCACTCTTGCACATAAAGATGCTTAGTACTTAGAGGCTTTTCGAGTCTTGGGTAGGTTGGGTAGTTGTAAAAAGCTACCCCAAAACTATTGCTATAGTCGAAGATCGTCATAATTAGTATGAGTGAAACACATCATAGTATAATGACAAAAATTGCAACAACAACATTTAAATATATAAGTTCTTGAAAAAGAAACATGAGTTTTGAGGTCATTCGTAGGGAGCAACTATGGAATTCGAAACACTAGTCCCAATAATAAACAATGAGCACAAGAATTAATGATAAAAATTGGTAATGAATATCAATCAAAAATATATTCAATAATAGCAAATTGTATCATAGAAATCAATGGGATAGAAAGAATAATTAGGACCTAAAAATGGTGAGTTGAATCACCAATTATATCCCACAATGAGGCACACATCTCAAGGTCTATAGGAACTCCAATTTTCCAATAGTGGTCTTGAACCACTTAACCACGTCAGCTAATATCTCAATAAGTCCACAGTGCTCAGAACCAATATTAAGCACAAGGCCTAGAAGTCTTAAAGTTGCCAAGCAGCACAAGGCACATGCACAAGCCTTAGAGATCATAATTTCGCTAAGTGTTGGGCGTGCGCGCATGCCTCCCAAGGTACGTGTGCACGCACCCCAAGGAAAAACCACCACTACCCTCAGAATTTTCCTTTTTCTCTTTCTAATTGGGTCACTTAATCAGGTTTTCGGGTCACGAACAGTGACTGACGTGGCGACAACTAGATTTTGTTATAGCGTTGTAGTACAATTAGTTATTGCCATCATTCACTAATATTTATTACTCGGAAAATAAAGTTCTCCCGAGATCGAACTCAAGGAGCAAGTCGTATTCTAGAGATATACATGTTCTATTACAAAAATAAAGAGAGAGAGAGAGAGAGAGAGAGATAGAGATGAAAGTTTGGGTTCTTCTTTTCTTCTTTCTTTCTCTTTGTCTTCTCCTCTTTAGCTTTTGTTCCTCTTGTTCTTCTTCTTCTTCTTTTCTTGTTTCAGATCTTCTTCTTTCTTCTCTTCTTCTTCTGCGGTCCTTCTTCTTCTTCTACTTGGCTGCTCCGCCTCTCTTCTTTTCTTCTTCTTCTTTGTCTTCACCTGTCTTTAGGACGTCGTCTGATTTTTCAATCAGATGACTTAACCCGCGGATGCTACAGTGTCTCCTCAGTTCTTCTTCTTCTTCCGTAGTCCTTCTTCTTCTTTTTCACCAGTGCCTGCACGCTCAAGAGTTCAACATCAGAGGGCAAAACCTACTCTATCTCCCCCCCGCGTCTCTCCCTCTCTGAATTTTCTCTTAGGAAGGCTCTCCCAGAGCATCCGGGTAATCGGGTACGCGGGTCGCGCCTGGGTCCAGGCCCACCGGCGTGCGGTGGTGGGCGAGGAGTGCAGGTCGGGCTAATCGGGTCGGGCCAGGTCCACGGGGCGTGAGCGCGGACGAGGCCGGGTAGTCGGGCGGGTGAGAGGGACCTCACCCCGTGAACTGAGGCGAACAGCTTAAGGCATTTTTTGCCTTTAAGCGCCTGCGCGCCTCTGCAAAGTTCCGAGGTGGGAGTAAATGTCCCACCCCAATTGAGCGCCCGCAGCTGAGGAAGCAGCAGCTTGGGACTCTTCGCGGCTTCACGTGAGGCCTTCGCCCCAGCTGCGAGCCTGGGACTCTTCGCGGAGATGCCCCGCGCAGCCTAGGAGTCGGACCTGGGCGAAGCGCACCTGGAGCTGCAGGTTGAAGGTGCTCCTTCCACGCAGCAATGGCGACGGCGGTCGAGATACCTGTCCACAGAGGAACGGCCTCTCGGCTTAATCAGATACGCGGAGAACCTTCGCCGTGGCACGGTGAAGGTGGTGGGGGGTCTGGCAGGCGGCGGGGCGGAGCGTGAGGGTCGCCCTAGGTCAAACTGCGGGAGAAGAAGTGGGTTTGGTGCCGGAGTATGGTGCCGTGCAGGTTTTGGCAGGAGGGACCTGAATGCGAAGAACGAAGGAGAGTTAGGGGCAGAAATGTGAGGGTTCAAAAGTTGAGGGCCAAAAAGTAAATAAATGAGGACCAAAGTGTAAAGTTGGTCAAGAAGGTTTCCTCTTAGGCTCAAGTTCTTATACATGACTAATTGGGACCTAAGGATTATGATGGTGAATTTTATTTCCAGATTAAACCTTGTTTGACTGGTCAATTTACGTAAAGACCCAAATTAAGTTGTTAATTGGGCATTGTTCTCAATGTAGGTCAAAATGGGTTCCTAAGGCCAAATTGAAGGTTCTAAACCCTAGAGATTATTTTTCTATGAATTTTAGAGGGTTTAGTTGATTTTTTCTCTGCCTCGAACCTCATGTTTTTAAGTGGGTTTGTTTTTAGGGTTACAGGATGTCATTTAATTCCTTAGAGTTGCTGTAGCCCTTATTGAATCATCTCATCCCACTTTTCTTCTTATTAGGTTGCTTTAACCTATGTTTGGACCCTGAGTTACCTTGTTTTCAGATTGGATTGGTGAAATTGCATTTTTACCCCTTAGTTTCTATTTTCTTTGCGAACTCAGAATCTCTCTGAGCCAAGCCTTTCTAGGGTTATGTAGGAGCTTTTTCTTGCATATTAGGGTTAAATGGTGCTAGTTTAGGGTTTGTGATGAGGTTCTCATCACACCCCCATGCCTAGCTTTTGCTAGTCCCTTAGCAAAAACCTAAGGTTTTAACCTTTGGTCTAGACCATGATATTCTTAACAATTTCAGATAAGTGCCTTTTCATTTGAACCAAGATTAGGTTAGAATGCTGACCATAGGCTTAAAAGGTACTTCTAGTACCAACTAAGATCCAGATCTGTCTAGCCTTAGCCTCAGTCTTTGGCAGAGGTTTTTAAGACCCACAAGAACTAACCTAAGGTTTATTGGACTTTGTGGTTAAAGCACCCCGTGCTTGAAATGATTTTTGCCGTGGTTCAGTTCACAGTGCGTTTTGCAAGAGAGAGAGAAGTAGAAAGTATTTTTGTTTGGAGAGTTTTTTTCTCTCTCTTTTCTTTTTAGTTCTAGCCTAGGATTGGCTTTTCAACATGGTCTGTATCAGATTCATTGCTCCCATCATCAATCCTCAAGGGTTCCTGGCGATCGATGCTTCGGGATAGCACCGCCCATGGCAACCCCCAGAAGCCTGCCTATTGAGATTTCGAGATAATCCCATCCATGGTGTTCCGTGGCCGAGTTCAGACCCTGGCAGTTGACACTTCGTGATAATGCCATCCATGGAATCTGAACCAGTAGGGTGCTTTCATGCCCCCAGTAGGATATGTGAATATCCTAAGAGACAAGCACCGAGGAGATGATATTTTGTTACGCATCTTTGAGGGGATGTCCCGCCTCTTTGCGCTGGGAACTCGTCCAAATCAACTTGTGTTGATCGGCCGCTCCTATTCTAGGTGTATTTTCAGAATTTTTTGCGACACTTCTGCGTGATTTTGAATTTTTATGCTTACTGAACCATGCTGTGCGTGGGGTTGGGGTGCTTAGGTTACTGAGTCCCGTAAACCAGAAGTTAGTTAGCGAGGTCAAATACTCCCTAAGCCTTGGACCTAGTACTTAAGCTTTTCATTTTCCTCAACCTCTTGAGGATTGTCTGGATCTTAATGGGTACTAAGAGTCTATCAAGAATGCCTAAGGTTTGCGTTCTTACTAATCTTACCATGCACTTTTCATTTATTTTCTTGAAAAAAATGGTCTAGAGCTTAGGTCAATTCCTTAGCTTCTTACTAATGACTATTTCTTTTTTCTTTAATCTTTTTGTGCTCCTTTTCATTTTGTTTCTTTTTCCTCTTCCACAAAATTTCCTTTCTCCTCTTATTCTTCTTTTTGTTTTGAAAAATTTTTAATTTTTATGGTGTTCTTGGCATATGTGAATTTTTTTTTTGTTTAAAACCTTTTCTTATAAGTTTTGCACTTATACCCCCCCATGCCTAAGATTTGCAATGTCCGCATTGTGATTTAGGGGTTTTACTTAGTTTATTCCTTAAGACAGATGTATGAGTGAACGGGTCGGGATGAATTTTGCAGACGATTTCTAATCCCGGATGCACGCATCTGAGGTGGAGTCGGTTGTCTTAAAGGGTGAACTTAAGTGCATAAAAGTGTAAAAAGGGTTTTAGATTTCAAGAAAAATGACAGGCTGCCTCCCGTTAAGCGCTGAGTTTTACGCCATCGGCCGGGTGCAGTAAGCTCAAGGGGAATGGAGGAAGAGAGATGATTAAGCCAAATCAGTAGAAGTCACATCAATGAACGGTTTGAGTCTCTGACCGTTCACGATGAAAGGTTCGGAATCGTGGCTGAGTGGACTGATTTCGATTGCTCCATTTCCAAAAACCTGTCGGACCAAATATGGTCCGACCCACTTGGATCTCAGTTTTCCTGGGAAGAGTTTTAGTCGAGCATCAAAGAGTAGGACCTTTTGACCAGGATGAAAGATCTTTCTTGAGATATGCTTGTCATGGAAGGCTTTAATCCGCTCCTTGTAGATTCGCGAGTTCTCATACGCGTCTAAGCGTAATTCATCGATCTCGCTGATTTGGAGTTTTCTGTGGGTTTCAGCCTTGGAAAGATCTAGATTACAGTTCTGTACTGCCCAATAGGCTTTATGCTCTAGTTCGACGGGAAGGTGACACGCCTTTCCGTACACCAATCTAAAGGGAGACATGCCTAATTGGGTCTTGTGGGCGATCCTATAGGCCCACAATGCTTCCGGAAGTCGGGACGACCAGTCCTTCCTGTCAGGACGAACAGTGACTTGCAGGATTTTCTTGATCTCCCGATTTGATAGCTCAGCTAGACCATTTGTTTGGGGGTGGTAAGGAGTAGAGATTCGGTGAGACACCCCAAATTTGGCCATCAGTGACCTAAACTGAGCATTTGTGAAATGGGTCCCCCCATCAGAGATAATAGCACGGGGAATCCCGAACCTTGAGAAAATGTTTTGATGTATGAACTTAAGAACAATCTTGTGATCACAGGTTCGGGTCGGTATGGCTTCGATCCATTTGGACACGTAGTCCACCGCAAGCAGAATGTACTCAAAACCATCCGAAACAGGAAAGGGACCCATAAAATCAATCCCCCAGACATCGAAGATTTCACATACGAGAATCGGCTGTAAAGGCATCATGTCGCGACAGTTCATGTTGCCCAAAGTCTGGCAACGACTATATGCCTTATAGTGGCTGTATGCGTCCTTGAATAGTGTAGGCCAGTAGAAGCCACACTGGAGTACTTTGGATGCGGTTTTATGCCCTGAGAAATGGCCACCGCATGCCTGGTCATGGCAGAAGGATAGGATATTGCTGATTTCCTCTTCCGGGACACATCTCCGAATAATTTGATCAGTACCTACGCGGAAAAGGTACGGGTCTTCCCAAATGTAATACTTGGAATCAGAACGCAATTTATCTTTCTTGGCCTTTGGCCAATCAGACGGGGTCTGATGAGATGCCAAGTAGTTTACTATATCAGCAAACCATGGAAGTCTAGTACCAACAGTAAGCAGGTGCTCATCAAGAAAATGTTCTGTGATGGGTCCAGAAGGGTTGATAATCTCAAAGGAAGATGGGACAGGTGGTGGGCTACCACATTCTGCCTTCCCGCCTTGTCACGAATCTCAAGATCGAATTCTTGCAACAGCAAGATCCAATGGATTAGTCGGGGCTTCGCGTCCTTCTTGGCAAGGAGATGCCTTACAACCGTGTGATCCGAGTAAATGATGACGTGGGAACCCAGAAGGTACGATCGAAATTTTTTAAGGGCAAATACTACGGCTAGCAGCTCTTTCTCCGTAACCGTATAGTTACGCTGAGCCTCGTCAAGTGTCTTGCTAGCGTAGTAGATAACCACGGGTTTCCCGTCAGCTTTCTGCCCCAGGACCGCTCCTACAGCGAAATCAGATGCATCGCACATGATCTCAAAGGGTTGAGACCAATCAGGGGATTGTAGGATAGGTGCCTGGGTGACTCGGTCACGCAGGTTTTCAAAGGCGATCGTGCATTCCTTGGAGATTTCGAAGGGTACATCCTTAGAGAGAAGAGAAGTCAAGGGGCGCGCGATTTTCGAGAAATCTGGAATGAAACGGCGATAAAAACCGACGTGCCCTAAAAAAGAACGGATGTCCCTGATCGAGCCAGGCATAGGAAGGCGAGAGATCAGATCTACCTTAGCTCGATCTACCTGGATGCCCTTTTCTGAAATTGAGTGTCCCAGAACAATTCCCTCAGGCACCATGAAATGGCTCTTTTCCGAGGAAAGAACCAAATTCACCTCAATGCATCGCCTGAGTATCAGGACCAAGTGTTGGAGGAAATCATCAAAAGATTCTCCAAAGACTGAAAAGTCATCCATGAAGACTTCCAGAAAATCACCTACCATATCTGAGAATATGGCAAGCATGCACCGCTGAAAGGTAGCGGGTGCATTGCAAAGACCGAAAGGCATCCTTTGGAAAGCGTATGTTCCGAAGGGGCAGGTGAATGTGGTCTTTTCTTGGTCCTCAGGATGGATTGCCACCTGGTTATAACCGGAGTACCCGTCGAGAAAGTAGAAGAACCTATTTCCCTCTAGTTTCTCGAGAATTTGATCAATGAAAGGTAGTGGGAAATGATCCTTCTTTGTGGAGGAATTTAGTCGGTGGTAATCTATACAGACTCTCCACACATTGGCTAATCGGGTAGGAATGATTTCCCCGGTTTCAGTCGTTATGGTGGTGAGTCCTGCCTTCTTAGGCACAACCTGAATTGGGCTCACCCAACGACTATCGGAGATCGGGTAGATGATCCCGGCATCTAACCACTTGATGATCTCCTTTTTCACGACCTCCTGCAGATTAGGGTTTAAAGGTCTCTGCATTTCACGAGAAGGTCGTGCGCCCTCTTCTGAATAGATATGATGAGTACAATAAGAGGGACTTATTCCAGTCAAATCATCGAGAGTCCATCCGATGGCTCTGCGATGTTGCTGGAATACAGTAATCAGATGGGATTCCTGTTCGGGATTGAGGTTGGAATTGATAATCACAGGAAGGGTCTGATCAGAACCCAAAAAGATGTATTTCAAGTGAGCAGGAAGAGACTTCAACTCGAGGACAGGGTTTTCAGCAGCAGCGGGTGGTTCAATGTAGACGTGAGGTTCAAGGTTAGGAGTTACTGGGTTATGTATGTCTAGATTCGACTCCTCTGTTTGCGGGTCAAGATCCTTCTGTGGTTGATGAGGCATAATCGAGTCATTCTGGAAGTGTGATTCATCAACCAAAGTCCTGACGTCACAAATTTGTTCGATGACACCGCAATTAATTCCTTGTTGGGCCTTAAATATATCAATTTTTAGGGTTTGATCTCCAAACTTAAGTTCTATTTGGCCCTCCTCACAGCTGATGTTGGCTCTAGCAGTAGCCAAGAAAGGTCTCCCTAGAATGATTGGTGTATCCCTAGGGTTCTCAGGTGAGTCCATATCTAAGATTATAAAGTCCACTGGGAAATAGAAATCCCGCACTCTTACGATAACATCCTCGAGAATCCATTTTGGTGACTTTATAGATCGATCTGCTAATTGTAATGTCACCTCAGTTGGTTTTAGCTCAGATTCTTCTAGATGGTCAAGTAAGGATGTGGGTATCAGGTTTATGGATGCACCCAAGTCTAGCAATGCTCTATCAAATTGGGTACCACCTATCTTGCAGGAAATCAGGGGAGTACCAGGATCTTTTGCCTTGGGTGGGAGTCTACTGAGGATTACAGAGCTGGCTTGCTCTGACAGAACAATTGGGCTCCCTCCCTTGGTTCGCGGCTTACGCTGGGGTGTACATATATTCTTTAGAAATCGTGCGTAAGCCGGTACGTGGCGGATTGCATCCATCAAGGGGATGTTTATGTGGACCTGCTCAAAGAGCTTGACCAGGTCCTCCTCAGGGGCCACGGGTTTGGTAGTCTTCTTTCCCTTGGTCAAGGCCTCGGGAAACGGGACCTTCGGTGGTTCTTCTAAGATAGGTCCAGGTTGTGGATTTGGGGTAGGGGTGGGGACGTCCTGGATTGCTGTCCTAAGCTTGGGATCACTACCAGGCTTGGAGTGGTTCGGATGCGGTGGGTCTTGGGTTTCCTTACCACTACGGGTCGTTACGGAATTAAGGCCTGCCTGGTTTTGGTTGGGATTGGGTAAAATAGGTTGCTGCTGGTATCCTGCAAAGGAAGTGGAGGCCTCTATCCCATCGGGTGAAGGAACAGAGGGGGCCTGATAAATCATATGGGCATGGCCCGGGTTTGGGTTCATAACGCGCCGCTGGGTTGGCACGTTATTAGGATTGGTCAGAAGTTGGGAGGGAAGAGTACTTGGCTGGCGAGAGTTTGCCAACTAGGTCAATTGGTTACGGACTTCTGTAAGTTCATCCTTGTGTTGTTTTTGGATAGCCGCATTCGTTCTTTGAATGTCAGCCAGGGTCTGAAGGATAAGGGACATTTGATCCTGATTCGGCCCAGATGGGTAAGTAGGGTTGGGCCGAGGCTGAGGCGGCTGGTAAGGACGAGGAGGTTGTGGGTGGGGTTGGAAGGATGATCTTTGGGTTTGGGAATTTCCCGCCCACTGAAAGTTAGTATGGTTTCGCCATCCAGGGTTATAGGTGTTGGAGAATGGGTTATTCTGGATGGCGTGGAGGTCCTCGCAGGTCTGAGGAACCTCCAGAGAGTCAGAGAAAGAGGGAATGGAATTCCCCTGGTAGGTGTAGAAGGAATCGGAAGGACCACCGGGCAAAGATTCGGATGATGGGTCCATCCTAGGAGAAGGTCGATGGAGAATGTTTTGCACAGTTTTCCTTGTGGAAGGAGGCTGTGCGAAAGGGTTATGCGCAGAGGTGGCTCGCTGCAAATGCTGAGTCAGCTCGTCCACCTTCTTTTCGATAATTGAGACCTTGTCCAATCGACTGGCCATTAATTCCAGGTCGATTGATGCGGACAGGCCCTGCGTCTCATGTGCTCCCCTAAGATTCGTCGATGCGCGGGTATTCGTCCTGTCGAATAATCCCATGGAGTCATTGTTGATGGAGTTCTTGCACATGTTTTCGAGAATCTCCCACACGGTGTCTTCATGTTGACCCATGATATTTCCTCCGCAGGTTGCATTGACGAAAAGACGGATGTCCTCACGGAGTCCCTGGTAAAAAGACTGGACTTGTTCCCATTTAGGAACTCCGTGATGGGGGCACTTTCTCATGAGATCCTGGAAACGATCCCATGCCTCATGGAGAGGTTCCCCTGTTTGTTGAGTGAAGTGTGTAATCTGATGGCGCAAGGCATTGGTCCGACCAACAGGGAAGAATTTTTTCAAGAACTCGGACTGAAGTTCTTCCCAATTGTTGATCGGCCGGGTCTGAGTTTGGTACCAATGGGCGGCCTTGTCCATAAGAGAAAAGGAGAACATCTTCATGAGAAGAATATCCCGATTTTGTGCGTCTGACCCAAAAGTTTGGGCCAGATGCTTTAACTGTTTGATATGCTGGAAGGGGTCTTCGGAATTAAGCCCATGGAATTTAGGTATAGCATGAATCATGTTGGGCTTTAATTCAGAATCAGGTCCTCCAGTCAGGATTCTAACTCGAGGCTCGATGGCCACTGCAGCAGGATTATAATGGTCCCGCATCATGGGACGCTGCGGTGGGTGCACAAAGTTTTGGAAGAGGTCGTTGAGTCGCTGGAGCTAGTGCTCCAGATTGTTTTCTTCCTCAACTGGCTGAGCCATGATAGAAGAAGAGTTTGATTCAGAATTAGAAGAGAGAATGATGGGATTAGGCTGTTGTTCAAGCACGGGAATCAAGGCTGGGCCTTGACGAGAGTGAATCTTTAAAGGAGATCTTAAGGGTGGTCTTAAGGATCTCCTACCGTTCATGCACCGATGGAGTGGAAGAGTTCAGAAGGTGCTGGACCCAATCGAGGCACCCAAAAAAATGTGTTGGGTGACTATAGAGGTGCGGGGCAGATGGACCCCTTGATCAGAAAGATCGTCCACCTGAGAATTACCTAGGCAGCCAGAGAGGGTGTCCCGCGAAGACCCCTACACAGTAGAGCATCCCCACGGGTTACAGGGTTTCCCCCACCCGACCTCTCTTGTCACTGCGGGTCCAGGTAGACCGGAATGGGGATCTTGACCTCTTAAGTCTACCTTTTTTAATTCAAGAGCAAGGTGCTTAGGTTTCACTTGAACTTCTTAGGTGTTTTGAGTGCAAAGTGACCTAAGTTGAAGGTTGGTTGACCCAAGTGGTCAACTTTACCTGCTAGTTCTACTTATTAGGTCTTGTCTTTTAGGGTTCAAGTGTTTAAAGAGCCAATCTTATTTTAGGGTTTCTGTGGATAGGTATTTTCAGAAAATGGCTTGGGCACACTTCTTTTAGGGTTTCTCAATTCTTGCTTAAGGAGTGCGTCTCTAAATCCCTAGTGTTGAATCTTAGGTTGGCTCTACTTGGTTCAGTTAGCTCTTTGTTGGGTAATTAGGGCTCAGTCAAGAAGGTGTTAGCCCTTAGGTACCCTTAATAGTGTGCAGGAATATTGGGTTGAAAACATGCAACTTTTGATGGTTTACTAAGTATAGAAGACAGGTTAGACCTATATTGCTTGTTCTTTTCTTTTCTTCCTCTTTAGAATTTAGGGATTGAGAGGATAGAATTTTACCTGTCCTTGGAGTGGTTGTCGTGCGGTTGCTTGTCTTCTCGATTTTCTTGTATCTGCACAACAAAGGAGAGATTGTTAGCAATGTAAAAACAGGAATTTGATTATCTCTAGAATAGCCGTTGCTCCCCAGCAACGGCGCCAAGAAAATGACGTGGCGACAACTAGATTTTGTTATAGCGTTGTAGTACAGTTAGTTATTGCCATCATTCACTAATATTTATTACTCGGAAAATAAAGTTCTCCCGAGATCGAACTCAGGGAGCAAGTTGTATTCTAGAGATATACATGTTCTATTACAAAAATAAAGAGAGAGAGAGAGAGAGATAGAGATGAAAGTTTGGGTTCTTCTTTTCTTCTTTCTTTCTCTTTGTCTTCTCCTCTTTAGCTTTTGTTCTTCCTGTTCTTCTTCTTCTTTTCTTGTTTCAGATCTTCTTCTTTCTTCTCTTCTTCTTCTGCGGTCCTTCTTCTTCTTCTGCTTGGCTGCTCCGCCTCTCTTCTTTTCTTCTTCTTCTTTGTCTTCACCTGTCTTCAGGACGTCGTCTGATTTTTCAATCAGACGACTTAACCCGCGGATGCTACAGTGTCTCCTCAGTTCTTCTTCTTCTTCCGCAGTCCTTCTTCTTCTTTTTCACCTGTGCCTGCACGCTCAAGAGTTCAACATCAGAGGGCAAAACCTACTCTATCTCCCCCCTGCATCTCTCCCTCTCTGAATTTGCTCTTAGGAAGGCTCTCCCAGAGCATCCGGGTAATCGGGTACGCGGGTCGCGCCCGGGTCCAGGCCCACCGGCGTGCGGTGGTGGGCGAGGAGTGCAGGTCGGGCTAATCGGGTCAGGCCAGGTCCGCGGGGCGTGAGCGCGGACGAGGCCGGGTAGTCGGGCGGGTGAGAGGGACCTCACCCCGTGAACTGAGGCGAACAGCTTAAGGCACTTTTTGCCTTTAAGCGCCTGCGTGCCTCTGCAAAGTTCCGAGGTGGGACTAAATGTCCCACCCCAATTGAGCGCCCGCAGCGGAGGAAGCAGCGGGCAATCGCGGATTCACGCGAGGCCTTCACCCCAGCTGCGAGCCTGGGACTCTTCGCGGAGATGCCCCGCGCAGCCTGGGAGTCGGACCTGGGAGAAGCGCACCTGAAGCTGCAGGTTGAAGGTGCTCCTTCCACGCAGCAATGGCGACGGCGATCGAGATACCTATCCACAGAGGAACGGCCTCTCGGCCTAATCAGATACACGGAGAACCTTCGCCGTGGCACGGCGAAGGTGGTGGGGGGTCTGGCAGGCGGCGGGGCGGAGCGTGAGGGTCGCCCTAGGTCAAACTGCGGGCGGAGAAGTGGGTTTGTTCGGGGGGTCTGCAGAGGGCGAGTGGCGGGAAGTGGAAGGGCGGAGGTTGATCAGGGTGAGGAGGCGAAGGTTCTGTGAGGGTCGGCGAGGCGTATGGGGCTGTGGAGCGATGGGGGCGTCTCGCCAGAGTTTGGTCGGAGACGAAGGGGGTGACGGTGGACAGGAGCGGTCGAGGGTTTAATCAAATAAAAGACAGTGAGGAAAAGAAAGAGGGGGAGATGGGGAGAAGTTCTGACCTAGCTACGGAGACGAAAGGGGCTGGTGCAAGGCGGCAGTCGTATCGACTGTCACCGGAGAAGAAGATGCCCAGGGGAAGGGGCGGTGGCGAGGAGAGGGCCGGAGAGGCGCCAGCTGGGTGCGGCGTGGTGCGGGAAGAGCGAGGGAGGGCAACCCTGCAGCTGGAAGTGCGGCAGAGTGACGAGGAGGAAGAGGAGAGGCCGCCGGAGCAAGGGGGTGCCTGTCGGAGTGGGAAGAGAGGAAGTGGGGGTCTTTCACTGTCAGGACCGAGCTGAGAAGAACGGCGTAGCGACGGGGGTTATTTATAGGGGCCGAAACAGAGAGGAGGGCGGAGGGAGACGACGTGTCTCCCTCGCCGGAGGACGCCAGAGAGAACATACCCATACCGTCCGTGCGTTCGCACGGCCGATATGGGTGGGTACAGTGCACAGGGGGGTGTCCCTGTGGTGGCTGACGACGCAGGGCACCCCCTATTGACTTGCCAGAGTCCCTCCCTCACCCTGCGCGGTGCCATACTCCGCGCAAGGTCGCCGGAGTATGGTGCCGTGCAGGTTTTGGCAGGAGGGACCTGAATGCAAAGAACGAAGGAGAGCTAGGGGTAGAAATGTGAGGGTTCAAAAGTTGAGGGCCAAAAAGTAAATAAATGAGGACCAAAGTGTAAAGTTGGTCAAGAAGGTTTCCTCTTAGGCTTAAGTTTTTATACATGACTAATTGGGACCTAAGGATTATGATGGTGAATTTTATTTTCAGATTAAACCTTGTTTGACTGGTCAATTTACGCAAAAACCCAAATTAAGTTGTTAATTGGGCATTATTCTCAATGTAGGTCAAAATGGGTTCCTAAGGCCAAATTGAAGGTTCTAAACCCTAGAGATTATTTTTCTATGAAATTTAGAGGGTTTAGTTGATTTTTTCTCTGCCTCGAACCTCATGTTTTTAAGTGGGTTTGTTTTTAGGGTTACAAGATGTCATTTAATTCCTTGGAGTTGCTGTAGCCCTTATTGAATCATCTCATCCCACTTTTCTTCTTATTAGGTTGCTTTGACCTTTGTTTGGACCCTGAGTTACCCTATTTTCAGATTGGATTGGTGAAATTTCATTTTTACCCCTTAGTTTCTGTTTTCTTTGCGAACTCAGAATCTCTCTGAGCCAAGCCTTTCTAGGGTTATGTAGGAGCTTTTTCTTGCATATTAGGGTTAAATGGTGTTAGTTTAGGGTTTGTGACGAGGTTCTCATCACACCCCCATGCCTAGCTTTTGCTAGTCCTTTAGCAAAAACCTAAGGTTTTAACCTTTGGTCTAGACCATGATATTCTTAACAATTTCAGATAAGTGCCTTTCCATTTGAACCTAGATTAGGTTAGAATGCTGACCATAGGTTTAAAAGGTACTTCTAGTACCAACCAAGATCCAGATCTGTCTAGCCTTAGCCTCAGTCTTTGGCAGAGGTTTTTAAGACCCACAAGAACTAACCTAAGGTTTATTGGACTTTGTGGTTAAAGCACCCCATGCTTGAAATGATTTTTGCTGTGGTTCAGTTCACAGTGCGTTTTGCAAGAGAGAGAGAAGTAGAAAGTATTTTTGTTTTTAGAGTTTTTTTCTCTCTCTTTTCTTTTTAGTTCTAGCCTAGGATTGGCTTTTCAACATGGTCTGTATCAGATTCATTACTCCCATCATCAATCCTCAAGGGTTCCTGGCGATCGATGCTTCGGGATAGCACCGCCCATGGCAACCCCCAGAACCCTGGCTATTGAGATTTCGAGATAATCACATCCATGGTGTTCCGTGGCCGAGTTCAGACCCTGGCAGTTGACACTTCGTGATAATGCCATCCATGGAATCTGAACCAGCAGGGTGCTTTCATGCCCCCAGTAGGATATGTGAATATCCTAAGAGTCAAGCACCGAGGAGATGATATTTTGTTATGCATCTGTCCCGCCTCTCTGCGCTGGGAACTCGTCCAAATCAACTTGTGTTGATCGGCCGCTCCTATTCTAGGTGTATTTTCAGAATTTTTTGCGACGCTTCTGCGTGATTTTGAATCTTTATGCTTACTGAACCAGGCTGTGTGTGGGGTTGGGGTGCTTAGGTTACTGAGTCCCGTAAACCAGAAGTTAGTTAGCGAGGTCAAATACTCCCTAAGCCTTGGACCTAGTACTTAAGCTTTTCATTTTCCTCAAACTCTTGAGGATTGTCTGGATCTTAATGGGTACTAAGAGTCTATCAAGAATGCCTAAGGTTTGCGTTCTTACTAATCTTACCATGCACTTTTCATTTCTTTTCTTGAAAAAAATGGTCTAGAGCTTAGGTCAATTCCTTAGCTTCTTACTAATGACTATTACTTTTTTCTTTAATCGTTTTGTGCTCCTTTTCATTTTGTTTCTTTTTCCTCTTCCACAAAATTTCCTTTCTCCTCTTATTCTTCTTTTTGTTTTGAAAATTTTTTAATTTTTATGGTGTTTTTGGCATATGTGAATTTTTTTTTTGTTTAAAACCTTTTCTTATAAGTTTTGCACTTATACCCCCCGTGCCTAAGATTTGCAATGTCCTCATTGTGATTTAGGGGTTTTACTTAGTTTATTCCTTAAGACAGATGTATGAGTGAACGGGTCGGGATGAATTTTGCAGACGATTTCTAATCCCGGATGCACACATCTGAGGTGGAGTCGACTGTCTTAAAGGGTGAACTTAAGTGCATAAAAGTGTAAAAAGGGTTTTAGATTTCAAGAAAAATGACGGGCTGCCTCCCGTTAAGCGCTGAGTTTTACGCCATCGGCCGGGCGCAGTAAGCTCAAGGGGAATGGAGGATGAGAGATGATTCAGCCAAATCAGTAGAAGTCACATCAATGAACGGTTTGAGTCTCTGACCGTTCACGATGAAAGGTTCGGAATCGTGGCTGAGTGGACTGATTTCGATTGCTCCATTTCCAAAAACCTGTCGGACCAAATATGGTTCGACCCACTTGGATCTCAGTTTTCCTGGGAAGAGTTTTAGTCGGGCATCAAAGAGTATGACCTTTTGACCAGGATGAAAGATCTTTCTTGAGATATGCTTGTCATGGAAGGCTTTAACCCGCTCCTTGTAGATTCGCGAGTTCTCATACGCATCTAAGCGTAATTCATCGATCTCGCTGATTTGGAGTTTTCTGTGGGTTCCAGCCTTGGAAAGATCTAGATTACAGTTCCGTACTGCCCAATAGGCTTTATGCTCTAGTTCGACGGGAAGGTGACACGCCTTTCCGTACACCAATCTAAAGGGAGACATGCCTAATTGGGTCTTGTGGGCGATCCTATAGGCCCACAATGCTTCTGGAAGTTGGGACGACCAGTCCTTCCTGTCAGGACGAACAGTGACTTGCAGGATTTTCTTGATCTCCCGATTTGATAGCTCAGCTAGACCATTTGTTTGGGGGTGGTAAGGAGTAGAGATTCGGTGAGACACCCCAAATTTAGCCATCAGTGACCTAAACTGAGCATTTGTAAAATGGGTCCCCCCATCAGAGATAATAGCACGGGGAATCCCGAACCTTGAGAAAATGTTTTGATGTATGAACTTAAGAACAATCTTGTGATCACAGGTTCGGGTCGGTATGGCTTCGATCCATTTGGACACGTAGTCCACCGCAAGCAGAATGTACTCGAAACCATCCGAAACAGGAAAGGGGCCCATAAAATCAATCCCCCAGACATCGAAGATTTCGCATACGAGAATTGGCTGTAAAGGCATCATGTCGCGACGGTTCATGTTGCCCAAAGTCTGGCAACGACTGCATGCCTTACAGTGGCTGTATGCGTCCTTGAATAGTGTAGGCCAGTAGAAGCCACACTGGAGGACTTTAGATGCGGTTTTATGCCCTGAGAAATGGCCACCGCATGCCTGGTCATGGCAGAAGGATAGGATATTGCTGATTTCCTCTTCCGGGACACATCTCCGAATAATTTGATCAGCACCTACGTGGAAAAGGTACGGGTCTTCCCAAATGTAATACTTGGAATCAGAATGCAATTTATCTTTCTTGGCCTTTGGCCAATCAGACGGGGTCTGATGAGATGCCAAGTAGTTTACTATATCAGCAAACCATGGAAGTCTAGTACCAACAATAAGCAGGTGCTCATCAGGAAAATGTTCTGTGATGGGTCTAGAAGGGTTGATAATCTCAGAAGGAAGACGGGACAGGTGGTCGGCTACCACATTCTGCCTTCCCGCCTTGTCGCGAATCTCAAGATCGAATTCTTGTAACAGCAAGATCCAATGGATTAGTCGGGGCTTCGTGTCCTTCTTGGCAAGGAGATGCCTTACAGCCGTGTGATCCGAGTAAATGATGACGTGGGAACCCGAAGGTACGATCGAAATTTTTTAAGGGCAAATACTACGGCTAGCAGCTCTTTCTCCGTAACCGTATAGTTACGTTGAGCCTTGTCAAGTGTCTTGCTAGCATAGTAGATAACCACGGGTTTCCTGTCAGCTTTCTACCCCAGGACCGCTCCTACAGCGAAATCAGATGCATCGCACATGATCTCAAAGGGTTGAGACCAATCAGGGGATTGTAGGATAGGTGCCTGGGTGACTCGGTCACGTAGGTTTTCAAAGGCGATCGTGCATTCCTTGGAGATTTCGAAGGGTACATCCTTAGAGAGAAGAGAAGTCAAGGGGCGCGCGATTTTCGAGAAATCTGGAATGAAACGGCGGTAAAAATTGACGTGCCCTAAAAAAGAACGGATGTCCCTGATCGAGCCAGGCATAAGAAGGCGAGAGATCAGATCTACCTTAGCTCGATCTACCTGGATGCCCTTTTCTAAAATTGAGTGTCCCAGGACAATTCCCTCAGGCACCATGAAATTCTCTTTTCCGAGGAAAGAACCAAATTCACCTCAATGCATCGCCTGAGTATCAGGACCAAGTGTTGGAGGCAATCATCAAAAGATTCTCCAAAGACTGAAAAGTCATCCATGAAGACTTCCAGAAAATCACCTACCATATATGAGAATATGGCAAGCATGCACCGCTGAAAGGTAGCGGGTGCGTTGCAAAGACCGAAAGGCATCCTTTGGAAAGCGTATGTTCCGAAGGGGCAGGTGAATGTGGTCTTTTCTTGGTCCTCAGGATGGATTGCCACCTGGTTATAACCGGAGTACCCGTCGAGAAAGCAGAAGAACCTATTTCCCACTAGTTTCTCGAGAATTTGATCAATGAAAGGTAGTGGGAAATGATCCTTCTTTGTGGAGGAATTTAGTCGGCGGTAATCTATACAGACTCTCCACGCATTGGCTAATCGGGTAGGAATGATTTCCCCGGTTTCAGTCGTTATGGTGATGAGTCCTGCCTTCTTAGGCACAACCTGAATTGGGCTCACCCAACAACTATCGGAGATCGGGTAGACGATCCCGGCATCTAACCACTTGATGATCTCCTTTTTCACGACCTCCTGCAGATTAGGGTTTAAACGTCTCTGCATTTCACGCGAAGGTCATGCGCCCTCTTCTGAATAGATATGATGAGTACAATAAGAGGGACTTATTCCAGTCAAATCATCGAGAGTCCATCCGATGGCTCTGCGATGTTGCTGGAGAACAGTAATCAGACGGGATTCCTGTTCAGGATTGAGGTTGGAATTGATAATCACAGGAAGGGTCTGATCAGAACCCAAAAAGATGTATTTCAAGTGAGCAGGAAGAGGCTTTAACTCGAGGACAGGGTTTTCAGCAGCAGCGGGTGGTTCAATGTAGACATGAGGTTCAAGGTTAGGAGTTACTGGGTTATGTATGTCTGGATTCGACTCCTCTGTTTGCGGGTCAAGATCCTTCTGTGGTTGATGAGGCATAATCGAGTCATTCTGGAAGTGTGATTCATCAACCAAAGTCCTGACGTCACAAATTTGTTCGATGACACCGCAATTAATTCCTTGTTGGGCCTTAAATATATCAATTTTTAGGGTTTGATCTCCAAACTTAAGTTCTATTTGGCCCTCCTCACAGCTGATGTTGGCTCTAGCAGTAGCCAAGAAAGGTCTCCCTAGAATGATTGGTGTATCCCTAGGGTTCTCAGGTGCGTCCATATCTAAGACTATAAAGTCCACTGGGAAATAGAAATCCTGCACTCTTACGATAACATCCTCGAGAATCCCTTTTGGTGACTTTATAGATCTATCTGCTAATTGTAATGTCACCTCAGTTGGTTTTAGCTCAGATTCTTCTAGATGGTCAAGTAAGGATGTGGGTACCAGGTTTATGGATGCACCCAAGTCTAGCATTGCTCTATCAAATTGGGTACCACCTATCTTGTAGGAAATCAGGGGAGTACCATGATCTTTTGCCTTGGGTGGGAGTCTACTGAGGATTACAGAGCTGGCTTGCTCTGACAGAACAATTGGGCTCCCTCCCTTGGTTCGCGGCTTACGCTGGGGTGTACATATATTCTTTAGAAATCGTGCGTAAGCCGGTACGTGGCGGATTGCATCCATCAAGGGGATGTTTATGTGGACCTGCTCAAAGAGCTTGACCAGGTCCTCCTCAGGGGCCACGGGTTTGGTAGTCTTCTTTCCCTTGGTCAAGGCCTCGGGAAATGGGACCTTCGGTGGTTCTTCTAGGATAGGTCCAGGTTGTGGATTTGGGGTAGGGGTGGGGACATCCTGGATTGCTGTCCTAAGCTTGGGTTCACTACCAGCCTTGGAGTGGTTCGGATGCGGAGCAGAGGTGGCCAGAGAAGAAAGGAATTGGGTGTTTTTGGCCGCGATCGGGCTCAAATGATCATAGGAACTTCGAGGAGCTTTTATACTTCTCGATTATGATCTTAAATTGAAGATTACATGGATGGAATGTGTGATTTCGTGGCAACTTGAATGCGCAGCCCTTGGAAGCATGCCCAAATGGAAGAGATCTTGATTGATAATCCCTCCAAATTTGGAGGGATTTGGGCTTTGATTGGAGAACTCCTCGGTTAAAGGTGGTAGGTAGATGGGTTGACTCTGTTCACACTATCCATGGAGACAAGGACCTATTTGCAAAGATGATGATAAAGTTAGAGGCCTTTTGTAAGAAACTTGAAACCTAGGGGCTTGAGTGTAAGAAATAGATATTTTAGGGATAAAATTGCAAACTAGGTCAATATGGACTCTGATTGAGCCAAAATTTTGGTATTAACATAATTTGAATCCAAGGAATCTAATGGTGAAATTGGATTTGAGTTTTGACAACATTTGATTAGGTAAATTGCATAGAAGCCCAAATTAAGGTAAATTCTTATCTGAATCTCTATTCTAGGTCAACATGGGTTAAAATGGTCAAACCAATGGTATCAAACCTCTTAGAATATTTTTTTATGAATTTTAGGAGGTTTAGATTAATTTATCATAGCCATAACCTTTTTAATTTCAGTGTGGTTGAAAATTAGAATTTTATCCTATTTTAGTCCTCGAAATGCGTGAAACCCTGATTCTGTCTGTGTGAGCCCACTTCTTGGTCTCTTATGTTCATTTAACCTTTAATTAACCATTAAATAACCTGTGGTTAATCTGCATTTGTGATGTGCTGTTAAAATAACAGAATTAACCTTATTTCTTATTTTCTTCTCAAAATAGATCATAGTGGAATTATGGCCCTCAGGCGATCATCTTGGAGCATTTATCTCTTTATTTTGACTAAATTAAGTTTGTTATGAAGAATGATGGCATTATCATCAGAAACCTTAAATAGAAATTTCTAAAAGATTAGAAAAGAACAAAAAGAAAAAAATATTTCTTTTTTTGTACAAAATAAGGTGAGGACTTAGGCAATTTGCATTTTGGCAAGCAGTTGGGTACTATTGAATCTTTGGTAGTCCAGATCCTTAGCATACTTTTCTAGTGTTGATAAATAACTTATATCTAAGTAATCAGATCTTAATTCTATTATACATAGCATTTAGTTTAGCTTTGCTAAAGACTAGGAAAATATAGGCTTGGGGGTGTGATGTAGACACATTTATTTAGCATAAAATGACTATTTATGCATGTTAACAGGATTGTAGATGCATTCAGTATTATAAATATTGCATAACATGCATCATTGCGCATTTAGAATAATTTCTATAAATTGTACAATAATTTACCTATTTATTTAGCCAAGGGACAGGGCGATACATTTCTAGGATTCAGATGGAAGATCCAATTGTATGGATATGATCAAGGCGACGATTGGAGTTCAACGCCTTTGAAATCACCTTGATCGGACCTCCATAGCATCTTTTATAATACATAGAAGATCGACGGCTAGGGAATAGGATGATGCAAATCTAGACCTTAAAAGAAAAATCAAATCATACGAATGGATCCAGGTCGAACATCGCAGCCCAACGGCACAGAAATCACCTTGATCCGACATTTGTAGTGTCATTTACGAAAAGAAGATGGACTGTCTAGATGGCACCATCCAGACCCTCCAAACTGCCTGCAACCATTTCCCTCGCCTACTCTCCCTCTTCACCTTGGCCATTGGATTCTCATCCAACAGTTGAGGTTAATCCTTGATTGAGCTTTAGAAGATCAAAGGGGCACCCCTCAAATAATCTGAGCCTATTAGATCCACAATCTAGTGACTTAGATTCACTGCTTCATGCAAGAGCACAGCGCTCACCACCCTTTGCTCTCAAGGCCACGACGGCAGTTTGAGTCTTAATTTGCAGAGCTCCTCACCACACATCTTATTTCAATTAGTGTCGTTCAATGGTGAATGAACATGCATGATAGAGCCATGTCATCCCAACGCTACCCTTCACATCTTAAGCGTGCACTCTAAGTGTAATCTGACCTGCATGATTAGAATCAAACGACGCTGGAGGAGCTGCATGGCAGCATGGATGGTCGGCAAGTGATACACACGTGATTACGTGGGACACACGTGGTGCGTTCTCAGCCTCACGATGATGATCCAAAGGCAGGCAAGCTACGACAACCGTGTGTGTGTGCGAGCACGTGTGTTGTGCACTCAATGACCGATCAGGTATGCATTGTCCACGCATGCACACGTGTTTGGTGTGTGGGCATTGAAGGCTTGCACAACAAATGATTTGCCACAATCCTTTATATACCCCAACCACTCGTTCCCTTCCTCTTCATCCATTCCTACATCTTCCTACCACTGTCTAGACCTTGAGAAGTACTCTTGAACTAGTCGCTAGCTCGGGATGCTCCACTAGAGTGAAAAAATAAATTTCATTTACCTGCCCCCATCCCTATTCGTGTAGCTCCTGCGACTGTCTTCTCACCTCCGTTTCGGAAGCAAATCCCGCAATAGCAATGCCCTATCTTGTCTTCCGTTCATCCGAGCTTCATCCTCCTTCCTCCACCTCCATTCTCACTCTTCTAGGCGTCATCCAACTGGCTTGTTCCCCAAGTAGCCATCGAGCCGGATTCGCTCTTTCTTTCTCTTTTTATTCACTTTCTAGTGCAGATTTAAATTCCCACAATATTTTCTATAATAAACATTCGTTTAAGTTCATATAAATTTGTTTCCCTCTCTCTCTCTTTCTCCCTCTCTCTTTTTCACTTTATTTATTATTTGTGAGTAGATTACATAGCTTAGACACAATTCAACCTGATATCTTGCTTGCCTGCTTACAAAAAATCATAAATAAAAGTAGATATAGAGAAAAACACCAAAAATAAATAAACTCAAATGCTGATTTCTGTAAATCGAACGTCACCTCCCCATGCTCGCCTTGGGCTCACCGAGTCTCAGTTACTTTTATCTACTGATAGGATTTTTCTTCGACTACGATGACTCGAGTTCTCTTTCTCGAAACCCTAAATATTTTCTCGTACGAATTTTTGACTCATCAATTTGCAAGAGGGAAAGAGTAGAAATCTCATCATAAATGAGATAATGATATGGTAATAAACACTTATAAGATTTCTTAGATTCTCTTAACAATAGTGTGTGACTTTGTCAAATCAACCACACAAAACTCAAAGAAGTAAGAAATGATTCAAGAACTCTAAATCAAGACTCAATTGATGGCAATGATTTGTGATGTATGATTAACTTGGTGAGCTCATTCGATTTGTTTTATGGTTTTATGATACAACCTTGCTTTGATGCCATATGCTATGACTCGAACATCTACCCTAGTAGGGACCTAAGTCGATTTCCCAAAATCTCCTAAGATCTTAGTCGTTCAACATATAAACATAAAACAAAATACATGTACAGTGCACAATATCATATATATAAAATATATATGAGAAGAACAAAATCTAAACATGAATAAAACTCAGCATCAATCATCATTCATTGTCATTCAAAAAAGGAAGGAGAACAATTGACGATGACAACATTGAAACAAAATACTAAAAGTCAGAACTAACCTTAACCACTAGAATGGTCTTACATGAGGGTTGGAGAATATCCTGTGGGTCGTAACTAAATACTAGAGGGGAGGGTTGAATAGTATTGCTTTAAAGAATATAAGTTAGATTAAAAAATAAGACAACAGAGATTCATTAATAGAGTACACCTGATTTATAGTGGAAACCCAATCCGGGTAAAAATCACTACCTAAGCCTCCCAACTTTGGATTTTTCCAACTAGTACAAGCTAGTCAATCCACTATTCACACCACTTGAACGAGGGTGGCACAACCTCTTACAAACCCTTCTGTTTTATCCTGAGGAGAAGCAAAAAGTAACAACCACGAGTCTTCTAAACAAGCTTGGGATCTGTAAATCAAAACAACAAAATAGTATAACAAGAATATGAATTCTATGGAACCTCAATAAATGATTAAATAGATTTTTTGCAGAGGTTTGAGGCATCATGCTTTCGAAGAGCATGAAGAATGAGGCATGAAAGCCTTTGGAAATAAGCACGAGATGCTCTATTTTTGAATGATGTTTCTATTTAAAAGTTGTAAAGGAATGGGCTGCATGCGACCTCTATTTATGCAAAATGTTTTGCTTGAATAGGAAACAAATTTGGTTGATCAGTTAAGGTTAATTGGTCGATCAAAAAGTACTTTGGTCGATCAATTATAAATGTTGGTCGATCACTTGTTGGTCGATCAATTAGCTTGGTTGGTCGATAAAGAGGATTTTTCTCAACATCCTAAAATGAACTAATTTGATCGGTCAATTAAGGAGGTTGGTCGATCAAAGTGTTTTGGTCGATTAATTAATAAGTTTGGTCGATCAATAACACTAAAATTTGATTTTGAAAAGATAAGCAAAAAAATCATTTTTGATTTTTATTTGAGGTTCCTTACAATAAAGTCCTAGACTCAAATAAATGAAAAAGACACACATCAGCAACTATCTGATCTTGGTTCTTGAACAAAGGCTTCAATCTAAGATAGTCTTGAAATGTCAGTCTTAGAAATATACATAATTTTGGTATCTCAAAACAGAAGTGCTTACATTCTCCCCCTTTTTGATAACAACAAAATTATAATTATGAAAATTAAAAATAACTTTGCATAATATCTCCCCGTTTTTGTTTCATCAAAAAGTAAACGTACTGCTGGTCATTTCACAATTAACTCCCCCTTAAACAAGTAATATAAGCATCAATATAAGATCATGCATTGAGAGCTAGTAATATAAAATTGAAGGAGATAATATTCATGCAATATCATACCAAAATGTCTAGAAAAGATAACATATGAAAGAGTCTAGAATAAACTGATACATGCCAAAATGAAAGCAATTATAACAACTAATCATCTAAAGTTGCCATAAAGGCATCCATGGTGCTTTGAAGATCGGTATCTAGCTCGAGATCCAATGAGTCTGGTCTCTTAGAAGATGCAGGCTGACCAAGGCAAAGGTGTCGTTGAGCTGACGATCGTGGTGTTGAATGCCTGGATGTCCTGTAAGGAGGAATAATCTGCTGGTCAGCTGGTGGTGCTGCTGGTGAAGCTGATGAAGTTGGAGGAGGAGGAGGTGTTGCAGAAGGCATGTTAGTCGAGTGACAAGGTTGAGGAGGTTGGTGAAGCTGCTACTGAATGCTATGAATAGACTCACCAAGTTTGTCCAAAAACTGACTTTGAGCATTCAGGTAATCTGATACCTGATGCGCGTGCCTCATCATAACCATGTCTATCTCTCTTTGCCTATGCATCATCAAAGAAATGCCACTAGTCACATACTAAATAGTGACAAAGTCCCTGCCTGAAATCTGTCTGTCCAAGAGGCTCCAATCCTGATCGTAGAAAGAGGGTGAAGGTCTCATTGGAGGTGGAATGTCTCAGTGAAGTGCTCATAAGGTGGGAATGGAGGAGGTACAGTGGTATGCTCTTGCTGCTACTGCTCCTGTGGTGCACCCTCATCACGAGCTCCCTGTGCTTATTCCATCTTCGCATAAGTGAGTTTATCAAAAATGGAGATATGAGTGATAAACTATTTATGATTGATGTCCATGGGTACACTAAAATGAAGAAAGATATGGGATAAAAGTGTCCCAAATTGGAAGGAGTTGCTCGGTGGTTTACTCATAAGATAAAGAATCAAATGGTTCCAATTGAACCATTTATTCTTCATAAAGGCATAGAGGGTGATCAGCATTATACTAGGGTAGTTTACAAAAGATGTGGACTTGGACATAAAGTTCCACAAGAAAACACGATTCAGAAAGTGAGGCAAACGTCTGAAAAAGGGTGACTTGGCAGGACAACCCTAGTCAAAATGAGAGGGAGTGAGCAGGGTCTCCCTGATAGTATCAGACTGAGTCTGTTGATGTAACTCAAGAAAAGTAGGTCCAATAGAAGGACAGCCAAGAATCTCCATCAAAACATCCGCATTGACCAAAACCTCTATCTTGTAGATGTTCGAGGTCAACTCGATGATGGAGCCTTCACCTATATCTTTGAGATTGGCATAAAATAGGTGACAAACCATGGGATCAACACCGAGAATGCGGCTATGCTTGGAACCCACATAAAAGTTTCACTCAAATAGATGCAAATCTGAGGTGCTGAAAAAACACGATTGATCGATCAAAAATGTTGGTTGGTTGACCAAAAAAGAATCGGACGATTGGTCGATCAACCAAAGCATTTGGTTGACCAAAAGACCTCAGACCGAAAAAAGTGGTGTTTGACCAGATGATAAACTCACGTATGCTACATGATTTTGCAAGAAAAATACGAAAATAAGATCAAACGAGTGAGAGTAAGTCAAAGTCCATTTTAAACACAGGAAAAAATCCAAATGGATGGATGCATTCAAGGTTTAGAATGTGCTGAGATCGAACCAAAGTTGGTTGATAAAAATGGAGGCTGGATGGAGGGTGTGCGAGGAGGTTGAAGTCATGTGAGCACGGTGGTGCGAGGAAGTGACGATTGGGCATGCACTTGTGAGGTTCGATGCACAAGGGACCCACGCACAGAGGAGGCCGTGTGCGAGGAGGTCAGAGCCGACGGTGTTGGTCGATCAGAGGAGAATAGAAGTTGTGGGGTAGTGTTTGAAAGAATTGGGGACCATTTATGATGGTTAAAAAAAATAGGTTTAGGGGAAAAATGAGGAGTTTTTAAAAGGAACGTGGTTAGCAAAATTGGTAAATCTACTTAAGCCAACTAATCACATAGGTTAGAAATGGTAAACAAAGATTGCGAATGGAAAACAAGGAAATGAGATCGCAATCGCAAAGGTGAATCCACCTAGTTTTGGTCGATCAAAATTTGATTTTGGTTGATCAAATAAGTATTTGGTCGATTAGAGTTTGAAAGTTTGGAGGGAAAATTCCCGCCCAAATAGTTTGGTTGATCAAAAATTTTAGTTGATCGATCAAAAAGAGAAAATAATGGAGGGAAGATTCTCGCCAGGCAAATTCAAGTTTTGGTCGATCAAATAATAGTTTTGATCGATCAAAGGTTGGTCAATCAATGTTTGAAAATTAATCGATCAAAATAGTAAAAGAGTCATTTTTTTAGGCTACTTAAGCTCTTTTAATCTTGATAAACCTAGTGAATGGCAAATTTGATTAAACCTATCTTTTGATAAAGGTTTTGTGAATATATCAGCTAGTTGTTTTTCTGTGTTAATAAATTCTAAGTTGATATCCCATTTTAAGACAATCTCTAAGAAAGTGATGTCTAATATCAATATGTTTAGTCCTAGAGTGCTATACTGGATTCTTGGATAAGTTGATGGCACTGGTGTTGTCACACAAGATTTTGTTATTTTTAAAAGTTAATCCAAAGTCTTTTAAAGTCTGTTTCATCCACAATAGTTGTGAACATGCTAAGGATGCTGCTACATATTCTGCTTCAGTTGTGGATAGAGATACAGTGTTTTGTTTTCTAGAGAACCAAGAGACTAGAAAATTTTTGAGAAATTGACAAGTTCCACTAGTACTCTTTCGATTTTTGAAGCTACCTGCATAGTTAGCATCACAAAAGGAATATAATTCCAATGTGTCTTACTTTAGATAGAAGAGTCCTAAGTCTTGTGTGTTGTTTAGATATCTAAGAATTCTTTTAGCAGCATTCAGATGTGATTCCTTAGGGTTTACTTGAAAACGAGCACATAAACAAGTGCAAAATAGAATGTCAAGTCTACTTGAAGTTAAGTATAATAGAGATCCTATCATGCTCCTATAAAGTTTTTGATCTACTGACTTACCTGTGTCATCAGTTTTTAATTGGGTAGAAGTTGCCATCAGTGTTTCCTTACCTTTGACTTTGTCCATTGAGAATTTCTTCAATATTTCTGCTATGTATTTTGTTTGAGATATGAAGATTTCAGAGGATAGTTGATCAATCTGAAGACCTAGGAAGAACTTAAGTTCTCCCATCATACTCATCTCAAATTGATCCTGCATAACCTTTGCAAATTCTCGGCAAAGTAGATCATTAGTAGCACCAAAAATAATATCATCTACATATATTTGAATTATTAGGAGGTCATTTTATTTTATTTTTGTAAATAAAGTTGGATCCATTTGACCAATTTTAAACTTATTGTCAATTAACTATGTTTTTAATCTTTCATGCTAGGCTCGTGGAGCTTGTTTTAATCCATATAATGCTTTGTTTAATTTGTATATGTGTTTTGGACGATTTGGATCTTCAAATCCTAGAGGTTATTTAACAATGACTTCCTCCTTAATGAATCCATTTAAAAAGGCACTTTTGACATCCATTTGGAAAAGCTTGAATTCCATATGGGCTGCAAAAGCTAGCAGCATTGTAATAGATTCAAGTCGGGCAACAGGTGCATATGTTTCATCAAAATCTATTCCTTCCTCTTGATTATATCCTTGAGTCACAAGTCTAGGTTTATTTCTAACTACATGTCATGATTCATCAAGTTTGTACCTAAAAATCCACTTTGTTCCAATAATAGTTTGTTGCTTAGGTTTTGGAACAAGTTCCCATACTTGACTTTTCCTGAATTGATTTAGCTCATCTTCCATAGCAATAATCCAGTTATTATCCAACAAGGCTTTCTTAATGTTTTTAGGTTCTAATTGAGATGCAGAAGCTGTAAATGCTAATGTGTTAAGGGAAGATCTAGTTTGAACTCCTTTTGATAATTCTCCTATTGCTAGTTCTTTAGGATGATCTTTTACAAAAGAGATATCTTTAGGTAGTTCATTAAAAATAATATCTTCTAGAATGTTTGAAGGATCATCTATTGTATCATCATCATCAATCGTGGAAGATTTAGGTTGAACTAATGTTTCATCAAATGATACATGCATGGTTTCTTCAATAATAAAATGGTTCTTATTAAAGACCCTATAGGCTTTACTTATGGTTGAATAACCTAGGAAAATCCCTTCTGAGCTTTTTGTATCAAACTTATTAAGATTATCTTTAGTGTTACGTATAAAACATCGACATCCGAAAATCTTGAAGTAGAAAATTCTAGGTGTTCTTCCATGATAGAGTTCAAAGGATGTCTTCTTTAGAATTGGTCTGATTAGGGTTCTATTTTGGATATAACAAGCAGTGTTTATAGCCTCAGCCCAAAAATATCGAGGCAGCTTTGACTCGCACAGCATTGTGAGGGCACACTCATGTAAGGTCCTATTTTTCCTCTCAACTACACCATTCTTCGATGCAGCTCTAGGGAAGGCAAACTCATGTTTAATTCCATACTGATCACAAAAATTCGAGAAAGATTCATTTTCAAATTCTCCACCATGATCACTTTTGATTCTAATTACTTTTGATCCTTTTTAATTCTGTAATCTTCTAACTAGTTTGCTAAAGACATCTAAGGTTAAGTCCTTGCTCTTTAAGAGAGATACCCAAGTAAATCTAGAGAAGTCATCAATTATGACTAAACAATATCTGCACCCTCTTAGGCTTTCGAATTTGGTTGGTCTGAATAAGTCTAAGTGAAGTAGCTCCAGGGGTTGAGAAGTGCTAACCATCCTTTTTGGTTTAAAAGGGTTTTTGGTTTGTTTGCAGATTTGACAAGAATCGTAGACTTTTCTTTTCTTGAAGTCGATCCTTGGTAGACCTTTGACAAGTTCATGTTTCACAAGTTTACTAATGTTTCCCATGTGAACATGACCTAGTCTTTTATGCCAAAGAGTTGCTTCTTCGTCAGATACGACTAGACATTCAAGACTGTTGCATTTGTTGAAGCTTATGGTGTAAATATCTTTGTGTATATTTCCTTTAAGAATAACTTGATTTGTTTCTTCATTACGAATTTTAAAACCTTTTAATGTAAACGTAATTATGTTCCCCTTATCACATATTTGGGTTACACTTAATAGATTGTGTTTTAAACCTTTAACTAAGTGCACATTTTCAATAGAGGTAGAAGAATTACCAATTTGGC
Organism: Thalassia testudinum; assembly: GCA_037157565.1. Classification (NCBI taxonomy): domain Eukaryota; kingdom Viridiplantae; phylum Streptophyta; class Magnoliopsida; order Alismatales; family Hydrocharitaceae; genus Thalassia; species Thalassia testudinum. The sequence goes on from JAZHRO010000056.1 coordinate 3,485,373, forward strand.
CAGTACCAATAATATGGTCCTTGTTGTTCCCAAACATGACCGTATCACCTTCCTGAAGGTTGAGTTGTAGGAATAGGTCTTCCTCGCCGATCATGTGCTTGGAACAGCTATTGTCCATAATCCATCTTCTTTCTTCTTTTTCCTATCATTGATTTGTGATTGCGAGGCTTCATTTGGTATAGTGGCTTCAATGTTCCATTGATTTGTTGGAAAGTCCACTTCTTATAATCTACTAAGCCTACAAAACAAGATTGAAAAATGCTTTTTGTACCCATTTTTGCTTGGGTGCATGGTGACTAGTTTTCATTGCCTAGTTTGGCAAGCTACCTTTCTCTTTGTTTTGACTGGAACTAGATGCTTCATGGCTATTCTTTGGTATATAGCCTAACCCAAACTTTGTGGTGCTTTGGGTTTGCGTTCCTAACAATTTGTGCAGATTTCTACTTCCATTTGTGAATTTAATCAGGTCATTTAGTAGAACAACAGAGTTTTCTTTCAATTTATCTATGTCTATTTCTAAGTGGTTTATTTGATATTTTAGTGTTATAATTTCAACAGATAGCTCTTTGTTTTGATTGTCAAGTGCTTATATTTGTGCTCTCTTTGTCTAGTATCTTTACTAGGTTTTTGTTTTCTAATTTTAATGATGCAGCTATATCAGGAAATTCAAAGAATGCTTTTAATAGTTCATCTTGAGTAAAGGAGGTTACCTCATCTTCTAGCGCCATCAAACCGAGAAGAGCTTCTTCTCCTGATGTTTCTTCTTCTAGACTTGAGTCTGACTCATCCCAAATTATAGTAAAGGCTTTCCTCTTTCCATCTTTACTAAAGTGCTTCTTCTTCTTTTCATATTCCTTCATGAGAAGTGGACAATCCTTCTTGATGTGTACCTTTCTCTTGCAATTGTAACAGATGACTGCATCATTGTTTCTTCCTTCTTTCTTCTTCCTCCAGTTCTTCTTGTCCTTAAGAAACTTTCTGAATTTTCTGGATAGGAGTGTTATGTCTTCCTCTTCTTCTCCACTTGAAGTTTCTTTAGATTCTTGATTGGCTTCAAGGGCTATGGCTTTCTTCTTTACTCCTTCATATGTTGAAGTTGAACTTCATAGGCCATCAAGCTTTCGATAAGATCGTCTAATTTGAGGCTAGACAAACCTTTCGACTCTTATATGGTTGTGGTCTTGGTTTCCCAATCGTTGGTGAGTGATCAGAGTATCTTTCTCACCAGTGCTTCATTCTTGATCTCCTAATCTAGGCTCCTCAAAGAGTTTATGATGTCTATAAACCTCGTGAACATTTCCTTGATTGACTCGCCTTTCTTCATCCTAAAAAGCTCATAATTTTGCATTAGTAAATTCACTCTAGTTTTCTTTACCTTCGTCATGCCTTCATGGGTCACTTTGAGGATGTTCCAGATCTCGTAGGTTGTCTTGCAAGTAGAAACGTGGTTGAATTCTACTCTCGAAAGCCCATAGAAGATTGCATTCATGGCTTTTGCATTGTGGGTTGCCATCTTCTTTTGATCCGGTGTCACAGCTACTCCTTCCTTGATCTCAAGACGAGTGTACTTGGAGGCGATGAAGTCCCACACCTCGAAATCAATGGACTCCAGGAAGATTTGCATCCTTGTCTTCCAATATCCGTAGTTCGTCCCATCAAAGAGAGGAGGATGAATAGTAGATTGCCTCTCAACGTATGTGTTGACAGATGATTTTGACATCTTTTGGACAACTAGGCTTTGATACCAAATGAGGGTTGGAGAATATCCTGTGGATTGCAACTAAATACTATAGGGGGGTTGAATAGTATTGCTTTAGAAAATATGAGTTAGATTAAAAAATAAGACAACAAAGATTCATGCACAGACTACACCTGATTTATAGTGGAAACCCAATCCCGGTAAAAACCACTACCTAAGCCTCCCAGCTTAGGATTTTTCCAACTAGTACAAGCTAGTCAATCCACTATTCGCACCACTTGAACGAGGGTGGCACAACCTCTTACAAACCCTTCCCTTTTATCCTGAAGAGAAGCAAAAAACAACAACCACGGATCTTCCAAACAGGCTTGGGATCCGTAAATCAAAACAACAAAATAGTATAATAAGAATATTAATTCTATGGAACCTCAATAAATGATCAAACTAATTTTTCGCAAAGGTTCGAGGCATTGTGCTTTTGAAGAGCATGAAGAACAGGATGTGAAAGCCTTTGGAAATAAGCACGAGATGCTCTCTTTTTGAATGGTGTTTCTATTTAAAAGTTGTAAAAGAATGAGCTACGTGCGACCTTTATTTATAAAAAAAGTTTTGTTTAAATAGGAAACAAAATTAGTCGATCAATTAAGGTTAATTGGTCGATCAAAAAGTACTTTAGTCAATCAATTAAGAATGGTGGTCGATCACTTATTGGTTAATCAATTAGCTTGGTTGGTCGATCAAGAAGATTTTTCTCAACTTCCTAAAATGAACTAATTTGATCAGTCAATTAAGTACGTTGGTCAATCAAAGTGTTTTAGTCGATCAATTAATAAGTTTGGTTGATCAATAACCCTAAAATTTGATTTTGAAAAGATACGTGAAATAATCATTTTTGAGTTTTATTTGAGGTTCCTTACAATAAAGTCCTAGACTCAAATAAATGGAAAAGATGCTCATCAGCAACTATCTGATCTTGTGTCTTGAACAAAGGCTTCAATCTTAGTCCTGAAATGTCAGTCTTAGTAATAAACATAATTTTGGTGCATCAAAACAGAAGTGATTACATTACAGACCAGCTAAGGTACTAAACTTAGACCAACACCATCTCCTCTTGCAGTTGTGGGAAAGTCAGCAAACGCTGAGTAGAGTAGCAAAAAAAGGCATAATATTAAACAGAAGTATAGGAAAATCTACCAGGAACAAGAAGAATGGCTACTTTTCATATTAACTTTTTAATTAATTATTTATCCACTGCCAAATCCAGACTATCAGTATCCTTTTGGTCATCACCAACCTGTAATCTATTTCTTTGGAAGGCACTATAAGATATCACTACAATATCCCATTAATCCAACCTAATTATTCCCACAATTTAGGCCACACAATTCAGTATGTTCGTTGATTGGTTTCATTGTTCAATAAATCATTAACTAACTTGTAAACATTTAGAAGTAGAAGCATGGTAAATAAGAAGGCAATTATTTACCAAAGTCATAACAAACATGGCTTATTTTCTAGTTGGAGCTTGTTATTAATCTCTTAAAATTTCCCACTTCTCCAACCAAATTATTAGCATCATTATTCATATAACATAATTAATTTCATACATCCGTTGTGAATATTAATTATCATTCGAGTATCCACTATTAGAATGAATCTCAACATCAAATAGACTCCATAACTCAACAAGAGGAGCTAAGAATGTGTGTACCAAGAATTAGTTGAGACATCAATGCTGATTATAGAAAGTCAATAAATGAAGAGGGAAGGGAAGCTACTCTACCTAACGTCACCAGGATCACAGTGACTTCGAAATATGTACCTAGCTAATGTGATGACTCAAGTACCACCCATCGACACTGCCCGAGTCGCCTGTGCTAACTACAGGCACAACCAACCACAAGATCATAATCACTCAACACCTAATCATAAAACAACAATATCCAATCAAACAAAACGTAAAGCAATAATGAAATTAAAAGGAAATGAAGTACTGACTAGAGGGTCTACCACGTAACATAACTATGTAACCTAAGAGATGCATAAACAATAGTCACCTTGCTAGATGCCAAGAACACCTAAGTACGGAACCCAAGAACCATGTTAGTAAAAACTAAGTAGAGTAGAAACAACAAATGAGCACAACAATAACTTAGAGCAAGTGAAAATGGGTATTATATCTTTAATTAACCCATTTATTAGGCATCTCGTTATCCCATTCCATTATATATATATTGGAAGCCAAAGTTATTATAATCCATAACCCATTAATCAATGCCTCGAGGCATGAGGTGATCTCGTGTAACTTCCTGAGATGCGAGACAGGTATAAGTCATCTTATTAGACCAAAACGTAGCTTATACCCATCAAGTCACCTCAATCTATCACCCTGGGGTCATAGCGGAAAGGGGTGGTGGCTACATTGTATGATGTGAACACGTGCTAGCTACACATGCTGAAGCAAAGACAGCCAATGGCACACCCATCGGTCGAGTAAAGAAAGCCAAGTCCAACCCTCAAGCCATGCATCCCGCTATCTCAGTTGGCCGCTAAATCTAACAAAAGAGTTGTAGGAAGGCCAGCAACACCCAAAACCAGCCCAAAATTGGTCTAAAAGACCAAAGCTACAGCCAAATACGGTGAGTAATAGGGCTAAATCTAGTTATCCAGTCTCTACAATCTTGACAATTTGGTCGTATTGATCTCATGATTATTCCCAGATGATTATGCTAATAGCATTCCTTATCCAGGACATGATTCCAACCATTATGTTAGTTGTTTAAGATTATGAAGAATTCGTATCATGCCCATAATCAATAGTTAATCAATTTGTTTCTAATTTACAATAGTGGTCCTAAGTAATATACTAATTAACGATCACAATGATACTTATTTCCCAATAAACGGAGTTCATTTCACGCATGCGATAATAGGGTCACATTTAAGGTTCTTAATCTTGATCATTTCCGTAGTGTCAATCTATTTCATATCCAAGTTTCCAAGATCAAAGTTAACTCCCAAAAAGGATTTTGAATTCAACAAGGGAAATAACATATGCTAATCAACATGGCATATTTGAAGAATCATGCAGGATGGGTTCACAATACTGAAAATCGAACCGAAAACAAGTGAGTGGTAGAGTACTTTTATTATTTACACTTGCTAATTCAACTCACATAATTACAAGATAAAATTCTTTGAATTTTCTATAAAAATCAGTATTAACTTCCCGTAAATTCCAATGGCAGAATAGGTTTTAATAGCATTGAAATCCACCCAAATTCTTGGGTTTTAACTTGGTTCTGACTAATTGTTCTAAAGCAATAATTATTCATGAATCATTGTCTTAGGGTGATTTTAAGTACCCAAATCAATAACCAAACATCACAGGGCTCCATACTTAGAAAGAGAATGAGAACATGTGCAAACGACAGTATGTAAGAAGCACAACGCAGAAATCAAGTCCAGACTACATGAAACATGCTGAAAATAGGGAACGAGATAGTCTACCCTACCTAACATCACCGAAGGGTGACAATGACTTCAGATCATGTGCTAAAGGTCCTGGGACGTGTTTCGGACCTTCCTTGTGATTCGTGTATGCAACAGGAAGTCTTCTTGAATGAAGAACTCCAAGAACAAATTAGGAATACACTTATACACGTTTCTGATTTTTCACATCAGCAATAGTCCATAGAAACAAAAATAAACTGGACCAACATGTAGTATGCATCAAGATGATACCAACGGTACCTTATTTGTCAAAATCTGAGGTCAAGAAGGCCTCAAACCACTCAAAATATCACGAGAGGGTTTCTAGACCAACCAATTCACGTGAACCGATCAACCAGTCCACGCCCTCCCGCTGATGACACGTGTCAGCACCTGATTGGCACTAACCATGTGCATCGGATCGTGCCCACCTGCGCCCTCACCATCTGATTGCACCACATATCGACGATTGGGAATGCCCATGCCTTCCCTTCACGTGCTAACATTCGCAGGCACACGCATGCTGAGCGTTGCTTCATGCGACACATGTTGCCTATTTGGCGCACGTTGCTAGATCGAACGGTGGGCATACGCCACTGCCGTTGCTTCCGTAAAAGTTGTAGTAGGAAACTCGTAGAACTCAAAATCGCACTCGAGTCCTTGGAACCCTAATTAAGATTTCTAAATAAAATCTTAAACTCTTTCCTTCTCTCTTTCTCTTAGGTTTTGAAGACCCATAGATGTTAATGATGAAAAAAATACAAAGAGGACTTATTTATAGACCCAATTTCTATTTAAGGTTAGGTTTATTTGGGAAAAATATCAAATTTACCCCTACGTGTGGTTTACCTTGCATTTAGGTCCTTTTTGACTTATTTTGGTCATAACTTGGGCTATACACCTTAGATTCACATGAGTCAAGCATCATTGCAAATATTACAATGAGAGAAATCCAACAGTACCATACATGGAAACCTTTTGATGAGTTTTGACTAGGGGTTGACCCAAAATATGCATTTTGGCATTTTTTAAGAGGTGCTTATACTTGCAACAAACTACGATTGTGTCTACGAGTTCAAATTGACCTGACCCACACTGAAATGACTTAGGACTTTGTTTTTGGGATGTTACAAACATAACAACCTTAAAGGTGGTTTCATCCCCAAAACTTGAGCAAAGGTGTAGGTAGAGCAAAAATCATGCTCAGTGTATAACAACCTTAAAGAGAAACAACCCAGGGATTGGTGGACTTACCAGTGAAAAGCTCTGGGTATTTCTGCTTCATTTCTGCCTTTGGTTCCTAAGTCGCCTCCTAGAATTTTTGACTTCTCCATATGACCTTTACTAGAGTGATGTTCTTCTTCTGCAACCTTCGAATGGTACGATCCAGTATTTATACTGGTTGATCCTGATAGGTCACATTGTCCTCTTTGAGTCAAGGGTAGTCCAGTCACAAAGTTCATAGAGATGCTCTCCCATTTCCACTCCAGAATTGGAAGGGGCTGTAACTAGCCAGTTGGTCTCTGATGTTTTGCCTTCACTTGCTGACAAATAAGGCACTGGTTCACAAATTCACCCACATCCTTCTTCAAGCCATGCCACTAGAAGTCCTTCAGATCATGATACATCTTAGTGTTCCCTGGATGGATAGTGAGTCTGCTACAATAAACCTTGGATAACAACTCCTGTCAATGTGCTTCATCTCGCAGAACACATAGCTTGCCACGAAGCTGGAGTACTCCATCCACAAAGGTGAACTCATTTGGGCTTCCCATGAGTACCTGGTCATAGAGCATCTGTAAGTTAGAATCCTCCATCTAGCTATCCACTTTACAAGATATCATATTAGGGCACATGTGCCTCATCATTATCAACTCCCCCAGATATCCTACTACTTGCGATGGCTTCCACTTGGTTGCCTTAATCATACCGTTCTATCTCTGTGCCTGAAGAGTTGCAATCGGGCTGGTGGCTTCCTACTGAGAGGGTTTGACACAACATTTCCCTTTCCTGGATGATAGACAATCGAGTAATCATAATCTTTCAGGAGTTCCATCTAGCATCTCTGCCTCAAATTCAACACCTTCTAATCAAACAGATACTTCAAACTCTTGTGTTCCATGTTAATCGTGAAAGTCACACCATATAGGTAATGGCACCAAATCCTCAAGGCAAAGATTATGGTTGCCAACTCTCTGTCATGCGTTGAATAATTCTTCTCATGTAGCTTCGGTTCTTTCGAGGCATAGGCGACCACATGCCCATGCTACATCTGAACACATCCCAACCTTTGATGTGAAGCATCTGTGTACACCATGAATCCGCCACTGCTTTCAGGGATGGTAGGTATAGGGGTTGATGCCAACTTCTCCTTGAGTGCCTAAAAATTGGTCTTACACTTACTGGTCCAAGCAAAGAGGGTATCCTTCCTCATTAACCAGGTTAATAGTAGAGCAATCTATGAAAAACCCTAAATGAATCGCCCATGGTATCTCACGAAACCCAAGAAACTGCAAATGTTTGTCACAGTTTTGGGATGCTCCCACTTTAGCATTGCCTCAACCTTGGTAGGGTCCATCGAAATCCTTGCACCTGATATCACATGTCCTAGAAACTCTACTTGGAGCAACCAAAATTCGCACTTGTTGAACTTGGCATACAACCTATGCCTCCTCGAGGTCTCCAAAACCAATCAGAGAAGCTGTTCATGTTGTGCCTCACCGCGAGAGTAGATGAGGTCATTGTCAATGAACTCCACGACAAAGTGGTCCAGATACGACTTGAAGATCCGATTCAACAAGTCCATAAATGTAGCAGGGGCATTCATCAATCCAAACGACATCACTAAGAACCCGTAGTGGCCATAGCGTGTCCTGAAGGCAATCTTCTATACAACCCCCTCTTTAATCTTGAGGTAGAGGCAGACTGATCGTAGATCAACCTTAGAGAATATCGTGGCCCTACGACAAACAAATCATTGATCGGCAGGAGAGGATATTTGTTCTTGATAGTCACCATATTCAGATTTTGGTAGTCAATGCAAAGGTGTAAGGTGCCATCTGATACAGGGTAATTGATATAGGGTTTGAGGGAAATTCTCAAACTCAACCTCTCACCCAAGGGAAAATCCCAGGAGGTCATATGTGAACACATCATCATATTTCCATACAATAGGTGCATCCCCAACTCCAGCTTCTCTCCTAGGGCTGTAGCTATGTGGGCAAGGTATCTGTTGCACCCATTCCATAGAAATCTTACTGCTTGCAGGGCTGAGACACACCTTTGACTGATCTGCCTAATCTATTACCCTAATTGGCTTAATCTAGGGCTAATTCCTTAGTAGAATCATGCATTAGGTTTATAAATATTACATTGAGAGCATGCATGCATATTTGTGCTTTGTAAATAATTACCTTCTTATTCTAGCTTTTTATGAATAATCATTGCTAGGAAAGTGGGAATTGGTGACGGGTATTTGGTGACAATTTTGGTAACTGACAGCAACAGTAACTTATGGTGACGGTTCCACTCAAAACTTTGACCATTGTGAGAGAGTGGGATTTGTTTTCTGTTTTAACCTTTTGTGACGGGTATGACGACTGTGACAAAAGGCTTTGGTGATGGTTTCAAGTGAGACCGTGACCATAGGCTTCCTTTGGTGACGGTTCCAAGTGGAACCGTGACCATAGCCTTACCTTTGGTGACAGTTCCTAGTAAGACTGTGAACATAGATTTCCCTTTGGTGATGGTTTCAAGTGGAATCGTCACCATTGCTCCCTTAATTGCCTTTAGTGATAGTTTCAAGTAGAACCCTCACCATTGCTCCCTCCATTGCCTTTAGTGACGGTTTCAAGTGAAATCATCACCATTGCTCCCTCAAAAAATTTCCCATGCACCCTCTCCCGAATTTCCTCGCTGCAAGTTTCCCAAAATGCACTCACGCCCCCATCACCTTCCCCTTCCCTCAACTCCCTAACCCCTTCCCTGACGGCGTCAGCTCCCCCGACTCTAAGGAGCCCCCTTCCCTCTCCCGACGAAGGTGGTGCCTCCCCTGACTCCCCCTCAAGATCTTCAGCAGCACCTCTCCTAGCCCTCAAGATCACCAACGAAAATCAACACCTGCTGCCATTATCTTCCCCCACGCTCGACTCTTCGACTACCTCTTCGACGATGTCACCTCCCCTGACCATCCTTAACCCCCTTCCCTCTCCTGACGAAGGCACCTCCCCTAACCATCTTCCCCAGTAGACCGTTGCCTTAAGACCTGTCTCCTATGTGCCCTAACGAAGGCACGTCTCCTCCCCCTCAAGACCGCTACCTCTCTCCCTCCCTCATCTTCCCTAGTAGCACCTCCATTACCACTACTGATAAGTTCAATTTATTGGACATTTATTTGGCTTAAGTACATATGGAGTACGTTTCCTTGTGGCTTAATGGATTAAGCTAAGTATTAATTAAGCTTAGCTTACGAATATTTTTGTGTCTGCTCTGCATTCTAATACATACATTTATGCTTCTTATTTGATATGTGCAGGTAGAAAGAAATGTAATTTGGCATGAATGTGATTAGCACTTGAATGAAGGGTATGCCTATAATTACCCATTACCATTGCTCCCTCCGCTGGCATTGAAATGAAGCAGTTATGCATCTGCGAAGGGAGAGGCAGAGGTTGTGGATCTGGAGAGGGATAAGAGCTACGGCTGAGGATCTAGCCAGGACTTCCTTCTTCCCCTCCAGGGGGGCATGTTCATCTCCTTCCTGGTTCCTCACCTTGGACTTGAGGGCATACACTGTGGCATAGACGTTGTCCACCATTCCCTTTAACCGCAGTTCATCTTCACTGACTCTGCGGCGTGCATGGTGACAGCGTGCATGCCACCCCCACCTACCAACACCATCGACAGCTGTTAGCCGCACTCACCCCCCTCGCCACAGCCATCCCAACAGCAACCGAACCCACCACCTACTCCACTTCCTCCTCTTTTCCTTCATTTTCTTCTTCTTCCTCTTTCTCTATTTTTCATGCCAACCAAGCATTCCCATCACACCCGCCACCCGCAGGAGTTCTCCTAGGACACCAGTCACCGCCAACGCCACTAGCACGCTTGAATTACCGCCGCAAAAATATCCACATGAGCCACCGCTGATCGCAACCACCCATCGTCGCCGACCATAGCCACCCACCTCCACAGGCCAGTCGCTGCAGGTGACCATATGCCTCGCCGTCACTGTCATCGCGAAGATCTCCTCCGAGTCAGCCTCAATGTAGTGCTGCACACTCAGCGATGACCTTCTCTCGCATATGCTGCCGCTTCTTCATCCCATTTTTCAAATAGTAGAAGGGATATTTGTTTCTCTGTGATATTTTTTTATTGCCAAACACTATGCACTTATTTTTGATTGAATATTTAATTGAGTTAAGGATTTGCTGCGAGGAGTTGCCATCAGTAAATATTGTTTAATATGGGTGTTAGTTGGTATTCACAGCTTGGCATTTACAAATATTTAGATGTATTGTGGCTTATTCGATTGATGAATGATGCAGGAAATATTTGTGGTTATTGATGGATGATTTTCTCTACCTACATTATTTGTTAGTGACTGATTTATAGTGACTTATATTTCAGTATAAGATGAGATTTGCTTAGTGATATTTGTAGGGGTTATGAAAAATATTCGTCATCATAAATGCAATGTATGTGTAAGCTTACCTAGTTTGTACCTCCCTATGGATACGACATTCAAAACTAATGTGGTTTATTACATTAATTATTATATTTGATTGAGATATTTTCCACCACATGACTACAACGACATATCAGTTTATCGCTATCATCTCTTTAATCAAGTGAGAATCTCTCTATCAAATGGCGCCATTGCCGGGGAGGCAATGGGCCTAGTAAATTAGCACGTATTTCCTGTTTGTAGTGATTTCTAATTGGGACTATATATTCATTGATTTTTTTTTTTCCTGTGCAAGGTACATCTATTTGAAGGAAACAAATGCGACAGGCGAGCACGACGGAGGCGATATTCCTAGTGGACCTTGACGCCACCTAAAAGGAAGCAATAAGAGCATGTGGGCCTTGATCCTACGTGCATGGAGGAATGATCGACGTCTAGAGACATTTTTTTTTGCTTCTTTTAGATTTAGATTAGTTGAGATAGACGTTAGACATTTAATTTTTGCCTTGTGGACCCTTGTGGGGTATTTTTGGGAATGTGTTCCCAGTGTTTCTCCATTTCTTATCGCTCTTGTATGCGGAAGCATATTTTTGGAAGCGTGTTCCCATTTTATTTAGATTATAGGAATATTTGAATTGTTTGAAATGCATATACGTTAGTTAGTTAGATTAGGTTTGTTTGATTAATATTATTAAAAATAAAAAAAAATATCGAATTGCCTACTAGAAGCCGCATATCAATAGGGCGATCATCTAGGACTGAATGAGCAGCATCTAATTTATCTTAATTGCATTGCAGGCATCCCTACAATGAAGAAAGTTGGAGTAAGGTACATCTTTTTCTTGAGCATCAATTACCTGTCATGCATCTGTATTGAACCTAAATCTAAGACCACTAAAGTGCTTGAATCGAATTAATTCAGTGGTCACTTTAAAAATTGGGACTGCTAAGAGGTTGGACCTTAAAACCTGTGACCTAAAATTATGTGTAAAAGGATCTTATTTGCGAGACTTCGAAACTCAAAATGTGAACATATGATTGCACACCCGAGACACTATGCACCTCACACATAAGGTCACTAGATAAATTTCTACCTCTCGTCTTTGCACCACAAGGGAAGTTAGTCAGAAATCAATAAGCCTATCAACAAAGTTACTATGGTTCCTCATGCGTGGGCTCGATTTGAGACTTCCATCCCTTGCGAGTAGGTTGTAGGAACCAATGAAGGTCGACCTAGGAAGCGTAATTCTTGCAAAACTTGTTTGGCCACCAACTGAACACCTAAGACCCAGAATCTACTAAAAACAGATCCCATAATATTCGCGTTTACTTTGACAGTGGTAGAACTCTCTAGGAAGTTTCTGATTTCTTTTAAATCCAAAGAGAGTTTAACCTGTGTAATTGAAAGAAATGGACTATCATTAGTCCTATCATTTTAACCAAGATCCCATGCCCCAAGCGTATCCATCCTTTGATGGGTGCATTGATATTTCTTGGGATCATTCATCTTCCTATCTTGGGAGTATTGGCCTGATAACTCCCACTTTTGAGTAGAGCCTAGGAGAGGGATTTTCCAACCCTGAAATACCTAATACTATGCAAACAACCAACCCTCCCACCCTTCATGATTGTCCGTATTGAGGTCGAACCGATACCCCTAGGCAACTAGAGCTTGAGATTGACTATCCTCCCCAATATGATTGTAGTAACGTCTCCTCTTTTATGATAGAAATGCAAAAACAACAAAAAGAAATGTAGACTATGGGAGAGATGTTGAGGAATAGTCAACAATTGAACAAAGAAATTAGACAGCTTAGCTACGCTCTTCCTAGTAATTCTGATACCTACCCATACGATCGTGATCATGAAAATAATTCTAAGGAAACTAATGACAATAGGGATCCCGTTTTACGTAGCTATCACTTAGACTCTCCCAATGAGACATGGCCACTAGAGGAGAACGATCTTAGTAATTATCCACCTGAGCTATATTGGAGTCAAAAGAAAGGGAAGATGGTACCTCTTGATGACCTTGACCCCAATGACAGTATTTTCCTTACCCATGATAACCTGGGTCAAGGTCGTATTGTTCATATCACTTCCACTATTAATTATCTGGTGGAATCCCATTCTACCCTTAGTAAGCTTAATTTTGACCCTCCACTTAGGGAATCAACACCTACCATTCAGCATTGTAAGGAATTAATTGCACCCAATGAAGGTGACCCTAAGGGAATGGAGGATAAATTAGATCAATTTTGGTCTCAGGGATATAAAGAGTCTATTTTAGAGGATGAGGATGACCCAATGGAGGAACCTAGACTGAAAATATGGAGTGAATCATAGGGGGATTATTTGTTATTTGAGGACTTACCCCCGGAGGATATAAATAATTTGGTGAAATCCAAATTCCTCCCTTCTTTTGAGAGTCATCCTCCACAAAACTAGAAGTTGATATTGGAGGAGGACAAACACAATAATGAGAAGCCTAGGGGAGACTCTTGGGGACAAAACAGGTCAATCGAGGATTTATGCCCTGAGAAGAATAAAGAATTGAGTGATATAGGCTTACTTCAAAGCATTAAGACGGATCCTCCTTTAGAAATAATTGAGGATATTGATCTAGCTCCTCTCTTTATTGGTGAATCACATATACACCTCGGAAAAAACTTGAGTGAACCAAAAGAATTCGAGGATGAAATTAATGAAAATGCTTCTATTGCTTTGACCCTTCCATCAAAAGAATCTAATTTGGAGTCCACCATTGATTCACATATACTAGAAGGTGAAAATATGACTCCGATCATTAATGATAGGCAGGGTGACATGAATTTTTATATAACTTTTATGGAGAATAATACAGAATCTGAATTGTTGTACTTAACACAAAGTAAGCCCTCATGGGACTTAATCATTACCTCCCAACACCACAAACAACCGTTACACTCCCTAACCAATCCTTGGCTCAGGTCTCTGCTCACATACATTCTTTCTGAGGAGAATATCAGGCCAGTACATCCTCGGGTAGAATGGTGAGTATGGATTGATGCTTGTAGTTTTTGTCTCTCCATTCAAGGGTTTGAAATAATAATGTTTATAACTTTTAAAACCCTTCCTGCTTTGGAGGATCCTTGTTATCCTCCACTTATTCCATTTCTGGAGGTTCCTTTTCATATTCCTTTTGTTATTCCTAAACCTCTCTAGGTAGCCTACGAGGTTATTTGCTTTCATGTCTTCTGGCGAGCATTTGGGATAACGTTGCATCATCAACTCGCCAACATCTATGGCTACCTATTTTCTAGGCCCACGCTATTACGCATATTTTTAGGGCCGAGCTTTTTCTGTCTGGAACCAAACTTACAGGTTTCCTATAAGTCTGGCTGCTGACAAAAATGCAGCGCTTGGTGAGAGGCAACCTAGCGTTCAGAATAACACCACAATTAGGTGATTTTCTTCTTTTCTCCCCCTGTTTTAATTTTACAATGAGGACATTGTAGGATTTAGGCAAGGGGGGGTGCATTTTGCAATTTAGGAAGTATTCATGCATTTAGGTTAACATATAAAAAGAAAATTATTTTCTTGAGCTGAATTGGTTAGTCCCTAGCAAAACATCTTTGTCATGGAGATAACACTAAAGATTTTCTTCTTAAATTGTTTCCTAAGTTTAGAATCCAGTACATTTACTTCACTTGCACGTAGACTTGATAATGGATCTTTGAAGAGAACCAATAAACATTTTAAGTCTACTGAACCCTTGGATAGTTAAAAGGGAGTCAAGCATACTATCTTTTATTAGATCCACCTCATATTTGTGAGAAGAAAGTAGAGAGATTACTGGTACGCTAAGTCTACTGCAAGGACTCTTAAGTTTTGGATAATTAGATAAGGATACCTCAGAGTTAGGCATAGTTTTCGCTCTCTGTTCCAGTGTGCGTACATTGTGTGAATTCCTTAGAGTCACCAAATAAGGCAGATACACAGAGATGGAGTCTTAATAAAACTATGACTATGGTGGATGGTTACGACTGTCCTTCATAGAGTCCTCGGCTGAAGGAGGGTAATAGTGTCAAAAGTCAGAAATACACTAGTCCTATCCATCCTTCCCCGGTGCCGAGAGTAGGCACTTCCACCAAATAAGCCACACAATATCCTCTTGACAATTATCATCCTAATAATGCCTCATAAATAGAAGTCTGCATCAAGTTTTGTTGGAGTTATAAAGAAAAAAGAAAGAAAGAAAGAAAAAAAAAAATATAGAGAGAGGGAGAAGAAGAAGAAAAGAGATATTTATATTTAGAAAAAAAGGGGTCCAAGTTTGGAGTTTTATCTTCGTATCAGGTGTCCATGTTTTTGAGGCAACAACAAAAACACCCATTGCGATCAACTAAATATGACCCATACCTACTTTTCAGTATTTCTGATCACCCGAATACTGGCTGAGGTCCTCTAACTTAGTTGTAGGTTTATTAGGAATTTAATTAAAGTGTGAATGCCATGTGAGGCCACTAAACATTGAGTACATCTGCAGAATCTGCTGAGATATGTGATCTAAGAAATGAAAGAAGAAGAAAAGAGAAAGTGAGTGAGCATAAAGGAACACAAAGAGAGCATAGTTTTTAACCTATCTCTGGGTTGACTTGTTTAATAGTCCAGAGATCTAGAGTCTGCAGTACTGGACTACGTGTAGCACCAAATGAGTGTGAGCCACCAATATTAATCCATTCAACTCAGTTTCTCCTACCTAAGACAAAAAGCTGGGGTCAAACTACAGATTATTTTCTGCTTTATCCCTGAGGGAAGAAGTTGCCTATCCTAATAGAAGTTTTTCAAAAGGTAAGTATGATCTGCAAATGTAAGTTGGTTATTTTCACTTGGATGCATTACCTAGGATACTATCATTTCACATTTGTCTGGATCTCTAAATTTTTGAAATAAGAAAAGAAGAAACCTTTTGGTTACTTCCATTATTTTTCACTTTTTGCTAGGGACTAGCGAAACTTAGGCATGGGGGCTTTTGATAAGTCCAATTTATTGGACATTTATTTGGCTTAAGCACATATGGAGTACCTTTCCTTGTGGATTAATGGATTAAGCTAAGTATTAATTAAGCTTAGCTTACGAATATTTTTGTGTCTGCTTTGCATTCTAGTACATACTGTTATGCTTCTTATCTGATATGTGCAGGTAGAAAGAAATGTAACTGGGCGTGAATGTGATTACCACTTGAATGAGGGGCATGCCTATAATTACCTATTACCTTTTCTCCCTCTGTTGGCATTCAAATGAAGCAGTTACACACCTGCAAATCGAGAGGCGGAGGTTGTGGATCTGGAGAGGGATAAGAGCTACAACTGGGGATCAAGCCAGGACTTCCTTCTTCCCCTCCGGGGGGGCACGTTCATCTCCTTCCTGGTTCCTCACTGTCGACTCAATGGCATACACTGTGGCATAGACGTTGTACACCATTCCCT
This sequence comes from Thalassia testudinum, assembly GCA_037157565.1. Classification (NCBI taxonomy): domain Eukaryota; kingdom Viridiplantae; phylum Streptophyta; class Magnoliopsida; order Alismatales; family Hydrocharitaceae; genus Thalassia; species Thalassia testudinum. The sequence continues at coordinate 3,501,721 of JAZHRO010000056.1, forward strand.
TCAACCACAACTTGTCTTCACCGACTCTGTGGCATGCATGGTGACAGCGTGCATGCCACCACTGCCTACCAACACCATCGGCAGCCGTTAGCCGCACTCACCCCCCCTTGCCACTACCATCCCAACACCAACCGAACCCACCACCTATTCCACTTCCTCTTCTTTTCCTTCATTTTCTTCTTCTTCCTCTTTTTCTATTTTTCACGCCAACCAAACATTCCCATCACACCCGCCACTCGCAAGAGTTCTTCCAGGCCGCTAGTCACCACCAACACTAGTAGCATGCTTGCCTCATCATCGTTGAAATATCCACATGAAACACAACTGATTGCAACCACCCATCGTCGCTAACTGCAGCCACCCACCTCCACAGGCTAGCTTCCATAGGTGACCATACGGCTCATCGTCACTGCCATCGCGAAGATCTCCGAGTTAGCCTCCACGCAGTGCCGCACACTTAGCGGCAACCTCCTCCTCTCGCATATGCTGCCGCTTCTTCATCCCTATTTTCAAACAGTAGAAGGGGTATTTGTTTCTTTCTGATCTTTTTGATTGCCAAACACTATGCACTTATTTTTGATTGAATATTTAATTGAGTTAAAGATTTGCTGTGACGAGTTGCCATCAATAAATATTGTTTAATGTGGGTATTAATTGGTATTCTCAACTTGGCATTTACAAATATTTGGATGTAATGTGACTTATTCGATTGATGAATGATGCAGGAAATATTTGTGGTTATTGATGGATGATTTTCTCTACCTACATATATTTGTTAGTCATTGATTTATAGTGACTTATATTTTAGCATAAGATGCGATTTGCTCAATGATATTTGTAGGGGTTATGAAAAATATTCGTGATCATAAATGCATTGTATGTATGAGTTTACCTAGTTCGTACCTCCCTGTGGATACGACATTCGAAACTAATGTGGTTTATTACATTAATTATTATATTTGATTGAGAGATTTTCCACCACACGACTACAACGACATATCAGTTTATCACTATCATCTCTTTAATAAAGTGAGAATCTCTCTATCAAATGGCACCGTTGTTGGGGAGGCAACAGGCCTAGTAAACTTGCACGTATTTCCTGTTTGTAGTGATTTCTAATTGGGGCTATATATTCATTGATCTTTTTTTTTTTTCCTATGCGAGGTACATCTGTTTGGAGGAAACAAATGCGACGGGCGAGCACGACGGAGGCAATATTCTTGGTGGACCTTGACGCCACCTAAAGGGCAGCAACAAGAGCATGTGGGCCTTGATCCCACGTGCATGGAGGAAGGATCGATATCCAGAGACGTTTTCTTTTGCTTCTTTTAGATTTAGATTAGTTGAGATAGACCTTAGACATTTAATTTTTGACTTGTGGACCCTTGTTGGGTATTTTTGGGAATGTGTTCCCAGTGTTTCTTTATTTCTTATCGCTCTTGTATGAGGGAGCATATTTTCGGGAGCGTGTTCCCATTTTATTTAGATTATAGGATTATTTGAATTGTTTGAAATGCATAGAGGTTAGTTAGTTAGTTAGATTAGGTTTGCTTGCTTAATATTATTAAAAATAAAAAAAATATATCAAACTCCTACTGGAAGTTGCATATCATTAGGGCGATCATCTAGGACTGAATGAGCAGCATCTAGTTTATCTTAATTGCATTGCAGACATCCCTACATTGAAGAAAGCTTGAGTAAGGTACATCTTTTTCTTGAGAGTCAATTACCTATCATGCATCTACATTGAACCTAAATATATGACCACTAAAGTGCTTGAATCGAATTAATTCAGTGGTCACTTTAAAAATTGGGACTGCTAAGAGGTTGGACCTTAAAATCTATGACTTAAAATTATGTGCAAAAGGATCTTGTTTGCGAGAATTCAAAACTCAAAATGCAAACATATGATTGCACACCTGAGACACTGTGCACCTCACACATAAGGTCACTAGATAAATTTCTACCTCTCGTCTTTGCACCACAAGGGAAGTTAGTCAGAAATCAACAAGCCTATCCACCAAGTTACTACAGTTCCTCGTGCGTGGGCTCGATTCGAGACTTCCATCCCTTGCGAGTAGGTTGTAGGCACCAATGAGGGTTAGCCTAGGAAGCGTAAATCTTGCAAAACTTGTTTGGCCACCAACTAAACACCTAAAACTTAGACTCTACTAAAAATAGATCCCACTATATTTGCGTTTGCTTTGACAGTGGTAGAACTCTTTAGGAAGTTTCTGATTTCTTTTAAATCCAATGAGAGTTTAACCTATGTAATTGAAAGAAATGGACTATCCTTACTCCTATCATTTTAACCAGGATCCCATGCCCCGAGCGTATCCATCCTTTAATGGGTACATTGACAATTCATGGGATCATTCATATTCCTATCCTTGGAGTACAGGCCCGATAACTCCCACTTTTGAGCAGAGCCTAGGAGCGGGATTTTCCAACCGTGTAATCCCTAATACTATGCAAACACCCAACCCTCCCACCCTTCATGATTTTTCGTAGTGAGGTTGGACCGATACCCCTGGGCAACTAGAGCCTGAGATTGACTATCCTCCCCGATATGATAGTAGTAGCCTCTCCTCTTTTATGATAGAAATGTAAAAACAACAAAAAGAAATGATGGAGACTATGGGAGAGATGTTGAAGAATAGTCAACAATTGAACAAAGAAATTAGACAGCTTAGCTATGCTCTTCCCAGTAATTCTGATCCCTACCCATACGACAGTGATCATGAAAATAATTCTAAGGAAACCAATGACAATAGGGATCCCATTTTACGTAGCTATCACTTAGACTCTCCTAATGAGACATGGCCACTAGAGGAGAACGATCCTAGTAATTATCCACCCGAGTTATATTGGAGTCAAAAGAAAGGGAAGATGGTACCTTTTGAGGACCTTGACCCCAATGACAGTATTTTCCTTACCCCTAATAACCTGGGTCAAGGTCGTATTGTCCATATCACTTCCCCTATTAATTATCTGGTGGAACCCCATTCTACCCTTAGTGACCCTAATCCTGACCCTCCACTTAGGGAATCAACACCTACCATTCAGCATTGTAAGGATTTAACTGCACCCAATGAAGGTGACCCTAAGGGAATGGAGGATGAATTAGATCAATTTTGGTCTTAGGGATATAATGAGTTTATTTTAGAGGATGAGGATGACCCAATGGAGGAACCTAGATGAAAGTCTGGAGTGAATCATTGGGGGATTATTTGTTATTCGAGGACTTACCTCTGGAGGATATAAATAATCTGGTGAAATCCAGATTCCTCCCTTCTTTTGAGAGTCATCCTCCACAAAATCAAGAGTTGATATTGGAGGAGGGCAAACACAATAGTGAGAAGCCTAGGGGAGACTCTCAGGGATAAAACACGTCAATCAAGGATTTATGCCCTGAGAAGAATAAAGAATTGAGTCATATAGGCTTACTTCAAAACATTAAGATGGATCCTCCTTCAGAATTAATTGAGGATATTGATCCAACTCCTCTCTTTACTGGTGAGTCACATATACACCTCGACAAAAACTTGAGTGAACCAAAAGAATTTGGGGATGAAATTATTGAAAATGATTCTATTGCTTTGACTCTGCCATCAAAGGAATCTAATTTAGAGTCCACCATTGATTCACATATACTAGAAGGTGAAAATATGACTCTGATCATTAATGATAGGCAGGGTGACATGAATTTTTCTATAACTGTTAGGGAGAATAATACAGAATCTGAATTGTTGGACTTAACACAAAGTAAGCCCTCATGGGACTTAATCATTACCTCCCAACACCACAAACAACCATTACAATCCCTAACAGATCCTTGGCTCAGGTCTCTTCTCACATACATTCTTTCTGAGGAGAATATCAGGCCAGTACATCCTCGGGTAGAATGGCGTGTATGGATTGATGCTTGTAGTTTTTGTCTCGCCATTCAAGGGTTTGAAATAATAATGTTTATATCTTTTAAAACCCTTCCTGCTTTGGAGGATCCTTGTTATCTTACACTTATTCCATTTCGGGAGTTTCCTTTTCATATTCCTTTTGTTATTCCTAAACATTTCTAGGTAGCCTATGAGGTTATTTGCTTTCATGTCTTTTGGCGAGCATTTGGGATAATGTTGCATCATCAACTCACCAACATCTATGGCTATCTGTTTCCGTGGCCCGCGCTATTAGGCATATTTTTAGGGCTGAGCTTTTTCTGTCTAGAACCACACTTACAAGCTTCCTATAAGTCTGGCTGCTGACAAAAAATGCAGCGCTTGGTGGGAGGCAACTTAGCGTTCAGAATAACACCACAAGCAGGTGATTTTCTTCCTTTCTCCCCCTGTTTTAATTTTGCAGTGAGGACATTGTAGGATTTAGGCATGGGAGGGTGCATTTTGCAATTTAGGAAGTATTCATGCATTTAGGTTAACATATAAAAAGAAAATTCTTTTCTTGAGCTGAATTGGTTAGTCCCTAGCAAAACATCTTTGTCATAGAGGTGACATTAAAGATTTTCTTCTTAAATTGTTTCTTAAGTTTAGAATCCAGTACATTTACTTCACTTGCACGTAGACTTGATAATGGATCTTTGAAGAGAACCAATAAACATTTTTAGTCTATTGAACCCTTGGATAGTTAAAAGGGAGTCAAGCATACTATCTTCTATTAGATCCACCTCATATTTGTGAGAAGAAAGTAGAGAGATTATTGGTGCGCTAAGTCTACCGCAAGGACTCTTAAGTTTTGGACAATTAAATAAGGATACCTCAAAGTTAGGCATAGTTTTTGCTCTCTGTTCCAGTGTGTGTACATTGTGTGAATTCCTTAGAGTCACCAAATAAGGCAGATACACAGAGATGGAGTCCTAGTAAAACTATGACTATGGTGGATGGTTACGACTGTCCTTCATAGAGTCCTCGGGTGAAGGAGGGTAATAGTGTCAAAGGTCAGAAATACACTTGTCCTATCCATCCTTCCCCGGTGCCGAGAGTAGGCACTTCCACCAAATAAGCCACACAATATCCTCTTGACAAGCATCATCCTAATAATGCCTCATAAATAAAAGTCTATGTCAAGTTGTGTTGGAGTTATAAAAAAAAAAGAAAAAAAGAAAGAAAGAAAAAAATATATATAGAGAGAAGAAGAAGAAAAGAGAAATATTTATATTTAGAAAAAAAAGGTGTCCAAGTTTGGAGTTTTATCTTCATATTTGGTGTCTATGTTTTTGAGGCAACAACAAAACCACCCATTGCGATCCACCAAATATGACCCATACCTACTTTTCAGTATTTCTGATCGCCCGAATACTGGCTGAGGTCCTCTAAGTTAGTTGTAGGGTTATTAGTAATTTAACTAAAGTGTGAATGCCATGTGAGGTCATTAAACATTGAGTACATCTGCAGAATCTGGTGAGATATGTGATCTCAGAAACGAAAGAAGAAGAAGAAAAGAGAAAGTGAGTGAGCACAAAGGAACACAAAGAGAGCATAGTTTTTAGCCTGTCTCTCGGTTGACTTGTTTAATAGTCTAGAGATCTAGAGTCTGCAGTACTGGACTACGTGTAGCACTAGATGAGTGTGAGCCACCAAAATTAATTCATTCAACTCAATTTCTCCTACCTAAGACAAAAAGTCGGGGTCAAACTACATATTATTTTCTGCTTTATCCCTGAGGGAAGAAGTTGCCTATCCTAGTAGAATTTTTACCAAAGGTAAGTATGAACCGCAAATGTTAGTTGGTTATTTTCACTTGGATCCATTACCTAGGCTACTATCACTTCACATTTGTCTGGATCTCTAAATTTTTTAAATAAGAAATGAAGAAACCTTTTGGTTACTTCCATTGTTTTTCACTTGTTGCTAGGCACTAGCAAAACTTAGGCATGGGGGCTTTTGATAAGTCCAATTTATTGGACATTTATTTGGATTAAGCACATATGGAGTACGTTTCCTTGTGGCTTAATGGATTAAGCTAAGTATTAATTAAGCTTAGCTTACGAATATTTGTGTCTGCTTTGCATTCTAATACATACTGTTATCCTTCTTATTTGATCTGTGCAGGTAGAAAGAAATGCAACTGGGCGTGAATGTGATTAGCACTTGAATGAGGGGTATGCCTATAATTACCTATTACCGTTGCTCCCTCTGCTATCATTCAAATGAAGCAGTTACTCACCTGCAAAGGGAGAGGCAAAGGTTGTGGATCTAGAGAGGGATAAGAGCTATGACTGGGGATCTAGCCAGGACTTCCTTCTTCCCCTCCGGGGGGGCACGTTCATCTCCTTCCTGGTTCCACACTGTGGACTCTAGGGCATACACTGTGGCATAGATGTTGTCCACCATTCCCTTCAACTGCAGCTTGTCTTCACCGACTCTGTGGTGTGCATGGTGATAGTGTGCAAGCCACCACCGCCTACCAACACCATCGGCAGTTGTTAGCTGCACTCAACCCCCCTCGCCACTACCATCCCAACACCAACCGAACCCACCACCTATTCCACTTCCTCTTCTTTTCCTTCATTTTCGTCTTCTTTTTCTTTATCTGTTTTTCATGCCAACCAAACATTCCCATCACACCCGCCACCCGCAGGAGTTCTCCCAGGCCGCTAGTCACCGCCAACGCCAGTAGCACGCTTGCCTCACCACCGCTGAAATATCCACATTATCCACCACTGACCACAACCATCCATCGTCATTGACCGTAGCCACCCACCTCCACAGGTCGGCCGCCACAGGTGACCATACACCTCGCCGTCACTGTCATCGTGAAGATCACCTCCAAGTCAGCCTCCACATAGTGCCGCACGCTCAGCGGTGACCTCCTCCTCTCGCATATGCTACCGCTTCTTCATCCCCTATTTTCAAACAGTAGAAGGGGTATTTGTTTTTCTCTGATCTTTTTGATTGCCAAATACTATGCACTTATTTTTGATTTAATATTTAATTAAGTTAAAGATTTGCTGCGAGAAGTTGCCATCAATAAATATTGTTTAATGTGGGTATTAGTTGGTATTCTCAGCTTGGCATTTACAAATATTTTGATGTATTGTGACTTCTCCGATTGATGAATGATGTAGGAAATATTTATGGTTATTGATGGATGATTTTCTCTACCTATATATATTTGTTAGTCATTGATTTATAGTGACTTATATTTTATAATAAGATGCGATTTGCTCAGTGATATTTACAGGGGTTATGAAAAATATTCGTGATCATAAATGCAATGTATGTGTGAGTTTACCTGGTTCGTACCTCCTTGTGGATATGACATTCAAAACTAATGTGGTTTACTACATTAATTATTATATTTGATTGAGAGATTTTCCACCACACAACTACCATGACATATCCGTTTATCGCTATCATCTCTTTAATCAAGTGAGAATCTCTCTATCAACTACCCCTGCTACAACTAGTGTTAATCCACCACTTGTCGTTCTTTTAATTTATTCATTCATTTCATTTCTCCTCCTCCAACTCCACTTCTCTTGATCTCTTGTTATTATTGTTGTTGCCGTACTTGGTGAATCTATTCGTTGCGAAGCGGATGAAGGTGATCTACTGACCTCGGATTGGCTTAATGGGTAACACGCATGCCAGGTGTTTGATGGTATGGCAACACGTTTTGAAACTAGGAAGCTTTTTTTGGTCATAGACAACATGCATCTAGGAACCTTTTTTTGGTCATATACAACATGCATCTAGGAAGCTTTAAGATTATAATAGTGTCAAGATTGTAACATTCTACATTATTAATAAGTAAGATCAAAGAAGATACCCTAGCCATGTTGTTATGTATCCTTCAATCTGAGAAGCTTCTTTAAACGAACAAATCTCATGAACATATATAATAGAAAAGGCACTTTCCATGTCAAAATAGCATGGCTAGATGGTAAGCATAGTCCTTTATAATCAGAGTGAAGAAAGTTCATACATGTTTTCCATATTCTCAAAGTATTGATCATAGAATGAATAGAATTCTTTATGACTCCTAAATCATCAGACAACTGAATCAACAAAGGAACAAAAAGGAAGCATTTGCCAAGTTCTTATGTTCATTCAATAAATTTAGACATTGTTAAGCTCTAGCATAATCAGGATGGTGCTGAGGAAACCGTAAGGGCTCAAGATATCTAATTAAGAAAGTTTTTTTGTTTAACTTTGACTCTGTAAGACCACATATATTTCCTCTCAATATCTCAAACTTGCCAATTTCCCAAACCCTAGAGTAATACAGATTCAAAATGCTAGTCAAAATAAAAACATCAACTTCAAAAAGCTTCATTATGCTCAACTCTCTTTTCAGGCATTGTTCATTTGAAATGATGGAAACTAGCATGTCAAGAACTAGACAGGGTTAGGTTGCAAGGAGATCTAAGTAGAGAAGCCCTTTCTTTACAATCAATTGAATAGGTGCCAAGGTGTGCTTCCATAACAAAGAAGAATCTTGTACACCCTTATGTGTAATCTTGCCCATTTGTCCCAAGACACCCCCAACAATCCTTCTCCTACACACTAATCAATTTAATTTCATTGGAATGGAAATCATTATCTACCTGCTTTTCTATATGGGTTTTTATCTGAAATCTCCACTGGAAATTAGATGGGTAATTATCCATAGAAAAAATATCTTTATAATGGAGAGAATCACATGTGTGCAAAAGAGATTGTCACTGCTAATATTTCCTTTTCACATGCTTTGCACTCAAAAGTTATAAGTTCGAACACTAAATGTCAACTTTGACCTTACGCGGAGCTCAAAGCCCACTTAGAGTTCAATCAAACTCAATTTCATTTCATAACTTCCAGCCCTAAGCTTAACCTCGTAGACCACTAATAGCAGCACAAGCTATGATGCTGTTTAATTTTTGAAGATTTATTAATTTTGGGAAGAAATTGATGGTAATACAAGGATCTTTCACTCTGCTTTAAGATCTGTGCATGATTTTTATTTAATATAGTCACCAATACAGCTTCATTGAGGGTTGTTTTTTTCATGGAGGGTAATATTTCTAGGTTATGTGGTATTGACCTTTCTACAAGGGACATCGAAATATTCATATTTCATGGTGGTATGATTGATCTTTCAAGGGTTTCGGTACTTGATGAAAAGCATGAAAATGAGAAGGGAATTGACTTCAAATACAAACCCTAAGTCAGACCTTGTAGTTTTACTCTTTAAGCTATTTGATTTATAGATCTAAACAATGCATTAATTTTATGTTTATTAGGTTCTTTTCTCTGTGAAGATCAATGATTTCATTTTACTTCATGGGAAAGGAGAAAGAACATTGGTCTAAGGCTAAGAGGGGTAGAGGGTAGCTGTCTTGCAATCATATATTGGATGCATGTGAAAAAATGGTCTCACCTATAAGGGCTGAATACAATTTGCCCTGAAGTTCACCTAATATGATCCAAGTGTCCAATATTCTCAAAAACTTATCCTATCATTTGATACAATTCAAATACTTCTTGATATACAAATATCTGATGTTTCTTTATGTAACCTACTTTCATTGTTTGTGGGTTTATTTGATTATAGGTTTCCATGGATAAGTCTTAGATTGGTTTGAGAACTTCTAATTATTTTCAATATAAGAGCGGAGTGATTTCATTCTTAGATTGGGCATTCCATGAAGATAGGAAGCAATATAGAAGAGGAGACTTCTATGAGAGAATTTGTTGTCCATTCAAAAGTTGTTTGAATGGATTTATGTATGATCGTAACATAGTATTTGGGCATCTTATTTGTACCGGTAGGTGGCCTCACTACATAGTCTGGACCTCACATGGAGAAGAAATCACTTATCCTTCTGTTGGTAATGATGTTGAGAATCGCATTGAAGATATTGGAGGTGATAATGTTGCAGAGATGTTAGAGGAGTTGAGGGCTGCAAATCCTGATAATATAGATAATGATAATATGTTTGGAGATTGTAATCATTTTTATGATGCACTGAAGGCAGCAGAGGAACCCATTGCTCCTGGAATTAATTCCATGCCAAGGTTGTCATTTCTTTTGAGAATGTTTCAAATTAAAGTGACAAATAAGGCAACATCTAAGTTAATGTTTGATGCCCTTAAGTTCATAGAAGAGTTTTTAAGTAATCCCAAAGAATGGGAGCAGATGCAGGCACAGTTTTAGGCAATCTTAAGTGCATTGGGATGAGGTGGTGTAGATCATTCTTCTTTTCACTTCCCACCTCATCCACCTGATGATGACTACGGAGGTTCGAGAACAGGTGGCATAGAAGCCATTACATAGTTGCCTAGATTTTTTTTATTTTCACATGTCTAGTTTTATGTATACATTTCAAAACATGTTATATATACATGTGTTTTATTTATGAATGAGTATCATGCATGTGGTGATTGATGGAATATATATATGAATGGTAGAATATATATTTGCATTTGTGGTATATGAATGTGGGAAAAATGATATGAGTATGTTTGCATTTGTGGTGAATGTATGAAGCTTTCACAGTGGTAGTAGCACCAACAGCAGTAGTGGACTCTGGTTATTATTCTGTAATTGACTATAAAGAGCTCAGGTATCAGATCTACCTACCATTTTTTTCTTCTTTCACCCTTTTTTGTTTAACTCTGATTTGTGGTGTTGTTCTTTTTTTAGCAGTTACCTAATAGGTGAACAACATGGATCCCTAACTGGAAACAAAGATTCAACATAATTCTTGGGATGGCTCGAGGGCTTGCTTATTTGCATGATGAGGGAGCCAACTCCCTAGGCTCGGTACTTTCCATTGCCTTTGTGACCATGTTTTCTAGTAGTTGTGCATGTTGATTAGTCATATTATGCATTAGTTCACTCTCAGGTAGTGCTAAGGTAATAATCATGCTTGATGTGTTTGATGTGCTAAAGTACTCTTAAGCATATTATTTTGGAAAATAATGAGAATAAGCCTGTGACAAAAAGTAGACACTCAGCTGGTATACTTTCATTAAGCACCAAATATATTGCAGCCAAGCCATGATCATGGCGATGATGACCTACAGTTTTATGCTTAATTTTCATTTTCCTATCATGCATGTTAATATCTGTCTTAGCCCATAACTTATCATGTAATCTAATTTGCTTGAGCCGTGATATGTAAATGCTAAACTGAATTTTATCTACCATTTCCCTCATTAATTTATTGTTGGCAGATCTATCTTCCACCTGATGATTTTATTGATGCCATCAAGGCTTGGGCTTTTACACGAATGCATCTTAAATAGGACATTATGAATTTCATCTTAATATGGGATTTGTGTGCACCAGTTGCTTTCCACCCCTGATGGCCAATGCTGATTAGAAAAGAATTCATCAAGTCTAATTTCTGAATTCTAGGTTGTCTATGATTCCTTGAAAAAATTGTAGAAGTAATTACTGATAATGCTTTGGTTTGTAGTTTCTTCTTCATTTGGGAGGGTGATCCAATTGATTGAATTCTTCCTCTTTCTATTCTGAGCGTACAAGTGATAAAACTTTGTATTCTTATCACCACTTTGAACCCATTCATGTCTTGACCTTTGTTACCAATGCACCTCCTCCTATTTTAGCACCTCGTCATATTGCTTTTGAAGTTCCAATTCCCTATTGCAATTACTTTTTTCTGCTGACCTCCCTTATAAATTAGCAAGGTCAAACTCAATATTTGCTTTTCTTTCTTCCAATTTACATTCAATTTCTTGTGCTAAACCTGCAATTTCCTTGTTATTTGCTTTAGTATGCAAGGGAAACACCCAAACATATTTACTAAAATCATCAATAAATGTTATGCAGTATTTATGCCCTTTGGAATGACAAAAGGGGAGAAATCTAGACATCTGAAAATACCAAGGAAAATGGTGTATTGCTGATAGTAGGTGTTTGATATAAATGTTGGCAATGTGATTTTTCCATTTAATAGGTAGGATAGACATTAGTAACAGAAGAGTTAACAGTAGGGAGCTGAAACTAAGAGATAACTCTTTTTATAATATTATTATGGGCATGTCCTAAATAGTAATGCCATATATCCACTGAGACCTTTTGAGAAAGATATGCCACAGGAAAGGAGCTGCTGGAAATTGTATGAGGTTGCTAGTAAAGTTTCAATATTTTTTGGTGCTCAGGGGAACGTGGGGCTTATATTCACCAGGGGGATTTAAAGGAGGTCAAAGAGGAGGTCTCCAAGTACAAGGTTTGGCTTGCTTGCTTTGTCTTCCTTGGTGTTCTATTTGTTTCGTTTAATGTTGGATTTTTGGAGGAAAGATTGAATCTTTCATTTTCTTGGTGATTGGATGGGTAGATGATCGAGTAAAGTGAAGTAAGGTTGAGATCATTGGGGTGCTTAGAGTTGGATTGGTGGTTTTTGGTAAAGGCATACCCATTATATATCTGATTTTAAGTACACAAGTATGGTCAATTGCTTGCAACATATGTGAAGAGACACAGTTTGATCCTTTGTGTGGCGATGGCAATAGTTTAGCTAGTAATGGCTTGCTGGTCATTTTCGAATGCAAATATGCTTGACCTTTCTTGATATTTGATTAAGTTTCTTAAAAAATGGATGATTAAGTAGCTATTTTTTGGTGTAGACATATATACTACATAATTGATTTGTGTAGTAAATTATGGTGGATTGCTTGCAATATACTTGAAGACACATTTTAATCCTCTGTTTCGAGATGGCTATAGTTTTGGCAGGTAATGGAATTAGTATGCAAATGTAGTTGTTCGTTCCTAATATAAAGTAGTGTTTTTTGATTTTTGTATTTATTTTGGTAGAGGTACTCCTCCAAGGATCCTCTTGAGGATAAGTATCCCAAGGATCCTCAAAACCTTTTTTGATCTTTTCACTTCTAGGAGCACATTTGTTTGGATTTCTTGCAAACTGAGTGATTAGGCTATGGTTTTCGCATTGTCTAGACGCCCTCTCAACTTTTAACTTTTCAAGATATGGTAGAGGATTTTGTACTATCTAGCCAAAAAAAACTTATGTTTTTTTAGAGAGATTTGGAAACCCTTAACTTGATATACAAATGGAAATATCCTCTCTATTGTCTACTATTACTTGCATATTAAGGAATGGATGTGCCACTTGATCATGAATCTGGTTCTCTTTCAGTTTTAACCCCAATTTCATGTTATTGGCATCTCCAATGTGTATATACTAACTGACATTATAAAATATACATTTCATTTGTTAAATGTTTTCACAATAACAAAAATTAATTATATGTTATGGTCAAACTTATAGATAGGAGTACCTTAAAAGTAAAACTCATGGAAAAGATATGTGATTAGAGAGTACAAAATCCAAAATCATGAAGTATACTACTTTAATATAGCATTTTCCAATACTCTTATGATTCAAATTTTTACAATTTAGCTTCTGCAAAATATTATTTCGAAGAACTTGGAAAGCAAATGGAGAATCTAACTTATCAGTTTGCTCTACACACACTGAGTTGATAAAACCAACCATCAATATATTGATATTATAATAATATTGTTACCTGAGGTGGTGGATAAGGAAGTGATATTCCTTTGATCATGCTCCATTGTTTGTTTATTTGGCAGATTATTTTCGGTGATTTTGATATCTAGGAACATGTTCATTGATAATGACAGCAATATGAAGCAGAAAACTTCTTAAGTTTAAGCCTTAAAGTAAAAAACACTAAGGTTGAAATGATGCAACTACAACATGGTTTCATGAGGTTTCTATGCCAATTGGCAATTCTTTACACAATTCAATCTCTTAGACTACCAATCTGGGGAAAACTGTTTCTTGATTGGTTTTCTGAAATCCACCTGTGATGTAATCGTCTCTCTGGGTTTGCCATGCATGTTACAGTTGTGTCTTTGTTGCATAGTGCCCAATTCTGAATACATAACTTAATCTGACAATGCTTGGTGATTTTGTAGTTACATAATGCGGTAATTATTATCATGTTGTTGCACCTGTTCGTGTTGGACTTGTTGCACCCAAAGATGTTGTTGTTCCTTCCGGGGATACCTTGGGTTGGATCCCTCCTAGACATCTTTCTTCCATGTGCGCCATATCAGCCTCTTCTCTGTTGATTAAACATTCGTAGAGTAATTCTAACTGCTCTACAACATTCTCTTTTTGTCTCCTCTAGGTTCTCAACATTCCCACCAAGATTAATAATGGAATTGTTGAAATTATTACACCGATTGAACTTATCAAGAAATGCGATAAGGTTGGATCATCTGAGGCTGTCCTGGTTGCCAAGCTTGGCATCAGGCCATTCTCATATGGTCTCATGCTTGTGTCTGTTTATAATGATGGCTCGGTCTTTAGACCTGAGGTTTTGGATTTGACCGAAAATGATCTAGTTGAGAAGTTTACTACTGGTGTTTCCATAGTCGCTTCTCTATCCTTGGCCATTTCCTAACCAACCTTGGCTGCTGCTCCCCACATGTTTATAAATGCTTATAAGAATGTTCTTTCTATTGCGGTTGCGACTGAGTACTCATTCCGGCAAGCTGACACTGTTAAAGAGTACTTGAAGGCTTGATTAAATCTCTCTTTTTTCATAAGGTAAATTAACTTTCCTGGTTAATCAAACATATTACATGATGATGCAAGACCCAAGTAAGTTTGCTATTGCTACTGCTGCTGCTTTTGCCGAGCCTGCTGTTGCCATGTAAACCCAGCAATTGCTTTAGCTCTTCAAGCACTTGAGATTTCTCCTTTTCCAGATAAACCAAGTGCTCGTTTGTAACCTTCAGCTCCTCCTTCAGAGCATTCAACTCAGCAATGCAGTAGTAGAAATGAAGTAGAGATGCTCCTCCTTCAGTGGTCTATTTCCTAGGTAGATAGAAAGATTTTGGAGCTTAGTAGGTATTATATATATTTGTTTCTTTTCCATCCTTATTCCAAAAAGAGTCACCTTTCCAGATGCAGCAGTACTAGCAGTAGATGCAGATGCAGCAGCAGTAGGTACACCTTTCCAGATGCAACAACAGTAGTAGCAAATGCTGTAATAGCAGCATCAGATGTAGATGTAGCAGCAGCAGTAGCAAATGCAGTAATAGCAGCAGCAGATGCACATGCAGCAGCAGTAGGTACAACTTTCCAGATGCAACAGCAGTAGTAGCAAATGTAGCAATAGCAGCAACAAATGTAGATGTAGTAATAGCAGTAGCAAATGCAGTAATAGCAGCAGTTGATGCAGATGCAGCAGTAGGTACACATAAATTTGTGTATCTCGTGTGTTGGATTTATTTTTGTAAATCACATTTGCATGGTTTATTTATTTACCTTGTTTGATGATAATCCTAGAGAACCTTTTGACTCAATGATGAAAATCTTTGGTTGTTTCACAAAAATGTGTATAGCTATACCATGAATCTTCTCATACACTCATGTTAAGCTATGTTCGCTATATTTACTTTGCTATTTAACCTCACTAAGTAGTCATTTAGGGGCCTTAGCTGGTCTGCTTTGCTAAAATTTATCGCCTTAGTTTGCTATGCTCATTTATAAACTTTTCCCTAAATAATGTGTTTGCTAAATGCCCTATAACTTCCCTTTGAAAAAATAGTTATTTTCTACACTCTCCTTGGAATGCCATTGCAATCTTAATAAAGGCATTACTGTATTTGGACATCTGTGTACGTAATTGTAATCCTTTTTTTCTTTTTAAGTACATGTTTTGATGAAGATAATTGTCTGAATGAGTGTAGAGAAGTAAGTTTCTAATGTGAATGGAGTGTCCAAGGGAGCTTCTATTTGAATTCTTGTTTTGACTCGGATGAAATGTCATTTGCCAGGGTTCGTAATTTTTATGCCTAGAACATTCACTTGAAAATGTTCTAGAGTTGATCTATGGCTACAACAAGATGGACAGGAATCTAATGGGATTAATAGTTTTGTTTTAAGAGACCTTTGGTCACGGCTAGGTTTATTAGCCGTGACCAAAGGTAGCCTTTGGTGATGGTGTCACCTTTGGTGACAGTTAAGGAACCAGGACCAAAGCTCTCTCTTTGGTCACGGTTCTATAATTGTGATTAAACATCTTTGGTCACCGCTTATAACCAAGAGCAAAGGTGTGGAACCTAGTTATGGTGGGGGCTTTGGTGACTGTTTTGGGTGGAACTGACACCAAATATCTCCACCTTTTGTGATGGTTCTTGGTGAAACAATCACCAAATCCTTTGGTCACCGTTTATAACCATGACCAAAGCTAGGTAACCTAGCTACGGTGGGGGCTTTGGTGACAGTTTTGGGTGGAACCGTCACCAAAGTCTCAAGATTTGGTGACGATTTTGGGTGGAACCGTCACCAAATATCTCCACCTTTGGTGATGGTTCTTGGTGGAACCGTCATCAAATCCTTTGGTCACCGTTTATAACCATGACCAAAGCCATGGAACCTAGCTACGGTGGGCCCTTTGGTGACGGTTTTGGGTGGAACCTAGCCATAGTTCGAGGCCTTCCTGACCTCTGATTTTGATAAATAAGGTACAGTTGGAATCGTATCGATGCGTACTATGCATTGGTATTGTGTATTTACACCTTTTAGTTCATTCTATTTATTGAAAAATTATAAACGTAATTAGGTGTCTTCGACCCCATTGTGGGTCAAATTGAACCAAGTCTTCTCCCCGGTGCATGCGCAGATCTTAAGGTAGATGTGGAGACTATTTCCAGGACTAGTGCGCACGATTCATTACTACTGTGACCCTTCGATGACCTTAGGTAGAGTAGTCTGTCCCTCTTTCCAATCCGATCGGTCTCGGGTAATTGAGAACTCGAACTGTGTGAATTTCATGTATACTGCCTTGATCCACGTGCATTCTCCTTTTGCTGCGTTGTGACCCTCCAATGTTTTCCTAATTTTTGGCACTATAAATAATGACAAAAAGGGATTTATGTGAATAATAATGAATTGGCAAGTATATACACTACTAATATCGCATGCATGAAACGAACCCTGTTTTCCATAAAACAAGTTCTAATGTCTTTAAATTTGTTTAAATAGTATGGAACCTCTAGTAAAGATGAGATTTCTTGTGAATGAATAAATTGGAAAATAATATGAGAAATTGTTAACTTTGGAATTAGTAATACGAAATTACTGCGGGGTATTAGAATTGACAAGATAAGGAATACAGTTATCTGGAAATGGGATAGATAATACAATGGATATGTCGGGAAAATAAAAGATTAGATAACTGGTTTTAGCCCTGCTACTTACCGGGATTTCGGTCGTAGCTTTAGGTCTTTTCAAATTGGGTTCAAGGGCTAGTTTAGGGAGTTGCTAGCCTCCCTACTACTACTTGGTTAGGCTTAGGGGCCAAATGGATAGCAAATTCGCAGGGCTTGAGGTTTGGAGCAGTTCTTTCGGCCGGTGGGTGAGTCATTGGTTGTCTGTAGTTCAGCATACAAAGTGCTTCTACGTGTTCACGCTACATGACATAGTCGCCACCCTTTTCTGCAATGACCCCAGGGTGACAGAGCGTGGTGACTCGATGGATATAAGCTGCCTCCTCGACCAGGAAGGTGGCTTATATCGATCTTGCATCATGGGAAGTTACACGAGATCGTCTCATGCTCGAGACATTGATTGACAGTTTGAGAACAATAAGAATATGGGTAAACTGCATAAAAGGAGCAGGATGTAAAATAGATTGTAAATAGACATAAAATAGATTGTAAATAGACAAACTATCATGATAGTTCCTTTTTACTGTACTCTGTTACTTGTTTAGTTGTATTACTCTACTCAGTTTGCACTGACGTTTGCCTCGAGTTTCGGACTCAGGTGTTGTTGAGCAGTTGGGTGCCGCAACTGCTGCTAGTCAGACCTCCATGGAACTGGGTCCTATCAGATGAGATGGTTTATACTAAGCTGGTGGCTCATAGTTATAGTTCCTTTTTCGCTAGTAGAATTTTATTTCCTGTCTTTTTGGAAGCTGTACGAGACTCTCCTTTATTTCTACTCTAGGAGAACTTTGCTTTTATTGTCAACACTTTTGTTTCCTTCATTTAATGCTTTATGAATGAATGCTGGCTAATTGATGTTTTATGACTTTATGTTGGGTGACTGCAATCTTGTGGGTTTTTGTGCTAGTTGTTAGCATAAGGCGACTCAGGTCTCGTCGATTGGCGGGAGTTGGGTCGTTACAGATGGTATCAGAGCAAGGTCACCCCATTTAGTCATAAAACTGTCCAAAAGAGCCATACAGATATTCGAAATGATTAAATGACGGGTAACTCATTCTCTGATCAATGGGAAACCTAATTCACATGAGTTTCGCATATCCTGGACAATTTTGCAGACCTGTGATTACTGACAATTGGTTCTTCACCGTGTAGAGAGAGATGGCTCCATGTAGGTCAAAGTAGGCTAGTGCTATTAGCAGGCAGATGAAGACTGCCAAGTGGATCCCCCTCAGCAGGTGTCGAACCTGGCTGCCCAATTTTAGGTTTTTACAGAGACCTTTCTCCGGATGCTGCAGTAGAGACTACACCCCATACCTCAGGTAGGAGGAGGCGGCGATGGGGATTAGGAGTAGCCCTCGACCCGAGTGTACATATTCCTCTACAAGAGGAGAGTGGGGAGAACCATGAGCCTCCCCCACCGAAGGATGAACTGACAGATCCTCTACATCGGTATCTGCAGATCTTCACGAAGTTTAGAAAGTTGAAGCCCCCAACCGTCAAGGGGGATGAGGATCCTACAGGGGCATAGGACTAGATACACTAGATTGAGAAAGCTTTCGACACCATCTGCCCACCAGAGGACTGTAGAGTACCCTTCACTACATACCAGCTGACCAGTGCAGTGCATCGCTGGTGGGTGTCCGTCTGTGAGCAGGAGGGCATTTGGATGGTGTCCTAGGGTCGTTTCCTTGAGCTTTTAGTGACTAGTATTACCCCAGGAACTGGAAGGACTAGAGGAGGCTCGAATTCCATAACCTAAGGCATAGTTCGATGACGATTAGCGAGTATCGGACTTGTTTCATTGATTTCTCATGCTTTGAGCCGATTGCGGTAGCTTTGGAGGCAGACAAATGTTGGAAGTTCATTTAGGGACCCCAGCTGGAGATACAAAAGTATGTCAACCCACTTCTGTTGGGCACCTTCACCGAGGTAGTGGACATGATTATGAAGTATGAGCAGGGCGATGCTGAGACCCGCAGGAGTTTTCAGGGCAAGTTTCCAAGGTCAGAATTTCAGGACAGATTCTAGAAGCGGAAGGAACAGAGGTATTAGCCATACAAAGCACCACCACCTGTATCCTTGGTCCCTCAGTAGCAGGCACCGACTACGACTTCAGGGTACACTTAGTCCCACCGTGCTGCACCAACTATAGCTTTGGGGTATACTCAATCCCACTGTGCTACACCGACTCAAACACAGGGCACCATCAGGCGAACACGATCCAGACAGGAGTTGAGATCTTGCTATAAGTATGGCCAATAGGGTCACCTTAAGAAGGATTGCCCAAGCAAGATAGTGACTTAGGGAGGACAGAATGAGGGAACAGCTCGGACATACCAGACCCGTGGTGGGGATCCCCAGCATTCCCATGGAGGTGGGAATGCTCCTCGCTAAAGGCCTACTCAAAGCGTGGCCGATTCCTCTGCACCTCCACTCGCAGGATGACATCACGAAATGCGTTAGGTTAATTCATTCGTTGTAGCGTGAGTTTACGACATCAATTTTAAATGAAGACAATAAAAATGAGTCCAAGTGTCGATCTCAGGGAGGCATGAAATCAGATCATTTTATCACTTTAATGTGTCACAAAAATACGTCATTTGATTTGCTTGCAAAAAGAATAGAAAGAAAGAGAGATAGGGAGAGAAAAAGAGAGAGAGAGAAAAGGAGAGAGATAGGTTTAGAGATTCATGACGATGATGTGATAATGGCTAACTATGAAACCAAGCAAGAGAATCCATTGTAAAAGATAGAACTGTTTTACAATTATAACACTAGAGGAAAGCTTAAAAATAGCATAAACATTAAACTAAGTATGACAAATAGAGAGGCAAGGTAGGCACGGCGGTGGAGGGGCTTCCTTTGATAGCTCGACAGCTCCGGGACCTTCTATGGTGCTCTATGGAGGTGGAAGAATTGTTAGGTAGAAGATTGTGAGAAGTGGAGTGTAGGTCCTTTCATAGTGGGGGTATGAAGGTCAAAAGCATATTCGGGTCAATAGAGACATTGAATTCGTCACTGCAGCTCCACCACAAGCATTGCTAAAGGCCCCAGCTCACACCCACTATCGATGGTGCACGTGAACAGTGCCATCGTCTGTGATCCATGTGCGTGCAACATAGGCCATCTGATCAAAGATCGGATAGCTGAGATAGTGCTTCGTGCGCTTCTTCAAATCGCGCCCCCTGCGAGTATGATGGTTCATGTTCAGGGACGTGATCACATGCGAGTTGCGAGAACGGCAGGATGGCGTGCCATGCGGCTGCTCCAAGATCGCCAGATCTGATTGAAAGGCCCAATTTTGATTGGGCGTGACATGGAGGGTAGGGCACGACTCGAATACTTGCCATGTGGGTGCGAGCACCTCGCCCAACCACTATGCTGTCCTCGTGGATGGTCATGGCGACATGGTGCTCAAGCGGCAGTGTGCGTTGGATAGGGATCGTGTGGTGGCAGGCATGGTGAGACATGGAGTGCTGGCGTGCATCTGATGAAGATCGAACGGTGGTGAGCACGCTATGAAGGATGGATCGGTGGACACTGGAGCATGATGGAGAGAGTGGGTGGCCATCATGTGTCATGTCGTGAGCCATTGATCATCAGATCAATGGCCAGCACTTCCCGAGTTTGCTGTGGGAGTTATGGAGGTCGGATTGAGGTGATTTTGAGTCTGTTGGACTCCGCTCGTCGATCCGGATCCATCCGTACAGTCTGATTGCTCATCTGAGATCTGTTTCAATATGCAATTGTGCACATGGTTGTTAAACATTAAGTATAGGCAATCTTAATGCAGGAATAACACAACATGCATGCAATGCTCCCAAGCCCACTATAATATGACATTAGTGCACATGTACCCTCGAAATTGACTCTAATTGATAGAATTATCATCATTATATGTAGAGTTATCTTACCCCCATGCCCACCCCTTGCTAGTCCCAAGAAAGGCTAACCTAAATGCTATCTACAACTAGAATTATGAATTAATCACTTAGGTAGATGTTCTTGTCATCAGGAGGAAATTTCTACTAAGAACCTAACCCATAAAGACTTAACAGTGTCCGAGTTGCTTGCCAAAATGCAGACCACCTAAGTCCTCGTCTTATTCTATATAGAAGCAAATATATATTTTTTTCTTTTTCATCTTTTCTAATTTTTTTAGATTTTTGGAATTGAGGATTTCGGGGTAACCTTTTATGGCTACCCAACCCACCCGAGACTCAAAAAGGATCTAAGTACTAAGCATCCTACCATGAAATTTTTGAAAGACTCACTCACAGACAATTAAAATGGACTTCGGATTTCTATGCCCCTAGGTGACCTAAAAATTCTACCTTACGATTTATCTTTTTGATCAGTAGCTTTCTCCCTACCTATTTATATATATATTTTTATAAATGGGTTCAACACAAGGGTGAACACAGTGTATATGTTCTCGATTTATTCTATTTCCCCTCTTCTTCCCTAAGTGTTTTATGATTTTTGTGCATTTTGTTATCTGGGTTCTGGACAACCGGCCGATGAGCTGTTACCACTGACCACTTGCCAGCTATACTCATGCGCTGAAGTGTGGCTTTATTTTTTTTCTTCTTTTTCTATATATACTTTTTTTTTAAAGTAGGTGGCTTCCCAAATCTAAGAATTACCTAAAGGCAATAAAAGAGAATGGTCCAGTGGTTGGCTTCTGGACAATCGACTGATGAGCTGTTGCCACCAACCACTTGCTAGTCATACCACCCTAGAAGGTTCATTAGCTACCCAATTTCCGTTAGAATCACCGATGAGTGAGTCAGTACAAAACATGTGTAGATACTTATACTAAAAATCCCCCCAAATCAGAGGGCGAGTTGATAAGTCGTATACTTATCACACTACTTTATTACCAAGATTAATATAAATTATGGTAGCAAGGACTCGAGACCAAGTCCACATTTTAGTGGACATCTGGATTGATTAAGTCCGAAGACATGAAGAGTCTAGCATTCAGGTCCTTAACGTATCATTTCTTAAAGTTGACAAGCTCTTAATACCAAAGTTTTCTTTTACAATTTTTTTTTTTGAATAAAAAGAATTAAAAATTAGTTCAAATTAACAATTTTTGTACTTAGATCATGAGAGTTACTACCCTCCCATGCCTATCTTGGACAATGTTGTCATTGGAAATTAAATGTATGCAAGAGGGCAAGGAAAGAAATCACCAGAGTTATAATTGTCTATTCGATCAACTTCAAACCTCTAGGTTGCCTCCTAGGAAGTGTTGAGTTTATTTACACGTGCTAAGCCTAGTGGCTTTAGCTAGGCAAAGACTCAATTAGGTGGCTCAATACTTGCAGAAGATAGGGTTATCAAAACTAATATGAAAATGTGTTTGTCTGCTCCAAGAATCATTGGTCCACAATTGCGGACCAACTGATGGTGTATCCCTATGCCAAAGTGTCTCTCTATAGCAAATTGTGGAATAGAGACAAAGAATGGAGGATAATCGGAATACGAGTCATGATGCCAATTCTGCTCATTGATTATGTTCCATTGTTCAATGAGAGGTTGGTGAGGAAGTGGATTGATATGAAAATCAACATGCAAGTTAGCCACTAAGTCTGGATCACAGGGGTCCTCATTATTGATATCAAAAATCATGCTCTCTCCAGACCCTAGATTATATGATGGTACATATGAGATTTGCAGCTCTGTAAAGAGGTCATTAAAATCCTCATCAGAAATCCTCCTATCCTCATCAGTACTAATCCTAGATTCATCAGAATCTGTCTCAGTCTTTGAGTCGAGCCATCCATTAGATTGACTAGGATTATGAGTAAATCCCCAATTGATTGTACTCAATATTTCACCCTCATATGTATCAGACTCCTCATCATTAGGTAGACCTAGGTGACCTATGCTTTAGAAATAAATCCTGACCAAAAGACGAATTCGGTGTTGTCCTTACTCCCGAAGGTGGTAAGGCGAAGTAGGGGGAGCATGTCCCGAGGGCCGCTAATTATGCCAAACCTCGCTTACTTAAGTTGTTTGACAATCGGGCCTCCCAACTTAGGATGTTTTGGAGTAAGCAGACATCACTAATTCACAATGTGTTCAAGAAAATACCCTGAAACAGACTCAATGAATCCTCGGGCCAACATCTACTAAATTTTAATTTAGGGCTAGGTTAGTGCTTGTGCTCATGGGTTAAGTGAAGGGCATTAGGGTGGTTTATGCCCTTAAAAAGTCCAATTAAGTTGTGTGCACAATCGGGTGCAAGGACCTAATGCCAAAACAAGTGTTTTCTTTATCAAGCAAGATTGTGATGAGAGGCTTTTAGAATTTGAAACTTGCTTTATTGGATTTTAGGATTCCACTTGTTTATGAGTTCAATCAAGGCAAAAAGATGTAGTCACACGGTTGGTTAAGATTGATTTTCTTTAGGGCCTTTTGTGTGACTATGAAGTTAAAAGCACCCTAGTGTGGAAGATCTTAGGGAGTGCAACTTCTAATGAATCTTTTTCTTAGACTTTATCAAGAAGGGTCCAATCAAAGCAAGTAATGACCCTATCCTAACGAAAATCGAACGACCTTTTCAAAAAAATTAATTTCAGAATTTTTAAAGGATGATACACCACCGAAATTCACATTTTTCCAAGAGGGGGTCAATCTATCCAGAACCTTTAGATCAATGCGCGAATTTAGGAATTAAATCAGAACACGCACTAATCTTTTTCAAATGCAGAAGTAGTATTCATAAGAAATGTAGAGAACTTTAAGATCTTTCAAAAAATATAAATCTCTCACAAATACAAGATGCGTGAAGTTCGTATCAAAAGAAACAACCTGTGGGTCTCCAGAAATCAGGACAACCTTGCGCACTTCTAGTAGAGAATGTTTCATGGCCAAACCATAAAGATTTTGGCTATGAAATTTTTGGTGGAGTTTGCCCACTAGGAGCACCTCTAAGGCTTTTTTAAGAATTTTTATAGGTGTTAAGGGTCCTGTAATTGTGTGCTCAACCTGAGTCCAGAAAATAATGTTGCGAAATTAATGGGTTGAGAACTTAGTGGTGGTGTTTCCTTCGACAAACAAAAGAGAGGTTTTTTTAGAGGACCACCACTTAGATATTTTCCTTGGTCCAAAGATGAAGGGTTACCTTTGGATCTTGGGAAGAGAACATATCAAACCTTCGGGTTGATGGGAGTCTTCTCTTGCATTTCCTTTGATCCAATCCGATCCACTCCTTTCGTTGTCGATGCACGAGATTCCTGCAACCAATAAGAGGAGAGAAAAGCAAGTTAGATAACACAAGTATGAATAATGACCAAGGAAATGAAAACTAATAAAAGATCCGTGGTGTCCCCATCAACGACGCCAAAAACTGACGTCGCAAAATGCGTTAGGTTAATTCATTCATTGTAGCATGCATTTATGACATCAATTTTAAATGAAGATAATCAAAATGAGTCCAAGTGTCGATCTCAGGGAGACGTGAAATTGGATCATTTTATCACTTTAATGTTTCACAAAAATACATTGTTTGATTCGCTTGTGAAAAGAATAGAAAGAGAGAGACTGGGAGAGAAAGAGAGAGAGAGAGAGAAGGAGAGAGATAGGGTTAGAGATTCATGAAGATGATGTGATAATGGCTAACTATGAAACCAGGCAAGATAATCCATTGTAAAAGATATAACCATTTTACAATTATAACACTAGAGGAAAGCTTAAAAATAACATAAACATTAAACTAAATGTGACAAATAGAGAGGCGAGGTAGCCACGATGGTTGAGGGAATTCCGTCCGTGGCTCGACAACTTTGGGACCTTCTTTGGTGCTCTATGGAGGGGGAAGAATTGCTGGGTAGAAGACTGTGAAAGATGGAGTGTAGGTCCTTTTATAATGGGGATATGAAGGCCAAAACCATATTCGGGTCAACAATGACATTTAATTCGTTGTTGAAGCTCCACCGCAGGCATTACTAAAGGCCCCAGCTTACACCCGCTATCGATGGTGCGCATGAACAGTGCCATCGTCTATGATCCATGTGCAAGCAACATAAGCAGATCACGCTTCGCCCACTTTTTCAGATTGTGCCCTGTGCACGTATGATGGTGCATGCTCAGGGGCGTGATCGCATGCGTGCTGCGTGAACGACTGGATGGCGCACAATGAAGTCACTCCTCGATCGTCAAATCTGATCGAATGACCCAATTTTGATTGGGCACGATGTGGAGGGCATGGCGCGACTCGAATGCTCGCCGTGTGTGTGCTAGCACCTTGCTCGACCACTGTGCTATCCTCGTGGATGGTTGCGACGATCATGCGATGCTGGAGCTGCAGTGTGTGTTGGATGGAGATCGTGCAGTGGCAAGCAGGCACGACATGGAGCATTGGCGTGCGTCCGATGAAGATTGGACGGTGGTGAGCACATAATGAAGGATTGATCGGTGGACACTAAAGCACGATGGAGAGCGTGGGTGGCCGCCATGTGTCACGTCATGAGCCGTTGATCATTAAATCAACGTCCAGCACTTCTCAAGTTTGCTGTGGGAGCTACGGAGGCTGGATTGAGGTGATTTTGAGTCCATTGGACTCCGTTTGTCGATCCAGATCCATCCATATGGTCTGATTGCTCATCTGAGACCTGTTTCAATACGCACTTGTGCACATGGTCATTAAACATTAATTATAAACAATCTTAATGCAGGAATAACACAACATGCATCAATGCTCCCAACCCCACTATAATATGACATTACTGCATATGTACCCTCGAAATTAACTCTAATTGATCAAATTATTGTCATTATTTGTAGAGTCATCACAGGACGAGTACATTCCTTATCTCTGAGGGATGCACAAGCTTCACCATCCGTGGTGGCAAGTGTGGTGACTATAGACTAGCTTTTGGTGTTTACCATGTTTGTCTCCAGCGCTTCCCATTCCTTCATATCACCTGAGTTTTCTGTGAAGCTAAAGAAACGACCAGTATTGCTAGATGAATCGTTAGTCATCAGGGGTCCAGCAGGGCATCTTTGGGTAGCTGAGTCAAGTTTCACAGGTTGTGAGGTGGACATCAGGGGCTACATTCTGTTAGTCGACCTGATGAAGATCGAGATGGAGGATTTTGATGCCATCTTGAGCATGGATTGGTTGTCCGGACACCATGCATATGGGGAGACTTTCGGATGCCATCTTGGAGTTAGTAGCCATAGTCTTCGCCCTAAAGATTTGGTGCCACTACTTGTACCGGGAGACTTTCGAGATCCACACGGATCATGAGAGCCTGAAGTATCTTTTCAAGCAGAAGGAATTGAACCTAAGACAGAGATGCTAGATGGAGCTCCTCAAGGATTACGACTATTCAATAGTCTATCACCTTGGGAAGGGGAATGTCATGGCAGACGCCCTCAGTCAGAAGCCCCTAGACAGACTTGCAGTTCTTCAGGCACAGATATGGATCAATATGATTGAGGCAGCCCAATGGAAGCCTTTGTAGGTGAGAGGACATTTGGGGGAGTTGACGGTGATGCGACGCACCCACCCTAATTTGATCTCCTAGATAGTTGACCAGCAGATGGATGATGCCGAGTTACAGATTCTCTAGGATCAGATGCTCACAGGAGACCCTGGTGAGTTCACCTTTGAGAATGGAGTGCTCAGACTCAGTGGCAGATTATGTGTTTCTAGAGATGAATTACTTCGTAAGAAGATATTGTCCGAGGCTCATTACAGCAGGCTCACCATCCATCTTGGGAACACTAAGATGTACCATGACCTGAAGAGGGACTTTTGGTGGCTTGGTATGAAGGACATAGGCTAATTTGTGAAATAGTGCCTGGTGTGTCAACAGGTGAAGGCTGAGCATCAGAAACTTGTCGGCTAGTTATAACCTCTTCCCATCTTTGAGTGGAAATGGAAGAGTATATCCATGGACCTTATGACTGGATTACCACTGACTCAGAGGGGACATGACGCTTTTTGGGTAATTGTGGATCGTTGGACAAAGTCAGCTCGATTTTGGCCAATCAAGGTGACTTATGGTCCTTTGCAGCTAGTAGAGTCATACGTACGAGAGATTGTACGATCATATGGTGTGCTCAAGGACATCATTTCTGATAGAGATGCAAGCTTCACTTCCCAGTTTTAGGGAAGCTTTTAGCAGGCATTGGGGACACAACTAAACCTGAGCACATCTTACCACCCGCAGAGTGATGGATAGACCGAGAGGACCATTCAGACATTGGAGATCTTGTTGAGGTCTTGTGTACTAGAGTGGAGAGGCTCTTGGGAGGAGCACCTACCTCTGGTAGAGTTCACCTACAATAACAGCTATCACGCTAGTATCGACATGGCTCCATATAAGGCATTGTATGGTCAGAAGTGCACTTCTTCGCTTACTTGGGATGAGGTGGGTGTGAAGTGGGAGGTAGGTCCTAGATTGATCAGGAAGAGTAAGGAGTTCATTGAGCAGATTCGAAAGAGACTCCTTTCTGCCCAAAGCTGGTAGAAGAGCTATGCAAGCAGTCGACGACGAGATGTGCAGTTTGAGGTTGGTGACTCGATGTTCCTCATAGTATCACCAATGAAGGGGATTCAAATATTTGGAGTGAATGGCAAACTGGCTCCACGGTTCATAGTCCCGTTTGAGATACTAGAGCGGGTCAAACCAGTCGCATATAGACTCGCCCTACCACCTCAGCTAGTCGGCATCCATGACATCTTCCATATCTCCAGTTTGCAGAAGTACAAGTTGGATCCAGACCATATTCTTAGCTACAAGAATGTGGGGATAGAAGAGGACTTGACTTATCTGGAGCAGCTAGTACATATACTGGATCGTACCATTCGGAGGCTGTGGAAGAAAGAGATCCCACTGGTAAAAGTTCTTTGGAGAAGCTAGAAGTATGAGGAGGCGACTTGGGAACCAGAGGTAGAAATGCTGGAGAAGTATCCAGAGCTATTCACGAGTAAGTCCTTGACTCCCTGGATTATTTCTCTTTAAGGTTATTTCCTCTTTAATGTTGTTATACGCCTAACTGATTTTCTCTTTTACATCCACGTTTGCTCGAGTTTCTTGGATGAAACTCCCCTTAAGGTTGTAATATCTGTAACATCCCAAAATCTAGGCTTCGAGTCATTTCAATGTGGTTCGGGTCAATTCAAATCCAAACACCCGATTAGGGTTTGGTGCTGGTGTCAAAACCCCCTTAATTTGCCAAAATCACATATTTCAAGTCAAAACCAAGTCAAGCCTTGTCAAAAGGGTGCTATATGTGGTTCAGGTCAATTTTCGGCGATGCTTGTTTTGCATGATTCCGAGTTGTATAGCTCAAGTTATGGCCAAAAGAAGTCACCAGGGACCTAAATGTAAGGTGAACCCAACCCTAAGGGCATTTTGGGTATTTCACCCAACTAAACCTATTCACAACCACCCATAAGGCCTATTTAAGGACCCTTTAGGTCCCTTGGGTCATCATTAGCCTCTAACTTTCTCAAATCAAGAGAGTAAGGGAGAAGAAAAAACCTTAGTTTTTCTCCTTCAAAAATCAAAAATTTATTTGTAGGGACCCAGCTGTGATTCCGCAAAACCCAGGGTCCCCATCGCAAAAGTCATGGGTGAGTGTGGGCATGTCCAGTGATACATGTGAGGGCGGTTTGGTCCAACTCTGGACCCCTTCACGCTGTTTTGACTCATTCGAGGCCTTCTTGACATCAGATTTCGACAAATAAGGTACCATTGGAATCGTATCGATGCATACTATGCGTTGGCAATGTGTATTTCTAATTTTGAGTTCATTTCACTTATTGAAAAATTAGAAACATAATTAGGTGTCTCCAACCCCATTGTGGGTCTGATTGAACCAAGTCTTCTTCCTGGTGCATGCGTGGTCACACAGTTCGAAGTCACTGTGACCCTCAATAACCTTAGGTAGAGTAGTTTGTCCCTCTTTTCAATCTAGCCGGTCTCTCAGGTAATTGAGAACCCGGCTTGTGTGAGTTTAGTGTATACTGCCTTGATCTGCATGCATTCTCCTTTTGCTGAGTTGGAGCCTTCCAGTGTTTTCCTGATTTCTGGCACTATAAATAATGACAAAAAGGGATTTACGTGAATAATAATGAATTAGCAAGTATATACACCCTTGTTATAGCATGCATGAAATGAAACCCATTTTCCATAAAATAAGTTTTAATCTCTTTAATATGTCTAAATAGTATGGAACCTATGGTAAAGACGAGATTTCTTGTGAATGGATAAATTGGAAAATAATATGAGAAATTATTAACCCTGGAATTAATAATACAAAATTACTATGGGGTATCGGAATTGACAAGATAAGGAATACAGTTATCTAGAAATGAGATAGATAATACAATGGATATATCAGGAAAATAAAAGGATTAGATAGCTGGTTTTAGCCCCGCTACTTGCCAGGATTTCAACCGTATCTTTAGGTCTTTTTAGACCTAGTTCAGGGCCTGGTTTAGGGAGTTGCTGGCCTCCCTACGACTCTTTGGTTAGGCTTAGCAGCCAACTGGGATAATGGATTCGCAGGGCTCGAGGTTTGGAGTAGTTCTTTCGGGCGGTGGGTGGGTCATTGGTTGTCTGTAGTTCAGCGTACAAAGCACTTGTGTGTGTTCACATTACATGACGTAGCCGCCACCCCTTTCTGTGATGACCCCAAGGTGACAGAGCGTGGCGACTCGATGGATATAAGCAGCACCCCTGGTCAGGAGGGTGGCTTATATCGATCTTGCACCACAGGAAGTTTCACAAGATCGTCTCATTCCCGAGGCGTTGATTGACAGTTTGAGAACAATAAGAATATGGGCAAATTTCATAAAAGGAACTGGATATAAAATAGATTGTAAATTGTCGAACTATCAAGATAGTGCCTTTTTACTGTACTCTGTTACTTGTTTAGTTGTACTACTCTACTCAGTTTGCACTGATGTTTCTCTCAAGTTCCGGACTCAAGTGTTGCTGGGTAGTTGGGTGCTGCAACTGCTGCTGGTCAGACCTCCACGGAACTAGGCCCTATCTGAGGAGACAGTTCATACTGAGCCGGTGGCTCATAGTTATAGTTCCTTTTTCGCTAGTAGAAATTTATTTCCTGTCTTTCTTGTAGCTGTACAAGACTCTCCTTTATTTTTGTTCTAGGAGAACTTTGCTTTTATTGTCAACACTTTTGTTTCCTTCATTTACTACTTTATGAATGAATGTTGGCTAATTGATGCTTTATGACTTTATGTTGGGTGACTGCGATCATGTGGGTTTTTGTGGTAGTTGTTAGCACAAGGCAACTCGGGTCTCGTCGGTTGGTGGGATTTGGGTCATCACATGAATATGCCACTCCTAAAGGCTATTGAGAATATCCTTACTTGTGTGAAGCTCCTGGAAATGTGTATAGCAAAATGCCAAGCCAAATCATCTAAAAGGGTAGTTTGTCTGAACAAGCTAGTGCAATAATCCTTAGCAGACAACCTTAGAAATAAAAGGATCCAGGAGCCCCTTAATTTCTTGTGTAATTGGAGATACTACTCTTGATAGGGCTCTCAAAAATTTAGGTGCTTCCATTAATTTAATACCCACGGTGTTATACGAAAAATTCGAATTCGGCAAATTAAAATCAACGGAGGTCACTTTACAATTGGCTGATCGATTTGTGACCACATCGTGGGGTATAATTAAGGATGTTATTGTCAAAGTCTGTGATTTTTATTTTCCCATGGATTTCTTGGTCCTTGACATGGAAGTACCAGAATAATTGAAGAATACACCTATAATCTTGGGAAGACCATTTTTAGCTATTGCCAAAACTAATATTGATTGTGAATCTGACAATATAGAAATTAAATTTGGGGATAAAAAATGAAGATCAATATTTTTAAGGCCACTAAGAAATTTGAGGATTGTGGAATGATCGAGGATTATGATGATTTGGTTCATGATGTTGAATATTGTATGAACCTAGGAACTTCCCAGAAGAATTCTCTAGGTCTTAACCCCCAAACCAACTAAGAGGTCAGTCACCCTATCACTGACTTGATTACATGACCTCTTGAGGATGATCTTAATCCACCTTTGAACCCACTTTCTCAAGACCTAAATTGAAACCTCTTCTTGATTATTTGAAGTATGTCTTCCTAGGATATAATTAGACCTATCTAGTGATTATCATCTCTTACCTGACCTAAACTCAAGACGATCAATTGTTTCATGTTTTGGGAAGGAATAGAAAAGCAATTGGTTAACCAAAGGGAATTAGTCCTACCTACTATACTTATAGAATATATGTTGAGGAAGGATCTAAAACCTCTTGGGAAATGTAGAGATGATTGAATCCAAATATATGAGAGGTTGTAAAGAAAAAGATAATAAAGTTGTTAGATGCAGGAATAACCTATCCGATCTCTGATAGTCCTTAGATTAGCCCTGTACAAGTGGTTCCTAAAAAACCTGGGCTAACTGTGATTACAAATGATAAAGAAGAATCGATTCCAACTAGTGCAGCTTCCTCTTGGAGGGTTTGTATTGATTATAGGAAGTTGAATTCTGCAACTAAGAAAGACCACTTCCTACTTCCCTTTTTTGATCAAATACTCACTTGTCCCTATGGAACCTTTGCATTCCATAGGATGCCTTTTGGACTCTACAATGCACTGGTGACCTTTCAATGGTGTATGCTTGCTATCCTTTTAGATATGATGGGTGATTTGATGGAAATTTTCATGGATGCTTTCTCTGTATTTGAGGATTCTTTTGAAAATTGTTTGATTCATCGTGAGAAGACTCGACAAAAATGTATGGAGGATAATCTTGTTTTATCTTGGGAGAAGAGTCACTTCATGGTTAGAGGTATTGTCCTTGGCCATGTAGTGTCTGAAAGAGACAAATTCGATAAAGCCAAGGTAGACACTATTAGTCAACTCCTACCACCCTTGACGGTTAAACATGTGCATTCATTTCTTGGACACATTGGATTTTACCATCGATTTATCGAAGAGTTTTCTAAGGTGGCTAGGCCTTTAAGTAATCTCTTGACTAAAGATCATACTTTTGTTTTTGATTCTGAATTTCTTAGGGCCTTTAATCTTTTAAAAGAGACCATTACTCAATCACCTATCTTACAGCCTCCTAATTGGGATCAGGATTTCGAAATTATGACCGATGCTTCTAATTTTGTTGTCGGTGTGGTCTTAAGGCAAAAGATTGATAAAAAGCCTTCTGTGATTTACTATGCTCGTAAGACTCTTGATGAGGCTCAAAGAAATTATACCACTACTGAAAAAGAGCTACTAGCTGTAGTGTTTACTTTAGAAAAATTTAGGCCTTATCTACTTGGATCTCATGTGATTATTTTCATCGACCATGCTGCATTAAGGCATCTGATGGCTAAGAAGGATTCAAAGCCTTGCTTAATTCCATGGATCCTTCTACTTCAGGAATTTGATCTCAAGGTTTGAGAGAAATTAGGTGCCCAAAATGTAATAGTAGACCACCTCTCTCGACTCCTTATAGGAAATCCGACTCCTGAATTCTCTGGTTCCTTCCCTGATGAGACCATCTTGATCATCTATAAATTGCCCTGATTTGCAGACATTGTTAATTACATGGAAATTGGTCAAATACCCTCTGATTGGCCTAAGTAGAGATGGGATAAATTGATTTCTGATGCCAAGTATTATTTTTGGGAATAGCTGGAACTATTTCGAATTTGTGCAGATCAAGTTATTTGTCGTGTTCCAAACAATGAGATCACAAGCATACTCGAATTCTATCATAGTATAGCTTGTAGGGGTCACATCTCTTGGAAGAAGACGATAGCTAAAGTACTTCAAAGTGGATTATTCTGGCTGTCTTTATTCCGTGACACTTTTAATTTTTGCTGGTCATGTACTACATGCCAAACTTTAGGCAACATGACCTGTAAAGATATGATGCCCCTGAGCCCGATACTTGAGCTCCAAATTTTTGACGTTATGGGCATTGATTTTATGAGACCATTCACCAATTCATTTGGGTACCTATATATATACTAGCCACAATCGACTACATATCCAAGTGGATTGAAGCCATCCCATCCCAAACCAATGACCATAAGGTGGTCATGGATTTTATGAAATGAAACATCTTTAGCTGATTCGGAATTCCAAAGGAATTAATTAGTGATGGCAAGTCTCATTTTACTCATAATCAATTTAGTACTCTTTTGACCAAGTATGGAGTGACACATAAGATCTTTACTCCTTACCACTCACAGACCAATAAACAAGCTAAAATCTTTAATCTGAAAATTAAGAAAATCCTTGAGAAAATGCTTCGACCAAATCAAAAGGATTGGTCCATGAAATTAGACGATGCTCTCTAGGCTTACCGAACTGTGTACAAAACCCCGATTGGAATGTCTCTGTTTCATTTGGTCTACAAAAAATTTTGTCACCTTCTTATGGAATTAGAACATAAATCTTACAAGGCCATTAGGGCTTTCAACCTAAATCTGGATCGATTTAGGAGACAATGAAAGCTCCAATTGACCAAATTGGAGGAAATCCGAAATGATGCCTATGATAGTGCAAGGATATATTATGATAGCACAAGGATATATATTGACAGGAAAAAAGCTTTACATGACAAATATATTTCCCGTAAAAGCTTTTTCCCTGATCAAAAGGTGTGGCTCTTTCTAGAAAAATTGAGATCGAAATGGACAAGTCCATTCATTTTGAAGAAAAATTATCCTCATGGAGTTCTACTGATTCTAGACCCTAAGACTAGACAAGAGACAAAAGTTAATGGTCAAGGAGTGAAACCTTTTATTAATCAATATCCTAATCCTATCCCTGATGATCATGTCAACCTTTTGGATCTAAATTGAGCTGAACTATGTCTGACTAATGACGTAAAACTTAGCATTGGCTGGGAGCAACCCAGTATTTTGTATAGGAATTGGGACCTTTATTTTTCTAAGCTCACTTCGAACAAAAAGCTCAGTCAGGTGATATCCCCTCTTCTTGCATATTATATTTTGATTATTTTTATTCTGAATACATTCCAATGAGGACATTGTAGTGAATAGGTGTGGGGGGATGGACATTGTATGTCTTATTTTGATATGTCAGCTAATTCTGTCAGTATTCTTATATGTAGATTCATTTGGAAAAAAAATGTTCTTGAGATTCAAGCTAGGTAGAGTCAAGAATTCTCGATTTTGAAAATTTACTGACTTTAAGAAATGAGAAATGAAGTCCTTCCACTTAGATCTCTCAGGTCTTTTGAGATGTAATTTTCTCGAGTATTTACCTAAATCTGGATTGATTTTCCCAAGACTTTGAAAGTAGTATAAAGAAGCTATAATTATTAAGTTAATGGGATGATGAGTGACTGACTTATTACTTCACTCTTTGGTTTGGATAGTCTTTGAGTTTCAAGCATCTTCACTTGCACTATGCACTGACTCGTCTTATGGATGATTTTGTTGAGTCCTTAGTGGTCAATAAGATTTAGTCTTAGGGCAAGTAGATCCAAAGGATCTTGTCGTATTTCTACCTCTTAGGATTGTTCCTGTTTGTAGGAGAATTCATTTAGAATGGATGAAGGAGAGCCACTCACATAGAAAAATAATTTGGAGAAAAAAAATATATTTAGCCTTGAAAAAAATGAGAAGGAGAAAAATATGAAAGAATATATATCCCACCAAATAAAGTACTTCGCTACAAATGGGTGCAATTCCACCAAATAAAAGTATCTCACTACATATGGATGCTACCCTTTTCATTTTCAAAATAAAAACACCTCTCTATATATAGGTGTTTATCCTATAGAAAAAAATAAAAAAATATAGAGAAAAATATTAGGAATAAGTGACCTAGAGGTCCAACTGGGGAGATATACATCTAGTGTGTTGACCTCGGGGTAGAAAAGTGGTGAGGAGAAAGTTGCTAAGTCCTAGTATGGCCTAACCGAAGGCAAGTTCTCTCAGAAAGAACATAGAAACATTCTAAGTCTTATTGAATACTAGGAATCAACTTGGTTGTCCATCTAATGAGTCACAGAAAAATCACACACAAGATGCTTGTTTCCTGTGTTCGATTCGAATCTTGGGTGGGTCGAATTACTTACAGAAAGTCACTTTGGCAACTCAAGTCTAATGGTTAATAAGATTTCTAATTTGATCTGGGAGGTTCGAATTTGAGTCGATACTTTAGAATTGTTGAGTCTTTGCCGTTAAGGATTTGTCCACAATTTCCTTTAGTTAGTGAAAAATCTTTTTAATTTAAATAGACTCGATTCCTTAACATCATTTAGAAAAAAAATTCATGTTTTACTTTTGAAAATAAAGAAAACCCACGTATTATGATTCTCACATTATTTCCATAGATTTTTTTTGTAGGCTGATTTTGCTAGAGACTAGGAAAAGATAGGCATGGGGGTGTGATAACAGTCTATTCTATTACCCTAATTGGTTTAATATAGAGCTAATTCCTTAGTAAAGTCATGCATTGGTTTTACAAATATTGCATTTAGAGTATGCATGCATATTTATGCTTTTTAAATATTTACCTTCTTATTCTAGTCTTTTGTGAATAATGTAGGTGATAAGTCTTAGAGAAATTGGAAGAATTGAAGAATAAAGCTGGATAGGAGTAGAAGCTATAGCTGATCTAGAGTTGATTGAAGAATAAAGTTGAAATAAAGCAAGATTGATGACATAAGAACAAAGGAGGAAAGAGAGGTGATGGTAACACTATCATTAGCCATAACTAACTTAGATTAGTCAAAATCAAGAGACAAATGCTCCTACATAATCACCTGAGAGCCATAATTCCACGTAAATCCATTTTGAGAAGAAAACACTAAATTAGGGTTAATTCTATAGTTTTAACATGACATCATGAATGCAGAGTAACCACGAGGTTTGTCAGGGGTTAATTGAAGGTCAAATGAGAATTAAAGCCCAATAAGAGGGCTCACATAGATAGAAACAGGTTTTTTCGTGTTTCAAGAATCACATCAGAACCCAAAACCCTAATTTCAAACCTGCTTGAAGTGAAGAGGTTATGGTTAGGATAAAATTCATCTAAACCTCGTAAAATTCATATAAAAATATTCTGAGAGGTCTAGTATCCTTGGTTTGACCATCTGAACCTATTTTGACATATAACAGAGTTTTAGATAGAATTTTGCCTTAATTTGGGCTTCTATGCAAATTTCCGAGTTAAACAAGGTCAAAACTGAAATTCAAGTTCACCATTAGATTCCTTGGGTCTACATTAGGTTGGTACCAAAATTTGGGCCTAATAAGAGTCCATCTTCACCTATTTTACAATTTAGCCCTTCAAAACTCTATTTCTTACTTTAGCCCCTCAAGTTTCGAATGTCATGCATTTAGCCCCCTAACTTCTCGTTGTTTTCTTCAAAATAGTCACTTCCACCATTAACAATGTGAACCGAAAGCAGCTGACCTTCAATTTGGGATTTCTCCTTGATTTCTCGACCAAATCCCTTCAAAATTGAAGGGATTGATCTTGAGAGCTTTCCCAATTTGTTGAATCACATCTTGAACCTTGATGTGAGCCCTAAAGATCATGCAAATGCTCAAAATTTTAGGGATTTTCCTCCCTGAAACTTCGAGCTCTTTGAGCTTCTTCCCATGCTTAGAGCCTACTTTGAGGTCTTTAAAAGGAGCCCCCTTGCAAGGCCTTGCTCCTTAGCTTAGTTCAGGCCTTTTTTCTTCACAAATTCCTCTCTCTAGCTGCCTTCGCCGCAGCTCTGGTGACACCTCCTTCTCCTGCTTCCTCTCTCGCTACCACATACCATAGGCAGCGAGAATCTCCTCTGCTCATTCTTTTGTTCCTCGCAATGATAGCGAGGGTTTCCCAGACCCTCTTCTTCCTCACCGCTCCCTCACCAGAGGAATTCATTATCTCCAATGCCGACCAAAGAAAGCTGGCGCCATCTCTCCCCTTTCATCCGCTAATTAGGTCCCAAACTCTCTCTCTCTCTCCATAGTTTAGGTTTAGCTCCTTAGTCTCCTCTTTCAACCGCTGATTCATCGCCTCCCTCTCCATTTTCTTTCGCTTTGGCCATGCTCTGGCAAGGTCGCATGCCCTCCATAGACCACCAACCTCTCCACCAACACTCTCAAAACCACCGCCACACCTCCACAACCCAAACCCCTCAAGAAATTGAGGGTTCCACCCACTTAAAACCTCCATCAAACAACCCAACTTTCGCTCACCTTCCTCGACTTTGACAAACCCCTAAGCTCTGCGACACACCACAAGGACACCACCATCACCTTTTCCCTAGCTTAGCAAAGCTCAAGAGCATTCTAATTGGGGCTCTTGAGCCCATATTTTTGATTTCAGGTCTTCACCGCTGCCGCCATCACCATCATCGTCACCATCTTCAACCGCCGTGCTCTGACCTTCTCCAACTGCATTGCAACCCCCAGGCACTGCGGACGTCAATAATAATCCCAGAAGCACCTTCAATTGGACACAGAAGGATCATTAGTTGCGCCAATTTGGATGCTGCAACTCTGCTGCAGCTACAAAGGAGGAGGCAGATAACAAAGTCCCACATCTGGGATCTACGAGCGCTCAGCTACGCATATAAGAGATTCGTGCTCTAAGCTCCTCACCCAGTACACAGGGGATTAGGTCCCCCACACACACTCAACCTCTCACTCCTCACTCACTTGCACCCCCTGTGAGCCTGGACCCGATACTGCATAGATCCGATTATTCGAATCTGGACCCAATTATGCCCAGTATTGAGAAAAGAAAGAGGAGGGATTTGTAAGGAGGGGGGAGGGTTTTGCTTTGGGTTGATCTCCCTCGGGGTGTGTACTAGAGAAAGGCTAACACTTAGCCTCTAAGGAAGGTTGGCTCTTATGCCCCTTACTGTGGTACTGTGATAGTTAAGGCATCTGAAGCCTTACATCAACGTCTGAGGTAGTACTATGGCATTATTCATCTGTTACTGTTGAGGCATTTGAGGCTCGTCTGACGTGGATAATTGGCATAAGTGATTCTAGCCACTGTAGCAATATTGAATTGCTGATATATTTGGGATATGTGCTTGATTGGTGGATATAATTGGTGATTTAAATCACCATTTTTATAGCTCTCTTTCATTCTTTTTATCCCATGAATCCTTGAGATACATTGATTTATATTTGAATATTATTTCTGAGCAAGCTTATTCATTGAACATCTTTTATTGTGACTAATTAATTATGCACACTAATTCTGAATTGAGATTAGTGCGTGAATTCCATAATAGCTCTCTGCGAATGACCTCAGACTCCAAATTGATTTTGAGTTTATAAATTTAGGTATTTGTTGTAGCGATTTGTGGAGTGTACAACTACACATATATTTCTTAACACTTGACGAAAGCACTACAACAAGAGGGAATTAGGATAATGATAAATGGAAGTTTATCATCATCCTTATGCCCTAAAACAAACCTAGCTCTATGGATTTTAACTCCGTAAATGGGTTTGTGGGCTGCATTTAGACATCAATTAGGTTAGGCATGCATTGCATGATTTTTGTATTTTTGACACGTTTATTTGATAATTAGGGATGAACAGATAGCCAAATCCCTAAAACCCTAACAATCAGGATGGCAACAGGTGAAGAGGAAGCTCAATTCAGCTGAACCCTAGCTAAATCCAAGTCATCATAACCGGATATCAGCTCACTTGAATTTGGGTTAGCTCTCTTAAACTCCATTAAGGTCACCTTAGCTTGATGGTAGCTCAAGGTAGCTCAACTTAGCTCAACCTACCTCAAGTCAGCTCAGATCCAACTCAACTTAGTTGAGTCTAGATCCTCTAAGTTCCAATCAGTTCACTGGGAGCTCTAGCTAGCTCAACAAAGTTGATAGGAGTCCACCGTAGCTCAGGTCCAGTTACTTCTAGTTCCACTCAACTCAAGTCAGTTGAAAATGACCTCAACTAGCTCAGGCCAACTCAAGTCCAGCTCTTGGAGACTCCACTCAGCTCAACCTAGTTGAGCTAAGTTATTTAACCAAAGCTAGCTACTCCAACTAGTCAGGTTATCTCCGGGAAGATAAGACCCAGTTCACCTAAGCACAATTCAGTAGAAGCCAACTCACTTTAGCTTGGCTTAGCAACTAGCAAAGAACTAGTAAGCTAAGCCAGCTAAGGTAGATCCTTGTTGTTCTCTCCAGGATCCACTAGCTCCAGTGTAGCTCCAAACAGTTCTTCCTCAGCTCCTTTTCCCTAAACCCTAGCTCCCTCCATTACTACCTTACTAGCTAAGCTAGCTAAACTAGCTTAGCTTAGCTACACCTAAGCTCCTCCTGGCCATCCACTCTCCTCCTTAACTGCACCTTAACCCTACCTAAACCTAACCCTAATCCACCATGGTCGGCACCGAAAACACACCACAAGCACCGCTTCAAAGTGGCGCCAACCATGACACCTTTCCCTCCCATAACAACCAACCTAACCACCAAAAACCACCACCCTTCATCCTCTTAAGTTGGCGCCAAAACTCCCTTACACCTCTTCACAATTGGCGCCAACTTGAACCCTTACCACAACCGTACACCTACCCCCATAAAGCCATCAACACCCTACACATCACCCCCTTGTAGAAGACCCTCTTGGCACCAACCTTAACCTACCCCTTCACCACCTTAACCAATCTTGAACCACCACATAAATTGGTGCCAAAACACCTGCATGCACCTTTCCATTTGGCACCATTTAATATCCACCCTTAATCCCACAACCACCACCACATGGAACCATCCTAACCCTTCCTATTTTCCACACCGACTAACCCACCTAAACCCACCTAATTTGGCGCCAAACATTCTTAATCGAACCTCCATACACCCCTTCCATTGGCGCCATTAAACCCTAGCCCTCCATCCCATAACTTCCACCCTACAACTTCTTCTCAACCCTACAACACACCTTAACAAACCCCTTAACCCTAGTTACCTCTAAGGATGGTGCCAACCACCAAGTAACCCTTCATTTTGGCACCATCAATCCTAGCCCTAAGATCTCCTAACCACCCCCTATGAGCCATCTTATCCATCCATCCCTTAACTACACCTACCCGCCTACCACTCCCATAAAAAGACCTACCCTACCACCAAAAAAGGACACCTTTGGCTTCATTAATCCACTTATACTTCCACCTTCATTCCATCATCCCCACAGCCAAGAGAAGAAGTGGAATAAGATTAATGGGACACTCTATCCCCTTGGTGCCTTCCCCTCTTCCCTTCTCTCTTGTGCCCATGCCAGCGAGAAGACAAGCCAGGCAGGAGGACGTCCAGGAGGAGGTTCTTTAGGGTGGTGCACACCCACACTATGAGGAGGTCTTTTGGGTGGAATTCTTCCACCCTTTGAGGAGCAAGGGCATGCCCATTTAGGGCTTGCTAAGGAGGGCACACCTTAGAGGAGCACCTCAAGGAAGGGATTAGGAGAAATCCTTTTTAGGCCCAAGAGCAGTTGAGCTTGGAGCAAGGACCTTCTCCTCTTCACTAACATCACTAGGAGGATTTGTGTTTTCATTTTCTGTATTTTTATTTCTAGAAGTAGAAGAATTCCTCTACTAGCGATTTTGTAAAACATCTTTCTTCCTTTATAAAAGCTACCATTCCATCATTTTGTTGCATCTTTTTTAATTGTCTTTTCTAGCAGTTTTCACTCCCTCTCTCTAATTACCCTAGGTCTCTACGTACCTTGGGTGAGCTTAGAAAGAGGTTACTTTTGGCACTTAGGTGTTAGCTTTAGCAATTTAAGTGTAATCTTTTCGTACTTACTATTTCGTTGTTTCCTGTTATTTCAAACTCAAAAAAATCTTATATTAAAAAATCCCAAAAAGAAAGTTGATTTCCCAATATCACGCAAGAGTCTTTAAATTGCAAACATGCCTCCTTGGACAACCCTAGGTACCCCACTATCTTGGTTTTATAAATTGTAAAAGAAATTGCATATTTATGTGTTGCAATGACTTAGACCCTAGTTTAACAAATCACGCATTTTTTCGCATCACTTTTTGGCATCATTGCCGGGGAGGCACAGCTTTGCATTCATTCATATCTCTTGCTTGATACGCGAATCTCATCCCCTTCTCTTTTCCTTCATCTCATGTGTGCAGGCACTAAAGGAAGAAGGTGAGATTTTGGAATCAAAAGCTTGAAGTTCCTTTTCTTCCCACAGATTCAAGTTTAGTGCCACCTTTCTTGTCACATAGCTTCTCTTAATAGCTATAAAGAAAAACATTAAATCAGGCTTTCAGGATCAAAAGTAGTAAAATTAGGTAGAGTGATGCCCTTTAAAAGCAATTGTTTGGTTGTTTGATTAATTAACACAACGCTACCTTAAGTGTTGGTGTTCTGAGTTTCGGGTTTAGACTTCTGTTCGAAATTCAAAAATCAATTCCTAACATCATAGGCCTCTTAAAATCTTTAAATTTCACTTAAAGATTTCAAATGAAGTCTAGAACACTGTTCCAAATTTCAGAGCATTTGGAGTTGTAGAGAAGTTTTAAAAATTCGTGGACCACGGGGGGTCATCTCCTCTGATTTCATTATTTTTTTATTTTCAGTGAATTTGAGGAATTTTTATACTTGTCCAATTTCTATGAAATTTAGCTCTCTAGAATCCTTGTGAAATTCTACACAACATATAAAATTACAAAAATTTTTGGTGGCCAGTGGTGGTACTGAAATGTCTAAAATACCCTCAGGTATCATTTCTGGACTTTGACACCAGCACAAAGAAAAATCTCAAAAGCATATCAAACGAATTCCTAAAATCATAAAAAATATTTTTTGGAATCCTTGTTTGATTTACCTTCCAGTAGTGGTGTTGTTTGCTCTGTTTGGACCACTACTTAACAAGAAAAGCCTGAAAAGATTCACTGATAGTTAAATTCTACTTAAGGATTCAAATCAATTAGGGTTTTCTTTTCATTCTATAGTCCCACATTATAAAGGAAATCTACATTCACCAATACAACTTGATTTCTCTTTGTTTGAGGAATTCAAACTTGTTTGAAAGCATAAAAAGGAAAACCCTAAAAGACATCAAAATAAATTAAATCTTAAAAGTAGAAAAACAACTAAAATAGTGTGACCACTTGATTTGGCATTGGACCCACTTTGTCTAATTTGCATACACCACAAAAAAATTGAAATAACAGGGCATTACCCCAATTAACACCCTCCACATTCCTGTGCACATTTAGATACCTAAGCCTAAGTTAAAACAAGTAGCCGTTTGACCACTTATGGACCTCATAAAAAATTAGGCTTGATATCTGATATCTAAGAATTACTAAGCGGTCCTAATTCCTTTTGAGAATGCGGCGACAGGCTTAAAGGGAAATCAAATGACAGATGCAGGTTTACACAAGCCCCTGGTGATTTTCCTAGGACATGCTTGGGCCCAATCCACCTCTTTTAGTCTAGCCAAGTAATCTTAAGGAAGTAGGTTCACTTATTAATTTCTTCTTTATTAGGTTCCCAAGTCTTAGGTTTCATTAAGGAGTCAACTTTAAGACAGATTAGGCTTGGTTGTGTGATTTACACACTTTCTCTCATCTCTCTCTCTTCTCCTCCCCTGCTTGTCTTCCAAGTGAATGCACGAGCGAAGGTCCCAGAACCCACATCTCCAGGGACCATTTGATTTTTCCCCATGCACCAAAAGATCCTTATTTTCTATTTCTTCTCATCATTCCTCTGATTTGGACATGGCAAGCATGGAAAACCGTTCAAAAAATTCTGCTTCAACTTCCCAATCCGAACCTAACTTCTAATACCCGTCAACTAACCCACAATCTGACTTTACGATCCCTAACCTCTTGCATTTGGAGCTACCATAAAACCCTGAATGGCTAGGTGGCTCTCAAAACCCCTTTTCTTTTATGGTCGACCAATTGGTTTGACTTCAACAAAATCAGCAACAGTTAACTAGGATAGTCACGAACCTAGCCAACCAATGACCAGGTCAACCACTCTGGGAACCTCTCATACCTCTTAGGGGTTTTTATGATCCTTCTAATTATGAAGAGAGACCCGGAGTGGTTATACCCCATGGGGATTTTGAAACAAAATCTGCTATTCTGAACTTAATCAGACATTTTCATGGTCATCCAAGAGAAAACCCCTTTTGCCACCTTGAGGAGCTGATTGTCCTTGCTCAAACCACTCGTTCCCATAATGTGTAGGAAGAAGTGTGGCTTATGATACTATTTCCTCCTTCATTGAAAGATAAGGCTTCTCATTGGTTCAAAACAGTCGGGCGTCCTATCACTACTTGGCCCTAATTAAAAAGCATTTTTCTTAAAAAATTCTTTCTGATAGGTCATACAAATGCTCTACATCGATCAATAACGACCTTTCAACAAAAATCTAGTAACCTCTCCATGAATCTTGTGAGAGATTTCAAGAATTACTTAGAAGTTGCCCCTACCATGAAATTCCATGATGGCAGTTAGTGCAAATCTTCTATCATGGATTGGAAGATCAATTAAAATAATTCATGGAGGCAGTTAGTGCAAATCTTCTATCATGGATTGGAAGATCAATTAAAACAATTCATGGATGCTTCATGTGGGGGTA
The DNA here is from genome assembly GCA_037157565.1 of Thalassia testudinum. Taxonomy (NCBI): domain Eukaryota; kingdom Viridiplantae; phylum Streptophyta; class Magnoliopsida; order Alismatales; family Hydrocharitaceae; genus Thalassia; species Thalassia testudinum. The sequence continues at coordinate 3,545,514 of JAZHRO010000056.1, forward strand.
ATTTCCTTAATAAAAATGTTGAAAGTGCCTACCTCCTTTTTGAAGAAATAAGTGAAAACTCATTTAATATGGTTCAATGGACACTTTTGGTAGAACCAACTACCCAAGACTTGGAGTGAATGAAATTGACTCCAAATCCACATCTGTTCCATTCACACAAGATGATCTACACATGATAGCTCAACGACTGGATTAGATGCAAAACAACCAGAAGAAAATGGAAGAAAAGCTCACCCAAAAACAAGCTCCTTACCCAAACTCCCCTCACCTTGTCAGAAGAGAAAATCTGCACAATATTAATGCTACCCCTATTGGGTAGCAATTTTCATCTGAACTCTCACAAGATCTGATTGGGACCTTTGATTTTATGAATCAAAATCTTTTTGACCCCACCATTGAAAATATTTTGGCTCTCCAAGAGCAATTTAGAAATTCCTCCAATTCTTACAATCAAAATTGGAGGACCAACTCGAATCCCTCCTAAAAAGCCCCAAATCAAGTTTTGTTTCCCAAACAAAATCAATTTGGGACTTATGGGCAAAACACTTATCAACCTAGACCATCTTAGGAAGATATTGATACGAAAAATACGTGGTTGATATAATTAGTGTCATTGCAACGCATAAATCCGTAATGAAACTTTTACATTTATAATACCTAGACAGTGGAGTATCTAGGGTCGTCCAAGGAGGCCAAATTGTTAATCACATGAATTGGTTCTCTCTCTCATCTCTGAAATCAACACTTCTCTTTTTGTATTTTGATTTTTGTAAATTTTTATGTTTCAAAATAAGCAGGATACGAATGCGAAGATAGAACTACGATAAAGAAGCTTGCCTAACAACTAGAACCTAAGTGAGAAGAGAAGTCATAAGCTCACCCTAGCTAAGTGCACCTAGGGTAATTAGAAGAGAGATGTGATGCACTAAAATAAATAAAGTTAGTTGAAATTGAAAATTCAAGAATGAAGAAAGACACTTTGCTATTAAGAAGAAATGTTTACAAAGTACCTAGGGAGCTCAACTAAGTAGAGGTTCCACTTAGTTAATCATTAGGTAGATGAATGCTTAACAGGAATTAAAATGCAACAAAATAAAAGATAGAAAGTTCTCCCAAGTAGCTGAGGCAGCCTTCACTCCAAGAATGGTGGCTATAGGTGTTTGAAAGGAGGAAAATTGTTGCTTTCCAAGGATGCTTTGAATGGTAGGATAGGGGGTCTTTTTATAGGCTAGTATAGATGGTGGTTAGGAAGCTTCCTTGGCACCATGTGAAAGGGTGCCAAGGAGGGTGGCTTGGATGGTGGTTAGGAAGCTTCCTTGGAACCATGTGAAAGGGTTCCAAGGAGGATGGTTGGGAACCTTCCTTCGTGCCATGTGAAAGGGTGCCAAGTAGTGTTTTTTAGGAACCAATGATCATTGGTTTTAATGTAGGTGGATGGCCATTAAGGTGGAGAGCGAGTAGGGTAGGAGTTGTATTTGACTTGGATCTAGCTGAGTTGAGCTGGGGTCCAACTACTAGAGCTTCTGTCTTCACAAATGTTCCAAGTGCCTTCCATACTGCCAAGGTTTCTCCGATTTCCAATGCATTCATCCCTTACAATCAAATGAAAACTACAATGGATAATGTGAAATGAATGCTAATGTTTGCTCTAAACCCTAAATGCACATGCATGCTAAATGCAATGATATAATTGAATGCAGTGGAAAAAATCTTAGGAACTAGATGTGAATGGATGCTAAGGATGATGATAAACTGGCATTTATCACACCCCAATGTTTATCTTTTTACTAGTCCCTTAGCAAAAATTGTGATTGCACCACATTATTTCTCAAGAAACCAAATTTTTGTGTTTTGAGGAAAATGTTCAAGATAGGACCTTGGTTGATTTTTAGTTAACGTAGGTACGAGGTTTATTAAGGATAAAACATCTGGACATAGCTTTGGATTCAAAGATTAGACAAATCAGGACCACTGTATCCTTTGAGAATTCACTACTTAACTCCTTTTTAATTCAAATATCCTAAAACCATTTTTGCTATTAGGATTTCCCTGGCTCATGAACTCTATCCGTAACTCGCAAGTTGATGAAAATTCAGGTCTCAATGCTTTGTGATATACCAAAATTATTGGGATAAGGTCATGTTACTAAAACTTTTTTTTTCAATTATTTCCCCCATTCTTAGCCTTAGCGTAGTCCTACTATAGATGTGTTGGGATCATCATTCCTGTTACCAATCATCGAGGGGGCTCTGGCGCCGGCACTTCGAGATAGTACCATCCAAGACACACCCTAGGAGCTCACAACCCCAAAACACAATGTGATGTAAAGGGGCAATCCAAGCAAACCCAAGCTCTTACTCCGATGCTATGGGTAGAGCACAGTCCAAGACACCTGAGTTGCAAAATGCACCTTAATGCTCTATCTAAAGATATGAAATGCAGATATAGAGTAGCACCAAAGTGGTAACATGTTGACATAGCATCCTCAAAGGAAGTATTTTTCCTTCTCGGCAGTGGGAACTCAAACCAATCATCTATCTCGATCTTTTACTAAGATTTTGCAAGAGTTTTTTAAATATTTAGATGTTTTTGCGCTTGGGTAGTGTTGGCTTTGTGTGTGAAATGTTTGACACCATGTTTTCAAAAGAAAAGCAAATTTTTGGATCGAGAGCTAAGTCAGGTACTATCCAGGTCGCTAAACAAAGTAGAGTTACTTGAATCATCAAGTGTTAGGATGGAATTCTTTGTAGGATACGTGATCTAGTCTAGGTTTCAAGACCTGAAACATCTAAAAATGAATCCGTAGCTTCATCCCTAGTTTGTTAATGATTAAACCCCAGGTGTACCTAGTTTGAATTAAACTTCAATCAATGGTCCTTTCTTTCACTAAAAATTCTCAAAACATTTTTTTAGAAGTTATGCAAATAGAGTGCATATGCAGATGCAGATGATGCGAATGCAAAATATTGTAATGTTTTTAGGTTCTGAAAAATAATGAAATGCCTAACAAAATTGAAGTACCCCCCCATGCTTAAGGTTTGCAAGTCCCTTGCAAAAGGAAAAGAGAAGGAGAAGATATCACTTGAGAGAGGAAGTTAGGATAGAGGTGAAGTTTTGCAGAACCCGAAAAAGACAATGAAAGAGAAAAGTAAAATGTTGCTAGGTTACCTCCCCACTAGTGTTGTCTTTAACGCCATTTATCCCAGGGTTAAGCAACACATGGAAGACGGACAAGCATGTAAATAATTGGACACTTGAATGTCCTCAAGAAATATGTCTTCCCTAGGATCCCTAAAAAGATGATTGGTAAATAAATAGGGATCAAAATGAAATGGAAAGGTGGAGGAATGACCTGGGTCTGGCTATGGTTTAACTTCATGTAAAATGGCAAACTTGGGTGGGTCGGGTGGTAAGTCCAATGGAAAGTGAGGGAGAAAGTAGTCAATGAGATGTGGGGTGGGTGAAGTGATGGGAACACCATCATGAGCCATAACTAGCTCATTTTGACCCAATTAAGTCAGTAAAAGCTCCTGCATAACTGGCAGAGAGTCACAAGTCATTGTATAATCATTCTAAAGGAAAAATAAGAAACTAGAGTTAAAACTGTAATTTTACTAGCTTATCATGAATGCAATATAACCACAGGTTTTATCAGGGGTTGAATGAAGGTCAATTGGTCTTAAAAATATAATAAGTGGGTTAGAACAATCAGAAAAGTGTTTGCACATGTTTTGAGAACTAAATGACTTTTGAAACCCTAAAAACAGATCCACTTAATAAACTGAGTTTTTAATTAGGATAAAATTCACCTAAACCCTCTAAAATTCATATAAAAATATTATCTAGGGTTTAGAACCTTCAATTTAACCATCAGAACTTATTTTGACTCAAAACAGAATCACAGATAGATATTTGCCCTAATTTAGGTTTTTGCTTAAATTACCCAGTCAAACATGGTCAAAACCAAAATCCAACTTCACCATTAGATTACTTAGGCTTAAATTAGGCTTGTACCAAAATTTGGACCCAAGATGAGTTTGTCTTGATCTAGTTTCAAATTGGTCCTGTCTAATTACATTTCTGCCCTTAACTTTCAAAACCCTTTCAAATAGGTCCCCAACTTCATCGTCATTTTCACAAAGAGGTCCCTACCGCACAAAACTCCTACTCCTAAAACTTCGGGGACAATTAATCAAGGATTTCTCCTTGATTGATTGATGAAACCTCAAAATTGAACCGAAGATTCCTCTTGAAATCCTCTTTCAATCAAACTAGTTCTTGTGCTTCAATTCTTTCCTAATTTCTCATGCGAACACATGAGAAATTTGGGTTTCCAACTCTAGAAACCTTCCAAGCTTGAAAGCTTGGCTTCCAAGCCCTAATCGACCCCCTGGCACCTATATAAAGACTCCCCAGGCCTGCCAGATCCTCCAAGCTTGAATTCGACCAGAGAAACCCTAAAATTCCTCTCTCTCCTCCTCCGACCGATTTTCTCTTCAAGCTCCAGTGACTCTCCCTGCCTCCCCTCGTCATCTGACCACAATACTAGTGGCAGACTCTTCCTCCTTGCCTTCTTCTGCATCTTGCAGCACCTGCCGGCACTCCCACCCCCTTCATCCTCACCGTCCACCTTTCAGAGCAGCTTCATCTCCAGCGTTGGCCACACCTTAACCGGTGCCAACTCCGCTGACCTTCGTCTGCCTCCCCTCCTAAACAGCTCCTCAACTTCCACTCTTTGTTTTCAGACACTCGCCACTCCATTTCGACTGCCGACTCACCTCATCGTCCTGCATCTTCCACCTCACTGGCATACCTCCGGCAAGCTCGCACAGCCACTGTGCTCCACTAAATCGGCCACCGCTCATCCCTACACCTCCGCCATTTCCTAGAGAGCAAAAGCCCTCTAGTCTTCGAGGCTATTAGCCTCTCCAACTCTCCACCAGACACACCCACTCTCATGCACATAGTTCGACTCTGTCATGCATGCACGGACCTCGCCATACCACTCAACCTCCACCGTTGCACTCGCCGTGGTTCAAAAAAGGTTTTGGGAAAGTTTCATTAGGCTGCGAGGCTGTTTGCTTGGTTTTAGGTGTGCCACCTCCTCCGCCATTGATGAAGCTTCAAGCAAAGCTTGAAGCCCTTGCTCCAGCACCTGCAGGTCACAGGCAAAGTCCCAGGCGCAGCGGAGCATCTCCAGGACCACAACCTAGGAACCAATTAGGCCCTTTGACCAGGCATTTGACTGCAAACGCGAGAAGGAGCTACTGCTGCTACTGCCTCACACTTGCATAAATTGAAAAAGTGTCATCGACTTATCACCTCGACACACAGGGGGTAAGGTCCCGCGCACGCTCCCCTCACACGCGCTTCGTCCACGGCATCTGACCCACTGACCTAGTGTGCCCATCTTGCCTAAGCCCTTCACTCCTCTGTTGCGACCACACCCGTAGCCCTGGACCCAGGTTTGCACCTACCCGATTACCCGGTTACCCATTGAGAGGCCCTGGGAGAGCGGAGCCTAAGAGAGAAAGGGAAGGAGAGATTGGACAGGGTAGGGGGAGGGTTTTGCTACAGAGAGTATTGGCTAACACTTAACCAATTCAAGAAGCCCCTCCCCTGTGTGAAGAAAGAAAAGGCAGCAAAAGAAGAAGAGGCTGAGCAGAAGAAGAGAAGAGGGAGTCGTAGCAGAGAAAGAAAGAAAAGTAGAGAAAGAAGAAGAACATCAGAAGGGAAAGGAAGAGAAGAGCACTGTAGCATCAGACGTTTAAGTCATCTGATCTCATCTTCAGACATCTGATTTGAGTTTCTAAAGCTATAATTAACTCGATTGATATTGTGCTTCTACTTGTTATTACTGTATAAGGGTAATTGGTGATTTAAATCATCATTTTACCCTCCTCATTTTGCACATTGATCATTGATTTCTTATATCATTCTGCATTAATCTTTTACATATATATTGTACTCATTTATATTATAAATTGTGATCTTGAGCTTTAAATTCCATATTGCTCCTTATGTTCTACCTTGGAACTTTTTCGAGTAATAAAATTATTTATTTAAGCACTATTTTGGCTATATTACAACATGACAATCTTAAACACCGATTTAGTGCGTAAAACATTTTGGCACCTTTGCCAGGGAGCAACAGGCAATTTAGAACTCTTGATTGCAATTCCTTATCTAGATTCTAACTTGCTATATCTCTTTTGCTGTGGTTGTTTCAGGGGAGAGATACATTGAAAGAAGATCAGCCGCATAAGTAAACATGCCAGGGGCAGGTAAGTTCTAACTACCTCTCTTAAGTCCCTCATTCTTAAAAGGATAAAAGAAAAAAATCAATTAGGGCTACTTGCATTCTTTCCGTAGATAATTCATCGAGTTGCCTGAGTTGATACATTTTATTTGGACAACAAATCCTGATTTTGGCACCCACTTAAAGCTTAAGGTATCTAGGGTTATCACATTCTTGTTTGAGCCCTAGGTACCACCTTTGGACAAATTAAAGTGGACCAAATTAGAGCCAATTAAGGGTTCCCGTTTAAGGCTTTTAGAGACACAGTTGCTTAATCAAGAAGTCATCTTCCCAAACAATGTGTGCCTAGACCTTGATTGAATTGATCTATTCAAGCAAAACCCTAAAATCAGGCTCTTAAAGTCATTTGAACACTAAAGGAGGGACCTAAATTTTTTAGGACAATACAGGTGAAGTTGACCTACCTTGTTTGTGTCAACCAATCTTCAAATTAGGTCACTTTTGTACTCAACACATCTTAAAGTTCAAGTGAAATTCTAAGCACCCTTACTCTTAATTAAAACTGGTAAACTTAAAGAAGTCAAGTCCACATTCTGGTCTACCTGGAACATTAGTGAAAAGAGAGGTCGGGTGGGGGAAACCCTATAACCTGTGGGGGTGCTCTACCATGTAGGGGTCTTTACGGTACTCTCCCTCTTTGGCTGTGAGGTAATTCTCAGGTGGATGGCTTTCCGACTAAGGAGTATCATCAGCCCCGAATCTTTATAGTCATCCAAAATTTTTGGGTGTCTTGATTAGGTCCATCACATTCTTCCTCTCATCTACTCCATCGGTGTATGTTCAGGAGGAGGTCTCTATGACCAGCCTTGAGGCCTCCTTTAGTCACTCATTCATGTCGAGGCTAAGCCTCGACCTCCTTGTTTGTGCAACAACCCAATCCTATTAATATCTCTTCTGATTCATCTGAACCTGATTCTCCTTCATCCATCATCATGGCACAACCCGTAGAAGAAAATAATCTTGAAAATCAACTTCAGCACCTTAATGATCTATTCTAAGCTTTTATGAACCTACTGTAGTGTCCAATGATGCAAGATCACTACAATCCCATTGCGGTAGCAATCGATCCTCGAGTACAAATCCCTACTGGAGGTCCTGACACTGAACTCAAGCCCAATATGATTCATTCCATTCCCAAATTCTATGGGCATAATTCTGAAGATCCTTTTCAGCATATCAAATAACTCAAGCATCTGGCCCAGACCTTCGGGTCAAAAGCTCAAAATCGGGATATTCTACTCATGAAAATGTTCTCCTCTCTCATGGATAAAGCTGCTCACTAGTACCAAACCTAAACACGTCCAATCAACACCTGGGCGGAACTTCAATTTGAGTTTCTGAGAAAGTTCTTCCCTATTGGTAGGACAAATGCTTTACGGCACCAAATCACACATTTCAAACAACAAGCAAGAGAACCACTTCACGAAGCATGGGATCGTTTCCTGGATCTCATGCAAAAGTGCCCCCATTACGGAGTTCCTAAATGGGAACAAGTCCAGTCTTTTTACCAGGGACTCATTGAGAATATTAGATTATTCGTCAATGCGACCTATGGAGGAAACATCATGGGTCAACACAAAGACACCGTGTGGGAGATTCTCAAGAATATGTGTGAGAACTCCATCAATAATGAATCCATGGGCATGTTCGACTGGATGAATGCCCGTGCATTGATGAATCCAAAGGGAGCACATGAGATGCAGGGCCTGTCCTCTTTCGGTTACTTGGAACTAATGGCCAGTCATCTGGACAAGGTCTCTATTATTGAGAAGAAGGTGGATGAGCTAACTCGACATTTGTAGCAAGCCACCTATTCACACAACCACCCTCTAGCAGGGAGGCCATGTACAACATCTCTCACCGACCTTCTCAGGGGATGGATCCATATCCACCCCCATCTGATTCTAGCTATGGAGGAAACTTTGGATTCACCTACTCTAGTTGGGGGAACTCTGAACCCTCATATTCTAATTTTTTTGAGGTTTCTCAGACCTGCGAGGACCTCAACGCCATTTAGAATGATCCATTCTCAAACACCTACAACTCTGGATGGCGTAATCATCCCAACTTCATGTGGTTAGGTAATAATCAAAATCAGTGACCTTAATATCCACCCCGACCACAAGCTCCTCATTCATATCATCCACCTCAGCCTCGGCCTAACCCAACTTATCAATCTAGGCCGACTCAGACAGATCAAATGACTCTTATCCTTCAGACTTTGGCTGACATTTATAAAATGAATGCAGCTATGCAAAAATAGCATAGAGACGAGATCGCAGAGGTTTGCAATCAACTTACCCAAATGGCAAATCCTCGCCAACCTGGTGCACTTCCTTCTCAACCTCTGCCTAATCCAAATAATGTGCCGAACTAGAGGCGCGTTATGAACCCAAATCCGGGCCAAGCTCACTTTTTTTATCAGGCCCCTTCTACTCCATCACCCGACGAGATGGAGGCTTCGACATCATATATAGGTTACCAGCAGCAAGCACCTCTTCTACCCACTCCTAACCAAAAACAGGTAGGATTAAATTCTGTTAATACCAGCACTGTCAAAACAACACAGGACCCACCTTATCCAAGCCAAACCTTGCCTGGTAGTACAAACCCTAACTCATGGATAGTCATCCAAGACACCTCTATCCCAAATCAAGAACCTAGACCCATTCTAGAGGAACCATCTAAGGTTCCATTTCTTGAGGCCTTGACCAAGGGAAAAAGGACAACCAAAATCGTGGTACCTGAGGAGGACCTAGTTAAGCTCTTTTAGTAGGTCCATATAAACATTCCCTTGATGGATGCAATACGCCACATACCGACTTACACATGATTTTTGAAAGATGTATGTACACCAAAGCGTAAGCCGCGAACCAAAGATGGGAATCCAATTGTACTGTCAGAGCAAGCCAGCTCTGTCATTTTGAGCAAACTCCCACCTAAGGCAAAAGACCCAGTCACCCCTTTGATCTCCTATGAAATCGGTGATATACTATTTGACAGTGCTTTATTAGACTTAGGAGCATCCATAAATTTGATACCCACATCCCTACTAGAGGACTTTGAGGAATCTGAGCTTAAATCGATGGAAATGACTTTACAACTAGCAGACCGATCAATTAAGTCACCAAAAGGAATTCTCGAGGATGTCATAGTTAGGGTACATGATTTCTATTCCCCAGTGGATTTCATAGTTTTAGACATGGATGCTCCTGAGAATGTGAAGAATACACCGATCATACTAGAGAGACCCTTTCTGACCACTGCTAGGGCTAATATCAATTGTGAGGAGGGAAAAATTGAATTGAAATTCGAGAGCAAGACACTAAAGATTGACATTTTTAAGGCCCAACAAGGATTAATTGCAGAGTCATAGAACAAATTTGCGATATTGAAGCAGTGGTTGATGACTTCATCGAGAACCCGACTATTTCCGATTAACCACAGGAGGATCAAAACCCGCAATTAGAGGAGCCCGAACTCAACCTAGACACACCCATAGCTCCTTCCTTTGCTCCTGACACCCATCCTGAATTACCCACTGCTGCTGAAAACCTAGTTTTGGAATTAAAGCCTCTTCTCGATCATCTTAAGTACATCTTTTTGGGTTTCAATTAGATGTTTCCTGTGATTATCAACTGCCGACTCACACTTGATCAGGAAACATGCCTGATTTCTATTCTGCAGCAACATCGAAGAGCCATTGGATGGACTCTTGAAAATCTCACTAGTATCAGCTCCTCATACTGCACACACCACATGTACACTGAAGAGGGCTCATGACCATCTCGTGAAATGCAGAGACGTCTGAATCCCAATCTGCAGGATGTCATAAAAAAGGAGATTATCAAGTGGTTAGATGCAAGGATTATCTGCCTAATCTCCGACAGTCGGTGGGTGAGTCCAATCCAAGTTGTGCCTAAAAAGGCAAGGCTCACCATCATCACGACTGAAATTGGAGAAGCCATACCGACTCGTATAGCAAACTCGTGGAGAGTCTACATTGATTACAAAAGACTCAATTCCTCCATGAAGAAGGATCATTTCCCACTACCGTTCAATGATCAGATTCTCGAGAAATTAGCGGGAAATTAATTCTTCTACTTTTTGGATGGGTACTCCGATTACAACCAGGTCGCAATCCATCTCGAGGACCAAGAAAAGACCACCTTCACCTGCCCCTTTGGAACATACTTATTCCAAAGGATGCCGTTCGGTCTTTGCAATGCACCCGCTACTTTTCAATGGTGCATGCCTGCCATATTCTTAGATATGGTAGGTGAGTACCTTGAAATCTTCATGGATGACTTCTCGGTATTTGGTAAATCATTTGATGATTGCTCCTGCACTTGGTCCAAATCCTCAAGTGATGCATCGATGTGAGCTTGGTTCTTTCCTAGGAAAAGAGCCACTTCATGGTACCTGAAGGAGTTGTCCTGGGACATCTTATCTCTTAAAAGGGCATCCAGGTTGATCAAGCCAAGGTGAATTTGATTTCCAAACTCCTTATGCCTAGCTTGGTCAAAGACATCCGATCCTTCCTGGGGCACATCGGCTTTTATCGTTGATTCATTCCAGATTTCTTGAAAATCATGCACCCCCTGACTAATCTCCTATCGAAGGATGTCCCTTTTGAAATCACCACGAAGTGCACACAGGCATTTGAAGCCCTGTGTGATCGAGTTACCCAAGCACCTATCCTGTAGCCCCCTAATTGGTCTCAACCCTTTGAGATCATGTGCGATGCATCTGATTACGCTGTAGGTGTGGTACTTGGGTAGAAAATAGATGAGAAACCCGTGGTCATTTACTAGGCTAGCAAGACACTTGACAAGGGTCAGTGTAACTATATAGCCACTAAGAAAGAGCTGCTAGCCGTAGTATTTGCCCTGGAAAAGTTCAAATCATATCTTTTGGGTTCCCGTATTATCATTTACTCTGATCATACTGCTTTGAGGCATCTCCTTGCGAAGAAGGATGGAAACCTCGACTAATCCATTAAATCTTGCTATTTCAAGAATTTGATCTCGAGATTCGTGACAAAGTGGGGAAATAGAATGTGATAGCTGATCACTTATCCTGCCTTCCTTCTAATGTTATCAACCCTTCTAGACCCATTACTGAACATTTTCCTGATGAGCACCTCCTGACTATCAGTACAGGACTTCCATGGGTTGCTGATTTAGTAAACTACTTGGCATCACATCAGATACCATCCGATTGGCCAAAAGCGAAGAAGGACAAATTACTTTCCAATGCCAAGTATTACTTTTTGGAAGACCCGTATCTCTTTCGCATTGGTGTTGCTCAAATCATTCGACGATGTGTTTCGGAAGCAGAAATTCAAGACATTTTGTCCTTCTAACATGGCCAGGCATGCGGTGGACACTTCTCTGGTCATAAAACTGTAGCAAAAGTCCTCCAGTTCAGCTTTTATTGGCCCACGATTTTCAAAGACTCATACAATCACTGTAAGGCATGCACTCGTTGCTAGACCTTAGGCAACATGAGCCATCGTGATATGATGCCCTTACAGCTGATTCTCGTATGCGAAATCTTCGATATTTGGGGGATTGATTTTATGGGACCCTTCCCTAGTTCGGACAGCTTCGAATACATTCTTCTCACTATTGACTACGTATCTAAATGGATCGAAGCCAGTTCAACCCGAACCAACGATCATAAGGTGGCTATCAAATTCATTCATCAAAACATCTTTTCTCAATTTGGGATTCCACGTGCCATAATCTTCGATGGAGGGACCCATTTCACGAATGCTCAGTTCATATCACTGATGACCAAATATGGGGTATCGCACCGAATCTCTACTCCTTATCACCCCCAAACCAACGGTCTAGCTGAGATGTCAAATCGGGAGATCCAAAAGATCTCCAAGTCACTATTCGACCTGACAGGAAAGATTGGTCATCTCGACTTTCAGAAGCTTTGTGGGCTTATAGGACCACCCACAAAACCCAATTAGGCATGTCTCCCTTCAGATTGGTGTACGGGAAGGCATGTCACCTCCCCGTCGAAATGGAGCACAAAGCCTATTAGGCAGTACGGAATTGCAATCTCAATCTTTCTAAGGCAGAAACTCACAGAAAGCTTCAAATGGGTGAGATCGATGAATTACGTTACAACCAGTATGAGAACTCGCAAATTTACAAAGAGCAGGTTAAGGCCTTTCATGACAAGCACATATCCAGAAAGATCTTTTTCCCTTGTCAGAAAGTCCTACTCTTTGACGCCAAACTCAAATTATTCCCAGGAAAACTCAGATCAAAATGGATTGGACCTTACCTTGTCCGACGAATCTTTGGAAATGGAGTTGTCAAAATAAGTCAACTAAGCCATGATTTAGAACCTTTTGTCGTGAATGGTCAGAGACTCAAACCATTCATTTAGCTCACTGATACAAATTTGGCTGAGATATCCTTTACCCTCCATTCTCCCTAAGCTCATTGTGCCTAGTTGATGGTGTTAAACTCAGTGCTTAAGGGGAGGCAACTTGTCATTTTTGGAAAACCCGAAACCCTTCCTGACACATCTTATGCTGAACTCATATTGCACTTTAGGGTTCATCCATTGGAACAGTCGACTCCACCTTTGGTACCTGTACCTGAGCTTGAAATCGTCCACAACAGTCACCCTAACCCATTCACTCGCCCATCACCTATTCTAATGAATGATCTAAGCTGAACTCAAACCCACCTAATTTATAATGAGGACATTGCATATCGTAGGCATGGGGGGTTATTAAAGTGCAAAATGCCGTAAAAATCACTTCACAAGAAAGGGCTTCATAAAAAAGAAATCACAAATTCCAAAAATACCAAAAAAAATAAAAAAATTCTTGAAAAGAATAAATATATGAGAGGAGAGGAAATTTTGATGGCATATCAGATTTGAAGAGAAGACAGGAGATAAAAATGTCAAAAAGGAGCACAATTTGAAAAGAAAAGAAAAAGAGTTAGTCATTAATAAAAGATTAAGGAATTGACTTAGTTCTAGACCATATCAAAAGAAAGAAATTGAAAGGAAAAAAGTGCTAATAAAACAAAAAAAGAATAGTAGGAACGCTGATTTTAGGCCTCTTGTGCTGTAATCGTAGGCCTAAAAATTGAAGTACCTGCTAAGATCTGGATAGTCCTTAAGAGGTTAGGGAAAATGCGAAGCTTAAGTATTAAGTATAACCCTTAGGGATTATTTGGCCTCGTTAACTGACCTTTGCCTTGCTAGACTCGGTAACCTAGGCACTCTAATCCACACACAGTCTAGTTCGGTGCACCTATGTATCAAAATGACGCAAATGCGTTAACCTTATTCTGAAAAAGCAACCTAGATTAGGAGCGACTGATCAACACAAGTTGATTTGGACGAGTTCCTAGCGCGGAGAGGTAGGAAAATTCCCCTCAAAGATGCGCAATAACATATCATCTCCTCAGTGCTTGTCTTCTAGGATAACTGCATATCCTACCAGGGGCATGTAAGCACCCTGTGCTAGTTCAGATGCCATGGGCAGCATTATCTCGAAATGTCGATTGCTAGGGTCTGGATTTAGGTACAGAACACCATGGTGGGATTATCTGGAAATCTCAAAAGCCAGGGTTCTGGGGGCTGCCATGGGCAGTGCTATCTTGAAGCATTGATTACTAGGGACCCTGCGAGGATTGATGGTGGGGACTAGGAATCTGATATAGACCATGTTGTAAAGCTAATCCGAAGCTAGAAATAAAAAGAAAAGAGAGAGAAAACTCTCCAAAAGTAAAAAAAAATTCCTTTATCTCTCTCTGACAAAAACGCACTGCAAACTGAACCTGTGCTAAAACATGTTACAAGCACGGGTGCTTTAACCACGGAGTTCAACAAACCTTAGGATAGTTCCTGTGGGCCTTAGAAACCTTCGCGACAGATTGAGGCTAGAGATGGTTAGGTTCAGATCTTGGTTGATACTTGAGTACCTCTAGGCCTACTATTGTCATTCTAACCTAATCTACAAAAGAAAACACACATCAAAGTTTTTAAGCATCAAAAGGTTTTATGGTCTAGAATCAAAGTTAATACCTTGAAATTTTGCTAAGGGACTAGCAAAAGGTAGGCATGGGGGTATGATGGGAACACCATCATGAGCCATAACTAGCTCATTTTGACCCAATTAAGTCAGTAAATGCTCCTACATAACCGCCAGAGAATTACAAGTCATTGTATAATTATTCTGAAGGAAAAATAAGAAACTAGGGTTAAAACTATAATTTTACCAGCTTATCATGAATGCAGTACAACCGTCGATTTTATCAAGGGTTGAATGAAGGTCAATTGGTCTTAAAATGATAACAAGTGGGTTAGAACAATCAGAAAAGGGTTTGCATGTATTCTGAGAAATAAATGACTTTTGAAACCCTAAAATCATACCCACTTAACAAACTGAGGTTCTGGTCGGGATAAAATTCACCTAAGCCCTCTATAATTCATAGAAAAATATTCTCTAGGATTTAGAACCTTCAATTTAAACATCAGAACCCGTTTTGACCCAAAACAGAACCACAGATAGACATTTTCCCTAATTTTGGTTTTTGCATAAATTACCCATTCAAACATGGTCAAAACCAAAATCCAACTTCACCATTAAATTTTTTAGGCCTGAATTAGGTTTATACCAAAATTTGGGCCCAAGATGAGTTTGTCTTGACCTAGTTTGCAAATTGGTCCTATCTAATTACATTTCTACCCTTAACTTTCAAAACCCTTTCAAACAGGTCCAAAACTTTGTCGTCATTTTCACAAAGAGGTCCCCACCACATAGAACTCCTACTCCTACAACTCCGGCAACAATCAATCAAGGATTTCTCCTTAATTGATTGATGAAACCTCCTCAAAATTGAAATGGAGATTCCTCTTGAAATCCTCTTTCAATCAAACTGATTTTTGTGCTTCAAATCTTTCCTAATTTCTCATGCAAACGCATGAGAAATTTGGGTTTACAACACTGGTGACCTTACAAGCTTGAAAGCTTGGCTTCCAAGCCCTAATCGAGCCCTTGACACCTCAACCCTGCCAGATCCTCCAAGCTTGAATTCGACTAAAGAAACCCTCAAATTCCTCTCTCTCCTCCTCCAGCTGATTTGCTTTTCAAGCTCCAGCTACTCTCCCTACCTCCCCTCGTCGTCTGGCCACAATACCAGTGGCAGACTCTTCCTCCTTTCCTTCATCCGCATTGTGCAGCACCTGTCGGTGCTCCTACCCCCTTCATCCTTGCCGTCCACCTCTCAAAGTAGCTTCGCCTCTGGCACCTACCACACCTCAACCAAGGCCAACTCTGCTCCCCTTCATCTGCCTCCCATCCTGAACAAATCATTGACTTCCACTCTTTATTTTCAGACACTTGCCACTCCGTTTCGACCACCGACTCGCCTCACCATCCTCCATCTTCCACCTCATCAGCGTACCTCCGGCGAGCTTGCACAGCCACTACGCTCCACCAAATCAGTCGCCGTTCATCCCTACACATCTGCCATGTCCAAAAGAGCAAAAGCCCTCTAGTCTTCGAGGCTATTAGCCTCTCCAATGCTCCACCGAACACACCCACTCTCACACACACACAGACCTCTCCACACCACTCAACCTCCACCATTGCACTCGTCGTGGTCTGACGAAGGTTCTAAGCAAGTTTAATTGGGCCGCGGGGTCGTTTGCTTGGTTCCAGGTGTGCCACCTCCTCCGCCATTGATGAATCTTCTAGCGAAGCTGGAGGCCCTTGCTCCAGCAACTGTAGGTCCCAAGTGAAGTCCCAAGTGCAGCAGAGAGTCTCTAGGACCACAACCTAGGAACCAATTAGGCCCTTTGACCGGGAATTTGATTGCAAATGTGAGAAGGAGCTGCTACTGCTACTGCGCGAAGGAAGGAAGGTGGGATAGTTCAACCTCGAAAGCTAACGAGCCCCCACACCCACATAAAATGAAAAGTGTCATCGACTTAATGCCTCGCCACACAAGGGGGTGAGGTCCCCTACACTCTCCCCTCACACGTGCCTCATCCACGACACTTGACCCACGGACCTGGTGCGCTCAACCCACCTAAGCCCTTCACTCCTCGGGTGCAACCATGCTCGCAGCCCTAAACCCAGGTTTGTGCCTACTTGATTACCCGATTACCCATTGAGAGGCCCTGGGAGGGCGGAGCCTAAGAGAGAAAGGGAAGGAGAGATTGCGCGAGGTAGGGGGAGTGTTTTGCTGCAGAGAGTATTGGCTAACACTTAGCCAATTTGAGAAGCCTCTCGCCTGTGTGAAGAAGGAGAAGGCAACAAAAGAAGAAGAGGCTGAGCAGAAGAAGAAGAAAAGAAGAAGAGAAGAGGGAGACGCAACAGAGAAAGTACATCAGAAGGGAAGGAAGAGAAGAGCACTGTAGCATCAGACGTTTAAGTCTTCTGATCCCATCCCAGACGTCTAATTTGAGTTTCTAAAGCTATAAGTAACTCGATTGATATTGTGCTTCTACTTGTTATTACTGTATAAGGGTAATTGGTGATTTAGATAACCATTTTACCCTCCTCATTTTGCACACTGATCATTGATTTCTTATATCATTCTGCATTAGGATTTTTCTTATATATTGTGCTCATTTACATTATAAATTATGATCTTGAGCTTTAAATTCCATATTGCTCCCTGTGTTCGACCTAGGAACTTTTTTGAGTAATAAAATTATTTGTTTAAGTGCTATTTTGGATATACTAAAACATGACAATCTTAAACACCGATTTAGCACGTAAAACATGAAGCTAGTGTGGATGTTTCTAGTGGAAAATTAGGAAGATTGAAAGAGTAAAAGTCAAATGCTAGTTGACCTGAAAAGTCTTGGACCACAAAATCATCCTTAGGATAGGAATCAATGAAATCTAGATCCATGGTGGTCAGAGCTGAGTAGGATTTGATGAACATAGACTTCTCAAATACTACTTCCATTGTATTATCAATGTCCTCAAAAATTTCATGATCAATGGACCTCCTAGAAGCTTGAAATAAATCTAATGAGAAAGTCTGGTTACTACAACTTATATTCATTTTCCCAAAATGAGAATTGATATTGGCTATTGCGGTAATCAAGAAGGGTCTTCAAAGGATGGCATTAAGGACAGCCTCAGGTAGCTCTATGTTAAGGACCAGAAAATTAACTAGAAATAGATAATTCCGAACCTTGACAATGCTATCCTCAATAATTCCCTATGGTTGAATGGTAGATCAGTCTGCCAATTGAAATTGAACCTTAGTAGGTTTAAAATCACCGAATCGAGATTCCTCGAATAAGACCGAGGGAATTTTATTAATAGAGGTACCTAAGTTGAGAGGGGTGCGAAAAAAGGTTATGTCATTTATGACAACTGAGATGAGTGATGTGCCTGAGCCCTTTTCTATGAAAGGTAGCTTGCTCTAAAAAACTAAGCTTGCTGTCTTAGAAAGGACCACCCTTCTTAGATTCTAGGCTTACTGGTTTGGAGTATATCCTTCTTTCAACAATTTAGCATAGACAGGGGTGGCATCTAAGAGGGGGATATTAGTCTCGACTTGCCCAAATAAGTCCAAAAGATCTTGGTGAGAGGGCTCTAATTTTTTATTAGAAGAATTTGATTGCAGTGCTTGAGAGTGAGAGATAGGATTTGAATCTAGTGTTTTTGGTGTTTCTTTTTCTTCTTATTGAGTAGGGTTAGGAGAGTCGATTTGCATAGTTTGAGAGCAGGTTTCATCAATTTGATTTGAAGGCCCTAAATCAGTGGTGGTTTTCCCACTCCTTGATGTATTTGCATATGCAGTTTGGTTGTCACTGGGAGGAAGTGGGGGGGCCTGTTGTTGATGGAAATTGAGTTGGTGCTGAGGTATTGAGTTAATAGGAGGTTGATTAGTGAGGTTTTGATGTTGGTGTCCACCCGGTTGTTGGTTCCTTTGATTGACAAAGTTTGTTGTGGGTTGGGATGGTGAATGTCCTATAGGTCTTTGAGTCGGAATAACCCCAACTTGATCATTGAGATTGTTAATAACACTGGTGATTTCTATAGTTTTTCTTTGCATCTCCTGCAGGGTTTTCATCATCTGGGCATTGATGTCTTCTTGAGATGGCCCAGACTAATAAGTTTGATTTGAACCATACCCTCCAAACAAGTTTTATTGTTGGTGAGGAACCAGATTGGTCTAGGAGTGAGTCAGATAATTCCTCCAATTAGAGGAATTTTTCAATTTCTCCTGGATGGTGGAGACATGTTGAGTGGTGTGATGATTTAGATAAGTATAATTCCCCATTGAACCATAGAAAGCCTTGAAATAATGATTATACTCAACAAAGGCAATATTTAGGTTATGCAAATTTTCTCTCTTTGGGGTGTTAGAAGGGGTGAGATGTGGAATTCATGGAGCTTGGGTAGGTGTGGTAGGTCTCCCTTGGTTGGCTAGGTTTGCTATATCCCTATTCAACTGCTGTTGATTAGCTTTTAGCTAAGCCATTATGGAGTAGAAATTAGGTGGGAGGGCCTGATTAAGTATGTCATGGGTGGATAGATTGGGGAAAGAAAAATTAACATGCAAGTTAGAGGACCTATTTTGATTTTCCATTTTTAAAGAAGAGGAAGAATGCAGGAGAAAGTCTTTTTGGGGAGGCAATAATCAAGTGGTCCCTCCAACTGTGGAACTTTGGACCGCCACCCGTGCAAAATAGAAGAATGATGAGGAGAGGAGGGAGAGATGAGAGAAGTGTGCAATCAAGCAATACAAAATTCTAGACCTAACTTAAATGTGACTCCCTAAAAATTAACCTAAGACTTGATCTACCTAGGAAATAAGAAATCAATAGTGGATATCTGTTCTCTTAACAAATCTGGCCAGGCTGAATAAGGGGAGGTTTGGGCCTAAGCATGTCCCAAGAAAATCATTGGAGGTTTGTGTAAACCTACGCCTAGTCATTTGACACGGCCCCTCAATCTAACACTAGATATAGATGAAAGCATTGATACCAACTAAAGATAACTTAAGACCTAGGTAGCAAGCCTAACTTTGATGAAACCTTAAGGGTCAAATTGCTATAGATTTTAATTAGGTCTAGAAGGCTAAAGTGCACAATGAATGTGATGGGCGTTAGTTGGGGTAATGCCCGATTATTTCTTTTTTATGTGTGTGCAAATTGGGCAGAAAGTGTTGCCCAATCCAAATCAATAGGGTTTGCAAAACAAGGAATTTTAGTTGAAGTGTTTTAGGGTTTTGATTAAGATTTAGTGTCTTTTAGGGTTCTCTCTTAAGGATTCAAACAAGGTTTTGAAATTTCGCAAATAATAACAATCAAGTTGTAGTTGGTGGAGTTCAATTCATTTAGAGTTTGATGTGACTAGGAGAGAATTTAAAAACCTCAAAGTTGGAATTTCTAGTTATACAACTCCTAAAATGAATTTCTTTTTCAAAATCTTTAATGGTGGTAGTTCAAACAAGACAAACAACACCACCACCTAATAGAAAATCAAACAAGGAATCCAAAAATAATTTTTTTGAGATTTTAGGAAATTATCTAATATTTGTTTGAAATTTTTCTTCTTACTGGTGTCAAGAGTCAGAATTGATAGATTAGGGAAATTGATTATGTAGAAATCTCAAATGGCCTCAAACTTTTTTGGGAATTTTGTATGTTGTAGATAATTTCTTAAGGTTTCCAGAAATATAATGCTTTTCTAAATCTAATGAGTAGAAACATTTATAAAATTCATGGATAGTAAGCTAATAAGGTCTGACATCTGTTTAGTCCATGAATTTTTTAATTTTTTCTATTCAATGAAATTTCTTGAAAGTTGGACTCAAGGTTTTTGACTCAAAGAGGCTTCATTGGATGAAATTTGGTGATTTTAGGAAGCTCCTATTGGATGAAATTTGGTGATTTTAAGAAGCTCTTAAGTGCTCAAACCTATTTTTTGAAAATCAAGACAGAAGTCTGGATTTTAAAAAATAAGACACCAATAAGATGAAGGTGGTGGAAAAGTGAGGCAAACAATCAACAAAATGAATTTTAGGGTTCCATCACCCTCAATTTTTCTTGTTTCTGATTTTTTGGATAATTTAAATATTTTTTTAAGAGATTTCATTTTATTTTTGATGAGAAATAGCCTGGGGTACCAACCTGAAGTACATGGGAAGAAAAGAAACTTGAAGCTTTCGCTCCAAGTGCTCCAAATCCCGTTCCTACTCCTGATTTGCACCTGAAATAGCAACAATCAAAATTTCATGAATATCGAGAAAGCAAGAGAGAGATTATGATATGATTAAACCGTGCCTCCAAAGCAACAGCTCCAAAAAGTGATACGGAAAATATGTTGTTTGTTAAATGATATAATTAGTGTCGTTGCAACGCGTAAATCCATACTCAAACTTTTGCATTTATAATACCTGGATAATGGAGTATCTAGGGTTATCCAAGGAGGCCAAATTGTTAATCACATGAATTGGTTCTCTCTCTCGTCTCTCAAATCAACACTTCTCATTTTGTATTTTGATGTTTGTAAATTTTTATATTTGGAAAAATGTGGGATATGAATGCGAAGATAGAACTATACTAAAGAAACTTGACAAACAACTAGAACGTAAGTGAGAAGAGAAGTCTTCTCTTCTAAGCTCACCCTAGTGATGAGAAGCTCATCATGGTCTCTAATTACCCCTAATTAACTAGTCATCCTAGTTAATTAGCTAGAAATATGTAAATATATGGGTTAATTATTAAATAAAGGATAAATAGTAAAGGACCTTAAAATAAGTTTAAAATACTATATTATTATCCAATTATTATTATTAATAATTTAATTAATAATTGGACTCGAAATATTATCAGTAATTCATCTAATGAATGTGTTAACTAGCTTAAGTATAATTTATACTAAGTATGTAATAACTTAAGTAACATTGCTTAATTAAATAAATTAATCTAAAAAGGTCAAAAATGTAAATTCAAGGTCTACATATAATAATTGTCTTATTTATAATCATATCTAAAAGGTTGAAAAAGATTTAAATTAAAATAAACCTTGGAAACCTGGGTTTACATTTTAGTCCTTATATTTTATTTCAATCGGGTCCTTATTCTTTATTTAGGTCTTTATCTTTCATTACGGTTAAATCCCTGAAACTTCTTCTTCTTATTTCCTTCTTCAGCCTTCTGGATGGCTAACGACAGGCGGTGCGTCCACCGTCTGATCACTGCACATCCGATGTCATTCCTTCTTCAAGCTCCTAGAGCTTGTGCTCACCATCTCCTTTTCATCCACCGGTCTGGATGAAGTTGTAATCCCATTTTAGGATTGGAGATAACCTCACCGGCATCGGAGAAGACGCCGGTGGTTACTCCACTCCTAGCCTCTTCTCCATCCAGATTCAACCTCCATCTCAGCCACCGCCACCTATAAATACCCCTCCACACCCTCGATTTTCACAAAGTTAGCTCCCTTCCCTCTTCTTCACTGAGCTAACTAATAGGCTATTCTCTCTAAACTCCGACGACCTTCCTCTGCTTCATCTGTCTTCCTCCATCCATCTTTGATCACTCTGGATCTCCGCCGAAGTCAGGCGAGTCTTCTGATGAAATGCTGATTAGGAGTTTCTCTGCTTCACCTCACAAACGCTCGCCGGACTTCTTTCACCAACCCTCTGATTTCCTCCTTCGTTATGTGTCATCAACAGAGATCTCCTACCTCATTTGTCCAGGTAACAGTAGATTAGGTAAGTAGATTAGTTAGGTTAGTTAGTTAGGTAGATTATATAGTTGTAATGCTAGTTTCACATTCATCTTTCTTAGCTCCTGTGAGCTCCTTTAGCTCGTCAGGAATAAATTTCTTGTCTTTTTAAGTTATCGTTCGCCTTCTTTAACCTTTCATGAACATTTCTATCATTCTTAATTACTGAATTACTGATCTATAAGCTTAAATCACCTCCACCTCCACCAACTGCTCCTGTTGTCCATGGCAGCAGTGGCTGAGCTTATTCCACCTCCACTGGGGTTCTCCAATACTTAAGGGCCCTAATCCTCTCTCTAATTTTAGTAATTACCATCTATAACTTAAATGCCCAATTTAATTTAAGCTTTTGCGCTCGCTGTCAATGGCAGCTTAGGAGGAGCTAAAATCATTAATTATTCACATATAAACCATCGTAAATGCATTTTGACTTGTTTTCTCCACTCAATTGAGTGGGAAAATAGGTCTTGAGCCTAATCAAACACAAAACTTGTCTAATATGAATTCACTACTTAACTTTCAATTTAATATATAATTGACGAAATTAATTTGTTCCTAAGGTTCCTTGTGACCTTAGGAAGCTTTTTAGATCATTAATGGCACATTTTACTAACATCTCTACACATTAGCCTTTTTCAGGACTCACCGGAGTTCCAGTGAGCTCCAACGAGTCAAACGAGCTCTTCAGCCTGTAGAACTCAGTGTGAAGCTTCAAATCATCAATTTGAAGTACACTGATCATGCTGAGGCAGTTTATTTGAGGTTTTAGTGCTTGGAGCTTCTGTTAGACCTTTGTCTTCTCCAACTCTGGCAAAGATGGAGATGTCTGATAGTTAGGGTTAAGTCTTATTTAAAAGGTCTAAAAGCATCTGTGCCTTTCCCTGAGACCATTTCCATGAGTCAATCACTGTGAATGACTTTGGTTTGCTCTGTCCGACAAACTCCTTTAGAAGCTCAGGCGACAGGCCTGGAACTCTAGGAATCTTAATTGAATCATCTTTCCAAGGGTCTGAATCCATTCCTATGGTTAAAGAGAGGTTATTTTAGGCTTTAATTTCATTTGAAATGGCTAAATTTAGAAAGTCAAAATTTGAGGCTTCATGGTCAACCTAAAGTCTGATTTATGGAATTTGGATTCAAACAGACAAATTGAAGAGTCTAATCTATTACTGAGATGTTTGTAAATGATTTAGATAAGATTTGGATGAGCTCTGATGGATTCTATGGTAGAAATTGAATTCTGTTAAGTTTGGGTTGTTTTTGAACCCAAACTGACGACAATGGGTTTATGATGAGATTTTAATGGAAAATCTGCCCAGATAGTGTCTTAACAACCTCTAAAGGTTGTTTTAATTGATTAAATAGAACTTTAGCTATCTGTTGGACCTTTCAGAATTTGAATCACAGTTCTGAAGTTCCCTGGAGAAGCTTTCTAGCTTCTGCTCCTTCCTGAAGCTCCTTAGAACTCACTTCCTTCACCAATAGCTACGGAATCACCCTCTGAGCCTATTCAACACTTCATCTGGAAGTCAAAAGACCTTCTGCAAGATCTTAAATTCAAAATTCCACTCTGCAGGCTAAAATGGTTGTAGTGAACCCAGGTACTCCGCCCTTCAAATTGAAGAACTAAATCTCCCCTGAGTATCAAATTGATACTCCAATCATGTAGAACAACTTAAGAGCTTTCCAGCAAGCTTTTATTTGCTTGGAACAGAGCTTTGAGCTGGCTGGAATTAACATCTGAAGTTTGGACTGGGAGGGGGAAGCATAGTCCCACATCGGTGGGACTGGAGCAGCTGCATGAGTATAAAACGAATTTGTGTTTAAGGCTTCTCAGTCGATAGCGCATGGTGTAAGAAATGAACATGAGCATTGGGTGTGTGTGTGGGCACGTGCGGTGCGCATGCCCAGGTGTGTGCGCCTGTGGGCGTGCGAGTGTGGGCCAGTGAGGGCATGTGCATGGGGCCTGGGAGGCCGTGAGATGGATGGGTCGAGACTATGCGAACCAGAAATAAATCGAACTAAATAAAAACCAAGCTTGGACCTAGTAGGGTCTGGTCCCACCCTGAGAGGAGTGCTGTGTATCCTCGATCGGTCCAAGCCACCAATCAAAAACCTAATTTTTGGTTTGAAGGGTTAAACCGTTCGATTCAGAAGGTCTGCAAGGGTTCAGAATAAAAGGATTCTAAGGTTCATAAGAGAAGGAGAAGAAAGAGAGAGCTCGTAAGATAAAGAAAGGTAGACAGGCATAAGGGCCAAAGAAAAGATAACTGGCAGAGAAGAAAGAAAGAAAAGAAAGGGAAGAAGACATGTATAAAAGGTGCTCAAGAAAGATTAAAGAAAAGATTAAGAAGAAGATTAAGAAATAAGTAAAAAGAAAAGAGAGAGAGAAAGGTAAAAGAAGAAGAGAAAGAAAGAGGCCGAAGACAAAGAAGAAAAAACTAGTGGTTTAATTTCTTGCATTTTATTAATTCCTTTTGAGCTTCATGTTGTAATAAGGCATATTTTTATGAGAAATACTTTCTCTTGCCTTAATATTTTGTAAATAAAAAGAAATAAAAAGAAATAAGCATGTTTACTTGTTTGTAAAAGAAGATCATTTGTGTAATTGTGTTTACCTTATGGAATTTTGCATATTCTTCTAAATAGAAATCATTAAGCAAAAATTCATGTTCTTAAAATAAATTTAATTATACTTTCCATAAGTAACTTAGATTTAATGGTGAATTCTAATTAAGTTATGCCTCCCAGAGAATGACCTAGAGTCAACTAGTTAAAAGAAATAAAATCTAAAATGTTAGATTAACTTGACCCTATATTAATTAATCGACACAAATTCAAGTTGACCTAAGTTACTTTCTTCTGCACATAATTAAGCACAATTAATTTAATTAACTATGTTGAGAAAGATAACCACCAGTTTAATGGCGTCGTTGCCAGGGAGGTAATATTTTGCTTCATTTTAATTCACCAAAACATTCCCTTGCATACCTTTGTTTAATAACCATTTTAATGGCGCCGTTGCCGGGGAGGTAATTGTAATTATATTTGCCATTATTACTGTTTTTAGTTATTTTGTATTAATTAGATTTATTTTTGTTTTATTTCCTATCTTCTTTTCAGGTTTACCTTTGCAGGTATTCTCAGGAAAGAAGGTGGGTTTTCTTTTTCTATTTCTCAGTATACATACCATTGTAAGTATTCTTTCCCTAGTCTCTAGTTTAGCTGTATTGTTGCATTTAGTTAGTTAAAAGAAATTAAAAAAACACAAAAATACATACTTCTTGGCTAGCAGCAGCATGTTATAGGCATACACTCTTAGGAGTGCATTTACCTGCTAGTAGCTTTACCGTTTGACTCGGGAAAAGTTTTACTATTTTTCTCGCATCAGCGGAAAAACACGTGAAAAAAAACCACGTAGATCCCTATCCTAGAGTTAATATCATGACCACATTTCTTTGAAAATACTTAAAAAGCAGTCACTTTACTTCTCTCTATCATATTTTTGAATTGATTAATTAAAAAAGGGATAATAAAAATTGTGACAATCTATTTACAGATTGCATGCGGGTTCTATCACTATCATTTGTTGCATGCTATCGCGCACACAACGCGATCACTAGAGAGTCACACGAGTCTAAATTTTCTATCTTTGCTCTTTGCACCTCTTAGGGCTTTGGTCGAAGATCAACAAGCCTGTCTCACTACTAGAGTCTTGGGGAACCAATAGGGAGCGATCTCGACCCTAGACCTTAGGCCTTTGAGCTTTAAGGATATGCACTTGCGTAGACACAGGTTTAGGATGAGTATTTTGATATTGATACTATACTTGTTTGCATCCAAAGTATTTTGCGTATTCTAGGACTTTCTTCTTTCCTTAGAAAGAAGAGAAAAACCAGCTTTTTCGCACTATTTTGCGGGTTTTGTTGTCGCTGATTTTTGGTGGTGTGAGTGTGCCTTTGCACATTCTTTTTGTTTTATGCATGGGAGGCGATACTTGAATCTGCCTCTTGTGACTCCTTTGACAAGTGCTCTTAAGCCAGTTGCGTCTAAGCAATCAATTAAATTCCCATCTAATTCATCTGTTTCTATGGATCAATTGCAAAATCAAAATCTCGAGATCCCTTCTTCTTCTGGTAAGGGGGAGATGTCGCCTTTTGACATGCATGAGGTGCTCCTGAACCAGAACCTTAGAATGCTTGAACAAAATTGCCAAATCAATCTTTTAACTGTAGCTTTGAATAATTTACAGAATCTTCAAACCCGTCCTCCACCTCAACCTGAGGCAGGTTTTGACCTTCCTGATTTACCGATCCCTCGTCCTAGGCCTCTACTCCGAGACTACTATAATCCATGTAATGCACAAGTAGAGCCTAATGTTAGGATTCCCATTGGGGAAAATGACCCAGAATTAAAGCCAAACATTATAGGTCTAATCCTACATTTTCACAGATTTGCATCCAAGGATCCATTCCAACATATTGAAGATCTTAAAAATCTATCTCAAACTCTTGGACCTCGAAATCAAAATAGGGAAATCCTACTTATGAAGATGTTCTCTTTTAGCCTTAAAGATAAAGCCGCATATTGGTATAGAACTATTGCAAGACCAATCTCAACTTGGGCTGAACTTGAATCTACATTCTTGAAGAAATTCTTTACTATTGGTCGCACGAATGCTTTAAGGCGAGCAATCACAACTTTAAATCAAAATCAAGGAGAACCAATTCATGAAGCGTGAGAAAGATTTCATGAATTACAAAGGAAATGGACACATCATGACATCCCTCGTTGGCAACTAATGCATATCTTCTATTATGGATTGTAAGAAGGCATTCCCAATCTAGTCAATTCCACTTGTGGAGGGAACTTTCTCAATCGCGATGCAGAATCTGCTTCAGAATTATTTGAAGGGATGATGAAGAACTCAATCAACAATGCATCCATGTTGCAATGTACACGGGGCACGAATACAACACATCAAAATCCGTATAAGGGCATTCACAAGATCGGTAATCTGTCCAGTTCAAAGGATTTGGAAATTATTACAGAAAAACTGGACAAAGTTGACATCGTAGCAAAGCATCTTGATGAGGTTCGAAATACTATGAAAACTCTTACACATATACTTGCTACGCAAAATCCAACACATTCACCTGTTTCGCAAATTCCCATAGGGAGGGAATTTGTTAATAATATGGATTCTAGAGATCCATCTTCCTTGGGTTTTCTATCTACTCCTACACGAACCCAAGGAGGGACCTTTTTCCCACAATCTTTCCCACCCTTTTCTGTTGCAGAAAACACACCATATCTTTTTGGTTTACATGTCATCTAGGAAAGCATTCCAAGATCAAATCCTTATTCTAATACCTATAATCCTGGATGGAAAAGCCACCCAAATTTCTCTTGGGCTGATCAAAATCAGAGACGAAGTTATCCAAATCATACCCACTTAAACCCTCCTCCATTGCCTTCTCAGCAATCAAATGTGAGGCCTAATTCCATGAGTACACAGAATTACTCTGGGCCAATTAGAGATTGATTGCACAGCAAAAATACACCAACAATTGTGCCATCTTGTGCTATTTCCTAGCATTGTCATTGCATATTAGGTAGCCATAGTGCATTTGTAAAAATAAATGCATACATGCATTTAATTGAGAGGGGAGGAGAGTGAATAAATTGGCCTTGTAATTAACATATTCTTCATGTGCTGCCTCGCAAAATCTCCATCTTCATTTTTTTTATTGGCTTTGAATTTCTTCTTCTCTGTGCTGCTACAGGGCATGGTTGTTTCTTCTTCGCGCCACTCTCTACCACAGCATGCCCTGCCAGCCGCATGCTTAATCATGCGCAGCCCAGGGCATGGCTGGGCTTGCCTCCATTTTCTTTAAAAAGCCCTCCTCGCTTCCTTGCGCAAGGAGCCTGGTCCAACATACATACAGCATCTCCTTCCACCAGGCCATCTCCTCCCCTCTCCCCTCCATACGCATCCCCTCTTCCTACTGAAGAGCTACGCTGCGGGCAGGAGCAGCTCACAGTGGTACACGACTACCACTGTGAGTCCCACCACCGCCCAACTCATCCAAGAGCTGGTGGGCGTGGTGGTTCACTTCGCTGTTTCACCCGCTCAAAGTTCTTTCGCCATTGCCATAGAGTCAAGCTTTGAAGCTCAACTGCAGCAGCAGCAAGGCACCGGTAGCCCCACGCAGCCCGCAAGCCTCCGCGTGTACGCCAACAGCCGACGCGATCGCCTTCCGCATGCTCTAGCGCCTGAGCTCAAGTCTGCACCCACCCGCTCCCGCATCCGCGTCTTCGCCTGCATTACTCCAGCCCGCAGCGCGTTGTGCTACACTTTCCTCTCACGCCTGCTCCCTCCAGTGCACGTGGGCATCTTTGCACACCTACGCTTGTGCGTGCCTACGCCTACATGTGGGCCATCAGACAACAGGCGCAACCTCTAGACGGCTTAAATGCCCGCGCCCTCTTCCCCCAATAGATGCTCTCTCTCTCTCTCACTCACACACACACACCACACTTGTACACACTCACGTGTACACTCACTCACTCACCTGTACAGGACTATATACTTATATATATATATTTATATACGTATATATATATATATGCATATATCTATACGTATATTATTACCTATACAACTAAGTATAAGTATATATACATATATATACACATATATTTATACATATATATATATCTATCTACACATATCTATATACATATGTACAGATATATATATCTATGTACATACATTACTATATATATATATATATAGTTATATATACACACCTATACATCTAATTATAAATATATATATATACATACATCTATCTATATATATATTTACATATCTATATATATACATATATATAACTACATATACACCTATATAATTATAACCCTGTCTATATATATACATATAAATACATACTTACTTTCATATCACCTACCACGCGTTATATCATGGGAATATCTGCACCAGTTGCTGATATTCCCCGATACCTGCGTACAGAAAGCATCTCCGCACACACTTTCCACCCATCCATCCTACACTCCACGCGGCACTTCATCCTGTTGGTTAAGTCTTCTTAGACGACGATCAACTTGACACCGTGCTACATGCCATTTCCACCTCCACCCCCACCCCTATATATATAATATATATATATATATATACTATATTTATCTTACTTATATTTCCGTTTCCTGCTATTAAAAAGATAAAAAATATATATATAAAAGAGAAAAGATAATCCTTGACTTGCAGGTACTCGGTCTTGTGAATAGCAAGACCAGTTTTGAAACCTTAATTTGGCTCAAAGCCAAGAACCTAATTTTGAGGGTGTACCTCAAGGACAAAAATTATCAGAAAAAAAAACCTTAAATAAAAAAAAACCAAAAACATAATAAACGAACGGAAGAGATTCGTTATAGGAAAGGCGTAGAAACTTATTCACCTCTAATCTCGCTTCCCTGAGTTTGACCCTGGGCCTAAGAGTGATCAAGATAAAATCAAGTAGGCCAGGTTAAAAATTTTGTAAAAAGATGGTTAGGCTCGATTTAGGTTAACCACTATACTCATTTCAACGATTAAATCACCATATTAACACAACCTATCCAGGTCTACACCATACTTTTTTTGGCGCCGCTACCGGGGAACTGTGCATTTAGGTAAGTTTCTACTCCATTCCTTTAATTTTTCTCTTCTCATGCCCTTCTCATCACAGGTGTTTCTGTTTATTGGTGTACAGGTGAACCAGCTGCAAGGAGAAGGCAGGCAGACGAAGTCGGAGACATGGGCTGATCCAAGGTAGGAACAAGAGCGTGAAGTTGCAGGCACCGCACTGGAGCTACGCCCACGTTGCTGAACAGGTAGGTCTCTCTTCCTTAGCAACTTAGGTCAACTTGTCACCTTAATAAAAAAAAAACTAAAAAAACACTTCTTGGGATCTCTTGGGGCAGGTGGATTAAAAATCACTTGTTTGATTGTTTGCCATCACTCCCACCGCCGCAGGATTTCCCGCCAAACTCCGCATAGCGAAGATCCAAGAATCTTGATTCTTGAATCTTTCGCCATGGGAAGTAGTCTTTGAGGCGAAAATAAATAGATTGATTGCCATCCCTCTTTGCCTCATTTATCTGCAATTCGAGATCACCTTTTTGGTGGGGAGACTTGGAATTGAGTTGATTCCAACCCCACCACGACCTTTCAAGTGCCTAAGATTTGATCCCGAATACTTCAACCTCAACAATTTGATTTTCTTTATCTTGTGGTTGAGCCTTGTGTGTGGAAAATCATTTTGGTGATTGTGAGCACTTGAATTGAAGTGCTTTGCCTCCCTTTCACATTAATCTAAAATTGACTCGTGCGTCCACACATAGAAATCTCCATCTAGGGAAGCCCATTGCATTTTAGCATGCATTAACCAACTGACATTGAAGAAGGGTTTGTTGGGCTTAGAAAGGAAACTTGTATTCTCTCAAAACCCGGAGATTGGTTGAATTGGTAATTCAGCGAAATCCTAAAATCCATACTACTTAAGGTTGAAACTCTAAAAGCCATTCACCAATTAAAAGTTCAATTTGGGGAGATTTCCTCGTTGCATGCTTGGTTTACACACTTTATAAAATCAATCACTTGGGCATTACTCGTAAATAACGCCCTTAACATTCCAGAAGCACTTGATCCTAAGCCTCTAACTAAAACTGGTAGCAACTTGACCCTTATTAAGGATTGGAGGTCTAACTACCTGCGTGTAGTGCCTACGTGCTGGGGAGGGTTCCCGCATGCTATCAGGTGTCTAAGACTGGGGCAAACGGCCTTTCAATCTTGCCTGATGGTTCCGCAGTGCTCGCATTCGGTTCCGTAGGTCGGGATAGTAGGTAACTTAGATCTTTAGGTCTAAGGGCACACTATAGAGGTTAGGGCATTGATTGTCTTGATTTGTCATCAAGTGTACCATTGCGGCGTCATTTCTCTGATCTCCTGCTCCCTTCTTATCTCCTCAATTCTTCCTGCGGTAGTGCATGTTTGGGAGGAGGTCACAAAACCCTGAACTGTTTGAATTGTCTGATAATTTTAGGAAAGAAGCCGAATCGTCCTCCTCCACAAACAAGGCTGCACGCCCACCCCCAAATCCCGAGGGAGGAAACCGCCCTCAAAACCTACTAGGTAGTGGAGCCTTGGACCCCATAACCCACCTCCAAGCCCAAATGGAAATGTATAATGAACAAATTGAAGCCATTAGGGAAACATTGGAGGAAATGCAGAACCCTCCC
The DNA here is from genome assembly GCA_037157565.1 of Thalassia testudinum. Classification (NCBI taxonomy): domain Eukaryota; kingdom Viridiplantae; phylum Streptophyta; class Magnoliopsida; order Alismatales; family Hydrocharitaceae; genus Thalassia; species Thalassia testudinum. The sequence continues at coordinate 3,576,887 of JAZHRO010000056.1, forward strand.
AAACGGGAGGAGCCTAAGTCTCTTAGCTCCTATCAGAATCCCACTGCTATAGAGACCATAGGACAAATTTGGGTCCCCATGGGCGGGGACAACTTTGAATTGAAACCTAATGTAATTGGCCTGATAAATTTTCACTTCCATGGTCTTGCAAGTGAAGATCCTTTTCTCCACTTGGAAGACCTAACCCTATTGGCTGAAAATGTTAAACCAAGAAATATCGGGTTACCAATAGTCCTCATGAAAATGTTCCCGTTTTCATTACGGGATAAAGCGTCACAGTGGTTACGCACCCTTGGGAGAACCATCCACTCTTGGGAAGAGATGCGAATAGCGTTTTTCAAGAAGTTCTTCCCAATCGGGCGAACCAATGCGCTTCGCCTTGCTATCACTTCCTTTACGCAACAAAACGGCGAACAGTTTCATGAAGCATGGGAGAGATACAATGACCTCCTCAGGAAGTGTCCGTATCACGGTCTGCCTAAGTGGCATATAGCCTAGATTTCTATTATGGGCTAAATGAGACTTTGAGGCAGATTGCAGACACTTCCTGCGGAGGGAATTTCATGAATAAAGATGAGAATGGAGCATTCGAATTGTTTGAAAATATGAGCGAAAACTCAATGAACAATGCCTCCATTGTCGCCTTTAATCGTACCAACCTACCCCGTAATGTCCACAAAGTTGACACGGGACCCTCCCATTCATCCACAGATCTCAGCCTTATCGCACAAAAATTGGATGAAGTCTCCGTCATGCACAAGAAGCAGGACGAGCTTCTGGCCAACCCCACCCGTTCTATGGCAAACACCCCCACCTCATCACTTCGTCACAACCCCAATTCCTCCAACACCAGGCTTATCCCTAGAAACCTCTAAGACCTTCCTTACTGGGTGTCATGTCGAGCGATTCGGTAAGTCATGTGGATCTGGCTTCTGCAAGCCAGTATTTTGACACGGAGGACCAAGCCTCCACGTGCTCGGAAGCATATTTACATGCAGACGCATCTTCTGGCAAAGAAGACGCTTGCACCCTGGGGAACAACCTGTTCTCTACCACTTATAACCCAGGGTGGCGAAATCATCCGAACTTCGCATGGTCTAGCAACCCGCAGTGCCAAAACCCCGCGGATGGACCAATGCAACCGTCCGCACCCATCATCCCAAGGGCCCAGTCTAATCCTATGGCGAATCCGTCATCGGGTCCTTGCGTACCGCAAACAGAACATGCATCAAGTCCTCTTGACAAATTGATGCGAATGATGATGGAAATGTCAAAGCGCCATGAAGAGAACATGACCTCTCTTCAGCACCAATTGGCGCTGCAGAATGCTGAGATCAGTCAACTACGCATGGCAACTCGATCTCAGGGCACTCTTCCAGCCCAACCTATTCCCAACCCGTGAAATTTCGTACCCCATGGTCCTCAACCACAGGTACGAACTCCTCAGGGGCAGGTTCATCAGATTCTACAAGCTCCGAGCATTCCACTAGGATTTCAGGCTAATCCCGCTGCAGCACATCACTCTTATGTCCCTATTGCGAACCCTCCTCCGCCTTATGATCCCACTGGACCGGCATCATCCAATGCGATCACTACGAGGAGAAGTAAGCAGATCGTCGACCTGTCTCGACCTGATCCTGGCCCGTCTTCTTCATCACCCTCTCATTCGGGATGCGCATCGCATTCGCGAGAGGATGATACATCTAAATTGGTGCCAGAATCAGTCCCATTCCCTGAGTCTCTACTGAGGGAGCCAAAAGACAAGAAGAAGGATACGCAGGCCTTTGATAACCTGCGTAATTTATTCAGCGATGTTGAAATCAAGGTACCCCTGCTAGAGGCTATCGACCACATACCTACTGCCACCCAATTTTCCAAAGACTACGCAACACCCAGGCGACAGTCAAAGAAAACTAAGAATCCAATGGTTCTCTCGCCTCATGCTAGTTATGCTATACTGTTAAATCTACCACCGAAGCAGAAAGATCTGGGCACACCGCTTATTTCCTGTAGCATCCAAGGCTGCAATTTTAACCGTGCCCTGCTTGATCTAGGATCTTTCATCAATTTTATACCAACCATCATGCTCGAAAATTTTCCTTGGGAAATCTGAAACCCACCCCTGTCACATTACAGTTGGCAGATCGTTCTGTCAAAATTCCAAAGGGTGTGGTGGAAGACGTGGTGGTTAGGGTCAACAGTCTCTATTTTCTTGTTGACTTTCTTGTTTTAGATATGGAAGTTCCTAGCTCACTTTCTGATTGTCCGATCATCCTTGGTCGACCTTTCTTGGCCACAACCCATGCCCATATCGACTGCGAGTCGGGCTGTATTGAGATTGCCATTGGATCTGAGAAGCTCAAGCCTAACATTTTCAAGGCAGCCAAGAACTTTGATTGCGATTGCATCGAGGATGACATGTCTGACGAGGACATGGCCGGCAGCACGTGTATCGGACTAATTGGAACCTATTCTGACTGCTGCTGACTGCCTTTAAACACTGACGATTGCCTGACCGACACATATTGTGACGTTCCCCATCCCTCCCTATTCCCGTACCTTCCCCTGACCAGACTTCTGATGAGGTTTTCTCCGCTTCCCATACCTCGTGGTCTGAGTCATATACAGGCTACTCACCGCCAGTCCACACTCTTGAAGATCGGATTGCCATTTCTTTCCTGCCAAATCAGGCGGAGTTGCAACTCCACACTGGGACCTTGAGCCCATATACTACTCATTGGGGCTATTCCTTTTTGGATCCATCTATCCAAGAAGCCCCTCCTCTTGGCCAATCTGAGGGCCAACTTCTTCCTCCTGACTTGTTTTCCGATCCGCCTGGGATACTCGCATCCCAAGAAATGCCAGATCTTTCACCATCCACTCCCAAGCTGAAAGAGCTACCTAATACACTTAAGTATGTTTTCTTGGGACCAAATGAAACACTCCCCGTAATCATCAGTTCAAAATTGACCAGGGAGCAAGAGTTCAAACTAACGAAGGTCCTTATGGAACACAAGGCAGCCATTGGATGGTCTTTATCAGACTTAACTGGCATTAGCCCCTCCTACTGCACTCACCATATCTATACGGAGGAGGAGCTCGACCTTCCCAAGAGATGCAGTGACGTCTCAACCCTAACATGCGGGAGGTCGTTGAAAAGGAAATTATTAAGTGGCTGGATGTGGGTATAATCTACCCGATCAGCGATAGCCCCTGGGTGAGTCCGATTCACATCGTGCCCAAAAAGGCAGGACTCACCATCCGTGTCAATGACAAGGGCGAATCCATCCCTACACGCACTCCTACATCTTAGAGAGTGTGTGTAGATTTTAGAAAACTCAATGCTGCAACCAAGAAAGATCACTTTCCGCTACCTCTCATTGACTAAAGACTGGAGCGGTTAGTGGGAAATAAATTTTTCTGTTTCCTGGATGGATTCTCAAGATATAACCAGGTGGCAATTGAGCCCCGGGACCAAGAGAAAACCACTTTTACCTACCCCTTCAGCACCTTTGCATTTAGAAGGATGCCGTTCAGACTTTGTAACATGCCAGCAACTTTCCAGAGATGTATGCTGGCGATATTTCATGACATGGTGGGTGACTTTCTCGAGGTCTTCATGGATGACTTTTCGATCTTTGGACCATCTTTCGATGACTGCCTTGCCAACCTGACCTGTATCCTTAGGAGATGTATTGACGTAAACCTTGTGCTTTCCTGGGAAAAAAGTCATTTTATGGTACACGAGGGAATTGTTCTCGGACATATCATCTCCGATAGGGGTATCGAGGTTGATAGAGCTAAGCTTGATGTAATTGCTGATTTACCTGTGCTTGGCTCTGTCAAACAAATCCGCTCCTTCCTGGGACACGTCGGTTTCTATAGGAGATTCATCAAAGATTTCTCAACCTTTGACTCACCTCCTATCGACCGACGTAGACAATGGGTTTATGATGAGATTTTAATGGAAAATCTGCCCAGATAGTGTCTTAACAACCTCTAAAGGTTGTTTTAATTGATTAAATAGAACTTTAGCTGTCTGTTGGACCTTTCAGAATTTGAATCACAGTTCTAAAGTTCCCTGGAGAAGCTTTGTAGCTTCTACTCCTTTCTAAAGCTCCTTAGAACTTACTTCCTTCACCAACAGCTGCGGAATCACTCTCTGAGCTTATTCAACACTTCATCTGGAAGTTAAAAGACCTTATGTAGGATCTTAAAGACAAAATTCCACTCTGCAGGCTAAAATGGCTGTAGTGAACCCAGGCCATTTGCCCTTCAAATTGAAGAGCTAAATCTCCCCTGAGTATCAAATTGATTCTCCAATCGTGTTGAACAACTTAAGAGCTTTCCATTAAGCTTTTATTTGCTTGGAACGGAGCTCTGAGCAGGCTGGAATTAACATCTGAAGTTTGGACTGGGAGGGGGAAACATAGTCCCACTTCGGTGGAACTGGAGCGACCACAAGAGTATAAAATGAATTTTTGTTTAAGGCTTCGCAGTCAACAGTGCATGGTGCATGAAACGAACATGAGCATTGGGTGTGTGGGTGGGCGTGTGCGGTTCGCGTGCCTGGGTGTGTGTGTGACTGTGGGTGTGCAAGTGTGGCCCCGTGAGGGTGTGTTCATGGGGTCTGGGAGGCTGTGAGCTAGATGGGCTTGAGACTATGTGAACCAGAAATAAATCGAACTAAATAAAAACCAGGCTTGGACCTAGTAGGGTCTCGTCCCACCCTGAGAGGGGTGCTGTGTATCCCCAGTCGGTCAAAGCCGCCAATCAAAAACCTAATTTTTGGTTTAAAGGGTTAAATTGGTTCAGTTTAGAAGTTCTGCAAGAGTTCAAAAGGAAAGGATGCTAAGGTTCAGAAAAGAAGGAGAAGAAACAAAGGAAAGAAAGAGAAGGTGAAGAAAGAGAGAGCTCGTAAGATAAAGAAAGGTAAAAAGGCATAAGGGCCAAAGAAAAAATAACTGGCAGAGAAGAAAGAAAGAAAAGAATGGGAAGAAGACATGTATAAAAGGAGCTCGAGAAAGATTAAAGAAAAGATTAAGAAGAAGATTAAGAAATAAGTAAAAAGAAAAGAGAGAGAGAAAGGTAAAAGAAGAAGAGAAAGAAAGAGGCTGAAGACAAAGAAGAAAAAAATAGTGGTTTAATTTCTTGCATTTTATTAATTCCTTTTGAGCTTCATGTTGTAATAAGGCATATTTTTATGAGAAATGCTTTCTCTTACCTTAATATTTTGTAAATAAAAAGAAATAAAAAGAAATAAACATGTTTACTTGTTTGTAAAAGATCATTTGTGTAATTGTGTTTACCTTATGGAATTTTGCATATTCTTCTAAATAGAAATCATTAAGCAAAAATTCATGTTCTTAAAATAAATTTAATTATACTTTCCATAGGTAGCTTAGATTTAATGGTGAATTCTAATTAAGTGTTGCCTCCAAGTGAATGACCTGGACTCAACCAGTTAAATGAAATAAAATCTAAAATGTTAGGTTAACTTGACCCTATACTAATTAATCAACCCAAATTCAAGTTGACCTAAGTTACTTTCTACTGCAAAAATTAAGCACAATTAACTTAATTAACTATGTTGAGAAAGATAACCCCCATTTTAATGGCGCCATTACTAGGGAGGTAATATTTTGCTTCATTTTAATTCACCAAAACATTCTCTTGCATAGCTTTGTTTAATAACCATTTTAATGGCGTCGTTGCCAGGGAGGTAACTGTAATTATATTTGCCATTATTAATGTTTTTAGTTGTTTTGTATTAATTGGATTTGTTTTTGTTTTGTTTTTTGTCTTCTTTTCAGTTTTACCTCTATGGGTATTCTCAGGAAAGAAGGTGGCTTTTCTCTTTCTATTTTTCACTATACATACCATTGTAAGTATTCTTTCCTTAGTCTTAGTCTCTAGTTTGGTTGTATTGTTGCATTTAGTTAGTTAAAAAAAATTAAAAAAACACAAAAATCATACTTCCTGACTAGCAGCAGCATGTTATAGGCATGCATTCTTAGGAGTGCATTTACCTGCTAGTAGCCTTACAATCTGACTCGAGAAAAGTTTTCACTATTTTTCTCGCATCAGCGGAAAAACACGCGAAAGAAATTGCGTAGATCCCTATCCTAGAGTTAATATCAAGACTGCATATTCTTTGAAAATACTTAAAAAGTGGTCACTTTACTTCTTTCTATCATATTTTTGAAAAGATTAAGTAAAAAAGAGGATAATAAAAATTGTGACTTAAATTTGTTTGCAGAATGCATGAGGATTTTATCGCCATTGTCTGTTGCATGCTATCGCGCACACAACGTGATCACTAGAGTCACACGAGTCTAAATTTTCTATCTCTCCTCTTTGCACCTCTTAGGACTTTGGTCGAAGATCAACAAGTCTGTCTCAATACTAGAGCCCCAGGGAGCCAGTAGTGAGCGGTCTCGAACCTAGACCTTAGGCCTTTGAGCTTTAAGGATACGCACTTGCATAGACACGGGTTTAGGACGCGTATTTTGTTATTGATACTAGTTTGCGTCCAAAGTATTTTGCGTATTCTAGGACTTTCTTCTTTCCTTAGAAAGAAGAGAAAAACCCACTTTTTCACGCTATTTTGCTGGTTTTGTTGCCACTAATTTTTGGTGGTGTGAGTGTGCCTTTGAACATTCTTTTTGTTTTATGCACAGGAGGCGATCCTTGAATCAGCCTCTTGTAACTTCTTTGATAGGTGGTCTTAAGCTGGTTGCATCTAAGGAATCAATTAAATTCCCATCTGATTCACCTGTTTCTATGGATCAATTGTAAAATCAGAATTCCGAGATCCCTTCTTCTTCTAGTAATGGGGAGATGTCGCCTTTTGACATGCATGAGGAACTCCTGAACAAGAACCTTAGGATGCTTGAACAAAATTTCCAAATCAATCTTTTAACTATAGCTTTGAATAATTTACAGAATCTTCAAACCCGTCCTCCACCTCAACCTGAGGCGGGTTTTGACCTTCCTGATTTATCGATCCCTTGTCCTAGGCCTCTACTCTGAGACTACTATAATCCATCTAATGCACAAGTAGAGCCTAATGTTAGGATTCCCATTGGGGAAAATGACCCATAATTAAAGACAAACATTATAGGTCTAATCCCACATTTTCACAGATTTGCATCTGAGGATCCATTCCAACATATTGAAGATCTTAAAAATCTATCTCAAACTCTTGGACCTCGAAATCAAAATAGGGAAATCCTACTTATGAAGATTTTCTCTTTTAGCCTTAAAGATAAAGCTGCATATTAGTATAGAACTATTGCAAGACCAACCTCAACTTGGGCTGAACTCGAATCTGCATTCTTGAAGAAATTCTTTCCTATTGGTCGCACGAATGTTTTAAGGCGAGCAATCACAACTTTCAATCAAAATCAAGGAGAACCAATTCATGAAGCGTGGGAAAGCTTTCATGAATTACAAAGGAAATGGACACATCATGACATCCCTCGTTGGCAACTAATGCATATCTTCTATTATGGATTGCAAGAAGGCATTCACAATCTAGTCGATACCACTTGTGGAGGGAAGTTTCTCAATTGCGACGTAGAATCCGGTTCATAATTATTTTAAGGGATGGCGGAGAACTCAATCAACAATGCATCCATGTCGGAATGTACTTGGGGCACGAATACAGTGCATCAAAATCTGCATAAGGGCATTCACGTGATTGGTAATCCATCCAGTTCAAAGGATTTGGAAATTATTGCAGAAAAACTAGGCAAAGTTGACATTATAGCAAAGCATCTTGATGAGGTCCGAAATACTATGAAAACTCTTACACCTCTACTTGCTATGCAAAATCCTGCACATTCACCTGTTTCGCAAATTCCCACGGGGAGGGAATTTATTAACAATCTGGATTTTAGAGATCCATCTTCCTTGGGTTTTCTATCTACTCCTGCACCAACCTAAGGAGGGACCTTTGTCCCATAGTCTTTTCCACCCTTTTCTGTTGTAGAAAACACGACATATCTTTTTGGTTTACATGCCATCCAGGAAAACATTCCAAGATCAAATCCTTATTCTAATACCTATAATCTTGGATGGAAAAGCCACCCAAATTTCTCTTGGGCTGATCAAAATCAATGACCAAATTATCCAAATTAGACCCACTTAAACCCTCCTCCATTGCCTTCTCAGCAATCAAATGTGAGGCCTAATACCATGAGTATGCAGAATTACTCTAGGCCAATTAGAGATATACAGCTTGACCAGATTTTGTGAGCTCTGATAGAGAGTCAGCGACAAAATGCTGAAGCTCTCGCTAAGATTTAAAGGCAATGTAAGGTAGAATTGGCTGATTTACGAAATCAAATCACGCTTTTGCCTGAATCTCGTTAGCCAGGTACTGTTCCATCTTAGCCAATTTCGAATCCTAGGAATTTACAAAACCCTAGGCAACATCAGGGCTAAGTACATTTCATTAATCAGGCCTTTGATTCTAATCAAAACCCATCCTCTGTACTTCCTGAAAATAATCCACCAAACCTGCATTAGCAACCTTTATTGTATCAAAATGACCCACCTATTATTGAGAATCAGAATTGACTCTACTGATCTTTTGAACTTGCTTGGAATCACTTCTTACATTGCCTCAATCTTTAATATTTTACATCTCAACCTAAATCAGATCTGATCTTCACAAGATTCACTCTTATCTTTCTAAGATTTTGAGGAATTTGATTTTGGTTCTACGAGATCTATTTTAGGCAATCTCAGGATGAGTTTTTACCGAGTGGTCTTATCTGTTTTTCTATTTTTGAACCAATTCTTCCATAACTCCTTTGTTTTTACCATACATATTCTTTTTAGGAGTTCTTTACTAGGGTTTACGCCTAGCTGAAGGTGTAAAACTTAGCATTTTTTACATAGTTGTTTCCTACTTTCTACACTTTTCTCTTCCCATACACTTTTCTAATTTTTCACTTCATCTTACACTGATTACCTTCATTTAATCTGACTGTCCACTCTGACCTTTAGTCAGAATTCAAATCTTCCACACAGAGATCTTTGATCTCCTCTATCTAACTCCTTCTATCACCCTAAACTAAATGAAGTGTAATATCTTTTCACCCTTCTTACAATGAGGTCATTGTAAAATCTTGGCTTGGGGGGGTGTGAAGTGAAATTTTCACTTAAGTGTATTTGTAGAGAAAAATATAAAAAACACATAAGAATTAAACACCCACAGATTTTTTTTAAAAAATGGAAATACCAAAAATTCTAAAAATTTCAAAATCAAAAATATCAAAAAAATTTGAAAAATTTTAAAAAATTCATAAAAGTTGGAAAATTTTATGAAACATAAAAACAAAAATATATAAATACAAAAATTTGAAAATTGAAAAACTTATAAAAATAATTAATGGGGTGTTTACATCTAAAATAAAGAAAAGAGGAAGAAAGAAAAAATAAAAATATATTAATAATTAAGAGCTTGCTCTTTCTTTTAGGTCAGAAACCAAAAAAAATTAAGAATATATAGTATATATATATAAGAGAAGTAAATTTTTATTTAGATTCTATTTATACCATTTTGTAAAAACACACTTTTAATTGCAAAATCTTTAAAAATAAGATTTTATTTGAATTAGAATCTTTAAACCTTAAAGCTTTGTTTTTCCTATTCTTACCCTGAAATTAAGAAAATAAGGTGTATTAAGTTTAAAACTTAAGTTTTGGAATTAAATTGTAACTTTTTAATCAATTAGGTTAAGTAATCCTTTTGCTTTTTGAATATTTGATTTTATCATCAAGTTAAGTAAAAAGGCTAGATATTTAGAATTAATTAAGTGGAGAGTTAGTAGAATCTTAGTCTTCAAGTTTATCAGGCTATAGTTAGCTTAATCAACTAAAGGACATTTGGCTAGACTTAGTGAGTTTTTGTCTTAACAGATCCTATAGGAGAAAACTAAAAGTTTAAAGAACTTGAGAGTGAATGGCTTTGTTGTCCAAGCTCTGGTTTGAGAGCTAAGTAACCTAAACATCCAAAAATCACACACATAGAATTGTCTTGATGGCATCTAAGACTGCGAAAACACAAAGGTTAAGAGATCGATTCTAAATCCTCTTTAACCCAAGGATTTTCGCGGGGCAGTTCTTGAAAGGGTGAAGAATGTGCCACTCACCTAGGAAAAGGATTTGGAGTATAAAGTTAGTAAGAAAAATGAGAAGGGGGAGAAAAATAAAAATAATAAAATAAAACACCCTGCAGTTAAGTACCTCACTATAAATGAGTACTTATGCAGTTTTTCCATAAAAATAAAGCATCTCAGTATAAATAGATGCTACCCTTTCTTCCATCAAATAAAAGAACACCTCACTACATATTGGTGTTCTAACCTATAGAAAAAGTTGAAAAAATATATGGAGATAAAAATTAGGAATAAGAGACCCAGTGGTCCACTGGGGAGTTATACACAAAAAGTGTTGACCTCGGGATGGAAAACTGGTGAGGAGAAAGCAACCAAACCTGAGTAAGGCCAAGCCAAAGGCTTGAATTGGAATAATGTGGATTGGAAATTGATGCCTTAAGATATGAATTTTTGCAAATTTGGATGCCTTTAGGACAACTCTATTCACAAGCAAGGATGTTTTAAAATCATAGCTACTGAACCTTTGTATTGGGCAATGAATCCTAAGAAATCAAGTTTTGTGGATTTGTAGTTGATACCTAAAGGAGAAGGATTGACAAAATCCTAGGTCTAGAAGTTTGTCCTTAGTGTTGTAGGCTGGTAGATTAAAGTTTACTACTCTAAGTTTGGTTAATAAAGAATATCTGGTTATTTTGCTTAAACTTAGATTCATAGAAATCAAATATCATAAACAAAGATTAACTTAAGTCTATTGAGTTTTTGAGTTAAAATTTAGTATCCAACTCTTAGGTTTTGTTTTCTTAAAACGCTTTGAATTCTAAGTATTTAAGGGTTAAGAATGGTTACAAAGAATAAGTGATTTGTTTGATTCTAATTTTTGATGAAATTCTTGCTAACAACTCTGTTTGTAAAGTGTGTTTTGAAGATGTTTTGAGTTTTAAGTCTATGTAAGGAAAATTTTCACAGAATGCTCTATATATTAGTTACACATACCTTAAAAAAAAAATTAAAAGAATTTTTTTTTTTTAATTCTGACCTAAGCTTTCCGCTACTTGGTTCTTGATTATATTAATTTAAACCCAGGTGCTCTAAATCATCATATTTTTAGTTAATTTTGCTAGGGACTAGCAAAACTTTGGCTTGGGGGTATGATGAGAAGCTCATCACTGTCTCTAATTACCCCTAATTAACTAGCCTTCCTAGTTAATTAGCTAGAAATATGTAAATAAATGGGTTAATTATTAAATAAGGGATAAATTGTAAAGGACATTAAAATAAGTTAAAAATGTTACATTATCATCCAATTATTATTATTAATAATTTAATTAATAATTGGACTCAAAATATTATCAGTAATTCATCTAATTAATGTGTTAACTAGCTTAACTATAATTTATACCTAATATGTAATAACTTAAGTAACATTACTAAATTAAATAAATTAATCTAAAAAGGTCAAAAAATTAAATTCAAGGTCTAAATATAATAATTGTCTTATTTATAATCATATCTAAATAGTTGAAAAGGATTTAAATTAAAATAAACCTTGAAAACCTGAGTTTACATTTTAGTCCTTATAGTTTATTTCAATCGGGTCCTTGTTCTTTATTTGGGTCCTTAGCTTTCATTACGATTAAATCCCTGAAACTTCTTCTTCTTTCCTTCTTCAGCCTCCTGGATGGCTGACGATAGGTGGTGCATCCACCATCTGATCATCGCACATCCGACGTCTTTCCTTCTTCAAGCCCCTAGAGTTTGTGCTCACCACCTCCTTTTCATCCATCAGTCTGGATGAAGCTGTAATCCCATTTTAGGGTTGGAGATAACCTCACCAGTGTCAGAGAAGATGCTGGTGGTTACTCCATTCCTAGCCTCTTCTTCGTCCAGATTCAACTTCCATCTCAGCCGTCGCCACCTATAAATACCCCTCCACACCCTCGATTTTCATAATGTTAGCTCCCTTCCCTCTTCTTCACTGAGCTAACCGATAGGCTATTCTCTATAAACTCAGGTGACCTTCCTCTGCTTCATCTGCCTTCCTCCATCCATCTTTGATTACTCTAGATCTCCGCCTAAGTCAACCAAGTCTTCTGACGAAGTGCTAATTAGGAGTTCCTCTGCTTCACCTCACAAACGCCTGCAGGACTTCTTTCACCAACCCTCTAATTTCCTCATCCGTTATGTGCCATTGATGGAGATCTCCTACCTCCTTCATCCAGGTAACAGTAGAGTAGGTAAGTAGATTAGTTAGGTAGATTAGATAGCTGTAATGCTAGTTTCACATTCGTCTTCCTCAGCTCTGGCGAGCTCCTTGAGCTTGTCAGGAGCAAATTTCTTATCTTTTTAAGTCATTGTTCACCTTCTTTAACCTTTCATGAACATTTCTATCATCTTTAATTACTGAATTGCTCACCTAGTCGCTTAAATCACCTCCACCTCCACCAACTGCTCTTGCTGTCCATGGCAACAGTGGTTGAGCTTATTCCACCTCCACTAGGGTTCTCCACCACTTATCCACCACTTAAGGGCCCTAATCCTCTCTCTAATTTAAGTAATTACCATCTATAACTTAAATGCCCAATTTAATTTAAGCTCCTGAGCTTGCTGTCAATGGTGGCTCAGGAGGAGTTAAAATCGTTAATTATTCACATATAAACCATCGCAGATGCATTTTGACTTGCTTCCTCCACTCAATTGAGTGGGAAACAAGTCCTGAGCCTAATCAAACTCAAAACTTGTCGAATATGAATTCACTGCCTGACTTCCAATTTAATGGATAATTGACGAAATTAATTTGTTCCTGAGGTTCCTTGTGACCTCAGGAAGCCTTTTAGATCATTAATGGCACATTTTACTAACATCTGTACACATTAGCCTTTTTCTGGACTCACCGGAGCTCCGGTGAGCTCCGACGAGTCAAATGAGCTCTTCAGCCTATAGAACTCAGTGTGAAGCTCCAGATCAACGACTTGAAGTACACTGATCATGCTGAGACAGTTTATTTGAGCTTTTAGTGCCTGGAGCTTCTATTAGACCTTTGTCTTCTCCAACTCTGGTAGAGTTGGAGATGTCTGATAGTTAGGGTTAACTCTTATTTAAAAGGTCTAAAAGCATCAGTGTCTTGCCTTGAGACCAATTCCATGAGTCAATCACTGTGAATGACTTTGGTTTGTTCCGTTGAACAAACTCCTTTAGAAGCTTAGGCAACAGGCCTGGAACTCTAGGAATCTTAATTGAATCATCTTTCTAAGGGTCTAAATCCATTCCTATGGTTGAAGAGAAGTTATTTTAGGCTCTAATTTCCTTTGAAATGGCTAAATTCAGAATGTCAAAATTCGAGGGTTCATGGTCAACCTAAAGTCTGATTTATGGAATTTGGATTCAAATAGACAAATTGAAGAGTCTAATCAATTGCTGAGATGTTTGTAAATGATTCAGATGAGATTTGGATGAGCTCTGATGGATTCTATGGTAGAAATTCAATTCTGTTTAGTTTGGGTTGTTTTTGAACCTAAACTGACAACAATGGATTTATGATGAGATTTTTTTGGAAAATCTGCCTAGATAGTGTCTTAACAACCTCTAAAGGTTGTTTCAATTGATTAAATAGAGCCTTAGCTGTCTGTTGGACCTTTCAGAATTTGAATCACAGTTTTGAAGTTCCCTGGAGAAGCTTTCTAGCTTCTACTCCTTCCTGAAGCTCCTTAGAACTCACTTCCTTCACCAACAGCTGCAGAATCACCCTCTGAGCCTATTCAACACTTCATCTGGAAGTCAAAAGACCTTCTGCAGGATCTTAAATTCAAAATTCCACTCTGCAGGCTAAAATGGCCATAGTGAACCCAGGTCCTTCACCCTTCAAATTGAAGAGCTAAATCTCCCTTGAGTATCAAATTGATACTCCAGTAGTGTAGAACAACTTAAGAGCTTTCTAGCAAGCTTTTATTTGCTTGGAATGGAGCTCTGAGCTGGCTGGAATTAACATCTGAAGTTTGGACTAGGAGGGGGAAACATACTCCTACATCGGTGGAACTGGAGCGGCCGCATGAGTATAAAATGAATTTGTGCTTAAGGCTTGTCAGTCGACAGTGCACGGCATAAGAAACGAACATGAGCATTGGGTGTGTGTGTGGGTGCGTGCGATGCACGTGCTCGGGTGTGTGCGCCTGTAGGCATGCGAGTGTGGGCCTGTGAGGGTGTGTGCATGGGGCCTGGGAGGCCATGAGCCGAATGGGTCGAGACTATGCGAATCAGAAATAAATCGAACTAAATAAAAACCAAGCTTGGACCTAGTAGGGTCTGGTCTCACCCTGAGAGGAGTGCTGTGTATCCCTGACCGATCCAAGTTGCCAATCAAAAACCTAATTTTTGGTTTGAAGGGTTAAACTGGTTCAGTTCAGAAGGTCAGCAAGGGTTTAGAAAAAAAGATGCTAAGGTTTAGAAGAGAAGGTGAAGAAGCAAAGGAAAGAAAGAGAAGGAGAAGAAAAAGAGAGCTCGTAAGATAAAGAAAGGTTGACAGGCATAAGGGCCAAAGAAAAGATAACAGGTAGAGAAAAAAGAAAGAAAAGAAAGAGGAAAAGACATTTATAAAAGGAGCTCGAGAAAGATTAAAGAAAAGATTAAGAAGAAGATTAAGAAATAAGTAAAAAGAAAAGAGAAAGAGAGAGAGAAAGGTAAAAGAAGAAGAAGAGAAAGAAAGAGGCTAAAGACAAAGAAGAAAAAAATAGTGGTTTAATTTCTTACATTTTATTAATTCCTTTTAAGTTTAATGTTGTAATAAGGCATATTTTTATTATAAATACTTTCTCTTGCCTTAACCTTTTGAAAAAAAAAAGAAATAAAAAGAAATAAACATGTTTACTTGTTTGTAAAAGAAGATCATTTGTGTAAATGTGTTTACGTTATGGAATTTTGCATATTCTTCTAAATAGAAATCATTAAGCAAAAATTCATGTTCTTAAAATAAATTTAATTATACTTTCCATAAGTAGCTTAGATTTAATGGTGAATTCTAATTAAGTTACGTCTCTCAGTGAACGACCTAGACTCAACCAGTTAAAAGAAATAGAATCTAAAATGTTAGGTTAACTTGACCTTATACTACTTAATCGACACAAATTAAAGTTGACCTAAGTTACTTTCTTCTGCACATAATTAAGTATAATTAACTTAATTAATTGTGTTGAGAAATGTAACAACCCGGTTCCCGAGTCCCTACGAGACACGAGAGCCGGATCGACTCGACTAATCCCAAGACCTAGTCGTCCAACGAGGAAGTAGCCAAAAGAGCAGTAAAATAAACCACATTCAACATGAATATAACTAACAGTAAGAAAGTACAGCAGTAAGGAAAGAAACTACTACAGTAGATACCACCACAACAGTAGAACAGCATTTATCATATAACATGAACTGCAGGTAAAGAAAGTATAGCGGAAACAAGAACTACTCACTATAACAGAAACAAAAGAGGTACAAAAGGCTGTGGTAAACTCTACTGGACCCTACTCGGCCCAGCGTCCTCTGCAACCGCTGACCCTGGCTGCTCAACACCTAGTCCTGAGAAAGGTAACAGTGTAACACGTCAGCAAAACGCTGAGTAGAGTGGCAACTAAAACTAAAGACAACAGTAGAGTGTACATTAGCTGTTATGTTCTATTACTTTCTTTATTTACATCTTTCAATTGTCTCACTATTTCATTTATTTCTCAGATCTTTTACTTGATCTCGAATATTCCTCGTGGGAACGATCTTGATTGCAGTCTTTTCCAAAAAGTAGAAGTAGCACGTGGTGCTTTCCTGGCCGGGAGAGTCCCCCGTGGTGATCCTACCCTCAGTCAACCACCCCAAGGTCACTGACAGACGTAACGGTGACTACGGCACGCGCGATAAACGCACAGGTAGCTAACCCGTACTAGCACGCGGTCAGTCGTTTCCGTTAATGGGTGCACCCAAAGCACAGCACGGAACCAGTACAGGGCAGATCCCTCTCAGTAACAGGGGTCCAACCCCTCCACAGTAACCAAACCAGGGCCTTGCCCCTCCACAGTCCGCGCACCCTCGCCTGACTACCCTGGTTTGCCCTAGTGGGCCTAATAAGTCGGTGAAGGAGGCTAGCAGAACCCTGGGGCCCGTGGGGTAGCTAGTACTCTCCTAACACTAGTAGCTCTCCTCGGTACTACGTACACGAGGGCCAGCAAGTCGGTACAGAGCGGCCAGTCCTAACCCCGGGTCCTTGGGGCGGCTGGCTCCGCTCTGCACTAAACAGGGGGACAGTCGCTCTCCTTGGTACTCCGTACTCAAGGGCAAGCTCACTTGCCCAAAACTATTCCATTCACTTTCCAGGAGTTCTACTCCTACTTCCCCGTAGGGTTCCATCCTTTTTACTCAAACATCCAGGTTTCACTTTCCAGTTTCACGTTCTTACGACCCATGATCTCATTCATGTTTCTTTATTCGTAACAGGCAGCTGTTAATTCAATTTACAGGCAGCTTTATATTCCTTTCCATTTTTTTCCAAGACTGCAGTATTATACATTCCACTAGTTTTTCCATCCTAGGATTCATGCCACATCCTAGGATCTAGCATACAACTAGTTTTCCAGCCCTAGGATTCATGCATCACCTAGGAGCTATCATTCCATACATTTCTCATTCCTAGGATTCATGCAATGTCCTAGATTCTAGTTATGGTTCCATACTTTAACAGGTTTTAATAATAACTTAAGCCACTCTACCAGGTACAACGGGAGTAATGGGGGCGTGATCAGGAATCCCGCGTGCCTCCGCGACTCCCAAGACTGCAACTGAATGAGGTCCTATCACAAGGATCAAACACAAGGAAAGTCTCAAAATAGTGTATAGCTACTGTAGATGGGTAGAGGAATTAATTCTGAAAAGAACGCAACTCGAATCGCAGAACACGGAACTTGAACGGGCCCTAAACGGGTCAAAAACGATGACACTATGTAAAATTAGACGTCTGGAACTTCTTCCAGACGTCTTAAAAAGTGGATCAGAGAATTACCTGCTCAGCATGGTTTCCCAGACGTCCAGAAGTCTGCGGGGACGTCTGGACTAGCTCCCAGACGTCCGATGGTCACACCAGACGTCTGGAGGTCGATCCAGCCGTCTGGTACAACAGCCAGACGTCTGATTCGCAAAGGATGGCGAATCAGCGAGCCTACGCACAGTCAACTCCCTCCCTCAGTACGGTCAGTCGACAGGAAGGAAGAAGAAAGCGGAATACTCACCTTTCAGACGTCTGTATGAGCTTCCAGACGTCTCCCTCGCCGTCTGGCTATCAACCCAGACGTGTGATTCTAGGAATTTTTTCCAGAATCAGGGCGCCACTCGGCCTCCACTCGCGACGCCGCCCGCGTCGCACCCCACGCGTCTGCTGCTCAGATCGCAGCAGGTCCCTCTCCGCGTCATTCCGCGCCCCCTGCGCCCTCCGTCGGCCGGCCAAGCCGCTCCGGCGAGCTCGCCCTCATGGCAGAGCTCCGCCCTCGTACGTCGCACCTCCTCCGCACTCACTACGGCCGCCGCTGCCGCCCTCGCGCTCGCTCGCTCTCGCGCACAGGAAGGAGAAGAGGAAGGGGACAGTGGAGACGACAGGAGGGGAGGCGTGGCCTTTTAAGGCCGCGCGAGGAGGAGGGAGAGAGTGCGCGGCAGGTTTGCAGCCGCAGAGAGAGAGGGAAAAAGAGAGAGAGAGAGGAATCGCGGGTCTGCGCGCACAGGCGCGCAGACGAATCTCTCGTGCGAAAAATAACTGTTTTCCAGACGTCTGGAAACGATCCCAGACGTCTTGTAAGACGTCTGGTACGACGTCTGGGCCACCTCCCAGCCGTCTTAAAAGACGTCTGGGGCACGCGTTCATTACAATATAACAAACTCAAAGGAAGTTTCGTCCCCGAAACTTGCGCCAACTAGGGTGCGGGAAAAGACGTCCAAATAACCATAACAAACTCAAAGAGGACCGAAGCCGGTCCGAAAAGACGTACCCGCGAAAAGCTCCGGGTACTGCTCCCGCATTGCCACCTCAAGCTCCCAGGTAGCCTCCTCGTACCGCTGGCTCCTCCACAAAACCTTTACCAGGGGTACTTGCTTTCGTCTCAAACTGCGGACGGCTCGGTCTAGAATCTGCACTGGCCGCTCGGGGTAGGTCAGGTCGTCGCTCACCTCAACGCTCTCATGACTCAGTACGTGACTGGAATTGGCTACCTACTTCTTGAGGTTGGACATGTGGAACACGTCGTGCACACCAGAAAGCTGCGGGGGAAGGGCAAGTCTGTAAGCAACGGGTCCAACCCGCTCCAGGACTTCAAAGGGCCCTACGAACCTCGGCGCGAGCTTCCCTCTCACACCAAACCACTGTAGGCCCTTCATGGGCGAAACACGAAGGAAGACGTGGTCCCCAACCTCAAACTGCACCTCTCTGCGTCTCCGATCCGCGTAGCTCTTCTGTCTGCTCCTGACAGTGCGGAGTCGTCTGTGGATCTGCTCAACTACCTCCTGACTCTGCCGGATCAACCTGGGGCCAACCTCCCACTTGGTCCCCACCTCAACCCAACTCAAGGGTACCGTACACTTCCGTCCGTACAGAGCCTCGTAGGGAGCCATGCTGATGCTCGAGTGATAACTGTTGTTGTATGAAAACTTTGCCAGGGGCAGGTGCTCCTCCCAAGAGCCCCTCTAGTCCAGTACACATGCACGCAAAAGGTCCCCAAGTGTCTGTATCGTGCGCTCAGACTGTCCGTCCGTCTAGGGGTGGTAAGCCGTGCTAAAACTCAGCCCAAAACTGGGACATAAAGCGGGCATCCCAGTCGGATACGATCTCCCGCGGAACTCCGTGTAGTCATACCACATCACGGATATACCTCTCTGCCAACTGTGTTGGTCCCAAAGTGATTCGGATCGGCAAGAAACGTGCCGTCTTCGTCAGTCTATCCACTATTACCTAGACTGCGTCGTGTCCCCGCTGGGTAACAGGTAAGCCCACCACCAAGTCCATGGTGATGCTCTCCCACTTCCACTCTGGCACTGGAAGCGGCTGAAGCGGCCTTGCAGGCCTCTGATGCTCGGCTTTCACCTACTGGCACACTAAACACTGTTGCACGAACTCACCCACATCCCGCTTCATCCCTCTCCACCAAAACTCGCATCTCAAGTCGTGGTACATTTTCGTGTTCCCGAGATGTATGGTGAATCTGGAACCGTGTGCCTCAGTCAGGAGCTCTCTCAACAGCTCCTCGTCTCTGGGAACGCACAACCGTCCCCTCAAGCATAGCACCTGGTCTGTGAAAGAGAAGTCCCCTGGGTCTCCTGATAGTACTCTGTCGCGCAAAGACTGCAAGTATGGATCGGCCATCTGTCCTGTAATGATACGGTCTATCAGCTCTGGCCTGGTCTACCGTGTCACCGTCACTGCCCCATAGTATCCTCGTAACTCTAGAGGTTGCCAACTGCCCACCTCCTCCAAAAGGCTCCAACTCTGTAACTGTAGGCTGGCCAAGCGTGCAGGCGCCTTACGGCTTAAGGCGTCAGCCACCACATTGGCCTTTCCCGGGTGGTAGGAGATGCTGCAGTCGTAGTCCTTCAGGAGCTCCAACCAACGTCTCTATCTCATGTTGAGCTCCTTCTGATCAAAAAGGTATCTGAGGCTCTTGTGATCTGTAAAAATCTCGGAGGTCTCACCGTACAAGTAGTGCCTCCAGGTCTTCAGCGCGAAGACAA
This sequence comes from Thalassia testudinum, assembly GCA_037157565.1. Classification (NCBI taxonomy): domain Eukaryota; kingdom Viridiplantae; phylum Streptophyta; class Magnoliopsida; order Alismatales; family Hydrocharitaceae; genus Thalassia; species Thalassia testudinum. Next base: position 3,596,752 of record JAZHRO010000056.1, read on the forward strand.
CAGCTGCCAACTCTAGGTCGTGGGTAGGGTAGGTATGCTCATGGGGCTTCAGTTGCCGCGAAGCGTAAGCGACCACGTGACCCCTCTGCATGAGCACAAGTGCGCCTAGGGTAATTAAAAGAGAGATGTGATGCACTAAAATAAATAAAGTTGTTACTTGAAATTGAAAATTCAAGAATGAAGAAAGACACTTTGCTATTAAGAAGAAATGTTTACAAAGTACCCAGGGAGCTCAACTAAGCAAAGGTTCCACTTAGTTAATCCCTAGGTAGTTGAATGCTTAACATGAATTAAAATACAACAAAATAAATGATAGAAAGTTCTCCCAAGTAGCTGAGGTAGCCTTCACTCCAAGAATGGTGGCTATAGGTGTTTGATAGGAGGAAGAATTGTTGCTTGCCAAGGATGGTTTGAATGGTAGGATGGGGGATCTTTTTATAGGTTAATATAGATGGTGGTTTGGAAGCTTCCTTGGCACCATGTGAAAGGGTGCCAAGGAGGGTGGTTAGGAAGCTTCCTTGGCACCATGTTAAAGGGTGCCAAGGAGGATGGTTAGGAAGCTTCCTTTGTGCCATGTGAAAGGGTGCCAAGGAGTGTTTTTTAGGCACCAATGGTTGGTGGTTTTAATGTAGGTGGATGGCCATTAAGGTGGAGAAGGAGTAGGGAAGGAGTTGGATTTTAGTTGGATCCAGCTGAGTTGAGCTAGTGTCCAACTACTGGAGCTTCTGTTTTAGCAAATGTTCCAAGTGCCTTCCATACTACTAGGGTTTCTCTAATTTCCAATGCATTCATCCCTGGCAATCAAACAGAAACTACATGAGATAATGTGAAATGAATGCTAATGTATGCTCTAAACCCTAAATGCACATGCATGCTAAATGCAATGATATAATGCAATGCAGTGGACAAAATCTTAGGAACTAGATGTGAATGGATGCTAAGGATGATGATAAACTGGCGTTTATCAGATATCAACACCCAAGTCATGAAGACTCTACAAGGAATGCAGAATCAAATGACTGAAGTAACTCGCATGATCACCAATTTGTAACATCAAGTAAAGGTTACTCCTGATTATAGACCTGCTGGCAACCTGCCATCCCAACACATGCCCAACCCTAACAATCAACAAAATCAATACCAAGGCGGATATCCCCGTCAACCTATCTACCCAGCACCCCAGCATCCATTGGGTTTTAATCAAAATCAGGCCTCCCATCCTCCTCCTAGAAACAACCATACTGTAAATGCAGTTACTCTGATGAATGGGAAAACTACTGATGATCCTTTGCTTGCTCAAGAAACCCACCTAAGAGAAAAGCAGATCAACTCTTCTCCCTCTTCCTCTAACCCACCTCAGGAACCCGAAAGTGCAAAATAGGAAAATCCCATACCTTTTGCACGAGCCCTTCACTCTTCACACACTAAGAAAAAGAAACCCGAGCACATTGATAAGGAATTGATAGATCTTTTTGGGCAAGTAGAAATAATATCCCTCCCCTAGATGCCATTAAATATATCCCTGCCTATGCCAAATTCTTAAAAGATTTGTGTACCCCTGAAAGGCAGCCAAGAAACCTAGGAAAAGTGATTTTTTGAGAGACAGCAATCTTAGTTGTGCAGAGCAAGTTGCCTTTGAAAAGAAAAGATCCAGGCGCCCCCTGATTCAAGTGGTCATTAATGACACTTCTTTTGATCGCGTCTTACTGGATCTCGATGCCTCAATTAATCTCATCCCCACTATTGTTTTTGAGGAATTTAAGATCAGTGAATTGAAGCCTATCAAGGTAACACTTCAATTAGTAGACCGATCTACAATCAAACCAAAAGGGATTGTTGAGGATGTCATTGTCTATGTCAAAAATTGTCTATTTGCTGTAGGCTTTTTGGTCTTGGATATAGAGGTACCGGAAGCTTTAAAGAATGCCCCATAATTCTTGGAAGACCATTCTTAGCCACCGCCAAAGCCAATATTGATTGTGATTTTGGAAAGTTGAAAATCATGTGTGGTGGTGAGTCTCTTACCCTAGATACTTTTCAAGCTTCTAGGTGTTTCCAGGAACAAGATTTCTTTGATGACATGGATTCTGTGATTGAAAATTTAGTGGAGGAAATAATGCAAATTTCACACATGGGCTCCTACTTTGTAGTTAAAATGGTTCCTGAATAATCTTATTTAACCCACCATCCCACCCTAACCACACCTTCTACATCTGACTCTTCATCTAACTCCTTCCCCCACACTTCACCCTTGAATCAAAAAGCAAAAATCTTGGAGTCCCTAACTTAAGTTAGAACCCTTGCCCAACTCCCTTAAATATGTTTTCCTTGGACCAAACCAGACCATGCCCCTAATTATCAATTCTGGACTTACTGGGCCACAAGAGGAAAAACTCCTCTAGGTTTTGAGTAAAAATAGAAAAGCTATTGGCTGGACCCTTTCTGATCTTATGGGTATTAGTCTGTCCTATTACACCCATAGAATATGTCTTGAGGACGATTCTCGCCCCTCCCGCCAACCACAAAAGCACTTGACCCTAATATGCAGGAGGTGGTAAAAAAGGAGATTATAAAATGGCATGATGCTGATATCATCTACCCCATTTCTGACAGCTCCTAGGTTATTCTCACACAAGCTGTTCCAAAAAAAGGTGGACTAACAGTTTCACTAATGAACATGGGGAGAATATAACCACTTGGACCGCTTCTTTTTGGAGTGTGTGCATTGATTACTACAAAATGAACATCGCCAAGAAGAAGGACCATTTTTTGCTCCCTTTTATTGATCATATATTGGAGCGATTAGTCGTACGTGATTATTACTATTTTCTAGATGGTTATTCCAGTTATATTCAAGTTGCGGTCCATCCTGATGATCAGGACAAAACTACATTCACTTACCCTTTCGGATCCTTCACTTTCCAAAGGATGCCTTTCGGTCTTTGCAACGCACCTGCTACTTTTCAAAGGTGCATGCTTGTAATTTTTTCGAACCTGGTAGGTGAATGTCTTAAAGTCTTTATGGATGACTTCTCTGTATTTGGAGACTCCTTCGATCTTTGTCTTAGAAATCTTGGAAGGACTCTCTAGAAATGCATAGAAGTTGACTTGGTCCTTAGTTGGGAAAAAAGTCATTTCATGGTCCAGGAAAGCATCGTCTTGGGCCATTGCATCTCCAAAAAGGGACTTGTAGTAGATCGAGCTAAAATTGATGCTATCTCTAAGATCCCACCACCCACTACTATGAAATAGATCCGATCTTTCTTAGGGCACGTAGGCTCCTACTGTCATTTCATTAAAATTTTTTCCCAAAACTCTGAGCCCTTAAGTCAATTACTTACTAAAGACCAGCCTTTCGACTTTAATGACCAATGCTTGGAGAGTTTCAATAAATTGAAGAAGGATGTCGCAGAGGCACCAATTTTATAGGGACCTGACTAGAATTGTCCCTTTGAGTTAATGACAGATGCCTCTAATTTTGCTGTGGGGGTCGTTCTAGGGCAAAGAATTGACAAGAAGCCCGTTGGGATCTACCATGCTAGTAGAATCCATGATGATGAACAACAGAATTACACAGTTACTAGAAAAGAACTTCTTGCCATTATGCTTGCCCTAGAAAAATTTTTCTCATATTTATTGGGTCCACACGTCACTATATATGCTGACCACTCATCACTCAAATATCTACTAACCAAGAAAGATGCAAAACCCTGCCTTATTCGTTGAATCCCACTGCTCTAGGAATTTGACCTGGAAATCAAGGATAAGGCAGGGTTGCAAAATGTAGTGGATGACCATCTCTCTCGTCTTATGACTAATGACATGCTGACCCCTCCTGATATGTTCCCTGAGGAGACTATCTTAGCTGCTAATACCCTCCCTTAGTTTGCTCCTATTGCAAACTATTTAGCAACAGAACGAATCCCCTCTGATTGGCCAAAAACAAAAAGGGCTAAGTTCTTTTCTGACATCAAATATTACTTTTGGGAGGAGCCCAACCTTTTCTGGATCTATGTTGATCAGGTCATTCGACGGTGTGTCACCGACTCAGAAATTCATGATATTCTGACACACTATCACTCAATGGCCTTTGGCGGACATTTTTTAGGCAAGAAAATTGCAACTAAGGTTCTTACTTCTGGATTCTTTTGGCCCAGCTTGCACAAAGATGCTCATTCTTTTGTTCGATCCTGTGTGTGTTGCTAGAGTATCGGCAACATGACTCGGAAGGATATGATGCCCTTAAATCCAATATTAGAGGTTGCAATTTTTGATGTATGGTGTATTAACTTGATGGGACCGCTCATCAACTCTTGTCGGTATTTATATATTTTAGTCGTAGTTGACTATGTATCAAAATGGATTAAAGCAATACCCACATGCACCAATGATCACAAGGTTGCCGAATTCATCAAGAATATTTTTTTGAGATTTGGCATTTCAAAGGCAATTGTCAGTGACGAAGGATGACATTTCACTCACTCTCAATTCCGTCACCTTCTATCCAAATATGGGGTTAATCATAAAATTTACACTCCTTACCACCCCTAATATGAATGGCCAAGTTGAAATTTCTAACTGGGGAATTAAAAATATTTTACAAAAGATGGTTAGGCCCGAACGTAAAGATTGGTCCACTAAATTGGATAATGCTTTATGGGCCTATCGTATGACTTTAAACTCCTCTCAACATGTCTCCTTTCCATCTGATTTTTGGAAAGGAATGCCATCTTTTGGTAGAACTTAAACATAGGGCTTTTTGGGCAATCAAATAATTAAACATGGATTTATCTAAAGCCGATACCCACATGAAGTTACAATTAATTGAATTGGAAGAATTACGTAATTTCTCTTATGAAAACATGCAGATTTATAAAGAGTGAACAAAGAAATTCTTTGATAAATGTATTGTTCAGAAAAATTTTGATGTCAATCAACACGTTTGGCTTTTCGATGCCAAATTACGAATTTTTCCAGGAAAACTTAAATTCAATTGGACCGGCTCGTTTATTGTCCTTAAAACTTATCCATATGGTGCTGTTGATCTTTTCGATCCTAAAACAAATACTACTTTCCAAGTCAACGGCCAACGTTTGAAGCCCTCTCTCGATAATACTCTGAATCGCCCATCCGTCACTCTTGACTTAATCAGCCTTCCTTCTAATGATCATTAATGCAATTCACGCTTGGCTGAATGGCGTAAAAGATAGCACTAGATGGGAGGTAACCCATTGTTTTTCTACTTTACGTTTTTTCTTTCTTTCAGAGGTTTTGCCTATCCTGATTCGGACCACCCTCACTACGGTGATCGCTTTTCCCTTCCTATTGCATGTGGACATGCCATATCTTAAGCATGGAAGGGTATTTTTAAATTTTGACGATCAAATTAGGATTTTCGAAACAAAAAAACATTCAATTTTGTTGTTTCATTTTCTGTATGCATGCCAAAAAAATAAAAATGTTGAAAACTTTTTGATGAAATTTTGAAATTGAGACCAAGGTTGATGATTCACTTTAAGGTATAGTGGGATTTAATCTTTAACAAACTAAGGATAAGTATATGGATTTGATTATTAGAATTTCTAGGTCTATCTTTAGGCTAGAACAAGTATCCTTCTTTAAATTCCACCTAAACTCATGTTGGTTCAGGTGACTTGATCTCCTCTTGTAACCTAGAAATTATTTGACTTAGTCTCTGATCCAAAAGCTTGCATCTCTTGCAAAATTCTTGTGTCAAATTTCACATACAAGCCAACACTTAAAAAACATTTAGAAAGTAGAAAAGCTCTTGTTTGGCATTAGTGAAATCCGAAGCGAATCATTGGTTTGAGTTCCTACTACTGAAAAGGAGGAAAATACCTCCTTTGAGGATGCGATGCCAATATGTTACCGCCTCGACACTGCTCTATATCTATATTCCATATCTTTAGATGGATAATTAAAGCACAATTTTGCAGCTCAAGTGTCTTGGACGGTGCTCTACCCATAGCGTCGAAGCAAGAACTTGAGTTTTCTTGGATCTCCCCTTTACACTACATCGTGTTTTGGGGTTGTGAGATCTTGGGTGGTGTCTTGGACAGTACTATCTCGAAGTGCTGGTGCCAAAGCCCCCTCGAGGATTGGTAATGGGAATAATGATCCCGACACATCTGTTGTAGGATTAAGTTAAGAATAAGCATGGGGGAGATTAAAAGGAAAAGTTTTAAACCAAAAACATGACCTTATAAATGTTGGCATTCACAAGCACAAACACAAGGTTTTAAAGGATTATGCAAGTTGCGAATCGGATTCAAGAATCGAAGAAATCCTAACTACAAAATAATTTCGGGCCATCTGAATTAACAAAGAGTGAACTTGTGAATTTTTGGAGGGTACATTGATCCCAATTTATCTAATCTTTGGATCTAAAGATGAATCCCGATGTTTATCTATAGCAAATCCCATGCCTCTCGTGTTTTAACTAATCAAGGTCCCGTAATCTCCTCAAAAGTAAAAAAATTAATTTTCCCCAAGAGTCCATTTTGTTAAAATTAGTTTTCCTAAAAGACTAGCAAAAGATAAGCATGGGGGTATGATAAATGCTAGTTTATCATCATCCTTATGCCCTAAAACAAACCTAGCTCTTAGGATTTTAACTCTGCAAATGGGTTTCTGGGTTGCATTTAGGCATCAATTAGGTTAGGCACGCATTGCATGATTTTTGTATTTTTGAGACGTTTATTTGAGTGTTAGGGATGAACAGATAGCTAGATCACTAAAACCCTAACATTCAGGAAGGCAACAGTTGAAGAGGAAGCTCAATTCAGTTGAACCCCAGCTAAATCCAACTCATCCTAGCTAGATATCAGCTCACTTGAATTAGGGTTAGCTCTCTCAAGCTCCATTTAGTTCACCTTAGCTCGATGGTAGCTCAAGGCAGCTCAACTTAGCTCAACTTATCTCAAGTCAGCTCAAATCCAGCTCAACTTAGTTGAGTCTAGGTCCTCTTAGCTCCAATCAATTCACTGGGAGCTCTAGCTAATGCAACTAAGTTGACAGGAGTCCACCTTAGCTCAGGTCCAACTAGTTCCAACTCCACTCAACTCAAGTTAGCTAAAGATGACCTCGACTAGCTCAGGCCAGCTCAAGTCCAGTTCCTGGAGACTCCACTCAGCTCAACCGCCAACCCCTTAACCCTGCTTACCTCTAAGGATGGTGCCAACCACCAAGTAACCCTTCATTTTGGTGAGATCAATCCTAGCCCTAGGATCTCCTAACCACCCCCTATGAGCCATCTTAGCCATCCATCCCTTAACTACACCTACCCCCCTAAAACTCCTACAAAAAGACCTACCCTACCACCAAAAAAGGACACCTTTGGCTTCATTAATCCAGTTATACTTCCACCTTCATTCCATTATCCCCACGTCCAAGAGAAGAAAGAGAAGAAGATTAAGGGGATTCCCTGTTCCCTTGGTGCCTTCACCTCTTCCCTTCTCTCTTGTGCCCAAGCTAGCCAAAGGACAAGCTAGGCAGGAGGATGTCCAAGAGGAGGTTCTTTAGGGTGGTGCACGCCCACCCTTGGAGGAGGTCATTTGGGTGGAATTCTTCCACCCTTGGAGGAGCAAGGGCACGCCCATTTAGGGCTTGCTAAGGAGGACACACCTTAGAGTAGCACCTCAAGGAAGGGATTAGGAGAAATCCTTTTTAGGCCCAGGAGTAGCTGAGCTTGGAGCAAGGACCTTCTCCTCTTCACCAACATCACTAGGAGGATTTGTGTTTTCATTTTATGTATTTTTATTTCTAGTAGTAGAAGCATTCCTCTACTAGTGATTTTGTAAAACATCTTTCTTCCAGTATAAAAGTTTCCATTCCATCATATTTTTGCATCTTATTTAATTGTCTTTTCTAGCAGTTTTCACTCCCTCTCTAATTACCCTAGGTCTCCACGTACCTAGGGTGAGCTTAGAGGGAGGTTACTTTTGTCACTTAGGTGTTAGATATAGCAATTTAGGTGGTCTTTTCCCGCTTACTATTTCGTTGTTGCCCGTTATTTCAAAACTCAAAAAAAAATCTTATATTCGAAAATCCTAAAAAGAAAGTTGATTTCCCAATATCAAGCAAGAGTCTTCAAATTGCAAACTTTCCTACTTGGATGACCCTAGATACCCCACTATCTAGGTTTTATAAATTGTAAAAGCAATTGCAAATTTGCATGTTGCAACAACGTAAACCCTAGTTTTAACAAATCACACATTTTCTCTCATCAGATAACCATACCCTATCCCAGAGACCTTAGGATGACCTTATCCCAGTACTTATCCCTAAACCAACTCAACCTTAAATATTTAAGCTCAAAAGCTAAAAACATGTATAGCATTATACATGTACCTATCCACCCTATCCATAGTCCTATCCTACTATCCATAACCTTAACCCACTTATCCAATACCCAATCCCTAACCTAGAATCCTATTTAGGCCCATACAACACCTAATTAACTCAATTTGAGTCAATTGGGTGAGCCATGTGTCAATTTGGTCCATTAGACCTAATTAGACAAACTCTGAGTTAAGTAGACTCATTTGAGTCTTAATTAAATCCAACCTAAGCCTATCAGACCAAGCCCTTACCCAATTAGGTGCACACTTACCTGATTGGGTGCACCTGAATTCATTTAGGTTCACCCAGAACCTAGTTGAGCAAATGCCAACCCATACAAGTTTAATTACGTTCATTAGAACCTAATTAGACTAAGCTTTAATCTATTTAGATTTTCCTTAACCCAATTACACACTCAACACACAACTAGACTAGAGCCTACCTATTTGGACTCAACCCATTAGACTTAGGGTCACCAAAGCCTAATTAGGAACCCTTTTATATAACCTACACCTACCTCTGGTTGGCCACCAAGATCCTATCCTCTCAGCCTAACCCACCCCCTCCATGTCCCTCCTAGAAAACCCTAGCCGCCACCTAGCTAGCCTCCTAATTTTAGAAACCCACCATTCTATCCTAGCCTTACAACCGAGATCGTAAGGTCCTTATTTAACCAATCCTAGTCATCACTTTTGATTTAATCTAAGCCATCCAAAGTAGTGGTCCTAGGCACCTTAGGTTAACCAATAGGAAGCCACCTAAATGCCTATAAAATGACGAAGCCTCCAACTGTTAGGAAACCAATTAGCCTTTTAGTAATTCTTAATATAATTTTGTAGTACCTAGCCCTAGAAGGTATGCCCACCATCCCTCTACCTCCATAGCTTCTTTGATCCTCTCTTCTTCCTCTTAGCACCTTGGATCTGAAGCTCCATCAGAAGCTTCCTCAAGCATGACTCAAGCTGCCTCGATCTCTTCTTTATCTCTCTATTCTTTTATAGTTCTATTCTTATTGTAATCTCTTACTAATATTATATTTGTGAGACATTTTTGATAGTTGAAATAAATTGCAGTATTCATTTAATATCTGTGTCTCAATTACTACCATTATCTGTGCATCTATTTGATACCAATATATTATCTGCTACTCTATTCTACTTTATAATAAGTGCAAAAGGTTTTAAGTAACGACTGCCTCCCTATGTTCGTCCCAGACTCCTTACAGTTCGATATTATATTAATTGATCACTTTATTTACACGCTACATTAATTCGAGATAATTAGTCGTGTAGATTTAGCGAACAGCACCTCTGCTCGGTCGAGAAACTCTAACAATGGAACCCCTAGAATCATGAAGACAACCTTCTTCTTGAAATAGTGGATCGACGCATTGTGCCCAAATAGCCAATCCATACCAAGAATGGTGCTAAAGTCCTCCAACTACCAATTATTACCCAAAATTAATCAAGGACTACACTAACAATGTTATCATACTAATGTGCCAGGATAGAAGGTGTGAGGTTTTGAGGTCTAATCTGGGCATGAGGTGTCATTACTAGTTAAAACCTTTATCCAACACAAGACTGATTTACCTAAGACTACGAGAAAAATCATCTCCATTAGTTGACATGGGGCGCAACTATCCTATAATCAAGGATTTTGTGATCTTACCCCATTAAGGTAAGTGTAAAGGAGAGAAGGGTACCTTGAGGAATAGTCAAAATAGAGAGACATTAAAGGCTGGTGATATGATCGTGATAATTTACTTGGAATGTACTCAAGATTCACTACTTGATTAAGTAAATAGCTCAAAGCATGTGGAAAATATCGACAAGACACATCGTCAATACACGACTATCCACTCATTAATGCGATCTGAGATGCTTGAAAGGCTTCCTCGGACCATTTTATGACTAGTGGAGTGACCTTGCTTTGATACCATTTGTGACGACCCGAACCTCGCCCATCGATGCAACCTGAGTCACTGTGTGCTAACCATAAGCACAACCAACCACAAGATCGCAATCACCCAACACGTAATCATAAAAAAAAAAGCCAATCAAACAAAACATAAAGCAATAATGAAAATAAAAAGAAACGAAATACTTACAAGAAGGTTTACCACAAAACGTAAGTACGTATGGCAAGAGATGCACAAACGGCAGTTACCTTGCTAACTGCCAAGATCACTTGAGTAGAACCACATAAGTAAAAATTGAGTAGGAAATGACAACTGAGCACAACAGCAACCTAGCACAATTGAAAATGGGTACTATATCCTTAATTAATCTATTTATTAGACATCTCGTTATCCCATTCCATTTTATATATATTGGAAGCCCAACTTATTATAGTCCATAACCCATTAATCAACGCCTTGGGGTACGAGGAGATCTTGTGTAACTTCCTGAGATGCAAGATAGATATAAGCCTATCTTCTTCGCCCAGAAGGCAGCTTATACCCATCAGGTCACCTTAAGCCATCACCCTGGGGTCATAGTGGAAAGGGGTGGTGGCTACATCATATGGTGTCAACATGTGTTAGCTACACACGCTGAACCATAGATAACCTATGACTTGTAACATTCTAAAATCCAGGTCCTGAGTCATTTCAGAGTGGTTTGGGTCAATTCAACCCTTAAACACAGTCACGGTTTGGTACTAGTATAAGCACCTCTTGAAATTACAAACAAATGCATATTTCTAGTCAAACCTAGACAAATATCATCAAAATGGTGCCAAGTATGCTATCATTGGATTCCTCTCATCATTAGCTTTCCAACGACACTTGTTTCGTGTGAATCTGAGGTGTATATCTCAAGTTATGAACAAAATAAATTGAAGAGGACCTAAATGTAAGGTGGACCCAACCCTAGGGGTATTTTAGGTATTTCACTCCACTAATCCTAAACCTAACCCTAATTTGAGTCTATAAATATTTAGTCTTGGGTTTAGGTTCATCATTAACCCATAAAGCCACCAAAGCCCAAGAGAATTTGAGAGAGAAATAGTTTAGTGATAAACGCCAGTTTATCATTATTCTTATGCATTAAAACAAACCTAGCTCTTAGGATTATGCCTGCAAATGGGATTTTGGGTCGCATTTAGGCATAAATTAGGTTAGGCATGCATTGCATTTTTTATTGTCTTTAATGTGTTTTTGTGAGCGTTAGGGATAAACAGATTGCCAGATCCCCAATACCCTAGCACTCAGGAAAGCAACTGGTGAAGGAGAAGCTCTCACCAGCCGGAACTTAGCTTGATCCAGCTCACCATAGCTGGAATTCAGCTCACTTGAATTAGGGTTAGCTCATCCTAGCACCATTGAGCTCATCTTAACTGAATGGTAGCTCAAGAGAGCTCATCTTAGCTCACCCTAGCATAGGTTAGCTCAGATCTAACTCAACTTAGCTAAGTCTAGCTCATCTCAGCTCCCATTAGTCCATAGGGAGCTTTAGCTAGCTCAGCTGAGTTGACTGGAGTTCACCCCAGCTCAGGTCCAGCTACATCCAACTCCACTCAACTCTAGCCAACTGAAGATGACTTCATTCCAGCTCAGGAAGCTCAAGTCCAGCTCCCGGGGACTCAGTTTAGCTCAACTCAGTTGAGCTAAGCTACCTTAGCTGCCTCAACCAGCTTGATCCTCCCTGGGAGCACCAGACCCAGCTCACCTCAGCTCATTATGGCAGAAGCCATCTCACTTTAGCTTCGTTTAGCAGCTAGCAAAGAACTAGCAAGCTAAGCCAGCTAGAGTAGCTCCATGCCGGCCTCTTCAGCAGCTGCCAGCTCCATTTCAAACTCCGGACTTCTCCTCCTCACCTCCTCTCTTCAAACCCTAGCTCACATTACCTACTCCTCTATCCATAGCTAGCTAAGCTAGCTTAGCTTAGCTAGCATCCAACTCCTTTGCCATCCACCACCTTCAACTCAACCCTAGCTAGCTCCACCAACTAAGCTCACCTAAGCTAGCTACCCTACTCCAAGCTGGTGCCACAACCTAGCCACCTCTTCACCCCATCATCACCACCAAAAGACTACACCATTTTGGCACCAAAACCACCATAACCACCTCAATTTTGGCACCACTTTTTCCCTCCAAAATCCCCTTCATCTCCACCACATATCTCCCCTTAAATCCATCTCCACCATCCACCTAACCCCCCTTCTGGAAGACCCTAGGTTGGCGCCAAAATGGTGGTGTCTCTCCACCACCAAAAGCCACCAACACCACCAGAACCACCCCCTTAACACCCTTTAAGGTGGCACCAACTAACCCTAGCCCTAGGATCATTCTAACCACCCATAACCACCACCAAACTCCATCCTAGCCCTCCACCTATTCACGCCAACTACCCCCCTCTCCACCTCTATAGAAACCTACCATATCACAACATAAAGATAATCCTCCATTAGTGTTTAATTCCACCTAAACCCACCTACACCTACGACCAAGAAGAAGGAGTAGAGAAGAAGATTAAGGGGGCCCATCACTCGCCCCTTTGGTGCCTTCTTCTCCCCACTCTCTTCAACTTGTGCCATGCCAAGAAGGCAGAGCATTCTACTTCAAGGAGGACGGCCAGGCAAAGGAGAAGGACCTAGGGTGGACGTCCACCCTTGGAGGAGGAGAATTGAAGGTGGTAGCTACCACCTTGGAGGACATCATTTGGAGGAGCATCTCAAGGAAGGAGAAGGAGGAGCCCTTTTCAAGCCTAGAAGCCACTAAGCTTGGAGCAAGGAGCTTCCCCTCTTCACCAACAATTCAGGAGGATTTGTGTTTTATTTTATTTGTTGCAATTATTTAGTAGTAGAAGCATTCCTCTACTAGGGTTTGTGAAACATTTTTTTTCTCCTTAAGAAAGTTGCCTTTTCTTAATTGTTTTCTTTTACTTTTACCTTAGTGTAATCACACCCTCTCTCTAATTACTCTAGGTTCCCACCTACCTAGGTGAGCTTAGAGAGAGGAATTACTTGTCACTTAGGTTCTGGTTTAGTAAATTTTGGTGTTAGCCATCTTCCCACCATCAATTTTTTGTTGCTTTAGTTATTTTAAAATAAAAATTAAATATTTTAAAATGCCAAAAAGAAAGTTGATTTCCATTTCTAAGCAAGGGATTTTGATTTGCAAACTTGCCTCCTTGGACGACCCTAGATACTCCCCTATCCAGGAATATAAATTTAAAAGTGTATGCGTTTTCGCATGTTACAACGACTTTAGAAACCCTAATTACAAATCACATGATTTTTCGCATCACTTTTTGGCGCCGTTGCCAGGGAGGCACGGCATTGCTTAATCATTTTCCCTCTTGCTTGAAGTGGATCTCACCCCCTTCTCTTTCTTTTCCCTAGTGTGTGCAGGAACTACAGCAGGAAAGTAGAATTTGGAAGTGAAAGCTCAAAGTTCCTTGTCATGCCGCGAACATTCAGGTTGGTTCTTCTTACTTGTCACACCTAACCTAAAAAAACTACCAAAATACACTAAACTTCACTTTCAGGACCCTAAACAACTTAATTATGTGGAGTGGTGTATTTTAAAACCCAGTGATTGCTTGTTTGCACCATTAACACCACTCCATTTCTAGTATTGGTGTTCTACTTTTTCGGATTCAGACTTCTGTCCGGATTTGAAAAATCAATTTCGATCACCACAAGCCTCCTAAAATTTTGGAATTTTACACAAAGATTTCAAATCAAGTTGGAAACATTCATTCTAAATTTCAGACTAATTAGATTTGTATTTAATTTTTAAAAATTCATGGATTGCATAGGGGTCACACCCTCTAATATTCCTATTTTGCAATTGTCTGCGAATTTTTAGAATTTTTTTACTCATCCAATTTTTGTGAAATTTAGCTTTCTGGAATCCTTGTGAAATTTTAAACATCATATAAAATCACCAAAATTTGTTGAGGTTAGTGGTAATACTAAAAAGTCCAAAATACCCACAGGTATCATTTCTAGACTTTGACACCATTACAAATAAAAATTTGAAATAATTATCAAACAAATTCTTAAAATCTTAAAAAAAAACTTTCTAAAATCCTTATTTTATTTTCTTCAAAGTAGTGGTGTTTTCTGACTTGTTTGGATCATTACTTAAGACAGAAGGCCTAAAAATAATTCATTGGTAGTAATGTTCTATCTTGGGGACAATTGGCTTGGGGTTTCTTTCTTTCTTTTTTGAGAGACTCACATTAAAGGAAGTTAACCATCACCAATACAACTTGTTTCTTCTTTGATTGTGGAGTTTCAAAAAAAACTTGTTTGAAAATTTAAAAAGAGAAACCCTAAAACACATTGAAGTAAATCAAATCCTAAAAGATAAAATTACAAGAAATTGTGTGACAACTTATTTTTAATTGGAACCACTTTCCAATTCCTGTATATACACTAAAAATTGAAATAACAGGACAACAACCCAATCAATGCCCTCCACATTCTGTGTGCACTTTAGTATCCTAGCCCTAACTAAAATTCATAGCAATTTGACCCCTAAGGTTTCATCAATTTAGGCTTGCTACATAGGACATAAGTTTTCTCTAGTTAATACCAATTCTGTCATCTATATTTGGTGTTCAGGCTGAGGGGCTATGTCAAATGACAGGGCACGGGTTTGTACAAGCACCTGGGGATTTTCCTGGGAAACACTTGGGCCCAAACCTCCCCTTAAGCAACTTGGCTAGATTTGTTGATAGGATAGGTATTCACTGTTGATTACTTATTTCCTAGGTAGACCAAGTCTTAGGTTAATTTCTAGGGAGTCACAATTAAGTTAGGTCTAGAATTTAATTGCTTGTGTGCACACTTCTCTCATCTCCATCTCTTCTCCTCCCCTCCCATTCTTCCATTTTATGCACAAGCAACAATCTCAAAATCCACACTTGGAGGGACCTTTTGATTTCACCACATGCGCAAAAAGATCGCTTTTTCCTTCATCTTCTTCTAAAATGGAAAATCAACAAAATGGGTCCACTAACCCTTCCACTTCCACCTCTAATCCTACCTCTAACCCCACTACTAACCCTAATTCTGACCCTTCCACCCAAAACCCACCCACCTTTAACTTCCCACACTTGGAGATCCCTAATATTGATTTGCCTCAATCACAACATCATGACCCCCTGCCTGATCTCTTAATAATGATGGCTGAGCAGATTGCTAAATTAAATTCCAATCAACAAACATTGACTAGGAACATCCAAAACCTAGCCAATCAAAGGCCAAACCCACCACCCCGTCAGCAGCCTGTTATTCCTCTAAAAGATTTTTATGATCCGTCTTATTATGAGGAACGACCAGGGGTGGTCATACCAGAGGGACTTTGAGATCAAGCCAGCAGTTCTGAACCTGATTAAGCACTTCCACGGCCTTCCTAGGGAAGACCCTTTCAGCCACCTTAAAGAGCTGACTCTTCTTGCACAAACAACCCGTTCTCGAAATGTGCAAGAATACCTATGGTTGATGCGGCTATTTCCATTATCTCTTAAAGATAAGGCCGCTTAGTGGTTCTGGACCATTGGCCTACCCATGGCAACTTGGCCTCAGCTCAAGAGCACGTTCCTCAAGAAATTCTTTCCCATAGGTCACACTAATTTACTACGAAGATCTATTACAACCTTCCAACAGAAATCTCGCGAAAGTTTCCATGACTCTTGGGAGAGATTCCAAGATCTTTTAAGAGGTTGCCCGCACCATGAGATTCCTTTATGGCAGCTTGTGCATGTCTTCTATAATGGTTTAGAAGATCAACTTCGACACTTTGTTGATGCCTCGTGTGGCGGCAACTTCTTAAATAAGGATGCTAAGAGTGCCTATGATCTTTTTGAAGAAATGAGTGAAAACTCATTTAATCAAGCTTCCATGAACACGTTTGGTAGAACTCAAAACCCGCAGTTCGGTGTTCATGAAGTAGGCACTCAATCTATTCCTGTCACCCAAGACGATCTTCAAATGATCGCTCAAAAACTCGACCAGATGCATATTAATCAAAAGAAAATTGAGGAAAGGCTTGCCACATCAACCCAAGCTCCACACAATCCACACCTAACCCAACTTAACCTTCCATGAAGAGAAAATTTGCACAATCTCACCACTACCCCCGCTGATTATTACCAATATTCGAAGACTGTCTATGATTCTTTGGGGAATTACAACTACCCAGATCTTAACCCCACTCAAAATATTTTTGCCATCCAGGAGCCCTTTAAAAATTCTTCCAATTGGAAAAATTACCTGAACTACTCTGGAATAATCAGGTTCCTTCTCAACCAAATCATTTTAATGGGTATGGGTCGAATCCAACCTTTCATCCTGGGCCATCCCAACAAGACATCAATGCCCAGATGATGAGAATCCTATAGGAAATGCAGACCTGCACCATCACAAACCCGAACAATCAGATTGGGGTTACTCCTACTCAAAGACCTGCAGGACATCTTCCGTCTCAACCCATGCCCAACCCTAATCACTAAAGTAACCAATATCCGGGCAGAAATCCACACTACCTGAATCAGCCTCCTACTAATCCACCACCTCAGTAGCCTCCCAGGTTTCCACAACTGTAGTCCCCCCACCTCTTCCAAATAATAATCCAACTGCACATGCATTTATGTTGAGGAGTGGGAAAACCAACACTGATTCTGGGCCTTCACACAAACCTGGTGAAATCCCCATCACTGTGTAAATTGACTCCCCACCTCCTCATCAAGAAGAGAGAAATACAAAAATCTTATGACACGATTCCTGTCCCTTTTCCACAAGCTCTCCACCTCACCACCAATAGAAAAAAGAAATCTTAGCCCACCATAGAAGAACTCATGGATCTATTTGGGCAAGTTCAAATCAATATTCCTCTCCTAGATGCCATCAAATATATACCTGCCTATGACAAATTTTTGAAGGAGATCTGTACTTCTAAAAGGAAGGACAAAATTCTAGGATAGGTACATCTTTCGGAGACAGTAAGCTCTGTCATACAGAGCAAGCTGCCTCCTAAGATGAAAGATCCGGGGGTGCCATTAATTTTAGTGATTATTGATGATACTACCTTTGATCGCACCCTCCTTGATCTTGGTGCCTCAATTAATATCATTCCCACAATTTTATTTGAAGAGTTTTAGATCGGTGAATTAAAACCCATCGAGGTTACCCTGCAATTAGCCGACCAATCTACAGTCAAACCTCGTGGGATTGTCGAGGATGTTTTGGTCAAGGTCCAGAATTGTGTCTTCCCTACAGACTTTCTAGTCCTTGACATTGAGGTACCTGAATCATTACTGGATGCCCCAATAATCCTTGGACGACCTTTTTTAGCCACTGCAAAGGCAAATATCAATTGCCACACAGGAAAAATGGATATCACTTGTGCTGGCCAAACTATCACTTTAGATATTTTCAAATCCTCCAAGAGATTCCATGATGATAACTTTTTTGAGGACTCAGATACGAAAATTTCCAATATGCTGGAGGAGACAATGTTGATAGATACCCTTACCAACCACAATCTTTTTGAGGACTCCGATTCAGAACTAGTGGTTGGCGAAATCTATGATATGGAAACTTGTCTTGACCAAAAAACCCTTCCTGATGAACCCCCTGATTACCCTGACCCTCCCACTCTTCTGTCACCCCACCCTTCCACGCTAACTTCACCAAATCCTCCCCATCCCTTTCCCGACCCCTTTCCCATGGACCTACCACTAGACCCGCCTAAGTTTGGCATCCAGCCTGATTTAAAACCATGGCCAGACTTGGCTACACTTATCATTTTCCATACAACTTTGATCCCAATATTGCTTCTAATCAATTTTCTAGTGATCTAGAAGAAGACACATTTTATGCGGGCATCCAAGTGTCCAACTTTTTACATGATTTTCCATCTTCCATGCATACCTTCACGCCCGGCTAAATGGCGTAAAAGATAGCACTGGATGGGAGGTAACCCATCATTTTTCTTGCTTTCCTTTTTCCTTTCTTTTTCCAGGTTTTAACCATTCTAAACCCAACCGCTCTTCATTAAGGTGATCCCTTTTCACTTGTAATGCATGAGGACATTGCATATCTTAAGCATGGGGGGTGTTTTTAAAATTTGACGATCGATTTAGGATTTTCAAAACTTAAAAACATGCAGTTTTCTTTAGTTATTTTATTTTTCTGCTTGCATACCCAAAGAAATAAAAATGTTGAAAACTTTTTGAGGAAAAATTTTGAAATCGGGACTAAGGTTGAAAAACTCACATTTGGTACAATGGGATTTAATCTTTAACAAACTAGGGATGAGGATACGGATCTGATCATTAGAATTTCAAGGTCTATTTTTAGACTAGATTAGATATCCTTCTCTAAAATTCCACCTGAGCTCGTGATAGTTCAGGTGACTTGATCCCCTTTTGTAATATGGAAAGTATTTGGCTTATTTTCTGATTCAAAAACTTGCATTTCTTGCGGAACTTCCTGTGTCAAATTTCACACACAAGCCAACAAATAAAAACTACTAAAAATCAGAAAACTCCCTTGTTTGAACTTAGTAGAATTTGAAGCAGATCATTGGTTTGAGTTCCTACCGCCTAGAAGGAGGAAAATGCCTCCTTTGAGGATGCGATGTCAACATGTTACCACCACGGCGCTACTGCATATCTATATTTCATATCTTTAGACGGAGCATGAAAGCACATTTTAGCAGCTCAAGTGTCTTGGACGGTGCTCTACCTTTAGTGTCGGAGCAAGAGCTTGAGTTTGCTTGGAGCGCCCCTTTACACCACATTGTGTTTTGGGGTTGTGAACTCCTGGGTGGTGTCATGGACAGTACTATCCCGAAGTATTTGCACTAGAGCCCCCTTGAGGATTGGTAATGGGAATGATGATCCCAACACATTTGTTGTAAGACTAAGCTAAAAATAAGCATGGGGGAGAAAAAAAAAGTTTTAAACAAAAAACACCCCCTTATAAATGTTGGCTTTTCACAAGCATGGACACAAGGTTTTAAAGGATATTGCAAGTTGTGAATCAGATTCAAGAGCCAGAAAAATCCTAAAAATAGAAAATTCAGGTCATCTGAATTAATGAGGGGTTAATTTATGAATTTTCTGGAGGATATATTTATCCTATTTTGTCTAATTTTTGGATCCAAAAACAAATCCCGATGTTTATCCTTAACGAATCTCGTGCCTCCTGTGTTTAGATCAACCAAGGTCCCTTAATCTTTTTCTCCTCAAAAGTAAAAGAAAATTAGATTTCCCAAAAATTCTATTTTCCAAAAAATTAATGTTTTGCTAGGAGACTAGCAAAAGATAAGCATGAGGGTGTGATAAACACCAGTTTATCATTATTCTTATGCATTAAAACAAACCTAGCTCTTAGGATTATACTTCGCAAACGGGTTTTTGGGTTGCATTTAGGCATAAATTAGGTTAGGCATGCATTGCATTTTTTATTATGTTTTTAATGTGTTTTTGTGAGTGTTAGGGATAAACAGATTGCCAAATCCCTAGTACCCTAGCACTTAGGAAGGCAACTGGTGAAGGAGAAGCTCTCACCAGTTGGAACTCAGCTTGATCCAGCTCACCATAGCTGCAATTCAGCTCACCTGAATTAGGGTTAGCTCATCCTAGCTCCATTCAGCTCATCTCAACTGAATGGCAGCTCAAAAGAGCTCATCCCTTCTCACCCTAGAATAGGTTAGCTCAAATCCAGCTCAACCTAGCTAAGTCTAGCTCATATCAGCTCCCATTAGTCCACAGGGAGTCTAGCTAGCTCAGCTGAGTTGATTGGAGTTAACCCTAGCTCAGATCAAGCTACATCCAGCTCCACTCAACTGTAGCCAGCTGAAGATGACTTCATTCCAACTCAGGAAGCTCAAGTTCAGCTCCCGGGGACTCAGCTTAGCTCAACTCAGTTGAGCTAAGCTACCTTAGCTACCTCAACCAGCTTGATCCTCCCTGGGAGCACCAGACCCAGCTCACCTCAGCTCATTATGGCAGAAGCCATCTCACTTTAGCTTGGCTTAGCAGCTAGCAAAGAACTAGCAAGCTAAGCCAGCTAGAGTAGCTCCATGCCGGCCTCTTCAGCCGCTGCCAGCTCCATTTCAAGCTCCAGACTTCTCCTCAGCTCCTCTCTTCAAACCCTAGCTCACATTACCTACTTTATCCATTGCTAGCTAAGTGATGCAAACACGTTTATACTACTTAAGATGTCTATTTATGCATGTTCTTAAGCATAGTATTGCCTTTCATGCTATAAATATTGCATAACATGCATCATCTTACATTTAGAGTAGTTTGAATAAAATGGAGGTTAATTGTCTCCTTTTATGTGCTTAGACCGAATAAACTTTTTATCGGGGCCTCGGATCGAAGATCCAATCGTACAGATGTGATCAAGGCGACGATTGGAGTTCAACGACCCCAAGATCAACCTAATTAGGCATCTGTAGCATCAGATAGTGATTGGAGAACCTTAGAAGATCAAGGGCCAAGATGGTGTAAATTTGCACTTCAAGCAACAAATCTGACTGCATGGATGGATTCGAATTGACGATCGCAGCCTAACGACGCAAAAATCGAGTAAATCCGACACCCGTGGCACCATCTACATCATCTAGAAGATGGACGGCCAAGATGGCGACACGTGGCGCCATCTCGATCGCCCAATCGCCCGCACACACACCCGCTGAGGCCCCCGCATCCGCCCTTCCCCGCCGCTGGATCAAGATCCAACGGCTGCGATGCGCCCGCGCTGAAGTCAGGCACTCGACACAAACATACCCCCAACGCGTTGGTCAAGCGCTCTAAGGTGAAGCGAGAGCGCATGTTCGAGCCTCGTCACGTGGAATTTTGAGTGGGGGTGTGCCTTCGATCGACCATCGGATCGCGATCGAATGGTCGCGCGCCCCCAATAGCGCCCATGCGCTATTGCATGCACGACAGTAACGTGGAATCGCATGTGATCGGGCGCGCGCTGAGGAGGCGGGCGTAGCGTGATCTAAGCCGTCCGATCTCGCAATCGGACGATTGGGAATGGCTGGACGTGCGGGTGTGTTGTGCGCGCAAGCGAGCAGGCGCACGTGCGCCGCCCACTATGCCCACGTTCAAACCTTTAGCGACGATTTTATCCATCACTAAAGGTCCTGAATTAATGCTTTAAGAGTTGTAATGACTAAATTGCCTCCACTCCTTGCAACTATAAAAGGAGACCCCCTCCATACGAAATTCTCATCCCGTCCTCTTCTCTACCTCTCCAAAGCTCAAGAGAAGCTTGTCCCACACCTGGGATTCTTTTGGAGAGATAAAGTCAATTTTTTGTCCCCCTTTCGGAAGCGGATCCTACGACGATGACGACGTGTTGCCCCGTTCCCGTTCTTCTGCTTCGTCCTCCTTCGTCCATGCGTCGTCCCGTCTAGCTCGTCCCCCAAGCGACCGTCGAGGAGGATATCTCTCTCCCCATTCTTTTTACTTCTTTCTAGGATAGATTTACTGCTTTCTAGAGTAGTTCGGCTCGTCCTCCAAGTGACCATCAAGGAGGATATTTCTCTCTCCATTCTTTTAATGCTTTCTAGAGTAGATTTATTGCTTTCTAGTGTAATTATTTTCTGCTTTTTAGTTGTAATGTTTAGTAAAACAAACAATCTCCTTAATAATGAATTCCCTATTCATTCTACATCTCATTTTGATTTCTATTTGTAATATTCTCTCTCTCTCTTACTCTCTCTCTCTCTTCTATTTATTGTAAATAGTTAGATAGTTTTAATTAATTGAATTACTTCATGACAAATAAAACAAACGTGAATTTTTTAAACCAAACGTTCGCCTCCCTGTGTCGACCCGAGATTTCCATTCCAGTATAAATTTTATTTGTTGAACACGAGTTGTTCGCTTTCAAACTACAACGACAGGTTTCCAAAACCAAACACGTTAGCGTAGCAACCCAGCGTTCAACATTTTGGCACCGTTGACGGGGATTCAACATTTTGGCGCCGTTGTCGGGGAGGCGACGATCTTTGATTTTTCTTCGTGTTTTCTAACTTACAAATCATTTACCTCGCTTCTCTCCTTTCTTATTGTGATTGCAGGTACTCTTTTGAGGTGAGCAAAAGTAGTAGATTTGAGTAAAGTGCTGTGGAAGGTTTTGTAAGTTATTCCCCACCTCCCACCCATTAGATTCCACCACATAATGACACAAACATCAATCAACCTAGGTGTTCTTATAAACTCTAAGGTTAGATTGTTTGTTGTTTGACACCCACACCCGCCCCAACCTCCACATTAAAAAAAATAAAAATTGAAAAGAAAATCTCACAGAGGTACACAACCTCATCTGATTTTCAAACTCAACTGATAAACCAACCTTTGGAGCCGGTACACACATCCAAACACATAATTGAGTAGAAATCAGATTAGGTAATCACTTGTGTGCCTAATTAAGTGGTGCAATAGGCCAATTGTTTGAGTTGATTGGGCCGCACCACTTCAATTAAAATCAACGCATCAAGTTGCTACCACTTAGGTTCAACTATTAGGGAATTACCAGGTACTCCACATTCTTTTTAAGATTTAAAGGAAAACATCTTCATCTATGCTTTCAAAACCTGGTGTGCCAATAAAACTTGTTTGAAAACACCTAAAGTTGAATCCTAAAAGCTACTAACCAAGATTTGAACTCTAAAATTCATCACATCAAAAGTAATCTTGCTTGAAAACCACTGGTTGTGCACTCACACACAAATCAATCAATCATTAAGGGCACAACCCATATAAAGGGCCCATCACATTCCAAAGCACATTCAAACCTAGCCCTAAATAAAATAGAGTAGGCATTGGCCTTAAGGATTTGACTCGCTCTTCAGAGCCCAGAACGAAATTATTTTCGATTAGTCTATTTCTACTGTTCAATCTGATGTCTAGCTAGGGGAGCAGAATCAAACGATTGCGGCTGGGGGGTACACTAAGAACCGGAGGATCAAGCTGAAGGAAGAACCTTCTCCCCAGTCCCTCCTTCTAACTGGTTGGCTTGAACAGACAGAAGTAGATCAAATCATTCCTTTATCTCAAGATGGGTTTTGGGAGTCTGTAGGTCTTTAGGCTAGCCCACTTAAGGATAGGTTTGATTGTTTGTATTGCAAGTTACCTTTCTTCCTCCCATTTCTCATGAACCCTTCCACATATTACATGCATTCCTGCTCTTTCCCTCCTGTTTTGAATTATCCTCAACATGACGATTATCCCGACTCGTACTGTAATCAACCATCAATTAGTTGGAATAACTCAGATTGGGGATACAGTTCCGAACCTCCATGTTTAGGGTCTAACCCTGAACACTATCACTGTGATTTCTATCCTTCTCAGAGCCACATCGATTATAGATCGTCACCCTTTCATGGACAACCTAATACGATCTACAATAAAAAAGGATACACTAATCCTTACCCATCCTCTGATTACACTGCCTTTAGGTCATCACCACCTTTTGAACATTCTGAAATGACCTATTATCAGGAAGGGTATAACGAATCTCAATTCGTTAATTCCCCTACATTGATCCCAAACCTGCCCAACCCTGAACCAACTCATTTGGTTCAGGTTAACCAGGTTCAAGATAAGGTTCTGGCTAACTTGAGGAATATCAAACAAACTTTAGAAGTTCAGCCAACACCATCCATTGAAAGATTGGAGCCCTTGATTCAGATGATTGATGATTTGAATGTGTTTGTTGGATTGGCTCTAGGTTGTTAAGGATAAGAACCTGGGTGAGTTTCTACTTGGGAAGTTAGTGAAATTGAGGATGAGATTTGTGGTTGCTTTGATTCAATCATGGGATGATTCCCAGAATGAACCCTTTTCAGGAGAGCCAATTTCAGAACCTATTTATGCACTTGTTGGGGGGACACGTGTTACGAGGTTGACCAGATTGAATTAAAGCAACCAATTAATGAAGATTTGATTTCTTCACCTGAGAGCCCTGAGCCGAGGTACGAGGAAACATATGTCTCCTTGGAACAGAAAGTGACAGATGATTTTGGGACATACATTGATATGGATCTTGATGGTGAAGATTCAAGTTGCGAAGTCTCACGCGAGTTTACAGAACACGATTTCTGTGAGACGATTGGGCCTGAGGAATCTGATAGATCATTTGATAGCCCAAGAACTGAGGAAACTAATCTTATTAGGGCACACATTATGGATCCAGAATCGCATTTTCTAGAGGACTCAATTCAATGCCCTAATTGTCAGTTACACCCTGTTGAGCTTATCGATGATTCTATTTCCGAGATAATTAGACCCAAGTCAATTCTGATTTAGCAACATCATTTAGACTTGGAGATTTCATATGGTGTGATTAATATGCAAGAGGTCCTGGAATTTAACATTCTAATTGAGGAGGATAAGAGTTGGGAAGTTCTGATTTGGGAAGCTAACTCTAGAGGAAATAGAAGATTAAGTTTAAGGGTTCCAATTCATCTGAAACCATCAAACCAGGACCCTTACGACATCTATTTTGAGGATGTCCAACCTAAGAAAACATTCAATGATTATCCTTTTGAGCTTCAATTCTCTGTAACCTGACTTTTTGCTCTTGGGTTGCATCCTCATAAATCGCAGGCCCGATCCCGCTTGCATACTGATTTTAGGTTTTGGGTAATTTTTATCCAGAACCTAAGATATTCTCGATTATAGGGTATGGGTCTGCACCACAATTTGGTCCACATCTGTGGACCTTTGCTGACAGGTCGGAGGTTTCTTATGTTTATTCTGATTCTGACCTACACCTGTGAATTCGTTATTTCTCTTCTTTGTATAGTGTGCCTCGCTGAAGGCACTAAATTCAGCACATATACAGTTCTTTTTAGTTTTCATCTCAGAGCGGACCTAACATTCATGCAATTAAGGTGCTTTCTACGCTATTCCACTCTGTTTTATGTCTTTTTAATGCAATGAGGACATTGCATTAGATAGGCATGGGGGGTGGATATTCATCTCTGAATTTATTCGTCAGTTCCGTAGATTTGTTTTATTTTCTTTTATTAAAAAAATTTTTTTTTTTGAATTAGGAAAGAGAACTTAGGTTTAAGAAAATTTTCAATCTTAGGAAATACTACATTATGATTTGAACACAAAGACCCTTCAGGTCTTTGGACTTAATCAACCCGTGTATCCACTAAAATGTGGATTTGTTTTTCGAGTCCTCGCCAACCTGAATTCTATTTTAATTGGAGTAAATAAGTGTGGGTGATAAGTACACGACTTATCAACTCACCCTCTGATTTGAGGGAATTTTGAGTCTTTAAGCATCTACACACTATCTTGTCACTGACTCGTTCGACGATTCTAACGGAAATTAGGTAGCTAATGAACCTTCTAGGGTGATATGGCTAGCAAGTTATCATGGGTAACAGCCCATAGGTAGGTTGTCCAGAGCCCAGTCACTGGATCTTTCTCTTTTTGTTGCCTTTAGGTAAATCTTAGACCAGGGAAGCCACCTACTTAAAAAAAAAAAGTCAAAAAGAAAAGGAGAGAAGGAAAAAAAAAGAAATAAACCACACTTTGCCGCACGAGTATGGCTGGCAAGTTGTCGGTGGTAACAGCTCATCGACCGGTTGTCCAGAACCCAGCTCAATAAATGCACCGAAAATTCCCAAAACACTTAGGAAGAAGCGGAGAAGTAGAATAAATCGGGGAGATATACACTGGATTCACCCTTGTGTTGACCCCGTAAAAATAAAAGTAGGGAGAAAGCTACCGATTGTAAAGATGCACTTTTAGGTGGAATTTTTTTTTAGGTCACCTAGAGGCGTAGAAATCCGAAGTCTGTTTTAACTGCTGGTCAATGAGTCTATCACATTCACAATAAGATGCTTAAAACTTAGGGTTCTCATCAAATCTTAGGTGAGTTGAATGGCCGTAGAAAGACACTCTTAAACCCTAAAACTTGAAAATCCAAAAAAATTATAAAAGAGGAAAAAGAGAAAAAGAAAATTTTCTTTGAATAAGGAGAGGGCTTGAGGCGATCTGCATTTTGGCAAATACTCGGGCACTATTGTGTCTTTGAAAGTTCAAATCCTAGGTAGACATTTTCTTAATGATTGAAAAGAACTTATGCCCAAATAATCCAACCTGATTCTTTTATAAATAACATATAGTTTTTGCTAGGGACTAGCAAAAGATAGGCATGGGGGTATGATGTAAACATGTTTACACTACTTAAGATTTCTATTTATGCATGTTCTTAAGCATAGGATTGCATTTCATGCTATAAATATTGCATAACATGCATCATCTTGCATTTAGAGTAGTTTGAATAAAATGGAGGTTAATTGTCTCCTTTTATGTGCTTGGACATGACAAACTTTTTATCGGGGCCTCGGATCGAAGATCCAACCATACAGATGTGATCAAGGCGATAATTGGAGTTCAACGACTCCAAGATCACCCTAATCAGGCATCTGTAGCATCAGATAGTGACTGGGGAACCCTTGAAGATAAAGGGCCAAGATGATGTAAATCCACACTTCAAACAACAAATCCGAATGCACGGATGGATTCGGATCGACGATCATAGCCTAACGACGCAAAAATCGAGTCAATCCGACACCCGTGGCACCATCTACATCGTCCAAAAGATGGACGGACAAGATGGCGCCACGCGGTGCCATCTCGGCCATCCAATCGCCCGCACACACACCCGCTGAAGCCCTCGCATCCACCCTTCCCCGTCGTTGGATCAAGATCCAACGGCTGTGATGCGCCCGCGCTGAAGTCAGGCACTTGACACAAACGCGCCCCCAGTGCGTTGGTCGAGTGCTCTAACGCGAAGCGAGAGCGCGCGTTCGAGCCTCGCCACATGGAATTTGGAGCAGGGGTGCACCTTCGATCGACCGTTGGATCGCGATCGAACAGTCGTGCGCACCTGATAGTGCCTACGTGCTATTGCACGAGCGGCAGTAATGTGGAATCTTACGCGATCGGGCGCGTGCTGAGGAGGTGGGCGTAACGCGATCTATGCCGTCCGATCTCGCGATCGGATGGCTGAGAATGGCCGGACGTGCGCGTGCGTTGCGTGCGCGAGCAAGCGAGCAGGCGCACGCACACTGCCCACTACGCCCACGTTCAGACCTTTAGCGATGGTTTTATCCATCACTAAAGGTCCTGAATTAATGCTTTAAGAGTTGTATTGACTAAATTGCCCCCACTCCTTGCAACTATAAAAGGAGACCCCCTCGATATGAAATTTTCATCCCTTCCTTCTCTTCTCTACCTCTCTAAAGCTCAAGAGAAGCTTGTCCCACACCCGGGATGCTTCTCGCGAGATAAAGTCAATTTTTCGTCCCCTTTTCGGAAGCGGATCCCGCGACAACGACGATGTGTTGCCCTGTTCCGGTTCTTCTTCTTTGTCCTCCTTCGTCCTGCTTCGTCCTCCTTTGTCCAGGCATCGTCCCATCTAGCTCATCCTCCAAGCGACCATCGAAGAGGATATCTCTCTCCCCATTCTTTTTACTGCTTCTAGAATAGATTTATTGCTTTCTAGAGTAGCTCGGCTCTTCCTCCAAGCGACCGTCGAGGAGGATATTTCTCTCTCCATTCTTTTAATACTTTCTAGTGTGATTGTTTTATGCTTTCTAGTTGTAATGTTTAGTGAAACAAAAAATCTCCTTAATGATGAATTCCCTATTCATTCTACATCTCGTTTTGATTTCTGTTTGTAATATTCTCTCTCTCTTACTCTCTCTCTCTTCTGTTTATTGTAAATAGTTAGATAGTTTTAATGAATTGAATTACTTCGTGACAAATAAAATAAATGCAAATTTTTTAAATTAAATGTCCGCCTCCCTGTGTTCGACCTGGGATTTCCATTTCGGTATAAATTTTATTTGTTGAACACGAGTTCTTCGCTTTCAAACTACAACGACAGGTTTTCAAAACCAAACATGTCAGCGTAGCAACCCGGCGTTCAAAACTAAGCTAGCTTAGCTTAGTTAGCATCTAGCTCCTTGGCCATCCACCACCTTCAACCCAACCCTAGCTAACTCCACCAACTAAGCTCACCTAAGCTAGCTACCTTACTCCAAGTTGCCGCCACCACCTAGCCACCTCTTCACCCCATCATCACCACCAAAAGACTACACCATTTTGGCACCACTTTTTCACTCCAAAATCCCCTTCATCTCCACCACATATCTCGCCTTAAATCCATCTCCACCATCCACATAACCCCCCTTCTAGAAGACCCTAGGTTGGCACCAAAATGGTGGTGTCTCTCCACCACCAAAAGCCACCAACACCGCTATAACCACCCCCTTAACACCCTTTAAAGTGGTGCCAACTAACCCTAGCCCTAGGATCATTCTAACCACCCATAACCACCACCAAACTCCATCCTAGCCCTCCACCTATGCAAGCCAACTACCCCCCTCTCCACCTCTATATAAACTCACCATATCACCACATAAAGATAATCCTCCATTAGTGTTTAATTCCACCTAAACCCACCTACACCTACGACCAGGAAGAAGGAGTAGAGAAGAAGATTAAGGGGGCACATCACCCGCCCCTTTGGTGCCTTCTTCTCCCAACTCTCTTCAACTTGTGCCATGCCAAGAAGGCAAATCATTCTACTTCAAGGAGGATGGCCAGGCAAAGGAGAAGGACCTAGGGTGGACGTCCACCCTTGGAGGAGGAGAATTGAAGGTGGTAGCTACCACCTTGGAGGACATCATTTGGAGGAGCATCTCAAGGAAGGTGAAGGAGGAGCCCTTTTCAAGCCTAGGAGCCATTAATCTTGGAGCAAGGAGCTTCCCTCTTCCCCAACAATTCAGGAGGATTTGTGTTTTATTTTATTTGTTGCAATTGTCTAGTAGTAGAAGCATTCCTCTACTAGGGTTTGTAAAACATTTTTTTTCTCCTTAAGTAAAGTTGCCTTTTCTTAGTTGTTTTCTTTTACTTTTACCTTAGTGTAATCACGCCCTCTCTCTAATTACTCTAGGTCCCACCTACCTAGGTGAGCTTAGAGAGAGGAATTACTTGTCACTTAGGTTCTAGTTTAGTAAATTTAGGTGTTATCCATCTTCCCACCATCAATTTTTTGTTACTTTATTTATTTTAAAATAAAAATTAAATATTTTAAAATGCCAAAAAGAAAGTTGATTTCCATTTCTAAGCAAGGGATTTTGATTTGCAAACTTGCCTCCTTGGACAACTCTAGATACTCCCCTATCTAGGAATATAAATTTAAAAGCGTATGCGATTTCTCATGTTACAATGACTTTAAAAACCCTAATTACAAATCATGCAATTTTTCGCATCATTTAGATTTCACCTAGAAATCTAAATTCAAAAGCTTAATGTCTTGTTCGCAATTCTAGAAACTGCAGGCTTCCCATCGCAATTATAGCGACTGCAGTGGCGACACGCATCGAGTAAGCGACGCGTGGCAACGGCGAGGCATGACTGAGCGATGCCTAGCAGAGAAGCACGTGTGCAGGCGACACGTTTGTGTGAGGTAGGGTTGTGTGCAGCCCTTGAGATAGCAACACATGTCGCGATCGAGCAACAGGAGGCACGGTAAGGCACGATCCAAAATGCGAGTGGGTGAATCACAATGTGGCGCATGTCATGTGCATGTTAAGCGCATAGATCGAGTATGGTTCAAGTGAATCAGCTAGTTTGGTTTGGTTCGATTTTGGGCACCCTCACGCTGCTACAACTAGGGTTAATCCACCACTTGTCCTTCTTTTTATTTATTCATTCATTTCATTCCTCCTCCTCCAACTCCACTTCTCTTGATCTCCTGTTATTATTGTTGTTGCAGTACTTAGTGGATCTATTGGCTACGAAGTGGCTCAAGAAGATCTACTAACCTCATATTGGCTTAAGGGGTAACCCACATGCCAGGTGTTTGATGGTATGGCAACAAGTTTTGAAACTAGGAAGCTTTCTTTGGTCATAGACAACATGCATCTAGGAACCATTTTTTGGACATATACAACATGCATCTACGAAGCTTTAAGATTATAATAATGTCAAGATTGCAATATTCTACATTATTAATAAGTAAGATCAAAGAACATACCCTAGCCGCGTTGTTCTGTATCCTTCAATCTGCAAAGCTTCTTTAAATGAACAAATCTCATAAACATATATAATAGAAAAGGCACTTTCCATGTCAAAATAGCATGGCTAGATGGTAAGCATAGTCCTTTATAATCAGAGTGAAGAAAGTTCATACACGTTTTCCCTGTTCTCAAAGTATAGATCATAGAATGAATAGAATTCTTTCTGACTCCTAAATCATCAGACAATTGAATCAACAAAGGAAAAAAAAGGAAGCATTTACCTAGTTCTTATGTTCGCTCAATAAATTTAGACATAGGTAAGCTTTGGCATAATTAGGATGGTGCTAAGGAAACCGTAAGGGCTCAATATATCTAATTAATAGAGTTTTTTTCTTTAACTTTGACTCTATAAGACCACATATATTTCCTCTCAATATCTCAAACTTGCTAATTTCCTAAACCCCAGAGTAATACAAATTCAAAGAGCTAGTCAGAACAAAAACATCAACTTCAAAAAGTTTCATTCTGCTCAACTCTCTTTTCAAGCATTGTTCATTTGAAATGATGGAAACTAGCATGCCAAGACCCAAACAGGGTTAGGTTGCAAGGAGATCTAAGTAGACAAGCCCTTTCTTTACAATCAATTGAATAGATGTGAAGGTGTGCTTCTATAACAAAGAAGAATCTTGTACAGCCTTTTGTGTAATCTTGCTCATTTATCCCAAGACACCCCCAACAATCCTTCTCCTACACACTAATCATTTTAATTTCACTAGAATGGAAATCAATATCTGCTAGCATTTGTATGGGTTTTTATCTGAAATCTCCACTGGAAATTAGATGGGTAATTATCCATAGAAAAAAATATCTTTATAATTGAGAGAATCACATGTGTGCAAAAGAGATTACCACTACTAATATTTCCTTTTCACATGCTTTGCACTCAGAAGTTATAAGTTCAAACACTAAAAGTCAACTCTGACCTTATGCAGAGCTCAAAGCCCACTTAGAGTTCAATCAAAATCAATTTCATTTCATATCTCCCAGCCTTAAGCTTAGCCTCGTAGACCACTAATAGCAGCACATGCTATGGTGATGTTTAATTTTTGAAGATTTATTAATTTTGGAAAGAAATTGATGGTAATACAAGGATCTTTCACTCTGCTTTAAGATCTACGCATGATTTTTGTCTCCATTAATATAGTCACCAGTGCAACTTCATTGAGGGCTATTTTTTTCGTGGAGGGTAATATTTCTAGGTTATGTGGTATTGGCCTTTCTACAAGGGGCATCGAAATATTCACACTTCATGGTGGTATGAACAATCTTTCAAGGGTTTTGGTACCAAAGCCATGGAACCTGGCTACGGTGGGGGCTTTGGTGACGGTTTTGGGTGGAACTGTCAGTAAAGACCCTTCTGCAACACAACTTTTGTTGATGTTAATTGGTGACAGTTATAAACTTTTTGGTGACAGTTTTTAACTGTGACCAAAATGCTTCTTTGTTGTAGTGAGTGCTTGTACATGTTTACGCTACACGACGTAGCTACCACCCCTTTCCATAATGACCCCAAGGTGACGAAGAGTAGCGACTTGATGGGTATAAGCCATCTTCCCAGCAAGGAGGGTGGCTTATACCGGCCGATCTTGCACTACAGGATGTTACACAAGATCATCTCGTGCCTTGAGACGTTCATTGATAGATTGTCAACTATAACAATATGGGATAAATGCATAAATAGAATTGGATAAGTAATAATTCTTAACTGGATTAATTGCTGATTTAGTGCCTTCTTTCTTTTATTCTACTCAGTTTCACTGACGTGTTTCTCAGGTTCCATACTTAGGTGTTGCTGAACAGTCAAGTGCAGTGGCTGCTGTTAGTCAATCTACTGTGGAACCGAGTCCGACTTGAGGAGACAATCTGCACTAAGTGAATGGATCTTAGTGGTTTCCTTTCCACTGTTAGATTTTTATTTTGTCTTTTCGTGATTGTACGAGCACTTTTTGCTTTTTGCTTTTGTGGTGAATTTTATCTTGTTGTTAGCACTTTATTTTATTTTTCATTTAATGCATTATGGATGAATGTTTGGCTATTAATGTTCTATGACTATGTGTTGAGTGTCTGTGATCTTATTGGTGGTTTGTGCTGGTTGTTAGCACAACGATTTGAGTTTCATTGCTTGGTGGGACTCGGGTCATCACAAATGACCCACCCACCAGCTGAGTAAAGAAAGCCAACTCCAACCTATAAGCCACACATCCTACTATTCCAGTTGGCTGCTAAACCTAACCAAAGAGTAGTAGGAGGCCAGCAACTCCCTAAACCAACCCAAAATTGATATAAAAGACCAAAGCTACAACCAAATCCAATGAGTAGAAGGGCTTAATCCAGTTATCCAGTCTCTATAATCTCGAAAATTCTGTCGTACTGATCTCATGATTATTCTCAGATGATTAAGTTAATAACATTCCTTATCCAGGCCATGATTCGAACCATTACATTCATTGTTTAAGATTATGAAGAATTCGCATCATACCCATGATCAACCGTTAATCAATTCATTTCTAATTTACAATAGTGGTCCAAAGTAATAAACTAATTAATGATCACAATGATACTTATTTCCAGAAAAATGAAGTTCATTTCAAGCATGTGATGATAGGGTCACATTTAAGGTTCTTAATCTTGATCATTTTTGTAGTATCAATCTATTTCATATCCAAGTATCCAAGATCAAATTTAACTCCCAAAAAGGGTTTCATATTTCACAAGGGAAATAACATATGCTAATCAACATGGCATACGCGAACAATCATGCGGGATGGGTTCACAAGACCAAAAATTGAATCATAAACAAGTGAGTGGTAGGACACTCTTATTATTTACACTTGCTGATTCAAATCACATAATTACAAGATAAAATCCTTTAAATTTACCTTAAAAATCAGTATTAACCTCTTGTAAATTCTAGTGGTAGAATTAGAGTTTTAACAACATTGAAATCCATCCAAATTCTCGGGTTTTAAGTTGGTTCAGACTAATTGTTCTAAAGCAATAATTATTCATGAATCATAGTCCTACGGTGATTTTAAGTACCCAAATCAGTAACCAAACATCATAGGATTCCATACTTAATAAGAGGATAAGAACATGTGCAAACGACAGTATATACGAAGCACAACATAGAAATCAGGTCTAGACCACACGAAATAGGCTGACAATAGGGAATGAGATAGTCTACTTTACCTAATGTCAGCTGATGTATACACATCCATTTAGGTTAAAATGCCTATTTATGCATGTCTTGAGCTTATAGATGCATTCCATATTATAAATATTGCATAGCATGCATCATTCTGCATTTATAATAGCTGTATAAATTATAGGTTAATTCACTTCTTTTTGTTGTCAAGGGAGAAGGAGATTTATTTCAAGGCCTTGAAATGAAGATCCAATCATATGGATTTGATTAGGATTACAATCGGAGTCGAATGCCTCTAAAATCGCCTTGATTGGAGTGCCGAAGTACCTTATGCAGTCCAAGGAAGATCAACGGTCAAGGGACAAGGTGATGCAATCTGAAGCTTCAAATGAAAAATCCAACCACACGGATGGAGCCAAATTGATGATCATAGCCCAACGACACAAAAATTGACCCAATTCGACGTCCGTGGCACCACCTACAAGCATCTAAAGAGGACGATCCAAATGGTGCCACTTCGGGCCTCTTGGATGGTGCCACATGGCACCATCCAAGAGGCCCGAAGTCACCCAAAATGGCCGTTCAACCTTTGAAGCACGCGTACCATGCAATCTGGGCCGTTGCATGCCCATCCAACAGCCATACGCTTGCTATGTCGCCTACTTCATTGGTGGAGCTCATCAACTCTGATTCTCGACTGTTGGATCTCCATTCAACGGTCAAGATCTCATGCTACCTCGATCCTCAGCTCATCAATCCGTCCATGTGCCGCAATAATTGCGCTCGTCACTCACAACCCGGGGATGCATGATCAAGACCTCATTGCGCACGTCTAACTCACTTCAAAGGGTGCATAAGAAATTTGACCAAACGATCTCAATCAGACGGTAATGGAGGGGGTGATGTGGCACAACTGATGGAGACGATCATGATGACGAGCGATCCGACGCACGACCATACGTGCATTTGAGGCGCGATCTGAAAGGCGCACTTACATGCATTCTCAACTCGAACATCATGATTATGATTGTTATCCTTCTCAAAGCTACATCGATTATAGACCACTGCCCTCTTATGAAAAAACCAACCCAATCTACAATCAATAAGGATGTGATGATTATAACACCAACCCTCCATAGGATTATACTGAATATAGGTCACCACCCCACTTTGAACAACCCAAAATGACCTATTTTCAGGGAGGGCCCCAAGAACCTCAATTCCTTGACTCCCCTGGATTAAACTCAAACCTACCCAACCTTAAACTGAACCATTCGGTTCAGGTGAACCAGGCTCAAGGGCTAACTTGAGAAACACCATACGATCTTTGGAAACTCATCCAACACCCTGCATGGAAGCATTGGAGCCTTTGATTCAGATGATTGATAAGTTGAATAGTAATTTATTGGATTGGCTCTGAGATATTGAGGATAAGAACCCAGGTGAGTTTTTACTTGGGAAATTATCAAGATTGAGGATGAAGTTTGTGGTTGTTCTAATCTAATCTTTAGATGATTCTCAAGATGAACCCCCTTCAGGAGAGCCAATGTCAAAACCCACTTAGGCACCTCTAGGGGGGTAATTTTTATGAGACCAGGGATGACTAGGTTGGTCTAGAACAACCCATTGAGGATGAACCGATTTTCTCACCCGAGATCCCTGAGCCAGGGAGCAAGGAAAAATGTGTCTCCATGGACCAGGAAATGATAGATGATTTTGAGACACATATTAACACGGACTCAGAATTCTTTGATTCTGAGGGGAAAGAATCTTTAGGTGAAGTCTCACTTGAGGTTAAGGAGAATGATTTTAGTGAGACAAACAAGCCTAAGGAATTTGATGAATTATCTAATGGCCTTGTAATTGAGGATTATGCTATGATTAGGGCTAACTTGGAGGACCTGAATCATGATTTATTAGATGATTCAACCAATAGCCCCATTCTTCAACCACACCCCATTAAGCATAATGATGATTCTATTCTTGAGCTTACCAAACCCAAGTCAATTATTATTCATCCACACTTGTTAGGCTTGGATATTTTAGATGGGTGTATAACAACCTTGAGGTCCTGGTAACTTTGATTTTAGAGGAGGGCAGTTTGGAAGTTAAATTATGGGAAGTGAATTTCAAGGGAAATAGAATTTTGGATCTAAGGGTTCCTATTGACCTAAAACCACCAACTTCTACCAGGATCCTCGTGATATTTTCAACCCTGAGGATGTGCAACCCAAGCACAGATTAATTGATTATCTTTTTGAGCTGAACCCTAAGTGGACAACCAAACCTATTAAGCCAGATCTACTTATTGTCCGCCATTTTAGAATTGGGTTGCACACCACAAAACCACAGGCCCAGCCCTGCAAGCACAATAATCTTCGATTCTGGGTAATTTTCATCCAGAACCTTAAAACCACCTGACCCTGGGGCATGGGCCTGCATCACAATCTGGTCAACATCTGTGGACATCTTTTGCTGTCGGGTTTGAGGATCAATCTTTTAATTCTGATCCTAACCCGCACTTCTCAGTTCTTAATTTCTTCTCTTTTTTTGTATACTATGCCTAGCTGAAGGCAATAAACTTAGCATGTGTGTATACTCCATTTTTTTTCTTCGAACTAATCGAATATATCATGAAACTCAGGTGATATTCTATATATTTCACCCTTTTCATGCCTTTATTTTTACAATGAGATCATTGCATTAGCTAGGCATGGGGGGGTGGATACTTAATCTTGAAATTATTTTGTTAGATCCATAGAATTTCTTGTATTTTATTTATTTAAAAAAAGAAAAATAATAAAAATCCAAATAAAATAAAAATAAAGAATTAGGAGAAGGAAACCTAAGCATTAGGAGTTTGTTAACTTTAGCAAACGATACTTTAAGGCCTGAACACTTAGACTCTTCAGGTCTTCAAGCTTAATTAGCCCAGGTGTCCACTAAAATGTGAACCTATTTCTCGAGTCCTCGCCACGTCAATTTAATTTTAATTTGGCTAATAAGTTGGGGTGATCAGTATGCAACTTATCAATTGATATAGACACATCTATCTAGGTTAAAATGCCTATTCATGCATATTCCTAGGCTTAGATTTGCATTTCATGTTATAAATATTGCATAACATGCATCATTGTGCATTTAGAGTAGTTGTATATATTTTGGGTTAATTAGGTTCTTTTTATGGTCAGGAGAGGAGAGGATTTATTTCAGGGTCTCAGATGGACGATCAGACCATACGGATCTGATTAATATGACGATCGAAGTCTAACTTCTCTGAAATCGTCCAGATCAGAGTCCCGTAGCATCACATGAAGCCCGAGGAAGATCAACGGCCAGGGGGCAATGCGACATCCATACGGGTTTTAGATGGAAAATCCGACCATATGGATGGATCCGGAGCGACGATCGCAGTACGACAACGTGGGAATCATCTTGATCGGAGCACCGTGGCACCTTCTACAAAATAAAGAAAAATAGGCAGCCCAGGTGGCACCACGTGGCGCCATCCAGGTCACCCAATGTCGTCCAGCAACAACAACGCACGCGCACAGCCATAGCCGCGCGCAACACACGTGCACAGCCACAGCCGCACACAGCGCACCGCACGCAGTAGTAGCATAGAGTATGCCGCACGCGCGCACAAGGCACGTGATGCACGCAAGTGGAGCACGCCAGTGGGGTGGGTGCCAGTGAGGTGGGTGCAGATCTTCAGCGACGCACCTTTAGTGACGCTTACAGCTGTCACTAATGGTCAGCTCATGCTAGCAAGTGGATTTGAAGGTCGGATCTTTAGCGACAGTTGCAGTGACGTTTAAGGACGTCAGTAATGACCAAGAAGCGAATTTGTTCTTCCTCCTCCACTATAAAAGGACCTACCCACCACCATTCTAAAGCATCTCTTCTTTTCTTCCTCTCACCACCTCCAAGGCTCTAGAGAGAGCTTGTCCCAAGCCCGGGATGCTCCTCTAGAGTAAAACCAAATAGTTTTCCATCCTCTCACCCCCCTTCTTGGAGCATCCCGTGGCCATCCTCTCATCGCCCTTCAGGAATAAGATCCTCGCTGCGACGTCGTCCTGCCCCATCCTCTGTCCTTTGGCTCCGTCCTCCTTCATCCCGCTCCTCACCACCTTCCTCCAGGCGACGTCAGAGCAAGTCATCCTCCGAGCAACCGTTGAGGGGGGTTTCTCTCACCTCATTCTATCTTTTTATGCTTTCATAGTGTAGATTTTTCCTGCTTTCGTAGTGTAACAAACAATTCTTGATGAATAGATGATTGTTTCTCTCTCTCTCTGTTGTATTTGCAAGTAGATTAGCTAGATAAGCATTTGTCGATCTAATCTCTTGCTTCCGAAAAATACCAAAAAAATTAGAAAAGATGAAAACGACCAAGAACAAATAAAATGAAGTGCGGTTTTCAAGTAAAGTAAACGTCGCCTCCCTGTGTTCGACCTGGGACTCCCTTAGAGTTTCGGTATAAATTTTATTTGATCGACATGTTTTGCAACTACGATGACGGGTTACTTGTAACCTCGATTTCTAAACACGCGAAGCACGACCCGACCAATTTGGCACCGTTGCTAGGGAGGCAACATAATTTACTTTATTGTTTGTTGCGTTTCTTTGCATTTACATAGCATTAACCCTACTTGTCTTTAATCTATTGTCTTGCAGGTACCATATCATGGAGATCCAAGTGCGGTAGACCGGAGTAAAGTGCGGGTAGAGTGTTTTGTAAGTGTCCCCCACTCCACCCCCACCTTAGTTTTCATTCCAAAATCGACTAACTAAAACCCAAATCTACTTAGGTGCTTTTTATGAACCCTAGGATAGATTTGGTTGTTTGTTTGCCACCTCCACTCACCTCCCCATCCACATAAATAAAAATAAAAAAATAAAAAAAGTGTTATCTAATTGTGGGATTTTCTGTAAGCTACACACTTAATACCCACACTTCTCACCCTAAGGCGCACAATCACTTCGATTCTACCACTTAACCGAGATCTGACCTGTGGACCTGGTACACTTAATTCAACACACAAATAAGTGAGTAAAAATCTGAATGGGTCAAAAATTTTTGTGTGCCTTAACTAAGTGGTGCAAGAGGCCAATTGATTGAACTGTTTGGGCCGCACCACTTAAGATAAAAGCGATTCATCAAGTAGCTTGCCACTTAGGGTTGATTCTTAGGGCTGAACCAGGCACTCCACATTTTTTTCTTTGATTTCTAAAGGAATATATCATCACCAGTGCTTGCAAAACTTGGAGTGTTTTCCTAAACTTGATTGAATATACCTAAGATTAAACCCTAAAAGCTACTAAACAAGGTTGAACTCTAAAAGACACATCATCAAACAACCTTGTTTGCAAACCTTGGTTGTGCACACACACACATTTTAATTGATCATTAAGGGCACAACTCATCTAAAGGGCCCATCACATTCCTGAAGCACCATTGTCCCAAGCCTAACTAAAATTGATTAGACATTGGCCCTAAGGACTGGTTCGCTCGTCGGGATCCAGATTGAGATTGTTCATGATTAACCTACTTATACTAGTCAATCTGATGTCTAGCTAGGGGAGTAGAGTCAAATGACCGCAGCTGGGGGGTACACTAGGAACTGGAGGTGCAAGCCAAAGGAAGAACCTTCTCCCCAGTCCCTCCTTCTAACTGGTTGGATTACCTGGACATAAGTAGAGTAAATCGACTATAATCTTAGGATGGATTCTGAGAGTCTGTAGACCTTTAGGCTACCCAAACTAAGGATAGGCTTGTATTTTTGTATTGCAGGGCTCCTTTCTCTTCTGATTTCCCTCCTTATTTCACCATGTACCCATCCACATCCTATACATATTTCACATCCTATCCTCCTACCACCACTTATCCCCAAGATGATTACTATCCCAACTTGACTTGTATTACCCATCCACTAGCTGGGATGACTTTGATTGGGGATATGAATCCGGACCTTAGGGTCCAGGGCCTAACCTTGGACGATAAGACTATGATTATTATCCTTCCCAGAGCTATAATAATTATGGATCTCCATCCTTTGATGACCAAACCAACCCGATCTACAATCAGGAAGGGTATCATGATTATAACACCTACCCTCCCCAGTATTACACTAAATATAGGTCGCCACCATCCTTTGAACAACCTAGAATGACCTACTTTCAAGGAGGGACCCGAGAACCTCGACATCTTGACTCCCCTAGATTTAACCTGAACCCACCCAAACCTGAACCAAACCAGTCGGTTCAGGTGAACCAGATCCAGGATAGGGTGTTGGCTAATTTGAGGAACACTATACAATCTTTAGAAGCTCAGCCAACACCATGCACTGAAGCACTAGAGCCTATGATCAAAATGATTGATGAACTTAATAATTCTTTATTGGATTTGCTCCAAAGCATTAGGGATAGGGACTTGGGTGAGTTCCTTCTTGGGAAATTGTCGAGGTTGAGGATGAAATTTGTGGTTGCACTAGTCAAATATTGGGATGATTCTCAAGATGAACCCCCTTCAGGAGAGCCAATGTCTGAACCCGCTTAGGCGCCTGTCTGGGGGGATACATTTTCTGAGACTAAGGATGACCAGGATAGGCTAGAGCAACCATTTGAGGATGAATCGATTGATTCACCCGAGATCCCCGAGCCAGGGAGCGAGGAAAAATATGTCTCCATAGACCATGAAATGACGTATGATTTTGAGACATATATGAATGAGGATCATCAATTCTTTGACTCTGAGGGTGAAGAATCTTTAGGTGAAGTCTCACTTGAACATAAGGAAAATTATTTTAGTGAGACAAACGGGCATGAGGAATCTGATGAACCATTTGATAGATCGTTCATTGAAGATTTGGATTCGATTGGGGTTAACTTGGAGGATCCGAATCTTGATGATTCAATCAGTGACCCCAGTCCTCATCTGCACCCTGAAGAGCTGACTTCTGAGATCTTTGTGCCCAAGCCAATCTTGATTCAGCCACAATTTCTGGACTTGGGAGAATCATATGGGGTTAATAATATGCTAGAGGTCTCGAAGCCTGAGCCCTTGATGTTGGAGGATGGAATTGTTGAAATGAAAATTTAGGAGGCTAATTTTGAGGGAAAAATAAGTTTGGATATAAGGGTTCTTATTGACCTGAAACCACCTATCTTCTATACGGACCCTTATGATATCTTTCACGTGCAACCCAAGCTCGAAATAACCGATTATTTTTTTGAGCTAGATGTTAAGTGGACAGCCGCACCTATTGAACCATCTTTACCCATTGTCTGACACTTTGGTCTTGGGTTGCACACCACTAAACTGCAGGCCCAGCCCCACAAACACAACCTTCGATTCTGGGTGATTTTCATCCAGAACCTGAGAACCACTCTACCCTAGGGCATGGGTCAGCACCATAATCTCATCCACATCTGTAAACATCTTCTGCTGGCAGGTTTCAGGATCAATATTTTGATTTTGATTCTGAACCGCACTTGTGAATTCTAAATCTCTTCTTTGTATGTATGCTATGCCTAGCTGAAGGCATTAAACTTAGCACGTGTGTATACACCCTTCTCTCTACGGAGCTGACCAGATTTTCATGACACTCAGGTGATGTTCTGTTTACTCTGCCCTTTTCATGTCTTTATTTTTACAATGAGGACATTGCATCATTTAGGCATGGGGGGATGGATAATCAATTCCTGAAATCATTATGTTAACTCCGTAGAATTTCTTTTAGTTTCTTATAACATTAAAAAAAAATTGAAAATCAAAAAAAAAGGAAAGAAATTAGGAAAAGAGAACTTAGGCATTTGGAAGTTATTAACTTTAGGAAATGATACGAGAGGACTTAAACACTTAGACTCTTTAGGTCTTCAGGCTTAGTTAGCCTGGGTGTCCACTCGAATGTAGACTTAGCCTCGAGTCTTCGCCAATTAAAATTCATTTTAAATTGGTAAATAAATTAGGATGATAAGTATACGACTTATCAACCCGCCCTCTGATTTGGGGGGATTTTAAGGCTAAGCATCTACACACTATTCGCACTGACTCACTTTCTGGCAGTTTTTACGGAAATTGGGTAGCTAATGGACCGACTTGGGTGGTATGGCTAGTAAGTTGTCGGTGGTAATAGCTCATCGGTCGATTGTCCAGAGCCCAGCCACAAAACCATTTTCGTTGTACTTCCTTTAGGTAAATCTTAGATCAGGGAAGCCACTTACTTAAAAAAGAAAAAAAGAAAAAAAAAGAAACACCCAAAAAGAAAAAATAGAAAAAGGAGAAAATAAAAAAAGAAAATAATATAGCCACACTTCACCGCACGAGTATGGCTGGCAACTGGTCGTGGGTAACAGCCCATTGGCCGGTTGTCCAGAGCCTAGCTCATAAAAATGCACAATAATTCCCAAAACATGTAGGGAAGAAGCGGGGAAGTAGAATAAACCAGGGAGATATACACTGGGTTCGCTCTTGTGTTGACCCCATAAATAAAAGAAGTAGGGAGAAAGCTACCTATCGTAAAGATAAACCTTTAAGCAAGGTCACCTAGGGTCATAAAATCCTAAAGTCCATCTTAACGGCCATTTTGTGAGTCTATCACTTTTTCACAAAGATGCTTAGTACTTAGAGTCCTTTTCGAGTCTTGGGTGGGTCGGGTAGCTGTAAAAAGTTATCCTGGAACTCTCAAACTCCAAAAGTACAAAAAAATTAGAAAAGAAGAAAAATAAAAAAATGTATCTTCCCTTTTCAAATAAGGCGAGGACTTGGGCGGTCTACATTCTGCTAGACACCCGGGTACTGTTTAGTCTTCGTAGTTTAGAACCTTAGTTTAAATTTTCTATTATTAGTAAATGACTTAGGCCTAAGTGATCTAATCCTAATTTTGATTTTATACATATCATGTAGTTTAATTTTGCTAGGGACTAGCAAAAGATAGGCACGGGGGTATGATATAGACACATCTATCTAGGTGAAAATGCCTATTCATGCATGTTCCTAGGCTTAGATTTGCATTTCATGTTATAAATATTGCATAACATGCATCATTGTGCATTTAGAGTAGTTGTATATATTTTAGGTTAATTAGGTTCTTTTTATGGTCAGGAGAGGAGAGGATTTATTTCAGGGCCTCAGATGGATGATCAGACCATACGAATCTGATTAATATGACGATCAGAGTCTAACGCCTCTGAAATCGTCTAGATCGGAGTCCCATAGCATCACATGAAGCCCGAGGAAGATCAACGGCCAGGGGTCAATGCGACATCCATACAGGTTTCGGATGGAAAATCCAACCATATGGATGGATCCGGAGTGACGATCGCAGTACGACAATGTGGGAATCATCCCGATCGAAGCACCATAGCACCTTCTACAAAAGAAAGAAGAATGGGCAGCCCAGGTGGTGCCACGTGGCACCATCCAGGTCGCCCAATGTCGGCCAGCAACAACAGCGCACGTGCACAGCCGCAGCCGCACGTAGCGCACGCACACAGCCACAGCCGCGCGCAGTAGTAGCACAGCGTATGCCACGCGCGTGATGCGGGCAAGTGGAGTGCGCCAGTGGGGCAGGCGCGGATCTTTAGCGACGCACCTTTAGTGACGCTTACAACTATCACTAATGGTCAGCGCATGCCAGCAAGTGGATTTGAAGGGTGGATCTTCAGCGACAGCTGCAGCGACGTTTATGGACGTCAGTAATGACCCAGAAGCGAATTTGTTCTTCCTCCTCCACTATAAAAGGACCTACCCACCACCATTCCGAAGCATCTCTTCCTTTCTTCCTCTCACCACCTCCAAGGCTCTAGAGAGAGCTTATCCCAAGCCTGGGATGCTCCTCTAGAGTAAAACCAAATAGTTTTTCGTCCTCTCACCCCCTTTCGTGGAGCATCCCATGGCCATCCTCTCACTGCCCTTCGGGAAGAAGATCCTCGCTGCGACGTCGTCCTACCCCATCCTCTGTCCTCCGGCTCCATCCTCCTTCGTCCCGCTCCTCACCACCTTCCTCCAGGCGACGTCAGAGCAAGTCA
This sequence comes from Thalassia testudinum, assembly GCA_037157565.1. Taxonomy (NCBI): domain Eukaryota; kingdom Viridiplantae; phylum Streptophyta; class Magnoliopsida; order Alismatales; family Hydrocharitaceae; genus Thalassia; species Thalassia testudinum. Next base: position 3,640,386 of record JAZHRO010000056.1, read on the forward strand.
TCCTCCGAGCAACCGTTGAGGGGGATTTCTCTCACCTCATTCTATCTTTTTATGCTTTCATAGTGTAGATTTTTCCTGCTTTCGTAGTGTAACAAACAATTCTTGATGAATAGATGATTGTTTCTCTCTCTCTATTATATTTGCAAGTAGATTAGCTAGATAAGCATTTGTCGATCTAATCTCTTGCTTCCGAAAAATACCAAAAAATTAGAAAAGATAAAAATGACCAAGAACAAATAAAATGAAGTGCAGTTTTCAATTAAAGTAAATGTCACCTCCTGTGTTCGACCTGGGACTCCCTTAGAGTTTCGGTATAAATTTTATTTGATCGACGTGTTTTGCAACTACGACGACAGGTTACTTGTAACCTCGATTTCTAAACACGTGAAGGATGACCCGACCATCAACCTTCCCTCTGATTTGAGGGGACTCGAAGTTTAAAGCATCAGTACACTATTTGCACTGACTCACTTTATAGTGGTTCTAATAGAAATTATGTAGCTAATGAACTTGCCAGGGTGATATGGCGGTAAGTTATTATGGGTTTGACACCCTATTAGCCGAATGCCCAGAGCATAGCCACATGACCAATTACTTTTATTGCTACCTTTAGGTAAGTCTTAGATTGGGGATGCCACCTACTCAGAAAAAGAAAAGAAAAAGAGATAATACTCAAAAAGAAAAGAAAAAATATAAAAATAGAGAAAAGAGAAAAAAATAAATAAGCCACTTCACCACACAAGTATGGCTGGCAAGTTGTTGATTTGATAACCCATTGGCCGGTTATCCAAAACCTAGCTCACAAAAAGCATGGTTAATTCCTAAATATTTACGAAGAAGCGAGAAGTAGAATAAATCAGGGAGATATACACTGGGTTTGCCCTTGTGTTGATCCCACAAAAATAAAAATAGGGAGAAAGCTATCGATCAAAAAGATAAACCTTTAGGCAAAATCCTTAAGGGCCACCTAGGGTTGTAGAAACCTAAAGACCGTTCTAATTGTCGATTAATGAATCTATCACTTTCCATAATAAGGCGCTTAAGGGTCACCTAGGGTTGTATAAACCAAGTTCTTTTTGAGACTTAGACGGATTGGATAGCTATAGAAAGCTACCTTGAAACCTTAGGCAAAAATGCAATAAAATTAGAAAAAAAGAAAAAGTATAAAAAAATATATACCTTATGTTTATCGCACTAAATCAAGTTTAAAAATAATTACGTTGCATTATGGTTGAAATAACATTCAAACAAATACAATTTTTATTATTAGAAAAGATTTCAAGGTCGAACAAAGGGAGCAAGTGGAATTCACACATTAATCTTAACAATTAATGTAATTTGAACACAAAATATTACTCAAAAAACTAATTTGCAATGTAAAGTATATGAGTATATGAAGAGTAAAAAGAAATTTAGACAAAATAATGGTGATTTGAATCACCAATTATAAGTCTAATTGATGAGAGCCTCATCATGAGCCATAACTAACTCATTTTGACCTAATAAAGAGAATAAAAGCTCCTACATAACTTAGAAGAGGGCTTAATTGAAGGAATAAGTGTTCTGAGAAGAAAATATGAAATAAAGGTTAAAACTGTAATTTTACCATTGCAGTACATAAATGGGACTTCTCAAAAACAAAACATAGGTCAAATGGTCTAAATAAGATAAAAAGTGGATTGATGCAATCAGAAATGGGTTCATGTGCAATCCAGGAATTAAATGGCATCTTGTAACCCTAAAACAAACCCACTTAATTCAACAAGGTTTTGGTCAAGATAAAAATCAATTAAACCCTCTAAAAATCATGGAAAAATATCCCCTAGGGTTTAGAACATTCAATTTGGCCTTTAGAACCTTGTTTGACCTAGATTAGGGTCCTAGCTCATCAATTGACCTAATTTGGGTTTTTACGCAAAATATCCAGTCAAATGTGGTCAAACGTAAAATTCAACTTCACCATTGGACTCCTTATGTCCAAATTAGGTTTCTACAAAAATTTATACTTAAGGGGAGGTCATCTGGACCTACTTTGCAATTTAGTACACCCAATCACATTTTGGTCCCTATCTTTTAAAGCCATTGCATACACCCCCTAACTTCCTCACCACTCTTACAAGCAGGTCCCTCCGCCATTATTGGGGAGACATCCTACTCCGACGAGGATTAGAGAGGGAATACTCTCTGATTCCTCAGAGATCTCCTAGATTTGGAAGGGAGATTCTCTGAGGAATTCCCTTCCATCTGAAATCAATCCTGATCCCTGATTTGCACCTAATCTCTCATGCGAACGCACGAGAGATTTGGGTATCTAACTACCTTCGATCTCTAGCAAGACGTCGGTGGCAGAAGGCCTTACCTCCATGAACCAGAAGCTCGGTCAGCACCTATAAATTAACCCCCAACTCCGGGTGCACCTCCTGAGCTCGACTTGGCCGGGATTCCACCTCAAATTCCTCTTCTTCTTCTCCGGCCAAGGGGTCCAGCGAGCTCCGGTGAGCCCCCCTCCTCTTCCTCATCGCTCTGCCACAAAACTAGTGGCAGAGGCGTCCTCCTCATCCTCCTCCGCGTTACGCAACACCCGCGTGAGCTGCCCTAGCCCCGTCGTCGCCACCATCTTCCTCCACTGGATACTTTCTTCTCTGGTGATAGCAGGTACTACTAGCCGCCTTCTCACCCCCTTCGTCCCTTTAGTTAGGTTAAACATGTTCTTCTCTATCCCCTCTTTCGTTTCCCTCATTTTATTTCACCAAATGCCCCTCGACCGCCGCTATTCACCTCCATCTTCATCTTCGGCCACCCTCCGGTGAGACACTCCCATCACTCCGCAGCCCCACACGTCTCGCCGACCATCGTATAATCTCCGCCTCACCTCATTGAATAACCTCTGCCCGTCCATAGACCCTCTACGCCTCCACTACTATCCCCCATCACACCCATCCGACCGGCCACAGGGCCACCTAGGCATGCACGCCTAGGCCACCCCACTGCCTGCCACCTAGCTCCTCACCTTCGCCGTGACACGGCGAAGGTCCCTCTGTGATATGATTGAGCCGCAAGGCCCTTTTCGTGTCAGGCAGGTTTCATGCCTCGGCCGCCATTAATGGTGAATCGAGGAAGCTTCTTGCGTGCTCCAAGCTGCAATGCTTCAGGGCTCCAGGTGTAGCTAACTTGGGGAGGCATCGCGAAGGCATCTTTCCCAGCAATTGACACTGCAAAGTCTGCAGTTGTGGCAATTGGAGGATGGACTCCTGCGGGCACGCGCGAAATAGAGGTGGAACAATAGTCCCACCTCGTTGAGCTGTGAAGCGCTGGAGTGATTTATATATGAGCCGATTGCCTCTGAACGCAAATGGGGTGAGGTCCCTCACCTATTCTCACCGCCTCGTCCATGAGTTCACCACATGGATCTAGCGACCCGACCCGACACCATCCTGAGCACTCCTCGCGCACCACCCTCATGCCGGTGCGCCTGGACCTGGGCGCGCGACCCGACCCGTTTACCTGGCTCTGGGAGAGCATGCTGAAGAGTGATATACAGAGAGAGAGAGACACGTGGGTGTGGGTAGAGGTGTAGGTTTTGCTCCTCTTTGGTTTGTGCAGGGAAGGTAGAAGGGAGAAAAGAAGCTGACACTTAGCCATTGCTAGCAAAGGAAAAGAAGAAGGAAGGAAGCCATTGCAAAGAAAAAAAAAAGAAGGAAAGGAAGAGGCAAAGGGAAAAGAGAAGAGGAACTGAAGAAGAAAGAAGAAATAGAGAAAGGTAAAGACAAGCAGAAGAAGAAGAGAAACTGAAGGCAAAGGAAAATAGAACCAAGGAAGGAAGAAGAGAAAGCAGAGCCAAGGAAGAAGAAGACCCGTAGAGAGAAAGAAACTGTAGAGAAAAGGAGAAAGAAGCAAGGCAACTGCAGAGAAGAAAGAAGAAGCACAAAGAAGAAAGGAAAAATCAGAAGTCAAAAGAAGAAGAACAAGAGAGGAGAAAACATATTTTTAAGACGTCTGATCATGGATCAGACGTCCAAATTCTTTCTTTTTGCCACAATTAATTTTCAAACTCATGCATTTATATATTTTGAATTAAGTTTTGAGTAATTAAGTGTTCAATTACATTCTTGAGATTAGTAATAAATTCCAATTACTCCTTGTGTTCGACCTCGGATACTTAGGTTTTCGAGTAGTAAACTTTTATTTGTTGACAACGCTTGACCACCTATACTATGACGTAACTAACTGTTAAAACACGAATGAGACCACGTCAACACTAATACATAGAATAATTACTCAAATTTACTAAAGAAGGGAGTATGAAATCAGATGTCTGATTTTGCAATCAGACGTCTTAAATGACGTTTGCTACATTAGCCCTTTTTACCTTTGTCTGTGTGCCTCTTCCTTCTTCTTCACTTCTTCTTTCTTTCTCTAACCCTTTCTTTGTAACTCCTCTTCTTCTTCTTCACTTCTTCTTTTCTTCCTCAAGCTTTCTTCTTCTCTGGCCCTTCTTTACTCCTTCTGTTCTTCTTTCTCTTTTGTGCCTTTAATTCTCCTCTTCTTCTTCTTTTCTTCCTTCTCTGGCTTTTCTACCATCTGAATCTGGCTAAGTGTTGGAGCCAAACTTCCCAGGGCAGAAACCCCCCTTGCCTCGTGTAACCCTCCTCTCTTCTCTTTCTATTTCAGTCTCGCTCTCCCAGAGCCACAGTCGGTCGGGTAATCGGACCTAGTGCATACCCGGGTCCAGGCTCACCGACGTGCGGTGGTGAGAGAGGAGTGTAGGTCAGGTGGGTTATCGGGTTGGCCAGGTCCGCGGGGGAGGTGTCACGGACGAGACTAGTGAAGGTGTAGGAGGACCTCACCCTAAGTGATTGGAGGCAAACAGCCCCATTCACTTTTGGGTATTATGCGGCTGCAGGCGACTCTTCATATCCTAGGTGGGACTAAATGTCCCACCTTTCTGTCGCGTGACGCAACAACAAGATACTCAGCCAATTTAACGAGTCTCCAACTGTTGAAGCCCTTGTGTGAGGACTTGGACTCCTGCAGGCCTCAATTCCACATGGCTTGGAGCTATCCCCTGGAGCGGAAGCACCCTGGAGCAGCTTGAAGCTTGCTCGAAGCACGGTGTCAATGGCGGTTTGACCTGACACCTAAAATTCAAGAAAATGGCCCTTATGACTGTGTCAGAACACTCAGCAGGATCGCCATGGGATGGAGAATGTGACGTTGGCAGTGGCGTGTTGCACGAGTGGCTGTGGTGGCTGGAGGGTGATAGGAATAGTCGGTGAGAGTGGGTTTGTTCGGGAAGGTGTTGAGGTGGATGATGGAGCGAATGGAGTGAGGGGAAATGAGCAAGAAGGTGCAGTGGAGATTTTAGGGTGGTCGGCGAGGTGGATGGAGGTGTGTAGTGGTGGGAACACCTCACCGGAGGAGTGGTTGGAGCGGAGAACGAAGAGGGTGAAGGGCGTAGTCGAGGGGTTGAATTGAGAAATAGAGAGTGGGAAACTAACCTACAAGTCTAGCTAAACCTAACTAGCTACTCTAATGGATGAAAGGAAGGAGATTCCCACGCCGGTGTGGTTCTAGGATGTAGGGAAGACGAATGTTTACACGGCTAGATTGTGTTTTAACAGATATCTCATTGTAATATAAATAAACTCTCCGCAAAAACAAATAAAAATTTATAACTCAAAAATCAAAGTATCCGAGGTCGAACACAGGGAGCAATTTGGGTATTCCAAAACTTGAGAACACAACTTTTAATAAGAAGCAATAATTAGTTCAACAAAAATGACAGGATAATGTTATGGAAAAAATGCTCAAAAAGAATTGGACGTCTGATATTGTATCAGATGTCTTAAAATTGGCCTTCAGTCTCTTCTCTTCCTTTGTTTGCTTTGCTCTGCTGTAGCTATGGTTTCTTGTTCTCCTTTTCTTTTTCTTCCTTAGCTGCCCCTGCTTCTCTTCTTTTTCCTTCCTTTGCTTTCTCTCTTCTCAAATCTCTTCCTACAACTAAGTCCTGGCCTTGTCTCCTCTTTAGTTTCCTTCTTTTCCTTCCTTTGCTTGGTCGCTCTTTCTTGCTGCTTCTCTTTGGCTGCCCCTTGATCTCTCTCTTCTTTTTCTTTCTCTTGGTCTACCGCTCCTCTGCTACAGTGTGTCTCTCTTCTTCTTCTCCTTCTATTGCGGCGGCTAAGTCCTGCTTCCTTCTCTTGCTACGCTCCTTCCTCCCTTAACTTCCTCTTCCTGCACACAATCACCACACAGCAAAACCTATTCCCCTACCCTCCCTGCACGTCTCTCTCTATGTATCTCTCTTTGGTGCACTCTCCTAGAGTCGAGTTATCGGGTTGGTCACGCGCCTGGGTCCAGGTGCATCGGCATGGGTGTGTGCGCGAGGAGTGCATGGAGGGGTTAATCGGATCTGGGTGCCAGGTCCACGGGTTTAATGTCACGGACGAGGCATGATAGGTGATGCAAGGGACCTCACCCCAGTGATTTCAAGGCAAACAGCAGAGAACACAAAATCCACTTAAACCACTCAGAAAGCTTATGACTTACCGAGGTGGGACTAAAAGTCCCACCTGCTTCTACTGACACCTGCAGGAGAGTGACTTCACAATCGACGTAGCTGCAGGTCTCACGGCACTTGCTATCAGGCTGGACTTACTCTCGCCCTCAATCCACGTAGTCTGGAGGCCTGGAACCTGACGCTTGTGGCCCAGAGCTGGAGAACAAGCGAGCTCGTCTGCTTGTTAATGGCGGATGGGAGCTTGACCCGGCATGACACAAAAGGAGCCTTGCGACTCTATCAAACCACAGGAGAACCTTCGCCATGTCACGGCGAAGGTGAGGCAGGTGGTGGCGTGGCTCAGACCGGCCTAGGCGTTCGTGCCTAGGTCAGATTGTGACCGTGGGAGTGGGTGTGTTCGATGGAAGCGTGGAGTGCGTGTGGCAGTCTGCGAATGGGTGGAAAGTGTTCAGTGGACGATGGCGGAGGTGTTGAGGGTGGTGGCGAGACATGTGAAGGCGGGGAGCGATGGATGCATCTCGCTGGAGGTTGGCCGGAGATGGGGAAGATGAGGATGGGCAGTGGCTGTCGACGGGTGTTTCATGAAATAGATTGAGGGAAAATAGAGAGTTGGAGATGAGGAGCTTATCTGGGGTACTTGGAGCGAAGGGGAAGCAGAGGAGACGGATGGCACATTTGTGCCGTCGTTGGAGAAGACGGCCCTGAGGGGGAGATAACGACGACGAGGAGGATAGGAAGGCGTGCGCTGGTGCAACGTAATGCAGAAGAATGAGGCGAAGTGAACCCTGCCGATGGTATGGCAGCAGAGGGATGAGAGGGGGAAGGAAGAATCGCTGGAGCTTGCGGGCTACTTGACCGGAGAGAGGGGAGATGAATTCTGAGGGAGTCTACGGCAAAATCAAGCTTGAGGGATTCGCAGAGGATTGGGGATCCATTTATAGATGCTGGCCGAGATTCTGGTGTGTGGAGGGCAAGCCTTCTACCATGGACTTCTTCGCTGGAGAAGGAAGGTAGTTGGAGATCCAAATCTCTTGTACGTTCACACGAGAGATTGGATGCAAATCAAAGATTGTAATTGAGCTCAGATGGAAGGAAATTCCTCAGAGAATCTCCCTTCCAAATCTGGGAGGAGATCTCTGAGGAATCTAGGAGTATTCCCCTTCCATTCCTCGCTGGTGAAGGATTTCTCCCCATTAATGGTGGAGGGACCTATTTGTAAGAGTGGCGAGGAAGTTAGGGGGGTTTGTGTAATGGTTTTCAAAAGATAGGAGCCAAAATGTAATTGAGTATACTATTTTGCAAAGTAGGTCAAGATGACCTCCCCTTAGGTCCAAATTTTGGTACAAACCTAATTTGGACCTAAGGAATTTAATGGTGTAGTTGGATTTTAGGTTTGACCACGTTTGACTAGACATTTTGCACACAAACCCAAATTAGGTCAATTTATGAGCTAGGACCCTAATCTAGGTCAAAATAGGTTCCAAAGGCCAATTTGAAGGTTCTAAACCCTAGGGGATATTTTTCCATGAATTTAGAGGGTTTAGTTGATTTTTAACCTGACCAAGACCTTGTTGAATTAAGCAGGTCTGTTTTACGGTTACAGAATGTCATTCAATTACTAGACTGCACATTAACCCATTTCTGATTGAACCAACCCACTTTTTATCTTATTCAGATCATTTGACCTTTGTTTTGCCTCTGAGAAATCCCGCTTACATACTGCAATGGTAAAATTATATTTTTAACTTGTATTTCATGTTTTCTCCTCAGAACACTTGTTCCTTCAATTAAGCCCTTCTCTAGGTTATGTAGGAGCTTTTATTCTCTTTCTTATGTCAAAATGAGCTAGTTAGGGCTCATGATAAGGCTCTCATCATACCCTCATGCCTAGCTTTTGCTAGTCCCTTTGCAAAATTTCAAGGTTTTAACTTCTGTTCTAGACCCTAGTGTCTGTCATCGGTTGTGATAAGTGCTTTTCTTTTTTTCTTGTGATTAGTTCAGAATGCTGACAATAAGCCTAGAGGTACTCAAGTACCAACCAAAATCCGGACCTGACCCGCTTTACCCTCAGTTCAAAGGCTTTTAAGGCCTGTAGAAACTAACCTAGGGTTTGTTGGATTCCGCGGTTAAAGCACCTGTGCTTGAGACATTTTTAGCCTAGGTTCAGTTTGCAGTGCGTTTTTGTAAGGGAGAGATGGAGGATTTATTTGTTTGGAGAGCTTTCTCTCTTTTTTTTTTATTTCTAGCTTCGGATTGGCTTCTCAACACAGTCTGTATCGGATTCCTCGTCCCCATCATCAATCCTCAAGGGTCCCTAGCAATCGATGCTTCGAGATAGCACCGCCCATGGCAACCCCCAGAACCCTGGCTTTCGAGATTTCGAGTTAATTTCGCCCATGGCATTCCGTGGCCAAATTTAGACCCTAGCAATCGACATTTCGTGATAATGCCACCCATGGTATCTGAACTAGCAGAGTGCTTACATGCCCCCAGTAGGATATTTAAATATCCTAAGAAACAAGCATCGAGGAGATGATATGTTGTTACACATCTTCGAGGGAAATTTCCCGCCTCTCCGCATCGGGAACTCGTCCAAATCAACTTGTGTTGATCAGCCACTCCTAATCTAGGCAACTTTTTTCATAATATTGAAATGCTTTTTGCGTGATTTTGATAATTATGCATACTGAACTAGACTATGTGTTGATTGGGGTGCTTAGGTTGCCGAATCTCGCAAACCAAAGGTCAGTTAATGAGGCCGAATACTTCCTAAGCCTTAGACCTAATACTTAAGCTTTGTATTTTCCCTAACCTCTTGAGGATTATCCAGATCTTAGTGGATATGTGAATTTTTAAGCCTAAGAATCTAGCCCAAGAGGCCTAAGATCAGCATTCCTGCTAATCTCTTTTTATGTCTCCTTAGCACTTTTCTTTTATTTTTCTCTTTTCTTGATCTGGTCTAGAACTTCAGTTAATCCCTTAATCTTTTACTAATGACCACTTTTTTTCTTTTTCACTTTGTGCTCCTTTTTTGACATTTTGCTCTTTTCCTCCCCCCATTTTGTATAGCCCAAAAACTTCCCCCCCCCTCAGTTTTTCAAGATTTTTTTTTTGTTGAAACCTTTTCTTGATATGAGTTTTTCCTGACATTTTGCACTTTCATACCCCCCATGCCTACGATTTGCAATGTCCCCATTGTAAATTAGGTGGGTTCGATTTCAGCTTAGTTCATGCATTAGGACAGGTGTTGGGTGTGTGAATAGGTCAAAGTGACTGTTGCAAAAGATTTCTAATCTCGGGTAGGGGTACCTGAGGTGGAGTCGGCTGTTCTAATGGATGAACCCTAAAGTGCAATATGAATTCTGCGTAGAAATGTCAGAAAAGGTTTCGGGTTTTTTCAAAGAGTGACGGGTTCCCTCCTGTTAAGTGCTGAGTTTTACGCCATCGGCTGGGTGCAATGAGCTCAAGGAGAATGGAGGGTAAAGGATGACTCATCCAAATTTGTATTGGTCATGTCAATGAATAGTTTGAGTCTTTGACCGTTCACAACAAAGGATTCAAAATCGTGACTAAGTGGGCTGATTTCAATGGCTCCATTTCCAAAGATTTGTCAGACTAGGTAGGGTACGACCCACTTAGATCGTAGCTTTCCTGGGAATAATTTGAGTCTGGCATCAAAGAGTAGAACCTTTTGACCAGGATGAAAGATCTTTCTAGAAATGTGTTTGTCATGAAAAGCTTTAACCCGTTCATTGTAAATTCGTGAGTTCTCATACGCGTCGTGGCATAATTCATCGATCTCACTTATTTGAAGCCTTCTATGGGTCCAGCCTTAGAAAGATCTAGGTTGCAATTCCATACTGCCCAATAGGCTTTATACTCCAATTCGACGGGGAGGTGACATGCCTTCCCGTACACCAGTCTGAAGGGAGACATACGTAATTGGGTCTTGTGGGCAGTCCTATAGGCCCATAATGCTTTCGGAAGCCGAGAAGACCAATCCTTCCTGTCAGGTCGAACAGTAACCTAGAGGATTTTCTTGATCTCTTGATTTGATAGCTCAGCTAGACCATTGGTTTGGGGGTGGTAAGTAGAGATTCGATGTGACACCCCGTATTTAGTCATCAGTGACCTGAACTGAGCATTTGTAAAATGGGTCCCTCTGCCGAAAATTATTGCTCGTGGAATCCTGAACCTTGAGAAGATGTTTTGATGAATGAATTTGATAACAACCTTATGATTATTGGTTCGGGTCGGAATGGCTTCTATCCACTTGGATACATAGTCAACGGCGAGTAAGATGTATTCGAAGCCATTCGAGATAGGGAAGGGTCCCATAAAATCGATCCCCTATATGTCAAAAATTTCACATACCAGGATTGACTATAGAGGCATCATGTCTCGATGGCTCATGTTGCCCAAGGTCTGGCAACGGGTACATGCCTTACAGTGATCGTATGCATCCTTCAAAATTGTGGGCCAGTAAAAGCCACACTGGAGGACTTTTGATGCGGTTTTGTGTCCTGAGAAATGCCCACTGCATGCTTGGTCATGGCAAAAGGAGAGTATGTCTTTGATTTCTACTTCCGCGACACACCGTCGAATTATTTGATCAGCACCAATGCGGAATAGATATGGGTCTTCCCACAGGTAATACTTGGCATCGGAACGCAATTTGTCCTTCTTGGCCTTCGGCCAATTAGACGGGATTTGATGTGATACCAGGTAGTTCACTATATCTGCGAACCATGGAAGCCCTGTATTGATAGTCAGGAGGTGCTCATCAGGAAAGTGTTCTGTGATGGATTCGGAAGGGTCAATTATTTCACAGGTCTGAGGAACCTCAGGAAAGTCAGAATACGAGGGTTCAGAGTTCCCCCAACTTGAATAGAATGGATCGGAGGTCACTCCAGTACGAGAGTCAGATGGAGGTGGATACGGGTCCATCCCCTAAGAAGATTGGTGATAAATGTTTTGCACAGTTTCCCTCGCCAGAGGTGGTCGTGCAAAAAGTGTTTTGCGCAGAGGTGGCTCGATGTAGATGCCGAGTTAGCTCATCCACCTTCTTCTCTATGATAGAAACCTTGTCCAACCGATTGGCCATCAGTTCCAAGTCGATAGATGTGGATGGTCCTGCGTCTCATGTGCCCCCCTCAGATTTGTTGATGTGCGGGCATCCGTTCTGTCGAATAAGCCCATGGAGTCATTATTGATGGAGTTCTCGCACATGTTTTCGAGAATCTCCCACACCGTGTCCTCATGTTGACCCATGATGTTTCCTCCACACGTTGCATTGATGAATAATTGAATGTCTTCACAGAGTCCCTGATAAAAAGACTGGACTTGTTCCCATTTAGAAACTCTCTGATGGGGGAACTTTTGCATGAGATCTAAGAATCGGTCCCATGCTTCGTGAAGAGGTTCTCCCATTTGTTGAGTGAAATGGGTGATCTTGTGGTGCAAGGCATTCGTTTGGCCAACAGGAAAGAACTTTTTCAAAAATTCGGACTAAAGTTCATCCCATATGTTGATCGGACGAGTCTGAGTTTGATACCAATGGGCCGTGTTGTCTTGGAGGGAGAAAGAAAGCATTTTCATGAGCAGAATATCTGGATTTTGTGGATCTAACCCGAAGGTCTGGGCCAGATGCTTGAGTTGTTTAATGTGTTGGAATGGATCCTTAGAGTTAAGCCCATGAAACTTTGGTATGGAATGAATCATATTGGGCTTGAGTTCAGAATCAGGACCTCCAACCGGGATTCAGACTCAAGGCTCGATCGCCACCGCAGTGGGATTATAGTGATCTCGCATCATTGGTCGTTGTGGTGGGTTTACAAAGTTTTGGAAGAGATCAGTTAGGTGCTGAAGCTGGTGCTCAAGGTTGTTCACTTCTTCAATGGGTTGTGCCATGATGGAAGAAGGAGAACTTGGTTCTGAATCAAATGAAAGGTTTATGTGGTGAGGTTGTTGCACAAACAAGGGCATCGAGGCTTGGCCTCAGTGAGAATGAATTTCTAAAGGAGGTCTTAAGGATGGTCTTAAGGACCTCCTATCGAACATGCACCGAAGGATGTGATGAGATTAGAAGGTGTTGGACCCAATCGAGACACCCAAAAAATTGTTAGGTGACTATAGAGGTTCGGGGCGGATGGTACCCCTTAGTCAGAAAGGTTGTCCACTTGAGAAGTACCTGGGCAGCCAGAGAGGGAGAGTCCCGCAAAGACCCCTACACGGTAGAGCGTCCCCATGAGTTATAGGTTTCCCCCACCTGACCTCTCGTCACTGAGATTCCAGGTAGACCAGAATGGGGACCTTGACCTCTTAAGTCTACCTTTTTCTACTTAAGATCAAGGTGCTTAGGGTTCCACTTGAACTCTTAGGTCTTTTGAGTGAAAATAATGACCTAATTTTAAGGTTGGTTGACCCAAAGGATCAACTTCACCTCTTGTTCCTTTGAGAGCTTTTAGCTCCTTTCTTTTAGGGTTCAAATGGATTAAGAGCCTGATTTGCTTAGGGTTTCTCTTGTATAGATCTTTTCAAATAAGGCTTAGGCATACCTCTTTTTGAAATTTGTTTGCTTCTTTGTTTAAGAGAAGATGTGTCTCTAAAAACCCTAGCTTTTCAATCCTTAGGTTGTCTCTAGTTGGTCCAATTTAGTTGCCTCAAAAATTGGTATCTAGGGCTCAATCAAGAAAGTTTTAGCCCTAGTTACCTTAGTTGGATGTGCAGTTCAAGATGTGTTGAAATAAAAATCAGGCAACTTTGATGAATTACTAAGTATGAAAAAAGTACCCCTAGGTTGATTTTTCTTTGATTTCTTCCTTTTCAGACTTTGAGGGGATTAAGAGGCAGGGCTAGTGAAAGTTACATGTTCCTTGGTGTGGTTGTTGTGCAGCTGCTCTCTCTTTTTTTCTCTGCTTTCCCTGAAACAAGCACAACAAAGGAGAGGAATTAAGTCAGTATTGGATCAGAAGTTGTGATCAAAAGCTCCAGAAGTGCTCATTGCTCCCCGGCAACGGCGCCAAAATGTTTATGTGGCAAGATCGTGTTTTAACAGATATCTCATTGTAATATAGATAAACTCTCTGCGAAAACAAATAAAAATTTATAACTCAAAAATCAAAGTATCCGAGGTCGAACACAGGGAGCAATTTGGGTATTCCAAAACTTGAGAACACAACTTTTAATAAGAAGCAATAATTAGTTCAACAAAAATGACAGGATAATGTTATGGAAAAAATGCTCAAAAAGAATTGGACGTCTGATATTGTGTCAGACGTCTTAAAATTGGCCTTCAGTTACTTCTCTTCTATTGATTGCTTTTCTCTACTGTAGCTATGGTTTCTTGTTCTCCTTTTCTTTTTCTTCCTTAGTTGCCCCTGCTTCTCTTCTTTTTCCTTCCTTTGCTTTCTCTCTTCTCGAATCTCTTCCTGCAGCAAAGTCCTGCCCTTGTCTCCTCTTTAGTGTCCTTCTTTTCCTTCCTTTGCTTGGCCGCTCTTTCTTGCTTCTTCTCTTCGGCTTCCCATTGATCTCTCTCTTCTTTTTCTTTCTCTTCGTCTGCCACTCCTCTGCTACAGTGTGTCTTTCTTCTTCTCCTTCTCTTGCAGCGGCTAAGTCCTGCTTCCTTCTCATGCTGCACTTCTTCCTCCCTTAGCTTCCTCTTCCTGCACACAATCACCACACAACAAAACCTATTCCCCTACCCTCCCCACACGTCTCTCTCTCTGTGTATCTCTCTTTGGTACGCTCTCCCAGAGCCGGGTTATCGGGTTGATCGCGTGCCCGGGTCCAGGCACACCGGCGTGGGTATGGTGCGCGAGGAGTGCACGGAGGGGTTAATCGAATTCGGGTGCCAGGTCCGTGGGTTTAATGTCAAAGATGAGGCGTGATAGGTGAGGCGAGGGACCTCACCCCAGTGATTTCGAGGCAAACAGCAAAGAACACAAAATCCACTTAAACCACTCAGAAAGATTACGACTTACCAAGATGGGACTAAAAGTCCCACCTGCTTCTACTGACACCTACAGGAGAGTGACATCACAATCGACGTAGCTGCAGGTCTCGCGGCACTTGCTATCAGGCTGGACTCACTCTCGCCCTCAATCCGCGTAGTCTGGAAGCCTGGAACTTTATTCTTGTGGCCTAGAGATGGAGAACAAGTGAGCTCGTGTGCTTGTTAGTGGCGGACGGGAGCTCGACCTTGCACGACACAAAAGGAGCCTTGCAGCTCTATCAAACCACAAGAGAACCTTCATCATGTCACGGCGAAGGTGAGGTAGGTGGTGGTGTGGCTCAGACCGACCTAGGCGTGCGTGCCTAGGTCGGACTGTGACCGTGGCAGTGGGTGTGTTCGGTGGAAGCGTGGAGTGCGTGTGGTGGTCTGTGAATGGGTAGAAAGTGTTCAGTGGGCGATGGCGGAGGTGTTGAGGGTGGTGGCGAGACATGTGGAGGCGGGGAGCGATGGATGCGTCTCACTGGAGGTTGGCCGGAGATGGGGAAGATGAGGATGGGCAGTGGCTGTCGACGGATGTTTCATGAAATAGATTGAGGGAAAATAGAGAGTAGGAGATGAGGAGCTTATCTGGGGTACTTGGAGTGAAGGGGAGGCAGAGGAGACGGATGGCGCATTTGTGTCGTCGTCGGAGAAGATGGCCCTGAGGGGGAGATAATGACGACGAGAAGGAGGATAGGAAGGCATGAGCTGGTGCGGCGCAACGCGGAAGAATGAGGCGAAGTGAACCCTGTCGATGGTATGGCAGCAAAGCGACGAGAGGGGGAAGGAAGAATTGTCGGAGCTTGTGGGTTACTTGACCAGAGAGAGGGGAGATGAATTTTGAGGGAGTCTGTGGCCAAATCAAGCTTGAGGGATTCGTAGAGGATCGGGGATCCTTTTATAGATGCTGGTCGAGCTTCTGGTGCGTGGAGGGCAAGCCTTCTACCACCGACTTCTTCACCGGAGAAGGAAGGTAGTTGGAGATCCAAATCTCTCGTGCGTTCGCACGAGAGATTGGATGCAAATCAAAGATTGTAATTGAGCTCAGATGGAAGGAAATTCCTCAGAGAATCTCCCTTCCAAATTTAGGAGATCTCTGAGGAATCAGGGAGTATTCCCCTTCCATTCCTCGTCGGAGAAGGATTCCTCCCCATTAATGGTGGAGGGAACTGTTTGTAAGAGTGGCGAGGAAGTTAGGGGGGTTTGTGTAATGGTTTTCAAAAGATAGGGGCCAAAATGTAATTAGGTGTATTATTTTGCAAAGTAGGTTGAGATGACTTCTCCTTAGGTCCAAATTTTGGTACAAACCTAATTTAGGCCTAAGGAATCCAATGGTGGAGTTGGATTTTAGGTTTGACCATGTTTGATTGGACATTTTGCACACAAACCCAAATTAGGTCAATTTATGAGCTAGTACCCTAATCTAGGTGAAAATAGGTTCCAAAGGCCAATTTGAAGATTCTAAATCCTAGGGGATATTTTTCCATGAATTTTAGAGGGTTTAGTTGATTTTTAACCTGACCAGAACCTTGTTGAATTAAGCGGGTCTATTTTAGGGTTATAGAATGTCATTTTATTCCTAGACTGCACATTAACCCATTTCTGATTGAACCAACCCACTTTTTATCTTATTCAAATCATTTAACCTATGTTTTGCCTCTGAGAAATCCCATTTACGTACTGTAATGGTAAAATTTCTATTTTAACCTTTATTTCATGTTTTCTCCTCAGAACACTTATTCCTTCAATTAAGCCCTTCTCTAGGTTATGTAGGAGCTTTTATTCTCTTTCTTAGGTCAAAATGAGCTAGTTAGGGCTCATGATGAGGCTCTCATCAATGAACCTATGTAGGAGAGACGGCAGCGAAGGTGGGGAAAGGACGGCGACGGCTTGTACTGCACAACACGGAGGATGATGAGGAAGGTGAATCCACCACTGGTTTTGTGGTCAAACGATGAGCAGAGTCAAAGAGAGACCACCGGAGCTTGCGGAGAGTTGCAGCGGAAGAGGAGAGAGGAAGAGGGGGAATTCCAGCCGAATTTCAAGCTGAGGAGAACAGTTGAACCCTGGGGAGTCTTTTATAGGTCTCAGGAAGAACTTTTGAGCTTAGGAAGCAAGCTTCCCAAGCTTTAAAAGCTTACCGGAGAAGGGAACTTCTTAATACCCAAATCTCTCATTCATTCGCATGAGAGATTGGGAAAGATCTGGAGCATATGGACGGGCTTAGATTGAAAGAAATTACTTGATGAATCTCCTTTCCAATTTTAGAAGGGATTCATCAATCAATCAGGGAGAAATCCCCTTTCAAAGGTTGCTAAAGTTGGTTTTCTCTACGATATTGGTGGAGGGACTTAATTGTGAAGATGACGAAGAAGTTAGGGGGCTGAATGCAAGGGCTTTTGAAAGTTGGGTGTATAAATGTAATTGGACAGGACCATTTTGCAAATTAGGTCAAGACAAGTTCATCTTGGGTCCAAATTTTGGTACAAACCTAATTTGGACCTAAGAAATCCAATGGTGAAGTTGGATTTTGGTTTTGACCACATTTGACTGGGTAATTTATGTAAAAACTCAAATTAGGGCAAATATCTATCTGAGACTTCATTTTGGGTCAAGATGGGTTCTGATGGTCAAATTTAAGGTACCAAACCCTAGAGAATATTTTTCTATGAATTTTAGAGGGTTTAGGTGAATTTGACCCTGACCAAAACCTTCGTTAACTAAGTAGGTCTGTTTTTAGGATTTCAAAAGTCATTTAATTCTCAAAACACACGCAAACCTTTTTTGTCTGATCTAACCCACTTGTTATCTTATTAAGATCATTTGACCTTTATTCAGCCATTGAGAAAACCTGTGGTTGTACTGCATTCATGATAAGCTAGTAAAGTTGCAGTTTTAACCCTAGTTTCTTATTTTTCTCTCAGAATGCTTACGCAATGAGTTATGACCTTCAGTTGATTATGTAGGAGCATTTACTGACTTAATTGGATCAAAAAGTGCCAGTTAAGGCTCCTAATGGTGTTCCCATCGTACCCCCATACCTTGCTTTTGCTAGTCCCTTAGCAAAATTTCAAGGTATTAACTTTGATTCTAGACCATAAAATCTTTTGATACTTAAAAGCTTTGGTGTGTGCTTTCTTTTATAGATTAGGTCAGAATGCCAATAGTAGGCCTAGAGGTAGTCAAGTACCAACCAAGATCCAGACCTGACCAACTCTAGCCTCAGTCTACCGCGAAGGTTTCTAAGGCCTACAGGAACTAACCTAAGGTTCGTTGAACTCCACAGTTAAGGCACCCGTGCTTGTAACATGTTTTAGCCTCGATTCAGCTTGCAGTGCGTTTTTGTCAGAGAGAGAGGAATTTTTCTTTATTTTTCGAGAGTGTTCAGAGAGCTGAATTGGGTTTTAAAAGTATTGCATTGTAGTACAGCCGAAATAGTGTTCAAAACAGATATAATTTTATTATTCGAAAAGATTTTCGTGGTCGAACACACGGAGCAAATTGGTATTTAGAAATAAAGATCACATTTCAGAATTAAAAGAATGTGCAATAATATCAATATCAAAGTGCAAAAGTATGGGAGTAAAATGGTGATGTAGATCACCAAATACTCCTACAATATCACCAAATAATTCAATCTATAAATATGCAATGAGACTGGAATCTGTCGTCTGATTCTTTGATCAGATGACTTAAAGTGTCTGATCTCTTTTCTTTCTCTTCTCTGTCTTCTCCTTCCTTCTTCTTCTTTGGCTTTTTTCTAACTTCCTTTGCCTTCACGATTCTTCCTTTCTCTTCTTATTTCTTCCTTTGTCTTTCTTCTACCTTAGCTTCTCCTTCTTCTTCTGGCCTCCTCTTCTTCAGCTCCTACCTTTGACTTCAACTTTGGACTTCTCCTTCTTCAGCCTTCAGCCTTCTTCTCCTCTTCAACTTTCGCTTCTTCTTCCTTCTGGCTGTGACTACATGTTGGTCTGAAGAACATGTAGCAAAACCTACCCCTACCCGTGCACAGCTCCTTACTTTCTCTCTTAGGATACGCTCTCCCAGAGCCACACAGACAATCGAGTAATCAGGTCAGGTGCGTACTCGAGACTAGTCCCACTGGCATGTGGTGGTGGGCGAGGAGTGCAGGTTGGGTCGGGTCAAGCCAGATCTACGAGGCGTGATCGCAAACGATATCGGGTCGGGTCAGAGGGACCTCACCCCGTGGTAACTGAGGTGATAAGGCTATGGCACAAGTTTAACTTATGTGCCTTCGGGTTCTTTGCAGCCACCGATGTGGGACTAAATGCACCTTCTTTCTTTGCGTGTTTGTAGCAGAGGGTGGTTGCCCCTAATTGCCTCAATTTTTGAGGCTTTTGTCTTCACTTGAGGTCCTGGGTGCATGCGTGAAGTGATTCTGCGCAACCTGGGCCTGAAGCCTAGAACTGGCAAGGCCTAGAGTGGCATGGAGCTTGCTTCAAGCTCAGTCACTGATGTAAACACATTTATTGAGGGTAAAATGCCTATTCATGCATGTTCCTAGGCTTAGATTTGCATTTCATGTTATAAATATTGCATAGCATGCATCATTCTGCATTTATAGTAGTTGTATATAATTTAGGCTAATTGCATGTGTCCCTTTTGTGGTTAGGAGAGGATATTTATTTCAGAGCCTCGTATTGACGATCCGATCGTATGGATCTGATCAAGACGACGATCGGAGTCCAATGCCTCTGAAATCACCTCGGTCGGAGTCCTGTAGCACCATATGTAGTCCGAGGAAGATCAATGGCCAAGGGACTAGTAGATATAATTCGAAGCTTCAAATGACAAATCCAACCATGTGGATGGATTCCGGTCAACGATCGCAGCCTAACGGCGCAAAAATTGACTTAATCCGACCTCTATAACTGTCCCTACAGTAAGAAGAAGATGGATGGCCCAGACTGCACCATGTGGTGCAGCCCAGGCCACCCAGTGCGCGCACGCGGCGCCACACGTGTGTAGCAGCAAGGGTGTGCATGCGTGCAGGCACGCATGCACACAGTTCAATGCTAGCACGTGGGCGTGCACGTGCGCGGCAAGGCGGGGGAGCAGCGCCAGCTATGAGTGAGTTGGACCTACAGCGACGCATGAGCTAGACTTATTGCGACGCTTACAGCTGTCACTAATTTTTTGCATGCCACAAAAGCCAGGTTTAGGCATGAGTGGGCATGAGCAGAATGAGCTGCCTACAGCGACGCTTCCAGCAACGACCTGGATGTCACTAATGGTCTCATTCCTATTTTTAACTCCTCCACTATAAAAGGACCTACACTCCCTTCCTTCTAATCCATCTCTACCTACTCCCAAGCTCTAGCAAGCCTACCAACACTCCATTAGAGCTTGTTCTCAAGCTCCTAAGGTGCCTATTAGTGTAGCAAACCTCTACCCCACCAAATACTCTTCCATCTTCCCATCTCCCTTCATAGGTCACTTTGGAGCCATCCTCCCTCCTCCATTCTGGTAGCAGATCACCTCTGTCTTCTCACCTCCCTTCCAGAGCCACACCAAAGCTTTCCTCGACCCGACGTCCTCCTGCATCTCACCTCTATCATCTCACTCCTCACCTCCTTCGTCCGAGCTTCCACCAGGTGCCGTCGTCTTGCCGAACAGCCAATTCGGGAGATTTCCTCTCACCCCCCTCTCTTTTTATGCTTTCGTAGTTTATTGTAATTGACATTGGAAGTAATATATATTAGATTTGTTCCACATCTCTATCTTGTGAAACTTTTACTTATTTTCTTTTATTTCAAAAATAAAAAAATAACAAAACCCCAAAATACCAAAAAGAAACGAATCGAAGCGTGGTTTTCAATAAAGTAAACGTTGCCTCCCTGTGTTCGACCAAGGACTCCCTTGGAGTTTCGGTATAAATTTTATCTAGTCAACGTGTTTTGCAACTACGACAACGAGTTACTTGGAACCCCGATTTCTAACACGCAAAACACGCCCGACCATTTTGACGCCATTGCCGAGGAGGCAACGGAATTTACTTTATTGTTTATTCCGTTTGTTTGCATTTACATAGCACTGACCCTACTTGTCTTTGATCTACTGTCTTGTAGGTACCCTAGCATGGAGATCCAAGTGTAGTAGATTGGAGTAAAGTGCGGGTAGAGTACTCTGTAAGTGTCCCCCACATTCCCCCCCACTAGTTCATTTCGCCACACTCATAATCAAGACCCAATCTACTTAGGTGTTTGCATAAACCCTAGGAAAGAATTGTTTGTCTTGTTTTCCACCTTCATCCACCTCATCCCCGCATATAAACAAAAAACAAAAAAAAAACTTTCTGTGGGACAAATCAATATATACACTCTATACACCCACATTTGAGGCACATAATCGGACTTGATTTTCATCTACTCAACTAGGCTTCTGACCTATGGACCCGGTACACGAATTCAACACATAAAAGAGTAGAAAACATATTAGGTTAACCACCTTTTTGTGTGCCTTAATCGGTGGTGCATTTGAAATAATTGATTGAATTGTTTGAGCCGCACCACCTAAACTAAAAGATGTTCATTTTCTAGCTACCCCATAGGATTCAATAATTAGGCCAAGCCAGGCACTCCATATTTTTCTTGATTTCCAAAGGAAAATACTTGAACATGTGCTTTCAACAACAAACTTGATTTGCCTCACAAAACTTGGTTGAAAACACCTAATATTTGAATCCTAAAAGCTATTAAGCAAGATCCGAACCCTAAAACTCACCTCATCATTAATAATCTTGCTTGAAAACCTCTTGGTTGTGAACATTCACACATTCTCAAACAAATCATTAAGGGCACAACCCATCTAAAGGGCCATCACATTCCTGAAGCACCATTGTCCCAACCCTAACTAAAATTGATTAGACATTGGCCCTATGGATTGGTTCGCTCATCTGGATCCAGAATGAGATTGTTCACGATTAACCTGCTTATACTAGTCAATCTGATGTCTAGCTTGGGGAGTAGCGTCAAACGACTGCGGCTGGGGGTACACAAGGAATCAGAGGCACAAGCCAAAGGAAGAACCTTCTCCCCAGTCCCTTCTTCTAACTGGTTGGATTGCCTGGACATAAGTAGAGTAAATCTTCCATAATCTTAGGACAGATTCTGAGAGTTTGTAGACCTTTAGGCTACCCAACCTAAGGATAGGCTTGTATTTTTGTATTGCAGGGCTCCTTTTTCTTCTGATTTCCCTCCTTACTTCACCATGTACCCTTCCACATCCTACACACATTTCACAGCCTATCCTCTTACCACCACTTACCCCCAAGGTGATTACTATACCAAATTAACTTGTAATTATCCATCCACTAGTCGGGATGACTTTGATTGGGGATATGAATCCGAACCTCAGTGTCCAGGGCCTAACCTTGGACAACAAGACTATGATTACTATCCCTCCCAGAGCTATAATGATTATAGATCTCCATCCTTTGATGATCAACCTAACCAGATCTACAACCATGATGGATATGCTGATTATAACACTTACCCTCCCTAGAATTATGCTGAATTTAGGTCGCCACCAACCTTTAAACAACTTGAAATAGCCTACTATCAAGGAGGGACCCGAGAACCTCGACATCTTGACTCCCTTAGATTTAACTTGAACCCACCCAAACCTGAATCGAACTAGTCAGTTCAGGTGAACCAGATCCAAGATAGAGTGTTGGCTAATTTGAGGAACACTATACAATCTTTAGAAGCTCAGCCAACACCATGCACTGAAGCACTAGAGCCTATGATCAAAATGATTGATGAACATAATAGTTCTCTATTGGATTTGCTCCAAAGTGTTAGGGATAGGGACCTGGGGGAGTTTCTTCTTGGGAAGTTGTCGAGGTTGAGGATGAAATTTGTGGTTACACTAGTCAAATCTTGGGATGATTCTTAAGATGAACCCCCTTCAGGAGAGCCAATGTTTGAACCCGCTCAGGTGTCTGTTGGGGGGGATACATTTTCTGAGATTGGGGATGACCAGGTTGGGCTAGAGCAACCATTTGAGGATGAACTGATTAATTAACCCGAGATCCTCGAGCCAGGGAGTGAGGAAAAATATGTCTTCATGGACCATGAAATGACATATGATTTTAAGACATATATAAATGAGGATCAAGGATTATTTGACTCTAAGGGTGAAGAATCTTTTGGTGAAGTCTCACTTGAACTTAAGGGAGAGGATTTTAGTGAGACAAATGGGCTTGAGAAATCTGACGAACCAGTTGATAGCCCAATTGTTGAAGATTTGGATTCGGTTGGGGCTAACTTGGAGGATTCGAATCCTCATTTACAAGAAGATTCAATCAATAGCCCCATTCCTCAACCACACCCCAAAGGGATTGATTTTGATTTGGAAATCATTGTACCCAAGTCAATCTTGAGTCAGCCATGATTTCTGGACTTGGGAGAATCTTAAGGGGTGAATGATATGCTAGAGGTCCCGAAACCTGAGCACTTGATGTTGGAGGATAGGAATGTTGAAATGAAAATTTGGGAGGTTAATTTTGAGGGAAAAATAAGTTTGGATATAAGGGTACCTATTGACCTGAAACCACTTATCTTCTATGCGAACCCTTATGATATCTTTCACGTGCAACCCAAGCTCGAAATAACTGATTATTTTTCTGAGCATGATGTTAAGTGGACAACCGCACCAATTGAACCATCTTTACCCGTTGTCTGACAATTTGGTCTTGGGTTGCACACCACTAAACTGCAGGTCCAGCCCCGCAAACACAACAACCTTCGGTTCTACGTGATTTTCATCCAGAACCTGAGAACCACTTGACCCTGGGGCATGGGTTTGCACCATAACCTGGTCTACGTTTGTGGACATATTCTGTTGGCGGGTTTCAGGATCAATATTTTTATTTTGATTCTGACCCGTACTTGTGAATTCTCAATTTCTTCTTTCTATATATGTTATGCCTAACTGAAGGCATTAAACTTAGCGCATGTGTATACACTCTTCTCTCTGCAGAGCTGATCGAATTTTCACGACACTCATGTTATATTCTGTTTACTCCACCCTTTTCATGTCTTTATTTTTACAATGAGGACATTGCATCATTTAGGCATGGGGGGTGGATAATCAATTCCTGAAATCATTATGTTAACACCGTAGAATTTCTTTTAGTTTCTTATAAAATTAAAAAAAATTTTGAAAATTTGAAAAAAGATAAAAAGAAAGATAGAAATTAGGAAAAAAGAACTTAGGCAATTGAAGTTATTAACTTTAGGAAATGATACGAGAGGGCCTAAACACTTAGAATCTTCAAGTCTTCAGGCTTAATTAGCACGAGTATCCACTCAAATGTGGACTTAGTCTCGAGTCCTCCCTAATTAAAATTCATTTTAATTTGGTAAATAATTTAGGATGATAAGTGTGGGACTTATCAACCCACTGTCTGATTTGGGAGGACTTTAAGCCTAAGCATTGACACACATTTTTTTGCACTGACTCACTTTTCGGCGATTTTTACGAAAATTGGGTAGCTAATGGACCGACTTGGGTGGTATGGCTGGCAAGTTATTGGTGATAACAGCTCATCGGTCGGTTGTCCAGAGCCCAACCACAAGACCATTTCGTTGTACTGCCTTTAGGTAAATCTTAGATCAGGAAAGCCACCTACTTAGAAAAAAAAAAGAAACACACAAAAAGAAAAGAAATAAAAGAAAAAGGAGAAAATAAAAAAAAATAAAACCACACTTCACTGCATGAGTATGGTTGGTAAGTTGTTGGTGGTAACAACTCATCGGTTGGTTGTCCAAAACCCAACTCACAAAAAAAAAAGTATAATAATTCCCAAAACACTTAAAGAAGAAGCGGGGAAGTAGAATAAACCGAGGAGATATACACTGGATTCACTCTTGTATTGACCCCATAAATAAAAGAAGTAGGGTGAAAGCTACCGATCGTAAAGATAAACCTTTAGGCAAGGTCACCTTGCGTCGTAGAAACCTGAAGTCCGTCTTAACAGCCATTTTGTGAGTCTATAACTATTTCACAAAGATGCTTAGTACTTAGAGTTCTTTTCGAGTCTTGGGCGGGTCGGGTAGTCGTAAAAAGTTATCCCAGAACTCTCAAACTCCAAAAGTACAAAAAAATTAGAAAAGAAGAAAAATAATAAAAAAATGTATCTTCCCTTTTCAAATAAGGTGAGGACTTGGGCGGTCTGCATTCTGGCAGGCACCTAGGTACTGTTTAGTTTTCGTACTTTAGGACCTCAGTTGAAATTTTCTATTGTTAATAAACGTCATAGGCCTAAGTGATTTAATCCTAATTCTGCTTTTATACATAGCATATAGTTTAATTTTGCTAGGGACTAGCAAAAGATAGGCATGGGGGTATGATGTAAACACATTTATTAAGGGTAAAATGCCTATTCATGCATGTTCCTGGGCTTAGATTTGCATTTCATATTATAAATATTGCATAGCATGCATCATTCTGCATTTAGAGTAGTTGTATATAATTTAGGTTAACTGTAACCTTCTTCTGGTTAGGAGAGAAGGATATTTATTTCAAAACCTCGGATTGACAATCCGATCATACGGATCTGATCAAGACAATGATCAAAGTCCAATGCCTCTGAAATTGCCTCAATCGGAGTTCCGTAGCACCATATGCAGTCCGAGCAAGATCAACAGCCAAGGGACTAGGTGACGTAGAGATTTTCACTTAATTAAAACAGTAATAAAGTGATATGTCAATGTGTTTTATGTGGTGGAAAATCTCTCAATCAAAAATAAATATCAAATTTAACCACAATAAAAATGTCTCATCCATAGGGAGGAATAGAACCAATAAATTCACGAGTAGAGGATGATGCTATTTGCAGACAACTTTGCAACTTCAATGCGAGGAATATACTACTCTAAATGGAGCATGCAATTTCCTTAAAAGTTCAAGGTTATTTATGCAATTTTTATGTCAGGAATTAAGCTCCCAAAAATATGTATATGATGCATGTGTAATGTCATTTCATGTAAATTTGATTTGCATGAAAATCTGATTTGAATTTCAATGTTGAATGATGCACATAGCACAAGTAAAGTAAATTCGTGAAACTATAAGTGCATCAATGCAATGTGGCCTGAATAAAATAATAATATGCAACTGGCAATGGCATGCAATGTAAATTCCAATTGGAGAGAAAATAGAGGAAACTTCCTCTTTCTTCCTTGCATGCAAGAGGAGGCTTCGTGGGAGGAGCTACGTGGCGGGAAGGCACGTCTCGATGAGGGCTACGCGATGGTGGTGACGTAGCGGCTGGAGGTGGCTGGCTGGCGGAGAGGAGCGCCGGCCTATCACCGGCAAGGGGCTGCATGGTTGCTGTGGCTATGGCACGCAGGTGTGCGTAGCTGCTATAGTTGCTGCGCGTAGGCACGTGTGGCTACGCTGCACTGCCTGCAGGCGTGTGGCTGTTGTGGGTACGCTACTGAGGGCAGTGCTTTGGGTACTTGCAGGGCCGTTGAGAGGAAGAAGATGACGAAGAGGAAGGGCAGTGTGGTCTGCAGTGCGCGCCTTTGCACGCTGTGGCAATGCGCAGCACGATGAGGGCGGGCGCTTGCAAGGGCGAGCATGGGCGGTGGAGAGGATGGTGCGGTGCCTACAGGGCGCTGTCGTGGCAGTGCAAGGGTGCGGCTATGGCAGTGTGGTGAGGGTGTTGATGCGCTCCAGGGCGCAGACGTGGGTGCGTGGTGGAAGACTACCTCTCACTTGCAAGGGTGCGGCTATGGCTCTTGCGTGCGGTGGGTGGCTGGCAAGGGCTTGGTGAAGGTGCTAGTAGCAGAGTGCATGGTGGATGGGCAGTGGAAGTTGTGCACACAGTGCACGCTCTCCCCATGGTGCATGCGGTAACTTCATGATGGTCTCCTCCTTTTTCAAGCCCCTCTACCTCTCTTTTTTTATCTCTTCTCCCCACGCGTGTCAAGGGATTTTCAAAATCCCTTACTAAACATGGCCGGCGCTGTTGGTGGGGTTGTTGAGGCCAGCCGTAGGTTGAGAAATTTGTGGGGGAAAATATCTTTTCACCCCCCTGTTCTTTTGCACAATTGATCCTCCTCCCTCTTCTTCCCGATTATTAGCCTAATGGAGTAGATTAAGTGGAGGAGAAGTAACAAGTGCACTATTGGAGGACCTGTATAAAATAATTACATAGTAAGCAATAGAATAAATGTAAACTTAAATAATGACATATGCAATCATTTAATGACCTAATGTGATTATTAACAAGAATACAATGTTAGAATTGAATTACTTAGGCATAACAATAGTCCATTAAAATAGACTCATCAAATACCCCAATGCCTAAGATTTGCTAGTCCTTAGCAAGAATGAAAAATCAGAAGATTTCTTCTTTTCTTTAGAGATCTAGAAAAATGTGAAGTGATATAGCCTAGGTAACAGATCCACATGAAAAGCCAATATGCATTTGGAGTTCGTACTTCACCCTTGGTAAATATTTCTGTCGGGATAGGAAACTACTTTCCTCGGGGATAAAGCAGAAGATAATATGTAATTTGACCCTGACTTTTGGCTTAGGTAGGAGATATCGAGTTGAATAGATTTGTATCTGGTGGCACACACTCATCTGGTGCTACATGTAATCTAGTACTACAGACTCTAGATCTCTAGACTATTAGACAAGTCAACTCGGAGAGAGGCTAAACAACTGTGCTCTCTTGATGTTCCTTGGCACTCACTCTTTTCTTTCTTTTCTTTCTGAGATCACAAATCTCACCAGATTTAGTAAGTGTACCCACTGTTTGGTGGCCTCACATGGCATTCACACTTCAATTAAAGTCCTAATAACTCTACAACTAAGTTGGAGTCCTCAACTAGTATTCGGGCGATCAGAAATACTGAAAGGTAGGTATGGGTCATATTTGGTGGATCGCGATAGGTGTATTGTTGCCTCAGAAACAATGTTACAAAGATAACAATATAAACTTGGACTCTTTTCTTTTTCTTTTCTCTTTCTCCTTTCTTCTTCCTTTTTTTTCTTTGTTTTTTTTTTTATAAATCAACATAACACGACATAGACTTTTATTTATGAGGCATTATTAGGGATGATGATGGTCAAGAGGATATTGTGTGGCTTATTTGGTGGAAGTGCCTATTCTCGGCACCGGGAAGGAATGGGTAGGACAGGTGTATTTCTGACCTATGAAACTATTATCCTCCTTCAGCTGAGGACTCTATGAAGGACGATCGTAACCATTCATCATAATCATAGCTTTATTAAGACTCAATTTCTGTGTATTTGCCTTATTTGATGACTCTTAGGAATTCACACAAAGTACGCACATAGGAATAGAGAGCGAAAACTATGCCTAACTATGAAGTATCATCATCTAATTATCAAAAACTTAAGAGTCCTTACACTAGACTTAGCGCACCAGTAATTTCTCTACTTTATTCTTACAAATATGGGGTGGATCTACTAGAAGATAGTATGCTTGACTCCCTATTAACTGTCCAAGGGTTCAGTAGACTATAAATGCTTATTGGTTTTCTTCAAAGATCCATTTCCCAGTTTACGTGCACGTGAAGTAAATGTACTGGATTCTAAACTTAAGAAACAATTCAAGAAGAAAAACCTCCAATGACAAAGGTATTTTGCTAGGGACTAACCCATTCAACTCAAGAAAATAAGAGTTTTTTTTATGTATGCAAATATTTATAAATGCTATAACATTCTCAGGTTATACCCCCTATGTCTAAGACTGACAATGTCCTCATTGGAAAAATGCAGACATAGAAGAATATCACCTAAGGAGGAGAGTGGGAGGAGCTAAGGCTCCTCAAGTCGAAGTGCATCCAAAACCTGGCCATCTGAAAGAGTAATATAAGGTTTAAGTTGTTGGACATTTACCTTAAAGCTCGCACCTAAAGTAGGGTTCCGAATTTCTACAGCTCCATGAGGGAAAGTATTGATAACAACGTATGGCCCATCCCATCGGGACTTGAGCTTTCCAAGAAATAATTTAAGTCTAGAATTGAAAAGCCAGACCCACTGGTTGGGCTCCAAAGTCTTTCTAATGATGTGCTTATCATGGAAGACTTTTGTACGTTGCATGTAAGCTTGAGAAGTTTCATAGGCTTCATTATGAAGCTCCTCAAGCTCACTTAATTCTAACATACGTGCCTTTCCCGCTTTATCCATATTCAAGTTAACGTTTTTAATAGCCCAATAGGCTTTATGTTGGATTTCAACGAGAAGGTGGCATGCTTTTCCGTAGACAAGACGGAAAGGAGACATGCCCAAGGGAGTCTTATACACGGTTCTGTAGGCCTAAAGAGCATCATTTAGTTTTTTAGACCAATCCTTCTGATCGGGCCTGACAGTTTTTTCTAAAATTCGCTTAATCTCCCTATTAGACACTTCAACTTGTCCACTCGTTTGGGGATGGTAAGGTGTGGCTATCATGTGGTTAACTCCCAAATTTTGGAGTAGTCTTGTGAAGTGTATGTTCTTGAAGTGAGGTCCTCCATCACTTATGATCATCCTTATGCACCCATACCGAGAAATGATATTACCCTTAACAAAGCCCAAGACCATGGAATGGTCATTGGTTCACATGGGTATAGCTTCTATCCATTTTGATATATAGTCTACAGCCACAAGGATGTATTCATATCCGAAGGACACAAGAAAGGGACCCATGAAGTCAATGCCCCAAATATCAAAAATCTCAACAGGGAGGATAGGTTGTTGGGGCATCTCATCCCTTTTTCTAATGGTTCCCATCTGCTGGCAACGTAAACATGCGCCTACATACGTATGTGCATCTCAGAATAATGTGGGCAACCAAAAGCCAAATTGAAGAACCTTATGGGCAGTTTTCTTCCCATTAAAATGTCCCCCATAATGGAGGTCATGGCAGAAACTTAGAGCACTTCGTTGTTCTTCATCAGGGACGCAACGGCGAAAAAGTTGGTTAGGGCCTACTCTAAAAAGCTCGGGTTCCTCCCAGTGATAAAATTTGGCATTAGCAAGAAACCTGTCTCACTTTTGCTTGTCCCAAGTACTGGGGGTAATGCCCATTGCCAGATAGTTCACTATGTCAGCAAACCAAGGAGTTTTAGTTGCTACGACCATCAGAGACTCAATAGGGAAAGTCTTTTGAAAATCGCCAGCAGGGTTTGATGCCTCAATAGGGATCCTAGATAGATGATCTGCTACCACATTCCCAACTCCTTTCTTGTCTTTAATTTCTAGGTCAAATTCCTAGAGTAGCAGAATCCAATGAATTAGGCGAGGTTTGGTGTCCTTTTTAGCAAGAAGATGCTTTAGGGCAGAATGATCAGTGAACACCACAACCTTGGATCCCAAAAGATAAGACCGAAACTTTTCCAAAGCAAATACTACAGCAAGAAGTTCCTTTTCAGTGACCGTGTAGTTTTGCTGAGGATCCGTAAGGGTCTTGCTGGCATAATGCAACACATGAGGTTTGCCATCAACCCTTTGACCTAAGACCACTCCTACTATAAAATTAGAAGCATCGCACATTAGCTCAAACGAGAGGGTCCAATCTGGTGCTTGGAGAATCAACGCGGTAATAAGGGCTTTCTTTAAGACTTGGAAAGCCTCGCCACATCTATCATCAAAATCGAAGGAGACATCCTTCACTAACAAGTCGTAGAGTGGCTTAGAGATTTTATTGAAATCTCTAATGAAGCGCCTATAAAATCCAGCATGGCCAAGGAAAGATCTAACTTGACGAACATTGGCGGGCAATGGAAGCTTAGAGATGGAATCAATTTTTGTGGTGTCCATCTCTAATCCTCTCTCGGAAACTATGTGCCCTAACATAATGCGCTGCTGGGCCATAAAGTGGCTTTTCTCCCAGCTAAGCACCAGCTTTGCCTCTTCGCAATGGGTTGAGACTTTATCAAGGTGCGACAAGTATAGGTCAAACGATGAGCCATAAATAGAGAAGTCATCCATGAAAATTTCAATGAACTCATCGATCATATCAGAAAAGATAGCCATCATACAACGTTGGAAAGTGGCAGGAGCATTACATAACCCGAATGGCATTCGGCGGAATGCAAATGTGCCATACAAACTCGTGAAGGTGGTATGCTCCTGATAGTCAGGAAAAATGGCTATCTAATTATACCCATAGTACCCATCAAGAAAATAGAAGTACTTGTTCCCTGCCAATCGTTCCAAAATTTGATCGATAAACAGTAAGGGGAAATGGTCTTTCTGGGTAGCCGTGTTCAAATGGCGGTAATCAATGCAGACCCTCCAACCAGTTGAGGGTCTAGTGGTCACCAGCTCTCCTTGGTCATTCTCCTCCACAGTGATTCCTGCCTTTTTGGGTACTACATGAATAGGACTGACCCATTTACTATCTGAAATGGGATAGATAATACCTGCATCCAGCCATTTCAGAATCTCCTTTTTAACAACCTCTCGCATTTTTGGATTGAGCCTTCTCTACATGTCTCGGAAAGGTTTCACGAACTCGTCTGTGTATATATGATGCATGGAAAGAGAGGGATCAACACCCTTAATATCAACAATTGACCAGGCAATTGCTTCCTTGTGCCTTTGTAAAAACTCAAGCAGAGAGCTCCCTCCTACAATTCAGATAATGCAGACGAGATAATAACGGGAAGCGTGTTATTAGGGCAAAGGAAAGCATATTTCAATGTGCTTGGGAGGGGTTTCAAGTCCAACTTAGGAGCCTTTTGGATTGAGGGTTTAAGTTGAGATGTCCCCGCCTCAGGTAGCGAATCTACCTTCACGGTCCAGGGTGGGGACAGAGACTCAGTGTGTATCCCCAGCAACTCTTCTAATTCAGGCATTTCCCTTTCAGTTTCTTTAATAATCAGGGGATGGTCCTTAGATATGACCTTCTGAAGGGGATCTCTACATAAGAATGCTGGAGTAGTCTCTTCAATTATTTCATCAATGACCTCAATCTGAGAACAATGTTCAAATCCGGATTGCTTGTAAGTATGAAAAACATTCAACTAGATCTTCTTGTTCCCGAAGCCCATTTTAAGTGCCCCAGATCTACAATTTATAGAGGCATTGGCTGTGGCCAAGAAGAGGCATCCCAGAATAATGGACGGTTTTGTGGGCTTATTTGATGGGTCAGTATCAAGCACCAGAAAGTTAATAGGGAAGAAGAAATCCTCCACTCTCACAAGGACATCTTCCAACAATCCCTGTGGTGTCTTAAGTGATCTGTCAGCAACCTGGAGGATTACTGGACTAGGCTTTAGCTTGCCTCCTCCCAAAAGGTTGTAGACAGAGCTTCGAGAAATGTTCACCCCTGCACCCAGATCGAGCAAAGTCTCGTCAATGTGTTGGTTACCTATAACCATTGAAATATATGGGGCCCCTAGGTCTTTCATTTTGGGGGGTGTTCCATGTTGGAGAACCGAGCTAACATGGTCATTTAGGATGACCTTAGTTTGGACCTGTTTCCTAGATTGGCGCTTCTAGGTGCACAGGTCCTTCATAAACATGGCATAGGATGGGATCTGTTTAATAGCTTCCAACAGGGGCAAGTTAATTTGCACTTGCCTAAAAGTATCCATAATCTCTTTCGTCCTATCCTTGGCTGCAAACGAGCCAACAGAAGATTCCCTAGGAGTAGATAGGCGCTCTGGATAGGGCACCCTTGGCTTCTGGGTAGAGGGCTTATTCTGAGGAGGGTTTTCATAAGATGGTTGGTATAGGGGTTGGGGAGGTAAGGGTCTTGTATTCTTTGAGTTAGAAGCATCACCTTGCTTCCAAGAGAAGCTTGGATGGTTCTGCCACTCCGGATTATAGGTATTGGAATAAGGGTTATTGCGAGGAGGGTGGAAACCTTGGGCCACGTTCAAGTCGGCCTGAATCAACTCAGGGAATTGAATTGCCGATGGCACTCCACAGTGGCATACGTTGTGCTTTGGCAAATGGAGCATTCTCTTGAAGCCTGAAAGATAGAGGCTGCTTGCGGGTTCATGCCAGGGTTTGCTAAAAGCCTATCAAAGTTTTTATTCAATCATTGAATTTGATAAGCCAAATCCTGAGAAGCCCAGCTTCATGGGCCTCTATCTTCCTCTGCAAGATTGATGGTTTTCTTTCTTGATAGGCAGAGGAAAAATAATGCCCAGGCTTCATCCTCAGTTCTGGTCATGAAGGTTCCTGCACAGGCTACATCGATGGTTTGCCTATGCCTTTCAGATAATCCATTATAGAACCTTTCAACCAACTGCCATCTTGGCACCTGATGGTGGGGGCATAACCTAAGAAGGTCATTAAAGCGCTCCCAAGTCTCATGAAATTGCTCCCCTTCCTGTTGAGTAAAACCCATAATCTCTCTTCTGTAATGGTTGGTCTCACTCATAGGAAAATACTTTTTCAAAAATTCTCCCTTAAGGGTGGCCCAATCATTTACCCTTGCATCGAGGGTATGATACCAGTGCTTGGCCTTATCCTTTAGGGAGAATGGGAATAGAGTCCTCATTAGGGCTTCATCAGTAAAGCCCTGGAGCTTCATCGTGGAACAAACCTCGGTGAATTCCTCCAAATGCCGGTAGGGGTCCTCCCTAGTAGTACCATAAAAGGAGGGCAACAAAGATATGGTACTGCTCTTGATCTCATATGGATTATCCCCTACCGGTCGTCTCAGTGCTTGTGTGGGTTGGTTATTGGAATAAAATAGTCCCTTAGGGTCCTTTGTTGATTTGCTCCTTGATCAGCCATTCCTTCTCTTTTCTCTCCTAGGTGAGCTCTCCTAAGAATTCTCTCGAGCTCAGGATCAAACAGTAGACTACCCTTAAGAGAGCATCTACCAAGCATACAATATCAATCACAATTCAGGTTCTTATTGAGTAAGTGAAACCTCCACTCCAAAGATAAGTCAAAAGGTCAAGGCTTATCCCTCCATTCCCACGTAAGTGGTATAAAAGGGGTGATGACTTGAAATCTTAACCTTCTTTGTTGCGGAGGTCGAATTGGTTGATATAGATGGCCAAACAAGTTTTTCACTGCATTTACATGCCTTAATTCAACCTTTGAGTGCCCTAGGACCTATACTTTGCTTGGAAGATACTCCCAGGTGATCTAGTGAGAAGTTACTCCAAGGACGAACAAAGGGATGCAAGTAGGGAAAACTTTTCCTTTGAGGCGATGTGTATGTAGTGCCCCTTAACTACCCTTTTGTTCCTTTAAGGGCGTTCCCCTCTGTGGAGTATCAAAACACTTGGTCAAAAGATAGTACCACCACCACCACAAAGCACAATGGAAGGGTTTGCACCGATAAAGAGATCAGTAACTATAGCCTTAAGGGATCGAGCCTTAGTGTGATGCCTAATGTGCGTGCTCAGTGTCAGAAGTGTGCATCACACCGTAAATATTTTTAATTTTTTGAAAATGCAGACAAGTCCCTTAGAATCAGATCAAATGTGAATTGATTTTAAGGTCGAATATGATTATTAGTCCCACTTTTAGTTATGCGACCACTGAATTAGTAAATTCAAACAACTTGGTGGTCTTGAATTTTAATTTGAATGCAAAAGTGTGAACAGGAGCTGGATGCAAAAGTTAGAAAGGTGTACCTATCTCCAGCAATCTTCGTGCTAATATGCTTGCAATACAATAATAAGATCTAATGTGCTACTCAATCACCCCTAAATGCACACACCTAAGGGCATGCAACTTCTGAACAGGGAACTCGATATTTTCTTTTGTTGATTTTAAAGGTAAGCAAGCAGAAAATGGAATCACGCATGCGGAAAAATGTAAACCCTAGTAGTTAAAGAATGTGGGGACAAACCCCCAAAAATTTAGCCCTAATTACTACAAGGGCGAGAAGACAGAAATAAATTTTGTGACGATGGAGAATCCCTTGTGAAAGTGGGATCCAGGTCTCCTACGTCTTTTCCTCATGTGGCTTAGCTCGAGGTTGATGTCGCTGCTCTATTGCGCCTCGACACCCTGTCAGATTCCTCGCACAATAAGATAAAGAATGATCAGATAATTACGCAACTTAGAATATTCAAAAATAATAAAGTCCATTTGACGTAGTGGTTTTTCGCTTGCAGAAATAATGTCAGAAAAGTATGTCATCGCAATATGTAATGTGGTAGAAAAAACCTCGATCAAAGTTACTAAAATACTAAAGTAATACCACACTTCAGGTCGTATCCACAAGGAGGACAGACCAATAGATTCATGAGTAGAGGATGATGCTATTTGCAGACAACTTTGCAACTTCAATGCGAGGAATATACTACTCTAAATGGAGCTTGCAATTTCCTTAAAAGTTCAAGGTTATTTATGCAATTTTTATGTTAGGAATTAAGCTCCCAAAAATATGTATATGATGCATGTGTAATGTCATATCATGTAAATTTGATTTGCATGCAAATTTGATTTGAATTTCAATGTTGAATGATGCACATAACACAAGTAAAGTAAATTTGTGAAACTATAAGTGCATCAACGCAATGTGGCCTGAATAAAATAATAATATCCAAATGGCAATGCATGCAATGTAAATTCTAATTGGGGAGAAAACAGAGGAAACTTCCTCTCTCTTCCTTACGTGCACGAGGAGGCTTTGTGGGAGGAGCTACGCGGCGGGAAGGCCCGTCTCAACGGGGGCTACACAATGGTGGTGACGCAGCAGCCGGAGGTGGCTGGAGGTGGCCAGCTGGCAATGTAGCGCAGCCGGCAAGGGGTTGCATGGCTGCTATGGCTGTGGCGTGCGGGCATGTGTGGCTGCCGTGGCTGTTGCGTGCGGGAGTGCGTGGCTGCGCTACATTGCCTGCAGGCGCATGGCTGTTGTGGGCACGTTGCTGTGGGCAGTTCTTTGGGTACTTGCAGGGCCACTGAGAGGAAGAAGATGACGAAGAGGAGGCGCAGTGCGGTCTGCAGTGCACGCCTTTGCACGCTGTGGCAGTGCGCTGCGCGGTGAGGGCGGATGCTTGCAAGGGCGCGCGCTGGCGGTGGAGAGGATAGTGTGGCGCCTGCAGGGCACGTTCGTGGCAATGCAAGGGCACGGCTGTGGCAGTGCAGTGAGGGTAGGATGGTGAGGGTGTTGATGCGCACCAAGGCGTGGATGTGGGCTCACGGTGGAAGACTGACTTGCGCTTGCAAGGGCACAGCTGTGGCTCTTGCACGCAGTGGGTGGCTGGTGAGGGCTTGGTGAAGGCACTGGTGGCAGGGTGCGTGGTGGATAAGCGATGGAAGCTATGCGCACAGTGCATGCTCTCCCCACAATGCATGTAGTAACTTCACGATGGTCTCCATTTTCATGCCCCTCCGCCTCTCTGTTTTTATCTCTTCTCCCCGTGCGAGTTAAGGGATTTTCAAAATCCCTTACTAAACATGGCCGACACTGTTGGTGGGGTTGTTGAGGCTGGTCGTAGTTGGAGAAATTTGTGGGGGAAAATATCTTTTCACCCCCTGTTCTTTTCCACAATTGATCCTCCTCCCTCTTCTTCCCAATTATTAGCCTGATGGAGTAGATTAAGTGGAGGAGATGTAACTTGTGCGCTATTGCAGGACCTATATCAAAGAATTACATAATAAGCAATAGAATAAATGTAAACTTAAATAATAACATATGCAATCATTTAATGACCTAATGTGACTATTAACAAACATACAATGTTAAAATTTAATTACTTAGGCATAAAAATAGTCTATTAAAATGGACTCATCACAAGGAGACATAATTCGAAGCTTCAAATGACAAATCCGACTGTGCGGATGGATTTGGGTCTACGATCGCAACCTAACGGCTTGAAAATCGACTTAATTTGACCTCTGTAGCAGCCCCTACAACAAGAAGAAGATGGACGGCCCAAACTACGCCCCATGGCGCAGCCCAGGCCGCCTAGCGCACGCACGTGACACCACATGGGCACAGCGTAGTGCCAACGCGTGTGTGCGTGTGCGCGCGCGGCAAGGCTAGGGAGCAGCGCCAACTATGCTTGAGCTGGACCTACAGCAATGCATGAGCTGGACTTACAGCGACGCTTACAACTGTCGCTAATTCTTCGCGTACCAGCAAAGCTGGCTTTGGGCGTGAGCAGGCATGAGCTACCTACAACGACGCTTCTAGCGATTTCCTTGATGTCACTAGTGGTCCCATACCTACTTTTAACTCTTCTCCACTATAAAAGGACCTACACTCCCTTCCTTCCAAGCCATCTCTACCAACTCTACTCCCACCTACTCCCAAGCTCTAGCAAGTCTACCAACGCTCCATTAGAGCATGTTCTCAAGCTCCCAAAGCGCCTATTAGTGTAGCGAACCTCTGCCCCACCAAATACTCCTCCATCTTCCCATCTCCCTTCATAGGTCACCTTGGAGCAATCCTCCCACCTCCATTCTGGTAGCAGATCACCTTCATTCTGGAGCCACACCGAGCTTTCCTCGACCCGACGTCCTCCTGCATCTCACCTCCATCATCCCACTCCTCACCTCCTTCGTCTGAGCTTCTACCATGCACCGTCGTCTCGCCGAACAGCTGATTCAGGAGATTTCGTCTCACACCCTCTCTTTTTATGCTTTCATAGTTTATTGTAATTGACATTGGAAGTAATATATATTAGATTTGTTCAACATCTCTATCTTATGATACATTTGCTTGTTTTCTTTTATTTCAAAAATACAAAAAAATAACAAAACCCCAAAATACCAAAAAGAAATGAATTGAAGCATGATTTTCAATAAAGTAAACGTCACCTCCTTGTGCTCGACCCGGGACTCCCTCAGAGTTTCGTTATAAATTTATCTGATCGATGTGTTTTGCAACTACAACGATGGGTTACTTGTAACCCTGATTTCTAACATGCGAAACACGCTCGACCAGTCACCAATGGCGGATGACGCTTGAACCTGAAATCACAAGAACGGCCTTGCGGCCTCGTCAGAGCACTCATGGAGCATTGCCAGAGCTTGGCGAATGTGCTGGCGGTGGTGGCATCGCGTGGCAGTGACTATGAGCACGTATCTAGGTCAAAATGTGTACATGCGAGTAGGTGTGTTCGAGGGTGTGTTTGGGTGAGTGGCGAGGTTATATGAGTGAGGGGAAATGATCAGTGAAGTGTGGTGGAGGTTTTGCGAGGGTTGGCGAGGGTTGCGGTGGCTTGTGGAGGTGAAATGGCCTCGCTAGAGGTAGTGGCCGGAGAAGAAGGTGATGAAGATGCGAGGGGTGGTAGTGGTCAATTTTGGGAAATAGAGAGTGGAGTAGAAAGTAGAGGGGAGAGAGAACTTAGCTAGGGTATGAAGAGGCGAAGGAGGGCAGAGGTGATGTCGGTCGAGGTGTAGCTGATGCCAGAGACGAAAGTGGCTCCGGTGGGGGTTGGACGGCGAGGATGAAGGGGGAAAGGGCATCTGCTGGTGCGGCGAGACGTGGCTGAAGTTAGGGAGGGGGAAGCCACCGCGGGCATGGCGGTTGGATGACGAGAAGGAGCAGGGAAGATCGCCGGATGTCAAGGTGCCTTCAGCCGTGAGGAGAAGAGACGAATTGTTGGGATTCACAGTCAATTTCGAGCGTGAGGAGATCAGAGAGGTCTGGGCTCCTTTAAATAGAGCTCTGAAGGTCAGTTAGGGCTTAGGAAGCAAGCTTCCCAAGCAAGGAAAGCTCGCCGAAGTTGGAATCCATTAGGATACCCATGTCTCTCATGCGTTCATATGAGAGATTGGGAAAGAATCTAGGATCGAAGATGGGTTCAGATTGGAGGGATTTTCTTAGAGAATCTTCCTTCTAATTTTAGAGGAGATCCTCTGAGCAATCAGGGAGAACTCTCCTTCCAAAGATCGCCAAAGTAGGATTCCTCTGCTATAATGGTGGAGGGACCTATTTGCAAAGATGATGAAGAAGCTAGGGGGCAAAATGCAAGGGCTTTTGAAAGTTAGGGGTAGAAATGTAATCAGATAGGACCTTTTTGCAAACTAGGTCAAGATGTGTTCCCCTTAGGTCCAAATTTTGGTACAAACCTAATTTGGACCTAAGGAATCCAATGGTGAAGTTGGAATTTAGGTTTGATCACATTTGAATGGGTAATTTATGCAAAAACCTAAATTAGGGCAAATATCTGTATGTGACCCCATTCTAGGTCAAGATGGGTTCCAATAGCCAAATTGAAGGTTATAAATCCTAGAGAATATTTTTCTATGATTTTTATAAGGTTTAAGTGAATCTTATCCTAACAAGAACCTTGGTTAATCAAGTCGGTCTATTTTGGGATTTCAAGAAGTCATTTAATTCACAGAATTCAGACAAACCCTTTTCTATCTGATCCAACCCACTTATTATCTTATTAAGATCGTTTAACCTTTTTTAGCCATTGAGAAAATGCGTTGTTATACTGCATTGGTGAAATTGCAATTTTACCCCATATTTCTTATTTTCCTCTTAGAAAGGTTATTCAATGAATTATGACTTTCAGTTGGTTATGTAGGAGCATTTATTCTCTTCATTGGGTCAAAATGAGCTATTTAGGGCTCATGATGGTGTTCCCATCATACCCCCATGCTTAGCTTTTGCTAGTCCCTTAGCAAAATTTTAAGATTTTAACTTTGATTCTAGACCATGTAATATTTTTGATACTTGAAATTGTAATGTGTGCTTTCCTCTGTAGATTAGGTTAGAATGCCGATGGTAGGCCTAGAGGTACTTAAGTACCAACCAAGATCCAGACCTGACCAGCTCTAGCCTCAGTCTGCCACAAAGGCTTTAAAGGCCCACAGGAACTATCCTAGGGTTCGTTGAACTTCGCGGTTAAAGTAGCCATGCTTGTAACATATTTTAGCCTTAGTTTAGTTTGTAGTGCATTTTTGTCAGAGAGAGACAAAGGAATTTTCTTTGTTTGGAGAGCTTTCTCTCTCTTTTCTTTTTATTTCTAGCTTCATATTGGCTTCACAACATGGTCTGTATCGGATTCCTAGTTCCCATCATCAATCCTCGAAGGGTCCCTGGCAATCGATGCTTTAGGATAGCAACACCTATGGCAACCCCCAGAACCCTGGCTTTCGAGATTTCGAGATAATCCTACCCATGGCATTCTATAACTAAATCCAAACCCTGGCAATTGACATTTCGAGATAATGCCACCCATAGCATCTGAACTAGCACAGGGTGCTTACATGCCTCCGGTAGGATATGTAGATATCCTAGGAGACAAACACCGAGGTGACGATATGTTATTACGCATCTTCGAGGAGAATTTCCTACCTCTCCACGTCAGGAACTCGTCTAAATTAACTTATGTTGATCAGCTGCTCCTAATCTAGGCAACTTTTTCAGAATAGTTTAAACGCATTTGCATGATTTTGATACTTATGTGTACGAAACCAGACTGTGTGTGGATTGGGGTGCTTAGGTTACCGAGTCCCACAAACCAGAGGTCACTTAACGAGGCTGAATACTCCCTAAGCCTTAGACCTAATACTTAAGCTTTCGCATTTTCCCCAACCTCTTGAGGACTATCCAGATCTTAGCGGATACTTTGAATTTTTAAGCCTAGGAGTATAGCCCAAGAGGACTAAAATCAGTGTTCCTATTAATCTCTTCTATGTTTCATTAGCACTTTTTTCCTTTCATTTTCTTCTTCTTGATATGGTCTAGAACTCAGTTAATTCCTTAATTTTTTTACTAATGACTATCTCTTTTCTTTTTCTTTTCATCATGTGCTCCTTTTTGGCAATTTTCACTTTTCCCCTTTTTCTCCTCAAAATTGATATGCCCTCAAAATTTTTCTTTCCTCTCAATTTTTTGTTCTTTCTCAAGAATTTTTTCATTTTTTTGGTATTTTTGGGATATGTGATTTGTTTGATGAAACCTTTTCTTGTGAGATGATTTTCATGGCATCTTCCACTTTCATCCCCCCCCCATGCCTATGATTTGCAATGTCCCCATTGTAAATTAGGTGGGTTCGAGCTCAGCTTAGATCATTCATTAGAATAGGTTTTGGGTGGGTGAATGGGTTGGGATGACTGTTGAGAACGATTTCAAGCTCAGGTATGAGTACTTGAGGTGGGGTTAGCTGTTCTAATGGATGAACCTAAAGTGCAATATGATTTCAGCATAGGAATGTCAAGAAAGGTTTCAGGTTTTTCAAAAATGACGGGTTGCCTCCCGTTAAGCATTGAGTTTTACACCATCAACTTGGTGCAATGAGCTCAGGGAGAATGGAGGGTAAAGGATGTCTCAACCAAATTTGCATCGGTAAGGTCAATGAACGATTTGAGTCTCTGATCGTTCACGATGAAAGTTTCTAAATCGTGGCTGAGTTGACTGATCTCGATGGCTCCATTTCCAAAGATTCGTCAGACAAGGTAAGGTCTGATCCATTTCGATTGGACTTTTCCTGGGAACAGTTTGAGTTTAGCATTAAAGAGTAGGACTTTTTTACTAGGGTGAAAGATCATTCTAGATATGTGCCTATCGTGAAAGGCCTTAACCCACTCTTTTTAAATTCATGAGTTCTCATACGCATCATGGCGTAATTTATCGATCTCGCTCATTTGAAGCTTTCTGTAGGTTCCTACCTTAGAAAGATCTAGATTGCAGTTCCATACTGCCCAATATGCTTTGTGCTCCAATTTGACGGGGAGGTGACATGCCTTCCCATACACCAATCTGAAGGGAGACATACCTAATTGGGTTTTGTGGGCAGTCCTATAAGCCCACAAAGCTTCCGGAAGTTGGGATGACCAGTCTCTTCTATTAGGTCGAATAATAACATGGAGGATTTTCTTGATCTCCCAATTTGATAGCTCGACTAGACCATTAGTTTGGGGGTGATAAGGAATAGAGATTCGGTGTGACACCCCATACTTGGCCATCAGTGACCTGAACTGAGCATTAGTGAAATGGGTCCCTCCATCAAAGATTATAGCATGTGGAATCCTGAATCGAGAAAAGATGTTCTGATGAATGAATTTGATAACCACCT
This sequence comes from Thalassia testudinum, assembly GCA_037157565.1. Lineage (NCBI taxonomy): Eukaryota > Viridiplantae > Streptophyta > Magnoliopsida > Alismatales > Hydrocharitaceae > Thalassia > Thalassia testudinum. The sequence goes on from JAZHRO010000056.1 coordinate 3,681,848, forward strand.
TATGATCATTGGTTCAAGTCGGAATGGCTTCGATCCATTTAGACACGTAGTCAATAGCGAGTAGAATGTACTCGAAGCCATCCAAAATAGGAAAGGGTCCCATAAAATCAATCCCCTAGACGTCGAAGATTTCACATACGAGAATCGGTTGTAAGGGCATCATATCACGATGGCTCATGTTTCCTAAGGTCTGACAATAAGTGCATGCCCTATAGTGATTGTATGCGTCTTTGAAAATCATGGGCCAATAGAAGCCGCACTAGAGGACTTTTGCTACGGTTTTATGACCTGAGAAGTGTCCACTGCATGCTTGGTCATGATAGAAGGACAAGATGTCTTGAATTTTCGCTCCCGAGACACATCATCGAATGATTTGATTAGCACCGATGTGGAAAAGATACGGGTCTTCTCAAAAGTAGTACTTGGCATTGGAAAGCAATTTGTCCTTGGCCTTCGCCCAATCGGATGGGATCTGATGTGATGCCAGGTAGTTTACTAGATCAGCAAACCATGGAAGCCTTGTACTGATAGTCAGGAGGTGCTCATCAGGAAAATGTTCCTTAATGGGTTTGAAAGGGTTGATAATATCAGATGGAAGGCAGGATAAGTGATCAGCTACCACATTCTATTTTCCCGCTTTGTTGCGAATCTCGATGTCAAATTCTTGCAACAGCAAGATCATCAGATTAGTCAAGGTTTTGCATCCTTCTTCGCAAGGAGATGCCTCACAGCTGTGTGATCAGAGTAAATGATAACACGGGAACCCAGAAGATATGATCTAAACTTTTCCAGGGCAAATACTATGGCTAGCAACTCTTTCTCAATAACTGTGTAGTTACACTGAGCCTCATCAAGTGTCTTGCTAGCGTAGTAGATGACCACGGGTTTCCCGTCAATTTTCTACCTAAGTACCGCTCCTACAGTGAAATCAGATGCATCGCACATGATCTCAAAGGGTTGAGACCAATCAAGGCACTGTAGGATCGGAGCTTTGGTAACTTGATCACAGAGGATCTCAAATGCTTAAGTGCATTCCTTGGAGATTTTGAAAGGGACATCCTTAGATAGTAGAGTGGTCAGGGGGTGTGCGATCTTTAAGAAATTAGGAATGAATCGACAGTAAAAATTGACGTGCCTCAGAAAAGATCGGATGTCCTTGATTGAGCTAGGCATAGGGAGTTTGGAAATTAAATTCACCTTGGCTTGATCGACCTGGATGCCTTTTTCTGATATGAGATATCCCAACACAATCCCTTCCGGCACCATGAAATGGCTCCTTTCCCAAGAAAGAACTAGATTCATGTCAATGCACCGCCTGAGCATCTGGACCAAGTGTAGGAGGCAATTGTTAAATGATTTGCCAAACACTGAAAAGCCATCCATGAAGACTTCCAGATAATCACCTACCATATCTGAGAATATGTTAAGCATGCACTGCTAAAAAGTAGCAGGTGCATTGCAAAGATCGAAAGGCATCCTTTGGAACATGTACGTCCCTAAGGGTCAGGTGAAAGTGGTCTTTTCTTGGTCCTCAGGATGGATTGCAACCTGGTTATAACTGGAGTACCCGTCTAAAAAGTAGAACCTATTTCCCGCTAGTTCTCGAGGATCTGATCAATAAACGGTAGTGGGAAATGATCCTTCTTTGTGGAGGTATTGAGTCTTCTGTAATCAATGCAAACTCTCCACGAATTCACCACACGGGTCGGTATGATTTCTTCGATTTCAGTTGTGATCACGGTGAGTCCTGCCTTTTTAAGTATAACCTGGATTGGACTCACCCACCGACTGTCGGGGATCAGGTAGATGATCCCAACATCTAACCACTTAATGATCTCCTTTTGCACAACCTCCTACAGATTAGGATTCAGACGTCTCTGCATTTCACGAGAAGGTTGTGTGCCCTCTTTAGTATAGATGTGGTGTATGCAGTAAGCGGGGCAGATGCCAGCCAAATCATTGAGAGTCCATCCAATGGCTCTTCGATGTTGCTGGAGAATAGTAATCAGATGGGATTCCTAATCAGGTGTGAGTCTGGAATTGATAATCACAGGAAACATCTGATTAGAACCCAAGAAAACATACTTTAGATGATCGAGAAGAGGCTTGAGTTCCAAAACAGGGTTATCAATAGCAGCGGGCAGTTCAAGGTGTGTGATAAGAGCAAGGGAGGGAGTTATGGGTGTGTCTAGGTCAAGTTCGGACTCCTCTAGTTGCGGGTTTTGATCCTCTTGTGGTTGATCAAAAGTAGTCAAGTTTTCCTAAATATACGAATAGTCAACCACATCCTTGATATCACATATCTGTTCTATAACTCTTCAATTAATCCCTTGTTGGGCCTTAAGGATGTCAATCTTTAGTGTTTGGTTCCTAAATTTTAGTTCAATTTGGCCCTGTTCACAATTAATGTTGGCCCTAGCAGTGGCCAGAAAGGGTCTCCCTAGTATGATCAGTGTGTTCCTCGAATTTTCTGGGGCATCCATATCCAAGACTACAAAGTCCACTGGGAAATAGAAATCCCGAACCCTAACAATGAATCCTCAAGAACTCCTTTAGGTGACTTAATAGATCGATCAGCCAACTGTAATGTCACCTCGGTTGGTTTGAGCTTAGATTCCTCAAGATGGTCAAGTAGGGATGTAGGTATTAGGTTTATGGAGGCTCCTAGGTCCAATAAAGCTCTATCAAATTGGATATCACCAATTGTACAGGAAATCAGGGGAGTACCTAGGTCTTTTGCCTTAGGTGGGAGTTTGCTCAAAATTACAAAGCTGGCTTGCTCTAACAATATGATTGAGCTCCCACTTTTGGTTCGCAGCTTACGCTTAGGTGTACACACGTCTTTCAGAAATTGTGCGTAAGCCAGTACATGGTGAATCACATCCATCAAGGGGATTTTTATCTGGACCTGTTCAAAGAGCTTGACCAATTCCTCCTCAGGTGCCACGAGTTTGGTTTTCCTCTTTCCCTTGGTCAAGGCCTCGGGAAATGGAACCTTAGATGGTTCCTCTAGAATAGGTCCAGGTTCTTGATCTGGGACAGGGGTATCCTAAATGACTATCCTAGGGCTTGTGTTACAACCAGGCTGAAAGTGGCTTGGGTAAGGTGGGTCTTGATTTGTTTTGCCACTACAGGTTGTTACTGAATTAGTCCTGCCTGGTTCTGGTTCGGTGTCGATAAAATAGGTGGCTGCTGCTGAAATCCCAAGTATGATGTCGAAGCTTCCATCCCGTCATGTGATGGAGCAAAAGAGGCCTGATAAATCATGTGAGCTTGGCCTAGATTTGGGTTCATAACACACCTCTAGTTTGGCATGTTATTTGGATTCGGCAGAGGTTGCGAAGGGAGTGTGCCAGGTTGGTGGGAATTTGCCATCTGGGAAAGTTGATTGCTAACCTTTGTGATCAGGTCTTTATGCTATTTTTGCATAGCCGCATTCGTCTTTTGAATGCCAGCTAGAGTTTGAAGGATGAGAGTCATCTGATCTGTCTGAGTTGGCCCAGATTGATAGGAGGGTTGGGCTGAGGTTGAGGTGGCTGATATGGACGAGGAGCTTGTGGACGAGGTTGATATGGTGGTCTTTGATTCTGATTATTTCCTACCCACAAAAATTTGGGATGATTTTGCCATCCAGGGTTATAGGTATTAGAGAATGGGTCATTTTGGATGGCGTTGAGGTCCTCACAGGTCTGAGGAACCTCAGAAAAATCAGAGTACGAGGGTTCAGAGTTCCTTCAACTAGAGTAGGCAAGATCGGAGTTTCCTCTGGCCTTAGAGTCATATGGGGGTGGATAAGGGCCCATCCCCTTGGAAGATCAGTGGTAGATGTTATGCACAGCTTCCCTCCCAGAGGGCGGTTGTGCGAATGGGTTTTGCGTAGAGGTGGCTCGCTGCAGATGTCGAGTTAGCTCATCTGCCTTCATCTCAATGATAGAGACCTTGTCCAAATGACTGGCCATCAATTCCAAGTTGACGGATGCGGACAGGCCCTGCATCTCATGTGCTCCCCTTGGATTCATCGATGCGCGGGCATTCGTCCTGTCGAATAAGCCCATGGAGTCATTATTGATAGAGTTCTCGCACATATTATCAAGAATCTCCCACACAGTATCTTCGTGTTGACCCATGACATTTCCTCCGCAAGTTGCATTGATGAATAAACGAATATCTTCATGGAGTCCCTGGTAAAAAGATTGGACTTGTTCCCTTTTAGAAACTCCATGATGGGGGCACTTTCTCATGAGATCCAGGAAACGGTCCCACTCTTCGTGAAGTGGTTCTCCAGGCTACTGTGTGAAGTGTGTGATCTGGTGTCGTAAGGCATTCGTCCGACCAACTTGGAAGAACTTTTTCAGAAACTCGAATTGTAGTTCAACCCATGTGCTAATTGGATGCATTTGAGTCTGATACCAGTGAGCTGCTTTGTCCCTGAGAGAGAAGGAGAACATCTTCATGAGAAGAATATCCTGATTTTGGACATCTGACCCAAAGATATGGGCCAGATGCTTGAGTTGTTTGATGTGCTAGAAAGGATCCTCGGAATTGAGCCCATGAAACTTTGGAATAGCATAAATCAAGTTGGGCTTGAGTTCAGAATCAGAACCTCCAGTCAGGATTTAGACTCGAGGTTCGATCGCCACTGCAGTGGGATTGTAATGATCTCTCATCATAGGATGCTGTGGTGGATTCACAAAGGCTTGGAATAAATCATTAAGGTGCTGAAGTTGGTTCTCAAGGTTATTCTCTTCTTCTATGGGTTGTGCCATGATGATGGAAGAAGAGAATTGGGTTCAGATGAATCAGAGGAGATGTCTATGTGATGGGGTTGCTGCACAAACATGGAAGTCGAGGCCTGGCCTCGACGGGAGTGAATAACTAAAGGAGGCCTCAAGGATGGTCTCTAGGACCTCCTACCGAACATGCACCAATGGTTTGGATGAGAGTAGAATGTGATGGACCCAATCAAGACACCCAAAAAATTTAGATGGCTATAGAGTTTCAGGGCAGATGATACCCCTTAGTCTGAAAGCTGTCCACCTGAGAAATACCTGGGTAGCCAGAGAGGGAGAGTCTCGCAAAGACCCCTACATGGTAGACCATTTCCACAAGTTACAGGGTTTCCCCCACCCAACCTCTCTTGTCACTGATGTTGTAGGTAGACCAGAATAGGGATTTGACCTCTTAAGTCTACCAGTTTTATTAAAGAGCAAGGGTGCTTAAGATTTCACTTGAACTTTAGATGTATTAAGTGCAAAAAGTGACCTACTTTCAAGGTTGGTTGACCCAACAAGGTGGGTCAACTACACCTATTTGTCCTTTGAGAAGTTTTAGGTCCCTTTTAGGATTCAAGTGAGATTAAAAGCCTGAATTTTAGGGTTTGCTTGAATAAATTACTTCAACCAAGGCTTAGGCACACATCCTTTTGGAGAGTTGATTCGTGATTATGAAAGTGTGTCTCCAAAATCCTAACTTGAAATCCTTAATTGTCTCTACTTTTGGTCCAATTTAATTTTCCAAATGTGGCATCTAGGGCTCAAACAAGAATGTGGTAGCCTTAGTTACCTTAAGTGGGTGCACAAATTGGATTTTTTGTTGAAATCAAATCAGGCAACTTGATGAATTAGCTAAGAATGGAAAGCAAGTAGCCCTAATTGATTTTGTTCTTTTTTCTTTTTCAGAATGAGGGGCTTTAAGAGAGAGAGTAATCAGATATTACCTGCCCCTGGTGTGTTTAATGTATGACAGAAATCGTTTTCACGCATTTTAAAGTCGACGGAAATCATAATATAGTCACGCTAAACGTTCGTCAAAAAATAATTTCTAAACATAACGAGACTTTGAGCCCCGGTCGTTCGTCTCTGGGAGGTGTTTATGCAAATCTGAAATCGATCTCTTTTTCGCTCTACTTACTTAAAATTGCATGGCGGTTTATGGTTATTACATATTTAAGCACGACATGCTTAGTTGCAAGAATATCAGAAGTTAAAAGCAAGCAACTTTAATCACACCAAATATATTGCAATAAGCTCATGGTGATTCTCAACACATAGACATATATATATAGAAAATTTTCTTTCATTCATTCAAGAGAGTGATTGCAACATGGAATTAAAGGAAAGCTTATAGAGGAAAGCTTGAAAACATAAATCTAGCTAACAGAAAATGATCGCATACATGAATCTATGGGGGGATTTTGCATGCATCATTGCGGGAGAATAAAGAGCTACACTACTAAGCAGTAATAAAAGCATGTAAAATATGAAGAACTAGCTACTAATCTAGCAGAAATAAGGGCACTCAGAGGTGGGCTCTGATGGCCTTTGAATGGTTGAGAGGAGGAGGGGCGGCCAATGGTGCTTAGGCTGACCCTTGGAGAGAGGTTGGAGAGGTGATCCAGCATCCTGGCATGGAGATCGTGGTGGCCATGGTGAGCAACTCATGGAGGTGGAGTGGAGGTGGAATGTAGCTAGCTTAAATGGAAATGACTAATGCCAAGAGATGAATGGGTGCAAATGGCCACCCCTTAGGTCTTTTTATAGACCTAAGGGAAGCTCTCTAGAGAATTATGGAATTCTCTAGAGAGGCCCATGGTGGGAGCTCGTGGGAGAGTGAGAGAGAGAGGATGGATGGTAGTTTTTAGATCCACCAAATGTGGATCTAGAAATTGAATGGCTCTTGGTTGCTAATTTTAGCAACCAAGGCAACAACACATGGTAGAGAGTTCTAGAGAACTCTAGGCCAAGTATTTTTCATGTGGATGGTGTGTGTGGGTGTGTGTGGGTTGAAACTTAGGTGGCTAGGTTGATCAGGTTAGGTTCTAGTGGGTTTAGGTCAAGGTAGGTCTCAAATTAGGGTTGTAAACCCTAGTTCACTAAGGTAAAGTGAAATTAAACTTAATACAAGTTTAATTGAGTGTGTGAAAACTTAATTGTGAGTAAAATAACTTAATTAAGTCAAGTCTAGGTCAATTTGACTCTCACTGAGTCCAATTGATAGTATGTGTTGAGATCAGGGCTCAATTGGACTCAATGAGTCCAGTTGAATAAGCTGATGGAATTGACTAAGATCCAAGTCAATTAGGTTTAATGAGGACCTAATTAGGTTCTTAGGGAGGTCTAGAGGTGATGTACTAGGCTTAGGGTACCTTAACTTAGGTTCCTATGGGGTTGGAATTGGGTTTAGAGACCTAGAGATCCAAGATCAAGGCTTGAATCTCAAAACAGGAACTGGAGAGCAGTTCCAGACATCCAATAAAAGTGTCAGATGTCTTATAGTGAAAAATCAGAAGTCCAGACTTCTTGTATGGATGTCCAATTAGAGTCAAGAGGGATTCTAGGTTCTGTCTTGGCTGTTTTGCAGAAATTGGATGTCTGAGCAAGTGTCTGGATGTCCAATAACACTACAGAAGTGGGTTTAAGGTGTGCGGGAGTTAGCTAAGGGTTCTGGATGTCCTATAACTTATCTAGACATCTAGAAAGAGGTTGGAATTAGGGTTTTGAGGTTTCCTAGGGTGCGATGACCTAATCTAAGGGTGGCTAAGGCTTGGGGAAGCTTCTTGGCTGTCCTAGGGCTAGAATGGTCCTAAGTTCTTCATATTTTACTGCTTTATTCCTACTTAATAGAATATCATACCTTAACTCCCTTACATTATTATCTATTATATCTAATCTAGGTCTTCCACTCCAGCTCTGTTGCAACACCAGTTATTCCAGCTTCAGATCCAGCTTCAGATCTACCTTTTGATCAGCTTATTACCTATAATTGACATAATGCACCTAATTAGTACATCATAGCATTATTTTATGCATAGCTAAAAGAAAGCAGTAAAGATGCAAATAATGCTTATGCATTCATAAATTATCCTAACTTATGCTAAGTCCTAGCCTAATTTTGATCAATTAAGACCTATGATTTCTTCGTAATCATACCCCCATTACTAAATATTGCTAGTCCCTAGCAAATGCAAGACTAAGTTATTCACAGAAGGGTCTCTAAGGGATTGATTATTTTATCAAGTGTATGCGTAGAGATTTTTCTCCTTTTTGTTTTCATCCTATACTCTGGAAATCCAGACAATTGTGAAAGTGTAGCTATGTAGCTTTTGCAACGGATTCGAGTGAAAAACTAACTCTCCTCTAAAGCCTATACTTGACCCCTAGTAAAAATTCTAGTGGGATAGGCGGACTTCTTCCCTCGGGGTATTCAAGATATTCTATGAATTTCACCTCGGCTTTAAGCATAGGTAGAGAATCTCTAAGGGGTACGTGTGTTTATTTGGTGGCTCACTCTAACTTGGTGCTACATAGAGATTAGTATTTCAGAATCTAGATTCTTGGATTATCAAGTAACTCAACTCAGAGAAAGACAAGAAAAACTATGCTCTCTTTTGGTTCCTTTGTATTCATTATCTCTTTCTCTTTTTCTTTTCTTTTCTTTTGTTTTTTTCTTCTTAGAGCTCACAATCTCACCAGATTCACATATATGACCAGTATTTGGTGGTCTCACCTGGCATTAACACTTTAATTGAGTTCCCATAACTCTAATACTAAGTCAGAATTCCTTAGCTAGTATTCGAGCAGTCAGAAATACAGAAAAAATTGGTTAAGCCCTTATTTGGTGGATCTCAAATTTATTTGATGGTATTGCCTCAATGCAAATGAAATAAATACTAAATATTTACAAACTCTTTTTCTGCTCTTTTCTTCTTCTTCCACTTTTTTTTTTCTTCTTTTTCTTTGCCTTTCTTCTTTTTTTCTCTTTTCTCTCTTTTCTTCATATTATTTTCTACGTAATTTTTTTTTCAACACAACACAAGCTAGCATACATTCATGAACTTTATTGAGGAGGCATTATTAGGGATTGGTGGTAGTCAAGAGACATTGGGAGGCATATTTGGTGGAAGTGCCTACTCATGGCACTGGGAAAGACGGATAGGATGGTGTATTTCTGACCTTGACATCAATACCCTCCTTCAGCGAAGGATTCCGTAAAGAATGGTCGTAACCATCCACCTTAGCCCTAGTTTTATGAAAACTTACTTTCCGCGTATTTGCCTTATTTGGTTGCTCTCACAATTCGCACAAAAATGTATACGCAGGAACCGAGAGAGAAAACTATGCCTAATCTTTGAGTATCGTCACCTAATTATCTAGGATTCTAGATTCCTTGCACTAATCCTTGAGCACCAGTGCACTATACTCTCATCTCACACTATTTGGTGGATTTTTGGAGGAAAATCTGCTTGACTCCCAAAACACTGTCCAGGGGTTCAGGAGAAGAAGCACTGCTTCTTCTCGACAGACTAAAGACATTTATCAGCCTTCAGCATGAATCCATTGCAAATTCTACAAGTGTGTGAAAAATTGTACTGGATTGTAGATTACAGGAATCAACTAGAGGATAAAACCCCTAATGCATTCCCTTGATAAAAATTTTATTCATGAATGTAATATGTATATATGCTATAAATAAGTAACCTCTTATATTCATACTTTATGAAATTTGCCTTTCAGGTTACATTCAGCTTGACTCTAAATTCAGAACAAAAGGTGAGCGAGTGAGTCAGAAATGGCTGTTGCGGACGATTTCTAGCTCCAATGCGAGTATTGGAGGTGGAGTCGGTTGTTCTTTTATTTAGGGTCCTAAAGTACATTTGACATGCAACTCCGAGAATTTTCCTAAATGTTGGCATAAAAATTTTTCAGTTTTTGTTGTATCTGCCCCCCATGCCTAAGTTCCTACATGTCCTCATGCATGAATATAAAAGAAAATAAATACAGTGGGGAGTAAATGGGTAGAAATCACCTGTAATTGCTCCTGAAATTATACATCAGCACGGGCCAACCTGACAGTATGCAATATGCAGAAAGAAAATATGCTTAAAGGAAAATATGCTATATATAATAATGAATATGTATAGGGTGATGGATGCAGAGTAGATGTTGAGTTTAATGCCTCCAGCTGGGAGCTAGGCGAAATCTCAATCACACATCCTCAATAAGATGAATGATCTTGTCAGTTGGAGGGTGTTCCTAGGCCAAAAATGGCTTGAGGCGCTGGCCATCTACAGTAGATATATCCCCAGATTTTGGGTCCCTGAACTAGACCGCCCCATAGGGTATGGGTGAATCACAACATATGGGCCAATCCACTTGGACTTGAGCTTCCCTGCGAAAAGTTTTAAATGTGAATCGAACAATGAGAATTGCTGGTTGGCCATGAATTTTTTTCTCCAGATGTGGCGGTCATGAAAGGCCTTGGTCTTGTCCTTGTATATCAATGCATTCTCATAGACCTCCCGCCAGATCTCTTCTAATTCACTGTGCTGGAGTTTCCGTTCTTGACCTCCTGCATTGAAGTCAAGGTTACATTTTCGCACCACCCAAAAGAAATGGTGTTGCAACTCTACAAGAAGGTGACAGGCCTTGCCATATACCATACGATATGGTGACATTCCGAGTGGGGCCTTGTACATGGTCCAATATGCCCAGAGTGCATCAACTAATTTATCAGACCAGTCCTTCCTGTCCGGTCTATCCATCTTCTAGAGAATCAGCTTGATCTGACGGTTAGACACTTTAGCTTGCCCATTGGTCTACGGGTGATATAGGGTGTCTATACGGTGATGTACTCAGTATTTCTTTAATAATGTCCTGAAGTGGGCATGGATGAAGTGGCTTCCCCCATCGCTAATCAGAGTGCCGGGTATTCCAAATCTCGTGAAGATGTATTGTCGTATGAAAGAAATGACGGTCTTATGATCAGCCCATCTCGTTGGGATGGCCTCAACCTACTTTGAGACATACTCAACAGCTAGTAATATGTACTCAAAGCCATGTGAGTTCGGAAATGGGCCCATAAAATCAATGCCCCAGACATCAAACACTTCTACAACCATGATGAGCTGGAGTGGCATCATGTCACTCCTGGTCATAGAACCGACCGACTAGCATCGTTTGCAGTTTGGGCGTATTCGTGTGTATCTCTGGAAATAGTTGGCCAGAAAAATCCCGACTACAAAATTTTTGCAGCGGTTTTCCATCCCGAGAAATGACCACCACAAGCATCATCGTGGCAAAAAGATAATACACTAGGGATTTTCGAATCTGGGATGCATCTTTGAATAATCTGATCCGCTCCAATGCGAAAGGGCAGGGGGTCATCCTAGAGGTAGAATTTGGCCCTCGCAGTGAATTTGAGTTTCTGGTCCTTGGATAGGTTCGTGGGAATCTTGCTTGTGGCAAGATAGTTCGCGATATCTGCGTACTAGGGGAACTCAAAAGAGTGAACTGCCAAAAGGGATTCATCCAAAAATTGCTCGTGGATAGGCAGGGAATAAGGAACGTGGGCTGGGTCCAAGCTGGATAAGTGATCCACCACAACATTCTACTTTCCAGCTTTGTCGCGGATTTCAATATTAAATTCTTGCAATAGAAGGATCCATCTGATGAGCCAAGGTTTGGCATCCTTCTTTGCCAACAAATGCTGGAGGGCGGAGTGGTTAGTGAAGATGATAACTTTGGACCCTAATAAATACGATCTGAATTTCTCCAACCCGAATACTATTGCTAGCAGTTCTTTTTCGGTGATAGTATAATTGCATTGAGCCTCATTCAGTGTCTTGCTAGCATAGTATATGACAAAAGGTTGTTTTTCCCGACGCTGGCCTAGAACAACATCGATGGAAAAATTAGAAGCATCGCACATCATCTCAAAATCAAGTGACTAGTCGGGTGGTTGGAGAATCGGGGAATCAGAGACAACACTTCATAAAGTCTTGAAGGCACTGAGACACGAGGTGTCGAATTCGAATGGGGCATCGGCAACAAGGAGATTCATCAAAGGTCGTGCAATTTTTGAGAAATCACATATAAATCTTCGATAAAAGCCGACGTAACCCAAGAATGATCTGATCTGCTTGACTGAGCTAGGTGGCGGTAAGTGGGAAATAATCTCAGATTTAGCTTGATCGACCTCGAGTCCATTTTTAGAGATCCTGTGCCCCAGTACTACGCCATCCCTCACCAGGAAATGGCTTTTCTCCCAGGATAGTACTAGGTTTACCTCAATACACCGTTTCAGGATTTTGGTGAGGTTATCAAGACAAGATGCGAAATCATCTCCAAAAATGGAGAAGCCATCCATGAACACCTCCACATAGTCCCCAATCATGTTAGAAAAGATGGCCATTATACAACGTTGAAATGTTACTGGTGCATTGCAGAGGCCAAAGGGCATCAGCTTGAAAGCGAATGTTCCAAAGGGGCATGTGAATGTGGTCTTGTCTTGATTTTCCAGGCTAATCGCTACTTGATTATACCTGTAGTATCCATCCAGAAAGCCAAAGAAACTGTGTCCAGCTAACCGTTCCAAGATCTGATCAATGAAAGGCAAAGGAAAGTGATCCTTCTGGGTAGACATGTTCAGTTTCCTATATTCGATGCTGACCTGCCAGGATGTCGTAGTGTGGGTCGGGATGGATTCTCCTTTATCATTTTTCACTACAGTGAGTCTTGCTTTCTTGGGCACTATCTGGATCAGACTCAACCATTGGTTGTCAGAGATTGGGTATACAATACCTGCATCCAGCCATTTGATGATCTCCTTCTTAACAACCTCTAGCATATTCAGGTTTAGCCATCTTTGAGGTTGTCTCGAAGGTTTCACCCCCTCATCTGTGTAAATGTGATGAGTACAATACGAGGGGCGAATACCGTGGAGATCAGCAATGCTCCACCCTATAGCAGCCCTATGGTCTTGTAGCGTAGAAATCAATTGATGCTCCTATTCTTGGGTTAAGTAGGCACTAATAATAACCAGGTATGTCTCACTTTCACCCAAGAACACATACTTAAGTGAGTCAGGTAATGGCTTCAATTCAATCACGGGTGGGTCAGAGTCAGAAATGGGAATAGGAGTAAACTCGAAGGTGGGAATCTACTGATCCGTATGCATGTGAATTCCCGCTGATTTGCTTCCTGTGAGATAATCGGTTGTGACTGCGTTAACGGGAAACTCGTCAGTTGTGGTCACATCTTCTTGTAACAGCAGGGGCAATCCAGTAGTGTACGGATCAGGATAGCTAGATTCAGGGGTGCTGTGCTCAGAAACACACCCTAAATAGTCAAATCCTTGGGGAGATATGTGCAGTGCAGTGGTCTCAGTCCTGTGTGGATCGAGGTCCAAGAACCTTGATAGTGCAAACGAATGAGACATTGGGTCATCACAAAGGAGCCCAATGTTACCACAGTATGCCGAATCTTCATCTTCACCATCCTCCTCTATGCGATCACAGTCAAAATTTCTTGATGCCCTGAATATGCCAAGTCGAAGTCGGTCATTACCTAGGGCTATCTCCATACACCCGGATTCACAATCAATGTTTGCTCGGGCTGTTGCTAGAAATGGGAGACGTAAAATGATTGGTGCATCTCGGAGATTAGGAGGAACCTCCATGTCGAGAACGAAAAAGTCTGTGGGAAAGCAAAATCTGCGAACTTTTATGATCACGTTCTCGACCAACCCCCTCGGTGTTTTTACTGATCTATCAGCCAGCTGAATCATGATCGAGGTAGGCTTTAACTCCCCAAATTGAAATCGATCAAATACGACAGTGCGAGTTAGGTTGATGGATGAACCCAGATCTAGAAGGGCCCGATCAAATGGAGAATCCTGCAAGAAGCAGGATATGAGTGGGGTACCAGGGTCTTTCTTTTTCTGTGGCAAGTCAACTAGAATCACAACGCTAGCTTCTTTTGACAGTACCACTTGTCTTCCAATTCTAGGTTGTCGCTTCGGGGTACAATAGTCTTTGAAGAACCTAGTGACAACGAGGATGTGATCAATTGCCTTAAGGAGGGCGACCTGAATATGTACTTCCTTAAACATTGACTTTAGGTCCTCAAAATTCCACGTGTCCTTTTTCCATATTACATTTCATGTCAGAGCCTCAGGAAAAGGGATGGGAATCTCAGGGTCAAGTGGCCTCCTACCCTTATCTACCGTAGGTGCCTCCAGAGATGAAGAAGGAGTTAAACTCGCCTTCGGCAAAGGGTGAGAAAAATCCAGACCCGCCTGCCTATGTTGTGGGTCGAATGTCTTCCTTCTTCTCCTCAATAAGATAGCATTTGCATCGGCTTGCTGTCCATGAGGTGGTGGGGGAGTGGAAGGGGCAGAGTATGCAGGGTTCTACATCAAAGGCGACTAGCCTTGAGCATAACCAGGTGGTGTAGGAGTTGCCTGTAATATGGCATATGCCTATCCCTATGGTGCCTGAAACCTAGGCGAGGCACTTTAGTTCTACACATACCGAGGGTTCAGAATAGGTTGGGAGGGCAAGGATCCCTGAGTCCTATTCTCCTGCAATAGCTAGTTTTGCATGTTCTATATAGTTTGTATCTAGTCAGCCATTGCCTTCATTATCTGCAACCTATCCTGTGTAGATTTCCTCATCGATTCTTGCAGCTCCTCTTTCAGTGCCTCCAAAGGGTCAGCTCGCTTTAGAGGGTGACTGGCAGCTTGGTGCAGCGATTGGTATATAGAGTGGGGTTGCTACTACTGAGACAAGAATGGTTGCTGCCAAGGGTACATGTTTTGCGCATTCCCGTATTGTTTGGTCTGGTAGTGTGGATCTTTATGTGGTCTCTGTGAGTTACCAGACCAGGAGAAGTTTGGATGCTGGTGCCAACTAGGGTTATACGTCTCTGATTACATGTTATTACGCACGTATCCTTGAATAGCACTGATGTCCTCGTAGGTCGAAGGCATTTGAGATGTATATCCATCAAGGGGATACATATTATAGTCTGTGGGTGGTGCGTAACCCTGGTCATATGGTGCCATATCGGGATTGTTTACGGGATCCTGATATGCAGGATCTCGTAAATAAGGAGAAGATGCATCACGAGTGAGTAGATTAACTCGAGAGGGGGGGCTCGAGGAGCATAGGAGGGTCTTGGGATAGCGGAGTTCAGGTTAGATTGACCCTGACTAATTTGGTTAATCTTTTTCTCGATCAGGTTTATTCTATCCAGCTGCTTGACGATGATATCCATGTTGACTCGAATATACTCAGTGTAAGCCACATGGACACCAACCCGCTGTTGACCAGGCTACTGGAGTTGGTTCATGGACACAACATTCATCGAGTTCTCCACCCTAGATTCGAACAACTCAAACGCGTTGTTCTCGTCTTTCGCAAGGAAATTCCCACTACTAGATGCATTGGCCAGATACCGATGTGTGTCATCCAGCCCATGGTAAAAGATTTGAGCTAGGTGCCATCTGGGTATACCATGGTGCGGGCATTTCTGGAGAAGGTCGTGAAATCGGTCCCAGGCTTTATGAAACTTCTCCCTAGCTCCTTGGGAGAAGGTCGTGATTGCGCGCCTCATTGCGTTCGTTCGACCGATTAGGAAGAACTTTTGCAAAAATTCACGTCGTAATTCCAGTCAGGTTCCAATTGGCTTCCCAATGGTCTTGAACCCGTATGAAGCTTTGTCCCTCAGAGAAAATGGGAAAAGCTTCATCAGAATAATCCCAAGATCAATATTCCTGAGTCAAATCATTTCTGCGAGTCGACTCAGGTCCTCTAACTACTGGAACAAATCTTCGCTTGAGTTTCCATAAAAGTGAGTGCTGATCAAACCGATCACATTGGGCTTGAGCTCAAATGCATCTCCGCTTACGGGAATCTTGACTAAGGGTACGACGATCGGTGCGGCTGGATCATAGAAATCCCAAAGTTGTTCTCCTCATGGTGGATGTTGCATTCTGTCAAGCGTCGTCAAGATACAATCCAAGCTCTGCTGATGCTGCTCCTCAGATTTAGCAACCTGAGCCTCCAGACGAGCCATCAGGTCCAGATTACCAGCATCCTAACCCGGTCTAGGTCTAGGTCTAGGTCCAGGATTAGCCATTGTGGCTAAGGGAGTAGAAGAAGTGGGGGGAGAAGATGGTCCCGGTGAGGTGACTCGCCCCTTGGGAGTGGCTCCCAAGGTCCAACTAGTTGAGGTTTAAGTGACTTCCTTCCTTGCATACACCACCCAACCCCTAGGTTGGTGTAGCCAAGCCAAGCAAGGCTAAGGCCCTATCAATCAAATGGTCCTCATGATCTTGTGACCATATTTTTTCATTTTAAGTTCAAATTCTTGAAGAAAAATTCATCGTACAACTAATTGAAAGTGATTCCCGCCTCTTAAGCTAACCCAACCACGAGGTTGAAAGCACCCAGTAGTACGACAACGAATTCAGGTTGATTTCGTGTTTTAGAATTGATTTTTAGCCCGTTTTTCTTCAGTTGGGGTTTTTGGTGAGTGGCCCACAAGGTGACCAAGCTCACCGGCTAAGCACTACACTTGACTAAGTCTAGTCTAGCCCAAATGTGATCTCTAGATTGTAACCCTAAAGATGTAACCTAGGGTTCATGCAATTCAATGGTTTTTTTTTTTTGTTCTTCTTCAGCAGACCACAGGAATAAAAATAATTCTCTAAATAAAATTAAAATCCAATTAAATTGAAAATTAGCGAGTAGATTTCTTTTTCAATTATATTTTCAGAGAATATTTTTTTGTAATTTTTACTATTTCAACCGAACTTGTAGAGATTTTTAAATGTCATTGGGTCAGATATGGAATTTTGATCCTAGGTCAGTTTTTCAAATTGAAACAGTATCAAATAATCTTCACAAATTCAGGAAAAATATGGAAATTAAAGCAAATGAGATCAGCTTTCAAACCCCACCATTTTTAGTCAAAATAGATTCGTGGATTGCTCGAAGTTGCTTTTTAAATTTTAAAAAATCTCAAATCTGGGTCAGTCTGTCTCCCTTGCACTTCACGAATTTTTAAAAATTTTGTACTTAGAATTTCAAAAGAATAGTATCGTTTGAAAGATGATTTGAAAATGAAGGTCCAACCCGAATTTTAGAATTTTTTATTCACTAATATTTCGGCAATTGAATTTTTAAGTTAGATTTTGAAGTCTAACCGAAAATCAAAGGATGATGGAGAATCTTTTAAATTGTGTTTGAGTTTAAAATTCAAACTTTCCATCAAAAAAATTTTTTTTTTGAAAAAAATTCTGAAAGCTTTTTTGTTTCAAGAAGGATTCTTCTTTTCAAAGGATTTTCAAAAATTTTTTTTTTTTGCTTTTTCAAAAGTAACCTAGGATTCAAAACAAAACCTAATCTAACTACCTAGATTTTTTTTCTTCTTTTTCACGAAAATGAATATGCTTGCTTTTCTTTTTTTTTTCAAATGAAATTGCTAGAAGCAAATCTAACCTAGGGTTCAAAAAAAAAACTAGACTAAAGTAGCTATGATGTGCACCTGGAATTTTTCTTTTCCCTGTGCTTGCTATGTGTGCAAATTCCTTTTTTTTTTGTTTTTCCTGCACATCCAAAGACAAGCAGAGGAAGATTTGTCAGTGATAGCTCAAAAGATCAAAATCAAAAAATGACATTGCCTCCCCATCAACGGCGCCATTTGACAGTAACTGTTGTCACGCATTTTAAAGTCATCGAAAATCGTATTATAGTCGTGCGAAACATTCGTCAAAAGATAATTTCTAAATATAATGAGACTTTGAGTCCCGGTCGTTCATCTCTGGGAGGCATTTATGCAAATCTGAAATCGATCTCTTTTTCGCTCTACTTGCTTAAAATCGCATGGTGGTTTATGGTTATTACGTATTTAAGCACAACATGCTTAGTTGCAAGAATATTAGAAGCTAAAAGCGGCAGCTTTAATCACACTAAATATATTGGAATAAGCTCATGGTGATTCTCAACACATATAGAAAAATTTCTTTCATTCATTCAAGAGAGCGTTTGTAACATGGAATTAAAGGAAAGCTTATAAAGGAAAGCTTGAAAACATAAATCTAGCTAATAGAAAATGATAGCATACATGAATCTATGGGGGTATTTTGCATACATCATTGGGGGAGAATAAAGAGCTACACTACTAACTAGTAATAAAAGAATGTAAACTATGAAGAACTAGCTAGTAATCTAGCAGGAATAAGGGCATTCGGAGGTGGGCACCGATGGCCTTTGAATGGTTGAGAGGAGGAGGAGCATCCAATGGTGCTTAGGCCGACCCTTAGAGAGAGGTTGGAGAGGTGATCTAGCATCCTGGCATGGAGATGGTGGTGGCCATGGTGAGCAACTTGTGGAGGTGGAGTGGAGGTGGAATGTAGGTAGCTTAAATGGAAAAGACTAATAACAAAAGATGGATGGGTGCAAATGGCCACCCCTTAGGTCTTTTTATAGACCTAAGGGAAGCTCTCTAGAGAATTATAGAATTCTCTAGAGAGGCCTATGGTGGGAGCTCGTGGGAAAGTGAGAGAGAGAGGATGGATGGTGATTTATAGATCCACCAAATGTGGATCTAAAAATTGAATGGCTCTTGGGTGCTAATTTTAGCAACCAAGGCAACAACACATGGTAGAGAGTTCTAGAGAACTCTAGGCTAGGTATTTTTCATGTGGATGGTGTGTGTGGGTTGAAACTTAGGTGGCTAGGTTGATCAGGTTAGGTTTTAGTGGGCTTAGGTGAGGGTAGGTCTCAAATTAGGGTTGCAAACCCTAATTCACTAAGGTAAAGTGCAACTAAACTTAATACAAGTTTAATTGGGTGTGTGAAAACTTAATTGAGAGTAAAATAACTCAATTAAGTCAGATCTAGGTCAATTGGACTCTCACTGAGTCCAATTGGATAGTGTGTGCTGAGATCAGGGCTCAATGAGTCCAATTGAATAGGCTTATGGAATTGACTAAGATCCAAGTCAATTAGGTTTAGTGAGGACCTAATTAGGTCCTTAGGGAGGTCTAGAGGTGATGTACTAGGGTTAGGGAACCTTCATTTAGGTTTTTATGGGGTTGGAATTAGGTTTAGAGACCTAGAGATCCAAGATCAAGGCTTGAATCTCAAAATAGGAACTGGAGAGCAGTTCCAGACGTCCAATAAAAGTGTCAGACATCTTATAGTGAAAAATTAGAAGTCCAAACTTGTTATCTGGACATCCAATCAGAGTCAGGAGGGATTCTAGGTTCTGTCTTGGCTATTCTATAGAAATTGGACGTCTAACCAACTGTCTAGACGTTGAATAACACTGCGAAAGTAGGTTTAAGGTGTGTAGGAGTTGGCTAAGGGTTCTAGACATCCTATAGCTTATTCGGACTTCAAGATAGAGGTTGGTATTAGGGTTTTAAGGTTTCTTAGGGTGCGGTGACCTAATCTAAGGGTGGCTATGGCTTGGGGAAGCTTTTAGGCTATCCTAGGGCTAGGATGGTCCTAAGTTCTTCATATTTTACTGCTTTATTCCTAGTTAATAGAATAACATACCTTTACTCCCTTACATTATTATCTATTACATCTAATCTAGGTCTTTCTCTTTAGCCTTGCTGCAACACCAGTTATTCCTGGTTCAGATCCAACTTCAGATCTACCTTCTGATCAGCTTATTACCTGTAATTGACATAATGAACCTAATCAGTACATCATAGCATTATTTTATGCATAGCTAAAAGAAAGCTGTAAAGATGCAAATAATGCTTATGCATGCATGAATTATCCTAACCTATGCTAAGTCCTAGCCTAATTTGAGTCAATTAAGACCTATGATTGCTGCGCAATCAATGTGCAGCTGTCTTTCTTTGAATCTTCTCCCTGAAACAACCACAACGAAAAGAGATAAAGCAAGTTAGTACCAAATTAGGAATTGTAATCAAGAATTCTAAATTACCTGTTGCTCCCCGGCAACAGCGCCAAAATGTTGAGAGTGCTAAATCGGGTTTTAAAAGTATTGCGTTGTAGTACAGTCGAAATAGCGTTCAAAACAGATATAATTTTATTAGTCGAAAAGATTTCCGAGGTCGAACACAGGGAGAAAATTGGTATTTAGAAATAAAGATCACAATTCAGAATTAAAAGAATATGTAATAATATCATTATCAAAGTTCAAAAATATGGGAGTAAAATGGTGATGTAGATCACCAAATACTCCTACAATATCACCAAATAAATCAATATATAAATATGCAATGAGACTAGAATCTGTCGTCTGATTCTTTGATTATTCAACTTAAAGTGTCGAATCTCTTTTCTTTCTCTTCTCTATCTTCTCCTTCCTTCTTCTTCTTTGGCTTTTGTCTAACTTCCTTTGCCTTCACGATTCTTCCCTTTCTCTTCTTCTTTCTTCCTTTGTCTTTCTTCTGCCTTAGCGTCTCCTTCTTCCTTCTTCTTCTTCAGGCCTCCTCTTCTTCAGCTCCTGCCTTTGCCTTCAGCTTTAGCCTTCTCCTTCTTTAGCCTTCTACCTTCTTCTCCTTCTCTTCAGCTTTTGCTTCTTCTTCCTTCTAGCTGCAGCTAAGTGTTGGCTTGAAGAACCTGTAGCAAAACCTACCCCTACCTGCACGTAGCTCTCCTAACTTTCTCTCTTAGGATACGCTCTCCCAGAGCCACACAGACAATCGGGTAATCGAGTCGAGTGCATACCCAGGACCTGGCCCAATGGCGTGCGATGGTGGGTGAGGAGTGCAATTTTGGTCGGGTCAGGCCAGATCTACGAGGTGTGATCACAAAAGAGACCGAGTCAGGTGAGAGGGACCTCACCCCGTGATAACTGTGGTGGTAAGGCTATGGCACAAATTCAGCTTATGCGCCTTCGGGCACTTCGCAGCCGCCGATGTGGGACTAAATGCACCTTCTTTCTTTGCGTGTCTGCAGCAAAGGGTGGTTGCATCCAATTGCCTCAACTGCTGAGGCTCTTGTCTTCAATTGAGGTCCTGGGTGCATGCACGAAGTGATTCCGTGCAACCTGGGCTTGAAGCCTGGAATTGGCAAGGCCTAGTGTAGCTTGGAGCTTGCTTCAAGCTCAGTCACCAATGGCGGATGACACCTAAATCTGAAATCACAAGAACAGTCTCGCGGCCTCTTCAGAGCACTCAGGGACTGTTGCTGGAGCACGGCAAATGTGCTGGGGGTGGTGGCATGGCAGTGCCTATGAGCGTGTATCTAGGTCAAACTGTGTGCATGTTAGTGGATGTGTTCTGAGGTGCATTTGGGTGAGTGGAGCGGTGATATGAGTGAGGGGAAATGATCAGTGAAGTGTGGTAGAGGTTCTACAAGGGTTGGCTAGGGTTGTGGTGGCTTGTGGAGGTGGAATGGCCTCGCTGGAGGTGGTAGTCGAAGATGGAGATGAAGGTGCGAGGGGCGGCAGTGGTCGATTTTGGGAAATAGAGAATGGAGTAGAAAGTACAGGGGAGAGAGAACTTAGGTAGGGTGTTAAGTGATGAAGGGGGGCAGAAGTGACATTGGTCGAGGTGTAGTTGACGCCAGAGACGAAAGTGGCTCCGGTGGGGGTTGGACGGTGAGGATGAAGGGGGAAAGGCCATCTGCTGGTGAGGCGAGATGCGGTTGAAGTCAGGGAGGAGGAATCCACTGCAGGTATGGCTATCGGACAACGAGAAGGAGCAAGGAAGATTGCCAGACGTCAAGGAACCTTCTGCCGTGAGGAGAAGAGACGAATTGTGGGGATTCACAGCCAATTTCGAGCGTGAGGAGATCGGAGAGGTCTGGCCTCCTTTAAATTGAGCTCTGAAGGTCGGTTAAGGCTTGCGAGGCAAGCTTCCCAAGCAAGGAAAGCTCGTCGAAGTTGGAATCCAATAGGATACCCATGTCTCTCATGGGTTCGCATGAGAGATTGGGAAAGAATCTGGGATCAAATATGGATTCAGTTTGGAGGGATTTTCTTAAAGAATCTCCCTTCTAATTTTGGAGGAGATACTCTGAGAAATTAGGGATAACTCTCCTTCCAAAGCTCGTCGGAGTAGGATTCCTCTGCTATAATGGCGAAGGGACCTATTTTCAAAGATGATGAAGATAGGGGGCTAAATACATGGGTTTTTGAAAGTTAGAGGTAGAAATGTAATCAAATAGGACCTTTTTGCAAACTAGGTCAAGATGAGTTTCCCTTAGGTACAAATTTTGGTACAAACCTAATTTGGACCTAAGGAATTTAATGGTGAAGTTGGAGTTTGGGTTTGACCACGTTTATCTGGGTAATTTATGCAAAAACCTAAATTAGGGTAAATATTTGTGTGAGACCCCATTCTAGGTCAATATGGGTCCCAATGGCCAAATTGAAGGTTCTAAACCCTATAGAATATTTTTCTATGATTTTTAGATGGTTTAAGTGAATTTTATCCTGACTTGAGCCTTAGTTAATTAAGTGGGTCTGTTTTAGGGTTTCAAGAAGTCATTTAATTCATAGAACTCACACAAACCCTTTTCTGTCTAATCCAACCCGCTTATTATCTTATTAAGACTGTTTGACCTTTTTTTAGCCCTTGAGAAAACCCATTGTTGTACTGCATTGGTAAAATTGCAGTTTTACCCCTTGTTTCTTATTTTCCTCTTAGAAAGGTTATTCAGTGAATTATGACCTTCAGTTGGTTATGTAAGAGCATTTATTCCCTTCATTGGGTGGCTCATGATGGTGTTCCCATTAGAGAGTTTTCTCTCTCTTTTCTTTTTATTTCTAGCTTCGGATTGGCTTTACAACATGGTCTGTATCGGATTTCTAGTCCCCATCATCAATCTTCATAGGGTCCCTGGCAATCGATGCTTCGAGATAGCATCGCCCATGGCAACCCCCAGAGCCTTGGCTTTCGAGATTTTTAGATAATCCCGCCCATGGTGTTCTGTAGCTAAATCCATACCCTAGCAATCGACATTTCGGGATAATGTCGCCCATGGCATCTGAACTAGCACAGGGTGCTTACATGCCCCCAGTAGGATATGTAGATATCCTAGGAGGCAAGCACCAAGGATATGATATGTTACTATGCATCTTCGAGGTGAATTTCCCACCTCTCCGCATTGGGAACTCATCTAAATCAACTTGTGTTGATCAGCCGCTCCTAATCTAGGTGACTTTTTCATAACAATTTAAACGCATTTGCATGATTTTGATACTTAGGCACACTGAACCAGACTGTGTGTGGATTGGGGTGCTT
Source organism: Thalassia testudinum (assembly GCA_037157565.1). NCBI lineage: Eukaryota > Viridiplantae > Streptophyta > Magnoliopsida > Alismatales > Hydrocharitaceae > Thalassia > Thalassia testudinum. The sequence continues at coordinate 3,704,864 of JAZHRO010000056.1, forward strand.
AGGTTACCGGGTCTCGTAAACCAGAGGTCAGTTAATGGGGTCAAATAATCCGTAAGCCTTGGACCTAATACTTAAGCTTCTCATTTTCCTTAACCTCTTGAGGACTATCCAGATCTTAGCGGGTACTTGAATTTTTAAGCCTAGGATTATAGCCCAAAAGGCCTAAAATCAGCATTCCTACTAATCTCTTCTTTGTTTCATTAGCACTTTTTGCCTTTCTTTTGATATGGTCTAGAACTAAGTCAATTCCTTAATCTCTTACTAATGACTATTTCTTTTTCTTTCTCTTTTCAAATTGTGATCATTTTTGACATTTTTAACTCTTCCCCTTTTTCTCCTCAAAATCTGATATGCCATCAAAATTTCCTCTCCTCTCATATTTTTGTTCTTTCTCAAGATTTTTTTTTATTTTTTTGGTATTTTTGGAATATGTGATTTTTTGTGAAAACCCTTATGAACTTTGATTTTTGACTGCTTGCACTTTACCACCCCACCATGCCTAAGTTTCGCAATGTCATTGTAAATGGAGGGTACGAAACAGTTTTGGGTTCAGGAATTAGAACAAGATTATCAAGTGGGCGAACGGGTCGGAAATGATTATTGCGATGATTTCAAACTTTGGCATGTGTACCAGATGTGGGATCGACTATTCTAAAATCGAACTCAGGGTGCAATAGACGTAAAGTACAGAAGGATAATCAGAAGGATCTCAATTATTTTGGAATGACGTGTCGCCTCCCATTAAGCGCTAAATTAAACATCTTCAGCCAAGCGGGAAATGGTATGGAGGAGTGGTCAAATCCGATGATTTTTGCAGAACAAGCACCTTGATCAAAAGCCTGGTTGGTCCAACCAGGTGCTTATTCAGGTCAACAGGCTGATAATGCAACTCAAACCTAATCAATCTGGTGGGTTGATAAATGTAGATCAAGAGATGTGGAACCCACCATATACTTTGGAATTTGAAAGGGTATGGAAATGTATAGCTAGGGTTTGGCTGAGTCGAATCAGCCTGATCAAGGTAGGGATCTTTAAATGAAAAAGAATCAGCGGAGGATGTAGGAACCCTACAGGAGTGATCAGAGAAGGATGGGATGTGATTTGTAGTCTGTTCGATGTCAGAAACTTGATACAAATGTGAAGGAGAATCATCTGCAACCGACTCAATAAGAGGGGAATCGAAAAAGAAATTGAGTCCGGTTGTGGGTCGGGGTTGAGAACGGGTTTGAATAGGTTCTATATATGTAGAGGAGGTGGCATCAATAAGAATTATGTGTGAGGGCTCATCTAAAAAAGAATTAAAGGTGGGTTCATTTAAAGAGTCATCATTGTAGCCATCAAACTCAAAGGTAAATGCCTGAAGATTGTTTATAGGATGAAGATAGTTTGAGTCAAGAAAAGATTCAAACTCTGGATTGTAGACACTCTTGGCAATTTTCGATTTTGATTCCTGAGTCTCAAAAGGAAATGATTCCATCTCACTGGAACCTGAATTTAAATCAATGATCTCGGGATTAGGGACCTCAGAGTCAGAGTCAAAGAATGGATCATGTATGCTGAGGTCATAGATTGGCTCATAGTCGTCAGGAAACAATGGTTCTTCGTAATCATAGTAAGATTTGAAATCATCAGAGAATTTGCTAGATTCGAGTTCTGAATTTGATTCGGGATCAAAGGTTTCACCATAAAATAAATTAGAAGATGTACACTCAGCAACCTGAGGAATGAACTAAGTAAATAAAAACCCCTTAAGTCACAATGAGGACATTGCAAACCTTAGGCATGGGGGGGGGGGTATAAAAGTGCAAAACTTGTAAGAAAAGGTTTAAAAAAAAAAAAAGGAGGAGAAAGGAAATTTTGTGGGAGAAGGGAAAAGAAACAAAATGAAAAATAAAAGGAGCATAAATTGAAAGAAAAGAGTGATAGTAATTAGTAAGAAACTAAGGAATTGACCTAAGTTCTAGACCTTATTCAAGAAAAGAAATGAAAGTGCATGGTGAGATTAGTAAGAACGCAAACTTTAGGCATTCTTGGATAAACTCTTAGTACCCATTAAGATCTAGACATTCCTTAAGAGGTTGAGGAAAATGAAAAGCTTAAGTATTAGGTCCAAGGCTTAGGGAGTATTTGACCTCATTAACTAACTTCTGGTTTACGGGACTTAGTAACTTAAGCACCCCAATCTCACACATAGCATGGTTCAGTAAGCGCAAAAATCAAAATCACGCAGAAGCGTCACAAAATTCTGAAAAATACACCTAGAATAGGAGCGGCCGATCAACACAAGTTGATTTGGACGAGTTCCCAGCGCAGAGAGGCGGGAAATCCCCTCGAAGATGCGTAACAAAATATCATCTCCTCAATGCTTGTCTCTTAGGATATTTACATATCCTACTGGGGGCATGTAAGCACTCTGCTGGTTCAGATTCCATGGATGGCATTATCACGAAGTGTCAATTGCCATGGTCTGGATTCGGCCACGGAACACCATAGATGGGATTATCTTGAAATCTCAATAGCCAGGGTTCCAAGGGTTGCCATGGGCGGTGCTATCTCGAAGCATCGATTGCCAGGAGCCCTTGAAGATTGATGATGGGAGCAAGAAATCTGATATAGACCATGTTGAAAAGCCAATCCTAAGCTAGAACTAAAAAGAAAAAGAGAGAGAAAACTCTCCAAACAGAAAAACTTTCTATCCCTCTCTCTTACAAAACACACTGCAAACTGAACCAAGGCTACAATCATTTCAAGCACGAGTGCTTTAACCACAAAGTCCAATAGACCTTAGGTTAGTTCTTGTGGGCCTTAAAAACCTTTGCCAAAGATCGAGGTTGAGGCTAGACAGATCTGGATCTTGGTTGGTACTAGAGTACCTTTTAGGCCTATAGTCAGCATTATAACCTAATCGAGGTTCAAATGAAAAAGCACTTATCTGAAGTCATTAAAAACATCCTGGTATAGAACAAAGGTTAAAACCTTAGGTTTTTGCTAAGGGACTAGTAAAGCTAGGCATGGGGGTATGATGAGAACCTCGTCATAAACCCTAAACTAGCACCATCTAATCCAGATTTGCAAGAAAAAGCTCCTACATAACTATAGAAAGGCTTGACTCAGAGAAATTCTGAGTTTGTGAAGAAAATAGGAACTAAGGGGTACAAATGCAATTTCACCAACACAATCACTAAACAGGGTGACTCAGGGTCCAAACATAGGTCAAATAAGAAGGAAAGTGGGATGATTTGATCCAATAAGGGCTACAGCAACTCTAAGGAATTAAATGACATCCTGTAATCCTAAAAACAAACCCACTTCAATTCACGAGGTTCGACGAAAATAAAAAATTGACTAAACCATCTAAAAATCATATAAAAATAATCTTTAGGGTTTAGAACCTTCAATTTGGCCTTAGGAACCCACTTTGACCTACATTGAGAACCATGCCCAATTAATGATTTAATTTGGGTTTTTATGTAAATTAACCAGTCAAACAAGGTCTGATCTAGAAATAAATTTCACCATTAGAATCCTTAGGTCCCATTTAGTCATGCATAAAAACTTGAGCCTAAGAAGAGACCTTCTTGACCGACTTTGCATTTTGGTCCTCATTTATTACTTTTTGACCCATAACTTTTGAAACCCTCGCATTTTGGCCCCTAAGTCTTCTTCGTTCTTTGCATTTAGGTCCTCCCTGCAAAACCCTGAGCAGCGCCATGCTCCAGCGACTTTGCGCGGAGCATGGCACCGCGCAGGGTGAGGGAGGCCCTCTGCCCTATCAATCGGGGGTTCCCTGCGACATCTGCTGTTGCATGGACACCTCCATGATCTCTGCGGCGGCCCATACCTTCCGTGCAAACGCGCGGAAGGTATGGGTCCCTACTCCAGCCATCCTCAGGCGAGGGAGGCACGTCACCTCCCTCCGCCCACCTCGCCGCTTTCGCCTCTATAAAAGCCGCCTCCGCCTGCTAAAGAGGATGAGCTATCTCTAACGGAGAATACCCCCCTACTTCCTCCTCTCCAGCTCCGACAGACGGCCTACAGCTTCCGGTGACCCTCTCTGCCTCCTCCTCGTCGCTCTACTGCCTTACCTGCAGCAGGGTTCCCTTAACCCTTCCGTCTGTGTCGCGCTGCACCCGCCGACACCCTCCGCCTGCCTCCTCGTCCCCGTTCTCCCCTTCCAGGGCCCCTTCTTCCTCAGCTCCGGCAGGCATGAGCCGGCGCCTCCGCCCTTCCCCCTTCGTCCAGAGCTTAGGTAAAAGCTTCCTCTTCTCCTCCTCTCAACTTCCCCCCTATCAATTTGTATTTTCACACCCCCACACGAAGCTTCCATCTCCACCTGCTCCGTCTCCGCCCACCTCGCCGCTTTTGCCTCTATGAAAGCCGCCTCTGCCTGCTGAAGAGAACAAGCTGTCTCTGACGGAGAATACCCCCCCTACTTCCTCCTCTCCAGCTCCGACAGATGGCCTGCAGCTTCCGGCGACCCTCTCCGCCTCCTCCTCGTCGCTCTGCTGCCTCACCTGCAGCAGGGTTCCCTTAACCCTTTCGTCTGTGTCGCGCTGCACCCGCTGACACCCTCCGCCTGCCTCCTCGTCGCCGTTCTCCCCTTCCAGGGCCCCTTCTTCCTCAACTCCGGCAGGCACGAGCCGGCGCCTCCGCCCTTCCCCCTTCGTCCAGAGCTTAGGTAAAAGCTTCCTCTTCTCCTCCTCTCAACTTCCCCCCTGTCAATTTGTATTTTCGCACCCCCACACGCAACTTCCACCTCCACCTGCTCCGTCTCCAGCCACCCTCTCTAGCGAGCCCATTCCACTACCACAGACCCCCTTACTCCTCGCCGATCACCTCAGAAGCTCCCCCTCACTCAACTCCACAGCTTCGCCCTCTTCATTTCCTACCACACACCACCTGAAGACCCCCCGAACAGACCCATTCTCTCGGCCACTGTCTGACCTAGGGCTGCCCCTGTACTCCGCCCCACGCCTCGCCACCACCAGCACGAGCTTCGCCGTACTCCAGCGAAGCTCCTTGCACCTTCTGACTAGGCCGAGAGGCCATATGCTTGATTTCAGGTCAACCCTCCTCCACCGCCATTGCTGGACAGCTGGAGCTTCTTCGCCTGCAGCTGCAGCCCCGATCTCGCCCAGGCACTGGTCCCAGGTTGCGCAGAGTGTCTCCGAGAAGCGCTCCAGGCTTGCAGCTGGGGCGATTGCCTCGCGAGCTGCTGCAATTGCCTGCAGCTTCCTTAGCTGCAGGCGTCGATTTGGGTGGGACATTTAGTCCCACCTCGGAAGCACGCAAAGTCGCGCACCTGCATAAATGAAAAAAATGACTGAGGCTTATTGCCTCAGTCATACGGGGTGAGGTCCCTCTCACCCGCTTACCCGGCCTCATTCGCGACCACCCCACATGGACTTGGCCTGACCCGTATACCCGACCTGCACTCCTCGCCCACCACCGCACGCCGGTGGGCCTGGACCCGGGCACGACCCGTACCCGAATACCCAGTGGCTCTGGGAGAGTGATCCTATGAGCGAAATCCGAGAGAGAGAGACGCAGGGGAGGGTAGGGTTAGGTTTTTGCCCTGACCAAGCTGTGTGAGTGTGCAGGCAGAGAAGAAGAAGAAGATAAAGAAGGAAAGAAGCAGCCAAAGCCTTGGCTGCTCGAAGCAAAGCAGAAGAAGAAGAAGAAGAAGAAGAAGAAGAAGAAAAAGAAGAAAGATGCAGAAGAGAAAAGCAGGAGGACACACTGTAGCAAAGGCTACTTAAGTCGTCTGATTGAAAAATCAGACGACGCTCTGAAGAAGAGAAAGAAGAAGAAGGAGAGAAGAACAGGTGCCGCAGAAGGAGAAACAGAAAAGAAGATGAAGAAAAGAACAGAAGAAGAAAGAAGACAGAGGAACTGAAGAGAAGAGAAGAAAAAGAAGAGGACAAAGACAAGAGAAAGAAGAGAAGAAGAAAAATCCAAGAGACCAATCTCTCTCTCTCTCTCATTTTTGTAATAGAAATATTATACTTCTAGAGTTATAGTTTTCTCCCTGAGTTCAACCTCGGGAAGACTTTTTATTTGCGAGTAACAAATTGTATTCAACTGGTAACCGTTTCTCTTTACTATACTACGACGAAATCCTAAAATGAGAAAACAGAGCCACCACACTCCCATTAGTTAGGTTAAGATTAGGTTTTCGTTAGCATATTGAGATCTAAGTTTCATTACGATTTTCAAAACAAAAATCAAAAACATGAAAAAAATCACAAAATACAAAAATGACCAAAAAGATTAGGTTAAGCTAGATTTAGGTTAAAAAAGTGGATCCAAATCTAAAACTCGTTTATCACTCCTCCCAGAGACGAACGATCGAAACTCATGTTATAAAAGAATAAAAATCAACACGAGTTTCATAAAACAAGTAATTTTTGATCGAAGGTTTAGCGCAACTATACTACAATTCCAACATATTTCAAAAACACACAAAAATGCCTTGTCATTAGATAAATCAAGATCAATGTATCCTCAAAAATTCACAAGTTAACTCCTTGTTAATTCAGATGACCCGAAATTATTTTGTAGTTACAATTTCCCTAGCTCTTGAATTCGATTTGCAACTTGCATAATCCTTTAAAATCTTGTGCCTGTGCCTGTGCCTGTGAATGCCAACATTTATAAGGTCGTGTTTTTTCTTTTTTTATCTCCCACAAGCTTATTCTTTGCTTAGTCTTAAAACAGATGTGTCAGGATCATCATCCCTATTACCAATCCTCGAGGGGGCTCTAACGCCAGCACTTCGAGATAGTACTATCCAAGACACCACCCAGAAACTCACAACCCCAAAACACAATGCGGTGTAAAAGGGGCGCTTCAAGCAAACTCAAGCTCTTGCTCCGACGCTATGGGTAGAGCACCGTCTAAAACACTTGAGTTGCAAAATTTACACCTTAATGCTCCATCTAAAGATATGGAATATAAATATAGGGCAGCATTGAGGCGATAACATGTTGACATCGCATCCTCAAAGGAGTCATTTTCCTTCTAAGAGTTGGAAAACCAAACAAATCATCTGCTCCAGATTTCACTAAGGCTAAACAAGGGATTTTTCTAATTTCTAAATATTTTTTAGGTGTTGGCTTGTGTGTGAAATTTGACACAAGAATTTTGCAAGAGACGCAAGTTTTTGGAGCAGAAACTAGGCTAAGTAATTTCCATGTCACAAAGGAATATTAAGTCACCTGAATCATCATGAGTTCAGGTGGAATTTAGAGAAGGATACTTGATCTAGTCTAAAGATAGACCCAGAAATTCTAATAATCAGATCTGTATCCTTATTCTTAGTTTGTTAAAGATTAAATCTCATTGTACCTTAAAATGAATCCTCAAACTTGGTCCCGATTTCAAATTTTCCTCAAAAAGTTTTCAACATTTTTATTTTTTTGGGTATGCAAGCAAAAATGAAAAAAAAATTGAATGTTTTTAGGTTTTGAAAATCCTGAGTCGATCGTCAAAATTTAAACCCCCCCCCCCCCATTCTTAAGATATGGCATGTTCTCATGCATTAGGAAGGGAAAAGAAATCACCTTGGTGAAGGTGGTCTGAATCAGGATAGCCAAAACCTTTGAAAAATAAAATAAAAATGCAAAGCAAGAAAAATGATGAGTTACCTCCCATCCAGTGTTATCTTTTACGCTATTCAGTTGGGCGTGAGTTGCATCAATGATCATTAGAAGGAAGATCAATTAAATCAAGAGTGTCAGATGAGAGATTTGAGGAATTGTCTAAGTAAGGCTTTAGATGTTGGTCGTTGACATGAAAGGTATTATTCACTTTTGGATCTAAAAGGTCAGCTACGCCATACGGATAGGTTTTTAGGACAACAAACGGGCCAGTCCACTTGGATTTAAGTTTTCCTGGAAAAATGTGTAATTTTGTGTCGAAAAGCGAAACATGTTGATTGATATCAAAATGCTTCCGAATGATATATTTTTCATAAAGTTATGCAATTCTTCCAATTCAGTTGATTGAAGTTTCCATTGTTTACCAGCTTTAGATAAATCCATGTTTAATTATTTAATTTCCCAAAAAGCTTTGTATTCAAGTTCTGCCAGGAGATGGCATGCCTTTCCAAAAATCAAACGGAAAGGAGACATGCTGAAAGGAGTTTTGAAAGCTGTGCAGTAGGCTCATAAAGCATTGTCCAATTTATTGGACCAGCTTTTACGATCAGGCCTAACCATCTTTGGCAAAATATTTTTAATTTCCCGGTTAGAAACTTCTGCTTGGCCATTCGTTTGGGGGTAATAAGGAGTGAAAATTTTATGATTAACCACGTATTTGGATTAAAGGTGACAGAATTGAGAATGAGTGAAATGTGATCCTCCATCACTGATGATGGCCTTTGGAATGTCGAATCTCAAAAAAATATTTTTCTTGATAAATTTGATGATAACCATGTGATCATTGGTGCATGTGGGTATTGCTTCAATCCATTTTGATACATAGTCAAATGTGACTAATATATATAAATACCCACAAGAGTTAATGAATGGTCCTATGAAGTCAATGCCCCATACATCAAAAATTTCAACTTCTAATATCGAATTAAGGGGCATCATATCCTTTCGAGTCATGTTGCCGATGCTCTAGCAACGCACACAGGATTGAACGAAAGAATAAGAATCTTTGTGCAAGCTAGGCCAAAAGAATCCAGAAGTGAGGACCTTAGCTGCAATTTTCTTGCCTAAGAAATGTCCACTGCAGGCCATCAAGTGACAGTGTGTCAAAATATCATGAACTTCTTAATCAGGGACACACCGTCGAATGACCTGATTAGCGTAGATGCGGAAAAGATCGGGCTCCTCCTAGAAATAATATTTAATGCCAGCAAAGAACTTATCCCATTTGATTTTTGGCCAATCAGAGGGGATTCATTCTATTGCTAAATAGTTTGCAAAGGGTGCAAACTAGGGGAGGGTATTGGCAGCTAAGATGGTCTCATCAGGGAAAACATCGGGTGGGGTCAACATATCGTTCATCATAAGACGAGAGAGATGGTCGGCCACTATATTTTGCTACCCTGCCTTATCCTTGATTTCTAGGTCGAATTCTTAGAGCAGTAGGATCCAACGGATAAGGTGGAGTTTTGCATCTTTCTTATTCAACAGGTATTTAAGTGCTGAGTGGTCGGTGTATACAATGACATGTGACCCCAACAAATAAGAGTAAAATTTTTCTACCGTAAAGACAATGGCAAGAAGTTCTTTTTCAATTACAGTGTAATTCCGTTGTGCATCATCAAGGGTTTTACTAGCATAGTAGATCACAAAGGGTTTCTTGTCAATTCGTTACCCTAGAACGGCCCCCACAGCAAAGTTAGAGGCATCTGTCATCAATTCAAAGGGACAATTCCAGTCAGATCCCTATAAAATTGGTGCCTCTATGACATCCTTCTTCAACATATTGAAACTCTCCAAGCATTGTTCGAAAAATTCAAAAGGCTAGTCTTTGATAAGTAATTGACTTAAGGGTTTGGCAATTTGGGAAAAATTTTAATGAAACGGTGGTAGAAGTCTACATGCCCCAAGAAAGATCGAATCTATTTTATAGTAGTGGGTGGTGGGAGTTTAGAGATAGCATCAATTTTTGCATGATCTATCGCAATCCCCTTTTTCGAGATGACATGGCCTAGGATGATGCCTTCCTAGACCATGAAATGATTTTTTTCCCAGCTGAGGACCAAGTTAACTTCTATGCATTTTTGGAGCATCCTTTCAAGATTTTTATAATAAAGATCAAAGGAGTCTCCAAAAATAGAGAAGTCATCCATAAAAACTTCCAAACATTCACCTACTAGGTCTAAAAAAATTGCAAGCAAACACCTTTGAAAAGTCGCAGGTGCGTTGCATAGACTAAAGGGCATCCTCTGGAAAGTGAAGCTTTTGAAGGGGCAAGTGAATGTAGTTTTGTCTTGATCCTCAGGATGGACCGTAACTTGATTATAGCTGGAATAACCATTGAGACAATAATAGTAATCATGTCCAGCTAATCGCTCCAAGATTTGATCAATAAATGGGAGCGAAAAATGGTCCTTCTTGGTGGCAGTGTTCAATTTATGATAATCAATGCACACATGCCAAGAAGAAGCAATCCTAGTGGCTATATTTTCCCCATGTTCGTTTGTGAAAACTGTTAGTCCAGCCTTTTTAGGAACTACCTACGTGGAACTAACCTAGGAGTTGTTAGAAATAGGATAGATGATATTAGCACCAAGACACTTTATTATCTCCTTTTTTACCACCTCCTATATATTAGGGTTTAGGCGCCTTTGTGTTTGGCGGGAGGGGCGGGAGTCATCCTCAAAGTATATTCTATGAGTGCAATAGGATGGATTGATACCCTTAAGGTTAGAAAGTGTCCAGCCAATAGGTTTTTTATTTTTGCTAAGAACCTGGAGAAGTCCAGAATTGATAATCAGGGGCATGGTTTGATTTGGTCCAAGGAAAACATATTTAAGGGAGTTGGGCATCAAGAAAAGTTGTTAAGAAATGTTTAAAGGAGATTAATGAGGGACCTCTTGAATCTTTGATTGGTTCATTTATGGAAGCCTCTCTTGCTCTCAAAAATTAAGGAAGAAACCTCCAGTCCCTTCCAAGTTAGGATACCATGACAAAAACAAAAGGGGCTCAACAGCACCCTCGCCCATCATCTTTCTCCAGGAGGGAAAACCTTCTCTCCACACACCTCCATTCACCATTGCGTCTCACCCATGTCCACGACAACTTCCACCACCGCAAACTGCCACCATGGTTGGTGGTGACAGCGTCGATGCCACCACCGCTCTCTGTGCAATGTTCCCACCACTATAACCGTCATCACCGTAAACCAATACCATCAGACCACTCCTTTTCTTCTTCTTCTTCTTCTTCCTCCTCATCTTCCTCTGTTTCTTCTTCAACAACAACCCAACAACAGCCACCACTGACCACTCACCACACATCCGTCCTCTTCCCTAACAGATTACATCACAAACCTACCCTCGATTTCCTCTCTGATCGTAGCTACAACAACCCACAACACTACCTTCTCCCTCATAACAGCAGAGCACCCCCTCCACGCCACCACCCCACTGGCGCCACCACTGCACACCGACCCAGCCTTCAATAGCACATGCCCTTGACGGCCACAGCCGCAGCCACCCCTGACACCCACAGCCCACGTGCCTCAACGTGGCTAGCCTCCTCCGCACCCACCAGCGCCGTCGCGCACACACTTGCGTGCATGCGGCCTCCTCTTCTCCCTCTCCAGCATCAGAGAAGAGGAACCGAAAGCTGTCGGCCATCTCCTCCACGCAACCACCACCTCCAGCCACAAAACTCTGCAACATCAATGCCAACATGCTCCCCTCACCCTCATGATCTCTGCTACGCCACCAGACTCATTGACGACAGTCCATGCACACGACCGGGAGAACCTACTAGCAGTGGCCTTCTCCTCATAGTCCAGTCGCCATTGACCACCTCCATCGACACCACCACCATCAACGAAATCCCCTCCGTGTCCTTGACCTCCTTGAAGCACGCCAAGGCCATCCATGGCCTCTTTCTCCTAGTGCGAGCGAGGGGAAGCCACCCACTATTTCGCTACAATATTAGGTTCTATTAATATTTACAAAAAATGCCATTGCCACTTCTCATTTATTTGATAAATTATTTGAGGTGAATTTGCTTGTGTGCCCCCCTAAATCTCTCTATTTCTCATTAATGCCAATTCAAGCCACTCTTTATCTCATTTGATGCTACAACTTAGTGACAAATTTATTTTGCATCATATTAGCCTCGTACAAAGTGTCCAAATAATTCATTGCAAATATTGGTGGATTTATTGCATTTATTCCTTCCTATGGATACGACCTAATCCATCGTGGTTAGTTTTCACTAATATATATTTTTGATCTAGGATTTTTCCACCATGATTTCATTACTATGACAACATAATTTTCTAACATAATTTTTCTGCAAGCAAAATCTCTCGATCAAATGGTGCCATTGCCAGGGAGGCAATAGATGCAATAGATTCACCTGATTATTTCTGATTATTCTGTGGTGCCCATTTATCTGACCATTCTCTATTTTTCTAGGCTAGGAATTTAACAAGATGGCTGGAGCAGCAAAGCGACGACATCAATCTTGAGCGACGACATCAACCTTGAGCGACGCCCACGTACGTAGAGAGGATGCGAAGAGAAGGAGACCTAGATCCTCCTTTCACAGGGGATTCTCCTTTGTCGCATATTTTCTTTCATTTCAGTTTTCTCGCCCTTATAGCATCAGGTTTAATTTTCAGGGGTCTGTCCCTACTTTCTTTAGCAACCAAGGCTATTTTTCTGTGTGTGAGCAATTCAGTTTCTGCCTACTTGGTCTAAAAAAAAAAGGAGAAAAATTATCGAGCTACCTGTTTAGGAGTTGCATACCCTTAAGTGCGGGCATTTAGGGGTGATTGAGCAATACGTTAGATCTCATTTTTTCATTACATACATATCTGCACGGAGATTGCTAAAGATAGGTATACCTTTCTATCTTTGCATCCAGCTCCTATTCATGCTTTGCATTTGGGTTAAATCTCAAGACCACCAAATTGATTGAATTGACCTAATTCAGTAGTCGCCTAATTGAAATTGGGACTGGTAATCAGATTTGACCTTAAAATCAAAATCGCATTTAATCTGATCAAAAGGGACTTGTGTGTGATTCTTCTCAAAATCAAACTGATTTGCGGTGTGATGCACACTTCTGACCCTGAGCACGCACACTAAGCACCACACTAAGTCTCAGCCCCTTAAGGCTATAGGCACAAATCACTTTATCGATGCAGACCCTTCATTTTACTTTGTGGTGGAGGTATGATCCTATGGCCAAGTGTTTTGATACTTCAAGGAGGGGGACACCCCTTAAAGGAATAAAAGGGTAGTTAAGAGGCACAGCATTCACATCGCCTCAAAGGAAGGGTTCACCCTACTTGCATCCCTTAGTTCCATTCTTAGAGTAACTTCTCACTAGGTCACTTGAGAGTATCATTGAAGCAAGGTATAGGTCTTAAGGCATGCGAAGGTCGACTTAGGGCCCGAAATTGATTGTGCAACTTCTTTGGACACCAAGAAAGAACGTAACTGGTGTAGCTCGGATAGGTTGTGTTAATATAGTGATTTAATAATTGAAATGAGTATAGTGGATAACCTAAATCGAGCCTAACCATCTTTTTACAATTTTTTTTTTAACTTGGCCTACTTGATTTTATCTTGGTCACTTTTAGGCCCGGGGTCGAACTCAGGGAAGTGGGATTAGAGGTGAATAAGTTTCTATGACTTTCCTACAATGAATCTCTTCCGATCGTTTATTATGTTTTTAGTGTTTTTCTATTAAATATTTTTTTCTGATAATTTTTGTCCTTGAGGTACACCCTCAAAATTAGGTTCCTGGCTTTAAGCCAAATTAGTGTTTCAAAACTAGTCTTACTATTCGTAAGACTGAGTACCTGCAAGTCAAGGATTATCTTTTCTTTTTCTGTATATTTTTTAATCTTTTTAATGGCAGGAAAGAGGAATAGAAACAAAATAAATATAGTATGTATATATATATATTATATATATAGGTGTGGGGGTGGAGGTGGAAATAGGGTGTAGCACAGTGTCGAGTTGATCGTTGTCTAGGAAGACGCAACCAACAGGACGAAGTGCCGTGTGGAGTGTAGGATGGATGGGTGGAAGATGTGTGCGAAGATGCTTTTTGTATGCGTGTATTGGGGAATATCAGCAACTAGTGCAGATATTCCCACGATACAACGTGTGGTAGGTGATATGAAAAAATATATATATGTATATATGTAAATATATATCTATATGTATATATATAGATATGGTTATAATTATATAGGTGTGTATGTAGTTATATATGTATATATATATGTATATATATATAGATATGTAAATATATGCATAGATAGATGTGCGTGTATATATATATATATGTATGTATGTATATATATAAGTATTTATAGTTATATATATATGTATATATACTTATACTTAGTTGTATGGGTAATAATATATGTATATATATATATATTTATACGTATATAAATATATGTATAAATGTAAATATATATATATATCTATGTATGTATGTATATATACTTATATATAATTGTATAGGTACTAATATGGATATATATATATATATGTACATATATATAAATATATATATGTATATATATATAAGTGTGAATATAGGCATGTACAAGTGAGATTGTGAGTGTACACGTGAGTGTGTACAAGTGTGGTGTGTGTGTGCGCGTGAGGTGAGTGTCTGTGAGAGAGAGAGAGAGAGAGTGTGTGTGTCTGTTGGAGTGAAGAAGGCGCGGGCGAGTTAAGTTGTCTGGATGCTTCAGCCGACGTCAGGTGGTCCACACGTAGGAGCAGGCGCGTAGGCGCGAAGATGCACGCACACGATGGAGGGAGCGAGCGTGCGAGGAAGGTGTAGCGCAGCACGCTGCGGACTGCAGTGCACTGCACCGCGCACTAAGGTGAATGCGGGCGAAGAAGCTAGTGGGTGCAGACGCTGGAGCAGGCACGGGGAGAGATGTGGGCGCGGGCATGCGCGGATGGGCTGGCGACGATAGCGACGTGGAGAGAGAGCGTGCGGTGACCGGATAAGTGAGAAACCTTCCGGTCACCTCATTGTAGCCATAGTGTCGCTCTCTCTAGAGTGAACAGTGGCTACAGTGTGTGCTCGGCTTGCACGATCGGGTGCTGGCTGTTCTGCGTGTGAGGTTGCTGCAGAGCGAGCTGGCGCACGCGCGGAAGGAGCTACGCCAGTTGCTGGCTTGCGCAATGGCCTGCGTGTGGGCGAGAGGTGGCCGGCGCCTTGCTACAACTGCGGTTGAGCTTCAAAGCTTGACTCTGTGGCAATGGCGGAAATGGATGGAATGACAAAAATAGAGAGGAGAACCACCACGCCCACCAGCTCTTTGATGAGCTGGGCGGTGGTGGGACTCATAGTGGTGGTTGTGTACCACTGTGAGCTGCTCCTGCTCGCAGCATAGCTCCTCAGGAGGAAGAGTGGCTGCGTATGGAGGGGAGAGGGGAGGAGACGGCCTGGAGAGGGAAAGCTGCTGTGTGTTGTGGAATTTTTTGTGTTGGACCAGGCTCCCCGCAAAGAAGATAGCCGTGCCATTTTTAAAGAGGATGGAGGCAAGCACAACCATGCCCTGGGCTGTGCATGGCTGTGCATGCGGCTGGCAAGGCAAGCTGATGCAGAGAATGTCGCGAAGAAGATCAAGCCATGCTTTGCAACCGTGGAGGAATTCAAAGCCAAAATGAAAATAAAAATAAAGATGGTGAATTTGCGAGGTAGCACTTGAGGAATACGTAAATTTCAAGGCTATTTTATTCACTCTCCTCCCCTCTCAAATAAATGCATGCATGCATTTATTTTTACAAATGTGACTATGGCTACCTAATATGCATAGGCAATCCTAGGAATAACACAAGATGGCACAATTGTAGGTGTATTTTTGCTGTGCAATCATACCCCCATGCCTATCTTTTGCTAGTCCCTAGCAAAACATTTTTGTATTGTATTTAGAAATGATCTTAAGCTGAAGATTTTCTTCAGAGGTGACATAGGTGTGTTTATTTGTTGGATATTGTGAGAACCAATTGCAAAGAAGACTACCGGTACTTTAAGTCTTATGTGAAATAGACCTTCTCTCGACTAACCAGGACTCTTGATATTTAAACCTTAAGTACGATTTCCAGGACTCAGGATGTTTTTGCCGTACTCGAGAGCTCAAGAGATTATGGCTTGTGCTTAGTAAAGGATCAGGACTGACCAGATGAACATTAAGACTGAAGCCAGGGTTTCACGAATTTTTAAGTGTAGGTTGGTCCCAGTTTCAGCTTGTGTCTTCGGATTAACCCTTAAAAGGATGACGGAAAACTCAACTCCAATTTTATTACATTTGTGGCTCAAAGAAAATAGGGTATTTGTAACTTGCCCTGAAGAACTTTTGTAGGGAGAAGACTTTACAGACGTTTGTGACATATATTGACTTATTTACATCTTTTTTTTTTTGAAACACGTGTCAGTATATCTCTTACAACATTATTTGGAGGAGCACACTTTTCTTTTGGTGGGAGAGTTTCTTTTTGGTGGAAAGAGTCTCTCCTAAACACAAGACTAAAGCCTGGGATAAAAAGTCTACTTGTGCGCACAGGTAATGACTCCACCTTCCCTAATGAACACTAGGGTTGGATCTTATGTTCACCTGGTCTTTCTTGGTATGTGTAGTGTGAACCAAGATTACTTAGGCTCTCGAGTAGAAGCAAACCAATGAATCCTGTACTGGTGTCTCAGGTACAAGAATACGTCCTTAGTTAGGAGAGATTCCGATCTATCTTGTCAATGCTCAAGTGAATTAAGCCGAGTCTGAGCGAATCAAGCTTCTGTGGCCTGGAAAGTCTTCAAAACAGTGGTTGAATATCTATAAACACTTATTGTATTTTTGTTTCAGCCTTCAGATCAATACTAAACATCATTTTTTTTTTTACATATTTATAGATAGATGGAGACTGCATGATACCCTGAAATACCCAGATCCTATGGATGCCCATCCACCCCCCCATGCAAAACGATGCTATGTCCTCATAAGCATGCAGGGTAAGGTAGAGAAAGGATGAAAGATCGGGTAATGAGAGCTGAGGTGCAGGGTATACAGCAGGGTGGTAGGGTGGGTGGATGGTGGGTGGTGAAGTGAAAAGTGACGTGAACATGACCGTGTCGAAGTGTTGTTGGGGTGCCTCCCAACGAGCCCTGAATTTAACGTCCCCAGCTGGACTCAAAATGAGGCACAACATTAGTTACCCTCTAGTAGGGCAATAGTTTCTCCAATGGGGGCAGGTTCATGAGTAAGATAGGGTTTCAAACGCTGCCCATTGACCATAAATTTATGCCCATATCTTCAATCTCAACGGCCACGTTGGGAAATGGTCTTGAGACCAGGAAAGGACCAATCCATTTGAACATCAGTTTCCCAGGAAAGAATTTGAGCCGGGCATTGTAGAGCCAAACCTGCTGAGATGGCTCAAATTCCTTCCGCCGAATACGGCTGTCATGAAAAGCTTTAGTGCATTGCTTGAAAGTTAAGGCAGAATCATAAGCTTCACGATGAAGCTCTTCCAGCTCCTGGAGTTGGAGTTTCCTTTCTCGACCACACAGGTCTAGGTCGAGGTCACATTGGCGAATCGCCCAATAAGCATGGTGCTCCAACTCCATGGGCAAATGACAAGGCTTCCCGTAAACAATTCTATAAGGAGACATACCAAGGGGAGCCTTGAAAGCGGTCCAATACGCCCAAAGTGCGTCAATCATCTTATCAGACCAATCCTTACAGTCAGGCCGAACCATTTTCTGGACAATTTGCTTGATTTGTCGGTTCGACACCTCTGCCTGGCCATTCGTCTGAGGATGATACAGAGATGCTATACGATGGTGGACTCCGTATTTCCTCAGAAGTGTCTGAAAAGAAGCATGGGTAAAGTGGCTTCCTCCATCCGAGATAATGGCTCGAGGAATCCCAAAGCGCGCAAAAATGTGGTCTTTGACAAATCAAGTGGATATACCATGGTTAGCACGATGCGTGGGAATAGCCTTGATCCATTTTGAAACATAATCAACAGCCACGAGAATGAATTTGAAGCCGTTGGAAGGAAGAAAGGGACCCATGAAATCAATTCCCCAAATGTCGAAGATTTCCACAGCTAGGATGGGTTGTAAGGGCATCATGTCACAACGTGACATTGACCCTAACGATTGGCACCTAGTGCAATGCTTGGCAAACTTGTGTGCATCCTGGTGAAGGGAGGACCAAAAGAAACCACACTGCAACACCTTGGCTGCAGTTTTCCTCCCAGAGAAATGGCCTCCGTAGGCCTGATCGTGGTAGAAGGATAACACACTGGGGAATTTGCTGTCAGGAATACAGCGACGGATGATTTGATCAGCACCTATGCGAAAAAGAAGCAGATTATCCCAGAAATAATACCTTGCTTCCGCCATGAGACGCTCGCACTGGTTTTTAGGCCAGCCACGTGGAAGGGATCCAGAAGTAAGGTAATTGGCAATGTCGGCATACCAAGGTCCACATGCCATATTAATTGCCAATAGGTGCTCATCAGGAAAAATCTCATTAATCGGCAGAGTAAGTTCAATATGGTCAGGGTCCAGTCTAGAAAGATGATCAGCCACAACATTCTGGGCTCCGGCCTTATCGCGGATCTCAATGTCAAATTCTCGGAGCAGAAGGATCCAACGAATCAGTGTAGGCTTGGCATCCTTCTTGTGCATGAGATGGCAAATGGCCATGTGATCAGTGAAAACAATAATGTGTGAGCCCAAAAGGTAAGAGCAGAATTTCTCCAACCCAAAGACAACCTCCAGTAGTTCTTTCTCAATGGTAATATAATTACGCTGGGCCTCGTCCAACATCTTACTGGCGTAGTACACCACGAAGGGGTGTCTATCGCATCTTTGTCCCAGGATGGCTCCGACTGCAAGGTCGGAAGCGTCACACATGAGTTCAAAGTTGAGAAACCAGTCAGGTGGCTGGAGAATAGGGGCCTTGGTGACAGCATTACGCAGCCGCGTGAATGCTTGTATGCAATCGGGGCCCATATCGAAGGGTACGTCAGTCGATAGGAGATGAGTTAATGGTCGAGAAATCTTGGAGAAATCTTTGATGAATCTCCTATAGAAACCGACGTGTCCTAGGAAGGAGCAGATTTGTTTGACAGAGCCAGGCACAGGTAAATCAGCAATTACATCAAGCTTAGCTCTGTCAACCTCGATACCCCTATCGGAGATGATATGCCCGAGAATAATTCCCTCATGTACCATAAAATGACTTTTTTCCCAAGAAAGCATGAGCTTTACATCATTACATCTCCTAAGGATATGGGTCAGGTTGGTAAGACAGTCATCGAAAGATGGTCCAAAGATCGAAAAGTCATCCATGAAGACCTCAAGAAAGTCACCCACCATGTCATGGAATATCGCCAGCATACATCTCTGGAAAGTTGATGGCGCATTACAAAGTCCAAATGGCGTCCTTCTAAATGCAAAGGTGCCGAAGGGGCAGGTAAAAGTGGTTTTCTCTTGGTCCTGGGGGTTAATTGCCACCTGGTTATATCCTGAGAATCCATCCAGGAAACAGAAAAATTTATTTCCTGCTAACCGCTCCAGGATTTAGTCAATGAAAGGTAGCGGAAAGTGATCTTTCTTAGTTGCAGCATTGAGTTTCCTATAATCTACACACACTCTCCAAGATGTAGGAGTGCGTGTAGGGATGGATTCGCCCTTGTCATTGACACGGATGGTGAGTCTTGCCTTTTTAGGGACGACGTGAATCGGGCTCACCCAGGGGCTATCGCTGATCGGGTAGATTATACCCGCATCCAGCCACTTAATAGTTTCCTTCTTAATGACCTCCCACATGTTAGGGTTGGGACGTCGCTGCATCTAGTGGGAAGGTCGAGCCTCCTCCTCCGTATATATACGGTGAGTGCAGTAGGAGGGGCTAATGCCAGTTAAGTCTGATAAAGACCATCCAATGGCTGCCTTGTATTCCATAAGGACCTTCGTTAGTTTGCACTCTTGCTCCCTAGTCAATTTTGAACTGATGATTATGGGGAGTGTTTCATTTGGTCCCAAGAAAACATACTTAAGTGTACTAGGCAGCTCTTTCAGCTCGGGAGTGGATGGTGAAAGATCTGGCATTTCTTGGGACGAGAGTGTCCCAGGCTGATCGGAAAACAAGTCAGGAGGAAGAAGTTGGCCCTCAAATTGGCCAAGAAAAGGGGCTTCTTGGATAGATGGATCCAAAAAGGAATAGCCCCAGTGAGTAGTATATGGGCTCAAGGTCCCAGTGTGGAGTTGCAAATCCACCTGATTTGGCAGGAAAGAAAGGGAAATCTGGTCTTCAAGAGTGTGGACCGGCGGTGAGTAGCCCAGATATGACTCAGACCACGAGGTATGAGAAGCAAAGAAAACCTCGTTGGAAGTCTGGTCAGGAGAAGGTACGGGAATAGGGAGGGATGGGGGAACGTCACAATATGTGTCGGTCAGGTAATCATCAGTGTTTAAAGGCAGTCCGCAACAGTCAGAATAGGTCCCAATTAGTCCAATGCACGCACTAACAAACATGTCCCTGTCAGATGTGTCATCCTCGATGCAATCGCAATCAAAATTCTTTGCTGCCTTGAAGATGTTAAGCTTGAGCTTTTCAGATCCAACGGCAATCTCCATACAGCCCGACTCGCAGTCGATATGGGCATAGGCTGTGGCCAAGAAGGTCGACCAAGGATGATCGGACAATCAGAAAGTGAGCTAGGAACTTCCATATCTAAAACAAGAAAGTCAACGGGAAAATAGAGATTGTTGACCCTAACCACCATGTCTTCCACCACACCCTTTGGAATTTTGACAGAACGATCTGCCAACTATAACGTGACAGGGGTGGGTTTCAGATTTCCCAAGGAAAATTTTTCGAGCATGATGGTTGGTATAAGATTGATCAAAGATCCTAGATCAAGCAGGGCACGGTTAAAATTGCAGCCTTGGATGCTACAGGAAATAAGCGGTGTGCCCGGATCTTTCTGCTTCGGTGGTAAATTTGACAGTATAACACAACTCGCATGAGGCGAGAGAACCACCAGATTCTTAGTTTTCTTTGACTGTCACCTAGGTGTTGTGTAGTCCTTGAAAAATTGGGCGACAGTAGGTATGTGGTCGATAGCCTCTAGCAGGGGTACCTTGATTTCAACATCCCTGAACAAATTATGCAAGTTATCAAAGTCCTGCGTATCTTTATTCTTGCCTTTTAGCTCCCTCAGTAGAGCCTCAGGGAATGGGACTGATTCTGGCACCAATTTAGGTGTATCGTCCTCTCGCGAATGCGGTACGCATCTCCAATGAGAGGGCGATGAAGAAGACGGACCAGGATCGGGTCGAGGCGGATCGACAGTCTACTTGCCGCTCCTTGTAGTGATCGCATTGGACGATGCGGGTCCAGTGGGATCATACGGCGGAGGAGGGTTTGCAATAGGGACATAAGAGTTAGGTGCTGCAGCAGAATTAGCCTGAAATCCCGGTGGAATGCTTGGAGCCTGCAGAATCTGATGAACCTGCCCCTGAGAAGGTCGTACCTATGGTTGACGACCACGGGGTACGAAATTTCGCGAGTTGGGAACAGGTTGGGCTGGGAGAGTGCCCTGAGATCGAGTCGCCATGTGTAGTTGACTGATCTCAGCATTCTGCTGCGCCAATTAGTGCTAAAGAGAGGTCATGTTCTCTTCATGGTGCTTTGACATTTTTGTCATCATTCGCATCAATTTATCAAGAGGACTTAATGCGTGTTCTGTTTACGGTACGTAAGGACCCGATGGCAGATTCGCCATAGGATTAGACTGGGCCCTTAGGATGACGGGTGCGGACGGTCGCATTGGTCCACCCGTGGGGTTTTGGCACTATGGGTTGTTGGACCATGCGATGTTCGGATGATTTCACCACCCTGGGTTATAAGTGGCAGAGAACGGGTTGTTCCCCAAGGTGCAAGTGTCTTCTAAACTAGAAGACGTGTCCGCATGTAAATACACATCCGAGCGCACAGAGGCTTGGTCCTCCATGTCAAAATATTGGCTTGCAGAAGCCAGATCCACATGACTTACTGAATCACTCGGCGCGACACTCGGTAAGGAAGGTCTTACGGGGTTTCTAGGAATAAGCCTAGTGTAGGAAGAATTGAGATTGTGACGAAGTGGTGAGGTGGGGGTGTTTGCCATAGAACAGGTGGGGTTGGCCAGAAGCTTGTCCAGCTTCTTGTGCACGACGGAGACTTCATCCAATTTTTGTGCCATAAGGCTGAGATCTGTGGATGAATGGGAGGGTCTCGTGTCAACTTCATGGACATTACGGGGCAGGCTGGTACGATTAAAGGCGACAATGGAAGCATTGTTCATTGAGCTTTTGCTCATATTTTCAAATAATTTGAATGCTCCATTCTCGTCTTTATTCATGAAGTTCCCTCCACAGGAAGCGTCTGCAATCTGCTTCAAAGTCTCATTTAGCCCATAGTAGAAAATCTAGGCTATATGCCATTTAGGCAGACCGTGGTGCAGACACTTCCTGAAGAGGTCATTATATCTCTCCCATGCCTTATGAAACTGTTCGCTGTTTTGTTGCATAAATGAAGTGATAGCACGGCGAAGCGCATTGGCTTGCCCGATTGGGAAGAACTTCTTGAGAAACACTGTTCGCATCTCTTCCCAAGAGTGGATGGTTCTCCCAAGGGTGCGTAACCACTGCGACGCTTTATCCCGCAATGAAAATGGGAACATTTTCATGAGGAATATAAGCAACCTGATATTTCTCGATTTAACTATTTCAGCCAATCGGGTTAGGTCTTCTAGGTGGAGAAAAGGATCTTCACTTGCAAGACCATGGAAGTGAAAATTTATCAGGCCAATTATGTTAGGTTTTAATTCAAAGTCGTCCCTGCCCATGGGGACCCGAATTTATCCTATGGTCTCTGTAGCAGCGGGATTCTGATAGGAGCTAAGAGACCTAGGCTCCTCCCGTTCGGGAGGGTTCTGCATTTCCTCCAATGTTTCCCTAATGGCTTCAATTTGTTCATTATACATTTCCATTTAGGCTTGGAGGCGGGTTATGGGATCCAAGGCTCCACCACCCAGTGGGTTTTGAGGGTAGTTTCCTCCCTCGGGATTTGGGGGTGGGCGTGCAGCCATGTCTGTGGAGGAGGAGGACGATTCGATTTCTTTTCTAAATTTATCAGGCAATTCACACAGTTCAGGGTTTTGTCACCTCCTCCCAAACATGCACTACCGCAGGAAGAATTGGGGGGATACGAAGGGAAAAGGAGATGAGAGAAATGATGCCGCAAAGGTACACTTGATGACAAATCAATACAATCAAATTCCTAACCTCTACAGTGTGCTTTTAGACCTAAAGATCTAAGTTACCTACTATCACGACCTACGAAACTAAATGCAAGCACCGCGAAACCACTAGGCCAGATTAAAATGCCGTTTGCCCCAATCTTAGACACCCGATAGCACGCGGGAACCCTCACCAGCACGTAGGTTCTACACGCAGGTAGTTAGACCTCCAATCCTTAATATGGGTCAAGTTGCTACCAATTTTAGTTAGAGGCTTAGGATCAAGTGCTTTTGGAATGTGAAGGTCGTTATTTACAGGTAATGCCCAAGCGGTTGATTTTGTAGAGTGTGTAAACCAAGCATGCAACGGGGAAATCTCCCCGAATTGAATTTTTAATTAGTGAATGATTTTTAGAGTTTCAGCCTTAAGTAGTATGGATTTTAGGATTTCGCTGAATTACCAATTCAACCAATCTCCGGGTTTTGAGAGAATACAAGTTTTTTTCTAAGCCCAACAAACCCATCTTCAATGTTAGTTGGTTGCATGCTAAAATGCAATGGGCTTCCCTAGATAGAGATTTCTATGTGTGGATGCACGAGTCAATTTTAGATTAGTGTGAAAGGGAGCCAAAGCACTTCAATTCAAGTTCTCCCAATCACCAAAATGATTTCCACACACAAGGCTCAACCATAAGATAAATAAAATCAATTTTTTGAGGTTGAAGTATTCGAGATCAAATCTTAGGCACATGAAAGGTCATGGTGGGGTTGGGATCAACTCAATTCCAAGTCTCCCCACCAAAAAGATGATCCTGAATTGCAGATAAATGAGGCAAAGAGGGATGGCAATCAATCTATTTATCTTTGCCTCAAAGAATACTTCACACGATGAAAGATTCAAGAATCATGATTCTTGGATCTTCACTATGCGAAGTTTGGCGGGAAATCTCGGGGGGTGGGAGTGCTGTCAAACAATCAAACAAGTGATTTTTTAACCCACTTGCCCCAAGAGATCCAAAGAAGTGTTTTTTTTTTATTATTATTAAGGTGACAAGTTGACCTAAGTTGCTAAGAAAGAGAGACCTACCTGTTCAGCAACGTGGGCAAAGTTCCAATGCGGTGCTGGCGGCTTTACGCTCTCGTTTCCGCCTTAGATCTGCCCACGTCTCCGACTTCGTCTGCCTGCCTTCTCCTTGCAACTGGTTCACCTGCACACCAACAAATAGAAACACCCGAGAAGAGAAGGGTGCGAGAAGAGAGAAATTAAAGGAATGGAGTAGAAACTTACCTGAATGCGCACCTCCCCGACAATGGCACTAGAAAAAGGTGTGGTGTAGCTCGGATAGGTTGTGTTAATATGGTGATTTAATCATTGAAATGAGTATAGTGGTTAACCTAAATCGAGCCTAACCATCTTTTTACAATTTTTTTTTTATTTTAATCTGGCCTACTTAATTTTATCTTGGTCACTTTTAGGCCTAGGGTCGAACTAAGGGAAGCGGGATTAGAGGTGAATAAGTTTCTATGCCTTTCCTACAATGAATCTCTTCCAATCGTTTATTATGTTTTTGGTGTTTTTCTATTTAAGACTTTTTTCTGATAATTTTTGTCCTTGAGGTACACCCTCAAAATCAGGTTCTTGTCTTTGAGCCAAATTAGGGTTACAAAACTGGTCTTGCTATTCGCAAGACTGAGTATCTGCAAGTTAAGGATTATCTTTTCTTTTTCTGTATATTTTTTTATCTTTTTAATGGCAGGAAAGAGGAATAAAAATAAAATAAATATAGTATGTATATATATAGATATATATATATATATTATATATATATAGGGGTGGGGATGGAGGTGGAAATGGCATGTAGCATGGTGTCGAGTTGATCGTCGTCTAGGAAGACACAACCAATAGGATGAAGTGTCGCGTGGAGTGTAGGATGGATGGGTGGAAGATATGTGCGAAGATGCTTTCTGTATGAGTGTATCGGTCAATATCAGCAACTGGTGCAGATATTCCTGCGATACAACGTGTGGTAGGTGATATCAAAATATATACATATATATGTATATATGTAAATATATATCTATACGTATATATATAGATATGGTTATAATTACATAGGTGTGTATGTAGTTATATATGTATATATATATATAGATATGTAAATATATGTATAGATAGATGTAGGTATATAAATATATATATATTTATATTTATAATTAGATATATATGTATGTATATATAACTATATATATATATATATTTATATGTATATAAATATATGTGTATATGTAAATATATCTGTGTATATATATATATATAAGTATATATATATATATGTATGTATGTATGTATATATACTTATATATAATTGTATAGGTACTAATATGGATATATATATATAAATGTATATATGTATATATATATATAAGTGTGTATATAGGCGTGTACAAGTGAGAGTGTGAGTGTACACGTGAGTGTGTACAAGTGTGGTGTGTGTGTGCGCGTGAGGTGAGTGTCTGTGAGAAGGAGAGAGAGTGAGAGCGCATCTGCTTGAGTGAAGAAGGCGTGGGCAAGTTAAGTCGTCCGGACACTTCAGCCGATGTCTGGTGGTCCACGCGTAGGCACAGGCGCATAGGCGCGAAGATGCGTGCGCACGCTGGAGGGAGCGGGTGTGGGAGGAAGGTGTAGCGCAGCGCACTGCAGACTGCAGCGCACCGTGCTGCGCGCTGAGGCGAACGCGGGCGAAGAAGCGGGCGAGTGTAGACGCTGGAGCGGGTGTGGGGAGAGACGAAGGCGTGGGCGTGTGCGGATGGGCTGGCAATGGTAGTGGTGTGGAGAGAGAGCGCGCGGTGACCGGATAAGTGAGAAACATTCCGATCACCGCACTGTAGCCACAGTGTCGCCCTCTCTAACATGAATAGTGGCTACAGTGCGCGCTCGGCTCGCGCGACCGAGTGCTGGCGGTTCTGCATGTGCGGGCACTGCGGAGCGAGCTGGCGCATGTGCGGAAGGAGCTGCGCCAGTTGCTGGCTTGCGCGATGGCCTGCGTGTAGGCTAGAGGTGGCGGACGCCTTACTGCAGTTGCGGTTGAGCTTCAAAGCCTGACTCTGTGGCAATGGTCGAAATGGATGGAATGACAAAAATAGAGAGGAGAACCACCACGCCCACCGGCTCTTTGATGAGCTGGGGGGTGGTGGGACTCACAGTGGTGGTTGTGTACCATTGTGAGCTGCTCCTACCCATAGCGTAGCTCCTCAAGAGGAAGAGCGGCTGCGTATGGAGGGGAGAGGGGAGGAGATGGCCTGCAGAGGGAAAGCTGCTGTGTGTGTGTTGGAAGTTTTTGTGTTGGACTAGGCTCCCCGCAAAGAAGATAGCCGTGCCCTTTTTAAAGAGGATGGAGGCATGCACAACCATGCCCTGGGCTATGCATGGCTGTGCATGCGGCTGGCAAGGCAAGCTACTGCAAAGAATGGCGCGAAGAAGATCAAGCCATGCCCTGCAGCCGTGGAGGAATTCAAAGCCAAAATGAAAATAAAAATAAAGATGGTGAATTTGCGAGGCAGCACTTGAGGAATACATAAATTTCAAGGCCATTTTATTCACTCTCCTCCCCTCTCAAATAAAGGCATGCATGCGTTTATTTTTACAAATGCGACTATGGCTACCTAATATGCACTGGCAATGCTAGGAAATAGCACAAGATGGCACAATTGTAGGTGTATTTTTGCTGTGCAATCAGTAACCAACCTCTATTCTTCTCCAAAGAGATTGTCAGGGATCTCAAGTCACAGCCCCCTCTTGTACCACTAAAGTGGGAATGGACGGGTGCCAACTTGACCTCATTTGGCAACTTTTAGGGGTAGGTTGGAGGTTGGCTCAAATCCACTCTAAGAAAAAGGAGAATCACATTGCCTTGCGTTTGATTGGGGTGTGTTTTTCAAGTCGTATCACAAATGGATTACAATAGCGACTTCACTTCTTACTTTCACCCCAGAACACCAAATCCCAATCCCATGACCTGCAGTTATCAATCATCTGATGAACATTGGGATCCTTTCTACTCCTACTATAGGAGCATTAGTCTGATTAATCCCTAACCTAGTGATGATGAGCAGAACCTTGGAGAAACGTATCCCAGCCATAGCTCTCCCATGACTATACCCAACCCACCCACCCTTAATGGTTTTGCTTATCGAGGTTGGATCGATACTCTTAGGAAACTTGAACCTGACTATCCTCCCCAATCTGATATGAGCCTCTCCTCTTTTATGATAGAAATGTAAAAATAACAAAAAGAAATGATGGATTCTATGGGGGAGATTTTGAGGAATAGTCAAAGATTAACTAAAGAGATTAACCAGCTTAGCGACACTCCTACAGTCAATTCTGATCCCTACCTCTATAACCCCAATTACCAAGACAATTTCAAGGAAAATAATGACAACAAGGATCTTGTTTTGAGGAGCAGCTATCACTTAGATGTTGTAACGAGCGCGTACCCCAGACGTCTTTTAAGACGTCTGGGAGGTGGCCCAGACGTCTGTCAAGACGTCTGGGATCACATCCAGACGTCTGACCAGACGTCCGGGATAGTTTACAGACGTCTGACGAACAGTTATACTCGCACGGGATATTCGTCTGCGCGCCTGTGCGCGCAGACCTGAGATCCGCATCTTCTCTGCGGCTGCAGGCGACTGCGGGCGTCTCTCTCTCCTCTCCGCGCGGCGTTAAAAGGGGGAGGGGGCGCGCCTCCCCTCCCGTCTCCACCATCTTCCTCCTCTCCTGCTGCGGGCGGAGCGAGCGGACGCGAGGGCGCAGCGGCAGCGGCGCAGCAAAGGCGCGGAGGAGCTGCGGCGTGCGAGGGCGGGACTCTGCCGTGAGGGCGAGCTCGCCGGGAGCGGCTTGGCCGGCCGGCGGAGGGCGCAGGGGGCGCAGAGCGTCGCGAAGAAGGACCTGCTGCGGGCGGAGCAGCGGACGCGCGAGGTGCGACGCGGGCGGCGTCGCGAGCGGAGGCCGAGCTAGGTTCTGATTCTGGAAAAATCTCCAGAATCAGACGTCTGGACTGATATCCAGACGGCAAGGCCGACGTCTGCGTGATCATACAGACGTCTGAAAGGTGAGTTCCGCTTTCTCCTTCTTCTTTTGTCGACTGGCCGTACTGAAGGAGGAGGGTTGGCTGTGCGCAGGTGTTCGGATTCGTCATCCTTTGCGAATCCGACGTCTGGAAGTTGGACCAGACGGCGGGAGTGACCTCCAGACGTCCGGAGAGACCATCGGACGTCTGGGATCTAGGAGAGACGTCGCCACAGACTTCTGGACGTCCGGGGAACCACGCCGAACAGGTAATTCTCTGATCCACCGTTTAAGACGTCTGGGAGGAGTTCCAGACGTCTGATTTTGCACAGTATTGTCTTTCTCGACCCGTTTAGGGCCCGTTTGGGCTCCGTTTTCCGCGATTCGAGTTGCGTTCGATTCAGAATTTATTCCTCTACCCGCCTACAGTAGCTATACACTGTTTTGAGACACTCCTTGTGTTTGATCCTTGTGATAGGACCTCGTTCGGTTACCGTCTTGAGAGTCACGGAGGCGCGCGGGATTCCCGACCACGCCCCCATTACTTCCGTTGTACCTGGTAGAGTGGTTTTAAGCATTAATAAAATCTGTTAAAGTATGGAACCATAACTAGAACCTAGGGCATTGCATGAACCCTAGGAATGAGAAATGTATGGAATGATAGCTCCTAGGTGTTGCATGAATCCTAGGGCCGGAAAACTAGATTGTATGATAGATCCTAGGATATGGCATGAATCCTAGGATGGAAAAACTAGTGGAAGGTATATTACTGCAGTCTTGGAAAAATGGAAAGGAATATATAAGCTGCCTGTGAAATTAATTAACAGCTGCCTGTTATGAACAAAGAAACATGTTTGAGATCATGGAAATTGAGAACGTGAATCTGGAAAGTGAAACATATGATGCTCTGAGATAAAGGGCTGGAACCCTACGGGGAATTAGGAGTGGAACTCCTGGAAAGAAAAGGAATGGAACTGAGATGTAGTTGTACTGTCTCTTGGGTACGCAGTACCAAGGGAAGTACCTGTACCTGTTTTAGTGCAGAGTGGGGCCAGCCGCCCCAGGGACCCGGGGTTAGGCTTGGCCGCTCTGTACCGACTTGTTGGCCCTCGTGTACGTAGTACCGAGGAGAGCTAGTAGTGTTAGGAGAGTACTAGCTACCCCACGGGCCCCGGGGTTCTGCTAGCCTCCTTCACCGACTTGTTAGGCCCACTAGGGCAAACCAGGGTAGTCAGACGAGGGTGCGCGGACTGTGGAGGGGCAAGGCCCCGGTTTGGTTACTGTGGAGGGGTTGGACCCCTGTTACTGAGAGGGCTCTGCCCTGGTTCCGTGCTGTGCTTTGGGCGCACCCGTTAACGGAAACGACTGACCGCGTGCCAGTACGGGCTAGCTACCTGTGCGTTTATCGCGCGTGCCGTAGTCACCGTTACGTCTGTCAGTGACCTTGGGGTGGTTGACTGAGGGTAGGATCACCACGGGGGACTCTCCCGGCCAGGAGAGCACCACGTGCTACTTCTACTGTTGGAAAAGACTGCAATCAAGATCGTCCCACGAGGACATTCGAGATCAAGTAAAGGATCTGAGAAGTAAATGAAATAGTGAGAAAAATGGAAAGATGTAAATAAAGGAAGTAATAGAACATAACAGCTACTGTACACTCTACTGTTGCCTTTAGTTAGTTTGCCACTCTACTCAGCGTTTTGCTGACGTGTTACACTCGTTACCTTTTTCAGGACCAGGTGTTGAGCAGCCAGGGTCGGCGGCTGCAGAGGACGCTGGGCCGAGTAGGGTCCAGTAGAGTTGCCACAGTTTTGTACCTTCTTTTGTTTCTGTTCTAGTGAGTAGTTTTGTTTCCGCTGTACCTTCTTTACCTGCAGTTTTCGTTATATGATAAATGTTGTTTTACTGTTGTGGTGGTGCCTACTGTAGTAGTTTCTTTCCTTACTGCTGTACTTTTTACTGTTAGTTATATTCATGCTGAATGTGGTTTATTTTACTGTCTTTTGGTTACTTCCTCGTTGGACGACTGGGTCTTGGGATTAGTCGAGTCGGTCCGGTTCTCGTGTCTCGTAGGGACTCGGGAACCGGGTCGTTACAAGATGGTATCAGAGCAAGGTCGTCCCGAGAAGTGAATCAACTGACTAGAAAATAACCAATTCACATGTTTATAGCTAGAGTAGCCACCACAACATATCTCTTGACATGAGCTCTTAGAAGTTTCGTTAGGTACCGTCTGTTTAGAAGCTTTTCTTTTTGTTTCGCGTCTCCATTGTAGGAGATGCCGCGTCGTGGAGCTAGGAGGGTGGGCCGCAGGCGCGGCCGAGGTCAGGGCCCGGGGGACAGATATGTCGGGCTTGGAATACATACTACCCCTCCTCTTCTCCTGAGTATACCGTCTCGGGACCTCGTCCAACTGATTCGAGAGGTGGTTCGAGAAGAATTTCAGCTTCCACCCACGTCGCTACCCCCTTCCCCTTCCGAGCGTACGACAGGGGAGTTAGTGGTGGAACGAGATTTCCGCCGCCACACCAGGCGCGTTAGGAGAACTCCACGGAGACACGTGGCGTCCGCAGGAGAGCCGTCACGTTGTGTAGGGCCATCAGTGGCCTTTAGGGGCCCTCGACAGGGGCCAGTCGCCAGCACCGGACCCCCGCCTCGCCGACAGCAGGGACTCACTGAGGGCGGGAGTCGGGTTCCCCTCTGCTACCAGTGTGGCCAGCCGGGCCACGTCAGGAGGGACTGCCCATCTAGGGCAGGAGGTCAGCAGATACTTCCCGCGCAGAGCACTGGAGGGCGCGCAGGAGGCCGCGGTTTCCAGGCGCGAGGAGGAGGACCGCAGTCGCGAGGAGGGTACCGGCCAGCACCTACCCGTCCGACGCAGAGTGTGGCTGCTTCGTCCGCACCTAGAGCTGAGGGGCGTATCAACACCCTAACACACAGGGACGCCAGAGCTTCGGGATCCGTGGTAGCAGGTATGGTTTCAGTTTCCGGCAGACTCGTTTACACGCTTTTCGATTCCGGCGCTACGCACTCGTTTGTCGCAGACAGTTTCGCAGTTAGTTTGGACCAGGATTATACATTGTTAGAGAACCCGTTCGTAATCAGAGGTCCGAGTGGTCAGCTGTTTGTAGCTGAGGAGGTGTACACGGGTTGCGGGGTCAGCATCGGGGGACACAGCCTGCCAGCTGACCTGATTATGATACAGATGGAGGACTTTGGGGTGATCCTGGGGATGGATTGGCTGTCCGCTTACCACGCATTGGTGGACTGCTTTGAGAGGAAGATTGTCTTCTCCATTCCGGAGTTGCCTTCCTTCGAGTTTCACGGGCAGCCAGTGGACGGAGGTTTAAGGTGCATTTCGGCACTTCGGGCGGCGAGACTTTTGAGCCAGGGGTGTGAGGGCTTCTTAGCTTGTGTGGTGGCAGAGCACAGCCCCGTGGCAGACTTCCAGAGCATCCCGGTGGTCAGAGAGTACCCCGACGTGTTTCCAGACGAGTTACCAGGACTACCGCCCGAGCGTGAGATCGAGTTTGAGATCTCACTAGTACCAGGGACCAACCCCATCTCCACCGCGCCATACAGGATGGCACCGCTTGAGCTGCGAGAGCTCAAGTCTCAGTTGCAGGACCTTTTGGAGAAGGGTTTCGTGAGGCCCAGTGCGTCTCCCTGGGGAGCCCCGGTACTGTTTGTAAAGAAGAAGGATGGGACCCTACGCCTTTGTGTGGACTACAGACAGCTGAATAGGGTCACCATCAAGAACCGATATCCGCTGCCGAGGATTGACGATTTGTTTGACCAGTTGCGGGGTGCCACGGTGTTCTCCAAGATCGACTTGAGGTCTGGATACCACCAGTTGAGGATCAGGGAGACCGACGTCTCCAAGACAGCTTTCCGCACCCGGTACGGACACTACGAGTTTTTGGTCATGCCGTTTGGGCTGACCAATGCCCCCGCTGCTTTCATGGACCTGATGAACCGGGTGTTCAGACCGTACTTGGACCAGTTTGTGGTGGTTTTCATAGATGATGTACTCATCTATTCTAGAGATCGGACGCAGCACGGACAGCACTTGCGGATGGTTCTGGACACTCTGAGACGACGCAGGCTGTACGCCAAATACAGCAAGTGCGAGTTCTGGTTGAGGGAGGTGACCTTTTTGGGTCATGTGATCTCTGGAGACGGCCTGGCGGTGGATCCCGCCAAGGTCGAGGCAGTGCTCAGGTGGGAGAGACCGCGTTCAGTCACTGAGATTCGCAGTTTCCTGGGACTGGCAGGTTACTACAGACGGTTCATCAGAGGGTTTTCGCAGATTGCACGTCCTATGACACAGTTGACTCGGAAGGATGTGCCTTTCACTTGGACAGACGCCTGTGAGGCGTGTTTTCTGGAGCTGAAGGAGAGGTTGACCTCGGCTCCCGTGCTCACCATTCCTGACAGTAGTGGCGGGTTCGTCGTGTACACGGACGCTTCCTTGCAGGGGTTAGGAGGTGTGCTCATGCAGAGGGGTCACGTGGTCGCTTACGCTTCGCGGCAACTGAAGCCCCATGAGCATACCTACCCTACCCATGACCTAGAGTTGGCAGCTGTTGTCTTCGCGCTGAAGACATGGAGGCACTACTTGTACGGTGAGACCTTCGAGATTTTTACAGATCACAAGAGCCTCAGATATCTTTTTGACCAGAAGGAGCTCAACATGAGACAGAGACGTTGGCTGGAGCTCCTGAAGGACTACGACTGCAGCATCTCCTACCACCCGGGAAAGGCCAATGTGGTGGCTGACGCCTTGAGCCGTAAGGCGCCCGCACGCTTGGCCAGTCTACAGTTACAGAGTTGGAGCCTTTTGGAGGAGGTGGGTAGTTGGCGACCTCTAGAGTTACGAGGGTACTGTGGGGCAGTGACGGTGACACGGCAGACCAGACCAGAGTTGATAGACCGCATCATCACGGGACAGATGGCCGATCCGTACTTGCAGTCTTTGCGCGACAGAGTACTGTCAGGGGACCCAGGGGACTTCTCTTTCACAGACCAGGTGTTACGCTTGAGGGGACGGCTGTGCGTTCCCAGAGACGAGGAGCTGTTGAGAGAGCTCCTGACTGAGGCACACGGTTCCAGATTCACCATACATCCCGGAAACACGAAAATGTACCATGACTTGAGACGCGAGTTCTGGTGGAGAGGGATGAAGCGGGATGTGGGTGAGTTCGTGCAGCAGTGCTTAGTGTGCCAGCAGGTGAAAGCCGAGCATCAGAGGCCTGCAGGGCCGCTTCAGCCGCTTCCAGTGCCAGAGTGGAAGTGGGAGAGCATCACCATGGACTTGGTGGTGGGTTTACCTGTTACCCAGCGAGGACACGACGCGGCCTGGGTAATAGTGGATAGGTTGACGAAGACGGCACGATTCTTGCCGATCCGAGTCACTTTGGGACCAGCACAGTTGGCAGAGAGGTACATCCGTGATGTGGTGCGACTACACGGAGTTCCGCGGGAGATCGTATCCGACCGGGATACCCGCTTTACGTCCCAGTTTTGGGCTGAGTTTCAGCAGGCTTTGGGGACGAGGTTGAGGTTTAGCACGGCTTACCACCCCCAGACGGACGGACAGTCGGAACGCACGATACAGACACTTGAGGATCTTTTGCGTGCCTGTGTACTAGACTGGAGGGGCTCTTGGGAGGAACACCTGCCCCTGGCAGAGTTTGCATACAACAACAGTTATCACTCGAGCATCGGCATGGCTCCCTACGAGGCTCTGTACGGGCGGAAATGCACGGCACCCTTGAGTTGGGTTGAGGTGGGAACCAAGTGGGAGGTTGGCCCCAGGATGATCCGGCAGAGTCAGGAGGTAGTTGAACAGATCCACAGACGACTCCGCACTGTCAGGAGCAGACAGAAGAGCTACGCAGATCGCAGACGCAGAGAGGTGCAGTTCGAGGTTGGGGACCACGTCTTTCTTCGTGTTTCGCCCATGAAGGGCTTACAGCGGTTTGGGGTGAGAGGGAAGCTCGCGCCGAGGTTCGTGGGGCCCTTCGAGGTCCTGGAGCGGGTTGGACCCGTTGCTTACAGACTTGCCCTTCCCCCGCAGCTTTCTGGTGTGCACGACGTGTTCCACGTGTCCAACCTCAGGAAGTACGTAGCCGATCCCAGCCACGTACTGAGTCACGAGAGCGTCGAGGTGAGCGACGACCTGACCTACCCTGAGCGGCCAGTGCAGATCCTAGACCGAGCCATCCGCAGGTTGAGACGAAAGCAAGTACCCCTGGTAAAGGTTTTGTGGAGGAGCCAGCGGTACGAGGAGGCTACCTGGGAGCCTGAGGCGGCAATGCGGGAGCGGTACCCAGAGCTTTTCGCGGGTACGTCTTTTCGGACCGGCTTCGGTCCTCTTTGAGTTTGTTATGGTTATTTGGACAACCTTTTTCCGCACCCTAGTTGGCGCAAGTTTCGGGGACGAAACTTCCTTTGAGTTTGTTATATTGTAACGAGCGCGTACCCCAGACGTCTTTTAAGACGTCTGGGAGGTGGCCCAGACGTCTGTCAAGACGTCTGGGATCACATCCAGACGTCTGACCAGACGTCCGGGATAGTTTACAGACGTCTGACGAACAGTTATACTCGCACGGGATATTCGTCTGCGCGCCTGTGCGCGCAGACCTGAGATCCGCATCTTCTCTGCGGCTGCAGGCGACTGCGGGCGTCTCTCTCTCCTCTCCGCGCGGCGTTAAAAGGGGGAGGGGGCGCGCCTCCCCTCCCGTCTCCACCATCTTCCTCCTCTCCTGCTGCGGGCGGAGCGAGCGGACGCGAGGGCGCAGCGGCAGCGGCGCAGCAAAGGCGCGGAGGAGCTGCGGCGTGCGAGGGCGGGACTCTGCCGTGAGGGCGAGCTCGCCGGGAGCGGCTTGGCCGGCCGGCGGAGGGCGCAGGGGGCGCAGAGCGTCGCGAAGAAGGACCTGCTGCGGGCGGAGCAGCGGACGCGCGAGGTGCGACGCGGGCGGCGTCGCGAGCGGAGGCCGAGCTAGGTTCTGATTCTGGAAAAATCTCCAGAATCAGACGTCTGGACTGATATCCAGACGGCAAGGCCGACGTCTGCGTGATCATACAGACGTCTGAAAGGTGAGTTCCGCTTTCTCCTTCTTCTTTTGTCGACTGGCCGTACTGAAGGAGGAGGGTTGGCTGTGCGCAGGTGTTCGGATTCGTCATCCTTTGCGAATCCGACGTCTGGAAGTTGGACCAGACGGCGGGAGTGACCTCCAGACGTCCGGAGAGACCATCGGACGTCTGGGATCTAGGAGAGACGTCGCCACAGACTTCTGGACGTCCGGGGAACCACGCCGAACAGGTAATTCTCTGATCCACCGTTTAAGACGTCTGGGAGGAGTTCCAGACGTCTGATTTTGCACAGTATTGTCTTTCTCGACCCGTTTAGGGCCCGTTTGGGCTCCGTTTTCCGCGATTCGAGTTGCGTTCGATTCAGAATTTATTCCTCTACCCGCCTACAGTAGCTATACACTGTTTTGAGACACTCCTTGTGTTTGATCCTTGTGATAGGACCTCGTTCGGTTACCGTCTTGAGAGTCACGGAGGCGCGCGGGATTCCCGACCACGCCCCCATTACTTCCGTTGTACCTGGTAGAGTGGTTTTAAGCATTAATAAAATCTGTTAAAGTATGGAACCATAACTAGAACCTAGGGCATTGCATGAACCCTAGGAATGAGAAATGTATGGAATGATAGCTCCTAGGTGTTGCATGAATCCTAGGGCCGGAAAACTAGATTGTATGATAGATCCTAGGATATGGCATGAATCCTAGGATGGAAAAACTAGTGGAAGGTATATTACTGCAGTCTTGGAAAAATGGAAAGGAATATATAAGCTGCCTGTGAAATTAATTAACAGCTGCCTGTTATGAACAAAGAAACATGTTTGAGATCATGGAAATTGAGAACGTGAATCTGGAAAGTGAAACATATGATGCTCTGAGATAAAGGGCTGGAACCCTACGGGGAATTAGGAGTGGAACTCCTGGAAAGAAAAGGAATGGAACTGAGATGTAGTTGTACTGTCTCTTGGGTACGCAGTACCAAGGGAAGTACCTGTACCTGTTTTAGTGCAGAGTGGGGCCAGCCGCCCCAGGGACCCGGGGTTAGGCTTGGCCGCTCTGTACCGACTTGTTGGCCCTCGTGTACGTAGTACCGAGGAGAGCTAGTAGTGTTAGGAGAGTACTAGCTACCCCACGGGCCCCGGGGTTCTGCTAGCCTCCTTCACCGACTTGTTAGGCCCACTAGGGCAAACCAGGGTAGTCAGACGAGGGTGCGCGGACTGTGGAGGGGCAAGGCCCCGGTTTGGTTACTGTGGAGGGGTTGGACCCCTGTTACTGAGAGGGCTCTGCCCTGGTTCCGTGCTGTGCTTTGGGCGCACCCGTTAACGGAAACGACTGACCGCGTGCCAGTACGGGCTAGCTACCTGTGCGTTTATCGCGCGTGCCGTAGTCACCGTTACGTCTGTCAGTGACCTTGGGGTGGTTGACTGAGGGTAGGATCACCACGGGGGACTCTCCCGGCCAGGAGAGCACCACGTGCTACTTCTACTGTTGGAAAAGACTGCAATCAAGATCGTCCCACGAGGACATTCGAGATCAAGTAAAGGATCTGAGAAGTAAATGAAATAGTGAGAAAAATGGAAAGATGTAAATAAAGGAAGTAATAGAACATAACAGCTACTGTACACTCTACTGTTGCCTTTAGTTAGTTTGCCACTCTACTCAGCGTTTTGCTGACGTGTTACACTCGTTACCTTTTTCAGGACCAGGTGTTGAGCAGCCAGGGTCGGCGGCTGCAGAGGACGCTGGGCCGAGTAGGGTCCAGTAGAGTTGCCACAGTTTTGTACCTTCTTTTGTTTCTGTTCTAGTGAGTAGTTTTGTTTCCGCTGTACCTTCTTTACCTGCAGTTTTCGTTATATGATAAATGTTGTTTTACTGTTGTGGTGGTGCCTACTGTAGTAGTTTCTTTCCTTACTGCTGTACTTTTTACTGTTAGTTATATTCATGCTGAATGTGGTTTATTTTACTGTCTTTTGGTTACTTCCTCGTTGGACGACTGGGTCTTGGGATTAGTCGAGTCGGTCCGGTTCTCGTGTCTCGTAGGGACTCGGGAACCGGGTCGTTACAAGATGGTATCAGAGCAAGGTCGTCCCGAGAAGTGAATCAACTGACTAGAAAATAACCAATTCACATGTTTATAGCTAGAGTAGCCACCACAACATATCTCTTGACATGAGCTCTTAGAAGTTTCGTTAGGTACCGTCTGTTTAGAAGCTTTTCTTTTTGTTTCGCGTCTCCATTGTAGGAGATGCCGCGTCGTGGAGCTAGGAGGGTGGGCCGCAGGCGCGGCCGAGGTCAGGGCCCGGGGGACAGATATGTCGGGCTTGGAATACATACTACCCCTCCTCTTCTCCTGAGTATACCGTCTCGGGACCTCGTCCAACTGATTCGAGAGGTGGTTCGAGAAGAATTTCAGCTTCCACCCACGTCGCTACCCCCTTCCCCTTCCGAGCGTACGACAGGGGAGTTAGTGGTGGAACGAGATTTCCGCCGCCACACCAGGCGCGTTAGGAGAACTCCACGGAGACACGTGGCGTCCGCAGGAGAGCCGTCACGTTGTGTAGGGCCATCAGTGGCCTTTAGGGGCCCTCGACAGGGGCCAGTCGCCAGCACCGGACCCCCGCCTCGCCGACAGCAGGGACTCACTGAGGGCGGGAGTCGGGTTCCCCTCTGCTACCAGTGTGGCCAGCCGGGCCACGTCAGGAGGGACTGCCCATCTAGGGCAGGAGGTCAGCAGATACTTCCCGCGCAGAGCACTGGAGGGCGCGCAGGAGGCCGCGGTTTCCAGGCGCGAGGAGGAGGACCGCAGTCGCGAGGAGGGTACCGGCCAGCACCTACCCGTCCGACGCAGAGTGTGGCTGCTTCGTCCGCACCTAGAGCTGAGGGGCGTATCAACGCCCTAACACACAGGGACGCCAGAGCTTCGGGATCCGTGGTAGCAGGTATGGTTTCAGTTTCCGGCAGACTCGTTTACACGCTTTTCGATTCCGGCGCTACGCACTCGTTTGTCGCAGACAGTTTCGCAGTTAGTTTGGACCAGGATTATACATTGTTAGAGAACCCGTTCGTAATCAGAGGTCCGAGTGGTCAGCTGTTTGTAGCTGAGGAGGTGTACACGGGTTGCGGGGTCAGCATCGGGGGACACAGCCTGCCAGCTGACCTGATTATGATACAGATGGAGGACTTTGGGGTGATCCTGGGGATGGATTGGCTGTCCGCTTACCACGCATTGGTGGACTGCTTTGAGAGGAAGATTGTCTTCTCCATTCCGGAGTTGCCTTCCTTCGAGTTTCACGGGCAGCCAGTGGACGGAGGTTTAAGGTGCATTTCGGCACTTCGGGCGGCGAGACTTTTGAGCCAGGGGTGTGAGGGCTTCTTAGCTTGTGTGGTGGCAGAGCACAGCCCCGTGGCAGACTTCCAGAGCATCCCGGTGGTCAGAGAGTACCCCGACGTGTTTCCAGACGAGTTACCAGGACTACCGCCCGAGCGTGAGATCGAGTTTGAGATCTCACTAGTACCAGGGACCAACCCCATCTCCACCGCGCCATACAGGATGGCACCGCTTGAGCTGCGAGAGCTCAAGTCTCAGTTGCAGGACCTTTTGGAGAAGGGTTTCGTGAGGCCCAGTGCGTCTCCCTGGGGAGCCCCGGTACTGTTTGTAAAGAAGAAGGATGGGACCCTACGCCTTTGTGTGGACTACAGACAGCTGAATAGGGTCACCATCAAGAACCGATATCCGCTGCCGAGGATTGACGATTTGTTTGACCAGTTGCGGGGTGCCACGGTGTTCTCCAAGATCGACTTGAGGTCTGGATACCACCAGTTGAGGATCAGGGAGACCGACGTCTCCAAGACAGCTTTCCGCACCCGGTACGGACACTACGAGTTTTTGGTCATGCCGTTTGGGCTGACCAATGCCCCCGCTGCTTTCATGGACCTGATGAACCGGGTGTTCAGACCGTACTTGGACCAGTTTGTGGTGGTTTTCATAGATGATGTACTCATCTATTCTAGAGATCGGACGCAGCACGGACAGCACTTGCGGATGGTTCTGGACACTCTGAGACGACGCAGGCTGTACGCCAAATACAGCAAGTGCGAGTTCTGGTTGAGGGAGGTGACCTTTTTGGGTCATGTGATCTCTGGAGACGGCCTGGCGGTGGATCCCGCCAAGGTCGAGGCAGTGCTCAGGTGGGAGAGACCGCGTTCAGTCACTGAGATTCGCAGTTTCCTGGGACTGGCAGGTTACTACAGACGGTTCATCAGAGGGTTTTCGCAGATTGCACGTCCTATGACACAGTTGACTCGGAAGGATGTGCCTTTCACTTGGACAGACGCCTGTGAGGCGTGTTTTCTGGAGCTGAAGGAGAGGTTGACCTCGGCTCCCGTGCTCACCATTCCTGACAGTAGTGGCGGGTTCGTCGTGTACACGGACGCTTCCTTGCAGGGGTTAGGAGGTGTGCTCATGCAGAGGGGTCACGTGGTCGCTTACGCTTCGCGGCAACTGAAGCCCCATGAGCATACCTACCCTACCCATGACCTAGAGTTGGCAGCTGTTGTCTTCGCGCTGAAGACATGGAGGCACTACTTGTACGGTGAGACCTTCGAGATTTTTACAGATCACAAGAGCCTCAGATATCTTTTTGACCAGAAGGAGCTCAACATGAGACAGAGACGTTGGCTGGAGCTCCTGAAGGACTACGACTGCAGCATCTCCTACCACCCGGGAAAGGCCAATGTGGTGGCTGACGCCTTGAGCCGTAAGGCGCCCGCACGCTTGGCCAGTCTACAGTTACAGAGTTGGAGCCTTTTGGAGGAGGTGGGTAGTTGGCGACCTCTAGAGTTACGAGGGTACTGTGGGGCAGTGACGGTGACACGGCAGACCAGACCAGAGTTGATAGACCGCATCATCACGGGACAGATGGCCGATCCGTACTTGCAGTCTTTGCGCGACAGAGTACTGTCAGGGGACCCAGGGGACTTCTCTTTCACAGACCAGGTGTTACGCTTGAGGGGACGGCTGTGCGTTCCCAGAGACGAGGAGCTGTTGAGAGAGCTCCTGACTGAGGCACACGGTTCCAGATTCACCATACATCCCGGAAACACGAAAATGTACCATGACTTGAGACGCGAGTTCTGGTGGAGAGGGATGAAGCGGGATGTGGGTGAGTTCGTGCAGCAGTGCTTAGTGTGCCAGCAGGTGAAAGCCGAGCATCAGAGGCCTGCAGGGCCGCTTCAGCCGCTTCCAGTGCCAGAGTGGAAGTGGGAGAGCATCACCATGGACTTGGTGGTGGGTTTACCTGTTACCCAGCGAGGACACGACGCGGCCTGGGTAATAGTGGATAGGTTGACGAAGACGGCACGATTCTTGCCGATCCGAGTCACTTTGGGACCAGCACAGTTGGCAGAGAGGTACATCCGTGATGTGGTGCGACTACACGGAGTTCCGCGGGAGATCGTATCCGACCGGGATACCCGCTTTACGTCCCAGTTTTGGGCTGAGTTTCAGCAGGCTTTGGGGACGAGGTTGAGGTTTAGCACGGCTTACCACCCCCAGACGGACGGACAGTCGGAACGCACGATACAGACACTTGAGGATCTTTTGCGTGCCTGTGTACTAGACTGGAGGGGCTCTTGGGAGGAACACCTGCCCCTGGCAGAGTTTGCATACAACAACAGTTATCACTCGAGCATCGGCATGGCTCCCTACGAGGCTCTGTACGGGCGGAAATGCACGGCACCCTTGAGTTGGGTTGAGGTGGGAACCAAGTGGGAGGTTGGCCCCAGGATGATCCGGCAGAGTCAGGAGGTAGTTGAACAGATCCACAGACGACTCCGCACTGTCAGGAGCAGACAGAAGAGCTACGCAGATCGCAGACGCAGAGAGGTGCAGTTCGAGGTTGGGGACCACGTCTTTCTTCGTGTTTCGCCCATGAAGGGCTTACAGCGGTTTGGGGTGAGAGGGAAGCTCGCGCCGAGGTTCGTGGGGCCCTTCGAGGTCCTGGAGCGGGTTGGACCCGTTGCTTACAGACTTGCCCTTCCCCCGCAGCTTTCTGGTGTGCACGACGTGTTCCACGTGTCCAACCTCAGGAAGTACGTAGCCGATCCCAGCCACGTACTGAGTCACGAGAGCGTCGAGGTGAGCGACGACCTGACCTACCCTGAGCGGCCAGTGCAGATCCTAGACCGAGCCATCCGCAGGTTGAGACGAAAGCAAGTACCCCTGGTAAAGGTTTTGTGGAGGAGCCAGCGGTACGAGGAGGCTACCTGGGAGCCTGAGGCGGCAATGCGGGAGCGGTACCCAGAGCTTTTCGCGGGTACGTCTTTTCGGACCGGCTTCGGTCCTCTTTGAGTTTGTTATGGTTATTTGGACATCCTTTTTCCGCACCCTAGTTGGCGCAAGTTTCGGGGACGAAACTTCCTTTGAGTTTGTTATATTGTAACGAGCGCGTACCCCAGACGTCTTTTAAGACGTCTGGGAGGTGGCCCAGACGTCTGTCAAGACGTCTGGGATCACATCCAGACGTCTGACCAGACGTCCGGGATAGTTTACAGACGTCTGACGAACAGTTATACTCGCACGGGATATTCGTCTGCGCGCCTGTGCGCGCAGACCTGAGATCCGCATCTTCTCTGCGGCTGCAGGCGACTGCGGGCGTCTCTCTCTCCTCTCCGCGCGGCGTTAAAAGGGGGAGGGGGCGCGCCTCCCCTCCCGTCTCCACCATCTTCCTCCTCTCCTGCTGCGGGCGGAGCGAGCGGACGCGAGGGCGCAGCGGCAGCGGCGCAGCAAAGGCGCGGAGGAGCTGCGGCGTGCGAGGGCGGGACTCTGCCGTGAGGGCGAGCTCGCCGGGAGCGGCTTGGCCGGCCGGCGGAGGGCGCAGGGGGCGCAGAGCGTCGCGAAGAAGGACCTGCTGCGGGCGGAGCAGCGGACGCGCGAGGTGCGACGTGGGCGGCGTCGCGAGCGGAGGCCGAGCTAGGTTCTGATTCTGGAAAAATCTCCAGAATCAGACGTCTGGACTGATATCCAGACGGCAAGGCCGACGTCTGCGTGATCATACAGACGTCTGAAAGGTGAGTTCCGCTTTCTCCTTCTTCTTTTGTCGACTGGCCGTACTGAAGGAGGAGGGTTGGCTGTGCGCAGGTGTTCGGATTCGTCATCCTTTGCGAATCCGACGTCTGGAAGTTGGACCAGACGGCGGGAGTGACCTCCAGACGTCCGGAGAGACCATCGGACGTCTGGGATCTAGGAGAGACGTCGCCACAGACTTCTGGACGTCCGGGGAACCACGCCGAACAGGTAATTCTCTGATCCACCGTTTAAGACGTCTGGGAGGAGTTCCAGACGTCTGATTTTGCACAGTATTGTCTTTCTCGACCCGTTTAGGGCCCGTTTGGGCTCCGTTTTCCGCGATTCGAGTTGCGTTCGATTCAGAATTTATTCCTCTA
Source organism: Thalassia testudinum (assembly GCA_037157565.1). Lineage (NCBI taxonomy): Eukaryota > Viridiplantae > Streptophyta > Magnoliopsida > Alismatales > Hydrocharitaceae > Thalassia > Thalassia testudinum. The sequence goes on from JAZHRO010000056.1 coordinate 3,747,453, forward strand.
CCCGCCTACAGTAGCTATACACTGTTTTGAGACACTCCTTGTGTTTGATCCTTGTGATAGGACCTCGTTCGGTTACCGTCTTGAGAGTCACGGAGGCGCGCGGGATTCCCGACCACGCCCCCATTACTTCCGTTGTACCTGGTAGAGTGGTTTTAAGCATTAATAAAATCTGTTAAAGTATGGAACCATAACTAGAACCTAGGGCATTGCATGAACCCTAGGAATGAGAAATGTATGGAATGATAGCTCCTAGGTGTTGCATGAATCCTAGGGCCGGAAAACTAGATTGTATGATAGATCCTAGGATATGGCATGAATCCTAGGATGGAAAAACTAGTGGAAGGTATATTACTGCAGTCTTGGAAAAATGGAAAGGAATATATAAGCTGCCTGTGAAATTAATTAACAGCTGCCTGTTATGAACAAAGAAACATGTTTGAGATCATGGAAATTGAGAACGTGAATCTGGAAAGTGAAACATATGATGCTCTGAGATAAAGGGCTGGAACCCTACGGGGAATTAGGAGTGGAACTCCTGGAAAGAAAAGGAATGGAACTGAGATGTAGTTGTACTGTCTCTTGGGTACGCAGTACCAAGGGAAGTACCTGTACCTGTTTTAGTGCAGAGTGGGGCCAGCCGCCCCAGGGACCCGGGGTTAGGCTTGGCCGCTCTGTACCGACTTGTTGGCCCTCGTGTACGTAGTACCGAGGAGAGCTAGTAGTGTTAGGAGAGTACTAGCTACCCCACGGGCCCCGGGGTTCTGCTAGCCTCCTTCACCGACTTGTTAGGCCCACTAGGGCAAACCAGGGTAGTCAGACGAGGGTGCGCGGACTGTGGAGGGGCAAGGCCCCGGTTTGGTTACTGTGGAGGGGTTGGACCCCTGTTACTGAGAGGGCTCTGCCCTGGTTCCGTGCTGTGCTTTGGGCGCACCCGTTAACGGAAACGACTGACCGCGTGCCAGTACGGGCTAGCTACCTGTGCGTTTATCGCGCGTGCCGTAGTCACCGTTACGTCTGTCAGTGACCTTGGGGTGGTTGACTGAGGGTAGGATCACCACGGGGGACTCTCCCGGCCAGGAGAGCACCACGTGCTACTTCTACTGTTGGAAAAGACTGCAATCAAGATCGTCCCACGAGGACATTCGAGATCAAGTAAAGGATCTGAGAAGTAAATGAAATAGTGAGAAAAATGGAAAGATGTAAATAAAGGAAGTAATAGAACATAACAGCTACTGTACACTCTACTGTTGCCTTTAGTTAGTTTGCCACTCTACTCAGCGTTTTGCTGACGTGTTACACTCGTTACCTTTTTCAGGACCAGGTGTTGAGCAGCCAGGGTCGGCGGCTGCAGAGGACGCTGGGCCGAGTAGGGTCCAGTAGAGTTGCCACAGTTTTGTACCTTCTTTTGTTTCTGTTCTAGTGAGTAGTTTTGTTTCCGCTGTACCTTCTTTACCTGCAGTTTTCGTTATATGATAAATGTTGTTTTACTGTTGTGGTGGTGCCTACTGTAGTAGTTTCTTTCCTTACTGCTGTACTTTTTACTGTTAGTTATATTCATGCTGAATGTGGTTTATTTTACTGTCTTTTGGTTACTTCCTCGTTGGACGACTGGGTCTTGGGATTAGTCGAGTCGGTCCGGTTCTCGTGTCTCGTAGGGACTCGGGAACCGGGTCGTTACAGATGTCCCCCATGAGATATGCCCACTAGAAAGCAATCCTGGTGATTATCCACTTGATCTTAATTGGATGAGGAAAATGGTCTCATTAGATGAACTTGACCCAAATGATAGTGTCTTTGTTACATTTGATGAAATGGGTTGCAGTCAAATAGTCAACCCAACTCCCATTCTTGATTTCGAGGTAGAATCTGCACCCCATCCTAGGGATGCCAAACCTATACTTTACACCTGTGAGGACCTTGCACCTCAGTTAGATCTCCTTAAGGATTGTGCTACTAAAGTTAACAAATTTCAAGAGTCTAGGATGTCAGATGAAATCATATTGGAAGGAAGTGATAATAACCATGATCCTCTATTTAGGGGACTAACACCTATCATTGACCATTCTGAGGATTTACAGGTACCCAACACAAGTGACCCTGAGGGAATTGATACTGAATTGGAAGATTTGGATCAATATTGGTCTCAAACACATGAAGATTTGATTTTTGAGGAGGAATCAAAAACACTTTGATCATGTCTTTGAAGATTTCTTTGAGTCTTAGGGAAGAAACGTAGTGGAGGATGATTATCACTTTGAGGGGTTCGGACTCAGAGTATGGAGTGACTCTACGGGGAAATATGTTTTGTTCAAGCACTTACCCCCTAAGGGCCTTATTGATTTAGCGAAATCCAGATTCCTACCTACTTTTGACTACAAAGATCATCCTCTCAAACATTGGGAAGAAAAGGAAGCAATTGATACTCTTGATGAAGAAATCTATACACCCTAGTGGCAGGATCTTAGAATCAAATAAGAACCTGGGGTTGTCGATGTTGAGGACACTTACACTCCTATTGCTTCCAACCCACCTCTACATGATAATGAAATGGGCGACACCCTTGATCGGTTCAATTTGGAAGATGAACATTTGAGCCCATTCCAGGATGCGCACACCAATGATATGTAGCATGAAAGTCAATCAGTAACTAAGGTTGACATTCAAGAACGGGAATGGTTGTCGAGGATGAATGTTGAACCTCTCAAGCTCTCTTTGACCCTCATCCCTACCTCGCAATTGAGAGACTTGTACTCCTACAGAAACAACTTCCTAAAATCTCTGCTCACATTCTTGCTTTATAGGGGGATAACCAAACCAATACATCCTGTGGTAGAGTGGTGGGTATAGATCGACGCTTGTCCATGTCAGCCCATCACCCTTAGGGTGTCCTCCTTTGGACACTCTTTTTCCCACACATATCTGCTTGAGGATCCTTTGCCTCCTCACCGCACACTCCTGAAGGTCACTACTCATGTGCATTATGTGAAACCTCCAACAAGAGCTCAATAGTACCTTATTTCACCTGCATCTAGTGAGCTTTTGCCATCACTCTCCAACACCAGCTTGCCAACATCTTGGGTTACTTAGTTGCTAAGCTAGGTTTGTTACGTATCTTCTTTGGGTCTCCTACTACTTCACTTCTAGAGCCCAATTTGCACACCAACTCCAACTCAGGTAATATCTTCCCTTGCTTTTGCTTTCCAAAGAGGACATTGTCAGATTTAGGCATGGGAGGGTATAACTTGAGGTTGTCCATAGTATGTATACATATTCTACATGAAATTAGGGCATCCATATTGCAAAAAAAAAAAAAGAGATGGAATCTTTGTGAGCTAAATTTCAAGTATATTAAGAAGGAAAAAGAGGGAACAGAAGAGAGAGATAGAGAAGAAAAGGTACAAAAATTGTGTTGGTCCAAACATTTGATTATGGAAGAGTTACCTAAGTTCTAGACTAGAATGAATGATTAATTAAGTCCTGAAGTGCTAGAGAGAAGGAGATAAGTGACGGATACCGACTTTAGGTCTCATGGGTCAGTTTTAGGGTTAAACACTTACATATTTGTTAAGATCTAGACTATTTCTCAAGAGGTTGAGGGATTTGCAAGGCTGATATATTAAGTTTAAGGCTTAAGGAGTATTCGACCCCACTGCTTGCCCTTTGGTTTGTGAGACTTGGTAACCTAGGCACCCAAAAAATCACACACTAGTCTGGTTCAGTACGCATAATGAAGAATAATGCCAAAAAGTGTTTGTTTTGAAAATGTTTTCCCGAAAAGTTGACTTAGGAGCAGCTCGAAAACACAAGTTGATTGGATGAGTTCCCGACATAGATAGGAGGAATGAAAAATACTCCCCTCGAAGATGCATTATAACATACCGTCTCCTCGGTGCTTGTCTACTAAGATATTGTTTGCACCTCAAAACACGCCTGTAATAACGCCTTCTTGTGCTATTTTCTAGCATTAACTATGTATATTATGATCCTATAGTCGCATTTATAAAGACACTTGCATTCATGCATTTTATTGAGAAGAGGAAGAGGAGTGAAATAATGGCTTGCATATTAACATTTTTTCAAGTGCCTCCTTGCAAAATCCACCTCTTTTTATTTTTCCTCTTGATTTCTTCTTTTCTCTTCTTCCCACGGTTCATTTCTTCCACGCCATGCTGCATGCGATGCCATACCCTGCCAACATCTCTCCCTGCGGTTGCCACTCTCCAACACCTCTCCCTGCTGCTGCCATGCCTCCCCGCCACGCTCTCCTCCTCTATAAAGCCGCAGCTCTTCCTCGCGACGAAGAACAGAGGCAGCTGCTGCAAAGACCCCGCAGCCACCACCTTCCTCTCCACCGTTCTCCCCTCCCATACGCCGGCCCTCCGTCGAGGAGGCACCCGGCGAGCAGGAGAACCCACTGTGGTGCACACCACCACAGTGGGAGCACCACCGCCCAGCTCTTCAACGAGCCAGTGGGCGTGGTGTTTTCTTTTCTCTTCGTTTTCGTCTCCACGCCATTGCTGCCGCTTCAAGCTCCGAAGCTTGAAGCAGCAGCAGCAGCTAAACCGCGGCGACAGCAACAGCAGCAGCACCCCCCGCCGCCTCCGCGACCTTCCCCGCAGGCGCGCAACCCTCCGCACGCGCCTGCAGGCCCGTTCCCCGCCTCCATCTCCGTTCTGTCCACCCCGCATTGCACCCGCAGCCGGCCGCCGCGTGCACTGCAGCGGCCGGCTACGGCCTCGCGCCGACCCCCGTGACCCTCCGCGACCCTCCGCGACCACCGCAGAACCTCCTCCACGCTCGCTCCTCCGTGCCATCGCCCGCTCGTCGACTTCGCGCAGGCCTACAGAACCCTACGCGAAGGCGCGCCCGCACCCGCCGTCTTCAGACGTCCGCCTCCGCCTTCAGACGACGCGGCGTCAGACGTCCGCCGCCGCGAGCAGACGTCTTAACTCGCTGCCATCGTCCGCGCTCTCGATCTCTCCAGCCCGCTCTCTCTCTGTGCTGATCTCTCTCTCCCGCTCTCTCTCTCTCTCACGTATTCTCTCTCTCTCCCGCTCTCTCTCTCTCTCTGTTTTTTTACTCACAGCAACACACACACACACATTCACCGACGCACACACACCTATACCAACACATACACACACACACACTTATAGTAACATATATATACTTATATACATCTATATATAATATATACATACATACATATATATATATATATATATACTCATATACATAGTAATATCTATAGTTATGTATACATACATATATATATAATATATATACATATATATATAATATATATATATATATATCTACTTATATATATCTATATACTTATACATATACTTATATATATATATATATATACTTATATACATAGTATATCTATATATTTATGTATACACACATATATATATAATATATCTATATATATATATATACACGTATATATATATCTATATACTTATACATATACTTATATATATATACATATATACTTATATACATATATATATATACATATCTATATACTTATATATATACACACACATATATATATATCTAGATACATATATACTTATATACATATATATATATATACATCTATATAGTATTATATATATATACTTATATACATATATACATAGCTATATACATATATACATACATATATATATATACATATACACCTATATATATATATATAATACATATATATCTATATATATCTATACATATATACTTATACATTTATATACATATAGATATATTTACTCATATACATACATATGTACATATATTTTCACGTTATTTACTATACGCTGTATCGCGGGAATATCTGCACCAGTTGCTGATATTCCCTAATACACGCGCACAAAAAAAGCGTGGTTCCATACATCATCCATCATCCATCCTCACTCCACACGGCACATAGTCGTGTTGGTTGCGTCTTTCTAGACGACGACTGACCTGACATGGTGCTACATTCCATCGCCACCTCCACCCCCACCCCTTTATATATATACTACATATAAATATATATCTATAGCTACTATATTTACTTTCTGTCTGTTAGCTTCCTTTTTAGTAAAAAGATAAAAAAAGTATAAAAGAGAAAAGATAATCTTTGATTTGCAGGTACCCCGTCTTGCGAGTAGTAAGGCGTGTTTTGGAACTCTGTTTTGGCTAAAAGCCAAGGACACAATTTTGAGGGTGTGCCTCAAGAACAAGGATTACTAGAAAAAAAACCTAAATAAGAAAAACACCAAAAACACAATAAACGAACGGAAGAGACGCATTTTAAGGAAAACGTAGAAACTCGACTTGAACCCCACTTCCCTGAGTTCGACCCTAGGCCTAAAAGTGACAAGATAAAATCAATTAGGCCAGGTTAAAAATTTTTGTAAAGAGATGGCTAGGTCCAAATTAGGTTAACCACTATATACATTTCAACGATAAAAATATCATATTAACAACCTAATCGGGTCGACCCATCAGATATCTAAATATCCTATAGGGGCACGAAAGCACCTTGTGCTGGTTTAGATGCCACCAGCAGCATTATCCTGAAATGTCGATTACCAAGGTCTGAATTTAGCTACATAACGCCATGGGTAGCACTATCTTGAAGTGTCGAAAGCTTGGGTTCTGGGGGTTGCCATGGGCGGTGCTATCCCAAAGGATATTTTTGGCATCAAGAAAAGTTGTTAAGAAGTTCCCAAAGGAAGGAGATTAATGAGGGACCTCTTGAATGTTAGATTGGTTTCTTTATGGAGGCCTCACTTGCTCTCTAAAATTAAGGAAGAAACCTCCAGTCCCTTCCAAGTTAGGAGACCATGACAAAAATAAAAGGGGCTCAACAGCACCCTCAGCCATCATTTTCCTCTAGGAGGGAGAACCTTCTCTCCATGCACCTTCATTCACCACCACAACTCACCCATGTCCATGACAGCTTCCACCACCGCAAACTGCCACTGTAGTCAGTAGTGACAGCACCGATGCCACCATCATGCTCCGCTCGACGTTCCCACCACTTCGACCATCATCACCATAAAACCAATACCATTAGACCTCTCCTTTCCTTCTTCTTCTTCCCCTTCATATTCCTCTGTTTCTTTTTCAACAACAAGCCAATAGCAACCACCACCGATCAATCACCCTTAACGCCCAACCACCACAGGCCACTCACTATACATCTAACCTCTTCCCCAACAGATTGCAGACCTGATAACTCTACAATTACAAGTGTTAATAACATCAATTAGAGTCAATTTCGAGGATACTTGCGCGATAATGTGAGACTATAGTGGGTTCGGGAGCATTGCATTCATATTGCATGATCTCTACATTTTAATCTCTTAGAATCAATGTTTAATGACCATGTGCACAAGTCCATTTTGAAACAGGTCTCAAATGAAAAATCCGACCATACAGATGGATCCATAGTGATGAACGCAGTCCGGAAATGCAAGAATCATCTCGATCTGAGCACCATGGCACCCTCTACAATAGAAAGAAGATGGATGGCCTAAATGGCGCCATGTGGCACCATCCAGGTCACCCCTCATGCTCCCAGCAGCCATGGCCTCTTCCCTCCATCACACCTCACACTCCATCTCAACCGTTCATCCTTCATCCAACGGCCAGAGAGGCATGTGCAAGGAATGCTCTCCACAACATCTCTTGGCCTTGGCTCATTGGTTGTGAAGGCGCCTCTCAAAGAGAGAGCGCAGGTTTGAAACCCGCTACCCCATCAATTGGGCGCTTGAGGAAGGCACACAGCACAAGGCATGCGACAGCACAGCAATGCACCCGGCAAAGCGAGCAGCGCGCGTGGGGCAGCAGCAATGCGAAGACCAGCATGTGCCAGCATGCATAAGTGACACAACGCATGAGGCATGCGGCATAGCGCAGAGCATTGAAGGTGCAACGGTGGGGCTACGACGATGCTTGCAACGGGTCTTCAATGACATCTTTGAATGTTGTTGTTGACCCGAAGATGATTTTTGGCCTTCTCCCTCCATTATAAAAGAGCCTACCCCCTCCACTTTTGTAAAGCTTCCACCCACGAGATACCACCACCTTCTAGAGTTCCAAGCAAGGTCCCAAACCAACCAAGCTGCTGATGGAAGCCCCTCCACCGCCATGGCTGTCATGATGCGTTCTTCTTCCTTGTCTTAGTGTTATTTTATTGTAGTGTAGTTCATGTCTTGATATTGTTAAAGCATTCATCTACATTATGTTTAATTACACATTTGATAAGAAATTGTTGGCACATTGTTCTTATGGTATGGTTCTCTAACCCTTCTCTCTCTCTCTCATTTTATCAAATCAATTTTCAAGTGCACAAATGACATATTTAGGTGACACGAAAGCAAGTATTTGATCTAATTACTGCCACTCTATGTTTGACACTCGGACTCACCTCTGATTCTTTATTTAACATTGACACCATAAGCACACTACAATGAACAGTTTTATGCAAACGCATCCAACGAATGTCAAGGCCTACCCTCGATTTCCTCTTTGATAGTAGCTACAGCAGCCCACAACACCAGCTTCTCCCTCAACAAAGCTGCATACTCCCCCCGTGTGCCACCACCCCATCAACGCCACCACCGTGCATTGGCCCCGCCCCCGGCATCACATGCCCTTGGTGCCCATAGCTGCAGCCACCCCTGACGCCCATAGCTGTGGCCACCCCCGATGCCTACAACTCGTGCACTTCAACGTGGCCAGCCTCCTCCATGCCCATCGATGCTACCATGCACACAGCGTGCATAATCAGCTTCCCCTTCTCCTTCTTCTTATCTGCCCTAAAAGAAGAGGAACCCAAAGCCGCAAGCCATATCCTCCATGCAGCCGCCACCTTCGGCAAGGAAACTCCGCATCATCGATGCTAACATGCTCCCCTTTCCCTCACAATCTCCGCCACATCACTAGAGTCATCGACGACATTCCACACACATGGCTAGGAGAACCCACTGCCGGCGGCCTTCTCCTCACCGTCCGACAACCGTTAACCACCTCCATCGACACTGCCACCATCAACGGAACCCCCTCCGCATCCTCGACCTTCTCAGAGCACTGGCCAGCCTCTTTCTCCTCGTGCGAGTGAGGGGAAGCCATCCCTTATTTCACTGCAGTGTTAGGTTCTATTAATATTTATGAAAAATGCCATTACCACTTCTCATTTATTTGATAAATTATTTGAGGTGAATTTGTTTGTGTGCCCTCCTGAATCTCCCTATGTTGCATTAATGCCAATTCAAGCCACCCTTTATCTCATTTGATGCTACAACTTAGTGACAAATTCATTTTGCATCATATTAGCCTTGTAGAAAGTGTCCAAATAATACACTAAAAATATTGTTGGATTTATTGAATTTGTTCCTCCCTGTGGATACGACCAATTCCACCATGGTCAATTTTCACTGATATATATTTTTTATCTTGGATTTTTCCTCCACAATTTACATTACTACGATGACATAATTTTTTTGCAAGAGAAATCTCTCGATCACTCGTCTCCTAGGATATCTAAGTATCTTACTAGGGGCATGTAAGCACCTTATGCTGATTTAGGTACCATGGGTGAGATTATCTCAAAATGTTGATTGCTAGAGCCTGAATTTAGCTACAAAATGCCATGGGTGGCACTATCCCGAAGTGTCGAAATCCAGGGTTCTGGGGGTTACCATGGCCAGTGCTATCCTGAAGCATAGAAAGCCAGGGACCCTTCGAGGATTGATGGTGGGGATGAGGAATCTGATACAGATCGTGTTTAGGGCCAATCCGATGTTGGATTTAGGGGAATATAAAAAGAAAAGAGAGAAAACTCTTAAAATGAAAAAATCCCTCTCTATCTCTCTTACCAAAAATACACTATCAAACTGAACCTGGACTCACTACAAATATGCATAGGTGCTTTAACCGCTAGGGTCAATGAACCTCTAGGTAGTTTTTGTGGGCCTTAGAAACCTTCGCAATAGACCATAAGCTAAAGCTGGTCAGGTCTAGATCTTGGCTGGTACTTGAGTACCTCTAAGCCTATTATTGGTATTCTAATTTGATTTCTAGAGAAGTGGCACAAATAGGGCATCTAAACATCAAAAACATGGTCTAGAGATTTAGTTCTTTCCAAGAGATTTTGCTAGGGACTAGCAAAAGTTAGGCATGAGGGTATAATGGTAACATCGTTCATCATAACTAACTTGAATTAATTGGAATGAAGAGATAAATGCTCCTAAATGAACGCCTAAGAACCATAATTCCACTCTAATTTGCTTTGAGGAGAAGACAATAAAATATGGTTAACTCTCTTGTTTTAACATCACATCACAACTGTAGATTAACCATAGGATTATTCAGGGGTTAATTAAATGTCAACTGAGCACAAAAGTCTAAAGAGTGGGTCCACACTGACAGAAACAGGTTTCCACGCATTTTGAGAACCAAAACAGTACACAAAATCCTAATTATCAGGCCTGCTTAAATCAAAGAGGTTCTGGCAAAAATAAAATCATTCTAAACTTTCTAAAATTTACAAAAAAAAAAATTTAAGAGGTTTGGTACTCTTGGTTTGACCATCTGAACCCATTTTGACCTAGAATAGACTTTTAGATGGAAATTTACTTTGATTTGGGCTTCTCTACAATCTACCCAGTCAAACATGGCCAAAACTCAAATTCAAGTTCACCATTAGATTCCTTGGGTCCAAATTAGGTTAACACCAAAATTTGAGCCCAATCAGAGTCCATTTTGACCTAGTTTGCAATGTAATCCCTAAAACCTCTATTTCTTACACTCAAGCCCCTATGTTTTGAAATTCTCACAAAAAGGTCCCTATGTGTGTCATCTTCTTCACAAAATGCCCCCTGCCACCTGAAAACTCAAGGTTTCCTAAACCGCAGGTAAAGCCCATGAAAACCCACCTTTGACCATTCGATTCTCCTCCAATTTCAATCCAAATCCCTCCAAAGGGATTGATCCCTCGAGAATCCCCAATCAATTGAACTCCATCACATGTCATAATGCGATTCCACAAGCTCAGGCGAGCTCCAAGACTCTTGGAATCAATTTACCAAAAACCATAGATTCTATGCACGAATTTCGACTGACTCAAACTCAATTCAAGCTCTATATAAGCTCGAGGATGTTCCTACGTGAATTTCAACTAAGTTTCAGGTCAAATCTCATCTTCCTCCTCTCCTCTGGTCATCTCTGACGTAAGCTCCAGCAACCCTCTTCATCCCTTCGTTTGACCACCCAACAGCCAAATTGGGTGGCCCAATACCTCCCTCCTCTTCTTTCGCTCCTCGCTGGACCAAGCAAGGGCCTCCTATTCTCGTCGTCGTCGTCGTCGCCATCCCACCTCATCAGAGAATTCATCTCCTTTGTCTGTGGTGAGGCAAGCTGGCACGATCTCCTTCCCTTTAATCCAATAGATAGGTTATTTCTCTCCCTTTCTCTCCCTAGCTTAGAGTTAGCTCCTTAGAATCCTAATTTGACCACCGTTCGCTACTCTCCCCCATCACCTTCCCCGACGACGGTCATGTCTCCAGTGAGGCTACCATGTTGCTACACCGCATCAATCACCTCGCCACCACTCCCAAAAGCTCCACCTCAACTTCACCACCAAAATCCCTGACTCTATTAGGTGTTTCATCCACTCCTTCGCTCCCCAGAACAATCCACACTTCGATCACCTTCATCGCCATCATCCAACCACCCTAGGCCTCCATATACCAAGTTGACACCACCGTCACCTTCTCCACCACACGGCGAAGCTTCTGACCTATCTAATTGGGCCACCAGGCCATTTTATTGCTTTTCAAGTCTTCGCTGGTGACCTCACTTCAGTTGCCAACGTTTGCTGCACTCCGTCAACCTCAGGGCTTGGTTCCACCACCTGGAGCTATAGAAACACTTCACGACTCCAGCTGCTCCTTCAATTGGCCAAAGTATCAACCATAGCAGTAGCAATCAGTGGAATTCCGTCCACTATGCACACATGAGAAAAAGGCCCACGATAGTCCCACATCGTGGGCATTTGAATTTGAAACATGAGTATAAGGATTTTGTGAAGAGGGCTCACTGCCTCGACCCTGAGAGGTGAGGTCCCTCCTCACTCTCACACACTCCTCACCTACCTCACATGCTGGAGGGTCTGGTCCACTGTCCACTACCCGATTACCTGATTACCTGACTAACCTATACCCAGTCTAGATTGGAAGAGAGAGAAGGAAGAAGAGGATTCTGAGGAGAGAGGGGGGAGGATTTTCCCTCAAGAAGTATGACTCTCTGCTCAACACTTAGCGAAACCCCAAGGCCTTTGTGCTGTTGTGCGTGGTGACTTAAATCGTCTGATCTTGGTTGAGAGTACTATGGAAATATTGGATACTTATCTGATGTGGCAAGTGGTTTGGAATCACTATTAAGAAATTAAATTGGTTTGAAACTCCTATTTCAATTGGGATATGTGCTTAATTGTGGATCTAAATGGTGATTCAAATCACCATTTTTAGGTTTTACTTATTCTTTTTTCCCATTGATTTCTGTGATACAATTAGCTACTTATTAAGTATATATTTGAGGATTATTCATTGCATACGTTCCTTGTGATTAATTATTGTGCTCATTATTTATTATTATGACTAGTGTTTGAATTCTATATTTATTCCCTGCGAACACCTTGGACTCATATGTTTTCAAGCTTATAAATTTAAATATTAAATCGCTTTTATTGACCATACTACGATGCAATCTTTTAAACTAAATGAAAGCACGTTCAACAAGAGGCTCCTAAGGCCTACTCGGTGGTCGCACCTCCTCACCCTTGCTTACCCTAGGGGGCTGCTAGCATTTCCTCGACATGGAAACACTAGATTCCATCGGGCTAGGCTTCTCCAAGTTAGCGCTAGAAGAGTGACATGTAGGAGCCATGGTAGGAGGGATGGAGTGGAGAAACGTAGCACTATACGTTTCCCACAGACGATGACAATTAATCAAAGCCCTTAGAATAGGAACCTCGACTCAATAAACAATCACAGAGAATGCACACACAAGGTTTGATGACATAATTCCACCAAAGAAAGGTGTATGTTTGGGGGGAGGATGGTACTCCTAATTTTCACTCGTAGATGAATGATACAAACTCTCTATCTATCTCTCTCTCTGATTACGTAAAAAGTAAAAGCTAGTCTACCCCTAATATTTATGGGGTGGACTCCCCTCGGTTGTGGGCCTCCTTTTCTGTTTCCACAATCTCGAGATCCTGCTCTAAATAGCATGTCACGTGGTAACTAACAGGCGATCCTAAGTCAGTGCCGTAGTTTGCAAGATTCCTTTTTTATTACAATGGCAAGCCTAACGGTTGGGTGATATCCAAACATGGGGTGATCTGCCACCCTATCGGGTACACAGACCCAGGTAAATGGGCTCGCCCCGAGGTGCTAGGTTTTCCTTATTTGCTGGCCAACCGGATCCTCCATGCGGCCAGATTCATGGGGTGATTTTCCTCCCTTCATGACTCATGAAGACCTATTGGATTTGTTTAAGGTTGGACCCATAGAGTAGTTTAGGATCAATGAACTCAAATGGGACCCAGTTAAGAATCATTATCTGTTTAGGACCTGGAGATAGGACACATTGATCTAGGTGGACCCAATTAGAACCAGGATTGGACTTGCTAGCCTAATTAGGACCTGGACTAGGTTGACCCATAGATCCTATTTATCTAATTGGATCGAGTTGCATCCAACTATAGATAAATGAGCCAGGTCGATAGTTTAAGAGTGTGGACCCATTTAGTGAATGGGCTAACTAGACTCAACCCATTAAATGCGGTTCACTCTTAATGACTTAAGTTGGACCCGACCTGACTTGTGAGGTTTTCTTGAATATGTTACTTAAGCATATCAATAAAAAAATTATATATAATTGCAACTTTTTTTTTATTTTGATGCATTAAATAAACCAATTATTCTCCAAGTTAAGAAAGATAAATAACTTATTTCAAACTACCAGGAAAAAGTTGGGATTCATATAACTAACCATAACTAATATTCACTTAAGGTCATTGGATGCATTTCTTAACATTACTTCCTTATCGATTGGAACACGTGGCTATGGACAAAATTGAACTAAATGCACATGATAGAGGGAAAAAAGATGACTCAGTGTAAGCAATTATTTAAGGAAAAGTAGGGTATGATGCATTTATATCTTTTAAGAATTAATGGATATTTGAGATGATAATTTTTTAACAATTCATTTTTGGAAAATAAGAACATTTGAGTCATTCAAAGGAATTATTGTATACCAATTAAAGGTTATGTTATAAAATTCTCTACGCAAAACATTTGTCAAATTTTCTCCAATTGATCTTGAACCTAACTTCTTTGCAAAAGGAAAAAATTACTGTAAAAGACATTTTGGGAAAATTCACACATACAATCAAAACTCATCTATAAATTAGAGGCATTCAACCAAGGACAAACTCCAACCAAGAGATTCTTAATTGATCCAACAATGCTTGATTGATTGGTAAATGACAATTGATTTATGTATTATGTGAAGAAAATTGATTTCAACACCTAATCCAAGCATAACTTTAATCTATATATCTACTAAACATGAATATAATAATATAAATGGATCATATGGATTTGAAGATTAGAATCCACTTGTTCAATCTATAGATTTCAAGCCACCAATTACTGAACCCACCTACCATCATTCGCATCACCATGCAAAATATTTTAATTTCTGATTTTGAATCAAGAGAAAAGGCATTAGACAAAAAATTATCATATCTTACAAAAGAGAAATCAATATTGAGATTGCATTGAAGCATGATGAAAGTATAAATTAAGTTCAACTTCTAAAACGCAACAATAATGCTTATGATAATATTTGGGTTCAAAAGAAAGAGAAATGGAAACGTAAAATCAAAAGCATTTCAAAATTATCAAGGAGTGGAATCACGGGTATAATCAATTTGTTACAGGGGATGGACTATTGTGATACGTTTGGCATTGGCACTTTTGCACGAAAAAAGTTTGGAAGTAAAACGATAGACAAGAAAGAGTGTCCATAAGTGGGGAGAACGAAACAAGAGGTGGCGAGGGTAGAAAAATTGAGTTGATGTGAGACAGAGACCTGATAGAGAATCAGTAACACTATCTGCACTTCTCTACGTGAGTTCCCTAAATTTTTAGATATCTAATTATGGTATATGATTTAATTAAATATTTAAAAATTTTCTCTAATAAAATTTAATTGATAATCTAATTTTTATTTGAAATAAAATAAATTATGGGACATTTTTGAAATTTCATCAAAATATGCAGTAGGAGTCAAATAATTTTCCTCAATCTGCATGAATTAAAGAGAGAGGGAGAGAGGGGCTAAGAGGTGGAGGAGGGGGAGATAATCAAGAATGAAGAGAAGATATTCCTCTTCCGGGAGATTTGTTTTGAAAGAAAAGTAAAGATTTTTTCATGGAAATTTTCTGGGCACTACTGATAAAATTTTTACCCAATAGAAAATGTAGTTCGCATACTTACAATCAAAAATTTACATTGTCTAATTTCATATAAAATTTATTTAAATCATCATCTAACATTTCATAAGTTATTATATATATATTTATTTGCACGATCATCCAACAATACCTATTAATATAATATATGATTTCTTTTCAAGGTTGGAAAGATTAGGAAAGAGCAATTTTGTTAATAAAAAATGAAATTACACTTATAAGTGAATGTATAGTTATATATAGTAAAGATCTAACATATGGTTGGATAATTTACATCAATAGTCTCAATTTTAGATATAAGCCAATGTTATTTTGAGGGTATTTAATATTATTATTACATATGATAGGCCTTAGATTTCGATGTATCCAAGGATAAGTCAGGATGGAGGGGATTCGAGTCGGAAAAGGGAAGGGGTGGGGAGGCACGTGTTGGGTAGTGGGCAACCGTGCTTTCTTTTGGTTAAAAGTAACAAGACAATGACACTAATAGGAAGTCGATGCAAAAATAATAACAATTCCAATTACTTTCTAATTTTCGTGGATGCTATATGAGGATTTCACATCTATAACTCCCTTGTAGGCTTAATTCTGCACAAATATCTATATGTCTAGTAATCTAATTATGTAATGATGCCAAATGTCGTTACACTTTTTAGTAAGATATGGAGAAAGATGTGAGGTTCAATTATCAAAAGATGGCATGCACTTGGAACTCGATGGAAGTGATTTTATTTATTTTTTATAATAGGGTGATATGGATAGATGATGTGCATGGCATCTCATTTTAGTTTATACTAGTGGATAGGCTGTGTTTCACGGCCGAATTTATCTTATCCAACATATGTATAGTCATTTTTATTTTGATAATTTAAATAGTAGCCTATCTTAAATAATAGGATAATAATATATGATCTGTATAATATGTGTGGGAAAATTTAAGATACTGCCACATAGAAATTACTTAGATAAAGTAAAAAAAAGGAGAGAAATAAATAATAAATAATATTATTTTTCTCTTGGTGAAGCGAAGCCCCTTCCCCTTTTTTCTCTTTGCGTGCTTCTCTCCTCCTCCTGTGGCTTCAGCCCTTTTTTCTGGGTAGGCCCTTCTTGTTCCCCTCCTCGGAGGGGGGTGGAAGGCTCTCCTCTCGATGGCGACATCTCCACTCTGAGATGCCACGGGTGTTGGAACCTTATTCCACATCTTATTTTGGTGTTAACAAAATTATTATGAATTAATGCTTGTAATTTAGTACTTTTCATATTTAGGTGAAGATCTAGGCAAACAGACATGATAATAAGGAGGAGGCAAGATGACAAGGAGGAGTTGAAGAGGAGAAGATCATCTTCAACTTTTAGATTTTCTAAATTAGGTTTTTTATTTTATAGAATGTATGCATCTTAACAAAGAATCAACTTAGATCGTAAAATAAATTAGAGATAAACTAGAGTTTATATTACGATCATTTTCAAATAACGTAATTGAATAATTCTCTTAAAAAAGATACTTATTAACCCACAAGTACCGGTACTGAAATTCAGTACCAATACATGTGAGTTACAGGTTTGGGTTTTTTCAAAGAAACAAACCTGTACTCCGTAACTATTAGTACTCATGATCATTACCGGTACTGGAGGGAATAAGTACCGGTACTCATGATCAGTACCGGTACAAGTAGGTTACAGAGTTGTGTTAAGTGTTTGAAACCCAAATCTGGAAGCAACGAGTATCGGTACCCATACTTTGGTACTGGTACCAATTAGCCATTGGCTTAAAATTGAACGACTAGAAAATTAATTTAGGCAATATGAATGTTAAGATTTAAACCCCAATGTCTAGTAGACATCTCACCCAGGTCCTAACTCTATAAAAAGACCTTAGGACCCTTAGTTTGCACATATGAAATAGAAGAGAAAAATTTTTGAGCTACATTTCATATTTCAACAATATTGTGAAGAGAAGAAATAGTATTTGCTGGTTCCAATCTCTCTACACTTTGCAAATGCATCGACATGTTTTCTCTTACGCATCTACGAAGTAAATCACATCCATCCTAATCTCTCAATTGATATTCATTTTAATTATTGTTGGGAGGCATAGGAACTTTGTTGTAAGATTTTATTTTTCTTACATCTGTGCTTTATTTGTTTTTGAGCTTGTTGCTCGTTGGGTTGTAACAAACCCATCTCTTGTACTTGGGTTGAGGTAACCCGTTAATTACCTCGTTTAGTAAATTCATTCCCTCAGGGTTAAGGGAATCGGGTTAAAAACCCTAAGCTAGGAAGCTTAGGTAGTGGAGTACCAAAGTGAGTAGGGAACCACTATATATTTGGTGTTATTTTTTGTGGTGTGATTTGATTGCATATTTTTATCTACCACACTATTCATCCCCCCTTCTAGTATACTTGTGCCTTTTAGATCCTACAGGTGGTATCAAAGCGGGTAGCGAGAAGATGTAAAAACTCTTGCTCGTGTTGACATCAACCTCAAGGCGCACCGAAGGACAATCGTCGGCCTGTCCTCCCTATTTCGATGGGACAGATTATGGGTATTGGAAGAGGATGATGCAAGTCTTCCTCAGGATAATGGATGAGGAGTCATGGATGCTCATTCAAGAGAAGTACTCAGATCTGGAGCCGCAAGAAGGAGCGGCATGGACAGCGGATCAAAAGAAGAAAATTGTCGGCAATGCGAGGGCGATGAACGCACTTTATTATGCATTGTCAAGGGAAGAATTTAGCCATATCTTAGCATGCGAGTCAGCATTTAAGATATGGAATACACTTCAAATCACCTACGAAGGTACTAGCAAGGTAAAAGAAACCTGTATTTCTATTCTAACCAAAGAATATGAGTGTTTCAGGATGACAAAAGGAGAGACAATCAAAGATATGTACACAAAGATTTGGAGAGATCATGAACCCCATGAAGAATCTTGGAGTCAAGCTAAAAAAGGAGCAACTTGTAAGGAAGATCTTGAGATCCCTTACAAGTGACTGGTCTCCAAAGTCAACGGCAATTCAAGAGGCAAAGGACATTTCAATCCTTCCCCTTGATGAATTGATTGGAAGCCTCATGGCGTATGTGGTCCAACTAGAGAACATGAAGAAGAATGAGGACAAGGCATCAAGCAAGAAGAAGGGTATTGCCTTTAGAGCAATTAAGGACATAGATTCAAGCACCTCAGAATCTAAAGATGAAGAGATGGAGATGCTCACAAGAAAGTTCCAGAAATTTCTTCAAAAGCAAGGTAAGCAAGTGAATAAAATTTTATCTAATATTATTTGTTATGAGTGCAAGAAAGAGTGACACTTGAGAAAAGATTGCCCCGTAAGCAAGAAGGAAGACACAAAAGAAGCCAACAAGAAGAAGTAAGCTCTTAAAGCGACGTTGAATGATAGCGACATCGACATGAACACCGACTCCAATAAATCGGATGATGACAAGGTCGCACACCTTTGTTTGATTGCAACTTCAGAAGGCATGAAAAATGAGGTAAATCCTAATTTTTCTCTTGAAGAATTGCTAGAAGCTTATGAAGAATTATATCACAAAGCTAGATTGTTTAAAAAGGAAAATAAAGTTTTAAAGAGTAATTATCAAACATTAGAATAGACAAATCATGTTTAGAAATAGAATTAGAAATGTCAAAAGAAACTAGTAATCAGTTGCATGCAAAGATAGTAGAGCTAGAAGATATTTATTGCTGGAACCTTGTTCCACATCTTGTTTTGGTGTGAACAAAATTATTATGGATTAATGTTTGCCATTAAGTGTTTTTCAGATTTAGGTGAAGGATTAAGGCAAATAGGAAATGATGGAGGCTTGATGAAAAGAAGATTATGATAAGGAGGCAAGATGACAAGGAAGTGTCAAGGAGGAGAAGATCATCTTTGACCTTTTAGTCTATATTTTATATTTATAGATTATATATGCCGCTTAACAAAGAATCATAACTTAGATCATAAAATCAATTAGAGATAAATTAGAATTTATATTGCAAACATTTTCAAAGTACGTAATGCATTAAAACACATAAAACAGGTACTTGTAAGTAAGTACCGGTACTGTTCATCAGTATTGGTATTTGCAAGGCACAGGTTTGAGAATTTGTCTCAAACTGTGAACAACAAGTACCAGTACCAATCATAGTACTGGTACATGTGATTGCACAGCAAAAATACACCAATAAAAATGCCATCTTGTGTTATTTCCTAGCATTGCCATTGCATACTAGGTAGCCATAGTTGAATTTGTAAAAATTGACACATTCATGCATTTATTTGAGAGGGGAGGAAAGTGAATAATTGGCCATGTAAATAACATCTTCTTCAAGTGCTGCCTCGTAATTTCACCATCTTCATTTTTCATTTTGCTTTGAACTTCTTCTTCGCGCGGCTCAAGGCATGGGGCTGGCCTTTCTTCGCGCCATTCTCTGCCAGTAGCATGCTCTGCTAGCTGCATGGCTGGTCATGCACACCAAGGGCATGGCCGTGCATGCCTCCATCTCCTTTAAAAAAGCCATGCCTTCTTCCTTGCGAGGAGAGTGGGAACAAAGAACACAGCAGCCACCTTCAGGCCATGTTCGTCCCTCTCTCCCCTCCATACGTAGTACCTCTTCCACTGAAGAGATACACAGCGAGCAGGAGCAGGCTCACAGTGGTCCCACGACCACCACTGTAAGTTCACCATCGCCCAGCTCATCCAAGAGCAGGTGGGTGTGGTGGTTTCACTCTCTGATTCCATCGCTGAAGCCCTTTTCGCCATTGCCAAAGACCCAAGCTCTGAAGCTCAGCAACAGCAGCAGCACGGCAATAGCAGCAGTGCAAGCACCGTGTGCACGCCAGCAGCCGGCTGCAAGCTCCTTCCACACGCGTAGGTGCCTTCCAGTGTGCCTGCGCACACAGAACTGGCCGCAACCAATTGTCCATGCCGCGTGGCACTGTAGCTACTGTTCACGCGTTTCTACGCGACACTGTAGCTACAATGCGGTGACCGGAGAGTTTCTCACTTTTTCGGTCACCGCACGCTCTCTCTCCGCACCGCTGCCGCCTCCTGCCAGTCGCCGCGTCAGCGCCAGCGCCCGCTCCATTGCCTGCGCCTGCGTCTGCACCCGCACCTGCTCCAGTGCCCGCACCCACGCCTGCTTCTTCGCTCGCTCCAGTTCCAGCCCATAGTGCGGTGCGCTGCGCTACGCAATGCGCTATGCAGCACTCTCTTGCCCGCGCCCGTCCTCCAGTGCCCGCGTGAAGCGCCTGTGTGCATGCGCGTACCTTGGCTTTCAGACGGTGCCTGCGTGATCCAGACGGCTTAAACGCCCACTCTCTCTCACACTCCTCTCCAGCAGACACTCCCTCACCCTTACACATACACACACACTCGTACACACGCACACTTGTACACTCACACACATACTCGTACGCACCCTTATACATACTTATACATATATATTTATATATATATATATACATATATATAAACATTTTATTACCTAGTCAGGCTTGGATAGGTTGTGTTAATATAGCGAATTAATCGTTGTAATGAGTGTAGTGGTTAACCTAAATCGAGCCTAACCATCATTTTACAAAAATTTTTTAACCTGGCCTACTTGATTTTATCTGGATCACTTTTAGGTCCAGGGTTGAACTCAGGGAGGCGGGATTAGAGGTGAATAAGTTTCTACGCCTTTCCTACAATGAATCTCTTCCATTCGTTTATTATGTTTTCAGTATTTTTCTATTTAAGATTTTCTTTTTCTGTTAATTTTGTCCTTGAGGTACACCCTCAAAATCAGGTCTTTGGCTTAGAGCCAAAATGTTCTTGGCTTTGAGCCAAATTAGGGTTAAAAAAATGGGTCTTGCTATTTGCAAAACCAAGTACCTACAAGACAAGGATTATCTTTTCTCTTTTACTTTTTTTTTTAATCTTTTTAATAGCAGGAAAGAGAAATAAGATAAATATACTCTATATATATAGATATATATATTATATATAGGGGTGGGGGTGGAGGAGGAAATGGTGTGTAGCATGGTGTCGAGTTGATCGACGTCTAGAAAGACGCAACCAACAAGACGAAGTGCCGTGTGGAGTATAGGATGGATGGGTGGAAGGTGTGTGCGGAGACGCTTTCTGTATGCGGGTATTGGGAAATATCAGCAACTGGTGCAGATATCCCGTGATATAACGCGTGGTGCAGGGATATGAATGTAAATATCTATATATATATGTATATATGTAAATATATATGTATATATATGTATAGATAGGGTTGTAATTATATAGATGTATAGGTAGTTGTATATATATGTTTATAGATATGTAAATATATATATAGGTATATATGTATTTATAACTAGATATATATGTATGTATATGTGACTATATATATATATATATATATAGTAATTTATGTATATAGTTATATTATAGATATGTATATGTATATATGTATATATGTATATAGATATATTAGTATAAGTATCAATGTGTATAGATATATATATATGTATTTATATCTATAGATATATATGTATATATGTATGTATAAATATATATATATATATAAATATATATATGTATGTATGTATATATACGTAAATATAGTCGTATAGGTACTAATATGTATATATATATATGTAAATATATATATATATATAAAAATATATATATGTGTATATATATATAAGTATGTAAATAGGCGTGTACAAGTGAGTGTGTGTGTGTGTATGAGTGAGAGAGTGGCTACTGGAGAGTGAGCAGGAGAGAGAGTTGGAGAGTTAAGTCGTCCAGAGCACGCAGCCGACGTCTGATGGCCTAGGCACAGGCGCATGCACGCGTAGGTGCAGGCGTACTGAAGGGGCCACGCGCAGGAGTTGGAGGGACTATGCGAGCGTGAGGCTGCAGTGCAGCGCACTGTGTAGCGCAGCGCACCACGCTGCGCGCTGGAGTGGGCGAAGAAGTGGGCGTGGGTGCAGACGGGCACAGGCGTTGGAGCAGATGCTGCCGGCGCCAGCGTATGTGGGAGTAGGCACGCAGATAGGCTGGAGATGGTTGCAGCATGGAGAGAGAGCATGCGGCGATCGGATAAGTGAGAAACTTTTTGGTCACCGCACTGTAGCTACAGTGTTCCGCAGAAACGCGTGAACAGTAGCTACAGTGCTCGTGTGGTGCAGAAAACCTGGTTGCGACCGATTTTTCGTGCACGAGCGCGAAGGAGCGAGCCTGCACGCACGTAAGGGGATGGTGCCGACTGCTGGCGTGCGCACAGGGGCTTGCACGCTGCGTGGAGCTGCTGGTGCTGTGCTGCTGCTGCTGTTGAGCTTCAAAGCTCGAGTCTGCGGCAATGGCGGAAGTGCTTGAACGTCGAAATAGAGGGTGGAATCCACCACGCCCACCTACTCTTGGATGACTTGGGTGGTGGTGGGACTCACAGTGGTGGTCGTGGACCACTATGAGGTGCTCCTGCCCACAGCGTTTCTCTTCTGTAGGAAGAGGTGCTACGTATGGAGGGGAGAGGGGAGGAGACGGCCTGGAGGAAGGGGCTGCTGTGAGTATCTGGACTAGGCTACCGTGCAAGGAAGATGGTTGTGCCTTTTTAAAGAATGAGGCATGCACGGCCATGCCCTGGGCTGCATGCATGACTAAGCATGCGGCTGGCAGAGCATGCTTTGGCAGAGAGTGGCACGAAGAAGAAGCCATGCCCTGCAGCCGCGCGAGGAAGAAGATGTTAAAAGCCAAATAAAATAAAGATGGTGAAAATTGTGATGCAACCCTTGATGAAGACGTTAATTACAAGGCCAATTATTCACTTTCCTCCCCTCTCAAATAAATGCATGCAAGTATCTTTTTTTATAAATGCAACTATGGCTACCTAATATGCAATGGCAGTGCTAGGAAATAACACAAGATGGCATATTTATTGGTGTATTTTTGCTGTGCAATCATACCCCCATGCCTATCTTTTGCTAGTCCCTAGCAAAACATTTTTGTATTGTATTTAGAAATGATCTTAAGCTGAAGATTTTCTTCTGAGGTGACATAGGTGTGTTTACTTGTTGGATATTGTGAGAACCAATTGCAGAGAAGACTACCAGAACTTTAAGTCTTATGTGACATAGACCATCTCTCAACTAACCAGGACTCTTGATATTTAAACCTTAAGTACTATTTCCAGGACTCAGGAGGTTTTTGCTGTACTCAAGAGCTCAAGAGATTACGGCTTGTGCTTAGTGAAGGATCAAGACTGACTAGATGAACATTAAGACTCAAGCCTAGCATTTCACAAATTTTTAAGTGCAGGCTGGTCATAGTTTCAGCTCATGTCTTCGGATTGACCCTTAAAAAGATGATGGAAAACTCAACTCCCATTTTATTACATTTGTGTCTCAAAGAGAACAGGGTATTTGTAACTTGCCCTGAAGAATTTTTGTAGGGAGAAGACTTTACAGACATCTGCGAGATATACTGACTTATTTGCACCTTTTTTTTTTGAAACACGTGTCACTATAACTTTATTTGGAGGAGCACACTTTTCTTTTGGTGGGAGAGTTCCTTTTTAGTGAAAAGAGTCTCTCCTAAACAAAAGACTAAAGCCTGGGATAAAAGTCTACCTGCGTGCATAGGTAAGGACTCCACCTTCCCTAATGAACACTAGGGTTGAATCTTATGTTCACCTGGTCTTTCTTGATATGTGTAGTGTGAACCAAGGTTACTTAGGCTCTTGAGTAGAAGCAAACCAACGGTTCCTGTACTAGTGTCTCAGGTACAAGCATACGTCCTTAGTTAGGAGAGATTCCGATCTATCTTGTCAATGCTCAAGTGAATTAAGCCGAGCCTGAGCGAATCAAGCTTCTGTGGCCTGGAAAGTCTTCAAAACAGTGGTTGAATATCCAGAAACACTTATTGTATTTTTTTGTCTCAGCCTTCAGATCATTACTAAACACCCTTTTTTTTTTATAGATACATGGAGACTGCATGATACCATAAAATACCCAGATCCTATGGATGCCTATCCACCCCTCCATGCCAAACGATGCTATTTCCTCATATGCATGTAGGGTAAGGTAGAGGAAGGACCAAAGATTGGGGAACAAGAGTTGAGGTGCAGGGTATACAGTAGGGTGGTAGGGTGGGTGGATGGTGTGTGGTGAAGTGAAAAGGTGCAAAGTGAAGTGTACGTGGTAGTGTGGAGTGTTGTTGGGGTGCCTCCCAATGAGCGTTGAATTTAACGTCCCCAGCTGGACTCAGAATACATTAGTTACCCTCCAGTAGGGCAACAGATTCTCCAACGGGGGCAGGTTCATGAGTAAGACAAGGTTTCAAACACTACCCATAGACCATAAATTTATGCCCAGATTTGGGATCTTCAATTTCAACGGCCCTGTTGGCAAATGGTCTCGAGACCAGGAAAGGACCAGTTCATTTGGACTTTAATTTCCCGGGAAAGAATTTGAGCCTGGCATTGTAAAGCCAAACTTGCTGAGATGGCTCAAATTCTTTCCTCCGAATACGGTTGTTGTGAATAGCCTTAGTACGTTGCTTGAAAGTTAAGGCAGAATCATAGGCTTCACGACGGAGCTCTTCCAGCTCTTGGAGTTGGAGTTTCCTTTCTCGACCACAAAGGTCTAGGTCGAGGTTACATTGGCGAACCGCCCAATAAGCGTGATGCTCCAACTCCACAGGCAAATGACAAGGCTTCCCGTAAACAACTCTATAAAGAGACATACCAAGGGGAGCCTTGAAGGCGGTTCGATATGCCCAAAGTGCGTCAATTAGCTTATCGGACCAATCCTTACAGTCAGGCTGAACCATTTTTTGGAGAATTTGCTTTATTTGCCGGTTCGACACCTCTGCCTGGCCGTTTGTCTGAGGATGATACGGAGATGTGATACGATGGTGGACTCCGTATTTCCTCAGAAGTGCTCGAAAGAAGCATGGGTAAAGTGGCTTCCTCCATCCGAAATAATGGCTCGAGGGATCCCAAAGCGCGCAAAAATGTGGTCTTTGACAAATCGAGTGGATATAACATGGTCAGCACGGCACGTGGGAATAGCCTCGATCCATTTTGAAACATAATCAACAGCCATGAGGATATATTCGAAGCTGTTGGAAGGAGGAAAAGGACCCATGAAATCAATTCCCCAAATGTCAAAAATTTCAGTAGCTAAGATGGGTTGCAAGGGCATCTGTCACGACGTGACATTGACCCTAACGACTGGCACCTAGTGTAATGTTTGGCATAATTGTGTGCATCCTGGTGAAGGGAGGGCCAAAAGAAACCACACTGCAACACCTTGGCTGCAGTTTTCCTCCCAGAGAAATGGCCTCCGCAGGCCTGATCGTGGCAGAAGGATAGCACACTGGGGAATTCGCTGTCAGGAATACAGCAACGGATGATTTGATCAACACCTATTCGAAAAAGAAGTGGATTATCCCAGAAATAATACTTTGCTTCTACCATGAGACGCTCGCGCTGGTTTTTAGGCCAACCACGTGGAAGGGATCCAGAAGCAAGGTAATTAACAATGTCGGCATACCAAGGTCCACTTGCCACATTAATTGCCAATAGGTGCTCATCAGAAAAAAACTCATTAATTAGCAGAGTAAGTCCAATATGGTCAGGGTCCAGTCTAGAAAGATGATCAGCCACAACATTCTTGGCTCTGGCCTTATCGCAGATCTCAATGTCGAATTCTTGGAGCAGAAGGATCCAACGAATCAGTCTAGGCTTGGCATCCTTCTTGTGCATGAGATGGCGAATTGCCACATGATCAGTGAAAACAACATGTGAGCCCAGAAGGTAAGAGCGGAATTTCTCCAGCCCAAAGACGATCGCCAGTAGTTTTTTCTCAGTGGTAGTATAATTACGCTGGGCCTCGTCCAACGTATTACTGTGTAGTACACCATGAAGGGGTTTCTATCACGTCTTTGTCCCAGGATGGCTCCGACTGCAAGGTCGGAAGTGCCACACATGAGTTCAAAATTGAGGGACCAATCAGGCAGCTGGAGAATAAGGGCCTTGGTGACAGCATCACGCATCTCCGTGAATGCTCGTATGCTGTCAGGGCCCATATTAACGGGTACATTGGTCGGTAGGAGATGAGTTAAAGGTCGAGAAATCTTAGAGAAGTCTTTGATGAATCTCCTATAGAAACTGACGTGTCCCAGGAAGGAGCGGATTAGTTTGACAGAGCCAGGCACAGGTAAATTAGCAATCACATCAAGCTTAGCTCTATCAACCTCGATACCCTTATCGGAGATGATATGTCCAAGAACAATTCCTTCGTGTGCCATAAAATGGCCTTTTCCCCAGGAAAGCACGAGGTTTACATCAAAACATCTCCTAAGGATACGGGTTAGGTTGGCAAGATAGTCATCAAAAGAGGGTCCAAAGATCGAAAAGTCATCCATGAAGACATCGAGAAAGTCACCCACCATGTCATTGAATATTGCCAACATACATCTCTAAAAAGTTGCTGGCATGTTACAAAGTCTGAACGACATCCTTCTAAATGCAAAGGTGCTGAAGGGGCAGGTAAAGGTGGTTTTCTCTTGGTCCCTGGGGTCAATTGCCACCTGGTTATATCCTGAGAATCCATCTAGGAAAAAGAAAAATTTATTTCCCACTAACCGCTCTAGGATTTGGTCAATGAAAGGTAGTGGAAAGTGATCTTTCTTAGTTACAGCATTGAGTTTCCTATAATCTACACACGGTCTCCAAGATGTAGGAGTGCGTGTAGGGATGGATTTGCCCCTGTCATTGACATGGATGGTGAGTCCTGCCTTTTTGGGCATAACGTGAATTGGACTCACCCAGGGGCTATCACTGATCGGGTAGATTATACCTGCATCCAGCCACTTAATAATTTCCTTTTCAACGACCTACCACATGTTAGGGTTGAGACGTCGCTGCATCTCGTGGGAAGGTCGAGCCTCCTCCTCCGTATATATATGGTGAGTACAGTAGGAGGGGCTAATGCCAGTTAAGTCTGATAAAGACCATCCAATGGCTGCCTTGTGTTCCATAAAGATGTTAAGCTTGAGCTTCTCAGATCCAACGGCAGTCTCAATACAGCCTGACTCGTAGTCGATATGGGCGTGGGTTGTGGCCAAGAAAGGTCGACCAAGGATGATCGGACAATCAGAAAGTGAGCTAGGAACTTCCATATCTAAAATAAGAAAGTCAACAGGAAAACAGAGACTATTGACCCTAACCACCACGTCTTCCACCACACCCTTTGGTATTTTGAAAGAACGATTTGCTAACTATAACGTGACAGGGGTGGGTTTCAGATTTCCTAAGGAAAATTTTTCGAGCATGATGGTTGGTATAAGATTGATGGAAGATCATAGATCAAGCAGAGCACAGTTAAAATTGCATGCTTGGATGCTACAAGAAATAAACGGTGTGCCCGGATCTTTTTGCTTTGGTGGTAGATTTGACAGTATAGCACAACTCGCATGAGGCAAGGGAACCACCGAATTCTTCATTTTCTTTGACTGTCACCTAGGAGTAGTGTAGCCTTTGAAAAATCGGGCGACAATAGGTATATGGTCGATAGCCTCTAATAGGGGTACCTTGATTTCAACATCCATGAATAAATTACGCAGGTTATCGAAGGCCTGCGTATCCTTTTTCTTGCCTTTTGGCTCTCTCAGTAGAGCCTCAGGGAATGGGATTGATTCCGGCACCAATTTGGGTATATCGTCCTCTCGCGAATGTGGTGCGCTTCACGAATGAGAGGGCGATGAAGAAGTAGAGCCTCAAGGAATGGGATTGATTCTGGCACCAATTTGGGTATATTTTCCTCTCACGAATGCGGTGTGCATCACGAATGAGAGGGCAATGAAGAAGACGGGCCAGGATCAGGTCGAGGCAGATTGATGGTTTGCTTACCGCTCCTCATAGTAATCGCATTTGACGTTGCGGGTCCAATGGGATCATAAGGCAGAGGAGGGTTCGCAATAGGGACATAAGAGTGAGGTGCTGCAGCGAGATTAGCTTGAAATCCCGGTGGAATGCTCGGAGCCTGTAGAATCTGATGAACCTGCCCTTGAGAAGATCGTACCTGTGGTTGAGGACCACGGGGTACGACATTTCATGGGTTGGGGACAGGTTGGGCTCGAAGAGTGCCCTGAGATCGAGTCGCCATGCGTAGTTGCCTGATCTCAGCATTCTGCTGCACCAATTGGTGCTGAAGGGAGGTCATATTCTCTTCATGGTGCTTTGACATTTCCGTCATCATTCACATCAATTTCTCAAGAGGACTTGATGCATGTTCTGTTTGCTGCATGCAAGGACCCGATGGCGGATTCGCCACAGGATTAGACTGGGTCCTTGGGATGACAGGTGCGGACGGTTGCATTGGTCCACCCACGGGATTTTGACGTTGCGGGTTGCTGGACCATGCCAAATTTAGATGACTTCGCCACCTTGGGTTATAAGTGGCAGAGAACGGGTAGTTCCCCAGGGCACAAGCGTCTTCTAAGGCAGATGATGAGTCCCCATGTAAATATGCATCCGAGCACACAGAGGCTTGGTCCTCCATGTCAAAATACTAGCTTGATGAGGAAGCTCTCACGGGGTTTATGGAGATAAGCCTAGTGTTGGAAGAATTGGGATTGTGACGAAGTGGTGAGGTGGGGGTGTTTGCCATAGAACAGGCAGGGTTGGCCAGAAGCTCGTCCGGCTTCTTGTGCACGACGGAGACTTCATCCAATTTCTGTGCGATAAGGCTAAGATCAGTGGATGAATGGGAGGGTCCCATGTCAGCTTCGTGAATGTTACGGGGCAGGCTGGTACGATTAAAGGCAATAATGGAGGAATTATTCATTGAGTTTTCGCTCGTATTTTCAAATAATTCGAATGCTCCATTCTCGTCTTTATTCATGAAATTCCCTCCGCAGGAAGTGTCTGCAATCTGCTTCAAAGTCTAATTTAGCCCATAATAGAAAATCTGGGCTATATGCCACTTAGGCAGACCATGGTGCGGACACTTCCGGAGGAGGTCATTATACCTCTCCTAAGACTCATGAAACTGTTCGCCGTTTTGTTGTGTAAAGGAAGTGATAGCACGGCGATGCGCATTGGCTTGCCCGATTGGGAAGAACTTCTTGAGAAACACTGTTCGCATCTCTTCCCAAGAGTGGATGATTCTTCCAAGGGTGCGTAACCATTGCGAAGCTTTATCCCGCAACGGAAATGGGAACATTTTCATGACGACAATAGGTAACCTGATGTTTCTTGGTTTAACTGTTTCAACCAATCAGGTTATGTCTTCCAAATGGAGAAAAGGATCTTCACTTGCAAGACCATGGAAGTTGAAATTAATCAGGCCAATTACATTTGGTTTCAATTCAAAGTCGTCTCCGCGCATGGGGACCCGAATTTGTCCTATGGTCTCTGTAGCAGTGGGATTCTGATAGGAGCTAAGAGACATAGGCTACTTTCTTTCGGGAGGGTTCTGCATTTCCTCCAATGTTTCCCTAATGGCTTCAATTTGTTCATTATACATTTCCATTTGGGCTTGGAGGTGAGTTATGGGATCCAAGGCTCCACCACCTGGTGGGTTTTGAGGGCGGTTTCCTCCCTCGGGATTTGGGGGTAGGCGTGCAGCCATGTTTGTGGAGGAGGAAGACGATTTGACCTCTTTTCTAAAATTATCAGGCAATTCAAACAATTCAGGGTTCTGTGACCTCCTCCCAAACATGCACTATCGTAGGAAAAATTGGGGGGGATAAGAAGAGAAAAGGAGATGAGAGAAATGACGCCGCAAAGGTGCACTTGATGACAAATCAATACAATCAAATTCCTAACCTCTACAGTGTGCCCTTAGACCTAAAGATCTAAGTTACCTACTATCACGACCTACGGAACCAAATGCGAGCACCGTGGAGCCACCGGGCCAGATTGAAAGGCCATTTGCCCCAATCTTCGACACCCGATAGCACGCAAGAACCCTCACCAGCACGTAGGGGCTACACGCAGGTAGTTAGATCTCCAATCCTTAATAAGGGTCAAGTTGCTACCAATTTTAGTTATAGGCTTAGGATCAAGTGCTTCTGGAATGTGAAGGGTGTTATTTACGGGTAATGCCCAAGTGGTTGATTTTATAAAGTGTGTAAACCAAGCATGCAACGGGGAAATCTCCCTGAATTGAGGTTTTAACTGGTGAATGATTTTTAGAGTTTCAGCCTTAAGTAGTATGGATTTTATGATTTCGCTGAATTACTAATTCAACCAATCTTCGAGTTTTGAGAAAATACAAGTTTTTTTCTAAGCCCAACAAACCCTTCTTCAATGCCAGTTTGTTAATGCATGCTAAAATGCAATGGGCTTCCCTAGATGAAGATTTCTATGTGTGGATGCACGAGTCAATTTTAGATTAGTGTGAAAGGGAGCCAAAGCACTTCAATTCAAGTGCTCCCAATTACCAAAATGATCTTCCACACACAAGACTCAACCACAAGATAAAGAAAATCAAATTGTTGAGGTTGAAGTATTCGGGATCAAATCTTAGGCACGTGAAAGGTCGTGGTGGGGTTGGAATCAACTCAATTCCAAGTCTCCCCACCAAAAGTGTGATCCCGAATTGTGAATGAATGAGGCAAGGAGGGGTGGTAGTCAATCTTTTTATTCTTGCCTCACAGAATACTTCACACGGTGAAGGATTCAAGAATCAAGATTCTTGGATCTTCGGTATGCGAAGTTTGGCGGGAATTCCCAAGGCGGTGAGAGTGATGGCAAACAATCAAGCAAGTGATTTTTAGTCCACTTGCCCCAAGAAATCCCAAGAAGTTTTTCTTTTTTTTATTAAGGTGACTAAGTTGGGACTTACCTGTTCAGCAATGTGGGCGAAGCTCCAATGCGGTGTCGGCGACTTCTCACTCTCGTTCCCACCGTGGATCTACCCACATCTCCGACTTCCTCTGCTTGCCTCCACCGTGCAACTGGTTCACCTGCACACCAGCAAACAAAAACACCTATGAAGAGAAGGGTGTGAGAAGAGAAAACCAAAGGAATGGAGTAGAAACTTTACCTCAATGAGCACTTCCCCAGCAACGGCGCTAGAAAAAGGTATGGTCGGGCTTGGATAGGTTGTGTGAATATAGCGAATTAATCATTGAAATGAGTATAGTGGTTAACCTAAATCGAGCCTAACCATCTTTTTTCAAAAATTTTTAACCTGGCCTACTTGATTTTATCTTGATCACCTTTAGGCCTAGGGTCGAACTTAGGGAGGCGGGATTAGAGGTGAATAAGTTTCTAACCCTTTCCTACAACGAATCTCTTCCATTCATTTATTATGTTTTTGGTGTTTTTCTATTTAAGATTTTTTTTTCTGATAATTTTGTCCTTGAGGTACACCCTCAAAATCAGGCCTTTAGCTTAAAGCCAAAATGTTCTTCGCTTTGAGCCAAATTAGGGTTCCAAAAATGGGTCTTGCTATTTGCAAGACCAAGTACCTGCAAGACAAGGATTATCTTTTCTCTTTTACTACTTTTTTTTATCCTTTTAATAGTAAGAAAGAGAAATAAGATAAATATAGTCTATATATATATATATATTATATTGGGGTAGGGGTGGAGGTGGAAATGGTGTGTAGCATGGTGTCGACTTGATCGACGTCTAAAAAGACGCAACCAACAGGATGAACTGCCGCGTGGAGTATAGGATGGATGGGTGGAAGGTGTGTGCAGAGACGCTTTCTGTACACGGGCAGCAGGGAATATCAGCAACTGGTGCAGATATTCCTGCAATATAATGCGTGGTGCAGGGATATGAATGTAAATATCTACATATATATGTATATATGTAAATATATATGTATATTTATGTATAGATAGGGTTGTAATTATATGGATGTATAGGTAGTTGTATATATATGTTTATAGATATGTAAATATATATATAGGTATATATATGTATTTATAACTAGATATATATGTATGTATATCTGACTATATAGATATATATATATATATAGTAATATATGTATATAGCTATATTATAGATATGTACATGTATGTATGTATATAGATATATATATATATGCATTTATATCTATAGATATATATGTATATATGTATGTATATATGTATATATATATGTACAAATATATATATATAAATATATAGATATATATATATGTATGTATGTATGTATATATACTTATATATAGTTGTATAGGTACTAATATGTATATATATATACTTATATATAGCTGTATAGGTACTAATATGTATATATATATGTGTATATATATATATAAATATATATATGTGTATATATATATATAAATATATATATGTGTATATATATATAAGTATGTAAATAGGCGTGTACAAGTGAGTGTGTTGTGTATGAGAGTGTGTGTGTGTGTATGAGTGAGAGAGTGGCTGCTAGAGAGTGAGAGGGAGAGAGAGCTGGAGAGTTAAGTCGTCCGGAGCACGCAGCCGACGTCTGATGGCCTAGGTACAAGCGCATGCACAGGTGCGCTGAAGGGGCCACGTGCAGGCGCTGGAGGGACTATGCGGGCGTGAGGCTGCAGCGCAGCACACCACGCTGTGCGCTGGAGTCGGCGTAGAAGCGGGAGTGGGAGCAAACGGGCATGGGCGCTGGAGCAGATGCTGCGGGCGCGAGCGTACGCAGGAGCAGGCGTACGGACGGGCTGGAGACGGTTGTGGCGCTGAGAGAGCGCGTGGTGACCGGATAAGTGAGAAACTTTCTAGTCACCGCACTGTAGCTACAGCGTTCTGTAGAAACGCATGAACAATAGCTACAGTGCTCGTGCGGTGCGGACAACCGGTTGCGGTCGATTTTGCATGCGCAGGCGTGCTGGAGCGAGCCTACACGCGCGGAAGGGGATGGCGCTGGCTGCTGGCGTGCGAGTAGGGGCTTGTGCACTGCGTGGAGCTGCTGGTGCTGTGCTGCTGCTGCTGTTGAGCTTCAGAGCTCGAGTCTGCGGCAATGGTGGAAGTGCTTGAATGTCGAAACGGAGGGTGGAATCCACCACGCCCACCTGCTCTTGGATGAGCTGGGCGGTGGTGGGACTCACAATGGTGGTCGTGGACCATTGTGAGCTACTCCTGCCAGCAGCGTATCTCTTCAATAGGAAGAGGTGCTGCGTATGGAGGGGAGAGGGGAGGAGACGGCCTGGAGGAAGGGGCTGCTGTGTGTATCTGGACTAGGCTACCACGCAAAGAAGATGGCTGTGCCTTTTTAAAGAATAATGAGGCAAGCACAGCCATGCCCTGGGCTGCATGCATGACTAAGCATGCAGCTGGCAGAGCATGCTTTGGCAGAGAGTGGCGTGAAGAAGAAGCCATGCCCTGCAGCCGCGTGAGGAAGAAGATGTTCAAAGCCAAATAAAATAAAGGTGAAAATTGCGATGCAACCCTTGATGAACACGTTAATTACAAGGCCAATTATTCACTTTTCTCTCCTCTCAAATAAATGCATGCATGTATCTTTTTTTACAAATGCAACTGTGGCTACCTAATATAAAATGGCAGTGCTACGAAATAACACAAGATGGCATATTTATTGGTATATTTTTGTTGTGTAATCATTACCTATACAACTAAATATAAATATATATACATATATATATACATATATATACACATATATTTATACATATATACATATATACATACATATATGCATATATATCTATAGAATTAAATACATATATATATATATATCTATATACATAGATACTTATACTAATATATCTATATACATATATACATATATATATATATACATATACATATCTATATATATCTATATACATATATTACTATATATATATATCTATACAGTTAAATATATATACATATATATCTAATTATAAATATATATATATATACCTATCTATAAATTTACATATATATATATATATATATATAACTACATATACATCTATATAATTACAACCCTATCTATATATACACATATAAATATATATTTACATATACAAATATATATATATTTACATTCATATCACCTACCTGTATCCCTACACCACACGTTATATCACGGAAATATCTGCACCAGTTGCTAATATTCCTGATACCCACGTAGAGAAAGCGCCTCCGCACATACTTCCACACATCCATCCTACACTCCACGAGGCACTTTGTCCTGTTGGTTGCATCTTCCTAGACGTCGATCAACTCGATACCGTGCTACATGCCATTTTCACCTCCACCCCCACCCCTATATATATATATTTGTATATATATATTATATATATATCTGTATATATATAAACTATATTTATTTCTTTATAAGCAACCTATCTAGTTTCTATTTCTCTTTTGTTTCCTGCTATTAAAAAGATAAAAAATAGTAAAATAGAAAAGATAATCCTTATCTTGAAGGTACTCGGTCTTGCGATCAGCAAGACCAGTTTTTGGAACCCTAATTTGGCTCAAAGCCAAGGACCTGATTTTGAGGGTGTACCTCAAGGACAAAATTATCAACAAAAAAAATCTTAAATAGAAAAAAACCAAAAACATAATAAACGCACAGAAGAGATTCGTTGTAGGAAAGGCATAGAAACTTATTCACCTTTAATTCCCGCCTCCCTGAGTTCGACCCTGGACCTAAAAGTGATCAAGATAAAATTAAGTAGGCCAGGTTAAAAATTTTGTAAAAAGATGGTTAGACTCGATTTAGGTTAACCACTATACTCACTTCAACGATAATTTCACCATATTAACACAACCTATTCGAGTCCCGACCATCCTTTTTCTGGCGCCGTTGCCGGGGAGGTGCGCATTGAGGTAAGTTTCTACTCCATTCCTTTGATTTTCTCTTCTCACACCCTTCTCTTCATGAGTGTTTTTGTTTGCTGGTTTGCAGGTAAACCATTGCAAAGAGGAGGCAAGCAAAGGAAGTCGGAGACGTGGGCAGATCCAAGGCGGGAACGAAAGCGTGAAGTCGCCGGCATCGCATTGGAGCCTCGCCCACGTTGTTGAAAAGGTAGGTCTCTCTCTCTTAGCAATTTAGGTCAATTTGTCACCTTAAAAAAAAAAACCTAAAAAAACTCCTTGGGATTTCTTGGGACAAGTGGATTAAAAATCACTTGATTGATTGTTTGCCATCAGTCCCACCGCCCCGGGATTTCCTGCCAAACCTCTCATAATGAAGATCCAAGAATCTTGATTCTTGAATCTTTCGTCGTGTGAAGTATCCTTTAAGGCAAAATTAAATAGATTGACTGCCATCCCTCCTTGCCTCATTTATCTGCAATTCGGGATCACATTTTTGGTGGGGAGACTTGGAATTTAGTTGATTCCAACCCTACCATGACCTTTCACGTGCCTTAGATTTGATCCTGAATACTTCAACCCTAACAGTTTGATTTTCTCTTTACATTATCTTGTGGTTGAGCCTTGTGTGTGGAACATCATTTTGGTGATTGGGAGCACTTGAATTGAAGTGCTTTGACTCCCTTTCACATTAACTTAAAATTGACTCATGCATCCACACATAGAAATTTCCACTTAGGGAAGCCCATTGAATTTTTAGCATGCATTAACTAACTCACATTGAAGAAGGGTTTGTTCGGTATAGAAAAACTTGTATTTTCTCAAAACCCGGAGATTGGTTGAATTGATAATTCAGTGAAATCTTAAAATCCATACTACTTAAGACTGAAATTCTCAAAACCATTCACCAAGTAAAACTTCCATTCGGGGAGATTTCCCCATTGCATGCTTGGTTTACACACTTTTTAAAATCAACGCACTTGGGCATTACCCGTAAACAACGCCCTTCACATTTCAGAAGCACTTGATCCTAAGCCTCTAATTAAAACTGGTAGCAACATGACTCTTATTAAGGATTTGAGGTCTAACTACCTGCGTGTAGCACCTACGTGCTGGTGAGGGTTCCCGCGTGCTATTAGGTGTCTAAGACTGGGGCAAATGGCCTTTCAATTTGGCCCGGTGGTTTTGCGGTGCTCGCATTTGGTTCCGTAGGTTGTGATAGTAGGTAACTTAGATCTTTAGGTCTAAGGGCACACTGTAGAGGTTAGGACTTTGATTGTCTTGATTTGTCATCAAGTGTACCTTTGCGGTGTCATTTCTCCCATCCCCTTTTCCCTTTTTATCTCCCCAATTCTTCCTGCAGTAGTGCATGTTTGGGAGGAGGTCACAAAACCCTAAATTGATTGAATTGTCTGATAATTTTAGGAAAGAAGCCGAATCGTCCTCCTCCACAAACATGGCTGCAAGCCCACCCCCAATTCCCAAGGGAGGAAACCGCCCTCAAAACCCACCAGGTGGTGGAGCCATGGATCCCATAACTCACCTCCAAGCCCAAATGGAAATGTATAATGAGCAAGTTGAAGCCATTAGGGAAACCTTAGAGGAAATGCAGAACCCTCCCGAACGGGAGGAGCCTAGGTCTCTTAGCTCTTATCAAAATCCCACTGCTACAAAGACCGCAGGACAAATCTGAGTCCCCATGGGCGGGGATGACTTTGAACTGAAACCCAATATAATTGGCCTGATAAACTTCCACTTCCATGGTCTTGCAAGTGAGGATCCTTTTCTCCATTTGGAATACCTAACTCGATTGGCTGAAACGGTTAAACCAGAAAACATCGGGTTACCAATTGTCCTCATGAAAATGTTCCTATTTTCATTGCGGGATAAAGCATCGCAATGGTTACGCACCCTTGGGAGAATCATCCATTCTTGTGAAGAGATGCGAATAGCATTTCTCAAGAAATTCTTCCCAATCGGGCGAACCAATGCGCTTCGCCGTGCCATAACTTCCTTTCCGCAACAAAACAGCGAACAATTTCATGAGGCTTGGGAGAGGTATAATGACCTCCTCTGGAAGTGTCCGCACCACGGTCTGCCTAAGTGGCATATAGCCCAGATTTTCTATTATGGGCTAAATGAGACTTTGAAGCAGATTGCAGACACTTCCTGAGGAGGGAATTTCATGAATAATGACGAGAATGGAGCATTTGAATTATTTGAAAGCATAAGCGAAACTCAATGAACAATGCCTCCATTATCTCCTTTAATCGTACCAGCCTGCCCCGTAATGCTCACGAAGTTGACACGGGACCCTCCCATTCATCCACTGATCTTAACCTTATCGCACAGAAATTGGATGAAGTCTCCGTCGTGCACAAGAAGCTAGACGAGTTTCTGGCCAATCCCACTCATTCTATGGCAAACACCCCCACCTCACCACTTCATCACAATCCCAATCCTTCCAACGCCAGGCTTATCCCCAAGAACCCTGTGAGATCTTCCTTACCGAGTGTCATGCCGAGCGATTCAGTAAGTCATGTGGATCTGGCTTCTGCAAGCCAGTATTTTGACATGGAGGACCAAGCCTCCGTGTGCTCGGATGCATATTTATATGCGGACTCATCTTCTGGCTTAGAAGATGCTTGCACCCTGGGGAACAACCCGTTCTCTGCCACTTATAACCCAGGGTGACGAAATCATCCTAATTTCGCATGGTCCAATAACCCGCAGCGCCAAAACCCCGCGGGTGGGCCAATGCGACCGTCCGCACCTGTCATCCCAAGGGCCCAGTCTGTCCTGTGGCAAATCCGCCATCGGGTCCTTGCATACCACAAACAGAACACGCATCAAGTCCTCTTGATAAATTGATGCGAATGATGACGGAAATGTCTAAGCGCCATGAAGAGAACATGGCCTCTCTTCAGTACTAATTGGTGTAGCAGAATGCTGAGATCAGTCAACTTCGTATGGCGACTTGATCTCAGGGCACTTTTCCAGACCAACCTATTCCCAACCCGAGAAATTTCATACCCTGTGGTCCTCAACCACAGGTATGACCTTCTCAGGGGTAGGTTCATCAGATTCTGTAAGCTCCGAGCATTCCACTGGGATTTCAGGCTAATCTCGCTGCAGCACCTCACTCTTATGTCCCTATTGTTAACCCTCCTCCGCCTTATGATCCCACTGGACCCGCAACATCCAATGCGATTACTATGAGGAGCGGTAAGCAAACCGTCGATCCGCCTCGACATGATCCTGGCCCATCTTTTTCATTGCCCTCTCATTCGGGTTGTGCACCGCATTTGCGAGAGGACGATACACCCAAATTAGTGCCAGAATCGATCCCATTCCCTGATGCTCTACTGAGGGAGCCAAAAGGATACGCAAGCCTTTGATAACCTGCGCAATATTTTCTTGGATGTTGAAATCAAGGTACCCCTGTTAGAGTCTATCGACCACATACCAACTGTCGCTCGATTTTTCAAAGACTACACTACACCCAGGCGATAGTCAAAGAAAACAAAGAATCAGGTGGTTCTCTCGCCTCATGCGAGTTGTGCTATACTGTCAAATCTACCACCGAAACAGAAAGATCCGAGCACACCATTTATTTCTTGTAGCATCCAAGGCTATATTTTAACCGTGCTCTACTTGATCTAGGATCTTCCATCAATCTTTTACCAACCATCATGTTCAAAAAATTTGCCTTAGGAAATTTGAAACCCACCCCTATCACGTTACAGTTGACAAATCGTTTGTCAAAATACCAAAGGGTATGGTGGAAGACGTGGTGGTTAGGGTCAACAGTCTCTGTTTTCCGGTTGACTTTTTTGTTTTGGATATGGAAGTTCCTAGCTCACTTTCTGATTGTCCGATTATCCTTGGTCGACCTTTTTTGGCCACAGCCCGCGCCCATATTGACTGCGAGTCGACCTGTATTGAGATTGCCATTGGATCTAAGAAGCTCAAGCTTAACATCTTCAAGGCAGCCAAGAACCTTGATTGCGGTTGCATCAAGGATGACACGTCTGACGAGGACATGGCCATCAGCGCATGTATCGGATTGATAGGGACTTATTCTGACTGCTGTGGATTGCCTTTCAACACAGACGATTGCCTGGCCGACACATATTGTGACATTCCCCCATCCCTCCCTTCTCCTGACCAGACTTCTGACGAGGTTTTCTCCGCTTCCCATACCTCGTGGTCTGAGTCATATCCGGGCTACTCACCGCCGGTCCACACTCTTGAAGACCGGATTGCCCTTTCTTTCCTGCCAAATCAGGCGGAATCGCAACTCCACACTGGGACCTTGAGCCCACAAACTACTCACTGGGGCTATCCCTTTTTGGATCCATCAATCCAAGATGCCCCTCTTCTTGGCCAAACTGAGGGCCAACTTCTTCCTTCGTGCCTCATTCTGAGTCCAGCGAGGGATGTTAAATTCAACGCTAGTTGGGAGGCACCCCAGCAACACTCCTCCACTGTCACGTACACTTCACTTCGCACCTTTTCACTTCACCACCCACCATCCACCCACCCTACCACCCTGCTATATACCCTGCACCTCAGCTCTCGCTCCTCGATCTTTATACCTTCCTCTACCCTGCATGCATATGAGGACATAGCATTGTTTGGCATGGGGGGGTGGATAAGCATCCATAGGATCTGGGTATTATATGGTATCATGCAGCTTCCATTCATCTATAAATATGTATATATATAAAAAAAGAAGGTGTTTAGTAATGATCTCAATGCTGAAACTAAAATACAATAACTGTTTATGGATATTCAACCACTATTTTGAAGACTTTCCAGGCCACAAAAGCTTGATTCACTCAGGCTTGGCTTAATTCACTTGAGCATTGACAAGATAGATCGGAATCTCTCCTAACTAAGGACGTATTCTTGTACCTGAGACATCAGTACAGGATCCGTTGGTTTGCTTCTACTCGAGAGGCTAAGTAATCTTAGTTCACACTACACATATCAAGAAAGACTAGGTGAACATAAGATCCAACCCTAGTGTTCATTAGGGAAGGTGGAGTCCTTACCAGTGCGTGCAGGTAGACTTTTTATCCCAGGCTTTAGTCTTGTGTCTAGGAGAAACTCTTTCCACCAAAAAGGAACTCTCCCACCAAAAGAAAAGTGTGCTCCTCCAAATAAAGTTGTAAGAGATATACTGACACTTGTTTCAAAAAAAAAAAAAACTATGCAAATAAGTCAATATATCTCGCAAATGTCTGTAAAGTCTTCTCCCTAAAAAAGTTTTTCAGGGCAAGTTATAAATACCCTGTTTCTACCATATATTCTTTGAGCCACAAATGTGATAAAATGAGGGTTGAGTTTTCTGTCAAATTTTTAAGGGTCAATCTGAAGACATGAGCTAAAACTGGGACTAACCTGCACTTAAAGATTCGTGAAACCCTGGGCTTGAGTGTTAATGTTCATCTGCTCAGTCTTGATCCTTAACTATGCACAAGCCATAATCTCTTGAGCTCTTGAGTATGGCAAAAACCTCCTGAGTCCTGGAAATCATACTTAAGGTTTAAATATCAAGAGTCCAGGTTAGTCAAGAGATGGTCTATGTCACATAAGACTTAAAGTACTGGTAGTCTTCTTTGCAATTGGTTCTCACAATATCCAACAAATAAACACACCCATGTCGACTCAGAAAAAAGATCTTTAGCTTAAGATCATTTCTAAATACAATACAAAATGTTTTGCTAGGGACTAGCAAAAGATAGGCATGGGAGTATGATTGCATAGCAAAAATACACCAATAAAAATACCATCTTGTGTTATTTCCTAGAATTGCCATTGCATATTAGGTAGCCATAGTTGCTTTTGTAAAAATTCACACATGCATGCATTTATTTGAGAGAGGAGGAAAGTGAATAATTGGCCATGTAAATAACATCTTCTTCAAGTGCTGCCTCGCAATTTCACCATCTTCATTTTTTATTTTGCTTTAAACTTCTTCTTCGCGCGGCTCAGGGCATGGGGCTGGCCTTTCTTCGTGCCATTCTCTGCCAGCAGCATGCTCTGCCAGTTGCATGGCTGGTCATGCACACCCAAGGCATGGCCGTGCATGCCTCCTTCTGCTTTAAAAAAGCCCTGCCTTCTTCCTTGCGAGGAGGGCAGGAACAGAGAACACAGCAGCCACCTTCAGGCCATCTTCCTCCCTCTCTCACTTCCATACACAGTACCTCTTCCACTGAAGAGATACACAGCGAGCAGGAGTAGGCTCACAGTGGTCCCACAACCACCACTGTGAGTTCCACCACCGCCCAGCTCATCCAAGAGCAG
Organism: Thalassia testudinum; assembly: GCA_037157565.1. NCBI lineage: Eukaryota > Viridiplantae > Streptophyta > Magnoliopsida > Alismatales > Hydrocharitaceae > Thalassia > Thalassia testudinum. The sequence continues at coordinate 3,789,089 of JAZHRO010000056.1, forward strand.
GTGGGCGTGGTGGTTTCACTCTCTGATTCCATCGATGAAGCCCTTTCCGCCATTGCCGAAGACCCAAGCTCTGAAGCTCAGCAGCAGCAGCAGCACGGCACTAGCAGCAGCGCAAACACCGCGTGCATGCCAGCAGCAGGCTGCAAGCTCCTTTCGCGCGTGCAAGCGCCTTCTAGCGAGCCCGCGCACATAGAACTGGCCGCAACCTGTTGTCGAAGCCGCGCAGCACTGTAGCTACTATTCACGCGTTTCTACACCACACTGTATCTACAGTGCGGTGACCGGAGAGTTTCTCACCTATCCAATCATCGCGCGATCTCTCTCCGCACTACTACTGCCTCCAGCCAGTCGCTGCGTCAGCGCCAGCGCCCGCACCAGTGCCTGCGCCCGCGTCTGCACCCGCACTCGCTCCAGCGCCTGTGCCCATGCCCGCTTCTTCGCTCGCTCCAGTTCTAGCACGTAGCGTGGTGCGCTGTGCTACGCAGTGCACTGCACTACACTCTCTTGCCCGTGCGCATCCTCCAGCACCCGCGTGAAGCACCTGTGCGCATGCGCGTGCCTTGGTGTCCAGATGGCGCCTGCGTGCTCCAGACGATTTAAACGCCTGGTCTCTCTCACACTCCTCTCTAGCAGACACTCCCTCACCCTTACACATACACACACACTCGTACACTCACACACTGACTCGTATGCACCCTTATACATACTTATACATACATATATATATATATATATATATATATACATATTATTACCTACACAACTAAATATAAATATATATACACATATATATATATACATATATATACACATATATTTATACATATATACATATATACATACATATATACATATATATCAATAGATATAAATACATACATATATATATATGTATATCTATATACATAGATACTTATACTACTATATCTATATACATATATACATATATATATACATATACATATCTATATATATCTATATACATATATTACTATATATAATATATCTATATCTATATAGTTAAATATATTTACATATATATCTAATTATAAATATATATATATACCTATCTATATATTCACATATCTATATATATATATATATATAACTACATATACATCTATATAATTACAACCCTATCTATATATATACATATAAATATACATTTACATATACAAATATATATACATATTTGCATTCATATCACCTACCTGTATCCCTACACCACGTGTTATATCGCGGGAATATCTGCACCAGTTGCTGATATTCCCCGATACCCACGTAGTGAAAGCACCTCCACACACACTTCCACACATCCATCCTACACTCCACGAGGCACTTCATCCTGTTGGTTGCGTCTTCCAAGATGTCGATCAACTCGACATCGTGCTACACACCATTTCCACCTCCACCTTCACCCCTATATATATATTATATATATATCTGTATATATATATAAACTTTATTTATTTCTTTATAAGCAACCTATCTAGTTTCTATTTCTCTTTTGTTTCCTACTATTAAAAAGATAAAAAAAGTAGTAAAAGAGAAAAGATAATCCTTGTCTTGAAGATACTCGGTCTTGCGATCAGCAAGACCAGTTTTTGGAACCCTAATTTGGCTAAAAGCCAAGAACAATTTGGCTCGAAGTTAAGGACCTGATTTTGAGGGTGTACCTCAAGGATAAAATTATCAGCAAAAAAAAATCTTAAATAGAAAAAAGCCAAAGACATAATAAATGCATAGAAGAGATTCGTTGTAGGAAAGACAGAAACTTATTCACCTTTAATTCCCGCGTCCTTGAGTTCAACCTTGGGCCTAAAATTGACCAAGATAAAATTAAGTAGGCCAGGTTAAAAATTTTGTAAAAAGATGGTTAGACTCGATTTAGGTTAACCACTATACTCACTTCAACGATAATTTCACCATATTAGCACAACCTATTCGAGTCCCGACAACATGTTGGCCACAAGTTGAAGCCTTATTTCTAGCTTGACCCTTACAAGTATCGGTACCCATGATGAGTACTGGTACAGGTAGGTTACTGTGCCCAAGGAATTCCAAACCTAGGAGTCATAAGTACCAGTACCCATGATGAGTACCGGTATGGACTCTTGTACTGGTGGCAGTGAGATGCTAGTACCAGTACAGGTACTTTAGTATCAGTACTACCTAGCCATTAGCCCAAAATTGAATGGCTGGAATATTAATTTTGTAAATGTGAACTTTGGGAATTAAATCCCAACGTCTATTTGACGACTACCTAAGGCCCTAAACTCTATAAAATGATCCTAAGACTCTTTGTTTGCATATAAGAGATATAAGAAAGATAAGTTAAATTCTAGAGCTATATATTACATATATTCACCACATATTCAAGAGAAGAATAGAGTTTGCTGCTCTCAATCTTTCCATGCTTTTGCAAACGTGTCGATGTGATTTTCTTTTATGCATTCACATCTTCACTAGGCTCTCAAATCGGTAACAATATATTTACATTTGTTGAGAGGCTTAGGAACTTAGTTGTAAGATCTTTCTTTCTTACACCTATATTTCATTTGTTCTTGAGCATTTGCTCATTGGGTTGTAACAAACCCATTTTTGTACTTGGGTTGAGGTAACCCGTTAATTACCTGGATTAGTAAATTGATTTCCTTGGGGTTGAGTGAATCGGGTTAAAAACCCTAAGCTAGGAGGCTTAGGTAGTGGAGTACCCAAGTGAGGGGAACCACTATACATCTTGTGCAAATTTCTTTGATTTGATTGATTGTGCAAATTTTCTTGTTATTACTAATTTGTGTTTCAGTTTTTGGGCACGTAGATATTCCATATTTTAGATCCTCTAATTTATGAGCAGTTTGAAAGGACTTTGAATAATCTTAAAACAACTACTAGGCTAAATATTGAATTTTGTGATCCTATAAAATCAAAATTTAAGGGTAAAAAGAATACATAAAATAAATCATATGCACCTAGGCATGCGTGGATGTATCAAAAGGCTAAAAATCCTGAGAATTATAGATCTAACACAAAAGAGATCTATAAATCTCAAGGTTTGAAAGGTGCTAACCTGAAGGGACCCACAAGAAAATTGGTACCTAGAAAAGACATTTTACATTGTTTTGCAGGAGTAGATCAATTGGATCAAAGTGATCAGTGGGTGTTCAAGGCACCACTATATATCTGGTGTTATTTTTTGTGGTGTGATTTGATTGCATATTTTTATCTACCACACTATTCATCCCCCCTTCTAGTGTGCTTGTGCCTTTTAGATCCTACAATGGATTATTGCTTTAATGCTTCTCTTTTTGTAGGTTTTGCAACCTCCTATGTTTTTTCCTTCTTCGTTGGTTTTTTGCACCTTCTTGGTTCTTTTTTTTGTCTTCTTTTGTTCTTCTATCTGGTGGTGCTTTTCCTTTGGCATTTCCATCTTTCTTCCCTTTGTGGTTCATGTCATTGTGTTTTCTTTTTCTTTTTGTGGCTCGACTTTCATCTTCTTGATAGAGATCTTTGCCTCCTCCTAGCATTCTTGATCCTCTTATCTTTTGAGTCTTTTGACTCTAAAGACTTCTTGAACCTTTCCCTTTGTGCTTTTGTGTGGGCACTTTTTCTTCTTAGTGCTTCTCGTCTTCTATGCCTTTCTTTTCATCTGCTGGGTGCTTTGCTCTTCTTGAATTCGGTCCAATGTTTGAGTCCCAAGCTTATGAGTCTTATCCTTCTTCAAGGGATATCGCACCACCTCCACCATCGAAGCCTTCTTTTGCCTTGGTGGTGGGAGGATCTGATGCTACCTGATCCAACCCTAGGATGCCTTCTCTTCAAGTGAGGCTCCTTGAGGTTAGAGATGGGATTTGTTGTATTGTATTTTCTCCATTTGAAGTGGAGGACTTAGGCCGATTGTTGAACTTCTTGGTTATTGCCAGATCTTGGGGACCTTGTCCTTCCCCTCAGGCTCTTAATGGATTTATCACTAACAAGGCTGGGTTATCTTAGTTTCCTTATCTCCCTTGGACTTTAGACACCGAATCATTCATTGTGGTTCTTATGCTGATTTTTCTAAGATATATGCTTCTGAATCTATGGTTATCATTCGCATGTGTGTCCAGTTTATTCAATGGACACCCTCGTTTTGAGTGGATGCTCCCGTTTCTCAGATTTTGGTGTGGGTGGGTTTTCCTAGGCTTAACCTACATCTTTTACATCCTAATGTGTTGGTTTCTATCGCCTATCAGCTTGGCAAGCTGGTTTATGTCGATCCTTGATCTATAAAAGGGTTTAGGTCGGGTTATCCTAGTGACTCTGTTGAGATCAACCTGATTGAACTACGACTTGGGTTTGTTACAATTTAAAGCGAAAATGATATGATTAAAAAAAGTGATTTTTATGTGTGTGCCTTTGTTTTGTGCTTAGTGTTTAAAAATTGGACATCTTGCTATGTCTTGTTTTGTTGACTCTGGTATAAGTGCTAAGGATCCTTCCAGGTCTTCTCCTATTGTTCATGAGGCTGTTCCATTCTTCATAGCCAATGGAGGATTCTACTTCGATGTCTGACGATGTGCCTCTTAAGGAAGCCCCTCCTTGTCCTCCCTCGTGGGCCTTAGGCAGGGAAATTTGTGACCCAGGCTATAATAATCCTTCCTCTAATTCTTGGGGGGTTTTTATTATCTCTCCTCCTTCTAGCCCTCAGATGGGAGTCAAGAGGTGGAGAGTCCACCTTCATCGTCGATGCATGTGACAACTGTGTCCTGCTGTTGTGAAGGGGAAAGAGGTTTCGACATCAGAAACCATCTTTTCCCCCCAAGTGAATGTCTCTAACTATTGCATTGATGATTCTCTATCTGTTTTGGATGCTGATGTTGTTGAGCAAAATCTATATTTCAATACCTCTTTCAAGGATGTTGGACTAACGATGTTTTCTCCTTGAATGGTCACACTTTCTATGAAAAAGAAGTTGATCTTTTACATAAGCCACATATCCCTACCAACCGTAAAATTATCTCTTTGACCTCCTTAAACCAATCGTCGAGAAATCATTCTTACCTATGCTTATCTAAAAAATAAGGATATTGGAAGTGTTGTTGTTTTGAAGAATTCTTCAAGGAATGTTGCTTGGGGAATCTACCTTCCTTATTTTTCTCATCCCCCTAACCCAAACCCTAATCCCCCAATCATTTTAGATATATCAAATGAAGCCAAGGTCTCTCATGTGAGTGATGATGTGATTAACGATATTTCAAAATCAGATGACGAGTCTTTTGGTTCTTCAGTAGAAAAGGACTCTGAACTTTTGGTTGACTTGGCATTTGAGGCAAAATCTCCCAGTAGGGCTAGAGGAGCCCGTGGTGGTCAGTCTTCTAAAGGCTCGGAAAGGATAACTGATAAATATGCATTTATTCAAGATAAAATGCCTACTTATGTTAGTTCCTATGCTTAGCATTGCATTTGACATTGTGAATAATGCATGACATTGATCATATTGCATTTGGGATGACTTGTGTAATTTGTATGTTAATCTATACATTTTGTGTGGCCAGGGGACAATGTGACATCTTTACGGGCTTTAGACAAAAAATCCAATTGTACGGATTGATCTGGAAAAATGAACGTAGTCCGACAATGCAAAAATCATCTCGATCCAACATCTGTAGCAGTCCCAACAAAGGAAAGAAGATGGACGGCCCAAATGGCACCACATGGTGCCATCCAGGCTGCCCAACACTGGCTGCAGCCACTGCCTCACCTCAAGAGCATCCCCGTCGAGTGATCAATCCAACGACTGAGATCCATCTCAATTATGCTCGCTCATCTCTAACGAGCAACACCGCAAGAAGATCTCGACCATTGGATTGAGATCTAATGGTCGAGAGCTTGTGGCCATCAGAACATCTACTCAATGATCCACGACCGAAGCCATTAGTCAACGCCCTCACCCACACACACCGAACACATGGTCGAAGCCCCACGTGCAGATTTAATCCGCTGAAGCGTGCGTGAGCGAAATTGATCCGTCGATGACGGATCGCACGGCGAAGGAAAGCAGCTACATGGCACACCGCAAGCGTGCGATGCATGCATGTGAGATCTGACGTGTGATCATACGTGTGAGGCAAGGCACGATCCGAAGTGCCGATCCACGTGTATCTCCGGCTATTCACCTTCAATCCAATGCTAGAACTTCATTCCTGAGCGATCAGGCACATTATTATAGCTAGAGGCACGATCAGAGTCTCGGATTGGCGATCCAACAACTGCAAACACGCCTTGAGTACTTCAGTGGGGCACCATCGAGTGCCTGCTGCTGTGTGCAAAGCATTTTCCAGCAAGCACGTGATCATGGTGTGAGATCAAAGGCCAACAATGCGAGGCATGATGTTTATCTTGCTAAATCGGTGTTTAAAAATAATAGCGTTGCAATATAGCCTAAATAGCGTTCAAACAAATATAATTTTTATTACTCGAAAAGATTCCGAGGTCGAACACAGGGAGCAATATGGGATTTAGAAATCAAGATCACAATTCAAACTAAAAGAATTTGCAATAATATCAGTATCAATATGCAAAAAGATGGGAGTACAATGGTGATTTAGATCACCAAATACTCCTACAATATCAGCTAAGGAACTCAATGTATATGTGTCAAATGAGAACTCAAATATGTCGTCTAATTTAGAAATTGGATGACTTAAAGTTGTCTGCTTCTTTTTTTCTTCTTCTCTTTCTCTGATTCTTCCTTTCTTCTGCAACTTCTTCTGTTTCTTCTTCTTTTCCTCAGGCCTCCACTTTTTCTTTCTCTCCTTTCTCCTCTGTGCCTTTAGCTCTGCAATTCTCCTCTTCTTCTTCTTCTCTGGCTTTCCTCTTCAGAATCCGGCTAAGTGTCTGCCAAAGATCCCTATAGCAAAACCCTCACCCTACCCACACAACTCTCCTCTCTCTTTCTCTCTTAGGATCCACTCTCCCAGAGCCACAGGGTATCTGGGTTATCGGGTCAGGCACATACCTGGGTCTAGGCTCATCGGCATGCGGTTGTGAGCAAGGAGTGCAGGTCAAGCGGGTTATCGAGTCGACCAGGTTCGCGAGTACGTGTCGTAGATGAGGCTGGGTGAGTGGGTGAGAGGGACCTCACCCCGTGAACTGAGGCGAACAGCTGCTGTCACAAAATCAATTTATCTGCGTCAACATGCTTCACAGCCGCCGACGTGGGACTATCTGCGCCCCCCCCCTTCGCGTGTCTGCAATAGGGGGTTCCCTTCCAATTACCTCAACTTGCGAGGCTTGCATCTTCAATTCAGGACCAGGGCTTGTGCGTGAGGCACTTTCGCTCGACCTGGGGCTTCAACCTGGGCATAGCAAGACCTGGAGCAACCTTCAAGCAAGCTTGAAGCTTTCTCGTCAATGGCGGATAAGGTTAACACCTAAAATCAGTGAAACGATCTCTCAGCCACTTCAGAACGCTCAGGGAGTATCGCCAGAGCATGGTGAATGTGATGGGGGTGGTGGCGTGGAGCGAGAGTGGTTGTGAGTGCATGACTAGGTCAGACTGTGTACGTGTGAGTGGGTGTGTTCAGGGGTGCGTGTGAGTGAGTGGAGAAGTGAATGAAGAGAGGGGAAATGTTCAGGGATGTGTGGTGAATGTTTTGAGGTGGTCGTCGAGGGTTTTGGTGGTCTGTGGAGGTGGGATGGTCTCGCCAAAGGGGGTGGCCAGAGATGGAGGAGATGGAGTTGCGAAGGGTTGTCAATGGTCGATTTGAAGTGGGGTAAGTGTAGAAATAAAGTAGAGGGGATAGGGGACTTAGCTAGTAGGTTGATAGACAAAGTGGGGCAGAGATGGCGTCGGATGTGGTGTTGCCGACGCTGGAGATGAAGGCGGTTCTAGTGAGGTAGAGACAGCGAGGACAAAGGAGGAAAGGGCATCTGCTGGTATGGCGAGACGCGGACGGAGGCGAGGAAGAGGAATCCACCACTGGTATTGTGGATGGACGATGAGAAAAGGCAGAAAAGGTCATCGAATGTCGAGGAACCTTCGGTCGTGAAGGAGGGAGAGGAATTGTGGGGATTCATGGTTGATTTCGAGCATGGAGAGATTAGTGAGCTCTGAGGGTCCTTATAAAGGACTCTAGGGGGCAGTTAGGGCATGGGAAGCAAGCTTCCCAAGTTTGGAAGGTTGCCGAATTAGGGAGTTTTAAGAGACCCAAATCTCTCATGCATTCGCATGTGAGATTGGGAAATATTCAGAGCATCTGGATGGGTTCAAACTGGAAAGGATTTCTCAAAGAATCTTCCTTCCAATTTTGGAAGAGATTCTCCAAGCAATCAAGGGGACATCTCCTGTCAAAGGTCGTTGGAGTAGGTTTTCTCCACGATAATGGCAGAGGGACCTAATTGTGAAGATGATGAAGAAGTTAGGGGATTGAATGCAAGGGTTTTTGAAAGTTGGGGGTAAAAATGTAATCAGACAGGACCATTTTGCAAACTAGGTCAAGGTAAGCTCATCTTGGGTTAAAATTTTGGTACAAACCTAATTTGGACCTAAGGAATCCAATGGTGAAGTTGGATTTTAGATTTGACCACGTTTGACTGGGTAATTTATGAAAAATCCTAAATTATGGCAAATATCTATCTGAGACTTCATTTTAGGTCAAGATGGGTTTTGATGGCCAAATTGAAGGTACTAAACCCTAGAGAATATTTTTCTATGATTTTTATAGGGTTTAGATGAATTTTATTCTGACCAGAACCTTAGTTAATTAAGTGGGTCTATTTTTAGGGTTTCAAAAGTCATTTAATTCTCAAAACATATGCAAACCCTTTTCTATCTGATCTAACCCACTTGTTATCTTATTAAGATCATTTGACCTTTATTCAGCCCTTGATAAAACCCATGGTTGTACTGCATTTAAGATGTGCTGGTAAAATTACAGTTTCAACCCTAATTTCCTATTTTTCTCTCAGAATGGTTATACAGTGAGTTATGATTCTCTGCAGTTATGTAGGAGTATTTATTGACTTAATTGGGTCAAAATGAGCTAGTTATGGCTCATTATGGTGTTTCCATCATACCCCCATGCCTAGCTTTTTCTAGTCCCTTAGCAAAATTTCAAGGTATTAACTTTGATTCTAAACCATAAAATCTTTTGATGCTTAAAAACTTTTATGTGTGCTTTCTTTTGTAGATTAGGTCAGAATGCTGATAGTTGCCCTAGAGGTACTCAAGTACCAACCAAGATCCAGACCTGAACAGCTCAAACCTCTGTCTGCCGTGAAGGTTTCTAAGGCCCACAAGAACTATCCTAAGGTTTGTTGAACTCTGCGGTTAAAGCACCCATGCTTGTAACAAGTTTTAGCCTTAGTTCAGTTTGCAGTGCGTTTTTGTCAAAGAGAGACAGAGGAATTTTTCTTTATTTTTGGAGAGTTTTCTCTCTCTTTTCTTTTTATTTCTATCTTTGGATTGGCTTTTCAACACGATCTGTATCAAATTCCTAGTCCCCATCATCAATCCTCGTAGGGTCCCTGGCAATCGATGCTTCGGGATAGCACTGCCCATGGCAACCCCTAGAACCCTGGCTTTCGAGATTTTGAGATAATCTCATCCATGGTGTTCTATATCTAAATCCAGACCTCGGCAATTGACATTTCAAGATAATGACGCCCATGGCATCTGAACCAGCATAGGGTGCTTACATGCCCCTGGTAGGATATGTAGATATCCTAGGAGACAAGCACCGAGGAAACGATATATTATTGCGCATCTTCAAGGGAAATTTCTCGCCTCTCTACATTGGGAACTCATCTAAATCAACTTGTGTTGATCAGCCGCTCCTAATCTAGGTGACTTTTTTCATAACAATTTAAATGCATTTGCGTGATTTTGATACTTAGGCGCACTAAACCAGACTGTGTGCGGATTGGGGTGCTTAGGTTACCGAGTCTAGCAAACCAGAGGTCAATTAACGAGGTCGAATACTCCCTAAGCCTTAGACCTAATACTTAAGCTTCGCATTTTCCCCAACCTCTTGAGGATTATCCAGATCTTAACGGGTACCTGAATTTTTAAGCCTAAGATTATAGCCCAAAAGGCCTAAAATCAACTTTTATACTAATCTCTTCTTTGTTTCATTAGCACTTTTTGCCTTTCTTTCTTTTGATATGGTCTAGAACTAAGTCAATTCCTTAATTTCTTACTAATGACTACCTCTTTTTCTTTTCTTTTCAACTTGTGCTCCTTTTTAACATTTTTAACTCCTCCCCTTTTTCTCCTCAAAATCTGATATGCCATAAAAATTTCCTCTCCTCTCATTTTTTTTTCATGAATTTTTTATTTTTTTGGTATTTTTGGAATATGTGATTTTTTTGATGAAACCCTTTCTTGTAAGATGATTTTCATGGCATTTTGCACTTTAATACCCCCCCATGCCTACAATTTGCAATGTCCTCATTGTAAATTAGGTGGGTTTGAGTTTATCTTAGATCATTCATTAGAACAGGTGTTGGGTGGGTGAATGGGTCGAGATGACTAGGAGAAAGTCGTGATTGCACATCGCATTGCATTTGTTCGACCGATTGGGAAGAACTTTTGCAGGAATTCACATCGTAATTCCGACCAAGTTCCAATTGGCTTCCCAATGGTCTTGAACCAGTATGAAGCTTTGTCCCTCAGAGAGAATGGGAAAAGCTTCATTAGAACAATCCCGAGATCAATATTCCTAGGTCGAATCATTTCAGTGAGTCGACTCAAGTCCTCAAGGTGCTGGAACAGATCTTCGCTTGAGTTCCCATAGAAATGAGTGCTGATCAACCCAATCACATTGGGCTTGAGTTCAAACGTGTCTCTGCCTATGGGAATTCTATCCAGTGGTGCTACGATTTGTGCGACTGGGTCATAGAAATCCCGCAGTTGTTCTCCTCGCGGCGGGTGCTACATCCTATCAAGCGCCGTTAGGATGCGATCCATGCTCTGCCAATGCCACTCCTCGGATTCGACTACCCGGGCTTCCAGACGAGCCATCGGGTCCAGATTCTCGATATCCTAACTCGGTCTAGGTCCAGGTCCAGGATTAGCCATGGTGGCTCTGGGAGTAGAAGAAGTGAGGGGAGAAGATGGTCCCGATGAGGTGACTCGCCTCCTTAGGAGTGGCTCCCAAAGTCCAACCAAGTGAGGTCTAAGTGACCTCCTTCCTCACATACACCACCCAACCCCTGGGTTGGTGTAGCCTAGCCAGACAAGGCTAAGCCCTATCAATCAAGTGATCCTTATGAATCAGATGACTGGATTTTTCGTCTTAGGTTTTAATTCCTGAAAAAATTCATCGTACAACCGACTGAAAGTGATTCCTGCCTCTTCGCTAACCCAGTCAAGAGGTTGAAACCACCCAGTAGTACGACAATGAATTCGGGTTTTATTTCATGTTTTAAAATTTGTTTTAGCCCATTTTCTTCAGTGGGGTTTTCTCTTGGTGAGTGACCCACAAGGTGACCAAGCTCATCAGCTAAGTGCTAGAATTGATTAAGGCTAGGTTAGCCCAAGTGTGGTCTCTAAATTGTAACCCTAAAGATTTACCCTAAGGTTCAGGCACTTCTATGGTTTTGTTCTATTTCAGTAGACCATAAAAGTAAAGTTCATTCTCTGACAACAATTGGAATCCAATTAACTTGAAATTTGGCTAGTAGATTCCTTTTTTAATTATCTTCTCAAAGAATATTTTTTTGGAATTTTTACTATTTCAACCGAATTTTTAAGGATTTTTGAATGTCAAAGGGTCAGATTTGGAATTTTGAACCTTGGTCGATTTTTCACTTTGAAACAATCTTAATTAACTCTCAAAATTTTGGAAAAAATATGGGAAATAAAGCCAATGAGATCAGCTTTCAAACCCCACCATTTTTAATAAAAATAGATTTGCAGATTACTTAGAATTGCTTTTTGAAATTTGAAAAATCTCGAATCTAGGTCAGTCTAGCCCCCATGCACTTCACTAATTTTTAAAATTGTGTACTTGGAATTTTTTCAAAAGAATGGTGCCGTTAGAAAGATGGTTTGAAACTGAAGGTCTAGCCCGAATTTCAGATTTTACTAGTTTTTAGCAATCGAATTTTTAAAACAGACGTTGAAATCTAGCTGAAAATCAGAGAATGGTGGAAAAGCTTTTAAAGAGGGTTTGAGTTTGAAATCCAAGCTTTCCACAAAAAATATTTTTGTTTTTCAAAACTTTTGCAAGTTTTTCTTTTTTTCAAAAAGAATTTTTCAAAGGATTCAAAGAAAATATCTCTTTTTTTTTTTGCTTTTTTTCAAACTAACCTAGGATTCAAAAAGAAACCTAATCTAGATTTTTTTCAAATTTTTTTTTGATTTTTTTCTTCTTTTTCACAAAAATGATTATTTTTTTCTTTTTTTTCAAAAGAAAATGCAGTAAGTAGATCTAGTCCTAGAGTTCAGAAGAAACCTAATCTAAGAGAAAGTGATGTGCACTTGATTTCTTTTTCGCGCTCGTTGTGTGCACAGATCCCGTTCTTTTCCATTTCTCCTACACATCCAAAAATAAAGTAGGGGAAAATTTGTCAGTGATAGATTAGAAGATCGAAATCAAAGAAATTGACGTATATCCCCATCAACGGCGCCATTTGTTGTAGATCATAGAGCACGTGTTTGCTAGGAAAATGTCGTAGTATAGTGTGCAATACAGTCAAACAAAGATATTTAATAAAGATAATGAGACTTGAGTCCCGGTCGTTCATCTCTGGGAGGCATTTGTTTTACTTTTGAATTCAATCTTTTACCACTCTACTTTGTTCAAAATTGCACGCCGGTTTCCAGTCTTCTGATTAAAATTTCACCACTTCTATTATGAACCCTGATTACGTGCACGTGTGTTAAATAGATCACAAAGGTGAAGGTGTGAGTTTCTATGCGCACGATTCTAGTGAGGTGATGACTATTTACAGAAAATGCATTTGTAGTCAGATTTTCTATATTCTCAGGAAACGACATGCTTGTTGCAAAATAGCAGAAATTAGAAACAGGAAACATTAATCACACAAAAGATATTGCAATGAGATCATGATGATTCTCAACACATAGACATATATAAATAGAAAATATATTTTTCATTTATTCATTTGGAGAGTGTTTGCAACATGAACTTGTAGAGGAAAGCTTATACATGAATGCTTAAAAATGTAGATCTAGCTATCAGAAAATGATCGCATACAAGAATCTACGGGGGGATTTTGCATGCATCATTTAGGGAGAATAAGGACTACACTACTAAGTAATAATTAAAAGCAGTAACTATAAAGAACTAGCTACTAATCTATCAGAAGTAAGGGCATTCGGAGGTGGTCTTCGATGGCCTTGGAGTGGTAGAGAGGAGAATGAGGGGCGGCCAATGGAGCTTAGGCCGGCCCTTGGAGAGAGGTTGGAGAAGTGATCCAGCATCCTGGCATGGTGTCTTTCATGGTTGTGCTTAGCTCATGGAGATGGAGTGGAGATTGTGGTGGCTAGCCTAAGTGGAGGTGGATGGAGCCAAGCAAGTATGGCCAAAAAGTGGATGGGTGCCAAGGAAGTGAATGGGTGCAAATGGCCACCCCTTAGGTCTTTTTATAGACCTAAGGGAAGCTCTCTAGAGAATTATGGAATTCTCTAGAGAGGCCTATGGTAGGAGCTTGTGGGAGTGAGAGAGAGAGAGGATGGATGGTGGTTTTTAGATCCACCAAATGTGGATCTAAAAATTGAATGGATCTTGGTTGCTAATTTTAGCAACCAAGGCAACCACACATGGTAGAGAGTTCTAGAGAACTCTAGGCTAGGTATTTTTCGTGTGGATGGTGTGTGTGGGTGTTTGTGGGTGTGTGTGGGTCGAAACTTAGGTGGCTAGGTTGATTAGGTTAGGTTCTAGTGGGTTTAGGTCAAGGTAGGACTCAAATTAGGGTTGTAAACCCTAATTCACTAAGGTAAAGTGCAATCAAACTTAGTACAAGTTTAATTGGGTGTGTGAAAACTTAATTGAGAGTAAAATAACTCAATTAAGTCAGGTCTAAGTCAATTGGACTCTCACTGAGTCCAATTGGATAGTGTGTGTTAAGATCAGGGCTCAATTGGACTCAATGAGTCCAATTGAATAGGCTGATGGAATTGACTAAGATCCAAGTCAATTAGGTTTAGTGAGGACCTAATTAGGTTCATAAGGAGGTCTAGAGGTGATGTACTAGGGTTAAGGCACCTTAATTTAGGTTCCTATGTGGTTGGAATTGGGTTTAGGGACCTAGAGATCCAAGATCAAGGCTTGAATCTCAAAATGGGAACTGGAGAGCAGTATCAGACGTCTAATAATAGTGTCAGATGTCTTATACTCAAAAATCAGAAGTCCAAACTTGTTGTCTGGATGTCCAATCAGATTCAGGAAGGATTCAAGGTTCTGTCTTGGGTATTTTGCAGAAATTAGACATCTGACCAAGTGTCTGGACATCTAATAACACTGCAGAAGTGAGTTTAAGGTGTGCGGGAGTTGGCTAAGGGTTCTGGACATCCTATAATTCATATGGACGTCCATATAAAGGTTGGATTAGGGTTTTAAGGTTTCCTAGGGTGCGGTGACCTAATATAAGGGTGGCTAAGGCTTGGGGAAGTCTCTAGGCTATCCTAGGGCTAGGATGGACCTAAGCTCTTCACATCTTACTGCTTTATTCCTACTTAATAGAATAGCAAACCTTAACTCCCTTACATCATTATTCCTGCATCTAATCTAAGTCTTCTGCTGCAACACCTGTTATTCCTCATCCAACTTCATATCCTGCTCTAGATTCAGCTCTAGATCTATCTCTTGATTAGCTTATTGCCTGCAATCGACATAATGCACTTAATCAGCACATTATAACATTATTTTATGCATAGCTAAAGTAAAGCAGTAAAGATGCAGATAATGCTTATGCATGCATGAATTACCCTAACTTATGCTAAGTCCTAGCCTAATTTAGGTCAATTAAGACCTATGATTGCTGCGCAATCAGGGTCCCATAAAATCAATCCCCCAGACATTGAAGATTTCACATACGAGAATCGATTGTAAGGGCATCATATCATGGTGGCTCATGTTGCCCAAGGTCTGGCAACGAGTGCATGCCTTACAGTGATTGTATGCATCTTTAAAAATCGTGGGCCAATAAAAGCTGCATTGGAGGACTTTTGCTGTGGTTTGACCAGAGAAGTATCCACCGCATGCCTGGTCATGGCAGAAGGACAAGATGTCCTAAATTTTCGCTTTCGGGACACATCATCGGATGATTTGATCAGCACCGATGTGGAAGAGATACGGGTCTTCCCAAAAGTAGTACTTGGCATTAGAAAGTAATTTGTCCTTCTTGACCTTCAACCAATCAAATGGAATCTGATGTGATGCTAGGTAGTTTACTAGATCAACAAACCATGGAAGCCCCGTACTGATAGTCAGGAGGTGCTCATCAGGAAAATGTTCCATAATGGTCCTAGAAGGGTCAATAATGTCAGAAGGAAGGCGGGATAAGTGATCAGCTACCACGTTCTGTTTTCCCACTTTGTCGCGAATCTCGAGGTTAAACTCATGCAACAGTAAGATCCAATGGATTAGTCGAGGTTTCGCATCCTTCTTCGCAAGGAGATGCCTCACAGCTGTCTGACTAGAGTAAATGATAGCATGGGAACCTAGAAGATACGATCTAAGCTTTTCCAGGGCAAATACTACTGCTAGCAGCTCTTTCTCAGTAACTGTGTAGTTATGCTGAGCCTCGTCAAGTGTCTTGCTAGTGTAGTAGATGACCACAGGTTTCCCATCAATTTTCTGCCCAAGTACCACACCTATAGAATGAGGGGAAGATGGAGAGAGGGAGAGAGAGTGTGTGGTGACGGGAGAAGAAGATGAGGGAGCGGCTAGGGTTGGGGATGAGGGTGATTGGAAAACATGGAGACTAAGAAATTGGAGGGGGAAGAAGGGATGGCAGTCATACGAAGGTAGGGCAACCAGGTTCATTCCAAGAGGGGGCTGGAGGAGGACCAACGGAGAGGTTCTGTGCTATAGATGCAGACGAAGAGGGCATATGGCTGTGGTGTGTAGAAATCCCCTCGTCTATCTAGCATGTGGGGGAGATGGTCACAAACGTGATTCGTGCACAAGGGTGAGGCTACAGCACACAAAGAAGAACCCTCCGCACCCAAAACAGGAGGTTCTGAAGGAGCCCTGGATACCCCCGCCGCCAGCGCTAGGTGGTCACGTGGTTTATGTGGAGATTCCATTCTCAGAGATATTGTCTCCGTGGAGATTATGCTGAGGGGTGCTCTGATCGGTGAAGTCATGACTTGCAATCCATCTATTGAGAGGTTTCATAACTAGTGAGTTCCTTAATCCTTGTTTCATCGGGCTAGAAGGTTGCAGTGCTATCCTAGACTCGCTTTCTTGTTTTTGGTCTGGGGATGATAGATGTGGAAAGGCTATGCTTTCACTCGAGTACCTTCGAGAACATCAGTGTGCTGTGGAGGCTGGTCTCTCCCTTTGATGGGGCTCTTCCTAAATGACCCCCTCAGAGAATGGGAACTAGGAGGGTGACACTTGAGATCAAAGGATTGCCTCTGCATTTAAGATCTAGAGGGGTGGTTGCCAAGATGATTGCTGGCTTTGCATCTGTTTGTGATGATACTGAAATCACAATTGGGGAAGGTGATGCCCATTTACTACAAATTGAGGCTGAGGTTTTTAGAAGTGGGTCACTGCCAGACAAAATCATTCTCAGGTGTGGGGGCTCTTCGTGGCTCATTCGTCTATCAGTGATAAGGCAGGAATTTGTATTACCAGGTCAGGATAAGAAGTATGTTGTTACATCTGGTGAGGCACAACAAGATGAATTGGAGGGTCGTAAGCCCTCAGATGATGCTCCTGAACTAAAGAATAGGAAAGACTGCCACAAGGAAGCCTTAGGGAGGGACCAGGTGGTTATGGTTGATGACATTATCATGGGGAGTGTTAATCAAACCCTTGTGGACTCAGGCAGGGGACTCATGTTGATGACACTGTCTTAGAGATGGACTCAGGCAAATCCACCAGTTGTGAGGAGGTGAAGTCGAGCATGGAAATTGTAATCAGCAGTGGAAGAAGTACCCTTAGGGAAGTGAATCAATTGCCATTCTTTGCTCTTGATGAGTTGAAATTTGGGAATGGGACAAACCAAAAGAAGGGGGTTGGGCACTCCCCTTACATGCTTAGGAGGCAAAGGAAGGAGAACTTGAGTCGCATAGAGGAGGAAACTGTTGCTAAGTTCATCATGGTTGAATACGTGGATAATTTGGCTCAAGGGGATCAACCATGCAAGAGATGAGAGTCCTAACGTGGAATGTGCGTGGGTTGCGCAACAAAGTGAGAAGGGCATCTCTTATCAGATATCTTCTGGAGTGGGAGATTGATTGTGCTCTTATTCAAGAGACACATTTGGAGGAGGAAAATGGCCCTGTCTGGGACTCTCTAAGACAATTTGGGAGAGCAGACTATGTGGGGAAGGCTGCACTTGGCAGATCTAGTGGGATGGCAATATGGTGGAAAAAATCCAGCCTTAAAGTGATTGAAATCCATCGCGATAGACATGTGCTTACCTGTAGATGTCATAACCTTTAAGGTGATTTGGATTGGTTCATTTCATGCATATATGGACCTTGTGCAGCAGTTGGTCAGGTGGAACTTTGGGAGGACCTATCAATAGTGCATCAAAGAGTCCCGTAGGTACCATGGCTTGTTGGTGGTGATTTCAACTGTCCTTTATCAAGTGGAGAAAGGCCTGGGGGTAGTTCTAAAAGTGCAATGACTGGATTTCAATTGACTGTGCAAAGATTGGGCATCACTGAATACCCTGTCAATGGGGTTGAATTCACCTGGAGAAATGGAAGTGGGCTGGTATCAAGGTTGGACAGGTTCTTTGGCAACCCAAGCCTCTTGGATAGATTCCACCTGTCTTCTACTATGAGCCTTGACAGGCCATTCTCTAATCACACACCAATTGTGTGGGACAATGGGGTGAACGCGGATGTTGGTTCATACGTCAAGCTTAAAAAGTCTTGGTTTAGAGAAGAGGGGTTCGTAGAAATGTTGTCTAGTTGGTGGCAGAATAAGAATGTGATTGGCTCGGCCACACAGCAGCTTGCATCAAAGCTGGCAGATATGCGCTCAATGTTGAAGGAATATGGTCAAACACTAGTGACTATCAAAGTGCAGAAGAGGGCTGAGGCACTGGCAGAGATCCAAAGGCTTGATTTGAAAGAGTGTAGGTTGGTTCTGAGTGCCCAGGAGCAAGAACAAAGGAAATATTTGCAGCAGGTCATTGGGGAGGAGGACTTAAAGAAAGAAATGGATTGGCGTGAGAGATCTAGACAACTGTGGCTCAAGGAAGGTGATGCCAATACGAAATTCTTTCATCTTGCTGACAATGCTAGGAGAAGATTTAATCTCATCTCCTCTATTAATGTGGGTGAGAGAACCATTACCTCTACTCGTGAAATTAGATATGAAGCTAGCTGTTACTTTAAAGAAGCTGCCAAGGCTGCACCAAAAGGCTCCTGGAGGATGGCTTCAGCTGATTTTCCGTGTGTCAGCAGTGAATAGGTGGCTATGTTAGTTGCCCCTTTTACTGAACATGAAACAGTGGAAGCAATCAAAGGTTTGAATAATGAGGGAGCTCTAGGACCGGATGGGGTTCAGGTCTTCTTTTACAAGAAAATGTGGAATGTTCTTAAGAAGGATGTGATGGAAGTTATACATGAGTTTGAAAAGGGCAACTTTGGTTTTGAAAGACTGAACAAGTCTTATGTGTTTTAGCTACTAAAGAAGTCGAGTGCGGAGAAATTTTCATATTATAGGCCTATTGCTTTGTCGAATTCCATTTATCTTATCATCAACAAGATCCTAGCCAATAGAATTCGTGATGTATCGCAAGATTTGATTATGCTCGTCCAATCTGCTTTCTTACCTGGGAGGTCACTGCAGATATCGTTCATCATGGTGCAAGAAATGGTGATGGGATGGCATAGGCGAAAATCCAAGGCCTTCTTATGGAAGGTAGATTTCAGTAAAGCCTATGACTCAATTTCTTGGCCGTATCTTTGGAAAATTCTTAAAAGGAGAAAATTTCCCCCTCTTTTGATACAATGGGTGAAGAGGTGCATCACGACTGCTTCCTATTTCCCCCTTATAAATGGGAATCTGTGTCGAACCTGGATTCAGCTCAGTGTGGGGTAAGGCAAGGCTGCCCATTAGCCCCCTTGATTTTCAATCATGCAGTGGATACCTTGGCAAGATATGCTTGCAAGCTGGCAGCAGATGGGTTGATAAGGGGATACTCGATGACTAATAGTAGGGCCTTGGCCCCCATTCTTCAGTACATGGATGACACTGTTTTTTTTGTGGAAGGTGGGAAGAGGGAAGCGCAGGCGCTATATTATATGGTCAACATTTTTTGTGAGATTTCTGGTTTAAAATTAAATTGGAGTAAGTCCTCCTTGGTCTACTTTGGTATGAATGGTACAGACCAAAATGACATCTCCACCATTCTGGGCACACCTATGATTTCACTGCCAATCAAATACCTGGGTTTACCACTGAAGTGCGCAAAAGTGAAGAAAACATATTGGTCTTTTCTCTTTGAAAGGCAGCTACGAAACTAGAGGGCTGAAGCAGTTGCTACTTGTTGAAAGGGGGGAGGTATATTTTATTAAATTCATTTATCACATCCATTCCTATCTTCTTCTCTATTCTCCGAGCTCCAAAGTCAATTTGGAAAAAACTTGACGTGATGCGTAAGAGGTTCTTCTGGAAAGGGGCTTCTCACCAAGGTGCCTTCCTCCAACCTGTAAAATGGGATTCAATTTGTTTGCCTAAGAAGTATGGTGACATGGGAATCAGATCCCTCAAAGAATTTAATGACACCCTACTATTGCAATGGGAAATTCGGCTGCTCCAAAGGGAACAAAAAATGTGGACAGAA
Source organism: Thalassia testudinum (assembly GCA_037157565.1). Classification (NCBI taxonomy): domain Eukaryota; kingdom Viridiplantae; phylum Streptophyta; class Magnoliopsida; order Alismatales; family Hydrocharitaceae; genus Thalassia; species Thalassia testudinum. The sequence continues at coordinate 3,809,075 of JAZHRO010000056.1, forward strand.
ATCTTTCAGGATAGTTATGGGGTGGCAAATGATGAGAAGAGCTGCTTGAATCCTCATAAGCCATCTCCCTTCTGGTCATCTGTGGTGCATGCTTTGGCAGATAATTAGAATTTATTCAAGTATGTCTTGGATGATAGGAAAAGCTTCAAATTCTAGTTGGAAAGATGGCTGCCTGGTGGGGTGATAAAAGACAAGTACCCTCTTGCATTTTCGGCTGCTACTGATAAAAATGCTTTGGTGTGTGACTATTGGGACACAGCTTCATTGAATTGGATGTTAAACAATGAGGTAGGGAATGGCCATGGAACAAGAACATGGGCAGAAAATGAACGCCTCCTACAGGAACTTGATGCTTTCAAACCTACGTCTGAGTGTGACACATACAAATGGGACTGGGCTTTCTCCTCAGCGGCTGCCTATGAGAAACTCATCATTTCTTCTAGGATGGCAGAGGTTGATGAGATTGGGAAGAAGCTATGGAAATTGAAGGTACCACTGAAGGTACAAATCTTTTTGTGGTTATATAGAAGAGATGGCCTGATAATGGGAGATATGAGGCATAGGAGACTGGGCACCCTTGCTCATTTCTGCCATTTGTGTGGGATGCACAATGACTCCAGTCTTCATATTTTTTTCACTTGCATGATAACAGATTACGTTTGGGGGAAGGTATGCAGGGAAACTATTCCTATGTGGGAGGATCTATGGAGCTCCTTCTTGAGGATGAATAAGCCATATTTTCCCATGGTGGTAGTATTATGGTCGATGTAGAGAGCTAGAAATGAGAGTTTGTTTCAGGAGAGACCAGTGAATGTGGATAATATTGTAAGCAATTGCTGGAATCTCATACATTAATGGGGTTCACTCATGTAATTCTTTGCCCTCATTTAATCAATAAAAGCTCTCCCGAACTGCTATCGGCGATTCGATAGCACTCCTTTTTAGTTCAAAAAAAAAGTACTGCACCTATAGCGAAATCAAAGGGTTGAGACCAATCAGGGGACTGTAGGATTGGTGCTTGGGTAACTCGATCACACAGGATCTCAAATGCTTGAGTACACTCCTTGGTGATTTCAAAAGGAACATCCTTGGATAGCAGATTAGTCAAGGGGCGCGTGATTTTTGAGAAATCGGGAATGAATCGATGGTAAAAATTTATGTGCCTCCGGAAGGATCGGATGTCTTTGACCGAGCTAGGCATAGGGTGTTTGGAAATCATATTCACCTTGGCTCAATCAACCTCGATGCCTTTTTTGGAGATGAGGTGTCCCAGGACAATTCCTTTAGGCACCATGAAGTGGCTCTTTTCCTCAAAAAGAACCAGATTCACGTCAATGCACCGCCTGAGGATCTGGACCAAGTGTAGGAGGCAATCATCAAATGGTTCACCAAAAATTGAGAAGTCATCCATGAAGACTTCCAGATATTCACCTACCATATTTGAGAATATGGCAAGCATGCACCGCTAAAAAGTAGCAGGTGCATTGTCAATATCGAAAGGCATCCTTTGGAGCGCATATGCCCTGAAGGGGCAGGTGAAAGTGGTCTTCTCTTGGTCTTCAGGATGGATTTCCACCAAGTTATAATCAAACTACCTATCCAAAAAGTAGAAGAATCTATTTCCCGCTAGTTTTTCAAGGATCTAATCAATAAATGGTAGTGGGAAATGATCCTTCTTCATGGAGGTATTGACTCTTCTATAATCAATGCAAACTCTCCACGAATTTGCTACACAAGTTGGTATGATTTCTCCCATCTTAGTCGTGATCACAGTGAGTCCTGCCTTCTTAGGCAAAACGTGGATTGGATTCACCCACCAACTGTCAGAGATCGGGTAGATGATCCCAGCATCCAACCACTTAATGATCTCTTTCTTCACGACCTCCTGCTGATTAGGATTCAAATGCCTCTGCATTTCACGGGAAGGTCGTGTGCCCTCTTCAGCATAGATGCGGTATGTGCAGTAAGAGGGGCTAATACTAGTCAAATCATCAAGAGTCCATCCAATGGATCTTCGATATTGCTGGAGAATAGAAATCGGACGGGATTCCTGATCAGGTGTGAGTATGAAGTTGATGATCACAGGAAACATCTGATTATAACCCAAAAAGGCACACTTTAGATGATCAGGAAGAGGCCTCAGTTCTAAAGTAGGGTTATCAGCAGCTGTGGGTTGTTCAGGGTGGGTGCCAGGAGCAAGGGAAGGAGTTATGGGTGTGTCTAGGTTGAGTTCGGACTCCTCTAATTGTGAGTTTTGATCCTCTTATGGTTGATCAGAAGTAGTCAGGTTTTCCTCGATATACCGATCGTCAACCACAACCTCGATATCACATATTTGTTCTATAACCCCGCAATGAATCTTTTGTTGGGCCTTAAAGATGTCGATCTTTAGTGTCTGGTTCCCAAATTTTAGTTCAATTTGGCCCTCCTCACAATTAATGTTGGCCCTAGCAGTGGCCAAAAAGGGTCTCCCTAATATGATCGGTGTGTTTCTCAGATTTTCTAGAGCATCCATATCCAAGACTATGAAATCCATCGAGAAATAGAAATCCCGAACCTTAACAATGACATCCTCAAGAACTCCTTTAGGTGACTTAATAGATCAATCTGCCAGCTGTAATGTCACCTCTGCTGGTTTGAGCTCAGATTCCTCAAGATGGTCAAGTAGGGATGTAGGTATTAGGTTTATGGAGGCTCCTAGATCCAACAAAGCTCTATCAAATTGGATATTGCCAATTGTACTGGAAATCAGGAGAGTACCTGGGTCTTTTTCCTTAGGTGGGAGTCTACTTAAAATGATGGAGCTGGCTTACTCCGATAATACGATTAGGCTCCCACTTTTGGTTCACAGCTTATGCTTAGGTGTACACACATCTTTCAGAAATCGTGCATAAGCTGGTACATGGCGAATCACATCCATTAAGGGGATGTTTATATGGACCTATTCAAAGAGCTTGACCAGGTCCTCTTCAGGTGCCATGGGTTTGGTTGTCCTCTTTCCCTTGGTCAAGGCCTCGAGGAATGGAACCTTAGATGGTTCCTCTGGAGTAGGTCCAGGTTCTTGATCTGGGATAGCCATATCCTGGATGACAATCCTCAGGTTTGGGTTACTACCAGGCTGAAAGTGGCTTGGGTAAGGTGGGTTCTGTGTTGTTTTTCCACTACGGGTCGTCACTGAATTCAGTCCTGCCTGGTTCTAGTTTGGTGTAGGTAAAATAGGTGGCTACTGCTGAAATCCCAAGTATGATGTCGAAGCTTCCATCCAGTCAGGTGATGGAGCAGAAGGGGCCTGATAAACCATGCGGGCTTGGCCTTGATTTGGGTTTATAACACGCCTCTGGTTCGGCATGTTATTGGGATTAGGTAGAGGTTGCGAAGGGAGTGTACCAAGTTGGCAGGAACTCGCCATCTGGGTGAGTTGATTGTGAACCTCTGTGATCTCATCTTTATGCTGTTTCTGCATAGCCGCATTCATCTTTTGAATGCCAGCCAGAGTCTGAAGGATAAGAGTCATTTGATCTCCTTGATTTGGCCCAAATTGATAGGTGGGGTTGGGCCGAGGCTAAGGCAGCTGATATGGATGAGAAACTTGTGGATGGGGCTGATATGGTGGTCTTTAATTCTAATTGTTTCCCACCCATGTGAAATTATGATGATTTCGCCATCAAGGGTTATAGGTATTAGAGAATGGGTCATTCTGGATGGTGTTGAGGTCCTCACAGGTCTGAGGAACCTTAGAAAAGTCAGAATACAAGGGTTTAGAGTTCCCCCAACTAGAATAGGCAAGTTTGGAGTTTCCTCTAGCCTTAGAGTCAGACGGTGATGGATACAGGTCCATCCCCTGAGAAGGTCGGTGGTAGATGTTATGCATAGCTTCCCTCCCAGAGGGCGACTGTGCGAGCGGGTTTTGCGTAGAGGTGGCTCGCTGCAGATGTCGAGTTAGCTCATCCACCTTCTTCTTAATAATAGAAACCTTATCCAAATCACCGACCATCAGTTCCAAGTCGATAAAAGAGGACAGGCCCTGCGTCTCATGTGCCCGCCTTGGATTCGTCGATGCGTGGGCATTTGTCAGGTCGAATATGCCCATGGAGTCATTATTGATGGAGTTCTCACACATATTCTCGAGAATCTCCCACACAGTGTCCTCGTGTTGACCCATGATATTTCCTTTGCAAGTTGCATTGACGAATAATCGAATATCTTCACGGAGTCCCTAGTAAAAAGACTAGACTTGTTCCCATTTAGGAACTCCGTGATGGGGACACTTCCACATGAGATCCAGGAAACGATCCCATGCTTCGTGAAGTGGTTCTCCAGACTGTTGTGTGAAGTGCGTGATCTAGTGTCGTAAAGCATTCGTCTGACCAATTAGGAAGAACTGTTTTAGAAACTTAGATTGTAGTTCAACCCATGTGTTGATTGGACCCGTTTGAGTCTGATACCAGTGAGACGCTTTGTCCATGAGAAAGGAGAACATTTTCATGAGAAGAATATCCCAATTTTGGAAATCTGACTCGAAGGTCTAGGCCAGATGCTTGAGCTATTTAATGTGCTGGAAAGGATCCTGGGAATTGGGCCCATGGAATTTCGGAATAGCATGAATCATGTTGGGCTTGAGTTTAGTATCAAGACCTCCAGCCGGGATTTGGACTCTTGGTTGCTATTTTTAGCAACCAAGGCAACAACACATGATAGAGAGTTCTAGAGAACTCTAGGCTAGGTATTTTTCATGTGGATGGTGTGTGTGTGTGTGTGTGGGTCGAAACTTAGGTGGCTAGGTTGATTAGGTTAGGTTCTAGTGGGTTTAGGTCAAGGTAGGTCTCAAATTAGGGTTGTAAACCCTAATTCACTAAGGTAAAGTGCAATCAAACTTAATGCAAGTTTAATTGGGTGTGTGAAAACTTAATTGAGAGTAAAATAACTCAATTAAGTCAGGTCTAGGTCAATTGGACTCTCACTGAGTCCAATTGGATAGTGTGTGCTGAGATTAGGGTTCAATTGGACTCAATGAGTTCAATTGAATAGGCTGATGGAATTGACTAAGATCCAAGTCAATTAGGTTTAGTGAGGACCTAATTAGGTCCTTAGGGAGGTCTAGAGGTGATGTACTAGGGTTAGGGCACCTTAATTTAGGTTCGTATGTGGTTGGAATTGGGTTTAGGGACCTAGAGATCCAAGATCAAAGCTTGAATCTCAAAATAGGAACTGGAGAGCAGTTCCTGACGTCCAATAAAAGTGTCAGACGTCTTATAGTGAAAAATCAGAAGTTCAGACTTGTTGTCTGGACGTCCAATCAGAGTCCGGAGGGATTCTTGGTTCTGTCTTGGCTATTATGAAGAAATTGGACGTCTGACCAAGTGTCGGGACAACCAATAACACTGCAGAAGTGGGTTTAAGGTGTGCGGGAGTTGGCTAAGGGTTCTAGACATCCTATAACTTATCTGGATGTCCATATAGAGGTTAGAATTAGGGTTTTAAGGTTTCCTAGGGTGCAGTGACCTAATCTAAGGGTGGCTAAGGCTTGGGGGAAGTCTCTAGGCTATCTTAGGGCTAGGATGGACCTAAGATCTTCACATTTAACTACTTTATTCTTACTTAATAGAATAGCATACCTTAATTCCCTTACATCATTATTCCCTATGTCCAATCTAAGTCTTCTGCTCCAGTCCTGCTGCAACACCCCTTATTCTTGATCCTGCTTCAGATCTAGCTCTAGATCTAGCTTCTGATCAGCTTATTGCCTGCAATTGACATAATGCACTTAATCAGCACATTATGATATTATTTTATGCATAGCTAAAGGAAAGCAGTAAAGATGCAGGTAATGCTTATGCATGCCTAAATTACCCTAACTTATGCTAAGTTCTAGCATAACTTAGGTCAATTAAGACCTATGATTGCTGCGCAATCATACCCCCATGCCTAAATCTTGCTAGTCTCTAGCAAATGCAAGACTAAATTATTTACAATAGGGTCCCTAAGGGATTGATTATTTTATCAAGTGTATGCCTAGAGATTTTTCTCCTTTTTATTTTCATCCTATGCTTTAGAAATCCATACAATCGTGAATATGTAGCTATGTAGCTTTTGCAACGGATTCGAGTGAAAAACTGATTCACCTCTAAAGCCTATACTTGACCTCTAGTAAAAATTCTAGCGGGATAGGCGGACTTCTTCCCTCGGGGTATTCAAGATATTCTATGAATTTCACCTCAACTTTAAGCTTGGGTAGAGGATGTCTGAGGGATACGGGTGTTTATTTAGTGGCTCACTCTCACTTGGTGCTATATAGAGATTAGTATTTCGGAATCTAGATTCCCAAACTATCAAGTAACTCAACTCAGAGAAAGACGAGAAAAACTATGCTCTCTTATGGTTCCTTTGCATTCATTCTCTCTTTCTCTTTCTCTTTTTCTTTTCTTTTCTTTCTTTTTCTTAGAGCTCACAATCTCACCAGATTCACATATATGATCTGTATTTGGTGGTCTCACATGGCACTAACATTTTAATTGAGTTTCCATAACCCTAACACTAAGTCGGAATTCCTCAGTCAGTATTCGAGCGGTCAAAAACACAGAAAAATAGGTTAAGGCCATATTTGGTGGATCTCAAATTTATTTGGTTGTATTACCTCAATGCAACTGAAATAAACACTAAATATTCACTCTTTTTTCTTTGCTTTTTCTTCTTTTTCTAATTTTTTCTTTTTTTCAGTTCTCTTTTTTTTATCATTTTTTTTCAACATATACACAACTAGCACACATCCATGAACTTTATTGAGGAGGCATTATTAGGGATTGGTGGTACTCAAGTGACATTGGGTGGCTTATTTCGTGGAAGTGTCTACTCACAACACCGAGAGAGATGGATAAGACGATGTATTTCTAACCTTGACATCAATACCCTCCTTCATCCGGGGATTCTATAATGAATGGTCGTAACCATCCACCTTAGCCCTACTTTTATGAAAACTCGCTCTCCGCGTATTTGCCTTATTTGGTGGCTTGCAAAATTCGCACAAAAATGTATATGCAGGAACCGAGAGCGAAAACTATGTATAATGTCAGAGTATCATCACCTAATTATCTAGGACTCTGGATTCCTTGTACTAATCTTAGAGCACCAATACACTCTACTCTCATCTCACACTATTTGGTGGATTTTTGGAAGAAAATCTGCCTGACTCCCAAAACACTGTCTAGGGGTTCAGGAAAAGAAGTACTGCTTCTTCTCGACAGACTAAAGACGTTTATCAGCCTTCACCGTGAATCCATTGCAAATTCTATTTGTGTGTGAAAAGTTGTACTGGATTTTAGATTGCAGGAATCAACAAGAGGATAAAATCCCTAATACATTCTCTTAATAAAATACTCTTATTCATGAGTGCAATATGTATATATGCTATAAACAATTAACCTCTTATATTTGTACTTCATGAAATTTCCCTTTCAGGTTTCAATTAGCTTGACCCTAAATTTAGAACACAAGGTGAGCGAGTGAGTCGGAAATGGCTATTGCGGATGACTTTTAGCTCCAATGCAAGCATTGGAGGTGGGGTTGGTTGTTCTTTTATTTAGGGTCCTAAAGGACGTTTTACATGCAGCTCCGAGATTTTCCTAAATGTTGGCATAAAAGTTTTTAGTTTTGTTGTATCTACCCTCCCATGCCTAAGTTCTTGCATGTCTTCATGCATGAATATAAAAGAAAATAAGTACAGTAGGGAGAGAATAGGTAGAAAGCACCTATAATTGCTCCTGAAATTATGTATTCAGCACTAGCCAACCTATCATTATGCAATATGCAGAAAGAAAATATGCTAAAAGAAAAATATGCTATATATGAAAATGGTTATGTATAGATGATGGATGTAGAGCAGATGCTGAGTTTAACGCCTCCAGCTGGGCGAGAATTCAATCACATGTCCTCAATAAGATGAATGATCTCATCAGCTGGAGGAGGTTCCTAGGCTAAAAATGGCTTGAGGCACTGGCCATTTACCGTAGATATATGCCCAGATTTTGGGTCCCTGATCTGGACTGCCCCATTAGGATATGGGTGAATCACAATATACGGGCCAGTCCACTTGGACTTGAGCTTCCCCGCGAAAAGTTTCAATAGCGAATCAAACAACGAAACTTGCTGGTTGGGCGTGAATGCTTTCCTCCAGATGTGGTGGTCATGAAAGGCCTTGGTCTTGTCCAATGCGTTCTCATAGGCCTCCTACCAGATCTCTTCTAATTCGTTGAGCTGGAGTTTCCATTCTTGACCTCCTGCATTGAGGTCAAGGTTACATTTTCGCACCGTCCAAAAGGCATGGTCTTCCAGCTCTACAAGAAGGTGACAAGCCTTGACACATACCATACGATATGGTGACATTTCGAGTGGGGCCTTGTATGCAGTCCGATATGCCTAGAGTGCATCAACTAATTTATCATTCCAGCCCTTCCTGTCTGGTCTAACCATCTTCTGGAGAATCAGCTTCGTCTGACGGTTAAACACTTCAACCTACCCATTGGTCTGCGGGTGATACGGGGTGGCTATACGGTGATGTATCCCGTATTTCTTTAATAATGACCTAAAATGGGCGTGGATGAAGTGGCTTCCCTCGTCGCTAATCATAGCGTGAGGTATTCCGAATCTCGCGAAGATATACTACCGTACAAAAGAAATGACGGTCTTATGGTCAGCCCGTCTCATCGGGATGGCCTCAACCTACTCTGAGACATAGTCAGTGACTAGTAATATATACGCGAAGCCATGCGAGTTTGGAAAATGACCCATAAAATCAATACCCCAGACTTCGAACACTTCTACAACCATGATGGGCTAGAGTGGCATCATGTCTCTCCTTGTCATAGAACCGACTGACTGGCATCGTTTGCAGTGTAGGGCATATTCTTGTGTATCTTTGAAAATAGTTGGCTAGAAAAATCCCGACTACAAAATTTTTCCGTCCTGAGAAATGACCAACACAAGCATCACTGTGGCAAAAAGATAACACACTGGGGATCTCAGAATCTGGGATACATCTTCGAATAATCTAATCCACTCTAATGCAGATAGATCTTAGAATTTGGGTCATCCCAGAGGTAGAATTAGCCTCTACGATAAATTTGAGTTTCTGGTCCTTGGATAGGTTCGCAGGAATTTTTCCTGTGGCAAGATAGTTCACGATATCCGTGTACCAGGGGAACTCAATAGAGTAAACTGCCAAAAGAGATTCATCCAGAAATTGCTCGTGGATAGGCAGGGAATAAGGAATGTGGCCTGGGTCCAGTCTGGATAGGTGATCCACCACAACATTCTGCTTTCCGGCCTTGTCGCAGATTTCGATATCAAATTCTTGCAGTAGAAGGATCCATCTGATGAGCCGTGGTTTGGCATCCTTCTTTGCCAACAAATGTCGAAGGGCGGAGTGGTCAGTGAAAATGATGACCTTGGACCCTAATAAGTAAGATCTGAATTTCTCCAACCCGAATACTACTGCTAGTAGTTCTTTTTCGGTGACAGTGTAATTGCGCTGAGCCTCATTCAACGTCTTGCTAGCATAGTATATGACGAAGGTTTGTTTCTCCCGACGCTGGCCTAAAACAGCACCGACGACGAAATCAGAAGCATTGCACATCATCTTGAAATCGAGCGACCAGTCGGGTGGTTGGAGAATGGGGAATCAGAGACAGCGCTTCGTAAAGTCTCGAAGGCGTTGAGACACGAGGTGTCAAATTCAAATGGGACATCGGCAACAAGGAGATTCGTCAAAGCTCGTGCAATTTTTGAGAAATCACATATAAATCTCTGATAGAAGCCGACGTGACCCAAGAATGATCTGATCTGCTTGAACGAGCTAGGTGGCAGTACATGGGAAATAATCTCTGATTTAGCTCGATCGGCCTCGAGTCCAATTTTAGATATCCTATGCCCTAGTACTATGCCATCCCTCACCATGAAATGGCTTGTCTCCCAGGATAGTACTCGGTTTACATCAATACACCATTTCAGGATATTGGTGAGGTTATCAAGACAAGATGCGAAATCATCTCTGAAAATGGAGAAGTCATCCACGAATACCTCCACATAGTCCCCAATTATGTTAGAGAAGATGGCCATCATACAATGCTGAAATGTTGCTGGTGCATTGCAAAGGCCAAAGGGCATTCGCTTGAAAGCAATGGTTCCAAAGGGGCATGTGAATGTGGTCTTGTCTTGATCTTCTAGGCTAATCGCTACTTGATTATACCCGGAGTATCCATCTAGAAAACAAAAGAAACTGCATCCGACTAACCATTCCAAGATCTGATCAATGAAAGGCAAAGGAAAGTGATCCTTCTAGGTGGCCATGTTCAGTTTCCTATAGTTGATGCAGACCCGCCAAGATGTTGCAGTGCGGGTCGGGATGGATTCGCCCTTATCATTTTTTACTATGATGAGTCCTGCCTTCTTGGGCACTATCTGGATCGGACTCGCCCATTTGCTGTTTGAGATTGGGTATACAATACCTGCATCCAGCCATTTGATGATTTCCTTCTTAACAACCTCTAGCATATTTGGGTTAAGCCGTATTTGAGGTTGTCTCGAAGGTTTCACCCCCTCATCCGTGTAAATGTGATGAGTGCAATACGAGGGGCAAATACTGCGGAGATCAGCAATACTCCACCCTATAGTAGCCCTATGGTCTTGTAGCGTGGAAATCAATTGATACTCCTGTTCTTGGGTTAAGTGGGCATTAATAATGACTGGGTATGTCTCACTTTCACCCAAGAACACATACTTGAGTGAGTCAAGTAAGGGCTTCAATTCGATCACAGGTGGGTCAGAGTCAGGAATGGGAGTGGGAGGGGCAAACTTGAAGGTGGGAATCTGCTGATCCGTATGTACGTGAATTCCCACTAATTCGCTTCCTGTGAAATAATCAGTTGTGACTGCATTAACTGGGAACCCGTTAGCTGTGGTCACGTCTTCCTGCAACAACAAGGGCGATTCAGTAGTGTGCGGATCAGGATAGCTAGATTTAGGGGTGCTGTAGTCAGAAGCACACCCTAAACAGTCAGATCCTCGGGGAGATATGTGTAGTGCAGTGGTTTCAGTCCCGTGTGGATCGAGGTCCAAGAACCCTGATAGTGTAGACGAATGAGCCATTGGGTCATCAAAAAGGAGCCTAATGTTACAACAGTATGTCGAATCTTCATCTTCACCATCCTCCTCTATTCAATCACAATCAAAATTCTTTGCTGCCCTGAATATGTTAAGTCGAAGTCGCTCATTGCCTAGGGCTATCTCCATACACTCGGATGCACAATCAATGTTCGCTCGGGCTGTCACTAGAAATGGGCGACCCAAAATAATTGGTGCATCTCAGAGATTAGGAGGAACTTCCATATTAAGAACGAAAAAGTCTGCGGGAAAGCAGAACCAGTAGACTTTTATGATCATGTTCTCAACCACCCCCCTCAGTGTTTTTACTGATCTATCAGCCAGGTGAATTGTGACCGAGGTAGGCTTTAACTCCCCAAATCGAAATCGATCAAATATGGTAGTGGGAGTTAGGTTGATGGACAAACCCAGATCTAGAAGGGCCTGATCAAATGGAGAATCCTACAAGAAGCAAGATATGAGTAGAGTACCAGGGTCTTTCTTTTTTGGCGACAAGTTGGCTAGAATCACGTTGCTAGCCTCTTTCGACAGTACTGTCTGTCGTCCAATTCTAGGCTGTCGCTTTGGGGTACAATAGTCCTTGAGGAGCCTAGCAACAGTGGGAATGTGATTGATTGCCTCGAGGCGGGGGACTTGAATATGTACTTCCTTGAACATTGATTTTAGGTCCTCAAAATTTTGCGTGTCCCTTTTCTGTACTACATTCCATGTTAGAGCCTCAGGAAAAGGGATGGGAATCTCAGGGTCAAGTGGCCTCTTACCCTTGTCTACCACAGGTGACTCCTGAGATGAAGGAGTCAAAGCTGCTTGCGGCAAAGGGTGGGAAAAATCAGGACCCTCCTACCTATGTGGTGGGTAGAATGTCTTCCTTCCGCTCCTCAAAGAGATAGCATGTGCATCGGCTTGCTGTCCATGAGGTGGTGGGGGTGTAGAAGGGGTAGAGTATGCGGGGTTCTACAAAGGCAACTGGCCTTGAGCATAATTGGGTGGTGCAAGAGGTGCCTGTAATATGGCGTGTGCCTGTCCCTGTGGTGCCTGAAACCTAGGCGGGGTGCCTTGGTTCTACACATATCGAGGATTCGAGATAGGTTGGGAGGGCAAGGCTCCTTGAGTCCTATGATCCTACAACAACTGTATTTGTGTGTTCTGTATAGTCTGTATCTGATCAGCCATCACCTTCATAATCTGCAAGCTATCCTGTGTAGATTTCCTCATTGATTCTTGCAGCTCCTCTTTCAGTGCCTCCAAAGGGTCAGCCCGCTTTGGAGGGTGACTAGCAGCTTGGTGCAGCGGCTGGTATAAAGAATGGGGTTGCTGCTACTGAGACAGGAATGGCTACTGCCTGGGGTATGTGTTTTGCGCATTCCTATATTGCTTGGTGTGGTAGTGTGGATCTTGATGTGGTCTTTGTGAATTACCAAACCAGGAGAAGTTTAGATGCTGGCACCAACCAAGGTTATATGTCTCTGAATATGGGTTATTAAGCCCGTATCCTTGGATAGCACTGACGTCCTCGTAGGCCGAAGATGTCTGAGGCATATATCCGTCAAGGGGATACGTATTATAATCTGTGGGTGGTGCGTAACCCTGGTCATATGGTGCCAGATCAGAATTTTTTACAGGATCCTGATATGTAGGGTCACGTAAATAAGGAGAAGAAGCATCCCAAGTGAGTAGATTAACTCGAGCAGGAGGGGCTCGGGGTGCATAGGAGGGTCTTGGGGAGGCAGAGTTTATGTTAGATTGACCCTAACTAATCTGGTCAATCTTTTTCTTGATTAGGTTTATTCTATCCAACTGTTTGATGATGATATCCATGTCGGCTCGAATAGACTCGGTGTGAGTCTCATGGACACCAACCCACTGCTGACCAGGCCACTGGAACTGGTTCATGGACGCGGCATTCATCGAGTTCTTCGCTAAAGATTCGAACGACTCAAATGTGTTGTTCTCATCTTTTGCGAGGAAATTCCCGCCACTAAATGCATTGACCAGATACCAATGTGTGTCATCCAGCCCATGGTAAAAGATCTGAGCTAGGTTCCATCTGGGTATACCATGGTGCAGGCATTTTTGGAGAAGGTCGTGAAATTGGTCCCAGGCTTCATGCAACTTCTCCCCAGCTCCTTGGGAGAAGGTCATGATTGTGCGCCTCATTGCGTTTGTTCGACCGATTGGGAAGAACTTTTGCAGGAATTCACGTCGTAATTCGGCCATGTTCCAATTAGATTCCCAATGGTATTGAACTAGTATGAAGCTTTCTCCCTTAGAGAGAATGGGAAGAGCTTCATTAGAACAATCCCAAGATTAATGTTCCTGGGTCGAATCGTTTCTGCAAGTCGACTCAGGTCCTCTAAGTGCTGGAACAGATCTTCGCCTGAGTTTCCATAGAAGTGAGTGCTAATCAACCCGATCACGTTAGGCTTGAGCTCAAACGCGTCTTCGCCTGCGGGAATCCTGACTAGGGGTGCACGATTGGTGTGGCTGGATCATAGAAATCTTGCAGTTGTTCTCCATGCGGTGGGTGCTGCATTCTGTCAAGCACCATCAAAATGCGGTCCTTGCTCTGCTGATGCCGCTCCTCAGATTCAACCACCCGGGCTTCTAGACAAGCCATCAGGTCTAGATTATCAATATCCTGACCCGATCTAGGTCCAGGTCCAGGATTAGCCATTGTGGCTATGGGAGTAGAAGAAGTGGGAGGCATTTGTTTAATTCTAAAATTGATCCTTTATTGCTCTACCTTATTTAAAATCGCACGTCAGTTTCCAATCTCCGTATTAAAGTTTCGCCACTTCTATTGCGAATTCTGATTACGTGCGCGTGCGTCAAATAGATAACAAAGTTGAAAGTATGAGTTTCGGTGTGCACAATTCTAGTTACGTGGTGGCTGTTTACGGAAAATGCATTTATAGTTAGATTGTCTATATTTTCTGGAACCAACATGCTCGTTGCAAAATATATATATAAATGAGAACAGGCAACTTGAATCACACAAATTTGATTGCAACCAATAAGCTCATGGTGATGTCAAACATAGAGATATGTATAAAATTATATTTTTTCATCCATTCATTCAGAGAAGTGTTTGCAACATGGAATGTAGAGGAAAGCTTGTACAAGAATGCTTAAAAATGTAAATCTAGCTACCAGAAAATGATCGCATACAGGAATCTAGGGGGGGATTTTGCATGCATCATTGGGCGAAAATAAGGACTACACTACTAAGAAGTAAATAGAAGCAGTAAATGTAAAAAGCTAGCTACTAATCTATTAGAAAGTGAGGGCATTCGGAGGTGGGCTCCGATGGCCTTGGAGTGGTTGAGAGGAGAATGAGGGTCGGCCAATGGAGCTTAGGCTGGCTCTTGGAGAGAGTTTGGAGTGATCCAGCATCCTGGCATTGAGATGGTGTCCTCCATGGTGGTGCTCAACTCGTGGAGGTGGAGTGGAGATGGAAGTGGCTAGCCTAAGTGGAGGTGGATGTGAACGGAGCCAAGTATGTGGATGGGTCCAAATGGCCACCCCTTAGGTCTTTTTATAGACCTAAGGGAAGCTCTCTAGAGAATTATGGAATTTACTAGAGAGGCCTATGGTGGGAGCTCGTGGGAGAGTGAGAGAGAGAGGATGGATGGTGGTTTTTAGATCCACCAAATGTGGATCTAAAAGTTGAATTGCTCTTGGTTGCTAATTTTAGCAACCAAGGCAACAACACATGGTAGAGAGTTCGAGAGAACTCTAGGCTAGGTATTTTTCATGTGGATGGTGTGTGTGGGTGTGTGTGGGTTGAAACTTAGGTGGCTAGGTTGATTAAGTTAGGTTCTAGTGGGTTTAGGTCAAGGTAGAACTCAAATTAGGGTTGTAAACCCTAATTCACTAAGATAAAGTGCAATCAAACTTAATACAAGTTTAATTGGGTGTGTGAAAACTTAATTGAGAGTAAAATAACTCAATTAATTTAGATCTAGGTCAATTGGACTCTCACTGAGTCCAATTGGATAGTGTGTGCTAAGATTAGGGCTCAATTGGACTCAACGAGTCCAATTGAATAGGTTAATGGAATTGACTAAGATCCAAGTCAATTAGGTTTAGTGAGGACCTAATTAGGTCCTTAGGGAGGTCTAGAGGTGATGTACTAGGGTTAGGGTACCTTAATTTAGGTTCCTGTGTGGTTGAAATTGGGTTTAAGGACCTAGAGATCCAAGATCAAGGCTTGAATCTCAAAATAGGAACTGGAGAGCAGTTCCAGACGTCCAATAAAAGTGTCAGACGTCTTATAGTGAAAAATCAGAAGTCCAGACTTGTTGTCTGAACATCCAATCAAAGTCAGGAGGGATTCTAGGTTCTGTCTTGGCTATTATGTAGAAATTGAACATCTGACCAAGTGTCTAGACGTCCAATAACATTGCAGAAGTGGGTTTAAGGTGTGCGGGAGTTGGCTAAGGGTTCTAAATGTCCTATAACTTATCTGGACGTCTAAATAAAGGTTGGAATTAGGGTTTTAAGGTTTCCTAGGGTGCAGTGACCTAATCTAAGGATGGCAAAGGCTTGGGGGAAGTTTCTAGGCTATCCTAGGGCTACGATGGACCTAAGCTCTTCACATTTTACTACTTTATTCCTACTTAATAGAATAGCATACCTTAATTCCTTTACATCATTATTCCCTATGTCTAATCTAAATCTTCTGCTCCAGTTCTGCTGCAACACCCCTTATTCCTGGTCCAGCTTTAGATCCAGCTTCTGATCAGCTTATTGCCTGCAATTGACATAATATACTTAATCAGCACATTATAACATTATTTTATGCATAGCTAAAGGAAAGCAGTAAAGATGCAGGTAATGCTTATGCATGCCTAAATTACCCTAACTTATGCTAAGTTCTAGCTTAACTTAGGTCAATTAAGACCTATGATTGCTGCACAATCATTGACCTCTTAAGTCTACCAGTTTTATTAAGAGCAAGGGTGCTTAGGATTTTGCTTGAACTTTGAAGATGTATTGAGTGCAAGAGTAACCTAATTTGAAGATTGGTTGACCCAAGCAAGGTGGGTCAACTTCACCTGTTTGTCCTCTGAGAAATTTTAGGTCCCTCTTTTAAGATTTAAGTGGGATTAAGAGCCTGATTTTAGGGTTTGCTTGAATAAATCAAATCAATCAAGGCTTAGACACACTTTGTTTGGGAAAGATCAGTTCTTAATTAAGCAAGTGTATCTCTAAAACCCTAAACTGGAATTCTTAATTGGCTCTAATTTTGGTCTAATTTAGTTTGTCAAATGTGGTATCTAGGGCTCAAACAGGAATGTGATAGCCCTAATTACCTTAAGTGGGTGCACAAATCAAGTTTTGTTGTTGAAATCAAATCAGGCAACTTGATGAATTATCTAAGAATGGAAAGCAAGTAGCCCTAATTGATTTTATCCTTTTTAACCTTTTCATAATCAGGGGCTTAAGAGAGAGAGTAATCAGAATTTACCTGCCCCTAGTGTGTTTATTGTGCAGTTGATCTCCCTTGAATGTATCTTCTCCCTGAAATAACCATAGCAAAAGAGATATAGCAAGTTAGAATCAGAATCAGGAATTGCAATCAAGAGTTCTGAATTGCCCATTGCTCCCCGGCAACCGTGCCAAAATGTTTATTGTGCTAAATCGGTGTTTAAAAATAATCGCATTGCAGTATAACCAAAATAGCATTCAAACAAATACAATTTTTATTATTCAAAAAGATTCCGAGGTCGAACACAGGGAGCAATATGGGATTTATAAATCAAGATCACAATTCAAACTAAAAGAATTTGCAATAATAACAGTATCAATGTGCAAAAAGATTGGAGTAAAATGGTGATTTAGATCACCAAATACTCCTACAAAATCAACTAAGGAACTTAATGTATATGTATGAAATGTGAACTCAGATCTGTCGTCTAATTTGGAAATCAGATGACTTAAAGTTGTATGCTTCTTCTTCTTTCCTTCTTCTCTTTCTTTGATTCTTCCTTTCTTCTGAAGCTTCTTATCTTTGTTCTTCTTTTCCTCAGGCCTTTACTTCTTCGTTCTCTCCTTTCTCCTCTGTGCCTTTAGCTCTTCTTCTTCTTAGCTTTGCGATCCTCCTCTTCCTCTTTAGCTTCTACTCAGACCTCCTCTTCTTCTTCTCTGGCTTTCCTTTTAAGAATCCGGCTAAGTGTAGCAAAACCCTCCCCATACACGTGCAACTCTCCTCTCTCTTTAACTCGTAGGATCCGCTCTCCCAGAGCCACAGGGTATCCAGGTTATCGAGTCAGGAATGTACCCAGGTCCAGGCTCACAGACGTGCGGTGGTCAGTGAGGAGTGTAGGTCAGCTAGGTTATCGGGTCGACCAGGTCCGCGGGTACATGTCTTAGATGAGTCCAGGTGAGTGGGTGAGGGGGACCTCACCCCGTGAACTGAGGTGAACAACTACTGTCACAAAATCAATTTATGTGGCTCAACACACTTCGCAGTCGCCGATGTGGGACTATCTGTGCCCCCCCTTTGCGTGTCTACAACAAGGGGTTCCCTTTCAATTGCATCAACTCGTGAGGCTTGCATCTTCAATTGAGGACCTGGGCTTGTGTGTGAGGCACTTCCGTGCGACCTGCAGCTTCAACCTGAGCGTAGCAAGACCTGAAGCGACCTTCAAGCAAGCTCGAAGCTTGCTCATCAATGGCAGATAAAGCTAACACCTAAAATTAGTGAAACGGCCTCTCGGCCACATCAAAACGCTCAGGGAGTATGGGCAGAGCATGACGAACGTGATGGGGGTGGTGGCGTGGCAGGAGAGTGGATGTGAGTGCATGACTAGGTCAGATTGTGTGCATGTGAGTGAGTGGAGAAGTGAATGAAGAGAGGGGAAATGTTCAGGGATGTGTCGCGAATGTTTTGAGGTGGTCGGCAAGGGTTTTGGTATTCTGTGGAGGTGGGACGGTCTCGCCAGAGGGGGTGGCCGGAGATGGAGGAGACGGAGTTGCGAAGGGTTGTCAGTGGTCAATTTGAATTGGGGTAAGTGAGGAAATAAAGTAGAGCGGATAGGGGACTTAGCTAGGAGGTTGATAGATGAAGTGGGGCAGAGATGGAGTCGGATGTGGTGTTGCCGACGTTGGAGACGAAGGCGATTTCGATGAGGTAGAGACGGCGAGGATGAAGGAGGAAAGGGCATCTGCTGGTACGACGAGACGTGAACGGAGGCGAGGAAGAGGAATCCACCACTGGTATTGTGGATGGACAATGAGAAAACGTAGAAAAGGTCGCCGGAAGTCGAGAAACCTTCGGCCGTAAAGGAGGGAGAGGAATTGTGGGGATTCATGGCTGATTTCAAGCATGGAGAGATCGGTGAGCACTAAGGGTCCTTATAAAGGGCTCTAGGAGGTAGTTAGAGCTTGGGAAGCATGCTTCCCAAGCTTGGAAGGTCACCAAATTTGGGAGTTTCAAGAGACCCAAATCTCTCATGTGTTTGCATGAGAGATTGGGAAATATTCAGAGCATCTGGACGGGTTCAAACTGGAGAGGATTTCTCAAAGAATCTTCCTTCCAATTTTGGAAGAGATTCTCCAAGCAATCAAGGAGAAATCTCCTATCAAAGGTCGCCAGAGTAGGTTTTCTCCATGATAATGGTGGAGGGACCTAATTGTGAAGACGACAAAGAAGTTAAGGGGCTGAATGCATGGGTTTTTGAAAGTTGGGGGTAAAAATGTAATCAGACAAGACCATTTTGCAAACAGGTCAAGGCAAGCTCATCTTGGGTCTAAATTTTGGTACAAACCTAATTTGGACCTAAGGAATCCAATGATGAAGTTGGATTTTAGTTTTGACCATGTTTGACTAGGTAATTTATGTAAAAATTCAAATTAGGGCAAATATCTGTCTGAGACTCCATTTTAGGTCAAGATGGGTTTTGATGGCCAAATTGAAGGTACTAAACCCTAGAGAATATTTTTCTATGATTTTTAGAGGGTTTAGGTGAATTTTATCCTGACCAAAACCTTGGTTAATTATGTGAGTCTATTTTTAGGGTTTCAAAAGTCATTTAATTCTCAAAACATACGCGAACCCTTTTCTGTCTGATCTAACCCACTTGTTATCTTATTAAGACCATTTGACCTTTATTCATCCCTTGATAAAACCCATGGTGTACTGCATTCGAGATGTGCTGGTAAAATTGTAGTTTTAACCTTAGTTTCCTATTTTTCCCTCAGAATGGTTATATATTGAGTTATGATTCTCTGGCGGTTATGTAGGAGCATTTATTGACTTAATTGGGTCAAAATGAGCTAGTTATGGCTCATTATGGTGTTCCCATCACATGACTAGTGCGCGAAATCTAAGGCACCAATGCGCAACAACAGCTCTTCATCCGACCTTTAACCCTTCCTAAGCCTATAAAGCCCCTTACATCCTCTCTTGCTAGGCATCTCTTCCTATTCTTCCCACATCTCCTCTAAAGCTCTAAGGAGCTAGTCCCAAGCCTGGGATGCTTGTCTAAAGAAGAAAAGTAAAAATATTTTCCCGCTTATGACCCCCCTTCGTGGAGCATCCTGTGACCGTCTTATCACCACGACCAGGAAGCAGATCCTCATCGGAATGCTGTCCTACCCTATCCTTCCTCCTTCGGCTCCATTCTTCTTCGTCTAGTTTCTCACCACCATCGTCCAAACGCCATCAAAGAGAGTCATCCTCCAAGTAGCCGTCAAGGGGGATTCTTTTAATCTCTATCTCTTATTCGCTTTCTACTATAGTTTTAATTTATTGCTTGATATTTTCTCTTATTTTGCAAGTAGATATGCTAGATATCATCGACCTCATCTCTTGTCTTATAAAAATACTAAAAAAATAGAGAAACATAAAAACACCAAAAACAAATAAAATCAAACGTGCATTTCTTAAACTAAACATTCGCCTACCCATCTTTGACCTGGGGCTCACTTCGAGTTTTGGTTATAAATTTTATTTGATAGCGAGATTTCGACATATACTATGATGCATATTTTCCATGCTTAATTTCTCACTAATCAATAACTAAAAGTCAATCGAAATCTCTAAACTTCAAAAGGTCTTTATGAAGATCCTTTCTTGGAATTTTAAGGGAATCTTGAATTCCCCCTCTCTTACTCATCTTAGAAGCCTTATCTTTTATCATAAACTCTTGATTGTGTTCCTCTTTGAACCTTTTGCAAGCCCTTCTGAGATTCATACTACCAAAGTTGCGATTTCCTTTGACTATTGCCTTGTTGATCCCTCATCTCCTGATATTTAGAAGAGCCTTGTTACAGTTACCCTTCTTCATTCTATGCCACAAGCTCTTTCAATAACCTGCACTTTTGATAACTATGTTACAGTTATCTCTAGGATCTATGCCTCCTATAATGTTGACCAGTGTAAATTCCTTTGGACTGATCTTCTTAAAGTGGCTGATATTATTACTGGTCCCAGGTTCATAAGGGGGATTTTAATTGCATCCTTAGAGCTTTGTAGAATTTGAGTGGCCTTCCTTTTAGGGATGCCCAAAGTCTTGACTTTTCTAGCTTTATTAAAAGCCTAGGGCTTCTTGATATTCCTCTTGGAGGTTCTCAGTTTTCTTGGTGAAATGGAAGATCTAGGGCTTCTCGTATTTATTAAAAGCTTGATAGAATCCTCACAAATGTTGATGGGATGGTTTAATCTCCCTTTGGATCCTATGTTACTCGTAGGAATTCCTATCACTCTCCTATGATCGTTTCCTTATCCCATTCTATGCAAACCCGTCCTCACCCATTTCACTTTCAGAATATGTATCCTAGATTCAAAGATTTTGTTGCCTCAATTTGACAACAGCTGATTGCCACTCCTACTTCTGATCCAATGCTTACTGTATGCTTAAAACTCTCTCTTCTTAAAAAGGCTCTCAAATCATGGAACTGGTCGACCTTTTGCGATATTGACAAGGTTATTAAGAACCTTGAGACTCGTTATGATAATCTAAACTCAAAGTTGGCTTCTCATTGGGTTGAGAACACTTATGCTGAGCTCTCTGAATTACAAATGCAGCTTGGCAATTCCTCAGCTAAAATCAAATGGATTAAAAGTGGCGAAGGAAATAATAAGTTCTTCTTTGCAACTATAAAGAATAGATTTTCCAAGCGTAACAAAAACTCTCTCACCTCAATTATTAGTCATGGTTCTTGGATGACTGCTGCTTCTAACTCTATTACTTTCTTTGAAATTCTTTTAAAATTAGAGGCTACGACTGCCTACAATCAATTTCTTGAGATGATTCCTGATCTGATTACCTCGGATGATTCTAACAGTCTCATTTGTCCTCCAACCGAGGCTAAAAATTTTCAAATCCTTTGCAAGATGCCTCCAAATAAAACTCTAGGTCCTGGAAGTTTTAATGTTGATTTTTTTACCAATTGCTGGGATATCATTAAGTCTGATTTAATTGCTATGATCTCGTACTTCTTCTATCTTCACAAACCTCCTAGAGCTATCAACACTACCTTTATTTCTCTTATTCCCAAGAAGCCTAATATTCAGGAGATTTCCGTAGACTGATTAGTCTCTATAACGGCATTTATAAAATTGCTTCTACTATATTTACCAATCATCTTGCTCCCTTTCTCCCTATGATCATTTCGCTTGAACAAGTCAAGTTTATCAAAGGTAGACCTATCTTTGATCACATTGCAACGACTGTTGAACTCGCTCAAAAGCTAGATTGAAATGTTTATGGGTCTAATGTCATTCTTCAACTTGACCATGAAAAGGCTTATGATCGTGTTGAGTGGCATATCCTCTTCAAGATCTTAAAAAGTTCAGATTTTCCAACCATGTGGTTGACATCATAAAAGCTTTTGTTCAACATGAAGGTTCCTCCATCCTAATTGATGGCAATTGATGTGGACACATCTATTTCACATAAGCTGTCTGTTAATGTGTATTCTTAGGCGTATAATTGCATTCAACATTATAATATTGCATAGCATGCATCATTCTGCATTTAGAATAGATTGTATAAATTATAGGTTAATTTGCCTTATTTATGGTCATGGGACAGGGTGATTTATTTGGGCCTTGGATTGAAGATCCAACCCTACAAATCCGATCAGGGTGGCGATCGAAGTTCAATGCCTCCAAGATCACCCCAATCGAACCTCCATAGCATTAGATGCAGTCCGAAGAAGATCAAAGGCCAAGGTGCTGAAAATCTAGACTTCAGACAACAAGTCTAACCAAATGGATGGGTTTAAATCGATGATCGCAACCCAACAACACAAAAATTGATTCAATCCAACATCTGTGGTACCACCTATGAGCAAAAGAAGATGGACGGCCACGATGGCACCACATGGCGCCATCATAGCCACCCAACATCGCCGACCTTCCTCTTCTCATCAAGCTCCCCTTGACCGCAATCATTGGATCTTCATCCAACAGCTGAGAATGCGTGGATGAGAAATTTGAAAATGTGACACAAGTGAGGGTGTAGTGTAGTGGTCAAGCGCCTTTTCAAGAGCACACGGTGGGTGTTCGAACCGCGAGGAGTGGGTTTAATCTGCTGAAAATGTGCGGGGGGTGAAATTCACCCATTCTTTGGTGATCAGACGGTGATGTCGACTGCTACATGGTGCGCTAGATGGAGGCGAAGCTGCACAAGCGAGATGACTCACCATCAAACATGTGATTTGATGTGCTCCCTGATGAGCGACGAGCGAGTTGCAATAAAAATGTTGTTTTATGTGTCGTTGTCATAGTAATGGTGTCACAATGCAAATCGATGTGTCATTTTGTTTAATTACGATTTTTACTAATTAGTTTCTAGGTCGTTCACTGGGAGATAGTTATTGATATATGTCACTCTCTAAATCTGAAAATATTCTTTTATTCCAAAAATATTAATTTTATTTACAAAATGAATGAATTGATTAATTCTATACAAAAAGAATCAATTAATATGCATTACAATGCCTTAAACATATTCACAAATAATAGGCATAAAAAACTAGATAATATTACACTATGTTAATTATATAGAACTAATATAAGTAATACCTAAGTATAGGTACAAAAATAGCTATTAGTATATATTATGTTAAGTTATATTAACATACTAACATCTTTAGTAACACATATTCCATATACAGTGACATTTATATATGTTGGTATAGCCATAGTGAACTATATACATAATCTAAGGCAAAAATAGTTATCTATACTAACATATTAACATATATATAGTGACAAATATAGCTGTCACTAAAGCTTAGTGTTATTTATATACAAAAGAGCTCAAATAGTACCTACCATACATTTATAATTATTTATTTATATACATATACTTATACATTTATATTATGCTTATACATATATACATAGATGCACACATACACATGCACTCAGCCAACATTTAGACGCTCTCACGGCTAACTCTCATTCCTTCTCTTCTTCACTTCTTCAACACTTAGCCATATTTAGGAAGTGCCTCTCTTTCGTTTAACACTCAACTTCACTGTTCACTAACCTAAATATTGGGTTTTTAATGGGTGGGTCGACCCATGTTCGAGGGATACATAGCACTTCTGAGAGATGGCACCAAAACTCTACTAGTGAGATGGCCCTATTTCATTATTTGTGCATTAATATTCGGTTATAGCCCCATGACAACCCCAATATGGGCCTAGCTATAGTGCGTGGCCCCGGGCCCACCACTATTCACAAATATGCTCAGTAAACTTGGTATCAGTTCAGAGGAGAGAGAGTAATGGGTTTTATTTCGCGACATGTGCTAACGACTGCCGAAGCAGCAACACAAAATCTTCTTATACGCCTTCAGCTACTCCACATCCCATAATATGGGACAAATCTGCATGCAAAATTGAGCGCTACTCAGCGCTTGCTGCAATCGAATGTGGTGACTTTGGCCCTCGATTCGAGGGCCATATTTTAATATAAATTAAAAATCAATTATATAATTAGAAAGCCCTTGTATAGGGCTACATAGTGGTAAAATTAATTTAGAGAAATAATTATTTAGATATATAATAAAATTAGTTAAAGTTGGTTGTTTATACGTGATAAATTATGTGTTAATTTCTTAATAAAAGTATAAATTAGTTAATTAATTATACAATTGACCTTATACAAAGTTAATTTATATAATAAATTCTTATTACACATTTTTAATATATTTTAGAAACTTTATTTTAATTTATATACATTTAAATACACGTTTTAGCTAGTTATGTACATAATTAATTTATAAATACTGTAGTATTATACAAATATAGTATAAAAAGGTTAGAAATACTTAAAATAATACTGTACAAGTATACATTATAAATTATTTCAATTTTAACTTAAATTACTAATTTATCTCATTTTAAGTTAATAAATTACTTAATTAACTTAATTACTTATTATAAATATATAATTAAATTAAATTACCGGTATTATACAATATAGATTATATTGTTAAAAGTGTATGTACAGTTTTAGCTACAATTATGTACATATACATAAGTTTATATAATTACTTAAGTTATGCATTTAAGTTAATATAAATTAGTAGATAATTATACAATAAAGTTATATATACAATAAATCATTCTAAATATTTAGTTTATTATATAGAATACAAATATAAGTTAATTATAGACATTATTTACATATTATACAATATATACATATAACTTACGTTTAAGCTATATTATACAAGTATATACATATCATACAAGGTATTTTTAAGTATTTCTAGGTTTTTTATAATTTTTATAGTTTTTTTTTTGAGAAAGAAATGAATGCTATCGAATCACCAATAGCAAACCAGGAGAGCTATTATTAATAAAAATGAAATAATTGCATGATTGAACCCCAATGCTGTATGAGACTCCAGCAAAAATTTACAATATTATCCACATACACTGGGGTCTTCTGAAAAATATACTCATTTCTAGCCCTCCATATAGCCCATAACACAACCACCATATGTAAACGTGGCTTATTCCCATCCACTAGACAACGCCACAGATTCTCCCATGTGGGTAGAGACTGATTACATACTCTCCTCCAGACATAATCAGTGATCATACATGAAGAAAAGATATGAATGCTAGAATCATTATGCATCCCACATAGGTGGCAAAACTGGGTGGGGGTACCCATCCTCCTATGCCTCAGATCTCCAGTAATCAAGCTGTCCCTTCTGCAGAGCCACAAAAAAATTTGTATCTTCAATGGTATTTTTAAATTCCATAGCTTCTTCCCTATCTCATCAAATTCCGCCATCCTGGAAGACATTATCAGCTTGTCATAAGCAGCCGTAGTAGAAAACTTACCCTCCCATTTGTATGTGTCATATTAATGAGGCATGGGTTTGAAGGCAGCAAGTTCTTGCATGAGACGTTCAGCCTCTACTCGTGTTCTTGTTTCATGATTATTCCACACAACATTATTGAAAGACCTCTGCTCAGATTCCGCATCCCAATAATCAGACACCACAGCATTTTTATCCGAAGCCGCTGCGTAAGCAAGGGGGAACCTGTCTTTAAACACCCCCCTAGTTACCCAATTCTCTAGCTAGAACTTGAAGCTTTTCCCATCACCTAATACAGATTTGAAAAAATTCCAATTGTCCCTCAAGGCGCGCACCACTAATGACCAAAAGGGAGAAGGCTTATGGGGATTTAAACGATTATTCTCATCATTGGCAGTCCCATAACTGTCCTGAATGATTTCTGTCCAGATTTTTTTCCCCCTGCAGCAACTGGACAGCCTACTTCAATAGCAAAGCTTCATTGAATTCCTTAAGGGATCTAACGCCCATACCTCCCATCTTTTTTGGCTTGCAAATTGAGTCCCACTTCAAAGGTTGAAGAAAAGCCCCTTGGTGAGAGGCCCCTTTCCAAAAGAATCTTTTGCGCATCACATCAAGTTTTTTCCAGATTGAGTTCAGGGCTTTAGGAACAGAGAAGAAGAATACTGGAATCGAAGTGATGATAGAATTCAGTAATATATACCTTCTCCCTTTTGATAGGTATCTACTGCTCCAGCCCTCCAATTTCGTAGCCACCTTTTCATATAGGAAAGACCAATCTGCTTTCTTCATCTTAGAACATTTTAAAGGCAAACCCAGATATTTAATAGGCAATGAAACCACAGGTGTACCCAGAATGGTAGAGATGTCATTCTGTAACACACCATTCATCCCAAAACAGACTAGGGAGGATTTATTTCCATTCAGTCTGAGACCAGAAATCTCCCCAAAAATCTTTACCATATGTAGAAGTACTTGTGCTTCCCTCTTCCCCCCTTCCACAAAAAAAATAGTATCATCTGCATATTAGAGTATAGGAGCTAGAGCCCTATGATTAGACATTGAATACCCCCTTATAAAACCATCCACTGCCAGTTTGCAGGCGTATCTTGCCAAAGTATCCACAGCAAGGTTGAAAATCAGAGGAGCAATTGGGCAGCCTTGCCTAACTCCACATTGGGGCTGAATCCAAGAGCAACATGGTTTCCCGTTTATCAATGGGGAAAAGAGGCTGTTGTAATGCACCGCTTCACCCACTGTATCAATAAAGGTGGAAACTTCCTTCTTTTAAGAATCTCCCACAGGTACGACCAGGAGACTGAATCATAGGCCTTGGAAAAATCTACTTTCCATGAAAAGGCCTTGGACTTTCTCCTGTTCCAACCCATTACCATCTCCTGCGTAATAATGGACTCTTGTAATGATCTCCCAAGAAGAAAAGCTGACTGGACAGGCATTATCAAGTCCTTTAAAATCTCCCGCAATCTGTTGGCTATAACCTTACTAATAATAAGATAGATGGAATTAGATAGTGCAATGGGTCTGTAATAAGAAAACCTCTCCGCACCTAATTTCTTAGGAATCAGAACCAGAAAGGATTTGTTCAACCTCTCAAAACCAGAGTTGCCCAGTTCAAATTCATGAATAACCTTTAATACATCCACCTTGACAACACTCCACAGCTCTCTGTAAAAGAAAACCTGAAATCCATCCGGACCAGGAGCACCATCATTATTTAAATCTTTAATAGCTTTTAGTACTTCTTGTTTAGATATAGGAGTGACTAACAAGTCTCTCTGATCATCACTGACACAAGGGAAATCCACCGATGCCATCCTCCAAGAGCCTCTTGGAGTAGCCTTGGATATTTCTTTGAAATATTTACCTGCTTCAGTTCTGATTTCACTAACAGAAGTAACAGTTCTCTCTTCCACTTTATCTGATGAGATAAGATTGAATCTCCTCTTCGCACTGGTCGCAAGATGGAAAAACTTCGTGTTCGCATCACCCTCTTTGAGCCATAGCTGTCTAGATCTTTCACGCCAGTCCATTTCTATTTTCAGATCCTCCTCCCCCACTATAGATTGCATCTGCTACCTCTGCTGTTGTTCCTGGAGGTTCAAAGACTGCCTGCATTCTTTCAGATCCAAGTCCCTGATTACTGCCAGAGCCTCCCTCTGCTTCTGTTCTCTGATCAGAGTCACAGCCTGCCTATATTCTTTAAGCATATCACGCAGGCTTGACTGTTTTGCAGCCAGCTGCTGTGTAGCAGAACCTTACACAACCTTGTTCTCCCACCACTGAGACACCATTTGCACAAAACCTGCCTCCCTAAACCAAGATCTCTTGAGTTTGAAATATGATCCAATGTCTGAACTCATCCCACTATCCCATACAAGCGGAGTGTGATCAGAGAAAGGCCTATCAAGGCTCATAACTGCTGATAACTATTGCCTCTCCAACAATCTAGGACTGCCAAAAAGCCTATCCAATTTAGAAACCTGTCCACTGCCATTTCTGCAACTAAACTCCACACCACTAATGGGGTATTCAGTCAATCCCATGTTCTGCACAACCATTTGAAAGCCTGCCATTGAGCTGTCCAATCTCCCATCTGGATTGTCATCACTTGAGAGATAACAGTTAAAATCACCCCCTAGCAGCCAAAGAACCTCCTGCACTCTTTGATGCATTGCAGAGAGCCACTCCCACAAGCCAGCACTGTCTGCAGCCACACAAGGGCCATAAATGAAAGACACAAACCATTCCATATCTCCTTGGGGAGATTGGTATCTACAAGAAAGCATGTACCTGTCACGAATGACTTCAGTTACTAAAAGCCAGGACTTTCTCCACCAAAAGGCCATTCCACCAGACCTTCCAAAAGCACCCTTAACCACAACATCACTGCGACCAGATTGTTTAAAGCAATCCCAATCCTGACCATTCTCCATCTCCAGATGTGTCTCTTGAATGAGAGCACAATTAATCTCCCACTCAGAGAGATATCTACACAAGGAAGTCCTTCTCATCTTATTGCGCAACCCATGCACATTCCAAGTCATCACTCTCATTCCTTGATAGAGTGGTCCCCTTGGGCCATACAACCCACAAACTCAACCATAATAGAATTTGCAATATTCTGCTCCTCAATAGGGGACAAGTTCTCCTTCCTTCTCCTTCTAAGCATGTAGGGAGATCTACCCACACCTCTTTTCTGATTGGATCCACTACCATATTTCATATCAGTAGGAATTGAGTGCTGCATCTGGTTTGCCTCTTTGAGCACACTGCTGTCATTTCTGAGCACCAGTTCCCTTCCTATCCTGCCCTCCTCTTTACTGCTAAGCACCTCTGAATCTGTCACAGAATTCTTAGCAACCTCTAAATAACCATCCTCTTTGACCACCATGGCTCGGCTGCAATCACCAGCTGTATCAACCTCGTCCATCAGGTCCTCCTCAGCATAGTCCTGGTGGCAGTCCTTCCTCTTTTTAGACTCAGGAGCATTAACAGGAGGAATGCAGCCAGACCTCTCATCCTGTTTCCTCACCTCAGTGCTGGCTCCAGACGTCTTATCCTGCCCTTGTTCAACTTGCCCAGGCACTTGTCCAAGCAATGCTAGCCGAATAAGCCATGAAGTGCCCCCACATCTAATTGTAACCATGTCAGGAATTAAGCCAGCACTGAAGACATCAGCCTCAATTCTAAGAGATCTGATGTCCCCCTCTCCAATCAAAATCTCAGACCCATCACAGATGGATGCAAATCCTGCTAACATCTTAATAACAACCCCCTTAGATCTCAGATGTAACGGCAAGCCATAAATCTCAAGAAGAATCCTCCTAGAGCCCACTCTTTGAGGAGGCCGATCAAGGAGAGCCCCATCAAAAGGAGACACCATTCTCCAAATCACAATAAATTCTTCAAAGGAGGACGAACAAAATCTCAGTCGTTCAACATCCATCATACCCAAACCATATACCAGAAATCAAGATTGGGAGAGCATGGCTACCTTCCAGCCTGCAAACAAGAGATTTAAGGAACAGACCAGGTTTTGAAGCCTATCTATCGAAGGTTTGCCTGCCATGATCTCGCCAATCAAAGCACCCCTCAGCATGATCTCTGCAGATGAGATCTCTTCAGAAATCGGGATCTCAACTTCGATAGAGTGCCTGCCCAATGCCGGCGGCAGTGGCGGTCGGGCTTCTTTCTTCACCCTCCAGACAGGGTGCAAGAATACCCTCTTTATCTGCAGCAGAACCCTCCTAGGGCATGACTCATGCTTGTGCCCTTCTCCCTTGCATGCCAAGCAAATCAAAGGGTTTCTGCAAATCGCCACCAAATGTCCCCTTTGTCTGCATCTGAAACAAAGAACGTCACCGTTCAACCTCCTCCAGGGCCTTCTTGGAACATTTTCATACGTCCTACCAAACCTCTCCTGCTAGACCCTCTCCCTTCTCCTCCAAGTCCTCGATCTCCACGTCCTCTAGTCGCCTCCTTCTCCAGCCCTAGATGCCTCCACCACACCACTGCCTGTCGCCCGACGTCGATCGCTCTCTCACCCTCTCTCTCTCTCATTTTTCCCCCAAGTTTTATACTTTTTATACATATAATGGAGGTAGGGGATGAGGGAAAAAGGGTGAGATGAGAGATAGAAGTTTCTTTTTGTGATTTTTCAACTTTGATCTTTTATTAAATTCCAAAGTATACTAAACTGTCGACTGGTATGTTCTACTAAGACAAGAGTTCAGATTACTGTGAAACTTGATGACCACCTAGAAAAATACGTAATCTTACTCAAGACAGGTTTATTTTATTTTCTTATGATTTTTTAAAGTATTTTATTTATTTATATATCTCATACTAAAGAAGCCTAAATGAAGTTTGAAACAAAGAACCTAAGTTCTTTAAGAGTGTTTCCAAGGCAGAACAAAAGGCTTAAACATTCACAAGCATTCAGCATAGCACAAAGAATATGTTTGATCATTTAAACATGATTTCCAACTAAATTTACATTTTAAATTTCAATTTGGATAGATAATACATAATAATTGCTGACAAAAGAATTTAATATAAAGATTACAAGAATCTACATCAAATTAAAATCTATCCTCATACATGAATGCTTGTTACGTACTAATCTAACATTATATACAAGTCAGCTTCATTCAATTTTTAAAATCCCAGCTCAAACTCTCTCTTCCAGACCTACAACATAGCTACTGTAAAATCTCGACAGCTGATTTGCTGCTGCAATATATGCTGAACTAATTAGCAGCTGCTGCTTTAGATCAAACAACTTAACCACATGATGCAACTACAGTTGCTGGCAAAACTCTGATCAGACCAACTAGATCTGATATGATGCTCAAATTTAGCTCAATGTTAGATTGATTATATAATAACTCAATCCCTTTTGATTTTGAAATCATTCCATTCCAACGTCAAAATTCCATTCCAAACTATATTGCATAAAAATCCTGGATTAAAAACTTGTTCAGATCAAACTATAAAAGAATTGCTGCTGCAGAACTAACTTCCATCATATCTAAATCAAACACACAATACAAATCTCATTTCAACATCCCATGACAACCTAATTGACTCCTCTATAAAGCCATAGACAACTTAATAGAAGAAGATTAATAGGAACACTTAAATCCACTCAGAATGAATCCTAATCTTTCATTAACATCTGTCAGATTTCAAACCAAAAGTTGAAATATAGATTGGAACTCAATTAACCCACATTCAGATGTCACCCTTCTAGGCATCTTTCTTTAATTTTCCAAGATGATTTGATCATCTAGAGATCATGCACACCAATAATTGGTATTCAAGATCTCTTAGGCAAATTCTTTTTAAAACTAATTGGATCACTATGATGCCTCAAATCAGTGATACTAATTTCATTGGCAAACACTACCTTATCAGCAAAAATCAAAAATCAAATCAAGGTTCAAGCCTGAGATTAGAAAACAAATCAGAATCAAGTCAGTACAACCCATACCCATCACATTCAAACCAAACACGCAATGTAAACTCTACTTGAAAAAATCAAATTAGATTGAAACTAAGTTGCTCAAAAATTTTCTCAATCCGTATAAAAAGTCAAATCTAATTCAATTAATCAAATCGATTTAATTCTCAGCATAGAAAGGATCTTTGTGAATTTTGTGGTATGAATGGGAGACCCTTTGATGATCTTAGCAAACCATTAGATCTAATAGTTAGAGAACTTCAGATCTTATGACTGCTACAATGGAGGGGATGAACTGTGGATAAAAGAAATGAGGGAAACATTCAAAAGTGATCATGAAATGGAGAGGGAGCTGTATGCTCAGTGTGGATGGAACGAAAATTCCTCTCTGACCTAGACTGATCAGAGAAAGCGAGGTCGCTCTAAACTAATTTACCTCTATCCTATGCTAATCCATCAAACAATTTATCATCTAATATACTCTAACTAAACCACAATACACTAATTACTATTCTAAATTACTCTCGAAAGAAAAGAAACCTAATCTAATAGAAGAATGGGACTTATGGATCCAAGCTGAGGAGGAAAGGAGGGAGGTGGTCCCCAGCGAAGTGAAAACTCGCTAGTGGAGTTATGGGTCTCCCTTAGTTACTACGGAGTCCTTAGCGGTGAGGAGAAATTGTAGGAAGGTGGTGTTCCACCGCCAAGGTAGTGAAATAGAGGTGTATGGG
Organism: Thalassia testudinum; assembly: GCA_037157565.1. Lineage (NCBI taxonomy): Eukaryota > Viridiplantae > Streptophyta > Magnoliopsida > Alismatales > Hydrocharitaceae > Thalassia > Thalassia testudinum. The sequence goes on from JAZHRO010000056.1 coordinate 3,841,240, forward strand.
GAGAGGAAGCTGGAGAGGACAAAGGTGCTCAACTTAAGAATGTAGGAGGGGAGTCGACGGTGCGTGCGAGGAGCTCAAGTGGCGTTGATTGGGATCAGCCATAAATCAAGGGACATAGGAGAATGAAAACCACAATTAGACATGTTCTTGCATGAACAGTGGACTGCAGCGATGCACTATAGCTGCAGGTATAAAGGAAAAATTACACTTAGGTCCTTAAGGCGAAAGGGGTAGAAAAATTATGCTAATGCCCATAAGTGGTGAAGAAGAATGGTAGCGTAATCCCTGGATGTTTTCAAAGAGGGCCCTGGCAATTTTCACTCAAATCCTGAAGGTTTTAAATGTAGAAAAATGTGAATAACCCAAGGACCTAAATGTAATCTAATAAATGAGGGGTTCTAATAATGTCTAAATGCAACCAAGTTTTTATTAAAGCATAATTGAACATTTAGGATTATGAGTTCACTTTCAATTTGATCTTTTGAAGCAAAATATGTGTTCAATTTGCAATTTGAACACCATATTACACTTTTAAATAGAATATCTCATTTTGTAACCTAATTATACATTTTTAACATTGATTTGCTATTTTCAGACATTTCTGTTATTTCTCACACTTAACCCATTTCTTGTATTAATTATGCAGTGTTTAACTTAGTTTTTAGCTTAACTTGAGCATTTTAGCTATGATGAGCCATACCTCATCACTCCCTCCCAGCAATGCAAGGCAACATGAATTTAAGCCGACTAATTGAACGATCAAATGGCTGATAGTTGTTGCAGCTCTTTCATCAAATATTAAGAGATGCATGTTGTAGTATGATCAACAAAAATGGCACAACATTTAAAATTGGTAAAGTGTTTGAAAACAGAATTGAGTTCAAGGTCGTTCGTAGGGAGCAAATATGAAATTTGCACACTAATCGCAATTTTAATCAAGGAGCATAATCAATTAAACACAAAAAGATATTCAATGAATAATTCACTTCAACAATATATTCAAAGATAAACCAATTTCTATCTCAACGAATATTGGAATAAAAAGAATATCAAAACCCAAAAATGGTGATTTAAATCACCAAGGATATCCCCAAATTAAGCACATGTTCAATGTAAGCAATTAACTCAAATTTCTCAACAGTGTCTTCAATTACTTAATCCACGTCAGATAAGAGCCTTAAATAACTCCAGAGTACCAAATCAGACGTTAGCCACAAGGACCAGATGACTTAAGTTGCCAAGTCTCAATGTAAAGCACAAGGCCTTCAGTAAGGCACAACACAACCTCAGAAATGCCTAAGTGTTAGGTGTATGGCACTCATCGCAAGTAATGCTTATAGTGCAAAACCTACCCCTACCCTCCTCATAAATTCCTCTTTATTTCTTTAATTAGGTGCGCAATCGACTAATCGGATCCAGGTAAGGGGTCCTGACTCACCAGGCATGTGAGGTGAGCAAGGAGTGGAGACAGGTGTGGGATGAGGGGCCTCACCCTGTGCCTGAGGCAATAAGCCTCTTTCACTGTTTCCTCTTGTGTGTTGCGTGCACTTTGTTTTCACAATGTGGAACCAATAGGTGCCCTCTTCTCCTTCACGCAGCAGTTATAGATGTCTACGGTTGCTTGCTTCTCCAATTGAGGCTGCAAGCGAGTTCTTGGAATGAGTCCATTGCTTCTGGAAGTGGAGCTGGGTAGTAGCACAGCTGGAGCAGTGCGAATGGAGTTAGAGATGATGCTGGCTATGGCAGAGCTCCGGCGAAGGTACCTGAAACATGAAAACGAGCCTTAAACCCTGATTAAAATGCTCCTGAGCTTTGTTTTGAAGTGAGGAATGCAATGGTGGTGGTGTCGAGGTGGTTGGAGCATCATGGTGGCCGTACGATGAGGTGGTGATCAACAAAGAAGTGGGTTGTCCGGTGGGGGTCGTGGAGCTTCAAAGCCCCAAATAGGTTTAGGGATTTTGTTTGAAGGCATGTGGGGAAGGTTGTGGTGGTGTTGGCAGAGTGATTGGTGGCCGGTAGTGATCGAGAGTCTTCACCGAAGGCATCGCTTGCCTTGGAGAAGATGGAGGGGAAGGAGATGATATGTCGATTGAATTAGGAGAAGGGGATAAGAATTATCTAGAGGAGGAAAGGAAGAAGATAGGCCTAGCTAGCAGACAAAAGGGATGAGGAATTGGCATCGACTATGATTGGCCCATGTCGGAGAGGGTGAATTCTTCGATGGGAGAGATGACGAGGTGGAAGGGGGTAGATGGCGCTAGCTAATGTGCACTGGACGTGGATGAAGTTGGGGAAGATGTTTCCTCTACCTATTGTACGTGGTAGAGGGCGACGACGAGATCGAGGAGCTTGCCGGAGTCACAGCAAAGGTGGCTGGAGGAAGAGAAGGAAGAAGAATTTTGGGCCAAACCGGACTAAGGAGGACGTTGGGACCATCGTGAACGTTATAGAGCTCATAACTGAGCTCTAAATGAAGAAAGAAGATTGATGAGCCTCGATTTTGAATTAAAGAATCCCACAAATTTCATGGGTTCGCATGGTCTTCTTGCCTTGAATCAAGGTATAAAATTGCGTTCACATGAATCTCCAATGTGTGAACTCCAATCCCACCAAATTTGGTCGGATTTGGAGGTGATTTGATGAGGTTTCTAATTGGTCAAAGGTTGACTGTGTAGGATTTGACCTAACAATGGTGGCAAGGGAATAAGTGTGATGAATATGAAGTTAGGGACCTGATTGCAAGAATATTGAAATTTAGGGGCTTAAGTGTAGGAAATAAAGATTTAAGGGACTAGATTACAAACTAGGTCAAGATGGACTCTGATTGGGCCCAAATTTTGGTGCTAAACTAATTTAAGCTCAAGGAATCTAATGGTGAACTTGGATTTTAGTTTTGACCATGTTTGACTAGGAAATTTGCATAAAAGCCTAAATTAGGGTAAAATTTCGTCTGAAACTCTATTCGAGGTCAAAATAGGTTTAGATGGTCAAACCAAGGGTACTAAACCTCCTAGAATATTTTTCTATGAATTTTAAGAGGTTTAGATGAATTTTATCATAACCAAAATCTTTTCAATTTAAGCAGGTCTGAAATTAGGGCTTTATGTTCTGTTTTGGTTCTCAGAATACATGAAACCATGTTTCTATCTGTGTTGACCCACTTCTTAGAGTTTAATGCTCAGTTGACCTCTAATTAACCATTACGTGACCCCATGGTTACTCTGCATTTATGATGTTATGTTAAAATTGCATAATTAGCTCTTTTTATTATTTTCTTCTCAAAATGGATTTGAGTGGAATTATTGTCCTTAGGAAATTATTTAGGAGCATTTGTCACATGATTCTGACTAATTTAAGCTAGTTATGATGAATGATGGTGTTACCATCAATTGTGATTGGGTGCAATTTGAGTGCCAATGGTTGAAGGCGAGGAGGTGCGCTATGTGGCTTCATGTGGAGCATCCGATCTCCATCTCATGTAGAGGATGCATGAGCGGCTTCAGTGTCATGCAGCCACAGCAACATGCGTAAACATCACTAAAGGCCCTACATTTATTTTAAAGACCTTAAAAGACCCTTTTACCCCCATTTTTACATCTATAAAAGGGCCACCGCTACCACATATTTCATCATCCCTTCTCTTCTTTTCTTATCCTTACCAAAGCTCTAAGGAGCTAGTCCCAAACCTGGGATGCTACTCTAGAGGAAAAAAGTTCAAAATTTATCCATCTTCTCACCTCTTTTGTGGAGTGTCCCATGGTTGTCTTCTTACCACCATTCGGGAAGTGGATCCCGTTGCGACACCGCCCTGCTTCATCCTCTATCCTCCAACCCCGTTCTCACTCATCTAGCATCTCACCACCCTCTACCGAATGCTCCATCATTGTGGCTCATCCTCCAAGCGGCCTTCGAGGAGGATTTTCTCACCCCTATCTTTTTACTGCTTTCTAGTGTACTTTGCTTTTCATTAAGTAGTTGTAATAGACTCTAGAATATTTAAATGCAATATTTGTTCATCCTCTCTATTTTGCTCTTTCTTTGTATTGTTCTATCTCTTTTCTATTATTTATTCTTTAAGTAGAATAGATAGCATAGATTAATTTCAACCAGCAACTTTACTTTGTGACAATAATTCCAAATGCGATTTTTAATCAAACGTTCACCTTCCCGTGTTTAACCCGAGACTTACCGGAGTTTCAGTAAAATTTATCTGATAGCGAATTTTTACGCAACTACAATGACGAGTTTTTAACTCAAACTTTTTGCGTGCAAAATCTCGTTCATCAGCAGTTCCTCTCATTTCATCAGAGTTACTCATGGCCTTCGCCAAGGAGATGGGGCCTCTCCTTTTCTTTTTGATATTTTCATGAAATCTTTCATTAGGGGTCTCAAGAACCTTTTTAATTTGGGAAAAATTATGCCATTTTTGATTAAGCGAAATGTCATTCCTTCTATTGCTCTTCTATATGCAGATGTCGTTATCATATTTACGAATGGTAATCACAACTCTATCTCGAATTTGTCTAATTTCGTTTCATCCTTTGAGTTAGCCTTTGGTTAGAAAGTTAGTAAAGTTACAAGCTCCTATTGTTAATCACGCAAAATCGATGTTTTAAAAGATGCGTTGCAGTATAGGTCAAAATCTCTCGAAAATAATAATATTTATTACTCGAAAGATCGTCAAGCAAATCTGAGGTCGAACGCAGGGAGCAAGTGTTGCAATTAATCTCAAAGATCACAATATCATCACAAATATGAGCAAGTAAGAATGATATATATATGAAAATCAATGTCAAGGTGCAAAAAGAATGGGGTAAAATGGTAATTTAAATCACCAATTACCCCTCTAATTATGCTCACAATAATTCTCAAATAACTGAACAGTAACAATCAACCAATTATTCCACATCAATAAGCAACCAATATAGCCACAAGAACATAGAACCAATGAAATCAGACAACAGATAAGGCACTCAGATGCCATAATAGTTGAGGCTCAAGGTCCTCTCTTCTTCTCTTCAATCTGTAAGAAGAGGCGCAACACAGAGGCACGATCACAATGGAGATTCATCACGAAAAGGTTGTTCGATCCCTGGTAATGCTGCCAAGATGATAGCGGCGGATTCGCATGCGGAAAGGATTGGAGTTTGGAAAACCCATCGTCGTAGTTCGATTCACGAGAAAATATGTCAATTAGATAAAATTTATAACTGAAACTCAAAAAGTGAGTCCCAGGTCGAACATGGGGAGGCGAACATTTGGTTTGAATAATATGTGTTTCACTTTTATTTGTTTTTGTCATTTTTATCTTTTGCTTTTTTTTTTGGTATTTTAATAGGCCAAGAGATCAGGTTGATGAATTCTAGCGAATCTACTTGCAAAATAAAAAGAGAGACAGAGACAGAGAGAGTCATGTATTTTTATAATCAAATGTTTATTACAACTAGGAAAGTGGGAAAACTATATTATGAAAGCAATAAAGCTAGATAAGTGAGAGAAATCCCCCTCGACAGTCGCTTGGATGATGACTCGCTCTCACATCGCCTAGAGGAAGGTGGTGAGGAGCGAGAGAAACGAGGATGGAGTCGGAGGATGAAGGGCAAGGTAGGATGGCATCGCGGTGAGAATCTTCTTCCTGAAGGGAGGTGAGAGGACTGTCACGGGATTCTCCACAAATGGGGATGAGAGGTAGGAACAAATGTTTGTTTTCTACTCTAGAGGAGCATCCCAGGCTTGGGACAAGCTCTCTCCACAACCTTGGAGGTGGTAAGGAGAAGAAAGGAAGAGATGAAGAAAAATGGGAGGGGTAGGGGTCCTTTCATAATGGAGGAAAGCATCAAATTCGTATATAGGAAATTTAGTGACGGTCATAAATGTCGCTAAAGACAGCCTATGCGACCACCAACCGTTGCGTTGGCATGCGCTCTGCACACCCATGTCGTGCGCCTCCGTGTGCGTGCCTAGGATGCTGTGCACGTGCAGTGGCGCGTGCATGCGCTTGGGTGGCCTGAGTTGCACCACATGGTGTAATCTGGGTCATCCATCTTCTTTCCCTTGTAGGGGTTGCTACAGAGGTCGGATTAAGTTGATTTTCATGTTGTTGGGCTACGATCGTCAACCCGAATCCATCTACGTGGTCGAATTTGTCGTTTGAAGCTCCAAATTATGTCACCTAATCCCTTGGTCATTGATCTTCCTAGGACTACATATGGTGCTATGGGACTCCGATCAAGGCGATTTCGGAGGTGTTGAACTCCGATCGCCATCTTGATCTTATCCGTACGGTCGGATCGTCAACCTGAGGCTCCGAAATAAATATCCTTTTCTCCTAATCATAAAAAGGACTCAATTAACCTAAAATATACACAACTACTCTAAATGCAGAATGATGCATGCTATGCAATATTTATAATATGAAATGCAATTCTAAGCTACCTAAATGGATGTGTCTACATCACGCCCCCATGCCTATCTTTTGCTAGTCACTAGCAAAATTAAACTACATGCTATGTATAAAAATAAAATTAGGACTCAATCACTTAAGCCTATGTCGTTTATTAACAATAGAAAATTTCAACTAAGGTCCTAAACTACAAAAACTCAACAGTACCCAGGTGTCTGCCAGAATGCAGACCGCCCAAGTCCTCGCCTTATTTGAAAAGGGAAGATACATTTTTTATTTTTGTCCTTTTCTAATTTTTTTGGTCTTTTGGAGTTTGGGAGTTTTGGGATAACTTTTTACGGCTACCTAACCTGCCCAAGACTTGAAAAGGACTCTAAGTGCTAAGCATCTTGTGAAAGGGTGATAGACTCACTAAGTGGCCGTTGGAATGAACTTCAGGTTTCTACGACCCTAAGTGACCTTAAGAGTTTCTGCTTAAAGGTTTATCTTTCCAATCGATAGCTTTCTCCCTACTTTTTTTTTTAATTTTTTTATAGGGTCAACACAAGGGCGAACTCAATGTATATCTCTCCAGTTTATTCTATTTCTCTGCTTCTTCCCTAAGTGTTTTGGGAATTATTTGTGGATTTTTTTGAGCTGGTCTCTAGATAACTAGCCAATGGCCTATTACCCACGGCAACTTGCCAGCCATACTCGTGCAGTGAAATGTGGTTTTATTATTTTCTCCTTTTTCTATTTCTTCTTTTTATATTTTTTCCTTTTTTTTATTTTTTAGTATCATGTTTTTTCTGAGTAGGTGGCTTCCCTGATCTAAGATTTACCTAAAAGTAGTAGAATGAGTATTGTCATGTAGCTAGGCTTTGAACAATCAGCCAATGGGCTATTACCCACGACAACTTGCCAGCAATACTACCTTAGACGGTTTATTAGCTACCCAATTTTCATAAAAACCACCGAAAAGTGAGTCAGTGAAAATAGTGTGTAAATGCTTAGACTTAAAATCCCCTCGAATCAGAGGGCAAGTTGATAAGTCGTGTATTTATCATCCCAGTTTATTTACCAACTTAAAGTAAAATTCCTTGGCAAGGACTCGAGACTAAGTCCACATTCGAGTGGACACCTGAGCTAATTAAGCCTGAAGACCCGAAGAGTCTAAGTGTTCAGATCCTATCATATCATTTCCTAAAGTTAATAACTTCCAAAAGCCTAATTTCTCTTCTCCTAATTCTATTTTTTTCTTTTTTTTTGTCTTTTTGAATTTTCAAAATTTTTTTTAAAGAAAAGAAATTCTACAGAGCTAACGAAATAATTTTAGGATTAAGTATCCACCCCCCCATGCCAAATGATGCAATATCCTCATTGTAAAAGCAAAGACATGAAAAGGGAAAAATAACATACTATCACCTAAATTTCGTGATAATCTGGTCAGCTCCATAGAGAACGTGGAATATACACACGTGCTTAATTTATTGCCTTCATCTAGGCATAAAATACAAACAAAGAAGAAATTAAGAATTTACAAGTGCAGGTCAAAATCAAAATAAAAATATTGATCACAGGACCTGCCAGTAGGTGTCCACAAATGTGGACCAGATTATGGTGCAGACCCATGCCCCAAGGTCGAGTGGTTCTCAGGTTCTAAGTAAAAATCACCCAGAATTGAAGATTGTTGAGCTTGCGGGGCCGGGCCTACGATTTTGTAGTATGCAACCCAAGACCAAAGTGTCAGACAATGGGTAGAGATGATTCAATAGGTTCAGATGTCCTTTTGGATTTCAACTAAGAAAGGTAATCAATGATTCTGAGCTTGGGTTGCATCTCAAAGATGTCATACGGGTCCTGGTAAAACATTTGTGGTTTTTGGTCAATAAGAACCCTTAGATCCAAAATTGTGTTTCCCTCCAAGTTAGCCTTCCAAATTTTCATTGCCAAATTCCTATCCTCTAAAATCAATATTTTCGAGACCTCCGAATCATTGTACACCCCATCTAAAGTACCTAAGTCCAACATTTGTGGCTAAATCAGGATTGACTTGTGTATAATGATTTCCAAATCAAAATCAATCCCTTTAGGGTGTGGTTGAGGAATGGGGCTATGATGAGTTGCGACTCATCATAGCTAAATCGCCTAAGTTAAGCTAAAAACTAGGTTAAACACTATCAAATTACCACACAAAAAGGGATAAGTGTGGAAAATAGAGAAAAGACCTAAAACATCAATTGTGTATTAAAAATGCATAATTAGGTCATTAAATGAGATATTCTAGTAAAAAAGGTTAAATAGTGATCCAAGTGCAAATTGAACACACAAATGAGCTCAAAATTCCAAATCAAAAGTGTAATTAACTTCTAGAATGTTCAATTGAGCTTCAATAAAAACTTGGGTGCATTTCGACATCACTAGGGCCTTGCAATTGAGGATTCACATCTAGGTCCTTCACGCATCACATTTTGTTCATTAGAAAACCCTTTAGGGACCTATTTGCAAGCCTTAAAGGGCTGCTCTGTAACCTTTCTCAACCACTTATGGGCTTGCTTGTTATCTTTCTACCCCTTCACACAAGGGCCTTTAGTGCAATTTCACCAATTGACCCTCAGCACCCACCTGCAGCTCGTGGTGCACTGTAGCCACGAAGAACACGCGCTATCCCAGCCGTCCATCATCTAGACCCTCTTGATCTGTGGCTCGATTTGAATCGAACCTTTGCGTGATTCGGTGTGTGTGGTCACCTAGCCTCCCAGATCTGATCCAACAGCCACTATTTAATTTTAGCTCACACACGCTCTCTCCTCAAATCGAGACTGCCTATGCTCTAATAGCCTAATTCCACCGCGAGGTGGCCTGATTCACTCTCTCACTCTACTTAAGCACCTCCACTGATCGCATGCCCACCGATCGACTCCCTTCCTTTGAACTGATCCCTTCATCCACACCTGCAACTCTTCTCACCCAAACTTTCCTCCATCGGCTGTGACAAAGTTGGCGCACCCCTCCCCAATTTCACTCGCTACCAGTAGACTGGGTGGTAAACCTTGGACATCTTCGTCAACTGCTGGTCTCCTTTCCCCATTCATCGTCATTAGCCGACCAGTGGGAGACCTGAGACATCTTCCTCCATTTAGGTAGATTTACTACTTTACTAGTGTAGTTTACTTGCTTTCTACGAGTAGGAGTAATTAGAGTTGATCTGATGACTGTTAGTGTAGCTTAGGAGTAGTTGTAGCATAGATCCCATAATTTCACCTCCTCTGATAACTTCAGATCAGAGGGGATGAATTCACCCACACACTGATCACTATTTTTCTCCCTCTACATGTTTTCATTTCACTTCTGATTTCCTCACAAGTTAATCCACAATTCACCCATTCATTTGAAGTCAAATCCCCATCTCATTGCTTTCAAGCTTTGAGATGAGGATTTATGCTCAAATCCATTTAGGGGTCTCCCACTCACTTTAGTTTGTTCATAAAGACCCTTAATCTGAGTTTAAAATTGAATCGGTTTGCTTGATCTACTTTGAATTTGGGTTTAATACAGGATCGCAAGATTTTGAATCAATTGAGTTTTGAATGGTTTTGATCAAGTAAATTGAGATATTTTTGTAATTCAGTGAAAGGTCGTGAATCTGAGATGATTCTGATGTAAAATCTTTCCTCAGATGAGCCATGATTCGAATTGTCATAAGCTAAGGTTTCATGTTTGGAATGCATTGTAGAGCTAAGGAAAATCAACTATGTTGATTAGAGGCACTATCAAGGATTTTATTCATGGATTTATTTTCTGCGAATCTGGTTTTCACCTAAGGGATTTTCAGTATCTCTTAAGGTTTTTAGCACAATGGGATTCAAGCTGAACTTATTGAGCTGAATCCAACACTTTCTACATGTTGTGTATAGCATTGTAAAGTGTTAGATCAATTAATTTTCTGATCTGATTTGAAGTGAAAACATTGACAGGGGATTTTGATTGAAACTTGAACATCTAAGAATGAGTTTTATGTTATTTTTCAGTCCTTGTCAAAATTTTTTTTAGAGATTTCAATATACTTTGAATCCTAGCTATACATATCAAATTGCTGCATGATGTAGCTACATTTAAATCCAGATCCACCTTTTATTTCCTAATCAAGTCATTTTGTAACTCTGATCAGGCTTTCTCAAGTCTAATTTGAGATACAGATGACAATATCAGGAGATAAGAGCTGACTTGAGGTTCCAGATTGCTGCAGAAACTATTTTCTCTGATTTTTGTAAACTGCAGTAAGGTTCTGAGATTAGTTAAGTCGTCTGTTTAGCAAGAACGAAGTCTGGAACTGTTCAACAATTGCTGCTATAGTTGTTGTCTGCTGTTGTTTGCTTCAGTTGGTGGTTGCTACTGCTGTCTGCTGGATTTTCATTCCAGCCGACTGATTAATAGAATAGATTAGGATAGTGTGCTAGGATTCAAATTTTGTAATAGCTAACATGTATATAAGGTTGTGTTAACGGTGTACAAGCATTCATGTACTGTTAAAGGCTTTCAAATGCATTTGATTGCTTGTTATGTCCATTATTCATTCATTGTTAGCTAAAGATTTTTGCCTATCTAAAATTAAAAAATAATTGAAATGTGAGTGGAATTTTATGCTTAACTATTATTATTTTCACCTTATCATTTGTTGAGCATGTTTGAGGCAGTCCACTGCCATTCCAGCACTTAGAGTTTCATTCTAGGTCTTAGGTTCACTTAGAAAATCCTCTAAAGGCCTAGAATGTGCTTCACTTGCACATAAATAAAACATTATAAAAAATCAAAAGAAATAAAATAAACTTGTCTTAGTGAAGATTAGGTAAATTTTTACACATATGCCAAGTTTCAAGGCATGTTGAACCCTCTGCTTGGTAGAACATACCAGCCGAAGGTTCAGTCTACCTTAAAACTTAATAAAAGACCTTAACATATAAAAACACAAAAAGACATTCCATTCTTCTCATCTCTCTTTCTCTCTCACCTCCTACCTCCATAAAACTCACAAATCCATAAAAAGAAGAAAAACCCTCAAAATACCTAAAAACACCTTGTATACTATGTATATACATGTAAATATAAGTTATATACTAAGCTATCTAAGTACATAATGCATAATATGTATATAATATGTATATATAACTTATGTATGTATGCTATAACATAACTTAAATATTTAAAATAATTTAAATTATATATAACCTATTCATATATTATCTATTATTTATATTCACTTATATGTACTATAAGCTACATAATTATAGAAACCATAATAAATTAACTCATTTGTAAGTAATACTATACATTTGTATTTATGTACATATAATGTACATAATGTACCCTGTACCATAATTTAATTATATATATAGAATAAATAATTAATTTATTAAATTACTAGCTAGGTTATTAGATTAAATTAAAATAAATTAGTAATTTAAGTTATAACTGAACTAACTTATACTATATATTTGTACTAATGTATTTTAATTAAACTAAACTAATTTAATTATATTTATAATGTATTATATTAGTTATATCTAATTTATATATAAAATAATCCAAAATAAGATATTTAATTGAAAATAAAATCGGAATAAATGTTGTAAAATTCAATAAAAATCTTTATTAAATACCTTAATATTTATATTAATACTGTATAAGGTCAATTAGACCATACATTAACTAATTTATACATAATTAAAAAATAAAACCCAAAATACAATATATATAAACTAAAAAATTTTCTTAATTTATTTATATAGTAAATATAATTAATTTTCTAAATTAATTGTACAATTATGTAGTACTATGTAAACACTTTAATTCCCCATAATTTATTTCTAATTTATAATAAATTATGGCCCTAAAATCGAGGGCCAAAAATACAAAATCAGACCGCTGCCCTGGGATTCCAGCGCTGAGAAAGCGTAACTATAGTGCCACATTAGTTACTGACAAGTGCTCTGAGATGCTTAAATTGATTTTGTTCTCATGGCCATTCAGTCGTCAAGCGTCGGGCACCCTTATACCCCTAACCCCCTTCCTCTGAGCATATATGGCATATGGCATGGTGTTGTGATGTGTGCGGTGTGTGGCTAGGAGCCATGCACTGTGCGAGGGCTTGATTAAGCCCATTACTAAGCATAAACCACGATTAAGAGGCCTAATTAACGAATTAGGGTAACTCTTAGTAGAGGTTTGGTCTCACCTGAGAGGGTGCTGTGTCTCCCTCGAAAAGGTTGCCCGCCAATTGAAAACCTAATTTTTAAACTAAATAAGGGCTAATAAGTGGATTAATTAAAAATAGAGAGCGGCTAAGTTAAGAAGAGAAGAAAGAAAAAGAAACTAAGTGTTAGAAGAAGAGAGAACAGAGAAGAAGAGAGAAAGAGTTAAGCTTAAAAGAAGAACATGATAAAGAAAAAGAGAAAGAAGAGTTAAGTGTATATAAATATAATGTATATGTATATATATATGTATACTGTAAATAATAAGTATTAGTATAACAAATGTTTGAGCTATATATGCACATAAATAACATAATAGCTTTAATGACAGAATTATCCGTCACTGTAGATAGAATAAGTGTCACTATAGACCCTACTTTTTACCTTATGTTATGCATATAGTTTTTCCTAAGGTTTAGCGACATTTATATCTGCCGTTGTACATATTATATATGTTACTATAGATGTTAGTATATTAAGTTAACTTAGTATAATATATATTATTACTTATTATTGTATATATATGTAAGTATTATTATTATAAGTATAAATAGATAGTATATAGTACCTAATTATAGTGTTGATGCTTGTTTGTATATATTTGTTTGCAAACATTTTTAGTTCATTCTTTTGTACATAAATTAGTTCATTATTTCATTCATTCATTCATAATTGTGTATAAAATTGATCTTTTTAAAATTAAAGAATAATATTGGATTTAGAGAGTGATGAATATCAACAGCTGCCTCCCAGTGAATGACCTGAAATAACCAGTAAAAATTATGTAATTAAATAAAATTGATGTGATAACGATTTGTGTTTGTGATATATACTACAATAACGATGATTTTTTTTATACTAACCATGGTTGATTGCATCTTTTTTTTTTGCACTGTTGTCGAGGATAAAAACCCAGCAACAGCATTTTATTGTGAACTGATTGATTAACATGTCGCAGAAAGTCTATTATTAGGCTACTGATTGAATCTTCTAGTAAATGAGGATTCGAATCCTCCAAGTTAGCCCCAACCGAATCCAAATCTTCAATTATGGGGCTATTAAATGGTTCGTCATACTCCTTGAGCCCGTTTGCCTCAGTAAAATCATTTTCCTTAACTTTAAGTGAGACGTCACTCAGAGATTTCTCACCCTCAGAATTAAAGAATTCTTGGTCCTCATTTATATGTCTCAAAATCATATGTCATTTCATGGTCGTCGAAGACATATTTTTCAACGTTCCCTGGCTCGGGGATCTCAGGTGAAGCAATCGGTTCATCCTCAATCGGTTGCTCTAGACCAACCTGATCATCTCCAGTCTCAGAAAATGTAACCCCCCTATAGTCACCTAAGTGGGTTCAGACATTGGCTTTCCTGAAGGGGGTTCATCTTGAGAATCATTCCAAGATTTGACTAGGGCAACCACAAATTTCATCCTCAACCTTGACAATTTCCCAAGAAGAAACTCACCCAGGTCCCTATCCCTAACACTTTGTAGCAAATCAAATAAAGAGCTATTCAGCTCATCGATCATTTTTATCATAGGCTCCAATGCTTCAGTGCATGGTGTTGGCTAGGCTTCTAAAGATTATATGGTGTTCCTCAAGTTAGCCAACACCCTGTCTTGGATCTGGTTCACCTAAACCGAATGGTTCAGTTCAGGTTTGGGTGGGTTTGGGTTAAATCTAGGGGAGTCAAGATATCAAGGTTCTCTGGTCCCTCCCTGATAGTAGGTCATTCTAGATTGTTTAAAGAATGGTGGCGACCTATATTCAGTGGAATACTAGGGAGGGTAAGTGTTATAATCAGCATATCCTTCATGGTCGTAGATCTGATTAGGTTGATCATCAAAGGGTGGAGATCTATAATCTTTGTAGCTTTGTGGAGGATAGTAATCAAAATATTATTGTCTAGGGATAGACCCTAGACATTGAGGTCCAGATTCATATCCCCAATCAAAGTTGTCCCAGCTAGGAGATGGGTAGTCATAAGTCAAGTCGGGATAGTAATCATCTTGGGGATAAGTGTTAGTAGGAGGGTAGGATGGGAAATGCATGTAAGATGTGGAAGGATACATGGTAGAATAGGAGGGAAATCAAAAGAGAGAAAGGACCTCTGCAATACAAGCAATCAACCCTATCCTTGGTGGGTTAGCCTAAAGACCTATAGACTCCCAGGACCCATCTTGAGATTATAAATGATTTGGTCTACTTCTATCCAGTCAATCCAACCAGTTAGAGGGAGGGGCTGGGGAGAAGGTTCTTCCTTTGGCTTGCACCTCCAGTTTCTAGTGTACCCTCCATTCGTGGTCATTTGACACTCTCCCCTAGCTAGACATCAAATGGACCAGTAGAAAGAGATTAATCGAAAAAAAATCTCAATCTGAGCCCCGAAGAGCGAATCAATCCTTAAGGCCAACGTCTACTCAATTTTAATTAGGCTTGGGATAATTGTGCTCTTGGAATGTGATGGGCCCTTTAGATGGGTTGTGCCCTTAATGATTGATCGCACGTGTTCCGCAAGTTTGAAATCAGGGTTACGAGTAACTCGACGTCGTAGCTCGCAAAATGTGTCTATCAAATAAAATTTATAACCAAAGCTTGAAAAGTAAGTCCCTGGTCGAATACAGGGAGGCAAATGTTTGGTTTTATAAATCTATGCTTCACTTTTATTTATTTTTGGTCATTTTTATCTTTTCTAATTTTTTTTGTATTTTTATCAGGCAAGAGATTAGGTCAATGAATTCTATTTAATCTACTTACAAAAATATATGAGACAGAGGAAGAAAGAGAGAGAGAGAAACAATCATCTATTCATGAAGAATTGTTTGTTACAACTATGAAAGCAGGAAAACTACACTACGAAAGCTTAAAAAGATAGAAAGAGGTGAGAGAAATCCCTCTCGTCGGTTGCTCGGAGAACGACTCGCTCTGACGTCGCCTAGAGGAAGGTGGTGAGGAGCAGGACGAAGGAGGACAGAGCGGGAGGATGGAAGATGGGGTAGGACGGCATCGCGACGAGGATCTTCTTCTCGAAGGGCGGTGAGAGGATGGCCATGAGATGCTTCACGAATGGGGATGAGAGGTGGGAAAACTATTTGGTTTTCTACTCTGGAGAGCATCCCAAGCTTGGGACAAGCTCTCTCTAGAGCCTTGGATGTGGTGAGAGGAAGGAAGAGATGGTTTGCAATGGTGGTGGGTAGGTACTTTTATAGCGAAGGAAGAACAAATTCGCATCTAGGTCATTACTGACGTCCATAAACATTGCTGCAGCTGTCGCTGAAGATCCGCCCTTCAATTCCTCTTTCTGGCATGTGTAAACCATTAATGACAACTGCAAGCGTCACTAAAAGCCTGTGTCACTGAAGATTTACGCCAACTCTGCCAGTGCGTGCATCACACGCTACGCGCTTCACGTGCCCGTGCTGCTCACATCGTGTCGCGCGCGGATGCACCGGCAAGCACTACGCTGCTACTGCGCGCGGCTGCAGCTGTGTGTGATGCACTATGCGTTGCTGCTACGTTCGGCTGCGGCTGCTCGGGGCTATCACTGTCCGTGTGCATTGCTGCTGGCCAGCGTTGGGTAGCCTGGATGGCACCACCTAGGCCGTCCATTCTTCTTTGTTTTGTAGAGGGTGTCACAGTGCTCAGATCGAGATGATTCTCGCACTGCTGGACTGCAATCGTTGCTCCGGATCCATCCGTATGGTTGGATTTTCCATTCTAAGCCTGTATGGATGTCGCATTGCCCCCTGGCCGTTGATCTTCCTCGGACTTTGTATGATGCTACGGTTCTTCGATCTAGACAATTTTAGAGGTGTTAGACTCCGATTGTCATCTTAATCAGATCCATACAATCCGATCATCCATCTGAGGCCCTGAAATAATTCTTCTTCTCTCTTGACCATAAAAAGGACCTAATTAACCTAAAATATATACTACTCTAAATGCAAAATGATGCATGTTATGAAATATTTATAACATGAAATGCAAATCTAAGTCTAGGACATGCACGAATAGGCATTTTAACTTAAATAGATGTGTCTATATCATACCTCCATGCCTATCTTTTGCTAGTCCCTAGCAAAATTAAACTACAGGCTATGTATAGAATCAAAATTAGGATTTGATTGCTTAGGCCTAAGTCGTTTATTAACAATAGAAAATTTCAACTAAGTTCATAAACTACGAAGACTCAATAGTACCCGGGTGTCTGCCAGAATGCAGACCGCCCAAGTCCTCGCCTTATTTGAAAAGGGAAGATACATTTTTTTTATTTTTCTTCTTTTCTTTTTCTTTTTGTATTTTTGGAGTTTGAGAGTTCCAGAATAACTTTTTACGACTACCTGACCCGCCGAAGACTGGAAAAGGACTCTAAGTGCTAAGCATCTTGTGAAAATAGTGAAAGACTCACTAGGCGATCGTTAAAATGGACTTTGGGTTTCTACGACCCTAGGTGACCTTGCCTAAAGGTTTATCTTTTCAACTGGTAGCTTTCTCTCTACTTTTATTTATGGGGTCAACACAAGGGCCAACCCAATGTATATCTCCTCGGTTTATTGTATTTCCTCGCTTCTTCCCTAAGTGTTTTGGGAATTATTGTGCATTTTTTGTGAGCTGGATTCTAGACAACCGGCCAATGAGCTGTTACCCATGACAACTTGCCAGCCATACTCATGTGGTGAAGTGTGGTTTTGTTTATTTTTTATTTTTTCTCCTTTTTCTATTTTTTTTCTTTTTGTTTGTTTGTTTTCTTTTCATTAAGGAGGTGGCTTCCCTGATCTAAGATTTACCTAAAGACAATACAATGAAAATGATCTTGTGACTGGGCTCTAGATAACCAGCCAATGAGCTGTTACCACCGACAACTTGCCAGCCATATCACCCTAGATAGTTCATTAGCTACCCAATTTTTGAAGAAACCACCGAAAAGTGAGTTAGTGCAAAAAATGTGTGTAGATTCTTAGGCTTAAAGTCCCCCCAAATCAGAGGGCGGGTTGATAAGTCGCATACTTATCATCCCAATTTATTAGCCAAAGTAAAAATAAATTTGAATTGGCGAGGACTCGAGACTAAGTCCACATTCTAGTGGACACCTGGGCTAATTAAGCCCGAAGACCTAAAGAGTCTAAGTGTTTAGGTCCTCTCATATCATTTCCTAAAGTTAATAACTTCCAAATGCCTAAGTTCTCTTTTCCTAATTTCTTTCTTTGTATATCTTTTTCAAATTTGCAAATTTTTTTTTAATTTTATAAGAAACTAAAAGAAATTCTATGGAGTTAACATAATGATTTCAGGAATTGATTATCCACCCCCCTATGCCTAATTGATGTAATGTCCTCATTGTAAAAACAAAGACATGAAAAGGGCAGAGTAAACAGAATATTGCCTAAATTTCGTAACAACCCGGTCAGCTCCGTAGAGAGAAGGGAGTATACACATGCACTAAGTTTAATGTCTTTAGCTAGGCATAATATACTTACAAAGAAGAAGTTGGGAATTCACAAGTGCGAGTCAGAATCAAAATCAAAAGGTCAATCCTGAAACCCGCCTGCAGAAGATGTCCACAAATGTAGACCAAATTATGGTGTAGACCTATGCCCCAGGGTTGAGTGGTTCTCAGGTTCTGGATGAAAAACACCCAGAACCGAAGGTTGTTGTGTTTGCGGGGCCAGGCCTGCGGTTTAATGGTGTGCAACCCAAGACCAAAGTGTCGGACAATAGGTAAAGATGGTTCAATAGGTGCGGTTGTCCACTTAACATCTAGCTCAGAAAAATAATCAATTATTTTGAGCTTGGGTTGCACATGAAAGATATCGTAAGGGTCCTGGTAGAAAGTAGGTGGTTTTAGGTCAATAGGTACCCTTAGATCCAAAATCAAAGTTCCCTTAGAATTAGCCTCCCAAATTTTTATTTCAACAATTCTATCTTCCATCATCAGGGGCTCAGGCTCCAGGACCTCTAGCATATCATTCACCCCATATGATTCTCCCAAGTCTAGAAATTGTGGCTGAATCAAGATTTACTTGGGCACAATGATCTCAAAAGTCATCTTTTCGTGGTGCAGATGAGGAATGGGGTCACTGATTCAATCATCAAGTAAATTAGGATTCAAATCCTCCATGTTAGCCCCAACCGAATCAAAATCGTCAATGACTGGACTATCAAATGGTTCGTCATGCTCCTCGAGCCCATTTGTCTCACTAAAATCATCTTCCTTAAGATCAAGTGAGACTTCACTAAGAGATTCCTCACCCTCAAAATCAAAGAATCCATGATCCTCATTTATATATGTCTCAAAATCGATTGTCATTTCCTAGTTCAAAGTGACATATTTTTCCTCTCTCCCTGGCTCGAGGATCTCAGGTGAGAAACTCAGTTCATCCTCAAAGGGTTGCCCTAGACCAACCTGGTCATCTCCAATCTTAGAATATGTATCCCCCCCAATAGGTGCCTGAGCGGGTTCAGACATTGGCTCTCCTGAAGAGGGTTCATCTTGAGAATCATCCCAAGATTTGACTAGGGCAACCACAAATTTCATCCTCAACCGTGACAATTTCCCAAGAAGAAACTCACCCAGGTCCCTATCCCTAACACTTTGGAGCAAATCCAATAAAGAGCTATTCAGCTCATCGATCATTTTTATCATAGGCTCCAATGCTTCAGTGCATGGTGTTGGCTAGGCTTCTAAAGATTGTATGGTGTTCCTCAAGTTAGCCAACACCCTGTCTTGGATCTGGTTCACCTGAACCGACTGGTTCGATTCATGGTTGGGTGGGTTTGGTTTCATTCTAGGGGAGTCAAGATATTGAGGTTCTTAGGTTCCTCCCTGATAGTAGGTCGTCTCAAGTTGTTCAAAGAATGGTGGTGACCTATATTTAGCATAATTCTGGGGAGGGTAAGTGTTATAATCAGCATATCCTTCTTGGTTGTAGATCTGGTTAGGTTGATCATCAAAGGGTGGAGATCTATAATCATTGTAGCTTTGGGAAGGATAGTAATCATAGTCTTGTTATCCAGGGTTAGACCCTGGACACTGAGGTCTGGATTCGTATCCCTAATCAAAGTCATCCTGGCTAGTGGATGGGTAATTACAAGTCAAGTCGGAATAGTAATCATATTGGGGATAAGTGGTGGTAGGAGGATAGGATTGGAAATGCGTGTAAGAAGTGGAAGGATACATGGTGAAGTAAGGAGGGAAATCAGAAGAGAGAAAGGTGCCCTGCAGTACAATCAATAAACCCTGTCCTTATGTAGGTTTCCTAAAGACCTAAAGACTCCCGGGGTCTATCTTAAGATTATAAACGATTCAGTCTACTTTTATCAAGTCAATCCAACCAGTTAGGAGAACTGGGGAGAAGGTTCTTTCTTTAGCTTACGCTTCTAGTTCCTAGTGTACCCTCAGCCGCGGTCGTTTGACGCTACTCCCCTAGCTAGACATCAGATGGACCAGCAGAAGCAGATTAATCGAAAAAAATCTCAATCTGAGCCTCAAAGAGTGAATCAATCCTTAAGGCCAATTAATGTCTACTCAGTTTTAATTAGGCTTGGGATGATTGTACTCTTGGAATGTGATGGGCCCTTTAGATGGGTTGTGCCCTTAATGATCAGTTAAAATGTTTGTGCGTGCACAACCAAGGTTTGCAAACAAGGTTATTTGATAATGTGTCTTTTAGGGTTTAACCTTGTTTAGTAGCTTTTAGGGTTTAATCTTAGGTATATTCAATCAAGTTTTGGAGAACACTCCAAGTTTTGCAAGCACTGGTGATGATATATTCATCTAGAAATCAAAGAAAAAATGTGGAGTGCCTGGTTCAGCCCTAAGAATCAACCCTAAGTGGCAAGCTACTTGATGAATCGCTTTTAATTTGAGTGGTGCGACCCAAACAAATCAATCAATTGGCCTATTCACACTACAGATTAAGGCACACAATGCCTTAGCCTAATCAGATTTCTACTCACTTATTTGTTTTGAGTTGAAGTGTACCGGGTCCACGGGTTAGATCCCAATTAAGTGATAGAATCAAAGTGGAGTGGTGTGCCTTAAGTCTAGAGTTCTGGGTGTTAAGTTGTCTCTTTCAGAAAATCCCACAATCAGATAACATTTTTTTATTTTTTTTTATTTATGTGGATGGCGAGGTGAGTGGAGGTGGCAAGCAAAAAACCAAATATATCCTAGGGTTTATAAAAAACACCTAAGTGGATTTGGGTTTGAGTTATTAGGCTATGGAATGAAAAGTAAGGTGGGGGTGGTGTGGGGTGTAATTCCCTGCTTGGAGGGGGTGAGATATGCATGATGTAATATGAAATGCGGAATTAAAATAGACAATCTCACAAAAATAATCAATCACACAATGGGCACAAGTAATTTTAGGTGGAAACCCAAATCAAGTGAAAACCACCACCTAACCCTCTCAAGTTAGGATTTCCCGATCGACCTAGTCGATCAAATCCACTAAACCCAGTCACTTGAATGAGGGTGACTGAAC
This sequence comes from Thalassia testudinum, assembly GCA_037157565.1. Lineage (NCBI taxonomy): Eukaryota > Viridiplantae > Streptophyta > Magnoliopsida > Alismatales > Hydrocharitaceae > Thalassia > Thalassia testudinum. The sequence continues at coordinate 3,862,358 of JAZHRO010000056.1, forward strand.
CTCAATTACAACAATACTACTTAGACCGAGGGTAGTGTGCCCCAAAGCCCCTTCTCTTCACAAGAAGGATTTTGTCTCGCAAAGGAGACGGGAATTCGTAAAGCGGATACCCAACCAAAGACAATAAAATGTATAACAATCCTATAGAGCCACAAATATGTAATCCTAGCTTCTATAGGAATTAGGAAACTTCTCTTTGGTTGAAGTTTATCGATGTGACGATGCAGGTGCATGAACCACAGGCGGTGCTTCGTCACTCTCGTAATCGCAGAGTAAGAGCGGGTGTGCAAATTGGATGAGGCACTTGGATGTGGAACTAGCCTTTGAGAGCAAGTGCTTCTTCTACTTCAATTTGACACAAAATGAGTGGAAATATTCTTGCAAGGTGTATCTTAGTGTGGCAAGGGTTCTCCTCAATTTATAAAGGGCCTAGGAAGGCTTTGGAAGGCCTTGGAAGTCTTCCATAGCTGTTGGGTGCAAATCCAAGGCAAAACAGGCCGTAGTCAGAATCAATCATAATTCTGATAGGGTCATCAGACGTATGGTCTTGGCATCAGACATCTGGAAAACCTGTTTAAGACGTCTGGGAACTAAGTCAGACGTCTGATTCTAGGCAGGTTTCCTTCTTGACTTGAATCAGACCTAAATAGGGTTTTAGTGTATGGCCATCAGACAACATATAGGACATCTAGCACAAAGTCTAGATGTCTGGAAACCAATTGTTCTGCAGAAATGGATTCCCAAGGAAGTACAATGGCTAGAAAACCTCTGAAAGGAGATTTTGGGTCAGCCGAGGCAAAATGGTCACATATCAGACGTCTGGGGTCCTCTATGGACGTCTGATACAAGGCTAACGGTCATTTCCTCAACGTTTACATAAGAAGCCAACATTCCACTAATTGGACGTCTAGCAAGGGCATCTGACATCTCCTAAGACATCTAGACTAAGGTCTGGACGACATATTCTAACATACAGAAACTATTAAGTCCAGCCTAGATGTTTTGGATATCTAATCAAACAGTCAGACGTCTTAAAAGTCAATATCAGACGTCTGATTTCCAGATTCGATGTCCGATAAGGTTGTTTGAACCCTACTTTGGTTTTCTAAGTTCTTTACAGAAAATCTAAGTATTCTAGGGTAGTACAGGTGTTCCTAGGACTACTTTAAGGGTTCTTTGAGGCTCTTTAACATAAGATCTAAGAGAGAAATAAAGAGCGAAATAAAGGAACAAAATTACATAGCACAAGATAAATGGAAATCTATCCTATTCTTCATCTCCTTCCTTCTTCAAGCTTTTTCTTCTCGCGAAGCTCCTTCGCTTCTGTCCAGCTCCTCCAATCCACCATGGATGCGAGCTTGAACTCCATTTAAACACCTGGCTTCATTTGCAATTTGACCTGAAAACTAGGACTCAAAAGCAAATGTTAAAAGACACATGTTTTGTTACCATCAAAATAAACAATTGTGGTACTCTATCACCAACATGGGGGACACTTACAGAACCTTCGTCCACACTTTTCTCCGATCTAACCACTTTAGCCCACCTCAGAAGGGTACCTGCAATCAAAGTAAGATCAGAGAAAAAGTGAGATAAAAGTTAGGTAAGGTGGAAAAAAGCATGGAAAAAGAACCAAAGAGCATTTCCTCCCTGGAAACGGCGCTAAAATGATCGCACGTGTTCCACGATTTTGAAATCAGGGTTATGAGTAACCCGTCATTGTAGCTCGCAAAATGCATCTATCAAATAAAATTTATAACCAAAACTCGAAAAGTGAGTCCCAAGTTGAACACGGGGAGGCGAACGTTTGGTTTTATAAATCCGTGCTTCACTTTTATTTATTTTTGGTCATTTTTATCTTTTCTAATTTTTTTTGTATTTTTATCAGGAAAGAGATTAAGTCGATGAATTCTAGCTAATCTACTTGAAAAAATATATGAGAGAGAGGGAGAAGGAGAGAGAAACAATCATCTATTCATAAAGAATTATTTGGTACAACTATGAAAGCAGGAAAACTACATTATGAAAGTGTAAAAAGTTAGAAAGGGGTGAGAGAAATCCCCCTCAATGGTTGCTTGGAGGACGACTCGCTCTGACGTCACCTGGAGGAAGGTGGTGAAGAGCGGGACGAAGGAGGATGGAGCCGGAGGATGGAGGATGGGGTAAGACGGCGTCGCGGCGAGGATCTTCTTCCCGAAGGGCTGTGAGAGGATGACAACGGGATGCTCCACGAATGAGGATGAGAGGTGGGAAAACTATTTGGTTTTCTACTCTAGAGCAGCATCCCGGGCTTGGGACAAGCTCTATCTAGAGCCTTGGAGGTTGTGGGAGGAAGAAAGGAAGAGATGGTTTGGAATGGTGGTGGATAGGTCCTTTTATAGTGGAGGAAGAACAAATTCGCATCTGGGTCATTACTGACGTCCATAAACGTCGCTGCAGCTGTCGCTAAAGGCCTACCCTTCAATTCCTCATTCTGTGTGTGCAGACCATTAGTGACAACTGCAAGCGTCTCTAAAAGCCTGCGTCGCTGAAGATCCCCGCTCGCCCCGCTGGCACGTGCATCGCGCACTGTGTGCTTCATGCACCCGTGCTCCCTGTGCCGTATTGCACGCGCACGTGCTACCATGCGCTACACTGCTACTGCGCACGGCTGTAGCTATGCGCAATGCGCTACTATTACGCATGACTGCGATTATGCGTGTGCATTGCTACTGGCCGACGTTGGGCGGTTTGGATGGTGCCACATGACGCCCCCTAGGCCATCCATTCTTCTTTCTTTTGTAGAGGGTGCCAAGTGTTGGTGCTAGAGCACCACGATCATTTGTTTTGATGATAACAAAACACGTGTTATTTAACATTTGCAATTTGAGTCCTAGATTTCAGGTCAATTGCAAATGAAGACGTGTTTAGACGGAACTCGAGCTCGCATCCAGGACGGATTGGAGGAGCTTGACGGAAAATAGAGGAGGTTCGCGTGGAGCGAAAGATTGGAGATGGAAGACAAGAAGAATAGGATAGATTCTTTTTTATCCTTTCATGTATCTCTTGTATTTATTTTCTTGCTCTTTATTTTCCTTAGACATTATGTTAAAGAGCCTCAAAGAACCCTAACAGTAGTCCTAGGAACACCTGCACAACCCTAGGATACGTAGGTTTTCTGTAGAACACCTAGAAAACCAATATAGGGTTAAAACTGACTTTCCAGACGTCTAATCCCAAAATCAGACGTCTGATAAAGTATTTTAAGACGTCTGACTGTTGTTTCAGACGTCTGATAACTGTTAGGCTGGACTTAGTTTTCTGTCTGATGAAATCAGACGTCCAGACCTTAGACCAGACGTCTTAGAAGACGTCTGATGGATTTGCCAGACGTCCAGATAGTGGACCGTTGGCTAACTTAGAAAGCACGGCAGTATATGACCGTTAGAGCCTTATCAGACGTCCATAGGTCTTCCCAGACGTCTGATAAATGACCGTTTTGCCTCGGCTGACCCAAAATCTCTTCTCAGAGATTTTCTAGCCGTTGCAACGTTTGGAAATCAATTCCCACGGTAAAAGTAGGTTTCCAGACGTCCAGACTTAGTGCCAGACGTCCTCTATGTCGTCTGATGGACTTGTACAAAAACCCTGTTTAGATCTGATTCAAGTCAGGGAGAAACCCGCATAGAATCAGACGTCTGACATTGGAATCAGACGTCTTAAAGTGGCCTTCCAGACGTCTGATGCCAGAGTTAGACGTCTGATAACCCTGTCAAATGCAATCATTGTCCTGATTTCGGCCTGATTCTCTTGGGCTTTGCACCCAACGGCTATGGAAGCTTTTCCAAGCCTTCCAAAGCCTTCCTAAGGCCTCTATAAATAGAGGGGAGTCTTTGCAACTCAAAAACACACAAGATATACACTTAGAAAAACACAAGACACACTTAAGCAACATACTTCCACTCTCTTGTGTCCAAGAAGCTCTTGCTCTCTAAGCTCAAGTTCTACATCTTGAGAGCATCATTCCCTTCGCGCACCCGCTCTCCCGCCGTTGTCTACGAGAGCAAAGTTGCGCCGTCGCGTGGCTCACGCACCCGCGTCATCGTCGACGCACTCCTTGCAAAGGGGAGTTTCCTATTTCCTATAGAAGCTAGGTTTAATTTTGTTGGCTCTATAGGACTGTTGTTTTATTTTATCTTTGTATTTTGGTTGGGTATTCGCTTTGCGAATTCCCGTCTCCTTCGTGAGACAAAATCCTTCTCGTGGAGAGAAGGGGTTGAGGAACGCTACCCTCGTACTTGTAGCGTGGTTGTACTGAGGTTGAATCACCCTCGTTCAAAGTGATTCGGTTAGTGGATTTGATCAACTAGGTTGATCGGAAAATCCTAACTCGAGAGGGTTAGGTGGTGGTTTTCACCCGGTTTGGGTTTCCACCTAAAAATCTTTGTGTACATTTTGTGATTGCCTACTTTTGTGAGATTGCTTTATATATTTTCAATTCCGCATTTTTTTTATCACGCTGATCTCACCCCTCCTAGTACAAGGGTAGAACCTTCAATTGGTATCAGAGCAGGTTTTCCGCCGACAGGAGTAACATCCGCGGAAAGATCACATGGAGGGAAGCTGTTCCACAAGCAGGATTTCCGAGGGGCAGTCCACAACCCGTCCGCCGTTCTTCGACGGGAGCAACTACCCCTACTGGAAGCTGCGGATGAAGACGTGGCTTCAAGCCACCGACTTCACGGTCTGGGCTAGATGCGAGACGCCATTCGACATCCCAGAAAAACCCGCGGGAGGATACTCGCAGCAGCAGATTCGGGAACTCTCTCTCAATGCAAAAACAATGAACGCATTGTATTGCGCGCTCAGCTCAGAGGAGTTCAATAGAATCTCGCAATGCGCCACCGCATACGAGATCTGGCACACACTCGAGGTAACTCATGAAGGTACCTCTAAGGTAAAAAGTTCTAAACTCAATTTACTTTCACAAGAATTTGAGGCTTTTTCTATGAAATCTGACGAAACTTTAAGTGAGATGAACACTAGGTTCACTCTCATAGTGAATAACTTGAAAGCTTTAGGAAAGACTTTCATCAAGGGGGAGCTTCAAGGGAAGCTTCTTCGTTCCCTTGGACCGGAATGGGAACAGAAAGTCACCGCCATCGAAGAGGCGAACGAAATGGAGGAGCTCAACATGGAAGATCTCCTAGGCAATCTGATGGCCTACGAGACTAAGTTGAAGCAAAAGAAGAAGGATACACCGGAGCCTAAACTAAAGAAGACTCTCGCCTTCAAAGCCGCGTCGGATAGCGAGGTAAGTTCCGACGACGAAGACTTTAGGATTTTACTTAAAAATTTTTCCAAGTTTTGTAGGGAATTAAAGAAAGAAAAAAGGGAGAAGAAAGAAAGCCCGAGACGTTGCTACCACTGCAACGGGAAAGGGCATCTGCGACCAGAATGCCCTCTTCTCAAAAAGGAGAAGAAGAAGGAAAAGGAGAAGAAATCCAAGAAGAAGGCGTTCCAAGCCACTTGGGACGATTCTAGCTCGGAGGAAGAAGAAGAAAAGACCATAGAAGAAGAAACCGCTTGCTTCGGTTTCATGGCCAGAGGAAGCGACAGCGAAAGCGAAAGCGACTCAGACAACGAGGTAAATTTTGATTTACAAGAAGCTTTTAATGAATTATTCGAAATTAGTAAATCACTAAAAATAGAAAACAAAAGCATGAAGAAGAACCTTAGTTTTCTTAAAAATGAAAATGATAGGTTAGAAAAACAACTTAAGGAAATAGAAGCTAGTCCTAAGGATGATAACCTGTTATTAGAAAATCAAGACCTCATCAATGAAAATAATAAATTGATTGAGGAAAATAATAGTCTAAAGTTAGAAATTTTTGATTTAAAGACTAAGATGCAAATTATAGAAAGAGAAATTGCATGTCTTAGGGAAAATTCTAACAAACTAATCAATAAAGTAGATGATTTATACAGCCCTAAGATTGAGAAAGGATCTCCATCAAGGAGACCTTCTAACAAATCCGGATCCAAGCCCACTTGGATACCGAAAAAGGAATTAGAATCGTGTTTTGTAGGTTTCAAGGATAACTACAACACAAAGGATTGGACCTACGAATTCAAGGCTGGTCAACTTAAGTTGGGAGAACCAATGAGTAGACCAAGGAGGAGAAGAAGAAGACCGACGAGACGGCGAACAAACGACGGACCCGCCGCACGTCGACCACCAGATTGGAGACCGGCGCCGATGCCCGGGCCTCCAAGCTACGGATGGGAGCCCCATCCGATGTGGCATCCACCACCACCATTCGGGCCATTTTATTGGCCATGGTAGGTGAGGTAAAAATTCTTAACCCTATCCTTTTTATAAGCATTTAGATAGGGGGAGTTAAAAATGATGAGCTTATTGTCAATTTTTAAGGGGGAGATACAAGTTAGCTAAATTTCCTTTAGTAAGGGGAGAAAAATAATAGCTATCTTGTTGTTATAAAAAGGGGGAGGACATTACCTTTGTTAAAAATAAATAGAAGAGCATGTTTTAAGGGGGAGTAATAGGAAATATAAAATCAATCAAACCTTTTTGATAATGTCAAAAAGGGGGAGGATTTTTATGCATTATTATTTACGATTTTGTCATCATCAAAAAGGGGGAGATTGTTGGTGCTAGAGCACCACGATCATTTGTTTTGATGATAACAAAACACGTGTTATTTAACATTTGCAATTTGAGTCCTAGATTTCAGGTCAATTGCAAATGAAGACGTGTTTAGACGGAACTCGAGCTCGCATCCAGGACGGATTGGAGGAGCTTGACGGAAAATAGAGGAGGTTCGCGTGGAGCGAAAGATTGGAGATGGAAGACAAGAAGAATAGGATAGATTCTTTTTTATCCTTTCATGTATCTCTTGTATTTATTTTCTTGCTCTTTATTTTCCTTAGACATTATGTTAAAGAGCCTCAAAGAACCCTAACAGTAGTCCTAGGAACACCTGCACAACCCTAGGATACGTAGGTTTTCTGTAGAACACCTAGAAAACCAATATAGGGTTAAAACTGACTTTCCAGACGTCTAATCCCAAAATCAGACGTCTGATAAAGTATTTTAAGACGTCTGACTGTTGTTTCAGACGTCTGATAACTGTTAGGCTGGACTTAGTTTTCTGTCTGATGAAATCAGACGTCCAGACCTTAGACCAGACGTCTTAGAAGACGTCTGATGGATTTGCCAGACGTCCAGATAGTGGACCGTTGGCTAACTTAGAAAGCACGGCAGTATATGACCGTTAGAGCCTTATCAGACGTCCATAGGTCTTCCCAGACGTCTGATAAATGACCGTTTTGCCTCGGCTGACCCAAAATCTCTTCTCAGAGATTTTCTAGCCGTTGCAACGTTTGGAAATCAATTCCCACGGTAAAAGTAGGTTTCCAGACGTCCAGACTTAGTGCCAGACGTCCTCTATGTCGTCTTATGGACTTGTACAAAAACCCTGTTTAGATCTTATTCAAGTCAGGGAGAAACCCGCATAGAATCAGACGTCTGACATTGGAATCAGACGTCTTAAAGTGGCCTTCCAGACGTCTGATGCCAGAGTTAGACGTCTGATAACCCTGTCAAATGCAATCATTGTCCTGATTTCGGCCTGATTCTCTTGGGCTTTGCACCCAACGGCTATGGAAGCTTTTCCAAGCCTTCCAAAGCCTTCCTAAGGCCTCTATAAATAGAGGGGAGTCTTTGCAACTCAAAAACACACAAGATATACACTTAGAAAAACACAAGACACACTTAAGCAACATACTTCCACTCTCTTGTGTCCAAGAAGCTCTTGCTCTCTAAGCTCAAGTTCTACATCTTGAGAGCATCATTCCCTTCGCGCACCCGCTCTCCCGCCGTTGTCTACGAGAGCAAAGTTGCGCCGTCGCGTGGCTCACGCACCCGCGTCATCGTCGACGCACTCCTTGCAAAGGGGAGTTTCCTATTTCCTATAGAAGCTAGGTTTAATTTTGTTGGCTCTATAGGACTGTTGTTTTATTTTATCTTTGTATTTTGGTTGGGTATTCGCTTTGCGAATTCCCGTCTCCTTCGTGGGACAAAATCCTTCTCGTGGAGAGAAGGGGTTGAGGAACGCTACCCTCGTACTTGTAGCGTGGTTGTACTGAGGTTGAATCACCCTCGTTCAAAGTGATTCGGTTAGTGGATTTGATCAACTAGGTTGATCGGAAAATCCTAACTCGAGAGGGTTAGGTGGTGGTTTTCACCCGGTTTGGGTTTCCACCTAAAAATCTTTGTGTACATTTTGTGATTGCCTACTTTTGTGAGATTGCTTTATATATTTTCAATTCCGCATTTTTTTTATCACGCTGATCTCACCCCTCCTAGTACAAGGGTAGAACCTTCACCAAGGTGCTCAGATCGAGATGATTCCCATGCTGCTGGACTGCAATCGTCATTCCAGATCCATCCGTACAGTCGGATTTTCCATCTAAAACCCATATGGATGCCGCATTGCCCCCTGGCCGTTGATCTTCCTCGGACTTCGTATGATGCTATGATTCTCCAATCTAGACGATTTCAGAGGCGTTAGACTCCGATCGTCATCTTAATCAGATTCGTACAGTCCAATCACCCATTCGATGAATTGAAATAAGTCTTCTTCTCTCCTGACCATAAAAAAGAACCTAATTAACCTAAAATATATACAACTATCTAAATGCAAAATGATGCATGTTATGCAATATTTATAACATGAAATGCAAATCTAAGCCTAGGAACATGCATGAATAGGCGTTTTAACCTAAATAGATGTGTCTATATCAATGATCAATTCAAATGTGTGTGCGTGCACAACCAAGGTTTGCAAATAATGTTATTTGATGATGTGTCTTTTGGGGTTTAATCCTTAGGTTGGTTCAATTAGGGTTCAGTAGAACACTCCAGGTTTTACAAGCACTGGTGATGATGTATTCCTTTAGAAATAAGAAAAAAAATGCGGAGTGCCTGGTTCAGCCCTAAAAATCAACCCTAAGTGGAAAGCTACTGATGAATCACTTTTATCTTAAGTGGTGCGGCCCAAACAATTCAATCAATTGGCCTGTTGCACCACTTAGTTAAGGCACACAAAAATGTTTGACCTATTTAGACTACTACTCACTTATTGGTGTGTTGAGTTAGGGTGTACCAGATCCACAAGTCAAATTTCGGTTAAGTGGTACAATCGATGTGAAGTGGTGTGCCTTAAGTCGAGAGTTGTGGGTGTTAATGTGTGTCTCTTTCAGGAAATCCTACAATCAGATAACTTTTATTTTTTTTTTTATTTATGTGGATGGCGAGGTGAGTGGAGTGAGAAACAAGACAAACAATTTCTATCCTAGGGTTTGTGAAAACACCTAAGTAGATTAGGTCTTAATTATTAAGGTGGCGATGATCTAGTAGGTGAGGAAGTAAGGGAAAACTTACAAATGTCTCTACCCGCACTTTACTCCAATCTACCACCTTCAGCTCCTCAATAGGGTTCCTACAAGACAATAAATCAAGGAAGAAAGATAGGTTAGAAAAATATGTAAGTAATGTAAGAAAACGTGAGAAAACCAAAGAGCGTTGCCTCCCTGGCAACGGCGCCAAAATGATCACGGCGGAGATTCGTCGCGAAAAGGTTGTTTGATCCCCGACAATGACGCCAAAATGATAGTGGCGGATTCACACACGGAAAGGATTGGAGTTTGGAAAACCTGTCATCATAATTTGATTCGCGAGAAAATCCGTTAATCAGATAAAATTTATAACCAAAACTCAAAAAGTGAGTCCCGGGTCAAACAATGGGAGGTGAACATTTGGTTTGGAAAATATGTGTTTCCCTTTTTTTTTGTCATTTTTATCTTTTTTATTTTGGTATTTTAATAGGGCAAGAGATCAAGTCGATGAATCCTAGCTAATCTACTTGTAAATTAAAAAGAGAGAGACAGAGAGAGAGAATCATATATTTTTATAATCAAATGTTTATTACAACTAGGAAAGTGGGAAAACTATACTATGAAAGCATTAAAGATAGATAGATGAGAGAAATTTTCCTCGACAGTCGCTTGGAGGATGACTCGCTCTGATGTCGCTTGGAGGAAGGTGATGAGGAGCAGGACGAACGAGGATGGAGCCGGAGGACGGCATCGCGGTGAGGATCTTCTTCCTAAAGGGAGGTGAGAGGATGGCAGCAGGATGCTCCACAAATGGGGATGAGAGGCGGGAACAAATGTTTGTTTTCTACTCTAGAGGAGCATCCCAGGCTTGGGACAAGCTCTATCTAGACCCTTGGAGGTGGTGAGGAGAAGAAATGAAGAGATGAAGAAAAATGGGAGGGGTAGGGGTCCTTTTATAGTGGAGGAAAGAATCAAATTCATATAGAGGACTTAGTGATGGTCATAAACGTCATTGACAATCCACTACAAACATCGCTGAAGATAGCCCACGAGCCCACCAACCTCTACGTTGGCACACGCTCCGCACATCCGTGTCACATGCCTTCACGTTCACGCCCATTGCACTGCTGTGCATGCTTGCCTCCCCATGAAGGTGTGCACATGCCCGTGCTACTATGCACATGCAGTGGTGCGTGCGTGTGCATGGGTGGCCTGGGTTGCAGCACGTGATGTGATCTGGGTCGTCCATCTTCTTTCCGTTGTAGGGCTTGCTACACAGGTTGGATTGAGTTGATTTTCATGCTTTTGGGCTGTGATCGTCAACCCGAATCCATCCACGCAGTCGGATTTATCGCTTAAAGCTCCAAATTACGTCATCTAGTCCCTTGGTCATTGATCTTCCTCGGACTGCATATGGTGCTACAGGACTCTGATTAAGGCAATTTTGGAGGCGTTGGACTCCGATCGTCGACCTAATTAGATTCGTACGGTCGGATCGTCAACCCAAGGCTCCGAAATAAATCTCCTCTCCTAACCACAAAATGGATGCAATTAACCTAAAATATACAAAACCACTCTAAATGTAGAATGATGCATGCTATGCAGTATTTATAATATGGAATGCAAATCTAAGCCTAGGAACATGCATAAATAGGCATTTTAACCTAAATGGATGTGTCCACATCAAGGCACAAAGGGCCTCCCAGCGACTAAGTATAGAGAAGCACGGCTGAGGGCAAAATCCCCCCTTTCTCTCTCTCTCTCTTTCGTTCTCTTCCCTTTCTCCCAGCTCAGACCTGGGTAAACAGTATCAGGTAATCAAGTATACAGTCAGAGGTCTAGACCCGCTGGCGTGGTGTAGTAGGTGAGGGTGCGTAAATTCCATTTATGCGCCCTGAAGAGCTTTCTATCTTTCGAGGTGGGACTATCTGGTCCTTCCTACGTGAGAGCAGCAGCTACATGGTCCATCCAATTGAAGGTAAAGGGGAGGTGATCTCCTCCAATTAACAGCCTGGGCATACTCCTGAGTGTCTTCCACGTCACCTGGAAGTGGTGCCTGGGACTGCAATAGTAAGAACACCTACTTCGAGCTCTTCAAAGGAGCTCTATTAATGGTGATGGCTGCCGCAAACCTGAAACACAAAAATGGCCTTAATGTCCAAGTCAAAACAGCTCAATAAGAGTGCGATGATGCGGCGAAGGTGATGGTGCCGGTGGCATGCCGTGAACGTGGTCGTAAGTGGCTGGCGAAGATGAAATTTGACTATGGAAGATGGGTTGTTCGGTGGAACAAGTGAGTAGCCAATCCCCTCAATTTCTTGAGGGGTTTTGGTCATTGGGATGCAAAGATATTGTAGGGACTAGAAGTGGGCGAGTTGGTGGAGTATTGCGGTCACTAGGGCTCGCTGGAGGTATGCTGGCGAGGTGGAATACAGAGGGTGTTCGAGTGATTGCATGGTCGAAATGAAGATGTAGTGACACAGAGATGATGAGTAGTTAGAGTAGAGTTGATGAGGCTTGCTAACAAACGATGAGGAGCAGAGGAGGCATCAGGTCTGGTATGGCCGGCGGCAGAGGAGATGAAAGCTCCGGTAAGGTAGAGCGATGACAACGGAGGGTTAGGAGGCACCTCGCTGGTATTGCGAGGTGCGAAAAAGAAAGGGGATTTAAAATCGGCTACCTTTGGTATGTCGCGGCCGACAAAAAAGCTGGGGGAAGAAGGTAGCTAGAGTGCGGTGGAGCAAGTCGGAGGTTGGAGGAAGAAGGGTCTATTTTGGCTCAAATTCTTGCTAAGGAGGTGAGGAAGGTTATGGGCAGTTTTTATAGGCCATCAGGTAGGCTTCAAGCTTAGAAACAAGCTTGAAGAGCTCAAAATCTTTGGGTTAGGTTTAGGATTTTTCAAGGGTTCGCATGAGCTTTTGGCTTGATTTGGAAGGCCAAGAAAGAGCTTGAATGGATGAGGATCTCGTTAGGAGTCCTCTATCCATTTTTGGAAGAGATCCGTCGCAGATAAATGGAGAAAAGCTTGATTGAAACCTTCCATGTATGGATGGAAGGTTCCAATGGTGGCAGGAACCTATTTGTGAAAATGATGAAGAAGTTGGGGGACTTTTTGTGAGATTTTCAAAAGTTGAGGGGCTCTCTAAAAGAAAAAGAGTCAGACTAGGATTAAAATGCAAACTAGATCAAGATGATCTCAGATTAGGCCCAAATTTTGGTAAAAACATAGTTTAGACCCAAGAAATATAATGGTGAAGTTGGATTTTGGTTTTGACTAAGCTTGGTTGGGTAATTTGCATAGAAACCCAAATTAAGGCAACTTCCTGTCTGAGACTCTATTTTAGGTCAAAATAGATTCATATGGTCAAATCAAGGATACCAAACCTTAGAGAATATTTTTTTATGATTTTTAGAAGGTTGAGATGAATTTCATTTTGACTAGAACCTCAGTTTATTATGTGGGTCTATTTTTAGGATTTTAGATGTCCAATAATTCCTGAAATGCAAGAAAAGCCCATTTTATTCCACATGAACCCACTTATTAGACATTAATGACCATATAACCTTTAATAAATCTCTGAAATACCCCATGGTTATTCCATTTTTGTGGAATGCTATTAATTTTGCAGAAAAAACCTTATATTAGCCTCTTCTTTTTAGAATAAGGATATTGTGCCCTTAGGACCTTTTGATGGATATGTAGGAGCATTTGTCAACCTTTTTATACCAAACTAAGCTAGTTATGGCTCATGATGGCGTTCCCATCATACCCCCATGACTAGCTTTTGCTAATCCCTTAGGAAAACCTTACTGATCAAACCAGTTATCTAGGTTGGATGTAACTGTCAGGATGCCCTACTAAGTCGCAACTCTAGGAATCAGATCTTAATGCTAACAATAGGTCTAGAGGTAGTCAAGTACCAGCCAGATCCAAACCTGACTAGATTTCGCCTCAGTCTACTACGAAGGTTTCTAAGGCCCATAGGAACTATCCTAAGGTTCGTTAGACCCGGCAGTTAGAGCACCCGTGCTTGTAACATGGTTAGCCCAGGTTCAGTTTGCCAGTGCATTTTTTGTAAGAGAGAGGGATAGAAGAATATTTTCATTTTTTGAGAGCTTTCTCTCTCTTTTTCCTTTCACTATATTTTTCCTTCGATCCAACCTTAAATTGTCTCTAAACACGTTCTGTATCGGATTCCTTGTCCCCACCATCAATTCTCGTAGGGTCCCTGGCAATCAATGCTTCGAGATAGCACTACCCATGACAACCTCCAGAACCCTAGCTTTCAACACTATGGGATAGTGCCGCCCATGGCATTCTATAGCTAAATCCAAACCCTGGCAATCAACATTTCGTGATAATGTCACCCATAGCATCTGAACCAACACAAGGTGCTTATGTGCCCCCGGTAGGATATTTAGATATCCTAGGAGACAAGCACCGAGGAGACAATATGTTATTATGCATCTTAGAGGGGAATTTCCTACCTCTCCGCACTAGGAACTCGTCCAAATCAACTTGTGTTTTCAAGTTGCTCCTAATCTAGATCTTAGGACCATTTTCAGAACAACATAAATGCTTTTTGGCATGATTTCATATTTTAGCACACTGAACTAAACTGTGTGTGATTTAGGGTGCTTAAGTTATCGAGTCCCGCAAACCAAAGGTCAGTTAATAGGGTTGAATAATCTCTAAGCCTTAGACCTAATACACAGCTTTCATTTTCCTTAACCTCTTGAGGATTAATCCGGATCTTGACAAGTATGTGAGTGTTTAAATCTTAGAACAGATCCAAAAGGCCTAAGGTCGGTATTCGCCACAAATCCCTTAAGTTTTAGCCTTCCAGGTCTTAATTCATCATTCAATCCAACCTAGAAGTTAGGTAAGTTCCATATTATTTTGAAGGGACTTGATTTCTTTCTTTATCTTTTTGCTCCTTTCTTTTCTATTCAATTTTCCTCCCTCCTTTTTCTCATTTTTCCGTCAAATGGATCTTCTTTTTCCTCAACCTCCTCTCTTTTTTTTATTGCGAAATCCTTTAATGAGATTTGATTTTCATGCCATTTTGCATTTTAATACCCCCCCCATGACAGGGGCCATGGGGTAGCATAGTTGGGCACCTTCTCCCTATAAGGCACTCCCTGTGCAGGGTGCAGGGGTTCGAACCCCTGCGGCATGCCTAGATGCACATAGTGACCTTATGGGGGTACACATCACTGATGTTGTCCTCACCTCGACTTGACGTCGGAGAGTGGTCGTGGCTAAGATCACGGAGGTGCTCCGTGGCAAGCAAGAAATTCGGGGACCCTCGAAGGGGTGGGGTCTCCCTCCTCCCTCCCCTTTTCTCAAATACCCCCCCATGCCTATGATTTGCAATGTCCTCATTGTAAATTAGGTGGGTTCAAGTTCAACTTAGATCGTAAATTAGAACAGGGTTAAAGGGTGTTGGATGGGTCGGGGTGACTATTGTAGATGATTTCAAGCTCTGGTACGTGTACCAGAGGTGGAGTCAGTTGTTCTAATGGACGGACCCTAAAGTGCAATATGAGTTCAACAAAGAGTTGCATCAAAAGGATTTTGGGTTTTTCAAAAAGATGATGGGTTGCCTCCCGTTAAGCACTAAGTTTAATGCCATTAGCTCGGTGTAATAAGCTCAGAGAGAATGGAGATCAAAAGATAACTTAGCCAAGTTTGTGTCAATGAGTTCAATGAACGGTTTGAGTCTCTAACTGTTCATAATAAATGGTTCAGAATCACGGCTGAGTTCACTAATTTCTATAGCCCCATTTTCAAAAACACGTTGGACAAGGAATGGTCCAATCCATTTTGATCTGAGTTTTCCTGGAAATAGTTTGAGTTTGACATCAAAGAGTAGGACCTTCTGACCAGGATGGAATGTTTTTCTTGATAAGTGTTTGTCATGAAAGGCTTTAACCCGTTCTTTGTAAATTTGTGAGTTCTCGTCTGCATCATTGTGTAGTTCCTCAATCTCGCTCATTTGTAATTGTCGGTAAGTTCCAGCCTTATAAAGATCTAGATTGCACTTCCATACTACCCAATAGGCTTTGTGCTCCATTTCGATGGGTAGGTGACATGCCTTCCTGTACACGAGTCTGAATGGAAACACACCTAATTGGGTTTTGCGAGTGGTCCTATAGGCCCACAATGCTTCTAGAAGGCAAGCTGACCAATCTTTCCTATCAAGCTGAACAGTGACCTGAAGGATTTTTTTGATCTCCCGATTAGACAGTTCAGCCAATCTGTTAGTTTGGAGGTGGTAAGGAGTCGAGATTCGGTGCGACACCCCATACTTTGTCATCAAGGATCTGAACTGTGCATTCGTGAAATGGGTCCCTCCATCAAAGATGATAACACGTACGACACTGAACTGTGAGATGTGCCGATGAATGAACTTGATTACCACCTTATGATCATTAGTTCGGGTTGGGACGGCTCCGATCCATTTGGACACGTAGTACACTGTGAGGAGAATGTATTCGAAGCCATCTGATTTAGGGAAGGGGCCCATAAAATCATTCCTCATATATCGAACATTTCACACACAAGAATTGGCTATAAAGGCATCATATCATGGTGGCTCATGTTGCCCAAGGTCAGGCAACGAGTGAATGCCTTAGAGTAATCGTGTGCATCCTTGAAGATCGTGGGCCAATAAAAGCCACACTAGAGGACTTTAGTTGTGGTTTTATGTTCGGAGAAGTGTTCATCGCAAGCCTGGTAATGATAGAAGGACAAGATGTCCTGAATTTCCACTTTCGAGATTCATCGTCTGATGATCTAATCAGCACCAATGAGGAAGAGGTACAAGTCTTCCCATATGTAATGTTTGGCATCAGAAAGCAATTTGTCTTTCTCGACCTTTGGCAAATCAGACATGATCTGATGAGATGCCAAGTAATTAACCAAATCAGTGTACCAGAGAAGTTTCGCACCAATAGTCAGGAGGTGCTCATCAAGAAAATGCTCTGTGATTGGGTCGGAAGGGTCAATGATAGCAGAAGGAAGGCATGACAAGTGATTAGCTACCACGTTCTGTTTTCCCACCTTGTCGCAAATCTTGAGGTCGAATTCTTGCAATAGCAAGATCCAGTGGATTAGTCGAGGTTTTGCATCCTTCTTTGTGAGAAGGTGCCTCACTGCGGTGTGATCCAAGTATATGATAAGTGGGAACCCAAGAGATAAGAGCAAAATTGTTCCAGGTCAAATACTATGACTAGCAGCTCTTTCTCAGTTACTGTGTAGTTACGCTGAGCCTCGTCAAGTGTCCTTCTAGCGTAGTAGATGACCACGGGTTTCCCATCAATTTTCTACCCAAGCACGACACCTACTGCATAGTCAGATGCATCGCACATGATCTCAAAGGGTTGAGACCAATCAGGGGATTGCAGGATAGGTGCTTAGGTGACTCAGTCATGTAAACTTTCAAATTCACGAGTGCACTCCTTGGTGATTTTGAAGGGAACATCTTTTGCTAGAAGACTAGTCAAGGGACATGCTATTTTCAAGAAATCAGGAATGAATCGATGGTAGAAACCAACGTGCCCTAGAAAAGATCTGATGTCCTTGAACAAGCTAGGGATATGTAGTTTGGAAATCAAATTAACCTTAGCCCAATCAACCTGGGTGCCATTCTAGGAGATAAGATGTCCCAGGACAATTCCCTTAGGAACCATGAAATGGCTCTTTTCCTAGGAAAGAACCAAATTCATGTCAATGCATCACCTGAGGATTTGGACCAAGTGCAGAAGGAAATTATCGAAAGATTCCCCAAATACCGAGAAGTCATCCATGAAGACTTCAAGGTAGTCACCTACAATATCAGAGAATATGGCAAGCATGCACCACTGAAAGGTGGCGGGTGCATTGTAGAGCCCGAAAGGCATCTTGTGAAATGCGTATGTCCCGTAGGGGTAGGTGAAGGTAGTCTTCTCTTGGTCCTCAGGATGGATCGCCACCTGATTATAACCGGAGTACCCATCCGAGAAGCAAAAGAATCGATATCCCACCAATTTCTCGAGTATCTGATCAATAAATGGCAGTGGGAAATGATCCTTTTTCGTGGAGGCATTCAATCTTCGGTAATCAATGCTGACTCCACGAGTTGCGATACGGGTCAGAATGGATTCTCTGGTTTCAGTTGTAATCACAGTGAGCCCTGCCTTCTTAGGCACAACCTGGATCAGACTCACCCAACAACTGTCAGAGATCGGGTAGATGATCCTAGCATTTAACCACTTAATGATCTCCTTTTTCACGACATCCTGCAGGCTCGAATTCAGACGTCTCTGCATTTCACGGGATGGTCATGAGCCCTCCTTAGTGTAGATGCGGTGCGTGTAATACGAAGGGCTGATACCAGTCAAGTCATTGAAAGTCCAACCAATGGCTCTCCGATGCTTCTGGAGGACAGAAATCAATCGTGTTTTTTGATAAGTTAATCGAGAATTGATGATCACAGGAAACATGTGATTAGAACACAAAAAGACGTATTTTAGATGATCAGGGAGGGGCTTCAATTCCATGATGAGATTGTTAGCAGCAACAAGCCATTTAGGGTGAGTTTTGGGAGTAAAGGCAAGAGCTATAAGTGTGTCTAGGTCTGGTCTAGGCTCCTCTATCTGTGGGGTCTGATCCTCTTGTGGTTGAATATCAAGGATAAGCTATTTTTCTCAACAAACGGACCTTCAACCATGGACTCGATATCGTAGATCTGCTCGATAACCCTACAGCTTATTCCTTTTTGGGCCTTAACTCAAAAAGTTTTGTCCCCAAATTTTAACTCAATCTAACCATCTTCAAAATTGATGTTGGCCATAGTCGTGGCCAAAAATGGTCACCCTAAGATGATCGGTGTATCTTTCAATTTCTCAGGAGCATCCATGTCTAGCACAATGAAGTCCACGGGAAAATAAAAATCACGGATCCAAACTATAACATCCTCAAGAATTCCTTTAGGTGACTTGATGGATCGATTTGCTAATTGCAAAGTCATCTATGTTGGTTTGAGCTCAGATTCTTCAAAGTAATCTAGTAGGGATGTGGGTATCAAGTTTATGGAAGCTCCTAGGTCCAATAAAGCTCTATCAAACTGTTTATCACCGATTGCACAGGAGATCAGAGGGGTACCTAGGTCTTTTGCCGTAGGCAGGAGTTTGCTCAAAATGATGAAGCTGGCTTGCTCCGACAATACAATTGGATTCCTACTTTTGGTTCGCGGCTTACACTTAGGTGTACATACATCTTTCAGGAATCTCGCATAGGCCGGTATGTAGCGTATTGCATCCATCAAGGGGATGTTTATTTGGACCTACTCAAAGAGCTTGTCCATATCCTCCACAAGTGCCACAGTTTTGGGTTTCCTCCTTCCCTTGGTCAAGGCCTCAGGAAATGGGACGTCAGTCAGTTCCTCTATGATGTAAACACGTTTATATCACATAAACCATCTATTTATACATGTTCTTAGGCATATAGTTGCATCATATATTATAAATATTACATAACATGTATCATCTTGCATTTAGGTTAGGTTGTATAAATTTTAGGTTAATTTCTCCTTTTTATGGTCATGTGATAGAGTGACATTTAATTGGGCCCTCAGATTGAAGATCCAACCATGCGGATCTAACCAAGGTGACGATTGGAGTTCAATGACTCCAAGATCACCCCAATCGAACTTCTGTAGCATCAAATGCAGTCCGAGAAAGATCAGAGGTCAAGGGGTCAAGTGGTGTAAATTTGTTCTTTAGAAGACAAATCCAACCGCACGGATGGGTTCGAATTGACGATCGCAGCACAACAACATGAAAATTGATCCTATCCAACATCCGTGGCACCACCTACAAGCATGTGGAGATGGACGACTAAGATGGTACCACGTGGCACCATCTCGGCCGCCCAAACCGGCCCAACTAAAAGGCGAGGACCTGCCGCTGCTTCTATCTCCTCTCACACACAATCAGATCTAGGTCATTGGATCTTGATCCAATGGCCATGGACGCATGCGCTTTGGATGGAAACTTGACGAAGTGGCGGCCATGGCGTATTGGTCGGCCACGCTACTCGCAACCAACAGGCGTGAGTACAAAGCATGCCTCGCTTCAAATCAATAAGATGCGCGGAACCAGCTCAATTAAGCCATTGGATGGCAAGCAGATGTTCAAATGGCGGGCGACGTAGCGCACGGAGATGCTTTGGCTCGAGCATGCGCATGATGACTACCTATCCAATGCACCATCACATGCGAGTAGGTGAAGGTGCTGAAGAAGAAGCGATGATGCATGATCTAAGTCATCCGATCTCGCGATCGGATGGCTGAGATAACATGATTGTGATGAGGCATTGCGTGCGCCAAAGTTGAACAGGCAGCGCGTGCACACGTATCTTCACCCACGATTAAGCTACAGTGATGCTCATAAACGTCACTAAAGACACTAAAATTAATGTTTTCAACTTGAAATAACTTAATTGCCCCTCCATTCTTTAGCTATAAATAGCCATATGACCTCCACTTCTTTTTCATCCCTTCCTTCACCTCTCTCCCTCTCTAAAGCTCTAAAGAAGTTTGTCCCAAACCCAGGATTCTCCTCTAGAGTTAAAAGCAAAAATTTTGTCCACAACTCAAACCGTTTGTGGAGCTCTCGTGGTCGTCTTCTCACCCCCATTCCAGAAGTGGATCCCATGACGATGACGTCCTGCATCGCCCCTAGTTCTTCCCACTTCATTCTCCATCTTCCAAGCGTTGCCCATTTCAGCTCGTCCTCCAAGCAGCCGTCGAGAAGGATAACTTCTCTCCACCTTCTCTTTTATTGCTTTCTAGAGTAGATTTTATTACTTTCTAGTTGTAATATTTCCCACTTTCTAGTTGTAAAAACATTATCCATATTATAAAGTGTTTTGTTCTCTCTCTCTCTCAATTAGTATCGATTCATTGTGATTATCCTGTCTTAAAACCAAAATTACAAAAAAAAAATCGTGGATTTCAAATCGACGTAGCCTCCCTATATTCGACCTGAAATTCTTTTCGAGTTTCGGTAAAATTTATTTGTTAAAGAATTTCTTTGCAAATCATACTACAATGATGGGTTTTCAAAACTCAAACTCTATTTGTGATGATTCTCCAATCCAGCATTTTGGCACCGTTGCCAAGGAGGAAACGAATCTTGATTTCCTTTCCGCATTTTTGCACACTTATCTATTTTCTAACTTGCTTTTATTTCTTTTCTATTATTTTGCAGGTACCTCAACAGGGAATCTTCAAGCGGTAGAAAGGAGTAAAGTGCAGTTGAAGACAACTGTAAGTGCTCCCCATTCCTCCCCCTTCCATAGAGTTCATTTCATAACCCTAATTCAAACTCTAATTAACCTAGGTATTCTCATAAACCCTAGGATTAAATTTGATTGTTTGATTTCAACCTCCACCCATCCCACCCTTCGCTTATAAAAAGAAAAAAATCTAAAAAAAACACAGAGGTACACGGCCTCTTCTGATTTTCAAACTCAACCGGTTAACCAATCTTTGGAACCGGTACACTCACCCAAACACATAATTGAGTAGAAATAAGATTAGGTAACCACCTGTGTGCCTAACTCAGTGGTGTATTAAGGCCAATTGTCTGAGTTGTTTGGTTCGCACCACTTCATCTAAAATCAACTCATCAAGTAGCTTCCCCTTAGGGTTTACAATTTAGTTCAATACCAAGCACTCCGCTTTACTTTTGATTTCAAAAGGAAAAGATCTTCACCCATGTTTTGAAAATCTAGTTTGCCTCTTGAACTTGATTGAATTTACCTAATTCTAAACCCTAAAAGCTACTTAAGCAAGATTTGAAACTTAAAATCCACTCATTCAAATAATCTTACTTGAAAACCCTGGTTGTGCACGCACTCACACATATTCAAACAATCATTAAGAGTACAACCCACTTTAAGGGCCCATCACATTTTGTAAGCACTACAATCCTAATCCTAAGTTAAAATTGATTCGACGTTGGCCTTAAGGACTTATTCGCTCTTCGGGGCCTAGATTGAGATTGTTCACGATTAACCTGCTTGTACTAGTCAATCTGATGTCTAGCTAGGGGAGTAGCGTCAAACGACCGTGGTTGGGGCATACACTAGGAACTGGAGGCACAAGCCAAAGGAAGAACCTTCTTCCCCAGCCCCTCCTTCTAACTAGTTGGATTGACTAGATACAAGTAGAGTAAATCGTTTATAATCTTAGGACAGATTCTGAGAGTCTGTAGATCCTTAGGCTACCCAGCTTTAAGGATAGGCTTATTTTGTTGTGCTGCAGGGTTCTTATCCCTAGTCCTTCTGACCTCTTCCTAGTTTATGCTTGGAAGGAGGTCATTGAATGCCCGATTGGAAGGACCATTAGATCATTCTAGGAGGCGTAGATTGAATTTTAGCCAAACTAATCCCATGGCCGATCAACAACCTCCTCTACCTCAGAATCAACAAGAGATGTTTCAAAGGCAGCTGGAACAAATGCAAAGAATGCAAGAATGGTTTCAGAGAATGCAAGGCATTCAACCCTTGAAGGATTTTTATGATCCTTCAAACTACGGGGAACGTCCCAGTGTCCAGATTCCTGCCGAAGATGTAGAAATCAAGCCCCAGGTGTAAAGCCTGATCAAACATTTTCATGAGCTTGGCTCTGAAGACCCGTTTCAGCATTTGGAGGACTTGACCACTTTGGTCCAGACCACCAAAGCACGAAATGTGAATAAGAGCAAATGATCATGAGGCTCTTTCCCCTTTCTCTTAAGGATAAGGCTGCTCATTGGTACAGGACCATAGGAAGGCCGATAACAACTTAGCACGATCTTAAATCGGCTTTCTTAAAGAAATTCTTTCCTGTTGGGCATACCAATGCACTGAGGCAGGCGATTACTACTTTCACCCAACGGTCGAGAGAGTAGTTTCATGTTGCCTGGGAGCAATTCTAGGACTTATTGCGGAAGTGTCCACACCACGAGGTGCCGAAATGGCAACTCGTGTAGATCTTTCACCATAGGTTGACTGAACAACTTAGAAATCATGTGGACGCTTCTTGCAGAGGCAATTTCCTCAACAAGGATGCAGATAGTGCACATGATTTGTTTAAGGAAATGAGTTAAAATTCAATCAATCATTCCTGCATGGATACATTTAACTGGTCCCAACAACCTAGATCGAATATTAATGAGGTCTATGACTCTCATTCATTCGATGTGGAGCTGATTTGTAATAAACTAGATAAGGTGGACCTGGTTACCAAAAGGATGGAGGAGTGGATGGCTGGAAACTCTGCAAACAATTCTCGATCCACTCAATCCCAGAATTTGGGATTCCATTTTTCGCAAGCTCCTTCTGGACGGGAGTTCGTGAATCAACTGGATGCAGCTCAACCTGTAAGCCAGCATTGCTCGAAACCCCATGGGTTCTAAACTGGGGCCTTTGATCCTAGTTTCTTTGATCCCTCCCTTTCTTTCTCTCCATCCTCACCCTATAAGGATGTGTATGTTGTACAGGAGAAAGTTAGGTCCAACCCAAATTCCAATGCTTATAATCCAAGTTGAAGAAACCACCTTAACTTCTCCTGGAAAAATCTGAGGCAGCAGACCCGATTCCAACCCAGCAAATATTCTCTGCAAAGACTAATGGGTTAGGGTCATGTTTATACTCAGCTGCACCTGAATCAAGTTAATCAGTAAGTTTGGAATGCTTGTCAACCTGTAGAGCAAGCTGATTTGAACCGTCAAATGGTAGAGATGCAAGGATCTATGCTCCAGCTCATACAACAAAAGAAAACCTCGCTAGATAACTTGCAAACCAGGCTCATTGCTAATACCCATCAGCTCGGGTCTCTGCCATCTCAACCTGTACCCAACCCATGCATTATACAGAATCCATGCAATCAAGCCCAAGGGTACAGGAATCAGAGGGACCCACATGCACATTCTCAGGTGGTTGAGTAGGGTCCTTCCTCTTCTGCTTCATCAAATCTGAGGTTTTTGGCTAATCAAGCCCCTCCAATCTTTCCTAACCCTCCCCAAGACCCAATCCCGTATGCATCTGCCAACTCCGTTACTTTGAGGAGTGGAAGGCAAACCCAGGACCCATACCTACCCTGCTCTAGTCAAGAAAATCCTGGTGAGCTGAAGGAAAGAAAGGAGAATTTTGAAGAAGAAATCAAGGCTCATGAGCCTGATTCTGAAGATCTGACTCATGTTCTTTTTCCTGAGGCCTTGATTAAACCTAGGAAGAAGAAGCTTGTTGATAGTAATAAGGAGCTCTTGAATATATTCAAGAATGTTGAAATCAATATCCCCCTTCTCGATGCTATTAAACACATACCAGCTTATGCTAAATTCTTAAAGGATTTATGCACCTAGAAGCATAAGTCGACGGAATCTATTCCGAGGAAGGTGATACTCTCTAAGCAGGCTAGTTCTATTATCCTGCATCACCTTCTTCCAAAAAAGAGTGATTCAAGTGCCCCTTTGATTTCATGTGTTATCGAAGATTACACTTTTGGCCAGGCACTCTTGGATCTAGGTGCATCCATTAACCTAATTTCGACTTCTCTTTATGAGAAGTTCGGATTAGGTGAACTTCAGCCGACCTCAGTAATGTTGCAATTAGCAACCGTTCGGTCACAAATCCGAGAGGCATTATTGAGGATGTTATTGTTAAGGTTAAGGAGTTCTATTTTCCTATAAATTTCCTTGTCCTTAACATGGATGTACTTGAGAATTTGAGGAACATGCCCATCATTCTGATGCATCCATTCCTGGCTACCGCTAAGGCCAATATCAAATGTGAGAGCGGTAGCGTGGAAATCGTCTTTAGGGATCGGAAACTGAAATTGGATATTTTCAAGATGATTAATAAATTTGAGGATTGTGGATTTATAGAGGAACTTGAGAAAGACAATTTGAATATTGAGACATGTATGGCTATATCTGCTATTGAGAGTTCCTCCTGCACCAATGAACCCAACCCACAACCCTCCGTGGCAAAGCCGCCACATTCTAAAGAGGTTATTGATTTTGTTCACTTTCAACCTCTTCCTCTCGATCGTCCTGATGAATCTTCATCAGCATCCTCCTTACCTTCCATCTTAGACCCCCTAGCTTAAACTGAAACCATTGCTTGAGAATTTGAAATATCAATTTTTAGCACCTAAGAAGATGCTACCTGTGATTATCAGTTCTAAATTGACTAATGAGTAGGAGATTAAATTGATCAAGGTCCTAAAAGAACACAAAGAGGCAATTGGTTGGGCCATCCATGACCTTAGGGGGATTGAGCCATCTTACTACAATCATAGAATTTTCATGGAAGATGGATCTCACCCTTCTCACCAGATGCAGAGGAGATTAAACCCTAATATACGAGAAGTGGTCAAGAAAGAAACAATTAAGTGGCCCGATGCAATAATCATCTATCCAATCTCGGATAGTCCATGGGTATGTCTCCTGCAAATTATTACCAAGAAAGCTGAGATTACCGTTGTGACTAACAAGAAAGGAGAATCTGTCACAACTCATTTAGCTTCCTTTTGGAGAGTCTGTATCGATTTTAGGAAGCTGAACACAGTGACCAAAAAGGATCATTTCCCTCTACCCTTCAACGATCAGATCCTTGAAAGATTAGCCAAGCAAAAGTACTTCTACTTCCTGGACTGTTACTCGGGATACAATCAGGTCCCTATCCATCCCGAGGATCAAGAAAAAATGACTTTCACTTGTCCCTACGGAACGTTTGCTTTGCATAGAATGCCATTCGGCTATGCAATACACCTGTGACTTTTCAAAGGTGTATGCTGGCCATATTTT
The DNA here is from genome assembly GCA_037157565.1 of Thalassia testudinum. Lineage (NCBI taxonomy): Eukaryota > Viridiplantae > Streptophyta > Magnoliopsida > Alismatales > Hydrocharitaceae > Thalassia > Thalassia testudinum. The sequence goes on from JAZHRO010000056.1 coordinate 3,887,600, forward strand.
CTAACATAGTGGGAGAGTTCATGGAAGTTTTCATGGAGGATTTCTCCATTTTTGGAGATTCATTTGAATCTTTCCTGGCTAATCTCGAATTGATCCTTAAAAGATACATCAAAACAAGATTTGTCCCTAGCTAGGAAAAGAGCCATTTCATGAAACAAGAAGGTATCGTCTTGGGTCATGTAATCTCTGAACGGGGAATTGAAGTTGACAAAACTAAGGTTGATGCTATTTCTAAACTTCCTCCTCCCACATCTGTCAAACAAATCCACACATTTCTCGGTCATGTGGGATTCTATCGGAGGTTCATCAAGGACTTCTCTAAGGTTGCTCGCCCTCTGAGAAACCTTCTTGCCAAAGATATGCCATTTGAGTTCAACGAATTATGCCACAAGGCATTCGATTTTCTTAAAACGGCAGTCACTTGTGCTCCTATGTTGCAACCACCAGTCTGGATAGCCCCATTTGAGGTCATGACCGATGCTTCTGATTACGCAATCGAGGCTATTTTGGGTCAAAAGATCGACAAAAAGCCCTCTGTCATCTACTACGCTAGCAAAACTCTAGACAAGGCCCAGAGGAATTACACTATTAGTGAGAAGGAATTGCTAGCTATAGTATTTGTTTTAGAAAAATTTAGGGTTTATCTTTTAGGGTCTCACGTCATAATTTTCACCGACCACTCGACCTTGAGATATCTCTTGGCCAAAAAGGAAGTTAAACCTCGGCTCATTCGATGGATTCTTCTGCTTCAAGAATTTGATCTTGAAATCAAAGATAAATCTGGGGCACAGAATGTGGTGGCGGATCATCTTTTGGGGCTTCTAAGTGATTCTTCTCATCCGGATATTCCAATTACTGATACTTTTCTGGATGACACTATTCTGGCAATTTTAGGTGTCCAAACCCCTTGGTTTGCAGACATAGTGAATTATTTGGCTATTGGTCAAATCCCCCAGAATTGGACCAAGCAACAATGGGATAGACTTAAATCTGAAGCCAAAAATTACTTTTGGGGTGACCTTGAACTGTATCACATCAGTTCTGATTAGATTATTTGCCGATGTGTATTGGAGAATGAGTTTCAAAGCATACTTGAGTTCTGCCATGCATCTGAGTGTGGTGGACATTTCTTCGAGAAAAAGTCGGTTGCAAAACTACTTCAATCTGGATTCTATTGGCCATCTTTATTCAAGGATGCCCAAGAATTCTCGAGGTTGTGTTCCCAATGACAGGCACTTAGGAGCATAACGAAGAGAGATATGATGCCTCAAAACCCAATCCTTCCTGTCGAAATCTTCGATGTTTGGGGCATCGATTTCATGGGACCCTTCCTCCCTTCATTTAGGCACCAGTACATTCTCATTGCTATTGATTATGTGTCCAAGTGGATCGAGGCTATGCCCACCCGAACCAATGACCACAAAGTGGTCATCGATTTCGTCAGAAAGAACATCTTCAGTCGGTTCAGGATTTTGAGATCCATCATCAGCGATGGTGGTACTCACTTCACAAATGCCCAGTTCCGTAGTTTACTGGCAAAATGTGAGGTAAATCATAGAATCTCCACACCTTACCACCCACAGACGAACGGACAAACCGAGATCTCCAATCGAGAGATCAAGAACATCCTGTAGAAGACGGTTAGGACTGATCGAAAAGATTAGACTCAAAAGCTTGAGGATGCTCTTTGGGCCTAAGATATGGCGTACAAAATGCCTATCGGCATGTCACCGTTTCGTTTGGTATATGGAAAGGCATGCCATTTACCCGTAGAGATTGAACATCGAGCATTCTGGGCGATCAAGAAATGCAACTTTGATCTAAGTTTAGCCGGAAAGACCAGGAAGCTCCAACTATTTGAGTTGATGGAGCTTAGAAAGGATGCATACGATAATTCCAAGATCTATAAGGCTCGAACCAAAGCACTTCATGACCAATTGATTTCCCGCAAGAGCTTTAAGCCAAACCAGAAGGTCTGGCTCTTTGATTCTCGACTTAAGCTCTTTCCCAGCAAGCTTAGGTCAAAGTGGGATGACCCATTCATCATCGATCGGATATTTTCCAATGGAGCCATTGAGATCTCTGACCCAAAGATGAGTAATTCTTTTAAGGTCAACGGACAGCATTTGAAACCTTATGTTGACTGTGTTATTCCAGAACCTATCTCTGATAAGGTTGCTTTAACCTTAATGTGACTTCTTTGGCTGGACTTTGCCTAGCTGATGGCATTAAACTCAGCAGTTGTACAGTCTGACTGAGAACTGACCAAAGCATCATGGAATACAGGTGATATTTTCTTCATTCTACCCTGCTTCTCATGCATTTTATTTTCAATGAGAACATTGCATCAGCTAGGCATGGGGGGGTGGATTCATTTCTGAATCATTTTGTCAGCTCTGTAGAATTCTTATAAATTCTTCTTATTTTTCTCTTTATTTAAAAAAAATTGAATTAGGAAAGAATAATTGGGCATTAGGATTTTTCAACCTTAGGGAATAATACAGTAGGATCTGAACACTTAGACCCTTCAAGTCTTCGGGCTTAATCAGCCCGGGTGTCCACTAAAATGTGGATTTATTCTTGAGTCCTCACCATTCTAAATTCAATTTCAAATTGGTTAAATAAGTTGGCGTGATAAGTACACGAGTTATCAACCTGCCCTTTGATTTGAGGGGATTTTAAGTCTAAGCATCTATACACTATTTGCACTTACTCGCTTTTCGATAATTTTAACAGAAATTGGGTAGCTAATGAACCTTCGAGGGTGGTATGGCTGGCAAGTTATTATGGGTAATAGCCCATTGGTAGGTTGTTCAAAGCTTAGTCCCACGACCATTCTTTTCCTGCTGCCTTTAGGTAAATCTTAGATCAGGGAAGCCACCTACTTAGAAGAAAAGAAAAAAATAGAAAAATATCCAAAAAGAAAAGAAAAAAAATAGAAAAGGAGAAAAGAAAAGAAAAAAAGAAATAAGTCACACTTCACCGCACGAGTATGGCTAGCAAATTATCATAGGTAATAGCCCATTGGTAGGTTGTCCACATCCTAGCTCAAGAAATGCACGTATACTTCCAAAACACTTAGGAAGAAGTGGAGAAGTAGAATAAGCTGGGGAGATATACACTGGGTTTGCCCTTGTGTTGACCCCATAAAAATAAAAGTAGGGAGAAAGCTATCGGTCGAATAGATACACCTTTAGGTAGAATTTCTTTTCAAGGTCACCTAGGGGCGTAGATACCCGAAGTCCATCCTAATCGCCGATCAGTGAGTCTATCACATTTCACACATAAAGATGCTTAGAACTTAGGGTTCTCTTCGAGTCTTAGGTGGGTTGAGTGGCCGTAGAAAGCTACTCCAAAACCTTAAACTCAAAAGAAGAAATTTAGAAAAGAAGAAAAAGATCCTTCTTTGAATAAGGTGAGGGCTTGAGGCGGTCTGCATTTTGGCAGTCACTCGGACTCTATTGTGTCTCTGTAGTTCAGGTCTTAGTTGAAATCTCTAAGTGTTGAATAATAACTATTGCCCAAGAAATCTGACCTAATTCTCTTATAAATAGAATGTAGTTTTGCTAGGGACTAGCAAAAGATAGGCATGGGGGTGTGATGTAAACATGTTTATATCACATAAACTATTTATTTATGCATGTTCTAAGGTATAGAGCTACACCATACATTACAAATATTGCATAACATACATCATCTTGCATTTAGGCTAGGTTGTATACGGATTTGATCAAGGCGATGATTGGAGTTCAAAGAGTCCAACATTGCCTTGATCAGACTTCCATAGCATCAGATGCAGTCCGAGAAAGATCAGAGGTCAAGGGGCCAGGTGGTATAAATCTGTTCTTCAGACGACAAATCCAGCCACACAGATGGGTTCGAATCAACGATTGCAGCCCAACGACATGAAAATTAGTCAAATCCGACATCCATGGCACCACCTACAAGCATATGAAGATGGACGGCAAAGATGGTGCCACGTGATGCCATCTCGGTCACCTAAACCGGCCCAACTAAAAGGTGAGAACCCACCGCGCCTTCTCTCTCCTCGCATGCATGATCAGATCTGGGCCGTTGGATCTTGATCCAATGGCCATGGGCACACACGTTTTGATGGAAACTTGACAAAGTGGTGGCCTTGGCGCATTGGTCAGTAGCTCTACTTGCAACCAACAGGTGCAAGTTCAAAGCACGCCTTGCTTCAAATCAAGCAGACACGTGGAATCAGCTAAATTGAGCCATTGGATGGCAAGCGAACGTTCAGATGGCGGGCGACGTAGCACACGGAGATGCTTTAGCTCGCGCACACATGCAATGACATGCTATCCAATGCGCCATCACACGTAGGTGGGTGAAGGTGCTGAAGAAGAAGCAACAATGTGTGATTTAAGCCATCCGATCTCGTGATCAAACAACTAAGATATGCAATCGTGATGAGGAGTTGCGTGCGCTGAAGTTTAACGGGTGGCCTGTGCACATGTACCTTCACCCACGATTAAGCTACAGTGATGCTCATAAACATCACTAAAGATACTGAAATTAATGTTTTTAACTTGAAATAACCTAATTGCCCCTCCATTCTTCACCTATAAATAGCCCTACGACCTCCACTTCTTTCTCATCCCTTCACCTCTCTCCCTCTCCAAAGCTCTAAAGAACCTTATCGCAAACCTGGGATGCTCCTCTAGAGTTAAAAGAAAAAATTTTGCCCACTTCTCAAATCGTTTGTGGAGCTCCCGTGGTCGTCTTCTCATCCCCATTTCGAAAGTGGATCCCACGACAACGACATCCTGCATTGCCCCCAGTTCTTCCTGCTTCGTTCTCCATCTTCCGTCTCCACTCTCTGTCTTCCAAGCATCGCCCGTTTCAGCTCGTCCTCCAAGCAGCCGATGAGGAGGATAACTTCTCTCCACTTTCTCTTTTACTACTTTCTAGAGTAGATTTTACTGCTTTCTAGCTGTAATATTGCTCGCTTTCTAGTTGTAAAAACATTATCCATATTATAAAGTGTTTTGTTCTCTCTCTCTCCCTCTCTTAGTTAGTATCGATTCATTATGATTATCCCATCTTAAAACCAAATTGCAAAAACAAAATATAATCACAGATTTCAAATCGATGTAGCCTCCCTATGTTCGACCCGAAATTCTTTTCGAGTTTCAGTCAAATTTATTTGTTGACGAATTTCTTCTCAAATCATACTATGACGAATTTTCAAAACTCAAACTCTATTTGCGACGATTCCCCGATCCAACACTCTAGAATTAGCTCAGTCTCTTTATCAGGGATAGGGGTGTCCTGGATGACTAATCTAGGGTTAAGGTTTGTAGTATTAGGCTTGTCATGGCTAGGAAATGGTGGGTCTTGCGTCGCTTTGCCACTATGGGTGATGACGAAGTTTAATCTTGCCTGATTCTGGTTTGAGTTAGGCAAAATAGGTGTCTGCTGCTGAAAGCCCAAATATGAAGTGGAAGCATCCATTCCATCAGGCGATGGAGCAGAAGGGGCCTGATAAACAAAGTGTGCCTGGCCTTGATTTGAGTTCATAACACGCCTCTAGTTCGTCACGTTATTTAGGTTCGGAAGAGGCTAACAAGGAAGTGCACCAAGCTGGCGAGCACTTGCCAGCTGGGCCAATTGATTGCTCAGTTCATAGATCTCTTCTTTGTGTTGTTTCTACATGTCTACGAAGGTCTGAAGAATCAAGGATGTCTGGTCCTCCTTAGGTGGGCCAAATTGGAAAATTTGATTGGGCCTTAGTTGAGTAGGCTGATACGGTCAGGGTTGGAATTGAGGTCTCTAATTCAAGTTATTTCCCGACCATGCAAAGTTGGGATAATTACGCCATCCAGGGTTGTAGGTATTAGAGAAAGGATTGTTCTGGATGGCATGGAGATCCTCACAGGTCTGAGGAACTCTAGAAAAATCAGGATACGAGGGTTCAAAGTTCTCCCAACTGTGGTAAGCTGGCCCGGTGTTTCCTCCAAGATTAAAATCAGACGAGGGTGGATAGGCATCCATCCCCTGAGAGTGGTAGATGTTGTGTGCAGCCTCCCTACCTAAGGGTGGGTGCACGTATGGGCTTTGCGGTGCAGTGGTGGTCTTGTGTAGATGTTGAGTGATGTCATCCACCTTTTTCTCAATGATAGATACCTTATCCAATTGACTGGCTACCAACTCCAAGTGAACGGATGCAGAAAGGCCTCGGGTCTCGTGTACCCCTCAATTGTTTGTCAATGTGCTGGTGTTTGTCTGGTCATACACACCCAGTGACTCATTGTTTAGGGAGTTCTCGCACATATTTTCGAGAATTCCTCAAATCTCGTCTTCATGCTAACCCATGATGCTACTACCACAGGTTGCATTGACAAAAAGCTTGATGTCGTCATGGAGCCCGTGGTAAAAGGATTGGACTTATTCCCACTTGGAGACTCCGTGATGAGGGCCTTTGCGCATGAGATCCAGAAAATGATCCCATGCCTCGTGTAGAGATTCTCCCGCTCCTTATGAGAAGTGCGTGATTTGGTGCCGCATTGCATTAGTTCGACCAATGGGATAGAATTTTTGTAAGAAAGCAATCTGAAGTTCTTCCCATGTATTGATCTGGTGAGGGTATGTCTGCTAGAGAGAAGAATATTTTCAAGAGTAGACCATCTTGATTATGCAAGTCTGCCCCGAATGTGTAGGCTAGATGCTTCAAATTCTTGATGGGTTGGAAAGGATCCTTAGATTTCAAGCCATGAAATTTCGTGGTCATGTGAAGCATACTAGGCTTGAGCTCCACCTTGGGTCCTCCCGTAAGAATGTTGATTCGAGGTTCGATCTCCACCGCAACAGGATTGTAGTGATCTCACATTTGAGGATGCAATGGTGGGTTGATGTAGGCATTGATTCAATCTCTGAAATCAAAGAATTGTTGTGGTTCAAAGTTAGGTTGTTCTGGATGATCCATGGTTGTGGCTGTAGATTCGGGCTCAGAAGTGAAGGAGTTGGAAGAGATGTCGATGTGATTGGGTAGTTGCATAAACAAGGAAATCGAGGCTTGGCCTTGACAAGAGTGCAAAACTAGTGTATGCCTCAAGGGTGGTCTTAAGGACCTCCTCCCGTACATACACCGATGGAATAGACGAGGGACAGAAGGTGTGACGGACCCAATCAAGACACCCAAAGATTTTTGGATGACTATAGATGTTCGAGGTGGATGATACCTCTAGATCACGAAATCGTTCACCTGAGAATTACCTGGGCAGCCAAGAAGGGAGAATCCTGCAAAGCCCCTACACAGTAGAGCGTCCCCATGGGTTACAGGGTTTCCCCCACTCCACCTTCCCTATCACCGTGGATCCAGGTAGACCAGTATGGATAACTTGACCTCTTAACTTTACCAATTTTAAGTTTAGATGAGGTTCATAGGATTACACTTAAGCTTTAGAATGAATTTGTGAGTGGTAACCTAATTTGAAGATTGGTTGACCCCACAAAGTAGGTCAACTTCACCTAATATGTCCTAAGATTATTAAGTCCCAATTTAATGATTCAAGTGGATGTTTAGAGCTTGCTTTTAGGGTTTGCTTGATTAGGTAAATTCAACCAAGGCTTAGGAAACATACAGTTTGGGGAAGTAGATTCCTTTTTAAGCAAGTGTGATCCTCAACCCTAAAGTGGAAACCCTAATTTTGGCTTTAATTGGTCCAATCATTTTTTGTCCAAATTTGGCACCTAGGGCTCAATCAAGAAGGTGAGTAGCCCTAGGTGTCTTAAATCCCTAATAGGTGCAGAAAATTAGGTTCGGGATTTTTCTAATCAAATCAGGCAACTTGATGATTAATTCTAAGTAGAAAATGCAAGTTGATCCTAATTGATTTCTTCCCTTTTTTTTCTAGCTTTTCTCATAACCAGGGGCTTAATGGAAAAGGAGATGAGATTACCTGCCCCTGGAGTGTTTGATGTGTGGCTGATCTTCCTCCAATGAATCCCCCTGCACAAATCATAGCAAAACAGATAGACTAAGTTAGTATCAAGGCAGGAATTGTAATCAAGAGATCAAATTGCACGTTGCTCCCTGGCAACAGCGCCAAAATGTTAAATCACGTGAAATCGATGTTTTAAAAGATGCGTTGCAGTATAGGTCAAAATCACTTGAAAATAAATAATATTTATAACTCGAAAGATCGTCAAGAAAATTCGAGGTCGAACGTATGAAGCAAGTGTTGCAATTAATCTCAAAGATCACAATATCACCACAAATATGAGCAAGTAAGAATGATATATATATATATATGAAAATCAATGTCAAGGTGCAAAAAAAATGGGGTAAAATGGTGATTTAAATCACCAATTACCCCTCTAATTATGCTCACAATAATTCTCAAATAACTGAATAGAAATGATCAACCAATTATTCTACGTCAGTAAGCAACCAATCTATCCACAAGAACATAGAACCAGCAAAATCAGATGACAGCTAAGGTGCTCAGATGCCTTAATAGCAGAGGCTCAAGGTCCTCTCTTCTTCTCTTCAATCTGTAAGGAGAGGCACAACACAAAGGCATGAAGGGCCTCCCAGCGACTAAGTGTAGAGAAGGCACTGTTGAGGGCAAACCCCCCTTCTCTCTCTCTCTCTTTCCTTCTCTTCCCTTTCTCTCCTCTCAGACCAAGGTAAATAGTACCAGGTAACCAGGTATACAGTCAGAGGTCCAAACCCGCCGGCGTGGTGTAGCGAGTGAGGGTGCACAATGGTGATATGGGGACTTGACCCCCGTGCTTAGGCAAAGGGCCTAAAGCACACTTCCTTTAATGCACCCTGAAGAGCTTTCTATCTTCCGAGGTAGAAATATCTAGTCCTTCTTCCTACGTACAAGCAGCAGCTGCATGGTCCATCCAATTGAAGGTAAAAAGGAGGTGATCTCCTCCAATTAATAGCCTAGGCGTACTCTTGAGTGTCTTCCGCATCACCGGGAACTGGTGCCTGGGACTGCAACAGCAAGAACACCTACTTTGAGCTCTTCGAAGGAGCTCTGTTAATGGTGATGGCAACTGCAAACCTGAAACACAAAAACGACCTTAATGGCCAAGTCAGAATAGCTTGTAGGAGTGCGATGATGTAGCGTAGGTGATGGTGGTGGTGGCGTGCTATCAACGTGGTCGGAAGTGGCTGGCGAAGATGAAATTTGACGATGCAAGATGGGTTGTTTAGTGGAACAACTAAGCAGCCAATCCCCTCAATTTCTTGAGAGGTTTTGGTCGCTAGGATGCAATGATGCTGTAGAGACTGGAAGCGGGAGAGTTGGAGTGTAGCGGTCTCTAGGGCTCGCCGGAGGTATGCCGGTGAGGTGGAAGATGAAGGGTGTTTGGGCGAGTGCATGGTCGAAACGAAGATGTAGTGATACGGAGATGATGAGTAGTCAGAGTAGAGTTGATGAGGCTTGCTAATGGACGACAAGGAGCAGAGGAGGCATCGGTTCTGGTATGGCCAGCATCGAGGGAGATGAAAGCTTCAATGAGGTAGAGTGGCGACGATAGAGGGTTAGGAGGCACCTCACTAGTTTTACAAAAGCCGGCCGCCTATGGTATGTGGCGGCTGGTGAAGAAGCTAGGGGAAGAAGGTCACTGGAGCGAGGTGGAGCAAGCCTGAGGTTGGAAGAAGAAGGGTCTATTTTGGCTCAAATTCTCACTAAGGAGGTGAGGAAGGTCATGGGCAGCTTTTATAGGTCATCAGGCAGCCTTCAAGCTTGGAAACAAGCTTGAAGAGCTCGAAATCTTTCGGTTAGGTTTAGGATTTTTCAAAGGTTCGTACAAGCTTTTGGCTTGATTTGGAAGGCCAAGAAAGATTTTGAATGGAAGAGGATCTCGTCTAGAGTCCTCCTACCATTTTTGGAAGAGATCTACCGTAGATTCTTGGAGAAAAGCTTGATTGAAACCTTCCATGTATGGATGGAAGGTTCCAATGGCAGCAAGGATCTATTTGCGAAAAAGATGAAGAAGTTGGGTGGCTTTTTGTGAGATTTTCAAAAGTTGAGGGCTCTCTATAAGAAAAAGAGTCAGACCAGGATTAAAATGTAAATGATGTAAACACATTTATTGAGGGTAAAATGCCTATTCATGCATGTTCCTAGGCTTAAATTTGCATTTCATGTTGTAAATATTGCATAGCATGCATCATTCTGCATTCAAAGTAGTATATAATTTAGGTTAATTGCGTCCTTTTTGTGGTTAGGAGAGAATGATATATATTTCAAAGCCTCGGATTGATGATCCAACCATAAGGATCTGATCAAGATGACAATCAGAGTCCAACGCCTCTAAAATCACCTCGATCGGAGTCCCGTAGCACCATATGCAGTCCGAGGAAGATCAACGGCCAAGGTACTAGGAGACATAATTTGGAACTTCAAATGACAAATCCGATCACGCAGATGGATTTTGATCGACAATCGCAGCCTAACGACGTGAAAATCAACTCAATCCAACCTCTGTAGCAGCTCCTACAACAAAAAGAAGATGGACGGCCCAGACTACGCCACGTGACGCAGCCCAGGCTGCCTAGCACACACACGCGGCACCGCACGTGCATAGGCACGCATGCGCACAGCGCTGCGCCAGCTATGCGTGAGCTGGATCTACAGCGACCCATGAGCTGGACTTACAGCGACGTTTACAGGCATCGCTAATTCTTCACATGCCAGCAAAGCCAACTTTGGGCGTGAGCGGGCATGAACTGCCTACAGCGACGCTTCCAATGACGATCTGGATGTCACTAATGGTCCAATACCTAATTTTGCCTCTTCTCCTCCACTATAAAAGGACCTACACCCCCTCCCTTCCAAGCCATCTCTACCTACTCTACTCCCACCTACTCCCAAGCTCTAACAAGCCTACCAACGCTCCATTAGAGCTTGTTCTCAAGCTCCCAAGGTGCCTATTAGTGTAGCGAACCTCTGCCCCACCAAATACTCCTCCAACTTCCCATCTCCCTTCATAGGTCACCTTGGAGTCATCCACCCACCTCCATTCCGGTAGCAGATCACCTCTGTCTTCTCACCTCCATTCCGAAGCCACGTCGAAGCTTTCCTCAACACGACGTCCTCCTGCATCTCACCTCCATCGTCCCGCTCCTCACCTCCTTCGTCCGAGCTTCCGCCAGGCACCGTCGTCTCACCGAACAGCCGATTCGGGAGATTTCCTCTCACCTCCCTCTCTTTTTATGCTTTTATAGTTCATTATAATCGACATTGAATTGATATATATATCATATTTGTTCCATTTCTATCTTGTGATTCATTCTACTTGTCTTTTAATTCAAAAACGCAAAAAGAAATATCAAAACCCTAAAATACCAAAAGGAAATGAAACGAAGCGCAGTTTTCACGTAAAGTAAACGTCGCCTCCCTGTGTCTGACCCGGGACTCCATTGGAGTATCAGTATAAGTTTTATCTGATCAATGTATTTTGCAACTACGACAACGAGTTACTTGTAACCCCGATTTCTAACACGCGAAACACGCCCGACCATTTTGTTGCCGTTGCCGGGGAGGCAACAGAATTTACTTTATTGTTTTCTGCGCTTCTTTGTATTTACATAACACTAACCCCACTTATCTCTGATCTATTGTCTTGCAGGTACCCTAGCGTGGAGATCCAAGTGTGGTAGACTGGAGTAAAGTGCAGGTAGAGTGTTTTGTAGGTGTCCCCCACACTGCCCCCACTTTAGTTTTCATTTCATAACCTAATAACTCAAACTTAGGTGCTTTTTATAAACCCTAGGATAGATTTGGTTGTTTGTTTGCCACCTCCACTCACCTCGCCATCCACATAAATAAATAAAAAAATAAAAAAAGGTGTTATCTGATTATGGGATTTTCTGAAAGCTACACACTTAACACCCACAACTTCTTATTGTAAGGCGCACAATCACTTTGATTCTACCACTTAACCGAGATCTGACCTGTGGACCCGATACACTTTAACTAAATATACATAAGTGAGTAGAAATCTGAATTGGTTAAGCATTCTTGTGTGCCTTAACTAAGTGATGCAATAGGCCAATTAATTGAGCTGTTTGGGCCACACCACTCAATCTACAACTAATCCATCAAGTAGCTTACCACTTAGGGTTGATTCTTAGGGTTGAGCCAGGCACTCCACGTTATTTTTGATTTTTAAAGGAACATATCATCACCCATGCTTTCAAAACTTGGAGTGTTCTACTAAACCTTGATTGAACCAACCTAAGAATTAAACCCTAAAAGCTACTAAACAAGGTTGAACCTTAAAAGGTACATCATCAAATAACCTTGTTTGAGAACCCTGGTTGTGCACGCATGCACATTTTAACGATCATTAAGGGCACAACCCATCTAAAGGGCCCATCACATTCCTGAAGCACCATTGTCCCAAGCCTAACTAAAATTGATTAGACATTGGCCCTAAGGACTGGTTTGCTCATCTAGATCCATATTAAGATTGTTTATGATTAACCTGCTTATACTAGTCTATCTAATGTCTAGCTAGGGGAGTAGCGTCAAACGACCACGGCTGGGGGGTACACTAGGAACCGAAGGCGCAAGCCAAAGGAAGAACCTTCTCCCCAGTCCCTCCTTCTAACTGGTTGGATTGCCTGGACATAAGTAGAGTAAATCATCCATAATCTTAGGACGGATTCTAAGAGTTTGTAGACCTTTAGGCTACCCAACCTAAGGACAGGCTTGTATTTTTGTATTGCAGGGCTCCTTTCTCTTCTGATTTCCCTCCTTACTTCACCATATACCCTTCCACATCCTACACACATTTCACAGCCTATCCTCCTACCACCACTTACCCCTAAGATGATTACTATCCCAACTTAACTTGTGATTATCCATCCACTAGCCGGGATGACTTTGATTGGGGATATGAATCCAGACATCAGTGTCCAGGGCCTAACCCTAGACAACAAGACTATGATTAGTATCCTTCTCAGAGCTACAATGATTATAGATCTCGATCCTTTGATGATCAAACCAACCTGATCTACATCCAGGAAGGATATGATGATTATAACACCTACCCTCCCCAGTACTCCACTGAATATAGGTCACCACCATTCTTTGAACAACTCGAGATGACCTACCATCAGGGAGGAACCCAAGAACCTCAACATCCTGACTCCCCTAGATTTAACCCAAACCCACCCAAACCTGAATCGAACCAGTTGGTTCAGGTGAACCAGATCTAGGATAGGGTGTTGGTTAACTTGAGGAACACCATCCAATCTGTAGAAGCTCAGCCAACACCATGCTCTGAAACACTGGAGCCTATGATTAAAATGATTGATGAACTTAATAGTTCTATGTTGGATTTGCTCCAAAGTGTTAGGGATAGGGACCTGGGTGAGTTTCTTCTTGGGAAATTGTCGAGGTTGAGGATGAAATTTGTGGTTGCACTAGTCAAATCCTGGGATGATTCTCAAGATGAACCCCCTTCAGGAGAGCCAATGTCTGAGCCCGCTTAGGCTCCTGTTGGGGGGGATATGTTTGCTGAGACCGGGGATGACTAGGTTGGGCTAGAGCAACCATTTGAGGATGAACCAATTGATTCAACTGAGATCCCCAAGTCAAGAAACGAAGAAAATTATGTCTCCTTGGATCATGAAATGATTTATGATTTTGAGACATATATAAATGAGGATCATCAATTCTTTAACTCTAAGGGTGAAGAATCTTTAGGTGAAGTCTCACTTGAACATAAGGAAAATGATTTTAGTGAGACAAATGGGCATGAGGAATCTGATAAACTATTTGATAGCCCATTCATTGAAGATTTGGATTCGGTTGGGGTTAACTTGGAGGATTTAAATCTTGATGATTAAATCATTGACCCCAGTCCTCATCTGCACCTCAAAGAGCTGACTTCTAAGATCTTTGTGCCCAAGTCAATCTTGATTCAGCCATGATTTCTAGACTTGGGAGAATCATGTGGGGTGAATAATATGCTAGAGGTCCCAAAGCCTGAGCCCTTGATGTTGGAGGATAGAATTGTTGAAATAAAAAATTGGGAGGCTAATTCTGAGGGAAGTTTGATTTTGGATCTAAGGGTACCTATTGTCCTAAAACCACCTACTTTCTACCAGGACCCTTACGATATCTCTCATGTGCAACCCAAGCTCAAAATAACTGATTATTTTTCTAAGCTAGATGTTAAGCGGACAACCGCACCTATTGAACCATCTTTACCCGTTGTTCGACACTTTGGTCTTGGGTTGCACACCACTAAACTACAAGCCCGGCCCTGCAAACACAGTAACCTTTGGTTCTGGTTTATTTTCATCCAAAACCTGAGAACCACTCGACCCTGGGGCATGGGTCTGCACCATAATCTCATCCACGTCTGTGGACATCTTCTGCTAGCAGGTTTCAGGATCAATATTTTGATTTTGATTCTGAACCGCACTTGTGAATTCTCAATCTCATCTTTGTATGTATGCTATGCCTAGCTGAAGGCATTAAACTTAGCATGTGCGCATACACCCTTCTCTCTGCGAAGCTGACCAAATTTTCATGACACTTAGGTGATGTTCTGTTTACTCTGCCCTTTTCATGTCTTTATTTTTACAATGAGGACATTGCATCATTTAGGCATGGGGAGGTGGATAATCAATTCCTGAAATCATTATGTTAACTCCGTAGAATTTCTTTTAGTTTCTTATAACATTAAAAAAAATTGAAAATTAAAAAAAAAAAAGAAAGAAACTAGGAAAAGAGAACTTAGGCATTTGGAAGTTATTAACTTTAGGAAATGATACGAGAGGACCTAAACACTTAGACTCTTCAAGTCTTCGGGCTTAATTAGCCCAGGTGTCCACTCGAATGTGGACTTAGTCTCGAGTCCTCACCAATTAAAATTCATTTTAAGTTGGTAAATAAATTGGGATGATAAGTATACGACTTATCAACCCGCCCTCTGATTTGGGGGGATTTGAAGGCAAAGCATCTACACACTATTTGCACTGACTCGCTTTCCGACGATTTTTACGGAAATTGGGTAGCTAATCGACCGACTTGGGTGGTATGGTTGGCAAGATTTCGGTGGTAACAGCCCATCGATTGGTTGTCTAGAGCCTAGCCACAAGACCATTTTCGTTGTACTACCTTTAGGTAAATCTTAGATCAGGGAAGCCACCTACTTAGAAAAAAAAAAATAGAGAAACACTCAAAAAGAAAAGAAAAAATAGAAAAAGGAGAAAATAAAAAAATAATAATAAAAAATAAAACCACACTTCACTGCACGAGTATGGCTGGCAAGTTGTCGGTGGTAACAGCTCATCGGCCGGTTGTCCAGAACCTAGCTCACAAAAAAAAATGCACAATAATTCCCAAAACACCTAGGGAAGAAGCGGGAAAGTAGAATAAACTGGGGAGATATACACTAGGTTCACTCTGAAGTTGACCCCATATATAAAAGTAGGGAGAAAGCTATCGATCGTAAAGATAAACCTTTAGGCAAGGTCACCTGGGGTCGTAGAAACCCAAAGTCCGTCTTAACGGCTGTTTTGTTAGTCTCACTTTTTCACAAAAATTCTTAGTACTTAGTGTCCTTTCTGAGCCTTAGGAGGGTCAGGTAGCTGTAAAAGTTATCCCGGAACTCTCAAAATCCAAAAGTACAAAAAAATTAGAAAAGAAGAAAAATAATAAAAAAAGGTATCTTCCCTTTTCAAATAAGGTGAGGACTTGGGCGGTCTGCATTCTGGAAGGCTCCCGAGTACTGTTGAGTTTTTGTAGTTTAGGACCGTAGTTGAAATTTTCTATTGTTAATAAACGACTTACGCTTAAGTGATCTAATCCTAATTCTACTTTTATACATAGCATATAGTTCAATTTTGCTAGGGACTAGTAAAAGATAGGCATGGCGGTATAATGTAAACACATTTATTGAGGGTAAAATGCCTATTCATGCATGTTCCTAGGCTTAGATTTGCATTTCATGTAATAAATATTGCATAGCATGCATCATTCTGCATTGAAAGTAGTTGTATATAATTTAGGTTAATTGCATCCTTTTGGTGGTTAGGAGAGAAGGATATTTATTTCAGAGCCTCGGATTGACGATCCGACCATACAGATCTGATCAAGACCACGATCGAAGTCCAACGCCTCTGAAATCGCCTCAATCGGAGTCCCGTAGCACCATATGCAGTCTGAGGAAGATCAACAGCCAAGGGACCATGAGACATAATTTAGAGCTTCAAATGACAAATCCAACCACGCGGATGGATTTGAGTCGACGATCGCAGCCTAATAGCGCAAAAATCGACATAATCCGACCTCTGTAGCAGCCCCTACAACAAGAAGAAGATGGACAGCCCAGACTACGCCACGTGGCACAGCCCAGGCCACCTAGCGCATGCACGTGGCACTGCACGTGTGCTGCAACGTAGGTGCGTGCACGCGCGCAGGCGTGCATGCGCCCAATGCAACGCCAATGCATGGGCATGCGCGCGTACGCGGCAAGGCGGGGGAGCAGCACCAGCTGTGCATGAGCTGGACCTACAGTGACGCATGAGTTGGACTTACAACGATGTTTACAGCTATAGCTAATTCTTTGCATGCCAGCAAAGCCAACTTTGGGTGTGAGCGGACATGAGCTACCTACAGCAACGCTTCCATCGACGGCTTGGATGTCACTAATGGTCCCATACCTATTTTTGCCTCCTCTCCACTATAAAAGGACCTACACCCCTCCCTTCCAAGCCATCTCTACCTACTCTACTCCCACCTACTCCCAAGCTCTAGCAAGTCTACCAACGCTCCATTAGAGCTTATTCTCAAGCCCCCAAGGTGCTTATTAGTGTAGCGAACCTCTGCCCCACCAAATTCTCCTCCAACTTCCCATCTCCCTTCATAGGTCACCTTGGAGCCATCCTCCCACCTCCATTCCGATAGCAGATCACCTCTGTCTTCTCACCTCCATTCTGGAGACACGCCGAAGATTTCCTCAACACGACGTCCTCCTGCATCTCACCTCTGTCGTCCCGCTCATCACCTCCTTCATCCGAGCTTCCGCCAGGCATCGTCATCTTGCTGAACAGCTAATTCGGAAGATTTCCTCTCACCCCCTCTCTTTTTATGCTTTTATAGTTCATTTTAATCGCCATTGAATGGATATATATATCATATTTGTTCCATTTCTATCTTGTGATTCTGCTTGTCTTTTATTTCAAAAACACCAAAAAAATATCAAAACCCTAAAATGCGAAAAAGAAAAAAATGAAGCACGATTTTCACGTAAAGTAAACGTCGCCTCCCTGTGTTCAACTCGGGACTCCCTTGGAGTTTCGATATAAATTTTATCTGATCGATGTGTTTTGCAACTACGACGACGGGTTACTTGTAACCCCGATTTCTAACACGCGAAACATGCCCGACAAGCAAACTAAGTCAAGATTAAAAATCCCTATGAGAGGGGGTGAGATATGCGTGACGTATAAAATGTGGAATTAAGTAAATAACAATCTCACAAAGATCAATCACACAATAGGCACAAGTATTTTTAGGTGGAAACCCAACTCAGGTAAAAACCACCACCTAAGTCTCTCGACTTATGATTTCCCAATCGACCTAGTCGATCAAATCCACTAAAAAAGTCACTTAAACGAGGGTGACTTAGCCTCTTACAACCACGCTACAAGTACAAGGGTAGCATTCCTCAAACCCCTTCTCTTCACGAGAAGTTTTTTGTCTCACGAAGGAGATAGGAATTTGCAAAGCGAATACCCAATACAAGCAAAGTAAAATACAAAGAACAATCCTATAGAGCCACAAAGATGTAAGACCTAGATACTATAGGAGTTAGGATACTTCCCTTTGCTGGAAGTGCGTCGACTTGATGTGGATGCGTGAAGCACATGGTAGCGCTTCGTTGCTCTCGTAATCTCGGAGGGAGAGCAGGTTTGCAACTAGAAGACAACTCTCAAGATGTGGAATGGCGAAATGGAGAGCAAGATCTTCTTCTCAAGATCAATTTGACACAAATGATGTGGAAATGCTAATTCTTGGTGTGTCTTCACAAGGCAAGGGTCCTCCTCTATTTATAGATGGCCTAGGAATGCTTTGGAAGGCCTTAGAAGGCTTCCATAGCCATTGGGGTTGGACCCAAGGCAAAATAGGCCGTAATCAGAATCATTTATGATTCTGACAGGGTCATCAGATGTCTGGAAAATAGATCAGACGTATGGAAGTCACTCTTAAGATTTCTGGGAACTAAGTCAGATGTCTAATTCTAGATGGGTTCCATTACTGACATTCAACAGACTTAAACAGGGTTCTAGTGTAAATCAATCAGACGACGTACATGATGTCTGGCACTAGGTCTGGATGTTTGGAAACCTATTTTACTATGGGTTTTTTAATGGATTTCCCAAGGTCCAAATGGCTAGATAATCAGACAAAGGTGATTTTGGGTTAATCGAGGCAAAATGGTCACATATCAGACGTCTGGGGTCCTCTATGACATCTGATAGAAGCCTAACGGTCATATTCCTCAACGTCTACTTAGGTAGCCAACATTCCACCAATTGGATGTCTGCCACAAACATTAGACGTCTTCTAAGACGTTTAGACTAAGGTCTGGATGTCTATTTTCAACAAACAGAACCTACTAAGTCTAGCCTAAGTTACTGGATGTCTGAGTCAACAGTCAGATGTCTTAAAAGTCACTATCAAACATCTGATTTCCATATTAGACATCTGATTAGGCTATTAGAACCCTATTTTGATTTTCTAAGTTCTCTACAGAAAACCTAAGTATCCTAGGGTTGTGCAAGTGTTCCTAGGACTACTTTAAGGGTTCTTTGAGGCTCTTTGACATAAGATCTAAGAAATAAAGAGCAAAAACAAAGTACAAAATACAATGAAGGAAATCTATCCTATTCTTCATCTCCTTCTTCAAGCTTTCGCTCCTCGCGAAGCTCCTTCTCCTCTATCAAGCTCTTCCAATCCATCATGGATGCGAGCTGGAACTCCGTCTAAACACATCTCCATTTGCAAATATCCTAAAATCTAAGACTTAAAATGTAAGTGTTAAATAACACGTGTTTTGTTATCATCAAAATAAATGATCATGGTGCTCTAGCACCAACAAAAATGATCTCAAAGTGGGCCCAAATTTTGGTGCAAACCTAATTTGGACCTAGGGAATCTAATGGTGAAATTGGATTTTGGTTTTGACCAAATTTAATTGGGTAATGTTGACTAGCGGATGACTATGCTATCGGAATTCGTTTTGAAAACCCATCATTGTTATTCGAGACACGAAGAAATCCGTTCAACAAATAAAATTTGTACCAAAAAATCTGTAAAGAAATTCTGGGTCAAACACAAGGAGGCTACATCGATCAAAATTCGCAATTATATCTTTTTTGTGTTTTTGTTTAAAGGATGAAATAATTACAATGAAAGCAATAAGAAAATAAGAGACAGAGAGAGAGAAAGAATAATCACTTGATATTGCATAATGTTTTTACAACTAAGAAAGCGAGAAATGATTACACTAGAAAGCGGGAAATTATTACAAGTAGAATGCATCAAAATTCTACTCTAGAAAGCAGTACAAAGAATGGGAGAGAGAAGTTATCCTCTTCGACGATCGCTTGGAGGATGAGCCGGACGGGACAATGCTTAGAAGACGAGAAACAGAGCGGGAAGAAGGACGATGAAGTAGAAGGAATGGGAATGAAGCAGCACGTTGTCGTTGTAGCGAGATCTGCTTCCAGAACAAGGGCGAAAACGTGGTTTTAGCTCTTGAGGAGCATCCCGGGTGTGGGATAAGCTTCTCTTAAGCTTTGGAGAGGGAGAGAAGAGAAGGAAGGGATGAGAAATTCATATGGGAGGGGTCTCCTTTTATAGTTGCAAGGAGTGGGGGCATTTTGGTCATTACAACATTAAAAACATTAATTCAAGACCTGTAGTGACGGATAAATGGCCTGAACATGGCCGACATGTGCACGCCGCACGTGCGCCCCCTCGTCTTCACTACCTCAACGCTTAGAAACTACTGCACGCGCTCAGCCACCCGATCAAGAGATCAGATGGCTTAAACCACCCTCACCAACGCCACACGCCCGCATGAGATCGGGCGTTTGCGCTATGCGTCTAATCGCTTGTGGGTGCTATCGGCTGATCCACGCCGCTCGATCTTGATCTCACGGCTGTGATTGGGACTTGATTTGGGTGATCCATGCTCACTTGTCTTGATTTAGATGCCAAGAAGGATTCAAACACGTGCCCATCAGACTTCGAAGGGCGCTGGACCAACGTGCTGCAGGGGCATCTTTGCCATGTTTAGGAATTAGGCGTGCGTGATCTACGATCGCTGGATGGAGATGCAACGGCCCAGATCGTCCATGCCTTTGCCTTCAGACATTGAATGGAGGGGGGCATCCGGTGCTGGGCGGCTATGATGGCGCCACGTGGTGCCATCTAAGCCATCCATCTTCTGAGTGTTGTAGATGGTGCTACGAGTGTCGAATTGGATCGATTTTCGCATCGTTAGGTTGCAATCATTGATCCGAACCCATTCATGCGATCGAATTTGTCGTCTGAGGTGCGGATTAACACCATCTTTACCCTTGATCTTCAAGGTTCCTTAGTCTCTATCTAGTGCTATGGATGTCCAATCAGGGCGATCTTGCAGTCATTGAACTCCAATCGTCACCCTAATCAAATTCATACAATTGGATCTTCAATCCGAGGCCCCGATTAAAAATTTGCCCTGTCCCTGACCATAAAAGGAGACAATTACTATACAATTTATACAACATGACCTAAATGCATGATTATGCATGTTATGCACTATTTACAATGTATAATACTAATGTGACACTAAGAACATGCATTAATAGACATTTTAGGTTAATCAGATGTATGCACATCACACCCCCATGCATATCTTTTGCTAGTCCCTAGTAAAAACTACATGCTATTTATAAAAGAATTAGGTTGGATTACTCAGGCAAAAATCATTTTCAACATCAAGAAATTTTTACTTAGGACCTGAACTTTCAAAGACACAACAGCGCCCAGGTATCTACCAAAATGCAGACCGCCTCAAGCCCTCGCCTTATTCAAAGAAATATCTCTTTTTCTCCTTTTCATCTTTTCAAATTTTTTTGGATTTTTGAGTTTAGGATTACAAAGTGGCTTTCTACAGCCACTCAACCCACCTAAGATTTGGTGAGAACTCTAAGTTTTAAGCATCTTTTTATGACTGTGATAGACTTGTTGATCGGCAATTAGAACATACTTTGGGTTTCTATACCCCTAGGTGACCTTAAAAGGAGAGTTTTGCCTAAAGGTGTATCTTTACGACCGGTAGCTTTCGCCCTACTTTTATTTTTTATGGGGTTAACACAAGAGTGAGTCCAGTGTATATCTCCCTAGCTTATTCTACTTCTCCACTTCTTCCTAAGTGTTTTAAGAATTTTTATGTTCATTTCTTGAGCTGGGTTCTGGACAACCGGTCGATGAGCTGTTACCACCGACAACTTGCCAGCCATACTCATGCGGCAAAGTATGACTTATTTCTTTTGTTTCTTTTTATTTCTTTTCTCCTTTTTCTTTTTCTTTTTCTTTTCTTTTTGAGTTTCTTTTTCTTTTTAAGTAAGTGGCTTCCCTGGTCTAAGATTTACCTAAAGGTAGCAAGAAGAGAGTGGTCTAGTGATTGGGCTCTGGACAACCTACCTATGGGTTGTTACCCACGATAAATTGCTAGCCATATCACTCTAGAAGGTTCATTAGCTACCCAATTTCTGTTAAAACCGTCGAACAATGAGTCATTGTAGAATAGTGTGTAGATGCTTAGACGTAAAGTTCCCTCAAATCAGAGGGTGGGTTGATAAGTCGTGTACTTATCACCTAAACTTATTTAATTAAATTAAAATAGAATTCAAGATGGTGAGGACTCGATAACAAATCTACATTTTATTGGATACCCAGGCTAATTAAGCCCAATGACCTGAAGGGTCTTAGTGTTCAGATCCTACTATGATATTTCCTAAGATTGAAAGGTCCTAATGTCCAAGTATTCCTTCCTAATTCAATTTTTTTTATGTATATATAAGAAGACAAATAGAATTTACAAAAATCCCACAAAGCTGACAAAATGATTCAGAAATGAATCCACCCCCCCATGCCTAGCTGATGCAATGTCCACATTGAGAATAAAAGGCATGAAAGGAAGAGTAGAGTGCAGAAGATATCACCTGAATATCAAACTCGGGTCAGCTCTGAGTTAGACTGTATAACTACTGAGTTTAATGCCGTCAGCTAGGCGAAGTACAGCCAAAGAAGTCACAACATGGCTAGAGCAACCATGTCTGAGACGGGTTCTAGAATAGTACGGTCAATAACGGGTTTCAAACATTGACTGTTGACTTTGAATGAATTACCCATCTTCGAGTCAGAGATCTGAACAGCTTCGTTTGGAAATATCTGATTGATAATGAACGAGCCATTCCATTTCGACTTAAATTTGCCGAGAAAGAGCTTAAGTCGAGAATCGAATAGCCAGACCTTCTAGTTCGGCTCAAAGCTCTTGCTAGAAATCAATTGGTCATGAAGAGCTTTGGTTCGAGCCTTGTAGAACTTGGCATTCTCATATGCATCATTTCTAAGCTCCTCCAAGTCAGATAGTTGGAGTTTCCTGGTCTTCCCAGCTAAACTCAGATCTAGATTGCACTGCTTGATTGCCCAAAATGCCCTATGTTCAATTTCTATGGGTAAATGGCATGCCTTTGCATACACCAGATGAAACGGAGACATGCTGATGGGCATTTTATAGTCATACAGTAGGCCCAAAGAGCATCCTCAAGCTTTTGAGTCCAATCTTTGTGATCAAGCTTAACCGTTTTCTATAGAATATTCTTGATCTCCCGATTGGAGATCTCTGCTTGTTCATTCGTCTGCGGATGGTAAGGTGTGGAGATTCTATGATTAACCCCATATTTTGCCAGCAAATATGGAACTGGGCATTAGTGAATTGAGTGCCACCATTGCTGATCATGGCCCTCGAAATCCCGAACCGACTGAAAATGTTCTTGACGAAATCAATGACCACCTTGTGGTCATTGGTTCGGGTGGGAATCGCCTTGATCCATTTGGACATGTAATCAACAGCAATGAGAATGTACTGATGTCCAAATGAAGGGAGGAAGGGTCCCATGAAATCGATGCCCCAAACGTCAAAGATTTCGATTGGAAGGATTGAGTTTAGAGGCATCATATCTCTCTTGGTTATTCTCCCAAGTGTCTGGCATTGGGAACACGTCCTCGAAAAATCCTGGGCATCCTTGAATAAAGACAGCCAGTAGAAACCAGATTGCAAAATTTTTGCAGCCGTCTTCTTCCTAGAGAAGTGTCCACCACACGCAGATGCATGGCAAAACTTGAGTATACTCTTGAATTCATTCTCCGGAACACATCGACGAATAATTTCATCAGAGCCGATGCGGTACAGTTCAGGGTCCTCCCCGAAGTAATATTTGGCCTCAGATTTGAGTCTATCCCGTTGTTGCTTGGTCCAATCCTGGGGGATTTAACCAACAGCCAAATAATTAACGATGTCAGCAAACCACGGGGTTTGGACACCTGAAACTGTAAGGATGGTTTCGTCCAGAAAAGTATCAGCAATTAGAATGTCCAGATGAGAAGAATCACTCAGAAGTCTTGACAGATGATCTGCCACCACATTCTATACCCTGGATTTATCCTTGATTTCAAGATCAAATTCTTGAAGTAGAAGAATCCAATGAATAAGCTAGGGTTTGGCATCCTTTTTGGCCAAGAGATGTCACAAGGCCGAGTGGTCAGTATATATGATGACGTGAGACCCTAAGTGATAAGCCCTGAATTTCTCCAAAGAAAATACTACGGCTAGTAACTCCTTCTCAGTAATAGCGTAATTCCTCTGGGCCTCATCCAGAGTTTTACTAGTGTAGTAGACAGAGGGCTTCCTATCAACTTTCTGACCCAAAACAACCCCGACCGTGTAATCAGAAACATCGATCATGATCTCAAAAGGGGTTGTCCAAACCGATGGTTGCAACACTGGAGCACAAGTGACTGTCGTTTTAAGAAAATCAAATGCCTTACGACATGATTCGTCGAAATCAAATGACTTTTCTTTGGCAGGAAGATTGCTCAGAGGACGAGCAACCTTTGAAAAGTCCTTGATGAATCTCCTGTAGAATCCCACATGACCAAGAAATGATCGAATTTGTTTGACAGATGTGGTAGGAGGAAGTTTAGCGATAGCATCAACCTTAGCTTTATCCACTTCGATTCCCAGTTCAGAGATTACATGACCCAAGATGATGCCTTCTTGTGTCATGAAATGACTCTTTTCCCAGCTAAGGACCAGTCTTGTTTTGATGCATCATTTAAGAATCATTTCAAGATTAGCTAGACAAGAGTCAAATGATTCTCCAAAAATAGAGAAAGCATCCATGAAGACTTCCATAAACTCTCCCACCATGTCAAAGAATACGGCCAGCATACACCTTTGAAAAGTTGCAGGTGCATTGCATAAGCCAAATGGCATCCTACGAAAAGCAAAGGTTCTGTAGGGACAGGTGAAAGTCATTTTTTCCTAATCCTCAGGATGGATAGGAACTTCGTTGTATCCTAAGTAACCATCAAGGAAACAGAAGTACTTCTACCTGGCTAATCTTTCCAAGATTTGATCAATGAAGGGCAAAGGAAAATGATCCCTTTTCATGGCTGTGTTTAGCTTCCTATAATTGATATAGACCCTCCAAGAGGAAGCTGAACGAGTTGTGATAGATTCTCCTTTCTCGTTAGTCACAATGGTATCCCAGCTTTCTTGGGAATAATCTACACGGGACTTACCTAAGGACTATCAGAGATCGGATAAATGATTCCTGCATCGAGCCACTTAATAATCTCCTTCTTGACCACTTCTCGCATATTTGGATTTAATCTCCTCTTCATCTGGCGAGAAGGGCGAGATCCATCTTCCAAAAATATTCTGTGATTACAATAAGATGGCTCGATCCCCCTAAGGTCATGAATGGTCCAACCAACTGTCTCCTTGTGTTCCTTTAGGACCTTAATTAGTTTAATCTCCTGCTCCTTTCTTAGTTTAGCACTGATAATCACAAGGAGCGTCTTATGTGGTCCTAAAAATTGATATTTCAGATTTTCAGGCAATGGTTTCAATTCAAGCTGGGGCAGGTTGATGATTGAAGGTAAGGAAGATTCTGATGAAGGCACATCAAGAGGAAGAGGTTGAGAGTGAACAAAATCAATAACCTCTTCAGAAGATGGCGGGTCTACCATAGAGGGTTACAGGTCCAATTCATCATCAGAGGAGGAACTTTCAAAGGAAAAAACCATCATACAAGTCTCAATATTCACATTATCGTTGATGGGAACACCATCATGAGCCCTAACTAGCCCATTTTGACCGATAAAAGAGAACAAGGGCTCCTATATAACCAACTAGAGAACCTAATTCACTGAATAGTCATTCTAAGATAAAAGCAAGAAACAAGGGGTAAAACTGTAATTTTACCATTGCAGTACAACAACGAGTTTTCTCAAGGGCTAAACACAGGGCAAATGGTCTCAACAAGATAATAAGTGGGTTGAATCAGACAGAAAAGGGTTCGTGTGAATTCTGAGAATTAAATGACTTCATGTAACCCTAAAATAGACTCACTTGAATAAATAAGGTTCTGGTTAGGATAAAATTCATGTAAACCCTTTAAAAATCATAGAAAAATATTCTCTATGGTTTAGGACCTTCAATTTGGCCATTGGAACCTATTTTGACCTAGAATGGGGTCACAGACAAATATTTACCCTAAATTGGGTCTTTGCATAAATTGCCCAGTCAAACATAGTCAAATCCAAAATCTAACCTCACCATTAGATTTCTTAGGTCTAAGTTGGGTTTTTACCAAAATTTGGACCTAAGGGGAACTCATCTTGACCCACTTTGCAAGTAGGTCCGACCTAATTACATTTCTACCCCTATCTTTCAAAAGTCCTTACATTTGACCCCCTAGCTTATTCTTCATTCTTTGCAATTAGGTCCCTCCACCATTATAGCAGAGGGAATCCTACTCTGGCGAGCCTGATAGGGTGATTTCTCCCTGATCTCTCAAAGAATCCCCTACAAAATTGGAAGGGAGATTTTATGAGAAATCCCCTCCAATGTGAACCTAATTTGAGGCCCTATTTGGTATCCAATCTCTCATGCGAATGCATGAGAGATTTGGGTCGCTTTCGATTTTCCATTCCCAGCGAACTTCCCTTGCTTCGAAGCTTGGCTTCTAAGCACAAAACTGACCTCCAGGGCCTATTTAAGAGACCCTAATTCACCCCACATCTCCTAAGCTTGAAATCAGTCGGAGAACCCCCTCAATTTTGTCTCTCCTCTTGCCAACTCGCTCATCAAGCTCCGATGACCTCTTTCACTCTCCCTCGTTGCCTAGCCATAATACTGGTGGCAAGTTCCTCTTCCTCATGCTTGTCCGCATCGCGCAACACCCGCCAATGCCCCTGCCTCCCCTTCATCCTCGCCGACCACCCTCACTGAGCACCTTCGTCTCCGGCATCGACGATACGAGCCAGATGCCATCCCTACCTCTCCGCTCATCTCTTCATTCGCCGATAAGTCTCTCTCATTTTCTACATTCTTTTCCCCTCTTTATTACCTTCAAACAACCACTGCCGCACTCCACCATCATCATCCCCTTCACCTCCGGCAAACCCTTCGGTGAGGCGCCCCCGTCGCTTCACACCTCCACCCACCTCGCCAATCACCCTACGACCTTCGCAACATCCCACTGATCATCTCCGACTACTCCAATCACACTGCCACTTACTCAAAAGCACCCCTGAACACACCCACACACACTGCCATAGTGTGCCCTAGGCACACTCCCTCAGGCATTTCCATGCCACGTTGACCACCTCTACGCATTTGCTGCACCTTGGTGAAGCTCCCTAAGCTTTTTAATGTGGCAGCGAGGCCGTTTGTGTGATTTCAGGTCCAGGGGCTTGCCGCCATTGACGCACAGCCTGAAGCTTGCGTGCAAGCTGCTCCAGACCATGCCCGCTCCAGGATACAGTCCCAGGTCACGTGGAGAGCCTTCGCGAACGTCTCCAGGCATTCAATTGGTGTCGAAGGCTAAAGCTGCAGCTGCAATCAAAGGAAGACACTCTGTTGCAGGCGTGCGCGAAAGCAGGTGGGAAGATAGTCCCACCTCGGAAAGAGTTGAAGCGTCGCACCTACAGAAGTTGATTTTCTGCATTAGGCTTATCGCCTCCAACTCACCGGGTGAGGTCCCTCTCACCCAACCCGACGCCTCGTCCGCAACCACACCCCGCGGACCTGGTGACCCGACCCGACCAGCACACCTCGCCCACCACCGTACGCCACTGGGCGTGGTCCCGGGCACGTACCCAACTCGATTACCCCAGAAGTTATGGCTCTAGGAGAGCGAACCTAAGAGAGAAAAAAGAGAAGAGAGCTCACCTGGGTAGGGGATATGCTTTGCTCTACAGGTTGTAGAGGAGAAGAAGGAGAAGGCAAGGAAGAAGGGTAAGGGCTAAAGCTAAGGAAGAAAAAGGAGAAGGCAAGAAGTTCGAAGTCAGAAGTTAAGGAAGGAGAAGGAAGAAACTGAAGGAAGAAGAAGCTGAAGGCAGCCGACAGGGAAAAAAAGAGAAGAAGGCAGAGGAAGAAAGGCAGATGCCAGAGAATAAAGAAGAAGGAAGATAAAGAAGGAGATTGAAGACAAAGGCAGAGATAAAGAAAGAAGAACAGGAGTAGAAGCAGAGGAAAGAAAAGAGATCAAGCACTGTAGCATCATCATTTTAAGGCGTCTGATTGTATAATCAGACGTCCAATTTTGAGTCCAATAAACATACATTGGTTTCTTTAGTACTTTGTGCCTTACATTTACTCCTATCTTTTTGCACTATAACATTGATCTTACTACGTATTATATTCTCAAGTTGTGATCTTGATTTCTAAACCCTAATTTGCTTCCTGTGTTCGACCTCGAACCTTAAATTTGAGTAATAAATTGTATTTGTTTTGAACACTTTTTCGACTGTACGACAACGTGACCTTTTTAAAACCCGATTAAGCGCTCCTAACATTTTGGCACCGTTGCTGGAAAGCAATAGGCAATTTATAAATCTTGAATACAATTGCTGATTTGGTACTAACTTGATATATCTCTTTTTGTTGTAGTTATTTCAGGGGAGAAGATTCAACAAAAGACAATTGCACATCAAACACGCCCGGGCAGGTAATGTCTGATTAATCTCTTTCTCTTAAGCCCCTCATTCTGAAAAGGAAGAAAAAAGATAAAATCAATCAGGGCCACTTGCTTTACATTCCTAGTTAATTCACCAAAGTTTCCTGATTTGATTTCAACAACAATACTGATTTGTGCACCCATTTAAGGTAACTAGGGCTGCCACCATCTTGATTGAGCCCTAGATACCATATTTTAGCGAACTAAATTGGACCAAGATTAGAGCCAAACTAAGGATTTCAATTTAGGGTTTTAGAGACACACCTTTATAATCAAGAATCAACTCTCCAAAAAGAAGTGTGCCTAAGCCTTGATTGAAGAGATCTATTCAAGAAAACCCTAAAATTCAGTCTCTAACTCTCAATTGAATCTTAAAATAAAGGACCAAAAACTTCTCAAAGGACAAATTGGTGAAGTTGACCCCCTTGTTGGGTCAACCAACCTTGAAATTAGGTCACTTTTTGCACTCAATACATCTAAAGTTCAAGTGGAATCTTAAGCACCCTTGCTCTTAACTAAAACTGGTAGGCCTAAGAGGTCAAAGTCCCCATTCTAGTCTACCTGGAACATCAGTGACAAGAGAGGTCGGGTGGGGGAAACCCTGTAACTCGTGGGGGCACTCTACGATGTAGGAGTCTTTGCGGGACTCTCCCTCTCTGGCTGCCTATATATTTCTCAGGTGGACGGCTTTCTGACTAAGGGGTATCATCCACACTAAACCTCTATAGTCATCCAAATTTTTGGGTGTCTTGATTAGGTCCATCACATTCTCCTCTGTCCAAACCATCGGTGCATGTTCGGTAGGAGGTCCTTAAGACCATCCTTAAGGCCTCCTTTAGTGATTCACTCCCGCTGAGGTCAGGCCTCGGCATCCGTATTTGTGCAGCAACCCCATCACATAGACATCTCCTTTGATTCATCTGAACCGAGTTCTCCTTTTTCCATTATCATGGCACAACCAGTAGAAGAGAATAACATTGAAAACCAACTTCAGTGCCTTAATGATTTATTTCAAACCTTTGTAAACCCACTGCAGTGTCCTATGATGCGAGATCACTATAATCTCACTACTGTGGCGATAGAACCTCGAGTCCATATCCCGGCTAGAGGTCCTGATTATGAACTCAAGCCCAATATGATTCATGCTATTCCTAAGTTTCATGGGCATAATTCTGAGGATCACTTCCAACACATCAAACAACTCAAGCATCTGGCCCAGACCTTCAGGTCAGATGTCCAAAATTAGGGTATTCTTCTCATGAAGATGTTCTCCTTCTCTCTCATGGACCAAGCAGTTCACTGGTATCAGACTCAAACACATCCAATCAACACATGGGTTGAACTACAATCTGAGTTTTTGAAAAGGTTCTTCCCAATTGGTCGGATGAATGCCTTACGACACCAGATCACACACTTCACCCAGCAATCTGGAGAACCCCTTCATGAAGCATGGGACCATTTCCTAGACCTCATGCGAAAGTGCCCCCATCATAGAGTTCCTAAATGGGAACAAGTCCAGTCTTTTTACCAGGGACTCCGTGAAGATATCCACTTATTCGTCAATGCAACCTGTGAGGGAAATATCATGGGTCAACACAAAGACACTCTGTGGGAGATTCTCGAGAATATGTGAGAGAACTCCATCAATAATGACTCTATGGGCTTATTCAACAGGACGAATGCCCACGCATCGACGAATCCAAAGGAAGCACATGAGATGCAGGGCCTGTCCACATCTGTCGACTTGGAATTGATGGCTACTCGGTTGGACAAGGTCTCTATCATTGAGAAGAAGGTGGATGCACTGACTGGACATCTACAGCAAGCCACCTCTATGCAAAACTCGTTTGCACAGCCGCCTTCTGGGAGGGAAGCTGTGCATAACATCCATCATCGATCTTCTCAAGGGATGGACCCATATCCACCCCTGTCTGACTTTAGGACCAGAGGAAACTCTGATCCGACCTACTCTAGTTGGGGGAACTCTGAGGCCTCGTACTTTGGCTTTCCTAAAGTTCCTCAGACCTGCGAGGACCTCAACGCCATCCAAAATGACCCATTCTCTAATACCTATAAACCTGGATGGCGGGATCATCCCAATTTCCTGTGGATGGGAAATAATCAAAGACCACCATATCAACCCCGTCCACAAGCTCCTCGTCCATATCAGTCGCCTCAGCCTCAGGCCAACCCCACCTATCAATCTAGGCCAACTCAAACAGATCAAATGACCCTTATCCTTTAGACTCTGGCTGACATTCAAAAGATGAATGCAACTATACAAAAACAGCACAAGGACAAGATCACAGAGGTTCGCAATCAACTCACCCAGATGGCGAAATCCCACCAACCTGGCACACTCCCTTTGCAACCTCTACCAAATCCGAATAACGTGCCGAACCAGAGGCATGTTATGATCCCAACTCCGGGCCAAGCCCACATGATTTATCAGGCCCCTTCTGTTCCATCACCCGACGAGATGGAAGCTTCGACATCATATGCAGGATATCAGCAGCAGCCACCTATTTTACCAACTCTAAACCAAAACCAGCCAAGAGTGAATTCTGTTACAACCTGTAGTGGCAAAGCAACACAAGACCCACCTTACCCAAGCCACTTTCAGCCTAGTAGTACTGACCCAAGCCCTAGGATAGTTATCTAGGACACCCCTATCCCAAATCAAGAACCTGGACCTATTCTAGAGGAACCATCCAAGGTTCCATTTCCCGAGGCCTTAACCAAGGGAAAGAGGACAAATAAATCTGTGGCTCCTGAGGAGGATCTGGTCAAGCTCTTTGAACAGGTCCATATAAACATCCTGTTGATGGATGAAATCCGCCATGTACCGGCTTACGCACGATTTCTGAAAGACTTGTGTACACCTAAGCATAAGCCACGAACCAAAAGTGGGAGTCTAATCATACTGTCAGAGCAAGCCAGCTCTGTAATTTTGAGAAAACTCCCACCTAAGGCAAAAGACCCAGGTACTCCCCTGATTTCCTGTACCATTGGTGATACCTAATTTGACAGAGCTTTATTAGATCTAGGAGCCTCCATAAACCTAATACCTACATCCCTACTTGACCGCCTTGAGGGATCTGAGCTCAAACCAACAAAGGTGACATTACAGTTGGCTGATCGATCTATTAAGTCACCTAAAGGAGTTCTTGAGGATGTCATTGTTAGGGTGCGAGATTTCTATTTCCCAGTGGACTTTGTAGTCTTGGATATGGATGATCCAGAAAACCCGAGGGATACACCAATTATACTAAGGAGACCCTTTCTGGCCACTGCTAGGGCCAATATAAATTGTGAGGAGGGCCAAATTGAACTGAAATTCAAAAGCCAAACATTAAAGATTGACATCTTTAAGGCCCAACAAGGGATTAATTATGGTGTTATAGAACAAATATGTGACATCAAGGCTGTGGTTGATGATCAGTATATTGAGGAAAACCTGACAACTTCTGATCAACCACAAGAGGATCAAAACTCGCAATCAAAGGAATCCGAACTTGACTTAGACACACCCACAACTCCTTCCCTTGCTACTGATACACACCCTGAACCACCCGCTGCTGCTGATAACCCTGTCCTGGAGCTCAAGCCTCTCCCCAACCATCTTAAGTACGTCTTTTTGGGTTCCAATCAGACATTTCCTGTGATTATCAACTCTAGACTTACACCTGATCAGGAATCTCGTCTGATTACTATTCTCCAGCAATATCGTAGAGCCATTGGATGGACTCTCGATGATTTGACTGGTATCAGCCCCTCTTACTGCACACACTATATCTACACCGAAGAGAGCACACGACCTTCCCGTGAAATGCAGAGACGTCTAAATCCTAATCTGCAGGAGGTCGTGAAAAAGGAGATCATCAAGTGGTTAGATGCAGGGATCATCTACTCGATCTCTGACAGTCGGTGGGTGAGTCCAATCCAGGTTGTGCTTAAGAAGGTAGGATTCACCGTGATCACTACTGAAACCAGAGAAATCATACCAACCCATGTGGCGAATTCGTGGAGTCTGCATTGATTACAGAAGACTCAATACCTCCACAAAGAATGATCATTTCCCACTATCGTTTATTTATTAGATCCTCCAGAAACTAGGGGGAAATAGGTTCTTCTGCTTTTTGGACGTGTACTGCAGTTATAACCAGGTGGCAATCCATCCTGAGGACCAAGAAAAGACCACTTTCACCTGCCCCTTCGGGACGTACGTGTTCCGAAGGATGTCGTTCGATCTCTGCAATGCACCTGCTACTTTGCAGCTGTGCATGCTTGCCATATTCTCAGATATGGTACGTGAATATTTGGAAGTCTTCATGGATGACTTTTCAGTATTTTAAGAATCATTTGATGATTGCCTCCTACACTTGGTCCAAATCCTCAGGCGGTGCATTGACGTGAATCTAGTTCTTTCCTAGGAAAAGAGCCATTTCATGGTGCCTGAAGGAATTTCCCTGGGACATCTCATATCAGAAAAGGGCATCCAGGTCGATCGAGCCAAGGTGAACTTGATTTCCAAACTCCCTATGCCTAGCTCGATCAAGGACATCCGATCTTTTCTGAGGCACGTCGATTTTTACCGTTGATTCATTCCTGATTTCTCAAAAATCGCACGCCCCCTGACCACTCTTCTATCTGTTTATCGTGGCGAGATTAATGTTTTAAAATGTATGCATCGTAGTATAATTGAAATCGCTCAAAAATAAATAAATTTTTATTACTCGAAGTTTTAAGTCCGAGGTCGAACACAGGGAGCAAATTGGGGATTAAAAATCAAGAACATAGCTTTAAAATTGAATATAATAGGCAATGGAAATCAGAGTTTGATGTAAACACATTTACACTACTTAAGATGTCTATTTATGCATGTTCTTAAGCATAGGATTGCATTTCATGATATAAATATTGCATTACATGCATCATCTTGCATTTAGAATAGTTTGACTAAAATGGATGTTAATTGTCTCCTTTTATGTGCTTAGACAGGGAAAACATTTTATCAAGGCCTCGGATCAAAGATCCCACTGTATGTATGTGATCAGGGTGACGATTGGAGTTTAACGACTCCAAGATCGCCCTAATCAGGCATCCATAGCATCAGATAGTGACCCGGGAACCCTAGAAGATCAAGGGCCAGGATGGTGTAAATCCACACTTCAGATGATAAATCCGACCTCACGGATGAATTCGGATCGACGATCGCAGCCCAACGACACAAAAATCGAGTCAATCCGACATCCGTGGCACCATCTACAACTTCCAGAAGATGGACGGCCAAGATATCGCCACGTGGTGCCATCTCAGCCACCCAAACGGCTGCTTGCGTCTTGTGAAAGCCCCGCGCCCAATCGCTCTCCGCCGTTGGATCTTAATCCAATGGCTGTGGGCGCTTGTATTTAAAAACGCCCGCTCGACCATCCGCGCCCCATAGCGCAATGGTTGAGCGCGGGGCGCGGGTTCGAGCCGTGGCGAGGAGCGTGGGCACGAGAAATTGGAGCGTCGGATGGAGATCGGACGGCCGCGTGCACCCGATAGCGCCGACATGCGATTGGACAGGCAATCAGACGCGCAATCAGACGCACGGGGGGCGCGCAACGCGCGGGCGTGGACGCATCTTAAGCCGTCCGATCTCGCGATCGGACGGCTGAAAAGCGCTGGATGTGCGCGGGCGTTGAGGAGCGGGCAGCCGAGGAGGCATGCATGGGCGCGGAGGCGACGGCCACATCGGGGCTTTAGTGATGGATTTATCCGTCACTAAAGACCCCTCTTTTATTATTTTGAAGTTGTAATGTCCATTTTGCCCCCACTCCTTGCAACTATAAAAGGAGACCCCCTCCATACGAAATTCTCATCCCTTCTTTCTCCTCTCTACCCCTCCAAAGCTCAAAGAAGCTTGTCCCACACCCGGGATGCTTCTTGCAAGATGAAGTCCAATTTTCGTTCCCCTTCGGAAGTGGATCCCGCGACGACGACGGCGTGCTGCTCCGTTCCCATTCTTCTACTTCGTCCTCCTTCGTCCTGCTTCGTTCTCCTTTATCCAGGCGTTGTCCCGTCCGGCTCATCTTCCAAGCAATCGTCGCGGAGGATAACTTCTCTCTCCCATTCTTATTTACAGCTTTTCTAGTGTAGAATTTTCCTGCTTTATAGTGTAATTGATTTTCCGCATTCTAGAGTAACTTTTATAAATAGTTGGAATATTGAATGAATGTTCTCTCTCTCTCTCCCTCTCTCTCTCTCTCTTTTAGTCTGATAGCTCCATTGTAATTATATCGCTTGCTTGACAAAAATCCTAAAAAAAATATAATTGCGAATATAGATCAACGTAGCCTCCCTGTGTTCGACCCTGAATTATTTTCGATATAAATTTTATTTGTTGAACACGAATTCTTCGCTTTTTGAACTACAACGACAGGTTTTCCAAAACCAATCTCGTAAGCGTAGCGATTTGAAAAATACCGTTCAACATTTTGGCACCGTTGCCAGAGAGGCAACAATTTCCGATCTTTTCTTCGCATTTCTTGCACTTTATTTGTTTTCTAATTAGCTTTCTCTTGTGTCTATTATTTTGCAGAAACCTCCATCAAGGAATCAGGAAGCGGTAGACTGGAGTAAAGTGCAGTAGAAGACAACTGTAAGTGCTCCCCCATTCTTTCCCCCTCCATAGATTTCATTCGCCACATTAAATCCAAATCCCAATTAACCTAGGTGTTTTGCATAAATCCTAGGAATAGTTTGGTTGTTTGGATTTACACTCACATTCATTCCACCCTCATTCATAAAAAAAATAACAAAAAGATAATCTTGTGGGGTAATTTTCAACAAACACACAACACACACCCACATTCAAGGCACTTGATCAACTTGATTTGTTTTCTACTCAACCGGGTTCTGATCCGTGGAACCAGTACACACAAACATCTAATAGAGTAGAAATTATTCTAGGTTAACCATTTTTGAGTGCCTAACTTAGTGGTGCATTTCAGGCCAATTGTTTGAGTTGATTGGGCCACACCACTTCAAATAAAATAAACTCATCAAGTAGCTGCCAATTAGGTCCAACTCTTAGGGACTTACCAGTCACTCCACATTATTTTTAAACTTTAATGGAAAACATCTTCACCTGTGCTTGCAAAACCTGGTGTGCCAATGAAACCTGTTTGAAAATACCTAAAGTTGAATCTTAAAAGCTACTAAGCAAGATTTGAACCTTAAAATTCACCACATCAAAAATAATCTTGCTTGAAAACCACTGGTTGTGTACGCACACACAAATCAATCAATCATTAAGGGCACAACCCATTTAAAGGGCCCATCACATTCCAAAGCACATTCAAACCTAGCCCTAAATAAAACAGAGTAGACGTTGGCCTTAAGAATTGAACTCGCTCTTCAGAACTCAGAACGAGATTATTTTCAATTAGTCTGTTTCTACTGTTTAATCTGATGTCTAGCTAGGGGAGCAGAGTCAAACGATCACGGCTGGGGGGTACACTAGGAACCAAAGGCGCAAGCCGACGGAAGAACCTTCTCCCCAGTCCCTCCTTCTAACTGGTTGGATTGAACAGACAGAAGTAGATCAAATCTTTTCTTTATCTCAGGACAGGTTTTGAGAGTCTGTAGGTCTGTAGGCTAACCCATTTAAGGACAAGTTTGATTGTTTGTATTGCAGGACACCTTTCTTCCTCCCGTGTCTCATGAATCCTTCCACATATTTCACACATTCCCGCTCTTTCTCTCCTGTTGTGAATTATCCTCAACATGACGATTATCCCAACTCGTATTGTAAGCAACCATCAGTTAGTTGGGATAATTCGGATTGGGGATACAATTCCGAACCCCCGTGTTTAGGGTCTAACCCTGAACACTTTGATTCTGATTTCTATCCTTCTCAGAGCTACATCGATTATAGATCGTCTTCCTTTCATGCAAAACCTAATACGATCTACAATCAAGAAGGATACACCGATCCTTACCCATCCTCTGATTTCACTGCCTTTAGGTCATCACCATCTTTTCAACAATCTGAAATGACCTATTATCAGGAAGGGTATAACGAATCTCAATTCGTTAATTCCTCTGCATTTATATCAAACCCGCCCAACCCTGAACCAACTCATTTGGTTCAGGTTAATCAGGTTCAAGATAAGGTGCTGGCTAACTTGAGGAATATCATTCAATCTTTAGAAGTTCAGCCAATACCTTGCATTGAGAGATTGGAGCCCCTGATTGAAATGATTGATGATTTAAACAAGTCTTTGTTGGATTGGCTCCAGGATGTTAAGGATAAGAACCCGGGTGAGTTTCTACTTGGGAAATTAGCGAAATTGAGGATGAGATTTGTGGTTGCTTTAATTCAATCTTGGAATAATTCCCAGGACGAACCCTCTTCAGGAAAGCCAATGACAGAACCCGTTCAGGCACCTATTGGGGGGACACGTGTTACGAGGCTGACCAGATTGAATTAAAACAACCAATGAAGGATGATCTGATTTCTTCACCTGAGATCCCTAATCCAGGTTACGAGGAAACGTATGTCTCCTTGGAAGACAAAGTGACAAATGATTTTGGGACATACATTGATACAGATCCTAATGGTGAAGATTCAAGTTGCAAAGTCTCACGCGAGTTTTCTGAACACGATTTCTGTGAGACGATTGGGCCTGAGGAATCTGATAGATCATTTGATAGCCCAATAACTGAGGAAACTGATCTTATTAGGGCACACATTACGGGTCCAGAATCGCATTTTCTGGAGGAATTAATTCAATGCCCTGATTATCAGTTACACCCTGTTGAGCTTATTGATGATTCTAATTCTGAGATAATTAGACCCAAGTCAATTTTGATTCTGCCACATCATTTAGACTTGGAGATTTCAGATGGGGTGATGAATATACAAGAGGTCCTAGAATTTGATAAGCTGAATGAGCAGAATAGGAGCTGGGAAGTTCTGATTTGGAAAGTCAATTTTGGAGGAAATAGAAAATTGAGTCGAAGGGTTCCTTTTAAGCTGAAACCATCAAATCAGAACCCTTACGACATTTGTTTCGAGGATGTCAAACCCAAGCACACATTCAACGATTATCCTTTTGAGCTTCAATTCTCTGTAACCCGACTTTTTGGTCTTGGGCTGCATCCTAAGAAATCGCAAGCCCGATACCGCTTACATTCTGATTTTAGGTTTTGGGTAATTTTTATCCAGAACCTAAGATATTCTCGATTATGGGGTGTGGGTCTGCACCACAATCTGGTCCACATCTGTGGACCTCTGTTGAGAGGTCATAGGATTCTTCTATTTATTCTAATTCTGACCTGCACTTGTGAATTCTTCATTTCTTTTCTTTGTATAGTGTGCCTAGCTGAAGGCACTAAACTCAGCACATATACAGTTCTTTTTAATTTTTCATCTCGGAGCGGACCTAACATTCACGCAATTCAGGTGCTTCCTTTGCTTTTCCACTCTGTTTTATGTCTTTTTAATACAATGAGGACATTGCATTAGATAGGCATGGGGGGGGTGGATATTTATCTCTGAATTCATTCGTCAGCTCCGTAGATTTGTTTTCTTTTATTAAAAAAAAAATCAAAATTAGGAAAGAGAATTTGGGTTTAAGAAAATTTTCAATCTTAGGAAAAACTACATTAAGATCTGAACACAAAGACCCCTCAGGTTTTTGGACTTAATTAGCCTGTGTATCCACTAAAATGTGGATTTGTTTTTGAGTCCTCGCCATCTTAATTCTTTCTTAATTGGAGTAAATAAGTTTGGGTGATAAGTACACGACTTATCAACCCGCCCTCTGATTTGAGGGAATTTTAAGTCTTAAGCATCTACACACTTTCTTTGCACTGACTCGTTGTTCGACGATTTTAATGGAAATTGGGTAGCTAATGAATCTTCTAGGGTGATATGGCTGGCAAGTTATCGTGGGTAACAGCCCATAGGTAGGTTGTCCAGAGCCCGGTCATTGGACCTTTCTTAGTTTGCTGCCTCTAGGTTAATCTTAGACTAGGGAAGCCACCTACTTTAAAAAAAAAAAACAAAGGTGAAAAGAACAAAAAGAAATAAGCCACACTTCGCCGCACGAGTATGGCTGGCAAGTTGTCAGTGGTAACAGCTCATCGACCGGTTGTCCAGAACCCAGCTCAGAAAATGCACTAAAAATTCCCAAAACACTTAAGAAGAAGCGGAGAAGTAGAATAAATCGGGGAGATATACACTGGATTCATGTTGTCGACGTTTTTGTGGGGGTTTAAAGGATGTCACGTTGTAGTATAACCGAGAAAACGTCTAAACAAATATAAAGAATTTTATTACTCGAAGACCGGAGTATCCGAGGTCAAACACAGGGAGCAATCTCAGTACTTTGTAAAACCCAAGAATACAACTGTTAAATGCAAATATAATTGATTCAAAGAGTTTTAAAAAAAAGATTTTAAAAAAGTAGAATTAGACGTCTGATTTATGTATCAGACGTCTTAAATGTGATCTTTCTTTCTCTCTTCCTTCTTCTCCTTTCTGCTTCTGTATCTTTCCCTCTTCTGCTTTGCCTTTCTGATCTCTTTGCAATCTTCCCTTGTCCTTCTTCTTCTTCTCTGCGAAGACTTCTAATCTTTTCTGCTTTCCTTCTTCTCCTGCGAAGGCTTCTTTCTTCTTCTTCTGTCTTCTTCTTTGGCTTGCTTCAAGTCCTTCTGCGATCAACCTGCCTGCACAGGAGCAAAACCTAACCCTTCTCCCTCTACCCGCGCGTCTCTCTCTCTCTCAAGCAATTCACTCTGAGCTGCTCTCCCAGAGCCACAGGCATAATCGGGTCGGATCGTACCCGGGACCAGGCGCACCTCAAGGTGGTGTGATGCGCGAGGAGTGCGTAGGTCTAGGTCGGGTCGGATCCGCCAAGTCCGCGTGGTCAGGCCGCGGACGAGGCGGGTGGGGCCAGTGAGGGACCTCACCCCTGTGTTTACTGAGGCGATAAGAGTATATCACAAAAACAATTTGTAGTGTACCTGAGGTTTGTAATCCCACGATGTGGGACTAAAGGTTTCGTCCTTCCCTCACGCGCGCCCGTAGACTCTCGTGTGCAATTGCCCACGCTGAAGGCCCTGCTGGTGCTCCTCGCTGAACTCAGTCACCTCGCGACACTTGCGAGAGTCTGCTGCACCTGCCGCCTGTAAATCCTGACGCCTGCTGCTGCTCCAAGCTTCCTGCTGCTTCGGCTGTTAATGGCGGCCGGGGCGTTCACCTGAGATTCCACAGAACGGCCTATTGCCCCAATCAGAATAGCTGGAAACCTTCGCAGTAGCACGGCGAAGGCGGTGGGTGATGCTGCAGGTTGCCGGTCGGCCTAGGCGTGCGCGCCTAGGTCAACCTGTGGCCGGAGATGGTGGGTTGGTCGGGGGGTGCTTTTAGAGGTCTGGAGTGGTAGTGATGGGGTGGAATGGGTTCCTGGTGGTGAGGCGAAGCTCACGAGGTGGTTGGCGAGCCGGGTGGGGGGGCTGGAATGGTGGAAGCGGCTCGCCGGAGTGAGGTCGGAGGCGAGGAAGATGGAGGCGGTGAGGTACTGTCGAGGGGTAATCAAGTAAAATAGTTGGGGAAAAAAGAGAGGAGAGGATGAAGAACGTATCTGTGATTGTCTGGAAGGAAGGAAGGCGGCGGAGAGGACGGCTCATAACTGCCATCGTCGGGGAAGAAAGACCCTGAGGGAGGAAGCGGCGACGAAGACGAGGTCAGAAGCGCGCGCGCGGTGTACAGCGCGACGCGGGAGGAAGTGGCGGAGAGGACTCTGCTGCTGGTATGGCAGCAGAGTGACGAGAAGGAGGGGAGGAGGTCGCCGGAGCTTGTGGGTCGTTTGGCCGGAGATGGGAGAGGGAGGAATTTGGAAGAGATCTCCATCAAAATCAAGCTTGCCTTCTGCGGTAGGGTCTGGGGTGTCTTTTATAGGTGCTGGCCGCACCTACCAGCGCGTGAAGACCGCGCAATTAGGTCTGCTGACTCGCCGGAGTTGGAAGGAAGGTGGATACCTGAATCTCTCGTGCGTTCGCACGAGAGATTGGGTTCACACCAGCGAATGTAATTGGCTTTACAAGGAAGGGAATTCCTCAGAGAATCCTCCTTCCATTTCTGGGAGGGAATCTCTGAGGGATTAGAGAGCAATCTCTCTCGAAACTTCGCCGGAGCTCGGTTCTGCCCTAGCAATGGCGGCAGGACCGGTTTGCAAAGGAGGCGAAAAACTGAGGGGGCTCTCTGCAAAGGTATTCAAAAGATAGGGACCAATTTGTGATTTGGGTGTACTAAATTGCAAAGTAGGTCAAGATGACCTCTCCTTAGGTCCAAATTTTGGTACAAACCTAATTTTGACCTAAGGAATCCAATGGTGAAGTTGGATTTTAGGTTTGACCTTGTTTGACTGGATATTTTGCGTAAAAACCCAAATTAGGTTAATTGAAGAGCTAGGACCCTAATCTAAGTCAAACTAGGTTCCAAAGGCCAAATTAAGTATTCTAAACCCTAGAGGATGTTTTTTCATGATTTGTAGAGGGTTTACTTGCTTTTTGTTCTGACCGAAACCTTGTTAATTTAAGCGGGTCTGTTTTAGGGTTACCAAGTGTCATTTAGTTCCTAGATTGCACATGAACCCATTTCTGATTAACTCAACCCACTTTTTATCTTATTTGGACCATTTGACCTCTGCTTTGCTTCTGAGAAATTCCATTTATGTACTGCAATGGTAAAATTGCATTTTTAACCTTTATTTCATATTTTCTTCTTAGAGCACTTGTTCCTTAGTTAGGCCTTCTTCCAGGTTATGTAGGAGCTTTTATCTTCTTTATTGGGTCAAAATGAGCTAGTTATGGCTCATGATGAGGCTCTCATCAATTCACCCTTATGTTGACCCCGTAAAAAAAATAATAATAAATGTCGGGAGAAAGCTACCAGTTGTAAAGATACAATTTTAGGTAGAATTCTGGTTAGGTCACCTAGAGGCGTAGAAATCCGAAGTCCGTTCTAATTGCCGGTGAACGAGTCTATCACAATCACAATAAGATGCTTAAAGCTTAGGGTTCTCATCAAATTTTTGAGTGAGTTGAATGGCCGTAGAAAGCCACTCTTAAACCTGAAAATTTGAAAATCAAAAAAAAAAAATTAGAAAAGAGAAAAAGAGAAAAAGAAATTTTTCTTTTAATAAGGCGAGGGCTTGAAGCGGTCTGCATTTTCGTTGATACCCGGGCACTGTTGTGTCTTTGAAAGTTCAGTTCCTAAGTAGACAATTTCTTAATGATTGAAAAATAACTCAAGTCCAAATAATCTAACCTAATTCTTTTATAAATAGCATATAGTTTTTGCTAGGGACTAGTAAAAGATAGGCATGGGGGTATGATGTAAACACATTTACACTACTTAAGATGTCTATTTATGCATGTTCTTAAGCATAGGATTGCATTTCATGATATAAATATTGCATTACATGCATCATCTTGCATTTAGAATAGTTTGAATAAAATGGAGGTTAATTGTCTCCTTTTATGTGCTTGGACAGGGAAAATATTTTATCAGGGCCTCGGATCAAAGATCCAACCATATGGATGTGATCAGGGCGACGATTGGAGTTCAACGACTCCAAGATCGCCCTAATCAGGCATCCGTAGCATCGGATAGTGACCCGGGAACCCTAGAAGATCAAGGGCCAGGATGGTGTAAATCCACACTTCAGATGATAAATCCGACCTCATGGATGAATTCGGATCGACAATCGCAGCCCAACGACACAAAAATCGAGTCAATCCGACATCCGTGGCACCATCTACAACTTCCAGAAGATGGACGGCCAAGATAGCGCCACGTGGTGCCATCTCAGCCACCCAAACGGTCGCTTGCGTCTTGTGAAAGCCCCACGCCCGATCGCTCTCCTCTGTTGGATCTTAATCCAATGGTTGTGGGTGCTCGTATTTAAAAACGCCCGCTCGACCATCCGCGCCCCATAGCGCAGTGGTCGAGCGCGCTATCGCGAGCGCAGGGCGCGGGTTCGAGCCGTGGTGAGGAGCGGCGGGCGCGAGCAATTGGAGCATCGGATGGAGATCGGACGGCCGCACGTGCCCGATAGCGCCGACGTGCGAATGGACGCCCAATCGGATGTGTAATCAGACACGCGGGGGGCGCGCAGCGCGCAGGCGCGGACGCATCTTAAGTCGTCCGATCTCGCGATCGGACGGCTGAAAAGCGCTGGACATGCGCGGGCGTTGAGAAGCGGGCAGCCGAGGAGGCGCGCGTGGGCGCGGAGGCGACGGCCACATCGGGGCTTTAGTGATGGATTTATCCGTCACTAAAGACCCCTCTTTTATTATTTTGAAGTTGTAATGTCCAATTTGCCCCCACTCCTTGCAACTATAAAAGGAGACCCCCTCCATATGAAATTCTCATCCCTTCTTTCTCCTCTCTACCCCTCCAAAGTTCAAAAGAAGCTTGTCCC
Source organism: Thalassia testudinum (assembly GCA_037157565.1). Taxonomy (NCBI): domain Eukaryota; kingdom Viridiplantae; phylum Streptophyta; class Magnoliopsida; order Alismatales; family Hydrocharitaceae; genus Thalassia; species Thalassia testudinum. Next base: position 3,930,395 of record JAZHRO010000056.1, read on the forward strand.
ACACCCGGGATGCTTCTTGCGAGATAAAGTCCAATTTTCGTTCCCCTTCGGAAGTGGATCCCGCGACGACGATGGCGTGCTGCTCCATTCCTGTTCTTCTGCTTCGTCCTCCTTCGTCCTGCTTCGTTCTCCTTTGTCCAGGCGTCGTCCCCAAGCAATCGTCGATGAGGATAACTTCTCTCTCCCATTCTTATTTACAGCTTTTCTAGTGTAGAATTTTCCTACTTTATAGTGTAATTGATTTTTCGCATTCTAGAGTAACTTTTATAAACAGTTGGAATATTGAATGAATGTTCTCTTTCTCTCTCTCTCTTTTAGTCTGATAGCTCCATTGTAATTATATCGCCTTGCTTAACAAAAATCCTAAAAAAAATATATTTGCGAATATAGATCACCGTAGCCTCCCTTTGTTCGACCCGGAATTATTTTCGGTATAAATTTTATTTGTTGAACACGAATTCTTCGCTTTTTGAACTACAACGACAGGTTTTCCAAAACCAATCTCGTAAGCGTAGCGATTCGAAAAATACCATTCAACAGAGTTATAATGCAAAAATCTAAATGTGAACACTAGATAGTAATGTATATGAAGAACACAAAAAATGGGCGTCTGATTTGTGAATCAGAGGTCTTAAACTTGTGATTGCTATAGTGCTATTTCTGATCTTTTTCTATTCTCTGTCTCTGATCTCTATCTGGCTTTCTTCCTTCTTCTTCCTTTCATTTCTTCGTGCTTGTGCCTTTGCTTCTTTTTCTTTTGTCTTCTTCTCTTCTTTCTCTGGCGGCTTCCCTTTTTTCTACCTTCAGCTCCTTCATCCTTTTCTTCTTCCACCCTTCAGCTTCTTCTTCAGTCCTTGCCTCTCCTTAGTGTCCACTGGCTTCCACCCTCTTCTTCCTTGGCTTTTTCTTCTTCTCCTTCCCTGCGAGAGATCAAAACCTACGCCTAGCCGCCCCCACAATCTCTCTTCTTCTTTCTCTCTTAGGCTCGCTCTCCTAGAGCCGCTTCTCGGGTAATCGGGTCGGGTACGCATGCCCAGGACCAGGCCCACCGGCGTGCGGTGGTGGGCGAGGAGTGTAGGTCGAATATATGGGTCAAGCTAGATCCGCGAGCAACGAGTCATGGACGAGGCAGTGATAGGTGAGAGGGACCTCACCTCATGGTCAGGAGGCGAAGAGGCTATGTCACTTTTTCCTCTTATTTCGCTGCACCTGCTCAGGACTTTCCAAGGTGGGACTATGTTGTCCCACCTTCCTTCGCGAATGCCCACAGCAGGAGTGCCCTTGATTGCAGTAGCTACGTGGGGCTTCAATGCCAATCGCTCATCTAGAGTTGTGCGCGAAGAGATTCCGTGTGACCTGGGACCTATAGCCTGGAGCAAGTAGACCTGGAGGAAGCTCCCAAGCACGCTCCTTGCTTGTGTTAATGGCGACGGGCCTCTAAACCTGTCAACCACGAAAATAACCTTGCGGCCTTGTCAGAAGGTTCGAACAGCTTCGCCTAGACACGGCGAAGATAGTGCGAGGGTCGACGTGGCATGGGGTGGCCAAAGCATGCAAGATAGTGCGAGGGTCGACGTGGCATGGGGTGGCCAAAGCATGCGTGCCTAGGGCACCCTGTGTGCACAAAAGTGGGTGTGTTCGAGGGGAGTTCTAAGGGCTTGGCGCAGTGAGTGGAGTGAGGGTTGGTGGTCAGCAGAGTGTGGTGATGCTTATGGGGTAGTTGGCAAGGCAGATGGAGGAGTGGAGCAGCGAGGACACCTCGCCGGAGGTCTGGCCGGAGATGAGAAAGGTGAGGGTGATAGCATACGACGAGGTGTGTTTTGAATAAATAAAGATAGAAAAATGATGGGAGAGGCGAGAGAACTTAGCTGAGCATGGATAGACGAAGGGGGATCTAGAGAAGGTGGCCGGCTCGTATTGCCATCGCCGGAGATGAAATACTCAGTGGAGGAGGATGGCGACGATGAAGGGGCTGTAGGGGCATCGGCTGGTGCGGTGCGATGCGAACGAAGAGGATGAAGAGAACCCTGCCACTGGTATTATGGTAGAGAAATGAGGGAGAGAGAGAGAGGGGTCGCCGAAGCTTGCTGAGTCACTGGCCGGGGGGGGAAGAGATGAAATAGAGGGTTGCTCAGGCCAATTTCAAGCTTAAAGGATGCGGAGGGCTTTGGATTTGCTTTTATAGGCTCTGGAGGAAGGTTTCGTGCTTGGAAGCCAAGCTTCCAAGCATAGCAACCTCGCCAAAGATGGAAGGTTAAATGAGACCCAAATCTCTCATGCATTTGCATGAGAGATTGGATACCAAATCGTGCTTGGAATTGTGTTCAAACTAGAGGAGATTTCTCAAAGAATCTCCCTTTCAATTTTAAATGGGATTCTATGAGGAATCAGGGAGATCTTTCCCTCGAAACCTCGCCGGAGTAGGATTCTCTCTGCTATAATAGTGGAGGGACCTAATTGCAAAGAATGAAGATAATGGTAGGGGTTTCTGCAGAATTTCTCAAAAGTTAGGGGTAGAAATGTAATTAGGCTGGACCTATTTGTAAAGTAGGTCAAGATGAATTCCCCTTAGGTCCAAATTTTGGCAAAAATCTAATTTAGACCTAAGGAATCCAATGGTGAAGTTGGATTTTGGGTTTGACCATGTTTGACTAGGAAATTTGCACAAAAACCCAATTTAGGGTAAATATTTGACTGAGACCCCAATTTACGTCAAAATAGGTTCTAAGGGCCAAATTGAAGGTTCTATACCCTAGAGGATATTTTTCCATTATTTTTAGAGGGTTTAGGTAAATTTTATCCTGACCAGAACCTTGTTAAATTAAGTGAATTTGTTTTAGGGTTACAGGAAGTCATTTAATTCCTAGAATTTACATGAACCATTTTCTATTTGAACCAACCCACTTTTATCTTGTTAAGATCATTTGACCTATGTTTAGCCGATGAGAAATCTCATTGTTGTACTACAATGGTAAAATTGCAATTTTACCTCTTGTTTCTTACTTTTCTCTCAGAAGGTTATTCATTGAGTTAGGACCTCCAGTTGGTTATGTATGAGCTTTTGTTCTCTTTTCTGGGTCATAATGAGCTAGTTAAGGCTCATGACGGTGTTCCCATCACTATCTAAAGATGTATCTTTTGAAATCTCCAAGGAATGCACTCAAGCATTTGAAATCCTCCGTGATCGAGTTACCCAAGCTCTAATCCTCCAGTCCCCTGATTGGTCTCAACCCTTTGAGATCATGTGCGATGCATCTGATTTCACTATAGGAGTGGTACTTGGGTAGAAAATTGATGGGAAACCCGTGGTCATCTACTACGCTAGCAAGACACTTGACGAGGCTCAGCGTAACTACACAGTTACTGAGAAAGAGCTGCTAGCCGTAGTATTTTCCCTAGAAAAATTCAAATCATATCTCCTGGGTTCTCATGTTATCATTTACTCGGATCACACAACTGTGAGGCATCACCTTGCGAAGAAGGATGCGAAACCTCGATTAATCTGCTGGATATTACTGTTGCAAGAATTTAGCCTCGAGATTCGCAATAAAGCGGGAAAACAGAATGTGGTAGCTGATCACTTGTCCCACCTTCCTAAGATTATAGACCCTTCCAGACCCATCACGGAACATTTTCCTGATGAGCACCTCCTGACTATTAATACAGGGCTTCTATGGTTTGCTAATATAGTAAACTACCTAGCATCACATCAGATCCCGTCCGATTAGCTGAAGGCCAAGAAGGAAAAATTGTTTTCTGATGCCAAGTATTACTTCTGGGAAGACCTGTATCTTTTCCGCATCGATGTTGATCAAATCATTCGATGATGTGTCATGGAAGCGGAAATTCAAGACATAATGTCTTTCTGCCATGACCAGGCATGCGATGGACACTTTTCAAGTCATAAAATCGTAGCGAAAGTCCTCCAGTGAGCTTCTATTGGCCCACGATCTTCAAAGATGCATACAATCACTATAGAGCATGCACTCGTTGCCAAACCTTAGGCAACATGAGCCATCGAGATATGATGCCCTTATTGCTGATTCTCGTATGCAAAATCTTTGACGTGTGGGGGATTGATTTTATGGGACCCTTTCTTGTTTCGGATGACTTTGAGTACATTCTACTTACTGTTGACTACATGTCCAAATGGATCAAGGCCATTCTGACCTGAACCAATGATCATAAGGTGGTTATCAAATTCACTCATCAGAACATCTTCTCACAGTTCATGATTCCACGTGCTATAATCTCTAATGGAGGGACCCATTTCACTAATGCTCAGTTCAGGTCACGGATGACCGAATACGGGGTGTCACATCGAATCTCTACTCCTTACCACCCCCAAACTAATGGTCTAGCTAAGCTATCAAATTGGGAGATCAAGAAAATCCTCCAGGTTACTATTCGACTTGACAGGAAGGACAAAATCCTCCAGGTTACTGCTCGAATTGATAGGAAGGACTGGTCATCCTGACTTTTGGAAGCTTTGTGGGCTTATAGGGTGGCCCACAAAACCCAATTAGGTATGTTTCCCTTCAGATTGGTGTATGAGAAGGCATGTCACCTCCTCGTCGAATTGGAGCACAAAGCCTATTAGGCAATACGGAACTGCAACCTAGATCTTTCTAAGGTAGGAACCCATAGAAAGCTTCAAATGAGTGAGATCGATGAATTACGCCATGACGCATATGAGAACTCGCGAATTTACAAAGAGTGGGTTAAGGCCTTTCATGATAAGTACATATCCAGAAAGATCTTTCACCCTAGTCAAAAAGTCCTACTCTTTAATGCCAAGCTTAAACTGTTTCCAGGAAAACTACGATCAAAATGGATCGGACCTTACCTCATCTGACAAATCTTTGGAAATGGAGCCATCAAGATCAATCCACTCAGCCACGATTCAGAACCTTTCATCGTGAATAGTCAGGACTCAAACCGTTCATTGACTTGACCGATACAAATTTGGCTGAGATATCCTTTACCCTCCATTCTTCCTGAGCTCATTGCATCCGTCATTTTTGAAAAACCCGAAACCTTTCTTGACATTCCTATGCTGAATTCATATTGCACTTTAGGGATCAAACATTAGAACAACCAACCCCACCTCAGGTACTCATACCGGAGCTTGAAATCGTTCGCAACAGTCATCCCAACCAATTCACCCACCCAAAACCTGTTCTAATGAATGATCTAAGTTGAGCTCGAACCCACCTAATTTACAATGGGGACATTGCAAATCGTAGGCATGGGGGGGGGGGTATGAAAGTGCAAGGTTCCATGAAAATCATCTCACAAGAAAAGGTTTTAACAAAAAAATCACATATCACAAAAATACCAAAAAAATGAAAAAATTATTGAAAAAGAACAAAAAATTCTGAGGGGAGAGAAAATTTTGAGGCCATACAAATCCTGAGGAGAAAAAGTGGAAAAGTGAAAAATGTCAAAAAAAGAGCACAAAATAAAAAGAAGAGATAGTCATTAGTAAGAAATTAAGAGAGTAACTGAGTTCTAGGCCATATCAAGAAAAAGAAAATGAAAGAAAAAAAGTGCTAAGGAAACACAAAAGAGATGAGAAGGAACACTGATGTTAGGCCTCTTGGGCTGTACTCCTAGGCTTAAAAATTCAAGTATCCGCTAAGATCTGGATAGTTCTTAAGAGGTTGGGGAAAATGCGAAGCTTAAGTATTAGGTCTAAGGCTTAGGGAGTATTCGGCCTCGTTAACTGATCGCTGGTTTGCAGGACTCGGTAACCTAACCACCCCAATCCACACATAGTCTAGTTCAGTGCGCATAAGTATCGAAATCACGCAAATGCATTTAAACTGTTCTAAAAAAGTCGCCTAGATTAGGAGCGGCCGATCAACACAAGTTGATTTGGATGAGTTCTCGGCACGGAGAGGAGGGAAATTCTCCTTGAAGATGTGCAATAACATATCGTCTCCTCGGTACTTGTCTCCTAAGATATTTACATATCCTACTGAGGGCATGTAAGCACCCTGCGCTGGTTCAGATGCCATGGGCGACATTATCATGAAATGTCGATTGCCAAGGTTTGGATTTAGCTACAGAATGTCATGGGTGGGATTATCTCGAAATCTTGAAAGCCAAGGTTCTGGGGGTTGCCATGGGCGGCGCTATCATGAAGCATTGATTGCCAGGGACCCTTCGAGGATTGATGATGGGGACTAGGAATCTAATACAGACCGTGTTGAGAAGCCAATCCGAAGCTAAAAATAAAAAGAAAAGAGAGAGAAAACTCTCCAAACAAAAATGTACTGTAAACTGAACCGAGGCTAAAATATGTTGCAAGCACAGGTGCTTTAACCACGGAGTCCAATGAAACTTAGGATAGTTCCTGTGGGCCTTAGAAACCTTCACGGCAAACTAAGGCTAGAGCCGATCAGGTCCAGATCTTGGTTGGAACTTGAATACTTCTAGGCCTACTATCAGCATTCTAACCTAATCAAAAGAAGAAAGCACTCATCATAGTTTTTGAACATCAAGGAACTCATGGTTTAGAATCGAAGTTAAAACCTTAAAATTTTGCTGAGGGACTAGCAAAAGCTAGGCATGGGGGTATGATGGGAACACCATCTTGAGCCCTAACTAGCCCATTTTGACCCATAAAAGAGAAAAAAAGCTCCTACATAACCAACTGGAGGGCTTAATTCACTGAATAGTCCTTCTAAGATAAAAGTAAGAAACAAGGGGTAAAACTGTAATTTTACCATTGTAGTACAACAACGGATTTTCTCATGGGCTAAACATAGGTCAAATGGTCTCAACAAGATAATAAGTGGGTTGAATCAGACAGAAAAGGGTTCGTGTGAATTCTAAGAATTAAATGACTTCTTGTAACCCTAAAACTGACCCACTTGATTAAACAAGGTTTTGGTCAGAATAAAATTCACCTAAACCCTCTAAAAATTATAAAAAATATTCTCTAGGGTTTAGAACCTTCAATTTGGCCATTGGAACCTATTTTAACCTAGAATGGGGTCTCAGACAAATATTTACCCTAAATTGGGTCTTTACGTAAATTTCCCAGTCAAACGTGGTCAAACCAAAAATCCAACCTAACCATTGGATTCTTTAGGTCCACATTAGGTTTGTACCAAAATTTGGACCTAAGGGGAACTCATCTTGACCCACTTTGCAAACAGGTTCGACCCAATTACATTTCTACCCCTATCTTTCAAAAACCCTTACATTTGACCCCATAGCTTCTTCTTCATTCCTTGCAATTAGGTCCCTCCACCATTATAGCGAAGGAAATCCTACTCCGGTGAGCCTGAAAGGACGATTTCTCCCTGATCTCTCAGAGAATCCCCTTCAAAATTGGAAGGGAGATTCTCTAAGAAATCCCCTGCAATGTGAACCTAATTTAAGGCCCTATTTGGTACCCAATCTCTCATGCAAACACATGAGAGATTTGGGTCTCTTTCGATTTTCCATCGCCAGCAAACTTCCCTTGCTTGGAAGCTTGGCTTCCAAGCACAAAACCGACCTCCAGGGCCTATTTAAGAGACCCCAATTGACCCTGCATCTCCTAAGCTTGAAATCAGCCAGAGAACCCCCTCAATTTCATCTCTCCTCCTCCAGCCGACTTGCTCATCAAGCTCCGACGACCTCTCCCACTCGTCCTTGTTGCCTAGCCACAATACCGATGGCAGGTTCCTCTTCCTCACGCTTGTCCATGTCATGCAGCACCAACCAACGCCCCTGCCTCCCCTTCATCCTTGCCGACCACCCTTACTGAGCACCTTCGTCTCCAACATCGGTAATATGAGCCAGATGCCATCCCTGCCTCTCCCTTCGTCTCTTCACTCCCCGATAAGTCTCTCTCATTCTCTACATTCTTTTCCCCTCTTTATTACCTTGAAATGACCACTGGTGCACTCTACCACCATCATCCCCTTCACCTCCGATGGCCCCGTCACTTCACACCTCCACCCACCTCGCTAACCACCCTACGACCTTCGCAACACCCCACTGATCATCTCCTACTACTCCAATCACTCTGCCACATACTCAAAAGTGCCCCCGAACACACCCACACACACGGCCACAGTGTGCCCTAGGCACGCTCCCTCAAGCGTTTCCACGCAACGCTGACCACCTCTGCACATTCGTCGCACCTTGGTGAAGCTCCCTGAGCTTTTTAACATGGCTGCAAGGCCGTTTGTGTGATTTCAGGTACAGGGGTCGCCGCCATTGATGCACAGCCTGAAGCTTGCTTGCAAGCTGCTCCAGGCCATGCTCGCTCTAGGATACAGTCCCAAGTCGTGCGAAGAGCCTTCGCGAATGTCCCTAGGCATTCAATTGGTGTCAAAGGCTGAAGTTGTAGCTGCAATCGAAGGAAGACACACGGCTGCACGCGCACGTGATAGCGGGTGAGAAGATAGCCCCACCTCGGAAAGAGTTGGAGCACCGCACCTGCATAAGTTGATTTTTTACATTAGGCTTATCACCTCCAACTCATGGGGTGAGGGCCCTCTCACCCGACTCAACGCCTCGTCTACGACCATGTCCTGCGAACCTGGTGACCCAACCCGACTAGCACACCTCGCCCACCACCGCACGCCAGTGGGCCTGGTCTCAGGTGCGTACCTGACCCGATTACCCAAGAAGCTGTGGCTCTGGGAGAGCGAACCTAAGAGAGAAAAGAGAGAAGAGAGCTCACATGGGTAGGGGGTAGGTTTCGCTTTGCAGGCTATAGTGGAGAAGAAGGAGAAGGCAAGGAAGAAGGCTAAGGGCGTAAGCTAAGGAAGAAGAAGGAGATGGCAAGAAGGTCGAAGTCAAAAGCTAAGGAAGAAGGAAGAAACTACAGGAAGAAGAAGCTGAAGGCAACCGACAGAGAAAGAAAGAGAAGAAGACAGAGGAAGAAAGGCAGACGCCAGAGAACAGAGAAGAAGGAAGATAAAGAAGGAGATTGAAGACAAAGGCAAAGACAAAGAAAGAAGAATAGGAGAAGAAGCAGAAGAAAGAAAAGAGATCAAGCACTGTAGCATCGTCATTTTAAGGTGTCTGATTGTATAATCATATGTCCAATTTTGAGTGCAATTAACATACATTGGTTTCTTTAGTACTTTGTGCCTTAAATTTACTCCTTTCTTTTTGCACTATAACATTGATCTTATTGCATATTATATTCTCAAGTTGTGATCTTGATTTCTAAACCCTAATTTGCTCCCTATGTTCGACCTCGGACCTTAAATTCAAGTCATAAATTGTATTTGTTTTGAACTCTTTTTTGACTGTACTACAACGCGACCTTTTTAAAACCTGATCAAGCGCTCCTAACAATCATCCTCAAGTTCCTCAATAAATCCACAATCCTCGAATTTATTAATCACCTTAAAAATATCCAATTTCTTTCTTTGATACCCAAAGGCAATTTCCATGCTATTGCTTTCATAGTTAATGTTGGCCTTGGCGGTAGCCAGGAATGGACGCCCCAGAATGATGGGCGTGTTCCTCAGATTTTCAAGTACATCCATGTCAAGGACAAGAAAATTTACAGGAAAAAGAAATCCTTAACCTTAACAATAACATCTTCAATAACTCCTCGCGGATTTGTAACCGAATGGTCTGCTAACTGTAGCGTTACTAAAGTCGACCGAAGTTCACCTATTCCAAACTTCTCGTAAAGAGAAGTCGGAATTAAGTTGATGGATGCACCCAGATCCACCAGTGCTCTATCAAAAGTGTAATCTCTGATGACATAAGAAATCAAAGGAGCACCTAGATCTCTCTTTTTCTGAGGGAGGTGGTCAGGATAACAGAACTAGCCTACTCGGAGAGTACCACCTTCCTCAGAACAGATTCTATCGACTTACACTTCTATGTACATAAATCCTTTAGAAATTTTGCGTAAGCTGGTATATGTTTGATAGCATCGAGGAGTGGGATATTGATCTTGACATTCTTGAAAATATTCAAAAGCACCTCATTACTATCAACAGACTTCTTCCTTGATCTAATCAAGGCCTCAGGAAAAGGAACATGAATCGGATCTTCAAAATCATGTTCCTGAGCCTTGATTTCTTCTCCAGAGTTCTCCTTTCTCTCCTTAGGTTCTTCAGGATTCGATAAATCATAACAGTGTGGTTGTGGATCCTGAGTTTGTTTACCACTCCTCAAGGTAATAGAATTAGCAGATGCATACGGGTTTGGGTCTTGGGGAGGGTTAGGAAAGATTGGAGGGGATTCATTAGCCAAGAACCATTGATTTGCAAAAGAAGAAGAAGAAGAAGGACCCTGCTCAACCACCTGAGCATGTGCGTGTGGGTCCCTCTGATTCCCGTACCCATAGGCTTGATTGCCCGGATTCAAGATATTACGTGGGTTGGGTATGGGTTGAGATGGTAGAGATCTGGGTTGATGAGAATTAGCTATGACCCCAGTTGTCCAGCGAGGTTTTCATTTGTTGCATGAGCTGTAGCATAGATCCTTGCATCTCTACCTTTTGTCGGTTCAAATTAGCCTGCCCTATGGGTTGACGAGCATTCCAAGCTAGCTGATTGACCTGATTCGGGGGCAGCTGAGTGTAAACATGACCTTGACCCACTGGTCATTGCGGAGCATAGTTGCTGGGTCGGAAGTGGATCTGCTGCCTCAGGTTTTTCTTGGAGAAGTTAGGGTGGTTCCTCCAACCCAGATTATAAGCATTGGAGTAAGGGTTGGATCTAACATTCTCCTGTACGGCATAAACGTTCTCATAGGGTGAGGATGGAGATAAAGAGAGGGATCAGAGAAACTAGGATCAAAGGCCCCAATTTGGAACCCGTGGGGTTCCGAATAATGCTGGCTCGTAGGTTGAGCCGCATCAAGTTGATTCACGAACTCCCATCCAGAAGGAGCTCGTGATGAATGGAATCCCGAATTCTGGGATTGAGTGGATCGAGAGTTTTTCATTGAGTTTCCAGCCATCCACTCCTCCATTCTCTTAGCAACCAAGTCCACCTTATCAAGTTTATTGCAAATCAATTCCATATCGAATGAATGAGAGTCGTGGACTTCATTAACATTCAATCTGGGCTGCTAGGACCGGTTAAAAGTATCCATGGAGGCATGATTGATCGAATTCTCACTCATCTCCTCAAAGAAATCATGCGCACCATCTGCATCTTTGTTGAAGAAATTTACTCCGCAAGAAGCATCCATGTGATTTCTGAGTTGCTTAGTCAACCCAAAGTAGATCTGCACGAGTTACCATTTCAACACCTCGTGGTGTGGACACCTCCGCAATAGGTCTTGGAATTGCTCCTAGGCAACATGAAACTACTCCCCCAACTGCTGGGTGAATGTAGTAATTGCTCGTCCCAACGGATTGGTACGTTCGACAGGGAAGAATTTCTTCAAGAAAGCCAATTTCAGCTCATTCCAAGTTGCAATTGATCTTCCTATAGTCCTGTACCAATGAGAGACTTTATCCCTAAGAGAGTGGGGGAAGAGCCTCATGATCATTTTCTCCTCATTCGCATTTCGTGCCTTGGTGGTCTGGACCAAAGTGGTCAAGTCCTCCAAGTGCTGAAACGGGTCTTCAAAGCCAAGCCCATGGAAATGTTTGATCAGGCTTAACACCTGGGACTTGCTTTCTACGACTCCGACAGGAATGTGGATGCCGGGACTTTCCCCATAATTTGAAGGATCAAAGAAATCCTTCAAGGGCTAAGCGCCCTGCATTCTCTGGAACCATTCTTGCATTCTCTGTATTTATTCTAGCTGCCTTCGAAATACCTCCCATGGATCTTGAGGCAGAGGAGGCTGTTGATCGGCCATGGGATCAATTTAGCCAAAATCCAATCTACGCCTCCTAGAATACTCTAGTGGTCCTTCCAATCGGGGATTCAATGACCTTCTTCCCAGCATAAACTAGGAAAAGGTTGAAAGGACTGGGGATAAGAACCCTGCAGCACAACAAAACAAGCCTATCCTTAAGTGGGGTAGCCTAAGGATCTACAGACTCTCAGAACCCGCCTTAAGATTATAAATGATTTACTCTACTTTTGTCTACTCAATCCAACCAGTTAGGAGGGACTAGGGAGAAGGTTTTTCCTTCAACTTATGCCTCCAATTCATAGTGTACCCCCCAGCTGCGGTCGTTTGACGCTACTCCCCTAGCTAGACATCAGATTGATAAGTACAAGAAGGTTATTCATAAACAATCTCAGACTAGGCCCCAAAGAGCGAATCAGTCGTTAAGGCCAACGTCTACTTTATTTTATTTAGGCTTGGGATTGTAGTGCTTATGGAATGTGGTGGGCCCTTAAAATGGGTTGTGCCATTAATGATCAATTGAGTATGTGTGAGTGCATGCACAACCAAGGTTTTCAAGCAAGATTATTTGTGATGAGTAGATTTTAATGTTCAAATCTTGCTTAAGTAGCTTTTAGGGTTTAGAATTAGGTTTAATTCAATCAAGTTTGAGGCAAACTAGGTTTTCAAGCACGAGTGAAGATCGCTTTCCTTTTGAAATCAGAAATAAAGTGGAGTGCTTGGTATGAACCTAGATTGAAAACCCTAAGAGGAAGCTACTTGTGAGTTGATTTTAGGTTGAGTGGTGTGGCCCAAAAAACTCAAACAATTGACCACAATTGCACCACTGAGTTAGGCACACAAAATGATTTCTACTCGTTTATGTGTTGATTTTTGTGTATCGGTTCCACATATTAGAATCCAGTTGAGTAGAAGAAAATCAATTAGGTTAAGTGCCTTGAATGTGGGTGTAGGTTGTGTGTAGGTTGAATTACCCCCACAAAAATATCTTTTTGATTTTTTTTTTAAATATGCGAGGGTGAAATGAATGTGGGTGAAAATCGAAGCAACCAAAATAATCCTAGGATTTATGCAAATACTTAGGCTAATTGGATTTTGAATTAATGTGATGAAATGAAATCTATGGAGGGGGAAGAATGGGAACCACTTACAGTTGTCTTCAACTGCACTTTACTCTGATCTACTGCTTGATGATTCCCTGATAGAGGTATCTGCAAAATAATAGACATGAGATAAAGCAAGTTAGAAAATAGAAAAGTGCGCGAAATGCGAAAAGAAGATCGAAAAATCGTTGCCTCCCCGGCAACGGTGACAAAATGTTGACTAGCGGATGACTACACTATCGAAATTGATTTTGAAAACCCATCGTTGTAGTTCGAGTCCTGAAGAAATCTGTTCAACAAATAAAATTTATATCAAAAAATCTGTAAAGAAATTCCAGGTCGAACACAGGGAGGCTACGTCGATCAAAATTCGTAATTATATTTTTTTTGTATTTTTGTTTAAAAGGCGAAATAATCACAATGAAAGCAATATAGACAATAAGAGAGAGAGAGAGAAAGAACAATCACTTGATATTGCATAATGTTTTTACAACTAAGAAAGCGAGAAATTATTACAACTAGAAAGCAGAAAAATTCTACTCTAGAAAGCAGTAAAAAGAATGGGAGAGAGAAGTTATCCTCCTCGACGATAGCTTGGAGGACAAGTTGAATGGGACAATGCCTGGAAGACGAGGAACAGAGCGGGAAGAAGGAGGGTGAAGTAGGAGGAATGGGAATGAAGCAGCACGTCGTTGTTATCGCGGGATCCGCTTCCAGAACGGGGGCAAAAACTTGGTTTTAGCTCTTGAGGAGTATCCCAGGTATGGGACAAGGTTCTCTTAAGCTTTGGAGAGGGAGAGAGGAGAAGGAAGGGATGAGAAATTCGTATGGTAGGGTTCTCCTTTTATAGTTGCAAGGAGTAGGGGTATTTTGGTCATTACAACATTAAAAACATTAATTCAGGACCTTTAGTGACGGATAAATCCGTCACTAAAGGGCTGAACGTGGCCGACGTGCACGCGCCGTGCATGCGCCCCCTCACCTTCACTACCTCAATGCTTATGCACGACCGTGCACACTCAACTGTCCGATCAAGAGATCGGACGGCTTAAACCGCCCTCGCCAACGCTATGCACCCGCGTGCGATCGAGCATTTGCATTACGCGTCTAATCGCGCGTGGGCGCTATCGGCTGATCCACGCCACTCGATCTTGATGGCGCCCCCGCATGATGGCGCTATCGGCTGATCCACGGCTGTGATGGCGCACCCGCATGATCACTTATCTTGATTTGGATGCCGGGCAGGATTCGAACGCACGCCCATCAGACTTCGAAGGGTGCTGGACCAACGTGTTGCGGGGCATCTTTGCCTCGTTTAGGAATTAGGCATGCGCGATCTATGACCGTTGGATGGAGATCCAATGGCCCAGATCATCCATGCCTTTGCCTTTAGACATTGAATGGAGGGGGGCAGCCGGTGCTGGGCGGCTATGATGGCGCCACGTGACGCCATCTAAACCGTCCATCTTCTAAGTGTTGTAAATGGTGCCACTGGTGTCAGATTGGATCGATTTTCACACCATTAGGCTATGATCATCGATTCAAACCCATCCGTGAGGTCAGATTTGCTATCTGAGGTGCGAATTAACACCATCTTGGCCCTTGATCTTCAAGGTTCCTCGATCTCTATCTGGTGCTACGGATGCCCAATCAAGGCAATCTTAGAGTCGTTGAACTCCAATCGTCGCTCTAATCAGACCCATACGATTGGATTATCGATCCGAGGCCCCGATTAAAAGGTCGCCCTGTCCTTGACCATAAAAGAAGATAATTACTATATAATTTATACAACTTGACCTAAATGCATGATTATGCATGTTATGCACTATTTATAATGTATAATGCTAATGTGACACTAAGAGTATGCATTAATAGACATTTTAGGTTAATCAGATATATTCACATCAGGTAATTTGTACAGAAACCCAAATTAGGGTAACTTCCTGTCCGAGACTCTATTTTAGGTCAAAATGGTTCAGATGGTCAAATCAAGGATACCAAACCTTAGAGAATATTTTCTATGACTTTTAGAAGCTTTAGATGAATTTTATCCTGGTCAGAACCTCAGCTAATTAAGCAAGTTTGTTTTTAGGGTTTTAGATGTCCAATAATTCTTGAAATGCATGAAAAACCTATTTTATTCTGCAAGAATCCACTTATTAGACATTAATGACCATATGACCATTAATAAACCCCTGAAATACACCATGGTTATTCTATTTTTGTGGAATCCTATTAATTTTGTAGAAATAACCTTGTATTCTCCTCTTCTTTTTAAAATAGGATATTATGCCCTTAAGACCTTCTGATGGATATGTAGGAGCATTTTTCAACCTTTTTAGACCAAATTGAGCTAGTTATGGCTCATGATGATGTTCCCATCACTTATTTCATAGGTCAATCCTTTCCTGCGAGTAGAATTTCTCATCTTCTAAACACTACTAGATATCAGCTAGGTGCTTTTCCTTTTAAATATCTTGGTTGTCCTATTTTCTTGGGAAGAGCTCGTATATCGTATTTTAATGACATTGTTAAAAAACTACTTCTAAACTTGCTGGTTGGAAGGCTAACCTACTGTCTACCTCTGTTAGACTGTTGCTCATCAAGCATGTCCTTACGTCCATTCCTATCTATCTTCTTTCTATCCTAGAAGTTTCGAAGGTTATTATCACCAAACTTGAAATGCTAAATTTTTTTGGGGGTCCTCTTCTTCTGAGCCTCGTTACCATTGGATTAGCTGGAAGGAAATTACTAAACCTCTAAACCTTGGTGGATTAGGGGTTAGGGATCTTTCCATTAACATTAAGGCTATTAGAATCAAAAGAGTTTGAAATATCCTTTTCTCTTATTCCTTGTATAGCAAGCATATCAAAAGATTATATGGAAGGGCCTCCTTATTTTCTACTATTCTCCCAGCTAGAATCAAAAGTCTTGCATGATGCCTATTAGTTAATGAAATCGTTAATTCATTAGGAAATTCATGATGTCAATATTGATTTTTGGTTTGACATTTGGATTGGTGATACTCCCTTACATGACTTTCTTCTGAAAGGATCCTTTGCTCATCCCATTCAAGTTAAATATACTTTACCAATGTTGGAAACTCTTCACCATTGGATGAATATTCTTATTCCTCTTCGCAATGATATTCAAAACATTGTCTTAAACCCTAAAAAAGACATTCCGATATGGACTCCTTCTCCTTTAGGTTCCTTTTCTGTATCAACTGCTTATGCAACTAGCTTTCAACATTTACCTCATAATCTTACCCTTCATGGAATTTGGAAGCTAAAATTGCCTATTAGAATATCCTTAATCGCCTGGTGAAGCCTGCAAAATCACTTACCCACTAATGATAATATCTCTAGATTTGATATTACACTTGTTTCTAAGTGTGTCTGCTACCCAAATAATCCTTTCATCAAATCTTTAAATTACCATTTATTCTCTTCTAGTGAACTTGTTGGGAAAATTGCCACTTGGGTGTTTTCTAAATATCAGTCTAGTAAGATCGATCCTACTCTATATTTATCTTACTTCCATCACCAGCATACCTCCCTTTTCCATCTAAACTGAAAGGCATGATTTGTTTTATTTGGTATTATGTTTGGTGGATTAGAAACAAATTGAAGCATGATAATTTTCACTTTCAAAGGATTCATTTACACCTTGAAACTTCTTGGCGTAATTTTGAAATGTCCAATTGGCTGAAAAATTCTAAAATCTCTATATTTCCTATTAGTTGGGTCCGTCCTTCCGTTGGTTTAAAACTTAATATAGCTTCTACTTTGGACTACAGCTTCTCTTACTTAGGTTGGGTTATTCGAGATTATGAGGGTCATCTTTGCTTGGCTGGGTGTAAGAAATTTTCTAAAATCAATTGTGATTTGGCCCTCATTAAAGTTCTCAATCATGCTATTATGAAATTTGCTAGTAGAGATGTTCAATTGTAGGTTGAGATCGATTCTACCCTATTATACTGCTGGTGGAATGGCAAACTCCAGTTGGCCTGGCATGCTCATAAGGAGTTCTCTGCTCTCCAATCCACTTGTACCAGAATTCAATCAATGGATTTTATTCATCCCTCTACTAATATCTTAGCCAAGAAAATTGCTGATATTGGAGGACCTGGATGGAAAGTGTTTGCCTCACCCCTACAGGTACCTCGTCGAATTCAAGGTCTTATTACTCTTGACAGCATTCAAATGCCGTATGTAGGTTGCTACAGGTTTTGGGTTGTCTTTTCTTTCATCTTTTTGTATTAGGCCATGAGTCGTGGTCCTTCTTTTCTTGTACTGGACAAGTATATTGGTCTAGTCTCCTACCATTTTATACCCCCTCAGGGGATGAATAAGAGTAACTCTTGTATTTTGTAAAAGAAAAGTAACAAATAATGTCATAAAGAGAGACAGAAATAGAGGAGGAAGTACTTCGGCAACAATGGAACCTTCAAATATATCACATTAATTGCCTGATTATGGAACCCTTCTTATTGTTCTCCATACCCTTCAAGATTGAGTTAAGAACTTTCTTCAAAAGAGAGTGTAAGATCATTAATGGAATAAGAAACATTACCAAAAGAAAGTTTCATATTGAAGGACTTTTTTAGGATGTTAGCTTTCATTTGACCCAATGTAATTTGTCTTTGAAATTTATGTAAATATTCCCATAATGTAGTCTTGTGAAGATTTTACCTTTCAAGTACATGCTTGTTTCTTAGATAAATATAGATGTCCTCTCTCCACATTTGCCTAAATGAGAAGAGGAGAGGGGCAAGGAGTGGGAGGGACAACACTGCCCCCACCGAAACTCATTTTTAGTATAGGTATAGAGACTAGTGTTACGCTCATGTGATGGGAATAATATTATTATTGATGAAAAATATAAAATACATGTAGTTAATATAATTTCTTAAATCATCCAATATACATATAATCATTATATGATTTGTATAATATTTATGAAAAAAAACTAAAAAAAGTATCGCTAGTTGTTAGAAATTAACTAGATAAAGTAGAAAAAAAAAAGAGAGAAATAAGCAACAAATAATGTCACCGAGTGAAAGATAAATAGAGGAGAGTGGTGGGAAGTGGGAGGGTCAATTAAGGTTGTCTCGTGAGAGAGAGTGAGAAGAACAGAGGAGAAAGTTAGCAAGTGGGAGGGGAGGGGACAACACCGGTTCCCACCGAAACCATGTTTTAGTATAATTATAGAGATGTAGATTGTAGGAGAAGTGAAAAATGAGAAATATGCTTTTGAACCAGTGGGAATCTCAATTACCCACTGAGGTCCTATTTGTTTCGCGGGATTATCATCTGTGTCCCGCGTTTGGTTCAGTTGATCCCGGGGTGGCTACCCACCGGGATAACCCACTTTACCACGGGATAAAGTCATCCGGCGGGAGGAGGTGGGATGACCATATCCCATGGGTTAATCCCAAGCGATGTTGATGCGAATACCCATTTTGCCCTTGTGCGGCACACCATCTCCTTCTTTCGCGCAGGCAATCATGCATTGATGGCAATCCCATTTTGTGAGCCCATCTCCTTCTTCAGTGCCCTCCCCAGCTAATCGTGCCCTAGCAACGATCCCATTATGAGAGCTCTTCTCGTTCTTCGTTGCCATCCCCAAGCGATCGTGCCCTAGCGACGATCCAGTTGTGCTCTATTGTGTCCTTCTTAGCTGACCTCCCCAGGCGATCAACCATGGCAGAAGGATCGATGGAAGTAATCTCCTACTGGTGTGTTATCACGTTAGGAATAGTATTGCCCTTTTTGCACATGTCTCGTGAACCCTATTTCACTGCTGCTCGGATGGTAGATGCTAGGAACTATTTGTCCTCGATAGATCTGCTTTTGTGTTTGTTTGTAATTGGATCTTGCTACCTTTCTCTTTTTACTTCATGTCCATCCTTCCCGATGGACAAACACCCTTCCTAACTGCTGGATATGGGGTTGGGTCCTGGTAATCTGTTGTGATGGCTACCTCCAAGTGTTGTTCGCATACATCTGGCATATTGTGTGGAGGTTGGTTGAGGATAAGGGTGAGGCAGTCAAGTATAGTCTATTTAAGTGAGGTAGATCCATGTTTCTACCTCCTCCTTGTCATTATCCTACTTTGCCTGCTGGAAGGTGTGGAAGAGGAGGAAGAGGGTGGATTTGGAAGGAATGGTATGGTCAGATTTATGGCTTTCATAAACATGTCTGTGGGCGTTGAATGTTAACTCGTTTGGTGTTGCGTGTATGAAGCAGTTGTAGTTGACTTGACCTTGGAGGCAATGGCATCGAGGTTGCTGCAGCTCTACTTGATAGGTTTTTGTCATCTCGAGTGCAGGTAAGTTCTGCTTCCTCTTTCTTCCTCCTACTTCTTTCTTCCTCCTACCTCTTTCTTCCTATTTTTTACTTTATCTAATGTATTTCTTATCAGTCTCTTTCTTCCTGTTTTTCTAAGGAGGTCTTTCAGAGGAGACTTGATGGTGAAAATAAGCACCATGATGATATTGATTTCGTCAAAAGAGAAGGAAATATTCATAGACAATATAATCACATTTTAAATGCTTCAAGATCTTCTTAATATTCTTTTCAATTTAATTTTATTAACAGAAGGTAGTTCTGGATATGTCACTGCAAATGATATTTGGGTCTAAAAAACTCTCTTTTTATAATGTTAACAAATAGATGTTTCTTTTGCTATACGATTCTATCCTTGAATCCCCAAACAAAGAAGGAATGCTTTATGAAAGTTGGCTACATTATCATATGTTTTTTGAGTTGGGTATCATAAAGTTTACAATCATGAGTTATAGATGTTCAGCTATTTTTTTAGAGCTGGGAATAGGAGAGAAAGAATAATGAAGGTTTGCCTGGTGAAATGATGAATACTAGGGTACCAGAGATTTGTATAAGTTGGTGCTTTCCATTATATTCCATACTTGTTTCAAAGTTGGGAATGAATTCTTCTAAAAAAGTCGTGCTCCCAATGTTAGTTGACTTCATTTATGCAGTTGGTGACAATAAGGTTTCATGTAGTGATTGTGCGTGATTTAATGTATCAATTGATTGTACTTGATTTGATGTACCATTCCATTGTGCTTGGCATTCCTTTTGACCCACATTTAGTTTAGTTTCGAACATCCAAACTTTGATAGAATGACATTGGATTACCATATCGTATAGTTAAATGCTCTACTTTTGACTTTAGGATGTCATCATCCCAACCATCATCCTCCGCCGGTCCCAAGAAGGCTAAGAAGTGGGACAATTGAACAACTAATGAGTTACTGAAGATTTTGGTGAAACACCATAAGGACGGTCATTGGGATAATGGATCGTTCACGAAAATCGCTTGGAATGACATTGATAAGGAGTTTGTCACAGCAACTGGGTTACCATACACCCACAACCAGATTCTAAATAGGTGGAAAGAGTTGAAGAGGAAGCACACTTTATATGCTCAACTCTTGAGCAAGAGCGGGTGGGGAATGGACCCGAGGACAAGTTGCTCAGTAGCACCATCACCCTATGTTTGGATTGAGGTATTAATGCCAACTTTCATTGAATACATCAAACACATCATGGATTGGGTTCCTTCGTTGAAATTTACACTTCTGTTGTATACGTAGCTCCCACCTGAATTGGTGGAACTCTGGGAGAAGCTGTTTGTCTACTATGAGGATATTCGTAGCATTATTGGGAGGGATACAGCTACAGGTGAGCATGCGCTCTCGTCGAACATGCAGGAGCAAGTGAATGAGTTTGTCGAGGATCAGCTTGACATAGGAAATGATGATGCAGTAGGCTCTGTTGGAACACAAAACACCTTCATCGGTTCATCTGCAATTGGATCTATCCCATTTGATAATACAGGTGCAGAAGACGTTTGGACATTCCTAAGGAGGCCTTACACTGGCCCCAACCTTTTTGTAAGGACCAATATCCCATTGGCTCCGGCCAGTAACCCTCATCAAATGCAGCAAACTCCTCCTTGGCAAATAACTTCTGAGGGGGAAGGGTTGAAGAGGGCTTCTAGGAGTTCCGCCTCATGTAGGGCAAAACGGACGAAGAAGGCATCATCCACTACGATTGAATTAGATAATGCAAGGTCTGAGGAGTTTACAAAACTCATGATAACTTTGGTGAAGCATCAAATCTCTCCCCCACCCAGGGTCGACCATTCAAGGGATGACATTCGTGATTGCATGTGGAGGTTACGCATGCAGGTTCCTAGTATCACACCTGACGACTTGGTCACCTTGGCTGATGTCTTCACCCATTCTAGTTGGAGGGCAGTATTCAAGGATGTAATCGACTCTGATGCTGAGTTCGGTGCATTTCTGAGGAGGCATGTTGGCAACGATTACAGCTTCTGATCATCTTATGGGTAGTATCTTGGTTTCCTTCTTGCTTTTGCACTAGTTACTTTGTTGCTATTGTCATGTTTTGCTACTTTATGGTATGTTAGTTAATTTGCCATTCCTTCTTGCATGTACGTGGGTTTATGGTATGTTGGGGTGAACATTTATGTCATGTCATTTTTTTTTATGAACATTTTATCCTCTGATGAATGCATGGCTCTAATTAAATGTTCTTTTTGGTACATTTTAATGTTTATATTTTCATACACTTATCTCTACATTATCAAGTTAAGTTCCACATACATTGTTGCAATCTACAATTTTGGGATGTTTCTCAGGAGGATGAGTTCAGACAATGATAGGTAGATTTCCTATGTGGAGGATGACTGTGAGGGTATTAATTTGGGCTTAGCAGAGGTTGTGCTTCCACTAGCGATAAGATTCCCACCATTTGGGGTTCAGTATGTTCCTAGGCAACCTCGAAATAATGGTGCTTTGCATGGTCACTATTGGGTACGTGAGTTATTAGAGGGCCACCCTTCACGATGTATCAATGAATTGCGAGTTACGAAGGACACCTTCATTTCAATCAATCGGTACCTAAAGGAGAATACCGATCTGTGTGATTCTCGAAATGTTACTGTTAATGAGCAATTGGCGATTTTCATGCATGCTCTTGCACATGCGTCCTCCAATCGACACATGATAGAACGTTTCCAGCATTCTGGAGATACTATTTCAAGATACTTTAACAATGTATTGCTTACTATCGTATCCCTGAAGAGGAGGTTCATTTGATTGCCCACAATTCAAGCTGAGGTGCCAGATCAGATTAAGGATAATAGGAAATTCTTCCCCTTCTTTAAGGTATGTTAGTATAGCAATAGTTTCATCTTTTACTTAGTTAGAAACAAATGTACACTAATTCATGCAAATGTTTCATACTAAGACATGCTTGGAGCGATCGATGGATGTCATGTTCAGGCAACGGTCTCCCCAACAGATCAGGATCGTTTTCGCAACCGAAAAGGTTGGACGAGCCAGAATGTTATAGCGGCTGTCGACTATGACTTGCAATTTATCTACATCAGCACCGGATGGGAGGGCTCCATGGTGGATATGAGAGTCTTGCGCTGGGTAGTGCAGAATGGTTTGACCATCCCCAATGGGAGAAGGTATCTGGTGGACCTTGGATACGCAAATACTGACTCATTTCTTGCTCCGTTTTGTGGTGTTGCGTATCACTTGCAGGAATATAGGAATCGATCAAATAGATATCGGAATCACAAGGAGCTTTATAACTACCGATATGCGTAGCTCCGCAACGTTGTTGAGCATGCATTTGGGGTCCTAAAACAGCGATTCAAGATACTTGACTCTCATCCATTCTATACTTTCAAGATGCAGCGACACATAGTGATGGCATGTTGTGTTATACACAACATGCTACGCCGATGGAATCTTTATGATGACATTTTTTTCACTGATTTGGAGGAGGAAGATGTAGGGGATACTGAAGTCAGAGACGATTTAGTTGACGAGACAGCAGTTAGAGCAGGAGATTTCCTGAGGGATCAGTTTGCACATGCTCTTTAGGCTGATCACAGGGGTAGATGATGCTCTACAGTAATATAAAATGTGATGTACCTTAAAAGCCACTATGTGGCCAAACTCTTCTATGCTGCCACTGTGATTGTTGTTCTCATGCTAGGGATAATGTGTTGTATAGACATTTATTATATACATTTTCGTTAAGTTCCTGGTAAGTAGATTTACCTAGTACTGAAGTTTTCATTTTGTCTTCTACTGAAAAATTTCTTCAGAAGACGAAGATATATTATATCATAAGTTGTACTGCAGGGATGGCTAGTGGATACTTGGCGACGACACACGGTTGGCGATGCACATGTGGATTGACTTGTTTAATATCACTGGAGGTGAAAGGACTAGAATATTTTGATGTCATGGATCTGCTTGTCTATACATGTGCAGTTGCTGATGCGGTATGTACATATACAACTCTATATAATATTACATTGAATAATAATGATGATGTAACCTTTTATTCGTGGTAGGGAAGTAATTACAGAAAATATGCCAAGCAGCTACCCCCAACAATCGACTCAGCCAGAGCGAAGTCCTTCTTCTTGTCTTTAAAGTACCATGTGTTAGAGTGGAATATCACAAATGTTTCACGTATTGTTGAGTCAAATTTTGAATATGTTCAATACCTTGAGGATTGGGTTAAGACATTAGAGGAATAAGTAAATGAGTCAAATCGACAAAATGAACAACTGCAAGAGAGGATAGATGAGATTCAGATCGAGGCTAAGGCTACAGAGGTTGAATTACATTTCGCAGATGCATCTATAATTGACAAGATGCGAAATTTGTCCTACTAGTGTTTCTATTTCACATCCTATCTCATATGTCCTGCTATGATGGAGTGTATAACTTACACTTTATTTCGTTATATTTTTTTTTAGTAACTCTGGTAGACGTACTGTAATTGACAAGATGCGATGGTTAGTAAGCTTTCGAGTTCTCTTCGAGTGCAAGATTTGATTGCATTTTGCCGAAGGCTTTGGTTGTTGTTTTGATAGTTTCTTTTTATTTCTTTTCTTGATTATACTGTTGTTGAAGTCTGTTTTTATTTATATAGTTTGAGCATCATGTCTTACATTGTCTTGCAATGGTGTGTAGTTTGGCATGTTACTAGAAGTCTGGATCTAATAGCCGCTTCCGATTTACTTAGATTAGTTGGGCAATCACTTTCAGTTTGAAATTACCAGTTATGTCCTATTATATGTTTAATAATCAAGGTGCATGTTGGAAACAGGATCTGCTTCTGGTTCATCAGTTTTATTCTTCCTCCAATAATTGGCCATGATAAAATAGATTGCATCAGGGATATTTAATACCTGGATCCCAGGTTTTTTAAGTTACACTGGGGATATTAGATATTACACAGGGGATAGTGGGGATTTTGTGTTCTGCACGGTTGATATTAAATATTACACCGGGGATACTTAAATTTTTCTTCGGTGATAAAATAGATTGCATCGGGGATATTTGATACCTGGATCCTAGGGTTTTTGGGTTACACCGGGGATATTAGGTATTACACAGGGGATAGTGGTGATTTTGTGTTTTGCATGGGTGATATTAAATATTGCACTGGGGATATTTGATACCTATTCGGTGATAAAATATATTGCACCAGGGATCATAATTTATGAAGGTGATCTTAGGTTTTTGGCTTTGGACCGGTGATATTAAATATCGCATTTGGATCATGAGTGATTTTGGAATGTGATGCAAGGTTTTTTGGGTTTGCACCGGGGATATTTAAGTTTGATCATTATAAGAAGGTGAGTTTAAGTGATAACACAAATCATATAGGCACTGGGGATATTTGATATCTGGATCCTAGGGTTTTTGGGTTACACGGGGGATATTAGGTATTACATAGGGGATAGTGGTGATTTTGTGTTTTGCATGGGTGATATTAAATATTGCACCGGGGATATTTGATACTTGTTCGGTGATAAAATATATTGCACCGGGGATCATAATTTTTTAAAGTGATCTTAGGTTTTTGGCTTTAGACCGGTGATATTAAATATCGCATTTGGATCATATGTGATTTTGGAATGTGATGCAAGATTTTTTGGGTTTGCACCAGGGATATTTAAGTTTGATCATTATAAGAAGGTGAGTTTAAGTGATAACACAAATCATATAGGCACCGGGGATATTTGATACATGGATCCCAGGTTTCTTGGGTTACACCGAGGATATTAGGTATTACATAGGGGATAGTGGTGATTTTGTGTTTTGCACGGGTGATATTAAATATTGCACCGGGGATATTTGATACCTATTCGGTGATAAAATATATTGCACCAGGGATCATAATTTATGAAGGTGATCTTAGGTTTTTGGCTTTGGACCAGTGATATTAAATATCGCATTTGGATCATATGTGATTTTGGAATGTGATGCAAGGCATTTTGGGTTTACACCGGGGATATTTAAGTTTGATCATTATAAGAAGGTGAGTTTAAGTGATAACACAAATCATATAGGCATCGGGGATATTTGATACCTGGATCCTAGGTTTTTTGGGTTACACCGGGGATACAAGGTATTACACAGGGGATAGTGGTGATATTGTGTTTTACACAAGTGATATTAAATATTGCATTGGGGATATTTGATACTTGTTCGGTGATAAAATATATTGTACCAGAGATCATAATTTTTGAAGGTGATTGACGTGTCTTTGTGCGTGTGTGTTAAGAAGTGTCGTTATAGTCACACTTGCAACGTCGATTTTAAAATAAGTAAACAGAGGTGAGTCCGAGTGTCGGTATCAGGGAGGCGTGGAAATCAAATTTTTTCTTATCACTTGTTGTCATGGAAAGTGCGGAGTTTTGCTTGCAAAAGGTGCGATTTTGAAAAGTGAGAGAGAGAGAGATAGAGAGAGAGAGAAGGTTTAGGGTTAGAAAGCTCTTTGTTTTGATCATGCAACTTGAACAGAAATTAAAATGACAATGGAACGGAAAATAACTTCATTAATCATGCACTTGTAGTTCATAACTTACAACATTAAATACATGCTTCAACAAAAGTAATAGAAAGCTTAAAAGAGAGAGAGAGTGTGTGTGTGTGTGTGTGGAGAGCGACGAGGCAGCCACGGCGGTGGAGGAGGCTCCGTCGACAGCTCGTCGTCTCCGGCGATTACAAGAGTGCCTAAAGCTACCTAAGAGAGGGGTGGAGTAGTTGCAAGGGGGAGTGAATGCCTTGAATGGTGGTTGGAGGGGGTTTAAATAGAGTTAAGGGCTTCCTAAAAGAAGAAGGGGCTTTAGAGACATCCAGAGCGTCGCTAAAACCACTCCCAAAAACGTCGGTGAAGCCCTCCAGCCACTGGTCGGCCGCCTGCCTTGTTTCTTCTCCTCATGCGACCTGTGGTTGCTGAGCGAGAGCTGTCCAATCAAAGATCGGATGGCTGAGAGACCTCCTCAGCTGCGCTGGGATCGCGCCTCGGGCGCGCGCGTCATTGCTCGACGCGCGCGCGCGCGTGGACACTCGTGAGATGCGGTCATGCCGCGTGGCAAGATCCCGGCCGCCCACTGCTAATCGGGCGGCACAATTTCTCCGCGTGTGCCCCCCCATCTTCAATTTCACTCCACGTGGCTCGAACCCACGTCGCGTGCCTACAGGCGTGCGCGCTAACCGTTGCACCACGCCCGCGCTTTATTGCAGCGACCGTGGGCTGGCGCGCGAGTCTCGGTCATTCGATCAAAGATCGACGATCGAGATTTGATCTCGGCTGGATGAGGGCGCGGTGCGCGATGGAGTGGGGCTGATGTGGCGCAATATGGGTCGTTGATCTCCAGATCAACGGTCAGAAATTCTTGGGCCCATTGTAGGAGCTCCGGATGTCGGATTTGGCCGATCTTGAGTCCGTTAGACTCCGTTCGTCGTTCTGAATCCATCCGTGCGGTCTGATTGCTCATCTGAGGCCTACTTTGATAAATTCTTATACAAATGGCCATTAATACAGTTTATAAGCAATCTTGGTACATGATGCATGCAATACTCCTATTCTACTTATGTTGTGCCTTTTATTCAAAAGATGGGTCATATTCAACATAATTATCACCCCCTTGTGTAGTGTTATCATACCCCCATGCTTACTTCTTGCTAGTCCCTAGCAAGGTTTATTGTATCCTTTATTTCCTTGCAGAATTCAAGAAGTAATTGCTTAGACACTTTGTTACTTGTCAATAAGAGAAAATATACAAAGATCTTAATCTATAAAGACTAAGCAGCGCCTGGGTGTCTGCCAAAATACAAATCACCCAAATCCTTGCTTTAATGTATATATAACTATACATATGTATACGTATATATATATATATATATATATATTAGAATTTCTTTCGGAATTCAGTGTGGGTTGGTAACTTTTTATGGCTACCCAACCCACCCAAAACTCGATCAAAACCCTAAGTGTTAAGCATCTTGGTGTGAATGTTGTGATAGACTCACTTAACGGTAATTGAGACAGACTTCGAGTTTGTACACCTCTAGGTGACCGGAAAAGGAAACAAATTTGCCTGAAGGTGTATTTGTTCGATTGGTAGCTTTCTCCCTACGTTTGTTTTAATTGGGGTCAACATAAGGATTTTTCCAGTGTATATCTCCCCGGCTTGTACTACTTCCCCGCTTCTTCCTTAGGTGTTTTGGTCTTTTTTGTGCAATTATTGAGCTGACAACCGACCAATGGGCTGTTACCCACGATCACTTGCCAGCCATACTTGTGCGGTGAAGTGTGGTTTATTTTCTTTTCTTCTTCTATTTTTTTTTCTTCGTAGGTGGCTTCCCTGATCTCAAATGTACCTAGAGGCAACGAAAAAGAAATGGCCTGTGGCTGGGTTTGGACAACCTGCCAATGGGCTGTTACCTACGACAACTTGCCAGCCATACCACCCTAGAGAGTTCATTAGCTACCCAATTTCTGTCAAAATCTCCGAGAAGTGAGTGTGCAAAAATGTGTGTAGATGCATAGACTCAAAGTTTTCCTGAGTTAGAGGGTGAGTTGATAAGTCATATACTTATTACCTTATTTAGAAGGTGGATTAGAATGGCTTAAGGTTGTAAAGATTCGTCGCTAAATCCATATTTTAACAGACACCAGGGCAGATTAAGCCTGAAGGCTTGAAAAGTCTAAGTGTTTAAGTTCTTTTTGTATTATTTCCCACTATTGACAAGTTTCTAATGCTTAAGTTTTCTTCCTAAATTCAAAATTTTTTTTAAATTAATTTATTCATTCAGACTAATTAATTGATCTCAAGATTATGCAATTTACCACCCCCTCATACTTAAGTTGGATAATGTCCTCATTGGCAGATACATGGATGCAAAAGGGTTCAAAAAGATAGTACCTGAGTGACGTAAACTACCAGATCAGTCTAAATCCTCTGGGTTGCCTCCCTGGAAGCGCTAAGTTTAACGCCTCCAGCTGGGCGATGCTCGGTGTCAGCCCTCAACGAGGGTGACACTTTCATTTGGGGGTACCTGGGCCAGGAAATGCTTCAATCTTTGACCATTAACTGTAAAAGTGTGCCCAGTGTTAAGATCAGCAATTTCAACCGCCCCATTAGAATAGGGCTTAACCACTCAAAATGGTCCTGTCCATTTGGACCTGAGTTTCCCTGGGAAGAGTTTCAAGCATGCATCAAACAACCAAACTTGCTGGTTAGGCTCAAAGGTTTTTCTATGAATGAGTCAGTCGTGGACGACTTTCATTTTCTCCTTATACAGTCGACTATTATCAAAGGCGTCCCGACGAATTTCTTCGAGCTCAGATAATTGAAGCGTCCTCTACGCACCGGCTAACTGGGGATCCATGTTACATTGCTTGACAGCCCAGTAAGCCCGGTGTTCCAATTCGACAGGAAGATGGCAGGCCTTGCCAAAGACCAGGCGATAAGGCAACATGCCTATCGGGGTCTTGAAAGCGGTCCTGTATGCCCACAGGGCATCATCAAGTCATGTGGACCAGTCTTTCATGTTAGGTCTCACAGTCTTCTGTAAAATGTTCTTGATTTGTCTATTTGAGACCTTAGTCTGCCCATTTGTTTGTGGATGATACGGGGTGGTAATGCGGTGGTTTACCCCGTATTTTCGAAGTATGGCACGGAATTGGAAATGGATAAAATGGCTTACACCATCACTGATCATGGCCTTGGGTATTCCAAATCGGGAAAAGATGTTCTTCTTCACAAAGTCCATGACAGTCTTGTGATTGCATCGTCGGGTGGCGATGGCTTCAATCCATTTGGAAACATAGTCAATCGAGACCAGGATGTACTCGAAGCTGTTGGATGGTGGAAAGGGACCCATAAAATCGATACCCCAAACGTCGAAGATTTCGACAATCAAAATGGGCTGAAGGGGCATCATATCTTTCTTGGTCATGGTCCCCAGTGCCTGGCACCGTGAGCAAGTCTTGGAAAAGATGTGTGCATCCTTAAATAGGGACGGCCAGTAAAATCCAAACTGCAAAACTTTTGCAGCGGTTTTCTTTCCAGAGAAGTGGCCGCCACACGCTTGGTCATGACAAAGGGAAAGCACACTCTGAACTTTGTCTTCGGGGATACACCTCCTGATGATCTGATCAGCACAGAGGAGAAACAGCATGGGATCATCCCAGAAATAGTGCTTGGCCTCAGCAAAGAACCTGTCCCGTTGCTGTCTGGACCAGCTGTGCGGGGTTTATCCTACAACCAGGTAATTGACGTAGTCAGCATATCATGGCATTTTCTTGTCTTGCACGGCTAGGATGTGTTCATTAGGGAAGGAATCAGATAGAGGTAGGGAGGGTCCAATGTGGTCTGGATGAAGTCTCGACAAGTGGTCAGCCACTACATTCTTCGATCCGGCCTTGTCGCAGATTTCCAGGTCAAATTACTGCAAAAGCAAGATCCATCTGATGAGCCTGGGTTTTGCATCCTTTTTGGCCAACAGGTGCTGGATGGCTGAATGGTCAGTGTAAATAGTCACGTGGGATCTCAGCAAGTATGATCGGAATTTTTCAAGTCCAAAGACTACAGCAAGCAACTCTTTCTCTGTGACTGTATAATTACGTTGGGCCTCGTCCAACGTTTTGCTCACATAGTAGATCACCATAGGCTTCTTGTCTCGCTTTTGTCCCAGGACAGCGCCTATGGCAAAATCTGATGCATCACACATAATCTCAAAGTCCTGGGACCAGTCTGGGGGTTGAAGTACAGGTGCGGTGGAGACTAAGTCCCGGAGGGTGTGATAAGCTTAGATGCAATCAGGAGACATGTGGAATATGCGTCATTGGCTAGAAGGTCAGTCAAGGGTTTGGAAAGCTTGGAAAAGTCTTTAATGAACCTTCGGTAGAAGCCAACATGTCCTAGGAAGGAGCGAATCTTCCAGACCGAACTGGTGGACGAAGTTTGGAAATTAAATCAACCTTAGCTCGATCTACCTCGATGCCCCTATGCGAAACGATGTGATCGAGGACAATTCCTTCTTGAACCATAAAATGGCTCTTTTCCCAACTTAACACCAAGTTAACCTCGATACATCATTTCGGGATTTTCTCCAAGTTGCTCAAACAATGGTCGAATGAATTCCCGAATACAGAGAAATCATCTATAATGACCTCTAAGTATTCACCCACCATTTCTGAAAAAATGGCTAGCATGCAATGCTGGAAGGTCGCAGGTGCGTTGCATAACCCGAACGGCATTCGACGGAATGCAAACGTGCCATACGGGTAAGTGAGTGTGGTCTTTTCCTGATCTTCTGGAGCAATTGTGACTTGGTTATATCCTGAATATCCATCCAGGAAGCAAAAATACTTCTGCCCTGCCAATCTTTCAAGGATTTGGTCAATGAATGGCAAGGGGAAGTGGCCCTTCTTAGTGGCTTCATTAAGCTTCCTGTAATCAATACACACCTGGCATGCGGTGGTGGTGCGGGTGGGGATGGATTCGCCATGATTATTGGTGATAATGGTGAGCCAGCCTTCTTGGGAACCACTTGAGTGGGGCTCACCCAAGGGCTATCGGAGATAGGGTAGATGATGTCGGCGTCAAGCCACTTGATAATTTCTTTTTTAATGACCTCCCGCATGTTTGGGTTTAAACGTCTTTGCATCTGGCGGGAAGGTCGGGCCCCATCTTCCAGGTAAATCTTGTGGGTGCAATAGGTGGGGCTAATTCCTCTTAAATCTGAAATGGTCCAACCAATGGCGGCCGGATGTTCTAAAAGGGTTGCAGTCAACCTGAGTTCCTGATCCTTGGTTAGATGAGAATTAATAATCACTGGGAAGGTCTGGTCAAATCCCAAGAAGACGTACTTGAGGTTCTCGGCCAATGGTTTAAGTTCAGGTGCGGGTGGGACAACAGTCGATGGGAAGGGAAAAGGCAAGAGTTGATCAACATCGATCTCTTCAAATGGTGTCATGTGATGATACTCAGCCTTACAGAGGTCCACGGGTAATGATGGTGACGGGTCAGAACAATCACTATGGGTTTGGTGGTCTGAGACAGAACTGAGGGTGAGGCATTCCTCGATTAAAGTTTCCACGGGATCATGTTCCTCAATGTAATCGCAATCAAAAGACTTTGTCGCCTGGAAGATATCGAATTGTATTTTCCTATCCCCGAAGGCGATTTCCATACATCCCGTGTCGCAATCAATGTTTGCTTTAGTCGTAGCTAAGAAAGGTCTGCCTAAGATTATGGGTGTGTTCTGTAATTTTTCATGGACTTCCATGTCGAGCACCAAAAAGTCGACCGGGAAATAGAAGTCCTTGACCCGTACAATCACGTCCTCGACAACCCCCTTCGAGGTCTTTACCGATCATCAGCCAGCTGGATGGTGACAGGGGTTGGTGTCAGCTCCCCAAAACCAAATTGGTGGTACAGGGTTGTTGGAATTAGGTTGATAGAAGCACCTAGGTCCAGGAGCGCTCTATCAAACGTCATGTCCCCGATATTGCAGGAAATCAGGGGCGCTCCTGGGTCAGTTCGCTTGAGTGGAAGGTTGCTTGATATAACGGAACTTGCTTGCTCAGAGAGTACAACCTTCCTAGGTGCTTGAGGTCTCGGCTTACGCTTGGGTGTACAGGCATCCTTTAAAAACTTGACGTAAGTAGGGATGTGTTTGACGGCTTCTAGGAGTGGAATATTAATCTGTACTTGCTTAAAAATTTCCAATAGCTCCTCAATTTCCACAGCATTCTTCTTTTTCTTGATTATTTCCATGGCCTCAGGATAGGGTGTCTGAATGTGGATTGGTTCCATGTCTGGGTCCTTGGTTGGTGCCTCTTCTGAGTCGGGTATTTCAGCGGGTGAAGTCTCGAGGAGGTTCGGCCATTTGGGATCCTGGGTTTTGGTGCCGCTTCTCAAGGTCACCGCATTCACAAAGGCATTGGGGCCATGGGTTGATCCTTGAGAAGACGAGGATGAAGAAGCACCAAACCCAGGAGGTGTTTGTGGGGCTGGCTGGACCATGTGACCCTGCCCGGGGTTGCTTTGGAACCCTTGCGAATTGGGGCCTCTGTTAATTATGTTTCACAAGTTCGGTTGTGGTTGGGAAGGTAGGGATCCTTGTTGTTTACAGTCCATGTTAGCCATCATCTTTATTAGGGTATCCATTTGGTTTTGTGGGGGAGGGGCCGCCCTATTCTGGTTATATTGGGGTCTAACTGGTGGTCCCTGCTGATAGGGGGGCAAGTGTGGCTGCTGGTTTGGCCTGGGCTAGTTTTGGAATTGCGGTGATTTCTGGTTTGTCCAACCAAAGTTGGGGTGGTTACGCCAGCTAGTGTTGTAAGTGTTGGAGAAAGGGTCAGGTTTCGCATAACCTTGGACAACTTGCACATCTTCTAGGATAGTCGATGTTGATGAAGAGGGAAGGGAGTAATCAAGGGTCGAGGGAGCAAAGGTCCCTCCCTGGAACGTGGTCAGGGGTTGTTCCAGGATCAGTTGGGTGAAGGGCTGGACCAGGTCAACATTATGTGCTCCCTTTGCTAGGGAGAAAGTCTACAAGGGGTTCCTGGTCTGGTTCAGTAGCTCATCAATCTCTTGTCCACCAATTCCACTCGATCCAACTTTTTGGCAATGATATCCATGTCAACCATTCCAGAATTTGCTTGCACCTCATAAATCCCGCCACAGGGTTGATTGGACCTATTAAACTAGTTCATGGAGGTATTGTTGAGCGAATTCTCGCTCATAGACTAAAAGAGCTCAAACGCGCTCTCCTCGTCTTTGTTTAGGATGTTTCCCCTGCATGAGGCATCGACGAAGTTCCGTAGGTTGCTGTCCAGACCGTGGTAGAAGATCTGGGCCAATTGCCACCTTGGAACTTTGTGGTGTGAGCATTTCCTTAAAAGTTCATTAAATATTTCCCACGCCTCATGAAATTGTTCCCCACCCTGGAGTGTGAAGGTAGTGATAGCTCTTCTGAGGGCATTGGTCATTCCTATGGGGAAGAATTTCTTTAAAAATGCATGCCTCAGTTCTTCCTAGGTGGTGATGGGTCTACCTAGGGTTCTAAGCCAATGAGAAGCCTTGTCTCTTAATGAGAAGGGAAACATCTTGATTAGAACAATATCAAGGCTAATGTTCCTAGGTTTCACAGTTCATGCTATGCGGTCGAGATCCTCTAGGTGTTGAAAGGGGTCCTCATTTGAGCTTCCATGAAAGTGGCTCTAGATCAG
This sequence comes from Thalassia testudinum, assembly GCA_037157565.1. Lineage (NCBI taxonomy): Eukaryota > Viridiplantae > Streptophyta > Magnoliopsida > Alismatales > Hydrocharitaceae > Thalassia > Thalassia testudinum. The sequence goes on from JAZHRO010000056.1 coordinate 3,963,906, forward strand.
ACTTAAGACATTCGATTTTAGCTCAAAATCATCTCCTCCCTCGGGGATCCTAAGGTATGGCTCGACTCTAATAGCAGAAGGATTATAGAAATCATGGAGGGGTCTTGGCTGATCCTAAAATGGTGGTAAATCAAGTAGTGGTTGTCCTGGTATGTCTTGGAAAGGTGGTGGTGGTTGTTCTTGTGGGTTCTGTAACCATTGTATTGCTTGCATAATGGTATGGATTTGTTGTTGCTGAAGCCGATGGTTAGCATTGATTTGAGCTTGGATGATGGCCATAGCGTCTGGTGGGGGTTGATCCTCAGCCTCATCTACCCTAGGTTTAGCCATGTTAACAGAATTACGTCGCCTAGATTCCTGCCCCAGAACACACAACTCGGGATGCAGTGAGCGTCTCCCGTGCATACACTAGAGAAGAACAAGAGGGGATGCGGAGGGAGACAGATGAGAGAAATGTGTTTCAATCAAGCACACAAGCCTAGTCCTTATGGTGTATTCCTTAGGAGACCTAGAAATCTCACAAAGGGTGATTAAGTCCGTAAGCACTGGACTCCCCTTCCCAAGGCTAATCTGGCCAAGTTGATTAAGAGGGGATTGCAGGGAAGGTTCTTCCTTTGGCTTGCGCCTTCGGTTCCGTAGACCCCACAACTGCGATCGTTTGATACTGCCCCGCAGCCTAGTCACCAGATTCTACCAAGGGAATGAAAGCCAAGTGCCTAGCGAACAAAACCTTGCCTTTTGAGACTTAACTCAATCCTGCCTAGGGCATGTCTACTCAGTTTTAAAGGGCTAGGATAGTGCTTGTGCTTAGGGTGATGTGATGAGGCGTTGATTGGGGTGATGCCTCTTAATTTTCCACTTTCAAAGTGTGTGCTTCTAGCAAAACATGATTTTCAAGTAAGGATTTGTTAAAATGTGGTGTCTTTTAGTGTTTCATCCTTACTTTAGTACTTTTTAGGGTTGACGTGTCTTAATGTTTTCAACCAAGTTTCAGTGGACACGTCAAGTTCTGCACACAATTAGATGAAAGTAGATTTCCTTTTTATTCTGTAGAGGCTCTAAAACCCTAGTGTACTCATCATAATGATCATGCAGCTTCTATTAGATGAGTCAGTTTTAGGGTTGAGTGGTGCAGCCCAGGTCAACTCATGGTGGCTTCGCAAACACCACTCAAAAAAGAAAAGAACACTCCAAGAATTTATTCAGAATGTTAGAGTGTACATTTTTTTGTGGGGTGATGTGTTAAGGATGTGGGTCAAGCAATCATACACCACACCAATTTTTTTCAGTTTTTACAATTTTTTTAGCTTTTTCACGCAAGCAAACAATGAGAGAGAGGTTACTCACTATCGGTCCTCGTGGCGCCTACTCCCTTGCTACCGTCGTGGGATGCATCGCTTCGCCGTCCATGCGTCGAATTCTTGCAACCGTCAAGTAAAAAGGAAAATAGGGCATTAGACGATGTGAGAATGAATGTGGAATGGAGGTGATAAAACAAATTCATTGCCTCCCCGGCAACGGTGCCAAAAACTGACGTGTCTTTGTGCGTGTGTGTTAAGAAGTGTCGTTATAGTCACACTTGCAACGTCGATTTTAAAATAAGTAAACGGAGGTGAGTCTGAGTGTCGGTCTCAGGGAGGCGTGGAAATCGGATTTTTGCTTATCACTTGTTGTCACGGAAAGTGCGGAGTTTTGCTTGCGAAAGGTGCGATTTTGAAAAGTGAGAGAGAGAGATAAAGGGAGAGAGAAGGTTTAGGGTTAGAAAGCACTTTGTTTTGATCATGCAACTTGAACTGAAATTAAAATGACAGTGGAACAAAAAATAACTTCATTAATCATGCACTTGTAGTTCATAACTTACAACATTAAATACACGTTTCAACAAAAGTAATAGAAAGCTTAAAAGAGAGAGAGAGTGTGTGGAGAGTGACGACGTAGCCATGGCGGTGGAGGAGGCTCCGTCGGTGGCTCGTCGTCTCCGGTGATTACAAGAGTGCCTAAAGCTAGCTAAGAGAGGGGTGGAGTAGTTGCAAGGGGGAGTGAATGCTTTGAATGGTGGTTGGAGGGGGTTTAAATAGAGTTAGGGGCTTCCTAAAAGAAGAAGGGGCTTTAGAGACATCCAGAGCGTCGCTAAAACCACTCCCAAAAATTTCGGTGAAGCCCTCCAGCCGTTGGTCAGCCGCCCGCCTCGTTTCTTCTCCTCATGCAATCCGTGGCCGCTGAACGAGAGAGTCCTCCTTAGCTGCGCCGGGATCGTGCCTCGGGCACGCGTGTGAGTGTACGTCATCGCTCGGTGTGCGCGCGCGCGTGGATGCTTGTGAGCTGCAATCGCACTGCGTGGCAAGATCCCGGCCGCCCACTGCTGATCGAGCGGCCCAATTTCTCCACGCGCGCCCCCCCGTCTTCAATTTCACTCCTCGCAGCTCGAACTTGCGTCGCGTGCGTGCGGGTGTGCGAGCTAACCGCTGCGCCACGCCCGTGCTTTGTCGCGGCGACCGCGGCAGGCATGCGAGTCTCGGCCGTTCGATCGAAGATCGACGGCCGAGATTTGATTGATAGCGAATTTCACGCGGTTTGTTAATTACGTCGTTGTAACGCGCAAAACCGATCAACTCTTAAATTTATATTCTTAGATAGGGGAGTATCTAGGGTCATCCAAGGAGGCCAAATGTTTGCAATAGTGATTCTCTTGCTTGGAATAAATCTCAACTTTATTTTTGGTATTTTTCAATATATCATTTTTTTGTTTGTTTTTCAATTAAGACAACATGCGAAATGGTGGTGGGAAGGTGATTTACACTTCAAATTTAGTAAACTACTTCTAAAGTGGCAAGTAGAACTTCTCCCTAAGCTCACTCTAGGCAAGTGGAGGCCTAGAATAATTAGGGAGGAGTGAAGAATGCTAAAGACAAGCAAGTAGAAATGCAAATCAGAAACTGCAAAGAAGGCAACTAGATAAATGAAAAGTGTTTTACAAAAAAGGCCTAGTAGAGGAATGCTTCTACTACTAGAAAAATTGAAATAAAGAAAAGCAAACACAAATCCTCTAGATAGATGGTGAAGAAGAGGGCTTCTTGCTCCAAGGTTGGTGGCTCCCAAGCTTGAAAAGAATCCTCCAACTCCTTCCTTGCTGTACTCCACCAAGGTAATGTCCTCCAAGGCAAGCCCTAGGGGCCGTGCCCTAAGCTTCTCTCCAAGGGTGGACGTCCACCCTTGGTCCTTCTCCTTTGCCTGGCCGTCCTCCTTGAAGTGGAAGAGTCCTCCTCTTTGGCGTGGCCCAAGTTGAAGAGAGTGGGGAGAAGAAGGCACCAAAAGGGCTGGTGATGTGCTCCTTTAATCTCCTTCTCTACTCCTTCTTCTTGGCCGTAGGTATAGGTGGTATAGGTAGCAAATTACACTAATGGAGGATGCCCTAAAATGGTGGTAGGTGGGGGGTTTTTATATAATAGGAAGGGGGCTATGGTGACCCTTGAAATGGAGGGCTAGGATGGAGAGATGGAGGTGGTTAAGGATCCAATGGCCAAGGGTGTTTGGCGCCACCTTAAGGGGCACCTAAGGGGTGGTTATGGGTGTTGACACCCCTTGATGTTGGTGCCAAAAAGGATTCTAGAAGGTGGTCTAAGTTGGAGCCAAAAAGGGTTCTAAAAGGAGGGGTAGGTGGATGGCTAGGATGGATTATGTGAGTAGGTGTAGGGTAGATTAAGGGCAGAAAGTTGGCGCCAATATAGTGGTGGTTAGGGGTAGTTTTTGGCACCAACTTTTGGTGTCTTTTGGTGGTGATAATGGGGTGAAGGGATGGCTAGAAGTTGGCGCCAACTTGAGTAGGGTAGCTAGCTTAGGTAGGCTTAAGTTGGTAGAGCTAGCTAGGGTTGAATTCGAAGGTGGTGGATGGTCAAGGAGCTTGTTGCTAGCTAAGCTAAGCTAAGCTAGCTTAGCTAAAGGGGGAGTAGAGGAGAAGGTGTTGGAGCTAGAGTTTGGAGGGAGGAGCTGAGGAGGAGAAGTCTGGAGCTGAAATTAGAGCTGGCTGCTGCTGAAGAGGCTGGCATGGAGCTACTCTAGCTGGCTTAGCTTGCTAGTTCTTTGCTAGCTGCTAAGCAAGCTAAAGTAAGCTAGCTTCTACCATAATGAGCTGAGGTGAGCTAGGTCTAGTGCTCCCGGGGAGAATCAAGCTGGTTGAGGAAGCTAAGGTAGCTTAGCTCAACTGAGTTGAGCTAAGCTAAGTCCCCGGGAGCTGGACTTGAGCTTCCTGAGCTGGGATGAGTTCTTCTTTACCTGGCTGGAGTTGAGTGGAGCTGGATGTAGCTGGATCTGAGCTGGGGTGAACTCCTGTCAACTCAGCTGAGCTAGCTAGAGCTCCCTATGGACTAGTAGGAGCTGAGATGAGCTAGACTCAGCTAAGTTGAGCTGGATCTGAGCTGACTTGAACTGGGGTGAGATAAGATGAACTCTCTTGAGCTGCCATTCAGCTGAGATTAGCTGAATGGAGCTGGGATGAGCTAACCCTAGTTCAAGTGGGCTAGGTTCCAACTGTGGTGAGCTGGATCAAGCTGAGTCCCAGCTAGTCTGGGCTTCTCCTTCACCATTTGACTTCTTGAGCGCTAGGGTTTTAGGGATCTGTATATCTGTACATCCCTAACACTCACAAAAACATATTAAAAGGACAATAAAAGATGCAATGCATGCCTAACGTAATTTATGCCTAAATGCAGCCCAAAAACCCGTTTGCGAAGTAAAATCCTAAGAGCTAGGTTTGTTTTAATGCATAAGAATGATGATAAACTGGCATTTATCATTGATCTCGGCTCGATGAGGGTGCGGCGCGTGATGGAGTGGGGCTGACGTGGCGTAATATGGGCTGTTGATCTCCAGATCAATGGTTAGAACTTCTTGGGCCCATTGTAGGAGCTCCGGATGTTGGATTTGGCTGATCTTGAGTCCGTTAGACTCCGTTCGTCGTTCTGAATCCATCCGTGCAGTCTGATTGCTCATTTGAGGCCTGCTTTGACAGATGCTTACACAAATGTCCATTAATACAGTTTATAAGCAATCTTGGTACATGATGCATGCAATGCTCCTATTCTACTTATGTTGTGCCTTTTATTCTAAAGATGGGCCATATTCAACATAATTATCACCCCCTTGTGTAGTGTTATCAGTGATCTTAGGTTTTTGGCTTTGGACCGGTGATATTAAATATTGCATTTGGATCAGATGTGATTTTGGAATGTGATGCAAGGTTTTTTGGGTTTGCACCGGGGATATTTAAGTTTGATCATTATAAGAAGGTGAGTTTAAGTGATAACACAAATCGTATAGGAAAAAAATCACAAAAAGGAAACATGATAGAAAAAATCACAATTTAAGTTAATATTTACAGAAACTACATTTTGTTACAAAATATTTTACACTAAGGGGACATACTTCCCTAAAAGAAAAAGAAATTAGTTTCTAAAACTTAGATCATATCATGATATGTATTTCTATCCATTAGGATCATTGCTATATAATAGGCATGAAAATTGTGGACGTCTTCATTTCTTGTGATTTCAATTGGATCCAACCTAAGGAGCAAGCACTCCATCCATCTTATTACAAAGATGTCACAGTCATTGCTCGCCATTCCTTGTTGGGGTGCATCAAGTTTGAATTCTTTTTGCCACCCTTCTTTTTCAATGGCAAATCTTTTGGATAGTTATTTTTTCATCACTTCAAACTAATAGAGAAAAAATATTTCCTTGAGTTAGTTTCTCAAGAGGCAAAAATATACATATAACAAAATGGTTCTTAAATTAGCAGTGGTGATAAAAAATGGTTCTTACCACTTTGTTGGCATCTCTGTTGGTGCGCTCTGGGTAGTATCCAATATAGCTATCATATTTTGTCATTTTTCTTTCTTCAAGGTTGATCTCTACAAGTGTCCAATGTGCAGCATCGTCAGTATTTATTGTTGCAAGTATCTTTGCACAATTACTCAACGATGTAATTGCTCTATCGAAGTATGCATTTACTTATTTCATGTTATTGAATCGTATATATGCAAAAAAATTTGTGTCGAAAGCAAAGGTTGCTGGAAATACCTGTTCGTAGGCTTTTGTGGGGTTTTAAAAGATAACACGTGGTAATATAGCCGACAAAACGTTCAAACAAATATAGAGAATTTACTACTCGAAAAACTAGAGTATCCGAGGTCGAACACAGGGAGCAATTGGAATTTACTACTAATCAAAATATAATTGAACACTATAATTTACTCAAAACTTTACTTCAAATGTATTTAAAAAGTAATTCGGGCAAAAGAGTAAAATTGGACGTCTGATCCCAAGATCAGACGTCTTAAAAGTATTTTCCCTTCTTTGATTATTCTTCTTCTTCTGATATGCTTTCTTTCTGCTGCAGTCTTCACTTGGCCTCTTCTTTCTCTGCAGTCTCTCTTCTCTTTTTCCTTCTGCCTTCTTCTTCGTAGGCTCTTCTTCTTCTCTTCTGATCTACAGGTCTTCTTCTTGCCTTGATCTTCTTCCTTCCTTTGCTTCTCTCCTCTGCCTTGCCTTCTTTCTTCTTGGCTTCTGCGAAGGCTTCTTCTGCCTTGGTTTCTTCTTTCTTCTCCTTCTTTGGTTTTGCAGTCCTTTCTTTCTTCCTTCTCTTTTCTCTTCTTCTTCTCAGCCTTGCTCAGCCTCTTCTTCTACTTCTTCTCTCTCGCGGCTAAGTCTCTCTTCTTCAACGTTCAGCCTGCCTACACAGAGAGCAAAACCTACCCTTTTCCCTCTACCCAAACGTCTCTCTCTCTCTCTGTATTTCGCTCAAGGACGCTCTCCCAGAGCCACACGGGTAATCAGGTCAGATTTCGCACCCGAGACCAGGTGCACCTGCAGGTGGGTGATGTGCGAGGAGTGCTCAGGTTAGGGTCGGGTCGGATCCCGCCAGATCCGCGAGATGAAACCGCGGACGAGGCGAGTGGGTCAAGTGAGGGACCTCACCCCTGTGCTCTCGGAGGCGGTAAGCAGATAACACAAAAACAATTTAAACTACAGCGGTACCTCGTATTTCCATGATGTGGGACTAAAGTCTCTGCCCCAATCTCGCACGCGCCCGCAAACCTGCGTGCAATCGCCATAGCTGCATACTTCTCAGCACCCCTTGCTAGACCCGAGGGCTTCGCACTGCTCGCGCGAATCTGCTGCGCCTGAAGCCTGGAAGACCTGACGCCTGGAGCTACTGCGAAGCTGCTTCACATGTCGTCAATGGCGGCAGAGGCGAAATCCTGTCAATCACGAACATGACCTATTGGCCTAATCAGACTAGCTGGGCACCTTCGTCGTGGCACGGTGAAGGTGGTGAGCCATGCAGCAGGCCGTGGGATGGCCTAGGCATGCGTGCCTAGGTCAACCTATGGCTGGAAGTGTGGGGTTGTTCGAGGGACTATGGTGGAGGTGTGGAGTGGCAGTGGAGGGACGGAGATTGTTCCTTGTGGTGAGGCGGAGCCTCTGAGTTGGTCGGCGAGCCGTGTAGAGGGGCAGAATGGTGGGAGCGGCTCACCGGAGGTCGGTCAGTGACGAGGAAGATGGAGGTGGTCAGCGTCGGTCGAGGATCAATTAAATGAAATAAAAGGGGGAAAAGAGAGAGGGGAAGATGGAGAATAGTTTAAGCCTAACTGTAGGGACGAAGGGGGACGGAGGGCAGACAGCTGTACCTGCTGTCGCCGGATAAGACGTTGCCCAGTGGAGGAGGACGGCGGTGACGACGGGGCTGAGGCGGCGTGCGCGGGTGTTGCGTGACGCGGAGGGTAATCAAGACGATAACTCTGCCACTGTTTTGTGGCAGAGCGAAGAGGGAGGGGAGGGGGGCTCGCCGGAGCTCACTGGGTTCTTGGCCGGAGAAGAAGAGACGAATTAGAGGTGGAAGTCTGGCCAAGTCAAGCTAAAGATGAGTGGCCGGAGGTGTGGGTTCTTTTATAGGCACTGGGCCGTGCTTTCAGAGTGTGGAGGGCACGCCTATTGCCTATGATGGCTCGCCGAAGTAGGAAATAGGTTAAGATACCCAAATCCCTCGTGCGATTTTCACAAGAGATTTGGTTCACACCAGAGATTGTGATTGGCCTTAGATGAAAGGAAATTCCTCAGAGAATCTCCCTTCCATTTCTGGGAGGGGATCTCTGAGGAATCAGAGAGTAATCCCTCTCTAAACCTCACCGGAGGTTGCTTCTACCCTAACAATGGCGGCAGGACCTGATTGCAAAGGTGGCGAGGAAATTAGGGGGCTCTCTGCAAGGATTTTCAAAAGATAGGGACCAAGTTGTGATTTGGGTGTACTAAATTGCAAAGTAGGTCAAGATGACCTCCCCTTAGGTCCAAATTTTGGTAAAAACCTAATTTGGACCTAAGGAATTCAATGGTGAAGTTAGATTTTAGGTTTGACCTCGTTTGACTGGACATTTTGCGTAAAAATCTAAATTAGGTTACTTGAAGAGCTAGGACCCTAATCTAGGTCAAACTGGGTTCCAAAGGCCAAATTAAGTGCTCTAAACCCTAGAGGATATTTTTACATGATTTTTAGAGGGTTTACTTGATTTTTATCCTGACCGAAACCTTGTTAATTTAAGCGGGTCTATTTTAGGGCTACCAAATGTCATTTAATTCCTAAATTGCACATAAACCCATTTCTGATTGACTCAACCCACTTTTTATCTTATTTAAACCTTTTGACCTATGTTTTGCCTCTGAGAAATCTCGTTTATATACTGCAATGGTAAAATTACAGTTTTAACCTTTAATTCATGTTTTCTTCTCAGAGCACTTACTCCTTCATTTAGGCCTTCTTATAGGTTATGTAGGAGCTTTTATCTTCTTTATTGGGTCAAAAAGAGTTAGTTATGGCTCATGATGAGGCTCTCATCATACCCCCATGCCTAGCTTTTGCTAATCCCTTAGCAAAATTCCAAGGTTTTAACTTCCGTTCTAGACCCAGAGTGTCTGTCAACAATGATAAGTGCTTCTCCTTTTATTTTGTGATTAGGTAGGAATGCCGACAATAGGCCTAGAGGTACTCAAGTACCAACCAAAATCCAGACCTGACCTGCTTTAGCCTCAGTCCTCCGCAAAGGTTTCTAAGGCCCACAGAAACTAACCTAGGGTTTATTGGACTCCGTGGTTAAAGCACCCGTGCTTGAAACATTTTTAGCCTAAGTTAAGTTTGCAGTGCGCTTTTATAAGAGAGATAGAGGATTTATTTATTTGGAGAACTTTTCTCCCTCTTTTTCTTTTTATTTCTAGCTTCGGATTAGCTTCTCAACACGGTCTGTATCGGATTCCCCGTCCCCATCATCAATCCTCAAGGGTTCCTGGCTATCGATGCTTCGAGATAGCACTGCCCATGGCAACCCCCAAAACCCTGGCTTTCGAGATTTCGAGATAATCCCGCCCATGGCGTTCCGTGGACGAATTCAAACCATGACGATCGACATTTCGTGATAATGCCACCCATGGTATCTGAACCAGCAGAGTGCTTACATGCCCCCAGTAGGATATTTAAATATCCTAAGAGACAAGCACCGAGGAGATGATATGTTGTTACGCATCTTCGAGGGGAATTTCCCGCCTCTCCGCGTCGGGAACTCGTCCAAATCAACTTGTGTTGATTGGCCGCTCCTAATCTAGGTGACTTTTTTAGAACATTAAATGCTTTTGCGTGATTTGGATGTTTATGCGCACTGAACCAGACTGTGTGTGAATTTGGGGTGCCTAGGTTACCGAATCCCACAAATCGGAGATTAGTTAACGAGGCTGAATACTTCCTAAGCTTTAGACCTAATACTTAAGCTTTGCATTTTCCTCAACCTCTTGAGGATTATCCAGATTTTAGCAGATACGTGAGTTTTTAAGCTAAAGAGTCTAGCCCAAGAGGCCTCAGACCAGCGTTCCCGCTAATCTCTTGTTATGTCTTCTTAGCACTTCTTCTTTTATTTCTTTTCTTGATCTGGTCTAGAACTTCAATTAATTCCTTAATCTTTTACTAATGACTATTTCTTTTTCTTTTCTCATTTTTTGCTCCTTTTTGTCATTTTACTCTTTTTCTCCTCCTTATGAATATGTGGCTCACAAAATTTCCTCCCTCCCCCATTTTTTTGTTCTTTTTCATAATTTTTCAATTTTTTTGTATTTTTGACATATGTGAATTTTTTTGTGTGAGAATCCTTCTGATTTTTTCTTGGCTCTGTATGTATGCACTTTATCACCCCCCATGCCTAAGTTTTGCAATGTCCTCATTGTAAACAGAGGGCGTGAATTAGTGTTGAGGTAAGTGGCTTAGAACAGGATACATCGGGTGGTGCAATGGATGTGGAGTACAGACAGATAATCAGACGGGTCTCTGTTTTTGGGATGACGGGTTGCTTCCTGTTAAGTGCTAAATTTAATGCCTTCAGCCGAGCGGAAAATGGGGTGGAGAGGGAGTGGTCAAATCAATGGAGTTTTGGAAAACAAGCACCTTAATTAAGAGCCTGGTTGGTCCAACCAGGTGCTTGTTTATATCAGTGGGCTGATGATGCAGCCCAAACCCAATAAGTCTGGTGGGTTGATAGATGTGTATTAACAGATGCGGAACCCACCATATGCAGTGAAGTTCTGATGGATATGGAAGTGAAAACTCGGGTTTAGGCTGAGTTGACTCAGCCTGGTCAGAGTAAGGTTCCGAAAAATTATCAATGTAAGGTGTGGAATCCCTACAGGGGTGATCAAAGAATGGAGGCTCCTGATTTTTGGTCTGATCAATACCCGATACCCAGTATAGATATGGAGTTGAATCATCTGCAATCGGCTCAGTGAGGTGAATCGGAATAGAAATTGAGTCCGATTGCGGGTCGGGGTGGGGAACGGGTTTTGATTGGATCTATATATGTGGAGCAGGTGGCTTCAAAGAAGATTGACTTGTTATAATCAGGAAGCAGATTTTCTTCGATGTTATGGTCAGATTCAAAATCGTCGGAGAGTTTGCGAAAGTCAAAATTTGAATGAGATTCCAGATCATGAGTTCCACCATAGAATAAATCATATGTTGTATACTCAGCAGCCTGACTGGGGTCTAGCCTAAATGTTAATTCTGAGCTTAAAAGGGTGTCCATATCTGGTAGAGGCTCAGGTTCTAAGCTAGTAGGGCAGACCCAATCGAAACCCCACTCGTCCAACTCCTCAATTTCTGTGTCGTAGATTGGCATGACTTTCGAAAAATTAATTCGTTCCTCTGAGGAGGTTGGCGAGGGATATTCATCAAATCGAGGCCCAAAATCATATTCTTCATTAAAAGATTGATCTTCTTCATATGGGGCCTTGAAATCCTCAAAATAGGTTTCAGATCTAGGTTCTAGGCTTAGGATGTGGGTTGAATTACTAGAATCTAGGTCTGAATAACCTTCGAGGGTCACCTTATCAGAATAAGGGACGGAATTTATACCCTCAAGAGGTTCAGTTCTACTCTCATACTTGTAGGAGTTTTGGGATTCTAAAATAGGCTCATCATTGTATTTTCCTGCATTTGGAGCTTCCTAACCTTCTTCAATATTAGGCACATTGTATTCTATTTGGGTTGGGAATCCACAACCATTTTGTGCCTCAAACCCGAGATCAGATTTATCCTCGATGTTGTCCCAAGATAGTTCCTCCTCTGTTTGTGGTATATACGGGTATTTCTGGTCAATAACTTGTTTTACTAATCTCATTATCTCTTCTCATTTTTCAAGACTATCTTGGTGTTGCTTCCAAAGTCGAGGACTTGTCATACATTGAAGGTATTCAATATTGTGCAGTTTTTCTATCTCAATGTATGCAGTAATGATCAAGTCACGGGTTGATCCTTTGTTGGCTTCTGCTAATAGTACTTGGGCATAAGTTATGACAAAGGTTGTGGTTGTTGGGACATCAACCTGAATGTTTCCTACTGGTGTTGAGGTTTCTTCATTTTCATAGAATTTCATGGCATCCTCAATCATTTTATCTCTCATGGATCTCTGATATTCAGGTGGTCCTAAGTGGTTTGGCTGCATATTTGGATCAGGTGGTGGAGTCAAGATGTAGAATCAGAGTTTGAATCAAGATGTAGAATCAAGTTATGAAGGGATCAGATCTGAATAACGAGTCCCACTGAAAATGTGTATGTGTGCTCTAAAGAGAAAAGATGAGGGACTGGAGATGTTTTTGACCCAATCAAGACACCCAAAGATGTTTGGATGACTATGGAGGTTCGGGGCGGATGGACCCCTGGATCAGAAGATCGTCCACCTAAGAACTACCTGGGCAGCAAGAGAGGGAGAGTCCCGCAACGACCCCTACACGATAGAGCATCCCTACGGGTTACAGGGTTTCCCCCACCCGACCTCTCTTGTCACTGAGATTCCAGGTAGACCAGAATGGGGACCTTGACCTCTTAAGTCTACCACTTTTATTTCAAAGGTGCTTTAGGGTTCTCACTTGAACTTTAGATAGTTTGATGTTGTGACCTAAATTAGAGGCTGGTTGACCCAAGGGGTCAACTTCACCTGACCTGCCCTATAGATGGCAGAATGATTCTAGGTTTGGAGCCTAGTGATCACCCTGATTTGACTCACAGGTTATTAGGTCCAAAAATTTTAAGATTCAAGTGATTTTAGAGCTCAATTTTTAGGGTTTGTTTTGTTAATATCTCTTCAATCAAGGTCTTGGGTAGCACACTGATGCGGGAGGGTTTATTTCCTTTTATGTAGGCATGTGTGACTAGCACTCCAAGATCCTACTGTAGAAACTCTAATTTGGTTCTATTTCCAATCCTCTTTTCTTTTTCACAAAAATTCTCTTTGGACTTTAAAAGCAAGAAATGTGTTGTCCACAGAGATTACGCGTTATTTCTATTAGGCACATGAATTTGTGGGATGGAATCTAAAAAATCGCTCCAACTTCAAGAAGATTTGAAAAATTTTCGCAAAATCAGGAAATGTTTGCCTTAAAATGGTGATTACTATAGAAAGAAGGCAATTGATTCCTAAATTGATTTTCTTCCTTTTGGATTTTCAGGATTAGGGGAAGGTTTAAGGAAGAAAAGAAATTACCTGCCTGGAGTGGTTGACTTGCGGGAGAGATTTTCTCGTGAAATACCTGCAAGATCAAAACAAGGCAACGTAGGGCAAGTTAGTGTTCAATATAAAGAAAAGAATGTAGAGACTAGTGATAAATTGCGCGTTGCTCCCCGGCAACGGCGCCAAAATGTTCATAGGCTTTTGTGGGGTTTTAAAAGATAACACGTTGTAATATAGCCGACAAAATGTTCAAACAAATATAGAGAATTTATTACTCGAAAAACTAGAGTATCCAAGGTCGAACACAGGGAGCAATTGGAATTTACTACTAATCAAAATGTAATTGAACACTCTAATTTACTCAAAACTTTACTTCAAATGTATTTAAAAAGTAATTCGGGCAAAAGAGTAAAATTGGACGTATGATCCCAAGATCAGACGTCTTAAAAGTATTTTCCCTTCTTTGATTATTCTTCTTCTGATATGCTTTCTTTCTGCTGCAGTCTTCACTTGGCCTCTTCTTTCTCTGCAGTCTCTCTTCTCTTTTTCCTTCTGCCTTCTTCTTCGTAGGCTCTTCTTCTTCTTCTCTTCTGATCTACAGGTCTTCTTCTTGCCTTGATCTTCTTCCTGCCTTGCCTTCTTTCTTCTTGGCTTCTATGAAGGCTTCTTCTGCCTTGGTTTCTTCTTTCTTCTCCTTCTTTGGTTCTGCAGTCCTTTCTTTCTTCCTTCTCTTTTCTCTTCTTCTTCTCAGCCTTGCTCAGCCTCTTCTTCTACTTCTTCTCTCTCGCGGCCAAGTCTTTTTTCCTCAACGTTCAGCCTGCCTACACAGAGAGCAAAACCTACCCTTTTCCCTCTACCCAAACGTCTCTCTCTCTCTGTATTTCACTCAAGGACGCTCTCCCAGAGCCACACGAGTAATCGGGTTGGATTTCGCACCCGGGACCAGGTGCACCTGCAGGTGGGTGATGCGCGAGGAGTGCTCAGTTTAGGGTTGGGTCGTGATGAGAACCTCATCATGAGCCATAACTAGCTCATTTTGACCCAATACAAAGGATAAAAGCTCCTACATAACTCAAGGAAAGGCTTAACTCAGAGAATTCTGAGTTTAAGGAGAAAATAAGTCATAAGGGGTAAAAATGCAATTTCACCAGTATAATCTGCATACAGGGTAATTCAGGGCCCAAACATAGGTCAAAGCAGCTTAATAAGAATAAAAGTGGGATGAAATGATCTAGCAAGGGCTACAGCAATTCCAAGAAACTAAATGATAAATCTGTAACCCTAAAACAACCCACTTCAATTCACAAGGTTCGAGGCAAAGTAAAAATAGAATAAACCCTCTAAAATTCATAGAAAAATAATCTCTAGGGTTTAGAACCTTCAATTTGGCCTTTAGAACCCATTTTGACCTACATTGAGAACCATGCCCAATTAATAACTTAATTTGGGTTTTTGCACAAATTGACCGGTCAAACAAGGTTTAATATGAAAATGAAATTCACCATCAGATTCCTTAGGTCCTAATTAGTCATGTATAAAAACTTGAGCCTAAGAAGAAACCTCCTTGACCGACTTTACACTTTGGTCCTCATATATTTACTCTTTGGCCCTCAACTTTTGAACCCTCGCATTTTGGCCCCTAACTCTCCTTCGTTCTTTGCAATCAGGTCCCTCCTGCAAAACCTGCCAGCACCATGCTCCGGCGACCTTGCGCGGAGCATGGCGCCGCGCAGGGTGAGGTGGGGGACCTGGCAAGTAAACCGGGGGTGCCCTGCGTCGTCAGCCGTCACAGGGACACCCCCCTGGTCGTTGTAGCCCACCATACCGGCCGTGCGAACGCACGGACGGTATGGGTTCTTGTTTCCGACCATCCTCCGGCGAGGGAGACACGTCGTCTCCCTCCGCCTTCCTCCCTGTTTGATCCCTATAAATACCCCCCGTTGCTCCACCGACCAGGGCAGCTTGGATCTGACGGAGAAAATCCCCAACTTTCTTCTCTTCTTCCTCCGGCAGACGCTCACCAGCTCCGGCGGTTTCCTCCCCCTCCACCTCTTCGCTCTGCCGCAATACCAGCAGCAGAGACTTCCTCCCCCGCTCTTCCCGCGCCACGCCGCACCCAGCTGGCGCCTCTCCGGCACTCTGCTCGCCGCCGCCCCTTTCCCTGAGCATCGTCTTCTCCGGCGACAGTCGATACGACTGTCACCCTGTTCCTCCCCCTTCATCCCTGCAAGTAAGCTAGAGCTACTCCCCTTCCTCTCCTCTTTCTTTCCCCGCTTTCAATTTATTCAATTAAGCCCTCGACCGACCCTGACCACCTTCACCCCCTTCGCCTCCGACCACCCTCCGGCGAGCTGCTCCCATCACCTCAGCGACCCACACGGCTCGCCGACCACCGCAGAACCTCCGCCTCCTCACCCTGATCAACCTCCGCCCTGCCACTCCCCCCACATCACCCTCTGCAACCCCACCGAACAGACCCATCCTCCGACCCACAGTCTGACCTAGGGCAGCCCTCGCACGCCGCCCCGCGCCTCGCCACCACCCACACGAGCTTCGCCGCACCCTGGCGAAGCTCCTGGCACTCTCTGATTAGGCCGAGAGGCCGTTTTCTTGTGGACAGGCCACCCGACCTCCGCCGCCATTGCCGCGTAGGAGGAACTGCTTCCGCCTGCAGCTACAGGCGCGCCACGCTCAGCGCCAAGCCCAGATTCACTCCCAGGCCTTGCGAGGAGTTTTGGCAAAACACCAGGTTCGCAGCTAAGGAAGAAAGCTCTGCGTGACGCCGCCATCTCCTGCTGAATTCCCCGCTGTGGGCGCGCAATTGAGGTGGGCCGTTTAGTCCCACCTCGGAAACGCCTGAAGAGCCGCAGCGACATAAGATGCAAAAGTGCTGAAGGCTTACTGCCTCAGCACACGGGGTGAGGTCCCCTTCACCCGCCCGGTTACCCGGTCTCGTCCGCGCTCACGCCCCGCGGACCTGACCCGAACCGACCCGACCCGACTTAAGACTGACCTGCACTCCTCGCCCACCACGCACGCCGGTGGGCCTGGACCCGGGCCTGATCCGAACCCGGTTACCCGGTAGCTCTGGGAGAGCTTTCCCAAGAGTGGTTTCAGAGAGAAAGAGAGACGCGGGGGGGGGGGGGGGGGAGGGTAGAGTAGGTTTTGCCTCTGACGAAAAACTCTGAAGTGTGCAGGCACAGGCGAAGAAGAAGACCCGCGGAAGAAGAAGGAAGCTAACTGTAGCAACAGGTAGTTAAGTCGTCTGATTTGGAAATCAGACGATGGCCTGAAGCAGCTAAGGAAGAAAGCTTCGCGTGACGTCCCTGGCTGAAAAAGAAAAGAAGAAGCTGACACTTAACCGCAGGGAGGAAAAACAAGAAGAAACTCTAAAGAAGAGGCTGAGCAAGGCAGAAGAAGAGGAAAGGCTGCAGAGAAGAAGTGCAGCAGAGCTAAGGAAGAAGAAACCTTCACAGAAGAGACTGCAGAAAAAGAAGAAGAGAGGCCAAGACAGAAACCAAGGAAGAAGAAGAAGGAGATCTGAAGAGGAGCATCACCTCTGCAGAACGAAGAAGAAGAAGAAGGAGATCTGAAGAAAGAAAGAAAGAAGAACATCACGAGGAGAAAACAAAGAGAACAACAAATTCTTTCCCTCTCTCTTTCTTTATTTTGTAAAAGAAACATGTATATCTCTAGAATACAACTTGCTCCCTGAGTTCGACCTCGGGAACTCTTTTATTTTCCGAGTAAAAAATTTATATATTTGAAATGTTGGTAATAACCGGCTTTACTACAACGTTATAACAAAACCAAAACCCGGTCATCAAACCAACCGACTCCAGGTCGGATCCCGCCAGATCCGCGAGATGAAATTGCGGACGAGGCGAGTGGGTCAGGTGAGGGGCCTCACCCCTGTGCTTTCGGAGGTGGTAAGAAGATAACACAAAAATAATTTAAACTACAGTGGCACCTCGTATTTCCACGATGTGGGACTAAAGTCTCTGCCCCAATCTCGCGCGCGCCCGCAGACCTGCGTGCAATAGCCACAGCTGCATACTTCTCAGCGCCCCTTGCTGGACCGGAGGGCTTCGCACTGCTTGCGCGAATCTGCTATGCCTGAAGCCTGGAAGACTTGACACCTGGAGCTGCTGCAAAGCTGCTTCACATGCTGTCAATGGCGGGAGGGGCGAAATCCTGTCAATCACAAACATGGCCTATTGGCCTAATCAGACCAGCTGGGCACCTTCACCGTGGCACGGTGAAGGTGGTGAGCCATGTGGAAGGCCGTGGGATGGCCTAGGCGTGCGTGCCTAGGCAACCTGTGGCCGGAAGTGTGGGGTTGTTTCGGGGACTATGGTGGAGGTGTGGAGTGGCAGTGGAGGGGCGGAGATTGTTCCTTGTGGTGAGGCGGAGCCTCTGAGTTGGTCGGCGAGACGTGTGGAGGGGCGGAATGGTGGGAGCGGCTCGCCGGAGGTCGGTCGGTGACGAGGAAGATGGAGGTGGTCAGCGTCGGTCAAGGATCAATTAAATGAAATAAAAGGGGGAAAAGAGAGAGGGGAAGATGGAGAATAGTTTAAGCCTAACTGTAGGGACGAAGGGGGACAGAGGGCAGACAGCTGTACCTGCTGTCGTCGGAGAAGACGTTGCCCAGTGGAGGAGGACGATGGCGACGACGGGGCTGAGGCGGCGTGCGCGGGTGTTGCGCGACGCGAAGGGGAATCAGGACGATAACTCTGCCACTGGTTTTGTGGCAGAGCGAAGAGGGAGGGGAGGGGGGCTCGCTGGAGCTCACTGGGTTCTTGGCTGGAGAAGAAGAGACGAATTGGAGGTGGAAGTCCGGCCAAGTCGAGCTAAAGATGAGTGGCCGGAGGTGTGGGTTCTTCTATAGGCACTGAGCCGTGCTTTCAGAGCGTGGAGGGCACGCCTATTGCCTCTGATGGCTCGCCGGAGTAGGAAATAGGTTAAGATACCCAAATCCCTCGTGCGATTTCCACAAGAGATTGGGTTCACACCAGAGATTGTGATTGGCCTTAGATGGAAGGAAATTCCTCAGAGAATCTCCCTTCCATTTCTAGGAGGGGATCTCTGAGGAATCAGAGAGTAATCCCTCTCTAAACATCGCCGGAGGTTGCTTCTGCCCTAACAATGGTGGCAGGACCTGATTGCAAAGGTGGCGAGGAAATTAGGTGGCTCTCTGCAAGGATTTTCAAAAGATAGGGACCAAGTTGTGATTTAGGTGTACTAAATTGCAAAGTAGGTCAAGATGACCTCCCCTTAGGTCCAAATTTTGGTAAAAACCTAATTTTGACCTAAGGAATCCAATGGTGAAGTTATATTATAGGTTTGACCTCGTTTCATTGGACATTTTGCATAAAAACCCAAATTAGGTTACTTGAAGAGCTAGGACCCTAATCTTGGTCAAACTGGGTTACAAAGGCCAAATTAAGTGCTCTAAACACTAGAGGATATTTTTACATGATTTTTAGAGGATTTACTTGATTTTTGTCCTGACCGAAACCTTGTTAATTTAAGCGGGTCTGTTTTGGGGCTACCAAATGTCATTTAATTCCTAGATTGCACATAAACCCATTTATGATTGACTCAACCCACTTTTTATCTTATTTAGACCTTTTGAATGATGTTTTGCCTCTGAGAAATCCCATTTATGTACTGCAATGGTAAAATTACAGTTTTAACCTTTAATTCATGTTTTCTTCTCAGAGCACTTACTCCTTCATTTAGGCCTTCTTCTAGGTTATGTAGGAGCTTTTATCTTCTTTATTGGGTTAAAAAGAGCTAGTTATGGCTCATGATGAGGCTCTCATCAGTACCCCTTCATTCCTTACTTCTCATTGACTATTTCTACAACTGCATCAATGATCTACAATTTTGCCAGATGTTAGTGTCATAAAATAAGACAAATGTGTGGAAGATTTGCTTTATAGCTTACATGACTCTTGTGAATCCACCTATTTGTAACACTTCTTGCATATGTATTCTTTTAACAAAATATCTTCCTTTCCTCCACAAATTTTGGTATTTTTCCTTCCTCATCTCTATTAGTCTCAAAAGAAGTGTTCTTTGTGAGTCATCGACGCATTTGAAGAGAGCTTGATCCATATTTTTTATTCTTCTGAATATTACTCTCTTTGTTGGATGCCTTCCAACCTTTTTTTGCTCATCATTTTTCTGTTTTGAACAAAAAAACGTAAATTAAGCATCTCTTTAAATTGAAATGGATAGATGCAAAAGGTATTATCACCGATGATATTTTAGTGAAATTAACACAGATTTCGCTTATTACACATGATAAATATGTTATCACCAGAGATAAGTGACATATCATCAGTGATAAATATGTTATCGGAGATAAGTGACATATCATCTGTGATAAATATGTTATCACCGGTGATATTTATGTGAAATAGCACCGTTGTCACTTATCACCGGTGATAAATATGTTATCATCGGAGATAAGTGACATATCATCAGTGATAAATATGTTATCACCGGTGATATTTATGTGAAATAGCACCGTTGTAACTTATCACCGGTGATAAATATGTTACCACCGGACATAAGTGATATATCACCGGTGATAAGCAATAATTGCATTTGTGATATAAATAGAACCTCGATTTGCTGCTGCTGCTGCACTTCTTCATCTTGCTTCTTCTTCAGCATTGCTTCTAATTCTGCTGCTACCTCTCTCATTTGCTGCTCCTGTTGCATTTCTTCATCTTTCTTGTTTTTATCGATTGCTGCTGCTGCTCTCTCATTTGCTGCCACTTCATGATTCTATCATCATTTTTGGGATGCTGCTGCTGATGCTGTTGATGCTGCTTCTCTTGGTCTTTAAGGCCCTCATCCATTTGTTGATGCTGTTGATGATGTTGCTGCTTCACTTGGCCTTGAAGCCTCTCATCCATTTGCCGATGTTGTTGCTTTTTTTCCTGGCCCTCAAGCCCCTCATCCATTTTCTCTTCCTACTGCTTCTTCTCTTGGCCCTCAAGCCCCTCATCCATTTGCTACTGCTACTATTTCTTTTCTTGGCCCTCAAGCCCTTCATCCATCTGCTCTTGTTGCTACTCGTCCTGCTGCTGGTCATCCTTTTTTTCCACCATTATTTCTTCACCCATTGCTCTTTCCACCTCTTTATGCTACTGCTGCTGCTGTTACTGGGTTTGTTGGGTTTCAAAAGTTTGACTACTTTGTGTTTGACGAATGAAAGCAGTCAAATTTTCCTTCAACTCATCTATTTGATTCTTCAAAGCAGCATTTTCCTCATTTCTTCACTTCAATATTCTATTCATTTTTTTTATTTTCTTCTTCATTTCTTTACTTTCTTTTTTTAAGTTGTTAAGGTAGATCTTTCCAACTTTAACCATTTCTTCCTGTTGTTCTTCTTTTCCTTCATGTTTCTCTTCTTCTGCACCTTTCTCCTCTTGTTCATGCTTTCTTCTTTTTTTCCTACTTTCTTCTTTCTCTTCCACCTCCTTTCTTTTCTTTTTGGCTTCTGGGCAATCAACTCCTCCAAATGGGTCTTTTCTCAAATCATTTTTAGTTGCTTCTGTAATTTTTAGACCCAATGATGTTGCATGGCTTGTGAAGGAGAATTCGTGACTGTACCTTCCAGCAACTGTTGCTGCCTGAATGTTATTGGGTTCGATGACGTTAAACATCTCAACTGCCCATAAGTGCAGTGCAATGGTACAACCTTTGATATATGCTTGTTTCTCCTTTTTCTTTTCCTTCAGGCCCTCATGAATGTAATCACACACCAATTCAGCCCAATTGTAATTGCTTAGAGAATCCAGATCTTCTACCGTGTTAAACAATGAAGTTAGGATTGCTTGATCTCCATACGGTAGAAGAAATGACCCTAGAGTTAGGAGAACCAACATTTTTATTTCTTTCAGTACTTGCTTTTTCCTTTCTTGAGCCCCGGATTTCTTGTGCTTCCTTTTTTCCTCTCTATCTTTCTCATTTTCTTCATTATATTCTTGAATCTTCTCAACCATTTTTCTCACCTTGGGCTTTAGTGATGTGAAATTCTCACTCCAAATGGCAGGTCTATCATTTGCATCTATCTTTCCATCACTTATTAAGATTTTCTCTCCCTCATTTTTCAATCCAAGTATTCCATTTATGTGATTATGAGTGAGAGTCAATGTTAGTTCTCCCATATGAAACTCCCTTATTTTTGGATTATATGCATTCACCAATTCAAAAAGTAGGTCTTTGTCTTTGTAGTTGGGGTACGTTATTCCACCACCAACTAGGATGCCAAAGGGGGTCTTTCAAAATTCCTCCTTAGCACCTTCTTTGACCATTTTCCAGGCTTTTCGAATAGTATAGATCGTACATCTAGAGTCTATCTCATGTCTGAAAAAATAAAAATAAAGGAAGTAATAATATATTGCACAGGTGATAAAATAAATTATTGCTCCGGTGATATTAAGTGTTGCACCGAAAATATTAACTATTGCATCGAGGATATTTGGTATCCGGGTGCAAAATAAACCTTTGCACCTGGGATATTTGCTACAACAGTGCAAAGTAACCCTATTTTGATCCGCTATTAAATAACTGTACTTCACCGGAGATATTAACTATTACACTGGGGATATTTGGTACCCCAATGTTAAATAAACCTTTGCACCTGTGCGATAGATTGCACTGGGGATATTTAAATTTTTATCCGGTGATAAAATAGATTACACCGGGAATATTAAGTATTACACCGGGGATATTGAATATTGCACAGGGGATATTAAAGAAAAAACATTCATCTCAATAAACCCTAAATGTGATCAGAATATCTCCGATGATAAATAGATAAATAACATTGTTCTCATTTTTCGATGAGATATCATAGGTGATAACATATCATCTAAGTGAAATATCTCCGATGATTTTATGTCAAATATCTCCGATAATATAAAAATCTTTTCCTTCGGAGGTTTTAGAGGTGTACCTCTTTGATCTACTCCCTTTTTTTATTTTGATTCCTTCTTCCATTTCTTGATGTTGATTGAGCTTGTTCGAATGTAATAAGACTTAATGATATGCTTTTGCAGCAACGCAAGATGTCCGGAGAGGCCAAAACGTCGCGACGGAAGTATGTATGTAGGATTAGGAGATGCGCGGTTACTTTTTGCCTGAAGATATTTCTGTGGGTCATAGCTGTATTTAATAAAGTTTTATGTCTGAGGTATGTGGGTGACGGGTCAGAGGTCCCCGTGTCATTCTTTGCGTCGATTTTTACAATAATTAACCTGCGTTATAGGTCCTTGGTGCAATACTTAATATCCCCGGTGCAAAGGTTTATTTTGCACCGAGTTACCCAATATCCCCGTTGCAATAGTTAATATCCCCTGTGCAATATTCAATATCCCCGGTGCTATACTTAATATCTCCGATGCAATTTATTTTGTCATCGAATAAAAATTTAAATATCCCTGGTGTAATCTATCACATAGGTGCAAAGGTTTATTTAGCATTGGGGTTTCAAATATCCCTAGTGTAATAGTTAATATCTCCAGTGAAATACATTTATTTATGAGCGGATCAAAATAGGATTATTTTACACCGTGGTACCAAATATCCCCGATGCAATTTATCACCTGCGTCATTTTTTGCGTCATCGAATGCGTTTCCGTACTATTCTTAACAAGAAATAGAATTTCACCGTACAGTGTTATTGATTGTAAAAGGTTGATGGATCCAGTCACACGTTATTTACATTCCTATTAATAATTTCCAATCCCACAAATTTCTACATGCACCTCCATCTTCACATTTTATTAAACAAGGGGCAAAATGATCCTTTAATATCTTTCCAATTAATTTCTCTCATTGACTTGACATATCACCTACCAACCAATCCCACAAAATAATCCTTTCCAATCATTCCAAACAAGGGATGGGATCATCTAATCCCATGTTTTCCTCTCACTCAAGTCAAACAAGAAACTATCACAATCTCAAGTTTACCTCACAATCCTACAATCACAATTTACAATCCCTCAAAATCAATCCTCCCAAACAAACAATGCCTGAAGATTGAGAAAGCACTCAGCATCAGTGTGTGTATGTGAACCAAAGAACTGAGAAGCTAAGTGACACTGGACTATAATCTAATATTGATGCCTAAACCCTACGCTATGACATTTTCGGTGATTGCAGTCCTACTAATTAGTTGCTACAGGCAATGATTAGATGTACGGTAACGACGCTTTTTTTATGCATGCATGCAATTATGTATATGTATAGCTGTTTATTTACATGATGTTTAAAAGAATTCTATTAAATATGGTGTATCATCACAAGCCAAATTTCAAAAACAGAATTAACTACACAAAATTATGAATATTTCCGATTGCAAATGCATGCATCGCCTGCGCCCATTTCCTTATGTACAAGGATTTACAATTTCCTGAAGATATCCTAAGAAATTGGGATATATTAGCGAATTAGATATGGAGCGACGCATCATTTTTATTGGCTGGGTTTGAATGCGGATGAAAGACATGGAAATTGCGTTCGTTTGTAGGTCAACTTTTATATTACTTAGCATAATTTAGAAGATGGCGTTCGGTTTGTAATTATAGGATAAATGGTGGGTTTGTTGGATAAGTTAGATGATTTGCTGTAATAGAAATTCAGGAATCGTATTATACTTGTTTTATATTTAACATCCGTACGTCTCATTTTACTTGTTTTGTTTCTGGTTAAGAAATGAGATGAATAATAGATTGAACGCCATATACAAATTCAGGTTTTACGCACGTGTATATATATTGTGAATCGACTATGATGGGTTCTTTTCTTTTTATTTATATATATATATTGGGTGGAGCCGAACTTTTCAAGTTCAAACTGCAATATAATGAGAAACTTTTCTCACGGTAAAACCTTAACCAATTTTAATGGATATGCAATCATTACTCACGAACCGTGATTGGTTGCAGTACGGCACAACATCGACAATTGGTTCCTGGGGGATGCTACGTACGTACGTGTGCATCCATTGTAGACAAAGTTTATGAAAGGTTACTGAGTACGCAGGTACCTGGAAATCATTGCTGGTCGACAACCCCACGACGCAGAAAACAGAGGCAACGAAGGAGACCATTAACCGGATCTCCATCACTACCGAGTACGTCACCTTCAGCTTGGCCTTCACGTACATCATCTCCGTGAGGGGCTGCGTGAACCCATACAAGGTGGCAGCCGCAATGGTTATCGAAAACCCCAGGTAGTTGTGGAACTTGGAGTCCCCAGCGGCTTTGCCGCCCGCCGCTTTCCCTCCGAGCACCACGGCTCCCATTGTCGGCAGCACCACGCTGTTGATGGAAAAGGGAGTGAACCTCTGCTTCACAATCAGCAGCGCGAAGACCGCAACGAACGCCATCTGTGTCGACGACAGGAGGGCCGAGGTGGAGACCGGGGGGCACGCCGAGCTGAAGGCGAACATGAAGCACTCGAGGCCCCCCGATGACCGCGGACGCAGCCACGAGGGTCCCGCTCGAGACGAAGAAGCTCGTTCGAGAGTCGGACCGCCGGCAGCGGAGGACGTAAGAGACGGAGATGTGTACGAGGGCGAGAGGCCAACCTCGAATCTGGAGGAAGCTGCAGAGCCACATGCTTCTGCCTCCATGAAGGAAGTAGAGGCGGAGGAGGAGAGGGCCGCCGGTGCATATGGCCATGAGAGCGCAGATGAGTAAGAGAAGGTTCAGTTTCACGGCTTTACTCGTTGGAGAATGCTCGGTTGCGTTGACTCGTGTGGTGGCTCCCTCCTCCTCCTCCTCCATGTTTGTGACGTTGATTTCCGGTGTAGTAGAGTTAGTAAAGTATTGCTACCAATGAGGTCAGCTAGCTGTGATATTTAGCAGGGTCGTTGAGTCACACAAAGTGCCTGCTTCTCCACGTTTGATTTTGGATTGGTAACCTGTTAGAATTTACAGCATTGGATGATTAAAATAGTCACCAACTGTGTCCAAAAGAAAATGTCATCCATAGATAGTAATTTATTTTGGTAGTAAGGAAAATGAGATAGAAGTACAAGAAATAAAATTAGGCACATTATATCATACAATTTTAATAAACGTATGGAGATTCATGATATAAACATGTCCATTGTAAATTTTAAATAATAAAGATAAATAAAATAAATCACATACACAAGCACACAAAATAAAATTGAGATAAGATTAAAAAACGATATGATCAAACCATCCATGTAAAGACTTTCCTTAGAGAAGATTCACCACCACAATACCAACGTGATGAATTTGATGATCTACTCACAGGATACGACAATCACACCACTCTAATTACAATTTCCTCAAAAATCACCTCAAAAGAACACAATTGAGATGATTTAATCAACCAAAAATGAGAAATTGATTATCAAACACCATCAAAATCTTGTAGCATCTTGCACAAATTGATCAATCAACTTGAGGTTTGGTCAATCAATCTACGTATCATGCACACACAAAATGAGGGAGAGCAAGAAAGAGACGAGAAGATGCTACAAAAATTACAGAATTTAATGAAGGATTAATTAACCAATTAATTAATATAAACAGAAAAATTTTCTAGAGCAAAAAAATCCAAGTTCCAAATTAATTTTCAGCCAAACCCAAGCCAGGTTAGTGTAGAGAGAGGTACACGCATATGTGTGTGTCATCCCCAACCCTACCTTTTACTCTTTTATAAAATAAATCATAGGAGGCAAAAGTCTTTTATATTAATCGAGAGGTTTGTTCACTTCCAATGTGGCACAAAAAATCTCTATGAAATCTCTTTGATTTCAACATGATTCCCATGTCACCATCCACTAATTGCATTCCATTTGCTACCATAAGGCTCTTAAAATAAACATTCCTCTACAAATTCATTATTGAAACTCAAGTGAATAGAAAAGACATCTCGGCTATCATACTGATTGCGTAGCAATCATAGGTCGTAAGTCACCTAAATAAAGTTAGAAACCTAGCTATTGTTTCCATATTGCATTCATATCTTGCATAGCATTCATTGTAATTTTTTGTATTATTGTACGTAAAATAATGTTAGAGCATAGTATTATTTGACGATTTTAATTTTGTGATGCATGTAATAAGAAGACTAATGTGCAAAAATTGCTTAAGTAAATAATCATTCATTGTAGTGTGTTTTTCGTGATAAAAAATAGTAACCAGAACTCTAGTGAATCCTGAGTTAAACTCGTGGAGGCGCAGGATCGAATCTAACCTAATATTGGAAAATAAAGTAAATGCAAACTAATTCTTTTCATATTTTTACATAAAGAGAAAGTTGATCAGAAAATAGAAATCTAATTGCAATATATAATTAGAAGGGGGTTCAGAAGCAAGGATTGCAAACGAGATAACTGGAAATAAAACTTCATTGCTATAGGAAATGTCTAACTAATGCTGTTAGAAATAAAAGACTACAAGAAAATAGAAAATTGAGTAGAAGTAGAAGCAGAAATTCGGAGCGTAGTCCATGAATGTAGCTACCTTGTAGCAAATCTGGAAATAAGGAAGAATGGCTGGAGAGGTAAGAAAGATGGCCACAAAGAAGATGGTGAGGGTGAGGGTGGCATGGAGAAGGTGGTGAGAAGGTATTCTAATGGAGGAAGAAGGTGATGGGATTCTAAAGGAAAGCTTCTTGAAGGTGGTGAGAGGAAGAAAGTAAGTAGCATATGAAGATCTAAGGAAGCATGAAAAGGGAAATCTTATAAAGAGGTTCTAGCTCTTTAGATGGAGGACTAGGATTAATAGGCTTTGAATCAAGGGTTAGGATGAAAGGATAGGGTGATAGGATAGGTTAGGTTTTTTTGGAAATTGATCAAGGGCCTATATCTAATTGTGTTAAGACCCGTGACATCAAAACACTTTAAGTCGTCTGGGAGTTGGTCCAGACGTCTGGACGCCTTCCCAGACGTCTGGAAATTAATTTTTACGTGCGTACGATCGCGAGTCTGCGCGCGTGCCACGCATAGACTGAAACCTGCCGCCCTCTTTTTCTCTCCCCTCGCCTACAAATACTCCTCTCCCCTCTCCCTCGTTCATCACCCCACCCGTCTTCTCCTTCCTCCAGCGTGAGCGCGAGAGTGAGAGAGAGGGTAGCAGCTGCTGCCGGGTGTAGTGACGGAGAGGAGAGGTGCAGCAAGAGGGAAGAGGAGAGAAAGCGAGAGAGAGAGAGAGCTCGCCGGAGCACTTTGAGGCCGGCCAGCGTGCGCACGAAGGAGCGTTGTGCTGGAGAGGGTTCCCTGGTGCTGCTGTAGCTCGGGTAGCGAGCGGACGAGTGTGACGCGGCCGTGTGCAGCAGGAAGAAGACGAAGGAGGTTCTGATTATGACGTCTGGACCTACATCTAGACAATGCAGGCAACGTCTGGAGGAAGCTCCAAACAACTGAGAGGTACGTATTTTCCCTCCTTTGCTTGCTTTTGCGGATACAGCCTTGCAGGCCATTCTGCTGAAGCTCTGTCACGTGCCTTGCTGAGGGATTTTTGCATGCGCATGTAGCTTTAGCTTCGGGAAGGTGCGGGACACGCCCTCCCATGCGGTTCAGATGTCTGGGCGAGTCACCAGACGGCAGAGAACATCTCCAGACATCCGAAGAGGTGGTCGGACGTCTGGAACTAGGTCCAGACGGTTCAACAGGAAACTTGGACATCTGAGAAGCAGCGCAGAGTGAGGTATGACCTGGACCCCATTTCAAGACGTCTGGAAGATGTTCCAGACATCTGATTTGAGTCAGAGTTGTCGTTTTTGACCCATTTAGGGTGCGTTCGAGGTCCGATTTCCACGTTTAAGATTCTGTTCTTCTCAGAATAAGTTCTTCTACTTGTTTGAAATACTTTTATCCTATTCTGAGTGGTTCCTTGTGATTAATCCTTGTATTAAGACCTCGTTCTGTTGCGACTTTGGGGGTTGCGGAGGCACGTGGACCTGCCAATCACGCCCCCATTACTCCCAGTTTTGCGGGTAGAGTGGCTTCCCTTAGTTAATTACAAACATTAATGCATCTCTGAAATAAATGATAGATCCTAGGGTATGTCATGAATCCTAGGACCTGAAAACTAGATTGAATGATAGATCCTAGGGTATGGCATGAATCCTAGGACATGAAAACTAGATTGAATGATAGATCCTCGGGTATGGTACGAATCCTAGGACCTGAAAACTATATTGAATGATAGATCCTAGGGTGTGGCATGAATCCTAGGAATAGAAACACTGAAACGAATGTCTTTAATGCCTAAATTGCAGTCTTAGATAGGTAGATATAATAATGATAATTGCCTGTAATTGGATAACAGCTACCTGTGAAATGTAGAGTACTGTTGCTAGTTACTGCTACATGTAATTCCTGTTGTTTGGAAACTAAATTCGAGCTGCTTGTATATAAATTGGAAAAAAAAGATTAAATGTTGGAAACACGTGCTATATGCGAATAAAACTGAAATGATGAAACCTAATATGGCTTGGCCTAAGAAATATGAGCATGAACCCTACGGGGAATTAGGTGTAAAGCTCCTATAAATAAATAGAATGGAACTGGGAAAGTGAATGGGGAAGTGAGCTGGCCCTTGAGTACGAAGTACCAAGGAGAGCGACTGTCCCCCCTGTTTAGTGCAGAGTGGAGCTAGTCGCCCTAGGGTTGGGACTCGGAGTTAGGACTGGCTACTTTGTACTGACTCTGCGGCCCTCATGTACACAGTATTGGGGAGAGCTACTAGTGTAAGGAGAGAGCTAGCCACCCCACGAGGCCTGGGGTTCAGCTAGCCGTCCTACACCGACTTGTTAGGCCCACTGGGCAAACCAGGGTAGTCAGGCGAGGGTGCGCAGACTGTGGAGGGGCAAGACCCCTGTTTGGTTACTGTGGAGGGGCTGGACCCCTGTTACTGAGAGGGCTCTGCCCTATACTGGTTCCGTGCTGTGCTTGGGGCGCACCCGTTAACGGAAACGACTGACTGTGTGCCAGTGCGGGCTAGCTAGCCGTACATTTATCACGCGTGCTATAGTCACCGTTACATCTGTCAGCGACCTTGGGGTGGTTGACTGAGGGTAGGACCACCACGGGGGACTCTCCTAGCCAGGAGAGCACCACGTGCTACTTCTATTTTTCGGAAAAGACTGCAATCAAGATCGTTCCCACGAGGAATATTCGAGATTAAGAAAAAGGACCTAATAAAAAAACCAAGTGATGAAAGAAAGAATAATTATTTATATAAAGAAAGAAATTGAAAACAACAGCTACCTGTCCACCTTTACTACTTTTCTTAGCTAGCTGGTTGTCACTCTACTCAACATTTCGCTGATGTGTCATACTTGTCACCTTTTTCAGGACCAGGTGTTGAGCTGCCAGAGCCTACGGCTGCGGAGGGTGCTGGGCCTAGTAGAGCATAGTAGTTGTACTTTTGTTGTACCCGTTTTCTGTAATACTGAGTATTCTGTTATACCTTTGTACTCCTTTATTGAAAATTTCATATTTCTGTACCTATTTTTAATTCCCTACTGTTGTGGTGGTGTGTACCGTAGTAGTTCTTTTCTTACTGCTATACTTTTGTTACTGTTAGTTACTTCCATAGTGAATGTAATTTATTTTACTGCTTTTTGGTTACTTTTTCGTTGGACGATTAGGTCTTGGGATTAGTTGAGTCGGTCCGATTCTCATGTCTCGTAGGGATTCGGGAATCGGGTCGTAACAAGATGGTATCAGAGCAAGGTTGTCCCGAAAAGTGAACCAACTGGTCAGAAAATAACCAATTCACGTGTTTGTAACTAGAGTAGCCACCACAACGTACCTTTTGACATATGTTTTAAGGTTCCTTCGTTGAATATCGATTAGTATTGACGTCTTTTCTGTTCCATGTTCGCGTCTCCTTACAAGAGATGCCTCGACGAGGAGGTAGCGAGGCGGGCCGTTGACGCAGCCGAGGACGAGGTCGGAGGGGCAGGCACATTGAGCCCGACGCTTTAGTGGACCAACCACTACTCCTGGGCATTCAGGCCCAGGACCTTGCCCATCTGATACGGGATATCGTGCGAGAGGAGCTCCACCTGCCGCCATGAGCGCCTCTCCCTGGGACTGCGGAGGGGGAGTCCTCTGTGGGACAATGAGACAGACACGACGCTGGACGCGGGGGAAGGGGTGGGCCTCCACCACCCCCACCTTCCTCTGGCACTTTTAAGCATGAGGCCTCTTTACCGGAGGTGTACCAGTGTCTCCCCTTCAGCGCCACTATGAGCTTTTCGGACAATTCCGAAAGCTGAAGCCCCCCTCCTTCAAGGGGGATGAGGACCCGACAGAGGAGGAGGATTGGCTCGAGTAGATTGAGAAGGTATTTGACACCCTTCTCCCCCCTGTGGAGTGCCGCGTGGCCTTTGCCACGTACCAGCTGGAGAGCGCGGCACATCGGTGGTGGAGGGCGATCAGAGGTCAGGAGAGGGACGAGCCAACTTAGGACCAGTTTGTCACCCTCTTATGCGAGCAGTATTTCCCTCAGACGTGGCAGGACTAGAGAAGGTGGGAGTTCCACACTCTGCCAGGGGATGATGACCGTGAGCACGTACCGCACGCGTTTCCTGGAGCTGTCTCATTTCGTAGTGACAGCTGTGGTTACCGAGGAGGAGCGCCTTTGGAGGTTCACTGAGGGGCTCCGGCCTGCTATTCGGGGGTATGTCAAACCCCTGAAGCTGCCTACGTTCTCGAGGGTGGTGGAGGTAGCTATGACGTATGAAGAAACCAACCCATCCTCACGTGACACTGACAGCAGGCGGAAGTGGCCCTACCAGCCAGACTTCTCACAGGGTCGACGAGAGAGGAGGCACGTGGCGCCCTCAGGAGAGCCGTCACGCTTTGCAGGGCCGTCAGTGGCCTTTGGGGGCCCCCGATAGGGGCCAGATGCCAGCACCAGACCCCCGCTCAGCCGTCAGTAGGGACCCACTAAGGGCGGGAGTCAAGTCCCCCTTTGCTACCAGTGTGGCCAGCTGGGCCACATCAGGAGGGACTGCCCATCTAGGGCTGGAGGTTAGCAGATGCTCCCCGCGTCGAGCATTGGAGGGCGAGTAAGAGGCCGCGATTTCCAGGTGCAAGGAGGAGGACAACAGTCGTGGGGAGGGTACTGGCCGGCGGCTACCCATCCGACTCAGAGTGTGGCTGCTTCGTCCGCACCTAGGGCTGAGGGGCCTATCAACGCCCTGACACACAGGGATGCCAGAGCTTCAGGATTAGTGGTGGCAGGTATGGTCTCAGTTTCCGGCAGACTTGTTTATATGCTTTTCGATTCCGACGCTACGCATTCATTTGTCGTTGCCAGTTTTGCTGTTAGTCTGGGGCAGGAGTGTGTGTTGTTAGAGGAGCCGTTCGTGATCAGAGGTCCGGGTGGTCAGCTATTTGTAGCTGAGGAGGTGTGCACAGGTTGTGAGGTTAGTGTTGGGGGACACAGCCTTCCCGCTGACCTGATTATGATACAGATGGAGGACTTTGGTGTGATTCTGGGAATGGACTGGCTGTCCTCTTACCACGCCTTGGTGGACTGCTTTGAGAGGAAGATCATCTTCTCCATACCAGAGTTGCCTTCTTTCGAGTTCCACGGGCAGCCAGTGGACGGAGGCTTCTGGTGCATTTCTACACTTCGGGCGACGAGACTTTTGGGCCAGGGGTGTGAGGGCTTTCTAGCTTGTGTGGTGGCAGAGCCTAGCCCTATGGCAGACTTTCAGAGTATCCCGGTGGTCAGAGAGTACCCCGACATGTTCCTAGATGAGTTGCCCAAGACTACCGCTCGAGCGTATGATCGAGTTTGAGATCTCACTGGTACCAGGGACCAGCCCCATCTTTACAGCACCGTACAGGATGGCTCCACTTGAGTTGCGAGAGCTCAAGTCTCAGTTGCAGGACCTTCTGGAGAAGGGCTTTGTGAGGCCCAGTGCGTCTCCATGGGGAGCCCCGATATTGTTTGTAAAGAAGGATGGTACCTTACGCCTTTGTGTGAACTACAGACAGCTGAATAGGGTTACCATCAAGAACAGGTACTTGCTACCGAGGATTGATGACTTGTTTGACCAGCTGCGAGGTGCCACGGTATTTTCTAAGATAGACTTGAGGTATGGATACCACCAGTTGAGGATCAAGGAGGCAGACGTCTCCAAGACAGCTTTCCTCACCTGGTATGGACACTACGAGTTTCTGGTCATGCCGTTTGGGCTGACCAATGCCCCCGCTGCCTTCATGGACTTGATGAAACGGGTGTTCAGACCGTACTTGGACTAGTTTGTGGTGTTATTTATTGATGATGTGCTCATATATTCTCGAGATCAGACACAGCACGGACAGCACTTGTGGATGATTTTGGACACACTGAGATGACGTAGGCTATACGTCAAATACAGCAAGTGCGAGTTCTAGTTGAGGGAGGTGACCTTCTTGGGCCATGTGATCTCCAGGGATGGCTTGGCGGTGGACCCAGCCAAGGTTGAGGCAGTGCTCAGGTGGGAGAGACCGTGTACTGTTACTGAGATCCGCAGTTTCTTGGGACTGGCAGGCTGCTACAGGCGGTTTATCAGGGGTTTCTCGCAGATTGCACGTCCTATGACACAGCTAACCTAGAAGGACGTGCCCTTTACTTGGACAGACGCTTGTGAGGTGTGTTTTCATGAGCTGAAGGAGAGGCTGACTTCGACTCCCATGCTCACCATTCCAGACAATAGTGGCGGGTTCGTTGTGTACACGGACACCTCTTTGCAGGGGTTAGGGGGTGTGCTCATGCAAAGGGTTCACGTTGTCGCTTACGCTTCGCGGCAACTGAAGCCCGTGAGCATAGCTACCCCACCCATGACCTGGAGCTGGCAGCTGCCGTCTCCGCGCTGAAGACTTGGAGGCACTACTTGTACGGTGAGACCTTTGAGATTTTCACAGATCATAAGAGCCTCAGATACTTATTTGATCAGAAGGAACTCAACATGAGACAGAGACGTCGGTTGGAGCTCCTGAAGGACTATGACTGCAGCATTTCCTACCACCTGGGAAAGGCCAACGTGGTGGCTGACGCCTTGAGCCAGAAGGTGCCCACCCACTTGGCCAATTTACAGGTGCAGAGTTGGAGCCTCATGAAGGAGATGGGAAGTTGGTGACCCCTAGAGTTACGGGGGCACTGTGGGGTAGTGACTGTGACACGACAGACGAGGCCATAACTGGTAGACCACATCATCACTGGACAGATGGTCGACCCGTACTTGCAGTCATTGCGTGACAGAGTACTATTAGGAGACCCTGGGGACTTCTCCTTTACAGATGAGGTGCTGCATATGAGGGGACGTTTGTGTGTTCCCAGGGACGAGGAGCTGTTGAGAGAGCTCCTGACCGAGGCACATGGTTCCAGGTTCACCATACATCCAGGAAACACAAGGATGTACCATGATTTGAGATGCGACTTTTGGTGGAGGGAAATGAAGCGGGATGTAGGTGAATTCGTACAGTAGTGTTTAGTGTGCCAGCAGGTGAAGGCCGAGCATCAGAGGCCTATAGAGCCATTGCAACTACTTCTAGTGCTAGAGTGGAAGTGGGAGAGCATCACCATTGACTTGGTGGTAGGCTTGCCCGTTACCCAGCGAGGACACGACGCAATCTGGGTGATCGTTGACAGATTGATGAAGATGGCACATTTCTCGCCGATCCCAGTCATGTTCTAGGCCACGAGAGCGTCGAGGTGGGTGACGACTTAACCTACCCCGAGCGGCCAATACAGATTCTCGACAGAGCCATCCGAAGTCTGAGACGGAAGCAAGTACCGCTGGTGAAGGTCTTGTGGAGGAGCCAGCGGTATGAGGAGGCTACCTGGGAGCCTGAGGCAGCGATGTGGGAGCGGTACCTGGAGCTCTTTGAGGGTACGTCTTTTCGGACCGACTTCGATCTTCTTTGAGTTTGTCATGCGTATAATGTTCTTTTTACACACTCTAGTTAGCGCAAGTTTCGGAGACGAAACTTCCTTTGAGTTTGTTATGTTGTTAAGACCCGTGACATCAAAACACTTTAAGATGTCTGGGAGTTGGTCCAGACGTTTGAACGCCTTCCCAGATGTACGAAAATTAATTTTTGCGTGCATACGATCGCAAGTCTGCGCACGTGCCGCATGCAGACTAAAACCCGTCACCCTCTTCTTTTTCTCTCCCCTCTTCAACCTGCAGAAAACTTCCCCCAACGCCTACAAATACTCCTCTCCCCTCTCCCTCGTTCACCACCCCACCCGTCTTCTCCTTCCTCCAACGTGAGCTTAAGAGTGAGAGCGAGGGCAGCATCTGCTGCTGAGTGCAGTGGCAGAGAGGAGAGGTGCAGCGAGAGGGAAGAGGAGAGAGAGCACGCGAGAGAGAGAGCTCGTCGGAGCAGTTTGAGGCCGACTGGCATGCATAAGGAGGAGAGTTGTGCTGGGGAGGGTTCCCCGGTGCTGCTACAGCTCAGGCAGCGGGCGGACGAGCGCGGCGCCGCCATGCACAGCGGGAAGAAGACGGAGGAGGTGCTGATTCTAGGAATTTTCCTAGAATCAGACGTCTGGACCTACATCAAGAAGACGCAGGCAACGTCTGGAGGAAGCTCCAAACGACTGAGAGGTACGTATTTTCCCTCCTTTGCGTGCTTTTGCGGATACGACCATGCAGGCCGTTCCGCTGAAGCTCTGTCGCGTGCCTTGCTGAGGAATTTTTGCGTGCGCGTGCAGGTTTAGCTTCGGGAAGGCACGGGACATGCCCTCCCACGCGGTTCAGACGTCTGGGCGAGTCACCAGATGGTGGAGAGTGTCTCCAGACGTCCGGAGAGGTGGTCGGACATCTAGAACTAGGTCCAGATAGTTCAGCAGGACCCCTGGACATCTCAGGAGTAGCATAGAGTGAGGTATGACCTGGACCCCATTTTTTGACATCTGGAAGATGTTCCAGACATCTGATTTGAGTCAAAGTTGTCATTTTTGACCCGTTTAGGATCCGTTCGAGGTCCGATTTCCGCGTTTAAGATTCCATTCTTCTCAGAATAAGTTCCTCTACTTGTTTGAAATACTTTTATCCTCTTCTGAGTGTTTCCTTGTGATTGATCCTTGTGTTAGGATCTCATTCTATTGTGACTTTGGGGATTGCAGAGGCACGTGGACCTACCGATCACACCCCCATTACTCCCAGTTTTGTGGGTAGAGTAGCTTCCCTTAGTTAATTACAAACATTAATGCATCTCTAAAATAAATGATAAATCCTAGGGTATGGCATGAATCCTAGGACCTGAAAACTAGATTGAATGATAGATCCTAGGGTATGGCATGAATCCTAGGACATGAAAACTAGATTGAATGATAGATCCTCGGGTATGATACGAATCCTAGGACCTAAAAACTAGATTGAATGATAGATCCTAGGGTGTGGCATGAATCCTAGGAATAGAAACACTGAAACGAATGTCTTGAATGCCTGAATTGCAATCTTGGATAAGTAGATAGAATAATGATAATTGCTTGTAATTGGATAACAGCTGCCTGTGAAACGTAGAGTACTATTGCTAGTAACTGCTATATGTAATTCCTGTTGTTTGGAAACTAAATTCGAGCTGCTTGTATATAAATTGGAAAAGAAAGATTAAATGTTGGAAACATGTGCTTTATGCGAATAAAACTGAAATGATGAAACCTAGTATGGCTTGGCCTGAGAAATATGAGCACGAACCCTACGGGGAATTAGGAGTAGAGCTCCTAGAAATAAATTGAATGGAACTGGGAAAGTGAATGGGGAAGTGAGCTGGCCCTTGAGTACGGAGTACCGAGGAGAGCGACTGTCCCCCCCTGTTTAGTGTAGAGCGGAGCTAGCTGCCCTAGGGTTGGGACCCGGAGTTAGGACAACCACTTTGTACCGACTCTGTGGCCCTCACGTACACAGTACCAAGGAGAGCTACTAGTGTAGGGAGAGAGCTAGCCACCCCACAGGGCCTGGGGTTCACCTAGCTGTCCTACACTGACTTGTTAGGCCCACTGAGCAAACCAGGGTAGTCAGGCAAGGGTGCGTGGACTGTGGAGGGGCAAGACCCCTGTTTGGTTACTGTGGAGGGGCTGGACCCCTATTACTGAGAGGGCTCTGCCCTATACTAGTTCCGTGCTGTGTTTGGGGCGCACCCGTTAACGGAAACGACTGACCGCGTGCCAGTGCAGGGTAGCTACCCGTGCGTTTATCGCATGTGCCGTAGTCATCGTTACGTCTGTTAGCGACCTTGGGGTGGTTGACTGAGGGTAGGACCACCACGGGGGACTCTTTCAGCCAAGAGAGCACCACGTGCTACTTTTACTTTTCGGAAAAGACTTCAATCAAGATTGTTCCCACGTGGAACATTCGAGATCAAGAAAGAGGACTTAATAAATAAACCAACTGATGAAAGAAAAAATAATTATTTATATAAAGAAATAAATTGAAAACAACAGCTACCTGTCAACCTTTACTGCTTTTCTTAGTTAGCTGGTTGCCACTCTACTCAACATTTCGCTGACGTGTCATACTTGTCACCTTTTTTAGGACCAGGTGTTGAGCAGCCAGAGCCTACGGGTCGTAACAAATTGGGAGGATGATGGATGGCCCAGATCTAAGCACTAAGGGGTAGGCCAACAATGTGTTTTGTTGGTCCATATTGTCGGCCATATGGTTGGCTAATGAGGGCCATTAGATCCTAACCTAAGGGTTAGGATTTAAGGTAATAAGATGGAAAACTAAATAGGTTTCTGTTATGGCTTAGAATATGATTTAAGAGGGAATTTTAGGAGTTTTAGGATCATCATCCAATGGTGGAGGATAGACATTAATGTGGATGACTAAGGGTTTTTAGTGTTAACCTAAGTAGTGGCTAGGAAGGGATAGGGTTAGGGTTGTTTAGGCTTTTTTTAGAAGGGATTTAGATAGGATAATTAGGCCAACCATTTAGGTCAACCATTGGATCTAAGAGTATTTGGACTAGGTTTTGGACGTCCAAATAGGTTCTAAAAAAGGTCTAGGTGGCATCCAAATTAAAGTAGAAGAATATAGGTTAGGTTGGGTTATTGGAAGGGATTTAGGAGTATATTGGCTTAGGGTTTTATTGGATTAAATAGGTGGGTTAGGTTGGTCAACCAAATAGGTGCATTAACTAGGCTCATTGCCAACCACGTAGGTGGTTAAATAGGCTTGGCTAATTAGGTCTTGGGTTAGGACAAAATTAGGTTCCTAATTAGACTAAATCTAGGGTTAATTAGGGTAGGTTTAGGCAGGAAAGTGGCTCAACCTTTTTGCACAAGTGGGCACAACATGTGTTCTCCCTTCTACAAGGCTCTAACTAGCTCCAAACTTGGCACTGGCAAATATACACATAAGAATATCAAGGTACCAGATATGGATAAGGAAAATATTACACAAAATATAAAAGAATGGATTATTTACAGAGGGATGCTAATTGGCTAATCTAACCTAATCTAATACAATGTGACCTGATTTACCCTTAAACTAACAATAGTTAGGCATAAATTATGTCAATAAATATGGAAATATTATACCCCCAGGCCTATCATTTCTAGTCCAGGAGCAAAACACTATGTGAAAAACTACGCAGGAAAATAGGAAAGCTAGTTTTTAAGCGAAAACAAATTAGAAATCCTGACACTAACTTTTTACCGAATCGAAAGAAATTGTATCCCAAAATCTTATTTACAAAGACTCAACAGTTTTCAAGTATTAACTCAAATAAAGACTGCTTACACTCAATCAGAGGTTTCATTAGCTTTGGCTTTGGGTCTCAAGAGTGTAATGAGTTGCTAACATGGAGATAAATATAAAACATTGAGATTGCAAAGTTACATGTTCTCGAAAACATGTCATTATAGCTCAACTTGCCTTTAGCATTAATACACTTAAATTAATTATGAAACTCGAAATGGATTAAATGGAGGGAGTCCCAGTCGATCCAACAGGGAGGCTTAGATGAAACTTAAACCTCGAATAACTTAAGTGAGTTCCTTTATTCTACTTTTGCTATTTTTATCTTTTCCATTTTTTTTTCTTCTTTTCTTGCAAAAATGAAATGAAAACTAACTATGCTAATACACCTAATTTTTTTGTAATTTTTGGCTTAATGATAAAACGGAAAGAAAACTAACTATGCTTGCGAGTCACTCTCAAGGAAGGTAATTACGATGACTAAGTAATATGCACAGTGGACGTTTAGTGTTGAGTAAGGAAAATGGCTATAAGGGCTATTAGTGGGGAGAAGAGGAGTAACTATGACTAGGCAATAAGGCATGGTGTCTTTTTCTCTTTTGATAAATATAACTCTTTTGGTCTTTTTTTTTACTAAGATATAAATAAACAACAATATATTTACAAGTGCCAACTACATAACGATAAGAGTACTTTTATACCTATACTCCTTGTTTTTTGATAATTTTCTTTTTCTTTTAATTAAGGAAGAAAAAGACACACAAGTGAACAACTAACTTAAACTTTTATTTCACACAAACATACTACAACATAGAACACACATTGAAAAGAAAACAGCTTCGTTGCACTAAAGTGTGAAAAGATCCACTTATACAAAGCTCTTGAAAGATATATATTTACAAAGCATTCTTCACTCACTCTAACACTTGATAAATGAAGATAACAAGATCAACATGGTGAGTGGTTTCTTGGGATCTTTCTTGGAGGAATGGGATCCAAAATGGTGATGGGACAAAGGTTGAAGTGGTGGTAATGATGGGGTAATAAGGATTAAAAAAAACGCCAGCTAATGGAGGATGAAGTGCTCAAACTCCCTAATGTGATTGAGGTTTAGTAGCTCGGTGATGTGGGTGATAATGTGCTCATTGGTCCTAATGTTGGTGGTAATGACTATGGCAGAGGATAGGGATATGGAGATGAAGATCCTAAACTCATAGGTGACTAAGGTTTATTCCAATGTGGTGTTCTCAATGGAGTCTATTTGGTGGGTTCTATGGTAGGGAGAGGGGATGACCATGGTCCTAATGATCTAATGGGTGTGTTGGTGGTAGTGGGATTAGGAGTTGGTCTTGTAGGAGGTGGTACTAAGGAGTGGGTCTGTATGTGAGTGAGTGAACTAAAGTGCTTGTGAAGGTGTGAAGTGGGTGAGTTTGTGAGCAAGTGCGTGAGAGTGTGTGTAACAAATTAAAAAGCAAAAAGCAAGTATTGAAATGCTTGAATATGAAATCTACTCTACTAGCAAGGAAATTAAAAAGCAAGTAATATAAAGATCAACTAACTAAGATGCAAGTAAAGCAAGTAGCAAGTAAGAAAAATACTAAGCTAACAAAGAAAACTAAAAAGAGAATGAGGAAGAAGAAGGGTATCCCTTCCAATGGGGGCACAAGGCCTATTGAAGGAGGAAGAGGATCCTCGGCTTGAAACCAACCTCTTCTTCATGTAGAAATCCAAGCCAAATGGGCACAAGTTAGCCATTGGCCAAGGATTAAGAGCTTATTATAGAGCTCACAAGGAGGAAGATAGTTTGCATGAGAGTGAGTTGGAGAAGAGAGTGTGGGGGGGGGGGGGGGGGGGCGTGCACTCTATTATGGGGGTGTTTTTATAGAGTGTTGGGTTGGGTAAGGTGTTCCTATGGTGTAGGTTTAGGAGGGCTACTTTAGGGTGCAACTTAAGAGTAGAAGGTTCTATTTTGAGGTGCAAAAGAATGTGAGGGTATGGTCAAGGAATGGTCAAGGCTTGTAGATAAGGGCACATGGGCATTGGATATGGATGTGGGTTAGGTGGGGATTAGGTGGGCTTTAATTGGTGGGTTAGGCTAAGCAATTAGGGTTAGGTAGGTCTAGATTAGTGAGGTGTTTGTGCTCTCAAATTATGTGGGCTTTAGTTTGTAGTAGAGTGGGCCTAGAGAAACTAAATTAAATGCCATTATATAATTGCTACTATTTGTCCACATAGGTGTAAATAAAATAGGAAAATATAAATAGCTATAGTAAAAATGTACACAAGTATTATGCATGTATGAAATTGTGTATGAGAGTATGAATGAACATGCAATTTATAATTTATGTGTGTGCACATGTGTGTGTGTGTAATGTGTATGGTTATGTGCATGGGTTTGTATGGTTAGGTAGTTGGACATGAGTGGGTTTGCATGGTTTTTGTATAGGTTTGCTTCTCTGCTCCTCTTGCCAGCTGCTTCCTTGTTCTCGACCTGTAGAGAAGGTTCTCTTGTATCCTTAAGCTCCAATATTGCTCCCTGATTATGGTCCTACATAGATGAATTGATAATATTACTTAGTGGACCATAATATGATAGAATTAGTCTAAGAATGTACAGACGCAAGTGTAAGTGTAATGCATGCAATGTATGCTCTATTTACAGGATGTGAACTAAGTTATTAACTTAATTTAGTCAACTTAGGACCCATAATTGCCATGCAATCGTATCCATGCCTAATCATGCCAGTCCCTAGCAATTAAATGCATGATTGATTAAGAACTATTTTTTTTTCTTTTTCTTCATTTATAATTTTTATTTAGAAATATATTGATTCAAGAATTAGACTTCAAGACATTTAGTTGTCATTAGTGTTGAGAATTAATACCCAAGATTTCATCTTCAGAGATTAAACTGGACCTAGGTGCCTACTTATTAGGAGATTTTCTCTTGAACAGATATATTAGGAAAATATATCATCGTAATTCATGTGATGAAACAATTATAAATAAAAATGTTTATGAGTGAAAATTAACTACAAAAAGTTAGAACATTTGCATCCACATGAAGGAACAGAATAATAAACTAACATATAATTTGCATTAACAATCACAAATTTATAGGGAAATTTATGAAATATTTAATAAGTTCATTCTTTAATGAGAGAGAGAGTGATAAAGATCACACGATGAATGAAATATAAAGAAAAAAACAAAGCACTTAGCAAATTTCCACTCACTGTATCAAATATTAAAATCAAAATAAAAGTTTGGGAATGACATTAAGATGTAAAAAGTAGTGCGTGTGTACTGTAGCAAAACGGGGACGCTGCTCCCTTGCTCGTGCGATGAAGAGAGGCGTCCGTCGGTCGCGAGGAGCTCGGTGGAGGATGGCCGGAGAGAGGGCTTCGTGATGGCGGTGGTCACAAGGCGGGAGTCTGCCGGAGAAGACCGGACGGCGAGGATGAGGTCGCCAGCGGTGGGTGTGCCCACGCGCGTGAGTGGATCGCGGGAGGCGCGGCTGAGGGCGTGGTCGGGTGCGTGGCGTCGGGGTGAGACCGATGGCATCGATGGAGCGAAGAACGGAGGCCGGTGGTGGCTAACGCGTGAAGGAGGAAATCACCCGTGATGGGTTCGTCTTAGGTGGGAGTTGCAGCTGGTGGAGATGATGAAGAAGAAGACGATGAAGAGGGGGCCGAGGACATCGCGATCGAGCGGGAGACACGGAGGACGGTGGTGCTACTATGTGGACGTGTTTGCTGCCGTGAGGAGGAAGGTCGTGGAGGTCTCCACGTGGGCGTCCGTAGGAGGAGGAAGCGGGGGAACGACGGTGGTCGCAGTCGTGGTCGAGAGAAGCCGCAAGCCGAGGAGGTGGAGAGCTCGTGGCTGCGGTGTCGAGGAAAGCCTGTGCTGCTGTCGAAGACGAGACACCAGCGAGGGTGGCAGAGGCGGTGCAAGGATGATGGTCGTCGCGGTCGTTTGCGGGAAGGAGGCCGACGGTGAGGTCGTGGACGTCGGAGCTGTCACCTCCGACCACGGTGATGGCTGTCGGTGGAAGGTCGCGGTCGATGTGTCGAGGACGGATGATACGCGGTGGTGGCTGGGTGTCGATGCCCGGACGGGAACGCGGTTGGTGATGGAGTAGGCTCGTGGTGGCGGGAAGTCGCGATCTTGAGGGAGGACGTGAAGGTTCACGAGAAGGAAGCTAAGGAGGAGCGGGAACGGATGTGGCTCGCGGTGGTTGTGGTCCTGTGCGTGGAGAGACGACGTGGGGGGGGAAGGAGAAGATGATGAACGAAGGGGAGATGGGTGACGATCTCTCCTTGGTGGTTTGGGCGAAAAATATATATGAGGGGATATGGAAAATTTGGTGAGGGGGAGAGAATATGGAGAGTATGTATGCTGCCAAGATGGAAAAAAATAGTTGTCAATGGAGATTTAATTGGGAGAGAGTCGATCAAAAGGGATTTGTTTTCATGTGAGGGAGAGAGATGCACGTGA
Organism: Thalassia testudinum; assembly: GCA_037157565.1. Taxonomy (NCBI): domain Eukaryota; kingdom Viridiplantae; phylum Streptophyta; class Magnoliopsida; order Alismatales; family Hydrocharitaceae; genus Thalassia; species Thalassia testudinum. The sequence goes on from JAZHRO010000056.1 coordinate 4,006,168, forward strand.
TTGTGTTATTTTCGTAGGGGGAAACAAAGTTGACGAGGAGGGAAAATGAATTACAGAGGGAAATGAAATGTGCATGTGCAGGTTTTAAATTAACTTTTTCATTCTACTAATAATATACTTAGGCTTAATTATAGTTCATTAAAGTAGACCTATCGAATATCCCTGTGCTTAAGTTTTGTTAGCCCCAAACAAAATCATATGGATCAGACTAGATCTCTAGGTTAGATTTTATCATCAGGATGCCTTATTGTACTGTAACTTTAGATATTAGATCGAAATATCAATTCTAGGCTTAAAGGTATTTAAGTACTAGCCAAGATACAAACTTGACCAACCTTAACCTTAGGTCTGCAACAAAGGTTTCTAAGGCCCCAAAATTGATACGAGTTTTTACGTGATTTTATAAATGCAGGTCTTTGTCGTTGAAACATGTAAATCCGATCAACTCTTAAGTTTATAAAACCTAAATAAGATGAGTATCTAGGGTCATCCAAGGAGGTTAAATTGTTAATCACATGAAATGGTTCTCTCTCTCGCCTCTTAAATCAACACTTGTATTTTTGTGATTTTAGTTTTTGTTATTTTTATAATTTTCAAAATATCAGGCACGAATGCAAGGATGATATCATGCTAAAGACTGTGCCTATCAACTAAACCTAAGTGACAAGAAGAAAACCTCTTTTTTCTAAGCTCACCCTAGGTAATTGCGCCTAGGGTAATTAGAAGAAGAAGATGTGGTACACTAAACTACTAAGAACATGAAAAACACACTAACTAGAAAATATGAATTGGAAGGCAAATTGAAACTTGTATTACTAGCAAATGGAGTACATGTAGAGGAATGCTTCTTAATAAGAAAACAGTAAACAACTAGCTAATACAAAGATAAAATAAAGATACAAGAGAAGATAATCCTCCAGTTGAAGTTCGGAATAATCTTTGCTCCAAGCTCGGCAACTCCCAAGCTTGAAGATGTTCCCTTGCTCCTTCCTTCATTTGGTTGTCCTCCAAGGTGCTCCTCCAAGGGTGGACATCCACCCTAGATTCTCCTCAATGCCTGGCCATCCTCCTTGGATGAAGAGCTCCTCTGATTACACAGCAATCATTCAACCTAAATTACCTGAATTAAGCTAGATCCTAACATAACTTAGGATTAATGCATTCATAGGCATCATAATTTGCACAATAGCTAGTTTATTAGTTATATAGATAATATCGTCATTTTATGACCTAAAAGAGAGATGATTTTAATCGCAAATGATTCGAAGCTGCGGACGTCAGATCAGACCAGACAGATCTGATCAGAACGACGGGAGTCCAACTCTTCTGAAATTGTCTCGATCAGACAACCAGGACACCTTGTGCAGTCCATAAAAGAACGGAGATCATAAAGCCAAAGGACAAAGATCTGAGCCTCAGATGAAGAATCTAACTGCACGAATGAATCCGGATCGACGATCGTAGTCTAACGGTGTAAAAATCAACTCGATTGGAGGTCTACATCACCAGATACAAGGAGAAGAAGATGAATAACCATGATGGCACCACGTGGTGCCATCACAGCCACTCCCTCACCACCGCCCCATATAGGAAGGCCACACCGCACTCTGTGGGTCATTGGATCTTCATCCAACGGCCACGAGTGTGCCACGTTGCCCGCCTAGACCGGAGAAGTATAAATAGAAACAAAGTATATATAACAGAAGGTTCGTGCAGCACGTTGGCTCACTTACGCGTGCGGGAGCGCGCTGACTCGCGTTAGAGCTAGACGTTGGGACAAATTGAAGTGGCGTTGGGTGTGCGGGTGCAATTACGTGATCGGAGGCCGGAGGTAGGCCCACGTGGCACAATCGCAGCGCGTCATGGGTTGACGCACGATCTCATTCCCTTGCTTAGATGCAAAGGTAGTGGCACTCGTTTTAAGCCGTTAAGATCTGATGGCTAAGGCTTAGGGGCGCACGATTTGAAATTGGAAGCGCGTGAGCGTGAATATGAGCAGTTTGATCATACGATCAAATGGTCGAGGATCAGGAGCTAAAACGAGGCATGCGGGTGCGCGTGAAGAAAGCGAAAGCAGGCAAGCGTGCGCAAGGAAGTAGCGGAGCCGTGCAATCATCATCCAAATGTCCAGCAGCCGCCATGTGTCAGCACCAGAGTGAATCCGCACGATAAGAAGGCTTTTGAAGGAGTTGTGAGGCCTAGTTGAAGTTGTTGATCTCCCGATCGATGGATCTGATTAGCCAGGAGGTTGTTACACGAGATTAAGGGCTAAAATACCCTTTTTGCCCTCCACAAAAGCTATAAAAGAAGGCCTAGGGCCCCCCAGTTGAAGCATCTCTCTCTTCCATCAACTCCAGACATCTTCCACCTTCTCTGCAACTCTCCGTCCCTCTACAACTCTACTCCGACCTTCGTCTCGGTACTCTAGATTTGAGGTGCTGCCGCATCTCACATAAGCATCCCACAAGCGGCATCGTTTCTCTACCACTTTCTTCTCTCTCTCTCTCTATCTATCTATCTCTATTAGCATTTTCTATTATGAAAAACTTTATTTAATTGCAATAAAATTCTGATTCTCTAGATATCTACTTTCTACATATATACATATATATATATCTAGTTAGAATTAGTTATATTGAAACGTTTTTGCAAAAATCAAGATTGCCGCCCTGTGAAGAACTCGATACTCACCAGAGCTTTATAAATTTATTTATCGACGTATTTTCGCACTATACTACAACTAATTAACTTTTAAAATGTGAATTACGCACCGAATAAGTTGGCGCCGTTGCCGGGGAGGCAACGAAAATTTTTGAAGCTTTCTTTGGTGTGAATTTGAGATTTTTAACTTCCTATTTTTGTTGATTTCGTGTGTGCAGGAAAACAAGAAAATCAGAACGAAGCACGACAATGGGAATTGTAGGTTCAAATCTCAGGTAATTACCTGTAGTTTAGATTAGTTAGATTTAGGATTTGCTTAAGCCCTAGGATTAAATTAGAATTTTCTTGCTTATTAAAAAAAAATTCTTGATTTTCGGGCTAAAATAAAGTTTTATCGTAAAAATTCAATTTCCAGAGATCTGTATGTCCAAAAATTCTCAAATCTTTACTGGAGGTAGATACTAAAGTCAGAAACAACATATCCAAATTTCGTACAAATCAGAGCTATAGAAAAATTTTAGAAATTTTCATACTGATCTATTATTAATACGGATTTTGTTCCTGATTTTTCAGAGTTCAAAATATCATAAGAATTTTTATACAATTATGATTGATTGAAATTTGTGCCACTGAATTTTTGAGATAATACAAAATTTAGGAAAAATCTGAGAACAATATTTCTTACACATTTGATTGCATGGATTATCCAATCATCAATTGGGGGTCAAAACAAACTATAAAACCCCTAGTACACTTTAAATCAGAAAAAAATAGAAAATGTGCATTAAAAATTCTTGAAAAATATTTTTTGAGTGCTTAGTTAGTGGTGCAATAGGTCCAATTGATTGCATTGCTTGGGTCGCATCACTCATCTGATTTTGAACTTAAAAGAAACATCTAGAACTATTTGCATCTTGGATTTCATGTTAAGGATAGAGAACACTTGCATTTCCATACTTAAAAGAAATCTATCAAACAAATTGGGATTTTCAAAACTCTTGTGTGTCTCATCAAAACCTTGATTGAAAGTATTAACTCAAATGAATCCTAAAATGCATTAACACAAGCATTCAAATCTTAAAATTCATTTCATCATAAGAAATTACTTGTGAACCCTGTTTGTCTGAGCACTTTACACATCTGAAATCAACTTTAAGGGCAAATAGCCCCCTAATGCCCATCATATTCCAAAAGCACATCAAATCCACGCCTAAAATTGAGTAGACGTGCCCTAGGCAGGACTAATAGACTTGGGGACTTGAAACTAGATTGGGCTAAGGTTAAGGCCTTGTCTACTTGGATCCACTGGTGACAAGAAAGGTTAGTGCAGTAACCGCATTAACCTTTAGTGGTGTCCCACCTTGCGGGGTGTCCTAAGGGGTCTCACCCTTTTGGCCAGCCAAGTAATTTAAGGGTTGATCTAACCCAGTCATGTTTTGGGGAGCCAGGATCAAGTCTAATTAGGGTTGACACTCTAAGGACCAGTTTGATTGATTGCATTAAGCGGGTGGGGGTTTCTCTCATCTGTCTTCTCTCTCGTCTACAGACATTCTTCTGGTGCATGCAAGATAGAAGATCTCAAAGTCCTAATTTGTTACCACCATTAGAAAGAAATCCTAGGAGAAGACATATTTATCCAGGATCTGAATCAAAACCCTTTGCAATGGCTAGTCATCATGAGGAAGAAGAGATCGATGAACAAAATCTGGATCCTATGACTCTCTTACAAAGGCAGATCACTAAGTAGGGCCAGTATCATGACCGACAGATGGAAGTCATAGTGCAGGCCATCACTCAACTCTAAAACAGAAGGGTAGATCGGCCCCTCCGTGACTTTTATAACCCTCCTAATGCCCAACTTGAACCCTTTGTTAGTGTACCTCAGGATGGGGAAGATTTTGAACTCAAACCTCAAATCATTAACTTCATTCCCCACTTCCATGGTCGTGAGTCAGATGACCCCTTCCACCACCTTGAAGAGCTCCTACACATAGGAAGAACTTTTGGCCCTAAGAACATGAATGAAGGTACCCTAATGATGAAAATGTTCCCATTCTCCTTGAAAGATAGAGCTGCACATTGGTTGAGGACAATTGGTAGACCAATCCTAACTTGGGAAGACCTGAGAAGCACATTCCTAAAGAAATTCTTCCCCATATGAAAAACTAATGCCCTTAGATGTGCCATAACAACCTTTAAGCAGAACCCCGAAGAACAACTACATGAGGCTTGGGAAAGGTTCAATGATTTAGCTAGGAAATGCCCTCATCATGGGATTCCAAAGTGGCACTTAGCCCATATCTTCTATTATGCGTTGAGTGATAATTTGAAGAATTTTGTTGATGCAGCTTGTGGGGGCAATTTCCTGAGTCGAGATGCTGAGGGAGTCTTTCAATTATTCGAGAATATGAGTGAAAATTTCCTCAACAATGCCTTAATGTCCACCTTTAACAGAGCAAATTAACCAAGGAGCGGAGTTTAAGAAGTTAACAATAATTCAAACTTGGTTGATTTAGAGCTAATTGCACAACGATTAGATAAGGTAGAACTCGTGGGAAAGAATGTGGAGAATTTGGATAAGAAATTGGATAACCTTCTAAAGGGTAGGAATTCCTTAGGTACACAATCCAGATTAAATCCTATGCCTACCCAAGGAGTGCCTATATTAACCTACAACCAATTCCCCAACCAACTAGGTTAGGAATTAGTGCGCAACATTAATGACCTAATAATTGCTCCACCTATGAGCCAATTGTGCTTGGACCCATCTCTTTCTGGGTACTAAAGAGGAAACCCCTTGAATTCTGAACTAGGTAGCCTGATGCCTAGTTATCCTGAGGATGTTAATGCACTCCAAGGTTACACTAGAAATGAGCCTTATTCAAACACTTACAACACTGGATGGTGCAACCATCCTAACTTTGCTTGGTCAAGTCAGAAACCCACCCAGGGTCCTAACTTGATTAAACCAAACACTTATGGGCAACTTAGTAGGTACACACAACCGCGCATATATCAGCCACAACCTACTCAGGAAAATCAATCCACTGATCTGAGTCTGGTCCTCAAAGAAATGCAAGAAATGAATCTAAGTTATAAAGAAGAAATGAATCAATTGAGGATAGATTTGACGGGACGATTAGACTAGCTAGTTGATGCTAAACAACATGGGATGTTGCCATCCCAACCCATCCCAAACCCAAGGAACTTCAATAGGGTTAACCAGCACAACACACAGGAGCAACAAGCACACCTAATTTAGCCTGCTCCCCAACACCCACCTACTTTTGTTAACCCTAACCCAGCCCAGGCTTAACCCATTTTGCAAAACCCACCTTACCATTCTAACCCTAATGCACATACATGTACTGTCACTTTGAGAAGTGGGAAACAAATCCAAGATCCTTCTACATCAAAATCTTTCCAAGATCTTGAGGAGACTGAATTTGACCTGGGAAACCAAACTAATTTAGAAAACAAGACTCAGGATTTGAATATTCATGCTTTTTCCTGAAGCCTTGATCAAACCCAGGGAAAAGAAAATTGATCAATCCAAGGAGTGGCTTGAGATTCTAAAGCAAGTCCAGGTAGATATACCACTCCTTGAGGCTATTGAGAACATCCTGGCCTGTGCAAAATTTTTGAAGGAAATATGTACATCGAAACACTAGGCCAAATCATAAAAATGGGTAGTGATTTTTGAACAAGCCAGTGCCATCATCCTAAACAAGCTCCCTCCTAAAAAGAAAGATTCAAGGACCCCCTTAATTTCATGTGAAATAGATGGCTTCATGCTGGATCGAGCCTTATTAGACCTTGGTGCCTCCATCAACTTAATCCTCATAGAATTATATGAAGAATTGAATTTAGGTCCCTTGCAACACACTGATGTGACCCTTCAGTTTACTGATAGATCAACTAAAATTTCGAAGGGCCTTTTACAGAATGTGGTTATAAAAGTGAGGGATTTTGAGTACCCTGTGGACTTCCTTGTTCTAGATATGGAGGCTTCAGAAAACCTGAACCACACCCTGATAATCTTAGGGAGACCTTTCTTGGCCATGACCATGGCCCTAATCAACTATGAGACGGGGATTATGCACATCACCTTTAGAAGGAAAAATTGTCAACTCAATATCTTTAAAACTTCCCAAAAGAATAAAGTGAATTGTGGTTCCATTGAGGTTGTAGGAATAATTGAACAAGTGTTGGCAATTCATACTAAAGATGATCGAATACTGCCAAAGCTCAAGACCAGCACGAAGGGAAAAAAGGGGATGTACTTGAGGATAATTTTGATCTACCATCTCCCATGGAAAATCAAATTGAATAGGAAACTAGTGAGATTGAGAAACTATTGAGAGTAACTTATTATGAATTAGATGATAATATAAAGAATCCTCAATACATCCACCGTGAAATTCAAGAACTTTTGAATTCTGAGGGAGTTCAAGAAAATGGACAATTTAAGGACATGAACCAGGAAGTAACCCTAGAAGAAGTTCAACACATAATCGACTGGGGAAGAACTTATAAGCCAACTGGTTCAAATGGATGGCTTGACTCAGAAGAAGTGACTTTGGATGAGGAAGAGGAAATTTCTGATGAAGATTTTGATGAATTCCACACAACTCTACCCTTATCTTCATATGACCCAGAGCTTGGAGAACTCATGATTTTCAATACCAACTATCATTATGAAGATCCTTATGATTTTGATTTAGAACCAGATCAAAATCTCAATCATGATCTCGATCCAGACCCTCTACCATCTCTTCTTAATCTATGGAACTGGATTAACGAACAGGCTCTGCATCTTCAACCTCATCCACTTGACCTTATTTCATATTCAAAATTAGAAAGACTCTTTGGAATAGGGCTACATCATCTGCTAGTCCGCATTTGTGGATCACTGATTCTGGGACCAAATGATCATATCTTTCTACTAATCTTAAATTCCCCTGCAGCTGTTATTACTTCTTCGCTTAACTCAGTATTGAACTACATATTTTTGGGTTTAAGTCCAGCAAATGATGTTAAACTTAGTGCTGGCTGGGAGGCAACCTAGTATTCACTATAGGTAGCTCTACATCCTATGCATCCATACTGACCTGGATTAACAAGCATAGTCAGGTGATATACCCTCCTCTTGCTTATTATATTTTGATTTTCGTGCATACATTTCAATGAGGACATTGTAATAAATAGACATGGGGGGGTAGACATTGCATGTCTAATTTTTATGTAAAAAAAATGTATTTAGCAATAAAGAATTTTTATTAAGGTTTTATTAGAGATTTATTCTTAAGTTGATTCCTGAGTTTAGAATCCAGTACAATTTCACACTTACATGTAGAATTTGTAATGGATCCTATGTGAAGACCGATAAACATCTTTAGTTTGTCGAGAAGAAGCAATACTTCTTTTAAACCCTTGGACAGTAATTAGGGAGTTAGGCAAACTATCTTCTAACAGATCCTCCAAACAAGTGTAAGGTGAGAGTAGAAAGTCTATTGGTGCTCTAAGGCTAGTATGAAGAATCTTAAACTCTGGATAATGAGATAATGATACTTGGAGTTGGACATAGTTTTTGCTCTCAGTTTCTGCATACAAGTTCTTAGTGTGAATCTCTTGAGAGCCACCAAATGAGGCAAATACGTAGAGAGCGGGTTCTGATAAAACTAGGACTGAGGTGGATGGTCAGGATCGTCTTTTACGAAATCCTCGACTGAAAGAGGATATTAATGTCAAAGTTAGAAATACATTGTTCTATCCATTCCCTTTCTGATGCTGAGAATAGGCACTTCCACCAAATAAGCTACCCGATATTCTCTTGAACACCCATAATCCCGAATAATGTCTCGTAAATAAAAGTTCGTATGCTACGTTGCATTAGTAGATATTTGGAAAAAAAAATAGAGAGAAAAGAAAAGAAAAAAAATATATATATACATAAAAAAAATTTAGAAAAAAAGAAAAAAAAGCAAAAAAAAAAGAGAGTTTATAAGTGTTTTTAGAATTTATTTCAAGTGTAACAAGGCAAGAACACCTACCACCCTCATGATCCACCAAATACAGCCTTGACCTACTTTTCTGTATTTCTGGCCGCCTGAATACGAGTTGAGGAATTCTAACTTAATCTTAGAGTTATCAGAACCTAATCAAAGTGTTAATGCTAGGAGAGATCATCAAATATATTGATAAATCAGGTGAGAGTGTGAGCTCAAAAAGAAAACAAAAGAAAAGATAAGAAAAAGAAAGAGAACGGAAGAGAGAGAATGAGTACAAAAGAATTAAAGAGAGCACAGTTTCTTGCCTCTCTCTGAGTTGAATTATTTAATAGTCTAGAAATCTAAGTTCTAAAATACTAGTTTATATGTAACACCAAATGAGTGTGAGCCACCAAATACAAATTCACTTGACTCAGTTATCTTCTACCTAAGCCAAAAGCCAGGACTAAATATACAGATTACCTTATAACCCTGAGGGAAGAAGTTTTCCTATCCCAATAGATTTTTCCTAAGGGTCAATCACGAGCTTTAGATGAGGATTGGCTTTCACTTGGATCCATTGCATAGGCTACAACGAAACACATTTATGATTATTTGGATTACTAAAGCTTCGGATAAAAACAAAAGGCATAAACCTCTAGTCAAACTCTTGATAAAAATTACTCATGTAGGACCACCTTGCATTTAGTCATGCATTTGCTAGGGACTAGCAAGATTTAGGCATGGGGATGTGTTTGCACAGCAATCATTCAACCTAAATCACCTGAATTAGTTAGATCCAAGCGTAACTTAGGATAATGCATTCATGGGCATCGTAATTTGTACAATAGCTAGGTTATTAGTCATATAGATAATATCATCATTTTATGACCTAAAAGAGAGATGATTTTAATCACACATGATTCAAAACCACAGACGTCATATTAGATCGAATGGATCTGATCAGAACGACGATGGGACTCCAATGCTTTCGAAATCATCTTGATCAGACAACCCGGGCACCTTATGCAATCCATAAAAGAACAGAGATCATAAAGCCAAAGGATAAAGATTCAAGCCTCAGATGAAGAATCTAACCACATGGATGAACTTTGATCAACGATCGCAGTCCAGTGGCACAAAAATCAATTCGATCGAAGGTTTACATCACCAGATACAACGAAAAGAAGACGAATGGCCATGATGGCACCACGTGGTGCCATCGCAGCTGCTCCCTCACCATCACCCCATCTAGGAAGGCCGCACCGCACACTATGGGCTGTTGGATCTTCATCCAATGGCCATGAGTGTGCCATGTCGCCCGCCCAGACTGGGGAAGCATAAATAGAAATAAACAAGTATATATAATAGAAGGTTCTCACAACGTGTTGGCTCACACGCTCGCGTGGAAGTGTGTTAATGCATGTTCGTGCTAGGTGCTGTGCGAAATTGATGTGGCATTGGGTGTGCAGGAGCAATTGCGCAATCGGAGGCCAGAGATGCACCCATGTGGCACGATCAGAGTACATCGTGGGTGGATGCACGATCTCACGTGCTTGCTTCAACGCAAAGGCAACGGTGCTCGTTTTAAGCCATTACGATCGGACTACTAAGGCTTAAGGGCATGCAATTTGAAGTTGGAAGTGCGTGGGCATGAATATGAGTCGTTCGATCATATGATCGAACGGTCGAGGATCGGGCACTAACATGTGGCATGCGAGCGTGCTTAAAGAAAGTGGAAGCGAGCGAGCGCACGTGAGGAAGCAACAGAGTCGTGCGTTCATCATCCGAACGTCTAGAAGCCACCACGTGTCAGCACCAAAGTGAATCCATGAGATAAGAAGGCTTTTGAAGGAATTTTGAGGCCTAATCGGAGTTGTTGATCTCCCAATTGATGGAACTGATTAGCCAAGAGGTTGTTGCACAAGATTAAGGGCTAAAATACCCTTGTTGCCCTCCACAAAAGCTATAAAAGAAGGCCCAGGGCTCCCCCAGTTGAAGCATCTCTCTCTTCCATCAACTCCAGACATCTTCCACCTCTACAACTCTCCATCCCTCTGCAACTCCACTCTGACCTTCATCCCAGTGCTCTGGATTTGAGGTGCTATCGCATCTCACACAAGCATCCCACAAGCAGCGTCATTTCTCTACCACTTTCTTCTCTCTCTCTGTCTCTTTGTCTCTCTGTCTCTCTCTTTCTATCTATCTACCTCTATTAGCATTTTCTATTGTGAAAAACTTTATCTAATTGCAATAAAATTCTGATCCTCTGGATATCTGCTTTATACATATATACATATATATATCTAGTTCGAATTAGTTATATTGAAACGCTTCTGCAAAAATCGAGATTGCCTCCCTACGAACGACCCGATACTCATCAAAGTTTTATAAATTTATTTGTCGACATGTTTCCACGCTATACTACAACTAATTAACTTTTAAAATGTAAATTACACGCCGAACATCCTCCTCCTTGGAGTGGCACAAGGAAGAAGAGAGAAGATGGAGAAGGCACCAAGGGGGTGGGTAGGATGCCCCCTTAATTTTCTTCTCTTCTCCTCCTTCCTTGGTTGTGGGTATGGTGGATATAGGTAGAGAAATGTGGCAACCAACGATGGGAATTATGTGGTGGTAGGGTAGGGTATTTATAGGATGGTAAGGGGGTGGTTACGGTGTTTTTTCTGGAGGGAAATGAAGGGGTTCTTGGATATTTTTGGAGGGAAAAATGGGAGGGAAATGCAGAGGTGCCTTGGTTTTCCCTCCAAAAATACCTTCTAGAAGGTGTTGATTTTGGAGGGAAAAAATGGAGAGTAGAAATGGGTTTTGATGGTGGATGTAGGGTGGTGATAGAAGGGACAGTTGGCACCAAAATGAAGTAGGAGTAGGTGGTATTTTTGGTGGAGTTTAGGTAGTATGGTAATAGGCCATGAAGTAGAGCTAGGTTGAGCTAAACTAATCTAACTTAGCTAGTAGAGTAGTGGAGTAGCTAGGGTTTGGATGAGGAGCTGAAGTTGGAGATGCATGATCTTCCTAGAGTTGATAGTAGCTGAAGTAGAGGTGCCTAAGAACTCAGAAGCTAGCTAGTTTTTTGCTAGTAGCTAAGCTAAGCTAATCTGAGTTGCCTTTTTCTAGTCTGGAGCTTAGGTGAGCTAGAGTTGGTCCTCCCGAAGACTACCCAGCTAGCTAAGATAGCTAGCTTAGGTCAAGTAACTTAACTCAACTAAGTTGAGCTGAGCTGAGTCTTCGTGAGCTGGAGTTGAGCTGACCCGGGCTAGTTGAGAACTTTTTTAGCTGACTAGGCTTACCTAATTGATGGCAGTAGCTAATCCTAGTCAGATAGTACTTCAAGAAGCTGGGATTAACTAAGTTGAGGTAGCTTGAGCTCCCATTCAGCTAAAGTGAACTGAATGGGGATGAGATGAGCTAGCTACAACTAGGTTGAGCTAGAATTGAGCTGAACTCTACTGAGTTGAGCTAGCTTGAGCTACCATCTAGCTATAATGAGTTGAATGGAGCTGAAATGAGCTAGTCTCAACTAAGTGGAGCTGGAATCCAAATGTGATGAGCTGGATTCAACTAGGATCCAACTGAATTTGGGCTTCCTCTTTATCTTCTACCTTCCAAAGTATCCAAGTTTGTGGGATTTGACTCTTTGCTTATCCCTGACACATGATTGAGCAGTTAAAACCCTAAAAACTAGGTATGTTCTAGGGCATAAGAATGATGATAAACTGGTGTTTATCAAGAATTTGCCTAGAAGTTCGTTGACCCCAGCGATTAAAGCACCCATGCATTCGTGCAGCAAGGTCTAGGTTCAACTTGCCAGTATATTTCCAAAAGAAAGAGAGATAGATATTTTTGAGGTTTTTCTCTTTTTTGTATTTTTTTTATGATTCCCCTAAATCAAACATCAGATTGGCTCTCAACACGGTCTTGTATCAGATTCCTCGTCCCCATCATCAATTCTCAAAGTGTCCCTGGTAATCGATACTTCGGGATAGCACCACTCATGACAACCCCCAGAACTCTGGCAATCAACACTTCGTGATAATGCTACCCATGACATTTTGTATCTAATCCAGGCCTTGGCAATCAACATTTTAGGATAATGGTGCCCATGGCGCCTGAACCAGCACAAGGCGTTTCCATGCCCCTAGTAGAATATTTAGATATCCTAGGAGACAAGTGCCGATGAGACAATATGTTATAATGCATCTTCAAGGGGAGTATTTACTCCTCTCCACAGTGGGAACTCATCCAATCAACTTATGTTTTCGAGCTGCTCCTAAGCCAAATCTTCAAGAAATTCTTTTCTATTTTTTGGAACAAAACACTTTTGGCATTATTCTTCGTTAAGCTCATTGAACCAGACTAGTGTGTGATTTTTAGGTGCCTAGGTTATAGAGTCCTGCAAACCAAACGGCAGACAACGAGGCTGAATAGTTCCTAAGCCTTAGACTTAATACATCAGCTTTGTAACTCCCTCAACCTCTTGACGAATAGTCCAGATCTTAACAAATACTTAAATATTTATCCCAAATAGGCACAAGAGGCCTAAAGTCGGTATCCCTCACTTATCTCCTTTTTAACACTTCAGGACTTAATTCATCATTTGATCTAGCTTAGAACTTAGCTATATTCCATACTCAACTGTTGAGACTAACACAATTTTTGCTCTTTTACTTTCAATCATTGGCCATTTACGTTGAAAGTCTGAACAAATGAGGGATTTTGGATCTTAATTGCATTGTGCGGGAACACCTGCATAACAGTGTATGGCCCATCCCAACAGGACTTAAGTTTCCCAAGGAATAGCTTGAGTCTGGAATTGAACAACCAGACCTATTGGTTGGGGCCAAAGGTTTTTCTTAGGATGTGTTTATCATGGGATATCTTAGTGCGCTCTTTGTAAGCTTGAGCAGTTTCATAAGCCTCATTCCTCAACTCTTCAAGCTCAGTTAGTTCTAATAAGCACACTTTGCCTGTTTTCTCAAGATCCATGTTGACATCCTTGATAACCCAATATGCCCTATGTTCAATCTCAACAAGCAGATGGCAGGCTTTGCCATGCACTATACGAAAGGGAGACATACCAAAGGGGTCTTATATGCAATTCTACAAGCCCATAGTGCATCATCTAATTTATTCGACCAATCTTTCCTGTCAGGTCGTATAGTTTTCTCAAGAATTCATTTGATCTCCCTATTGGACACCTCAAACTATCCACTCATCTACGGATGATACGAGGTGGCCACCTTGTGGGTAACACCAAGACTTTTGAGTAGACGGGTGAAGTGTGCATTCCTAAAATGAGGTCCCCTATCATTAATGATCATCCTTGGGCAGCCAAATCGAGAAATGATATTGGCCTTAACAAAATTTAGGACCATCGAGTGATCATTGGATATAGTCAGAATAGCTTCTATCCATTTTAGCACATAATCGACTACCATGAGGATATATTCATAGTCGTGGGACGATGGGAAGGGGCCCATGAAATCTATGCCCCATACGTCAAATATCTCAACCAGAAGAGTAGGCTACTGGGTCATCTCATCTCGCTTCCCGATCGTTCTAGCTTGTTGACAATGAAGACATGCCCCCATGTAAATATGAGTATCTTTGAATAATGAGGGCCTCTAGAAACTAGACTGGAGAACCTTATAAGTAGTCTTCTTAGCACAAAGTGTCCTCCACAGTGCAGTGTGTGACAAAAATTCAAAACACTCAGTTGCTCCTCCTCTGGAACACACCTACAGAAGACATAGTCGTGGCCTATTCTAAAGATATCAGGGTCCTCCCAGTGGACTTAACCTTGGCTTTATCCACTTCTAAACCTCAATCAGACACTACATGCCCAAGAACAATGCCCTACTGAACCATGAAATGACTTTTCTCCCAGCTAAGCACCAATCTTGTCTCTTCGCAGCAGGTGAGAACTTTTTCTAGATGTGAGAGACAGTAGTCAAACGATGTGCCATAGATGGAAAAGTCATCCATTGAAACCTCTACGAACTCATCAATCATGTTTGAAAAGATGGACATCATTTACCGCTGAAATGTTCCTGGAGCATTATGTAGTCCGAATGGCATTTGGTGGAAGGCAAATGTGCTATAAGGACTCCTGAAAGTAGTATGCTCCTGGTCATTTGGATGGCAATCTGATTGTGCCTAGAATATCCATCAAGAAAACATAACTGTTTATTCCCTACCAATTTCTCTAGTATCTAATCAATAAATGGAAAAGGGAAGTGGTCTTTTTGGGTTGCGATGTTAAGGCAGTGGTAGTCTATGCACACCCTCTAGCCTATTGTGGGTTTGGTGGTGACTTTTTTCCCCTTTCTCATTTGTTTCCACAGTGAATCCTACCTTCTTGGGCACCATGTGACTAGGACTGACCCATTTACTATCAGAGATGGGATAAATTAGCCCAGCATCCAACCGCTTTAAAATATCCTTCTTCACTATTTCCCGCATGTCAGGGTTTAACCTTCTCTTCATATCTCAGAGGGGTTTCATGGAGTCATCCATGTAACTATGATGCATGCAGAGAGTTGAGTCAACCCCTTTTTTGATGGCTTCCTTTTGCCATTTTAGGCATTCAATCAATGCTCCCTCATGTGTCTCAGTTAGTGCAGTGGAGATGATGACAGGGAGCGTATCATTGGACCCAAGGAAAACGTACTTGAGGGACTCTAGGAGTGGTTTAAGCTCCAAGTCGGGGGCTTTCTGAATTGAGGCAATTAGGTTCAATGTCCCCGCCACCGGTAGCAAATCTACCTTGATTGTCCATGGCGAGGAGAAGGACTCGGTCTTGACACCCAACAGCTCTTCTAATTCAGGCACAACTCCCTCTCCTTCTTTAAGAGTCGGGGTATGGTCTTTAGAGATGACCATTTAAAGAGGATCATCACACAAAAGAGCTGGTGCCATCTCCTCTACAATCTCATCGATTACCTCGATATAGGAACAATCTTCTAATATGGGTTGTTTATAGGAATCAAACACATTTAGCCAAATTTTTCAGTTCCCAAAGCCTATCTTGAGCACCCTTGATTTGCAATTGATGGAGGCATTGGTAGTTGCCAAAAAAGGGCACCCTAAGATAATCGAAGGTTGTGTTAGATGGGTCAGTGTCCAATATCAAAAAATCAATGGGAAAGAAGAAGACCTCCACTCTTACCAGGACATCTTCTAACGGCCCACGTGGTGTCTTGAGTGACCTATTAGCTACTTGGAGTATAACAGGACTAGGCTTTAATTCATCTCCTCTTAATAGCTCATAGATCGAGTTTGGCAATATATTAAACCTCGAACCCAAATCGAGGAGAGCCTCATCGATCATTAGTCTCCAATGACCACAAAAATATATGGGGCTCTTGGGTCCTTCATTTTGGGTGTGTACCTTGTTGTAGGATTGAGTTGACTAGGTCGAACAGGATGACCTTAGCCTGGACCTATTTTCATGATTTTCTCTTCTATGTGCATAGGTCCTTCAGAAATCTAGCATAGGATGAAATCTGCTTGATAGTAGTAGAGGTAAGCTGATATGAACTTTCTTGAATGTCTCCATAATCACATCCATCCTATCTTTGGCTCCAGATAATCCAGGAGAAGATTCCTCAGGGGTGGATATGCTCTCAGGAAAGGGCACTCTCGACCTTTGAGTGGAGGGGTTGTCATGGAGGGATAAAGGTGGAACAATGACAACATCCTCTGGATAGGCGATTTCAAGCGAGGAGGGGCTAAGTGGCTCTTCCTCGGCGGATGTGTAAGTTAGTGTTGAGTTGGTAGGAGGGGTGATCATACGGGTGATTTCAAGTTTGAAAATTTCTTTTCTACTCTTCAAAATGGTCACAAACTTAGCATGCCCCCTTATAAAGGGCCCTTTACCCCTAGGATTCTCCTTGGATGAGCTAGGCAATTTCCAAGGATCACGTTGCCTAACAGCCTCAACAAGGTGGCCAATTTGAGATCGCATTTCTTTGATTGCCTTATTCTGAGATTGAATGATCATACTCTAGCTTTCTTGCATGGACTTCATCATAGCTTTAAGGTCATCCATCTCAGAATTGTTGGGTTGAGGAGGAGGTTGGAATTATTGTACCTGAAAGGGTTGGGTGGGTTGGGCTCTTGAGTTCTCCGAGTTGTAAGCATCACCTTGTGTTAGTCACTCTAAAATGGGTTTTAAAATTGTCACGTTATAGTACAGTTCTAATCAGCGTGAAAAGCAAATGAGATTTGTAACTCGAATGAAAGTTTGAGGTACAGGGAGCAATTGGCAAAAATGCTTCTCAAGATTGCAATTCAACACAAATATATAATCAATAGAATTCCAAGCAAATATGAATGAAAGTGAATGTCAGATAATGTAAAAAGAATGTGGTAAAATGGTGATTTGAATCACCAATTGCCCCTAACAATTATCTCAAATATTTCAACAGTACTAAGCAATTCAATTCCACGTATGATAACTGCATAGTCCACTTCAAATGAAGCTCAGACGTCTACTTAGCCGGTCAGACGGCTTATCCTACTGTTTGCTACAGTGTCAAGAGGGAACCCTTCCTCTCTTCTTCTACATCTCCTCTCTTTTCTTTCTGGCAGTGCCTTCTCTCTTCTTTCTCTTCTGCTCAAGCTTCCTCTCCTTCTTCCTTCTTCATGCGCAAGGGGGAGGTTCCTTAAATGACTAAGTGTCGGCTATTGGTTTTGAGAGCAAAACCCCCCTTGCCCTCATGCTCTTTCCTCTCCTTCTCTCTGTAGGATCCACCCTCTCAGGTCCTCGAGTTATCGAGTATTCGGGTAGAGTGCACCCGAAACCAAGCTCATTGGCATGGGTGGTGTGCGAGGACTGCCTAGGTTAGGCGGGTTATCAGATCGGCCAGACCCGCGTGTAAGGTGTCGCAGGTGAGGTGCATGATGGGCACGTGCGGGGACCTCACCCCTTATGCTTGTTGAGGCGATAAGCCTATAGGACATTTTCAATTTATGCGGGTGCGGGCGCTCGTCAACTTCCGAGGTGGGACTATCCCACCGCCTTCTTCTACGTGTAGCTGTAGTGGATTGCTTTCGTGGAATTGGAGCAGCAGCAGCAGATGTTGGTGCAAATTGAAGATCTGGAGCTCTGCCTGGAACCTCTCCGCACAACATGGGCATATTACCTGGAGCTTGTGCAGCTTGAGAAGTTTTCAAATTTCGCTCGAAGCTTCATCAATGGTGGTTGAAGGAGCGAAGACCTGAAATGAAGAACACGGCCTTGCGGCCTCGTCAGAAGGTTCAGCAGGCTTCACTGAAGCACGATAGACGTGGTGGTGTGTGCGGCGTGTCATGAAGGTGACTGTGATGGCCGGACGGTGACGAAAAGTGAAGGGCGAAGGTGCAGTGTTCGGTGGAGGTTGTGGAGGAGAAATCGACTTAACTG
The DNA here is from genome assembly GCA_037157565.1 of Thalassia testudinum. Lineage (NCBI taxonomy): Eukaryota > Viridiplantae > Streptophyta > Magnoliopsida > Alismatales > Hydrocharitaceae > Thalassia > Thalassia testudinum. The sequence goes on from JAZHRO010000056.1 coordinate 4,024,243, forward strand.
AGTTAGGGCTTTTGCTCCTGAGGTTGAGGCGGAGGTGTAGAGATTATCGGCGAGGGGTTTGGTGGTGTGTGGAGCGAGATGTGCCTCACCAGAGGAGTGTCCAGACGTGGAAGGGATGACAGTGAACGGGTGGTAGCATGGTCGAAATTGAGTGTGGTTGGGATGAAAATGAAATAGAGGAGTTAGGGGACTTATCTAGGTAGTTGGAAGACGACGAGGAGTCAAGGAGACGTCGATTGCAGTATGGTCGGCATCGGGGAAAAAAGTGCTCTGGTGAGTAGGAATCGGCGATGACGAAGGAGATATAGGTGCTCGTTGGTATGGGGCGACGCGGAGGAAGTTGAGGGAGACAAGTCCATTACTTGTATTGCGAACGGATGAGGAATGAAGATGGAGGTGGTCGCCGGATGTCATGGAGCTTCTTGGCCGAAGAGGAGGGAGGAAGGAGGGGTATTCCAGGCCAAGAACGAGCATGAGAGTTTGGTCGAGCCCTAAGCGTGCTTAAGTAGGGCTTAGGAGGTCGATTAGAGCTTGGAAGCCAAGCTTCCAAGCTAGGAATGTTCGTCAGAATAGGAGACCGAAGATACCCTAATCTCTTATGTGTTCGCATGAGAGATTGTGAAAGTTTGAGATCTTGGGAATTGGCTCAAAAGGAAGGGAATTCCTTGATGAACTTCCCTTTCAAATTTGAGAGGAATTCGTCAAGAAATCAAGGAGAACTTGCCAAATTTAGGCCACTGGAGTTTGTAGGAATAGGATTCATGGTGGTAGGGACCTTTTTGTGAAAATGATGACAAATCTAGGGGCCTTCATGCAAGGATTTTGAAAGTTAAGGGCATATGTGTGATATAAAAGAATCAGACAGGACCAAATTGTAAACTAGGTCAAGATAGTCTCAGATTAGGCCCAAATTTTGGTAAAAACTTAATTTGGACCTAAGGAATCCAATGGTGAAGTTGGATTTTGGTTTTGACCAAGTTTGACTGGATCATTTATGCAAAAACCTAAATTAGGGTAAATGTCTGTCTAAGACTCTATTTTGGGTTAAGATGGGTTCTGATGGTCAAATTGAAGGTACCAAATCATAGAAAATATTCTTATATGAGTTTTAGAGGGTTTAGGTGAATTTTATCCTAACTAGAACCTCATTTAATTAAGTAGGTTTGTTTTTAGGGTTTCAGATGTCATTTAATTCTCAAAACATGCGTAAACCCATTTCTAATGTTCTAGCCCACTTGTTGGATATTTAAGACCATTTGACCTTTAATTACGTCCTAGGAAAACCCGTGATTGTTCTACATTCAAGATATGATGGTAAAATTATAGTTTTAACCTTGCTTTATTTCTTTCTCTCAAAATGATTATGCAATGAACTATGGTTCTCTAGTAGTTATGTAGGAGCATTTATTCCTTAATAATGACTAAATTGAACTTGTTATGGCTCATGATGGTATTCCCATCATAACCCCATGCCTAACTTTTTCCAATCCTTTAGCAAAATCTCATGGAATTAACTCAAATTCTAGACCATAAGCCTTTTTATGCTCAGATTTCTGTTGTGTGCTTTCTTTTGTAGATTAGGTCAGAATGCCAATAGTAGGCTTAGAGGTAGTCAAGTACCAACCAAGATCTGGACCTGATCAGCTCTAGCCTCAGTCTGCCGCGAAGGTTTCTAAGGCACACAGGAACTAACCTAAGGTTCGTTGAACTCTGCAGTTAAAGCACCAGTGCTTGTAACATGTTTTAGCCTAGGTTTAGTTTACAGTGCGTTTTTGTAGGAGAGAGACAGAAGATTTTCTTTTTTTAATTTTTGGAGAGCTTTCTTTCTCTTTTCTTTCTTTATTTTTAGCTTCAGATTGGCTTTACAACATGGTATGTAGGATTCCTAGCTCCCACCATCAATCCTCGCAGGGTCCTTGGCTGTCGATGCTTCGAGATAGCATCGCCCATGGCAACCCCCAGAACCCTGGCTTTCAAGATTTCAGGATAATCCCACCCATGGTGTTCTGTAGCTAAATCCAGATCCTGGCAATCGACATTTTGTGATAATGCTGCCCATGATATCTTAACCAACACAAGGTGCTTACGTGCCCCTGGTAGGATATTTAGATATCCTAGGAGACAAGCATTGAGGAGACATTATGTTATTGCGCATCTTCGAGGGAAATTTCCCACCTCTCTGCACTAGGAACTCTTCCAAATCAATTTGTGTTGATCAGCTGCTCCTAATCTAGGTAGCTTTTTCATAACAGATTTAATGCATTTACGTGATTTTGATAATTAAGCACACTGAAATAGATTGTGTGTGGATTAGGGTGCTTAGGTTACCGAGTCCCGCAAACTAGAGGTCAGTTAACGAGGTCAAATAATCCTTAAGCCTTAGACCTAATACTTAAGCTTCGCATTTTCCCCAACCTCTTGAGGACTATCCAAATCTTAACGGATACATGAATTTTTAAGCCTAAAATCACAGCCCAAGAGGCCTAAGATTAGCATTCATACTAATCTCTTTTGTCTCTTAGCATTTTTTATCTTTTTATTTCTTTTTTCTTTCTTTTTGGTCTAGAACTAAGTAGATTCCATAATCTTTTACTAATGACTATATCTTTTTTTTTCTTTTCAAATTGTGCTCCTTTTTGACATTTATAGCACCTCCTATTTTCCTCCTCACAAATGATATGTAATTAATTCATTCAAAATTTCCTCCCTTTTCCATTTTTTTCTCTTTTTTAGTTTCTTATTTTTTTGGTTTTTGGAATATGTAATTTTTTTTTGATGAAACCTTTTCTTGTGAAGTGATTCTCACAGCATTTTTGCACTTTAATACCCCCCATGCCTACGATTTGCAATGCCCTCATTGTAAATTAGGTGAGTTCGAATTCAGCTTAGATCATACATTAGGACAGGTTTTGGGTGGGTGGATGGGTCGTGGTGACTGCTGCGGACGATTTTAAGCTTGGGTACGGGTACTAGAGGTGGGGTCGGCTGTTCTAGTGGACGAACCCTAAAGTGCAATATGAGTTCAGCATGGGATGTGTCAAGAAGGGTTTCGGGTTTTTCAATAAGGTGACAGGTTGCCTCCTGTTAAGCGCTGAGTTTAATGCCATCAACCGAGTGCAGTAGTCTTAGGGAGATGTGATTGTCTTCATGAATGATATGATCGTGATGGATGAGAATTGGATGGCCACAGATAAGTATCAAAGCATGGTGGAGAGTCATTCCAGAATGTCTTAGATATAAGTTAGGTTGATTTGTTTCTAGATGATCCTTCTGAAGTTTCTGCGGAGGAAATAGTTGGAAGGTATAGTGATCATGGGATTCTATAGAAGGATTGTGGTGATTCCAAAGCTCAATAGAAATGGGTCTAGTTGGTGTATCCTAGATGTATGGTTCCTCTCATTCTCTGTGACTTATCAAATTGATAACTAGTGAGTCATTTTGATTCTTTCCCTCTGAGTTTGAGATTATCTCCTCGAGAAATGACTCATAGATTGGGTCTTCAAATGAATTTTCCCTATAATCGTCATCCCAATTAAAATTGAATTCTTGGAGAGTGCCTTTTGAATCATAAAACCTAAAATCTGTAAAGGATTCATATTCTGGGTGAAGGTCATTCTCAGTATTGTCCAATCTTGATTCGTGGTGGTCCTTGAAACAAAAAGTCTCCATATCCATGGGCTCTAAATATGGTCTGTCACCATGTTTCCCGACATTCCTAGGTACATCCTCAAGTTCAATGGTGAAAGCCTCCACTGTACTCATGTCATTATGCTCGACTAGATCATCATCTAGGATGTGAAAGGTTTCTAATTCAGGTTCTAGGTTTTCTATTAAAGATATGGTCATGAGGTCCTGTATAAAACCTAGTTGTTCTGTTAAGCATTTTCCTTTTGTTGCCTCAAAAATATTAATCTCAGTATGTTGATCTCTTGACGAAATTGTCATATGCCTTGATTAACAATTGATTATGGCTCTTGCAGTGGCTAAGAATGGTCTTCCCAAAATCACAGGTATATCCTATATTTGTTGTGGTGTCACCATGTCAAGAATTAGGAAATCTGCTAGGTAGCTGAAATCCTTAACTTTAATTACCACATCCTCTATCATCCCAATTGGTATGATCAGGGTTCGGTCAATTAGTTGCAAAGTGACATGAGCAGGTTTTAGCTGTCCAATTGGTAATTTTTCAAAAAGGTTGGTAGGGATGAGGTTTACTGAGGCGCCCAAGTCTAGTACAGCCCACTTGAAGTTTGTATCACAGATATAGCAAGAAATTAGTGGGGTGCCTAGATCAAATTTCTTAGGAGGTAGACTATTTTTGGTTATGGCACTTATATTTTCAGATAGTACTACCTTTCCTTGTGTTTGTTCTTCCATCTCCTTCTTGGGTAAGTCAGGTGAGGTTGAGTTGAGAGTGAGGAATCCAGTAGTGGAATCATGACTTGTGCATTCCTCAAAGGTCTTGTTATATCATTTTCTGACAATCCTTTAGTGTGGAGGTGAGATATGACATGGGATAAGGGAATAGATTGGCTAGGGATGGGTTTTTGTTCTTTCATAACAGTGATCATAGCACAATCATGGTGGGGAGGTGGATGGGGAAAAGTCGATCCTTGCTGTTGTTGTGGGGGTGGTGTTGGGTAAGTCATGGTGTGTTTTGGCTCAGCTGAGGTGGATGGAGAAAACACACAGGTATGAGTCGCTAGACCAGGTTGGGTATAACATGTTTGACCTTGGATTTGGTTTACAACATGTTTTTGGGTCAACATGTTGTTAGGATTTGGCAAAGGTTGGGAAGGAAGTGTGACAAGCTGGCGAGAGCTTGCCAGCTGGATCACTTGATTACGAAGTTTAGTGATGTCTTCTTTGTGCTGTTTCTACATGTCAACCAAGGTCTAGAGAATCAAAGATGTATGATCTTCCTTAGGTGGTCCATCTTGAAAATTTTCAGTGAGCCTTGGTTGGGTGGGTTGATAAGGATGCAGAGCCTATGGTCTGGGATGGAATTGAGGTCTTGGATTTAGTTATTTCCCGACCACGAAAAGATAGGATGATTATGCCATCTAGGTTGTAAGTGTTGGGGAAAGGATTATTCTGGACGACGTGAAGATCCTCGTAGGTCTGAGGAGCTTCGAGATAATCAAGGTACGGGGGTTCAAAGTTCCCCCAACTGAGGTGGGCTGACCCAGAGTTGCCTTTGAAGCCATACTTAGATAGAAGTGGATATGCATCCATCTTCGAGGAGTGGTAGATGTTGTGCGCAGCCTCCCTTCCCGTGGACAGGTGCACGTATGTGCTTTGAGGTGCAGAGGTGGATTTATGTAGATGATGAGTAATGTCATTCACCTTTTTCTCGATAATGGAGACCTTATCCAATTGATTGGCTACCAACTCCAGATAAGTGGATGTGAAAAGGCCTCGGGATTTGTGTACCCCTTGATTATTTGTCAATGCATAGGTGGACGTCCGGTCGTACGCACCCAATGACTCATTGTTCAAGGAGTTCTCGCACATGTTCTCGAGAATTTCCCAGATCGTGTCCTCATGTTGACCTATGATGCTACCACCACAGGTTGCATTGACAAAGAGCTTGATATCTTCACGGAGCCCGTGGTAAAAGAATTGGACTTTTTCCCACTTCGGAACTCCATGATGGGGGCACTTACGCATGAGATCCAGAAAATGATCCCATGCCTCGTGTAGAGATTCTCCCACTCCTTGGGAGAAGTGCGTGATTTGGTGCCGCATCATGTTTGTACGACCAATGGGGTAGAATTTTTGCAGGAAGGCTATTTGAAGTTCTTCCCATGTGTTGATCGTGTGTGGTTGAGTCTGAAACCAGTGAGCGGCTTTGTCAGCCAGAGAGAATGAGAAAAGTTTTAAGAGTAATCCGTCCTGATTTTGAACATCTGCCCCAAAAGTGTGGGCCAGATGTTTTAGGTTCTTGATGTTTGGGGCATATGAAGCATGCTAGGCTTGAGATCTATCTCGGGTCCTCCCACAGGAATGTTGATTTAGGGTTCGATCTCCACCACTATGGGATTATAGTGATCTCGCATTTAAGGAAGCAACAGTGGGTTGATGATGGCATTGATTCGATTTCAGAAATCATGGAATTGTTCCTCAATGTTAGGTTGATCTTCTGGGTGATCCATAGCTGATAAGTAGGTTCTGAATCAGAAGATATGTCAATGTGATTAGGTTGTTGCACAAACATGGAAGTCGAGGCTCGACCTCAAGGAGAGTGAATAGCTAATAGAGGCCTCAAGGATGGTCTTAAGGACCTCCTCCCAAGCATGCACCAATGGAGTAGATGAGGGATATCAGGTGATGGACCTAATCAAGGCACCCAAAAATTGTCGATGACTATAGAGGTTAGGGGCAGATGATACCCCTTAGTCAAAAAGTCATCCACCTGAGAATTACCTGGGTAGCCAGAGAGGGAGAGTCCCGCGAAGACCCCTACACGGTAGAGTGCCCCCATGAGTTACAGGGTTTCCCCCACTCGACCTCTCTTGTCACTGAGGATCCAGGTAGACCAGAATGGGGACTTAACCTCTTAAGTCTACCAGTTTTAAGTTAAGAGAAAAGGTGCTTATGATTTCACTTGAACTTTGAGATGTTTTTGTGCAAAGTGACCTATTTTGAAGATTGGTTAACCCAACAAGGTAGGTCAACTTCACCTATTTTATCCTTTGAAAAAATTAAGTCCCTCTTGACGTGTCGATTTTCCACTTTCGATTAAGTTTCACACATGAAATAATGCGTCATTGTAGTATGCAAGTGGTAGAAAAATCGATTAATCAACAATTAAAATAACCACTCAATTAGGAGCGGATCGTATCCACAGGGAGGAAATGGCCTATTTAAACTCGCAAGGGTCAAAAATCGATGTTCACTATTAATTTCGTCAAGAAATAAAGCCAAAATCGCTTTTCAATTGAGGTAATAAGACTTTAACATGCTGATATTGTATTTACGAGAAAGTGGGAGGTTCTTTGCATAAAATCACCATAATAATTAAATTAGAAAATGAAGTTCATAATGGCATGAATCGTAAAAACTAATAGGTTCTTTACTGTAGAAAAATAGGGGAAAATCTTCCCCTTGTCCATGCACGAGGAGGAGGATATGGTCGGAGGTGCGAAGCTCGGAGGAAGATCTCTAGACAGAGGGCTTCGCGGCGGTGGTGGTGGTGAGTTGCGAGGTGCTCGGAGCTGGCCGGACGGAGCTCCTGTGAAGGTGAGTTCCGGCGGTGGCTGCTGGCTGCTGCTACTGGAGGCATGCGGACACATGCAGCCTGTTGTAGCCGCGCGGGTGTGTGCGGGGAGGTTGCTTGAGGAGCACAGCTGCTGGAGGTGCTTTGGCCATGCGGGAAGGGTGCGACTATTGGAGGCACATGTGACTGCAGGTGCTGGAGCTGCGGGCTGGCGGGCGTGCGCGGAAGCTTATGGTGAGGAGACACGTGCTATGCAAGTGGAGGGGAGGTGAGCTGGGTGTGCTGGAGGGGCTGATGGAGCGGAAGCAGGTCACGCGCGAGCAGAGGAGAGGGCACGCCTGCTGGAGGTGATGCGCACTACTACTATGCATGCGGAGGTGCTGGAGCAGCGTGCGAGCATTGGTGGTGCGTTGGAGGAGAGCAGTTGCTGCTGCTATGCTCTGGAGACTATGGTGTAGCGTGGAGGTACAGCAAGGATGGCGAGGCGTGGAGGTGGCGGGTAGTGGAGGTGCGTGCTGAGGGTGTTTTGGGTTCTTTTTGGTGGAGGAAAAAAAAACAGAGGAAGGAAAAAAAATGAAGAAGGTTGAGGTCATACGTCTGGGATCATTCCCAAACGTCTTACCTAGCGTGGGGGTGAGGAACTGGAGATGGTGGTGATGGAACATGGAGGGGTGCACACTGAGGTGCTCACAGTAACGTAGTTGCTCCGATTTGGTGGAGCATCCCATCACGATGCACGCCTACGGTGGTGTAGCAACTGCCGCAGTCGAGGTTGGTGGTGGTGAAATGGAGAAGCTCAAAGGCTTTTACACATTGGTGGTTGGGGATGGTGGCCTTCAGAGCCCGGTTAGGCTTTCCCATTCTTATAGCTGTAGAGGAGTGTGGATGCAAGTAGACGTTGGTTGAAGAAGAAGTGACGCAGATTGTGGGAACAAAGATCCACGATTGTCGCTTGTGCATTTAGCAAGCGCAATTCTCCTGCATACATCCGTTGGAGATAAAAAAAAGAAATTAAATGAGGGTTATTTATTTATAAGCCCTTAAAGGAAATGTGAAATAAAATAATGCATGTAATGTAACCTAAAAGATTAACTATTCTAATGCATGCTATTATAAGTGAATTCTAAGTATGAATGCAATGCATGAAATATGTAAATAAATAAATACTTAGACTAATCTATTTACATCTTATTGTATGCAATTTATATGCCAATATCAATCTAATTCCTAGGCATTTAAGTAACTAATTAGTCCACAAATATGGGCTCATCACCTCTGTGTTCAAATGAAATTAAGAGTCGATTTTTACGATTTGCTTGAATAGATCAATTCAACCAAGGCTTAGGTACACACTATTTGGAAAGGTTAATTCTTGATTAAGCAAGTGTGTCTCTAAAACCTTAAACTGGAAACCCTAATTGGTTCTGATTAGTCCAATTCAGTTTTATCCAAATGTGGTAGTTAGAGCTTAAGCAAGAAGGTGGTAGCCCGAGATACCTTAAGATCATAAGTAGGGGCACAAATAAGGGTTTGAATGTTTCTCTAGAATGTATCAAATCAGGAAACTTGATGATTTGTCTAAGAATAGAATGCAAGTAGCCCTAATTGATTTTTTCCTTTTTAGCTTTTCAGAATCAGGGGCCTAGAAGAGGGTGGATGGAGTTTACCTACCCTTAGAGTGGTTGATGTGCGATTTATTTTCCTCCAATGAATCCTTGAAACAGATCACGGTCAAAAGAGATAGAGCAATTTAGTATCAAACTAGATATTGCAACCAAGAGATCTAAATTACGCGTTGCTCCCCGGCAACGGTACCAAAATGTTAGTCGCTCTGAAATGGGTTTTAAAATCGTCGTGTTGTAGCATAGTTTGAATTAGCATGAAAAACAAATAAGATTTGTAACTCAAATGAAAGTCCAAGGTCGAACACAGGGAGCAATTAGCAAAAATGCTTCTTAAGATTGCAATTCAACACAAATATATAATCAATAGAATTTCAAGCAAATATGAATGAAAGTAAATGTCAAATAATGCAAGTAAAATGGTGATTGGAATCACCAATTACCCTTAACAATTATCTCAAATATTTCAACAGTACTAAGCAATTCAATTCCACGTATGATAAGTGCACAATGCACTTCAAATGAAGCTTAGACGTCTGCTCAGCCGGTCAGATGGCTTATCTTGCTCTCTGCTACAGTGCCAAGAGGGCACTCTTCCTCTCTTCTTCTACGTCTCCTCCTTCTCTCTTTTCTTTCTAGCTATTCCTTCTCTCTTCTTTCTCTTCTGCTCAAGCTTCCCCTCCTTCTTCCTTCTTCACGCACAAGGGGGAGTATCCTTAAATGGCTTAGTGTTGGATGTTGGTCCTGAGAGCAAAACCCCCTTGCCCCCATGCTCTTTCCTCTCCTTCTCTCTGTAGGATTCACCCTATCAAGGCCTCGGGTTATCGGGTATTCAGGTAGAGCGCACCTGGGAGCAGGCTCACTGGCATGGGTGGTGAGTGAGGAGTGCCTAGGTTAGGCGGGTTATTGATGAGTTGTGACTCATCATAGCTAAATCGCCTAAGTTAAGCTAGAAACTAGGTTAAACAGTATCAAATTAAGACATAAAAAGGGTTAAGTGTGGGAAATAGAGAAAAAGACCTAAAACATCAATTTTGTGTTAAAAATGCATACTTAGGTCATTAAATGAGATATTCTATTAAAGAAGGTTAAATAATGATCCAAGTGCAAATTGAACACACAAATGAATTTAAAAGTTCAAACCAAAAGTGTAATTAACTTCTAATATATTCAATTGAGCTTATTAGAATGCACTAAAGGTAGGTCGGCCACTTGAGGGGCCTCGACGCCCGTGCCGATGACTCTGACGAATGCGCAGTGTGGCACTCGCGAACTTGGTGCAGGAAGGTGCGTGGCGTCCATGTGCCTGATGGAGTTAGGACCTTGGGCAGGAGGGTTTTCAAGGTGGCTGGGGCAGAAATCGGAGGGAGGTGATTTGCTTTAGATGTCTGCTTTGGGGGCACCTGGCGACGACCTGCCGGCGGCCACTACTTTGTCTTGCGTGTGGAGGATTTGGCCACAAATGGGACGCCTACCTGACGACTTGCAGTGATTCTGGGGGCAGGGCCTGCAATACACCTTCGCGTCCTAGGGGTCAACTGCAGATGCCCCTCCCACCCCCCCTCAACTCTCGAGGGACACGCTATGGATGTGGAGATTCCCCTGACCGAGGATGTCAAGGTAGTGGAGCTGGTACTGCATGGTGCTTTGATTGGGGAAGTAATGTTGGGTACCCTTTCACTGGACAGAATTTGGCAATTGGTGAGATCTCTTCCTTTATCAACTGATGCTTGGAAAATTATGGTTATCACTTCATCGTGATTTGTGCTTTTTGATGTGGGTGCGGTAGATGTAGAGAAGTACTATTTTCAGACTAGCAAATTGGGTGGATTATCAGTGATCTGGCGGCTGGTATGCCCCTTTGATGGCTCTCTGCCTGAGCATCCCCCTCAAAGAGCAACTTCTAGGTCTAGTGTTCTTGAGATTAGAGGTCTACCTTTGCATCTGAGGTCTAGGAAGGTGGTGGAAAACATGGTTGCCGGGTTTGCATTTGTGGTTGAGGATGCTGTTGTTGGTCTGACTGAATGAGATGCCAGTGCTCTGAAAGTGAGGGTGAAGGTCTTCAGGGCTGGTACCATTCTTGATAAACTGATTCTCAGGTGTGGGGGTAGCTCTTGGATGCTCCTTTTGAATTTTATTGTGGCAAACAAGGAGGTCATGCCTAGATATCACCCCCCTCTTATGCTGAGGTGCTGAAAACCAGAGTTCCTTCCTTGCAACCTACAGGAGGTGGCAGAATGCACTAATGGTAGGGAATCGGTAGATGGGGTAGGGAGCTAGGGAGTTGAGGAGATGAGGACTGAAGCTCGGGAGGATGTGGCTGATGTACCTCTGATCCATGACCTCCCCTCTTATGCTAAGTTGTTGAAAACCAAAGTTCCCTCATTGCAACCAAACTGTGCTAGTCAGGAGGTGGTGGCAGAATGCACTAAAGGTAGGGAATAGGTAGATGGGGTAGGGAGCTTGGGAGTTGAAATGAGGACTGAAGCTTTGGAGGATGTGGCTGAAGTACCTCTGATCCAAGAGGTAGCTGCAGTGGTGACTGAAGAAGGGGTGGAAGTGAATGTGATTAATGAAGCTGCGGCTGAGGACCTGAAAGCCCATTCTGGTGAGCCTGCTGATTCTGTTCTAGTGGACTCCTCTGTGAATTCCTTGGACTTGCAGAATTGTTCTCTTGTGGATGATGTCATGCACTTGAAGTCAAAGACTCCTTTTACTGCTAGGATTGGGAAGCCTCCCCACAAGCTGAGGTTCAGAAGGCACACTCCTACACAAAGAGTTGATGAATTTGTCATTGCAACTGTGGTGAAGGTTGGCAGAGCTTCTACAGCTAAGAAGGGGACAGTCTTGACTCCCAAATGAGGGTCCTAACCTGGAATGTGCGTAGGCTGCGTGATAGAAGTAGGAGGGGGTCTCTGCTTAGATATCTGCGTGAATGGGAAATCGACTGTGCCATCCTTCAAGAGACACACATAGATTGTGAGTCTGACAGGGCATGGGAGGAGATGAGGGCAGGTCTTGCAAATGACCTTGGGGTGATCAATTCCAATGGCAGATCTGGGGGAATTGCCATATGGTGGAAGAAGCAGCTGCTGTGTTTGGAGGAGGTTTTGTGGCTAGGCACCTTCTGACTTGCAGATTCAAAAGAGACCAGGGGGACAATGTCTTCTTTGTGACAGGTGTATATGGTCCAAACGATCCTAGTAGGAGGCAGGAGCTGTGGGAGGATTGGAACCTGGCTGCAGATTTTGTAGATGGGGGGCTTGGCTTGTTGGAGGGGACTTCAATTGTACTTTATTGGGGAGTGACATACCTAATGGGGTGGTGGACAGCTCTACCACTGGATTCCAATTGATGGTCCAGGCCTTGGGAATTTGTGACTTTCCTTCGTCAGGGGTTGAATTCACTTGGAGCAATGGTAATGGGCTCATGTCCAAGATTGACAAGTTTTTTGGCAATGTTGAGTTGATGAATCTCTTCCAGATGTCCTTTGTTTATGGTTTTGAATGCCCATTCTCTAACCATACACCCTTGGTGTGGGACAATGGTGAACAGGTGATGGCTGGTTCCTACTTCAAATTTAGAAAGTCTTGGCTGAGGGAACCTGGTTTCAAAGACATGTTTGCTAGCTGGTGGAGGTCACAGCAGGGTGAAGGCACGGCTACCTTCAGATTGGCTTCCAAGATTGTGGCTTTGAAAGGTATGCTAAAGGAATATGGAGATATTATCTCTGTCCTCAGACATCAGAAGCATCGTGAGGTCTTGCTGAAGATTCAAGAACTGGATACCAAGGAAGCTGTGGCTCATCTGTTTGAGCTGGACCTTGCAAGTAGAAAGAGATGGCAGGGGGTGGTGATTGAAGAAGACCTAAAACTGGAGATGGATTGGAGGGAGCATTCTAGGCAGCTTTGGCTAAGTGAGGGGGATGCAAACACTAAATTCTTTCACCTAGCTACCAGTTCTAGGAGAAGAACTAATCTGATCTCTTCTATTGTTATAGAGGGGCAGAGAATTACCTCCCTATTTGATATCAGAGTTGAGGCTGTCAGGTATTTCAAGGAATCTTCAAGAGCTGTAGGTAGGGGTAGTTGGAGGATGACAGCTAGTGATCTACCCAAAATTAATGAGTCTCATGGGTCCAGCCTGATTGAACCCATATCTGAAGCTGAAGTCCTGAAGGCCATTAAGGATCTCAACTGTGAAGGGTCGCCTGGTCCTGATGGAATCCAAGTTTTCTTCTACAAAGAACTGTGGGACATTGTGGGCACTGAGGTTATGGAAGTGATTAGAGAGTTTGAAAGTGGCAATTTTGGCTTTGAAAGGATAAATAGATCTTATCTGTTTCTTCTGCCAAAGACCCTGGGTGCTGAATCCTTTCAAGAGTTTAGACCTATTGCCCTCTCTAACTCCTTGTACTTGGTGATTGGCAAGGTCCTGGCTAATAGATTGAGGCCCGTCTTGCAAGATCTGATCCATCCTGCTCAATCAGCATTCCTCCCTGGCAGATCTCTACAAGAATCATTTATCTTAGCCCAAGAGATGATTTGTGGCTGGCATAAGAGAAAATGCAAGGCCTTCCTTTGGAAGGTTGACTTTCGTAAAGCTTATGGCTCCATCAGTTGGCCTTATTTGTGGGATGTGCTTAAAAGAAGGGGCTTTCCTTCTACTTGGATCTGTTGGGTTAAAAGATGTATTACCATTGACTCCTTCACCCCTCTAATAAATGGAAAACCCTGTGGTGCGTGGATTCAGCCCCAATGTGTCATCAGGCAAGGATGTCCCTTGGCTCCTTTGATCTTCAATTTGGCAGTTGACAATTTAGCTTGGTTTGCTTGTAAGCTTGCTAAAGCTGGTCTTGTCAGAGGATATTCACTTTCTTGTAGGAATAATCTGGCTCCCATTCTTCAGTATGCAGATGATACTATTTTTTTTGTTGAAGGGTCCATGGATGAAGCACTGACTCTGCATCATATGGTTAATATTTTTGGTGAGCTTTCTGGTTTGAGGCTGAATAGAGATAAGTCTGGTTTGGTTTGCTTTGGTTTACTTGAGGAGGAACAAGATGCTTTAGCAGCTATTTTGATGACTCCCTGCATCAGTCTTCCTATCAGATATCTAGGGCTGCCTTTGAGGTGTTCCAGGATGAAGAAAAGTGATTGGAACTGCATTTTTGATAAGATTTCTGTGAAATTAGATGGCTAGCATAGCAGGTTCCTCTCCAAAGGTGGAAGACTTGTCTTGCTCAACTCGGTAGTCACCTCCATCCCTATTTTTTACTTTTCCATATTCAAAGCACCAAAGTCCATTTGGAAAAGGTTGGATGTGATGAGGAAGAGGTTCTTTTGGAAGGGAGCTAGACATGAGGGCAGATTCTTGTAGCTTCTCAAATGGGATCAAATCTTCTATCCTAAAGAGAGGGGTGGCCTTGGGATTAAATCCCTGAAGCACTTTAATGATGCCCTGCTGCTTAAATGGGCTATTAAACTGCTGTAAGGCAACCTGAAGCCATGGTCTGTTCTAATTAAAGATAAATATGGAGCATCCAACAACATGCTATCCAGACTTCAGCCCTGCTGTCCTTCTCCCTTCTGGAAATATGTGACTAAGGCATTGACTGATCACTTCCATCTGCTGCAACCATCACTTGGAGATGGCAGGTCCTTCAGTTTCTGGAAGGAGGGCTGGTCTGAGCTGGGTGTCTTGAAGGAGCTCTACCCAAGAGATTTTTCTGTAGCAGCTGACAAGGATGCCACTGTCAGTAAGGTCTGGTCCTGCAGCAGCAGCAGCTGGAATCTGGATGGTGAGGAGTCTAGTAGAAGAGCTACCTGACTGTGGGAAGAAAAGAGAAGACTTATGTCAGACCTTGAGAGCTTCAGACCTAGGCCTGGAATGGAGGACTGATACCTTTGCGAGGGGATTTATAGTGTCTGGTGTCAGACTCAAATAGGTTGTTAATATGATGATTTTATCGTTGAAGTGTGTATAGTGGTTAACCTAAATCGGACCTAACCATCTCCTTACAATTTTTTTTTTTTTTACCTGGCCAACTTGATTTTATCTTGGTCACTTTTAGGCCCAGGGTCGAACTCAGGGAAGTGGGGTTACAAGTCAAGTTTCTACGCCTTTCCTATAATAAATCTCTTCCGTTCGTTTATTGTGTTTTTGGTGTTTTTCTATTTAGATTTTTTTATGGTAATCTTTGTCCTTAAGGCACACCCTCAAAATTAAGTTCTTGGCTTTAAGCCAAATCAGGGTTCCAAAATGGGTCTTGCTATTTGCAAGACGGGGTACCTGCAAGTCAAGGATTATATTTTCTCTTTTACATATTTTTTTTATCTTTTTACTAATAGGAAAGCGAAACAAAAATAAAGTAAATATAGTGTATATATATACATGTATATATTATATATGTATAAAGGGGTGGGGGTGGAGGCGGAGATGGAGTGTAGCACGGTGTCGAGTCGGCCGTCGTCTAGAAAGACGCAACCAATAGGACGAAGTGTCGCGTGTAAGGTGTAGGATGGATGGTGGAAGATGAATGCGAACATGCTTTTTGTACGCGTGTGTCGGGGAATATCAGCAACTGGTGCAGATATTCCCGCGATACCACGTATGGTAAGTAATGTGAAAATATATATATGTATGTATATATCTAAATATATCTATATGTATATATGGTTATAAATATATAGGTATATAGACATGTATATATATATAGGTGTATATATATATATATGTATGTAGCTGTATATGTATATATGTATATGTGTGTATATATATATATATAGGTATGTAATTATATATATATAAGTATATGTATAGATAGATATATGTGTATATATATATGTATATATGTATATAGTAATATATGTATATATAGATATATAGCTATAAATGTATATATGTATGTGTGTGTATATATATATATATATATGTATAAGTATATGTATATATATGTATGTATAAGTATATGTGTATATATATGTATATATATATATAAGTATATATATGTATATATATATGTGTGTGTGTGTGTGTGTGTGTGTGTATGTATATAGACTAATACATATTTATATAAGTACTAATATATGTATAGATATATGTATAAATATATATATATATATATGCATATAAGTATATGTATATATGTAAATATATATGTGTATATATATATATATATGTATATATATATATGTATGTATACTAATACATAAGTATATAAGTACTACTATATGTATAAATATAAGTGTATATATATATGTATATATATATATATGTATATAAATATATGTATATATATTAATATATATATATGTATACGTATATATATATGTATATAATAGTGTATAGGTGTGCGTGTGTGTGTATGGAAGTGTGAGTGTATGTGTGTGTGAGCGTCGGTAAAGAGAGTGTTGTGAGAGAGAGTGAGGGAGAGAGAGAGAGCAGGAGAGATGGCGCTGCTAGAGTTGAGGACTAAGCCTTTAAGTCGTCCGTAGCCTCAGAAGCGTTGTCTGATCCGCGCACGCACGGAGGCACGTATGCGCGCAGAGAGGAGCGCGCTGGAGGGAGTGGTCGCATGCAGAGGAGGCCGCAGCGCACCGCGCTGGCTCTCGCAGGTGCACGCGGTGAAGGAAGCGGGCGAAGGCAGGCGCTGGGAGAGGTGGGCGCTACTGAGGTACGCTGGTGGGTGCAGGCGACGCGGGCGGAGACGCGCGCACGGGCGAATGGCGGTAGCGACTCGCCGGGTGACCAGTAAAGTGAGAAACTCACTGGTCACCCCACTGTAGCCACAGTGTTCCACAGAAACACGTGAATAGTGGCTACAGTGGTCGGGCGAGCCGCCCGATCGGGAGCTGCAGGTGCTGTGAGTGCGGCCGGCTCGCGATTGGCACGCGCGGGTTGGCCCGCGAGGAAGAAGGTCTGCTCCAGCCGGTTGCAGGTGTGGAGAAGTTTGCGACAGAGTGTGCGGAGAGGGAGTTGGCATGCGTAGTGGAGGGCGAGGGCGATGGCTGCTTGCGCGGTGGCTTGCAGGAGTTGGCAGGTGTGCGCGGAGAGGCTTGGCCGGCCGCTGCAGTGGCACGCGGTGGCCAGTTGCGGAAGAGAGAGCTCGACCGGGCGCTTGCGCGAAGAAGCTGAAGGTGAGGGCAGTGCGAAGGAGAAGGAGGCAAGAGCGCCTGTAGGGGCACGCGGAAGGGGCTGTGGCTGTTGTTGCTGCTGCGCTGCTGCTACCACCTTGCCGCTGCTGCTGGAGCTTTGAGCTTCAAGCTTGAAGCCTGCGGCAATGGCTGAAGTGGCGTGGAAGGTGAAAAAAGTGAAGAAGGCCACCGTGCCCATCGGCTCTTTGAAGAGCTGGGCGGTGGTGGTTTCACGGTGGTGGGTGCTCACCACAGTGAAGACTCCTGTCCGCTGGGTGTCTCCAAGTAGGGCTGGCGTGTGGAGGGAGAGGGAGGAGAGGACGGTGGCCTGGAAGTGAGCTGCGTTTGGTTTTTGAAGTGGAGGGACCAGGCTGCCCATGAAGAAGAAGCCGTGGTCTTTTTATAGAAGAAGAAAGCCATGCACAGCCATGCCCTGGCTATGCATGGCTTGGCAGGGAGTGGGCTACTGCGGCTGGCAGGGAGAGCTAAGATTGGGGAAGCATGGCGCGAGGAGGAAGAAGTCAATCAATGCACAGCAGCCGCGGAAGAAAGATTTCCAAATCAAGTTGAAATAAAAATAAAAGATGGTGAAATTTGCAAAGATGCACTTGAGGAAAAATGTTAATTGCAAGGCCACTTATTTACTCTCCTCCCCTCTCAATTAAATGCATGCATGCGTGTATTTTTACAATAAGACAATGTCTACCTAATATGCACTAGTAGTTCTAGGAAATAGCACAAAACGGTGCAATTGTAGGTGTATTTTTGCGGTGCAATCATACCCCCATGCCTATCTTTTGCTAGTCCCTAGCAAAACATTTTTTTTTTGTATTTAGAAATGATCTTAGGCTGAAGATTTTCTTTTGAGGTGGTAAAGGTGTGTTTATTGTTGGATGTTGTGAGAACCAGTTGTAGAGAAGATTACCAGTACTCTAAGTCTTACATGACAAAGATCATCTCTCAACTAACCAGGACTCTTGATATTTAAACCTTAAGTACGATTTCCAAGACCCAGGAGGTTTTTGCCGTACTCGAGAGCTCAAGAGGTTATGGCTTGTGCTTAGTGAAGGATCAAGACTGACTGGATGAACATTAAGACTCAAGCCCATGGTTTCACGATTTTTTAAGTAAAGTTTGGTCCCAGTTTCAGCTCGTGTCTTTGGATTGACCCTTAAGAAGATGACGGAAAACTCAACTCCCATTTTCTGACATTTGCGGCTCATAGGGTATTTGTGACTTGCCCTGAAGAACTTTTTTAAGGTAGAGACTTTACAGATATTTGCGAGATATACTGACTTATTTGCATTTTTTTTTGAAACACGTGCCAGTATATCTCTTACAACATTATTTGGAGGAGCACACTTTTCTTTTTGGTGGGAGAGTTCTTTTTTTTTTTTTTTGGTGGAAAGAGTTACTCCTAAACACAAGACTAAAGCCTGGGATAAAAAGTCTACCTGTTCGCATAGGTAAGGACTCCACCTTCCCTAATGAACACTAAGGTTGGATCTTATGTTCACCTGGTCTTTCCTGATATGTGTAGTGTGAACCAAGTTTAGTTAAGCTCTCAAGTAGAAGTAAACCAACGGATCCTGTACTGGTGTCTCAGGTATAAGAATACCTCCTTAGTTAGGAGAGATTCCGATCTATCTTGTCAATGCTCAAGTGAATTAAGCCGAGCCTGAGCGAATCAAGCTTTTGTGGCTTGGAAAGTCTTCAAAACAGAGGTTGAACATCCATAAACACTTATTGTATTTTTATTTTAGCCTTTAGATCATTACTAAACACCATTTATTATTATTATTATATATATTATTTTTTTATTTTTCTTTTTCTTGCATATTTATAAATAGGTGGGAACTGCATGATACCATAAAATACCCAGATCCTATGGATGCCTATCCACCCCCCCATGCCGAACGATGCTATGTCCTCATATGCATGCAGGGAAAGGTAGAGAAAGGATGAAAGATCGGGTAACGAGAGCTGAGGTGCAGGGTATACAGCAGGGTGGTAGGGTGGGTGGTGAAGTGAAAAGTGAAGTGATCGTGATAGTGGCGTGAAAAGTGACGGTGGATGGTGAAAGGTCTGGCATTTCATGGGACGAGAGTATCCCAGGCGGATCGGGGCACCAGTTAGGAGGAAGAAATTGGCCCTAAGATTGGCCAAGAAGAGGGGATCTTTGGATAGATGGATCCAAAAGGGAATAGCCCCAGTGAGTAGGATGTGGGCTCAAGGTCCTAGTGTGGAGTTGCAAATCCACCTGATTTGGCAGGAAAGAAAGGGCAATCCGGTCTTTAGGAGTGTGAACCGATGGTGAGTAGCCCGGATATGACTTAGACCATGAGGTATGGGAAGCAAAGAAACCTCATCAGAATTCTGGTCAGGAGAAGGTTCGGGGATAGGGAAGGATGGGGGAACGTCACAGTATGTGTAGATCAGGCAGTCGTCAGGTAATCCGCAACAGTCTGAATAGGTCCCAATTAGTCCAATTCCCGCGCTGACGGCCATGTCCTCGTCAGACGTGTCATCCTCGATGCAATCGCAATCAAAGTTCTTGGCTGCCTTGAAGATGTTAAGCCTGAGCTTCTCAGATCCAACGGCAATCTCAATACAGCCCGACTTGTAGTCGATAAGGACGTGGGCTGTGGCCAAGAAAGGTCGACCAAGGATGATCGGACAATCAGAAAGTGGGCTAGGAACTTCCATATCTAAAACAAGAAAGTCAACAGGAAAACAGAGACTGTTGACCCTAACCACCACGTCTTCCACCACACCCTTCGGGATTTTGACAGAACAATCTGCCAACTGTAACGTGACAGGGGTGGGTTTTAGATTTCCCAAGGAAAATTTTTTGAGCATGATGGTCGGTATGAGATTTATGGAAGATCCCAGATCAAGCAGGGCACGGTTAAAACTGCAGCCTTGGATGCTATAGGAAATAACCGGTGTGCCTGGATCTTTCTGCTTCGGTGGTAGGTTTGACAGTATAGCACAACTCGCATGAGGCAAGAGAACCACCGGATTCTTAATTTTCTTTGACTGTCTCCTGGGTGTTGTGTAGTCTTTGAAAAATCGGGCGACAGTAGGTATGTGGTCAATAGCCTTGAGCAGGGGTACCTTGATTTCTACATCCCTGAACAAATTATGCAGGTTATCAAAGGCCTGCATATCTTTCTTTTTGCCTTTTGGCTCCCTCAGTAGAGCCTCAGGGAATGGGATTGATTCTGGCAACAATTTGGGTGTATCGTCCTCTCGTGAATGTGGTGTGCATCCTGAATGAGAGGGCGATGAAGAAGATAGGCCAGGATCAGGTCGAGGCGGATCGACAGTCTGCTTGCCGCTCCTCGTAGTGATAGCATTGGACGATGCAGGTCCAGTGGGATCATACGGCGGAGGAGGGTTCGCAATAGGGACATAAGAGTGCGGTGCTGTAGCGGGATTAGCCTGAAATCCCGATGGAATGCTCGGAGCTTGCAGAAGTTGATGAACCTACCCCTGAGAAGGTCGTACCTGTGGTTGAGGACCACAGGGTACGAAATTTCGCGGGTTTGGAACAGGTTGGGCGGGAAGAGTGCCCTGAGTTCGAGTCGCCATGCGCAGTGGACTAATCTCAGCATTCTGCTGCGCCAATTGGTGCTGAAGAGAGGTCATGTTCTCTTCATGGCGCTTTGACATATCTGTCATCATTCGCATCAATTTGTCAAGAGGACTTGATGCCTGTTCGGTTTGCAGTACGTAAGGGCCTAATGGCGGATTCACCATAGGATTAGACTGGGCCCTTTGGATGACGGGTGCGGACGGTCGCATTGGTCCACCAGCAGGATTTTTGTGCTGCGGGTTGTTGGATGTAACGAATGCGTGCCCCAGATGTCTTTTAAGACGTCTGGGAGGTGGCCCAGACGTCGGACCAGACGTCTGTGATCACATCCAGACGTCTGACCAGACGTCTGGGATCATTTCCAGACGTCTGGAAATCCGTTAATTTCGACACGCGCGGGTCGTCTGCGCGCCTGAGCGCGCAGACCGGATATTCGCTTATTCCCTCTTTCCCTGCGGCTGCAGACGCCTGCCGCTTCCTCTCTCTCCTCCTCGCGCGGCCTTAAAAGGCCACGCGCTCCCTCCCGTCGTCTCCATCGTCTCCTCCCTCTTCTCCTTCAGCCAGTGAGCGTGAGCGCGAGTGCGAGGGCGGCAGCGGCGGCCGCAGTGAGCGCGGTGGAGGTGCGGCGTGCGAGAGCGGAGCTCTGCCGTGAGGGCGAGCTCGCCGAGGCTGCTAGGGCAGGCCGGCGGAGGGCGCGGGGGGGTGCGGAGCGACGCGGAGGGGGGACTGCTGTGGTCTGAGCAGCAGGCATGCGAGGTGCGACGTGGGCGGCGTCGCGAGCGGAAGCCGGGTGGTGCCCTATTCTGGAAAAATTTCCAGAATCAGACGTCTGGGTTGATAGCCAGACGGCGAGGGCGACGTCTGGAAGATCTTCCAGATGTCTGAAAGGTGAGTTTTCCGTCTTCTTCCTTCCTGTCGACAGACCGTACTGAGGGAGGGAGATGGGTGTGCGTAGGCTCGGTGATTCGCCATCCAACGCGAATCAGACGTCTGGCTGTTGTACCAGATGGCGGGAGCGACCTCCAGACGTCCGGGGTGACCATCGAATGTCTGGGAGCTAGGCCAGACGTCCCCGCAGACTTATGGACGTCTGGGAAACCACGCTGAACAGGTAATTCTCTGATCCACTTTTTAAGACGTCTGGAAGAAGTTCCAGATGTCTGATTTTGCACAGTGTCATCATTTTCGACCCGTTTAGGGCCCGTTCGGGTTCCGTTTTCCGCGATTCAAGTTGCGTTCTTTTCAGAATTAATTCCTCTACCCGTCTACAGTAGCTATACACTGTTTTGAGACACTCCTTGTGTTTGATCCTTGTGATAGGACCTCCTTCAGTTGCAGTCTTGGGAGTCGCGGAGGCACGCGGGATTCTCGATCATGCCCCCATTACTCCCGTTGTACCTGGTAGAGTGGCTTTAAGTTATTAATAAAATCTTTTAAATTATGGAACCATAAATAGAACCTAGGACATTGCATGAATCCTAAGAATGAGAAATAGATGGAATGATAGCTCCTAGGTGTTGCATGAATCCTAGGGCTGGAAAACTAGATTGTATGATAGATCCTAGGATATGGCATGAATCCTAGGATGGGAAAACTAGTGGAATGTATAATACTGCAGTCTTGGAAAATGGAAAGAGATATAAAGCTGCCTGTAATTTGAATTAACAGCTGCCTGTTGTGAATATATAACGTGGTTGAGAACATGGGTTGTAAGAATGTGAAACTGGAAAGTGAAACCTGGATGTTTGAGTAAAAAGGATGGAACCCCACGGGGAAGTAGGAGTAGAACTCCTGGAAAGTGAATGGAATAGTATTGGGGAAGTGAGCTGGCCCTTGAATACGGAGTACCAAGGAGAGCGACTGTCCCCCTGTTTAGTGCAGAGCGGAGCCAGCCGCCCCAGGGACCCGGGGTTAGGACTGGCCACTCTGTATCGACTTGTTGGCCCTCGCGTACGTAGTACCGAGGAGAGCTACTAGTGTAGGGAGGTACTAGCTACCCCACGGGCCCCGGGGTTCTGCTAGCCTCCCACACCGACTTGTTAGGCCCGCTGGGGCAAACCAGGGTAGTCAGGCAAGGGTGCGCGGACTGTGGAGGGGCAAGGCCCCGGTTTGGTTACTGTGGAGGGGTTGGACCCCTGTTACTGAGAGGGCTCTGCCCTGGACTGGTTCCGTGCTGTGCTTTGGGCGCACCCGTTAACGGAAATGACTGACCGCGTGCCAGTACGGGTTAGCTACCTGTGCGTTTATCACGCGTGCTGTAGTCACCGTTACGTCTGTCAGTGACCTTGGGGTGGTTGACTGAGGGTAGGATCACCACGGGGGACTCTCCCGGCCAGGAGAGCACCACGTGCTACTTCTACTTTTTGGAAAAGACTGCAATCAAGATCGTTCCCACGAGGAACATTCGAGATCAAGAAAAAGATATGGGGAATAAATGAAATAGTGAGACAATTGAAAGATGTGAATAAAGAAAGTAATAGAACATAACAGCTACTGTACACTCTACTGTTGTCTTTAGTTTTAGTTGCCACTCTACTCAGTGTTTTGCTGACGTGTTACACTCATTACCTTTTTCAGGACCAGGTGTTGAGCAGCCAGGGCCAGCGGCTGCAGAGGACGCTGGGTCGAGTAGGGTCCAGTAGAGTTACCACTGTCTTTTGTACCTCTTTGTTTCCGTTATAGTGAGTAGTTCTTGTTTCCGCTGTACTTTTCTTTACCTGCAGTTCATGTTATATGATAAATGTTGTTCTACTGTTGTGGTGGTATATACTGTAGTAGTTTCTTTCCTTACTGTTGTACTTTCTTACTGTTAGTTATATTCATGCTGAATGTGGCTTATTTTTACTGCTCTTTTGGTTACTTCCTCGTTGGACGACTAGGTCTTGAGATTAGTCAAGTCGGTCCGGTTCTCGTGTCTCGTAGGGACTCGGAACTGGGTCGTTACATTGGACCATGAGAAATTCGGATGATTATGCCACCCTGGGTTATAAATGGCAGAGAACGGGTTGTTCCCTAGGGCGCAAGCATCTTCTATGCCAGAAGATGCGTCCGCATGTAAATATGCATCCGAGCACACAGAGGCTTGGTCCTCCATGTCAAAATACTGGCTTGCAGAAGCCAGTTCCACATGACTTACCGAGTCGCTCGGCGCGACACTCAGTAAGGAAGGTCTTACGGGGTTTCTCGGGATAAGCCTGGTGTTGGAAGAATTTAGATTGTGACGAAGTGGTGAAGTGGGGGTGTTTGCCATAGAACGGGCAGGGTTGGCCAGAAGCTCGTCCAGTTTCTTGTGCACGACGGAGACTTCATCCATTTTTTGTGCAATAAGGCTTAGATCAGTGGATGAATGGGAGGGTCCCGTGTCAACTTCGTGGACATTTTGGGGTTGGCTGGTACGATTAAAGGCGACAATGGAAGCATTGTTTATTGAGTTTTCACTCATATTTTCAAACAATTCAAATGCTCCATTCTCGTCTTTATTCATAAAGTTCCCTCTGCAAGAAGCGTTTGCAATCTGCTTCAAAGTCTCATTTAGCCCATAGTAGAAAATCTAGGCTATATGCCACTTAGGCAAACCGTGGTGCGGACACTTCCTGAGAAGGTCGTTATACCTCTCCCATCCCTCATGAAATTGTTCGCTTTTTTGTTGCATAAAAGAGGTGATAGCACGGTGAAGCGCATTGGTTCGCCCGATTGGGAAAAACTTCTTGAGAAACGCTGTTCGCATCTCTTCCCAAGAGTGGATGGTTCTCCCAAGGGTGCGTAACCATTGAGACGCTTTATCTCACAATGAAAATGGGAACATCTTCATGAGGACTATAGATAACCCGATATTTCTTGGTTTAACAGTTTCAGCTAATCGGGTTAAGTCTTCCAAGTGGAGAAACGAATCTTCACTTGCAAGACCATGAAAGTGAAAATTTATTAGGCCAATTATGTTCGATTTCAGTTCAAAGTCATCCTCGCCCATGGGGACCCAAATTTGTCCTATGGTCTTTGTAGCAACGGGATTCTGATAGGAGCTAAGAGACCTAGGCTCCTCCTGTTCGGGAGGGTTCTGCATTTCCTCCAATGTTTCCCAAATGGCTTCAATTTGTTCATTATACATTTCCATTTGGGCTTAGAGGTGGGTTATGGGATCTAAGGCTCCACCACCTGGTGGGTTCTGAGGGCGGTTTCCTCCCTCGGGATTTGGGGGTGGGCGTGCAGCCATGTTTGTGGAGGAGGAGGATGATTCAGCTTCTTTTCTAGATTTATCAGGCAATTCAATCAGTTCAGGGTTTTGTGACCTCCTCCCAAACATGCACTACCGCAGGAAGAATTGGGGGGATAAGAAGGGAAAAGAGATGAGAGAAACTACGTCGCAAAGGTACACTTGATGACAATTCAATGAAGTCAAATTCCTAACCTCTACAGTGTGCCCTTAGACCTAAAGATCTAATTTACCTACTATCACGAACTACGGAACCGAATGAGAGCACCGCGAAACCACCGGGCCAGATTGAAAGGCCGTTTGCCCCAGTCTTAGACACCTGATAGCACAAGGGAACCCTCACCAGCACGTAGTCGCTACACGCAGGTAGTTAGATCTCCAATCCTTAGTAAGGGTCAAGTTACTACTAATTTTAGTTAGAGGCTTAGGGTCAAGTGCTTTTGGAATGTGAAGGGCGTTGTTTACTGGTAATGCCCAAGTGATTGATTTTTCAGAGCGTATAAAACAAGTATGCAACGGGGAAATCTTCCCGAATTGAAGTTTTAATTGGTGAATGGCTTTTAGAGTTTCAGCTTTAAGTAGTATGAATTTTAGGATTTCTCTGAATTACCAATTCAACCAATCTCTGGGTTTTTGAGAGAATATAGGTTTTCTTCAAAGCCCAACAAACCCTTCTTCAATATCAATTGGTTAATGCATGCTACAATGTAATGGGCTTCCCTAAATGGAGATTTCTATGTGTGGATGCACGAATCAGTTTTAGAGTTTATGTGAAAGGGAGCCAAAGCACTTCAATTCAAGTGCTCCCAATCACCAAAAAGATGTCCACACAAGGCTCAACCAAAAGATAAAGAAAATCAAATTGTTGGGATTGAAGTATTCGGGATCAAATCTTAGGCAAGTTGAAAAGTTGTGGTGGGGTTGGAATTAACTCAATTCCAAGTCTCCCCACCAAAAAGGTGATCCCGAATTATAGATAAGTGAGGCAAAAGAGGGGTGCAATCAATTTTTTTGTGTTTGCCTCAAAGAATACTTCACACGGTGAAAAATTCAAGAATCAAGATTCTTGGATATTCGCTATGCAAAGTAAGGTGGGAAATCCCGAGGCGGTGGGGGTAAAGGCAATCAATCAAACAAGTGAATTTTAATCCACTTGCCCCAAGAGATCCCAAGAAGTTTTTTCTAGTTTTTAGTTTTTTTTTTTTAAGGTTACAAGTTAACCTAGGTTGCTAAGAAAGAAAGACTTACTTGTGCAGCAACGTGTGCGGAGCTCCAGTGCAGTGTTGGCATCTTCACGCTCTCGTTCCTGCCTTGGATTTGCCCACATCTCTGACGTCGTCTGCCTGTCTTCGCCTCGCAACCGGTTTACCTGCACACCAAAAACAAAAACACCCGTGAAGAGAAGGGTGTGAGAAGAGAAAAAAAATTACAGGAATGGAGTAAAAACTTACTTGAAGGTGCACTTCCCTGGCAAAGGCGCCAAAAAAGTTGTGGTGTCGGACCCGAATAGGTTGTTAATATGATGATTTTATCGTTGAAGTGTGCATAGTGGTTAACCTAAATTGGACCTAACCATCTCTTTACAATTTTTTTTTTTTTACCTGGCCTACTTGATTTTATCTTGGTCACTTTTAGGCCCAGGGTCAAACTCAGGGAAGTGGGGTTACAAGTCAAGTTTCTATGCATTTCCTATAATGAATCTCTTCCATTCGTTTATTGTGTTTTTGATGTTTTTCTATTTAGATTTTTTTCTGGTAATCTTTGTCCTTGAGGCACACCCTCAAAATTAAGTTCTTGGCATTGAGCTAAATCAGGGTTCCAAAACAGGTCTTGCTATTCGCAAGACGGGGTACCTGCAAGTCAAGGATTATCTTTTCTCTTTTATATATATATTTTTTATCTTTTTGCTAACAGGAAAGAGAAACAAAAATAAAGTAAATGTAGTGTATATATATATGTATATATTATATATGTATAAAGGGGTGGGAGTGGAGGCAGAGATGGAGTGTAGCACAGTGTCGAGTCGGTCGTCGTCTAGAAATACGCAACCAACAGGACGAAGTGCCGCGTGTAAGGTGTAGGATGGATGGTGGAAGATGAATGCGAACACAGTTTTTGTACGCGTGTGTCGGGGAATATCAGCAACTGGTGCAAATATTCCCACGATACCACGTATGGTAAGTAATGTGAATATATATATATATATATGTATGTATGTATATATGTAAATATATCTATATGTATATATGGTTATAAATATATAGGTATATATGCATGTATATATATATAGGTGTATATATATATATATGTATGTAGCTATATATGTATATATGTATATGTATATATATATATAGGTATGTAATTATATATATATAAGTATATGTATAGATAGATATATGTATATATATATGTATATATGTATATAGTAATATATGTATATATAGATATATAGATATAAATGTATATATGTATGTATATATATATATATATATATATATATATGTATGTATAAGTATATGTGTATATATATATATGTGTGTGTGTGTGTATAGACTAATACAAATTTATATAAGTACTAATATATGTAAAGATAGATGTATAAATATATATATATATATATATATATATATATGTATATAAGTATATGTATATATGTAAATATATATGTATATATATATATATAGGTATATAGATATATGTATATATATATGTATGTATACTAATACATAAGTATATAAGTACTACTATATGTATAAATATAAGTATATATATATATATGTATATAAATATATGTATATATATCAATATATATATATGTATACGTATATATATATGTATATAATAGTGTATAGGTGTGTGTGTGTATGGAAGTGTTACTGTATGTGTGTGTGAGCGTCGGTAACGAGAGTGTTGTGAGAGAGAGTGAGAGAGAGAGAGAGAGAGCGGGAGAGATGGCACTGCTGGAGTTGAGGACTGAGCGTTTAAGTCGTCCGCAGTCTCAGAAGCGTCGTCTGATCCACGCGTGCACGTAGGTGCGTATGCGTGCAGAGAGGAGCGCGCTGGAGGGAGTGGCCGCATGCAGAGGAAGCCGCAGCGCATCATGCTGCATGGAGAGCAGGCACTGGCCCTTGCAGGTGCACGCGGTGAAGGAAGCGGGCGAAGGCAAGCGTTGGGAGAGGTGGGCGCTGCTGAGGTACGCGGGTGGGTGCGGCCGACGCTGGTGGAGACGTGCGCACGGGTGAACGGCGGTAGCGGCGCGCCAGGTGACCGGTAAAGAGAGAAACTCACCGGTCACCCCATTGTAGCCGCAGTGTTCCGTAGAAACGCGTGAACAGTGGCTACAGTTGTCGGGCGAGCCGCGCGACTGGGAGCTGCAGGTGCTGTGAGTGCGTCCGGCTCACGGCTGGCACGCGCGGGCTGGCGCACGAGGAAGAAGGTCTGCGTCGGCCAGTTGCGGGCATGGAGAAGTTCGCGACAGAGCGTGCAGAGAGGGAGTTGGCGTGCGCGGTGGCGAGGGCGATGGCTGCCTGCGTGGTGGCTTGCGGGAGTTGGCAGGGGCGCGCGGAGAGGCTTCGCCGGCCAATGCAGTGGCACGCGGTGGCCGGTTGCGGAAGAGAGAGCCCGATAGGGTGCTTGCGTGAAGAAGCTAAAGGCGAGGGCAGTGCGAAGGAGAAGGAGGCAAGAGCACCTGCAGGGTGCGCGGAAGGGGCTGGGGCTGCTGCTGCTGCCTTGCCGCTGAGCTGGAGCTTTGAGCTTCAAGCTTGAAGCCTGTGGCAATGGCTGA
The DNA here is from genome assembly GCA_037157565.1 of Thalassia testudinum. NCBI lineage: Eukaryota > Viridiplantae > Streptophyta > Magnoliopsida > Alismatales > Hydrocharitaceae > Thalassia > Thalassia testudinum. The sequence goes on from JAZHRO010000056.1 coordinate 4,052,814, forward strand.
AGTTGCATGGAAGGTGAAAACAGTGAAGAAGGCCACCACGCCCACCGGCTCTTTGAAGAGCTGGGCGGTGGTGGTTTCACGGTGGTGGGTGCTCACCACAGTGAAGACTCCTATCCGCCGGGTGTCTCGGAGGAGGGCCGACGTGTGGAGGGAGAGGGAGGAGAGGACGGTGGCCTGGAAGTGAGCTGTGTTTGGTTTTTGAAGTGGAGGGACCAGGCAGCCCATGAAGCCGTGGTCTTTTTATAAAAGAAGAAAGCCATGCACAACCATTCCCTGGCTGTGCATGGCTTGCGCATGGCTTGGCATGGAGTGGGCTGCTGCAGCTGGCAGGGAGAGCTCAGAGCAGGGAAGCATGGCACAAGGAGGAACAAGTCAATCCATGCACAGCAGTTGAGGGAAGAAAGATTTCCAAATCAAGTTGAAATAAAAATAAAAGATGGTGAATTTTGCAAAGATGCACTTAAGGAAAAATGTTAATTGCAAGGCCACTTATTTACTCTCCTCCCCTCTCAATTAAATGCATGCATGCGTGTATTTTTACAATGCGACAATGTCTACCTAATATGCACTAGTAGTGCTAGGAAATAGCACAAGACGGTGCAATTGTAGGTGTATTTTTGCGGTGCAATCAGTGTCCAATCTGGCTATAATAGAATGTTGAGCATTGAAGATGGATGGAGATGTGATTCCATTGACAAGAAGATCTGGTTGTTAAAAATTCCTCTCAAGGTACAAATCTTTCTCTGGCTATGCAGGAGAGATGGTTTAATCACAAGTGATCTACGCCACAGAAGGTTGGGTATTGATCACCATGTTTGGTTTTTGTGTGAGATGAGTACTAACAATGTAAATCACCTCCTTTCTTCTTGCCTTGTCACTGATGCCATCTGGAGAAAAATTTGTTAGGAGCCATTACTAGACTGAGATTCTATCTGGCACGGGTTTGAGGTGAGAGGGAAGCCTCATGTCCACATGGCTGCTACTATTTGGTGTGTATGGAAGGCAAGGAATGAGAGACTTTTTCAGGAGAGGTCGGTATGTTGTGAGAGTTTTGTAAGCGAGTGTTGGTCCCTCATACACTCTTGGGGATCCTTTTTGTAATTTCCCTTACGTTGCATATAATATACTGCTCCGGACTGCTATCGTAAGACGATAGCTCTCCTTTTTGTTTCAAAAAAAAAGTTCAATTGAGCTTCAATAAAAACTTGGGTGCATTTGGACATCACTAGGGCTTTGCAATTAAGGATTCACATCTAGGTCCTTTATATATCATATTTTGTTCATCAGAAACCCTCCAAGGATCCATTTGATACCTGCAAAGACCTATTTACAACATTCTAAGGACTGCTCTGATAGCTTTCCTTACCACTAATGGGCCTCTCTGCAGTTGTCTACCCCTTTGCGCAGGGGCTTCTAGTGCAAATTCACCAAAAGAACTTTCGCCCTCCTGTAGCCCTCGCGTGCATTGTAGCACGTGAAGAACACGAAAAATCCTAGCTGTCGATTTCCCTCACCTAACGATCTATGGGTCACGTTGATTGGAAGCTTCGCGCGAATTGACACATACCTTCACCCCTTTCCCTAGATCCCATCTAATGGCCATAATTTGATATTATCTCGCACATGATCCTCTCCTTGCATTAAGACCGCCCATGCCCTAATAGCCTAATTCCACTGCAAGGTGACCTGATTCACTCTCTCACTCTACTTAAGCACCTCCACTAATCGCGTGCCCACCTATCGACTCCCTCCCCCTGAGTCGATCCCTTCGTCCACACCTGTAGCTCTTCTCATCCCAAGTTCATTCGCCTATTGTGACAGGGTAGGCTTACTTCCTCCTTTCAATCGCCACCAGCCGACTAGGTAGTGGACCTAAGACATCTTCGTCAACTGGTGGTCACCTCTCCCCATTCATCGTCACCAGCTGACCGGTGGGTGACCTGAGACATCTTCCTCCATTTAGATAGATTTGCTGCTTTCCTAGTGTAGTTTACTTGCTTTCTAGGAGTAGGAGTAATTAGAGATCTGTGTGATAATTGTTAGTGTAGTTTAGGAGTAGATAGAGTAGATCCCACACCTCCTCTGATCAATTCAGATAAAAGGAGAAGAATCCACCCACATTCACTTGATCATGACTCTCCCCTTGCATTCCATTTCATTGCATTCTTTTTCCTCAATTTAATTTCACTTATCACCCAGCCATCGGGTCTAATTTCAGATCTGAGGACCTCGTGTCTCAGATATGAAATTAGCACCATAAAAGCACTTTGGGGGGTCTACCACTCATTTTGCAAATTCACAAAGACCCCCCCCATCTTGTTCGTAAACTCAATTGGCTCGATTTTGCTTGAAAGTGGTTTTAGTTGTTCAAATCAATGATTTGAAATCGATTTTTAGCTTCACTAGATTTAATCGAGTTGTTTGAGGATTTATGAGCTTGATGAGGTGTTTTGCAAGGATTCCAATGATTTTTGAGCTTTGGATTTGAATTTTGTTATGTGGATGAGCATACACCTGAATCAAGCTCTATGTTGGAGAGTTCTATCAAGGAGAATCAGTCTCCTTGATTTGAGATAGAACAAGGACCCAACGGGTCTTGATCAATCCACAAAATTACCTTGAACACCCATCAATGGTGTTCAAGGAGATTAAGTGGAGAAGATCATCATAAGACCCAAAGTAAAAGCTCAATTGGGGCGACATTTTACCCTCCATACATCTACTTTCCTGACTTTATATTGGAGGTGTGATGGGGATTTAAATGAATTTTTGGAAGGAGGTTTGAAATGGTTTCAAGGGGTTTGTAAAATTTATTCTTATGATCAATTGATTTTAAATCTTCTTCCCTGATTTTAAAGAGATTTGGCATAAGAATTATACCCTGAGTAGACATTAAAACATCCCAGATTAGACTTCATTAAGTCTGATCTTGGGTGTTTTCAAACTGAAATTGAAGAAAAGAAGCATTGCAGCAACCACTCGAATTTTCTTAAGACGTCTGGAGTTAATTCAGATGGTTTGAATTGGTTGCTGCTGTTGATCATTGTACTACAGTTGATGCTATAGTTGCTGCTACTGTTGGAGCTGCTTGATTTCAGCAGTTGCAAGAGTTGCTGCTGTTGTTGGAGCAATGGCTGGTTGCTATGAATTTGTAGGATAGTAAAGGCTAGGATTAGGTTCTATAAATTAGCTAACATGTTCTCAATGTTGTGTAGTAATTGTACAAGCTTTGATGTATCTAAAATGAAATTTTCATTGCATTTGAATGGCTTGTAATTTGAATTTCAATTCCTTTGTCAGCTTACTTGCATGCCTAATTGTCCAAAATCAAAATTAACGGAGATCTAAGTTGAATTTCATGCTTAACTATTTACACTCCTTCCATATGTTGAGCATAACTGAGCCCCCTTTACTGCCATCCCAGCCACTCATTAGAGTTTAGAATCTTAGGTTCTCTTTTAAAACACTTTGAAGACCTTAAAATGAGCTAAACTTTGTTAACAAATAAAAATGATATAAAAATCTAAAAAAATAAAATAAACTTGTCTTGGTGAAGATTAGGTATACCTTTAAGTTCATACCAAGTTTCATAGTATTATGAACCCCCGGCTTAGTAGAACATACCAGTCGACAGTTCAGTCTACCTTAAAACTTAATAAAAACCCCTTAACACGAAAACACCAAAAACAGTCTATTCTTCTCATCTATCTCTTTCTTTCTCATCCCCTACCTCCATAAAATATATAAAAACCATAAAAAGTAGAAAAACTCTAAAAATACCTAAAAATACCTTGTATATTATGTACATACATGTAAATATAAGCTATATAGTAAGTATATATGTATATAATGTAAAATAGATGTATAATAGGTGTAAATAACTTATATACATGTTGTATAATGTAAATTACATATTTAAGATAGTTAAACTGTATATAACTTAATTATATAACTATTTATTATTTATATTAACTTATAAGTACAATAACTTAAGTAAAATTATAAAACTCTGTATATAATCGTATTTACTATTTACACTATGTATACATATTTATATACGTATTTTGTATATTAGAAACCTTGTATCATAATTTAATTATGTATATAGAATAAATACTGAATTTATTAATTTATTACCTAAGTTATTAGATTAAATTAAAATAAATTAGTAATTTAAGTTATAACTGAATTAACTTATACTGTACATTTATATAATAATATTTTAAGTAAATTAAACTAATTTAACTATATTTATAATGTATTACATGATTTATACCTAATTTACACGAATAACACCCTGATATCACCTATTTAAATGTAAATAAACCAAAATAAATCATGTAAAATATAATAAAAATCTGTAATAAATACTTTAATATGTATATTACTACTGTAATACGTCAATTAGACCATACATTAACTAAGTTATGCGTTAATTAAGAAATAAACCCAAAAATCAGTATGTATAAATTGTAAACTTTGACTAATTTAGTTATATAGTAAATGTAATTAATTTTGTAAATAAAATGTATAATCTTGTAGCCCTATGTAAAAGCTTTAGGACCCCATAATTTATTTCTAAATTATAATAATTTATGGCCCTCAAATCGAGGGCCAAAACCATGAAATCAGCATGGCTGCGCTAGGATTTCAACACTGGGATGCGGCACGTATAGTGCCACATTGTTAACTGACGAGATTCCACACCAGCTTAAATTGTTTTCCTTCCCATGCTATTTAGTCGTCATGGACGTTGGGCCCCCGAAACATTACCCCATTATTCCCTTCGTATATATGGCATATGGCATTAGGATGTGTGAATGGTGTGCAGTGTGTGGCTGGGAGCCATGCACTGTGCGAGGGGCTTGATTAAGCCCATCACTGAGCATAAAACATGATTAAGAGGCCTAATTAATGAATTAGGTTGGCTCTTAGTAGAGGTTTGGTCCCACCTGAGAGGGTGTTGTGTATCCCTTAAAAAGGTCACTCGCCAACTAATAAACCTAATTTTTAAATTAAGGCCTAATAAAGGAATTAATTAAGAAGAGAGAGTGGCTAAGTTAAGAAGAGAAGAAAGAAAAAGAAACTAAGTGTTAGAAGAAAAGAGAAGAGAGAAGAAGAGAGAAAGAGTTAAGTCTGAAAGAAGAATGTGATAAAGAAAAAGAGAAAGAAGAGTTAAGTGTACGTATATGTAAAGTGTATATATATATATATATAAGTATACTGTAAATAATAAGTATCTGTACATTAAGTATACGTAGTATAGGTAATGTTTGAACTATATATGTATATAAATAACATAATAGCTTTACTGACAGAATTATCTGTCACTGTAGATAGAAAGTGTCACTATAGATAGAATAAGTGTCACTATAGACCCTAATTTTTGCCTTAGCTCTTGTACATAGTTTTTCTTAAGGTTTAGCGACGTTTATATCTATCGTTGTACATATTATATATGTTACTGTATATGTTAATATATTAAGTTAAGTTATTATAGTATATATTATTACTTATTATTGTATATATATGTAAGTTTTAGTGTTATAAATTATAAATAGATAGTATATAGCATATATGTGTAGTGTTTGATGCTTGTTTGTATATTTGTGTTTGCAAGCATTTCAATATATAATTAGTTTAATTCTTCCATTCATTAATTCATTCATTTAAGATTGTACATAAAATTGATCGTTTTGGAATTAAAGAAAAATATTAGACTTAGAGAGTGATGTATATCAATAACTGCCTCCTAGTAAATGACCTAGAATAAACCAGTAAAAATTATGTAATTAAATAAAATTGACGCGATAACGGTTTGTATTTATGACATATACTACAACAACAGCGACGATTTTTATACGAATCGTAGTCGATCGCTTCATTTATCGGATCAGCTAGACCCATGTGTAAGGTGTCGCAGGCGAGGCGCATGAGGGGTGTGTGTGAGGACCTCACCTCCTATGCTTGTTGAGGCGATAAGCCTATAGGGTGTGGGATCTCGTCAGCTTCTGAGCTGGGACTATCCCATCGCCATCTTCTGTGTGCAGCTGCAATGGATTGCCTTCGCGGAATTGGAGCAGTAGCAATAGATGTTGGTGCCAATTGAATATCTGGAGCTCTGCTTGGAACCTCTCCGGACAATCTAGGCGTATCGCCTGGAGCTTGCGTGGCTGGAGAAGGCTTCCAGCTTCACTGGAAGCTTCGTCACTGGTGATCGAAGGAGCGAAGACCTGAAATGAAGAACATGGCCTTGAGGCCTCATCAAAAGATTCAGCAAGCTTCGTTGTAGCACGGCAGACATGGTGGTGTGTGCGGCATGTCGTGAAGGTGACTATGGTGGCCGGACGGTGATGGAAAGTGAAGGGCGAAGGTGCGATGTTCGGCGGAGGTTGTGGAGGAGCAATCGACCTAACTGAGTTAGGGCTTTTGCTCCTGAGGTCGAGGTGGAGGTGTAGGGATGATCGGCGAGGGGTTTGGTGGTGTGTGGAGCGAGATGTGCCTCGCCGGAGGAGTGGTTGGACACGGAATGGATGACAGTGAACGGGCGGTAGCGTGGTCAAAATTGAGTGTTGTTGGGATGAAAATGAAATAGAGTTAGGGGACTTATCTAGGTAGTTGGAAGATGACGGGGAGTCGAGGCGACGCCGATTGTGGTTTGGTTGGCATCGGGGAAGAAAGTGCTCTAGTGAGTAGGAATCGGTGATGATGGAGATAGAGGCGCCCGTTGGTATGGCGCGACGTGGAGGAAGCTAAGGGAGACAAGTCCATTGCTGGTATTTTGAATGGACGAGGAATGAAGATGGAGGAGGTCTCTGGACGTCGTGGAGCTTCTTAGCTAAAGAGGAGGGAGGAAGGAGGGGTATTCCAGTTCAAGAATGAGTGTGAGAGTTCGGCCGAGCCCTGGGCGTGCTTAAATAGGGCTTAGGAGGTCAATTAGAGCTTGGAAGCCAAGCTTCCAAGCTACGACTATTCGCTGGAATAGGAGACCCAAGATACCCTAATCTCTCATGCATTCGCATGAGAGATTGGGAAGGTTTGAGAGCTTGGGAATTGGCTCAAAAGGAAGGGAATTCCTTGATGAACTTCCCTTTCAAATTTGAGAGGGATTCATCAAGGAATCAAGGAGAACTTGATAAATTTAGGTCGCTGGAGTTTGTAGGAACAAGATTCATGTCCGTAGGGACCTTTTTGTGAAAACGATGACAAAGCTGTGGGGCTTTTTGCAAGGATTTTGAAAGTTAAGGGCATATGTGTGATATAAAAGAATCAGACAGGACTAAATTATAAACTATGTCAAGACAGTCTCAGCTTAGGCCCAAATTTTGGTACAAACATAATTTGGACCTAATAAATCCAATGGTGAAGTTGAATTTTGGTTTTTACCAATTTGACTGGGTAATTTATGCAAAAACCCAAATTAGGGTAAATATTTGTCTGAGACTATTTTGGGTCAAGACGAGTTATGATGGTCAAATTGAAGGTACCAAACCCTAGATAATATTTTTATATGAATTTTAGAGGATTTAGGTAAATTTTATCCTGACCAGAACCTCATTTAATTAAGCAAGTCTATTTTTAGGGTTTCAGATGTCATTTAATTCTCAAAACACGTGCAAACCCATTTCTAACTGTTCTAACCAACTTGTTGGATATTTAAGACCATTTGATCCTTAATTACCCCCTCGAAAAACTCGTGATTATTATGCATTTAAGATATGATGGTAAAATTACAGTTTTAACCTTGTTTTCTTATTTTTCTCTCAAAATGATTATGCAATGAACTATGGTTCTCTAGTAGTTATGTAGGAGCATTTATTCCTTGATAATGACTAAATTGAACTAGTTATGGCTCATGATGTTGTTCCCATCACCTTGCTTCCATGAGAAGTTGGGATGGTTTCTCCATCCAAGATTATAGGTGTTTCCAAAAGGATTATTCCTGGAAGGTGGACGAAACCCTTAGGCAACATTCAGGTTTGCCTAAACTAACTCAGGGAATTGATTAGATAAATGACACTCAATAGTGGCGTGAAGATTGCTTTGGCAAATGGAGCATTTAGAAATAGCCAGGACTTGGGAAGCTAATTGCGGGAATGTGCTGGGGTTTGACATGAGCCTTTCAAAATTCTGACACAACAATTGGATTTGGAAGCTTAAACTTTGAGCAGCCCTAGCTTTACTAGTTTTTGCTTTCTTTTGGAGGATGGATGGTCTTCTATCCTGATATATTGAGGTCAAGTTGATAAAATTATCACATAGGGCTCGTTTGGATCGCGGGTTATTATCCCATATCCTACATTTGGCCCTGTTTAACCCATGTGCAAAGTATACCTGGTGTGGGCCTTGAAACACGGGGTAAAACCCACTCCGTGAAGGCCACAGAATTGAGTTTATCCTATGGTGTATCCCGTTGTTGGTAACACGGGTGTGCCTCTCGATCATCCATGGTTGTCGCAAAACCCTACCCTTTGCCTACAACACTGCCACTCAAAGCCATCGATGACCTCCCCGCCCTTACATCCTCCTTTGCCGAGGGTGTGCTTTGGCGATCTACAATAGGTGAAACCCTATCATTTCGATCTTGCTACCCTTCGCATTGTAGCAATCGATGGTAGGTGGTTGAAGGGCCTGTAACCATTTCTCCTTTTCCTGGTGATTGGAAACCCTACTGATGCGATGATTGAGCTAGCGCCATGGCCAAAAGGTAGCGAATGATGGTCGGTGTCCAAATCGATGGATGCAACGTGGGTTGGGCAGGGTGATTTTCTTGCGTGTGCAATGGTTGGGTACGAAGCTTTCCTTGATTTGAACCATATTTCTTTGTCAAGTTGTGGTGGATTGGATTCTTCCTTTGTCACGATGATTCATGAATCCATGATCATCCTTCCTTCACGCTGTGTATTGATGAGTCCATTTAAATGGACTAATATTAAGCCTAAGAATATTTAATCGTATAGTTTGGATATATTAATAATGGCAATTAAGTTATAGAATAATTGTATACCTCATGATTTAAGTTATAACATTCTATAACTTAATGATTTTATTATTTTTATATGCAGGTAATAAAATACACAAAGAGCAAGGGTGGGGGGATAATTTCCCCAAACAGCCGCAACTCTTTCCCCCCTCCCCTGCCGGACATTTGGGTAATCTTCTCTTCTGCCGCCTTTCTCAACAACTGTGACTGGGGATTTGGGAAAATCCCTGAACTCACGCGCAAGGGAGGAGTTAAAGAGAGGAGGCGAGGAGAGAGGAGGATCCATCTTTCCCATCGCGGGGGAACTGCTTCACCGTGGAAAAGGCGAACCCTGTGATCCAGCAGCGTGCACTGTGTCCTCTTCCCCCTTGCAGGGAAAAACCTTCACCAGTGCGCACGCCTCCGCCCGTGCGCCTCTTCCTGCCACAAGCATCGCTCACCAACTGCCCGCTCCAACCCCCCTGCAAATCAGATGCCGCACCCTCTCTGCCCACGCGCACCAGCGCGCCCCTCATCTCCAGCCGGCCTTGCTTCCACCGCACCTGCCCTACAGTGCGCTCTCTCATCCAGCCACAGCAGGCGCTCGCACACAAGCACGCCTCTCCTCCAGCGTGCCCCAACCTCTCAAGCAGGCGCCCGCACGCCATATCCCGTGCCTCACTGCAGGAGTTCCTAACCGCGCGCCATCACCAGCGCCTCCTGCTGTAGGCAGATCTCATTCGCGCGCCCATCACCTCCCTGCAGCCCCACGCCACAGCAGGCGCTCACGCACCAGCGCCCCCTGCTGCACTGCACCATCAGCCCGCGCTTCCTCCTTCCAGCCCCTACCGCTCCACCTTCAAGCACCCACAGGCGCTGCGTCTTCACCCTGCCAGGCCGCGCCCACACGCCCCTGCTGCACTGCACCGCCAACCACTTGCAGACCACAACAGCAAGCGCTGGCCCTCGCACCAGCGCGCGTGCGCATCGCTCGAACAGCTGCAGCAGCAGCTGCCCTCTTGCTCCATAGGCCGGAGCTCCGGCCACCGCTGCCGGCCGCCTCCGGCCACCACCGCCGCCGCTGCTGCCACCGTCGGAAAGCTCTTGACCTCGCCGTCCTCTTGAGCCTTGCATCGACCCCCGCGGTGCCCTCTCTCTCTCGCGAGGAAGAGAGAGAGAAAATGCTCTATTTTTTTTGGCATTTCCACCAATTTAATTTATTATTATTATTATATTATGGCAGAATTGCATTCAGACACTCCTAGTTATTTATAATTGCATGGTATTGATAGTGGCTAGTTTAAAGGTTGATTTTGGACTTAATTTAAGTACTAATTGTCTTTAGTACACATCACGTGAAAATTGCTTGAATTCATCCTAAATTTATTGAAGATTTCTATGAGGGAAAACTGCACTTACACCCTTAACTTTTTACGTTATTGCAAATTTACTTTCCTTCACATTTTAAGCCCGATCTGAAAAGGATTTTGCATTATCTGAAATAACATTAAATAATTAAAGTACTGATTGCATCATTGCCTCCTTATGGATACAACCCACTCTTCTGCGAGTGGTTATTTTCATTATTTTTGATTAGTCGATTTTTCCACCACTTAAATACTATGACGCTAAGCGAAAAGTCGACCATCATGTACTATCGATGCCCTTATGTCCTTCTTGAATGCCCCATTGGATTTTTACTTTCCTTCGACCTTTTCTTTCCCAAGAATCCTGGGAGTGGCAGTGGTCATTTATTCAGACTTTTGTAAGTCTTGAATGTGGGTTTCCCTTGTCTTTAATTCATGCATAAAGATCCCACCTACTTAACAAAATGGAGATCTAATGGATCTCCATTTTAGCCACCTCCCCTTGGACCTTTGGAGCAAAACGTAGAACCAATGGTTCTCCATAAAGGGCACCTCCCCTTAAAGCTTTGCAGCAGGGCAACTTTTATCTGAGGATGTCTTTGTTGCGTCCCTTCATGGTTTCGTTGCCTTCTTCTGCATCCCATGCATCTGCCATTAGTGCTGGCAGATGGAGGAGGGTAAGAATGGGTGTGAGGTACCGACTTGGGTATAAAATGACACCTGATGTTGTGATGGTAGCTGGCTTCCTCATCCTACTGTTCATCCTCAAGGAGAGGGTGGTTGACAGTGAGGAGTCCTCGAGTAACTCCATCATTGGAGAAAGTAGTTTCCCTTCCATCCTGGTTCTATTTTTTGAGGATGTGTTGATAAACGAAATTTGCAATTTTCTTTTTTTTTCAAACGAAGGGGATCGAGAGGAGGAAGAGGAGGTTGATCCCCCCACAGAAATGTGGGTATCTCTATCAGCTTACCGCAAAATCTATCTCTGTTTGGAGGAGGTAATCCATTGGTTACTTTCTCTTATTGTTTTTTTTCCCTTTTTTGTGTTGTCGTCATCGTTAAATTTCAGTCTTTTTTATGTCGGAATGTCTGTTAATGTTTGTATATTGTTCATAAGCATCCTAGTTGTTGATGATCATCTTATATATGTTATATCCTCCACTAATTTGGTACAATTGTATAAATTTTTGATGGCTTAGCGTATTATCAGAATGTTGTTTCATTCCAAGAAAATAGTAGTGATGCTTTAAACTTGAATTGGTCACTGTGCAATGTACTTGCATGAGGAATTTATGGCTAGAAGATAAATAAATTGAAAATTTTTCCTTTACTTTGAAGTTTAATTTCATCAAATTGTTGATCGTGTCATAAATGTTGCATCCATCATTGAATTGTTGTTATTATAATATTCCCTGTGGAAGAGCCTTTCTATTGTTCATGGCATATATGTTGCATCCAACACTGATTTCTTGTAATGGTAATTTTCCTTTTGTAAGACCGTTTCATGTGATTTATGGGAGAGCACATTGTGTTATACATGTCATTTAAATTCTTATTGCTTACATCTTTCTTAACATACAATAGAATATTCTTTGTTGTATAAATAACATTCACTTTGTTGTATTAAATGGGGAACTAATACTAAATCTATTCCATACGACCAATGAAACTCTTTGTTAGAAGACAAGTTTATTTGCTCTTCATGCTATGAAAAATGAGTTGATATATTTGACATGCATATAAATGTTATATCCTCTACTGATCTAGTGTAATTGTATAAATTTTTGATGGCTTAGCATATCATCAGAAGGTTGTTTCATTCCAAGAAAATAGTAATGATGATTTAAACTTGAATTGACCACTGTGCAATGTACTGACATGAGGAATTTATAGGCAGAAGACATATAAACTAAAAATTTTTCCGTTACTTTAAAGTTTAATTTCATCAAATTGTTGATCGCATCATAAATGTTGCATCCGTCATTGAATTGCTGCTATGATATTATTCCATGTGGAAGGGCCTTTTTGTTGATCGTGGCATATATGTCATCTGACACTAATTTCTTGTAATGGTAATTTTCTTTTTGGAAGACCCTTTCATGTGATTTATGCGAGAGTACATTGTGTTATTCATGTCATTTAAATTCTCGTTGCTTACATCTTTCTTATCATACAATAGAATATTCTTTGTTGTATAAATAACATTCACTTTATTGTATTAAATGGGGAGCTAATACTAAATCTATTCCATACAACCATTGAAATGCTTTATTAGAAGACATGCTTATTTTCCCTTCGTGATATGAAAAATGAGTTGATATATTTGACATGCATATATATGTTATATCCTCTATTGATTTGGTGTAATTATATAAATTTTTGATGGCTTAGCATATCATTAGAAGTCTATTTCGTTCCATAAAAATAGTAATGATGCTTTAAACTTGAATTGACCACTGTGCAATGTACTGGCATGAGGAATTTATGGGCACAAGATATATAAATTGAAAATTTTTCCCTTACTTTGAAGTTTAATTTCATCAAATTATTGATCGTGCCATAAATGTTGCATCCGTCATTGAATTGTTGTTATGATAATATTCCATGTGGAAGAGCCATTCTGTTGATCGTGGCAAATATGTTGCATCCGACACTGATTTCTTGTAATGGTAATTTTCCTTTTGGAACCCCCTTTCCTATGATTTATAGGAGAGAACAGTGTGTTATTCATGTCATTTAAATTCTCCTTACTTACATCTTTCTTAACATACAATAGCATATTCTTTGTTGTATATATAACATTCACTTTGTTGTATTAAATGGGGAGCTAATACTAAATCTATTCCATACGGTCATTGAAACACTTTATTAGAAGGGACATGCTTATTTTCCTTTCATGCTATGAAAAATGAGTTGATATACTAGACATGCATAAGAAATACGATCTGTTATATATTTTGTTTAAATAATTCCAAAATATATAATCTGAAGTCAGACATAATTTTCCTCTTTGTGTGGGGAACTTCACTTATGTGGGTTGGGTATCAAAACGAGTCCTAAGACACAAGCTATTAGTACGTCTTCCATTACCTTATGTTGTAGTTTAAGGATATTCTAGATTCTTACAAGTGATGAAGAAAAGTAGGTAGATGTAACCTTCTTTAGGGATTGTGGACTATTATTAAGAAATTCATTCATTTGTAGAATAAATATCTTAGATCAAGCGGGATCGTCCTCGTCAAAGACATCCAAATGTAAGAATTGGGATTATGAGATGACCATGGAGCTTCTTAAGAACCTTAGGAAATACTATGATGTTGGACATTGGGTGAAAGGATTATTCAACAAGACAACCTGGAATGAGATAGATCAAGACTCTGAAGCAGTTACTCATGCTAAGTACAAATAGTTCCAGATATTGAATAGGTGGAAAGAGCAGAAGCGGAAACATGGTCAGTATGTGCAATTGTTAGGGAAGAGTGGTTGGGAAATAGACCCAATCACAATTGTCCTGTAGCCCCTTCGTTGGATGTCTAGGATGAGGCAATCTCAACACGTACATGCCATGATTTTTTTTTTCAGTCTGTAACCCACTTAAGGAAAGTTTCAATCGATTTCACATATTTTATCTGTGTAGCTACCTAGTGAACTTTGAAACCTAAGGAACAAGCCTTTCTCTTACTAGGATGAAGTTCAAGCAATTGTCGAAAATGATACTGCTATTGGGGAGATTGCAATGTCATCTACTAGGGAAGTGGATGTCACTGACCTCACAGTTGATCCACTTATGGAGGAAGTTCACAAAACAAAACCCTCACAATTTGAGTTTGGTTTTGCACTTTCTGATGATGTTTATGCCTACTTGCAGCAACCCTACAATGGTCCTAATGCATTTGCTAGCTCTGGTACAGCAAGTACTCAGAATGCAAATCCAACTTAGGCGGTGGAATATGTACATTCAAAGGTACCTAGTGATGGAAGTGGGAGTAAGCATCCTTTGACATCAATGTTTGGTGGGGGGAAGAGATGAAAATTCGAAGCAGCTGCAGCAATGACATTGGTTACAAAAGTTGAAGAATTCACGGAGCTTATGAGAAGCCTTGCGAACCATCACATCAACCCACAGCAAAGGTAGGATCTCGTATTTGAGGAAATTAAAGAATGTCTAAGGCTACTTCAGCAACGTGTCCTTAGCATCGACGCAGAGGATGTGGTCACCCTCTCAGAGTTCATCCAAAGAGACCATCAGGCTATTTTTAAGAATCTCCTTCCATATAATGTAGAGTTTGGGGTATTTCTCCATAGACATACTGGTAGCGACTATGGATTCTGAGTTTCTTCTCTACAATCCTTGGAGATTTCATCTCCTTATTCTCTACTCCATCTACATTATTTTCGCATTCCGATTATGTAATCTTTAATGAGAGAAATCACACTCCCATCGAACATTTCAAACTATTTTAAATATTATTGTATTTAGTTGAACTGTTTTAATTAGTTTGATGTAGTTATTTTGCACCGTAAAATCTATCCTATCTCTAAACTATCTAAACTATTTACAAGTATGGATTCCAATGAAGAAAGGTTATCCTCTAGTGAATTGGGTTATGAGGATAATAGTTGGGAAATTCTAGCGATGGTATTGCCAATGGCATTCCAATTCCCACCATTTCATGAGATCCCAATCCCACGTCAACCATGGAACTTTAATCCAAATTTGTCAGGCCATGGTTGGATACATGAGATACTTGTAGGACACGAAGATAGATGTTTCAATGAGTTTAGAGTCACGAAGGAGGTGTTCACATCTATTGTTGAGTTCTTAAAGGAGAGAATAGATTTGTATGATTCCAGCAATGTCACAGTCAACAAGCAGCTTGCTATATTTCTTATGACAATCTCTCAAGCAGTGTCAAATTGCCATCTAATCGAGAGATTCCAGCATTTAGGGGAGACAATATCCCGGTATTTTAACAACATCTTGAATGCTATTTGTTTAGTAAGGAAGTTGTTCACACAACTTCCTAGTAGTAATGCCGAAGTTCCACCATAAATCAGAAACAATAGGAAATTCTACTCATACTTCAAGGTATGACCATACGTACTCTGCTGTTATCATATATCCAATTCCACATATCCATATTTAAGCATTATCCATTTCTACATGCAAGGATGTTCTTGGAGCAATAGATGGGTGTCATGTTTCAGTAGCCATTGCCCCATTTGAATAAACTCGATTTCGAAATTGTAAAGAATGGGCTAGTCATAACGTCATTGCGGCGATTGATTTTGACATGTAATTTGTTTACATTGGAATGAGATGGGAAGGCTCCATTGCCGACATGAGGGTTTTAGAGTGGGAATTACTTAATTGACTCATTGTACCCCAAGGTCGGAGGTATCTAGTTGACTTGGGATATGCAAACATTAACCGGTTCATTGTGCCCTTTCATGGTGTCGCATACCATCTCTAGGATTACAAAAATTGGGGTACTAGGTATAGGAACTACAAGGAGTTGTACAACCACAGGCATGCACAGCTTCGAAATGTGGCTGAACAGTCATTTAGGGTTTTGAAGAAAAGGCTCAAGATTTTGGAGGTCAGACCATTCTTCCCTTTGAAAACCCAATGTCGAATTGTCATGGCATGTTGTGTTGTGCACAACATGATTCGTCGATGGAATCTTGTCGATGAACTGTTCGCCAACAGTTATGTTGACTATGTAGATGATGGTGACTCAGACATTATGTGGCATAATATTGACCAACAATTTGTTTGTGCTGGGGAGTTCATTAGAGAGAAAATTGCAAATGACATATGGGAAGATCTTAACCATGCCTGAAACTAGTAGTGCAGCTCCTTTATATATTGTAGTTTATCTTCAACCATTATTTGAACTTCCTATTATTGCTTTGTTTCATTTTTTGAGACTGTTAATTCATTTTGGATAGTATCAGTATTTTATTTTTAATATTTAGTTAGTCTACTCCTTTTTTTAGAAGTAATGAGTGACAGGTCCTAGAATTGGAATATGCATAGAGATAGGGCTTTGTTGGCCATTCTACACAACTTGAAGCTTCAAGGTCAATTTATGAATAGGGGTTTCACAAAAGCTACATGGTGCCAGTGTGTAGTCAAAATCAATGTACAACTACAAATTGAATGTAACAAACGTGATGTCCTTCACAGATGGATGCATTTCAAGGCAATTTCCAGAGCAATTCGCAGTTTACTTAATGATGATGAGTGGCGGTGGGACGAAACCATAGACATAGTCGTTCCTGTAAGTAATCTCCTGTGGAATGAGGTAAGGGAAATGCCATCTACATAGGTTATGATCATGGATGGCCTCTAGATTACATTTACTAATCTCATTCCAGGTGTATCCCAGATTAAGGTGGCTTCGGAACTACTATTTCTCGATGAAGTGGGTTTTAGATTCGATTTTTGAAACAATTTGATGGAGTCCACATGCCTTTGAGGAACTTCATGACTTCGCTAATTACCATCTTGCTATCAGTTGAAGTAAATGTGATGAACTTCTACTATGTTATTTAGTAGTCTTCTATACTCTAAGTAAACCTGATGTTACCTAAATAGGTTGAGTTCCACTATAAGAGTGAAATGACTTATCCGTATTCAAGTAGTATATGAATGATTGAATTATGAGATGGTTTCTTACTAACTATACAGAAGTGCAGGTATGGCCAATGGATTCATGACCATGACCCATGGTTGAACATGTTACTGTGGTTATCCTGCTAAGTTGACCTTGGAGGCGTACAATGGAACTCAATTCTTGATGATGGATCAAGTATTCTACATTTGTCGTAGAGGGAATGAAGTAAGTATTCTTACCGAACAATTCCTAATTTGTTCATTTCAATTAGGAAATTAATGGGAATATGTTATCACTAGGGTTGCAACTACAGGATTTGTTCTACTACATTGGAACCGACCATTGATTCTATAAGAGTAGGGTCATACTTTCTAGCTGTGCGATACCGATTCCTGGAGGTAAACCATATTTGTCTATTTGATGATGGACAGGAAAATGAGGAAATACATTGAATGGCTCCTCAACAAGGTCAATGATTTGGAAGTGGATTTGGAACTCAGAGATACTAAAGTTCATTGATGGAGGCAGAAATTTTATCCTATAAGGGTGTTTGTGTGGCTAGATCGTGTTTTAATAATTAATGCATTGTAATATAGACGAACTTTCCGCGAAAACAAATAAAGATTTTATAACTCGAAAACTGGAGTATCCGAGGTCGAACACAGGGAGCAATCTAAGTACTTTCAAAACTTGAGAACACAACCTTTTAAATGAAAATAAGTGTATTCGAGTTCAATGAGAGTTATAAAAAGAAATTGCTAGAGAAAACAAAAATTGGACGCCTGATACAAATATCAGACGTCTTAAAATGAAGCTCCTTTTCTCTCCCTCTATTTCTTTTCTTCCTGCGAAGGTCTAAGGTTCTTCTTTCTTTTCCTTTGCCTTCTTGAGTCTTCGTCTGCCCCTTGTCTCCTTCTTCTTCAGTCTTTCTTGGTTCTGTTCTTCTCTGCCTTGCCTCTCGCCTTCCTTGCCTTTCTTTCAGAGCCTCCTTCCTTCTTCTGTTTCCCTTTGGCGTTTCTTCTTCTCTGCCTTGCCTCTCATCCTTGGCTGCAGAGCTTCCTTCCTTCTTTCTTGCAGCGGCTAAGAACCTGTGTTTTGCACACACTACGCACAGCAAAACCTATCCCTCTACCTGCGCATCTCTCTCTCTATGTAAACCACTCTCAGCACTCTCTCCCAGAGACGATTAAACGGGTCGGATCGTGTGCCCGTGACCAGGCGCACCGGCGTGAGGGTGGTGTGCCTGGTGTGCTCGGGACAAGGTCGGGTCGGGTCGCGCTAGATCCGTGAGGTGAAACCACGGACGAGGCGCAGTGTAATGGGTAAGGGACCTCACCCCAAGTGTAACTAGAGGCGAAGAGACTATTTCACAAAAATAATTTAAAGGGTGTGCGTGCATCGTGGCTTACCGATGTGGGACTAAAGCCCACTGCTGTTCTTCGCGCGCCCGCAGCCGATCGCAACTTCAATTCCTCAACTGCAGGCTCTGTTGGCTGCACCTGCTGGGACAGCTCCCTTCGCATGACCTCCCCGAATTCGCAGCACCAGGAGCCTTGCGGTCTTGAAGCCTGGAGCGAGCTTGGAGCTTCGTTGAGTCGTCGTCAATGGCAGCCGGAGCATGGAATCTGTTAGACACGAAAATGGCCTCGCGGCCTAATCAGATCACCGGGGGACCTTCGCCGTGTCACGGCGAAGGTGATTAGCTATGTGGCAGGTCGCGGGGTGGCCTAGGCGTGAGTGCCTAGGTCACTCTATGGCCGTTCGGGTGGGTGTATTCGGGGGGTTGCTGTGGTGGTGTGGCGGGGCTGTGGATGAGTGGAAGGTGCTCAGTGAGATGAGGCGGAGGTTATGTGATGGTCGGCGAGACGTGTGGGGCTGCGGAGCGATGGGAGCATCTCGTCAGAGGGTGGCCGAAGATGAGGAAGGTGGCGGTGGACAGGACGGTCAAGGGGTCGATTGAGTGAAATAACGTAAGGAAATGAAAGAGGGGAAGATGGGGGACTTATCTGGACTATTAGGAGAGAACGGGGGCAGCGGAGTCAGATGGCTCGTAGTTGCCGTCGTCGGAGAAGATAACCCTGAGGGAGATGACGGCGATGAGGAAGAGGTCGGGGAAACGTGCGCTTGGTGCAGCGTGACACGGGAGGATGAGGCGAAATAGACTCTGCTGCTGGTATGGCAGCAGAGTGACGAGAAGGAGGAGAGGTAGTCGCCGGAGCTTGCGGGTTCCTTGGCCGAAGAGGGGAGAGAAGAAAATTTGGAGGATTCTACGGCTAAGACAGGTCTGAGATCTCGCAGAGGGTCGAAGGTCTTTTTATAGGTGCTGGCCGAGCTTCCTGGTGCGTGGAGGGCAGGCTTTTGGCCACCGCTGTCTCGCCGGAGAAGGAAGGTGGTTGAGATCCAAATCTCTCGTGCGTTCGCATGAGAGTTTGGAAAGAAATCAGAGATCAAGATCCGGTTTAGATGGAAGGGAATTCCTCAGAGAATCTCCCTTCTAATTCTGGGAGGAGATCTCTGAGGGATTTGAGCGTACCCCCCTATCAACCTCGCCAGAGAAGAATCTTCCCCAATAATGAAGGACTTGATTGCAAGATTGGCGAGAAAGATAGGGGGTATTGTGATAGTTTTCAAAAGATAGGGACCAAAATGTGATTGGGTGTACTAAATTGCAAAGTAGGTCAAGATGACCTCCCCTTAGGTCCAAATTTTGGTACAAACCTAATTTGGACCTAAGGAATACAATTTTGAAGTTGGATTTTAGGTTTGACCACGTTTGATTGGACATTTTGCATAAAAACCCAAATTAGGTCAATTGATGAGCTAGGACCCTATTCTAGGTCGAACTAGGTTCCAAAGGCCAAGTTGAATGTTCTAAACCCTAAGGGATATTTTTACATGATTTTTAGAGGGTCTAATTGATTTTTATCTTGACCGGAACCTTGTTAAATTAAGCGGGTCTGTTTTAGGGTTACCAAATGTCATTTAATTCCTAGATTGCACATAAACCAATTTCTGATTAACTCAACCCACTTTTTATCTCATTTAGACCATTTGACCTATGCTCTATCTCTGAGAAATTTCGTTTATGTACTGCAATGGTAAAATTATAGTTTTAACCCTTATTTCATGTTTTCTTCTCAGAACACTTATAGCTTCAATTAGGCCCTCTTCTAAGTCATGTAGGAGCTTTTATTCTCTTTATTAGGTCAAAATGAGCTAGTTATGGCTCATGATGAGGCTCTCATCATACCCCCATGCCTAGCTTTTGCTAGTCCCTTAGCAAAATTTCAAGGTTTTAACTTTCATTCTAGACCCTGAGTGTCTGTCAACAATTATGATAAGTGCTTCTCCTTTTCTTTTATGATTAGGTCAGAATGCTGACAATAGGCCTAGAGGTACTCGAGTACGAACCAAAATCTGGACCTGACCCGCTTTAGCCTCAGTCCTCCGTAAAGGTTTTTAAGGCCCACGGAAACTATCCTAGGGTTTGTTGGACTCCGCGGTTAAAGCACCCATGCTTGAGACATTTTTAGCCTAGGTTCAGTTTGCAGTGTGTTTTTGTAAGAGAGAGATAGAAGATGTATTTGTTTGGAGAGCTTTTCTCTCTCTTTTCTTTTTATTTCTAGCTTCGGATTAGCTTTTCAACACAGTCTGTATCGGATTCCTCGTCCCCATCATCAATCCTCAAGGGTACCTGGCTATCGAGATTTCGAGATAATCCCACCCATGGCAACCCCCAGAACCCTGGCTTTCGAGATTTCGAGATAATCCCGCCCATGGCATTCCGTGGCCGAATTCAGACCCTGGCGATCGACATTTCGTGATAATGCTGCCCATGGTATCTGAACTAGCAGAGTGCTTACATGCCCCCAGGAGGATATTTAAATATCCTAAGAAACAAGCACCGAGGAGATGATATGTTGTTACGCATCTTCGAGGGGAATTTCCCGCTTCTCCGCACTGGGAACTCGTCCAAATCAACTTGTGTTAATCGGCCGCTCCTAATCTAGGTGACTTTTTCAGAACATTAAGCGCTTTTGCGTGATTTAGATATTTATGCGCACTGAACCCCACAAACCGAAGGTCAGTTAACGAGAACAAATACTTCCTAAGACTTGGACATAATACTTAAGCTTCGCATTTTCCCCAACCTCTTGAGGATTATCCAGATTTTAGCGGATACGCGAATTTTTAAGCTAAAGAATCTAGCCCAAGAGGCCTAAAATCAGCGTTCTCGCTAATCTATTGTTATGTCACCTTAGCACTTTTGATCTGGTCTAGAACTTCAGTTAATCCCTTAATCTTTTACTAATGACTATTTTTTTCTTTTTCATTTTGTACTCCTTTTTTGGCATTTTACTCTTTTCCTCCTCTCATTTTGTATGACCCTGAATTGTTTCTCCCCTCCTTCAAGTCTTTTTTTTTAATGAAACCCTTTCTTGATATGAATTTTCCTGACATTTTGCACCTTCATACCCCCCCATGCCTAAGATTTTCAATGTCCCCATTGTAAATTAGGTGGGTTCGATTTCAGCTTAGTTCATGCATTAGGACATGTTGTGGTGAGTGAACGGGTCGAAATGACTTGTTGTGAACGATTTATAATCTTAGGTAGGGATACCTGAGATGAAGTCGGCTGTTCTAATGGATGAACCCTAAAGTGCAATATGAATTCCGCATAGAAATGTCAGAAAAGGTTTCGGGTTTTTCAAAGAATGACGGGTTGCCTCCCGTTAAGCGCTGAGTTTTACACCATCAGCTGGGCGCAATGAGCTCAAGAGGAATGGAGGGTAAAGGATGACTCAGCCAAATTTGTATTGGTCATGTCAATGAACAGTTTGAGTCTCTAACCATTCACAACAAAGGGTTCGGAATCGTTGCTGAGTGGGCTAATTTCAATGGCTCCATTTCCAAAGATTTGTCGGACTAGGTAAGGTTCAACCCACTTAGATTGTAGCTTTCCTGGGAATAATTTGAGTCGGGCATCAAAGAGTAAAACCTTTTGACTAGGATGAAAGATCTTTCTAGAAATGTGTTTGTTGTGAAAAGCTTTAACCTGTTCTTTGTAAATTCGTGAGTTCTCATATGCGTCGTGGCGTAATTCATCGATCTCGCTTATTTGAAGTCTTCTGTGGGTTCCAGCCTTAGAAAGATCCAGATTACAATTCCGTACTGCCCAATAGGCTTTATGCTCCAATTCAATGGGGAGGTGACATGACTTCCCGTACACTAGTTTAAAGGGAGACATTCCTAATTGGGTCTTGTGGGCGGTCCTATAGGCCCACAATGCTTCCGGAAGCCGAGAAGACCAATCTTTTCTGTCAGGTCGAACAGTAACCTGAAGGATTTTCTTGATTTCTTGATTTGATAGCTCAGTTAGACCATTAGTTTGGGGGTGGTAAGGAGTAGAGATTTGGTGTGACACCCTGTATTTGGTCATCAGTGACTTGAACTAAGCGTTTGTGAAATGGGTCCCTCCGTCGGAAATTATTGCTCGTGGAATCCCGAACCTTGAGAAAATGTTTTGATGAATGAATTTGATAACAACTTTATGATTGTTGGTTCGGGTCGGAATGGCTTCTATCCACTTGGACACGTAGTCAACTGCGAGTAAGATGTATTCGAAGCCATCCGAGATCGGGAAGGGTCTCATAAAATCAATCCCCCAAATATCAAAAATTTCGCATACCAAGATCGGCTGTAGAGGCATCATGTCTCAATGGCTCATGTTGCCCAAAGTCTGGCAACAAGAACATGCCTTACAGTGATCGTATGCATCCTTGAAAATTGTGGGCCAGTAAAAGCCACACTGGAGGACTTTAGATGCGGTTTTATGTCCTGAGAAATGTCCACCGCATGCCTGGTCATGGAAAAATGAGAGTATGTCTTTGATTTCCACTTCCGCGACACACCATTGAATTATTTGATCAGCACCAATGTGAAATAGATACGAGTCTTCCCATAAGTAATACTTGGCATTGGAACGCTATTTGTCCTTCTTGGCCTTTGGCCAATCGGATGGAATCTGATGTGATGCTAGGTAATTTACTATATCTGCGAACCATGGAAGACCTGTACTGATAGCTAGGAGGTGCTCATCAGGAAAATGTTCTGTGATTGGTCCGGAAGGGTCAATTATTTCAGAAGGAAGACGGGACAAATGATCAGCTACCACATTTTGCTTTCCAGCTTTGTCGCGAATCTCAAGGTCAAATTCTTACAACAGCAAGATCCATCAGATTAATCGAGGTTTCGTGTCATTCTTTGTAAGGAGATGCCTCACAACTGTGTGATCTGAGTATATGATAACACGGGAACCCAGAAGGTATGATCTGAATTTTTCTAGGGCAGATACTACAACTAACAGCTCTTTCTCAGTAACCATATAGTTATGCTGAGCCTCATCCAGTGTTTTGCTGGCGTAGTAAATGACCACAGGTTTCCCGTCAATTTTTTGCCCCAAAACCGCTCCTACAGCGAAGTCAGATGCATCGCACATGATCTCAAAGGGTTGAGACCAATCAGGGGACTGTAGGATCGAGGCTTGGGTGACTCGGTCATGTAGGATCTCAAATGCTTGAGTGCATTCCTTGGAAATTTCGAAAGGCACATCCTTGGAGAGAAGACTGGTCAGGGGGCACACGATTTTTGAAAAATCAGGGATAAATCGATGGTAAAAACCGATGTGCCCCAAAAAAGATCAGATGTCTTTAATCGAGCTAGGCATAGAAAGCTTGGAAATCAGGTTAACCTTAGCTCGATCCACTTGGATGCCTTTCTCCGAGATTAAATGTCCCAGGACAATTCCCTCAGGCACCATGAAATGGCTCTTTTCCCAGGAAAGAACCAAATTCACATCGATGCACCGCCTGAGTATTTGGACCAAGTGTTAGAAGCAACCATCAAATGATGCTCCAAAAATTGAAAAGTCATCCATGAAGACTTCCAGATAGTCTCCTACCATATCTGAGAATATGGCAAGAATGCACCGCTGAAAAGTTGCAGGTGCATTGCAGAGACCGAAAGGCATCCTTCTAAATGAGTACGTCTCGAAGGGGTAGGTGAATGTGGTCTTTTCTTGGTCCTCTGGATGGAGTGCCACCTGGTTGTAACCGGAGTACCCATCAAGAAAGCAGAAGAACCTATTTCCCGCTAGTTTCTCGAGGATCTAATCAATAAACGGTAGTGGGAAATGATCCTTCTTCGTGGAGGAATTGAGTCTTCTGTAATCATTGCAGACTCTCCACGAGTTAGCTATTCGGGTAGGAATGACTTCTCCGGTATCAGTTGTGATGATGGTAAGCCCTGC
This sequence comes from Thalassia testudinum, assembly GCA_037157565.1. NCBI lineage: Eukaryota > Viridiplantae > Streptophyta > Magnoliopsida > Alismatales > Hydrocharitaceae > Thalassia > Thalassia testudinum. The sequence continues at coordinate 4,077,072 of JAZHRO010000056.1, forward strand.
CTTTTTAGGCACCACCTGTATTGGACTCACCCAATGACTGTCGGAGATCGGGTATATGATCCTTGCATCTAACCACTTTATGATCTCCTTTTTCACGAGCTCCTGTAGGTTAGGGTTTAGGCGTCTTTGCATTTCTCTTGAAGGTCGTGTGCCTTCTTCTGTGTAGATTCGATGTGTGCAGTATGAAGGGCTTATACCAGTCAAATCATCGAGAGTCCATCCAATGGCTCTACGATGTTGCTGGAGAACAGTAATCAATCGGAGTTCCTGGTTTGGTGTGAGTCGAGAGTTGATAATCACAGGAAACGTCTGATTGGAATCCAAAAGGACGTACTTCAAATGCTCGGGAAGGGGCTTGAGTTCCATGACAGGATTGTCAGCAGCAGCGGGTGGTTCAGGGTTTGTATCAGGAATAAGGGTTGGAGTCATAGGTGTGTCTAGATTATGTTCGCACTCCTCTGTTGGCGGGTTTTGATTTTTTAGTGGTTGATCAGGGATAATCAGGTTGTCCTCTATATGCAATTCATCAACCACGGCTCTGATATCACATATTTGCTCTATAACCCCGCAATTAATCCCTTGTTGGGCCTTAAAAATGTCAATCTTTGAGGTTTGATTCCCAAATTTTAATTCTATCTGGCCCTCTTCACAGTTTATGTTGGCCCTAGCAGTGGCCAAAAAGGGTCTCCCTAATATGATTGGTGTGTCCCTTAGGTTCTTAGGTGCATCCATGTCCAGTACTATGAAGTCCACCGGGAAGTAGAAATCCCATACCTTAACAATGACATCCTCGAGTATTCCTTTAGGTGACTTGATGGATCGATCAGCTAACTGCAATGTCACCTCAGTTGGTTTAAGTTCAGATTCTTCAAGGTGGTCAAGGAGGGATGTAGGTATTAAATTTTTGGAGGCACCTAGATCTAGTAAGGCTCTATCAAATTTGGTTTCACCAATTTTAGAAGAAATTAGGGGAGTTCCTGGGTCTTTAGCCTTGGGTGGGAGTTTACTCAAGATGACAGAGCCGGCTTGCTCTGACAGTATGATCGGATTCCCATCCTTGGTTTGCGGCTTACGTTTAGGTGTACACATGTCTTTCAAGAATCTTGCATAAGCTAGTACGTGGCGAATTGCATCCATCAATGGGATGTTTATCTAGACCTGTTCAAAGAGCTTGACCAGATCCTCCTCGGGGGCCACGAGTTTGGTTATCCTCTTTCCCTTGGTCAAGGCCTCAGGAAATGGGATCCTAGTTGGTTCCTCTAGAATAGGTCCAGGTTCTTGATCTGCGACAGTGGTATCCTGGATGGCTATCCTAGGGTCTTGGCTATTACCAGGCTTAGAGTGGTTCGGATAATGTGGGTCTTAGGTTGTTTTACTACTACGTGTTGTTACAGAGTTTAATCCAGCCTGATTTTGGTTTGGGTTTGGTAAGAGGGGTGGCTGCTGCTGAAATCCCGCATAAGATGTCGAAGCTTCCATCCCGTCTGGTGATGGAGCAGTAGGGGCCTGATAAATCAAATGTGCGTGGCCTGAATTTGGATTCATAACGAGCCTCTGGGTCGGCATGTTATTTGGGTTGGGCAAAGGTTGCGAAGGAAGGGTGCCAGGTTGGCGGGAATTTGCCATCTAGGCCAGTTGGTTGCAAACCTCTGTGATCTCATCCTTGTGCTATTTTTGCATTGCCGCATTCGTATTTTGAATGTTAGCCAGTGCTTGAAGGATAAGAGTCAGTTGATCTTGGTTTGGCCCACACTGGTAGGTGGGATTGGGCCGAGGCTGAGGAGGCTGATATGGATGAGGGGCTTGTGGACGGGGTTGAAATGGTGGTCTTTGAGTCTGAGAATTTCCCGCCCACTGAAAGTTAGGATGATTTCGCCATCCAGGGTTGTAGGTATTCTAGAATGGGTCATTCTAGATGGCGTTGAGGTCCTCGCAGTTCTGAGGAACCTCAGGAAAGTCAGAATACGAGGGTTCAGAGTTCCCCCAACTCGAGTAGAATGGATCAGAGGTCACTCTGGTCCGAGAAGCAGACGGGGGTGGTCATGGGTCCATCCCCTTGGCAGATTGGTGGTAGTTGTTTTGCACAGTTTTCCTTGCCAGAGGTGGTCGTGCAAAAGATTTTTGCGCAGAGGTGGCTTGCTGCAAATGCCGAGTTAGCTCGTCCACCTTCTTTTCTATGATAGAAACCTTGTCCAACAGACTGGCCATCAGTTCCAAGTCGACAGAAGTGGACAGGTCCTGCATCTCATGTGCCCCTCTCAGATTCGTCGATGCGCGGGCATTCGTCCTGTCGAATAAGCCAATGGAGTCATTATTTATGGAGTTCTCGCACATGTTTTCGAGAATCTCCCACACCGTGTCCTCATGTTGACCCATGATGTTTCCTCCGCACGTTGCATTGACGAATAAACGAATGTCTTCACGGAGTCCCTGGTAAAAAGACTGGACTTGTTCCCACTTAGGAACTCCATGATGGGGGCACTTTTGCATGAGATCTAAGAATTGATCCCATGCTTTGTGAAGAGGTTCTCCCAGTTGTTGAGTGAAATGAGTGATCTGGTGGCGCAAGGCATTCGTCCGGCCAATGGGGAAGAATTTTTTCAAAAATTCAGACTGAAGTTCCTCCCATGTGTTGATCGGACGGGTCTAAGTTTGATACCAATGGGCGACCTTGTCCAAGAGGGAGAATGAAAGCATTTTCATGAGTAGGATATCCCGATTTTGTAGATCTGACTCGAAGGTCTGGGCCAGATGCTTGAGTTGTTTAATGTGTTGGAATGGATCCTCAGAGTTAAGCCCATGAAACTTTGGTATGGCATGAATCATATTGGCCTTCAGTTCAGAATTAGGACCTCTAATCGGGATTCGTACTCGAGGTTCGATCGCTACCGCAGCGGGATTATAGTGATCGTGCAGCATAGGTCACTGCGGTGGGTTTAAAAAGTTTTGAAAGAGATCATTAAAGCGTTGAAGTTGGTGTTCAAGGTTGTTCTCCTCTTCAATGGGTTGTGCCATGATGGGAGAAGGAGAACCTGGTTCTGAATCAAATGAAAGATTTATGTGGTGGGGTTGCTGCACAAACAAGGGCGTCGAGGCTTGGCCTCGACGAGAGTGAATTTCTAAAGGAGGTCTTAAGGATGGTATTAAGGACCTCCTACCGAACATGCACCGAAGGATGTGATGAGATTAGAAGGTGCTGGACCCAATCGAGACACCCAAAAATTGTTGGGTGACTATAGAGGTTCGGGGCGGATGATACCCCTTAGTCAGAAAGGTCATCCACTTGAGAAATACCTAGGCAGCCAGAGAGGGAGAGTCTCGCAAAGACCCCTACACGGTAGAGCGTCCCCACGAGTTACAGGGTTTCCCCCACTCGACCTCTCATGTCACTGTGGTTCCAAGTAGACCAGAATGGGGACCTTGACCTCTTAAGTCTACCTTTTTTACTTTAAGATCAAGGTGCTTAAGGTTCCACTTGAACTTTTAGGTATTTTGAGTGAAAAAGTGACCTAATTTTAAGGTTGGTTGACCTAAGGGATCAACTTCACCTCTTGTTCCTTTGAGAGCTTTTGGGTCCTTTCTTTTAAGGTTCAAATGGATTTACAAGCCTGATTTGCTTAGGGTTCCTCTTGTATAGATCTTTTCAAACAAGGTTTAGGCACACCTCTTTTTGGAAAAACTTTTTTTTTTCTTTGTTTAAGAGAAGATGTGTCTCTAAAAACCCTAGCTTTTCAATCCTTAAGTTGGCTTTAGTTGGTCCAATTTAGTTGCCTCAAAATTTAGTATCTAGGGCTCAATCAAGAAAGTTTTAGCCCTAGTTACCTTAGTTGGATGAGCAGTTAAAAATGTGTTGAAATGAAAAATCAGGCAACTTTGATGAATTACTAAGTATGAAACAGGTAGCCCTAAGTTGATTCTTCTTTTGTTCCTTTTCAGACATTGAGGGAGTTAAGAGAGAGGGCTAATGAAGATTACCTATTCCTTGGAGTGTCTGTTGTGCAGTTGCTCTTCTTTTCTCTGCTTTCCCTGAGATAAGCACAATAAAAGAGAGGAATTAGATCAAATATTGGATCAAAAGTTATGATCAAAAGCTTAAAAGTGCCCGTTGCTCCCCGGCAACGGCGCCAAAATGTTTGCGCGGCTAGATCGTGTTTTAATAATTAATGCGTTGTAATATAGACGAACTTTCCGCGAAAATAAATAAAGATTTTATAACTCGAAAATCGGAGTATCCGAGGTCGAACACAAGGAGAAATCTAAGTACTTTCAAAACTTGAGAACACAACCTTTTAAAAGAAAATAAGTGTATCCGAGTTCAATGAGAGTTATAAAAAGAAATTGCTAGAGAAAACAAAAATTGGACGTCTGATACAAATATCAGACGTCTTAAAATGAAGCTCCTTTTCTCTCCCTCTATTTCTTTTCTTCCTGCGAAGGTCTAACATTCTTCTTTCTTTTCCTTTGCCTTCTTGAGTCTTCGTCTACCCCTTGTCTCCTTCTTCTTCAGTCTTTCTTGGTTCTGTTCTTCTCTGCCTTGCCTCTCTCCTTCCTTGCCTTTCTTTCAGAGCCTCCTTCCTTCTTTCTTCTGTTTCCCTTTGGCATTTCTTCTTCTCTGCCTTGCCACTCGTCCTTGGCTATAGAGCTTCCTTCCTTCTTTCTTGCAGCGGCTAAGAACCTGTGTCCTGCACACACTACGCACAGCAAAACCTATCCCTCTACCCGCGCATCTCTCTCTCTGTGTAAACCACTCTCAGCATGCTCTCCTAGAGATGGTTAAATGGGTCGGATCGTGCGCCCGTGACTAGACGCACCGGCGTGAGGGTGGTGCGCGAGGTGTGCTCGGGACAAGGTCGGGTCGGGTCGCGCCAGATCGGTGAGGTGAAACCACGGACGAGGCACAATGTAATGGGTGAGGGACCTCACCCAAAGTGTAACTAGAGGCGAAGAGACTATTTCACAAAAATAATTTAAAGGGTGTGCGTGCGTCGTGGCTTACCGATGTGGGACTAAAGCCCACTACTGTTCTTCGCGCGCCCGCAGCAGATCGCACCTTCAATTCCTCAACTGTAGGCTCTGTTGGCTTCACCTGCTGGGACAGCTCCCTTTGCACGACCTCCCCGAATTCGCAGCACCTGGAGCCTTGTGGTCCTGAAGCCTGGAGTGAGCTTGGAGCTTCGTCGAGTTGTCGTCAATGGCAACCGGAGCATGGAATCTGTCAGACACGAAAATGGCCTCGCGGCCTAATCAGATCACCGGGGGACCTTCGCCGTGTCACAGCGAAGGTGATTAGCTATGTGGCAGGCCGCGGGGCGGCCTAGGTGTGAGTGCCTAGGTCGCTCTGTGGCCGGACGGGTGGGTGTGTTCGGGGGGTTGCTGTGGTGGTGTGGCGGGGCTGTGGATGAGTGGAGGGTGCTCAGTGAGATGAGGCGGAGTTATGTGATGGTCGGCGAGGCGTGTGGGGCTGTGGAGCGATGGGAGTGTCTCGCCGGAGGGTGGCCGGAGATGAGGAAGGTGGCGGTGGACAGGACGGTCAAGGGGTCGATTGAGTGAAATAACGTGAGGAAATGAAAGAGGGGAAGATGGGGGACTTATCTGGACTATTAGGAGAGAACGGGGGTAGCGGAGTCAGATGGCTTGTAGTTGCCATCGTCGGAGAAGATAACCCTGAGGGAGATGACGGTGATGAGGAAGAGGTCGGGGAAACGTGCGCTTGGTGCGGCGCGAAGCGGGAGGATGAGGCGAAGTAGACTCCGCTGCTGGTATGGTAGCAGAGCGACGAGAAGGAGGAGAGGTAGTCGCTGGAGCTTGCGGGTTCCTTGGCCGGAGAGGGGAGAGAAGAAAATTTGGAGGATTCTACGACTAAGACAAGTCCGAGATCTCGCAGAGGGTCGGAGGTCTTTTTATAGGTGCTGGCCGAGCTTCCTGGTGCATGGAGAATAGGCTTTTGGCCACCGCTGTCTCGTCAGAGAAGGAAGGTGGTTGAGATCCAAATCTCTCGTGCGTTCGCACGAGAGTTTGGAAAGAAATCAGAGATCAAGATCCGGTTTAGATGGAAGGGAATTCCTCAGAGAATCTCCCTTCTAATTCTGGGAGGAGATCTCTGAGGGATTTGAGCGTACCCCCCTGTCAACCTCGCCGGAGAAGAATCTTCCCCAATAATGGCAGAATGACTTGATTGCAAGATTGGCGGGAAAGATAGGGGGTATTGTGATAGTTTTCAAAAGATAAGAACCAAAATGTGATTGGGTGTACTAAATTGCAAAGTAGGTCAAGATGACTTCCCCTTAAGTCCAAATTTTGGTAAAAACCTAATTTGGACCTAAGGAATCTAATGGTGAAGTTGGATTTTAGGTTTGACCACATTTGACTGGACATTTTTCATAAAAACCCAAATTAGGTCAATTGATGAGCTAGGACCCTATTCTAGGGCAAACTAGGTCCCAAAGGCAAAATTGAATGTTCTAAGCCATAAGGGATATTTTTCCATGATTTTTAGAGGGTTTACTTGATTTTTATCTTGACCGGAACCTTATTGAATTAAGCTGGTCAGTTTTAGGGTTACCAAATGTCATTTAATTCCTAGATTGCACATGAACCCATTTCTGATTGATTCAACCCACTTTTTATCTCATTTAGACCATTTGACCTATGCCCTGTCTCTGATAAATTCCGTTTATGTACTGTAATGGTAAAATTACAGTTTTAACCCTTATTTCATGTTTTCTTCTTAGAACACTTATACCTTCAATTAGGCCCTCTTGTAAGTCATGTAGGAGCTTTTATTCTCTTTATTAGGTCAAAATGAGCTAGTTGTGGATCATGATGAGGCTCTCATCAAAGGGGGATCTTCAAAGGATGCGAGAGAGACTGGATGACATTGAAATTGACCACTTCATAGGGGAAGTTGAATTACAAGCCCAATATGCAAGAATCGTTGACAAGCTTATGGATTTGTCATGTTAGAATCCATGGTTATATCATAACCCAACTTTCCTAATTAGTGTTTGTTGTTTTACCTTTTCATTAGGACATTTCATAATGACTTTTCCATGCAATACTTCAATTTAATTATCATCCTCTTTCATTTCAATGCCATGGCATGTTATATGTAGAGTAGTTGCAATGATGCTTATGATCATTTAGGCTTTCTTTACTATTATGCTTATGAAATGCTTTCATATCTTTAATATTAGGATGACCACTCTATTCGCTTGGTCTCCCTACACCGATATCATGTTTCTTAACAACATGAAACATTTGAAATTCCCTACGTGAGGGGGTGAGAAATGCGTGACATAATAAAATGCGGAAATATAATAGCAATCTCACACAATAGAAGCAATCACACAAGTACACCAAGATATTTAGGTGGAAACCCAAACCCAAGTAAAAACCACCGCCTAACCCTCTCAAGTTAGGATTTCCAATCGACCTAGTCGATCAAATCCACTAAACGTGTCACTTAAAACGAGGGTGACTTAACTCTTACAACCACACTACTTTGAACAAGGGTAGTATACCTCAAAACCTCTTCTCTTCATAAGAAGGACTTTGTCTCACAAATTAGATGGGAATTCACAACGCGAATACCCAACCAATAACAAAGAAAGAAATACAACAGACCTATAGAGCCAACAAAGTATATAAATGAACCTAGCTACTATAGGTGAATAATCTTCCCTTAGGTGGGAGTGCATCGACGTGACGATGCGGGTGCGTAAACCTTGCTTTGGCACAACAATGCTCTCGTAACATTGGCAGGAGAGCGGGTGCACGGCAGGACGAAGCTCTTAGGTGTGGAACGAATGCTTGGAGAACTAGAGCTTCTTCTCAAGATTAATTTGATACAATATAGTGGAAAGTAGTTTCTCTAGGTGTATCTAAACAAGACAAGGGTCCTCCTCTATTTATAGAGGGCCTAGGAAGGACTTGGAAGTCCTTACAAGGCTTCCATAGCCGTTGGGGTTGAACCTAAGGCAAAACAGGCTGTAATCAGAATCATTTATGACTCTGACAGGGTCATCAAACGTCTAGTCCAAGTATTAGACATCTGGAAAACTTATTTAGGATGTCTGGGAACTAAGACAGACGTCTGATTCTAGACAGGTTCCCTTACTGACTTTCATCAGACCTAAACAGGATTCTAGTGTATAACCATCAGACGACGTACAGGACGTCTGGCACAATGTTTGGACATCTAGAAACCTAATAAAGTGTAGGAATGGATTCCCAAGATAGGTTAACGGCTAAAATATATCACAAAGTGATTTTGGGTTAGTTGAGGCAAAACAATCACATATCAGACATTTGGGATCCTCTATGGATGTCTGATAGAAGCCTAATGGTCATAACCTCAACGATCATTTTGTTAGGCAACGTTCCACTAATTGGACGTCTAGCAACTTCATTAGACGTCTTCTAAGACATCTGGACTAAGGTCTGGACATCTAATTTCAAAAGACAGAACCTACTGAGTCCAGCATAAGTTATTAGATGTCTGAGTCAACAGTTAGACATCTTAAAAGTCATTATTAGATGTCTGATATTCGATTTATATGTCTAAAAAGGTTGTCTGAAGCCTAACTTGGTTTTCTAAGTTCTCTAAGAAAAACCTAAGTATCCTAGTATTGTGCAAGTGTTCCTAGGACTACTTTGAGGGTACTTTAAGACTCTTTAACAAAAGATCTAAGAAAGAAATAAGGAGCAAAAATAAAGTACGAAATACAAAGTACAATGAAATAAGGAAGGAAATCTATCCTATTCTTCATCTCCCCCTTCTTCAAGTTTTCGCTCCTTGCGAAGCTCCTTCTTCTCTGTCAAGCTCATCCAATCTGCCATGGATGCGAGCTTGGACTCCGTCTAAACTCATCTCCATTTGCAAATATCATGAAATCTAAGACTTCAAATGCAAATGTTAAATAACACATGCTTTGTTATCATCAAAATAAATGATCATGGTGCTCTAGCATCAACAATCTCCCCCTTTTTTATGATGACAAAACTATAAATAATGATGCATAAAATTCTCCCTCTTTTTGACATTACCAAAAACGTATTACAAATTTTAATTTTCCTATAACTCCCCCTTATAACATGCTCTTCTAATTTCATCTTTTGCATAAAAGCAGGATAGCTATGATTATCTCCCCTTTCTAAAGGAAATATAGCTATGTCATTTTTAAAACCTCCCCCTTCAGGATGGACAAATAGCTCATTTATTTTAACTCCCGCTATCTATATGCTAATGACAAAAAGATAGGGTTAAGGGTTACCTCACCTACCATGGCCAGTAGAATGGCCCAAATGGAGGTGGATGCCAAACCGGATGGGGTTCCCATCCATATCTTGGAGGTCTCGGCATCGACATCGGTCTCCAATCAGGCGATCGACGTGCGACAGCTTGGTCGGTTGTTAGTTGTCTCGTCGGTCTTCTCATCGATCTTTTGATATTCCTCCTTGGTCTTAATGTTGGTCCACCTAGCTTGAGTAGACCATTGTCTATCTTGTAAGTTCAATCTTTGATGTTGTAGTCACCCTTGAAACCTACAAAATAAGATTCTACTTGTCTCTTCGGTATCCAAGTCAATTTGGATCCGGATCTGTTAGCGAGTCTCCTTGAAGGAGATCCTTTCTCAACCTTAGGACTAGACAGATTATCTACTTTATTTATCAATTTGTTAGAATTTTCCTTAAGGCATGCAATCTCTTTTTCTATAATATGCATCTTGGTTTTTAAACTAGAAACTTCTAATTTTAAATTAGTGTTCTCCTTAATCAATTTGCTATTTTCAATGATTAGGTTGTGATTTTCTAATGACAGATCATCATCTTTAGCACTAGAACTACTTTCTAGATCCTTAAGCTTTATGTCTAACCTATCATTTTCAGATTTTAAAAAGCTAAGTTTCTTTTTCATGCTTTTGTTTTCCACTTTAAGTGACTTACTGATTTCAAATAACTCATCAAATGAATCTTGTAAATCTGAGTTTACCATGTCGTCGGAGTCACTTTTGCTTTTACTTGCAGTGGCCATAAACCCATGCAAGCAATTTCTTCCTTGGGATTCTCCTCTTCTTCCTCCAAGCTCGAGTCATCCCAAGTTACTTATAACGCCTTCTTCTTCTTCTTTTCCTTCTTCTTCTTCTCTTTCTTGAGAAGAGAGCACTCTGGTCGTAGATGCCCTTTCATGTTGTAGTGGTAGCAGCGTCTTGGGCTTTCCTTTTCCTTTCTTTCTTTGATTCCCTACAAAACTTGGAAAACTTTTCAAGTAAAAACTTAAAGTCCTTGTCATCGGAACTTACCTCGATGTCTGAGACCTTCTCGGTTTTGACTCTGGTGTATCCTTCTTTTTCTGCTTAAGCTTTGTCTCATAGGCCATTAGATTTCCTACGAGATCCTCCATGTTGAGCTTCCTCCACCTCGTGTGCCTCTTCGATGGTGGTGACCTTTTGTTCTCACTCTGGTCTGAGGGAACGAAGAAGCTTCCCTTCAAGCTCCCCCTTAATGAAGGTCTTTCCTGATGCTTTAAGATTATTTACTATGAGAATGAACCTAGTGTTCATCTCACTCAAAGACTCATTATATTTCATAGAAGAAGACTCAAATTCTTATGAAAGTAAATTGAGTTTAGAAGTCTTTACCTTAGAGGTACCCTCGTGAGTTACCTCAAGTGTGTGCCAGATCTCGTATGTAGTGGCACACTATGAGATTTTGTTGAACTCCTCTAGGATGAGCGCGCAGTAGAGGGCATTCATGATCTTCATGCTTAGAGATAGCTCCCGAATCTGTTACTGTGAGTATCCCACGGTGGGTTTCTCTAGGATGTTTAACGGCATCTCGCATCTTACCTAGATGTTGAAGTTGTTGGCTTGTAGCCAAGTCTTCATCCGCAGCTTCTAGTATGGGTAGTTGTTAAAGTCAAAGAATGGCAGTCTAGTGGTAGACTGCCCCTCTAGAATCCTCGTCGTAGAGCTGCTTCCCTCCATGATCTTCTTGCCTGGTTGTTATGCCAAAAAGCAAGAACATACTCTGATAACAAATGAAATTCCATACATGAGGGGATGAGATATGCGTGACATAATAAAATGCGGAAATATAATAGCAATCTCACACAATAGATGCAATCACATAAGTACACCAAGATATTTAGGTGGAAACCTAAACTCGGGTAAAAACCACCACCTTACCCTCTCGAGTTAGGATTTCCAATCGACCTAGTCGATCAAATCCACTAAACATGTCACTTAAAACGAGGGTGACTTAATCTCTTACAACCACACTACTTTGAACGAGGGTAGTGTACCTCAAAACCTCTTCTCTTCACAAGAAGGATTTTGTCTCACGAATTAGATGGGAATTTGCAATGCTAATACCCAACCAATAAGAAAGAAAAAAATACAGCAGATCTATAGAGCCAACAAAGTATATAAATGAACCTAGCTACTATAGATGAAGAATCTTCCCTTAGGTGGGAGTGTGTCGGCGTGACGACACGGGTGCATGAACCTTGCTTTGGCACAGCAATGCTCTTATAACATTGGTGGGAGAGCGGGTGCACAGCAGGACAAGGCTCTTAGGTGTGGAACGAATGCTTGGAGAGCTAGAGCTTCTTCTCAAGATCAATTTGATACAATATAGTGGAAAGTAGTTTCTCTAGGTGTATCTAAACAAGGAAAGGGTTCTCCTCTATTTATAGAGGGCCTAGGAAGGCTTTGGAAGGCCTTACAAGGCTTCCATAGCCATTAGGGTTGAACCCAAGGCAAAACAGGCTGTAATTAGAATCATTTATGACCCTGAAAGGGTCATCAGACGTTTGATCCAGGTATTAGATGTCTGGCAAACTTGTTTAGGACATCTGGGAACTAAGACAAATGTCTAATTCTAGATGAGTTCCCTTACTGACTTTCATCAGACCTAAACAGGGTTCTAGTGTATAATCATCAGATGATGTACAGGACGTCTAGCATAAGGTCTGGACATCTGGAAACCTAATAAAGTGTAGGAATGGATTCCCAAGATAGGTTAACCGCTAAAATATCTCACAAAGTGATTTTGGGTTAGTTGAGGCAAAACGGTTATATATCAGATGTCTGGGGTCTTCTACGAATGTCTGATAGAAGCCTAACGGTCATAACCTCAACAATCATTTTGTTAGCCAACGTTCCTCTAATTGGACGTCTGGCAACTTCATGAGACGTCGTATAAGACGTCTGGACTAAGGTCTGGACATCTGATTTCAATAGACAGAATCTACTAAATCGAGCCTAAGTTATTAGACATCTGAGTCAATAGTCAGACGGCTTAAAAGTCATTATCAAACGTCTGATATTCAGTTTAGATGTCTGAAAAGGTTGTCTGAAACCTAACTTGGTTTTCTAAGTTCTCTTAAAAAAACCTAAGTATCTTAAGGTTGTGCAAGTGTTCCTAGAACTACTATGAGGGTACTTTGAGACTTTTTAACAAAAGATCTAAGAAAGAAACAAAGAGCAAAAATAAAGTACAAAATACAAAGTACAATGAAACAAGAAAGGAAATCTATCCTATTCTTCATCTCCCCCTTCATCAAGATTTCGCTCCTCGTGAAGCTCCTTCTCTATCAAGCTCGTCCAATCTGCCATGGTTGCGAGCTCGAACTCCGTCTAAACACATCTCCATTTGCAAATATCATGAAATCTAAGACTTCAAATGCAAATGTTAAATAACACCTGTTTTGCTATCATCAAAATAAATGATCGTAGTGCTCTAGCACCAACAATCTCCCCCTTTTTGATGATGACAAAACTATAAATAATGATGCATAAAATTCTCCCTCTTTTTGACATTATCAAAAAGGTATTACAAATTTTAATTTTCCTATAACTCCACCTTAAAACATGCTCTTCTAATTTCATCTTTTACATAAAAGCAGGATAACTATGATTATCTCTCCCTTTCTAAAGGAAATATAGATATGTCATTTTTAAAACCTCCCCCTTAAGGATGGACAAATAGCTCATTTATTTTAACTCCCCCTATCTATATGCTAATGATAAAATGATAGGGTTAAGGGTTACCTCACCTACCATGGCCAGTAGAATGGCCCAAATGGTGGTGGATGCCAAACCAGATGGGGTTCCCATCTATATCTCGGAGGTCTGGGCATCGATGTCGGTCTCCAATCAGGCGATCGACGTGTGACGACTTGGTTGGTTGTTTGTCGTCTCGTCGGTCTTCTTGTCGATTTTCTGGTCTTCCTCCTTGGTCTTAATATTGGTCCACCTAGCTTGGGTAGACCATTCTCCATCTTGTAGGTCCAATCTTTGATGTTGTAGTCTCCCTTGAAACCTACAAAACAAGATTCTACTTGTCTCTTCAGTATCCAAGTCAATTTGGATCCGGATCTATTAGAGGGTCTCCTTGAAGGAGATCCTTTCTCAACCTTAGGGCTAGACAAATTATCTACTTTATTTGTCAATTTGTTTGAATTTTCCCTAAGGCATGCAATCTCATTTTCTGTAATTTGCATCTTGGTTTTTAAACTAGAAATTTCTAATTTTAAATTAGTGTTCTCCTCAATCAATTTGCTATTTTCAATGATTAGGTTGTGATTTTCTAATGACAAATCATCATCTTTAGGTCTAGAACTACTTTCTAGGTCCTTGAGTTTTATTTCTAACCTATCATTTTCAGATTTTAAAAAGTTAAGTTTCTTTTTCATGCTTTTGTTTTCCACTGTAAGTGACTTACAATTTCAAATAACTCATCAAATGCATCTTGTAAATCTGAGTTTACCTCATCGTCGGAGTTGCTTTCGCTATTACTTGTTGTGGCCATGAAACCCATGCAAGCAATTTCTTCCTCAGGATTCTCCTCTTCTTCCTCCGAGCTCGAGTTGTCCCAAGTTGCTTGGAACACCTTCTTCTTCTTCTCCTTCTCCTTCTTTTTCTCTTTCTTGAGAAGAAGGCCCTTTGGTCGTAGATGCCCTTTCTTGTTGCAATGGTAGTAGTGTGTTGAGATTTCCTTTTCCTTCCTTTCTTTCTTTGATTCCCTACAAAACTTGGAAAACTTTTTAAGTAAAAACTTAAAGTCCTCATCATCAGAACTTACCTCGGTGTCTGAAGTGACTCTGAATGTGAGAGACTTTCTTGGTTTCGACTCTGGTGTATACTTCTTTTTATGATTAAGCTTTGTCTCATAGGCCATTAGATTTCCTAGGAGATTCTCCATGTTGAGCTCCTCCACCTCGTTTGCCTCTTTGATGGTGGTAACCTTCTTTTCCCACTCTGGTTCGAGGGAACGAAGAAGCTTCCCTTCAAGATCCCCCTTAATGAAGGTCTTTCCTAATGCCTTAAGACTATTTATTATGAGAATGAACCTAGTGTTCATCTCACTCAAAGACTCATTAGATTTCATAGAAAAAGACTCAAATTCTTGTCAAAGTAATTTGAGTTTAGAAGTCTTTATCTTAGAGGTACCCTCGTGAGTAACCTTGAGTGTGTGCTAGATCTCGTATGCGGTGGCGCACTGTGAGATTCTGTTGAACTCCTCCAGGCTGAGCACGCAGTAGAAGGCATTCATGGTCTTCGCGTTTAGAGATAGTTCCCGAATCTACTGCTGTGAGTATCCCATGACGTGTCTCTCTAGGATGTAGAACGGCATCTCACATCTTGCCCAGATGGTGAAGTCATTGGCTTGTATCCAAGTCTTCATCCGCAACTTCCAGTATGGGTAGTTGTTCCCATCAAAGAATGGCAGTCTAGTGGTAGACTGCCCCTCCATAATCCTCGTCGTAGAGCTGCTTCCCTCCATGATCTTCTTGCCTGGTTGTTACGCCAAAAGGCAAGAACCTGCTATGATACCAAATGAAATTCCCTACATAAGAGGGTGAGATATGCATGACGTAATAAAATGCGGAAATATAATAGCAATCTCACACAACAGAAGCAATCATACAAGTACACCAAGATATTTTGGTGGAAACCTAAACCCAAGTAAAAATCACCACCTAACCCTCTCGAGTTAGGATTTTCGATCGACCTAGTCGATCATATCCAGTAAACAATTCACTTAAAATGAGGGTGACTTAACCTCTTACAACCATACTACTTTGAACGAGGGTAGTGTACCTCAAAACCCCTTCTCTTCACAAGAAGGATTTTGTCTCGCAAAGGACACGAGAATTCGCAACACGAAAACCCAACCAATAATTAAGAAAAAATACAACAATCCTATAGAGCCATCAAAGATATAAATGAACCTAGCTGCTATAGGTGAAGAGTCTTCCCTTAGGTGGGAGTGCGTCGACGTGATGACGTGGGTGCGTGAACCATGCTTTGGCACAACAATGATCTCGTAACGTTGGTGGGAGAGCAAGTGCATAGTAGGATGAAGCTCTTAGGTGTGAAACGAATGCTTGGAGAGCTAGAGCTTCTTCTCAAGATCAATTTGACATAATATAGTGGAAAGTAGTTTCTCTAGGTGTATCTAAACAAGGCAAGGGTGCTCCTCTATTTATAGAGGGCCTAGGAAGGCTTTGGAAGGCCTTAGAAGGCTTCCATAGCCATTAGGGTTGAACCCGAGGAAAAACAGGTCGTAATCAGAATCACTTATGATTCTAACAGGGTCATCAGATGTCTGATCCAGGTATTAGACATCTGGCAAACTTGTTGAGTGTTGGCGCTAGAGCACCACGATCATTTGTTTTGATGATAACAAAACACGTGTCATTTAACATTTGCACTTTGAGTCGTAGATTTCATGTCAATCGCAAATGGATACATGATTAGACGGAGTTTGAGCTCGCATCCAGGACGGATTGGAGGAGCTTGATGGAGAGCAGAAGAGATTCGCGAGGAGCGATATATTGAAGAAGGAAGGAGATGAAGAATAGTATAGATTTCCTCCTCTTGTACTCATTGTATTTTTCGTTTCTTCTGTTGCTCTTTATTTTTGTTACTTAGATTTATGTTAAAGAGCCTCAAAGTACCCTAACAGTAGTCCTAGGAACACCCGCACAATCCTAGGATACTTAGGTTTTCTGTAGAATACTTAGAAAACCAATATAGGATTCAAACAGAGTTTCCAGACGTCTAATTCCAAAATCAGACGTCTGATAAAGTATTTTAAGGCGTCTAACTATTGATTCAGACGTCTGATAACTATTAGGCTGGACGTAGGTACTCTGTCTGATGAAATCAGACGTCCAGACCTTAGACCAGACGTCTTAGGAGACGTCTGATGACTTTGCCAAACGTCCAATTAGTGGACCGTTGGCTGGCTTAGCGAACAGTCAAGAATGTGACCGTTAAAGCCTTATCAAACGTCCATAGGACTTTACAGACGTCTGATAAATGACCGTTTTGCCTCGGCTGACCCAAAATCTCTTCTCAGAGATTTTCTAGTCGTTGCAACGTTTGGAAAATCCATTCCCACAGTAAAAGTAGGTTTCCAGACGTCCAGACATAGTGCCAGATGTTCTATATGTCGTCTGATGGACTTGCACTAGAACCCTGTTTAGATTTGATCCAAGTCAGGAAGAGACCCGCCCAAAATCAGACGTCTGACCTTGAAATCAGACGTCTTAAAGTGGTCTTCCAGACGTCTGATGCCAGAATCAGACGTCTGATAAGCCTGTCAGAACAATGATTGTTCCTGATTTCAAGCTGATTCTCTTGGGCTTTGCACCCAACGGCTATGGAACCTTTCCTAAGCCTTCCAAAGCCTTCCTAAGGCCTCTATAAATAGAGGGGAACCTTTGCAACACAAACACACACCTAGAAACACCAAGATACACAAGAAACACTTTGTAATACACTTTCCACTCTCTTGTGTCCTCGCTAGCTCTTGCTCTCCAAGCTCAAGCTCCATTCTCTTGAGAGTATCAAGCTGTTGCGCACCCGCTCTCCCGCCGTAGTTCACGAGAGCGAAGTTGCGCCGTCGCGTGGCTCACACACCGCGTCATCAACTCAACGCACTCCTTGCAAAGGGGAGTTTCCTAATTCCTATAGAAGCTAGGTTCATAATTACTTTGTTGGCTCTATAGGATTACTTGTTTATTTTATCTTTGTTATTTGGTTGGGTATTCTCTTTGCGAATTCCCATCTCCTTCGCGAGACAAAATCCTTCTCGTGGAGAGAAGGGGTTGAGGTACGCTACCCTCGTTTAAGTAGCGTGGTTGTATTGAGGTTGAATCACCCTCGTTTAAAGTGATTCGATCTAGTGGATTTTGATCAACTTGGTTGATCAGAAAATCCTAACTCGAGAGGGTTAGGTGGTGGTTTTCACCCGGTTTGGGTTTCCACCTAAAAATTCTTGTGTACTTGTGTGATTGTTATTTTGTGAAGATTATTTATTTTATTTCCGCAATTATTACGTCATCCCTCCTGGTAGGGCCGAAACCTTCATTTGGTATCAGAGCAGGTCTTGCTGTTTCGACGTAATAACCAAGCAAGAAGATCGATGGAGGGAAGCAGTTCCACGGGTAGGATTTCCGAGGGCCAATCTATGACTCGTCCACCATTTTTCAACGGAAGCAACTACCCCTACTGGAAGTTACGGATGAAGACTTGGCTTCAAGCCAATGACTTCATGATTTGGGCCAGGTGCGAGACGCCATTTGAGATCCCAAAAAAACCCGCGGGAGGCTACTCGCAGCAACAAATTCGTGAGCTCTCTTTAAACGCAAAGACCATGAACGCCCTTTACTGCGCGCTCAGCTCAAAGGAATTCAACAGAATCTCGCAATGCGCCACCGCATACGAGATCTGGCACACACTTGAGGTAACTCACGAAGGTACCTCTAAGGTAAAAACTTCTAAAATAAATTTACTTTCTCAAGAATTTGAATGTTTTTCTATGAAACCTAACGAGTCTTTAAGTGAGATGAACAGTAGGTTCACTCTCATTGTAAATAACTTGAAAGCTTTAGGAAAGACTTTCATCAAGGTGGAGCTTCAAGGGAAGCTTCTTCGTTCCCTTGGACCGGAATGGGAACAGAAAGTCACCGCCATCGAAGAGGCTAATGAAGTGGAGGAGCTCAACATGGAAGATCTCCTAGGCAATCTAATGGCCTACGAGACTAAGTTGAAGCAAAAGAAGGATACATCGGAGCCTAAACCGAAGAAGACTCTCGCCTTCAAAGCCGCGTCGGATAGAGAGGTAAGTTCCGACGACGAAGGCTTTAGAATTTTATGTAAAAAGTTTTCCAAGTTGTGTAGGGAGACAAAGAAGGAGAAGGAGAGACCGAAACGTTGCTACCATTGTAACGAGAAAGGGCATCTGCGACCAGAGTGCCCTCTTCTCAAAAAGGAGAAGAAGAAGGAAAAGGAGAAGAAATCTAAGAAGAAGGCGTTCCAAGCCACTTGGGACGATTCCAGCTCGGAGGAAGAAGAAGAAAAGTCCATAGAAGAAGAAACCGCTTGCTTTGGTTTCATGGCCAGAGGAAGCGATAGCGAAAGCGGAAGCGACTCAGACAACGAGGTAAGTTACGACTTACAAGTAGCTTTTAATGAACTTTTTGAAGTTAGTAAAGCACTTAAGATAGAAAATAAAAGCATGAAAAAGAATCTTAGTTTTCTTAAAAGTGAAAATGATAGGTTAGAAATAAAACTTAAGGATCTAGAAGCTAGTCCTAAAAATGATAACCTATTATTAGAAAATCATAACCTCATCAATGAAAATAGTAAATTGATTGAGGAAAATGTTAGTCTAAAAATAGAAATGTCTGATTTAAAGACTAAGATGGATATTATAGAAAAAGAAATCGCATGTCTTAGGGAAAACTCCAACAAATTAATCAATAAAGTAGATAATTTTTATAGCCCTAAGGTTGAGAAAGGATCTCGGTCAAGGAGACCCGCTAACAGATCCGGATCCAAGCCCACTTGGATACCGAAAAAAGAATTAGAATCCTGTTTTGCAGGTTTCAAGGATAACTACAACACGAAGGACTGGACGTACAAGCTCAAGGCTGGTCAACTCGAGTTGGGAGAACCAAGGAGTAGACCAAGGAAGAGAACAGGAAGACCAACGAGACGGCGAACAAGAGACGGACCCGCCGCACGTCGACCACCAGATTGGAGACCGGCGCCAATGCCCCGGCCTCCAAGCTACGGATGGGAGCCCCATCCGATGTGGCATCCACCACCACCATTTGGCCCATTTTATTGGCCATGGTAGGTGAGGTAAAACCTTTACCCTATCTTTTTATCATAAGCATTTAGATAGGGGGAGTTAAAAAATTATGAGCTAATTGTCAATTTTTTAGGGGGAGAGATAAGGTAGCTAAATTTCCTTTAGAAAGGGGGAGAAAAATAATAGCTATCTTGTTGTTATAAAAAAAAAAGGGGGAGGCATAACCTTTGTCAAAAGAAATTTATAGAAGAGCATGTTTTAAGGGGGAGTTATAGGAAATGTAAAATCAATTAAACCTTTTTGGTAATGTCAAAAAGGGGGAGGATTTTTTTTGCATTACTATTTATGGTTTTCTCATCATCAAAAAGGGGGAGATTGTTGGTGCTAGAGCACCACGATCATTTGTTTTGATGATAACAAAACACGTGTCATTTAACATTTGCACTTTGAGTCCTAGATTTCAGGTCAATCGCAAATGGATACGTGATTAGACAGAGTTCGAGCTCGCATCCAGGACGGATTGGAGGAGCTTGATGGAGAGCAGAAGAGATTCGCGAGGAGCGATATATTGAAGAAGGAAGGAGATGAAGAATAGGATAGATTTCCTTCTCTTGCACTCATTGTATTTTTCGTTTCTTCTGTTGCTCTTTATTTTTGTTACTTAGATTTATGTTAAAGAGCCTCAAAGTACCCTAACAGTAGTCCTAGGAACACCCGCACAACCCTAGGATACTTAGGTTTTCTGTAGAATACTTAGAAAACCAATGTAGGGTTCAAACAGAGTTTCCAGACGTCTAATTCCAAAATCAGACGTCTGATAAAGTATTTTAAGACGTCTGACTGTTGATTCAGACGTCTGATAACTATTAGGCTGGACGTAGGTACTCTGTCTGATGAAATCAAACGTCCAGACCTTAGACCAGACATCTTAGGAGACGTCTGATGACTTTGCCAGACGTCCAATTAGTGGACCGTTGGCTGGCTTAGCGAACAGTCAAGAATGTGACCGTTAGAGCCTTATCAGACGTCCATAGGACTTTACAGACGTCTGATAAATGACCGTTTTACCTCGGCTGACCCAAAATCTCTTCTCAGAGATTTTCTAGCCGTTTCAACGTTTGGAAAATCCATTCCCACAGTAAAAGTAGGTTTCCAGACGTCCAGACATAGTGCCAGACGTCCTATATGTCGTCTGATGGACTTGCAGTAGAACCCTGTTTAGATCTGATCCAAGTCACGAAGAGACCCACCCAAAATCAGACGTCTGACCTTGAAATCAGACATCTTAAAGTGGTCTTCCAGACGTCTGATGCCAGAATCAGACGTCTGATAAGCCTGTCAGAACAATGATTGTTCCTGATTTCGGGCTGATTCTCTTGGGCTTTGCACCCAACGGCTATGGAACCTTTCCTAAGCCTTCCAAAGCCTTCCTAAGGCCTCTATAAATAGAGGGGAACCTTTGCAACACAAACACACACCTAGAAACACCAAGATACACAAGAAACACTTTGTAATACACTTTCCACTCTCTTGTGTCCTAGCTAGCTCTTGCTCTCCAAGCTCAAGCTCCATTCTCTTGAGAGCATCAAGATGTTGCGCACCCGCTCTCCCACCGTAGTTCACGAGAGCGAAGTTGCGTCGTCGCGTGGCTCACGCACCGCGTCATCAACTCGACGCACTCCTTGCAAAGGGGAGTTTCCTAATTCCTATAGAAGCTAGGTTCATAATTACTTTGTTGGCTCTATAGGATTACTTGTTTATTTTATCTTTGTTATTTGGTTGAGTATTCGCTTTGCGAATTCCCGTCTCCTTCGCGAGACAAAATCCTTCTCGTGGAGAGAAGGGGTTGAGGTACGCTACCCTCATTTAAGTAGCGTGGTTGTATTTAGGTTGAATCACCCTCGTTTAAAGTGATTCGGTTTAGTGGATTTTGATCAACTTGGTTGATCAGAAAATCCTAACTCGAGAGGGTTAGGTGGTGGTTTTCACCCGGTTTGGGTTTCCACCTAAAAGTTCTTATGTACTTGTGTGATTGTTATTTTGTGAAGATTGTTTATTTTATTTCCGCAATTATTACGTCATCCCTCCTGGTAAGGCCAAAACCTTCACTGAGGACGTCTAGGATCTAAGACAGATGTCTGATTCTAGACGGGTTCCCTTACTGGCATTCATCAGACCTAAACAAGGTTTTAGTGTATAACCATCAGATGATGCACAGGACATCTGGCACAAGGTCTGGACGTCTGGAAACCTAATAATGTGTAGGAATGGATTCCCAAGATAGGTTAATGGCTAAAATATCTCACAAAGTGATTTTGGGTTAGTCGAGGCAAAACAGTCACATATCAGATGTCTGAGGTCCTCTACGGACGTTTGATAGAAGCCTAATGGTCATAACCTCAACGATCATTTTGTTAGCCAACGTTCCACTAATTGGACATCTGGAAACTTCATCAGATGTCTTCTAAGACGTCTGGACTAAGGTCTGGACGTCTGATTTCAACAGACAGAACCTACTAAGTCTAGCCTAAGTTATTAGACGTCTTAAAAGTCATTATCAGACATCTGATACTCAGTTTAGACGTCTGAAAAGACTGTTTGAAGCCTAACTTGGTTTTCTATGTTCTCTAAGAAAAACCTAAGTATACTAGGGTTGTACAATTGTTCCTTGGACTACTTTGAGGGTACTTTGAGGCTTTTTAACAAAAGGTCTAAGAAGGAAATAAAGAGCAAAAACAAAGTACAAAATACAAAGTACAATGAAACAAGAAAGGAAATCTATCATATTCTTCGTCTCCCCCTTCTTCAAGCTTTCTCTCCTCGCGAAGCTCCTTCTTCTTTGTCAAACTCTTCCAATCCGCCTTGGATGTTAGCTCAAACTCCGTCTAAACACGTCTTCATTTGTAAATATCCTAAAATCTAAGACTTCAAATGCAAATGTTAAATAACACATGTTTTGTTATCATCAAAATAAATGATCGTGGTGCTCTACCACCAACAACATCAACAGCTTTTATAGGGACAAGCGCACCACATTTTGGATGGATTGGGTGAGATAATATTCACGCAACACCAAATTGTAGGAAAGTTAGGGTGCAAACAGGTTATGGTTGGCACCACCAATGCCAATCCCTATTGTGCAATCCTAGCAATTGCATTTGCACTCGATGACTATATTTCACTATACTGTACAAATCTAATTGAGCCCACTTACATCCAATCACCAATAATTTCTACCTTCAAAGAATAAAAGAAATATGGTAACAATCTTTCCATTCAAGCTAAATTAGCTAACGTGTAGGATCTGTAATGCACAAGCACACTAGAAGGGGGGATGAATAGTGTGGTAGACAAAAATTTGCAGGAATAACAAACCACAAAAACACACAAGATATATAGTGGTTCCCCTCACTTGGGTACTACACTACCTAAGTCTCTCAACTTAGGATTTTTAACCCGATTCCCTCAACCCGGAGGGAATCAATTTACTAAAAACCTGAGGTAATTAACGGGTTACCACAACCCAATTACAAGATATCAAAAGGAAATAAAGATATAGGTGTAAGCAAGATGCAAATAAAAGCTTACAACAAATTCCTAAGTCTCCAACAAGTGTGTTTCTTAATAAAAGTATATAAATTATTCTAACAAGAATACTAAGGCATAAACGAACGATTGAACAAGGAAGAACACGATCGCCTTTGATGCCTTGTTACAAATGGAGAGAGGCCTTGAGAAGAACGCAACAAATCAAGCTCCTTAGCTGCTAGAAAAATTGAGAATTGGAGGTGTAGGCAAGGATAGTATTTTTCTTTTTGGCTTCTTAGTTGTATACAAAAGACACTCAAAGAGTGCTTATATAAGCCACTAAATAGCTCTGCTACAAATGCTAGCCGTTAGGGGAAATTTAGGAAGATTAGAGATAGGTTTAAATGCAAAATAGCCATACAGACTAATCACAACGGTTAGTTGGTACCGATACTGAGTGGCTACAGTAAGCCTAACTAAGTCACTAGGTACATGTACTCATGATAAGTACTAGTACTTATGACTCACAGATTTGGGTCCTATGACCTACATGTACCGGTACTCATGATGAGTACCGGTACTTGTAAGGTTCAGGAACTACATTAGTCTACAAGCTGTGAGCACCTTGTACCGATACTCATGATGAGTACCGGTACTTGTTGTTCAAAGTTTGGGACTAAAAATCCAAACTTGTGCCAAGTACCAAGAATGTATTTAAGTTAATTTTTAGAGTTATCCCATCTACTCTATACGACTTTATTTTGAAAGAATCGAATTTGAGTTTTGATACGAATGAATGAACGATATTTTGAACCCTAATTATCTTTACTTTGATTTTAACTCCTAGATTATGTTTTACTTTTTAGGAGACATACAAAGACTCTAAAATACAATGAATACAACAAAAACTATAATCTTCTTCCTACATATGCTATCTTGTCCCTTCAATACTTTCTTGCTGCTTGCATCCATAGATTCTTTTATCCTGTAATACTTCATAAACACATTAGACTTTAAAATGATTTTGTTAACACCAAAACACAGAAGAGAGTTGGAACTAGGTTCCAACAATCTCGCCCTTTTTGGTGTTGACAAAACAAATAAGATATTCATATTTAAAAATAAACAAAGACTTAATAAGAGAAGAATAAAAAAACTCCACAATGAGTGGAAAGCCTCCCCCTCAAACTAAGCTCCCCCTATTTTAAATATGAAGTATCCAATCATTTCTCTTGCTTTTTGTCAAGTAAGCAAAAAGATGAGCAAATAATACATTTTTTAGCAATCAAAGCATGATATATAAGCAACCAACTCTATACAATCTTTATAAAAACTAAACATGATAAAGTTCATAAAGATAACGCTCGAGACAATTTTAGCAAAGCCACACATAAGAAATCTTAAAAGTCATATAAGTTTAGCAAGACATAAATGTTATACAAGTTCAACAAAATGAAAACTAAACTAATTTTCAGGACGTTTTCTGATAAACTTTTGTATATGTCCACCATCATCATCATCGTCGTCGTCATTGTCATCATCATCGTCGTCGTCATCTTCATCTTCATCATCACTATCTTCATATGAAACTTCTTCTTCATCTTCAGTGTCTTCTTCTTCCTCATCAACATGGAGAACAGGTTCTTCCACAATTGTAGAAGTGACAAAAGATGGATCTTGGAAGTGCTTTTGCCTTCTTTCTCTGTATTCTTGAGTTGCTTTCTGTTTATTCCACTTCCTTTGTTTAGATTGTTGAGTGGAAGAAGTGACATGGGAAGACTCAATAGAAAAAGAAAGGTTATGAAACTTGCGTTCCATGTGAAGAAAGGCAAAATTGAGATATATTTTGACCAATGTAATTGAAAGTATTTATTAAATTTGGATCGGTGTTAGACCAATGAGATAGGTTTACCCAAGGTGTTTCGGCTTTCAGATATGGATATGTTATAGGGACAAAAGCCGAAGATGAGTTTGAAGGTTGATAAGAAGATTAACCATTTGGATCAACATACTCTTCTTCTTCATTATCACTAGAGGATTCTTCTCTAGCAAGTTTCACTCCCATTTTCCGGAGAGTGAACAATTTGAAATAGACCACTTTTCTAATAGGAGTAAAATTAGAGAGGTCAATTTTATTTTTGTGAAGAATATGGGATACCAAGATATCCAATGGTAAAGCTGATGCACGGTAATGAGGTCTAAGAAAGTGAATGAAAATTATGTTCCAATTTACTGGGAAGCTTGTGATGATAGCATAAATTAAGGGTAAAATATCAACAGGAAATTTGTGGAATCCTGAATTTTTAGCCGTTAAGTTTCATGGTACAATACTGAAGAGGACGCGAGCAAATAGGGTCATGTTTGAGGCAACTAATGCTTTGTCCTGATAGTTAGGGAGCAAGAGAGCTTCATGGATTTTATAAGTAGGAAATTGCTCCTTAAGTGTGTTAAATGCATGACCTTCATTAGGACATTTAGTGATGGTTGACAAGAATTTTGGTGTGATGGTGATTTTCTGACCAAAAACATTAGTTGTTAGGACAAGGTGACCTCGATTTTGTTGTTCTTAGATATTAGCAAAGAATAGACAATTGACATTAGGGTATACTCCAAGAACATCGACAAACAATGATTTATCAAAGAAATGCATGAGTTTGTGTTCGAAAGAGGAGTGGTAAAATTAAAGAGTTGAAGAGAGAAATCTTTCCACTCAACTGGCCTACAGTGATGAAGTTTTAGGCCTTTATATCAATCAAACTTCAACCTAGCATCCTCATTGATGAAAAACTTGTGAAAAGCCTCTTGAGGTGCTTTTCCCTTACTCTTAGATTTAGGTGCCATCTGAAATCATGCAACAAGGAATAGGAAAACAATTAGAAATATAGAAAACTTCCTTTCATGTGTATGTACGAAAACACATTTAATCCTGCATGTACCAGTACTGATTGGTTTCTATTCCAACAAGAAATTCAAGCTTGTACTGGTATTCATATTCAGTACCGGTACCTACTTGCTAAAGCGGGCACTGTTGCACCCAGCTAGTACCGGTACTGGTACCATCTGGTACCCGACATGAATGAAGTGCAGCAACAAGAATGGTTTTGAGAGAGTGAAAACAAGATATAAGATGACTCAATGAAGCACGAAATGACAAGAAGATGAGAGTGTACCTAGAGTTGAGGCTTGGAGATGATCCTGCTCTTCTTGGCTAGGGCCTGGAGAGGCTCTTATGAAGAGAACTAGGGTTTGCAAGTGATAAAATGAGGCAAGTGTTTGCACTTAGCCTCTTTTATATGGGATGGATCATGTGCTAGTCACATGACTACTTAAGTGGTTGAGAGAAATGTAATTAATAACTTAGGTGTTGAAAAAATAATGTAGTCAACAACCTAAGTTAAGCACCATATTGAAAACAATGCCCTAATATTTCCAGACATATGAAAATATTACAGTTTACCCCCTTTTTAGCAAGAATGGGGAAATTACAGTGAGGCCCTCAAAAATTTTTATAAATACAAACAAATTACATATCAATCAAATTGTTAGTTTTGAATCTCTTTTATTGTACAAAGTCCTAATTTTCTTCTTATAAAGTAGAATCTCTCTGCTACAAGAGGTTTTGTAAAGATGTCTGCCAATTGGTTTTGTGTGTCAACAAATTCTAATTGAATGGAACCTCAAAGCACATTATCTCTAAGGAAATGATGTCTAACATCTATGTGTTTGGTACGTGAATGATGTACCAGATTTTTGGATAAATTTATTGCTCTTCTATTATCACATAAAATTTTGGATTGCGCAAAAATCAATCCAAAGTCGAAGTCTATCTCATCCAAATGACCTGAGAGCAAGCAACTGAAGCAGCAATATATTCTGTTTCAGTCGTAGAAAGTGAAACACAAATCTGTTTCTTAGAGAACCATGAGATCATAGATTCTCCAACAAAATGACATGTGCCGCTAGTGCTCTTTCGGTCTGTCTGACTCCTTGCATAGTCTGCATCACTATAGGATAATAGATCTAAGGTTTGTGCTTTAGGATAGAAAAGACCAAGATCTTTTGTGCTATTTAGGTATCTAAATATTCTTTTTACTACATTAAAATGAGATTCCTTGGGTTTGGATTGGAATCTCACACATAAACATGTAGCAAAAAGAATATCAGGTCTTGAAGCTGTAAGATATAGTAGTAAACCTATCATGCCCTGGTATTTCTTTTCATCTACCCTCTTGCTGGATAAATCTTCACTAAGAGAAGCAGATAGAGCAATCAGAGTCTCTTTGCCATTTACATTTTCAAGGTCAAATTTCTTGAGAATTTCAAGAACATATTTTGTTTGACTAATGTAAATTCCTATGTCTAATTGTTGAATTTGGAGTCCTAAAAAGAATCTGAGTTCACTCATCATACTCATTTCAAACTCAGTCTTCATAGTCTCACAAAAATGTTGACACAGGGACTCCTTAGTTGCTCCAAATATAATATCGTCGACATATACTTGAACCAGTAGGATGTCATTTCCTTCTTTTACAAAAAGAGTTGAATCAACAACTCCAATTCTAAATCCATGCTGAAGAAGAAAGGTTCTAATCCTATCATCCCAAGCCCTGGGAGCCTGTTTAAGTCCATATAATGCCTTATTGAGCTTGTATACATGCTCTAGGTGTGCTGGGTCCTCGAACCTGGGAGGCTGATGAACATAAACTTTTTCCTTAATATAACCATTAAGAAAGGTGCTCTTGACATCCATTTGATATAGCTTAAAATCTTTTGCAGTTGCAGAGGCAAGTAGCATCCTTATGGACTCCAAGCGAGCAACATGAGCATATGTCTCATCAAAGTCAATACCCTCCTATTGGTTATAGCCTTGATCTACAAGTCTGGCTTTATTCCTGATCACTGAACCATATTCATCCAATTTATTTCGGAACACCCACTTGGTTCCAATGATGGAATTACCCTCAGGAGTGGGTACCAAGTCCCATACATGGTTCCTTGTAAATTGGAGTAGCTCCTCCTGCATAGCTACAACCCATGACTCATCCTTTAATGCCTCATCAACTTTCTTGGGTTCAAGTTGAGAAACAAAGGCATTAAAGACAAAATCAGCTCTAAAGTGAGATCGGGTTTTTATACCTTGTTCAATATCACCTATGATCTGTTCTTGAGGGTGATCCTTATGGTGTACCCATTCTTTTGGAAGATCATGTACATTTCGTGTATCTTCCATTTTTGATACATCGATGAAAGGGGTATCTTCATCATCAAAATCTAAATGATTTGGTTCAGGTTCACCTAAGTTTGTTTCATTAAATGAAACATGCAAGAATTCTTCTATAACAAAAGTCCTTTTATTAAAGACTCGATAAGCTTTGCTTCTTGTTGAATAGCCGATAAAAATGCCTTCATCACCTTTAGCATCAAACTTATCAAGTAGATCATGGGTGTTTAATAAATAACGACTTCTAAACACCTTAAAATATGAAATCCTAGGAGACTTCTCATAATAAAGCTCATATGGAGTTTTCTTAATAATAGGTCTTAAGAGAGTTCTATTAAGAACAAAACATGCCATATTAATGGCTTTCGCCAAGAAATATTTTTAAAGCCCATATTCCAAGAGCAAAGTTCGGGCGCATTCTTATAGAGTGTGATTCTTGCGCTATACAACACCATTTTGAGATGGTGCCCGTGGAAATGAAAATTCATGGGTTATGCCAGAATTGACACAAAAATTTGAAAATTTTTCATTTTCAAATTCACCCTCATGATTAGTCCTAAGTCTAAGAATTGAGGATGATTTTTCCTTTTGATGTTTTCGAGCAAGACTTAGAAAGGAATCAAATGTGTCATCCTTATGTTTCAAGAAGATGACCCAAGTGAACCTAGAGAAGTCATCAATAATAATTAGGCAAAATTTTGATCCATTTAGACCCTCGAATCGTGTTGGTCAAGATAGATCAAGGTCTAACAACTCTAAAGGTCATGTTGTTAAAACTAAGTCTTTAGGTTTAAAAGAAGCCTTGTGCATTTTTCCGAGTTCACAAGACTTGCACAAAGCATCCTTTTTATAAGTTAGTTTGGGTAGGCTCCTTACTTACTCATTTTTGGCTAACCTATTAAGATGTTTGTGATTAATGTGACCTAACCTATGGTGCCAAAGATCTACTTCAACATGGGATGCAAGCAGACATTTTAAAAATTTCACTTGTGAAAAATGAAGAGCATAGATATTTTCATATCTAAAACCTTCAATTAAAACTGTATTTGTTCCTTCTTTTAATATTTTAAATCCAACTTTAGTAAACAAAACATCACATCCATTATCACTTATTTGACTAACACTAAGCAGGTTATGTTTTAAGTTTTCTACTAAAAGAATATTACGTACCTGCTTAGAAGAATGACCTATTGTACCTTCACCAATAATGCGACAATGTTTGTTGTTGCCGAACTTGACGTGTCCTCCATCTTCGATTCTGGTCCACTTGATAAAGAGGTCGGAGTGTCCCATCATGTTCTTGGAACACCCACTGTCTAGGATCCATTTGTCCTTGTTAATCTACAAAATAGTTTATTAAATCTGTTTTAGGTACCCATTTTCTTTTAGGTCCTTCATGGTTAGTACCCTTCAAATCCATAGGTTTATAGATCACCTTAGTATTAGATCTATAATTCTTAGGATTCTTGACCTTTTGATAAATCCATGCATGTCTAGGTGC
The DNA here is from genome assembly GCA_037157565.1 of Thalassia testudinum. Classification (NCBI taxonomy): domain Eukaryota; kingdom Viridiplantae; phylum Streptophyta; class Magnoliopsida; order Alismatales; family Hydrocharitaceae; genus Thalassia; species Thalassia testudinum. Next base: position 4,106,432 of record JAZHRO010000056.1, read on the forward strand.
ATGTGATTTATTTTGTGTGTTCTTTTTATTATTGAACTTGGTTTTTAAATTACTACAAAATTCTGTATTCAGCCTAGTTGTTGTTTTTAGATTATTCAAAATGTCCTCATGGTATTCATAAATATCTTCTAATTCTACTATTTTTGCATGCAATTGATTGTTAGTTTCTTTTGATATTTCTAATTCTATTTCTAAACAAGATTTTTCTATTTCTAGAGTTTTATAACTATCATGCAAGACCTTATTTTCTTTTTTAATCAACCTTGCTTTGTGATACAAGTCTTCATATGCTTGTAGTAACTCATTAAAAGTGACTTCAGAATCTACCTTATTTTCTGAGTTGTCGTTGTTCGCCATTAAGCAAAGATGTGCAATTTCTGTTTCTTCAGATTCTTCGGAAGATGATTCCGTGCTGGAATCACTATCATCCCAAGTCGCCTTGTATGCCTTTCTTGAAATCTTCTTCTTTTGATCAAGTTCTTTGTCCTTCTTCTTCTTGATCATTGGACAATCTTTTCGTACGTGCCCCTTCTTGCACTCAAAATAAATAATGTCATTTATAAATTTATTGAGCCTCTTACCATGTTTTTAGATGAATCTTCTCATTAGAAGAGCAAGCTCCTCTTCTTCATCGGAGTTGGAATCATCAAAGTCCGACTCCTTTATAGCTTTGAAAGCAAGCTCCTTCTTCTTGCTTATAGATTTTTCTTCGTTCTTCTTCATATTCTCCAATTGGACTTCATATGCCATGAGGCTTCCAATCAAGTCATCCGAGGAGAGAGTAGAGAGGTCCTTCGCCTCTTGGATGGCTATGGACTTTGGAGACCAATCACTTATAAGGAATCTCAAGATCTTTCTTACAAGCTGCTCCTCCTTCAGCTTGAGTCCAAGGTTCTTCATTGGATTCATGATCTCTCCAAATCTTGTGTACATTTCTTTGATTGTTTCACCTTTCTACATCCTAAAACACTCATAGCTTTCTATTAGAATAGAAATATGTGTTTCTTTACCTTACTTGTACCTTCGTAGGTGACTTGCAGTGTGTTCCATATCTCGTATGCAGACTCGCATGCGGAGATACGATTAAATTCTTCCCTTGATAATGCACAATAGAGTGTCTTCATCGCTTTTGCATTTCCTACGATCTTTTTCTTTTGGTCCGTGGTCCATACAACACCTTATTGTGGCTCCAGATCCGTGTACTTCTCTTGAATGAGAGTCCACGAGTCCTCATCCATGTCCTTGAGAAGGATTTGCATCCTCCTCTTCCAGTATCCATAGTTCATCCCATCAGAGTAGGGAGGACGTGTGGATGACTGTCCTTCGATGCACTTGACTGATGATGCCATTGCGAGAGAGAAAGAATACTTCTATTTGTGACCTGCTCTGATACCACTTGTAGGATTTGTAATGCACAAGCACACTAGAAGGGGGGGATGAATAGTGTGGTAGATAAAAATTTGCAGGAATAACAAACCACAAAAACACACAAGATATATAGTGGTTCCCCTCACTTGGATACTCCACTACCTAAGTCTCCTAACTTAGGATTTTTAACCTGATTCCCTCAACCCGGAGGGAATCAATTTACTAAAACCTGAGGTAATTAACATGTTACCTCAACTCAATTATAAGATATCAAAAAGAAATAAAGATATAGGTGTAAGCAAGATGCAAATAAGAGCTTACAACAAATTCCTAAGTCTCCAACAAGTGTGTTTCTTAATAAAAGTATATAAATTATTCTAACAAGAATACTAAGGCGTAAACAAACGATTGAACAAGGAAGAACACGATCGCCTTTGATGACTTGTTACAAATGGATAGAGGCCTTGAGAAGAACGCAACAAATCAAGCTCCTTTGTTGCTAGAAAAATTGAGAATTGGAGGTGTAGGCAAGGATAGTATTTTTCTTTTTGGCTTCTTAGTTGTATACAAAAGACACTCAAAGAGTGCTTATATATAATAACTGTTAGGGGCAATTTGAGAAGATTAGAGATAGGTTTAAATGCAAAATAGCCGTTCAGATTGGTCAGAACGGTTAGTTGGTACTGGAACTAAACTTTTGGTACTGGTACTGATCGCCTATAGTCAGCCCAACTAAGTCACTAGGTACCGGTACTCATGATAAGTACCGATACTTGTGACTCACAGATTTGGGTCCTGTGACCTACATGTACTGGTACTCATGATAAGTATCGGTACTTGTAAGGTTCAGGAAGTACATTAGTCTATAATTTGTGAGCACCTTCTACCGGTACTTGTTCATAGTTTGGGACTAAAACCCCACACCTATGCCAAGTACCAAGAATGAATTTAAGACAATTTTTAGAGTTATCCCATCTACTCTATACGACTTTATTTTGAAAGAATCAAATTTGAGTTTTGAAACGAATGAATGAACGATGGTTTGAACCGTAATTATCTCTACTTTGATTTTAACTCGTAGATTATGTTTTACTTGTTAGGAGACATACAAAGACTCTAAAATACAATGAATACAACAAAAACTATAATCTTCTTCCTACATATGCTATCTTGTCCCTTCAATGCTATCTTGTTGTTTGCATCCATAGATTCTTTTGTCCTGTAATACTTCATTAACACATTAGACTTTAAAATGGTTTTGTTAACACCAAAACACAGAAGAGAGGTGGAACTAGGTTCCAACATAACGTTCTATATGTAGTTAACAAATTCCATTGTTTGTCATTTGAAGGATCAGAAACGAATATTATCAATCATTGATTGCAGACCTTCCATTGACATTTATCTCGTTAGATAAGTCCTCTATCTTATTTTTTTGGCTTATGATACTGATGAGAGCCTCATCATGAGCCATAACTAGCTCATTTTGACCCAATAAAGAAGATAAAAGCTCCTACATAACCTAGAAGAAGGCCTAAATGAAGGAATAAGTGCTCTGAGAAGAAAACATGAATTAAAGGTTAAAATAGTAATTTTACCATTGCAGTACATAAACAGGATTTCTCAGAGGCAAAATATAGGTCAAATGGTCTAAATAAGATAAAAAGTGGGTTGAGTCAATCAGAAATGGGTCAATGTGCAATTTAGGAATTAAATGACATTTGGTAACCCTAAAACAGACCTGCTTAAATCAACAAGGTTATGGTCAGGAAAAAAATCAAGTAAACCCTCTAAAAATCATGGAAAAATATCCCCTAGGGTTTAGAACACTTAATTTGGCCTTTGGAACCTAGTTTGAGCTAGAATAGGGTCCTAGATCATTAATTGACCTAATTTGGGTTTTTACGTAAGATGTCTAGTCAAACGTGGTCAAACCTAAAATCCAACTTCACCATTGGATTCCTTAGGTCCAAATTAGGTTTGTACCAAAATTTGGACCTAAGGGGAGGTCATCTTGACCTACTTTGCAATTTAGTACACCCAAATCATAATTTGGCCCCTATCTTTTGAAAATCATTGCAGAGAACCCCCTAATTTCCTCGCCACCTTTCCAATCAAGTCCTGCCGCCATTGTTAGGGTAGAGCTGACCTCCGACGAGGTTTACAGAGGGATTACTCTCTGATTCCTCAGAGATTCCCCTCCAGAAATGGAAGGGAGATTCTCTGAGGAATTCCCTTCCATCTAAAGCCAATCACGATCTCTGGTGTGAACCCAATCTATCGTGCGAACGCACGAGGGATTTGGGTATCCACCCTCTTTCCTTCTCCGGCGAGCCGGCGGGGGTGATTGCGCACCCTCCACGCATTAGAAAGTTCGGCCAACACCTAGTAAAGGATCCCCAGACCCGGCCGCAGATCTTCAGACTTGTTTTGGCGGAGATTCCCCCAAATTTTCCTCTCTTCCATCTCCGACCAAGAAACCCGCAAGCTCCGGCGACCTCCTCCCCTCCTTCTCGTTGCTCTGCTGCCATACCAACAGCAGAGTCAACTCTGCCTCTTTCTCCCGGGTCGCGCAGTACCAGGTGCACGTTCTCCTAACCTCGTCCTCGTCGCCGCTCCCTCCCTCAGGGTTCTTCTTCTCCGACGATGGCAGCTACGCGCCGTCTACTCCCCTGCCTCCCTCCCTTCCAGAACACTCCAGATGCCTTCTCCATCTTCCCCTCTCTCTTTTCCCCCTTTTATTTTATTTAATTGCCCCCTGACATTGCCTGACCACCCTCATCTTCCACGTCACCGACCGACCTCCGGCGAGCTGACCCCACCATTCTGCCCCTCCACACGGCTCGCCAACCGTCTCATAAGCTATGCCTCACCACAAGGAACAATCTCCACCCACCCACCATCCCTCTACGCTTCCACCACAGCCCCCCGAACTCACCCACACCTTCGGTCACAAGACGACCTAGGCGCACACGCCTAGACCATCCCACGACCTGCAGCACCGTGCACCACCTTCGCCGTGCCACGGCGAAGGTCCCCAGCTGGTCTGATTGAGCCGAGAGGCTTGTTTTGTGTGTGACAGTATCGAAGCCCCTACCACCATTGACGACGGTTGAAGAAGCTTCAAAGCAGCTCCAGGTGTCAGAAGCTCCAGGCCTCAGGTGTAGTGGACTCGGGCAGCCAGTGCGAAGACATCTAGTCCAGCGAAGAGCGCAGCGACGTCCGCAGCCTTGGCAATCGAAGAAGCATCTTATGCGGGCGCGCGCGGGAGCGTGGCAGAGCCAATAGTCCTACATTGGCGAAACGCGAAGCACAGGTATACTTTAAATTATTTTTGTGATATTACCTCGTTGCCTCCGAACACACAGGGGTGAGGTCCCTCACCTTATCCCACGCTCGCCTCGTCCGTGGTTTCACCTCGCGGATCCGGTGGGCTCCGAACCAACCCAACCTGAGCACTCCTCGCGCATCACCCACCTGCCGGTGTGCTTGGTCCCGGGTGAGAAATCCGACCCAAATACCCCTGGCTCTGGGAGAGCGTCCTTGAGTGAATTGCAGAGAGAGAGAGACGTACGAGTAGAGGGACAGGGTAGGTTTTGCTCCCTTGTGCAGGCAGGCAGGGCGTTGAAGAAAGGAGACCTAGCTGCAAGGAGAAAAAGAAGCAGAAGAAGAGGCTGAGCAAAGAAGAGAAGAAAGAAAGAAGGACTGCAGACAAAAAGAAGAAGAGGATAGAGGAGAAAAGAAGCAAAGGCAGGAAGAAGACCAAGGAAGAAGAAGCCTTCGCAGGAAAGAGAGAAGAGAAAGAGGTTCAAGGAAGAAGAAGCCCTGTAGATCAGAAGAAAAGAGGAAGAAGAAGAACCTACGAAGAAGAAGAAGAAGGCAGAAGAGAGAAGTAAGGAGTAAGACTGCAGAGAAAGCAAAGACCAAGAAAGAAGGCCAAACAGGAAGACTACACTACATTTAAGATGTCTGATAAAGAAATCAGATGTCCAATTCTGTTCTCTCTCAGCAACTATTTTTTTTTAATCTCTCTATGAATCAATTATCTCTCATTTAAAAGTTGTATTCTTTGGTTTTTAAAAGTACTCAGATTGCTCCCTGTGTTCGACCTCGGATACTCTAGTTTTTCGAGTAATAAAATTCTCTATTTGTTTGAACACTTTGTCAGCTATATTACAACGTATTATCTTTTAAAACCCACAAAAGCGTACAAATAGATACTTATCATTTATGCTTGGCCTTTCTTCATCACGCATAACCCTAACTTCAATCTTTTCTATCTCCAGCCATATAGGTTTCTTACCCAAATTTATTCGATGTTTATGTTTCTCCCCTCTGCCAATAGGAAGGTAGGGAATTGCCACAATGAAGGAAAGTGTAACACAGATTGCCTATGATGCAACAAATATGTGAAACTTTACAGTCAATTTTTTGAATCATATTCATCTATCTGGTGATGGTTAAATTAATATTTTGAATTAATAACATTTCCTCTTATTAGTTCTATTTATATTAGTTGGTTATCTACTAAAGAATATGGCTGAAATTTGCTATTAAATTGTTAGATTATAAATGGTTTTCTGTCACCATTGGATAACCTTTTGTTTTGGGCTCTCTTAGCTAATTCATGGTTTATATCTATTTGTTTTTACATCCTTCGTGTCGAGCTATTATTGAATTAATTCTCTATGTTATCTCCCAAGAGAACAGTCACTTCCTCTTTTGTTATATATCTTCTTGGAATCTATAGTTAGTTGTTTTTCATATTTTCACTTGGGATAAATTTAGTTGAGAGGTCAATGGCTTTCTTGGCAATTTGGTCTAGTTCATTAGGCTACTTTTTTCAAATCAAATATGAAAGGGTGAACTTGTGCAACTAAATTGCAGTGCATGTTAAAAGTCTAACTAGGATAATCAATAACAGCTTTTTATTGGGCTCCATCCTTATTTCTATATTCAATATATTCATATGGAGAGATTCCATTGAGAGATTTCAAGATTTGATGATTTTATGTGAACGAGATGGCACCTACTTTTCTAGCTCCTTTACTTTCTTGTTGCAATAAGGAGAGTTGAGCCTCATGAAATGTTGTGAGTGCCATCATGGAAAAATAACAATACCCACATACACCTAGGGATGATATTACTCCAAGTTTAAAATAGATGTTGGAAATTATGTATTCGAAGATGGTTATCATTGTTGCTTCTAATTGTACCTTATGAAATACATTTCTCTAGGTAATCCTAGTATGTCAGGTTGTTTTGATTGCTGAGCTTCTTGATCTATTTTCATTATTTGGAATGCCATTGTAAGCTGCTTTCATTGAACTGGTCGAGCTTAGGAAAGTTTTGTAGATTTTCTTGTTTTTCTATGACTGTTATGTAATACAAGTATGGTTATCTCTTTCATTCATTGTTAAGTGATTGTATCCCATTTGTTTTGACAATAGCCACTTATCCCATTTGTTTTCTTAGCATAATACATATGGCAAATCAAATTTATTTGGAATGGTATTTTCAAAGAAAAAAATTATTTGGAATTGTTTTGTTTCATGTTGATTTCATAATGAACATAGCACCTCTCGGCATTCCATCCGTCATCTCTCGTGCTAAATAATGTATGGAATGAAGAGATTGGTCAAACCTCTCTGATTTTGTATAAAGCTAACTTAGGTAGTGAAAAGTTCAACCTCAAAGATAACATTCTGAACTCAATGGGAAATTTTTTTGTGCTATTTGAAACATGCATATACACAAGCCAACCTAAAAGTCTATCATCAATCCTTAGGCTCAAGGGGCAGCATCATATCTTTTTGGATATTCCACCTGTGGAAATATTTACTAGAGTGCTTGCTGGATAGATGGTTAAACGCATACCAGATGGATTGGCGGTATATACGATTGGCATAATTTAGGGAGAAAACCTATTATTAAATATAAAAAATTATTATTACTCTGAATATCTAGCAAAACAATACCGGCTTACAACATGTCAAACACTTATCACATCCAAGTACTACTTCCCTTCTGCCCAGTGAAAAACTCCCTTCTACTTGTTCCCTATTATATGGTATAAACCTTCCCTCGCAGTTGGCCTCATAATTGATGTGTACCCTTACTCTAGTGGTTTGTTTTCGTATTTAATTTTCCAGGGGTGATCACTCGAATAGCTTCTCTTGTTACCTTCAGGGAGATGCTTTGGGAGTAATGCTTTGGGAGTTTTCCATACTCGAATGTTTGATTGCCATTTCTGGGATTGAAAAGGATTGACATTTACATGAAAAAAAATGCTCATGAAGGTGTAGATTTGGGTAAATAGGTAGCTTTTTAGTTTTAGAACTCTGAGATATGTGTATTTAATCCAGGTCAGGAAGGAATTGAAGAGGACACAAAATTGTTGATCTTCAATTTTTGTGGTGATGGGAACACCATCATGAGGCATAACTAGCTCATTTTGACCTAATTAAGTAAATGAATGCTCCTACATAACCGCCAGAGAGTCACAAGTCATTGCATATTCATTATGAAAGAAAAATAAGAAACTAGGGCTCAAACTACAATTTTATCATCTCAACATGAATGCAGTACAACCAAGGGTTTTATTAGGGGTTGAATGAAGGTCAAGTGATCTTAAAAAGATAACAAGTGGGATAAGATAGACATAAAAGGGTTTGCACGTGTTCTGAGAATTAAATAACTTTTGAAACCCTAGAAACAGACCTGCTTAATTAACTGAGGTTCTGATCAGGATAAAATTCACCTAAACCCTCTAAAGTTCATAGAAAAATATTCTCCATGGTTAAGAACTTTCAATTGAACCATCAGAACCCATTTTGACCTAAAATAGAACCACAGATAGACATTTGCCCTAATTTGGGTTTTTACATAAATTACTCAATCAAACATGGTCAAAACCAAAATCTAACTTCACCATTGGATTCCTTAGGTCCAAATTAGGTTTGTAATAAAATTTGGACCCAAGATGAATTTTTCTTGACCTAGTTTGTAAATTGGTCCTGTTTAATTTCATTTCTACCCTTAACTTTCAAAATCCTTTCAAATAGACCTCAAACATTGTTGTAGTTCTCACAAAAAGGTCCCTACCACCATTAATCCTATTCCTACTTGCTTCAGCGACCTTAAAATGGAAAGAACTTCCTAATTTTTTGATGAATCCCTTTCAAAATTGAAAGGGAAGTTCGACAAGAAATTCCCTTCCTTTTGAAACCAATCCCAAGCCCTAGGAACTCCCAAGTTCAGCGAGGCTTTCCAAGCTTGGAAAGCTTGTTTCCTAAGCTCAAACTGCCTCTAGATCCTTATATAAGAGAGCCCAGATCCTCCCGAACTTCCCTAAGCTTGAATTCGGCTAGAGAATCCCTCAAATTCTTCCCTCCTCTAGTCAATTTGCTCTTCAAGCTCCGACGATTCTCCTTGTCTTTCCTCGTTGTCTGACCACCATACATGTGGTAGATTCTTCATCCTTTTCTTCTTCTACAATGCATAGCACTCGCCGGCACTCCTGCCCCCTTCATCCTTGCCAATCACCTCCCTCTGCGCATCTTCGTCTCCGACGCCGGCCACACCTCAACCGGCGCCAACTTCGCTCCCCTTCATTTGCCTCCTCTCCTAAATAACTCCTCGACTTCCCCTCTTCATTTTTAGACCCTCACCACCTCATTTCAACCATCGACTCCCCCTATTGCCCTCCATCTTCCACCTCGTCGGCAGACCTCCGGCGAGCCCTAACGGCTTCCACACTCGCTTAATCGCGTCGCTTCCCTGCTCCTCACCATCACTTCGACTCACCGACCGAAACCCCTCAAGTAATTGAGGGGATTGGCCTCTCTATCACCTCCTCTTCTCACTCACTCTTACACACAATCCGCGAGGTTGACAGACCTCCACAACCACTCACACGCGATGCCACCACCTCAATTGCATTCCCTGATGTCTGGCGATACTCCCTGAACGTTCTGACAAGGCCAAAAGGCCGTATTCCTGATTTAAGGTACAACCCCTCTCCGCCATTGACGCATAGCTCTGAAGCTTCACCTGTAGCTCTAGGACTCAACTCCAGTGGCTGTGGAATCGACTCAGCTTCACTCCTGACCAGGCAATTGGAGCGTTGACTACTTTCCTTGCATGAATTGAATGGAGATACCCTGCTGCTGGCTGCGCGAAGAAGAGGGACGTGTTTAGTCCCACATCGGAGACTCACGAGTGGTTGCTATCGCATAAATTGAAAAAGTGTTAGAGGATATTTGCCTCATAACATGGGGTGAGGTCACTCTCACCCACGCACACCTGCGCCTCGTCCGCGACTCTGCCCTGCGCGGATCTGGCCGACCCTTTACCCACCTAGACTGACCTGCACTCCTCGCTCACTACCACATGCTGGTGAGCTTGGACCCAGGTGTGTACAATTCGATAACCCGACTATCCTTACAAAGGCCCTGGGAGGGTGGAGCCTAAGAGAGAAAGAGAAGGAGAGCTTGCACACAGGGTAGGGGGAGGGTTTTGCTCTCAGGAGAGTCTGGCTGACACTTAGCCAATTCAAGAAGCCCCTCCCCTGTGTGCAGAAGGAAGAAGGAGAAGGCTTAAGAATCCAAAGCAGAAAAGAGAAGAAGAGGAGCAGCATGAGAAGAAGAAGAAAAGAAGAAAAATAGGAGTTTAAGTCATCTGATTTCATAATCAGACGACAGTTTTGTTTGATTGCATACATATACATTGAGTTCCTTAGTTGATATTGTAGTACTTGGTGATCTAAATCACCATTTTACTCCCATCTTTTTGCACCTTGATCTTGTTATTATTGCAAATTCTTTTACTTTAAATTGTGATCTTGAGCTTTAAATTCCCATATTACTCCCTGTGTTCGAGCTCGAAACTTCGAGTAATAAAATCTATTTGTTTAAATGATATTTTGGCTATACTACAATGCGACATTCTTAAAGCACCGATCTAGTGTTCGAACATTTTGGCACCGTTGCCGAGGAGCAACGGGCAATTTAGAACTCTTGATTGCAATTCCTTATTCAGATTCTAACTTTTTATATCTCTTTTGCTGTGGTTGTTTCAAGGAGAAGATAGATTCAAGGAAGGTCAACTGCACAACAAACACACCAGGGGCAGGTAAGTTCTAACTCTTTCTCTTAAGCCCTTCATTCTGAAAAAGATAAAAAGAAAAAAAATCAATTAGGGCTACTTGAATTCTTTCCATAGATAATTCATTGAGTTGCCTGAGTTGATACATTTTTATTTGCCAACAAATCCTGATTTGTGCACCCACTTAAAGCTTAAGGTATCTACGGCTATCACATTCTTGTTTGAGCCTTAGGTACCACATTTAGACAAACTAAAGTGGACCAAATTAGAGCCAATTAAGGATTTCAGTTTAGGATTTTTAGAGACACGCTTGCCTAATCAAGAAATCATTTCTCCAAACAATGTATGCCTAGACCTTGATTGAAATGATCTATTCAAGCAAAACCTTAAAATTAGGCTCTTAAAATCATTTGAACACTAAAAGAGGGACCTAAATTTTCAAGGACAATATAGGTGAAGTTGACCCACCTTGTTGGGTCAACCAATCTTCAAATTAGGTCACTCTTGCACTCAACACATCATAAAGTTCAAGTGAAATTCTAAGCACCCTTGCTCTTAATTAAAACTGGTAGACTTAAGAGGTCAAGTCCCCATTCTGGTCTACTTGGAACATCAGTGACAAGAGAAGTTGGGTGGGGGAAACCCTATAACCCGTGGGGGTGCTCTACTGTGTAGGGGTCTTTGCGGGACTCTCCCCTTCTGGCTACCCTGGTAATTCTAAGGTGGATGGCTTTCTGACTAAGGGTTATCATCCGCCTCGAACCTCTATAGTCATTCAAAATTTTTGGGTGTCTTGATTGGGTCCATCACATTCTACCTCTCATCTACTCCATCGATGCATGTTCGGGAGGAGGTCTCTAAGACCATCCTTGAGGCCTCCTTTAGTCACTCATTCACGTCGAGGCCAAGCCTCAACCTCCTTGTTTGTGCAACAACCCAATCCTATTGATATCTCTTCTGATTCATCTGAACCTGATTCTCCTTCATCCATCATCATGGCACAACCCGCAGAAGAAAATAATCTCAAAACTCAACTCCAATGCCTCAATGATCTATTCCAAACCTTTGTGAACCCACCACAGCGTCCAATGATGCGAGATCATTATAATCCCACTGCAGTAGCAATCGAACCCCAAGTACAAATCCTCGCTAGAGGTCCTGACACTGAACTCAAGCCCAACATGATTCATGCCATTCCCAAATTCCATGGGCATAATTCTGAAGATCCTTTCCAGCATATCAAACAACTCAAGCATCTGGCCCAGACCTTCAAGTCAGAAGCTCAAAATTGGGATATTCTATTCATGAAAATGTTCTCCTTCTCTGTTATGGATAAAGTGACTCACTGGTACCAAACCCAAACGCATCCAATCAACACCTGGGCGGAACTTCAATATGAGTTTCTGAGAAAGTTCTTCCCTGTTGGTCGAACAAATGCTTTACGGCACTAGATCACACATTTCTCACAACAAGTAGGAGAATCACTTCACGAAGCATGGGATCATTTCCTGGATCTCATGCGAAAGTGCCCCCATCACAGAGTTCCTAAATGGGAACAAGTCTAGTCTTTTTACTAGGGACTCTGTGAGGGTATCAGATTATTTGTTAACGCAACCTGCGAAGGAAACATCATGGGTCAACACGAAAACATCGTGTGGGAGATTCTCGAGAATATGTGTGAGAACTCCAATAATGAATCCATAGGCATGTTCGACTGGACGAATGCCCGTGCATTGATGAATCCAAAGAGAGCACATGAGACACAGGGCATGTCCTCTTCCGTCGACTTGGAACTAATGACCAGTCATTTGGATATGGTCTCTATTATTGAGAAGAAGGTGGATGAGCAAACTTGACATTTGCAGCGAGCCACCTCTACGCAAAACTCATACATACAACCACCCTTTGGCAGGGAGGCCATGCACAACATCTATCATCGACCTTCTCAGGGGATGGACCCATATCCACCCCCGTCTGATTTTGGCTACGGAGGAAACTCTAGATCCGCCTACTCTAGTTGGGGGAACTCTAAACCCTCATATTCTAATTTTCCCAAGGTCCCTCAGACCTGCGAGGACCTCAACGGCATTCAAAATGGCCCATTCTCAAACACCTACAACCCTAGATGGTGTAATCATCCCAACTTCACATGGTCGGGCAATAATCAAAATCAGAGGCCTCAATATTCGCCCCGACCACAAGTCCTCATCCATATCAACTGCCTCAGCCTCGACCCAACCCAACTTATCAATCTGGGCCGACTCAAACAGATCAAATGACTCTTATCCTTCAGACTCTGGCTGACATTTAGAAGACGAATGCGGCTATGCAAAAATAGCATATAGACAGGATCACAAAGGTTTGCAATCAACTTGCCCAGATGGCAAATCCTCGCCAACTTTGTGCACTTCCTTCACAACCTCTGCCTAGTTCGAATAACGAGGCCAAACCAGAGAAGCATTATGAACCCAAATTCGGACCAAGCTTACTTTGTTCATCAAGCCCCTTCTACTCCATCACCTGACGGGATGGAGGCTTCGACATCATATACAGGTTACCAGCAGCAAGCACCCCTTCTACCCACTCCAAACCAAAACTAGACAGGATTAAATTCTGTTACTACCCGCACTGGCAAAACAACACAAGGCCCACCTTATCCAAGCCAAACCAAGCCTGGTAATACAAACCCTAAGCCAAGGATAGTTATCCAGGACACCTCTATCCCAGATTAAGAACCTGGACCCATTCTAGAGGAACCACCTAAGGTTCCATTTCCTGAGGCCTTTACCAAGGGAAAGAGGATAACTGAAACCGTTGCACCTGAGGAGGACCTGGTTAAGCACTTTAAGCAGGTCCATATAAACATCCCCTTGATAGACGTGATATGCCACATACCAACTTACGCACGATTTTTGAAGGACATATGTACACCAAAGCGTAAGCCGCAAACCAAAGATGAGAATCCGATCGTATTGTCAGAGCAAGCCAACTCTATCATTTTAAGCAAACTCCTGCCTAAGTAAAATGACCCATGCACTCCTTTGATCTCCTGTGAAATCGGCGATATATGGTTTGACTGAGCTTTATTAGACTTAGGAGCCTCCATAAATTTGATACCCACATCCTTACTAGACTACTTCGAGGAATCTGAACTTAAACCAACTGAAATGACTTTACAACTAGCAGATCGATCAATTAAGTCACCAAAAGGAATTCTTGAGGATGTCATAGTTAGGGTGCATGATTTCTATTTTCTAGTGGATTTCATCATTTTAGACATGGATGCTCCTGAGAATGTGAAGAATACACCTATCATATTAGGGAGACCCTTCCTGGCCATTGCTAAGGCCAATATCAATTGTGAGGAGGGCCAAATTGAATTAAAATTTGGGAGCAAGACACTAAAGATCGACATATTTAAGGCCCAACAAGGAATTAATTGCGGAGTCATAGAACAAATTTGTGATATTGAAGTAGTGGTTGACGACTTCATAGATAACTTGACTATTTTTGAGCAACCACAAGAGGATCAAAACCTACAATTAGAGGAGCCCGAACTCAACCTAGACACACCCATATCTCCTTCCTTTGCTCCTAACACCCATCCAGAATTACTCGCTGCTGCTGAAAACTCAATTTGGAATTAAAGCCTCTTCTCGATCATCTCAAGTACGCCTTTTTGGGTTCCAATCAGACATTTCCTGTGATTATCAACTCCTGACTCACACCTGATCAGGAAACATGCCTGATTTCTATTCTCCAGCAACATCAAAGGGCCATTGGATGGACTCTCGACGATCTCACCGGTATTAGCTCCTCATACTGCACACACAACATCTACATTGAAGAGGGCTCACGACCATCCCGTGAAATGCAGAGATGCCTGAATCCCAATCTGCAGGATGTCATGAAAAAGGAGATTATCAAGTGGTTAGATGTAGGGATCATCTAGCCCATCTCCGACAGTCAGTGGGTGAGTCCAATCCAGGTTGTGCCTAAAAAGGCAAGGCTCACCATCATCACGACTGAAATCAGAGAAGCCAAACCGACCCGTATAGAAAACTCATGGAGAGTTTACATTGATTAAAGAAGACTCAATTCCTCCATGAAGAAGGATCATTTGCCACTACCGTTCATTGATCAGATTCTTGAGAAACTAACGGGAAATCGATTCTTCTGCTTTTTGGACAGGTACTTAGGTTATAACCAGGTTGCAATCCATCCTGAGGACAAAGAAAAGACCACCTTCACCTGCCCCTTCGGAACTTACGCATTCCGAAGGATGCCGTTCGGTCTCTACAATGCACCTGCTACTTTTTAGCGGTGCTTGCTTGCCATATTCTCAGATATGGTAGGTGATAGAAGCCATTTTCACGCATTTTAAAGTCATTAGAAATCATAGTATAGTCGTGCTAAAACACTCGTAAAAAAAAAAGAATTTTGTAAAGATAACGAAACTTGAGTCCCGGTCGTTCGTCTCTGGGAGGCATTTATGCAAATCTGAAATCGATCTCTTTTTTGCTCTACTTGCTTAAAATCACATGGTGATTTGTGGTTATTACGTATTTAAGCATGACATGCTTAGTTGCAAGAATAACAGAAGTTAAAAGTAGGCAACTTTAATCACACCAAATATATTGCAATAAGCTCATGGTGATTCTCAACACATAGACATATGTATGTAGAAAAATTTCTTTCATTCATTCAAGAGGGTGTTTGCAACATGGAACTAGAGGAAAGCTTATAGAGGAAAGCTTAAAAACATCAATCTAGCTAACAGAAAACGATCGCATACAGGAATCTATGTGGGGATTTTGCATGCATCATTGGGGGAGAGTAAAGGGCTACACTACTAAGCAGTAATAAAAGCATGTAAATATGAAGAACTAACCTAATCTAGCAAAAATAAGGGTAGTTGGAGGTGGTCTTTGATGGCCTTTGAGTGGTTGAGAGGAAAAGGAGGGGCGGCCAATGGTGCTTAGGTTGGCCCTTGGAGAGAGGTTGGGGAGATGATCGAGCGTCCTGGCGTGGAGATGGTGGTAGCCATGGTGAGCAACTCATGGAGGTGGAGTGGAAGTGAATGTAGCTAACCTAAATGGAAGTGAATAATGCTAAGAGATGGATGGGTGAAAATGGCCACCCCTTAGGTCTTTTTATAGACCTAAGGGAAGCTCTCTAAAGAATTATGGAATTCTCTAGAGAGGCCTATGGTGGGATCTCGTGGGAGAGTGAGAGAGAGAGGATGGATGGTGGTTTTTAGATCCACCAAATGTGGATTTAAAAATTGAATGGCCCTTGGTTGCTAATTTTAGAAACCAAGGCAACAACACATGGTAGAGAGTTCTAGAGAACTTTAGGCTAGGTATTTTTGTGTTGATGGTGTATGTGGGTCGAAACTTAGGTGGCTAGGTTGATTAGGTTAGGTTCTAGTGGGTTTAGGTAAAGGTAGGTCTCAAATTAGGGTTGTAAACCATAATTCACTAAGGTAAAGTGCAATTAAATTTAATACAGGTTTAATTGGGTGTGTGAAAACTTAATTGAGAATAAAATAACTCAATTAAGTCAGGTCTAGGCCAATTGGACTCTCATTGAGTCCAATTGGATAGTGTGTGCTGAGATCAAGGCTCAATTGGACTCAATGAGTCCAATTGAATAGGCTGATGGAATTGACTAAGATCCAAGTAAATTAGGTTTAGTGAGGACCTAATTAGGTTCTTAGGGAGGTCTAGAGGTGATGTACTAGGCTTAGGGCACCTTAATTTAGGTTCCTCTGGGGTTGGAATTGGGTTTAGGAACGTAGAGATCCAAGATCAAGGCTTGAATCTCAAAACAAGAACTGGAGAGCAATTCCAGACGTCCAATAAAAGTGTCAGATGTCTTATAGTGAAAAATCAGAAGTCCATACTTGTTTTCTGGATGTCTAATCAGAGTCAGGAGGGATTCTAGGTTCTGTCTTGGCTACTCTGCAGAAATTGGACGTCTAACCATGTTTGGACGTCCAATAACACTGCAGAAGTGTGTTTAAGCTGTGCAGGAGTTGGCTAAGGGTTATGGATGTCCTATAACTTATCTGGACGTCCAGATAGAGGTTGGAATTAGGGTTTTAAGGTTTCCTAGGGTGCAGTAACTTAATCTAAGGGTGGCTAAGGCTTGGGGAAGCTTCTAGGCTATCCTAGGACTAGGATGATCCTAAGTTCTTCATATTTTACTACTTTATTCCTACTTAATAGAATAGCATACCTTAACTCCCTTACATTATTATCTATTACATCTAATCTAGGTCTTCTACTCCAGCTCTGCTGCAACACCAATTATTCCATCTTCAGATCCAGCTTCCGATCTACCTTCTGGTCAGCTTATTACCTATAATTGTCATAATGCACCTAATCAGTACATTATAGCATTATTTTATGCATAGCTAAAAGAAAGTAGTAAGGATGCAAGTAATGCTTATGCATGCGCGAATTACCCTAACTTATGCTAGGTCTTAGCCTAATTTAGGTCAATTAAGACTTATAATGGCTGCGCAATCAGTAGGTGAGTACCTTGAAGTCTTCATGGATGACTTCTCGGTATTTAGTGAATCATTTGACGATTGCCTCTTGCACTTAGTCCAGATCCTCAGGCGGTGCATCGACATGAACTTGATTCTTTCCTGGGAAAAGAGCCACTTCATGGTACCTAAGGGAATAGTCTTGGGACATCTTATCTTTGAAAAGGGCATATAGGTTGATCAAGCCAAGGTGAATTTGATTTCCAAACTCCCTATGCCTAGCTCGGTCAAAGACATCCAATCCTTCCTGGAGCATGTCGATTTTTACCGTTGATTCATTCTCGATTTCTCGAAAGTCACGCACCCCCTGACTAATCTCCTATCTAAGGATGTCCCTTTTGAAATCACCAAGGAATGCACTCAAGCATTTGAGATCCTATGTGATCGAGTTACCCAAGCACCTATCCTGTAGCCCCCTGATTGGTCTCAACCTTTTGAGATCATGTGTGATGCATCTGATTATGCTGTAGGTGCGATACTTGGGAAAAAAATATATAGGAAACCTGTGATCATTTACTATGCTAACAGGACACTCGACGAGTCTCAGCGTAACTACACAGTTACTGAGAAAGAGCTACTAGCCGTAGTATTTGCCCTGGAAAAGTTCAGATCATATCTTTTGGGTTCCTGTATTATCATTTACTTAGATCACACTGCTGTAAGGCATCTCCTTATGAAGAAGGACGCAAAACCTCGACTAATCTGCTGGATCTTGCTGTTGCAAGAATTTGATCTCAAGATTCGCGACAAGGTGGAAAAACAGAATGTGGTAGCTGATCACTTATCCCACCTTCCTTCTGATATTATCAATCCTTCCGGACCCATTACTGAACATTTTCCCGATGAGCACCTCCTGACTATCAGTATAGAACCTTCATGGTTTGTTGATCTAGTAAACTACTTGGCATCACATCAGATACCATCCGATTGGCCAAAAGCCAAGAAGGACAAATTACATTCGAATGCCAAGTACTACTTTTAGGAAGACCCGTATCTCTTCTGCATTGGTGCTGATCAAATCATCGATGATGTGTTCCGGAAGTAGAAATTCAGGATATTTTGTCCTTCTGCCATGACCAGGCATGCGGTGGACACTTCTCTGGTCATAAAATCGCAAAAAAAGTCCTCTAGTGCGGCTTCTATTGGCCCATAGTTTTCAAAGATGCATACAATCACTGTAAGGCATGCACTCGCTGCCAGACCTTAGGCAACATGAGCCACCATGATATGATGCCCTTACAGCTGATTCTCGTATGCAAAATCTTTGATGTCTGGGGGATTGATTTTATGGGACCCTTTCCTGTTTCAGATGGCTTTGAATACATTCTTCTCACTGTTGACTACGTGTTTAAATGGATCGAAGCCATTCTGACCTAAACCAACGATCATAAGGTGGTTATCAAATTTATTCATCAGAACATCTTCTCTCGATTTGGGATTCCACGTGCCATATTCTCTGATGGAGGGACCCATTTCATGAATGGTCAGTTCGGATCACTAATGACCAAATATGAGGTGTCACATCGAATCTCTACTCCTTATCACCCCCAAACCAATGGTTTAGCTGAGCTATTGAATTGGGAGATCAAGAAAATCCTCTAGGTCACTGTTCGCCCTAGCAGGAAAGATTGGTCGTCCAGACTTCCGGAAGCTTTGTGGCCTTATAGGACCACCCACAAAATGCAATTAGGCATGTCTCCCTTTAGATTAGTGTATGGAAAGGTGTGTCACCTCCTCGTCAAATTGGAGCACAAAGCCTATTGGGCAATACGGAACTGCAATCTCGATCTTTCTAAGGCAAGAACCCACAGAAAGCTTCAAATGAGCGAGATCGATGAATTATGCCATGATGCGTATGAGAACTAGCGAATTTACAAAGAGTGGGTTAAGGCCTTTCACGACAAGCACATATCCAGAAAGATCTTTTTCCCTGGTCAGAAAGTCCTACTCTTTGTCGCTAAACTCAAATTCTTCCTAGGAAAACTCAGATAAAAATGGATTGGACCATACCTTGTCTGACGAATCTTTGGAAATGGAGCTATCGAAATCAGTCAACTCAGCCATGATTTAGAACCTTTTGTCATGAAAGGTCAGTGATTCAAACCATTCATTGAACTCACCGATACAAATTTGGCTGAGATACCTTTTACCCTCCATTCTCCCTGAGCTCATTGCACTTGGCTATTAGCATTAAACTCGATGCTTAATGGGAGGCTACTCGTCATTCTTGAAAAAACCCAAAATCCTTCTTGACACATCCTATGCTGAACTCATATGGCACTTTAGGGTTCATCCACTAGAATAGCTGACTCCACCTCTGGTACCCTTACCTGAGCTTGAAATTTTCCGCAACAGTCATCCCGACCCATTCACCCACCCATCACCTGTTCTAATGAATGATCTAAGCTGAACTCGAACCCACCTAATTTACAATGAGGACATTGCAAATCATATGCATGGGGGTATTAAAGTGCAAAACATCGTGAAAACCATTTCATAAGAAAGGGTTTCATAAAAAAATCACATATTCCAAAAATACCAAAAAAATAAAAAATTCTTGAAAAAGAACAAAAATATGAGAGGAGAGGAAATTTTGATGGCATATCAGATTTTAAGGAGAAAAAGGGGATGAGATAAAAATGTCAAAAAGGAGCACAATTTGAAAAGAAAAGAAAAAGAGGTAGTCATTAGTAAAAGATTAATTGACTTAGTTCTAGACCATATCAAAAGAAAGAAAATGAAAGGCAAAAAGTGCTAATAAAACAAAAAAAGGGAGATTAGTAGGAATGCTAATTTTAGGCCTCTTGGGCTATAATTCTACGCTTAAAAATTCAAGTACCCGCTAAGATCAGGATAGTCCTCAAGAGGTTGGGGAAAATGCGAAGCTTAAGTATTAGGTCTAAGGCTTAGGGATTATTTGGCCTCGTTAACTGACCTCTAGTTTGCGGGACTCGGTAACCTAAGCACCCCAATCCACATAGTCTGATTCAGTGCACCTAAGTATCAAAATCACGCAAATGCATTTAACTTGTTCTAAAAAAGTCGCTTAGATTTGGAGCAGCTGATCAACATAAGTTGATTTCGGCGAGTTCCCCTCGGTGCGCAATAACATATCGTCTCCTCGGTGCTTGTCTTCTAGGATATCTACATATCCTATCGGGGGCATATAAGTACCCTATGCTGGTTTAGATGCCATGGGTGGCATTATCTCGAAATGTCGATTGCCAGGGTCTGATTTAGCTACAAAATGCCATGGGCGGGATTATCATGAAATCTTGAAAGCCAAGGTTCTGGGGGTTGCCATGGGCGATGCTATCTCGAAGCATTGATTGCTAGGGACCCTATGAGGATTGATGATGGGGACTAGGAATCTGATACAGACCGTGTTGTAAAGCCAATCCGAAGCTAGAAATAAAAAGAAAAGAGAGAGAAAACTATCCAAAAGCAAAGAAAAATTCCTCTTTCTCTCACTAACAAAAATGCACTGCAAATTGAATCAAGGCTAAAACATATTACAAGCACGGGTGATTTAACCACGGAGTTCAACAAACCTTAGGTTAGTTCTTGCGGGTCTTAGAAACCTTCGCGGTAGACTGAGGCTAGAGTTGGTCAGGTCCAGATCTTGGTTGGTACTTGAGTACCTCTAGGCCTACTATTAGCATTCTAACATAATCTACAAAAGGAAGCACACAGCAAAGATTTTAAGCATCAAAAGATTTTATGGTCTAGAATCAAAGTTAATACCTTGAAATTTTGCTAAGGGACTAGCAAAAGCTAGGCATGGGAGTATGATGGGAACACCATCATGAGCTGTAACTAACTTATTTTGACCCAATTAAGTCAATGAATGCTCCTACATAACTGCCAGAGAATTACAAGTCATTGCATATTCATTATGAAAGAAAAATAAGAAACTAAGACTAAAACTGTAATTTTACCATCTCATCATGAATGCAGTACAACCAAGGGTTTTCTTAGGGGTTGAATGAAGGTCAAGTGGTCTTAAAAAGATAACAAGTGGGATAAGACAGACAGAAAAGGATTTGGACGTGTTCTAAGAATTAAATGACTTTTGAAACCCTAAAAACTGACCCACTTAATTAACTGAGGTTCTGTTCAGGATAAAATTCTTCTAAACCCTCTAAAATTCATAGAAAAATATTCTCCAGGGTTTAGAACTTTCAATTTGACCATCAGAACCTGTTCTGACCCAAAACAAAACCACAGACAGAAATTTGCCCTAATTTGGGTTTTTGCATAAATTACTCATACAAACATGGTCAAAACCAAAATCCAACTTCACCATTGGATTCCTTAGGTCCAAATTAGGTTTGTACCAAAATTTGGATCTAAGATGAATTTTTCTTGACCTAGTTTGCAAATTGATCCTGTCTAATTTCATTTCTACCCTTAACTTTCAAAATCCCTTCAAATAGACCCCTAACTTTGTCATCATTCTCACAAAAAGGTCCCTATCACCATTAATCCTATTCCTACTTGCTTCGGCAACCTTAAAATGGAAGGAACTTCCTGATTTCTTGACGAATCCCTTTCAAAATTGAAAGGGAAGTTCATCAAGAAATTCGCTTCCTTTTGAAACCAATCCCAAGCCCTAGGAACTCCCAAGTTTGGCGAGGCTTTCCAAGCTTGGAAAGCTTGTTTCCCAAGCTCAAACCACCTCTAGATCCTTGCATAAGAGAGCCCAGATCCTCCCAAACTTCCCCAAGCTTGAATTCGACCAGAGAATCCCTCAAATTCTTCTTCCCTCCTCTGACCGATTTGCTCTTCAAGCTCTGGCGATTCTCCTTGTCTTCCCTCGTCATCTAACCACCATACCTGTGGTAGATTCTTCATCCTTATCTTCTTCTGCGTTGCACAGCACCCACTGGTGCTCCTACCCTCTTCATCCTCACCGATCACCTCCCTCTAAGCATCTTCGTCTCCAGCGCCGACCACACTTCAACCAGTGCCAACTCCACTCCCCTTTGTTTGCCTCCTCTCCTAAATAACTCCTTGATTTCCCCTCTTCATTTTCAGACCCTCACCACCTCTTTCGACCACCGACTCGCCCCGTCGCCCTCCGTCATCTACCTTGCCGGCAGACCTCCAACGAGCCCTAGCGACTTCCACACTCACCCAACCGTGCCGCTTCCATGCTCCTCACCATCGCCTCGACTCACCGACCAAAACCCCTCAAGTAATTGAGGGGATTGGCCTCTCTATCAACCCCCTACTCACGCACTCTCACACACAATCTGCGAGGTCGACAAACCTCCACAACCACTTGCACGCGACGCCACCACCTCAATTGCATTCCCTGATGTTCGGAGATACTCCCTGAATGTTTTGATAGATCCGAAAGGTTGTATTCCTGATTTCAGGTATAGCCCCTCTCCGCCATTGACTCATAGCTTTGAACCAAGCTTCAGAGCTTGTTCTTCACCTACAGCTCTAGGACTCAACTCCAGCAGCTGTGGAATCGACTCAGCTTCATTCTTGACCAGGCAATTGTAGCGTTGACTACTTCCCTTGCATGAATTGAACGAAGATACCCTTCTGCTAGCTGCGAGAAGAAGGGGGATGTGTTTAGTCCCACATCAGAGACTCATGAGCGGTTGCTGTCGCATAAATTGAAAAGGTGTTAAAGGCTATTCGCCTCATAACACGGGGTGAGGTCACTCTCACCCACACACACCTGCGTCTCGTCCGCGACTCTGTCCTTCGTGGATCTGGCCGACCCGTTTACTTGCCTAGACTGACCTGCACTACTTGCTCACTACCGCATGCTGATGAGTGATGAGAAGCTCATCATGGTCTCTAATTACCCCTAACTAACTAGTCTTCCTAGTTAATTAGCTAGGAATATGTAAATATATGGGTTAATCATTAAATAAGGGATAAATAGTAAAGGACCTTAAAATAAATTTAAAATGCTATATTATTATCCAATTAATATTATTAATAATTTAATTAATAATTGGACTCGAAATATTATCAGTAATTTATCTAATTAATGTGTTAACTAAAGTATTATTTATACCTAAGTATGTAATAACTTAAGTAACATTACTTAATTAAATAAATTAATCTAAAAAGGTCTAAAATGTAAATTCAAGGTCAAAATATAATAATTGTCTTATTTATAATCATATATAAAAATTTGAAAAGGATTTAAATTAAAATAAACCTTGAAAACCTTAGTTTACATTTTAGTCCTTATGTTTTATTTCAATCGAGTCCTTATTCTTCACTTAGGTTCTCATTTTTTGTTACAAATAAGTCCCTGAAAACTTCTTCTTCTTTCCTTCTTCAGCCTCCTCGACGGCTGACGATAGGAGGTGCTTTAACCCACCGATCACCGCGTATCCGACATCATTCCTTCCTCTCCAAGCTCCTGGAGCTTGTGGTCACCATCTCCTTTTCATCCACCAATCTGGATGAAGCTGCAATCCTATTTTAGGGTTGAAGATAACCTCACCAGCATCGGAGAAAACGTCGATGGTTACTCCACTCCTAGACTCTTATTCGTCCAGATACACCCTCCTTCTCAGCTGCCGCAACCTATAAATACCCCTCCATACCCTCGATTTCACTAAGTTAGCTCCCTTCCCTGTTCTTCACTGAGCTAACGGATAGGCTATTCTTTCCAAAATCTGGCAACCTTCCTCCCCTTCCTCTGTCTTCCTCTGTCCATCTTTGCTTGCTTTGGATCTCTGCTGACATCAGCCAAGTCTCCTGACGCAGTGCTGACACTGGAGTTCCTCTGCTTCACGCCGCCTACACCCACCAGACTTCTTCCCTAACCCTCTGATTTCCTCCTCCGTTAAGGACCATCGATAGAGATCTTCTACCCCCTTCATCCAGGTAACAGTAGGTTAGGTAAGTAGATTAGTTAGAATAGTTAGTTAGGTAGATTAGATAGATGTAATGTCAGAATTCCATTCATCTTCTTTAGCTCTGGCGAGCCCATTGAGCTTGTCTGGAGCAATCTTTTGTCTTTTAAAAACATTGATCACCTTCTTTAACCTTTCATGAACATTTCCATCACCTATTTGCCTAAACCACCTCCACCTTCACCAACTGCTTCCACTATCCATGGCGGAAGTAGTTGAGCCTAATCCACCTCCACTGGGACCCTCCATCACTTAACCATCACTTAAGGGCCCCTATCTTCACTTTAATTTAAATAATAATCATCTATATCTTAAATGCCTAATTTCATTTAATCTCCTGAGCTCGCTCTCAATGGCAACTCAGGAGGAGTTCATATCACTAATTAACCACTTATAATCCATCACCACATTCTTTTGACTTATTTTCTCCACTCAATTGAGTAGGAAAATAGGTCCTGAGCCCAATCAAACTCAAAATCTGTTCACTGGGAATTCAAAGCATAACTTTCACTTTAATTGTTAATTGAAGAAATTAATGTGCTCCTGAGGTTCCTAGGATATTATACTTGTTTGCATCCAAAGTATTTTGCGTATTCTAGGACTCTCTTCTTTCCTTTGAAAGAAGAGAAAAACCCACTTTTTTACGTTGTTTTGCGGGTTTCGTTGCCGCTGATTTTTGGTGGTGTGAGTGTGCCTTTGCACATTCTTTTTGTTTTATGCACGGGAGGTAATCCTTGAAACCACCTCTTGTAACTTCGTTGACAGGCACTCCTAAGCCGGTTACAACTAAGCAACCAATAAAATTCCCGTTTGATTCATCTGTTTCTTCTGCATTTGATTCTATGGATCAATTGCAGAATCAGAATCCTGAGATCCCTTCTTCTTCTAGTCAGGTGGAGATGCTGCCTTTTGATATTCATGAGGCGCTCCTAAACCAGAATCTTAGAATGCTCGAGTAGAATCACCAAATTAATCTTTCGACGACTGCTCTAAATAACTTGCAGAATCTTCAAGCCCGTCCTCCACCTCAACCTGATGTGGGTTTTTTATAGATTCCCTACACAGGAGGGGGTGACGTAATAATTGCGGAAATATAATATTAAACAATCTCACAAAATTCAATCACACAAGGTACACAATAATTTTTAGGTGGAAACCCAAACTGGGTGAAAACCACCACCTAACCCTCTCGAGTTAGGATTTTCCGATCAACCAAGTTGATCAAATCCACTAAACGAATCACTTAAACGAGGGTGATTCAACCTCAATTACAACCACGCTACAGCTGCGAGGGTAGCGTTCCTTAACCCCTTCTCTTCATGAGAAGGATTTTGTCCCACGAAGGAGACGGGAAATTGCAAAGCGAATACCCAACCAAATAACAAAGTAAAATAACAAATATAGTCCTATAGAGCCAACAAAGATTTAAACCTATCTTCTATAGGAATTAGGAAACTCCCCTTTGCAAGAAGTGCGTCGAATCGATGACGCAGGTGCGTGAGCAACATGACGGCGCAACGTCGCTCTCGTGAACTACGGCGGAAGAGCGGGTGCACAAAGACTTGATGCTCTCAAGATGTAGAACTTGAGCTTGGAGAGTAAGAGATTATTTTTGGACACAAAAGAGTGGAAAAGCTTGTTCTTGGTGTGTCTAGGGGTGTGTTAGTGTGCAAGAGGTTCTTCTCTATTTATAAAGGCCTTAGGAAGGCTTTGGAAGGCTTAGGAAAGCTTCCATAGCCGTTGGGAGCAAAGCCCAAGAGAATCAGGCCGAAATCAGGAACAATGATTGCACTGACAGGGTTATTAGACGTCTGATCCTGTCATTAGACGTCTGATTTTAGGCGAGTTTCTTCCTGACTTGAATCAGATCTAAACAGGGTTCTAGTGCAAGTCCATCAAATGACATACAGGACATCTGGCACTATGTCTGGACGTCTGGAAACCTACTTTTTCTACGGGAATTAATTTCCAAGAGTTGCAACGGCTAGAAAATCTCTGAGAAGAGATTTTGGGTTAGCTGAGGCGAAACGGTCATTTATCAGACGTCTGGAAAGGCTTAAGGATGTCTGATAATGCTTTAACAGTCATATCCTTGCGTGTTTGTTGAGCCAACCAACGGTCCACTAATTGGACGTCTGGCAAAAACATCAGACGTCTTCTAAGACATCTGGACTAAGGTATGGATGTCTGATTTCATCAGACAGAACTAGCTAAGTCCAGCCGAATTGTTATTAGACGTCTGAATCAACAATCAGACATCTTAAAACTCAATATTAAACGTCTGATTTTGGAATTAGACGTCTGAAAAGGCTGTTTGAACCCTATATTATTGGTTTTCTAAGTATTCTACAGAAAACCTAAGTATCCTAGGGTTGTGCAGGTGTTCCTAGGACTACTATTAGGGTACTTTGAGTCTCTTTAACATGGTATTCTAAGGAACAAGAAGAGCAAGGAAATAAAGACAAAAGTACATGAAAGAAATAAACAGAATTCTATCCTATTCTTCTTTTCCTTCCATCTTCAATCTATCGCTCTTCACGAATCTCCTCTGTTCTCCATCAAGCTCCTCCAATCCATCCTGGATGCGAGCTCGAACTCCGTCTAATTACGTCTCCATTTGCAATTTGCCTAAAATCTAATACTCCAAGTGCAAATGTTAAGTCACACGTGTTTTGTTATCATCAAAACAAACGATCGCGGTGCTCTAGCACCAACATTTTTGACCTTTCTAATTTACCAATCCCTCGTCTTAGGCCTCTACTAATCAAACAAGTAGTGCCTAATGTTGGGATTCCCATTGGGGAAAATGACCCACAATTAAAGCCAAACATTATAGGTCTAATCCCACATTTTCACGGATTTGCATCCAAGGATCCATTTCAACATATTGAAGATCTTAAAAATCTATCTCAAACTCTTGGACCTCGAAATCAGAATAGGGAAATCCTACTCATGAAAATGTTCTCTTTTAGCCTTAAAGATAAAGCTGCATATTGGTATAGAATTATTGCAAGACGAATCTCAACTTGGGCTGAACTTGAATCTGCATTGTTGAAGAAATTCTTTCCTATTGATCGCAACAATGCTTTAAGGCGAGCTATCACAACTTTTAATCAAAATCAAGGAGAACCAATTCATGAAGCGTGGGAACGCTTTCATGAATTACAAAGGAAATGCCCACATCATGACATCCCTCGTTGTCAACTAATGCACATCTTTTATTATGGATTGCAAGAAGGCATTCGCAATCTAGTTGATGCTTCTTATGGAGGGAACTTTCTAAATCGCAACGTAGAATCTGCTTCAGAATTATTTGAAGGGATGGCGGAAAACTCGATCAACAATGCATCCATGTCGCAATTTACGCGGGGAACAAATACATCACACCAAAATCTGCATAAGGGCATTCATGAGATCGATAATCCGTCCAGTTCAAAGGATTTAGAGATTATTGCATTAAAATTGGACAAAGTCAACGTCGTAGCAAAGCATCTTGATGAGGTTGGAAATACAATGAAAACTCTTCACCTCTACTTTCTACGAAAAATCCCACGCATTCACCTGTTTTGCAAATTCCCATGGGGAGGGAATTTGTGAATAATCTGGATTCTAGAGATCCATCTTCCTTGGGTCTTTTATCTACTTCTGCACCAACCCAAGGAGGGACCTTTGTCCCATAATCTTTCCCAACCTTTTCCCCACCGTTTGCTATTGCAAAAAACACGCCATATCTTTTTTGTTTACACGCCATCCAGGAAAACATTCCAAGATCAAATCCTTATTCTAATACTATAATCCTAGATGGAGAAGCCACCCAAATTTCTATTGGGTTGATCAAAATCAAAGACCAATTTATCCAAATCAGACCCACCTAAACTCATCTCCGTTGCCTTCTCAGCAACCAAATGTGAGGCCTAATTCCACAAGTATGTAGAATTACTCTAGGCCGATTAGAGATGCACAACTCAATCAGATTTTGTGAGCTGTTACAGAGAATCAGTGACAAAATGCTAAAGCTTCGCTGAGATTCAAAGGCAATGTAAGATAGAATTGGCTGATTTACGAAATCAGATCATGCTTTTGGCTGAGTCTCGTCAGCCAGGTACTCTTCCATCTCAACCAATTTCGAATCCTAGGAATCTGCAAAACCCTAGGCAACATCAGGGTCAAGTACATTTCATTAATCAGGCCTTTGATTCTAATCAAAACTCATCTTCCATACTCTTTGAAAATAATCCACCAAACCCACATCAGTAGCCTTTATTGTATCAAAGTGATCCACCTATTATTGAGAATCAAAATTGACTCTGCTGATCTTCTAAACTTGGTTGGAATCACTTCTTAGATTGCCTCAATCTTTAATATTTTACATCTCAACCTAAATCAGATCTGATCTTCACAAGATTCACTCTGATCTTTCTAAGATTTTTTATATAGGAATCTGATTGTGGTTCTGCGAGATCTATTTTAGGTAATCTCAGGATGAGTTTTTACCGGGTGGTTTTTTCTATTTTTCTATTTTTCTTGAACCAAATTTTCCATAACTCCTTTATTTTTACCATGCATATTCTTTTTAGGAGTTCTTTACTAGGGTTTATGCCTAGCTGAAGGAGTTCTCTTCCTATACACTTTTCTAATTTTTCACTTCATCTTACACTGATTACCTTCATTTAGTTTGACTATCCACTCTAACCTTTGGTCAGAATTGAAATCGTCCACACAGAGATCTTTGATCTCCTCTATCCAACTCCTTCCATCACCCTACACTAAATGAAGTGTAATATCTTTTCACCCTTCTTACAATGAAGACATTGTAAAATCTTGGCTTGGGGGGGTGTGAAGTGAAATTTTCACTTCAAGTGTATTTGCAGAGAAAATATATAAAAAAAGTGCATAAAAATTAAAATACGCATGAAATTTTAAAAAATGTAAATACCAAAAAATTAAAAATTTTAAAATAAAAAATATCATAAATTTTGTAAAATTTTGAAAAAATTCATAAAAATTGGAAAATTTTATAAAACATAAAAATAAAAATATATAAATACAAAAATTTGAAATTACAAAATTATAAAAATAAAAGGGGTGTTTACATCTAGAATAAAGAAAAAAAAAGAAGAAGGAAAAAAAAAATATTTATATCAATAATTAAGAGCTTAATTTTTCGTTTAGGTCAGAAACCAAAATAAAAAGAATATATAGTATATATATAAGAGCATTAAATTCTTATTTAGATTCTTACTTATAACATTTTGTAAAAACACACTTTTATTTGCAAAATCTTAAATCAGGATTTTATTTAAATTAGAATCTTTAAACCTTAAGGCTTTGTTTTTCTATTCTTACCCTGAAATTAGGTAACTAAGGTGTATTAAGTTCAAAACTTAAGTTTTGGAATTAAATTGTAACTTTTTAATCAATTAGATTAAGTAATCCTTTTGCTTTTTGAATATTTGATTTTATCATCAAGTTAAGTAAAAGGGCCAGATATTCAGAGTTAATTAAATAAAGAGTTAGTAGAATCTTAGTCTTCAAATCTATTAGGCTATAGTTAGCTTAATCAACTAAAGGACATTTGGCTAGACTTGGTGAGTTTTTGTCTTGACAGATCCTATAGGAGGAAACTAAAAGTTTAAAGAACCTGAGAGTGAATGGCTTTGTTGCCCAAGCTCTGGTTTAAGGGCTAAGTATCCTAAGCATCCAAAATCACACACATAGGATTGTCTTGATGGCATCTGAGACCACGAAAACATAGAGGTTAAGAGATCGATTCTAAATCCTCTTTAATCCAAGGATTTTCGTGGGGCGGTTCTTGAAAGGGTGAAGGATGTGCCACTCACCTAGAAAAAAGGATTTGGAGTATAAAGATAGTAAGAAAAATGAGAAGGGGGAGAAAAATAAAAAAAATAAAAAAAAACACCCAACAGTTAAGTACCTCGCTACAAATAGGTACTTATGCAGTTTTTCCATAAAAATAAAGCATCTCAGTATAAATAGATGCTACCCTTCCTTTCATCAAATAAAAGAACACCTCGCTACATATGGGTGTTCTAACCTATAGAAAAAGTTGAAAAATATATGGAGATAAAAATTAGGAATAAGAGACCCAGTGGTCCATCAGGGAGATATACACAAAAAGTGTTGACCTCGGGATAGAAAATTAGTGAGGAGAAAGCAACCAAACCTGAGTAAGGCTAAGCGAAAGGCTTGAATTGGAATAAGCTGGATTGAAAATTGATGTCTTAAGATCTGAATTTTTGCAAATTTGGATGCCTTTAGGATAATTCTCTTCACAAGCACGGATGTTTTAAAATCATAGCTACTGAACCTTTGTATTGGGCAATGAAGCCTAAGAAATTGGGTTTTGAGGATTTGCAGTTGAGACCTAAAGGAGAATGATTGACAAAATCTTAGGTCCATAACTTTGTCCTTAGTGTTGTAGGCTGCCATATTAAAGTTTTACTACTCTAAGTTTGGTTAATAATGAATATCTAGCTAATTTTCTTAAACTTAGATCGATAGAAATCAAATTTCATAAACAAAGGATTAACTTAAGTCTATTGAGTTTTTGAGTTAAAATTTAATTTCCAACTCTTAGGTTTTGTTTTCTTAAAGCACTTTGAATTCTTGGTATTTAGGATTAAGAATGATTATAAAGAATAAGTGATTTTTGAGATTCTAATTTTTGATAAAATCCTTATTAAAAACTCTATTTTTAATAAAGTGTGTTTTGAAGATGTTTCGAGTTTTAAGTCTAAGTAAGGAAATTTTCATAGAATGCTATGTATATCACTTATTTATATATTTATATTAAATATAAAAAAATTAATTATGACCTATGCTTTCCTCTACTTGGTTTTTATTTATATTAATTTAAACCCAAGTGCTTTAAATTATCATATTTCTAGTTAATTTTGCTAGGGACTAGAAAAACTTTGGCTTGGGGGTATGATGAGAAGCTTATCATGGTCTTTAATTACCGCTAATTAACTAGTCTACCTAGTTAATTAGCTACGAATATGTAAATATATGGGTTAATTATTAAATAAGGGGTAAATAGTAAAGGACCTTAAACTAAGTTAAAATTCTATATTATTATCCAATTAATATTATTAATAATTTAATTAATAATTGGACTTGAAATATTATCAGTAATTTATCTAATTAATGTGTTAACTAACTTAAGTATTATTTATACCTACGTATGTAATAACTTAAGTAACATTACTTAATTAAATAAATTAAGCTAAAGAGGTTAAAAATGTAAATTCAAAGTCAAAATATAATAATTATCTTATTTATAATCATATATAAAAAGTTGAAAAGGATTTAAATTAAAATAAACCTTGAAAACCTTAGTTTACATTTTAGTCCTTATGTTTTGTTTCAATTGAGTCCTTATTCTTCACTTTGGTCCTCAGTTTTCGTTACAAATAAGTCCCTGAAAACTTCTCCTTTCCTTCTTCAGCCTCCTCGATAGCTGACGATAGGAGGTGCTTTCACCCACCGATCACCGCATATCCGACGTCATTCCTTCCTCTCCAAGCTCTTGGAGCTTGTGCTCACCATCTCCTTTTCATCCACTGGTCTAGATGAAGCTACAATCCTATTTTAGGGTTGAGGATAACCTCACCGGAATCGGAGAAGACGCCGGTGGTTACTCCACTCCTAGACTCTTCTCTATCCCGATACACCCTCCTTCTCAGCCACTGCAACCTATAAATACCCCTCCATACCCTCGATTTCACTAAGTTAGCTCCCTTGCCTCTTCTTCATTGAGCTAATCGATAGGCTATTCTTTCCAAAATTCAGCGACCTTCCTCCGCTTCCTCCGTCTTCCTCCGTCCATATTTGCATGCTCTGGATCTCCGCTGACGTCAGCCAAGTCTCCTGACGCAGCACTGACACTGGAGTTCCTCTACTTCACTCCACGTACACTCGCCGGACTTCTTCCCTGACCCTCTGAATTCCTCCTCCGTTAAGGACCATCGATGAAGATCTTCTACTTCCTTCATCCAGGTAACAGTAGGTTAGGCAAGTAGATTAGTTAGAATAGTTAGTTAGGTAGATTAGATAGATGTAATGTCAGAATTCCATTCATCTTCTTCAGCTCTGGCGAGTTCATTGAGCTTGTCTGGAGCAACCCTTTGTCATTTTAAAACATTGATCACCTTCTTTAACCTTTCATGAACATTTATATCACCTTAATTCACTAATTTGATCACCTATTCGCCTAAACCACCTCCACCTTCACCAACTGCTTCCACTTTCCATGGAGGAAGCAGTTGAGCCTAATCCACCTCCACTAGGGCCCTTCATCACTTAACCATCACATAAGGGCCCCTATCTTCACTTTAATTTAAATAATAATCATCTATACTTAAATGCCTAATTTCATTTAATCTCCTGAGCTCACTGTCAATGACTGCTTAGGAGGAGTTCATATCACTAATTAACCACTTATAATCCATCGCCACTTTCTTTTGACTTGTTTTCTCCACTCAATTAAGTGGTAACACAGGTCCTGAGCCCAATTAAACTCAAAATCTGTTCACTGGGAATTCAAAGCATAACTTTCAATTTAATTGTTAATTGAAGAAATTAATGTGCTCCTGAGGTTCCTTGTGACCTCAGGAAGCTTTTCAGATCATCAATGGCACGTTTTAATGTTATTTGTTCATTTCAACCTTTTTCTGGACTCACCGGAGCTTCGGCGAGCTTTGGTGAGTCAAATAAACTCTTTAGCCCGAAGAACTTTGCATGAAGCTCCAGATCACTTATTTGAAGGTTACTGATCATTCTGAAGTAATTTATTTGAGGTTTTAAGACCTGGAGCTTCTATTAGACTGACAGAGAGATTCTCGCTTATTTATGATAGCAATAGAATGATATGTCATTGTGTTTTATGTGGTGGAGAATCTCTCAATCAAAAGTAAATATCAAATTTTACCACAATAAGAATGTCGCATCCACAGGGAGGAATAGAACCAATAAATTCATGAGGAGAGGAATATGCTGTTTGCAGACACTTTTGCGACTTCAATGCGAGGAATATGCTATTTTAAATGGAGCTTGTAATTTCCTTAAAAGTTCAGGGTTATTTATGCAATTTTCATGTTAGGAATTAAGCTCCCAAAAATATGTACATGATGCATGTGTAATGGCATATCATGTAAATTTAACTTGCACGCGAATTTGATTCGAAATTCAAAGTTAAATGATGCACATAACACAAGTGAAGTAATTTGAGGAAACCATAAGTGTATCAATGCAATGTGGCCTGAATAAAATATTAATATCTAAATGGAAATGGCATTCAATGTAAATATTAATTGAGGAGAAAACAGAGGATTTCTCCTCTCTCTTCCTCGCGTGGACGACCGTGCATGGTTGGCGGTGAGAGTCGACGGGGTGGTGCACCTCGACACGTACTTTGCGATGATAGTGACGTGGCAGCCGAAGGTGGTCAGCGGCAGCCGGACGGTGGAGAACAGCCGTTGGCCTATTGGCTCTATTGGAGGAGGACTGCCGCATGTGGAGAGGAGGAAGAGCACTACTGCAGCCCGCGCAGCTGCGCGCTGGGCACACGTGCAAGGGCATGCTAGGGCATGCACGAGAGTGGCCTGCAGGCGTGGGTTCCCTACAAGCACTTGGTTACTGCTTGCGGGTGATGGTGGCAGGCATGGGCAGCTGCGAGCGTTTGGTGCGACGCCTACAGTGGGGGTTGGTGCAGTGCCTGCAGGCAGTGCAAGTGCGAGCAGGTGGAGAAGGGCGCGCAAGGCAGTAGCATGGCTATTGTGTGGGTGCAGCGCTTGCAGGGTGCTCAAGGCAGGCGGTGGAAGGCAATGGCGCAGTGTGGTGCAGGCTGGAAGGGCATGCCTGTAGGACGTGGCTGTGGCTTGCAGGGGATTGGTGAAGGTGAAGGCGCTGTGAAGGCAGTGCAAGGGTGCAGTGGAGGTGAAGGCACTGTGAAGGCAATGCAAGGGCGCAGTGAGAGTTGGTGCGCACAGTGCACGCTCTCTCCACAGTGCACGCCCTCTTCACGGTTGGGTCCCCACCAGGGGGAGAAGAAGGGATATACCCTTAGGAGGAGAAGAAGAAGACCCCTCTCTCTCGCTGGAGCCTCTTTTTAACTCCTCTCCCCATGCGAGTTAAGGGATTTTCAAAATCCCTTACTAAATATGGCCTTCGGTTGAGGAAGGCTCAGTTGAGGCTGGCAGCTATTGGGAGAGGGGAAAATTTAATTCACCCCCCTTGTCTCTTGCAATTTATTCCTACAATGATGAAACATAAAATAATTACATACTAAGTTATAGAATGCGATAGAATAGATAAAAACTCAAGTAATGATGCATGCACTTATTCTATAACCTAATGTAGTTATCAACAAACATAAAATGTAAAAATAAGGTTAACTTAGGCATAACAATAGTCCATTAAAATGGACTCATCAAATACCCCCATGCCTAAGATTTGCTAGTCCTTAGCAAAAATGAAAAATAATAGAAGTAATAAGAAGATTTCTTCTTTTCTTATTTCAAAACTTTAGAGATTCATACAAATGTGAAGTGATGATAACCTAGGTAACAGATCTAAGTGAAAAGCCAATTCGCATTAGAAGTTCGTACTTCACCCTTGGTAAATATTTCTGCTGGGATAGGCAACTACTTCCCTCGGGGATAAAGCAGAAAATAATCTGTAAATTAACCCCAGCTTTAGGCTTTGGTAGGAGATATCGAGTTGAATGGATTTGTATTTGGTGGCACACACTCATCTAGTGCTACATGTAGTCTAGTATTACAGACTCTAGGTCTCTAGACTATTAGACAAGTCAACTCGGAGAGAGGCTAAACAACTGTGTTCTCTTGATGTTCCTTAGCGCTCACTCTTTTCTTTCTTTTCTTTCTGAGATCACAAATCTCGCCAGATTTAGTAATTGTACTCACTGTTTGGTAGCCTTACATGGTATCCACGCTTCAATTAAAGTCCTAATAACTCTACAACTAAGTTAGAGTCCTCAACCAGTATTCGGGCGATCAGAAATACTGAAAGGTAGGTATGGGTCATATTTGGTAGAATACGATAAGTGTTTTTGTTGCCTCAGAAACAATGTTACAATGATAAAATTATAACCCTGGACTCTTTTCTTTTTCTTTTCTCTCTCTTTTCTTTTTTTTTCTTTTTTTCTTTTTTTAATTGTTTCTTCTTCTCTTTTTCCTTTTTCTTTCTTTATCAATCAACATAACACGATACAGACTTTTATTTATGAGGCATTATTAGAGATGATGATGGTCAAGAGGATATTGTGTGGCTTATTTGGTGGAAGTGACTATTCTTGACACCGAGAAAGAATGGATAGGACAGGCATATTTTTGACCTTTAACACTACTACCCTCCTTCAGCCAAGGACTCTATGAAGGACGGTCGTAACCATCCACCATAGTCATAGCTTTATTAAGACTCCATCTCTGTGTATCTGCCTTAATTGGTGACTCTTAAGAATTCACACAAAGTACGCATACAGGAATAGAGAATGAAAACTATGCCTAACTCTAAAGTATCATCATCTAATTGTCCAAAACCTAAGAGTCCTTGCACTAGACTTAGCGCATCAGTAATCTCTCTACTTTCATCTCATAAATATGGGGTGGATCTACTAGAAGATAGTATGCTTGACTCCCTATTAACTGTC
Source organism: Thalassia testudinum (assembly GCA_037157565.1). Lineage (NCBI taxonomy): Eukaryota > Viridiplantae > Streptophyta > Magnoliopsida > Alismatales > Hydrocharitaceae > Thalassia > Thalassia testudinum. The sequence continues at coordinate 4,142,043 of JAZHRO010000056.1, forward strand.
CAAGGGTTCAGTAGGCTACAAATGCTTATTGGTTTTCTTCAAGGATCCATTACCCAGTCTACGTGCACGTGAAGTAAATGTACTGGATTCTAAACTTAAGCAATAATTCAAGAAGAAAAACCTCCGATGACAAAGAAATTTTGCTTGGGACTAACCCATTTAGCTCAAGAAAAGAGAACTATTTTTTTCTTATATGCGAACCTAAATGCATGAATACTTCCTAAAAGGCAAAATGCACCCCCCTATGCCTAAATCCTACAATGTCCTCATTATAAAATTAAAACAGGGGGAGAAAGGAAAGAGATCACCTGACAATGGTGTTATTCAAAACACTGGGTTGCCTCCCAACAAGCGCTGCATTTTCTGTCAGCAGCCAGACTTATAAGGAACCTGTAAGTTTGGTTCCAGACAGAAAAAGTTAGGCCCTAAAAATATGCGTAACAGCGCGGGCCTCGAAAACAGGTAGCCACGGACGTTGGTGAGCTGATGATGCAATGTAATCCCAAAATCTCGCCAGAAGGTATGAAAGTAGAAAACCTCGTTGGCTACCTAGGGAGGTCTAGGAATAAGAAAGGGAATATGAAAAGAGGCCTCCCGAAATGGAATAAGTGGACGATAGCAAGGATCCTCCAAAACAAGACAGGTTTTAAAAGATATAAACATTAATATTTGAAACCCTTGAATGGCAAGACTAAAAGTACAAGCATCAATCTACACTCGCCATTCTACCCGAGGATGTACTGGCCTGATATGTTCTCCAGAAAGAATGTACATGAGCAGAGATCTGAGCCAAGGATCAGTTAGGGAGTATAAGGGTTATTTGTAATGTTGGAAGGTAATGGTTAAGTCCAATGAGGGCTTAGTCGGTGTCAGGTCCAATTCGAACAATGATTCAGATTGTGTATACTCCCTAACAGCTGTAGACAACTTCACGTTACCCTGGCTAGCATTAATGATCAGAGTCATATTTTCACCTTTTAGTATATGTGAATCAAGGGTAGACTCCAAATTATAACTCTTTGATGGCAGGGTCAAAATATCAGAATCCTTATCATTAAGCTCATCCCTGGATTCGTTTGGTTTACTCAAATTTTTGTCGGGGTGTATATGTGATTCATTAGTGAAGAAAGGAGTTAGATCAGTATCCTCAATTATTCCTAAAGGGGGATCAATCTTAATGTTTTGGAGCAAGCCTATATTACTGAATTCGTTATTCTTCTCAGGGTATAAATCCTCAATTGACATGTTTTGTCCCCGAGAGTCTTCCCTAGGCTTCTCACTATTTTGTTTGTCCTCCTCTAATATCAACTCCCATTTTGATGGAGGATGACTCTCAAAAGAAGGGAGGAATCTAGATTTCACCATATTATTTATAACTTCTAGAGGTAAATCCTCAAATAATAAATGATTCCCTTATGATTCACTCAAGATTTTCAGTCTAGGTTCCTCTTTTGGGGCATCCTCGTCCTCTGAAATAGACTCTTCATATCCTTGAGACCAAAATTGATCTAATTCATCCTCCACTCCCTTAGGGTCACCTTCATTGGGTGCATTTAAATCCTCAGAATGCTGAATGGTAGGTGTTGATTCCTTAAGTGGAGGGTCAGGAGTAGGCTCACTAAGGGTAGAATGGGATTCCACCAAATAATCAATAGGGGAAGTGATAGGAACATTACAACCTTGACTCGGGTTAGTAGGGGTAAGGAGAATACTGTCATTGGGGTCAAGGTCCTCAAGAGGTACCATCTTCCCTTGCTTTTGACTTCAATAAAGCTTGGGTGTATAAGCACTAGGATCATTCTCCTCTAGTGGCCGTGTCTCATTGGGAGAGTCTAAGTGATAGCTATATAAAACTGGATCCCTATTGTCAATGGTTTCCTTAGAATTATTTGCATTATCATGGTCGTCTGGGTAGGGATCAGAATTAATGGGAAGAGCGTAGCTAAGTTGTCTTATTTCTTTGTTTAATTGTTGACTATTCCTCAACATCTCTCCTATAGATTCCATCATTTCCTTCTATTGTTTTTGCATTTCTATCATAAAAGAGGAGAGGCTACTACTATCAGGTTGGCGAGGATAGTCAATTTCAGGCTCTGGTTGTCTAGGGGTATCGATCCAACCTCGATACGGAAAATCATGAAGGGTGGGAGGGTTGGGTGTTTGCATAGAAGTAGGGATTTCAGGGTTGAAAAATCCTACTCCTAGGCTCTGCTCAAAAGTGGGAGTTATCGGGCCAGTACTCCCAGGATAAGAATATGAATGATCGCATGAATTGTCAATGTACCCATCAAAGAATGGATACGCTTGAGGCATGGGATCCTGGTTAAAAGATGGGAAGTATTGACTTTAATAATCTAAATGATAGGAATGAGGGTGATCCATTTCTTTAAGCCAACAGTTTTAACTCTCTTAGGATTTAGAAGAATTCAGAACACAAGCAGAAACTTCCTAGAGAGTTCTAACGCTGTCAAAGCAAATGCAAATTCAGTGGGATATATTTTTACTAGATTGTAGGTCTTAGAATTAAATGTTCAGTTGGTGGCCAAATAAGTTTTGTACAAATTACGCTTCCTAGGCCAACCTTCGCAGGTGCCTATAACCTACTTGCAAGGGATGGATGTCTCGAATCGAGCCCACACACGAGGAACCGAAGTAACTTGGTGGATAGGCTTGTTGATTTCCGACTAACTTCCCTTGTGGTGCGAAAGAGGAGAGGTAGAAATTTATCTAGTGACCTTATGTGTGAGGTGCACAGTGTCTCAGGTGTGCAATCATACAATCATGTTTTGAGTTTTGAAATTTCGCAAACAAGATCCTTTTGCACACAATTTTAAGTCACAGATTTTAAGGTCCAACCTCTTAGCAGTCCCAATTTTTAAAGTGACCACTAAATTAATTCGATTCAAGCACTTTAGTGGTCTTAGATTTAGGTTCAATGCAGATGCATGACAGGTAATTGATGCTTAAGAGAAAACGTACCTTACTCCAACTTTCTTCGTGCAAGAATGTATGCAATACAGTAAAAATAAACTAGATACTGCTCGTTCAGTCCTAGATGGTCATCCTATAGATATGCAGCTTCTAGCAGGCAGTTTAGATATTTTTATTTTTTTATTTTTCTATTATTTAATAATAATAATAAGCAAACAAACCTAATCCAACTAACCAACATGCAGTTCAAACAATTTGAATAATCATATAATCTAAATAAATGGGAACACGCTCTCGAAAATATGCTCCCGCATACAAGAGCAATAAGAAATAAAGAAACACTGGGAACACGTTCCCAAAAATACCTGACAAGGGTCCAAAAGAAAGAAATTAAATTCTAATGTCTATCTAAACTAAATCTAAACTAAGCTCTAATGACTAAATCAGAAATAGGCTTCTCTGTAACCCTATGTGCATGGGATCAAGGCCCACGTGTTCCTGCTGCTGGCCTCCAGGTGGCGTCAAGGTCCACCAAAAAGATCATCTCTGCCGTGTTCGTCGTTCAAGGTCAATGTCGTCGCTCTGCTGCGCCTGTTGCCCCATCAGATTCCTCGCACAATAAGATAAAGAATGATCAGATAATTGTGCAACTCATAATACACAAAAGTAATAAAGTGAATCTATTGCATCTATTGCCTCCCTGGCAATGGCGCCATTTGACAGAGGGATTCTCACTTATTTATGATAGTAATAGAATGATATGTCAAGTTTTATGTGGTGGAGAATCTCTCAATCAAAAATAAATATCAAATTTTACCACAATAAGAATTTTGTATCCACAGGGAGGAATAGAACCAATAAATTCACGAGGAGAGGAATATACTATTTGCAGACACTTTCGCAACTTCAATGCAAGGAATATGCTATTTTAAATGGAGCTTGCAATTTCCTTAAAAGTTCAGGATTATTTATGCAATTTTCACATCAGGAATTAAGCTCCCAAAAATATGTGTATGATTCATGTGTAATGGCATATCATGTAAATTTAACTTGCATGTGAATCTGATTCGAAATTCAAAGTTAAATGATGCACATAACACAAGTGAAGTAATTTCAGGAAACCATAAGTGTATCAATGCAATGTGTCTTGAATAAAATATTAATATCTAAATTTCAATGCCATTCAATGTAAATATTAATTGAGAAAATAGAGGATTTCTCCTCTCTCTACCTTGCGTGGATGGCCGTGCACGGTTGGCGACGAGAGTCGACGGGGTGGTGTGCCTTGATGCTACAGCCGGACGTGGCCAGCCACGGCCGGACGATGGAGAATAGGCGCCGACTTGTTGGCTCTGTTGGAGGAGGACAGCCGTGCATGGAGAGGAGGAAGAGCGCTGCTGCAGCCCGCTCGGTTACGCTTTGGGCGCGTGTGCAAGGGCGTGCTAGGGCACGCACGGGAGTGGCCTACAGGCGTGGGTTGCCTGCAGGCACTTGGCTGCTACCTGCGGGAAATGGTGGTAGGTATGGGCACCTACAGGCGTTTGGTGCGACGCCTGCGGTGGGGGCTGGTGCAGTGCCTGCAGGCAGTGCGGGTGCGAGCAGGCGGAGAAGGGTACATAAGGTAGTAGCACGGCTGTAGCGTGGGTGCAGCACTTACAGGGTGCTCAAGGCAGGTGGTGGAAGGCGATGGCACGGTGTGGTGCAGGCTGGAAGGGCGCGCTTGTGGCTTGCAAGGGATTGGTGAAGGTGAAGGCGCTGTGAAGGCAGTGCAAGGGCGAGGTGGAGGTGAAGGCACTGTGAAGGCAGTGCAAAGGTGCTGTGGGCAGGAGGTGGGAGTTGGTGCGCATAGTGCACGCCCTCTTCATGGTTGGGTCCCTGCCAGGGGGAGAAGAAGGGATATCCCCTCAGGAGGAGAAGAAGAAGACCCCTCTCTCTCGCCAGAACCTCTTTTTAACTCCTCTCCCCACGCGAGTTAAGGGATTTTCAAAATCCCTTACTAAATATGGCCTTCGACTGTTGGGGAGATGTTGAGGCCGGTCGGAGGTTGAGGAAGGCTCAGTTGAGGTCGGCGGCTGTTGGGGGAGGGGAACATTTAATTTACCCCCCTCGTCTCTTGCAATTTATTCCTATAATGATGAAACATAAAATAATTACATACTAATTTATAGAATGCAAAACTCAAGTAATGATGTATGCACTTATTCTATAACCTAATGTAGTTATCAACAAACATAAAATGTAAATGTAAGGTTAACATAAGCGTAACAATAGTCCATTAAAATGGACTCATCATAGACCTTTGTCTTCTCCAACTCCAGCAGAGTTGGAGACGACTGTTATTTAGGGTTAAGCTTCATTTGAAAGGTCTAGAAGCATCAGAAGGATGCCCTGAGACCAATCCAATAAGTCAATCACTGAGATAGACTGTGGTTTGTTCTGTCGAACAAACTCACCTAGGATCTCAGGTGATAGGCTTGGAACCCTAGGAATCCTAATTGAAACATCCTTCTGAGGTTCTGAATCTATTCTTGATGTGAAAGAGATGTTAACTAAGGCACTCATTTCAGTTGAAATGATTTAAATTTGAATGTCAAATTTCAAGGCTTAATGGTCAACTTTAAGTCTGATTCATGGATTTGAGATTCAATCAGAAGAATTGGGGAGTTCAATTTATTCCTAGGATTTTTTAAATGATTCAAATTCAACTTGGTTGAACCTCTGATCGATTTTATGGAGGAAATTGATTGCTGTTCAGCTTGGGTTGTTTTTGAACCCAAACTGACGATAGTAAGTTTGTGGTGAAATTCAAGTGAATAATCTGCCCAGATGACGGTCGACTTTTCGCTTAGCGTTATAGTATTTAAGTGGTGGAAAAATCGACTAATCAAAAATAATAAAAATAACCACTCATAGAAGAGCGGGTCGTATCCACAGGGAGGCAATGATGCAATCAGTACTTTAATTATTTAATGCTATTTCAGATAGTGTGAAATCCCTTTTCAAATTGGACTTAAAATGTGAAGTAGATTTGTAATAACTTAAAAAGTTAAGGGTGTAAGTGCAGTTTTCCCTCATAGAAATCTTCAATAAATTTAGGATGAATTAATGTAGCTTTCACGTGATGTGTAGTAAAGACAATTAGTACTTAAATCAAGTCCAAAATCAATCTTTAAATTAGCCAATATTAATACCATGCAATTAGAAAGAACTGTGAGTGCTTGAATGCAATTCTACCACAAATTGGTGGCAATGGCATTGAATGTAATTTCTAGTTCCAACAAAAACAGAGCATTTGCTCTCTCTCTTCCTCGCGAGAGAGAGAGAGGGTGCCGCGAGGGTCGATGCAAAGTTCAAGAGGACGGCGAGGTCGAGAGCTTTCCGACAGTGGCAGCGGTGGCGGCGGAGGTGGCAGGAGGTGGCCGAACGCCGGTCTGCTGGAGGGCGGCTGCTGCTGCGGCTGTTCGAGCAGGCACGCGCGCACGCTGGTGTGCGGGTAGGGAGAGCCTGCAGGCGGCGTGGAGGTGCGCAGGGTGGAGTGCGCCTGCAGTTGGCGGTGGGGTGCGCTGGAGAGGCACGGGCTTGGGTGTGAGTGCCCGCTGTGGCATGGGGGTGGTTGCCTGCAGTAGCGAGCGGGCGGAGAGGAATGCAGGGACGCGCCTTTAGTAGGGAAATGGAGCGGCAGGAGGAAGGCACGCGGGCAGGGGTGGCGTGATGGCACTATGCAGCGCCTGCGGGTGCGGGCACGCAACGTTGAGGTGTGCTGCAAGGATGGCTAGAAGGGAGGGGCGCACTAGTGCGCGGGGGCAGAGAGGGTGCGGCGTCTGATTTGCAGGGGGCTGGAGCGGGCAGTTGGTGAGCGGTGCTTGTGGCAGGAAGAGGCGCACGGGCAGAGGCGTGCGCACTGGTGAAGGTTTTTCCCCGCAAGGGGGAAGAGGACACAGTGCACGCTGCTGGATCACAGTGTTCGCCTTTTCCACGGTGAAGCAGTTCCCCACGAGGGGAAAAGATCCTTCCTGTGCACGCCGCCTCTTCTCTTTTTAAGTCCTCTCTCTCCCTCCGTGCGTCAATCGAGGGATTTGCAAATCCTTTTCTGTTTTTGGCTGGTGATCATTGGAGAAGATTACCCCATTGTCCGGCGGGGGAGGGCGGAAATAGCTGCGGCGGCTGTTTGGGGAAATTATCCCCCCACCCTTGTTCTTTCTGGGTTTTATTACCTACATATAAAAATAACAAAATAATTCAGTTACAGAATGTTATAAACTCAAATTATAAGGCATACAAATATTCTATAACTTAATTGCCATTATTAACACACCTAAACTATATGATTAAATATACTTAGGCTTAATATTAGTCCATTTTAATGGACTCATCAAATACCCCAATGCCTAAGATTTGCTAGTCCCTAGCAAAAATGAATAATAGAAGTAATCAGACGACTTCTTCTTTTCTTATTTCAAAACTTTCGAAATCCAGACAAATGTGAAGTGCTGATAACCTAGGTAACAGATCCATGTGAAAGAGCCGATTCGCATTGGGAGTTCATACATCACCCTTGGCAAAAATTTCTGTCGAGATAGGCAACCACTTCCTTAGGGGATAAAGCAGACGATAATCTGTAATTTGACCCTGGCATTTGGCTTAGGTAGGAGATATCAAATGGATTTGTATTTGGTGGCACACACTCAACTGGTGCTACATATAGTCTAGTACTACAGACTCTAGATCTCTAGACTATTAGAAAAGTCAACTCAAAGAGAGGCTACACAACTGTACTCTCTTGATGTTCCTGGGCACTCCCTCTTCTTTTTCTTTCTGAGATCACAAATCTTGCCAGATTTAGAAACTGTACTCACTATTTGGTGGCCTCACATGGCATCCACACTTCAATTAAAGTCCTAATAACTCTATAACTAAGTTAGAGTCCTCAACCAGTATTCAGGTGATCGGAAATACTAGAAGGTAGGTATGGGTCATATTTGGTGGAACGCGATAGGTGTTTGCTGCCTCAGAAATAGTGTTACATCATACACTTGGACCCCTTTTCTTTTTTTTCTTTTTTGTAATATAACTATTTTTTTTCTTTTTCTTCTTTCTATTTCTTCTTTTTCTTCTTCTTTTCTCTCTCTTCTTTTTATTTTATTTTATTTTATTTCTTTTTGTTTTTGTTTCTTTTTCAATCAGCACAACACGATACAGACTTTTATTTATGAGGCATTATTAGGGATGATGACGGTCAAGAGGAAGTTGTGTGGCTTATTTGGTGGAAGTGCCTATTCTCGGCACCGGGAAAGAATGGATAGGACAGGCGTATTTCTGACCTTTGACACTATTACCCTCCTTCAGCTGAGGACTCTATGAAGGACGGTCGTAACCATCCACCATATTTATAGCTTTATTAAGACTCAATCTCTGTGTATCTGCCTTATTTGGTGACTCTCAGGAATTCACTCAAAGTACGCACCCAGGAACCGAGAGTGAAAACTACGCCTAACTTTGAAGTATCATCATCTAATTATCCAGAACTTAAGAGTCCTTGCACTAGACTTAGCGCACCAGTAATCTCTCTACTTCTTCTCACAAATATGAGGTGGATTTACTAGAAGATAGTATGGCTGACTCTCTATGAACTGTCCAAGGGTTCAGTAGACTACAAATGCTCATTGGTTTTCCTCAAGGATCCATTACCAAGTCTACGTGCATGTGAAATAAATATACTGAATTCTAAACTTAAGAAATAATTCAAGAAGAAAAACCTCCAATGACAAAGGTAATCTGCTAGGGACTAACCCAATCAGCTCAAGAAAAGAGAATTTTTTTTTTTTTATATGCTAACCTAAATGCATGAATGCACCTAAAATGCAAATGCACTCCCCCATGCCTAAATCCTACAATGTCCCCATTGTAAAATTAAAACAGGAGGAGAAAGGAAAGAAATCACCTAATGACTGCTGGGTTGCCTCCCAACAAGCACTGCATTTTCTGTCAGCAGCCAGACTAAGAAGGAACCTATAAGTCTGATTCCAAACAAACAAAGTTAGGCCCTAAATATATGCGTAACAGTGCAGGCCTAGAAAACAGGTAACCATGGATGTTGCTGAGCTGATGATGCAATGTAATTCCAAATGCTCGCCAGAAGATATGAAAGCGAAAAACCTTGTTGGCTACCTTGGGAGGTCTAGGGATAATAAACGGAATATGAAAAGGGACCTCCCGAAACGGAATAGGTGGAGGATAACAAGGATCCTCCAGAGCAGGACAGGTTTTAAAAGATATACACATTATTAGTTCAAACCCTTGAATGGCGAGAGTAAAAGTACAAGCATCAATCCATACTCGCCATTCTACTCGAGGATGTACTGGCCTGATATAGTCTCCAAAAAGAATGTACATGAGCAGAGATCTGAGCCAAGGATCGGTTAGGGAGTATAAGGGTTTTTTGTAGTGTTGGAAGGTAATGGTTAAGTCCAATGAGGGCTTAGTAGGTGTTAGGTCCAATTCCAACAATGATTCAGATTGTGTACACTCCCTAACAGTTGTAGACAACTTCACGTTACCCTGCCTAGTATTAATGATCGAAGTCATATTTGAATCAAGGGTAGACTCCAAATTAGAACTCTTTGATGGCAGGGTGAAAATGTCAGAATCATTATCATTCCGCCCATCCCCAAATTTGTTTGGTTCACTCAAATATTTGTCGGGGTGTATATGTGATTCATTAGGAGTTGGATCAGTTTTTCAATTATTTATAACGGAGGATCAGTCTTAATATTTTGGAGGAAGCCTATATCATTGAATTCGTTATTGTTCTCGCAGTATAAATCCTTAAATGACGTGTTTTGTCCCCGAGAGTCTCCCATAGACTTCTCATTATTTTGCTTGTCCTCCTCTAATATCAACTCCTGTTTTGATGGAGGATGACTCTCAAAAGAAAGTAGGAATCCGGATTTAATCATATTATTTCTATCCTCTGGAGCTAAATCCTCAAATGATAAATAATTCTCCTATGATTCACTCCAAATTTTCAGTCCAGGTTCCTCTGTTGGGGCATCCTCATCCTCTGAATTAAACTCTTCATATCCCTGAGACCAGAATTGATCATCCTCCATTCCCTTAGGGTCACCTTCATTAGGTACATTTGAATCCTCAGGATATTGAATGATAGGTGTTGATTCCCTAAGTGGAGGGTCAGGAGTAGGCTCACTAAGAGTAGAATGGGAATCCACCAAATAATCAAGAGGGGAAGTGATAGGAACAATAATTTTGTCTTGCTTTTGACTCCAATATAGTTCAGGTGGATAATCACTATGATTGTTGTCCTCTAGTGGCCGCGTCTCATTGGGAGAGTCTAAGTGATCACTACATGAAATTGGATCCCTATTGTTATTAAGTACCTCAGAATTATTTTCATGATCATGATCAGATAGATAGGGATCAAGATTATTGGGAACCGTTTAGCTAAGTTATCTTATTTCTTCATTTAATTGTTGACTATTCCTCAACATCTCTCCCATTGATTCCATAATTTCCTTTTGTTGTTTTTGCATTTCTATCATAAAAGAGGAGAGGCTACTATTATCAAGTTGGGGAGGATAGTCAATTTTAGGCTCTGGTTGCCTAGGGGTATCGGTCCAACCTCGATACGGAAAATCATGAAGGGTGGGAGGGTTGGGTGTTTGCATGGAAGTAGGGATTTTAGGATTGGAAAATCCCGCTCCTAGGCTCTGCTCAAAAGTGGGAGTTATCAAGCCAGTACTCCCAGGGTAAGAATGAGAATGATCCCATGAATTATCAATGTACCCATCAAAGGATGGATACGCTCGGAGCATGGGATCTTGATTAAAAGATGGGAAGTATTGACTCTAATAATCTGAGTGATAGGAGTAAGAGTAATCCATTTATTTAAGCAAAACAATTTTAACTCTCTTAGGATTTAGCAAAATTTAGCAGAAAACTTCCTAGAGAGTTCTAATGTCAAAGCAAATGCAAATTCAACGAGATCTGTTTTTAGTAGATTGTAGGTCTTAGAGTTATATGTTTAGTTGGCAGCCAAACAAGTTTTGCAAAAATTACGATTCCTAGGCCAACCTTCGCTAGTGCCTATAACCTACTCGCAAGGGATGGAAGTCTCGAATCAAGCCCACACACGAGGAACTGAAGTAACTTGGTGGATAGGCTTGTTGATTTCCGACTAACTTCCCTTGTGGTGCAAAAGAGGAGAGGTAGAAATTTTATCTAGTGACCTTATGTGTGAGGTGCACAATGTCTCAAGTGTGCAAGCATACGATCTTGTTTTGATTTTTTGAAATTCCGCAAACAGGATCCTTTTGCACACAATTTTCAGTCACAGATTTTAAAGTCCAATCTCTTAACAGTCCCAATTTGTTTAAAGTGACCACTGAATTAATTTGATTCAAGTACTTTAGTGGTCTTAGATTTAAGTTCAATGCATATGCATGACAAGTAATTAATGCTCAAGAGAAGACGTACCTTACTCCAGCTTTCTTCGTTCAATAATGAATGCAATGCAATAAAAATAAACTAGATGCTGCTCATTCAGTCCTAGATGATCGTCCTATAGATATGCAGCTTCTAGCAGGCAATTCGATTAGTATTTTTCTTTTTTTTTATAACAATAACAAACAAACCTAATCTAACTAACTAACAAACATGCAGTTCAAACAATCCTAGAATCGAAATAAACGGGAACACGCTCCCAAAAATACCCAAGGGCCCAAAAGACAGTAATTTAAATTCTAATGTCTATCTAACTAAATCTAACTAAGACCTACTGCCTAAATCAGAAATAGGCTTCTCAGTAAGCCTATGTGCGTGGGATCAAGGCCCACGTGTTCCTGTTTCTGGCCTCCAGGTGGCGTCAAGGTCCACCAAAAAGATCGTCTCCGCCGTGCACGTCGTTCAGGTTCCATGTTGTCGCTTTGCTGCGCCTCGTCGCCGTGTTAGATTCCTCGCACAATAATCAAAATGATTAGATAATTTCATAATTTAAAAGATTCAAAAATAATAAAGTAAATCTATTGCGTCTGTTGCCTCCCCGGCAACGGCGCCAATTTTGACGATCGACTTTTCGCTTAGCATTATAGTATTTAAGTGGTGGAAAAATCGACTAATCAAAAATAATAAAAATAACCACTCATAGAAGAGTGGGTCGTATCCACAGGGAGGCAATGATGCAATCAGTACTTTAATTATTTAATGTTATTTCAGATAGTGTGAAATCCCTTTTCAAATTGGACTTAAAATGGGAAGTAGATTTGCAATAACCTAAAAAGTTAAGGGTGTAAGTGCAGTTTTCCCTCACAGAAATCTTCAATAAATTTAGGATGAATTAATGCAGCTTTCACGTGATGTGTAGTAAAGATAATTAGTACTTAAATCAAGTCCAAAATCAATCTTTAAATTAGCCAATATTAATACCATGCAATTAGAAAGAACTATGAGTGCTTGAATGCAATTCTGCCATAATATAATAATAATAATAATAAAATCAAATTGGTGGCAATGGCATTGAATGTAATTTCTAATTCCAACAAAAATAGAGCATTTGCTCTCTCTCTTCCTCGCCAAAGAGAGAGGGCGCCGCGAGGGTCGATGCAAAGTTCAAGAGGACGGCGAGGTCGAGAACTTTCCGACGGTGGCAGCGGTGGCGGCGGAGGTGGCCGGAGGTGGTGGAACGCCGGTCTGCTGGAGGGCAGCTGCTGCTGCGGCTATTCGAGCGGGCGCGCGCACACGCTGGTGTGCAGGCAGGGAGCGCCTGCAGGTGGCGTGGAGGTGCGTAGGGTGGAGTGTGCCTGCAGCTGGCGGTGGGGCGTGTTGGAGAGGCACGGGCTTGGGTGCGAGCGCCCGCTGTGGCGTGGGGGTGGTTGCCTGCAATAGCGAGAGGGAGGAGAGGAATGCAGGGACGCGCCTTTAGTAGGGAAATGGAGCGACAAGAGGAAGGCGCGCGGGCAGGGGTGGCGCGATAGCACTATGCAGCGCCTGCGGGTGCGAGCACGCAACGTTGAGGTGTACTGCAAGGTTGGCTGGAAGGGAGGGGCGCACTGGTTCACGCGGGCAGAGAGGGTGCGGCGTCTGATTTGCAGGGGGATGGAGCGGGCAATTGGTGAGCGGTGCTTGTGGCAGGAAGAGGCGCACGAGCGGAGGCGTGCGTACTGGTGAAGGTTTTTCCCGACAAGGGGGAAGAGGACACAGTGCACGCTGCTGGATCACAGGGTTCGCCTTTTCCACGGTGAAGCAATTCCTCGCGAGGGGAAAAGATCCTTCCTGTGCACGTCTCCTCTTCTCTTTTTAAGTCCTCTCTCTCCCTCCGTGCGTCAATCGAGGGATTTGCAAATCCCTTTCTATTTTTGGCTGGTGATCGTTGGAGAAGATTACCCCAATGTCTGGTGGGGGAGGGGGGAAATAGCTGTGGCGATTGTTTGGGGAAATTATTCCCCCAACCTTGTTCTTTTTGGGTTTTATTACCTGCATATAAAAATAACAAAATAATTAAGTTATAGAATGTTATAAACTGAAATTATAAGGCATACAAATATTTTATAACTTAATTGGCATTATTAACACACCTAAACTATGCGATTAAATATACTTAGGCTTAATATTAGTCCATTTTAATGGACTCATCACCAGACAGATCCTTAACAACCTCTAGAGGTTGTTTGATTTGATGAAGAAAGTCTCTAGCCATCTGTTGGACCAAATAGAACTTGAAATGAAGTTCTAAAGCTCTTTAGTGAAGCTTTTTAGCTTCTTCACCTTCCTGAAGATTCTCTGAGTTCGTTTCCCTCACCTACAGCTGCGGAAGCACCTTCTAAATCTCTTCAGCATCTTGTCTAAGGTCAGAAAGCCATTCTGCAAGACCTTAAAGCTGAAACACCCATCTGCAGGCCAATATGGCTATAGCAACTTAGGTCCTCTTGCCATTTAAATCGAAGAGCTAAGCCTTCCTTGAGTATCAAATTGATACTACAATCATGTAGAGCAACCTTAGAGCTTTCCAGCAAGCCTTCATTTGCTCAGATTGGAGCTCTGTGCTGGCTGGAATCATCAACTAAAGTCTGGTATGGGAGGGGAATACATAGTCCCACATCGGTGAAACTGAAGTGCCCGCCTTAGCATAAAACTAAAAAGTGAATAGGGCCATTCAGTCGTCAACGCAGGGCACAGGAATGAGCATATGGGTGTGGGTGTGGGTGTGGGTGTGTGCGGTGTGCGTGCCTGAGTGTGTGTGCGTCTGTGGGCATGCGAGTGTGGGCTCGTGAGGGCGTGTGCATGTGGGCCTGGGAGGCCGTGGGCCGGATGGGCTCGAGACTATGCTGAATCGGAATTAAACCAAACCAAATAAAAACCAAGCTTAGACCAAGTAGGGTCTGGTTCCACCCTGAGAGGGGTGCTGTGTATCCCCGACCGGTCTAAGCCGCCAACCTTAAAACTTAATTTTTGGTTTAGACAAAGGGTCAAACTGATTCAGTTCAGAAGAATTGCAAAGGAAGAGAAGGATTGCAAAGGAAGAGAAGAGATGCAAAGGAAGAGGAGAAGAAGAGGAGAGTTCATTGAGGTTGAACAGACAAAAGAGCAAAGGAAAAATAACAGGTAGAGTAAGAAGAAAGATTAAGAAGAATAAATGCATAAGAGAAGAGCTCAAGAAATGAAAAAGAAATAACAGAAAAAAAGTAAAGAGAAGAAAAAGAGAGAGAGAGAGAGAAAGGTAAAAGAAGAAGAGAAGAAAGAATGAGGTTGAAGTCAAAGAAAAATGATTAGTGGTTTAATTTATTACATTCTACTAATTTCTTTTTGAGATTAATATTGTAATAAGGCATATATTCATTGGAATTACTTTTTCTTGCCTTAATCTCTTGTAAATAAAAAGAAATTAAAAGAAAGAAACATATTTACTTGTTTGTAAAAGTAAATCATATGTGTAAATGTGTTTTCCTTATGGAATTTTGCATTCTTCTAATTAGAAATCCTTAAGCAAAATTCATATTCTTAAAGTAAATTTAATTATAATTCCCATAAGTAGCTTAGGATTAGTGGTGAATTTTAATTAAGTTATGTCTCCTAGTGAACGACCTGGACTCAACCAGTTAAAAAGAAATAAAATTTAAAATGTTATTTTAACTTGACCCTATACTACTTAATCGACATAAATTCAAGTTAACCTATGTTACTTTCTTTTGCACATAATTAAGCAGAATTAACTTAATTAACTATGTTGAGAAAGTTAACAACCAGTGAGCCTGGACTCGGGTGCGTACGATCCGATAACCTGACTATCCTTACAGAGGCCTTGGGAGGGCAGAGCCTAAGAGAGAAAGAGAAGGAGAGCTTGCACATAGGGTAGGGGGAGGGTTTTGCTCTCAGGAGAGTCTGGCTGACACTTAGCCAATTCAAGAAGCCCCTCCCCTGTGTGCAGAAGGAAGAAGGAGAAGGCTTAAGAAGCCAAAGCAGAAAAGAGAAGAAGAAGAGGAGCCACATTACTAGAAGAAGAGGAAGAGAAGCAGAAGAAAAGAAGAAAAATAGAAATTTAAGTCGTCTGATTTCATAATCAGACGACAGTTTGGTTTGATTGCATACATATACATTGAGTTCCTTAGTTGATATTGTAGGAGTATTTGGTCATCTAAATCACCGTTATACTCCCATCTTTTTGCACCTTGATCGTTTTATTATTGCAAATTCTTTTACTTTAAATTATGATCTTGAGCTTTAAATTCTCATATTGCTCCCTGTGTTCGAGCTCGGAACTTTTTCGAGTAATAAAATTTATTTGTTTAAATGCTATTTTGGCTATACTGCAATGTGACATTCTTAAAACATCAATCTAGTGTTCGAACAAGTGGGCAAGTGGAAATTTAATTATACCATTTTTCTAGTAGCAAGTCACTTTGCAATTTTAGTTGCTAAGCCTTTATACTTTCTTGTTTTCTTCTTAAAAAAACCTTTCTTGTTTCCTTTCCACCATATCTGTATTCAAATTACCTGTAGTTAGCCATTTTTTCAGTTTTTATAATTTCATGATCCAATTTATTTCCTATGATGTAGATTAAGTGTACATTACATACAAATTGATATAAATATCATGGATTTAATCTTGAATGAGGTATGACACTCATATAGATAAATTTAGTTGAACACTTTATAAATTCCATTGAAGGAGATTGATAGTATTTTGTGGAAGGACCCTAGTTCAGATGACATACTTGTTCTTCTATAGATTGATGTTTCTCTACAAATTTCAACATGGAATGAGGACTCTGATTTCCTGCAGATTGATGTTTCAAATCTTAGGATGACCAAGAGTGGGATTTTGACTCAAACAAAGAAGTTGGTTTCTTCTGTGGCTTGACCCCAGTTCGATCCATTTAGTACTCTGTCACGATGTGGATTTTCAGGAGCTAAGCTCACCCAAGCTTTGTCTTAGTGGAGGCTCTTTCACTGCTCAAGAACAAGTCCTTGCTACAATGTTATTTTTCCAACATACTACTAATTTCCTTCTATGAAATTAGGACAAGAAGGGATGCTTGGGGCTAGCCTTTTGCAACATTGAATATGTCGATACTGTCATGATCATTCTTTATGAAAGGTTATCTATCATGTACCATTTATAGGTGTTGAAATATATAAGTACAATGTGAGTGAGAACTGGTTTATGTAACATTCATGCAAAGTACATTGTAATATCAAGTACCATTTGAAATATATGAGGTTGTTTGACATTTTGTTTATTTTTTTGTTTAGAATTATATTTACTAATCCCAATTTCTTCAATGAATGGGGTTTGATGTGACATGAGTTCCAAAAATTTTCCTGCGGATGCATCTATCTCGATTTGGAAGTTCATTTTCCAAGAAATAAAGGTTTTAATCTCCGGAGTATTATATATATATTGGCCACAAAATGAGGGATATCTAATGGAAAAATTCTTCCATTAAAATAACATACTTTTAGACATTACTTATCCCACTCCAATTGTATCTTGAAACTAACTAAACCCCTAACCATGTAATTAAAAGTTACATCCCTACTTATGGCTCTTTAATTCTTCCTTTTTTTAAAAAAGAGTTAAATTATAATTCCTTCAAATCATATCATTATAAGTTAAACCAAATTCTTAAACCAATAACATTTTACTATTATTAATCTACCAATTTAATTTATCCAACCATCAACACTACAACCAAAGTTGTTAACAATACTCCATTTAATGATCGTCACCAACAATGAAACTCAATTTCATCAACTTTTCATGTCATAAATGTCCAACAAAGAGAAACTTATTCAATTAATCCATCAAAAAAAGACACACATAACATATTCATTCATCTTACATTCATGAACTTCTGTCATTTACCAATTTTGGGAGAAAATTATTAACTTCTATACATCTTACAAATTTAAAGGTAAACATTAGGGTAATATGGTCCACTTTCATCATTTCAACTAACTTTCCCTCCAAGTCAAATACATGACTTCCAACTTATCCTCCAACTCCATCCTCGTTACCAAACACGCATATCCCCCCAAACGTAGGATAACCCAAATTTATCCCTTCACAGCAGCCATGTGTCTCGCAAACAGCTTTTCCAATTTATCCTGGGATAAATGGCATATCCCTTGCACAACTAAATTTATCCCTCATAATTTATCCCACGATACAAATGGGCCCTTAGTAACTCAAATAAGGTCTAGGTTTGAGTCACAAGCAGCACAAGCAGCATCCACTATTTGCCTATGCCTATCAGATAGTCTAGTATAGAACCTTTCTACCAATTGTCATTTAGGAAGTTGATGATGGAGGCATAACCGAATTATGTCATTGAAGCGCTCCCAAGTCTAGTGGAATTGCTCCCTATCTAATTGAGTAAAACCCATGGTTTCGCTCCTAAAGTGGTTGGTTTTGCTCATCGGGAAGTATTTCTTCAAGAATTCTCCCTTAAGGGCATTCCAATCATTCACCCTTGCATCCAAGGTGTGATACTAGTGTTTTGCCTTAACCTTAAGGGAGAAAGGAAAGAGGGTTCTCATCAGAGCTTCTTCAATAAAGTTCTAAAGTTTCACCGTGGAACAAACCTCAGTGAATTCCTCTAAATGTCGGTAGGGTTCCTCCCTAGTAGTACCATAAAAGGAGGGCAACAAGGGTATGGTACTGCTCTTGATCTCATATGGATTATCCCATGCCAATCTTCTCAGTGCTTAAGCAGGTTGGTTGGTCAGAATGAAGAAGTCTCTCAGAGTTCTTTGTTGATTTGCTCCTTGTTCAGCCATCTCTTCTCTCCTCTCTCTTTGGTGGGCTTTCCTAAGGATTCTCTCAAGCTCAAGATCAAACACTAGACTACCCTTAAAAGAGTGTTTACCAAGCATACAATATCTACCAATCACAATTCAAGTTCTTATCAATTGAGTCAATGCTCCCCCCAACCCAACAAATTGGTCGAAAATGGTCAAGGCGATGTCCCTCGATTAGAACATAAGTGGTATAAGAGGAAAGGGGCTACTTGAGATCCTAACCAATTCTATTTTGAGGTGGCTGAGATTAAATTGGTTGACATAGGTAGCCAAACAAGTTATTCAATGTAGTTACGCGACCTAAGCCAACCTTCGAGTGCCCTAGGACTTATACCTTGCTTCAATGATACTCTCAAGTGATCTAGTGAGAAGTTACTCCAAGGACGAAACTAAGGGATGCAAGTAGGGCGAACCCTTCCTTTGGGGCAATGAGTATCAAAACACTTGGTCACAGGATAATACCACCACCATAAAGTGAAATAGGAGGGTTAGCACTGATCTTTTAAGGGACCGAGACTTAGTGTGGTGCCTACAGTGCATGCTCAGTGCAACAAGTGTGCATTACACCACAAATCAGTTTATTTTTTTGTAAAGAGTCGCATGAAAGTCCAGTTGATCAGATCAAATGTGATTTTGATTTTAAGGCCGAATCTGATTAGTAGTCCCAATTTCAATTAGGCGACCACTGAATTAGGTAAATTCAATTAGTTTGGTGGTCTTGAATTTTAGTCCAAATGCAATGTGTGAATAGAAGCTAGATGCAAACACTACTAGAAAAAGGTGATCTACCGTCGGTTCTTTACCATCAATTTTGAAAGCGATGGCAAAAATATTTTTCGTCGCTTATTGATAAAAGCAATGGCAAATACCTGTCTAAATTTCTGCGCCTCCACCTCATGGAAAAGGTGGTATGTATTGAATATTTGCCATCGTTTATTATAAGAGACGACAAATGTTAGCCTAAAATTTCATGCAAAATTTTGGGCGAGTGAATTGGGGCTAAAAAGGGCATTGGTCATTGGTTAGTAATTAAACCGACGGCAAATATCAGACACCTTCTACCAAACAGTGCCCTCTCTTCCCCTACATTGCAAGAAGTTCCTCCCCTCTCCTCTCTTTGTCATCTCCTCATCTCCTTGTCATCAGCTCCCATCCTCCTCATCGCCGTCGCCCCTCCTCTTAGTCCTCATCAGGTAAGCCCTCCTCCCCTCATCCTCCTCCTTCTCATCTTCCTCCTCCTTGTCGACGTCCCCCTTGTCCTCCTCCTCATCATCTTCCTCTACGTCGACTTCCTCCTCACCACTGGAGCACCTCCTCCTCCTCCTACTGCATGCGATTGCTCGTCGTTGACTTCGCCTACTCCTCCTGCCCCTTCCTTGTACTCTAGCCCCCCCTTGCCTCCTCCCCTTCTCCATCCCCGCTCATCCTCCACCTCTTGCCCCCATCCTCTACCCCTCCACCTCCTCCTCCCCACCCCCATCTGCCTCCTCCTCCCGGTCCTCTGCCCCCCTTCGCCTCCTGCCCCCTACCTCCTCATGCTCCACCCCCTCCACCTTCTACTCCTACCCCCTCCTCCTCCTACCCTATCCACCCCCATCTGGCTCCTCTTCTTAGTCCTCCGCCCCCTCTTCCTTCGCCTCTGCCTCCTGCCCCCTTCCTCCTCGTCTTTTGCCTCCCCTCCACCTCCTCTTCCTACCTCGCTCCTCCTACTGGCCTTCCACCCCCCATCTGCCTCCGCCTCCTACCCCCTTCCTCCTCGTACTCCGCCCCCCCTCCACATCCTCCTCCTGCCTCCATCTACCTCCTTCTCCTACCCTCCCCACCCCCATCTTCATGTGTGGTGAGAAAAAAAGAGGGGTTGCATGCATGTTTAGAGAGAAAAAGAGGATGATTAGGATGTCATCCTAAAATGTATAGGATTTTAGGATGGTAATGTAGGTGAAAGTATGGAATTCCCCTAAAATGTGTGGATTTTGCGATGGTAGTATAGGTGGTCAACCCTTGGTTAAATTGTGGATTGCATGTTACAGGTAGAGGGTCTTTGATGTATGTTTTAGGTGATTAAAGTGACCCCCTGTTGTCGGACCCAAATAGGTTGTTAATATGATGATTTTATCGTTGAACTGTGTATAGTGGTTAACCTAAATTAGACCTAACTATCTCTTTACAAAATTTTTAACCTGGCCTACTTGATTTTATCTTGGTCACTTTTAGGCCCAGGGTCGAACTCAGGGAAGTGGGGTTAAAGTCAAGTTTCTACTCCTTTCCTACAACGAGTCTCTTCCGTTCGTTTATTGTGTTTTTGGTGTTTTTCTTGTTTAGATTTTTTTCTGGTAATCTTTTTCCTTGAGGCACACCCTCAAAATTGGGTTCTTGGCTTTGAGCCAAAATAGGGTTCCAAAATGGCTCTTGCTATTCACAAGACGGAGTACTTGCAAGTCAAAGATTATCTTTTCTCTTTTATATATATATATTTTTTATCTTTTTACTAACAGGAAAGCGAAATAGAAATAAAGTAAATATAATATATATATAGGTATATATTATGTATATAAAGTGGTGGGGGTGGAGGCGAAGATGGAGTGTAGCATAGTGTCGAGTCAGTCATCATCTAGAAAGACGGAACCAATAGGACGAATAAGGTGTAGGATGGATGGTGGAAGATGAATGTGAACACGCTTTTTTTGTACGCGTGTATCGGAGAATATCAGCAACTGGTGCAGATATTCCCGCGATACCACGTATGGTAAATAATGTGAAAATATATATATATATATATATATGTATGTAAATATATCTATATATATATATGGTTATAAATATATAGGTATATATATATGTATATGTATATATGTATGCGTATATATATATATAAGTATATGTATAGATATATATATATGTATATATATATGTATAAGTATGTATGTATGTATGTATATATATATATGTATCTATACTTAGCTATATAGGTAATAATATATATATATATATAGATATATGTATATTTATATATATATATGTATATATGTAAGTATATATATATATAAGTATATAGATATATATATATATGTATGTATACTAATACATAAGTATATAGGTACTACTATATGTATAAATATAAGTATATATATGTATATAAATATATGTATATATATATATCAATATATATTTGTATACGAATATATATATATGTATATAAAAGTGTATAGGTGTGTGTGTGTGTGGAAGTGCGAGTGTATGTGTGTGTAAGCGTCGGTGAAGAGAGTGTTGTGAGAGAGAGTGAGAGAGAGAGAGCGGGAGAGAGAACAGCCGCGCTGCTGGAGGCGAGGGCGCTGTTAAGGCGTCTGGGCTTCAGGGTCGACGTATGATCCACGCGCGCACGCATAGCCGCGTATTCACGCAGAGAGGAGCGCGCATGCAGGAGAGTTGGCGCGGAGAGGACCGCAGCGCCCAGCGCTGCGCGGAGTTGCTGGAATGGGTGCTCGCAGGCACGGGTGAAGGGAGCGAGCGGAGCAGACGTGCAGGCTGGTGCGGGCGATGTCGGCGGAGACGCGTGCGTGGGCTGTGGCTAGTTGCGGTGCACCGGGTGACTGGTAAAGTGAGAAGCTTTCCAATCACCCCACTGTAGCCACAGTGTCGCGTAGACTCTCTTGAACAGTTGCTACAGTGGTCGGACAAGCCACGCAACCAGTAGCGGACGGTGCTGTGAGTGTGGCCGGCTCAGCGCACGTGGTGGAGTGGCTCCGGCTGGTGGCTTGCGGGCGGAAGGTTGCAACAGAGCGCACGGAGAGGGGTTGGGTCGCGAGCGAAGGGGCGCGACAAGGCACGCGGAGGTCTGTGGGTGCTGCTAGGGTGCTTGGTCGGCCGCTGCAGAGGCACGTAGAGGCCGGTTGCAGGCGTAAGAGAGTGCGACAGGGTGGAGAAAGCGGGAGGCTGAGAGGCCTACAGGCGCACATGGAGGGCGAAGGCGGCCTGCAAGCTTGCGCGGAAAGAGGTTAGGCGACTGCTGCTGCTGCTGCCTTGTCGCTGTTGCTGGAGCTTTGAGCTTCAAGCTTGAAGCCTACACTCCAATGGCTGAAGGTGCTGGAGCGGAAAAAAAACAAGAGAAGAGCCACCACGCCCACTGGCTCTTTGAAGAGCTGGGCGGTGGTGGTCTCACTGTGGTGGGTGTTCACCACAGTGAGGGCTCCTGTCCGCCGGGTGTCTCCGAGGAGGAGGGCCGATGTGTGGAGGGAGAGGGAGGAGAGGATGGCCTGGAAGGAGATGGAGCTGCGGGTTCTTTTTTTTGAAGTGGACCAGGTCGCCTTTGCAAGAAGGAGCCACCCACTTTATATAGAAGATGAAAGCCATGCATGGCCATGCCCTGGCTATGCATGGCTCATGCATGGCCTTGGCAGGGAGAGGTCTACTGCGGCTGCAGGGAGAGGTGATGCAAGACATGGCGTGAAGAGAAGAAGTCAATGCTCCATGCAGCCACGGGGAGAAAGATTTAAAAATCAAAAAGAAATAAAAATGGAGATGGAAATTTGTGAGGAAGCACTTGAGAAAAAATGTAATCGCGAGGCCACTTATTTCATTCTCCTCCCTTCTCAATTAAATGCATGCATGCATGTATTTTTACAATGCAACAATGGAGGCCTAATATGCATTGGTAATGCTAGGAAATAGCATAAGAAGGCACTATTGCAGGTGTATTTTTGCGGTGCAATCATACCCCCATGCTTATTTTTTGCTAGTCCATAGCAAAATAGTATTTAGAAATGATCTTAAGCTGAAGATTTTCTTCTGAGGTGATATAGGTGTGTTTATTATTGGATATTGTGAGAACCAATTGTAGAGAAGACTACCAGTACTTTAAGTCTCACATGACATAGATCATCTCTCGACTAACCAGGACTCTTGATATTTAAACCTTAAATATGATTTCCAGGACCTAGGAGGTTTTTGCCATACTCGAGAGCTTAAGAGGTTATGGCTTGTGCATAGTGAAGGATCAAGACTGACCAGATGAACATTAAGACTCAAGCCCAGGGTTTCACGAATTTTTAAGTACAGGTTGGTCTCAGTTTCAGCTCGTGTTTTTGGATTGACCCTTAAGAAGATGATGGAAAACTCAACTGCCATTTTCTGACATTTGTGGCTCACAGGCAAATAGGGTATTTGCGACTTGCCCTGAAGAACTTTAGGGTTGAGACTTTATAGACATTTGCGAGATATACTGACTTTTTTGCATCTTTTTTTTTTTAGAAACACGTGTCAGTATATCTTTTACAACTTTATTTGGAGGAGCACACTTTTCTTTTTGGTGGGGGAGTTTCTTTTTGGTAGAAAGAGTTTCTCCTAAACACATGACTAAAACCTAGGATAAAAAGTCTACTTGCACGCACAGGTAAGGACTCCACCTTCCCTAATGAACACTAGGGTTGGATCTTATGTTCACCTAGTCTTTCCTGATATGTGTAGTGTGAACCAAGTTTACTTAAGATCTCAAGTAAAAGCAAACCAACGGATTCTATACTGGTGTCTCTGGTACAAGAATACGTCCTTAGTTAGGAGAGATTCCGATCTATTTTGTCAATGCCCAAGTGAATTAAGCCGAGCTTGAGCGAATCAAGATTCTGTGGCCTGGAAAGTCTTCAAAATAGAGGTTGAACATCCATAAACACTTATTGTATTTTTGTTTCAGCCTTTAGATCATTACGAAATACCATTTTCATTTTCTCTCTCTTTATATATATATATATATATATAGAAACTGCATGATACCCTAAAATACCCAAATCCTAAGGATGCCTATCCACCCCCCCATGCCAAACAATGCTATGTCCTCATATGCATGCAGGGAAGGGTAGAGAAAGGATGAAAGATTGGGTAACGAGAGCTAAAGTGCAGGGTATACAGTAGGGTGGTAGGGTGGGTGGATGGTGGGTGGTGAAGTGAAAAGTGAAGTGATCGTGATAGTGAAGTGAAAAGTGATGGAGGATGGTGAGTGTTGTTGGGGTGTGATGAGAACCTCATCATGAGCCATAACTAGCTCATTTTGACCTAATGCAGAGAATAAAAGCTCCTACATAACCTTAGAAAGGCTTGGCTCAGAGAGATTCTGAGTTTGCAAAGAAAACATAAACTGAGGGGTAAAAATGCAATTTCACCAATCCAATCTGAAAATAGGGTAACTCAGGGTCCAAACATAGGTCAAAACAACCTAATAAGAAGAAAAGTGGGATGAAATGACTCAATAAGGGCTACAGCAACTCCAAGGAATTAAATGACAGCCTGTAACCCTAAAAATAAACCCACTTCAATTCACGTGGTTCGAGGCAAGGTAAAAATCAACTAAACCCTCTAAAATTGATAGAAAAATAATCTCTAGGGTTTAGGACTTTCAATTTGGCCTTAGGAACCCATTTTGACCTACATTGAGAACCATGCCCAATTAACAACTTAATTTAGGTTTTTACGTAAATTGACTGGTCAAACAAGGTTTAATCTAGAAATGAAATTCACCATCAGAATCCTTAGGTCCTAATTAGTCATGTATAAAAACTTGGTTCTAAGAAGAAACCTTCTTGACCAACTTTACACTTTGGTCCTCATATATTTACTTTTTGGCCCTCAACTTTTGAACCCTCACATTCTGGCCCCTAACTCTCCTTCGTTCTTTGCGTTCGGGTCCCTCCTGCAAAACCTGAGCAGCGCCATGCTCTGGCGACCTTGCGCGGAGCATGGCGCCGGGCAGGGTGAGGGAGGGGCCCTGGCAAGTCAATGGGGGGTACCCTACGTCGTCAGCCACCGCAGGGACACCCCCCTGAGCGCTGCACCCACCCATACTGGCCGTGCGAACGCACAGATGGTATGGGTCTCCACTTCCGGCATCCTCCGGCGAGGGAGACACGTCGTCTCCCTCCGCCCTCCTCTCTGATTCTACCCCTATAAATATCCCCGTTGCTCCGCCGTTCTTCCCAGCTCGGATCTGACGGAGACACCCCCTCAATTCCTCCCTTCCCACTCTGACAGACGCCCCCTTGCTCCGGCGGCCTCTCCTCCTCCTCATCGCCCTGCCGCACTACCAGCAGCAGGGTTACCTTCCCTCGATCTTTCCGCGTCACGCCGCACCCAGCTGGCGCCTCTCCGGTCCCTTCCTCGCCGCCGCCCCTTCCTCTGGGCAGTTTCTTCTCCGGCGACAGTCGATACGACTGTCGCCTGCACCAACCCCTCTTCGTCCAGTTTAATAGGTAAAACTTCTCTTCTTCCTCCCTTCTTTCTTTTCCATACTGAAAACCCTTACTGTCGACCCCGATTTCCCACCGATCACCCTCACCTTCTCCACCTCCGGCCAAACTCCGGTGAACCGCTCCCATCGCTCCAGCACCCCACACGGCTCGCCGACCTGTGCATAACCTCCGCCTCCTAACCCTGATCCTCTTCCACCCCTCCACTTCCCACCAAACGCCCTCTGCAGATCCACTGAACACACCCACTTCTCCGCTCGCAGTTTGACCTAGGGCGACCCTTTTGCTCCACCACGCCCACTGCAGACCCTTCGACCACCTTCGTCGTGCCACGGCGAAGGTTCTCCGCATATCTGATTAGGCCGAGAGGCCGTGCTTCTGTGAACAGGTGTCGCGTCCGACGTCGCCATTGCTGAGCAGCGAAGCTCCTTCGACCTGCTGCTCCAGGCAACACCACGCCCAAGTTAGACTCCCAGGCTTCACGGGGTAGCTTCGCGAAGTGTCAGGCTGTAGTTCGGGCGAAGCCCTCACCCGAAGCCCTCACACGAAGTTCTCGCTGCCGCTGCTTCCTCCGCGCAGACGCTCACATTGGGGTGGGACATTTAGTCCCACCTCGGAAGACTTCGAAGAGGAGCGCCGATATAAGTTGAAAAAGTGTTGTAGGCTTATCGCCTCAGCACACAGGGTGAGGACCCTCTCACACCGCTTCACCCGACCCGTCCGCGAGCTCATCACGCGGATCCGGCCGACCCGACCCGACTTGACTACCACTCCTCGCCCACCACCGCACGCCGATGGGCCTGGACCCGGGCGCGACTCGTACCCGATTACCCGGTTGCTCTGGGAGAGCTGTCCTAAGAGCGAATTCTGAGAGAGAAAGAGACGCGCGGGGGAGGGGGTAGCGTAGGTTTTTGCCCTCTGATGCTGAACTCTTAAGCGTGCAGGCACAGGTGAAGAAGAAGAAGGACTGCGGAAGAAGAACTGAATCGACACTGTAGCATCCGCGGGTTAAGTCGTCTGATTGAGAAATCAGACGACGTCCTGAAGACAGGTGAAGGCAAAGAAGAAGAAGGAAGGCGAGGCAGAGGAAAGAGAGGAACACAGAGAAGCCAAGTGAAGACTCTGCAGAGATCAGAAGACAAAGAAGAAGAAGAACAGAAGAGAGAAGGAGCAGCCAAGTGAAGAAATAGAAAGCAGAAGAAGAAGAGAAGCAAGAAGAAAAGAAGAAGAAGAGCACGGGAGGAAGATCTGAAGCAAGAAAAGAAGAAACAAAGAAAATAAAAAGAAGAAAAAGACAGGATCGTCCAACCAAGAAATAGAGGAAGAACACGAAGAACAAAAGCCAAAGAGGAGAGAAGACAAAGAGGAAGAAAGAAGAGAAGAAGAAGAGCCAAACTTTCATCTCTCTCTCTCTCTCTCTTTATTTTTGTAATAGAACATGTATATCTCTAGAATACGACTTGCTCCCTGAGTTCGACCTCGGGAGAACTGTATTTTCCGAGTAACAAATATTAGCAAATGATGGCAATAACTATCTGTACTACAATGACTTAAGAAAAGCTAGTTGCTGCCACCGTTTGCCAGGGTGCCTCCCAACGAGCGCTGAATTTAATGTCCCCAGCTGGACTCAGAATGAGGCAAAGAATTAGTTACCCTCTAGCAGGGCAACGGTTTCTCAAACGGGGGCAGGTTCATGAGTCAGATAGGGTTTCAAATGCTGCCCGTTGACCGTAAATTTACGCCTAGATTTGGGATCTTTGATCTCGACGGCCCTGTTGGGGAATGGTCTTGAGACCAGGAAAGGACCAGTCCATTTGGACTTCAATTTCCCAAGAAAGAATTTGAGTCGACCATTATAGAGCCAAACTTGCTGAGATGGCTCAAATTCTTTCCGCCGAATACGGCTGTCGTGAAAAGCCTTAGTGCATTGTTTGAAAGTTAAAGTAGAGTCATAGGCTTCACGACGGAGCTCTTCCAGCTCCTGGAGTTGGAGTTTCCTTTCTCAACCACACAGGTCTGGGTCGAGGTTACATTGGCGAACCGCCCAATAAGCGCAGTGCTCTAACTCCAAGGGAAAATGACAAGGCTTCCCATAAACGACTCTATATGGAGACATACCAAGGGGAGCCTTGAAGGCTGTCCAATACGCCCAAAGTGCGTCAATCAGCTTGTCGGACCAATCCTTACGATCAGGCCGAACCGTGTTCTGGAGAATCTGCTTGATTTGCCGGTTCAACACTTCCACCTGGCCGTTCGACTGAGGATGATACGAGGATGCGATACGATGGTGGACTCCATATTTCCTCAGAAGTGCCCGAAAAGAAGCATGGGTAAAGTGGCTTCCTCCATCCAAGATAATGGCTCGAGGGATCCCAAAGTGCGCAAAGATGTGGTCTTTGACAAATCGGGTGGAAATAACATGGTCAGCACGGCGCGCGGGAATAGCCTCGATCCATTTCAAAACATAGTCAATGGCCATGAGGATGAATTGGAAGCCGTTGGATGGAGGAAAGGGACCCATGAAGTCAATTCCCCAGATGTCGAAGATTTCTGCAGCTAGGACGGGTTGTAAGGGCATCATGTCACGACGTGACATTGACCCTAACGACTGGCACCTAGTGCAATGCTTGGCATAATTGTGTGCATCCTGGTGAAGGGAGGGCCAAAAGAAACCGCACTGCAACACCTTGGCTGCAGTTTTCCTCCCAGAGAAATGGCCTCCGCAGGCCTGATCGTGGCAGAAGGATAGCACACTGGGGAACTCGCTGTCAGGAATACAGCGACAGATGATTTGATCAGCACCTATCCGAAAAAGAAGTGGATTATCCCAGAAATAATACTTTGCTTCTGCCATGAGACGCTCGCGCTGGTTTTTAGGCCAGTCACGTGGAAGGGATCCAGAAGCAAGGTAATTGGCAATGTCGGCATACCACGGTCCATTTGCTACATTTATTGCCAATAGGTGCTCATCAGGAAAAATTTCATTGATCGGCAGAGTAAGTCCAATATGGTCAGGGTCCAGTCTGGAAAGGTGGTCAGCCACAACATTCTGGGCTCTGACCTTATTGCGAATCTCAATATCAAATTCCTGGAGCAGAAGGATCCAACGAATCAGTCTAGGCTTGGCATCCTTCTTGTGCATGAGATGGCGAATGGCCACGTGATCAGTGAAAACAATAACGTGAGAGCCCAGAAGGTAAGAGCGGAATTTCTCCAGCCCAAAGATGACCACCAGTAGTTCTTTTTCGGTGGTAGTATAATTATGCTGGGCCTCATCCAATGTCTTACTAGCGTAGTACACCACGAAGGGGTGTCTATCGAGTCTTTGTCCCAAGATGGCTCCGACTGCTAGGTCCGAAGCATCACACATAAGTTCAAAGTTGAGGGACCAATCAGGCGGTTGGAGAATAGGGGCCTTGGTGACAGCATTACGCAGCTGCGTGAATGCTTGTATACAGTCGGGGCCCATATCGAAGGGTACATCTGTTGATAGGAGATGTGTAACGAACGCGTGCCCCAGACGTCTTTTAAGACGTCTGGGAGGTGGCCCAGACGTCGGAACAGACGTCTGGGAGGTGGCCCAGACGTCGGAACAGACGTCTGTGATCACATCCAGACGTCTGACCAGACGTCTGGGATCGTTTCCAGACGTCTGGAAATTCGTTAATTTCAACACGCGCGGGTCGTCTGCGCGCCTGAGCGTGCAGACCGGATATTCGCTTATTCCCTCTTTCTCTGCAGCTGCAGACACCTGCCGTGTCCTTTCTCTCCTCCTCGCGCGGCCTTAAAAGGCCACGCGCTCCCTCCCATCGTCTCCACCGTCTCCTCCCTCTTCTCCTTCAGGCAGTGAGCGTGAGCGCGAGCGCGAGGGCGGCAGCGGCGGCCGCAGTGAGTGCGGAGGAGGTGCTGCGTGCGAGAGCGGAGCTCTGCCATGAGGGCGAGCTCGCCGGGGCTGCTAGGGCTGGCCGGCGGAGGGCGCAGGGGGCGCGGAGCGACGCGGAGGGGGGACTGCTGTGGTCTGAGCAGCAGGAGTGCGAGGTGCGACGCGGGTGACGTCGCGAGCGGAGGCCGAGTGGCGCCCTGATTCTGGAAGAATTTCCAGAATTAGACGTCTGGGTTGATAGCCAGACGGCGAGGGCGACGTCTGGAAGACCTTCCAGACATCTGAAAGGTGAGTTTTCCGTCTTCTTCTTCCTTCCTGTCGACTGACCGTACTGAGGGAGGGAGATGGGTGTGCGCAGGCTCGGTGATTCGCCATCCAACGCGAATCAGACGTCTGGCTGTTGTACCAGACTACGGGAGCGACCTCCAGACGTCCGGGGTGACAATCGGACGTCTGGGAGCTAGGCCAGACGTCCCCGCAGACTTCTGGACGTCTGGGAAACCACGCTGAACAGGTAATTCTCTGATCCACTTTTTAAGACGTCTGGAAGAAGTTCCTGACGTCTGATTTTACACAGTGTCGTCGTTTTCGACCCGTTTAGGGCCCGTTCGGGTTCCGTTTTCCGCGATTCTAGTTGCGTTCTTTTCAGAATTAATTCCTCTACCCGTCTACAATAGCTATACACTGTTTTGAGACTCTCCTTGTGTTTGATCCTTGTGATAGGACCTCGTTCAGTTGCAGTCTTGGGAGTCGCGGAGGCACGCGGGATTCCCGATCACGCACCCATTACTCCCGTTGTACCTGGTAGAGTGGTTTTAAGTTATTAATAAAATATGTTAAAGTATGGAACCATAACTAGAACCTAGGATGTTGCATGAATCCTAGGAATGAGAAATATATGATAGCTCCTAGGTGTTGCATGAATCCTAGGGCTAGAAAACTAGATTGTATGATAGATCCTAGGATATGGCATGAATCCTAGGATGGGAAAATTAGTGGAATGTATAATACTACAGTCTTGGAAAATGGAAAGAGATATAAAGCTGCCTGTAATTTGAATTAACAGCTGCCTGTTGTGAATAAATAACGTGGTTGAGAACATGGGTTGTAAGAATGTGAAATTGGAAAGTGAAACCTGGATGTTTGAGTAAAAAGGATGGAACCCTACGGGGAAGTAGGAGTAGAACTCCTGGAAAGTGAATGGAATAGTATTGGGGAAGTGAGCTGGCCCTTGAGTACGGAGTACCAAGGAGAGCGACTGTTCCCCCTGTTTAGTGCAGAGCGAAGCCAGCCGCCCCAGGGACCCGGGGTTAGGACTGGCCACTCTGTACCGACTTGCTGGCCCTCGCGTACGTAGTACCGAGGAGAGCTACTAGTGTAGGGAGGAACTAGCTACCCCACGGGCCCCGGGGTTCTGCTAGCCTCCCACACCGACTTGTTAGTCCCGCTGGGGCAAACCAGGATAGTCAGGCAAGGGTGTGCGGACTGTGGAGGGGCAAGGCCCCGGTTTGGTTACTGTGAAGGGGTTGGACCCCTGTTACTGAGAGGGCTCTGCCCTGGACTGGTTCCGTGCTGTGCTTTGGGCACACCCGTTAACAGAAACGACTGACCGCGTGTCAGTACGGGTTAGCTACCTGTGCGTTTATCGCGCGTGCCGTAGTCACCGTTACGTTTGTCAGTGACCTTGGGGTGGTTGACTGAGGGTAGGATCACCACGGGGGACTCTCCCGGCCAGGAGAGCACCACGTGCTACTTCTACTTTTTGGAAAAGACTGCAATCAAGATCGTTCCCACGAGGAACATTCGAGATCAAGAAAAAGATCCGGGAAATAAATGAAATAGTGAGACAATTGAAAGATGTGAATAAAGAAAGTAATCGAACATAACAGCTACTGTACACTCTACTGTTGTCTTTAGTTAGTTGCCACTTTACTCAGCGTTTTGCTGACGTGTTACACTCGTTACCTTTTTCAGGACCAGGTGCTAAGCAGCCAGGGTCAACGGCTGCAGAAGACGCTGGGCCGAGTTGGGTCCAGTAGAGTTACCACTGTTTCTTGTACCTCTTTTTGTTCCGTTATAGTGAGTAGTTCTTGTTTCCGCTGTACATTTCTTTACCTGCAGTTCATATTTAGTTATGAATGTTGTTCTACTGTTGTGGTGGTATATACTGTAGTACTTTCTTTCCTTACTACTGTACTTTCTTACTATTAGTTATATTCATGCTGAATGTGGTTTATTTTTACTACTCTTTTGGTTACTTCCTCATTGGACGACTAGGTCTTGGGATTAGTCGAGTTGGTCCGGTTCTCGTGTCTCGTAGGGACTCGGAACTGGGTCGTTGCAAGATGAGTTAAGGGTCGATAAATTTTGGAGAAGTCTTTCATGAATCTCCTATAAAAACCAACATGTCCCAGGAAGGAGCGGATTTATTTGACAGAGCCAGGCACAGGTAAATCAGCAATGACATCGAGCTTAGCTCTGTTAACCTCGATACCCCTATCGGAGATGATATGTCCGAGAACAATTCCCTCATGCACCATAAAATGACTTTTTTCCCAGGAAAGCACGAGGTTTACATCAATACATCTCCTAAGGATATGAGTCAGGTTGGCAAGACATTCGTCGAAAGATGGTCCAAAGATCGAAAAGTCATCCATGAAGACCTCGAGAAAGTCACCCACCATGTCATGAAATATTGCTAGCATGCATCTCTAGAAAGTTGCTGGTGCGTTGCAAAGTCCGAATGGCATCCTTCTAAATGCGAAGGTGCCGAAAGGGCAGGTAAAAGTGGTTTTATTTTGGTCTCGGGGGTCAATTGCCACCTGGTTATTTCCTGAGAATCCATCCAGGAAACAGAAAAATTTATTTCCCGCTAACTGCTCCAGGATTTGGTCAATGAATGGTAGCGGAAAGTGATCTTTCTTGGTTGCAGCATTGAGTTTCCTATAATCCACACACACTCTCCAAGATGTAGGAGTGCTTGTGGGGATGGATTCGCCCCTGTCATTGACACGGATGGTGAGTCCTGCCTTTTTGGGCACAACGTGAATCGGGCTCACCAAGGGGCTATTGCTGATCAGGTAGATTATACCCGCATCCAGCCACTTAATTATTTCTTTCTTAACGACCTCCCGCATGTTAGGGTTGAGACGACGCTGCATCTCGCGGGAAGGTCAAACCTTCTCCTCCATATATATACGGTGAGTGCAGTAGGAGGGGCTAATGCCAAATAAGTCTGATAATGACCATCAAATGGCTGCCTTGTGTTCTATGAGGACCTTAGTTAGTTTGCACTCTTGCTCCCTGGTCAATTTTGAACTGATGATTACAGGGAGCATTTCATTTGGTCCCAGGAAAACATACTTAAGTGTGTTAGGTAGCTCTTTCAGCTCCAGAGTGGATGGTGAAAGGTCTGGCATTACTTGGGACGAGAGTGTCCCAGGCGGGTTGGAGAATAAGTCAAGAGGAAGAAATTGGCCTTCAGATTGACCAAGAAGAGGGGCTTCTTAGATAGATGGATCCAAAAAGGAATAGCCCCAGTGAGAAGTATATGGGCTCAAGGTCCCAGTGTGGATTTGCAAATTCGCCTGATTTGGCGGGGAAGAAAGGGCAATCCGATTTTCAAGAGTGTGGACCGGCGGTGAGTAGCCCGGATATGACTCAGACCACGAGGTATGGGAAGTGGAGAAAACCTCGTCAGAAGTTTGGTCAGGAGAATGTACGAGACAAGGGCAGGATGGGGGTACGTCACAATATGTGTTGGTCAGGCAGTCATCAGTGTTTATAGGTAATCCGCAACAGTCCGAATAGGTCCCGATTAGTCTGATACATGCGCTGATGACCATGTCCTCATCGGACGTGTCATCCTCGATGCAATCTCAATCAAAGTTCTTGGCTGCCTTGAAGATGTTAAGCTTGATCTTTTCAGATCCAACGGCAATCTCGATACAGCCCCACTTACAATCGATATGGGCGCGGGCTGTGGCCAAGAAAGGTCGACCAAGGATGATCAGACAATCAGAAAGTGAGCTAGGAACTTCCATATCTAAAAGGAGAAAGTTAATAGGAAAACAGAGATTGTTGGCCCTAACCACCACATCTTCCACCACACCCTTCGGGATTTTGATAGAACAATCTGCCAACTGTAACGTGACAGGGGTGGGTTTCAGATTTCCCAAGGAAAATTTTTCAAGCATGATGGTCAGTATGAGATTTATAGAAGATCCTAGATCAAGCAGGGCACGGTTAAAATTGCATCCTTGGATGCTACAGGAAATCAACGGTGTGCCTGGATCTTTCCACTTCGGTGGTAGGTTTGACAGTATAGCACAACTCGCATGAGGCGAGAGAACACCGGATTTTTAGTCTTCTTTGACTGTCGCATGGGTGTTGTGTAGTCTTTAAAAAATCGGGCGATAATAGGTATGTGATCGATAGCCTCGAGCAAGGGTACCTTGATTTCTACATCCCTGAATAAATTACACAGGTTATCAAAGGCCTGCGTATCTTTCTTTTTGCGTTTTGGCTCCCTCAGTAGAGCCTCAGGGAATGGGACTGATTCTGGCAACAATTTGGGTGTATCATCCTCTCACGAATGTGGTGCGCATCCCGAATGAGAGGGCGATGAAGAAGAAGATGGGCCAGGATCAGGTCAAGGCGGATCGACGGTCTGCTTACCACTCCTCGTAGTGATAGCATTGGATGATGCGGGTCCAGTGGGATAATACGGTGGAGGAGGGTTCGCAATGGGGACATAAGAGTGTGGTGTTGCAGCAGGATTAGCCTGAAATCCCGGTAGAATGCTCGAAGCTTGTAGAGTTTGATTAACCTGCCCTTGAGAAGGTCGTACCTGTGGTTGAGGACCATGGGGTACGAAGTTTCACTGGTTTTGAACAGGTTGGGTGGGAAGAGTGCCTTGAGATTGAGTCGCCATGCGTAGTTGACTAATCTCAGCATTCTGCTGCGCCAATTGGTGCTGAAGAGAGGTCATGTTCTCTTCATGGCGCTTTGACATATCCGTCATCATTCGCATCAATTTATCAAGAGGACTTGATGCGTGTTCTGCTTGAGGTACGCAAAGGCGTGATGGCGAATTTGCCATAGGATTAGACTGGGCCCTTGGGATGACGGGTGCGGACGGTCGCATTGGTCCACCAGTGGGATTTTGGTGCTGCGGGTTGTTGGACCATGCGAAGTTCAGATGATTGCGCCACCCTGGGTTATAAGTGGCAGAGAATGGGTTGTTCCCCAGGGTGCAAGCATCTTCTATGCCAGAAGACGTGTCCGCATGTAAATATGTGTCCGAGCACACGGAGGCTTGGTCCTCCGTGTCGAAATATTGGCTTGCAGAAGCCAGTTCCACATAACCTACCGAGTCGCTCGGCGTGACACTCGGTAAGGAAGGTCTTACGGGGTTTCTCGGGATAAGCCTGGTGTTGGAAGAATTTGGATTGTGACGAAGTGGTGAAGTGGGGGTGTTTGCCAGAGATTGGGTGGGGTTGGCCAGAAGCTCATCCAGCTTCTTGTGCACGACAGAGACTTCATCCAGTTTTTGTGCAATAAGGCTTAGATCAGTGGATGAATGGGAGGGTCCCGTGTCAACTTCGTGGACATTATGGGGCTGGCTGGTATGATTAAAGGCGACAATGGAGGCATTGTTCATTGAGTTTTCGGTCATATTTTCAAACAGTTCAAATGCTCCATTCTCGTCTTTATTCATAAAATTCCCTCTGCAGGAAGCATCTACAATCTACTTCAAAGTCTCATTTAGCCTGCAGTAGAAAATCTGGGCTATATCCCGCTTAAGCAGACCGTGGTGCGGACACTTCCTGAGGAGGTCATTATACCTCTCCCATGCCTCACGAAATTGTTCGCCGTTTTGTTGCGTAAATGAAGTGATGGCACGGCAAAGCGCATTGGTTCGCCCGATTGGGAAGAACTTCTTGAGAAATGCTGTTCGCATCTCTTCCCAAGAGTGGATGGTTCTCCCAAGGGTGCATAACCACTGTGATGCCTTATCCCGCAATGAAAATGAGAACATTTTCATGAGGGCTATAGGTAACCCAATATTTCTAGGTTTAACAGTTTCAGCCAATCGAGTTAAGTCTTCCAAGTGGAGAAAAGGATCTTCAGTTGCAAGACCATGGAAGTGAAAATTTATTAGGCCAATTATGTTCGGTTTTAGTTCAAAGTCGTCCCCACCCATGGCGACCCGAATTTGTCCTATTGTTTCTGTAGCAGCAGGATTCTGATAAGAGTTAAGAGACCTAGGCTCCTCCCGCTCGGGAGGGTTCTGCATTTCCTCCAATGTTTCTCGAATGGCTTCCATTTGCTCATTATACATTTCCATTTGGGCTTGGAGGCGGGTTATGAGATCTAAGGCTCCACAACCTGGTGGGTTCTGAGGGCGGTTTCCTCCCTCGGGATTTGGGGGTGGGCATGCAGCCATGTTTGTGGAGGAGGATGATTCGGCTTGTTTTCTAGATTTATTAGTCAATTCAAACAGTTCAGGGTTTTGTGACCTCCTCCCAAACATGCACTATCACAGGAAGAATTGGGGAGATGAGAAGGGAGAAGGGATGAGAGAAATGACGTTGCAAAGGTACACTTGATTACAAAGCAATTCAATCCAATTCCTAACCTCTACAATGTGCCCTTAGACCTAAAGATCTAAGTTACCTACTATCACGAACTACGGAACCAAATGTGAGCACCGTGGAACCACCGGGCCAGATTGAAAGGCGTTTGCCCCAGTCTTAGACACTTGATAGCACGCGGGAACTCTCACCAGCATGTAGCTTCTACACGCAGGTAGTTAGACCTCCAATCCTTAAGAAGGGTCAAGTTACTACCATTTTTAGTTAGAGGCTTAGGGTCAAGTGCTTTTGGAATGTGAAGGGCATTTTTTTACGGGTAATTCCCAAGTGATTGATTTTCAGAGTGTGTAAAACAAGCATGTAACGGGGAAATGTCCCCGAATTGATGTTTTTAATTGGTGACTGGTTTTTAGAGTTCATCCTTAAGTAGTATGAATTTTAGGATTTCGCTGTATTACCAATTCAACCAATCTCTGGGTTTTTGAGAGAATACAGGTTTTCTTCAAAGCCCAACAAACCCTTCTTCAATATCAGTTAGTTAATGCATGCTAAAATGCAATGGGCTTCCTTAATTGGAGATTTCTATGTGTTGATGCACGAATCTGTTTTATATTTATGTGAAGGGGAGCCAAAGCACTTCAATTCAAGTGCTCCCAATCACCAAAAATGGTTTCCACACACAAGGCTCAACCAGAAGAAAATCAAATTGTTGGGGGTTGAGGTATTCGGGATCGAATCTTAGGCAAGTTGAAAAGTCATGGTAGGGTTGGAATTAACTCAATTCCAAGTCTCCTCACCAAAAAGGTGATCCCGAATTGTAGATAAGTGACGCAAAAGAGGGGTGCAATCAATCTTTTTGTGTTTGCCTCAAAGAATACTTCACACGGCCAAAAATTCAAGAATCAAGATTCTTGGATTTTCGCTATGTGAAGTAAGGTGGGAAATCCCGGGGCGGTGGGAGTGAAGACAATCAATCAAATAAGTGAATTTTAATCCACTTGTCCTAAGAGATCCCAAGAAGTTTTTCCAGTTTTTAGTTTTTATTTTATTTTATTTTATTTTATTAAGGTGACAAGTTAACCCTAGTTGCTAAGAAAAGAAGACCTACCTGTTCGGCAACGTGTGCGAAGCTCCAATGCAGTGTCGGCGTCTTCACGCTCTTATTCCCGCCTTGGATCTGCTCACGTCTTCGACTTCGTCTGCCTACTTCTCCTTGCACCAGGTTCACCTGCACACCAAAAATAGAGATACCCGTGAAGAGAGAATAGAAAAAATTGAAAGGAATTGAATAGAAACTTACTTGAAGGCGCACTTCCCCGGCAACAGCACCAAAAAAGGTATGTTGTCGGACCCGAATAGGTTGTTAATATGATGATTTTATCGTTGAAGTGTGTATAGTGGTTAACCTAAATCGGACCTAACCATCTCTTTACAAAATTTTTAACCTGGCCTACTTGATTTTATCTTGGTCACTTTTAGGCCCAAGGTCGAACTCAGGGAAATGGGGTCAAAGTCAAGTTTCTACGCCTTTCCTACAACGAGTCTCTTCCGTTCGTTTATTGTATTTTTGGTGTTTTTCTTATTTGGATTTTTTTTCTAGTAATCTTTGTCCTTGAGGCACACCCTCAAAATTGGGTTCTTGGCTTTGAGCCAAAATAGGGGTCCAAAATGGGTCTTGCTATTCGCAAGATGGAGTACCTACAAGTCAAAGATTATCTTTTCTCTTTTATATATATATATTTTTTATCTTTTTACTAATAGGAAAGCGAAATAGAAATAAAGTAAATACAGTATATATATATATAGGTATATATTATGTATATAAAGGGGTGGAGGTGGAGGCGGAGATGGAGTGTAGCACGGTGTCGAGTCGGTCGTTGTCTAGAAAGATGCAACCAACAGGATGAAGTGCCGCGTGTAAGGTGTAGGATGGATGGTGGAAGATGAATGCGAACACGCTTTTTTTGTACGCATGTATCGGGGAATATCAGCAACTGTGCAGGCATTCCCGCAATACCACGTATGGTAAATAATGTGAAAATAGATATATATATGTATGTAAATATATCTATATATTTATATGGTTATAAATATATAGGTATATATATATGTATATGTATATATGTATGTATAGATATATATATGTATATGTATATGTATAAGTATGTATATATAACTATATAGATGTAAATATATATGTATGTATATGTATATAGTAGTATATGTATAAATAGATATATGTAGCTAGATATAGATATATATGTATATATAGATGTATATATAAGTAGGTGTGTATATATGCATGTATGTATATATATATATATGTATCTATACTTAGTTTTATAGGTAATAATATATATATATATAGATATATGTATATTTATATATATATATATGTATATAAATATATTTATATATGTAAGTATATATATGTACATATATATATATATATATATATGTATGTATGTATACTAATACATAAGTATATAGGTACTACTATATGTATAAATATAAGTATATATATATATGTATATATGTATATATTTATATGTATATAAATATATGTATATATATATCAATATATATATGTATACGTATATATATAAATATATATGTATATAAAAGTGTATAGGTGTGTGTGGAAGTGTCAGTGTATGTGTGTGTAAGCGTCGGTGAAGAGAGTGTTGTGAGAGAGAGTGAGAGAGAGCAGCCGCGCTACTGGAGGCGAGGGCACTGTTAAGGCTTCTGGGCTTCAGGGTCGACGTCTGATCCATGCATGCGTAGGCGCGTATTCGCGCAGAGAGGAGCGCGCATGCAGGAGAGTTGTCACGGAGAGGACCGCAGCGCCCAGCGCTGCGCGGAGTTGCTGGAATGGGTGCTCGCAGGCTCGGGCGAAGGGAGCGGGCGGAGATGCGCGCGCGGGCTATGGCCGGTTGCGGCGCGCCGGGTGACTGGTAAAGTGAGAAGCTTTCCGATCACCCCACTGTAGCCATAGTGTCACGCAAACTCGCTTGAACAGTTGCTACAGTGGTCGGGCGAGCCGCGCAACCGGCAGCGGGCGGTGCTGTGAGTGTGGCCAGCTCGGCACGCGCGGTGGAGTGGCTCCGGCTAGTGGCTTGCGGGCGGAATGTTGCAACAGAGCATGTGGAGACGGGTTGGGTCGCGAGAGAAGGGGCTCGACAGGGCACGCAGAGGTTTGTGGGTGCTACTGGGGTGCTTGGCCGGTCGCTGCAAAGGCTGGTTGCGGGTGGAAGAGAGCGCGACAGGGTGGTGAAAGCGGGAGGCTGAGAGGCCTACAGGCGTGTGTGGAGGGCGAAGGCGGCCTGCAGGCTTGCGCGGAAAGAGGCTGGGCGGCTGCTGTTGCTGCTGCTACTGCCTTGCCGCTGCTGCTGGAGCTTTGAGCTTCAAGCTTGAAGCTTGCGCTCCAATGGCTGAAGGTGCTGGAGCGGAAAAAAAACAAGAGAAGAACCACCACACCCACTGGCTCTTTGAAGAGCTGGGCAGTGGTGGTCTCACTATGGTGGGTGTTCACCACAGTGAGGGCTACTATCCGCCGAGTGTCTCCGAGGAGGAGGGCCGACATGTGGAGGGAGAGGGAGGAGAGGATGGCCTGGAAGGAGATGGAGCTGCGGGTTCTTTTTTTTGAAGTGGACCAGGCCGCCTTTGCAAGAAGGAGCCGCCCACTTTATATAGAAGATGAAAGCCATGCACGGCCATGCCCTGGTTGTGCATGGCTCATGCATGGCCTTGGCAGGGAGAGGTCTGCTGCGGCTGCAGGGAGAGGTGAAGCAGGACATGGCGTGAAGAGAAAAAGTCGATGCCCCATGCAACCGCGGAGAGAAAGATTTAAAAATAAAAAAGAAATAAAAATGGAGATGGAAATTTGTGAGGAAGCACTTGAGGAAAAGTGTAATCACGAGGCCACTTATTTCATTCTCCTCCCTTCTCAATTAAATGCATGCATGCATGTATTTTTACAATGCAATAATGGAGACCTAATATGCATTGGTAATGCTAGGAAATAGCACAAGAAGGCACTATTGCAGGTGTATTTTTGCGGTGCAATCACCGCTAAGTGTTTGATCATGTTTGGGGAGGTTGATACAAGTTTAGATCATGTTTTACAGTCGTTTCCCATCCTCCCTAGCAATTAGAGTCGAGTTGTGTGCAATGTAGCTAGGTCGAACACGTAGGTAACAATCAGGTGTCATTTGATTTTATGATCAGACATTTAATGGGGTGCCCTCTCCTCTTCCTTGTCTCCTCCTCCTGCCCTCCTTTTCTCCTCCTGCTTTCCTCCTCTCCTCCTGCCCTCCTCTTTGTCTCCTCCTACCTTCCTCCTTCTATCCTCTTGCCCTCTTTATAACTTCATGAAGAAGAATGAGAAGACTCCCTTCCTCCTATCATCCTTGTACTGCCCTCCCTCCTCATCCTTATTGTCGTCCTCCTCCTCATTAATATATATCTTATGGTAATATATTTGTTATTGACATTTAAGATTATAATCTATTATTTAATTAATTTTGCTTTTGCAAGTGCGGGTTATCAGTGGCAGGTACACTTGGAGGCTGTAGTAGTTGGAGGTATATATACATTCAATCTTTTTAATTTAATTGAATGATATTTTAGATTTTTGTTGAATTTTTTTAATGTTAAAATTAGTTATTGTTTAGATACACACACTTGCTAAAAAAGATATATGCACGCGAGGCCAAACATTAGGTATTCTAACCCTAGGGTAAAAGTTCTCCGAGTTAAATTGTGTCAAATTACTTACCTATCGAGACTTATGATCATGTTATTACAGACAATGCAGGAAGTGTATGCATACCTCACTTACATGCATGATGTGTTGTCTTTGTAGCATGCCATAAAATTCGATCGACTTTAGTTCGAAGAAGTACCGAACTAAAGAAGTCCCTTAAAGATTTGATCACAACTTAGGTTTTCTCATTACATGTAACCTTGTGCGGTGAAATTTTGATTGCTTCTTCTTGCCCTTCTCCTATATACCAATTAATCTTATCTAGTTTCCTGTGATACCCTTAACTGGGTGTTAAAGGAAATCTAACTAAGGTTAGTATTAGGGGTATACTGGAGAAGTGCGAGGAGATGCTACCGAAATTTCACCGCACTAAGGTTACATGTAAAGAGTAAACCTAAGTTTTGATCAAATCTTTGAGGATGGGCTATAAAGTGAAAATCTTAATCAAGATACACATCATTCAGTCCTTTCCCTTCCTAATAAGTAGTTTGTTTACATTAAATTTTATGTTATAATGGACAAATCTTGTATTGGATTGCAGGCTTCAGATTACACCAGAAATAAGGATGGAGTAATTTCATTCCTTGATTTAGCCTTTGATGACAATAGGAAGATATTTAGGCGAGAAGATCAACTTGATAATATCTTCTGCCCATGTAGAAGATGTTTGAATGGTTCCTTGCATGATTGTAGTACTGTACTCGAGCACTTAATTCGTAGTGGGTGGTGGCACCATTACACTACTTTGGTAGCTCATGGAGAGGAGTTACTGAGAAAGTCATAAATAATGAAAACACTGTTGACAAAGAGATTGACGATTAAATTACTAATAGTGGAGGTGAAGAAATACATGAAATGTTGAATGAGATGAGAGCAAGAAAGAATATAAATATAGATGAGGAAGATCCATTTTGTTGTGATCCATTCTATGATGTTATTAAGGCGGCTGAGGATCCTATTGCTCCTGGTGTTACGAGAATGTCTAAGTTGCTGTTTCTATTGAAGATGTTTCAACTGAAGGTTATGAATAGAGCTAGTATTAAATTCATGTAAGAAATACTTCAGTTTATTGCTGAGCTGTTGAATAACCCTAATGGTTTTCCAGCTTCATGGTACTAGGCAAGGAAACAAATTCGCAAGCTTGGTTTGGACTATTAGAAGATCGATGTATGTCAGAATGACTGCATTCATTTCAAAAATGAATTCGCAAACTTGAGTAACTATCCTGAATATAGACATTAGAGATAATAAGGGAGGTAAAAATGAAAGTAAGAGGAAACAACCTCAGAAGGTTCTTCGTTACTTCCCACTGACACCTAGGCTTCAATGTCTTTTTATTTCAACTAAAACTACACGGTGGATGACATGGCACCAGGATTCTAAATCTCAAGATGGAAGAGTACACTTTCCTACTAATTTAGAGGAGTGGAAGAGATTTGACGAAAGAAATAATTCATTTGCTTTAGAAGCAAGGAACGTGCGGTTGGGTCTTCCAAGCGATCCATTCAATTCATTTAAGAGTATGTACCTGTCGTATTCTATATGGCTAGTGGTAAATGGTCACTGATGGTCGACTTTCGATTTCCAAGAAAAATGGTGTTTAAATATCGTTTAATTGTAGTATAGATGTCATGAATGCAAACCGATGTCGTGCCAATTTTATTTATTTACTATTTTTACTGGTTTATTTCCAGGTTATTTACTGGGATGTAGTTATTGATATACATTACTCTCTAAGTCCAAGCATATTATTTTATTCCAAAAATATTAGTTTTATTTACAAGATGAATAAATGAATGGGTTAATTATTTACAAAAGAAATAATTAAAATGCTTGAAACATATGTATAACAAATAGGCATCAAAAACTATATCTAATTACTTCATGTTAGTTATGTACAACTACTCTAAGTAATACCTAAGTACAGGTATAAAAATAAGTAATTATATCTACTATACTAAATTATATTAATATACAAATATCTATAGTAACATATATAAGCATCGCTAAAGCCTTAGTAAAAATTATATACATAAGGCAAAATAGTCATCTATACTAATATAGATACAAATGTACAGTGATGGGTGAATCTGCCACTAAAGCTCTTAGTTATTTATATACACACATAAGAGCTCAAATAGTATCTTTACATTACTTATACTATTACTATATACACACACACACATATATATATATATGTATATTACAGTATACGTATACATATAATTATTTATTTACATTATTTATATACATCTATATTATATACTATATACTTATATATTATACATATGTATACACTCACACAGTACAACACACACAGCCTCTGAAGGCTCGATACTTAGCCATTCAGCTAACTCTTCTTCCTTCTCTTCTCAACACTTACTCTCTTTTCTTCCTCCTCACATCACTTCTTCTTCCTCAACACTTAGCCAGATTTAGGGCCTTTAACACTTTCACACCGGTTCAACTACACCTCAACCCAAAATTAGGTTTTTAATGGGCTGGCTGGCTCATTTTCGTGAGATACACAACACCTCGAAAGGTGGGACCAGACCACTACTAGTGAGCCAGACTACAAATGCCTTTTATTATGCTATAGAGCCTCCTCACCACATGATGTGGTGATATTCTAAGCACCCAATAGGTGCTACAGTTGCATGCAATTACGTTTCAATTCAAGGTTTTTGGCCCTCGATTTAAGGGCCATAAATTAATGTAAATTAAAAATAAATTACATGGCTTTGAAGCCCTTATATAAGGCTACCTAATTATACAATTAGTTTAGAGAAATAAATTATTTAGATGTATAATTAAATTAGTTAAATTTTACAGTTTGTACTTGTTAATTTAGAGTTTAATTTGTTAATTAACGAATAAATTAGTGACTTAATTACAAAATTGACTTTATACTGTGTTAATATATATAATAAATTATTTATTACATGTTTTTAGTATATTTTAGGAATTTATTTTAATTTGTATACAATTAAATACATGTTTACATAGTTTTACATATAAATAATTTATAAATACTATAGTACAATATAAATACAATATAAATACATTCAAAATATTTAATAAAATATTATACAACTATACATTATAACATACCTCAATTTTAGATTAAATTATTAATTTATCTTATTTTAAGTTAATAAATTACTTAATTAACTTAATTACCTACTGTAAGTACTTAATTAAATTAAATTACAGATATTGTATAGTACATAATACATATATAAATACCTATGTACAGTATTAGGTATAATTATGTACATATAGATAGGTTTATATAATTACTTAGTTTAGTATAAACTTAAGTTAATATAAATTAATAGATAATTATTTAATAAGGTTATATATACAATAAGTTATTCTAAATATTTAACTTAATATATAGAATATATATATATAAGTTAATTATATACATTATGTACATATTATTCATTATATACATATAGCTTAGATTTAATTATATATACATGTATATACATAATATACAAGGTATTTTTGAGTGTTTTTGGGGTTTTTCTGATTTTTATGATTTTTATGGGTTTAAGGGAGGTAAGGGATGAGAGAGAAAGAGTGAGATGAGAAAGAAAGATTTCTTTTTGATATCTTTCAAGTTTGGTTCTTTATTAAATTCCAAGGTATACTAAACTGTCGGCTGG
This sequence comes from Thalassia testudinum, assembly GCA_037157565.1. Lineage (NCBI taxonomy): Eukaryota > Viridiplantae > Streptophyta > Magnoliopsida > Alismatales > Hydrocharitaceae > Thalassia > Thalassia testudinum. The sequence goes on from JAZHRO010000056.1 coordinate 4,186,430, forward strand.
TATTTTCTACCAAGCTAGGGGTTCAGAATGCCTTGAAACTTTACATTTACCTATAAATATATCTAATCTTACTCAAGATAGGATTATTATAATTTTTAGTGACTTTTTAAGGGTTTTTATTTATATTACAATCTAACACATGTCTAGGCCTTAAAGGATTTTAACCTTAGAACCTAAGACCTTGATTCAACTCTTAATGGCTGGAATGAGAGTATCAACACTCAAAATTGTCCATACATCATCATGCAATAGTTATAAACATTAAAAAATGCACTTCTACTTTAATTTCACTAAAATCACCATTTGGACAGTTAATCAATTTTAAATGAGCTGACAAGAAGTTTAAAATAGAAATTACAAGCATTTTGGAAAGAATTAAAATCAAACCCTGTACATGCCATTCTACTTTGGTACACAAGGTTAGCTTCTCAATACCTAAATTCAAGTCAAGTGACAACCCAAATATCAACTAAAGAGTGGCTAAAATAGCTGCTCATAACAATAGCCAAATGTTGAAAAATCCTCAGCAGCAATTGCTATTGTACTTGCTGCTCTAGAATAGCTGATCAGATGCAACACTTGAGTTCATCAAATGACTTAAAACCATAATCACATCATTTCAGTAGTTGCTGCTGCTATAAAACCAGCAGTTGGCTACTGCTGCAATAGTTAATAGTAGCCATTGTTGCTGTGTAGAACTAGAGAGACTTATGATGTGAAAAATCTGAACTAAAATCTCTAGATACAATAAAAAATGTTTTCATCCTTATATTCAATTAAAAATACCTCAAAATTAGTGTAACTCTATTTCATCAATGTCTGAAAGTCCATCTCAAAGTTATGAAGTTTGAAAACATCTCAATCCAATCCATTCTCCTTATCATAGACAATTAAAGAGATAAATTGGATTAACAGTGACTCCTCTTCCCATTAGACTCAAAATCCAACATAGATCATTCAAATATCTTAGTTAAACATTGACTTTCTGATTAAGAAGAATCTCTTGAATGAGAATATAATGTTGCCCTGATTTGGGCATTTACTTTGAATTCATTATTGATCTGATCATCTAATAGTCTTGAACACCATTGATTGGTGATCATGGTGATGTAGTGATCATCTCAGAAATCGTTGGGTCCTCATTTAATCTCAAATCAGTATCACTGATTATCCTTGATCAAACTACCCAAAACAGAGCTTAAATTAAGTGCATGCTCATCCACAAATTATACATTGAATCCAAAACCTTGGATTCATTGCATTGCACCTAAATTAGTGATTAAAAACCTCAAATAGCTCGATTGTATCCAATGAAAATCAAATGAACTCCAAATCATGAGATTAGGCACTAAAACCAAATCTGAAAGAAATTGAGCAATTCGAGGCAATAAAACTAGATCGAACGGTCTTTGTGGATTTATGGAATGAGTGGGAGACCCCCATGTGGATTTTAGGCGCTAATTCAAATCTAGAAATCAAAATTCCCATATATGAATTAGGCCTTGGTGAAGGGGTGAACAATGATTAAAATGCGAGAATATCAGAGAATATGGATTATGAGATGTGGAGGGAGATCAGTGAATCGATGTGAGAATGCAAAAAACTCCTCTCTGATCTAAATTGATTAGAGAGATTGGATTGGATTTAGCCTAGATCTAAACTAATGCATCACAAAATTCATTATCTAATCTACTCCTACTGATCTAAATTACACAACTACACTAACAACTAATCTAGAAATCAATCAAACTAGCTATCAAAGCAGTAAATCTACCTAAGGGAAGCAGGTGATGTCCAAAGTCACCAGTCGGCGACAAATGACAAAGAAAGGGGAGAAGACCCTTCAACTGACAAGGGAGGTGTCCAAGAGCCTGAAGCCTGTGGTTGGAGGCGATCGACGAAGGGAGAAGAACCCACTCTGCCATCATGGGCAATGAATGGGGGTGGAAAGCTGAGGGAGTAGATCGAAAGGAACCACTTAGAGGGAGGGAGCTGGTTAGCCTATGTGCGAGCTCAAGGAGGAGCTTAAGTAGGCTTGTCATTGATTGCACTCATCGTAATGGTGAGATTAGGCTCCTAGGTTACTGACGGTGGGATGGGATTGCATGAAGTGTGGGAAAGTCTAGGATGAATTCCATCCATTGGATGGGATCTAGGATGGATGGTGATCCTATGTGCAAAGGTGAGCGAAGATGGAATTTGGATTAGCTGTTGAATGATGGGACCAAAGGAACGACGACAGTGATTTGCTGAGTTCATGAGGTCTATAGTGCACTCGTAACTTCAGTTGTGTTGGAAAAGTCACGCCTAAGCCCTTAAAGCAAAATGGTATGGAAATTACACCTAACTCCATAAGTGATAGAAAAGTGTTGGAGCGCGGTCCTTGTGAATTGCAAAGAGACCCCTGACAGCTTTCAGAATGGTCCTTGAGAAGTTAAACGTAAATAGAATGTTATAACCTGAGGACCTATATGTAAAGATTTAATTGCAAGGTCGTAGTGATGTCCAAGTGGAACCAAGCTTTCATTGAAGCATAATTGAACATTTGGGAAATCAATTCCATCTTTGATTTGAACTTTAGACTTAGAAATGTGTTCATTTTGCAAATGGATCATCAATTTATATAAATGAATAGAATATCTCATTTTATGACCTAATTTTGCATTTTTAACACAAATTTGATGTTTTAGGTCATTTCGATTAATTCTCATACTTAACGTAGTTCTTGTGTTAATTGTATAGTGTTTAACCTACTTTCTAGCTTAACTTGAGTATTTTAACTATGATGAGCCACACCTTATCATACCCCCATGCTTAGGTTTTGCGAGTCCCTTAACAAACAACTCATTAAGTGCAAAGTAATTTAGGCATTAGCTAGGTAAGTGTGATGAGATATCTAGTTTTCTTTTCTCAAATTGTTAAGTGTTTAAAGATGATCTTTAAGCTGAAAGATTTTCTTCGGTAAACCAACTGTGTTTATGTCTGGACATTGTGAGAACCTGTCGCTTAGGAAGACTGATTAGAACTTAAGATTGATATGACATAGACCATCTATCGACCAACTAGAACTCTTGATATTTAAACTTTAAGTTTGATTTCCAGGACTCAAAAGGTTTTACAAGGCTCAGAAGCTAAGTGGTTATGGCAGTGCTCAGTGATAGGTCAGGACTAACCAGGTGAATTTCAAAACTCAATCCCGAGGTTTCACTTCTTTTTAAGCCCAGGTTGGTCCTAGCTTTAGCTCATGTCTTTGGATCGACTCCCAAAAATAAGGAAGACTCAAAACCAACTCTTTATTGCATTGTGGCTCAAAGAATATTTGGTGGAAATAGGGTATTTGTATTGCACCTTGAAAATATTTTGGTGGAAAACTATTTACAGGACTTGAAGAACATACTTGACTTATTCTAAAGAATGTCTTTTTCTAAAAATTCTTTTTGACTTTTTCTGATTTTTTTTTCCACAAATAAATGTTAGTATATCTCCGACAACTTTATTTCGTAGAGCACACTTATTTGGTGGGTGAGTTCTTTGGTGGAAAGAGCTTCTCCTAAACACATGACTAAAGACTAGGACAAAGAGTCTACTTGCCCACATAGGTAAGGACTCCACCTTCCCTAATGAACACTAGGGTTGAATTTCAAATTCACAAGATCTTTCCCGACACTATGTAGTGTAAACCAAGGTTACTTAGACTTCTAAGCCAAAGCAAACCAATGAATCCTATACTTTTGACTCAGGTACAAGAATACATCCTAAGTTAGGAAAGATCGTGGTCTATCCTGTCAAAGCTTAAAGTGTATTAAGCTAAAGCCTGAGCAAACTGACGTTCGTGGATGCATTTGGGTAAAACAGTTCGTTGTAGTGCACTTACGACGTCAATTTTAAATAAAGAATCGGAGGTGAGTCCGAGTGTCGAATACAGGGAGACAATAATTAGATCAACTACTCGCTTTCCTATCACGTAAAAATGTCAGTTGTGTGCTTGAAAATCGATTTGAGAAAACAAGAGAGAAAGAGAGATAGAGAGAGAGAGAGAAGGGTTAGAGAACCTTATCATAAAATCAATGTGCCAACAATTTCTTATCAAATGTGTAATCAAGCATAATGTAGATGAATGCTTTAACACAATCAAGACATGAAACTACACTACAAAATAAAATAACACTAAGACAAGGAAGAAGAACACGTTGTGACAGCCACGGCGGTGGAAGGGGCTTCCGTCGGTGGCTCGGCGGCTTTGGGACCTTGCCTAGAACTCTAGAAGGTGGTGGTATCTCGTGGGTGGAAGCTTGGTGCAAATGGGAGGGGTAGGGCCCTTTTTATAGTTGAGGAAAGGGCTTAAATTCATCATTGGTCTTTAGTGATAGCTGGAAGCATCACTAAAGATCCCTGTAGTTGTCGCTGAAGGTGCGCCCCCGCCGCTCACGCCCTTGCTGGCATGCGCCTCACGCACCCATGCTCCCTGCGCTTTGCTGCAAGCACATGTGCTGGCATGCACTGTGCCACGCCTGCTACTCCCCACACATGCGCGTGCATGCCTTGCTGCACTACCACTGCTGCCCTTGCTATGCTGCTGCTTCAATTGTTAATTGAGGGGGGTCATGGGGATTCGAACCTACACCCCTCTTGAGATCTCCTCTCAAGACCAATGCACTATGTCCGCGAGATTGTTGAGAGGAGAGGCTAAGGGCATGCGGTGGAGATGGCTTCTCAGCCTTTGGATCAAGATCCAACAGCTGGGAATGGATAATGCATTGATGAAGGGTGAGTTGGTGGATGCTGGCTGGTGTTGGGCGGCCTAGATGGCACCACGTGGTGCTATTTGGGTCGTCCAACTTCTTTCTATTGTAGAGGGTGCCACAGTGCTCAGATCGCGATGATTCTCGCATTCTTGGACTGTGATCGTTGCTCTAGATCCATCTGTATGGTCAGATTTTTGATCCAAAGCCTGTAAGGATGTCGCATTGCCCCTGGCCATTGATCTTTCTCGGGCTTGTTGTGGGAGCTACGGAGGTCGAATCGAAATGACTTTAAGTCCGTTGGACTCCATTCGTCTATCTGGATCCATCCGTACTATCCGATTGCTCATCTAAGACCTATTTTAAAATGGACTTGTGCACATGGTCATTAAACATTGATTCTAAGTGATTAAAATGTAAAGATCACACAATATGCATGCAATGCTCCCAAGCCCATTATAATATTTCATTATCGCACAAGTACCCTCGAAATTAACTCTAATTGATGTTATTAACACTAATTGTAGAGTCATCACAAATCAAGCTATAGTGGCCTGGAAAGTCTAACCAGTAAAGGTTGAATGTCTATAAACACTTATTTTATTTTTGTTTTCAGCTAGAAGATCATAATTAAACACTTAGTATTTTTTTCAATGCTTTTTCTCTCCTCAATTTTAATGTTGGAGTTCTCCCTCAACAATAAAGTTCAGTAGGTCCCTTATTATATTTTTGGAATTTTTCTTTTTGTCAATTTTTTGTGTTTTTGACTTTGTAATTTTTTTCAAATCTTTCAAAATTTTTTAATTTTTTGGGTATTTTTGATAATACTATACTATATACAATACAGGTATGTCTATGATTGTATTTTAGAAAATGATTTTACCATTTACACCCCCCATGCTTAAATGATGCAATGTCCTTATTGTATGAATAGGGTGGATGCAAATGCATGCTCTACTTTTCATTATCTTAGACTGGGTGATGGAAGGAAGTCAGAATGAGGAGATAAAAATCTCTATGCAGATGATTTGAAGTCTGATACAAGATCAGAGTGGAAAGTCGGGCTAAGTAGTGAAATGCATGACATATGTGACTATGAATGTATGCTAAAAATGTAAGGATAGACAACTAATGAAGAAATAGGAAATAAGAATGGTGAAAACAACTATGTACAAAGGATATGTTTGCTATGTTTAACACTTTCAACTTGTCGTAAACCTGTAGGATTTGTAAAGCACAAACACACTAGAACGGGGAATGAATTGTGTGGTAGATAAAAAAAAATTGTAAGACAAAGAAAACCACAAAAACACACAAGATATATAATGGTTCCCCTTACTTGGGTACTCCACTACATAAGTCTATTGACATAGGATTTTTAACTCGATTCCCTCAACCTGGAGGGAATCATTTTACTAATACCTGAGGTAATTAACGGGTTATCTCAACCCAATTACAAGATATTAAAAAGAAATAGAGATACAGATGTAAGCAAGATGCAAATAAAAGCTCACAACAAATTCCTAAGTCTCCAACAAGTGGATATCTTAATAGATGATAATATACTAATCTAATGAAATCAGACTAAAGTGAAAGATAATACGATAAAGCATGAGATCACCTAAAAGATGTTTTTTGAGAGAGTGTCGCCTTGAAGGATGCAACAAAATAATATACCTTACAGCTAGAAATGCGAAATCTAGGAATTAGGAGCAAGGAGATAATATTTTATTATTGAGTGCAAATGACACACACAAGGTGTTTATATAAGCCACTAAACACCTTCCCTACGATTACTAGCCATTATGGGCAATTTGGGAAGATTAGAGATAGGTTTAATGGCAAAAGTCATTCAGATTGGTCACAACGATTAGTTGGTATCGGTACTAAACTTTTGGTACCGGTACTGACTGCCTACAGTCAGCCCAACTAAGTCACTAGGTACTGGTACTAATGATATGTACCGGTACTTGTGACTCACAAATTTGGGTCCAGTGACCTACATATACCGGTACTAGTGATTAGTACCGGTACTTGTAAGGTCCAGGCAAAACCAAGTGCACAAACTGTGACCACTTGGTACTGGTACTCATGATGAGTACCGGTACTTGTTCACAATTTGGGACTTAGTCCCAAACCTGTGCCTATCATGTACCGGTACTTGCTACAAGTACCTAATATTATAAGTGTAAGTCAATTTTTAGAGTTATCCCATCTACTCTATACGACTTTATTTTGAAAGAATTGATTTTGAGTTTTGAAACTAATGAATGAACGATATTCTGAACCCTAATTTATCTCTACTTTGATTTTAACTCCTAGATTATGTTTTACTTGTTAGGAGACAAACAAAAATTCTAAAATACAATGAATACAACAAAAACTATAGTCTTTTAGTCTTCTTCCTTCATATGCTATCTTGTTGCTTGCATCCACAGATTCTTTTGACCTGTAATACTTCATAAACACATTAGATTTTAAAATAGTTTTGTTAACAGCAAAACACAGAAGAGAGGTGGAACTAGCTTCCAACAAAACCCAGATGGCATTTCAAAGTATTGGAGCGAAATGATAGAATTGACAAGTCTGAGATCATGCGGCTCAATGAAGGCTTTTAGTCTTTGTCCATTGACAGTGAAAGGTTTAGATTTGTCAATCTCAATGATCTCAACGACTCCATTGTCAAAGATTCTCAAGATTTTAAAAGGTCTGATCCACTTGGATCTGAGTTTCCTTGGGAAAAGTTTAAGTCTAGAGTAAAATAGGACTTTTTGACCAGGGTGAAAGGTTTTCCTACGAATGTGATGGTCATGGAAGGCCTTTAATTTATCCTTATAGATCCTCGAGCTTTTATAAGATTCATTCCTTAATTCATCTAGCTCGAAAATTTATAGTCTTGTATGATCACCAACCTTCTCTAAGTCCTGGTTACACTTTCTGATGGCCCAATAGGCTTTACGCTCAAGTTCTACGGGAAGATGACAGGGTTTCCTGTATACAAGTCTAAAAGGAGACATGCCTAATGGGGTTTTGTGAGTTGTTCTATATGCCCATGATAGTGAAAATACGCGGTTTGTTAATTAGGTAATTTAGTGTCGTTGCAACGCGTAAATCCGCTTTCGCTTTTAAATTTATATCCTAGATAGGGGGGTATCTAGGGTAGTCCAAGGAGGAAATATGTTTGCAAAATTAATTTTCTTGCTTGGAATATAAATCTTAACTTTCTTTTTGGACTTTTTCAATATATCATTTTTATGTTTTTGAAATTAAGGCAACATGCAAAATTGTGGCGGGAAAGTGACTTACACTTCAACTCAATATACTACTTCTAAAGTGGCAAGTAGAGCCTCTCCCTAAGCTCACTCTAGGCAAGTGGAGGCCTAGAATAATTAGGGAGAGGGAGTGAAGAATGCTAAAAATAAAGCAATTAAAAATGCAACTAAAGAAATTGCAAAGAAGGCAACTAGATTAATGAAAAAGTGTTTTACAAAAAATCCTAGTAGATGAATGCTTCTACTACTAGAAAAATTGCAATAAATAAAAGAAAACACAAATCCTCTAGATAGATGGTGAAGAAGATGGCTTCTTGCTCCAAGCTTGGTAGCTCCCAAGCTTGAAAAGAGTCCTCCAACTCCTTCCTTGCTATGCCCTGCCAAGGTGATGTCCTCCAAAGCAAGCCCTAAGGGGGCGTGCCCTAAGCTTCTCTCCAAGGGTGGACGTCCACCCTAGGTCCTTCTCCTTTGCCTGGCCATCCTCCTTGAAGTAGAGAAGTCCTCCTCCTTGGCATGGCCCAAGTTGAAGAGAGTGGGGAGAAGGCACCAAAAGGGCTAGTGATGTGCCCCTTTAATCTTCTTCTCTACTCCTTCTTCCTGGTCATAGGTGTAGGTGGGTTTAGGTAGAAAAATGCACTAATGGAGGATGCTCCCAAATGGTGGTAGGTGGTGGGTTTTTATAGAGTAGGAAGGGGGCTAAGGTGACTCTTGGAATGGAGGGCTAAGATGGAGAGATGGAGGTGGTTGGGGATCCTATGGCTAAGGACAATTGGCGCCAACCTAAGTGACACCTAGGGGGTGGTTATGGGTGGTGGCACCCCTTGAAGTTGGCGCCAAAATAGTTTCTAGAAGGTGGTCTTAGGTGGCGCCAAGAAAGGTTCTAGAAGGAGGGGTTATGTGGAGGGGGAGATGGGTTTAAGGGGAGATGTGTGGTGGAGATGAAGGGGATTTTTGGAGGGAAAAGTGGCGCCAACAAGGGGGTAGTTAGGGTGGTTTTGGTGCCACTTTTAGGTGTCTTTTGGAGGTGGTGGGTAGGCTAGGTTGGCTCCAAGTAGGTTAGCTTATGTGGAGCTTAGGTGGAGCTAGTTGGGTGGAGTTGTTAGGTGGGTTTTTGGGGTGGTACAAGCCAAGGAAGTTGGAGCATAGCTAAGCTAGCTTAGCTAATGGAGGAGTAGAGGAGGAGGTATTGGAGCTAGGGTTTTAAGAGAGGAGCTGAGGAGGAGAAGTTTAGAGCTGGAACTGGAGCTGGCTGCTGCTGAAGAGGCTGGCATGGAGCCACTCTAGCTGGCTTAGCTTGCTAGTTCTTTGCTAGCTGCTAAGCCAAGCTAAAGTGAGCTGGCTTCTACCACAATGAGCTGAGGTGAGCTAGGTCTGGTGCTCCCGGGGAGGATCAAGCTGGTTGAGGCAGCTAAGGTAGCTTAGCTCAACTGAGTTGAGCTAAGCTAAGTCCCCAGGAGCTGCACTTGAGCTTCCTAAGCTGAGATGAGTTCTTCTTCAGCTGGTTGGAGTTGAGTGGAGCTGGATGTAGCTGGATCTGAGCTAGGGTGAACTCCAGTCAACTCAGCTGAGCTAGCTAGAGCTCCCTGTGGACTTGTGGGAGCTAAAATGAGCTAGACTCAACTAGGTTGAGCTGGATCTGAGCTGACTTGAGCTAGGGTGAGCTAAGATGAACTCTCTTGAGCTGCCATTCAGCTGAGATTAGCTGAATGGAGCTGGGATGAGCTATCCCTAGTTCAAATGAGCTAGGTTCCAGCTGTGGTGAGCTGGATCAAGCTGAGTTCCAGCTTGTCTGAGCTTCTCCTTCACCATTTGCCTTCTTGAGTGCTAGGGTTTTAGGGGTCTGTATATCTATTCATCCCTAACACTCACAAAAACATATCAAAAAGACAATAAAAAATGCAATGCATGCCTAACCTAATTTATGCCTAAATGCAGCCTAAAAACCCATTTGTAGAGTAAAATCCTAAGAGCTAGGTTTGTTTTAATGCATAAGAATGATGATAAACTGGCGTTTATCAGCCCACAATGCATTAGAAAGGCGAGAAGACTAATCCTTTTTATTAGGTTGAATGGTAGTCTATAAAACCCTCTTGATCTCTTGGTTGGACAATTTAGCAAGTCCATTGATTAGAGGGTGATATGGTGTAGCAATCCTATGTGTCACCCCATACTTTTGTAGCAAGGATTGGAAGCGGATGTTCCTAAAGTGAGGCCCTCTATCACTAATGATGGGTTTTGGTACCCCAAATCTAGAGAAGATGTAATCATGAACAAACTGGTTTACAATCTTGCGATCATTTGTCCTCGTGGGGATGGCTTCAATCCATTTCGAAACATAATCAACTACCAATAAGATATACTTGAAGCCATAGGAATTTGGAAAAGGTCCCATGAAGTCAATGCCCCATATATCAAAGACTTTGCATACTAATATTGGATTCAAGGGCATCATGTCTTAGAAACCAATACTGCTGAGAGACTGACAGCGTGAACATGCCCTACTATATTTGTGTGCATCTTTGAAAAGTGTAGGCCAGAAGAAACTGCTCTACAAAATCTTAGCAGCAACCTTTTTGCCAGAGAAGTGATCGCCACATGCCTGGTCATGACAGAATGACAAAATGCTCTCTATCTCCTTATCATGAACACACTTCTTAATGATATGGTCAGAGCAAGATTTAAATAGCCAAGGGTCTTCCCAAAAGTAATGACTAGCTTCGATTTTAAGTTTGATGATTTGGGATTTAGTCCAACCATTGGAACTACTCCAAAAGCCAGGTAGTTGACAATGTCAGCATACCAGGGAAGATTAGAATGAATGACCAGCAATTGCTCGTCAGGGAAGTTGTCAGTGATGGGAAGTGAAGGAGATATCACTTCAAAAGGAAGGCGGGATAAGTGGTCAGCTACCACATTCTGCTTCCCTACCTTGTCACGAATCTCTAAATCAAACTCCTACAACAGGATCCATCTAATCAAATGAGATTTCGCATCCTTCTTGGTGAGAAGATGTCAAACTGCAATATGGTTAGTGTAGACTATAATGTGGGAACCTAAAAGATAAAGTCTGAATTTTTCCAATGCAAACACTACTGCTAGCAATTCCTTTTTAGTGATGGTGCAATTCCTCTGAGCTTCATCTAAGTTCTAGCTAGCGTAATAGATGACTATAGGTTTCCCATCCAGTTTTTTCCTAAGGACAACCCCTACTGCATAATCAGAGGCATTACACATGATCTCAAAAGAGTGAGACCAATCCAGGGGCTGCAATATTGGTGCCTTGGTAACCAGATCATGAAGTGTTGTATAGGCACGAACACAATCGTCAGAGATTTGGTGAGAGTTCCGGCTATTTTGAGAAGTCCGCTATAAAGTGGTGATAGAAACCAACATGCCCAAGAAAAGATCTGATTTGCTTAACCGACAAAGGTAATGGCAAGTCAGAAATCAATTTTACCTTCGCACGATTGACGAGTCGATTCTTCGCTTTTAAAGTCGTTTGTAGTTCTATGTGGTGGAAAAATCGACTAATCAACAATTAATATAACCACTCAATTAGGAGCGAGTTGTGTCCACAGGGAGGAATGGCCTATTTAAACTCGCAAGGGTCAAAAATCGAATCAAAATCACTTTCAGATTAGGTAAACAATAAGTGCTAATGCTGAAATAGCAATTTTGCACAACTAAAGGATATATTTTGCAATGCAACTTAATAAAATAATAATAAAACTTCACAATGGCACTAAATGTAAATATTAATAGGAGCATTACTGTAGTAAACCAGGGGAAATTCTTCCCCTTGTCTGTGCACGAGGAAGAGGCCGCAATTGAAGGCGAGAAGCTCACCAGAGGTTGAGTAAGCCGAGGGCTATTCGATGGTGGTGGTCTTGTGGCCAACGGTGGTCGGAGACAGCGGCGGCGAGGAGAGGAGCGGCAGCGGTCAGCAGTGGTTGCAACTCTCTGTTGCTGCTAGAGACGGAGAGGAGGCGTGTGCGTTGAAGGGCTTCACGTGGATGGAGGCGGTGGATGTGTAGGCCGTGCGGACGTGTGCAGGCGCTACTGACCTCAGCCGCGGCTACTGCTGCTACGTGCTGTAGACCACATGTAGGGAGGCACTGAAGGACGCAGCTGCTGCTGTTGGATGCTACTAGCTGCACGCTGCAACCCGCTCGCTGCAGATTGCATGGACTCGTGGGGAAGCTACTGTGCACAGTGGCTGTGTGCTTGGGCTTGAGGTGTAGCATAGGCATATGCACTGGGGGTGAAGGCCAGGGCTGCTTGCTGTGCACATGGAGAGGTGTGGCGGAGGCATGGAAAAGGCATAGACACACGCAGAGGGGCATTTGGTGCGGGAATGGCATTGGTGTTGGAGGTGACTACGCACGGTGGAGAGGGGAGTGCGATGCTATGCGCTGGTGCGTGCTACAGGAGGTGTAGTGCGTGGTTGGGTGCTGCTGCAGCTGGTGTGTGTGCGCGCGGATGGCCGCGCATGGTGCACGTGGAGCAGCGACCTGGACTATTGTGCACAGTGTGGAGTTGGAGGTGGCTGCTGCTGCGCGTGGGGACAGAGGATGGGGGAAGAAGATGAAGGTGTTGCTGTAGGAGTTTCAGATGTCTGGGAACATTCCCAGACGTCTTAGTGGACGGGGGCGTGAAGTTGCGACGGCTGCAGTGGTGGATGCTGGTGATGACGGTGAGGGTGGTGCATGCTGAGGTGCTCATGGTAATGCAAATGAGCTCCACATGGCAGTGTGGCCTGTCACGCCATACGCCCACGGTGGTGGAGGCTCGTCACCATGGTTGAGGCAGATGGTGGTGGAGCGGGCGAGAGGTCAACTCTCTGCATAGTGGTGGGTCGGGGATGGTGGCCTCCGGAGCATGGCAGCCTCCCTCTCTTCCTTATCTCAGTCAAGGAGACTTGATTGGGCTCTTCAATGCGGCAGCTGGAGGAAGAAATGCAGCCTTTGCTCATAGAAGAAGAATAAAATAATAATAAAATATTATGGTTATTTATATACAAACCCTCAACTTTTATGTTAACTTAAAATAATGCATGCAATGCACCTAATTGGTTAACTAATTAAATGAATGCAAGTCTAAGTTAATTCTAAATGTATTTAAATATGAATGCAATGCATGAATTAAGTAATTAAATCAGAAATATGAATTAATCTATTTACATCCTATTTTATGCTAAATAAATGTTAGAATTAACTTAATGTCTTGGCACTTAAATACTTAAATAGCCCACAAATATGGGCTAATCAACGATCAACCTCTATTCCTCTCTCAGAAATAAGGTGACTTAGAACTAGTCCTTCTGGTACCATAAAGTGTGATTTCTCCTAGGAAAGTACCAGATTCACATTGATACACCTTTGCAGGACCTTAGTCAGGTGGTATAGACATGCATCAAATGTGCTCCCGAAGACCGAGAAGTCATCCATGAAGACTTCTAAGTAATCACCTACTAAGTTGATAAAGATTGCCAACCTACACCGCTGAAATGTAGCAAGTGCATTGCATAATCCAAATGGCATCCTACAGAATGCAAAGGTTTCTTAGGGGCAGGTGAAATTTTTTTTCTCCTAGTCATTGGGGTGAATTGCCACCTGATTGTAACCTGAGTAGCCATCCAAAAAGCAGAAAAATCTATTCCCTGCCAATCTTTCTAGTATCTGATCAATGAAGGGTAATGGGAAATAATCTTTCTTCGTGGCTTGGTTGATTTTTCTGTAGTTAATACATACTTGCCACGAACTAGCAATCTGTGTCGGGACTTCTCCATTTTCAATGGTTATGACAGTAAGTCCAGCCTTCTCAGGTAGAACTTGAACAAGACTTACCCATTGACTATCAAATATGGGGAAAATAATTCCATTATCTAACCACTTGGTCATTTCATTCTTAACCACCTCCTGAAGTGTTGGGTTCAGTCTATGCTGTGGCTGTCTAGTGGGTCTAGATCCTTCTTCAGTGAAAATCCTATGTGTGCAGTATGAAGGACTAATGCCAGTCAAGTCAGATAAGCTCCATCCTATAGCCTGTCTATGTGCTCTCAGGACAGGTAGGAGTCATGATTCTTGATTAGACGATAAGTGGGAGTTGACAATCACAGGATAAGTCTGATCTGGTCCTAAGAAGACATTTTTTAAAGAGTCAGGAAGAGGTTTGAGTTCAATAGGTATAGGATCTAGTGAAGGAGTAGGTGTGGAGATCTCAGAAGATCCTAAAGACACTAAGGGAGTAGCAGGTAAGTCCTCAGTTTCTATGGTTGGTGCCTCAGGGAGAGTCAAGTTAGAGGTCAAAGGGTGTTGAGATTCTATGTTAAGTGAATCAATTAATGTATCCTAGACCAACTTATCCAATGAATCCAAGGAACAGATTTCCTCAATTAAACTATAGGATGGTCCCCTTTGGGCCTGAAATATATCAATTTTCATCCTCTTTCATCCTCTAATCTCCAAATTTCAATTCTATAAGGCCCTCCTCACAATTAATGTTTGTCTTGGCCAAAGCGAAGAAAGGTCTTCCAAGAATGATAGGAGTGTTCTGGATATCCTCAGGTACTTCCATGTCAAGGACAATAAAGTCTACAGGAAAATAAAAGTCCTTGACTTGCACTATAATATCTTCCAACACTCCCTGAGGTGTCTTAACTGATCGATTAGCTAATTGCAAGGACACCTCAGTTGGCTTCAGATTGCCAACCTCGAAATGTGTCAATAAGGAGGTTGGGAGAAGATTGATGGAAGCACCTAGATCAAGTAGGGCTCTGTTAAATGTGGTGTTTCCTATCATGCAAGAAAGAAGAGGGGTGCCTGGGTTTGTCTTCTTAATAGGGAGGTTTTAAATAAGGGAACTTACTTGTTCTGAGAGAACGATAGGACCACTTCCTTTTTGAACTCTAGCCTTACACTTAGGTGTACATAGGTCATTCAAAAATTTAACATAAGGAGGAATGTAGCGAATCACATACAACAAGGGGATGTTTATATAGACTTCCTCAAAGAGCTTGAGCAGATCCTCCTCAAGTGCCACACAAGACTTCTTCTTTTCATCACTCTTCTTTTCTAAGGCCTCTGGGAAAGGTAATGAAGTGGTAGTAGGAGGATCTATCAAAGGCTCAGAAGAGTATGGTCTAGGTGAATCAACTGGAGGAGTGGAGATGGAAGGTCCAGGTAAAGATGTAGAAGTTTGTAATGGAGGTTCAGTTGTGCTTCTACTACTCCTAGTAGTGACTGATGCGGTAAATCATGTGATTTGTAATTAGGGCTTTAGAGTCGTAACACATGAAATCGTATGCGCTTTTAAAATTTGTAAGACCTAGATAGGGGAGTATCTCGGGTCATCCAAGGAGGCAATATGTTTGCAAAATTCAGGTCTCTTGCTTGGAAGTAGAAATCACCTTTCTTTTTGGTCTTTTTCAATATATCATTTTTTTAGGGTTTTGAAATACCGAAGGAAAACATGAGTTGTTGGCGGGAAAGTAAGTAACAACTACGACCACTAAGTTAACACCTAAGTGACAAATAAATCCTCTCCCTAAGCTCACTCTAGGCATGTCGAGGCCTAGAGTAATTAGGGAGAGGGAGTGAAGAGTGCTAGAATCACAGCAATTAAAATGCAAGTAAAAGGAAATTTTAAAGAAGGCAACTAGATTAAAGAGAAAGTGTTTTACAAAAACCCTAGTAGATGAATGCTTTTGCTACTAGCTAATTTCAATAAATAAAATAAAACACAAGTCCTCCTAAATTGTTGGTGAAGGGAAGCTC
This sequence comes from Thalassia testudinum, assembly GCA_037157565.1. Classification (NCBI taxonomy): domain Eukaryota; kingdom Viridiplantae; phylum Streptophyta; class Magnoliopsida; order Alismatales; family Hydrocharitaceae; genus Thalassia; species Thalassia testudinum. Next base: position 4,202,219 of record JAZHRO010000056.1, read on the forward strand.
CTTGCTCCAAGCTTAGTGGCTCCTAGGCCTGAAAAGGGCTCCTCCTTCTCCTTCCTTGAGATGCTCCTCCATGGAGGAAGCTACCACCTTCAATGATCTCCTTCAAGGGTGGGCGTGCACCACCCTTGCTCCTCCTTGCCTGGACATCCTCCTAGTGGTGGAGTGCTCCTCCTTGGTGTGGCACAAGGGAGAAGAAAGAAGGGGAAGAAGGCACCAAGGGGGCGGGTAGGATGCCCCCTTAATCTTCTTTTCTTCTTCTTCTTCTTCTTCCTTGGCCTTGAATTGTGGTGGGTATATGGTAGACTAAACTAAAATGGAGGATGGGAAAATGTGGGTAATTAGGTGGGCATATATAGTGGTGGAGAAGGCGTAGTTGGCGTGGAGGTAATGGGTGGCTAGGATGGAGTTTAGGATGGTAGTTAGGAAACCTAAGGTGGAGATCACTCGGTGCCACCTTAAAGGGTGCAAGGGGGGTAGTTATAGGTTGAATCCACCCCTTGGTGGACGTCCATGGGGGAAGGATGCCACCATTTTGGCGCCAAGGGAGGTGGTTTCTAGAAGGGAGGGTAGGTGTAGGGTGGTGATGGCTTGAAGGGGTATGTGTAGGGTTAAGGTGGGGGAATTTTTGGAGGGAAAAGTTGGCACCAAAATGGGGGTAGTTACAGGTGGTTTTGGCCCCAAAAATAGAGTGTCTTTTGGTGGTGGTGATGGGGTGAAGAGATGGCTAGGTGGTGGTGCCAACTTGGAGTAGATGGAGCTAGCTTAGGTGAGCTTAGGTGGGGCTTAGTTGGTGGAGCTAGTTAGGTAGGGTTTTAGGGTGGTAAATGCCAAGGGAGTTGGAGCCTAGCTAGGCTAAGCTAAGCTAAGCTAGCTTAGCAAGTAATGAAGTAGAGGAGGAGGCAATGTGTAACGACTCGATTCCCGAATCCCTATGAGACACGAGAATCGAACCTACTCAACTATCCCAAGACCCAGTCGTCCAACGAGAAGTAACCAAAAGAACAGTAAAATAAACCACATTCACCATGTATATAACTAGCAGTAACAAAATACAACAGTAAAGGAAAGAAACACTACAGTATACACCACCACAATAGTAGAGAAATAAACATAAATATGAACATGAAGTTTAGATTAAAGAGAGTACAAGGAGCAACAGAAAACTACTCACTACAGTGGAAAGAAGGTATAGAAAGTACTACAGGTAACCCTACTGGACCCTACTAGGCCCAGCGCACTCTGCAGCTGCTGACTCTGGCTGCTCAACACCTGGTCCTGAAAAGGTAACAAGGGTGACACGTCAGCAAAATGCTGAGTAGAGTGGGAAGTAAAAGCTAGAAGAAGCAGTAGAGTGGACAGTAGCTGTTATATTTTTACTTTCTTCCTTTATACTTTTCCATTTATTCACAATTGATTTATTCCTTAGATCCTTCTCTTGATCTTGAATGTTCTTCGTGGGAACGATCTTGATTGCAGTCTTTCCCGAAAAGTAGAAGTAACACGTGGTGCTCTCCTGGCCGAGAGAGTCCCCTGTGGTGGTCCTACCCTCAGTCAACCACCCCAAGTTCGCTGTCGGACATAACGGTGACTACGGCATGCGCGATAAATGCACGGGTAGCTACCCCGCACTGGCACGCGGTCAGTCGTTTCCGTTAACGGGTGCACCCAAAGCACAGCACGGAACCAGTATAGGGCAGAGCCCTCTCAGTAACAGGGGTCCAGCCCCTCCACAGTATCCAAATAGGGGTCTCGCCCCTCCACAATCCGCGCACCCTCGCCTGACTACCCTGGTTTGCCCAGTGGGCCTAACAAGTCGGTGTAGGAGAGCTAGCAGAACCCCGGGGCCCGTAGGGTAGCTAGTGCTCTCCCTACACTAGTAGCTCTCCTCGGTACTGTGTACACGAGGGCCAAAAGTCGGTACAAGGTGGCAAGTCCTAACCACGGGTCCCTGGGGTGGCTAGCTCCGCTTTGCACTAAACAGGGGGACAATCGCTCTCCTTGGTACTCCGTACTCAAGGGCCAGCTCACTTCCCCAATTCTATTCCATTTCCTTTCCAGGAGTTCTACTCCTAATTCCCCATAGGGTTCAAGCTCTTTTAATCCAGCCAATTTAGGTTTCATCGTTCCGGCTTTACGTTCATACTTCCCATGTTTTCAAGCATATTTATTCATTCATAACAGGCAGCTGTTAACCAATTTACAGGCAGTTATCATTTCCTTTCTACTTTTCCAAGACTTCAACGGTTGTATATTCAACTAGTTTTCCAATCCTAGGATTCATGCCGTACCCTAGGATCTATCATTCAATCTAGTTTTCCAGTCCTAGGATTCATGCAATGCCCTAGGATCTATCATTCAATCTAATTCTTCAGTCCTAGGGTTCATGCAATGCCCTAGACTCTATTAATTGTTTCGTAATTTTACAAATTTTGTCAAATAAATTAAGGGCCACTCTACCTGCGAAATCGGGAGTACTGGGGGCATGGTCGGCAATCCTGCGCGCCTCCGCAACCCCCTGAGTCGCAACGGAACGGGGTCCTAACACAAGGATCAACACAAGGAGTTTCTCAGAGCAGTATACAATTGCTGTAAACAGGTAGAGGAAAATAAATCTAGAACGAACGCAACTTGAAACGCGGAAAACAGACTCCGAACGGACCCTAAATGGGCCAAAAACGACGAGTCTGTCCAAAATGAGACGTTTGGAACTTCTTCCAGACGTATTAAAACGTCGATCATGCCATACCTTCTTCTGTGTAGTCCTTCAGACATCCAGAAGCTCACTAGATCGTCTGAAGTCAGTTTCCGGATGTCCGATTGTCACCCCGGACGTCTGGAGGACCTCTCCGTCATCTGGTACTGTGGCCAGACGTCTGATTCTCGTGGGATGGCGAGCCCTCGTGCCCTCCCTAACAACACCTGCGCACACACGCATCTGCTCTCATCACGAAAAGGCGCAGAAGAATGCAGCGGACGGCTGCATGGCCGTCCACGCGTAAAAAGGAGAAGGTAGGAAATTATTGTACCTATCAAACGTCTAGACCGTCCTCCAAATGTCTTCGGCGTCGTCTGGACGTAGGTCCAGACATCTGATTCTGGGAAATTTTCCTAGAATCAGGACCCGGTTCACTCTCCGCCCGTGACGCACAGCCGCGCCGCGCCGTGTCTGCCTGCTGCCCGAGCTGCAGCAGCCCTTCCGCGAGACCCCATGGCCGTAGCTCCCTCGCTTGCCAGCTCTTGCTGCCCTGACAAGCTCGCACCCTCGCGGTCGAGCTTCTTCCTTCCTCTCGCAGCACTCCTTCCCGCATGCACGCCACGACCGTAGCTACCGTAGTCGCTCGCTTACGCTCTCGCTCGCTCGCAGGGAGCAGGAGAAGATAAAGGCGGATGGAGTGAGGGTGAGGGAGAGGGGAGCGTTTTATAAGGCAGCCGTGAGGAGAGAGAGAGAGAGAGAGGGAAATGCGACGCCTGCAAGGAGAGAAAGCGAAGACGAAGGCGACGAGTTCAGTCTGCGTGCGCAGGCGCGCAGACGCGAACCCGTACGCCGAAAAAAAATTTATTACTAGAAGTCTGGGAAGGGTTCCAGACGTTTGACCAGACGTCTGGGCCACTTCCCAGACGTCTTAAACTATGTTGCCCACGTTCGTAATAATATAACAAACTCAAAGGAAGTTTCGTCGTCAAAACTTGTGCTAACTAGGGTGTGGAAAAGAACAAAATATATATAACAAACTCAAAGAGGATCGAAGCCAGTCCGAAAAGACATACCCTCGAAAAGCTCCGGGTACCGCTCCCGCATCGTCTCCTCAGGCTCGCAGGTAGCCTCCTCGTACCGCTGGCTCCTCCACAAAACCTTCACCTGGGGTACTTGCTTTCGTCTCAAATTGCGGACAGCTCTGTCAAGAATCTGCACTGGCTTCTTGGGGTAGGTCAGGTCATCGCTCACCTCGACGCTCTCGTTACTCAGGACGTGACTGGGATCGGCGACGTATTTCTTGAGGTTGGACACGTGGAACACGTCGTGCACACTAGAAGCTGAGGAGGGAGGGCAAGCCTTTAAGCAACGAGTCCAACCTGCTCCCGGACATCAAAGGGCCCCACAAACCTCGGCACAAGCTTCCCTCTCACCCCAAACCGCTGCAGGCCCTTCATGGGCGAAACACGAAGGAAGACGTGGTCCCCAACCTCGAACTGCACCTCTCTGCGTTTCCGATCCACGTAGCTCTTCTGCCTGCTCCTGATAGTGCGGAGTCGCCTGTGAATCTGCTCGACTACCTCCTGACTTTGCCGGATCAGCCTGGGGCCAACCTCCCACTTGGTCCCCACCTCAACCCAACTCAAGGGTGTCGTACATCTTCGTGATTATAGAGCCTCGTAGGGAGCCATGCCGATGCTCGAGTGATAACTGTTGTTGTATGCAAACTCCGCCAGGGGCAAGTGCTCCTCCCAAGAGCCCCTCTAGTCCAGTACGCAGGCACACAAAAGGTCCTCAAGTGTCTGTATCGTGCTCTCAGACTGTCCGTCAGTCTAGGGGTGGTAAGCTATACTGAACCTCAACCGCGTCCCCAGAGCCTGCTGAAACTCAGCCCAAAACTAGGACGTAAAGCGGGTATCCCGATCGGATACGATCTCCCGCGGAACTCTGTGTAGACGTACCACGTTGCGGATATACCTCTCTGCCAACTGTGCTAGTCTCATAGTGACTCGGATCGGCAAGAATCGCACCGTCTTCGTCAATCTATCAATGATTACCCAAACTGCGTCGTGTCCCCGCTGGGTAATAGGTAAGCCCACCACCAAGTCCATGGTGATGCTCTCCCACTTCTATTCTGGCACTGGAAGTGGCTGTAGAGGCCCTGCAGGCCTCTGATGCTTGGCTTTCACCTGCTGGCACACTAAACACTGCTGCACGAATTCACCTACATCCCACTTCATCCCCCTCCACCAAAACTCACGTCTCATGTCATGGTACATCTTCGTGTTTCCAGGATGTATGGTGAATCTGGAACCGTGTGCCTCAGCCAGGAGCTCTCTCAACAGCTCCTCGTCTCTGGGAACGCACTGACGTCCCCTCAGGCGCAGCACCTGGTCGGTGAAAGAGAAGTCCCTCGAGTCTCCTGACAGTACTCTGTCGCGCAAGGACAGCAAGTACGGGTCTGTCATCTGTCCTGTGATGATGTGATCTATCAGCTCTGGCTTCGTCTGTCGTGTCACAGTCACTGCCCCACAGTGGCCCCGTAACTCTAGGGGTCGCCAACTGCCCATCTCCTCCAAAAGGCTCCAACTTTGCACCTGTAAACTGGCCAAGTGTGCAGGCACCTTCCAGCTCAAGGCGTCAGCCACCACGTTGGCCTTTCCTGGGTGGTAGGAAATGCTGCAGTCATAGTCCTTTAGGAGCTCCAACCAACGTCTCTATCTCATGTTGAGCTCCTTCTGATCAAAAAGGTATCTGAGGCTCTTGTGATCTGTGAAAATCTCGAAGGTCTCACTGTACAAGTAGTGCCTCTAGGTCTTCAGCGCGAAAACCACAGCTGCCAGCTCCAGGTCGTGGGTAGGGTAGCTATGCTCATAGGGCTTCAGTTGCCACGAAGCGTAAGCGACAACGTGATCCCTCTGCATGAGCACACCCCCTAACCCTTGCAAGGAGGTGTCTATGTACACAACGAACCTGCCACTACTGTCAAGGATGGTGAGCACTGGAGTCGAAGTCAGTCTCTCCTTCAGCCCCTGAAAACACGCCTCGCAGGCATCTGTCCAAGTGAAGGGCACGTCCTTCCGGGTAAACTGTGTCATAGGACGTGCAATCTATGAAAAGCCCCTGATAAACCGCCTGTAGTAGCCTGCCAGTCCCAAGAAACTGCGAATCTCAGTAACCGTATGCGGTCTCTCCCACCTGAGCACTGCCTCGACCTTAGCTGGGTCCACCGCCAAGCCATCTCCAGAGATCACATGACCCAAGAAGGTCACCTCCCTCAACCAGAACTCGCACTTGCTGTATTTGGCGTACAACCTACGTCATCTCAGTGTGTCCAGAACCATCAGCAAGTGCTGTCCGTGCTGCGTCTGATCTCGAGAATAGATGAGCACATCATCAATGAATACCACCATGAACTGGTCCAAGTACGGTCTAAACACCCGGTTCATCAGGTCCATGAAGGTAGCGAGGGCGTTGGTCAGCCCAAACGGCATGACCAGAAACTCGTAGTGTCTGTACCAGGTGCGGAAAGCTGTCTTGGAGACGTCTGTCTCCCTGATCCTCAATTGGTGGTATCCAGACCTCAAGTCGATTTTGGAGAATACCGTGGCACCTCGCAGCTGGTCAAACAAGTCGTCGATCCTCGGCAGCGGATATCTGTTCTTGATGGTGACCCTATTCAGCTGTCGGTAATCCACACAAAGGCGTAGGGTACCATCCTTCTTCTTCACAAACAGTACCGGGCTCCCCAGGGAGACGCACTAGGCCTCACAAAACCCTTCTCCAAAAGATCCTGCAACTAAGACTTGAGCTCTCGCAGCTCAAGCGGTGCCATCCTGTATGGTGCAGTGGAGATGGGGCTGGTCCCTGGTACTAGTGAGATCTCAAACTCAATCTCACGCTCGGGCGGTAGTCCTGGCAACTCGTCTGGGAACACGTCGGGGTACTCTCTGACCACCGGGATACTCTAGAAGTCTGCCACCGAGCTGGGTTCTACCACCACACAAGCTAGGAAGCCCTTACACCCCTGGCTCAAAAGTCTCGCCGCCCGAAGTGCAGAAATGCACTTGAAGCCTCCGTCCACTAGCTAACTGTGGAACTCGAAAGAAGGCAACTCCGGTATGGAGAAGACAATCTTTCTCTCAAAACAATCCACCAAGGAGTGGTAAGCGGACAGCCAGTCCATCCCCAGAATTACGCCAAAGTCCTCCATCTGTATCATAATCAGGTCAGCGAGAAGGCTATGTCCCCCAAGACTGACCTCGCAATCCGTGTATACCTCCTCAGCTACAAATAGCTGACCACTTGGACCTCTGATCACGAACAGATCCTCTAACAGCATATAATCCCGACCCAAACTAACTGCGAAACTGGCTGCGACAAACGAGTGCGTAGCGCCCGAATCGAAAAGCGTGTAAACGAGTCTGCTGGAAACTGAAACCATACCTGCCACCACTGATCCCAAAGCTCTGGCTTCCCTATGTGTCAGGGCGTTGATACGCCCCTTAGCCCTAGGTGCGGATGAAGCAGTCACACTCTGCGTCGGATGGGTAGCTGCTGGCCGATTCCCTCCTCGTGACTACTATCCTCCCCCTCGCGCCTGGAACCCACGGCCTCCTGCTCGCCCTCCAGTGCTCGGCGCGGGAAGCGTCTGCTGACCTCCTGCCCTAGACGGGCAGTCCCTCCTGATGTGGCCCGGCTGGCCACACTGGTAGTAGAGGGGAACCCGACTCCCGCCCTCAGTGGGTCCCTGCTGTAGGCTGGGCTGGGGTCCAGTGCTAGCAACTGGCCCCTGTCGAGGGCCCCTAAAGGCCACTGATGGCCCTGCAAAACGTGACGGCTCTCCGACAGATGCCACGTGTCTCCTCTCTCGTCGGCCCTGTGAAAAGTCTGGCTGGTAGGGCCTCTTCCACCCGCTGTCAGTATCTCGCGCGGACGGGTTGGTCTCCTCGTAGGTCATAGCTGCCTCCACCACCCTCGAGAACGTAGGCAGCTTCATGGGTTTGACATACCCCCGAATCGCAGGCCGGAGCCGCTCGGTGAACCTCCAAAGGCGCTCCTCCTCAATGGATACTGCTGTCGCTGCGAAGCGTGACAGCTCCAGAAAACGCGTGCGGTACGCGCTCACGGTCATCGTCCCCTGGAGGAGAGTGTGGAACTCCCGCCTCCTCTGGTCCTGCCACGTCTGGGGAAAGTACTGCTCGCAGAAGAGGGTGACGAACCGGTCCCAGGTCGGCTCGTCCCTCTCCTGTCCCCTGACCACCCTCCACCACCTGTGTGACGCACTCTCTAGCTGGCACGTGGCAAAGGCCACGCGGCACTCCACCGGGGGGCGAAGGGTGTCAAAAACCTTCTCGATCTGCTTGAGCCAGTCCTCCGCCTCGGTCGGGTCCTCATCCCCCTTGAAGGAGGGGGCTTCAGCTTCCAGAACTGCCCGAAAAGCTCAAAGTGGCACTACAGTGGAGATGCTGGTGCACCTCCAGGTAAAGGTGCCTTGTGCACAGAAGTGTCGGAGGAAGGTGGGGGCGGTGGCGGCCCATCCCCTCCCCAGCGTCCAGCGCCGCGTCTGTCGTGTGGTCCCACAGAGGACTCCCCCTCCACAACCCCAGGGGGAGGTGCTCAGGGCAGTGGGTAGAGCTCCTCTCGCACTATATCCCGTATCAGCTGGGCGAGGTCCTGGGCCTGAAAGGCCGGGAGCAGTGGCTGGTCCACTGAGACGTCGGCCACAACACTCCCACCTCGCTGACCTCGTCCTTAGCTGCACCCGCGGCCCGCATCGCTAGTCCCACGACGAGGCATCTACTGCAAGGAGACGCGAAATAGAACGGAAACACGTCAATACGGAACGACATCAAACGGAGCAGTCTAAGTGCTAATGTCAAAAGAAATGTTGTGGTGGCTACTCTAGTTATAGACACGTGAATTGGTTATTTTCCAGTCAGTTGATTCACCTCTCAGGACAACCTTGCTCTGATACCATCTTGTAATGACCCGATTCCTAAATCCCTACGAGACACGAGAATCGGACCAACTCGACTATCCAAAGACCCAGTTGTCCAACGAGAAGTAACCAAAAGAACAGTAAAATAAACCATATTCACCATGTATATAACTAGCAGTAACAAAATACAACAGTAAAGGAAAGAAACACTACAGTATACACCACCAAAATAGTAGAGAAATAAACATAAATATGAACATTAAGTTTACATTAAAGAGAGCACAAGGAGCAACAGAAAATTACTCACTACAGCGGAAAGAAGGTAAAGAAAGTACTACAGGTAACCCTACTGGACCCTGCTAGGCCCAGCACCCTCTGCAGCCGCTGACTCTGGCTGCTCAACACCTGGTCCTGAAAAGGTAACAAGGGTGACACGTCAGCGAAATGCTGAGTAGAGTGGCAAGTAAAAGCTAGAAGAAGCAGTAGAGTGGATAGTAGCTGTTATATTTTTACTTTCTTCCTTTATACTTTTCCATTTATTCACTATTGATTTATTCCTCAGATCCTTCTCTTGATCTTGAATGTTCCTCGTGGGAACGATCTTGATTGCAGTCTTTCCCGAAAAGTAGAAGTAACACGTGGTGCTCTCCAGGCCGGGAGAGTCCCCCATGGTGGTCCTACCCTCAGTCAACCACCCCAAGGTCACCGTCGGACGTAATGGTGACTACGGCACGCGCGATAAACGCATGGGTAGCTACCCCGCACTGGCACGCGGTCAGTCGTTTCCGTTAACGGGTGCGCCCAAAGCACAGAACGGAACCAGTATAGGGCAGATCCCTCTCAGTAACAAGGGTCCAGCCCCTCCACAGTAACCAAACAGGGGTCTCGCCCCTCCACAGTCCGCGCACCCTCGCCTGACTACCCTAGTTTGCCCAATGGGCCTAAAAAGTCTGTGTAGGAGAGCTAGTAGAACCCCGGGGCCCGTAGGGTAGCTAGTGCTTTCCCTACACTAGTAGCTCTCCTCGGTACTGTGTACACGAGGGCCAAAAGTTGGTACAAAGTGGCCAGTCCTAACCCCGGGTCCCTGTGGCGGCTAGCTTCGCTTTGCACTAAACAGGGGGACAGTCGCTCTCCTTGGTACTCCGTACTCAAGGGCCAGCTCACTTCCCCAATTCTATTCCATTTCCTTTCCAGGAGTTCTAGTCCTAATTCCCCATAGGGTTTAAGCTCTTTTAATCCAGCCAATTTAGGTTTCATCGTTCCAGCTTTACGTTCATACTTCCCATGATTTCAAGCATATTTATTCATTCATAACAGGTAGCTGTTAACCAATTTACAGGCAGTTATCATTTCCTTTCTACTTTTCCAAGACTGCAACGGTTGTATATTCAAATAGTTTTCCAATCCTAGGATTCATGCCGTACCCTAGGATCTATCATTCAATCTAATTTTCCAGTCCTAAGATTCATGCAATGCCCTAGGATCTATCATTCAATCTAATTCTTCAGTCCTAGGGTTCATGCAATGCCCTAGACTCTATTAATTGTTTCATAATTGTACAAATTTTGTCAAATAAATTACGGGCCACTCTACCTACGAAATCGGGAGTACTGGGGGCGTGGTCGGCAATCCCGTGCGCCTCCGCAATCCCCTGAGTCGCAACGGAACGGGGTCCTAACACAAGGATCAACACAAGGAGTTTCTCAGAACGGTATACAATTGCTGTAAACAGGTAGAGGAAAATAAATCTGGAACGAACGCAACTTGAAACGCGGAAAACGGACTCCGAACGGACCCTAAACGGGCCAAAAATGACGAGTCTGTCCAAAATCAGACATCTGGAACTTCTTCCAGACATCTTAAAATGTCGATCATGCCATACCATCTTCTGCGCAGTCCTTCAGACGTCCAGAAGCTCGCTAGATCATCTGAAGTCAGTTTCCAAACGTCCGATTGTCACCTCGGACGTCTGGAGGACCTCTCCGTCGTATGGTACTGTGGCCAGACGTCTGATTCGCATGGGATGGCGAGACCTCACGCCCTCCCGAACAACACCTACGCACATACGCATCCGCTCTCATCACGAAAAGGCGCAGAAGAACACGGCGGACGGCTGCATGGCCGTCCACGCGTAAAAAGGAGAAGGTAGGAAATTATTGTACCTGTCAGACGTCTGGACCGTCCTCCAGACATCTTCGGCGTCGTCTGGATGTAGGTCCAAACGTCTGATTCTGGGAAATTTTCCCAGAATCAGGACCCGGCTCGCTCTCCGCCCGCATCGCATCGCTGCGCCACGTCGTGTCTACCTGCTGCCCGAGCTGCAGCAGCCCTTCCGCGACACCCCACACCCGGAGCTCCCTCGGCGGCCAGCTCTAGCTGCCCCAGCAAGCTCGCACCCTTGCAATCAAGCTTCTTCCTTCCTCTAGCAGCACTCCTTCCCGCACGCTCGCCGCTGCCGCAGTCGCTCGCTCAGGCTCTCGCTCGCTCGCAGGGAGAAGAAGAAGATGAAGGCGGATGGAGTGAGGGTGAGGGAGAGGGGAGCATTTTATAAGGCAGCCGCGAGGAGAGAGAGAGAGGGAAATGCGACGCCTGCGAGGAGAGAAAGCGAAGATGAAGGCGGCGGGTTCAGTCTGCACGCGTAGGCGCGCAGACGCGAGCCCGTACGCCGAAAAAATTTTATTACCAGACGTCTGGGAAGGGTTCCAGACATCTGACCAGACGTTTGGGCCACTTCCCAAATGTCTTAAACTACGTCTGTTGCCCACTTCATAACACAATGGTAGCTAGGGTTTGAAGAGAGTGGCTGGACAGAAGAAGTCTGGAGCTGAAATGGAGCTGGACAGCTGCTGAAGAGGGTGGCATGGAGCTACTCTAATTGGCTTAGCTTGCTAGTTCTTTGCTAGCTGCTAAGACAAGTTAAAGTAAGCTGGCTTATACCATGAGGAGCTGAGATGAGCTGGGTCTGGTTCACCCAGGGAGGATCAAGCTGGTTGAGGCAGCTAAGGTGGCTTAGCTCAACTGAGTTGAGCTAAGCTAAGTCCTTGGGAGCTGGACTGGAGCTTCCTGAGCTGAAATGAAGTCATCTTCAACTGGTTGGAGTTGAGTGGAGCTGGATGTAATTGGACGTGAGCTAGGGTGAACTCCAGTCAACTTAGCCGAGCTAGCTAGAGCTCCCTGTGAACTAATGGGAGCTGAGATGAGCTAGGCTCAGCTATGTTGAGCTGGATCTAAGCTGACCTGGGCTAGGGTGAGCTAAGATGGGCTCTCTTGAGCTGCCATTCAGCTGAGATGAGCTGAATGGGGCTAGGATGAGTTAACCCTAGCTCAGGTGAGCTGAATTCCAGCTATGGTGACCTAGATCAAGCTGAGTTTCAACTAGTGAGAGCTTCTCCTTCGCCAGTTGCCTTCCTGAGTGCTAGGGTTCTAGGGATCTGGCAATCTGTATATCCCTAACACTCACAAAAACACATTAAAAAGAAAATAAAAAATGCAATGCATGCCTAACCTAATTAATGCTTAAATGCAGCCCAAAAACCCATTTGCAGAGCAAAATCCTAAGAGCTAGGTTTGTTTTAATGTATAAGAATGATGATAAATTGGCGTTTATCACACCCCCATGCTTATCTTTTACTATTATCTTAGCAAAACTTTAATTTTTACAAAACGAAATTTTTGGTTGGTTTAAACACAGGAGGTAGGGGATTTGTTAAAGATAAATATCGGGATTTATTTTTGAATCCAAAAATTAGACAAAACGGGATCAATATATCCTTCAGAAAATTCACAGATTAACCCCTTGTTAATTCAGATGACTTCAAATTTCTAAGTTTAGGATTTTTTTGGCTCTTGAATCTGATTCGCAACATGCAATAACCTTTAAAACCGTGTGTCCATGCTTGTGAAAATCCAACATTTATAAGGGCGTGTTTTTGGTTTAAATTTTTTTTTGTCCCCCATGCTTATTTCTAGCTTAGTCATACAACAGATGTGTCGAGATCACCATTCCTATTACCAATCCTTGAGAGGGCTCTAGCACCAGTACTTCGAGATAGCACTGACCATGATAGCACCCAGGAGCTCACAATCCCAATACACAATGCGGTGTAAAGGGGCGCTCTAAGCAAACTCAAGCTCTTACTCCGATACTATAGGTAGAGCACCGTCCAAGACACTTGAGCTGCAAAAATGTGCTTTAATGCTCCATCTGAAGATACATAATATAGATATAGAGCAACGCCAAGGCGGTAACATGTTGACATCGCATCCTCAAAGGAGGCATTTTTCTTCTCGTCGGCAGGAACTCAAACCAATGATCTGCTTCAGACTTTCACTAAGGCCAAACAAGGGGTTTTTCTAATTTTTAGTTATTTTTAGGTGTTGGCTTGTGTGTGAAATTTGACACAGGAAATTTCTCATGAAATGCAAGTTTTTGAATTAGAAACTAAGTCACATACTTTTCATATTAGAAAAGAGGATCAAGTCACCAGAACAATCATGAGATTAGGTGGAATTTTAGAGAAAGATATATGATCTAGCCTAAACGTAGACCCTAAAATTTTAATGATCAGATCCGTATCCTCATCCCTAGTTTGTTAAAGATTAAATCCCATTGTACCAAAAGTAAGTTTTCAACCTTAGTCCCTATTTCAAAATTTTCCTCAAAAAGTTTTCAATATTTTTATTTTTTTGGGTATGCAAGCAAGAAAAGCAAAATGACAAAAGAAAAATGCATGTTTTTAGGTTTTCAAAATCCTAAATTGATCGTCAAAATTTTAAGAACACCCCCCATGCTTAAGATATGCAATGTCCTCATGCATTAAGAGGGAAAATGGATCACCTTAGTGAAGGGCAGTCAGGTTTAGGGTGGTCAAAACCTGGAAAAATAAACGAGAAAGGTAACCAGAAAAAATGATGGGTTACCTCCCATCCAGTGCTATCTTTTATGCCATTCAGCCAGGCGTGAAGGTATGCACGGAAGACGGAAAATCATGCAAATAGTTGGACACTTGGATGCCAGCATAAAATGTGTCTTCTTCTGGATCCCTAGAAAATTGATGATAGGAAATATAAGGATCAAAATTGGATGAAAAATGATAAGTGTAGCCTGAGTATGAACATGGTTTTAAATCAGGTTAGATGACAAACTCGGGCGAGTCTGGTGACAAGTCCAAAGGAAAGGGGTCGAGGAAGGGATGGTGATGATTGGTTAAGGTTAGTGTGGAAAGGTGGGGTGAGGGAAGAGTGGGTGGGTCAGGGTGATGAGGGGGTTCATCAGGAATGGATTTGTGGTCAAGACAAGTCTCTAAATCACATATTTCGCCGACCACTGATTTTGAATCTGATTCCTCAAAAATATTGTGGTCAGTAAGGGTGTCTATAAACATTGTCTCCTCCACCATATTTGAAATTTCAGTATCTAAGTCCTCAAAAGAATTATCACCATGGAATTTCTTAGAGGATTTGAAAATATCTAGAGTGATAGTTTGACCTGCACAGGTGAATATCTACTTTACCTATGTGGCAATTGATATTTGCCTTTGAAGTGGCCAAAAAGGGTCTTCCAAGGATTATTGGGGCATTTAGTAAAGATTCAGGTACCTCAATGTCAAGGACCAGAAAGTCTGCAAGGAAGACACAATTCTGGGCCTTGACCAAAACATCCTCAACAATCCCACGTGGTTTGATTGTAGATTGGTTAGCTAATTGCAGGGTAACCTCGATGGGTTTTAATTCACCGATCTGAAACTCTTCAAATAAAATCGTGGGAATGATATTAACTAAGGCACCAAGATCAAGGAGGGCACGATCAAAGGTAGTATCATCAATAATCACTGAAATTAAAGGCACCCCCGGATCTTTCATCTTAGGAGGTAGCTTGCTCTCATGATAGAGCTTACTATCTCTGAAAGATTTACCTATCTTATATTTTTGGCCTGCCTTTTAGGAGTATAGATCTCCTTCAAAAATTTGGCGTAGGCAGGTATATATTTGATGGCATCTAGGAGAGGAATATTGATTTGAACTTGCCCAAATAGATTCATGAGTTCTTCTGTGGTGGGCTCAGATTTCTTTTTTCTATTGATGGTGGGGTGGAGAGCTTGTGGAAAAGGGATAGGAGTTGTGTCTTGAGATTTTTGTGTTTCTTTTTCTTCCTGATGGGGAGGTGGAGAGTTAATTTGCATAGGGATGGGGATTTCACCAGGTTCTTGTGAAGGCCCGGGATCAGTGGTGGTTTTCCCATTCCTCAATGTAACTGCATGTGCAATGGATTTTTATTTGGAGGAGGTGAGGGGGCCTGTGGTTGTGGAAACCTGGGAGGCTGCTGAGGTGGTGGATTAGTAGGAGGCTGATTTGGGTAGTGTGGATTTCTACCCAGATACTGGTTCCTTTGGTGATTAGGGTTGGGCATGGGTTGGGAGGGAAGATGTCCTGCTGGTATTTGAATGGGAGTAACCCCGATCTGATTATTCAGATTTGTGATGGTGCAGGTTACTTCTATCATCTTTGTTTGCATGTCCTGCAAGGTTCTCATCATCTGGGCATTGATGTCTTGTTGGGATGGCCCAGGATGAAAGGTCGGATTAGATCCATACCCATTAAATTGAGTTGGTTGGGGAGGAACCTGATTATTCCAGGAGTAGTTCAGGTAATTCTTCCAATTGGAAGAATTTTTAAAAGGCTCCTGGATGGTAGAAATATTTTGAGTGGGGTTAAGATCTGGACAGTTGTAATTCCCCAGTGAATCATGGGCATCCTCAGAATACTGGTAATAATCAGCAGGGGTAGTGTTGAGATTGTGTAAATTTTCTCTTCATGGAAAGTTAGGTTGGGTTAGATGTGGCAAGTCTTTCCTAAATCTTCTTTTGATTAATGTGCATCTGGTCGAGTTTTTGTGCAATCATTTGAAGATCATCTTGGGTTACAGGAATAGATTGAGTGCCTACTTCATGAACACCTAACTGTGGGTTTGGAGTTCTGCAAAATGTGTTCATGGAAGCTTGATTAAATGAGTTTTCACTCATTTCTTCAAAAAGGTCATAGGCACTCTCAACATCCTTATTCAAGAAGTTTCTGCCACACAAAGCATCAACGAATTGTCGGATTTGATCTTCTAATCCATGATAGAAGATCTGCACGAGTTACCATAAAGGAATCTCGTGGTGCGGGCAACTTCTTAAGAGATCTTGAAATCTTTCCCAAGAATCATGGAAAGTTTCACCAGATTTTTGTTGAAAGGTCGTAATAGAGCTTCGTAGGGAATTAGTATGACCTATGAGAAAGAATTTCTTTAGGAAGGCACTCTTGAGCTGAGGCCAAGTTGTGATGGGTTGGCTAATGGTCCTAAACCAATAAGCGGCCTTATCTTTAAGAGATAATGGAAATAGCCGCATCAGCCATAGGTCTTCTTGCACATTTCGAGAACGAGTTGTTTGTGCAAGAAGAGTCAGCTCTTCAAGGTGGCTGAAAGGGTCTTCCCTAGGAAGGCCATGGAAGTGTTTAATCAAGTTTAGGACTGCCAACTTGATCTCAAAGTCCCCCTCTAGTATGACCACCCATGGTTGTTCCTTATAATAAGAAGGATCATAAAAATCTTTTAGAGGAATAACAGGCTACTGACGGGGTGGTGGGTTTGGCCTTTGATTGGCTAGGTTTTGGATATTCGTAGTCAATGCTTGTTGATTGGCATTCAATTTAGTAATCTGCGCAGCCATCATTGTCAAGAGATAAGGTGGGGGGACTTGATGTTGTGATTGAGGCAAATTAGCATTGGGGAGTTCCAAATGCGGGAAGTCAAAGGTGGGGTAGTTTTGGGTGGAAGGGCCAGAATTAGGGTTAGTAGTGGGGTTAGAGGTGGGATTAGAGATGGAGGTGGAAGGGTTAGTGGACCTGTTTTGTTGATGTTCCATTTTAAAAGAAGAAGAAGAAGGAAAAAGCAATCTTTTTGCACGTGGGGCGAAATCAAAAGGTCCCTCCAAGTGAGGATTTTGAGACCGTCGCCTGTGCATAAAATGGATGAACGGAAGGGGAGGAGAAGAGATGGAGATGAGAGAAGTGTGCACACAAGCAATCAAATTTCTAGACCTAACTTATATGTGACTCCTTAAAAATAACCTAAGACTTGGTGTACTTAGGAAATAAGTAATCAACAGTGAATATCTATTCTGTCAACAAATCTAGCCAAGTTGCTTAAGGAGAGGTTTGGGCCCAAGCGTTTCCCAGGAAAATCCCCAAGTGCTTGTACAAACTTGTGCTTGGTCGTTTGACACGGTCCCTCAGCCTGAACAACAGATGTAGATGATAGAATTGATATCAACTAAAGAGAACTTAAGACCTAGATAGCAAGCCTAAGTTGATGAAACCTTAGGGGTCAAGTTGCTACAGATTTTAATTATGTTTAGGATACTAATGTGCACACAGAATGTGGGCGTTGATTTGGGTATTGCCCTATTATTTCAATATTTTGTGTGTGTGCCATAATTGGAAGTGGTTCCAATAAAAAGCAAGTTGTCACACAATTTTATGTATTTCTGTCTTTTAGGATTTGATTTAATTCAATATCTTTTAGGGTTTCTCTTTTTAAATTTTCAAACAAGTTTGAAACTCCACAATCAAAGAAAAAACAAGTTGTATTGGTGATGGTTAATTCCTTTAATGTGGGTCTCAAAAAAGAAAGAAGAAACCCTAATCCAATTGTCCCTAAGACAGAAAATTACTATCAATGAATTGTTTTTAGGCTTTCTGTATTAAGTAGTCGTCCAAACAAGTCAAACAACACTACTACTTCGAAGAAAATCAAACAAGGATTCCAGAAAATATTTTTTTAAGATTTTATGAATTTGTTTGATATTTGTTTTGAATTTTTATTGTGCTGGTGTCAAAGTCTAAGAATGATACTTGTGAGTATTTTGGACTTTCTGTACCACCACCGCCCTCCAAAAATTTTTGTGAATTTATGTGATGTGTATAATTTCACAAGAATTCCAAAAAGCTAAATGTCACAAAAAATTGGATGAGAATGAAAATTCTAAAAATTCGCGGATAGTAGCAAAATAGGAAGAATAAAGGGTGTGACCCCTATACAGTCCGCGAATTTTTAAAAATTAATTACAAATCCAATTGCTCTAAAATTTGGAATAGATGTTCCTCACTTGAATTGAAATCACTAGGTGAAATTTTTTGATTTTCGGCAGCCTATGGTGTTCAGAATTGATTTTGTAACTCCAGAAAAAAGTCTGAACCCAAAAAATAGAACACCAACACTTAAGGTAGAGTGGTGTTTAATGGGGCAAGCAATCAAACAATGGGGTTTTAAAGGTACCACTCTACCAAAATGTGATGTTTAAGATCCTGAAAGCCAATTTTAGTGTATTTTGGTAGCCTTTTAGGCTAAGTGTGACAAGAAAGAAGAAACCAACCTAGAATCGCGGGAAGAAAATGAATTTTGAGCTCTCGCTTAAAAATTCCCGCTTTCTTCTTGTAGTTCCTGCACACACAAGAGAAAAGAAAGAGAACGGGATGAGATCCACTTCAAGCAAGAGAAAAATTGATTAAGCAAAGCCATGCCTCCCCAGCAACGGCACCAAAAAGTGATACGATAAATCACATGATTTGTAATTAGGGATTTTAGAGTCGTAACAAGCGAAATCGCACATGCTTTTAAAATTTGTAAGACCTAGATAAGAGAGTATCTAGGATCGCTCAAGGAGGTAATATGTTTGCAAAATTCAAGTCTCTTGCTTGGAAGTAGAATAACCTTTCTTTTTGGTCCTTTTCAATATATCATTTTTTTAGGGTTTTGAAATAACGAAGGAAAACACGAGTTGTTGGTGGAAAAGTTAGTAACAACTACGATCACTAAGCTAACACCTAAATGACAAATAATTCCTCTCCCTAAGCTCACTCTAGGCACGTGGAGGCCTAGAGTAATTAGGGAGAGGGAGTGAAGAGTGATAGAATCATAGCAATTAAAATGCAACTAAAAAGAAATTTCAAAGAAGGCAACTAGATTAATGAGAAAGTGTTTTACAAAAAACCCTAGTAGATGAATGCTTCTACTACAAGATAATTGCAACAAAAAAATAAAACACAAGTCCTCCTTAATTGTTTCGTGAAGAGGAGAAGCTCCTTGCTCCAAGCTCAGTGCCTCCTAGGCTTGAAAAGGGCTCCTCCTTCTCCATCCTTGAGATGCTCCTCCAAGGAGGAAGCTACCACCTTCAATGATCTCCTTCAAGGGTGGATGTGCACCACCCTTGCTCCTCCTTGCTTGGACATCCTCCTAGTGGTGGAGTGCTCCTCCTTGGCATGGCACAAGGGAGAAGAAAGAAGGGGAAGAAGGCATCACGGGGGCGAGTAGGATGCCCCCTTAATCTTCTTTTCTTCTTCTTCTTCTTCTTCCTTGGCCTTGAATTATGGTGGATATATGGTAGACTAAACTAAAATGGAGGATGGGAAAATGTGGGTATTTAGGTGGGTATATATAGTGATGGAGAAGGGGTAGTTGGCATGGAGGTAATGGGTGGCTAGGATGCAGTTTGGGATGGTAGTTAGGACCACCTTAAAGGGTGCAAGGTGGGGTAGTTATAGGTTGAATCCATCCCTTGGTGGACGTCCATGGTCGAAGGATGCCACCATTTTGGTGCCAAGGGAGGTGGTTTCTAGAAGGAAGGGTAAGTGTAGGGTGGTGATGGCTTGAAGGGGTATGTGTAGGGTTGAGGTGGGGGAATTTTTGGAGGGAACAGTTGGCGCCAAAATGGGGGTAGTTATAGGTGGTTTTGGCACCAAAAATAGGGGGTCTTTTGTTGGTGGTGATGGGGTGAAGAGATGGCTAGGTGGTGGCACCAACTTGGAGTAGATGGAGCTAGCTTAGGTGACCTTAGGTGGGGCTTAGTTGGTGGAGCTAGTTAGGTAGGGTTATAGGGTGGTAAATGTCAAGGGAGTTGGAGCCTAGCTAAGCTAAACTAGCTTAGCTAGTAATGGAGTAGAGGAGGAGGCAATGGGAGCTAGGGTTTGAAGAGAGGAGCTGGACAAAAGAAGTCTGGAGTTGAAATGGAGCTGGCAGCTGCTGAAGAGGGTGGCATGGAGCTACTCTAGCTGGCTTAGCTTGTGTAACGAACGCGTGCCCCAGACGTCTTTTAAGACATCTGGGAGGAGGCCCAGACGTCGGTCCAGACGGCTGGGATCACATCCAGACGTCTGAACAGAGGTCTGGGATCGTTTCCAGACGTCTGGAAAATAGTTATTTTCGCACGGGAGAGTCGTCTGCCCGCCTGTGCGTGCAGACCCACGATTCCTCTCTCTCTCTCTCTTTTTCCCTCTCTCTCTCTGCTGCTGCAGGCGGCCTGCCACCCCCTCTCTCCTCCTCGCGCGGCCTTAAAAGGGCCACGCCACCCCTCCTGTCTCCACAGTCTCCTCCTTCTTCTCCTTCCTGTGCGCGAGAGCGAGCGGACGCGAGGGCGGCAGCGACGGCCGCAGTGAGCGCGGAGGTGCGGCATGCGAGGGCGGAGCTCTGCCGTGAGGGCGAGCTCGCCGGAGCGGCTTGGTCGGCCGGCGAAGGGCGCAGGGGGCGCGGAACGACGTGGAGAGTGACCTGCTGCGGTCTGAGCAGCAGGAGCGCGAGGTGCGACGCGGGCGACGTCGCGAGCAGAGTCCGGGTCGCGCCCTGATTCTGGAAAAATTTCCAGAATCAGACGTCTGGGTTGACAGCCAGACGGCGAGATAGACGTCTTGAAGCTCATACAGACGTCTGAAAGGTGAGTTTACCGCCTTCTCCTTCCTTCCTGTCGACTGACCGTACTGAGGGAGGGAGTTAGCTGTGCGCAGGTTCGCTGACTCGCCATCCCTTGCGAATCAGACGTCTGGAAGTTGTACCAGACGGCGGGAGTGACCTCCAGACGTCCTGAGTGACCACCGGATGTCTGGGAGCTAGGCCAGACGTCCCCGCAGACTTCTGGACGTCTGGGAAACCACGCTGAACAGGTAATTGTCTGATCCACTTTGTAAGACGTCTGGAAGAAGTTCCAGACGTCTGATTTTGCACAGTATCGTCTTTTTCGACACGTTTA
The DNA here is from genome assembly GCA_037157565.1 of Thalassia testudinum. NCBI lineage: Eukaryota > Viridiplantae > Streptophyta > Magnoliopsida > Alismatales > Hydrocharitaceae > Thalassia > Thalassia testudinum. The sequence continues at coordinate 4,222,917 of JAZHRO010000056.1, forward strand.
GGGCCCGTTCGGGCTCCGTTTTTCGCGATTCGAGTTGCGTTCTTTTCAGAATTAATTCCTCTACCCGTCTACAGTAGCTATACACTGTTTTGAGACACTCCTTGTGTTTGATCCTTGTGATAGGACCTCGTTCGGTTGCAGTCTTGAGAGTCGCGGAGGCACGCGGGATTCCCGATCACGCCCCCATTACTCCCGTTGTACCTGGTAGAGTGGCTTTAAGTATTAATAAAATCTGTTAAAGTATGAAACCATAACTAGAACCTAGGACATTGCATGAATCCTAGGAATCAGAAATATATGGAATGATAGTTCCTAGGTGTTGCATGAATCCTAGGGTCGGAAAACTAGATTGTATGATAGACCCTAGGATATGGCATGAATCCTAGGATGGAAAAACTAGTGGAATGTATAATACTGCAGTCTTGGAAAAATGGAAAGGAATATATGAAGCTGCCTGTAAATTGAATTCACAGCTGCCTGTTATGAATAAAGAAACATGATTGGGATCATGGTTTGTAAGAACGTGAAACTGGAAAGTAAGACATAAGATGTTCTGGAACCCTATGGGGAAGTAGGAGTAGAACGCCTGGAAAGCGAATGGAATAGACTTGGGGAAGTGAGCTGGCCCTTGAGTACGGAGTACCAAGGAGAGCGACTGTCCCCCTGTTTAGTGCAGAGCTGAGCTAGCCGCCCCAGGGACCCGGGGGTTAGGACTGGCCACTCTGTACTGACTTGTTGGCCCTCGTGTACATAGTACCGAGGAGAGCTAGTAGTGTTAGGAGAGTACTAGCTACCCCACGGGCCCCGGGGTTCTGCTAGCCTCCTTCACCGACTTGTTAGGCCCACTAGGGCAAACCAGGGTAGTCAGGCGAGGGTGCGCGGACTGTGGAGGGGCAAGGCCCCGGTTTGGTTACTGTGGAGGGGTTGGACCACTATTACTGAGAGGGCTCTGCCCTGGTTCCGTGCTGTGCTTTGGGCGCACCCGTTAACGGAAACGACTGACCGTGTGCCAGTGCGGGCTAGCTACCTGTGCGTTTATCGTGCGTGCCGTAGTCACCGTTACGTCTGTCAGTGACCTTGGGGTGGTTGACTGAGGGTAGGATCACCACGGGGGACTCTCCCGGCCAGGAGAGCACCACGTGCTACTTCTACTTTTGGAAAAGACTGCAATCAAGATCGTTCCCACGAGGACATTTGAGATCAAGTAAAGGATCTAAGAAATAAATGAAATAGTGAGAAAAATTGAAGGATGTGAATAAAGGAAGTAATAGAACATAACAGCTACTGTACACTCTACTGTTGCCTTTAGTTAGTTTGCCACTCTACTCAGCGTTTTGCTGACGTGTTACACTCGTTACCTTTTTCAGGACCAGGTGTTGAGCAGCCAGGGTCGGCGGCTGCAGAGGACGCTGGGCCGAGTAGGGTCCAGTAGAGTTTACCATAATCTTTTGCACCTCTTTTGTTTCTGTTCTAGTGAGTAGTTTTGTTTCCGCTGTACTTTCCTTACCTGCAGTTCTTGTTATATGATAAATGTTGTTCTACTGTTGTGGTGGTACCTACTGTAGTAGTTTCTTTCCTTACTGCTGTACCTTCTTACTGTTAGTTATATTCATGCTGAATGTGGTTTATTTTACTGTCTTTTGGTTACTTCCTCGTTGGAGGACTAGGTCTTGGGATTAGTCGAGTCGGTCCGGTTCTCGTGTCTCGTAGGGACTCGGGAACCGGGTCGTTACAAGATGGTATCAGAGCAAGGTCGTCCCGAGAAGTGAATCAACTGACTGGAAAATAACCAATTCACATGTTTATAGCTAGAGTAGCCACCACAACATGTCTCTTGACATGAGCTCCTAGAAGTTTTGTTAGGTACCGTCTGTTTTGACGTTTCCATTTTGTTTCGGTCTCCTTGCAGGAGATGCCTCGTCGCGGGACTGGCGAGACTGGCCGTGGGCGTGGCCGAGGGCGAGGTCGGCGAGGTGGACGTGCTGTCGTTGACGTCTCGGTGGACCAGCCACCACTCCCTGGCATCCAGGCCCAGGACCTCGCCAGACTGATACGGGATATTGTACGAGAGGAGCTCCACCCACCGCCCCGAGCACCTCCTCCTGGGGTTGCAGAGGGGGAGTCCTCTGTGGGACCATGCGACGGACGCGGCGCTGGACACGAGGGAGGGGATGGGCCCCTGCCGCCCCCACCTTCCTCCGACACTTCTGTACACGAGGCACCTTCGCCTGGAGGTGCACCAGCACCTCCCCTACAGCGCCACTTCGAGCTTTTCGGACAGTTCTGGAAGCTGAAGCCCCCCTCCTTCAAGGGGGATGAGGACCCGACCGAGGCAGAGGACTGGCTTGAGCAGCTGGAGAAGATCTTCGACACCCTTCGCCCCCCGGTGGAGTGCCGTGTGGCCTTTGCCACGTACCAGCTGCAGAGTGCGGCACACCGGTGGTGGAGGGCGGTCCGGGGACAGGAGAGGGACGAGCCGACGTGGGACCATTTCGTCACCCTCTTCTGCGAGCAGTACTTTCCCCAGACGTGGCAGGACCAGAGGAGGCGGGAGTTCCACACTCTCCACCAAGGGACGATGACCGTGAGCACGTACCGCACGCGTTTCTTGGAGCTGTCCCGCTTTGCAGCGACAGCGGTAGCCACTGAGGAGGAGCGCCTTTGGAGGTTCACCGAGGGGCTCCGGCCTGCGATCCGGGGGTATGTCAAACCCCTGAAGCTGCCGACGTTTTCGAGGGTGGTAGAGGCAGCTATGACTTACGAGGAGACCAACCCGTCCGCGCGAGAGACCGACGGCGGGCGGAAGAGGCCCTTTCAGCCAGACTTCTCACAGGGCTGGCGAGAACGGAGACACGTGATGTCCGCAGGAGAGTCGTCACGTTGTGCAGGGCCATCAGTGGCCTTTGGGGGCCCTCGACAGGGGCCAGTCGCCAGCACCTGACCCCCGCCTAGCCGACAGCAGGGACTCACTGAGGGCGGGAGTCGGGTTCCCCTCTGCTACCAGTGTGGCCAGCCGGGCCATGTCAGGAGGGACTGCCCATCTAGGGCAGGAGGTCAGCAGATACTTCCCGTGCAGAGCACTGGAGGGCGTGCAGGAGGCCGCAGTTCCCAGGCACGAGGAGGAGGACAGCAGTCGCGAGGAGGGTACCAGCCAGCACCTACCCGTCCGACGCAGAGTGTGGCTGCTTCGTCCGCACCTAGAGCTGAGGGGCATATCAACGCCCTAACACACAGGGACGCCAGAGCTTCGGGATCCGTGGTAGCAGGTATGGTTTCAGTTTCTGGCAGACTCGTTTACACGCTTTTCGATTCCGACGCTACGCACTCGTTTGTCGCAGCCAGTTTCGCAGTTAGTTTGGACCAGGATTATACACTGTTAGAGAATCCGTTCGTAATCAGAGGTCCGAGTGGTCAGCTGTTTGTAGCTGAGGAGGTGTACATGGGTTGCGAGGTCAGCATCGGGGGACATAGCCTGCCAGCTGACCTGATTATGATACAGATGGAGGACTTTGGAGTGATTCTGGGGATGGATTGGCTGTCCGCTTACCACGCCTTGGTAGACTGTTTTGAGAGGAAGATTGTCTTCTCCATTCCAGAGTTGCCTTCTTTCGAGTTTCACGGGCAGCCAGTGGACGGAGGTTTCAGGTGCATTTCGGCACTTCGGGCGGCGAGACTTTTGAGCCAGGGGTGTGAGGGCTTCCTAGCTTGTCTGGTGGCAGAGCACAGCCCCGTGGCAGACTTCCAGAGCATCCCGGTGGTCAGAGAGTACCCCGACGTGTTTCCAGACGAGTTACCAGGACTACCGCCCGAGCGTGAGATCGAGTTTGAGATCTCACTAGTACCAGGGACCAGCCCCATCTCCACCGCGCCATACAGAATGGCACCGCTTGAGCTGTGAGAGCTCAAGTCCCAGTTGCAGGACCTTTTGGAGAAAGGTTTCGTGAGGCCCAGTGCGTCTCCCTGGGGAGCCCCGGTACTGTTTGTGAGGAAGAAGGATGGGACCCTACGCCTTTGTGTGGACTACTGACAGCTGAATAGGGTCACCATCAAGAACAGATATCCGCTGCCGAGGATTGACGATTTGTTTGACCAGTTGCGAGGTGCCACGGTGTTTTCCAAGATCGACTTGAGGTCTGGATACCACCAGTTGAGGATCAGGGAGACCGACGTCTCCAAGACAGCTTTCCGCACCCGGTACGGACACTACGAGTTTTTGGTCATGCCGTTTGGGCTGACCAATGCCCCGCTGCTTTCATGGACCTGATGAACCGGGTGTTTAGACCATACTTGGACCAGTTTGTGGTGGTTTTCATAGATGATGTACTCATCTATTCTAGAGATCGGACGCAGCACGGACAGCACTTGCGGATGGTTCTGGACACTCTGAGACGACGCAGGCTGTACACCAAATACAGCAAGTGCGAGTTCTGGTTGAGGGAGGTGACCTTTTTGGGTCATGTGATCTCTGGAGACGGCCTGGCGGTGGACCCCGCCAAGGTCGAGGCAGTGCTCAGGTGGGAGAGACCGCGTTCAGTCACTGAGATTTGCAGTTTCCTGGGACTGGCAGGTTACTACAGACGGTTCATCAGAGGATTTTCACAGATTGCGCGTCCTATGACACAGTTGACCCGGAAGGACGTGCCTTTCGCTTGGACAGACGCCTGTGAGGCGTGTTTCCTGGAGCTGAAGGAGAGGTTGACCTCGGCTCCCGTGCTCACCATCCCTGACAGTAGTGGCGGGTTCGTTGTGTACACGGACGCTTCCTTGCAGGGGTTAGGAGGTGTGCTCATGCAGAGGGGTCACGTGGTCGCTTACGCTTCGCGGCAACTGAAGCCCCATGAGCATACCTACCCTAGCCACGATCTAGAGTTGGCAGCTGTTGTCTTCGCGCTGAAGACATGGAGGCACTACTTGTACGGTGAGACCTTCGAGATTTTTACAGATCACAAGAGCCTCAGATATCTTTTTGACCAGAAGGAGCTCAACATGAGACAGAGACGTTGGTTGGAGCTCCTGAAGGACTACGACTGCAGCATCTCCTACCACCCGGGAAAGGCCAATGTGGTGGCTGACGCCTTGAGCCGTAAGGCACCCGCACGCTTGGCCAGTCTACAGTTACAGAGTTGGAGCCTTTTGGAGGAGGTGGGCAGTTGGCGACCTCTAGAGTTACGAGGGTGCTGTGGGGCAGTGACGGTGACACGGCAGACCAGGCCAGAGTTGATAGACCGCATCATCATGGGACAGATGGCCGATCCGTACTTGCAGTCTTTGCGCGACAGAGTACTATCAGGGGACCCAGGGGACTTCTCTTTCACAGACCAGGTGCTACGCTTGAGGGGACGGTTGTGCGTTCCCAGAGACGAGGAGCTGTTGAGAGAGCTCCTGACTGAGGCACACGGTTCCAGATTCACCATACATCCCGGAAACACGAAAATGTACCATGACTTGAGACGCGAGTTTTGGTGGAGAGGGATGAAGCGGGATGTGGGTGAGTTCGTGCAGCAGTGCTTAGTGTGCCAGCAGGTGAAAGCTGAGCATCAGAGGCCTGCAGGGCCGCTTCAGCCGTTTCCAGTACCAGAGTGGAAGTGGGGGAGCATCACCATGGACTTGGTGGTGGGCTTACCTGTTACCCAGCGAGGACACGACGCAGTCTGGGTAATAGTGGATAGATTGACGAAGACGGCACGATTCTTGCCGATCCGAGTCACTTTGGGACCAGCACAGTTGGCAGAGAGGTATATCCGTGATGTGGTGCGACTACACGGAGTTCCGCGGGAGATCGTATCCGACCGGGATACCTGCTTTACGTCCCCGTTTTGGGCTGAGTTTCAGCAGGCTTTGGGGACGAGGTTGAGGTTTAGCACGGCTTACCACCCCCAGACGGACGGACAGTCGGAACGCACGATACAGACACTTGAGGACCTTTTGCGTGCCTGTGTACTAGACTGGAGGGGCTCTTGGGAGGAGCACCTGCCCCTGGCGGAGTTTGCATACAACAACAGTTATCACTCGAGCATCGGCATGGCTCCCTACGAGGCTCTGTACGGACGGAAGTGTACGGCACCCTTGAGTTGGGTTGAGGTGGGGACCAAGTGGGAGGTTGGCCCCAGGTTGATCCGGCAGAGTCAGGAGGTAGTGGAGCAGATCCACAGACGACTCCGCACTGTCAGGAGCAGACAGAAGAGCTACGCGGATCGCAGACGCAGAGAGGTGCAGTTCGAGGTTGGGGACCACATCTTCCTTCGTGTTTCGCCCATGAAGGGCTTACAGCGGTTTGGGGTGAGAGGAAAGCTCGCGCCGAGGTTCGTGGGGCCCTTTGAGGTCCTGGAGCGAGTTGGACCCGTTGCTTACAGACTTGCCCTTCCCCCGCAGCTTTCTGCTGTGCACGACGTGTTCCACGTGTCCAACCTCAGGAAGTACGTAGCCGATCCCAGCCACATACTGAGTCACGAGAGCGTCGAGGTGAGCGACGACCTGACCTACCCCGAGCGGCCAGTGCAGATCCTAGACCGAGCCGTCCGCAGGTTGAGACGAAAGCAAGTTCCCCTGGTAAAGGTTTTGTGGAGGAGCCAGCGGTACGAGGAGGCTACCTGGGAGCCTGAGGCGGCAATGAGGGAGCGGTACCTGGAGCTTTTCGCGGGTACGTCTTTTCGGACCGGCTTCGGTCCTCTTTGAGTTTGTTATGGTTATTTGGACACCTTTTTCCCGCACCCTAGTTGGCGCAAGTTTCGGGGACGAAACTTCCTTTGAGTTTGTTATATTGTAACGAACGCGTGCCCCAGACGTCTTTTAAGACGTCTGGGAGGAGGCCCAGATGTCGGTCCAGACGGCTGGGATCACATCCAGACGTCTGAACAGACGTCTGGGATCGTTTCCAGACGTCTGGAAAATAGTTATTTTCACACAGGAGAGTCGTCTGCGTGCCTGTGCGCGTAGACCCACGATTCCTCTCTCTCTCTCCCTTTTTCCCACTCTCTCTCTGCGGCTGCAGGCGGCCTGCCACCCCCTCTCTCCTCCTCGCGTGGCCTTAAAAGGGCCACGCCTCCCCTCCCGTCTCCACAGTCTCCTCCTTCTTCTCCTTCCTGTGCGCGAGAGCGAGCGGATGCGAGGGCGGCAGCGACGGCCGCAGTGAGCGCGGAGGTGCGGCGTGCGAGGGCGGAGCTCTGCCGTGAGGGCGAGCTCGCCGGAGCGGCTTGGCCGGCCGGCGGAGGGCGCAGGGGGCGCGGAACGACGCGGAGAGTGACCTGCTGCGGTCTGAGCAGCAGGAGCGCGAGGTGCGACGCAGGCAACGTCGCGAGCAGAGTCCGGGTCGCGTCCTGATTCTGGAAAAATTTCTAGAATCAAACGTCTGGGTTGACAGCCAGACGGCGAGATAGACGTCTTGAAGCTCATACAGACGTCTGAAAGGTGAGTTTACCGCCTTCTCCTTCCTTCCTGTCGACTGACCGTACTGAGGGAGGGAGTTAGCTGTGCGCAGGTTCGCTGACTCGCCATCCCTTGCGAATCAGACGTCTGGAAGTTGTACCAGACGGCGGGAGTGACCTCCAGACGTCCTGAGTGACCACCGGACGTCTGGGAGCTAGGCCAGACGTCCCTGCAGACTTCTGGACGTCTGGGAAACCACGCTGAACAGGTAATTGTCTGATCCACTTTGTAAGACGTCTGGAAGAAGTTCCAGACGTCTGATTTTGCACAGTATCGTCTTTTTCGACACGTTTAGGGCCCGTTCGGGCTCCGTTTTCCGCGATTCGAGTTGCGTTCTTTTCAGAATTAATTCCTCTACCCGTCTACAGTAGCTATACACTGTTTTGAGACACTCCTTGTGTTTGATCCTTGTGATAGGACCTCGTTCGGTTGCAGTCTTGAGAGTCGCGGAGGCACGCGGGATTCCCGATCACGCCCCCATTACTCCCGTTGTACCTGGTAGAGTTGCTTTAAGTATTAATAAAATCTGTTAAAGTATGAAACCATAACTAGAACCTAGGACATTGCATGAATCCTAGGAATCAGAAATATATGGAATGATAGTTCCTAGGTGTTGCATGAATCCTAGGGCCGGAAAACTAGATTGTATGATAGACCCTAGGAAATGGCATGAATCCTAGGATGGAAAAACTAGTGGAATGTATAATACTGCAGTCTTGGAAAAATGGAAAGGAATATATGAAGCTGCCTGTAAATTGAATTCACAGCTGCCTGTTATGAATAAAGAAACATGATTGGGATCATGGTTTGTAAGAACGTGAAACTGGAAAGTAAGACATAAGATGTTCTGGAACCCTACGGGGAAGTAGGAGTAGAACTCTTGGAAAGCGAATGGAATAGACTTAGGGAAGTGAGCTGGCCCTTGAGTACGGAGTACCAAGGAGAGTGACTGTCCCCCTGTTTAGTGCAGAGCTGAGCTAGCCGCCCCAGGGACTCGGGGGTTAGGACTGGCCACTCTGTACCAACTTGTTGGCCCTCGTGTACGTAGTACCGAGGAGAGCTAGTAGTGTTAGGAGAGTACTAGCTACCCCACGGGCCCCGGGGTTCTGCTAGCCTCCTTCACCGACTTGTTAGGCCCACTAGGGCAAACCAGGGTAGTCAGGAGAGGGTGCGCGGACTGTGGAGGGGCAAGGCCCCGGTTTGGTTACTGTGGAGGGGTTGGACCCCTGTTACTGAGAGGGCTCTGCCCTGGTTCCGTGCTGTGCTTTGGGAGCACCCGTTAACGGAAACGACTGACCGCGTGCTAGTGCGGGCTAGCTACCTGTGCGTTTATCGCGCGTGCCGTAGTCACCGTTACGTCTGTCAGTGACCTTGGGGTGGTTGACTGAGGGTAGGATCACCACGGGGGACTCTCCCGGCCAGGAGAGCACCACGTGCTACTTCTACTTTTGGAAAAGACTGCAATCAAGATCGTTCCCACGAGGACATTCGAGATCAAGTAAAGGATCTGAGAAATAAATGAAATAGTGAGAAAAATTGAAAGATGTGAATAAAGGAAGTAATAGAACATAACAGCTACTGTACACTCTACTGTTGCCTTTAGTTAGTTTGCCACTCTACTCAGCGTTTTGCTGACGTGTTACACTCGTTACCTTTTTCAGGACCAGGTGTTGAGCAGCCAGGGTCGGCGGCTGCAGAGGATGCTGGGCCGAGTAGGGTCCAGTAGAGTTTACCATAGTCTTTTGCACCTCTTTTGTTTCTGTTCTAGTGAGTAGTTTTGTTTCCGCTGTACTTTCCTTACCTGCAGTTCTTGTTATATGATAAATGTTGTTCCACTGTTGTGGTGGTACCTACTGTAGTAGTTTCTTTCCTTACTGCTGTACCTTCTTACTATTAGTTATATTCATGCTGAATGTGGTTTATTTTACTGTCTTTTGGTTACTTCCTCGTTGGACGACTAGGTCTTGGGATTAGTCGAGTCGGTCCGGTTCTCGTGTCTCGTAGGGACTCGGGAACCGGGTCGTTACAGCTTGCTAGTTCTTTGCTAGCTGTTGAGCCAAGCTAAAGTTAGTTGGATAACAATATTCTGCTATTGCATGTCAGCAAGAGCTTTTATGGTTGTCCCCAACTGATCATCTCGTGTAGGCCCCGGTTGAGAGTATTGGGTGGGCCTGGGTTAGGGTTGCTGGTAGGCACATGGTGGATACCCATGTTGTTGTCAAGGTGGTGCTCGGATTGGTTGTTTAGTGGTAGTGCAAAAGGTTGTTGAAAGGTAGATCTTTTTGAATTTCCTAACCATGAGAAATTTGGATAGTTCCACCATCTAGGGTTGTAGGTTTGTGAATAAAAGTCATTATGAATGGCTTGGAGCTCCTCCGAAGCTCCAGAATGTATAGGGAAGTCAATATAAGGAGGAATAAAGGTTCCTCCAACTGGTGAAGAATAGGAAAAAGTATAGTCCGATAATGCAGGTTTTGTCACAGATAGATTGTTCACAGTTTCCCTCCCTATGGGAAACTAAGAAGTGTGCGGTGCAGGTGATTGAGAAGAAGATGATGAAGGTTTACATAGGAATTTCCATACTTCATCTACTTTCTTCTCGATTATGCCCACCTTATCCAGCTGACTAGCCACAATTTTTATGTCTCTTGTGCTGGATTGGGCTTCATGTACCCCCACGTGTGAGTGGGAATGAGAGGACTTTTATTAAAAACACTCATTGAAGCATTATTAATAGAATTTACTGCCATGCCTTCAAAGAGCTTAAAAGCTGAGTCCTCATCCTGACACAGGAAATTGCCTCCACAAGCGGCATCTACAAAGTTCTTTGTGTCATCATGGAGCCCATGATAGAACATCTGGATCTATTGCCAACGTGGGACACCATGGTGGGAACACTTTCTAAGAAGCTCATGGAATATCTCCTAAGCCTCGTGCATCTATTCTCCTGAGTTTTGGGTGAAGGTGGTGATGGCATGCCTCAAGGTCTTTGTGCAGCCTACAGGAAAGTACTTCTTAAGGAACTCATGTTCCAAAGAAGCCCAGGTTTCTATTGGTGTAGTATATACAAGAGTTCTAAACCAAAAGGTTGCCTTGTCCTTAACTGAAAAGGAGAACATTTTCATCAATAGTGTGTATTGATTATCACCTTGTGGAACCAAGGTTTAAGCAAGATTTTTTAGCTCCTCTAGATGCTGAAAAGGGTCCTCAAAAGCAAGACCATGGAAGTGAGATATAAGTGCGATAAGGTTTGGCTTCAATTCAGTAGAACAACCCCCAATGAGATAGCGTACCACTGGCATAGGAGGTGCAACTGTAGGATTATAGTAATCCCATAGTTGAGGTCTACGAGGTTGAGGTGGTGCCTAGGTAGCTCTAGGTTGAGGTCGGGGGTTCGCTAAAATATTAACAACTTGTGCAAGCTATTACAACTGTTGGGTAAGAGTATTCATTCGTAGCTGTGTTTCAAACAGGTGTTGTAGACTAGGCATAGGACCCCTCTCTGGAGGTGGTTGATTAGGGAAATTAGGGTATGAAGGAGGTTGGAACCTATGGTTTGGTGGTGGTGGTGGAGGATGATGTGTAAAAAGATGTGGAGGAAGTTCTTTGAAATCCTTGAATTATGCAGAATCATTATCATCCTCTGGATGAACAGAGTGGCAAATGGGACTTTGAGGCCTAGGAGGTATAGGATTGGATGTGGAAGGCAACGAAGTGGAAGTAGAAGCTTAGGCATTAGCACCCAAGGGAGCTACTAATTTTGGGTTTTAGGATCTTCTACCTTCCATTTGAGTTGATTTTTGAAAAATGAGTTTTCCGAAGCAATCGCAACTCAAAGGAAAGGTCAACAATCTCTCAATCAATCTCAAATTACAAAATCAGAAATCCCAATATAAATCTCTAATCAAACAAAGGCCAATCAAGCAAGAAATCTGAAATTTTTTTTTAGGGTCTGCTATGTGAAAAGTAGTAGTACGCAAACGATTGTTTTAGTACAATTGTATCATCCTATGGAGAACCTAGTAGAGTGCAAACCTCTAAAGTCCACCCGAAATTTTGATAAGACTGGCATGTTGGTAGAACTCGAATAGGTTGTGTTAATATGGTGAAATTATCGTTGAAGTTAGTATAGTGGGTTAACCTAAATTGAGTCTAACCATCTTTCACAAAATTTTTTAACTTGGCGTACTTAATTTTATCTTGGTCACTTTTAGGCCTAGTGTCAATCTCAGGGAGGCGGGAATTAAAGGTGAAGAAGTTTCTATGCCTTTCCTAAAACGTATCTCTTCCGTGCGTTTATTATGTTTTTGGTTTTTTTTCTATTTAAGATTTTTTTGTTGATAATATTGTCCTTGAGGCACACCCTCAAAATCAGGTCCTTAGCTTTGAGCCAAATTGTTCTTGGCTTTGAGCCAACTTAGGGTTTCCAAAAGAACTGGCCCTGCTATTTGCAAGACCGAGTACTTGCAAGACAAGGATTATCTTTTCTCTTTTACTTTTTTTTTATCTTTTTAATAGCAGGAAACAAAAGAGAAATAAAAACAAGGTAGGTTGCTTGTAGAGAAATAAATACAGTGTTTATATATATAGATATATATTTATTATATATATAGGGGTGGGGGTGGAAGTGGAAATGGCGTGTAGCACAGTTTCGAGTTGGTCCACGTCTAGTAAGATGCAACCAACAAGACGAAGTGCCACGTAGAGTGTAGGATGGATGTGTGTACAAGTAAGTGTGTGAGTGTACGTGTGTGTGTATATGAGTGTGGGTGTGTACGCTCGAGAAGTGTGAGAGAGTGGAAGAAGTTAAGTTGTTCGGGGGTTGCATCCGCCGTCTGATCTCGTAGGAGTGCGGGCGCGCAAAGGCTTCACTCGGGCACTGGAGGGAACGCGCGCGCTGTCTTCGCGCACAAGCGAGTGCGGGAGTGTAGCGTAGTGCACTGTGTAGCGCAGCGCACAACACTGCAAGAGGGAGCGGGCGTAGGCGCAGATGCGGGCATGGGCACAGACACGGGTGACCGGCTGGAGCGGGTTGTGGGTGAGGAGAGAGAGCGCTGTACCACCGGCTATGTGAGAAACAAGCCGGTGGCTATAGTGTCGCGCTGAGAGGTGTGAACAGTGGCTACAGTGCCGCGTGGGAGTGGGTGACTGGTAGTGTCGGTTCTACATGCACGGGCGCGTTGGGAAGTGCCTGCGCACGTGGGGAGAGCTCGCGGAGGTCTGCTAGCGTGCGTGCAGAGGCCTGCGCTGCTTCAGGCGGCCGTTGCTGCTGCTGGAGCTTTCGACCTTGAACCTCTGGCAATGGAGGTGACGGCTTCCAACGATGAAAACAGAAGGTGAAACCACCACGCCCACTTGCTCTCGAAGGAGTGGGGTGGTGGTGGAACTCACAATGGTGGTCGTGGGACCACTGTGAGCTTTCTCCTGCCCGCAGTGTGTCTCTTCAGTGAGAAGAGATACTACGTATGGAGAGGGAGAGGGGAGGAGATTAGCCTGGAGGAAAGTGTCTGAGGGTGGTGTGTGTTCTTTTTTTTGGCCCCCGACGCAAGGGAGAAGACAAGGCTTTTTAAAGAAGGAACCTGCCACAGCCATGCTGCTGGCAGAGGAGTGGCGTGAAGCGGCACAAGCCCCATGCCTTGTAGCCGCGCGAGGGAGAAGAATTCAAAGTCAAAAAATAAAAATTGAAAATGGTGAATTTGCAATGCAGCCCTTGATGAAGATGTTAATTAGATGGCCAATTATTCACTCTCCTCCCCTCTTTTAAAGGAAAAGCATGCATGTGTCTATGTACAAATGCCACTATTGGTACATAAGATGAAATGGTAGTGCTGGGAAATAACACAAGATGGCATATTTATTGGTGTATTTTTGCTGTGCAATCACGTGCGAATCTAGATCATGTGGTTGCTTAAGGAGATGAGATAGAAACCTATGTATTTGTGACTTAAGTGATCGTGTAGTGTGTACACAATATCAATCAACAGATATCGGTGAAAAACTCAGTCAAGGTTTCAAACATATTTTTATTGTCTCCTTTTGAAATTGATTCAGGTAATTAGAAGATGTTTTCTATTCAACTTGTCTCACTTTTTTTAGTTCTTCTCAAGCACATGATGGTCTGTTTAGTTTTAAGTCAAATGCAAAGGATAGCAGGAGCTTAGAATGATAGAAAATGCGTACATGTCTCTAGCAATTCTACAAGTGATACAATTTGACTAAATTGAAATCTAGCAGGAAGAATACAACCTAAGTATGGATGCCTAGTATATGCTGCTACTAGATAAGAGATGAGTTTCTTTTGTATTTTTGATTTTATAAATTTTTTTTGGTTTTCTTAATGAGACAAACAAAAACAAATCAAAAAGAAATCGATATGGAAAATCATGTATGGAAAAACTACGTCGATGAGAGATGAGTAGAGAGATATAAAGAGAGTCTAGAGAGAGCCCAAGTTATTACAACTAGTGTGTGAGAACAGGCTCTCACAACTTATGCCTAACAAAAATATCCTAAGTATATACCTAAGTTTAACTATCACTATACTAATCTAATGAAGCAAGAAAAACAACTCCTGCGGAAAAATCTCCTCCAGGAAGTCGAGTATGAAGTGTAGCAAATCCACTAGGAAGAACTCCACCTAGAAAAAGACACTGTGGGTTCTAACAGAGGGGGGTGAGATTTGCGTGATAAAAATAAAAATGCAAAAATATAATAAACAATCTCACAAAATCAACGATCACACAAGTACATAAGAATTTTTAATTGGAAACCCAAATCCGGGTAAAAACCACCACCTAAGCCTCTCGACTTAGGATTTCTCGATCGACCTAGTCGATCAAATCCACTAACGTACTACTTCAATGAGGGTAGTACAACCACGCTACTTAAATGAGGGTAGCTTACCTCAAACCCCTCCTCTTCAAGAGGAGTATTTTGTCTCATGAAGGAGATGAGAATTAACAAAGTGAATACCCAAACAAAAACAATAACAAAAGTCCTATAGAACCACAAAGTAAGTATTTAAATCTAGGTGCTATAGGCAATAGAAACTTCCCTTTGATGGAAGTGCATTGGCTATTGACGCGTAGTTCATGAACCACACAAGGGCACGAGCAACACTCTCGAATGTGAGGACGGGAGCGGGTGTGCAGTTGGGAAGATGCTCTCAAGAGTGTGGACAAAGGCTTGGAGAGAAAGACCACTTCTCAAGATCTATTGGACACAAAAGTGGTAGAAAGTAGTATTGCTTGGTGTTTTTTTGCAAAGGAAGGGTCCTCCTCTATTTATAGAGGCTCTAAGAAGGGTTTAGAAGTCTCTTCTAGCCGTTGGAAGGCTTCTATAGCCATTAGGAATAATCCCAAGGCAAATCAAGTCGGAATTAGGAACATAAATGATTTTGATAGGGTTATCAGACATCTAAATCTTTTATCAGAGGTCTAGGTCATCGTCTGATCTAGGGATTGGTCGTCTAATCTAGAAAGGTAGAAGACATGGATTGGGTTATATCAAGACGGATGTCTCAAGAAGTGTTTTAAGACGTCTGGGAAACTAATCAGATGTCTAATTCTAAATGGGTTTCCTTCCTGTTTTTTCAAGATTGAAACAGGGTTCTAGGCTAAGTTGCATAGACGACAGATAGGACGTCTAGGACTAGGTCTTGACATCTAGAAACACAAATCGTTGCAGGAATGGATTTCCCAAGGCACAAACGACTATAAGGTCTGAAGAAGTGATTAGGGTCAGACCTTAGCCTAATGTCTACTTATCAGATGTCTGGGATACACTATGACATTTGAAAGTGAATGTGAATCATTTTAAGAGATAATCCTCAATGATTAGATTTCTCAAGCCAACGGTCCTCTAGTTGGATGTCTGACAAGGTCCTTAGACATCTTCTAAGATATCTGGACTAAGGGTTGGTTGTCTAAAATCAACAGACAAAAAGCACTAACTCCAGCCAAAGTGTTTGGACGTCTGATCAAACAGTCAGACATCTTAAAGTCTAAGATTAGACATCTGATGTCCAAATTGGGCATCTAACCAGTCTATCTAAAACCTATTTTCGTTTTCTAAGTTCTCTACAAGATGTCTAAGTATCCTGAGGTTAAGTAAGTGATCCTAGGATTACTGTTTTGTTACTTTGAGGCTCTTTAACAAATGATCTAAGAAAATAAAAAGCAAAGAACGAAAAGACAACTACAAGGACAAAATACAAGAATAGAATGAACTTCTTCATCTCCATGCTTCTTCAAGCTCTCGCTCCAAGCAAAGCTCCTTCTCCTCCATCAAGCTCCTTCAATCCATTAAGGAAGCGAGCTTAAGCTCCATTACACTTGTATTCATTTGCAATTATCCTGTAACTCATAAACTCAAATTGCATATGATAAATAACAAATATTTTGTTATCATCAAAACTAACGATCGTGGTGCCCTTACACCAACAAACACAACTCCTCCTACTCCTCCTCAAGTGCTACAAAAACAACAAATGATTAGTAAGGCAATTATATATAAAACAATTCAAAGAATATAATAAATAAAAGAATCTATATACAACAAAGAATATGAATGAAAGAACGATTATTTACAAATGAAGAATGAAAGAAAAGTTTTGGCATATAGAGAGTTGCCTCCCCGGCAATGGTGCTAGAAATATGATCATCAACTTTCGATTTGTAATAAAAACAGTGTTTAAATGTCGTTTAATTGTAGTATAGATGTCACGAATGCAAACCGATGTTGAGTCAAATTTATTTATTTACTATTTTTACTGGTTTACTTCCAGGTCGTTCACTAAGAGGCAGTTATTGATATACATCACTCTCTAAGTCCAAAAATATTCTTTTATTCCAAAAATATTAGTTTTATTTACAAGATGAATGAATGAATCAAATAATAAATGAATGGGTTAATTATTTACAAAAGAAATAATTAAAATGCCTAAAACATATGTACAACAAGCATGCATAAAAAACTATATATAATTACTTCATGTTAGTTATATACAACTACTATAAGTAATACCTAAGTATAGGTACAAAAATAACTAATTATATCTACCATACAAAATTATATTAACATACTAATATATTTAGTGACATATATTATATATACAGTAACATATATAAGTGTTGCTAAAGCCTTAGTAAAAATTATATACATAACATAAGGTACAATAGTCATCTATACTAACATATATACAAATGTACAGTGATGGATTAATCTATTGCTAAAGTTCCTAGTTATTTATATACATATGTAAGAGCTCAAACAATATCTTTACATTACTTATATTATTACTATATACATATATATATATTACAGTATACGTATACATATAATTATTTATTTACATTATTTATATACATCTGTATTATATACTGTATACTTATATATTATACATATGTATACACTCACACAGTACGACACACACAGCCTCTGAAGGCTCGATACTTACCCATTCAGCTAACTCTTCTTCTCTTCTTAACACTTACTCTCTTTTCCTTCTCTCTTCACTTCTTTCTCAACACTTAGCCATATTTAGGGCCTTCAACACTTTCATACCAGTTCAACTACTCGTCAACCCAAAAATTGGGTTTTTAATGGGTGGGCCAGCTCATTTTCGTGGGATACACAACACCCCGAAAGGTGGGACCAAACCACTACTAGTGAGCCAGCCCTAGTTATGTTTAGGTATATTTATATCTGGTTTCAGGCTCGTTATTAGGCCCACACAGGCCTAGTGATTAGCCCATATTTGTAGGTTATTTAAGTATTTAAGTGTCTAGACATTAAGTTAATTTTAACATTTAGATAGCATACATTAGGATGAAAATAAATTAATTCATATTTTTAGCTTAAGTGCATAATTCATGCATTTAGAATTGACCTAGGGTTGCATAGATTTAATTAATTAATTAATTAGGTGCACTATTTTAATTAACATAGAAGTTAAGGAGTTATGTATAAATAACCCTAATTATTTTATTCTTTTTCTTCTTCTTCTCCTTTGCAGGTAACTCCCCTGTCTCCACCTCCTCCTCCTGCGCATCACATTGATTCTACGGTAGTTTTTGAATTTCAAATCTTAGCCATGGCTACAAAAGAGGAGGGGCTACCGTTCAAAGGGAGGCCACCACCCATTCCACCACCGTGCAGCATTCCACCACGTGGGCCTCCACGGCCAAGCTCCGTCATACTGTGGGCCGGCGGGGTGACAGATCGCCGCGCCAAGAGGATGGACTTGACCACCACCGTTCACGAGCTCCTTGAAGCTCGCCTACTGTGAGTGCATCTATTGATGCACGACTTATTACCACCGTCATCAACCATCACCAGCATCCACCTCCATCTTCTTCCCAATTCTCAATTTTTTCCTCCACTCCACCAAAAAGAACCCAAAAACCTCACCACACCCGTTGCAACACAAAGAGCTGCAACCTCGCCTTCCTGCGCCTCAGCCCAGCTAGCACCCCACCGCACGCACCTGCAGCACCCGT
This sequence comes from Thalassia testudinum, assembly GCA_037157565.1. Taxonomy (NCBI): domain Eukaryota; kingdom Viridiplantae; phylum Streptophyta; class Magnoliopsida; order Alismatales; family Hydrocharitaceae; genus Thalassia; species Thalassia testudinum. Next base: position 4,240,841 of record JAZHRO010000056.1, read on the forward strand.
GCCTTCACCACCAACGCGCCTTCACCTCCAGCATACACGCCCACGTGCCTGCACATCCACCATAGCAAGCGTGCGCGCGCCAGCACCCCACCGCGTGCCTTCACCTCCAGTGCCTTCGCTTTAGTGCCTACACGCCCACGCGCCCTCGCCTCGCGCATGCAGTCCCCGTGCCTTCACCTTCACGTGCCCCCACTGCAGTGCCCGCGCGTCGCTCCCTATAGCACCTGCAGTCGCACAGCCACAAGACCCCACACGCCCATGCGTCCACGTGCCCTCATGCCTGCAGTGCCCGCGCGTCGCCTCTCCTCGTGCCTGCAGCCGCCGCTTCTCTCCTCCATCCAGTCAACTCCAGCCATCTCGTAACTTGCCGCCGCCACCGTTGCAGAGCCCTCGCTCCAGCCATTCTATGCCCAGAAGGGTTCTTCGAACAATCCTCTCTCCCATGCGCGAGGAGAAGAGAGGTAGAATCCTCTATTTATGATGGAATTAATAATTACATTTCATGCCATTGCCACAAAATGAATTTTTATTTATCATTATTTTATTATGGTGAATTTATGCCTTCATGCTCATGCTTCTAGAGAATTGGTAAACCTTGTTATTCATCTATATGTGCATTGAATTTAATTTTGAATGACATTTTCGTATGCATGCAAATGAATAGTATATGACATACCCTTGCACATGGATAATTTTCTGACATAAAAATTACATTCACGCCCCTTGACTTGTCCATAAATTTAAGGTTTACTTTTTGAGCTACACAGGCATTGTTCGATCTAACGAATAGTTCAGCGAACTTGATTTCGACCTAATTGTGAGTTTAACTAAGTCATTGCCTCCCTATGGACACAACCCGCTCTCCTGTGAGTGATTTAATTTTAATTTTAATTATTTTGTTAAGCAGTTTTCCACCACTGTGATCCTACAATGACAAATCATCTTACTACATTATTCGAAAGCAAAAATTGACTTGTCAAATAGCACCGTTACTAGGGAGGCAACGGGCTTATTAGACTCGCATTTACTTAATTATTTGTCCAAATTTTATTTTAGGCATATTTAAATTCCATTATTCTATTTGGTGTGAGGTACATGTATTTGGAGACATCTTGGTGCACCAGCCTAAAAGATCAGGCAATCCTTGACATCGTCGGTGGAGTTGCAACACTGGGAGAAGGAGAATCACACCCGCCTCAACAACGCCTTGGTGGACCTTGTTTCCATCGCTGGAGGAGATATCTGGAGGACCACATCTTCATCCATTTAGCTTTATATAGATTTTATTTTTCTTTCTTCTCTTTATGTTAGTACATTCATTTGGAAAACCCTTGTTCTGGGGTACAGTTGAGGGGTTTGTTCCCCGATTTTGTTTTAGGCCTGTGTTGGGTAATTTTTGGAAGCCTATTCCCTTTTTCTTTAGATCTAGGTTTTCTTTTGTGAATTGATTTTATTTTTCTTGATTGTGCATAAAAAAAAAATAGAAACACAAGCTACCTGCTAGAAGCTACCTACCCCTAGGTCATATCATTTAGGATTGAATGAACAGCATCTAGATCTAATTTCCTATCTTGCATATTGCATGAAGAATGCTGGAATCAGGTATGCACTTCTGACTTTGCATTTCTACCTGTCATGCAAATGCATTTGGATTAATTTCAAGACCACCTAATCTGTATTGAATAGATCTAACAAGTGGTCACATATTTTTTGGAAAAAGGACTAATTAAAGGAAGGACATTTTAAAAATCAAGGATTTGATTTTCAAACTTGGCGTGCGATTCAATATTCAAAATCTTTACGGTGTATGCACACTTATATCTCTTGCACCATGGCATGCGTTTATACACTCCTTAGGTTTCGAAATACTAGGACAAGAGCCCTCCTACCATTCGATTCTGAAGTGTTTAAAACTTGAGATCAAAGGTTTTGTAACTCCAAAGAGGGGGATACCCTGTCACGGATTTTTGGGGGTAGTTGAGAAGCACCGTGAAAGCACAGCTTCAAAGGAAGGCTTAGGCCTACTTGCATCCCCCAATCTTCCATCTTTGGAGTTGCTCTACCATTTGAGATTTAGGGAAGAACACCTAAGCTCCAACTAGGTCCTCTTAGGTGATCCGTAGGTCGACAATAAGCGCGTAAATTGATTGAACAAATTGTATTGTCACCTACAATCTGACTTAAAATCAAAAGCCTAAATTGGGAAAGACCTAAAAAGTTTTTTTTGAATTGTGTTTTGCTTGGGGAATTCAAATTGAGGTGTGAGTTAGAATGGACCACATTGATTTTCATCCTTTCACATCTTGCCCACACACTTACCCCCACTCTGTACTCTTCGGTCCCATACGCCAAGATGGTCCATCCTTTGATGGACGTAATGATAATCATTGGGATCCGTTTTACTCCTATTATAGGAGTATTGGCCTAGTTAAGCCCCAAATCAGTGAGCAGAACCTAGGAGCGAGATTTGCTTTGCCCAATATCCCACACACCATAGAAATACCCAACCCACCCTCCCTGAATAATTATAATGGTTGGACAGACACTCCTGGGTACTATAAGCCTGAGCTTGACTTCTCTCCTGATAGAAATGACCTCTCCTCCTTGAAGATGGAAAACAAAAAATGCTGGATGAAATGATTCAATTGTTAGGAGAATCTTCAAGAGTAGGCCAACAAGAAAGAGATGAAATTAGCCACCCAATCTACCCCATTGAGGATGATGTACACCCCTCTACGCTAGATGAATGTCCCGTGGGAGAGCTACACTTTAAGTTGGAAGGAAATTTTGGGGATTATGTAAAGGAGAATAGCTACTTTTCGAGGATCGATTTTGAAACATCCCGTTAGATAACACTTCCTTGAGAGGTCCATGCCTTAAGTGGGAGGAAGATACATATGAAAGTAGCTATGCATTGGATGAAGAAAGCTGGCAACTCGAGGAAGATGATGATAAGGTTGAGTATCCACCTGAATTATATTGGAGTTAAAAGAAGGGAATGATGGTACCATTTGAAGACCTCGACCCAGATGATAGTATTTTCGTGACATTTGATGAAGTGGGATGAAGTCAAGTTGTTAATCCTACCCTCCCTTGTGATCACGAGATGGAACTCAAGCCCACCCTTAGGGAACCTAACCCTAAAGAAATTCACCTATCTGAGGAGTCTGATGTTACCAGTGTAAACCATTTACCCCAGATAGAGTATCATAGGGGATCTGCTAAGATTTTAGATGATTCTAGACCTTGGGTATATGATGAATCATATGATGAGAAGGATAAATTATATGAGGAACCTACATTCAAGATTTAGAGTGACATTAAGGGCGATTATGTCTTATTTGAAGAGTTAGCCCCTGAGGATGTGACAAATTTGACCAAATTAGGTTTCCTTAGCACACCCATCGATGATATTTCTCCTCATGATGAAATGATGGAAAATTTGGAAGCAACTTCTAAGATTTATGTGGATTCACATATAGACTCTGGGGAAGATTTGAGTAAAGAACAGCCCAGGGATGACATTGATAGGATAATCCCTATATCTATTACTTCCAACCTGCCTTCATTTGATTCAAAGTCACCCTCTGATTCACTTATGTCTGAAGGTGAAATTTTGACTCTTGATGAAGTGCGGGAAGATACTTGTGATAGTGTAAGGAATGCTAGAGATGTAATTGAGGATTTTGAAAGATTGTTAGGGATGGACACTGAGCTGATTAAACCCAACCTAGATCTTATGGCCATCTTGAAACCTCGAAACTTGGACACCCTAGATGATCCTTGGCTTAGAGATTTGTTCACTTTTGTTCTGACCTGGGGGCTTAATAGACTAATATTTCCTATAATGGAGTATCGTGTATGGTTTGATGATTTCTTTAGTCAGTCCATTGCCCAGGGGGTTTATCTCTGCACCATTCCTTCCCCATCTCTGTTGGAGGATCCTTGTCATCCTCCCCCTACCCCTTTGGAGGTTGTTATGCTAGTTTATCCTTTAGAACCTCCTTTGGTGACCTGGGAAAATTTCATTCCCATCTTAGTTGGGCGAGCATTTGCTATTGGGATTCATCATCAGCTCGCCAACATCCTAGGTTACCTGTTTTCTAGGCCAGCATTACTTTGCTCATTTTTAGGACCTATTTCTGCAATCCTTGAACCTGATGTGCAGGTTCTTTGGCTACTTGGCTGCTAGCAAATTAATGGCAGCCCATTGCTGACCTAGGTAATATCCTTCTTTGCAATGAGGACATTGCAAATTTTAGGCATGGGGGGTGTGCTTAGGGATATACATAGCATTTATACATAGTGCATTCATGCATTTAGTTAAAGCATTCTACATTGCATACATTTGCATTAAAAAAAAAAAAGCACATTTTGTATTATTGAGCTTAACTGGCTGGTCCTGCATTCCTAGGCATAAGATCAGAACACTAGGTTAGAGTAAGTGGATTCTAGGTGTCAAATTTTAGAAGCTAAGTTGAGCTACTAGCTTTAGACCCTTAGGGCCTTTTGTGGACTTAAAAACTTAAGTAGGAGTTAAGTTGTAGACCATTCAGCTAGAGATTGAATTAAAAGATGGGTAGTACCTGGAGTCTTGTTCTAACTTTTGGTTTACGGGTCCTTGTAACCCAAGCATCCAAATTTCACACACTTGGTCTTATGTGATTGATCACCTTAATTCCTTTCTAAAAAGAAATTTGGTTCTCTTAGTTTTGACTTAGGAGAGGCTTGAAAACACAATTTGATTGGAAGAGTTCCTGCCGCAGGAGATGTGGAGTATATACTCACTTTGAGGATGCGATGATAACATATTACCTCCTCAGCACTTATCTCTTAGGATATCCATCCTACTGGGGGCATGTAAGAGCATTGTGCGATTCAGGTACCATGGGCGGCCCTAACTCAAAGTGTTAATTGCCACAGGCCTGAATTTGCTTAAGAAATCCATGGGCGATACTATCTCGAAGTGTCGATTGCCAGGAGTTCTTGGGGTAAGGTGATGGGGACAATGAATCTGACAAAGACCATGTTGATAGCTGATCCAAGGTTAGACTTAGAGGAATCAAACAATATATATATATATATTATTCAAAAAAAAAATCCTTTTTCCTTTCTAGGTTGGTAATCATACCAACCTCAAATAACTCAGACCAATGCACGTGCACGGATGCTTTAATCTCAAGGATCAATAAACCTTAGGGTAGAGTCAGAAAACAGGGAAACTTGTGCCTACAACTCATCTTTAGCCGTCCTAGTCAGTAACTTAGCAGCTACTTGGGAACCTTAGGTCTAAAGTCTAAACTTAATATGTTTCTAAAGGAAGACCAATTGGGTTGGGTAGTCTACTTGGAGTGCTAGGTTTTGCTTGGATTTGCTAGGAACTAGCAAAAGCTAGGCATGGGGGTAGTTGATTAGCCCATATTTGTGGGTTATTAAAGTATTTAAGTGTTTAGACAGTAAATTAATTTTAACATTTAGATAGCATACATTAGGATGTAAATAAATTAATTCATATTTTAGCTTAAGTGCATAATTCATGCATTTAGAATTAACCTAGGGTTGCATACATTTAATTAATTAATTAATTAGGTGCACTATTTTAATTAACATAGAAGTTAAGAAGTTATGTATAAATAACCCTAATTATTTTATTCTTTTTCTTCTTCTTCTTCTACGGTAACTCCCCTATCTCCACCTCCTCCTACGCATCACATTGATTCTACGATAGTTTTTGAATTTCAAATCTTAGCCGTGGCTACAAAAGAGGAGGGGCTGCCGTTTAAAGGGAGGCCACCACCCATTCCACCACCGTGCAGCATTGCACCACTGTGGGCCTCCACGGCCAATCTCCATCATACTGTGGGCCGGCAGGGTGACAGATCGCCGTGCCAAGAGGATGGACTTGACCACCACCGTGCACGAGCTCCTTGAAGCTCGCCTACTGTGAGTGCATCTACTAATGCACAACTTATTACCACCATCATCAACCATCACTAGCATCCACCTCCATCTTCTTCCCCATTCTCTATTTTTTCCTCCACTCCACCAAAAGAAACCCAAAAACCTCACCACACCCGTTGCAGCACAAAGAGCTGCAACCTTGCCTTCCTGCGCCTCAACCTAGCCAGCACCCCACCGCACGCACCTGCAGCCCCCCGCCTTCACCACCAGCATGCCTTCACCACCAGCGTGCCTTCACCTCTAGCCTGCATGCCCATGCACCTGCACCTCCACTACAGCAAGCGTGCGTGCGCCAGCACCCCACCACTCGCATTCACCTCCAGCACCTTCGCTTCAGTGCCTGCATGCCCGTGATCCCTCACCTCACGCCTACAGTCCCCGCGCCTTCACCTCCACAGGCCCTCGCTGCAGCACCCGCGCGTCGCCCCATGTAGCACTTGCTGCCGCATGGCCACATGACCCCACGTGCCCACGCATCCACGTGCCCTCGCACCTGCAGCGCCTGCAGTCCCCACGCGCTACCTCTCCTCGTGCCTGCAGCACGTGCGGCCAACAACAGCAACCTCCTCCGTCGCCGCTTCTCTCCTCCATCCAGCCGACTCCGGCCATCTCGCAACTTGCCGCCGCCACCATTGCGGAGCCCTCGCTCCGGCCATTCTATGCCTAGAAGAGTTCTTCGAACAATCCTCTCTCCCATGCGCGAGGAGGAGAGAGGTAGAATCCTCTATTTATGATGGAATTAATAATTACATTTCATGCCATTGCCACAAAATGAATTTTTATTTATCATTATTTTATTATGGTGAATTTATGCCTTCATGCTCATGCTTCTAGAGAATTGGTAAACCTTGTTATTCATCTATATGTGCATTGAATTTAATTTTGAATGACATTTTCGTATGCATGCAAGTGAATAGTATATGGCATACCCTCACACATGGATAATTTTCTGACATAAAAATTATATTCACACCCCTTGACTTGTCCATAAATTTAAGGTTTACTTTCAGAGCTACATAGGCAATGTTTGATCTAACGAATAGTTCAGCGAACTTGATTTCAATGTAATTGCGAGTTTAACTAAGTCATTGCCTCCCTATGGACATGACCCGCTCTCCTGTGAGTGGTTTAATTTTAATTTTAATTATTTTGTTAAGCGATTTTCCACCACTTTGATCCTACAATGACAAATCATCTTAATACATTATTCGAAAGCGAAAACCAACTTGTCACCCAGCACAGTGCACGGCCCCCAGCCTACACTATTCCAATATTTCAACAGTATCGTATGCTTAGATCAAAGAGAAAGGAGATAGTATATGGGAAGGATGCCCTGCGCCGGGATGACTGAGCAGCTTAGGGCACAAATGCCTTTTATACAGATGTGGTGCCTCCTTATCACACAATGTGGCGCTATTCTGATCGCCCAATAGGCACTGCAGCTGCATGCAATTACATTCTGATTCAAGGTTTTTGGCCCTCGATTTGAGGGCCATAAATTAATGTAAATTAAAAATAAATTACATGGTTTTGAAGCCCTTATATAAGGCTACCTAACTGTATAATTAGTTTAGAGAAATAAATTATTTAGATGTATAATTAAATTAGTTGAAGTTTAATGTTTATACATGTTAATTTAGAGTTTAATTTGTTAATTAACATATAGGTTAGTGACTTAATTACAAAATTGACTTTATAAAGTGTTAATATACATAATAAATTATTTATTACATATTTTTATTATATTTTAAGAATTTTATTTTTATTTGTATATAATTAAATACATGTTTTACATAGTTTTACATATAAATATTTATAAATACTATAGTACAATATAAATATAGTATAAATACATTCAAAATATTTAATAAAATATTATACAAGTATACATTATAACATACCTCAGTTTTAGATTAAATTACTAATTTATCTCATTTTATGTTAATAAATTACCTAATTAACTTAATAACTTAATTACCTACTGTAATTACTTAATTAATTTAAATTACAGATACTGTATAGTACATAATACATATATAAATACATATGTACAGTATTACGTATAATTATGTACATATAGAAAGGTTTATATAATTACTTAGTTTAGTATCACTTAAGTTAATATAAATTAATAGATAATTATTTAATAAGGTTATATATATAATAAGTTATTCTAAATATTTAACTTAATATATAGAATATTTATATATAAGTTAATTATATACATTATGTACATATTATGCATTATATACATATAGCTTAGATTTAGTTATATATACATGTATATACATAATATACAAGGTATTTTTGGGTGTTTTTGGTGTTTTCTGATTTTATGGTTTTTATTGGTTTAAGGGAGGTAAGGGATGAGAGAGAAAGAGTGAGATGAGAGAGAAAAATTTACTTTTGATGTTTTTCAAGTTTGGTTCTTTATTAAATTCTAAGGTATGTTCAGATTACCTTGAAACTTAACATACACCTAGAAATATACTTAATTTTACTCAAGGTAGGTTTATTTTATGTTTTTGTGATTCTTTAATGATTTTTATTTATATTACAATCTAACACATGTCTAGGACTTAAAGGATTTTAACCCTAGAACCTAAGGCCTTGATTCAACTCTTAATGGCTAGAATGAGAGTATCAACACTCAAAACTGTCCATATATCATCATGCAATGGTTATAAACATTAAAACATGCACTTTTACTTTAATTTCACTAAAATCACCATTTGGACAGTTAATCAATTTCAAATTACCTGATAAGAAGATTAAAAGAGAAATTGCAAGCATTTTGGAAAGAACTAAAACCAAATCCTAGTACATGAATACTTGTACACACCATTCTATAGTGGTACACAAGGTTAGGTTCTCAATCCCTAAATTCAAGTCAAGTGGCAGCCCAAATATTAGCCAAAGTGTGGCTGAAATAGCTGCTCATAACAACAGCCAAATGTTGAAAAATCCTCAACAGCAACTACTGCTATACTTGCTACTCTAAAATGGCTGATTAGATGCACACTTGAGTTCATCAAATGGCTTAAAACCATAATCACATCACTTCAGCAGCAACTTTTGCTATAAAACCAGCAACTGGTAGCTAATGCAACAGTTACTAGCAGCCAATGCTACTGTACTGAACCAGAGAGACTTAGGATGTGAAAAATCACACCTAAAGTCTCTAGATACAATAAAAAAAGTTTCAATCCTTATATTCAATTAAAAATCCCTCAAAATAAGTGTAGCTCTTTTTCATCAAGGTCTGAAAATCCATCTCAGAGTTATGAAGTTTGAAAACATCTCAATCCAATCCATTCTCTTTATCATAGACAATAAAAGAGATAAACTGGATTAACAGTCTCCTCTTCCCATTAGACTCAAAATTCAACATAGATAGTTCAAATATCTCAATTAAATCTTGACTTTCAGATTAAGAAGAATCTCTTGAATGAGAATACAATGTTGGCCCGATTTGGGCATTTACTATGAATTCATAACTGATCTGATCATTTGATCATCTTGAACACCATTGATTAGTGATCAAGGTGATGTACTGATCATCTCAAAATTCGTTAGGTCCTCGTTTAATCTCAAATCAGTATCAATAATTATCCTTGATCAAACTATCCAAAACAAAGCTTAAATTAAGTTCATGCTTATCCATAAATTAAAAACCAACAAAACTTTGGATTCATTGCATTACACCTAATTTAAGGATTAAAAACCTCAAATAGCTCGATTGAATCTGATGAAAACCAAATGAACTCCATATCATGAGATTGGGAATTAAAAGTAAATTTGAAAGAAATCAAGCAATTAAAGGCAATAAAACCAGATCGGGGGGTCATTGTAGATTTATGGAATGAGTGGGAGACCTCCCATGAGAATTTTAGGTGCTAATTTAGATCTGGAAATCAAAATTCCCATATCTGAATTAGGCCTTGATGAAGGGATGAACAGTGATTAATATGCCAGAATATCAGAGAATATGGATTATGAGATGTGGAGGGAGATCAGTGAATCGATGTGAGAATGCGAAAAACTCCTCTCTGATCTAAATTGATCAAAGAGGTCGGATAGGATCTTACCTAGATCTAAACTAATCTAAACTAATCCATCACAAAATTCATTATCTAATCTACTCCTACTGATCTAAATTACCCTAACTACACTAAAACCTAATCTAGAAAGTAATCAAACTAGCTATCAAAGTAGTAAATCTAGCTAAGGGAAGAAGGTGATGTCCAAGGGGAGAAGACCCTTCAGCTGACAAGGGAGGTGTCCAAGAGCCTGAAGCCAATGGTGATGGAGGGAGAAGAACACACTCTGTCACTATGGGCGATAAAAGGGGGTGGAAAGCTGAGGGAGTAGATTGAAAGGAACCACTCAAGGGGAGGGAGCTGGTTAGCCTACACACGAGCTCAAGATGGAGCTTAAGTAGGCTTGTCATTGATTGCACTCATCACAATGGTGAGATTAGGCTCCTAGGTTACCAACGGTGGGATAGGATTGCACGAAGCGTAGGAAAGCCTAGGATGAAATCCGTCCATTGGATGGGATCTGGGATGGATGGTGATCCTATGCACAAAGGCATGCGAAGATGGAATTTGGATTGGTCGTTGGATGATGGGATCAAAGGAATGACGACCGTGATTTGCTGAGTTCATGAGGTTTATAGTGCACTCGCAGCTTCAACTGTGTTGGAAAAGTTGCACTTGAGCCCTTAAGGTGAAACAGTATGGAAATTACATCGAGTCCCATAAGTGATAGAAAAGTATTGCAGCACGGTCGTTGTGAATTGCCAAAAGACCCCTGGTAGCTTTCAGAATGGTCCTTGAGAAGTTAAATGTAAATAGAATGTTATGACTTGAGAACTTATATGTAAAGCTTTAATTGCAAGGTCCTAGTGATGTCCAAGTGCAACCAAGCTTTTATTGAAGCATAATTAAATATTTAGAAAATCAATTCCATCTTTGATTTGAACTTTTGAACTTAGAAATATGTTCAATTTGCAAATGGATCATCAATTTATATTAATGAATAGAATATCTCATTTTATGACCTAATTTTACATTTTTAACACAAATTGGATGTTTTAGGCCATTTCTGTTCATTCACACACTTAACCCATTTCTTGTGTTAATTGTATAGTGTTTAACCTAGTTTCTAGCTTAACTTTGGCATTTTTGCTATGAAAAGTCACACCTCATCAGTCAGTTATAACTTACCTCCCTGGTTGTGTATGAGATCGTCATTCATAATGCTGACCCTATTAATCCCCTATCCAAAATAAATAGGAAATGCAATAGATGTTTATCTCCAGCCATTAATTAATGAACTAAAATAGTTGTGGTACATCGGCATGAAGACGTATGATACAGAAAAGAAAGAATTGTACAATATGCATGTAGCACTGTTGTGGATCATAAACGACTTCCCAGCGTGTGCAAATTTGTCAGGTCGGAGCACTAAAGGAAAGCTTGCTTGCCCAGTCTGTATGGAAGATAATCATCACTTACGACTGCTGGAAAGTAGGAAATTCTGTTACTTAAGGCATCACAGATTTTTACCCATTGAACATAGATGGTGAACGTCACAGTTTATGGGTAAATTTGATGGCAGGACATGTCAATATATAAAGAAAAATCCAAAAAATAAACTTAGTACAGATTCTATCAGGTTGCCTGGACAAGTTATAATGGAGAGATTACAAGAAATCGGTGAGATACAATTGGGTCAACCATTCAGACAAGACCGGATGGCCTTGAGAAATTACAGGTTTAGAAAAAAAGCATTTTCTTTATGGAGCTGCCATACTGGAAAGATCTTACAATACATCATAATTTAAATGTTATGCACGTAAAAAAGAATGTGTTGGATAACATCTTAGACGTATTAAATCTAACAGATGATCCAAAGGACACGGTGAAAACAAGAAAAGACATGAAGAGTTTGGGGATACATTCGAAACTACATATTCATGAGGATGATGACAACTTCCCACCTGCTATCTACAACTTGAATCAGGACCAGAAGAGTAGATTGTTCTCCTTCTTAAAGGAAATTCGAGTACCAGATGATTTTTCATCGCAGCTTTCTCGTTGTGTGAACAAAGCGCAGAAAAAGATATCTGGCTTGAAAAGTTATGACTCCTACATTTATATGCAAGTATTGTTTCTACTAACGATACGGTGGATACTGCTTGAGCCAGTTGTTGACTCATTTACAAAGATGAGTAGATTTTTCAAAGCTATTTGTTCGAAGAAGCTACAAAATGTTACGCTGGATCACTGAGATAAACAAATAGTCATTACCCTCTGTAAGATGGAACAAATTCTTTCCCCAACCTTCTTTGATGTAATGGTTCATCTCACGTTGGATCTTGCAAATGAAGTGAGAATCGATTGACCTATACAATTCAAATGAATGTATCCTGTGGAGCAATTTTTGAAAAAGCTTAAAGATTAGTTTTGAACAAGGCAAAGCCGGAAGGTTCAATTGTAGAAGGTTATCTCATGGTGGAGTATATAAATTTTACCTCCATGTACATGAATGAGATAGACAATCACTTTAATAAACTTCAAAGGAACTATGAGGGAGAATACAATGACAATGATGAAAAATTTTTGTCAGTTTTTGATATTAAAGGAAGGTTGATTCTTCATATAGAGTATAAGGCAATCTGAAAATGACAAACGTTGGGCACATTTATATATTTTAAGACAAATTCCTGAAATTTATCCATTCTACTAAGAATTCGAATGATTACCTCTTTTAAGGACATCCAAATTTGGCTTCTTAGATTGGTTTAAAGACTAAGTTAATCAATTGAAAGAGGATAAGGACCCACGATAGATACCAGATTTTGATATAATTGCCGATACATCATTACATTATGCACATTACCACTCTAGGTATGTAATAAATGGGTTCAAATTCAGAATAAAAGAAATTGATGATAAAAAGGTTACACAATAGGCCAGAGTTATTGATTCCGATCTTTCTACCGGTCCAGATGGATATTATGGTAAAATCAAAGAAATTGTGGAGATCAATTTTAGATATGATCACAGAGTTGTCCTATTTAAATGTCATTGGTTTGATGTTTTTAAAGAAAGCGCTGGTTTCAAAATTTGATAAGAAACACAATTTCTTGAGTTTAAATTGTTATCATCAAATTCTTCTATCTGATGAACCATTTACATTGACATATCAAGCGGCACAAGTTTTCTACATCCCCATTATTTGCTAAAGGGGATGGGTTATACCAATAAGAACAGTACCACCCAAATATTTTGACATATAGAATGAAGCATACCAAGAATTAACAGAAGAAGGTCATATGAATTCAAATGCAATAGATGTGGATGTCTAAGGTTAGTAACAATTTTTTTACTTTTATTTAAATGTAATTTATATTCAAATTTAACAAAACCTAAACTTCTACTGGCAACTTCTATACATTAGAAACAATAAAACTTAAAATTAATCACGCACACATGTTTAAAATATGTTACTCTTACTCACTAAATGTTAAGACCCGTGCTGTTTGAGCCTTTTAAGACATCTGGACTGTGGGTCAGACGTCTGGTCAGACATCTTGACACCTTTCCAGATGTCTGGAAATCAAAAATCTTTGGATACGAACTTGTGTTTGCATACGTGCTGCGGGCAGACAGTACCTTCTCATTTTTCCTCCTTCTCTCTCTTCCCCTGCCTCCAAGAAAACCCTAAACCCCACCTTATAAAACCCCTCCTCCACCCTCGTTCTCCTAACTTCTCAGCCACCAACCACCTTCCTCTCTTCTTCCTAGAGCAAGCGAGAGCGCGAGAGCAGCATAGAGGAGGAGCGGTGTGAGGAGAGGAGGAGCGACATGAGAAGGAGAGGAGGAGGTGAGCTTGCGAGCTCGCGTGGGAGCTCACTGAGCGCACGGTCGGAGTGGCGCATGCACAAGGTGGAGGAGTGCGTCGGGGAGGTCCTTCCCGACACTACTGTAGTCGGAGCTGCAAGCGAGAGGGCACGACGCGGCCATGCATGGCTCGAGAGCAGCAGAAGTAGGTTCTGGTTCTGGGTTTCTCCCAGAATCAGACATCTAGAGTAACCTCCAAACAATGGTGTGGACGTCTGGAGGTGGTTCCAGACATTTGAGGAGAGGGCTTTGCGAAGGTACGTCCTCTTTGCGAATATGGCCATGCAGGCTACTCCGTCAATCCCTTTTTGCATGTCCATTTTGAGAGATTCGGTGTCTACATACAGGATTCACTTTGGGAAGGTGTGGGGCATGCCCGCCCATGCATTTCAGACGTTTGGGCGACATACCAGACGATGGGAAGCGCTTCCAGACATCCGGAGAGGTGGTTGGACGTCTGGAGCTGGGTCCAGACGGTCCAGAAGAGTTCTTGGACGTCTGAAGATTGGCACAAGGACTTAGGTATGATACTGGTCACTTTTAAGATGTCTGGAAGTTATTCCAGATGTCTGATTTGAGACAGAAACCCTATTTTTTGACCCGTTTAGGGTCCGTTTGAGTTCTGTCTTACGCAATTAAGATACTGTTGTGTTCCTTGTAAGTTCCTCTACTTGTTAGAAGGCTTTCCATACTGTTCTGATAGTTTCCTTGTGATTGTTCCTTGTCATAGGACTTCGTTCCATTGTGGGTTCGAGGCTTGATGAGGCACGTGAGCCTGCCGTTCATGCCCCCAATACTCCTGGGTTTATTGGTAGAGTGGCTTCCCCCTAAATTAATTATAACCTAAATGCATGTGTGGAATGAATGATTAGAACCTAGGATATGGCATGAATCCTAGGATGAGAGACACTTGAAATGTCTGTAATGGATGATTGAATTGCAGTCTTAAATGAGTAGATAGAATGATAACAATTCCCTGTAAATAAATAACAGCTGCCTATGAAATGTAAAGTACTTGTGCTAACAAACTGTTGCATGTAATTTCCTGTTGTATACATTAATGACATAATACGAGATGCATGTATATAAATTGAGAATGGTAATGTGAATGATGGAAATACGAGCTACCTATGTATAACCTATGTATGGCAATGTAAACGATAGCAATATGAGTTGCATATGTATAACCTGAGAATGGAAATAGAAATGATGAAACCTGGTATAGCTTGGCCTGAGGAATATGAGCATTCAGGGAATTAGGTGTAGAGCTCCTAGAAATAAATGGAATGGATCTGGAAATGTGAGTGGGGAAGTGAGCTGGCCTTTGAGTACAGAGTACGAAGGAGAGCAACTGTCCCCTTGTTTAGTGCAGAGCAGAGCTAGCCGCCCTTGGGTTGGGACCCAGGGATAGGATTGGCCACTCTGTACTGACTTCTTGGCCCTCGCGTACACAGTACCGGGGATAGCTACTAGTGTAGCGAGAGAGCTAGCCACCCCACGGGGATTGGGGTTCAGCTAGTCGCCCTACACCGATTTGTTAGGCCCACTGGGCAAACCAGGGTAGTCAAGCGAGGGTGCGCGGACTGTATAGGGGCAAAACCCCTGTTTGGTTCTTAGGGGCTGGACCCCTGTTACTGAGAGGGCTAGGCCCTACACTTGTTTCGTGCTATGCTTTGGGCGCACCCACTAACAGAAATGACTAACCGTGTGCTAGTGTGGGTAGCTACCCGTGCTCTTATCGCGCGTGCCGTAGTCACCGTTACGACTGTCCGTGACCTTGGGGTGGTTGACTGGGTGTAGGATCACCCTGGGGGACTCTCCCAACCAGGAGAGCACCACGTGTGCCTCTACTCTTCGGAAAAGACTGCAATCAAGATCATTCCCACGAGGAACATTCGAGATCAAGAAAGAGACCTGATAAATAAACCAAGTGGTGGAAAAGAATAATTAGTTAAAGAAAATAAATGGAAAAACAACAGCTACTTGTCCACTTTTACTACTTTAGTTAGTTGGTTGCCACTCTACTCAGTGTTCGCTGACTTTGTGTACTCATAACCCTTTTCAGGTTTAGGTGTTGAGTAGCCACAGCCTACAGCTACAAAGGGTGCTCGACCTAGTAGAGCCCAGTAGCTATAGTTTCCCTTGCTATACTCTTTTGTAGTAGTGAGTAGACTCTTGCACCTTTACATTTATACTCTTACATTCTGTACTTTATATTCTTATACCTGGTTACTTTTCTACTGTTGTGGTGGTGTGTACTGTAGTAGTTTTACTTCTTTACTGTTGTACTTTTGTTACTATTAGTTGCTTAGCATAATGAATGTGGTTTACTTTCCTACTTTTCGGTTACTTTCTCATTGGACGACTGGGTCTTGGGATCAGTCGAGTTGGTCCAGTCTCATGTCCTATAAGGATTCGAGAACTGGGTCGTAACACTAAACTTTTTATTTATTTATTTAAATTATTTTAATAAGATTGTAATGTGTTATTAAGTCCTTTTATTTTTAAAATTACAAGTTATCGGTGACGGGCATACTCGAAAGCTGTTGTTGTTAGAGGTATAATTTTAATGTTTTAATTTAATTCAATGGCATTAGAAGCTTTTACTAGATGTGGGGTGTGCCCAAATATTATTTTTTATTTCATTAAATGGATGTGGGGTGTACACACTTGTTCATTTCATTTTGAATGTGGGGTGTATCCACTTGTATTATGTATTTCTTTTATTTGAATGCATGTAGGGTATACCCACTTGCTTGTTTTATTGAATGGATGCAGGTTTATAAGAAAATTTCAAATTTTAAGGGAACACTCTACTGGATTTTTTAAAAAATCTTTAATGTTAAAATTAGAATATTATGACAACCAATGACAAACATACTACGTTAAAACAACCTAGAAAACTCTTTTATTCTATGATTAGAAATAGTGAAATTCTAGAGTTAGTCCACAAAAATATTTACAAATTTGGTGGCATGATTATTAAAGGCAACTGAAGAAGTTAGTGGCATGATGATTAGGTACTTGAAGGAAATTGTTTTTCTAAAATCCTTTAGTTTTTTTAGGTAATTTGTATAGATTAAATGAAGGATTTTGAGGGTAATAGTGTTATAGGCATGTCTCTATCTTAGGAGGTGATGCTATTGCTTAGAGGACTATGAAGCAAATCACCTTGTCTCAATTTACCTTTGAGGCTCAATTTTTGCTTTGAGTAGTTAGGAAGTTGAGGCTAAATGGCTAGCTAAAAGAACGTTTTTCTTGTATGCCTATAATGGGTATGGTGATCCCTACAATCTCTTTATATTGTAATAACATGGTTGCAATTACAAAGATAAGAAGTACAAAGTACAACCAAAAGATCAAATGCTTACAGCTCCATCTATTGTAATTTTTTAATGACACTGGGTTTGATTATACACGGTAGCCTATAGAATGTTTCCTTACAATTTTTTTTAATGTGGGGTGGGCCCACTTTCATTTTAATATGCAGATTTATAGAGAAACCTCCAAATTTAAGGGGAAACTCTGTCGAAATTTTTAAATAGTTTTTTAATGTTTGCCAAACTTTTTTCATTAATGATTTATATATTAATGATTTTTAATTATATTAATTATTATATTTATTTGTTGTTATAGATGAAAGGGTTTAAGAAAAAACCCAAAAAAAAGGGTCCCCCTAAGACAGCCATCCACCCAACCCAAGCCGTCTCCTTAGGCTCAGCCACCCCCTAGCACTAGGCTCCCCTCCAATCAAGTTTCATACGACTCAAGGACTTGGCACATTTACTATTTGTGGGGGGTAGGGGGAAGGGAAAGGGGATTGCTCCTACTTTGCCAAAGCAAGTAGAGGACGATCCAGATTATGGAGCATCAGATGAGGATGATGAAGATGAGAATGATGACGTGGAGGCAAAAGAGGAGGGAAAGGAGGAGGGGGAGGAGGCGAAGGATGAGATGGTGGGGAGTATGTCCCTAGTTCATGTGGACCCCTTAGCGACGGGCACAAGTGTTGGTAAAAACTCTTATACCTTTAAGAAGTAAATTACTTATATATTTTAAAGTTTATTATAACTTCAAAAATATATATAATGAATATGATTGATGTTTATGTAGCTAAAGTAAGAAGAGGACGGGGGAAAATAAAGAATCTAGACCTCTAGCGTGTCCCCGGGAGCTTGAGAATAATGATCAGGCTTAGAGCCACAGGGGAGGCAGAGAATTACGTAGGCTTCATTAGTCGAGTGGGCACAATGGTTAAGTCCATTGTGCCCATTTGTTACTTCGATTGGAGGAAGGTGCCTGCAGAGCTGAAGAGGCAACTCCTTTGACAATTGGAGGCAATTCCATGTATCTTAAATATTTCTTTTATAACTTTATCTTAAAATTATCATCAAATAAGATTGATATATTTTTTCAAAGAAAATATAGGTGAGTTACGATTGGGCTGACGATCCCAATGCCTTCTGATATATCCTTAAGTACATCGCCAAACTCCATAGAAATTGGAGGACAAAGGCCAAGAGAAAGGTAACAATTTTGAAACATTTACATTTTTATTATGTATATAATTTCATATATTATTTCTAATAATTTATATTTGGTATTTAGTTTTTCTCAAACTACAGTTCACCCAAGGAGGCAATGGAGAATTGTCCTCCTAATATCATACCTGAACATTGGAAGTCGGCATGTGAGCATTGGCTGGATCCCAACGTGGAGGTTAGTAATCGATTAAAAATGATTCTATTAATTTCATACATCTTAAATTCATATAAATGTTATTGTGTATATTAATTTATACATATATATACTTTTATTACAGGAGAAAGCAAGGAAAAATAAGGCCAATAAGGTAAAAGCTCCACTACAAACCCATTGTTTGGGTTGAAGGAGCATTGAGACGGTCAAGAGCCATTACGTAAGTATTGTAACTACTTTACACTTGAACATTACTTAATTTATAAGTTATCTTAATATAATTATATCATTTTCATATTTTTAGTCCGCTACACATGATGGGAGGGAGATGAGTAGGATGAATATTTACGATGGCACCTACAGTAAAGTTGCAGTTGAGGGTGCTCGTAAGTGGATTTATGAGACATACTAGGAGAGACACATAAGTTTCCTAAACTCAAAATTTATAAGTTTGTGTATATATATTATAATAATATTTTTAATACATTTAGAAGTAAATGGTACACTTGGTGCATCCCCCTATTGACGAGACCTCCAACAACGTTCAGCAGCCTCTGGATCTAGAGGAAGCATTTAGGAGAGTGATGCCACTGGATCACAGTGGTTTTGTTTGTAGTGTGGGGAGGGCACACACCTTATCCAACAAGTATGGGAGGAAAGGTGTTGTATCATCTAGTGTCGTCGATTAGCGACATCAAAAGATCAACACACTACAAAGACTAGAGGAGGAGAGAGAGAAGAGAGAGGTAGATATGAAGAATCAGATGGATACCATGCAGTCATAGATGAGTAGGATGGATGATAAGATCGAGATGCTTCTATCCCTTCTTCTGAAGAAGGGTCAGTCAAAGCATCCGTCTTTATTAGATCCCAGCATCTACAGATGAGACAATGACTACATGGGCAGTGCAGGGGGAGCTGGTGGCATCAGGGTAGCAACATTTTGATATTTATCCATTTCCTTTTATTATGTTTTCATTTTACCTTTTTTATGTAAATATTTCATTTTCAAATTTTTCCTATACTAGACTTTATATTTATGAAATATAAACTTCTCTTCATTTTCATTAGCTATTTTTGTATAAAAAGCAAGTCTTTTTAGTAGGTTTAGTAGGTCTTTCTCATAATTTTCACATAAAAAAAAATTCCTACATACGCCGTCGATTTTGGAACAAAGCAACGACGTTAAAGTGTAATTGTGTTAACAAATATTGCACAATTTTCGTCTCTTGTTTAAATAAGCGACTGCAAAAAAATAGGAGGTTTGCTTCTCCCTGAAACTTATATGCTATCACTTATTTGGCTAAGCGACGACAAAAATATTTTATAGTTGCTTATATAAGTGATGGTTTATTTATTTAAACAGCGACAACTTTAGAAAGGGCGCGCAAAGGTGGGAAAAAGTGACATGCAAATGTCGTCATTTCGTTTATAAGCGACGGCAAATCAAATTTTCGTCAGTTGTCAAATGACGTTGAAATATCCAATCCGTCCATTGGTCGAACAATATTTTGACGTAAGATGTTCCTTGTAAGCAACAGGAAAAAGAAACAATGACGTTAGTAACGGCATCACTTAATGGCGTCGGTTAAATGGGCTTTATGGAAATTATTATTATGAAAGATAGAAAAGTATACCTTAATCTTCGTTCAAATAATGGATGCAATGCAAAGAAAGAGATCTACATTCTGCTTAATCACCCCTAAATGAGCGCACCTAAGGGTATGCAACTCCTAAGCAAGCAGCTCAATACTTTCGCTCTTTTTCTTTTAGAAGCAAGAATGCAAAAACTAAACTATTCACACCAGAGATAAATAGCCCTAGTTGCTAAAGAAAGTGGGGACAGACTCTCGAAACTCAGCTCTGATTCTACAAGGGTGAGAAGACTGAAATGTAATCAAGTCCGCGACAAAGGAGAATCCCCTTTGGAAGTGGTATTCAAGTCTCCTTCTCTTTGTGTCCTCTCTACGTGTGTGGGTGTCGCTCAAGGTCAACATCGTGGCTCAATTGCATGATGAACAAGATTTTATATGCTAAAAGATTAAGTTAAAAGCCCATCGTTGTAGTTGCGTAGAAATTCGCTACTAAATAAAATTTATAACCGAAACTTTGGTGAGTCCCAAGTCGAACACAGGGAGGTAAATGTTTGATTAAAAATCATGTTGGGAATTATTTTTATAAAGTAGGTTAGCTGATTGAAATTAATCTACGCTAGCTATTCTACTAAAAGAATAAATAATAGAAAAGAGAGAGAATAATACAGAGAAAAAGAGAGAGAGTGTGAGCCAATATTTCATAACCATAGAAGCATGTTCATTGCAACTAATTTCTACAACTAGAAAGCTGAAAATCTACACTAGAAAGATGTAAAAAGAGAGGGATGAGAAAATCCTCCTAGACGATTGCTTGGAGTACGAGCCACGTTGACGGAGCACCTAGAAGGGGGTGGTGAGATGCTGGATGAGGGAGAACAAAGCTAGAGGATGGAGGACGGAATAGGGCGATGTGACAGTGGGATCTGCTTCCCGAATAGTGGCAAGAAGACAACCACAGGATTCTCCACGAAGGGGGTGAGAAGATGGAAAAATTATTTTACTCTAGCACTAGTGGAGCATCCTGAGTATGGGACTAGCTCGTAGAGCTTTAAAGGAGGTGAGAGAAGAGAAAGAGATGAAGAATGAGGGGGGTGTAATGTCCTTTTTACAGGTAAGGAGAAAGGAGTAGAATAGTCATTTCAAAGGCTAGAAAATGAATGCAAGGCTTTTAGTGACTCTTGCAAGCATCACTAAAAGCCTTGCATTCATTTTCTAGCCTTTGAAATGACTATTCTACTCCTTTCTCCTTACCTATAAAAAGGACATTAAGCTCACGTGGAAGGAGGACTACTCATCGCCGATTTGTCGCCCCTCGTGCAGCCACATCATACGACTGCTGGTCTTCAGCCGTTGAGGCCTCAGATCACTCCTTGTCATCATTAACCGTCCGATCGAACTCGCATTGCGTTGTTGAGAGGGCATGCATCGGATCGCACACCCATCAGGGCATCATCAAATGCGTGTGCGTGCTCTCCTATCCGTGTCGCCACGTTGTCACCTTCGTAGTCGCTTGATGAAGATGGTGCGGCCAAATTTCGGTGCTCGCCATCTTCGTAGATTAAACCCATGGATCGTGTTTCGATTGTGCACCGCTTCTTGAAGATAAGGTGCTAGACTATTGCACCATCTTCTTGGATTGTACTAAGGATGCTTTTTGCGGTTAATCGCTCATGGTTGTTCGATGAAGATCCAACAACCATGATCGCACAATGGAATCTTCTTGAAGTGGTGTTGCAGCTCGGCTAGAATGCATCTTAGTCGTTCGATGGCAATCCAACGATTGAGATTTATTGTGTGGGCGAAGAGAAGGATCTACGAATGGTGTTAGGTGACTATGATGGTGCCACGGGGCACCATCATGGCCGTCTATCTTCTTTGCTTTGTAGGTGGTGCCATGGTTGTCGATTGAACTGATTTTCGCATTGTTAGGCTTTGATAGGAAATCCACGCCCCATTTCTTAAAGCTTTGAAGAAGACTAGGAAGCAAAAACAACCCGTTACATTAGACGAAGATTTAATTAAAATTTCTGAATAGGTACACATTAATATCCCACTCCTATATGCTATCAAACACATTCCGACTTATGCGAGATTTCTTAAGGAGTTGTGTACTCCTAAGCGTAAGCCGAAGAAAGGAAGCACTGTGGTACTTTCAGAGCATGTGAGCTCTATAATTTCAAGTACTCTTCCTTTGAAAAAGAAAGACCCAGGATCTCCATTTATTTCCTGTATAATTGGGGGTCAGTGTTTTGATAGAGTCCTAGATTTCAGAGCATCTATTAACCTCATTCCTTTATCTTTGGTAAAACATTTCAACATAGAAAACCTTAAGTCTACTAGTGTGACTTTACAATTAGCCGATAGATCTACTAAGTCACCTAAAGGAAAGTTGGAGGATGTAATTGTAAGAGTTCGGGATTTTTATTTCCCAGTAGATTTTATTGTCCTTGATATGGAAGTACCCGAACCATTAGAGATACCCCAATTATCTTAGGGTGACCCTTTTTGGCCACTACAAAGGCCAACATTGATTGTGAATCTGGAAAGATTGAATTGAAATTTGGGGAGAAGACAATTAAGTTAGATATATTTAGAGCTTCTAGAGGATTAGATTGCAATTGGATTGAGAAAATCAAATCTATTGCAGCTTTTGAAGATGACATTAGTTCCTTAGAACTAGAGAGCACACCTTTTGATATCCCATACCCTCAAAACAAAAAAATCCTATTATTATAATCTTTACTCAATCCTGAATCTAAATCTTATGACTCATCTAACTCACTTCTCGCAATCGAAAATCCCGCCCAAAATCCTGCTATTGATTCCACTCCTATACTAGAATTGAAACCATTACCTGATAATCTTAAATATGTCTATCTCGAATCTGATCAAACATATCCTTTAATTATCAACTCTTATCTTTCTGAATCACAAGAATCCAAATTGATCAAGGTTCTTCGAGATCACAAGAAGGCAATTGGGTGGACTCTACATGATCTCACCAGGATTAGCCCCAATTTTTGTGCTCATCGCATCTATATTGAAGATGGGGCATGACCTTCAAGAGAACCTCAAAGACATCTAAATCAGAATTTAAAGGAGGCCGTAAAGAAAGAAATAATCAAGTGGCTAGATGCTAATATTATTTATCCCATATCTGATAGCCCTTGGGTGAGTCCAATTCAAGTGGTACCTAAAAAGGCAGGACTCACCATAATTAAGACTGAATCTGGCGAAACCATTCCCACATGAATTGTGAATTCACGGCGGGTTTGTATTGATTATCATAAGCTGAATACAGTTACAAAGAAGGACCATTTTCCTTTTCCATTCATTGATCAAATCCTTGAGAGATTAGCTGGTAATAGGTTCTTCTGCTTTTTAGATGGTTACTCTAGATATAATCAAGTAGCAATATATCCCGAAGATCAAGAGAAAATGACTTTCACCTACCCCTTCAGAACTTTTGCTTTCCAAAGAATGCCATTTGGGCTTTGCAACGCACCTGCGACTTTTCAGCGCTACATGTTGGCCATTTATATTGAAATGGTGGGTGAATATATGAAGGTTTTTATGGATTATTTTTTAGTCTTCGGGGAAACATTTGATATTTGTCTGGATAATTTGTCGAAGGTTCTTAAGAGATGTATAGAAGTGAACCTTGTCCTCAATTGGGAGAAGAACCATTTTATGATTCCAAAGGGCATTGTACTTGGCCACCTCATGTCTGAGCGAGGTATCCAAGTAGATCAAGCTAAGATCAATCAAATTGCAAATCTTTCAATTCCTGACTCGATCAAAGGTATTAGGTCATTTCTTGGGCATGTGGGATTTTATAGGAGATTTATACCTGATTTTTCAAAAATTGCCCGACCACTCACAAACCTCCTCACAAAGGATACTACTTTTGAGATCAGTGAGGAGTGTATTTCAGCATTTGAAACATTGAGAGACAGAGTTACACAGGCTCCGATCTTGCAACCACCCAATTGAAATTTACCATTTGAGATCATGTGTGATGCATCAGATTATGCAATAGGAGCTGTTTTGGGATAGAAAATTGAGAAGAATCTGATAGTAATTTACTATGCTAGTAAAACTTTGAATGAGACACAAAGGAATTACACAGTTATAGAAAAGGAATTACTAGCAATAGTATTTGAATTAGAAAAGTTCATATCTTATAAACTCAAATCTCGAATCATTGTGTACTCTGATCACTCAGCTATCCGACACCTTCTATCCAAAAAAGACACGAAACCTAGGTTGATCAAATGGATCTTGCTTTGGCAAGAATTTGACCTAGAAATTCGTGACAAGGCAGGATGATAGAATGTTGTTGCCGATCACCTTTCCCGCCTTCCTTTTGATACTATTGAATCATCTCCTCTAATTACTTAACACTTTCCTGATGAACATCTTTTGACTATAACCTCAGATCTTCCTTGGTACGTAGATATTGTTAATTATTTGGTTACACATCAATTCCCGCCAGACTGGGATGGGAATCGCAAATCACGACTCAAAGCAGAAGCCAAAAATTATTTTTGGGAAGATCCGTATCTTTTTCGACTCTGTAATGATGAAATCATTAGGTGTTGTGTCACTTCTTCTGAAATTGATTCTATCCTCTACTTTTGTCATGACTAGGCTTATGGTGGTCATTTTTCTGGACGAAAGACCACTGCAAAAATTTTGCAATGCAGGTTTTATTGGCCCACTTTATTTGCTGATTCACAGACATATTGTAAGGCATGTCACAAAAAGACATAATGTCTCTGAACCCGATTGTTGTCTATGAAATCTTTGATATTTGGGGCATAGACTTTATGGGTCCATTTCCGTCCTCTTTTGGCTTCAAATACATTTTACTTGTTGTTGATTACGTTTCTTGTTGGATTGAAGTCATACCCACACGCACAAACGATCATCGAGTTGTCGTTCATTTTATACATAGTCATATTATCGCTCGTTTTGGGGTACCTCGTGCCATTATTTCTGACGGCGGTTCCCATTTTATTAATGCCCATTTTAGAAATCTACTTAGAAAATATGGGGTTACACATCGTATTTCTACACCTTTTCATCCCCAGACTAATGGGCAAATTGAGGTCTCTAATCGGGAGATCAAAAAGATCCTTCAAATGATAATCCGACCCGATAGGAATGATTGGTCTTCCCATTTGGATGAGGCTTTGTGGGCTTATAGGACTTCCCATAAAACACCAATAGGCATGTCACCATACAGACTTGTTTATGGGAAACCCTGTCATCTTCCCGTAGAAATTGAACACAAGGCCTATTGGGCAATTAAAGCCTATAATTTAGACCTCGCGAAGGCTGGTGATCATCGTAGGTTGCAGCTTAGCGAACTTGAGGAATTGCATCATGATTCCTATGAGGGTTCAAAGCTATATAAGGAAAAAATTAAAGCCTTCCATGATAGATATATTTCCCACAAATCTTTTACACCTGGTCAGAAGGTGTTGCTTTTTGATGCCCATTTGAAGCTCTTCCCTAGGAAACTTAGGTCTAAATGGAAAGGGCCATTTATTGTTGTTAGAGTCTTCTACAACGAAGCTGTCAAAATCACCGAACCCAACAAGGATCAACCCTTCAAAGTTAATGGTCAACGCTTAAAACCTTTCTTGGAATCAGATCCTTTGGGTCCTGTTAGAGATTGTTACACGCTCCATTAGGGTTTGCCACTGTCCATCCATATTGTACATAGTTGTTTCCCACTTTCTACACTTTTCTCTTCCCCTACACTTTTCTGATTTTTCACTTCATCTTACACTGATTACCTTCATTTAGTCCAACTGACCACTTTGACCTTTGGTCAGAATTGAAATCGTCCACACTGAGATCTTTGATCTCCTCTATCCGACTCCTTCCATCACCCTACACTAAATGAAGTGTAATATCTTTTCACCCTTCTTACAATGAGGACATTGTAAAATCTTGGCTTTGGGGGGTGTGAAGTGAAATTTTTACTTCAAGTGTATGTGTAGAGAAAATAAAAAAAACACATAGAAATTAAATACCCACGAAATTTTAAAAAAATAGAAATTCCAAAATTTCTAAAAATTTTAAAATAAAAAATATCATAAAAATTTGAAAACTTTTGAAAAAATTCATAAAAATTGGAAAATTTTATAAAACATAAAAATAAAAATATATAAATACAAATATTTGGAAATTGAAAATTTTTAAAATAATAAAAGGGCTATTTACATTTATAATAAAGAAAAGAAGAAGAAAGAAAAAAATATATATTTATATCAATAATTAAGAGCTTGATTTTTCTTTTAGGTCAGAAACCAAAAAATATATATAAAGAATATATAAAGTATATATATATATAAGAGCATTAAATTCTTATTTAGATTTTTACTTCTAACATATTGTAAAAATACACTTTTATTTGCAAAATCTTTAAAACAAGATTTTATTTGAATTAGAATCTTTAAACCTTAAAGCTTTGTTTTTCTATTCTTACCCTGAAATTAAGAAACTAAGGTGTATTAAGTTTAAAACTTAAGTTTTGGAATTAAATTGTAACTTTTTAATCAATTAGATTAAGTAATCCTTTTGCTTTTTGAATATTTTATTTTATCATAAAGTTAAGTAAAAAAGTCAGATATTCAGAGTTAATTAAGTAGAGAGTTAGTAGAATTTTAGTCTTCAACTCTATCAGGCTATAGTTAGCTTAATCAACTAAAGGACATTTGCCTAGACTTGGAGAATTTTTGTCTTGATAGATCCTATAGGAGGAAACTAAAAGTTTAAAGAACCTGAGAGTGAATGGCTTTGTTGTCCAAGCTCTAGTTTGAGAGCTAAGTAACCTAAACATTCCAAAATTGCACACATAGAATTGTCTTAATGGCATCTAAGATTGCAAAAATATAGAGGTTAAGAGATCGATTCTAAATCCTCTTTAGTCCAAGGATTTCCGTGGGGCGATTCTTGAAAGGGTAAAGGATGTGCCACTCACCTAGAAAAAGGATTTGGAGTATAAAGTTAGTAAGAAAAATGAGAGGGGGGAGAAAAATAAAAAAATAAAATAAAACACCCTGCAGTTAAGTACCTTGCTACAAATGGGTACTTATGCAGTTTTTCCATTAAAAAAAAAGCATCTCGGTATAAATAGATGCTACCCTTCCTTCCATCAAATAAAAGAACACCTTGCTACATATGGGTGTTCTAACCTATAGAAAAAATTGAAAAAAAATATGGAGATAAAAATTAGGAATAAGAGACCTAGTAGTCTACCGGGGAGATATACACAAAAAGTGTTGACCTCGGGTTAGAAAATTGGTGAGGAGAAAGCAACCAAACCTGAGTAAGGCCAAGCCAAAGGCTTGAATTGGAATAATCTGGATTGGAAATTGATGTCTTAAGATCTAGATTTTTGCAAATTTGGATACCTTCAGGACAACTCTTTTCACAAAGCACGGATATTTTAAAATCATAGCTACTGAACCTTGGTATTGGGCAATGAAGCCTAAGAAATCAGGTTTTGAGGATTTACAGTTGAGACCTAAAGGAGAAGGACTGACAAAATCCTAAGTCTAGAAGTTTGTCCTTAGTGCTGTAGGCTGGTAGATTAAAGTTTTACTACTCTAATTTTGATTAATGATGAATATCTGGTTAATTTGCTTAAACTTAGATTGATAGAAATGAAATATCATAAACAAAGGATTAACTTAAGTCTATTGATTGTTTGAGTTAAAATTTAATTTCCAACTCTTAGGTTTTGTTTTCTTAAAACACTTTGAATTCTAAGTTTTAAGGGTTAAGAATGGTTACAAGGAATAAGTGATTTTTGAGATTCTAATTTTTGATAAAATTCTTATTAACAACTCTTTTTTTAATAAAGTGTGTTTTGAAGATGCTTTGAGTTTAAGTCTAAGGAAATTTTCATAAAATGCTCTGTATATTAGTTATTTATATTAAATCTAAAAATTAATTCTGACTTAAGCTTTCCTCTACTTGGTTCTTATTTATATTAATTTAAACCCAAGTACTTTAAATCATCATATTTTTAGTTAATTTTGCTATGGACTAGCAAAACTTTGGCTTGGGGGTATGATGAGAAGCTCATCATGGTCTCTAATTACCCCTAATTAACTAGTCTTCCTAGTTAATTAGCTAGAAATATGTGAATATATGGGTTAATTATTAAATAAGGGATAAATAGTAAAGGACCTTAAAATAAGTTAAAAATGCTATATTATCATCTGATTAGTATTATTAATAATTTAATTAATAATTAGACTCGAAATTTAATCTAATTAATGTGATTAACTAGTTTAAGTATAATATACACCTAAGTATGTAATAACTTAAGTAACATTACTTAATTAAATAAATTAATCTAAAAAGGTCAAAAATGTAAATTCAAGGTCTAAATATAATAATTGTCTTATTTATAATCATATATAAAAAGTTGAAAAAGATTTAAATTAAAATAAACCTTGAAAACCTAAGTTACATTTTAGTCCTTAAATTGTATTTCAATCGGGTCCTTATTCTTCATTTAGGTCCTCAGCTTTCACTACAAAGAAGTCCATGAAACTTCTTCTTCTTTCCTTCTTCAACCATCTGGATGGCTGACGATAGGAGGTGCGTCCACCATCTGATCACCGCTCATTCGACGTCATTCCTTCTTCTCCAAGCTCCTGGAGCTTGTGCTCACCATCTCCTTTTCATCCACTTGTCTGGATGATGCTAAAATCCTATTTTAGGGTTGGAGATAACCTCACCGGCGTCGCAGAAGACGCCGAGGGTTACTCCACTCCTAGCTGCTTCTCTATCCAGATTCCACCTCCATCTCAGTCGCCGCCACCTATAAATACCCCTCTACACCCTCGATTTCCACTAAGTTAGCTCCCTTCCCTCTTCTTCACTGAGCTAACCCGATAGGCTATTCTCTCTAAACTCTGGTGACCTTTCTCTGCTTCATTCGTCTTCCTCCATCCATCTTCGATAGCTCTAGATCTCTGCCGAAGTCAGCCCAGTCTTCTAACACAAGTGCTAACTAGGAACTCCTCTACTTAACCTCACAACTACCCACCGGACTCTTTCGCCAACCCTCTGATTTCCTCCTCCGTTATGAGCCATCGACAGAGATCTCCTATCCCCTTCGTCCAGGTAACAATAGATTAGGTAGGTAGATTAGTTAGGATGGTTAGGTAGATTAGGTAGTGTAATGTTAGATTTCGCACTCATCTTCCTAAACTCCGGTGAGCTCCTTGAGCTTGTTAGGAGCAATTCTTTTGTCTTTTTAAGTCACCGTTCACCTTCTCACACCTTCCATGAACATTTCTATCGTTTTTAATTACTGAATTGATCATGTAATCAACTAAACCACCTTCACCTCCACCAACTACTCCTGTTGTCCATGGCAGCAGTAGTTGAGCTATTTCCACCTCCACTGGGGTCCTCCATCATTTATTCATCACCTAAGGGCCCTAATCCTCACTTTAATTTAAGTAATTACCCCCTTTAATTTAAACGCCCAATTTTAATTAAGCTCCTGAGCTCGCTGTCAATGGCGGCTCAGGAGAAGTTTAAATCATTAATTATACACATATATACCATTACAAATATCTGTTGACTTGTTTTCTCCACTCAATTGAGTGGGAAAACAAGTCCTGAGCCTAATCCAACTCAGAACTTGTCTAAAATGAATTCACTGTTTAATCTTCACTTTAATGAACAATTGACGAAATTAATTTGTTCCTGAGGTTCCTTGTGACCTCAGGAATCTTTTTGAATCATTAATGACACAATTTCATAATTTTTGTATAGTTTCACCTTTTTCTGGACTCACCAGAGCTCTGGTGAGCTCCAACGAGTCAAAACAAGCTCTTTAGCCTGTAGAACTTAGTGTGAAGCTCCAAATCAACGATTTGAGGTTTACTGATCATGCTGAGACATTTTAATTGAGGTTTTAGTGCTGGGAGCTTATGTTAGGTCTTCATCTTCTCCAACTCCAGCAGAGTTGGAGATGTCTGATAGTTAGGTTTAAATCTTGTTTAAAAGGTTTGAAAGCACCAGAGCTGTGCCCTGAGTTCATTTCCATAATTCAATCACTGTAACAAACCTTGGTTTGTCCTAACAAATAAACTCCTTTAGAAGCTCATGCAATAGGCCTGGAACCCTAGGAACCTTAGTTGAATCACCTTTCTAAGGATCTAAATCTGTTCTTGAAGTTGAAGAGATCTTTAAGGCTTTAATTCCCTTTGAAATGGCTAAACTCAGAAAGTAAAAATTTGAGGCTAATTGGTCAAACTTGAGTCTGATCCTTGGATTTTGGATTCAATCAGACAAATTGAGGAGTTTAAGATGTTGCTGGGATGTTTGTGAATGATTTAGATAAGATTTAGATGAGCTCTGATCAACTATATGGTAGAATTTGATTTCTGTCAGTTTGGGTTGTTTTCGAACCCAAAATGACGACAGTGGATTTTTGATGAAATTTAGATGAAAAATCTACCCAGATTCATAACAACCTCTAGAGGTTGTTTGAATTGATTAATTAGGCTTGTTGCTGCCTATTAGGACCTTTCAGAGTTTGAATCACAGTTCTCAAGTTCTCTGGAGAAGCTTTTAGCTTTTGCACCTTCCCTAAAGCTCCTTAGAGCTCAAATCCTTCATCAATTGCCACATAATTAACCTCTGAATCCCTTTAATACTTCATCTGGAAGTCAAATGTCTAGTTTATGGACCTTAGAGTTAAAAATCCACTCTGCAAGCTAAAATAGCTATATTGAACCCAGGACCTTTGCCCTTAAAATCAAAGAGCTTAACCTCCCTTGAGTATCAAATTGATACTTCAATTGTGTAGAACAACTCAAGAGCTTTCCAACAAGCTTTTATTTGCTTGGAACGGAGCTCTGAGTTGGAAGGAATCGTCATTTGAAGTCTAGACTGGGAGGGGGAAACTTAGTCCCACCTCGGTAGGACTGGAGCGGCCGCATGGGTATAAAAGTTATTTGTGATATGGGCTTCTCAGTTGACAGCGCACGACGCAAGGAAATGAACTGAGCATTGCGTGTGTGTGTGGGCACGTGTAGTGCGCGTGCCTGGGTGTGTGTGCACTTGTGGGCGTGAAAGTGTGGGCCCGTGAGGGTGTGTGCATGGGCCTGGGAGGGCGTGAGCCAGATGGGCTCGAGACTATGCGAACCGGAAATAAACCAAAACTAAATAAACCAGGCTTGGACCTAGTAGGGTCTGGTCCCACCCTGAGAGGGGTGCTGTGTATCCCTGACCGGTCCAAGTCGCCAATTAAAAACCTAATTTTTTGTTTAAATAGTTAGACCGGTTCGATTTAGAAGGTTTGCAAGGGCTCAAAAGGAAAGGGTGCTAATGAGAAGAAGCAAAGGAAAGGAAGAGAAGGATAAGAAAGAGAGAGCTCGTAGAGAGAAAGGAAGGTTGAACAGGCAAGTGCTAAAGAGAAAAGGCAGAGTAAGGAAGAGAAGAAAGAAAGAAAAGAAGACTTGTAAAAGAAAGAGCTCGAGAAAGATTAAGAAGAAGATTAAGAAATAAGTAAAAAGAGAAAGAAAGAGAAAAAGGTAAAAGAAGAAGAGAAAGAAAGAGGCTGAAGATAAAGAAGAGAAATTCATGATTCAATTTCTTGCATTTTTAATTCCTTTTGAGTTTAATGTTGTAATAAGGCATATTTCAATTAGAATTACTTTTTCTTGCCTTAATCACTTGAAATAAAAAGAAATAAACATGTTTACTTGTTAAAGATCATTTGTGTAAATGTATTTTCTTATGGAATTTTGCATTCTTTTAATTTGAAATCATTAAGCAAAATTCATGTTCTTAAAATAAATTTAATTATACTTTCTATAAGTAGCTTAGACTTAATGGTGAATTCTAATTAAGTTATACCTCCCAGCGAACGACCTGGACTCAACCAGTTAAAAGAAATAAAATTTAAAATGTTAGGTTAACTTGACCCTATACTACTTAATCGACATAAATTCAAGTTGACCTAAGTTACTTTCTTCTGCACATAATTAAGCACAATTAACTTAATTAACTGTGCTGAGAAAGATAACCATCAGTCGCCTATTTTGCTACAATAAAGGGGCAATTAATATTTACATGTTATGCCATTTCCACTTATGGATTTATGGATTTAAGTATTTTATTCTCTAAAATTGCACACTTGCCCTCAAGTTTCCACATTATTCTCCCATGCATTCATATCCTTATATATTGACTTAGGTCTCTACATAAATGCATGCAATATCATCAAGTACTCACATAAAGCCTAATGTCTTGAAGTCTAATTACATTACATGCCATTGTAGGTTATTTTATTGAGGTAAAATTATGTACATAACTCTTTCATCCTTGAGTTATTCCTTTCACCTCATTTCGCATTGAATTCGGGCATGGATTCCACACACAATTGGGCGAATATAAGGGGAAAGTATTTGTGAATTTATTGCAGTTGTTCCTCCCTGTGAATACGACCTGACTCTTCGTGGCTAGTTTTACTAATAAATATTTTTGATCTGGGATTTTTCTACCATGCGATTTACATTACTGTGATGACGTATTTTTTTGACAAGCGAAATCTCCCATTTAGTTTTATCTTGGTCTTTATGTATGATAGCTACCTAGTTGTACCATGAGTACCCATCCAGAAAATAGAAAAACTTCTGCTCGGCAAGCCCTTTCAGTATTTGATCTATGAATGGTTGTGGGAAATGGTCATTCTTGGTTGCTAAGTTAAGTTTCCTGTAATCTATACACATCCACCAAGAAGAGGTGGTGCAAGTGGGGATGGATTCACCGTCTTCAATTTTAATAACAATCAGTTCTACCTTCTTAGGTACTATCTGGAAAGGGCTTACCCATTGACTGTTAGAAATTGGGTAAATGATGTCGGCATTTAACCACTTAATGATTTTCTTGTTGACAACTTCTAGCATATTAGGGTTGAGTCTTCTTTGTGGTTGTCTAGAAGGTTTCACCCCCTCCTTGGTGTAAATATGATGTGTGCAAAGTGAGGGGCAAATTCCTTTAAGGTTTGAAATGCTCCACCCGATAGCAGCTTTGTGTTCCCTTAAGACTGCTATGAGCTGTCTCACTTGTTCTTGGGTGAGTTGTGAGTTCATGATTACAGGAAGGGTTTCTTGTTCACCTAAGAACACATTTTTCAATCAATCAGGTAGAGGCTTAAGTTCTAGCATTAATGGAGAAGGTTTAGTGATATTATGGAAGAATGGTTCTTGGTATGGGGTTGTTCAGGGATGGTCTTGATGTTCATGAAAATCAAGCGGGTCACTGAGTTGATGGGTACTAAAGGTCTCACAACCCAATCGAATCAATGTAAAGCATCCCAACATTGTCACAAAATTCCTCATCGTCATCCTCAAATTCTTCATTTATTCTATCACAATCAAAGTTTTTCTAATCTTCTAGGGCTATTTCTATACATCTAGTTGTGCAACCAATGTTTGCCCTAGCAATTGCCAAGAATGGATGACCTAGAATTATCAGAGCTTCCTTTAAATCAACTAGCACTTCCATGTGCAACACAAAAAAGTCTATAGGGAAATAGAATTCATTAACCTTAACGATCACATTTTCCTCTATTCCCCTTGGCACTTTTACAGATTGATCCACTGGTTGGATTGTAACAGAAGTTGGTTTTAATTCCCCAAATTGAAATCGATCATATACTGTAATGGGGGTCAGGTTGATTGATGAACCTAGGTCTAAAAGGGCCCTATTGAAAGGAGCATCATACAATTTGCAGGCAATTAGTGGGGCTCCTGGGTACTTTTATTTAGGTAGTGAATCACTCAACATAATAGCACTTGCCTGCTGGGGCAAGATTGCCTTGCCAGCCTTATTGGACTAGCACCTAAGGGTACAATATTCCTTGAAAAATCTAGCTATGGTATGATTGTAATCAATGGCATCCAACAAAGGCACTTGTATGTGTACATCCTTAAACATGGCATTCAATGCATGAATGTTCCTAATGCCCTTCTTTTCTTAATCTCTTTTGTCAAAGTCTCGGGAAAGGGCACAAAAATTGGGACTTCCGAGTCGACCATTACTTCATTTTCTTTTCTTTCCTTATTCCTTTCATCCTCTAAGGGCTCGGATCCCCTTAATGGTGAGTTTGATGGGCCTGGGTTTTTTCTTGGAATGGGCTCTTTTGTAGTTTTTCCACTCCTTACTGTCATTGCACTAGCATTAGCCTGTGGCTCATATGGTGGAGCAGAAGGGTTAGGTATAGATGGACCTTGAGGTGCTGGGAATCCAGGGGGATAGGACGGTGCTTGCAATATAGCATGAACCTACCCCTAGGGGCCATTAGGTTTAAATGGGCCACCAAGAAGGTTTCTCGAGTTTGGCACAGGTTGAGAAGGTAGTGTTCCTTAATTCTGGTTGTCTTGACATAACTGATTGAGTTAGGCCACTAGAATTTTTGTGATAGCCCTATTGATTGTGCAGCAATCATAGGTCTTAATTGACCTAAATTAGGCTAGAACTTAGCATAAGTTAGGGTAATTCATGCATGCATAAGCATTATCTGCATTTTTATAGCTTTATTTTAGCTATGCATAAAATAATGTTATAATGTGCTGATTAAGTGCATTATGTCTATTGCAGGCAATAAGCTGATTAGAAGGTAGATCTGGAGCTAGATCTAGAGCTGGATCTGAAACTGGATCAGGAATAATAGGTGTTGCAGCAAGATTGGAGCAGAAGACTTAGATTAGATGTAATAGATAATAATGTAAGGGAGTTAAGGTATGCTATTCTATTTAGTAGGAATAAAGCAGTAAAATATGAAGAGCTTAGGTCCATCCTAGCCCTAGGATAGCCTAGAGACTTCCCTAAGCCTTAGCCACCCTTAGATTAGGTCACTGCACCCTAGGAAACCTTAAAACCCTAATTCCAACCTTTATCTAGACGTCTAGATGAATTATAGGACATCCAGAACCCTTAACCAACTCCCGCACACCTTAAACCCACTTCTACAATGTTATTGGATGTCCAAACACTTGGTCAGACATCCAATTTCTATAGAATATCCAAGACAGAACCTTGAATCCTTCCTGACTCTAATTGGACATCCAGACAACAAGTCTGGACTTCTGATTTTTGAGTATAAGACGTCTAACACTTTTATTGGACATCTGGAACTACTCTCCAGTTCTTGTTTTGAGATTCAAGCCTTGATCTTGGATCTCTAGGTCCCTAAACCTAATTCCAACCCCAAAGGAACCTAAATTAAGGTGCCCTAACCCTAGTACATCACCTCTAGACCTCCATAAGGACCTAATTAGGTCCTCATTAAACCTAATTGACTTGGATCTTAGTCAATTCCATCAGCCTATTCAATTGGACTCGTTGAGTCCAATTGAGCCCTGATCTCAGCACACACTATCCAATTGGACTCAGTGAGAGTCCAATTGACCTAGACCTGACTTAATTGTGTTATTTTACTTTCAATTAAGTTTTCACACACCCAATTAAACTTGAATTAAGTTTAATTGCACTTTACCTTAGTGAATTAGGGTTTACAAACCTAATTTGAGACCTACCTTAACCTAAACCCACTAGAACCTAACCTAATCAACCTAGCCACCTAAGTTTCGACCCACACACACCCACACACACCATCCACAAGAAAATATCTAGCCTATAGTTCTCTAGAACTCTCTACCATGTGTTGTTGCCTTGGTTGCTAAAATTAGCAACCAAGAGCCATTCAATTTTTAGATCTACATTTGGTGGATCTAAAAACCACCATCCACCCTCTCTCTCTCACTCTCCCACAAGCTCCCACCATAGGCCTCTCTAGAGAATTGCATAATTCTCTAGAGAGCTTCCCTTAGGTCTATAAAATAACCTAAGGGGTGGCCATTTGCACCCATCCATCTCTTGGCATTATTCACTTCCATTTAGGTTAGCTACATTCACTTCCACTCCACCTCCACGAGGTTCTCACCATGGCTACCACCATCTCCATGCCAGGATGCTGGATCACCTCTCCAACCTCTCTCCAAGGGCCGGCCAAAGCACCATTGGCCGCCCCTCCTCCTCTCAACCACTCAAAGGCCATCGGAGACCACCTCCGAATGCCCTTATTTTTGCTAGATTAACTTAGTTCTCCATATTTACATGCTTTTATTTCTGCTTAGTAGTGTAGCTCTTTATTCTCCCCCAATGATGCATGCAAAATTCCCCCATAGATTCCTGTATGCAATCGTTTCTGTTAGTTAGATTTATGCTTTCAAGCTTTCCTCTAGTTCCATGTTGCAAAACACAATCTTGAATGAATGAAAGAACTTTATATATATATTTATCTGTGTTGAGAATCACCATTAGCTTATTGATTGCAATATATTTTGTGTGATCAAAGTTGCCTACTTTTAATTATTATCAATTGCAACCAGCATATCGGTACCAGAAAATATTGAGGATCTCGCGATTAAGGCATTTTCTGTAAACAGCCACCGCATAACTAGAATCGGGCGTACTGAAACTCATACTTTCACATTTGTCATTTATCTAACACATGCGCACGTAATCAAGGTTCATAATGAAAGTGGCAAAATATTGATCGGACGATTAGAAATCGATGTGCGATTTTAAACAAGTAGAGTGAAAAAGATCGATTTCAGATTTATATAAATGCCTTTCAGAGACAAACAACCGGGACTCAAGTCTCATATTTTAACAAAATCATTTTTTTTATGGACATTTTAGCACGACTATACTGCGATTTCCAATGATTTCAAAATACGCGAAAATGGGTTTGTCAAATGGCACCATTGCCGGGGAGGCAACATCATTTTTTCTTGATTTCGATCTTTTAAACTATCACTGACACATCTTCCTCTACTTTGTTTTTGGATGTGCAGGGCAACATAGAAAAAAAAATGGATCTGCACACACATCGAGCGCGGAAAAAAAAATCAGGTGCACATCATCTCCTCTTAGTCTAGGTTTTCTTCTGAACCCCAGGATTAGATTTGCTTCCAGCAATTTCTTTTGAAAAAAAAATTTATTCATTTTCGTGAAAAAGAGAAAAAAATCAAAAAAAAAATTCAAAAGAAATCTAGATTAGGTTTCTTTTTCAATCCTAGGTTAGTTTGAAAAAGCAAATATATATATATATGGAAATCCTTTGAGAAAAAAAATCCTTTTTGAAAAAAATTTGCAAAAAGTTTTTGAAAAAAAAAAACATTTTTGGTGGAAAGTTTGGATTTCAAACTCAAACACTCTTTAAAAGCTTCTCCAACATTCTCTGGTTTTCGACCAAGGTATAAAGTCCATTTTAAAAATTCGATTGCCGAAAAACTACTGAACAAAAAAATCTGAAATTTGGGCTAGACTTTCATT
Organism: Thalassia testudinum; assembly: GCA_037157565.1. Taxonomy (NCBI): domain Eukaryota; kingdom Viridiplantae; phylum Streptophyta; class Magnoliopsida; order Alismatales; family Hydrocharitaceae; genus Thalassia; species Thalassia testudinum. The sequence goes on from JAZHRO010000056.1 coordinate 4,278,399, forward strand.
TTCAAACCATCTTTCAAACTACACCAATATTTTGAAAAAATTATAAGTATAAAATTTTAAAAAATTCACGAAGTGCAAGGGGGTCAGACTGACCCAGATTCGAGATTTTTCAAATTTCAAAAATCAATTTTGAGTAATCCGCGAATTTGTTTTGACTAAAAATGATGGGGTTTGAAAGTTGATCTCATTTTCTTTATTTTCCATATTTTTCCTGAATTTTTGAAAGTCATTTGGTACTATTTCAATTTGAAAAAGCGACCAGAGATCAAAATTCTAGTCTGACCCCTTGACATTTAAAAATCTCTACAAATTTGGTTGAAACAATAAAAATTACAAAAAAATATTCTCTGAAAAGATAATTGAAAAATCAATCTATTCGCCAAATTTCAATTCAATTGGATTCCAATTTTGTTTAAAGAACTAGTTTTATTCTTGTGGTCTGCTGGAGAAGAACAAAACAAAAGAACAAAAAACCCTGGAGAAGAACAAAACAAAAGAACAAAAAACCATATAATTGCATGAACCCTAGGTTACATCTTTAGGGTTACAATCTAGAGACCACATTTGGGCTAGACTAAACTTAGTCAAGTCTAGTGCTTAGCCAGTGAGCTTGGTCACCTTGTGGGTCACTCACCACAAACCCCAACTGAAGAAAAATGGGCTAAAATCAATTTTAAAACACATAAATAAACCCAAATTCATTGTCGTACTACTAGGTGGCTTCAACCTCTCTTGCCGAACCTGGTGACTAAGTCTGTGGGGTAGTGTCAAACGACCGTGGCTAAGGGGTAACGGAACTGGAGGCGTGGGCCAAAGGAAGAACCTTCCCCTTAGTCCCCTCATAACCAGACTAGCTGGGTTAGCTTGAGAGGCGGGAATTACTTCAGTCGGTTGTATGACGATTTTTTTTTCTTCAGGAATTAGAACTTAAAACAAAAAATCTAGTCATCCGATCATAAGGACCATTTGATTGACAGGGCCTTAGCCTTGTCTGGCTTGGCTACACCAACCCAGGGGTTGGGTGGTGTATGCAAGGAAGGAGGTTACTCAGACCTCGACTAGTTGTACCTTGGGAGTTGCTCCCAAGGAAGCAAGTCACTTCGCCTGGGCCATCTTCTCCCCCACCCTCTTCTTCTATCTACTTAGCCGCAATGGCTAACCCTGGATCTAGACCTAATCAGGATCCAGAAGAGCTGGACCCACAAGCTTATCTGAGAGCCCGGGTCACTGAATCAACTCAACCTTGGGATCAAACCCCAAGGTGGCGAAGATGACTTTTCACTTTGCCTGATCCTTCTCCTCGGGCTATCGAAATGGTTTACCCATATCCTAACCCTGGATATTATGACCCATACCAGTCGGTCCCTCAAAGGATCGCATCTTATAACCCAAGATATGGATTTGATACTCCTGCTTCTCACCCATGGAATATGGGTAGACCTGATTCACCCCCTGGAACCCCTGGAGAACTACCAATGCATATGCGATCGCATCATCGAATACAGAGAGCTGTAGTTAGCACTAAGGAGAAGGCTGCATTCTATCTACACAAAATCGAAGCTATCACTGAGCCAAACCAAAGACAAAGCTGGATTCCGTATCAACAAGATGTGATGGAAGCTCCTTTAGGGAACAACAGGGATAACAAGGCTAATTAGACAAAATCGAGAAACTCAAGAAGTACTGCTTTTGAGATATCAAGTGGAAAATAGCTTTGAAGACCTCGAATCTGAAACGACTACGTCGGAAGAACTCACAGAAGATTCTTGGGAGCAGATGCCAGAAGATAATTCAGGGGAAGAAGAATCTAGCTTGGATATGAGACAAGAGCAGGAAATATTCAGAATGGGTTCGTCTGAGAACTCCATTCAGGAAATTGAGGAAGAAAGGACTGATATCTCCAAGACTGAGCCACAATTAGATTATCCTAAATTCTAGGAGATACCTTTTGGGTTAGATAACCCAATCGAGATGAGGGAAGTAGATCCAATTGAGGATATGGATCTTGAGGCAAACATTATATGTGGCACTACTGATCAACCTAAGCCACTTCCTACTGTAGGTGAACTTGTGCTAGAGCCAACATCTTCTGATCTGCACTCTTCTTTCACCTACATACCTAATTCAGATATTAGAGATTCTGAGATGACACTTTCTAACCCTGATCTTGACATCCGAAGACCAGAAATAGCTATGGATGATTTGACCAAAGAAATAAATATGCTACCTGAGGCAGGAATTACTGAGGAGCCTAATGCATATGAGGCTGAAGCTTTGAGCAGAATGAGCTGGGGACGCACCTGCCATCCTTGTCAATCTAATGGATGGCTCAACTCCGAGCTTGAAGAGTCATCCTCCGATGAATCAGAGATGAGTACTGATGAGGATGAAGTAATTTCTGACGAGGATTTCAGTGACCTCCCCACAGATCTTCTACTTTCACGGATACTCCTATATGACCCAGAGCCGGGAGAGGGCATGATCTTTGATGTCAATTATCGCTATGAAGATCCCTATGACTTAGATTCTGGTTCTGAGATACATGTTGATCTACTCCCTCAGCAACTTCCTGCTAAATTGTGGGACATGATAAATCAGCTGAATCAACATCATGATCCCCCCTCTAATTATCCTCTATTTTCCACCACCACTCCACAATTTCTTATAGCTAGACTTTTTGGAGTAGGGATGCACAATCAGCTGGTTCGCATCTCCAGACCACTGATTCTCGGAGCATACGAGCATATATTTCTCTTAATTTTGACCGACTCCTATGCTAGAACTGATACATCTGATTGAGTTTTCACCTAGCTGGAGGCGTTAAACTTAACATCTATCCCACATTCCACCATCATCTATACATAACCATTTTTATATATAGCATATTTTTCTTTTAGCATATTTTCCTTCTGCATATTACATACTGACAGGTTGGCTGGTGCTGAATGTATACTTTCAGGAGCAATTACAGGTGATTTCTACCCATTCTCTCCCTGCTGTATTTATTTTCATTTATATTCATGCATGAGGACATGCAAGAACTTAGGCATAGGGGGGCAGATATAACAAAACTGAAATTTTTTTGCCAACATTTAGGAAAACCTCAGAGCTGCATGTAAAACGTACTTTAGGACCCTAAATAAAAGAACAACTGACTCCACCTCCAATGCTCGCATTGGAGCTAGAAATCGTCCGCAACAGCCATTTCCGACTCACCCGCTAACCTCTTGTTCAAAATTTAGGGTCAAGCTGATTGTAACCCGATACAGGAATTTCACGAAGTACAAATTATATGAGGTTACTTCTTTGTAGCACATATACATATTGCACTCATGAATAAGATTATTTTATTAAGAGAATGCATTAGGGATTTTATCCTCTAGTTGATTCCTATAATCTGGAATCTAGTACAACTTTTCACATGCACATAGAATTTACAATGGATTCACGTTGAAGGCTGATAAACGTCTTTAGTCTGTCGAGAAGAAGCAGTGCTTCTCCTAAACCCCTGCACAGTGTTTTGGGAGTCAAGCAGATTTTCTTCCAAAAATCCACCAAATAGTGTGAGATGAGTAGAGTGTACTGGTGCTCTAAGATTAGTGCAAGGAATCCGGAGTCCTAGATAATTAGGTGACGATACTCTGAGATTAGGCATATTTTTCGCTCTCGATTCCTGCGTATACATTTTTGTGCGAATTGTGAGAGCCACCAAATATGGCAAATACGTGGAAAGCGAGTTCTCATAAAACTAGGGCTAAGGTGGATGGTTATGACCATTCTTTACGGAATCCTCAGCTGAAGAACGGTATTGATGCCAAGCTCAGAAATACACCATCCTATCCGTCTCTCCCAGTGCCGTGAGTAGGCACTTCGACCAAATAAGCCACCCAATGTCTCTTAAGTACCACCAATCCCTAATAAGGCCTCCTCAATAAAGTTCATGGATGTGTGCTAGTTGTGTTATGTTGAAAAAGAAAAAAAAAGAAAGAGAAAAAAATGAATTGAAAAAAGAGAGAAAAATTGAAAAAAATTAGAAAAAGAAGAAAAAGCAAAGAAAAAAGAGTGAATATTTAGTTCAGTTGCATTGAGGTAATACCACCAAATAAATTTGAGATCCACCAAATATGGCCTTAACCCACCTTTCTTGTGTTTCTAATCGCCCGAATACTGGCTGAGGAATTTTGACTTAGTGTTAGGGTTATGGAAACTCAATTAAAGTGTTAATGCCAAGTGAGACCACCAAATACAGATCATATATGTGAATCTGGTGAGGTTGTGAGCTCTAAGAAAAAGAAAGAAAAGAAAAAGAAAAAGTGTAAGAGAGAATGAATACAATGGAATCAAAAGAGAGCATAGTTTTTCTCATCTTTCTCTGAGTTGAGTTACTTAGTAATCCAGGAATCTATATTCTGTAGTACTAGTCTCTATATAGCACCAAGTGAGAGTGAGCCACCAAATATATAATCTTCTCCCTCAGAGATTCTCTACCTAAGCCAAAAGCCAGGGTCAAATTCATAGAATATCTTGAATACCCTGAGGGAAGAAGTCCACCTATCCTGCTAGAATTTTTACTAGGGGCCAAGTACAGGCTTTAGAGGTAAATCAGTTTTTCACTTGAATTTGTTGCAAAAGCTAAATAGTTGCACTTTCACGATTGTCTAGATTTCTAGAGCATAGGATGAAAATAAAAAGGAGAAAAATCTCTAGGAATACACTAGATAAAAGAATCAATCCCTTAGGGACCCTTCTGTGAATAATTTAATTTTGCATTTGCTAGGGACTAGCAAGATTTAGGCATGGGGGTATGATTGCGCAGCAATCATAGGTCTTAATTGGCCTAAATTAGGCTAGAACTTAGCATAAGTTAGGGTAACTCATGCATGCATAGGTATTATTTGCATCTTTACAGCTTCACTTTAGCTATGCATAAAATAATGTTATAATGTGCTGATTAAGTGCATTATGTCAATTACAGGCAATAAGCTGATCAGAAGCTAGATCTGGAGTTCGATCTGAAGCTGGATCAGGAATAATGGGTGTTGCAGTAGAACTAGCGTAGAAGACTTAGATTAGATGTAATAGATAATAATGTAAGAGAGTTAAGGTATACTATTCTATTAAATAGGAATAAAGCAGTAAAATATAAAGAGCTTAGGTCCATCCTAGCCCTAAGATAGCCTAGAGACTTCCCTAAGCCTTAGCCACCCTTAGATTAAGTCACTGCACCCTAGGAAACCTTAAAACCCTAATTCCAATCTTTATCTGGATGACCAAATGAATTACAGGACATCCAGAACCCTTAGCCAACTCCCTCACACTTTAAACCCACTTCTGCAGTGTTATTGGATGTCCAAACACTTGGTCAGACATCCAATTTCTGCAGAATACCCAAGATAGAACCTTGAATCCTTCCTGACTATGATTGGATGTCCAAACAACAAGTCTGGACTTCTGATTTTTGAGTATAATATGTCTGACACTTTTATTAGACGTCTGGAACTGCTCTCCAGTTCATGTTTTCAGATTCAAGCTTTGATCTGGGATCTCTAAGTCCCTAAACCCAATTCCAACCCCATAGGAACCTAAATTAAGGTGCCCTAACCCTAGTACATCACCTTTAGACCTCCATAAGGACCTAACTAGGTCCTCACTAAACCTAATTAACTTGGATCTTAGTCAATTCCATCAGCCTATTCAATTGGACTCATTGAGTCCAATTGAGCCCTGATCTCAGCACACACTATCCAATTGGACTCAGTGAGAGTCCAATTGACCTAGGCCTAACTTAATTGTGTTATTTTACTTTCAATTAAGTTTTCACACACCCAATTAAACTTGTATTAAGTTTAATTGCACTTTACCTTAGTGAATTAGGGTTTATAACCCTAATTTGAGACCTACCTTGACCTAAACCCACTAGAACCTAACCTAATCAACCTAGCCACCTAAGTTTCGACCCACACACACCATCCACAAGAAAATATCTAGTCTAGAGTTCTCTATAACTCTCTACCATGTGTTGTTGCCTTGGTTGCTAAAATTAGCAACCAAGAGCCATTCAATTTTTAGATCCACATTTGGTGGATCTAAAAACCACCATCCACCCTCTCTCTCTCACTCTCCCATTAGCTCCCACCATAGCCCTCTCTAGAGAATTCCATAATTCTCTAGAGAGCTTTCCTTAGGTCTATAAAAAGACCTAAGGGGTGGCCATTTGCACCCATCCATCTCTTAGCATTATTCACTTCCATTTAGGTTAGCTACATTCACTTCCACTCCACCTCCACGAGTTGCTCACCATGGCTACCACCATCTCCATTCCTGGATGCTGGATCACCTCTCCAACCTCTCTCCAAGGGTCAGCCAAAGCACCATTGGCTGCCCCTCCTCCTCTCAACCATTTGAAGGCCATCAGAGACCACCTCCGAATGCCCTTATTTCTGCTAGATTAGCTTAGTTCTTCCTATTTACATGCTTTTATTACTACTTAGTAGTGTAGCTCTTTATTCTCCCCCAATGATGCATGCAAAATCCCCCATAGATTCCTGTATGCGATCATTTTCTGTTAGTTAGGTTTATGCTTTCAAGCTTTCCTCTAATTCCATGTTGCAAAACACCATCTTGAATGAATGAAAGAACTTTATATATATATATATATATATATATATATATATATATATATATTTGTGTTGAGAATCACCATGAGCTTATTGATTGCAATATATTTTGTGTGATCAAAGTTGCCTACTTTTAATTATTATCTATTGCAGCCAGCATGTCAGTACCAGAAAATATTGAGGATCTCACGATTAAAGCATTTTCTGTAAACAACCACCGCATAACTAGAATCATGCATACTGAAACTCATACTTTCGCATTTGTCATTTCTCTAACACATGCGCACGTAATCAGGGTTCATAATGAAAGTGGCAAAATATTGATCCGACGATTAGAAACCGGTGTGCGATTTTAAACAAGTAGAGTGAGAAAGATCGATTTTAGATTTGCATAAACGTCTCCCAGAGACGAACAACCGGGACTCAAGTCTTGTTATTTTAACAAAATGATTTTTTTTATGGACGTTTCAGCATGACTATACTGCGATTTCCTAAGATTTCAAAATGCGCGAAAATGGGTTTGTCACCTATACTTATTGTCCATTTGCTGTAAGGTCTTTTGCAGGTTTTCTAAGAAGTTAGATTTTTACAGTGGGTGTTGAGGGTTTTCCTTATAGTTCTACACCATGGGTAGTCTAATTTGTTACTGGTAGGGCTATTGATATGGCTGTCTGGGATAGGCAGCAGTCTGCGGTGCATGAAGTTTGGGTTGCTGGTGTGGTTGACGGATGTAAGCAGGTTTGGTGTTGTTCCCACCCCATGAGAAGTTCGGGTGTTGAGCCCATCCAGGGTTATATGTTTCAGAGTACGGTTGTTGCACCTGTATCCTTGCATAGCATTTACATCTTCATACGCTTAAGATGCAATTGATGCGGTGTCATCAATAGAATACACATCATACTCAGAGTTGTGTGCATAACCCTGTTCAATTGGAACTAATTCCAAGTTGTTAACTGGCTCTTGAAAAGCGGTAGCCCTTGATGAAGAAGGCCTAGAGGGATCTCGAGTCAAAATCATATGTCTTTGTGGTTAGGTTCGAGGATAGATACAGAAAGAGGTGTGACTCCTTTAGATGGGGTAGACCAAGTCTGAATCAATTCATCCAGCTTCTTATCAAGCAGGTCCACCTTGTCCAATTTTGAAGTGATGAGGTTCATGTCATCTTTGATAGATTCAAGATGAACCTCATGAGCGATGGCTTTTGGGTGGCTAGACTTGTTAAATTGATTCAGGGATGCAACATTCATTGAATTCTCAACCAAAGATACAAAAAGCTTGAATGCACTATCTTCATCCTTGGCCAAGAAATTCCCGCCACTTGAGGCATCTGCTCTGATACTAAATGAAATTACACCAGAGGGGGGTGAATAGTGAATTTATTAAATATTATAATACAAAAAATTCAATCACAAAAAGAGGCACCAGATTTTTAGGTGGAAACCCAAGACAGGTGAAAACCACCACCTAAGCCAATACCTTGACTGAGGATTTTCGATCACAAAGTGATCAATTCATTAACCACACTACCTAAATGATGGTAGTGTACCTCAATTACAAATCCCACCTTCGATCCCTAAACGGAGGTTTCTCCCTTCACAATGAAGAGATGGGGACCTGACAAGCTGGATACCCAAAGTACAAAAGTAAGCATTTAAGCAGCACCTATAGAGCACCCCAATAATTTGATTACTTCCTTATCTATTAAGCATAAAGAAAACTCCCTGAGAATTTACAGAATGAAGTGAACTGGGAGTGTGGGTTTGCCCTTTAATCAGAGTGTTTGCATAGTAGAAGGGCAAGGGAGGCTAAGAGCAGTGAGCAAGTGATTTTTCTAAGGGAATTGAATCTCAAAGGTGTATTTTGCCTAAGACGGATTGTAGTCTATTTATAGGCAAGTTTGGAACCTTCAAGAACACTTGGGAGAGATCTCCTAGCCGTTGGAGGCAAATCCCAAGAGATTGGGACAAAATCCACCACAAATCAGGGTAATGATGAGTCTGACAATAATATCAGATGTCTAATTTTAGGGTCAGACGTCTTATAAGACGTCTGATTACAATTATGGTCATCTAATACTATTAGCCAGGCAGTACTGGTTTCATTGGATAGAAACAAGGACGTCTAATATTTTCACATAAAATTATTGGATGCCAGATTATGTGTGGATTCGTTCTTGTTTTGACTAGATCCAAACAGGGTTCTAGATCTGAAGGAACAAACGTCTGTATGGATGTCCGTGGGATTCCCTAGATGTCTAGAAACCTAAAAAGGACTTTCCTAGGATATCTAACAAAAGATCTTTGGTTTGTGATGAGATACGCACAGAAATAAATGAGTAATGGTCCAAAGGTAGACGTCTGGAGGCATGTCCAGATGTTTGAAAAAGTATTTTTCCCGTTATATTAGAACGAAGATGGGTGCTTGAGTCTAACGGTTGTTTTGAGGATGTCCAGGTAATGTATCAGATGTCTGGATGAGGCTATGGACGTCTGATAGAAGATTGCTTCGACTGATGTTTATGAAGTCAGAAACTAAAGGAACAGCTATAGGCAGAACTATTCAGATGTCTTAAAGTTGAAAATCAGACGTCTGACAGTTGTCATGGACGTCTTATTTGAGTCTTAGTGTTAGGTTTTTGTTTCTAATTTATCTTAAGTGTAGAGAGCCAAAGTTAGCTATTTATAAGTTATGTTTGGGGGCTCTTTACAACATCTCTAGACTCAAATAAAATGAAAATTACAACCTTTGAAAGTTTGCATAAAAATCCTATGACCTATGACAATACTTATGCTACTTAGTCTTCACCCTTTTAATCTTCCATCTTGGAAAACTCCATGAAACCTGCAATTGTATTATTATAGAGAAAAATATGCTACACTTAAATTTTATTTCTTTTTCTTCATTTTGTAAAATCATCAAAATATTATATATGAGAGGTTGAACTAACACCTATAGGTGTCATCCAACCCATGGTAGAAAATTTGGGCCAGGTGCCATCTAGGCACTTCATGATGCAGTCATTTCCTCAACAAATCTTGAAATCTTTCCCACACATCATGCAATTTCTCTCTAGGTGCCTAGGCAAATGTCATGATGGCATGCCTCAAGGCATTAGTCCTTCCAATGGGAAAGAGTTTTTGCAAAAATTCTGTCCTGAGCTCTTCCCAAGTGTTAATTGGTTGTCCTATGGTCTTGAACCAATAAGAAGCCTTGTCCCTTAAAGAAAAAAGGAAAAGCTTCACCATTACCACATTGAGGTCCACATCCCGGGGATAGACTATTTCAGCAATATGCCCCAAATCTTCTAAGTGTTGGAATGGGTCTTCATGGGAATGACCATGAAAATAAGTCTGTATTAGACTTATGACATTAGGTTTAAGCTCAAAGATATCCCCTTCAGCAGCCATACTAACTAATGGTCTCAGCTAGAGTGCATCTGGGTTGTAGAAGTCTCTCAATTGTCATGGTTGCTCACCCTAAGGCGGGTTCTGCATATCCTCTAGGGTTTTCAAGATTTTGTCCATTTGTTCCTTATAGTGCCGCTCAGATGTGGCGAGTTGCGCTCTAATGAGAGCAAGAGGGTCATTCTCGATTTGGGGGTTTTCTTCCTCCATGATTGGAGATGAGGAGGTGGATAATGAAGAAATAGAGATGATTAAAGGACTAAAAGTGAGCCTCCTACACCATTGTGGTAGGGGGCCAAATAATTGAGCCCTTAATGACCTCCTTCCTTGCATACAAGGGGCAAGGAAATAGAAAGTGTTAAGTGCAACACTTGTTAACCTTGGAGTTAATGATTCAAGATTAGGACTCGAACTAATCATGACAAGACTTAAAATCCTAACTTACTTTTCAAGAACTAATCAGTCTAGGTTGATTAAGGAGGGATAAGAGAGAAGGTTCTTTCCCGCACCGGCAAGGTTCCTTTGTACCCTCTTATCATGGTCGTTTGGCACTACTCCCCAGTCTTAAACACTCGATTTGGTTTCGAAAAATTAAGCCAAGATGTTAAATCTAAATGATGGTAGTTAATGAGACCAATCTTAGGATTTTAAAGATTTACCAAAATTATGTATACTTCTGTTAGGTTGCACTTGTTATCACTTGAGAAGAGCTTAAGGGATTGCAAACATGAGATTGTGTGTTTTTCCTTTTACTTAGCACGCTCATATTCTTCTATGTGACCCCATGAGGGTTGTTGCTAGTTAGCATGCTCATATACTTCTATGTGACCCCATGAGGGTTGTTGCTAGTAGGTGACGAAATGAATGAATTTTAGTGGATAAATGGGGTAACCTGTAACGACCCGGTTCCCGAGTCCCTACGAGACACGAGAACCGGACCGACTCGACTAATCCCAAGACCTAGTCGTCCAACGAGGAAGTAACCAAAAGAGCAGTAAAATAAACCACATTCAGCATGAATATAACTAACAGTAAGGAAGTACAGCAGTAAGGAAAGAAACTACTACAGTAGATACCACCACAACAGTAGAACAACATTTATCATATAACAAGAACTGCAGGTAAAGAAGTACAGCGGAAACAAAAACTACTCACTAGAACAGAAACAAAAGAGCTACAAAAGACTGTGGTAAACTCTACTGGACCCTACTCGGCCCAGCGTCCTCTGCAGCCGCCGACCCTGGCTGCTCAACCCCTGGTCCTGAAAAAGGTAACGAGTGTAACACGTTAGCAAAACACTGAGTAGAGTGGCAAACTAACTAAAGGCAACAGTAGAGTGTACAGTAGCTGTTATGTACTATTACTTCCTTTATTCACATCTTTCAATTTTCTCACTATTTCATTTATTTCTCAGATCCTTTACTTGATCTCGAATGTCCTCGTGGGAACGATCTTGATTGCAGTCTTTTCCAAAAGTAGAAGTAGCACGTGGTGCTCTCCTGGCCGGGAGAGTCCCCCGTGGTGATCCTACCCTCAGTCAACCACCCCAAGGTCACTGACAGACGTAACGGTGACTACGGCACGCGCGATAAACGCACAGGTAGCTAGCCCGCACTGGCACGCGGTCAGTCGTTTCCGTTAATGGGTGTGCCCCAAAGCACAGCACGGAACCAGGGCAGAGCCCTCTCAGTAACAGGGGTCCAACCCCTCCACAGTAACCAAACCGGGGCCTTGCCCCTCCACAGTCCGCGCACCCTCGCCTGACTACCCTGGTTTGCTCTAGTGGGCCTAACAAGTCGGTGAAGGAGGCTAGCAGAACCCCGGGGCCCGTGGGGTAGCTAGTACTCTCCTAACACTAGTAGCTCTCCTCGGTACTACGTACACGAGGGCCAACAAGTCGGTACAGAGCGACCAATCCTAACCCCGGGTCCTGGGGTGGCTGGCCCCACTCTGCACTAAACAGGTACGGGTACTTCCCTTGGTACTGCGTACCCAAGAGACAGTACAAACTACATCTCAGTTCCATTCCTTTTTCTTTCCAGGAGTTCCACTCCTAATTCCCCGTAGGGTTCCAGCTCTTTATCTCAGAACATCATATGTTTCACTTTCCAGTTTCACGTTCTCACAATCCATGATCTCAATCATGTTTCTTTATTCATAACAGGCAACTGTTAATTCAATTTACAGGCAGCTTTATATTCCTTTCCATTTTTCCAAGACTGCAGTATTATACATTCCACTAGTTTTTCCATCCTAGGGTTCATGCCACATCCTAGGATCTAGCATACAACTAGTTTTCCAGCCCTAGGATTCATGCATCACCTAGGAGCTATCATTCCATACATTTCTCATTCCTAGGATTCATGCAATGTCCTAGATTCTAGTTATGGTTCCATACTTTAACAGATTTTAATAATAAACTTAAGCCACTCTACCAGGTACAACGGGAGTAATGGGGGCGTGATCGGGAATCCCGCGTGCCTCCGCGACTCTCAAGACTGCAACTGAACGAGGTCCTATCACAAGGATCAAACACAAGGAGTGTCTCAAAACAATGTATAGCTACTGTGGACGGGTAGAGGAATTAATTTCGAAAAGAACGCAACTCGAATCGCGGAAAACGGAGCCCGAACGGGCCCTAAACGGGTCGAAAAAGACGATACTGTGCAAAATCAGACGTCTGGAACTTCTTCCAGACGTCTTAAACAGTGGATCAGAGAATTACCTGTTCAGTGTGGTTTCCCAGACGTCCAAAAATCTGCGGGGACGTCTGTCCTAGCTCCCAGATGTCCGATGGTCACCCCGGACGTCTGGAGGTCACTCCCGCCGTCTGGTACAACTTCCAGACGTCCGATTCGCAAAGGATGGTGAATCAGCGAACCTGCGCACAGCCAACTCCCTCCCTTAGTACGGTCGGTCGACAGGAAGGAAGAAGAAAGTGGAATACACACCTTTCAGACGTCTGTATGAGCTACCAGACGTAGTCCTCGCCGTCTGCCTATAAATCCAGACGTCTGATTCTGGAAAGTTTTTCCAGAATCAAGGCGCTACTCAGCCTCCGCTCGCGACGCCGCCCGCGTCGCACCTCGCACGCCTGCTGCTCAGACTGCAGCAGGTCCCTCTCCGCGTCGTTCCGCGCCCCCCGTGCCCTCCGCCGGCCGGCCAAGCCACTCCGGCGAGCTTGCCCTCACGGCAGAGCTCCGCTCCCGCACGCTGCACCTCCTCCGCGCTCACTGCGGCCACCGCTGCCGCCCTCGCGCTCGCGCTCACACTCACGCTCACTGGCTGAAGGAGGAGAAGGAGGAGACGGTGGAGACGGGAGGGGAGGCGTGCCCTTTTAAGGCCGCGCGGAGAGGAGGGAAGGATTCGCGGCAGGGGAATCCTGCAGCCGCAGGAGGGGAGAAGGCGAATATGCAGTCTGCGTGCACAGGTGCACAGACGACTCGCGTGTGTCGAAAATAACGGATTTCCAGATGTCTGGAAACTATCCCAGATGTCTGGTCAGACGTCTGGACAACCCTCCAGACGTCTTAAAATACGTCTGTGCCACACGCTCGTTACATAGCCCAAGCAATGCAAAGGTGACTTCTTAAACCCGTGTCTATTACAAGTATTTCAATCACCAAGGCTCACACAAGTTGGTATAGGGTCTCTAAAGAAGTAAAACTTATGTTGAAACACCCTATTGTTGTGCAACTTGTAAACAGATTTGACTAACGTTCTTTTGTGGGGTATGGTGGAATCAATAACAAATGAATCCCAAATGATGGGTATTGAATCCTTTGTCAATTAGGAGTTAAAACATAATTTTATCTAAATTTTTGAGATATTTGAAGATTTTAACAAGATTTTTCAGTTCTGATGGGTCTAGAACAAGCAAATAGACCACTGCAGATAGATTCAAATAAACAGTAGAGCTACACTCGTCCAAAAATTTTGCACAAATTACAGGAAATAAAGAATGCAAAATCTTTCCAATGCCACTAATTTCGATTGATTATGATAAGTATGCAGACTACAGCAAATTCGCAAAGGCAGACTAGGTCAGTCTTTGTTTCAGTGCTAATAGATCCTTACTGTAGAAATTTTTAAAAATTCTACTGTGAGAGTTTTTAAAGAAAAAATGTAGGAAATGAAAGCAAATTACTATAGCTATCTTTTGATGTGATTTCAAAATTTCTTAGAGTTTGGTTGGACCTGAGATGATTTTTGAAGTTAGAGTTTGAAGTCTGCCCATACTCAAAACAAGCAAGAATGGGCTAGAAGTGTTGATAGAAAACCAAATGACATAGAGTAGCCTATTTTTAGTCAATTTTTTTTAATTTTTCTATATTTTAGATTTTTCAATATTTGAATTTTTTCTTTTTTTTTAACTAGGGGTGGATGGGAACTTACCTCTTGCTCTTCACCACGTGTTGGTGTATGCATGGGTTTCCATTAACATTCACCTACACACAATCAAACAACAAAGGCAAGAAAAGGTTAGAGATGAATATTCACAAAGTACTTAAGGCTAAAACAAGGCATGTTGCCTCCCTGGCAACGGTGTCAAAAATGTAATGAGTTGCTAAGGCAAAGATGAATATACGACGTTAAGATTGCAAAGTTATGCATTTTCAAAAACACATTGTTGTAGCTCAACTTGCCTTTAGCACTAACACAGTTAAATTAATTATGGAACTCGAAATGAATTAGATTGAGGGAGTCTCGATCGATCCAATGGGGAGCTTAGATGAAACTTGAATCTTGAATGCCTTAAGTGAGTTCCTTTATTCTATTTTTGTGTTCTTTATTTTTTTCATTTTTTTTCTTCTTTTCTTGCGAAAATGAAATGAAACCTAAGACTAGCTAATACACCTAATTTTTTTGTGATTTTTGGGTTAATGATAAAGTAGAAAGAAAACTGACTATACTTACGAGACACTCTCGAGGAAGGTGATTATGGTGACTAAGTAATATGTGTCATTGACGTTTTGCGTTAAGTGAGGGAAATGGCTATGAGGGGTATTAGTGGGGGTAAGACTAACTATGACTAGGCAAAAAGGCATGGTGTTTTTTTTCTTTTTGATAAATATAATTTTTTTTGGTCTTTTCTTTTACTAAGGTAAAGATAAACAACAATATATTTACAAGCGCCAACTAAATAACAATAAGAGTACTTTTACTACTAAAATCATTTTTCTTTATGATTTTCTTTTCTTTTGATTAAGGAAGAAAAAGACACACAAGTGAACAACTAACTTAAACTTTTATTTCACACAAACATACTACAACATAGAACACACATTGAAAAGAAAACAACTTCATTACACTAAAGTGTGGAAAGATCTAGTTATACAAAACTATTGAAAGATAGATATTTACAAAGCACTCTTCACTCACTCCAACACTTGATAAATGGAGATAACAAGATCAACATGGTGAGTGGTTTCTTGGGGTCCTTCTTGGAGGAATGGGATCAAAAATGGTAATGGGACAAAGGTTGAGGTGGTGGTAAGGATTAGGAAAAAGGCCATCTAATGGAGGATGAAGTGGTCAAATTCCCTAATGTGGTTGAGGTTTAGTGGCTCGGAGATATGGGTGATAATGTGCTCATTGGTCCTAATGTTGGTGGTAAGGACTCTGGCAGAGGATAGGGATATGGAGATTGTTGAACGTGTTTTTTTCACGAATCACTATGCTTACGAGATTGGTTTTGGAAAACCTGTCGTTGTAGTTCAAAAGCGAAGAATTCGTGTTCAACAAATAAAATTTATACCGAAAAGAATTCCGGGTCAAACACAGGGAGGCTACGTTGATCTATATTCGCAACTATATTTTTTTAAGATTTTTTTTTGTTAAGCAAGGCGATATAATTACAATGGAGCTATCAAACTATGAGAGAGAGAGAGAGAAAGAGAAAGAGAACATGCATTCAATATTTCAATTGTTTATAAAAGTTACACTAGAAAGCGGAAAATCAATTACACTACAAAGCAGGAAAATTCTACACTAGAAAAGCTGTAAATAAGAATGGGAGAGAGAAGTTATCCTCCTCAATGATTGCTTGGAGGACGAGCCGGATGGGACGACGCCTGGATAAAGGAGAACGAAGCAGGACGAAGCAGAAGAACGGGAACGGAGCAGCACGCCATCGTCGTCGTGAGATCAACTTCCGAAGGGGAATGAAAATTGGACTTTATCTCGCAAGAAGCATCCCGGGTGTGGGACAAGCATCTTTTGAGCTTTATAGGGGTAGAGAGGAGAAAGAAGGGATGAGAATTTCGTATGGAGGGGGTCTCCTTTTATAGTTGCAAGGAGTGGGGGCAAAATGGACATTACAACTTCAAAATAATAAATAAGGGGTCTTTAGTGACGGATAAATCCGTCACTAAAGCCCCAACGTGGGCGTAGTGGCCGGCTCTCGCGCGCCTGCTCGGCTACTCGCGCACGCAACGCCCGCGCACGTCCATTGATTTTCAGCCAT
This sequence comes from Thalassia testudinum, assembly GCA_037157565.1. NCBI lineage: Eukaryota > Viridiplantae > Streptophyta > Magnoliopsida > Alismatales > Hydrocharitaceae > Thalassia > Thalassia testudinum. The sequence continues at coordinate 4,294,886 of JAZHRO010000056.1, forward strand.
CCGATCGCGAGATCGGACGGCTTAAATCACGTCTGCGCCCGCTGCGTTGCGTGCCCCCCGCGCGTCTGATTGAGAGTTCGATCGCGCGTCGATGCTATCCGGCGCACGCGGCCGTCCGATCTTCATCTGACGCTCCACGCGGCTCAATTGATCGCGCCCTCCAGCGCCTCGCCGCGGATCGAACCCTCGCCCCGTGCTCGCGATGGCGCGCTCGACCGCTGCGCTATGGGGCATAGATGGTCGAGCGCACGTTTTAAAATGCGAGTGCCCACAGCCGTTGGATTAAGATCCAACGACGGAGAGGGATCGGATGTGGAGCCTTCACAAGATGAAGCGGCCGTTTGGGCGGCTGAGATTGCACCACGTGGCGCTATCTTGGCCGTCCATCTTCTGGAAGTTGTAGATGGTGCCACGGATGTCGGATTGACTCGATTTTTGTGTCGTTGGGCTGCGATCGTCGATCCGAATTCATCCGTGTGATCGGATTTATCATCTGAAGTGTGGATTTACACCATCTTGGCCCTTGATCTTCTAGGGTTCCCGGGTCACTATCTGATGCTACGGATGCCTGATTAGGGCAATCTTGGAGTCATTGAACTCCAATCATCGCCCTGATCACATCCATACGGTTGGATTTTTGATCCGAGGCCCCGATAAAATGTTTGCCCTGTCCAAGCACATAAAAGGAGACAATTAGCCTCCATTTTATTCAAGCTACTCTAAATGCAAGATGATGCATGTTATGCAATATTTATATCATGAAATGCAATCCTATGCTTAAGAACATGCATAAATAGACATTTTAAGTAGTGTAAATGTATTTACATCATACCCCCATGCCTATCTTTTGCTAGTCCCTAGCAAAAACTATATGCTATTTATAAAAAAATTAGGTTAGATTACTTGGACTTGAGTTATTTTTCAATCATTAAGAAATTGTCTACTTAGGAACTGAACTTTCAAAGACACAAAAGTGCCCGGGTATCAGCCAAAATGCAGACTGCTTCAAGCCCTCGCCTTATTAAAAGAAAATTTTCTTTTTCTCTTTTTCTCTTTTCTAATTTTTTTTTATTTTCAAATTTTCGGGTTTAAGAGTGGCTTTCTACGGCCATTCAACTCACCCAAAATTTGATGAGAACCCTAAGCTTTAAGCATCTTATTGTGATTGTGATAGACTCGTTGACCAGCAGTTAGAACGGACTTCAGATTTCTACACCTCTAGGTGACCTATCCAGAATTCTACCTAAAAGTGTATCTTTACAACCGGTAGCTTTCTCCCTACTTTTTTTTTTTTTTTTACGGGGTCAACACAAGGGTGAATCCAGTGTATATCTCCCCGGTTTACTCTACTTCTCCGCTTCTTCCTAAGTGTTTTGGGAATTTTTGATGCATTTCTGAGCTGGGTTCTGGACAACCGGTCGATGAGCTGTTACCATCGACAACTTGCCAGCCATACTCGTGCGGTGAAGTGTTGCTTATTTCTTTTTGTTCTTTTCTTCTTCTTTTTTTTTTTAAGTAGGTGGCTTCCCTAGTCTAAGATTTACCTAAAGGCAATAAACTAAGAAAGGTCCAGTGACTAGGCTCTGGACAACCTAACTATGGGCTGTTACCCACGACCCTAGAAGGTTCATTAGCTACCCAATTTCTGTTAAAATCGCCGAACAACGAGTTAGTGCAAAGAAAGTGTGTAGATGCTTAAGACTTAAAATTCCCTCAAATCAGAGGGCAGGTTGATAAGTCATGTACTTATCACCCAAACTTATTTACTCCAATTATGAAAGAATTAAGATGTCAAGGACTCAAAAATAAATCCACATTTTAGTGAATACACAGGCTAATTAAGTCCAAAGACCTGAGGGGTCTTTGTGTTCAGATCCTAATGTAAAATTTCTTAGGATTGAAAAGTCCTAATGTCCAACTAATCCTTCCTAATTTTTTTTTTAAAATTTTTTTAAATAAGAAGAGAGACAATTTACATGGATTTCACAAAGCTGACCAAATAATTCAAGAATGAATCCACCCCCCCATGCCTAGCTGATGCAATGTCCTCATTGAAAAAGAGACATGAAAGAAAGGGTAGAATATGAAAGATGTCACCTGGATATGAAGCTCGTATTAGCCTTGTGTCATATGTACAACTGCTGAGTTTAATGCCATTAGCTAGGCGAAGTCTAGCCAAAGAAGTCACAGAATGGCTAGAGCAACAGAGTCTGAGACGGGTTCTGGAAGATTACAATCAGCAATAGGCTTCAAACGTTGACCGTTGACTTTAAAGGTGTTACCCGTCTTTGGGTCAGAAATCTGAACGGCACCATTAGGAAAAATCTGATCAATTATGAATGGGCCATTCCATTTAGATCTAAGTTTACCAGGAAAGAGATTAAGTTTAGAATTAAATAACCAGACCTTCTGGTTTGGCTCAAAGCTCTTGCGAGAAATCAATTGATCATGTAGAGCTTTGGTTCGAGCCTTATAGATCTTGGCATTCTCATAAGCATTATTTCTAAGCTCCTCCAACTCAGATAGTTGGAGTTTCCTGGTCTTTCCAGCTAGATTCAGATCTAAATTGCATTGTTTGATTGCCCAGAATGCCCTGTGTTCAATCTCTACGGGTAGATGGCACGCCTTTCCATACACCAAACGGAATGGAGACATGCCGATGGGCATTTTATATGCCATACGGTAGGCCCAAAGAGCGTCCTCAAGCTTTTGAGTCCAATCCTTACGATCAGGCCTAACCATTTTTTGTAGAATGTTCTTGATCTCTCGATTGGAGATCTCGGCTTGTCCATTTGTTTGGGGATGGTAAGGTGTGGAAATTCGATGATTAACCCTGTATTTGACCAATAAATTCTGGAATTGGGCATTGGTAAAATGAGTGCCACCATCACTGATGATAGCCCGCGGAATCCCGAACCTACTAAAGATATTTTTCTTGACAAAATTGATGACCACCTTGTGGTCATTGGTTCAGGTGGGAATTGCCTCAATCCATTTGGACACATAATCAACAGCAACAAGAATGTACTGATGTCCAAATGAAGGGATAAAGGGTCCCATGAAATCGATGCCCCAAACATCGAAAATTTCTACAGGAAGAATAGGGTTTAGGGGCATCATGTCTCTCTTAGTTATGTTCCCGAGTGACTGACATCGAGAACATGACCTTGAGAAGTCCTTGGCATCCTTGAATAAAGACGACCAATAGAAGCCAGATTGCAAGATTTTTGCAGCCGTCTTTCTCCCGGAGAAATGTCCACCACAACCAGATGCATGGCAGAACTCGAGTATACTGTTGAATTCATTCTCTGGTATGCATCGGCGAATAATCTGATCAGAGCCGATGCGATACAGTTCAGGGTCCTCCCAAAAGTAGTATTTGGCCTCAGATTTAAGTCTATCTCGTTGTTGCTTGGTCCAATCCTGGGGGATTTGACCAACAACCAAATAGTTAACAATATCAGCAAACCATGGGGTGTGGACACCTAAAACTGTAAGAATGGTTTCGTCCGGAAAAGTGTCAGCAATCGGAATGTCCGGACAAGAAGAATCACCTAGGAGTCTCGACAAATGATCCGCTACCACATTTTATACCCCGGCTTTATCCTTGATTTCAAGATCAAATTCTTGAAGAAGAAGAATCCAACGAATAAGCCGGGGTTTAGCATCCTTTTTAGCCAAGAGATGTCTCAAGGCCGAGTGGTCGGTATAAACAATAACATGAGACCCCAAGAGATAAGCCCTGAATTTTTCCAAAGCAAATACTACAGCTAGTAATTCCTTCTCAGTAACAGTGTAATTCCTTTGGGCTTCATCCAAAGTTTTACTAGCGTAGTAAATGACAGAGGGCTTTCGATCAATTTTCTGACCCAGGATAGCCCTGACCGTGTAATCAGAAGCGTCGGTCATGATCTCAAAAGGGGCTGCCCAAATTGGTGGTTGCAAAATTGGAGCACAAGTGACTGCCGTTTTTAGAAAATCAAATGCCTTTCAACATGATTCGTCAAAAACAAACGACGTTTCTTTGGCAAGAAGATTGCTCAAAGGACGAGAAACCTTCGAGAAATCCTTGATGAATCTTCGATAAAATCCCACATGGCCAAGAAATGATCTGATTTGTTTAACAGATGTGGGAGGAGGAAGTTTAGCGATAGCATCAACCTTAGCTTTATCTACTTCAATTCCCCGTTCAAAGATTACATGACCCAAAACGATGCCTTCTTGGGTCATGAAATGACTATTTTCCTAGCTAAGGACCAATCGTGTCTTGATACATCGCTTAAGAATCATTTCCAAATTAGCCAAACAAGAGTCAAATGATTCTCTGAAAACAGAGAAATCATCCATGAAGACTTCCATAAACTCTCCCACCATGTCGGAAAATATGGCTAGCATACACCTTTGAAAAGTCGCAGGTGCATTGCATAACCCAAAAGGCATCCTACGAAAAGCAAAGGTTCCGTAGGGACAGGTGAAAGTAGTTTTTTTCCTGATCCTCGGGATGGATAGGAACTTGATTATATCCCGAATAGCCATCAAGAAAATAGAAGTACTTCTGCCCAGCTAATTTTTCCAAGATTTGATCAATGAAGGGCAAGGGAAAATGATCCTTTTTAGTGGCTGTGTTCAGCTTCCTGTAATCAATACAAACTCTCCAAGAGGAAGCTGAACGAGTTGTGACAGATTCACCTCTCTCATTAGTCACAACAGTAATCCCGGCTTTCTTTGGAACAATCTGAACGGGACTTACCCAGGGACTGTCAGAGATTGGATAAATAATTTCTGCATCGAGCCACTTGATGATTTCCTTTTTGACCACTTCTCGCATATTTGGATTCAATCTCCTCTACATCTGGCGAGAAGGGCGGGATCCATCTTCCAAAAATATTCTATGATTACAGTAAAATGGCTCGATCCCCCTGAGGTCATGAATGGTCCAACTAATTGCCTCCTTATGTTCCTTTAGGACCTTAATCAATTTAATCTCTTGCTCCTTTGTCAATTTAGCACTAATAATCACAGGGAGCGTATTCTGCGGTCCTAAGAATTGATATTTTAAATTCTCGAGCAATGGTTTCAATTCAAGTTGGGGTGGGGTAATGATTGATGGTAGGGTAGATGCTGAAGATTCAACAATAAGAAGAGTTTTGAGTGAGCAAAATCAATAACCTCTTCCGAAGATGTCAGGTCAGAGGGTTGCAGGTCAAATTCATCAAGCAAAGAGTAACTTTCAATTGAAGAAACTGTCAAACAAGTTTCAATATTAACATAATCCTCATCAAGTTCCTCAATAAATCCACAATCCTCAAATTTGTTGATCGCCTTAAAAATATCCAATTTCATTCGTTGGTCCCCAAAGGCGATTTCCATGCTACCGCTTTCACAATTAATGTTGGCCTTTGCGGTAGCCAGGAACGGACGCCCCAGAATGATGGGCGTGTTCCTCAGATTATCTGGTACATCCATGTCAAGGACAAGAAAATCTACAGGAAAATAGAAATCCTTGACCTTAACTATAACATCTTCAATAACACCTCGCGGGTTTGTGACCGAACGGTCCGCTAACTGTAGTGTTACTGAAGTTGGTCGAAGTTCACCTAACCCAAACTTCTCGTAGAGAGAAGTAGGAATTAGGTTGATGGATGCACCGAGATCCAAAAGTGCTCTATCAAATGTGTAATCTCCGATAACGCAAGAAATCAAAGGAGCACCAAGATCTCTCTTTTTCTAAGGGAGGTAGTGCAGGATAACAGAACTAGCCTGCTCGGAGAGTACCACCTTCCTCGGAATAGATTCTCTCAACTTACGCTTTTGTGTACATAATTCCTTTAAAAATTTTGCGTAAGCCGGTATGTGCTTGATAGCATCAAGGAGCGGAATATTGATCTCAACATTCTTAAAAAAATTCAGAAGCTCCTCATTGCTATCAATAGACTTCTTCTTCTTTGCTTTGGCTAAGGCTTCAGGAAAAGGAACATGAGTCAGATCTTTGGAATCAGGTTCCTGAGCCTTGATTTCTCCTCTAGAATTCTCCTCTCTCTCCTCAGATTCTTCAGGATTCAAAAGATCAGAATAGTGTGGTTGTGGATCCTGAGTCTTCTTACCACTCCTCAAAGTGATAGAATTTGCAGAAGCGTAAGAATTTGGGTCTTGGGGAGGGTTAGGAAAGATTGAAGGGGCTTGATTGACCATGAATTGTTGATTAGCAGAAGAAGAATACAAGGAACCCTGCTCAACCACCTGAGCATGTGCGTGTGGATCCCTCTGATTTCCATACCCTTGGGCTTGATTGCCCAAATTTATAATGTTTCGCGGGTTGGGTACGGGTTGGGATGGTAGAGATCCGAGTTGACGAGAGTTAGCAATGAGCCCAGATTGCAAGTTGTCCAGCGAGTTTTTCATTTGCTGCATGAGCTGGAGCATAGATCCCTGTATCTCTACCATTTGACGGTTCAAATCAGCCTGCCCCACAGGTTGACGGGCATTCCAAGCTGGCTGATTGACCTGATTCGGAGGCAACTGAGTATATACTTGACCCTAACCCATTGGTCGTTGCGGAGCATAGTTGCTGGGTCGGAATTGGGTCTGTTGCCCTGGATTTTTCCAAGAGAAGTTAGGGTGGTTTCTCCAACCTGGATTATAGGCATTCGAGTAGGGGTTGGATCTAACATTCTCTTGTACAACACAGACATCCTCATAGGGTGAGGATGGAGAGAAAGAAAGGGAAGGATCAGAAAAACTGGGATCAAAGGCCCCAGTTGGGAACCCATGGGGTTCTGAGAAATGCTGACTCATAAGTTGAGTCGCATCGAGTTGATTCACGAACTCCCATCCAGAAGGAGCTCGTGAGGAATGGAATCCCGAATTTTGGGATTGAGTGGATTGAGAGTTGTTCATAGAATTGCCAGCCATCCACTCTTCCATTCTTTTAGCAACCAAGTCCACCTTATCAAGTTTATTACAAATCAATTCCATATCAAATGAATGAGAGTCATGGACTTCATTGACAATTGATTTGGGTTGCTGGGACCGGTTAAAAGTATCCATGGAGGCATGATTAATTGAATTCTCACTCATTTCCTTAAATAAATCATGTGCACTATCTGCATCTTTATTGAGGAAATTGCCTCCACAAGAAGCATCCACATGGTTTCTGAGTTGCTCATTCAACCCATGATAGAAGATCTGCACGAGTTGCCATTTCGGCACCTCGTGGTGTGGACACCTCCGCAATAAGTCCTGGAATCACTCCCAGGCCACATGAAACTGCTCCCCCGGCCGCTGGGTAAAGGTAGTGATTGCCCGTCTCAAAGCATTGGTACGACCGACTGGGAAGAATTTCTTCAGAAAGGCCGATTTCAACTCATTCCAAGTTGTAATTGGTCTTCCTATTGTCCTATACCAATGCGCGGCTTTATCCCTAAGAGAGTGGGGGAAGAGCCTCATGATCATTTGCTCCTCGTTAACGTTTCGAGCCTTGGTGGTCTAGACCAAAGTGGTCAAATCTTCCAAGTGCTGAAACGGATCTTCGGAGCCAAGCCCATGATAATGTTTAATTAGGCTTAACACCTGGGGCTTGATTTCTACGTCACCGGCTGGAATTTGGATGCCGGGACGTTCCCTGTAATTTCAAGGATCATAAAAATCCTTCAAGGGCTGAGCGCCCTACATTCTCTGGAACCATTCTTGCATTCTCTACGTTTGTTCCAGCTGCCTTCTAAATTCTTCCTATGGATTTTCAAGCAGAGGAGGCTGTTGTTCGGCCATGGGATCAAATTGACCAAAATCTAACTTGCGCCTCCTAGAATGTTCTAATGGTCCTTCCAATCGGGGATTCAATGATTGTCTTCCCAGCATAAACTAGGAGAAGGTCGGAAGGACTGGGGATAGGGACCCTGCAGCACACAAAACAAGGTTGTCCTTAAGTGGGGTAGCCTAAGGATCTACTGACTCCCAAAACCAGCCTTAAGACTGTAAGTGATTTACTCTACTTGCGTCTGTTTAATCCAACCAGTTAGAAGGAGGGACTGGGGAGAAGGTTCTTCCTTTGGCTTTCGCCTCCGGTTCCTAGTGTACCCCCCAGCCGCGATCGTTTGACTCTACTCCCCTAGCTAGACATCAGATTAACCAGTACAAGTAGGTTAATCAAAAATAATCTCAGACTAGGCCCTGAAGAGCGAATCAAACCTTAAGGCCAACGTCTACTCAATTTTATTAAGGCCTGGGATTGTGGTGCTTATGGAATGTGATGGGCCCTTACAATGCGTTGTGCCCTTAATGATTGATTGAGATTTGTGTAAGTGCGTGCACAACTAGGGTTTTCAAGCAAGATTATTGATAATGTGTGAATTTTAGTGTTCAAATCTTGTTTAAGTAGCTTTTAGGGTTTTAAATTAGGTGAATTGCAACCAAGTTTCTAGGCAAACCAAGTTGTAAAACACAGGTGAAGATTGTTTTCCTTTAAAATCAGAAATAAAGTGGAGTGCCTGGAATATACCCAGATTGAAAACCCTAAGGAGGAGCTACTTGATGAGTTGGTTTTAAAATAAAGTAGTGCGGCCCAAACAACTCAAACAACTGGCCACAAATGCACCACTAAGTTAGGCAGTCAAAGATGATTAACCTAGAATGATTTCTACTATGTTATGTGTTGCTTTGTGTGTACCGGTTCCACAGATCAGAACCCGGTTGAGTAGAAAACAAATCAAGTTGATCAAGTGCCTTGAATGTAGGTGTGTGTTGTGTGTTTGTTGAATATTACCCCACAAGATTATCTTTTTGTTATTTTTTTATAAATGAGGGTGGAATGAATGTGAGTGAAAATCCAAACAACCAAACTATTCCTAGGATTTATGGAAACACCTAGGTTAATTGGGATTTGGATTTAATGTGGCGAATGAAATCTATGGAGGGGGAAAGAATGGGGGAGCACTTACAGTTGTCTTCAACTGCACTTTACTCCAGTCTACCGCTTGTTGATTCCTTGATGGAGGTCTCTGCAAAACAATAGACACAAGAGAAAGCTAGTTAGAAAACAAATAAAGTGCAAGAAATGCGAAGAAAAGATCGGAAATCATTGCCTCCCCGGCAACGGCGCCAAAATGTTGAACGGTATTTTTCGCGAATCGCTACACTTACAAGATTGGTTTTGGAAAACCTGTCGTTGTAGTTCAAAAAGCGAAGAATTTGTGTTCAACAAATAAAATTTATACCGAAAAGAATTCCGGGTCGAACACAGGGAGGCTACGTTGATCTATATTCGCAACTATATTTTTTTAAGATTTTTTTTTGTTAAGCAAGGCGATATAATTACAATGGAGCTATCAAACTATGAGAGAGAGAGAGAGAGAGAGAAAGAGAACATGCATTCAATATTTCAATTGTTTATAAAAGTTACACTAGAAAGCGGAAAATCAATTATACTACAAAGCAGGAAAATTCTACACTAGAAAAGCTGTAAATAAGAATGGGAGAGAGAAGTTATCCTCCTCGACGATTGCTTGGAGGATGAGCTGCACGGGACGACGCCTGGATGAAGGAGAACGAAGTAGGACGAAGGAGGACGAAGCAGAAGAACGGGAACGGAGCAGCACGCCGTCGTCGTCATGGGATCCACTTCCGAAGGGGAACGAAAATTGGACTTTATCTCGCAAGAAGCATCCCGGGTGTGGGACAAGCTTCTTTTGAGCTTTGGAGGGGTAGAGAGGAGAAAGAAGGGATGAGAATTTCGTATGGAGGGGGTCTCCTTTTATAGTTGCAAGGAGTGGGGGCAAAATGGACATTACAACTTCAAAACAATAAATAAGGGCTCTTTAGTGACGGATAAATCCGTCACTAAAGCCCCAACGTTGGCGTAGTGGCCGGCTCGCGCGCGCAATGCCCGCGCACGTCCATTGATTTTCAGCCGTCCGATCGCGAGATCGGACGGCTTAAATCGCGTCCGCGCCCGCTGCATTGCGCGCCCCCCACGCGTCTGATTGCGCGTTCGATTGCGCGTCCAATCGCGCGTCGATGCTATCAGGCGCATGCGGCCGTCCGATCTTCATCTGACGCTCCACGCGGCTCAATTGATCGCGCCCTCCAGTGCCTCGCCGCGGATCGAACCCGCGCCCCGTGCTCGCGATAGCGCGCTCGACCGCTGCGCTATGGGGCACGGATGATCGAGCGCACGTTTTAATATGCGAGCGCCCACAGCCGTTGGATTAAGATCCAACGATGGAGAGGGATCGGACGCGGAGCCTTCATAAGATGAAGCGGCCGTTTGGGAGGCTGAGATTGCGCCACGTGGCGCTATCTTGGCCGTCCATCTTCTGGAAGTTGTAGATGGTGCCACGGATGTCGGATTGACTCGATTTTTGTGTCGTTGGGCTGCGATCGTCGATTCGAATTCATTCGTGCAGTCGGATTTATCATCTGAAGTGTGGATTTACACCATCCTGGCCCTTGATCTTCTAGGGTTCCCGGGTCACTATCTGATGCTACGGATGCCTGATTAGGGCGATCTTGGAGTCGTTGAACTCCAATCGTCGCCCTGGTCACATCCATACAGTTGGATCTTTGATCCGAGACCCCGATAAAATGTTTGCCCTGTCCAAGCACATAAAAGGAGACAATTAACCTCCATTTTATTCAAACTACTCTAAATGCAAGATGATGCATGTTATGCAATATTTATACCATGAAATGCAATCCTGTGCTTAAGAACATGCATAAATAGATATTTTAAGTAGTGTAAATGTGTTTACAGCAGAGATGAAGATCCTATACTCAAGGGTGAATAAGTGATGGTAACACTATCATAATTCCTAACAAGCCAAAATTAGTTAGATTCAAATGATAAATGCTCGTAAATGATCATCTGAGGGTCACAATTTCACATTAAACTATCCTGAGGAGAAGTCAGAAAAATAAGGCTAATTCTGCTATTTTACCATTCCATCATTAATGTATATTAATCAAGTGGTGAATTTAAGGTCAAATAAACTGAAAAGTCTAAAATGTGGGCTCACACCAACTGAATCAGGGTTTCATGCATTTCGAGGATTAAAATATCATTGAAAACCCTAATTATCAGATCCACTTAAATTGAAAGGGTTATGGTCAAGATAAATTCAATATAAACCTCCTAAAAACCATTAAAAAATATTATAATAGGTTTGGTACTGTTGGTTTGACCATCTGAACCCATTTTGACCAAAAATAGAGTTTTAGACGGGAATTTACCCTAATTTGGGCTTATGTGCAATTTACCCAACAAATGTGGTCAAAACTTAAATCCAAGTTCACCATTATATTTCTTAGGTCTAAATTAGGTTACCATCAAAATTTGGACCCAATCAGAGTCCATCTTAACCTAGTTTGCAATTTAGGAGCCTAAAAGCTATAGTTTTCACACTTAAACTCCTAATTTTCAATTTTCCTTACAACCGTGCCCCTAACTTCTCGTCATCTTTGCAGAAATATCCCTACCTCCATTACTGTATGAACACCATCTTGAACCCAAAACCGCCGACCTTTGTTTGGAGATTTCTCCTCTAATCTAAGGTAAAATCTCTCTAAACTTGGAGAGATTACTGCCAAGAAGATCCTCTATAAATTGAGCCATCTCATTAGAGCTAAGATTGACACAAGAGCTCCAGTGAGCTCCAAAAAAGCAAGGGTTCTTGTTTCCAAAAGTACGACTCCAATTCATGATTCCAGGGCATATGAAACCCAATTCCTCACCTATATAAGCCCTAGGATCTCCAAGCGTGTTCCTTAGCCAAGGTTTGACCAGAAATCTCCCTCCTCCTCCCCCTCTAGCCATCACCTTCTTCGACTCCGGTGAGCCTCTCTACCCCCTTTGTCCGACTAGCCAACCACCAAATTAGGTGGCCTACGTCCTTCCCCAGTTCCTTACGATCATCGCCAGTCAAAGCTCGACCGCTTCCAGCCTCTTCTTCGTTGTCTATTTCATCACCAGACTTCACCTTCGTCTTCACATCCAGCACGCCAACGTCAGACGCATCTCAGCCCCTCAAGTTTGCTAAGTCCCTTAATCTTCCCTCTCCCTCTCTAGACTCTTTCTAAGCTCTCAGGACCTAGTTCATCCACCACCTTCGTCTCCATCTTCGGCACGAGCTCCGGCGAGCTCGTGCCAGTGCTCCACGCCACCAACCAACTTGCCACCACCACCAAAACACTCCTTACCACCTTGTGATCAAAAACCCTAACATAATTAGGCCTTTCAATCACTCCTTCACTCTGCCGGACAAACCCACTCACCCTCGCCGTCACTGTCATCATCTGGCCACTCAACACACACGAAACCACAAATCACCTCCATCACTGCACTCCATGCACTCCAACGTTCCTTCTGAGCTTTTTAATTGGTGCAATTAGCCTATATTTTGGATTTTAGATTGTCACCATCGCTATTGTTATCATCGACATGCTCCGCGCCATCCGGCCACCATCGACTTCATCTCCATCTCTAGTCACTGCAGGACTACCCCACGACCTCAGTTGCAGCTTCAATTGAAGAGAGAAGCCACACAACAGCTACATTTGATGAGAGAAACTCAGCAGCATGCATGCGAACGAAGAGGGACTTTTAGTCCCACATCGGAAGTGGCTGAATAAAAAATTGATTTATAAGGCCTTTTCTCCCTTAGTTGTTTGCCTCATAACACGGTGTGAGGTCCCCTCACTCGCTCTCTAACTCCTCACCCACCGCCCACACCTGGGTGGGTCTGGTCCCTGGCAACGGTGCCTGAATAGGAAACAAAGTTGATTTCTGTCCTCCAGCAGCATTGAAGAGCCATTGGATGGTCTCTAGATGACTTGACTGGAATAAGTCCCTCGTATTGCACACATTGAATCTATACTGAAGAAGGCTCACAACCAACTCGAGAAATGCAGAGAAGACTGAACCTGAATCTACAAGAGGTTATGAGAAAGAAGTTTATCAAGTGGCTCGATGCAGGAATCATCTACGCGATCTCTGACAACTGCTGGATGAGCCCCATCCAGTTTATGCCTAAAAAGGCAAGGCTCACCGTGATTACAATCGAATCTAGAGAAACCATCTCAACTCGAATTGCAAACTCATGGAGAGTCTGCATAGACTATCAGAAACTAAATGCCTCCATGAAGAAAGACCATTTCCCGCTCCTGTTCATTGATCAGATTCTCAAGAAACTGGTTGGAAATCGATTTTTCTGTTTCTTGGATGGGTACTCTGAATACAACCAAGTGGCAATCCATCCTGAAGATTAGGAAAAGGCCACCTTTACTTTCCCTTATGGTATGTACGTGTTCTGCAGGATGCCATTCGGGCTTTGCAATGCACTTGCCACCTTTCAGCAATGCATGCTAGCCATATTCTCTGATATGGTAGGAAAATACCTTGAAGTCTTCATGGATGACTTCTCGATTTTTGGTGAATCTTTTGATGATTGCCTCCTGCACTTGGTCTAGATCCTTCGAAGATGCATTGAAGTGAACCTGGTTCTCTCTTGGGAAAAGGGCCACTTTATGGTTCCTGAGGGCATTATGCTTAGACACCTCATATCTGAGAGAGGTATCCAAGTTGACCGAGCTAAGGTGAATTTGATTTCTAAATTACCTGTGCCTTCCTCGATCAAAGACATCAGATCATTTTTGGGGCACGTTGGATTCTATCGTCGACTCATGTCTGATTTTTCCATAATCATGCGCCCCTTAACAAATCTTCTCTCAAAGGTCATAGCTTTTGAGATGACAAGTGGGTGCATTCATGCATTCAAAATCCTACGTGACTGAGTTACCCAAGCTCCAATCCTACAATCCCTTGACTGGTCTCAACCCTTCGAGATCATGTGTGATGCATCCGACTACGCAGTAGGAGCGGTGCTGGGGTAGAAAATTGATGGGAAACCGTGGTAATATATTACGCCAGCAAGGCATTGGATGAGGCTCAGCGTAATTACATGATTACGAAGAAAGAGCTGCTGGCTGTAGTATTTGGTCTAGAGAAATTTAGATCATACCTCCTGGGATCCCATGTCATCATCTACTCGAATCACACTGCAGTGAGGCACTTGCTTACGAAGAAAGATGCAAAACCTAGATTAATCTGATGGATCTTGCTATTGAAAGAATTTGATCTCGAAATTCACGATAGGGCGGGAAAGCAGAATGTGGTAGCTGACCATTTGTCTCACCTTCCTTCTTTGATCATCAACCCGTCTGGACCCATCACTGAGCATTTTCCGGATGAACATCTCTTGGCCATTGATGGACTTCCCTGGTTCTTTGATATCATGAATTATTTGATTACGGGAAAGTTTCGCTTGATTGGGCAACCACCCAGCGGGACAAGCTGATTTTCGATGCCAAGTACTATGTCTGGGAAGATCCTTATTTGTTGCACATTGGTAATGACTAAGTAATCTAAAGATGCATTCCCCTTGATGGGGTCAATGATGTCATTTCTTTTTGTCATGACCAAGCTTGCAGTGGCCATTACTCTGGGAGTAAAATCACAGTGAAGATCCTCCAATGTGGGTCTTTTAGCCCACTATGTTCAAAGATGCACAATCCTATTGTATGGCATGTGCTCGTTGTCAAACCCTTGGCAACATGGGCTCACGCGATATGATGCCCTTGAATCCAATTATCGTGTGTGAGATCTTTAACATGTGGGGAATTGGTTTTATGGGACGCTTTCTTGGATCTAACGGCTTTGAGTACATCTTACTTGCTGTTGAATACGTTTCAAAATGGATGGAAGCCATACTGACAAAGATGAATGATCATAAAGTTGTTCTCCGGTTCATTCAGGAGAACATCTTTTCCAGGTTTGGGGTTCCTAAAGCCATCATCAGTGATGGTGGGTCTCATTTCGCAAATGTGCACTTCCAATCCTTGATGAAAGAGTACGGGGTGTCGCATTGTATCTCAACTCCTTATCTCCCCCAGACTAATGGATTGGCTAAGGTATCCAATCGAGAGATCAAGAAAATCCATCAGGTCACTGTTTGGCCTGATGGGAAAGATTAGTCCACCCTATTTCCAAAAGCATTGTGGGCCTATAGGATCGCCCACAAGACCTAGCTAGTGATGCCTCCTTTCAAACTCGTGTATAGGAAGGCATGTCACCTCCCTGTACAGAAGAAGCATAAGGCCTACTGGGTAGTACAAAAGTGCAATCTAGATCTCATGAAGGTTGGAAACCACCACCAGTTGCAAATAAGCAAGATTGAAGAGTTACGCAATGATGCGTACAAGAACTCGTGTATCTACAAAGAGCAGGTCAAAGCCTTCCATGACAAGCACATCTCGTGAAAGTCATTCCATCCTAGTTAGAAAGTGCTCCTCTTTGATGCTAAGCTCAAGCTCTTCTTAGGAAAGCTAAGATCAAAATGGATCGGACTCTTTCTCATCCGATGAATCTCCAGAAATGGTGCTGTCAAAATCAGTGAACTCAGCCATGACTCAGAACCATTTGATGTGAATAGTCAAAGACTGAAACTGTTCCTCGAACTCACCGATTCGAATCTGGCTATGGTATCCTTTGATCTCCATTCTCCTTGAGCCACTTTGCACCTAGCTGATGGCGTTAAACTTAGCGCTTAACGAGTGGCAACACATCTTTTGAAAAACTCGAGACCCTTCTGACCTATCTCTAAGCTGAAGTCATATTTTACTTTAGTGTTCATCCAGTAGAACAACTGACTCCACCTCTAATATTTGTATTAGAGCTTGAAATCGTTCGCAACAATTATCCTGACCCGTTCGCCACCCACCCAAACCTATTTTAATGTACAATCTAAGCTAAACTTGAACCCACCTAATTTACAATGAGGACATTGCAAATCTTAGGCATGGGGTGATATTAAAGTGCAAAATGCTGTGAAATTCAATTTATGGAGGGGTTTCATTGAACAAAAAAAAGGAGAAAAGGGAGGACAATTTTGTGAGTTGAATTGAAAGATCTAAATTGAGGATGAAGAAGAGGAGAAAAGAAAAAAATAGAGAAAAAGGAGCAAACAAAAGAAAAAATTATTATAGTCCCTGTAATTGAGTATGGAACTTACCTAAGTTCTAAGCTGGATCAAATGATGAATTAAGACCTGAAGGGGTAAATCTTAGGAGATAAGTGACAGATATTGACCTGAGGCCTCTTGGGCCCATCCTAAGGCTTAAACATTTACGTATTTGTTAAGATCCAGATTAATCCTCAAGAGTTTGAGGAAAGTGCAAGGCTGATGTATTAAGTCTAAGTCATAGGGATTATTTGGCTTAGTTGCCTACACTTTAGTTTGCGAGACTTGGTAACCTAAGCACCCAAAAAAATCACACACCAGTCTAGTTTAGTGTGCTTAATGAAGAATAATGCCAAAAGTGCTTTGTTCTGAAAATGTTTTCCCAAAGACCTGGCTTAGAAGAGGCTCAAAGACATAAGTTAATTGGACGAGGTCTCAGAGTGAAGAGGTGGAATAAAAAATACTCCCCTCAAAGATGCGTAATAACATATCGTCTCTTTAGTGCTTGTCTCTTAAGATATCTAAATATCCTACCAGGGGCATGTAAGCACCTTGTGTTGGTTCAGGTCCCATAGGCGGGATTATCTCAAAATGTCAATTGCTAGGGCCTGAATTTAGCTACAAAATGCCATGGGCGGCACTATCACGAAGTGTCGAAAGCCAGGATTCTGGGGATTGCCATGGGCGGTGCTATCCCGAAGCATCAAAAGCCAGGGACCCTTCGTTGATTGATGGTGGGGACAAGAAATCCGATGCATGTTTAGAGCTAATATGATGTTAGATTTAGGGGAAGAAAAAAAGAAAAGAGAGAGAACTCTCAAAATAAATATCCCTCTCTATCTCTCATAAAAAATGCACTGGCAAACTAAACCTGGACTTGCTACATATATGCACAGGTACTTTAATCATTGGGGTCAACAAACCTTTGGACAGTTTTTGCGAGACTTAGAAACCTTCATGGCTGACCTAAGGCTAAGGCTGGTCAGGTCTGGATCTTGGCTAGTACTTGAGTACCTCTAGGCCTATTATTGGTATTTTGATTTAATTTCTAAAGATGTAGCTCAGTAAGGCATCTTGACAGTTAAAATCTGGCTTAGAGATCTAGTTTGGTTCATAGGATTTTGCTAGGGTCTAGTAAAAGCTAGGCAATGTGAGGTGCGCTTGCAGATCTTACTTGGCCATAAAAACAAGATCAAGAGTGATATCGATTGTAAAACTATGGCACAAAAAAAACAATCACACAATAGACACAGATTTATAGTGGAAACCTCTACGGGTAAAAATCACTACCTAAGCCTCCCAGCTTAAGATTTTCCTGACTAGGCAACGCTAGTCAATCCACTAACGTACCACTTGAACAAGGGTGGTACAACCTCTTACAATGAAACCTTCTCTTACTAACCTGAAGAGAAGCACAACAAGAATAACAACAACTACGGATTTCTCCCAACAGCTTAGGATCCGTAATCAAAGCAACAAGTAAAATAAAATAATATAATCCTATGGAACCTCAAGGAAAGTCAAATCAGATTTTTGTAGAGGTTCAAATTGACGTGCTTTGGAGAGAGTGAAAATAGAAGCATAGAAGCACTTTGAGAGAAATCATGAGAGCTCTTTTCTATATGAATTTCTCTTTGAAAGTGTGTTTTGAAATGAGAGGTGTGAAGCCCTATTTATAGGTGAAAATTGAGTATTTTTGGAATGTTGAGAAAAATAATTCGAACCAAATTGGTCGATCAATTCTCATTTTGGTCTATCAGTTAACTTGATTGGTCGATTAATTGCTGATCAATCCAATATTTAATTGGTCAAACAATTACGGGAAAAGTGGATTTGACCATTAGGCTAAATTGGCCGATTAATATTCTTATTTTGATCGATCAATTGATTTGATCAATCAATTATAATATTTTGGTCGATCAATACTATCTAGATGTTTATTTCACGATTTAGAAAGGTTTGCCTTTAATCCTGAGGTTCCTTACAGTAATTCTAGACTCAAGAAATACAAAAGAATTACATTGACTAAAGATAATCTTCACTTTGATCCATGCAGAGGATAATTGACTTGATTTGAGTAAGTGTGATCCTGAAATATTAGTATACAATAAAACATAATTTTATTTCATCAAAACAGAGATACTTACATTCTCCCCCTTTTTGATGATAACAAAATTACAATTATGCATGTGAGAATAATAAATATTTTACGACATGCATATTTTACTCCCCCTTTTTGTTATCAACAAAAAGATATACCTCAAGTGACTTGTTATAAATCATACTTAAACAAGTAAAATTCTAAGAATGAAATTTACATTTTTCTCCCCTTTTTTCAAGTAATATTCTATTAAGCATGATGTCAAATTTATCATATGAAAATTATCAATTTCATGATAAGGAGATGATGAAATTCATGTTAGTCTAACACAATGACAATATCAAAATAAAATGAAGTGTTTAGTAAGAGTTATACAGTCCAACAAAGATAAATATGCTATTTAAATGCTACTAAGAAAGTGATCTTGATTATCCCCCTCAAACAATGATCCCTAATCAAGGTTTGATTCTCTTTATTCTTCTCCCCCTATCAAGTTGCTATCCCAAATTAATTAATTCAATGCTTTGTCAATTTTATATTAAAAACTTATTTATAACTAAGCAGATAATAAAGATTGAATTTTAGGAATCATACCTGCTAAGGTATAAGGAGTTATACCTAATAGCAATAGCCAAGTGGAGGGGGTCTCCACCAAAAATCTGGCATCCATTGACATTGTTGGTTCCACCATCTTTCATAGCCAAATTGATGATCATTGGCTTGTTGAAGGTTGCCTCTCCAATTGTGATTTCCATGTCGATCTTTCCCATAACCTACAACACAATTTTCCACAAATTTTTTCAGTACCCATATTCTTTTGCATCTGTGGCTTTTAATTCCTTTCGAGTTATAGGGTCCACTAGACTCTCTTCTCTTGGCCTTTTGATATAAAATTGCATGCCTAATCTTCTTTTGATTTTTGTTTTTAATGTCCTCACTTTTTTCTACATATGTTCTAGTAGAATATTTGAGGTCACTAAGTGTGTCTTCGAAGTGAATATATTGTTCCTTGAGATCTTCTACTTTCTCATGGAATTCTATATTCACAACTCTTGTTACATCTAATTCTCTTTTCTTATTTTCTAAATCTAGAGATAAACTAAGTTTTTCATTTTCAAAACTAGTGCACTTATCTTTAAGTTCTTTATTTTCTTTCTTTAATCTTTTAGCTAAATTGTATAAATCATAATATGCATCTAATAATTCATCTCAAGTAAGGTCAAAGTTTACCTCTTCTTCACTTGATTCTATTGGTGCCATGAGACATAGATGAGTAACTCCATCTTCGTGGCTTTGTTCCTCAGCATATGATTCCAAACTTAGGATGGAATCATTCCATGTTACTTCTTCGTCAGTGCTTTCTTCGTGCATGATAGAGAGTTGGTTTCATATCTCATATGCACTTTTGCATGAAGCAACTTTGTCAAATTCCTCTCTTGTTAATGCACAAAATAGTACATTCATGGCTTTAGCATTATTTGTCGCTTTCTTCTTCTCTTCCTTCATTAGCTCTTTTTCTTCTTTCTTCTTTGGCATATATTTGGACTCGATGATATGCCAAATCTCAAAGTCCATTGCTTCAAGAAAAATTTGCATTCTTCTTTTCCAGTAATCATAATCTAATCCGTCAAATAGTGGTGGTTGAAAAAATAATTGTCCCTCTATAAAACCTTTTGTTGCGGCCATGTGAAGGTGAGGTGTGACGTCTCCTTCACGATTAGGCTCTGATACCAAATCTAAGTTGTGCCTACGTATCTTACTTGGCCACAAACACAAGATCAAGAGTGATATCGATTGTAAAAATATGGCACAAAAAAAATAATCACACAATATACACAAAGATTTATAGTGGAAACTCTTACGAGTAAAAATCACTACCTAAGCCTCCCAGCTTAGGATTTTCCCGACTAGCCAATGCTAGTCAATCCACTAACGTACCACTTGAATGAGGGTGGCACAACCTCTTACAATGATCCCCTCTCTTACTAACCTGAAGAGAAGCACAACATGAACAACAGCAACAACAGATTTCTCCAAACAGCTTGGGATCCGTAATCAAAGCAACAAGTAAAATAGAATAATATAATCCTATGGAACCTCAAGGAAAGTCAAATCGGATTTTTGCATAGGTTCGAATCGACATTTGGAGAACGTGAAAATAGAAGTGTAGAAGCACTTTGAGAGAAAGTGCGAGAGCTCTTTTCCATATGGATTTCTCTTTGAAAGTGTGTTTTGAAATGAGAGGTGTGGAGCCCTATTTATAAGTGAAAATGAAGCATTCTTGGAATGTTGATAAAAATCATTCGAACCAAATTGGTCGATCAATTTACTTAATTGGTCGATCGATTTTCATTTTGGTCGATCAATTAACTTGATTGGTCCATCAATTGCTGATCAATCAAATATTTAATTGGTCAATCAATTACAGGAAAATCAGATTTGATCGTTAGGCTAAATTGGTCGATCAATATTCTTATTTTGATCAATCAACTGATTTGTTCGATTAATTATAATATTTTAGTTCACCAATACTATCTAGATGTTTATTTCACGATTTAGAAAGGTTGCCTTTAATCCTGAGGTTCCTTACAGTAATTTTAAACTCAAGAAATATAAAAGAATTACATTGACTAAAGATAATCTTCACTTTGATCCATGTAGAGGATAATTGACTTGATTTGAGCGAGCGTGATCCTGAAAGATTAGTACACAATAAAACATAATTTTATTTCATCAAAATAAAGGTAGTTACAAGCAAGAGGGTATGATGGTAACACCATCATAACTCCTAATTGGCTAAAATTAGTCAGATTCAAATGATAAATGCTCCTAAATGATCATATGAGGATCATAATTCCACATTAAACTATTATGAGAAGTCATAAAAATAGGGTTAATTATGTTGTTTTACCATTCCATCATTAGTGGAGATTAATCAAGGGGTGAATTTCAAGTCAAATGAACTCAAAAGACTAAAATGTGGGTTTACATCAACTGAATCAGGGTTTCATGCATTTCAAGGATTAAATTATCATTGAAAATCCTAACTGTCAGCCCCACTTAAATTGAAAGGGTTATGGTCGAGATAAATTCAATCTAAACCTCCTAAAAATCATTGAAAAATATTTTAAGAGGTTTAGTATCTTTGGTTTGACCATCTAAACCCATTTTGACAAAAAATAGAGTTTTTTTTTTTGATAAGAGAAAGGATTACGATCATAAACAATAGCAATCCAAAGGCAATTTTATTACTGCAGAAGTGCTTATAGGTGGGAATGACATTTGCTTGCTAGAGTATGAGCCCCGTTACATAGAAGTTCCACCCACCCACAACCTGTGTTGAATAAAACATCATTCCTGGTGCACCAGACTTTCAACAAGATAGTGATCATGATACTTCTGGAGGTAGTTGGATTAAGTAGAAGAGACCAGTGACCATCCCATGTGGGCAGTGGAGAACCCACACATTGCAGCCAAGCCTTAGTAGTGACCAGACAAGAATTGAATAGGTGCTTTGTGTCGTCCTTAGCAAAGTTACATAAAGGGCATCTAATAGGTTCCATACTAATCCTTTTAGCAAGCAAGGAACCCAAATGAAGACCATCGCGCAACATAAGCCATAAAAACATTTGATTTTTGAGAGGAATTCTCAACTTTCAAATGGCAGCGCACTTGGAAGCAAGAGGGTCAACGTCCACAGACTCCATTAGTTTGTCATATCCCCTTTTAGAGGTATACAAACCTATTCTCCTACAATATTCGTCCACTCCCATAGCTGGTCGAAAGGCATCCAGCGTCTCCTCCAAGCACTGCAACTCCTCATGTAGCCGGTTGTAGTAAGGTCCATACGACCTTTGAAGATTCCACTTGCCTACACCATTATCCCAGCATTCAATTACCCTTTGTGTCTTGCTAGGCGCAGCGTCAAAGGCCCTTGGAAATCGTCCAACAAGCCATTCTACATCTATCCAATTGTCCTTCTAGAAACTAAAAGAAGACCCGCTACCAAGCGATGGCTTGAAGCAATCCCAATACTCAAGCACAACCTTGGACACAGAAGACTAGAAGGGAGATGCCTTTTGAGGCCTCAGGATATCAGCCAGTGAAGCATTGGTCCCATAGGAATCACGGATGAGATCTTGCCACATGCCACTATCACCTCTAAGAATCATCACTCCCCATCCTAACAAAAGTGCGTCACCAAATTTGCATAGGGATTTCACACCTAATCCACCCTTCTTTTTGGAGTAGCAGATGGTCTTCCACTTGACTGTTTACATGAATCTACCTTCATGGGCTGGTCCCTTCCACATAAAGAGTTTCCGAATAGCATCCAATCTTTTGACTACCACTTCTGGAGGTCGAAGCACTAAGAAATAAAACACTGGAATAGCAAAAATGATAGAGTTCAATAAAATAAGCCTTCCACCACATGAGAGGAATCTGTTACACCAACTAGATAATTTTCCAAAAATATTTTCAAATAAAACACTCCAATCTCCAATCCTCATCTTCCTACCAAGTAAGGGTAACCCAAGATACTTAATGGGAAGAGATCCCACAGGTGTTTGCAAAATCTCTGACATTTCATCCTTAGTAATGTCCAAGACACTAAAACATATAAGAGAAGATTTGGAGCCATTAACACGCAGACCTGAAATTTCACCAAAAATGTTAATGAGGTGTTTGATCACCTCTGCCTCACTCATCTGACCTTTGATGAAAACAACCGTGTCGTCTGCATATTGAAGAATCGACGTTAGTGCCCTTGAGGTAGAAAGTGTGTATCTTTATATCAACACACCAAAGGAAGCCTTGAAGGCAAAGTGAGCCAATGTATCCATTGCAAGGAGAAAGATGAGGGGAACTATAGGACATCCCTAGTAGACTCCCTTCTGAGGCTAAATCCATGTTCCTGTGGGCTTCCCATTTACCAAAGGAGAAAAGGAGGTAGTGGTGATACAACTTTTTATCATCTGTACCCATGCCTTAGGAAAGCCTCTCCTATGAAAAATTTCCCACAAGTAGGGCCACGAAACTGAATCATAGGCCTTGGAGAAATCAACTTTCCACATGAAGGCTATAGTTTTCCTCCTTTTCCAACCTGCAATCATCTCCTGGGCTAATATGAAAGACTCAAGTAAGGACCGACCCATCAAGAAGGCAGATTGGACTGGATTAATGAGACTCTCTAGCACAACTCTTAGCCTATTAGCCATAATCTTCCCAATCAACAGATATTTCGAGTTGGAGAGGGCAATAGGCCTAAAGTCTAACAACATATTTGCCCCTTGTTTCTTGGGCAATAAAAATAACATTGATCTATTCAATCTCTCCAACCCAAAGTTGCCTCGTTGAAATTCATCAATAACTTTCATAACATCATCTTTACCCACCAGCCAAAATTCTTTATAAAAGAAGACCTGGAAGCCATCTAGACCAAGAGACCTTTCAGCCTTTAACCCCTTTAGAGCCATCTCCACCTCCTGCAATTCAATGTTTTTATCAGGGAGTTGGCCTCATCTTCACTTACTTTGGGCAAGTCCAAACTGGCCAATCTCCAAATACCACCGCTGCCGACCCTAGTAGACTCCAGAAAGTAAGCGTCAGTGGCAGATCTAATCACCTATGGGGAGGAAATAGTGTCATCACCAACTTGCAAGGAGGAGATAAGATTGAATCCCATCCTTGCACTTGCCACGGTGTGGAAGAATTTAGTGTTGGAATCACCTTCATGCAACCAAAGCTGCCTAGTGGATTTCTCCCTCCAATCTATCTCCCTCTTTCTGTCCTCCCTGTCAATGATTCCCTAGAGGTTCTTCCTACACTGCTTGTCCTCAACCAACGGCTGAAGCTCCTCTTTTGTGTCCAATTTCTTAACACCTTCAATGGCAGTAACACGTACCTGAGCCCTCTGGTTTAGAAGATTCTTCTTATATTCCATCATAATAAGGTGTAAGTCCCTTAATTTAGCGTAAAGGGCTTGCGTAGTGATGTAGACACATCTATGTCACACAAAATGTCTATTTATGTGTGTTCTTAGGTGTATAATTGCATCATGCATTATAAATATTGCATAACATGCATCATCATGCATTAAGGTTATATTGTATAAATTTTAGGTTAATTCTCTCTTTTTATGGTCAGGGGACAGAGCGAGATCATTTTGGGGCCTCGGATTTGAGATCCAAACATACGGATCTAATCAGGGTGACGAAAAAAGTTCAATGACTCCGAGATCGCCCTAATCGAACCACCGTAGCATCAAATATAGTCTGAGAAAGATCAGAGGTCAAGGGCCAAGGTGGTGTTAAATCTACACCTCAAATGACAAATCCAATTGCACGGATGGATTCGAATCGACGATCGCAACCCAACAGTGTGAAAATCGATCCAATCCGACAGCCATGGCACCACTTACAAAGCAAATAAGATGGACGACCATGATGGCGCCACATGGCACCTTCACAACCGCCTAACACCTCCAGCACCCTCCCTCCTCAGCAAGGGCCACGCGATCTTGATCGTTGGATCAAGATCCAACCGCTGAGAGCGCGTGGATGGAAATTCAAAAATGCGACCAAAGAGGCCACATAACACAACGGTCACACCTCATTTCGTGAAGAGGGAGGCATGGGTATGAGCCCTGTCTCACCACAAATCGAAGGTGTGAGCGGGTGCAACGAAATTACACCATCTAATCTCAATCGAGCAACATCGGGATGTGCGATGTGGCACCTTCTCATGAATCGGATGATCGATTGCACCACACGCGCGCGATGACACGCCATCAGATGTGCCATTGTACGCGGGCACTATATGAGGCGAAGTCAAAGTGTGCACGTGCAATTTAAGCTGTCCGATCGAAGGATCGGATGGCAGATCTTGATTGGGTGCGATCTTGTATTCAACGGCTGAAGGTCAATTGGCGGCCACGTGGCGCATCGTGGGCACTTGGATCAGAAGCGAATGGCGATGATGGAGGCATGGCTTCAGCAACGCTTTCCTTCAGTGACGCACATAATCGTCACTAAAGGTCCCATATTAAATTCTAAGCCATGAAAAGACCTTTTTGCCCCCATGTATGCAACTATATCAAGTTCCTACATCCCTTAATCTCCATCTCTTCCTCTCTTCTCTCACCTCCTCCAAAGCTCTATGAGCTTGTCCTAAACCTAGGATGCTCCATTAGAGTTAAAAATATAAATTTTCCACCTTCTTACCTCATTTGTGGGGCATCCTACGGTTGTCCTCTCACCGTCGTTCGGAAAGCAGATCTCGTTGCGATGTCACCCTGCTTCTTCCTCCTTCCTCCGTCTTCGTTCTCCCTTGTCCAGCATCTCACCACCTTCGTCGGGGTGCTTCATCAATGCGGCTCATCCTCCAAGTAGCCGTCGAGGTGGATAATTTCTCTCCCTTTTCTCTTTACCACTTTCTAGATTAGATTTCCAGCTTTCTAGTGTAGCGAGTAGTTGTAACAAATATAATTATGGTGGTTATGAAACATTTGTCTATTCTCTCTTTATTTTCTCTTTATTTGTATTATTCTTTCTCTATCTTCTATTATTTATTCTTTAAGTAGATAGCTAGTGTTGATTTAATTCAACCAGCTAATCTACTTCGTGACAACAAATATAAATGCAGTTTTTGATCAAACGTATGCCTCTCCATGTTTGACCTAGGACTCACCAAATTTTCGATTACATTATCTGTTTGACAAATTTTTACGCGACTACAGCGATAGGGTTTTCAAAACTCAAATTTTCAGCTTAGAAATCTCATTCAACATTTTGGCACCATTGCCAGGGAGGTAACACCCTTGATTTCTCAGGTTTTCCCGCCTTACTTATCTTTTACCTCACTTTTCTCTTTTCCTATTGTGATTGTAGGTACTCTGTCGAGGCGGGAAAAAATAGTAGATTAGAGTAAAGTGATATTGAAGATTTGTAAGTATACCCAACCTCCCACCCACTAATTTTCATTCCATCACCTAATAACACAAACCCTAATTAACCTAGGAGCTCTCATAAACCCTAGGCTTAGTTTGGTTGTTTGTTTGTCACCTCCACCCACCTCACCCTCTACTTATAAAAAAATTCTAAAAAGTCCCACAGAGGTACACAACCTCTTCTGATTCTTCATACTCAACCGGTAACCCAATCTTTGGAACCGGTACACCCATCAACACATAATTGAGTAGAAATCAGATTAGGTAATCATTTGTGTGCCTAATTCAGTGGTGCATCAGGATAATTGTTTGAGTTATTTGGGCCACACCACTTCATCTAAAAATAACTCATTGAGTAGCTGCCTCTTAGGGTTCAATTTTTAGAAATTAACCAAGCACTCCACATTCTTTTAAGTTTTAAAGGAAAAGATCTTTACCCGTGCTTTCAAAACCTGGTGTGCCAATTGAACCTTGATTGAATATACCTAAAGTTGAACCTTAAAAGCTACTATGCACCAGTCTGCTATTCTCTTTGATAGCATTCCTCATCTTTTCAAAAAAAAGAAGCTACTAAGCAAGATTTTAACCCTAAAATTCACCTCAACCAAAAATAATCTTGCTTGAAAACCATTGGTTATGCACACACACACATTGAAACTGATCTTTAAGGGCACAACCTAGATAAAGGGCCCATCACATTCCAAAGCACATTCAAACCTAACCTAATTAAAATAGAGTAGACATTGGCCTTAAGGATTGGACTCACTCTTCGGGGCCCAAAATGAGTTTATTTTCGATTAATCTACTTCTATTGTTCAATTTGATGTCTAGCTAGGGGAGCAGAGCAAAAGACCCCGGTTGGGGTTTATCAAAGGAACCTGACGTGAAAGCCAAGGGAAGAACTTCTCCGCAGTCCCTCCCTCTAACTGGTTGGATTGACCGGAAAGAAGTAGATCAAATCATTCTTTTCATCTCAAGATGGGTTATGGGAGTCTGTAGATCTTTAGGCTACCCCACTTAAAGACATGTTTGATTGTTTATACTGCAGGGCACCTTTCTTCCTCCCGCATTGCCATGGATGCTTCCACATCTTACTCGTATTTCCACTCTTATCCTCCTACCACTACTTATTCCCAAGGTGATTATTATCCCAACCAGACTTATTCTCCCCCATCTACTAGTTGGGATAATCCTGATTGGGGATGCAATTCCAGACCTCTATGTTCAGGGTCCAACCCTGGACACCATGATCTTGATTTTTATCCTTCTCCGAGCAACATTGAATATAGATCACTACCTTTTTATGAACAACCTAATATGTTCTACAATCAAGAAGGATATGTTGATCCTTACCCTTCCTCAAATTACATTGCATATGGGTCACCACCCCTTTATGAACAATCCGAAATGACCTATTATTAGGGAGGGTATCAAGAACCTCAATTTGTTGACTCCCTTGGATTAAACCCAAACCCATCCAACCCTAAACCAAACCATTTGGTTCAGGTGAATCAGGTCCAAGATAGGGTGTCGGCTAACTTAAGGAATACCATTCAATCTTTAGAAGCTCACCCAACACTTTGCATGGAAGAATTGGAGCCTTTGATTGAAATGATTGACAATATTAACAATTTGTTAGATTGGCTCCAAGATGTTAAGGATAAGGACCCAGGTGAGATTTTACTTGGGAAGTTATCAAAATTGAGGATGAGATTTGTAGTTGCTCTAGTCTAATCTTGGGATGATTCCCAAGATGAACCCCCTTCAGGTAAGCCAATGTCAGAATCTGCTCAAACACCTGTAGGGGGACACATTTTACGAGACTGGGGTTGACCAAGTTGGTCTAGAGCAACCAGTTGAGAATGAATTGATTACTTCACCTGAGATCCCTAAGCCAGGGTACGAGGAAAAGTATGTCTCCATGGACCAAGAAATGATAAATGATTTTAAGATATATATAAATGAGGATCCAGAATTCTTTGATTCTAAAGGTAAGGAATCATTATGTGAAGTCTCACCTGAGTTTGAAGGAAATGATTTCAGTGAGACAACTAGGCTGAGGAATTTGATCAATCTTTTGATGGCCCTATAATTAAGGAATTTGATCCTGTTGGGGCTCGCATGATGGATTCAGATCCTGATTTCATGAAAGATTCAATTCATAGCCCCATTCCTCAATCACACACCATTGAGAATATTGATGATTTTGATTTTGAGATCACTAGACCCAAGTCAATTCTGATTCAGCCGTAAATCTTGGACTTGGAAATTTTAGATGTGGTAATTAACATGTAGGAAGTCTTAGAATCTGAAATTCTGATTGTGGAGAATAGGAATTTGAAAATGAAGATATAGGAAGCAAATTCTGAGGGAAGCAGAAGTCTGAATCAAAGCGTTCCTATATACTTGAAACCACTAACCTTTTACCAGGACCCTTATGACATTTTCTACTCTAAGGATGTCCAACCTAAGCAAAAATTTATTGATTATCTTTTTGATTTTCCTGTTATCTGACTTTTTGGACTTGGGTTGCATCCTTAGAAATCACAGGCTCAGCCCCGCTTGCATACTGATTTCAGGTTTTGGGTAATTTTTATCCAGAACCTTAGATACACTCGACCATGGGGCATGGGTCTACATCACAACCTCATCCACATCTGTGGACATCTTCTCCTGGCAGGTCCAACAATAGATTTTCTTATTCTGATTCTGACCTACACCTGTGAATTCTTGATTTCTTCTTTCTTTGTATAGTGTGCCCAGCTGAAGGCACTAAATTCAGCATGTATACAGTCTATTTTTATCTCGGAGCTGACCAGGTAATCACGAAATTCATGTGCTTTCTTCTCTACTCCGCTCTTTTTCATGTCTTTTTAATATAATGAGGACATTGCATTAGATAGGCATGGGGGGGTGAATATGCATCTCTAAATCATCTTGTTAGCTCCGTAGATTCTTTTTATTTTCTCTTTATTTTCATTTGAAAAAAATTGAATTAGGAAAAGAAAACTTGGGCTTTTGAAATTCTTCAACCGTAGGAAATAATATGATAGGACCTGAAGACTAGATCCTTCAGGTCTTCAAGCTTAATTAGCTCGGGTGTCCACTAAAATGTGGATTTGTTTCTTGGGTCCTCGCCATTCTGAATTTATTTCAAATTGGTTAACAAGTTGGGGTGATAAATACACAACTTATCAACTCGCCCTCTGATTTGATGGAACTTTAAGCCTAAGCATTTACCACTATTTGCACTGACTTGCTTTTTGGTTGTTTTAACAAAAATTAGGTAGCTAATGAACCTTCTAGGGTGGTATGGCTGGCAAGTTGTCGGTGGTAACGGCTCATTGGTCGGTTGTCTAGATCCCAGCCACATGACCATTCTCTTCCTGCTGCCTTTAGGTAAATCTTAGATCAAGGAAGCCACCTACTTAAAAAAAAAAAGAAAAATATCCAAAAAGAAAAGAAAATGAAACAGAAAAGAAGAAAAGAAAAAATTGAAACAAGCCACACTTCATCGCACAAGCATGGATGACAAGTTATCTGTGGTAATAGCTCATCGGCCGGTTGTCCAGAACCCAGCTCACAAAAATGCACGTTTAATTTCAAACACTTAGGAAGAAGTGGAGAAGTAGAATAAGCTAGGGATATATACACTGGGTTTTCCCTTGTGTTGACCCCATAAAAATAAAGAAAAGTAGGGAGAAAGCTACCGATTATATAGATACACCTTTAGGTAGAATTTCTTTTCAAGGTCACTTAAGGGCGTAGAAACTCGAAGTCCATTCTAGCTGCCAATTAGTGAGTCTATCACATTTACACAGAATGATGCTTAGTACTTAGAGTTCTCTTTGAGTCTTAGGAGGGTTGGGTAGTAGTAGAAAGCTACCTCGAAACCTTAAACTCAACAATCCAAAAAAATTAGAAAAAGAAGAAAAAGAAAAAGATGCTTTTGCTTTTGAATAAGGCAAGGGCTTGAGGCAGCTTGCATTTTGGCAGACACCTGGGCACTATTGTGTCTCTGTAGTTCAGTCCTTCATAGAAATTTCCTAATGTTGAATAATAACTTTTGCCTAAGAAATCTAGTCCTAATTCTTTTATAAATAGCATATAGTTTTGCCAGGGACCAGCAAAAGATAGGCATGAGGGTGTGATGTAGACACATCTATGTCACATAAACTGTCTATTTAGGCATATTCTTAGACGTATAATTACATCATTCATTATAAATATTGCATAACATTCATCATCATGCATTTAGGTTAGATTGTATAAATTTTAGGTTAATTCTCTCTTTTTATGGTCAGGGGATAGGGCGAGATCATTTCGGGGCCTCGGATTTGAGATCTAAACATACGGATCTAATTAGGGTGACAAACAAAGTTCAACGACTCCAAGATCGCTCCAATTGGACCTCCGTAGCATCAAATGTAGCTCGAGAAAGATCAGAGGTCAAGGGCCAAGGTGGGTGTTAAATTTGCACCTCAAATGACAAATCTAACTGTACGAATGGGTTTAGATTGATGATCGCAACCCAACGGCACGAAAATCGATCCAATCGGACAACCGTGGCACCACATACAAAGAAAAGATGGAAGACCATGATGGCACCACGTGGCACCATCACAGCCGCCCAACACCTTCAACACCCTGTTGTGGGGCAAATTAGGAGATTTTAAATATGCATTCGTTGTAGTATACTCCTAAATTGCATAACAAAACATTTAAATTTATAAAACTCAGATTCTAATTGAAGTTCTAGGTCATTCACAAGAAACAAATATGGAATTCACACGTTATTCTTCATTTAGAATAGATAACACATTAACTAATCACAATGAAAGATATGTAATGAATACAACTTGTCAGATTAATATTCAATGTAATCCAATGATCATGAGACAAAAAGAATAGAGAAAACCTAAAAGGTGGTGATTTAGATCACCATTTAGATCCTTCTAATTAAGCATGCATCTCATATTCAATTTATTCAAATAACCAATTAGTACCTTCAATCAATTAATCAATGTTAACTTAGGTACTTAAATAATCCAACAGTAACCAGAACCAAATCGAACGTCACCCATGTATATTAGATGCCTTAACCGGAGCACAGAACCCCAGCAGAGCAGAAGGCTCTCTTAAGAGCCTTTCTTCTTCAGCACACAAAGGCAACTCAGAGGCTAAGTGTTAGCCATCCTTCAGCGCATGCCCAAGGCAAAGGGTTACACAGTAAAACCCTCCCCCCTCCTCCTCACAAAACTCTCCTCTTCTCTTCTCTCTTAGACCTGGGGTAATTGGGTTTAATACTGGGTAATCGAATCCTAAAGATTGGCCAGACCCACATGCATGAAGGCGTGAGGAGGCACGTGAAGCGAGGACCCGACCCCTGATGTACTTGGGCGAAGAGGTGAGATCACAAAATCAATTTAAGTGCTACAGTGTGTTTATCCCACACGATGTGGGACTATCTGCTGGGCTTTTCTTCACATAGTAGCAGTTGGTAGAGCTCACTCTAATTGAAGGTGTTGTAGGTACTCTTCTCTTCAATTGAAGCCTTGGAATGGTTCCTGGGATTAGGTTGTGGTGTTTGGAGGTGGTAGCAGGGTTGGGGCAGGTCAGAGTGAGGCAGACGGAGTTAGAGATGATGGCAGTGACGGCAAGGGGACGATGAACCTGTAAATCATGAATACTGGCTCGAAAGCCCTAACTAGAAGCTCTAAGAGCATTGCTGGAGGACAGTGAATGTGTTGGTGGTGTCCTCGCGTAGTGGGAGTGCGTGTTATGACTTGGCAAAGTCGAGGAAGAGGTGTGGTGGAGGTCGTGCTTGGTGGAGCTATGGAGTGGTTAATCCGAGAAATAAGTAGAGGGGTTTTGTTGGTGGAGCAAGGAGGAGGTTGTGGGACCGGTTGCGTGGAGTTTGGTGGCTTGTGGAGGGTGGACGACCTCACCGAAGGTCGGCCAGAGCGGAGGAAGACGAAGGACGTAAGGGCATGTTGGCGGTTGAAATAGGAGAGGAAGGAGTTAGGGAGATTAATAAGAGGAAGAAGAAGCTAAGCTAGCTAAAGGATGAAGGGGGTTGAGGAGAGGTGCCGACTGTGATTGGCCAGCATCGGAGAAGGTGGAACCTTCGGTGGTGGAGCGGTGATGACGAGAGGGATTTGGAGACTCATGCTTTGTTGGCGAGGAGTGGAGGAAGATGAGGGGGAAGGATGTGCCTCCAATTTGACCATTGGAGACCCTGATGAGAGGGATCGAGGAGGTTGCTAGAGTCACGGTCGGAGTTGCTGGAGGAAGAAACGATGAAAGTTTTAGGGCCAAACCGGATTAGTTCCAGATGGTGGAAGATGCTAGAGCTTAAATAGAACTCCTAGGAAAGCTCTATTAGGAAGAATTTTCACAAAGGAATAGGATTTCAGGGAGTTCTTGTTTTAGGAAAAACTTGAGCTCGCCTGGCTTGTAGGATCAATTCCAATCCCTTTAATAGGGTTGGAAGGACTCCTGATTTCCTAAACAATCCCTCTTAATCTTGGAGGGAATAGGAGTCGAGATGAGAGAGATCTTCTCTCTAGAAGGTCGGTACCTTTGGGTTCACACCTGCCATGGTGGTAGGGACCTTTTTGTGAAGAAGACAACAAAGTTGGGGGGTTATTTGTAATTAATTTGAAAGTTAAGGGCATGGATGTAAGGAATAGAGATCTTGGGGACTAAATTATAAACTAGGTCAAGATGGACCTTGATTGGGCCTAAATTTTGCTACAAACCTAATTTAGACCCAAGAAATATAGTACTGAAGTCAGATTTGAGTTTTGATCAATTTTGAGCAGGTAATTTACACAGAAACCTAAATTAGGGCAGAAATCCGTCTGAGACCTATTCAAGGTCAAAATAGGTTCATATGGTCAAATCAAGGATACCAAACCTCAAGGAATATTTTTATATGAATTTTAGGAGGTTTAGATGAATTTTATCTTGAACGAAATCTCTGTATTTTAAGCAGGTCCAAAATTAGGGTTTTAGGTGCTGTATTGGTTCTTGAACTGCATGAAACCTTGTTTCTATCTGTGTGGACCTTCTTATTAGACATTAGTGCTCATTAGACCTTAGATTAACCCCTAGAAGCCCCGTGGTTACTCTGCTTTCATAATATGATGTTAAAACAGCAGAATTAACCCTATCTTAATGTTCTTCTCTTAGAATGGATATGCAAAGAATTATGGCTCTCAAGAGATTATGTAGGAGCATTGTCACTTGATTATGACTAATTAAAGCTAGTTGTGGCTCATGATGTTGTTATCAACATGCCTCCCTCAACAAGGGCCGCAAGATATCGACCATTGGATTGAGATCCAACGGTTGAGAGTGTGTGGATGGAAATTCAAAAACGCAACCAAAGAGGCCACGTAGTGCAACGGTCGTACCTCCTTTTGCGAAGAGGGAGGTGCAGATTTGAGCTCTGCCTCGCCTCAAATCGAAGGTGCGGGCGAGCACAGTGAAATTGCACCGTCTACTATCAATCAAGTGGCAGTGGGATGTGCGACGTAGCGCCTTCTCATGTGTCGGATGATTGATCGCACCACACGCACGCAATGACGCACCATCAGACATGCCATCATATGCGGGCACTATATGAGGCCATGTCGAAGCATGCATGCACAATTTAAGCCCTCCAATTGAATGATTGGAAGGCGAACCTTGATTGGGTGCAATCTCGTGCTCAACGACTGAGGGTCGATCAGTGACCACATGGCACGACAAGAGTGCTTGGATCAGAAGAGAATGGCAAAGATGGAGGTGCAGCCTGATGAGACACTCATCATGATCTCTTATTACCCCTAATTAACTAGTCTTCCTAGTTAATTAGCTAAGGTTATGAATATATAAGGGTTAATTATAGAATAAGGGATACTTAGTTAAGGACCTTAAAATAAGTTAAAAATGACATTTTATCATTCAATTAACATTATTAATAATTTAGATGATAATTGGACTCGAAATCCTACTAATCATTTCCTTAATTAATAAGATAAGTAACTTAAATGAAATGTATACATAAGTATGTAATAACTTAAGTGATTTTACTTAATCTAATAAATTAATCTAAAAAGGTCAAAAATGTAAATTCAAGGTGTAAACATAATATTTGCCTTATTTACTAACATATATAAAAAGTTGAAAAAGATCTAAATTAAAATAAACCTTCAAAACTTGGGTTTACATTTTAGTCCTTAATTTTCATTCCAGTCGAGTCCTTATTTATCAAATAGGTCCTTAAGTTTTATTACTTCTAAGTCCCTCTTCGTCTTCTTCTTCTCCAGCCAAACGACTGGCTGGCGGCAGAGAGTCACCCTACCGCGCAATCATCACCCTACCGACATCATTCCTCTTTGCCCAAGCTCATGCAGCTTGCACTCACCACCTCCACTTGATCCATCGGTCTGGATCATCCGTAAATCCTATTTTTCAGTGGGAGTTAACCTCACCATCGTCGGAGACGACGACGGAGGTTAAGCTCCTCGAGCTTCTTCTTCGGCCAAACCCCGCCCCTTTCTTCACCACAAAATGCTATAAATACCCCCTCTCACCTCTAATTTTAGCAAGTTGGCTCCATTCCCTCTTCTAATACTACAGCCAACCCAATAGGATATTCTTCCAAACCTCCGACGAACCCCCATTCCCTCTTCCGACATCCTCCATCCATTTTAAGAAGCCGAGGAAATTCGCCGTGGTCTTCCGCACCTCTGACAAAGGCGCTGACCCTAGGATTCCTCTGCTCCACCTCAAATTCGCCCACCGAAGCTCTTTCTTCAACCCTCTGATTTCATCGTCCGCCATGAGACTTCGGTGGAACCCTATTGACCCCTTCGTCCAGGTAACAGTAGACTAGGAGTGGGAGTAGGAGTAGGCTAGCTTAGTTAGTTAGTTTAGTTAGTTAGGTTAGAGTAATTATAGAATTTATCTTCATCTCTTCCAGCTGCAGCGAGTTCCTTGAGCTCGCCAGAGATCATAATTTTGTCTTTTAACTCACTGTTCACCTTCTTTTAACTTCCATGTTCATTTCTAATCCACTAAATAGTTTAATTAGATCACCTAAATGCCTAATTCAAGTCTCACCTTCACCGACTACTTCACTGTCCATGGTGACAGAAGTCGTCCTAATTCCACCTTCACTGGGTTCTTCATCACCTTCCATCACTAATGAACCCTAATAGACTCTATATTACCTATTACTATCATCAATAATTAAATGCCCAAATTTAATTAAGTCCCTGAGATCGCTATCCACGGCTGCTCAGGAACAATTCAAACTATAAATTAAATATATATTTATGATTAATAATACCTGTTGACTTCATTTAACTACTCAATCGAGTAGTTAAATCAGGTCCTGAGCTTAAACCAATTAAATTTTTAAGAAACAAGTTTATTGGCAAATCCTATATTTCAATGAACAAATGAGGAATTTAATGTGAAACAGAGGTTCCTTGCAACCTCAGAATCGTTTCTGGATTAAAAATAATTAATTTTGTCAATCTGTACATGCATTTTGTATCTTCTGGACTCACTGGAGCTCCGACAAGTCAAAGTTGAGTTACAGCCTCTAGAACTTGCTAGGTGGCTCCAGAACAATAAAATATGGATCACTGATCATTTTTAAGAAACTTGTTTAAGGTTTCATTCACTGGAGCTAAAGATAAAACTTCATCTTCCCCAACTCCGGTGAGTTGGAGAAGACTGTTGTAAAGGAATTAATAAACACTTAAGGAGTTCAGAAGCATCAGTGCGAAGCACTGAAGCTATTTTAACTTTTAAAACACTGTAATAAACACTGACTTACTCTGTCGAACAAGTACCTAATTTAGTTCAGGTGGCTAGCCTGAAACCCTAGAGATTAAGGTTGAAACTCAAATCTGAAGATTTGAGTGAGTTCCAGATGATGAAGAGACTCTGATTGATGTGTTAACTTCTTAGGAAGAAGCTTTAAACAAAAAGTCAAATTTCCAGCTTCTACAGTCAAACCTGAGTTTGATAATGGTGTTCTGAGCTTGAATTGAGAAATTGAGATGTGGAAGTTGTTTTTGGAATTTTATTTGATGATCTGAAATCAATTTAAGTAAGCTCAGATGATGTCTTTAGTAAAGATTATGTTTCTGTTAAGTTTGGGTTACTCTCGAACCCAAACCAACAGAAGCACTGTTCTGTTGAAATTCAAACCTAAAACCTACCCAGATTGATTAGTTAAAACCCTTAGAATTAATCTAAATAGATTAGGAACACTTTAAAGTGTCTGTTGCACAAATTGATAACTGAAAATTAATCTCTGAAAATTTCAGAGAAGAGAAAAGCTTCTCTTCAAGTTCTGTAGGTTTCAAGAGCTTAAAATCCACTCTAACTAAAGCGAAATAGTTTATATAATGTATACAGACCTTCTAATAGATGAGATAAGTCCATCTGAGGACTTCCCTGAGTTAGGACACTCTCCAGCTTGTTATAAAACTCATAGAAACCCCTGATTTCATCCCTTAAATTGAAGAGCTAAACATTAATTAAAACATTAAATTGACCTTAAAATTGAATAGATTACCCTTAGAGCTTTCCAACGAACTTTAAATCATCGAATTTGGAGCTCTGGGTAGGAAGTTGTGATAAATTGAATCCGGGTCTGGAAGGGTTAACTTTGTCCCACCTCGGATATCCACGAGCACGCGCTTGGGTATAAAAGTTTTTCGTTCCTATGGCTATGCAATCGTCAAGCGCAAGGCGCACCGGTTCCGATTCTGATATGAGCATTGGCCTGCGGGTGTGTGCGCCCTTGGGGGCATGTGCATGCAGATGTGAATATGTGCCCTACGAGGGCGAGAGTGTGTGTGTCCTGGGAGGCCAGGTTGAGCCGATGCAGCTCGATACTGTGAACCAATTAAGAAATAAATCAAAACCAACCTAACTGAGATTAGGCGAGGATCGAGTAGGGTCTGGTCCCACCTTGGTTTCAGGGTGCTGTGTATCCTCGAAAGGACCTCACCGCAAATACAAAAACTTTTGGTTTAAAAAGTAAAAAAAAACCCGGTTCAGCTGAAAGCTTAAGGAAAGAGAAGCTGCTGAAGGCTTAGGAAGAAAGGAGTGCGGATGCTAGGAAGTGTTAAGGAAAGAGTAAGGAACAAAAGAAAGATACTAAGGGAAGAAGAGAAGGCAGGAGAAGATTAAAGGGAAGAAGATCTAAGGCAGGAACAACACAAGAAACATAAGAAGAAAGAGAGCTCGACAGAGAACAAAAATAAAAGAGAGAAGAAAAGAAAGAAAGAAGATTAGAGGCTGTAGAGAGATGAAAAATTAAATGAAATTTATCTTGCATACTTACTTTTTCTTCTTGATAGTAAAAGGCATGCTTTAGTTGGATAATTTTCTAATTGCCTTGGTGAAATAAAATTGAAAAAATAGCATGTTTACTTGTTAAAAAGAATAACATTTTGAGTAAATATGTTTGCATATGGAATTTTGTATGTTCTTCATAGTTTAAATATTTGACAAAATTCATGTTTTGATAAGTAAAACTAGTTTTACCTGCTAAACTTAAAGAGATAAAAGGAATTTAGTGAATTTGGAGAAAAATTATTATGCCTCCCAGTGAACGACTGGACTCAACAAGTAAAAATTTCTAAAATTTTTGGTTAATTTGACCCTATACTACACAATCGACACAACTTCAAGTTAACCTAAGTGATTTCTTCTACTCTTAATTAAGTGAAATTAACTTAATTACTGAGTTGATTGAAGACACGCATCATTTTAATGGCGCCGTTGTCGGGGAGGTAATATTTTGACTCACTCCACTCATCAAAATATTCCCTGGCATTGCTTTGTCTACCCATCATTTTAATGGCGCCGTTGCTGGGGAGGAAATATTTTGATTCACTAAAATTTAAAAAGGATTAATTATTTAATTAGGAGGTATTTTGTTAATAGTTTTGTTTTTACTAACTTTTATTTTAATTAGTGTGTTTTGTTTTGTTTTTGTTTTATTTTCTGTCTTCTTTTCAGGTTTACCTTTGCGGGTAATCTCAGGAGAAGGCAGGATTTAGTTTTGCTGTTTCCATTTCTTTGTAAGTATTTCTTAATCTTTTGTTTGTTGCATTTAGAATATATATATATATATAAATACACCCCTATCTGACTAGCAGCAGCATAACATAGGCATACACTTTTAGGAGTGCATTTCCTACTAGTGTTAAGTACGATCTGACTCGGGAAAATTTTTAAACTGTTTTTCTCGCATCAGCAGGAAAACACATGAAAACCCGCGTAGATCCCTATCTTTGAAAATTAAAAAGACCACATATTTTTGTTTGAAAAGATATAAAAAGTGGCCATTGTATTTTAATTGATATATTTTTGAAAAAGACTAACTAAAAAGAGGAAGTAAATTTGGTGACTTAAATCTGTTTGCAGAATGCATGCGGGTTTTTATATCGCTATCATCTGTTGCATGCTATCGTGCACACAGCGCGATCACTAGAGTCACACAAGTCTATTTTTCTATCTCTCCTCTTTGCACCTCTTAGGGCTTTGGCCGAAGATCAACAAGTCTGTCTCACTATTAGAGCCCCGGGGAGCCAGTAGTGAGTGGTCTCGATCCTAGACCTTAGGCCTTTGAGCTTTAAGGTACACACTGGCATAGTCACGAATTAGGACGCGTATTCTGATACTGTTACTCTATTTGTTTGCATCAAATTACTTTGCATACTTTAGGAATTTCTTCTTTCCTTTGAAAGAAGAGCAAAACTCGCGTCTTTTGCGCTGTTTTGCAGGTTTTTTGTGCCGCTGTTTTTGTATCGGTGGTGTGCGTGTGCCTTTGCACATTTATTTTCTGTTTATGGATGGGAGGTGATCCTTGCATCCGCCTCTCACACCGCCATTGACAGGTGATCCTAGGCCGGTTGCAGATAAGCAACCAATGGTTTTCCCATCTGATCCATCAACTTCTATGGATCCAATGCAGAATCTTAATCCCAAGATCCCTTCTTCTTCTGGTCAGGGGGAGATGCCGCCTTTTGATGTTCATGAGGTGCTCCTGAACCAGAACCTTAGGATGCTAGAGCAAACAAGACAAATCAATTTATTAATAGCAACCTTAAACAATTTACAAACTTTGCAAACCCGTTCTTCACCTCGACCTGAGGCGGGTTTTGAAAATCATGATTTACCGATCAATCATCCAAGGCCTCTACTTAGAGATTATTATAACCCATCTAATGCACAAGTAGAGCCTAATGTTAGGATTCCTATTGGGGAAAATGATCCAGAATTAAAACCAAACATTATAAGTTTAATCCCCCACTTTCACGGATTTGCATCCGAGGATCCATTTCAACACATTGAAGATCTTAAAAATCTATCTCAAACCCTTGGTCCTAGAAATCAAAATAGGGAAATCCTACTAATGAAAATGTTCTCTTTTATCCTTAAAGATAAAGCAGCTTATTGGTATAGAACTATAGCAAGACCAATCTCAACTTGGGCTGAACTCGAATCTTTAGTTTTAAAGAAATTCTTTCCAATTGGTCGAATCAATGCTTTAAGGTGAGCTATTGCTACTTTCAATCAAAATCAAGGAGAACCAATTCATGAAGCGTGGGAACGTTTTCATGAATTGCAAAGGAAATGCCCACATCATGACATCCCTCGTTGGCAACTCATGCACATCTTTTATTATGGATTACAAGAGGGCATTCGCAATCTAGTCGATGCCTCTTGTGGAGGAAATTTTCTAAATTGCGATGTAGAATCCGCTTCAGAATTATTTGAAGGGATGGCGGAAAAATCAATCAACAATGCATCAATGTCGCAATTTTTGCGGGGCGCGAATACAAATCACCAAATCTGCATAAGGGCATTCACGAGATCGGTAATCCATCCAGTTCAAAGGATTTAGAGATTATTGCAGAAAAACTGGAGAAAGTCGACATCGTAGCAAAGCATCTAGACGAGGTTAGAAACGCAATGAAGAATCTTACGCCTCTACTTGCTACAAATCTTGTGTATTTACCTGTTTCGCAAATTCCCGCGGGGAGGGAATTTGTGAATAATCTGGATTCTAGAGATCCATCTTCCTTGGGTTTTCTATCTACTCCTTCACTAACCCAAGGAGGGACCTTTGTCCCACAATCTTACCCACCCTTTTCCCCACCCTTTACTATTGCAGAAAACACGCCATATCTTTTAGGTTTAAATGCCATTTAGGAAAATATTCCAAGACCAAACCTATATTCAAATACCTATAATCCTGGATGGAGAAGCCACCCAAATTTTTCTTGGGCTGATCCAAATCAAAATCAAAGACCAAATTATTCAAATCAAACCCATTTTAATCCACCTCCTTTTCCTCCTTAGCAATCAAATTTAAGGCCTAGCCCGATGAGTATGCAGAATTACTCTAGGCCAAATAGAGATACACAGCTAGACCAGATTTTAGGAGCTGTGTCAGAGAGTCAGCGACAAAATGCTGAAGCTCTTGCTGAGGTTCATAGGCAATGTAAGATAGAATTGCCTGATTTACGAAATCAAATCACGCTTTTGGCTGAGTCTCGTCAGCTAGGTACTCTTCCATCTCAGCCAATTCCGAATCCTAGGAATCTGCCAAATCCTAAGCTAAATCAAGGCCAAGTCCACTTCATTAATCAGGCCTTTGATTCTAATCATAATCTATCCTCTGTATTACCTGAAAATAACCCATCAAACCCGCATCAGCAACCTATTTTGTGCCAAAATAACCCACCTATTATTGAGAACCAAAACTGATTTTGCTGATCTTTTGAACTTGGTGGAATCATCTTTTGAATTGCCTTAATCTTAAATGTTTTACATCTCAACCTAAATCAGATCTATTCTTCTACATAAGTTTCACTCTAATCTTTCTGAGATTTTTCACGAGAATCTGATTCTAGGATCTGCGAGATCTATTCTAGGCAATTTCAGGATGAATTTTGATTGGGTGGTTTAATCTGTTTTCTAATTTTTTGATATAATTCTTTCATAACTCCTCTGTTTTTACCATATACCTATTCTTTTTAGGAGTTCTTTACTAGGGTTTACGCTTAGCTGAAGGCGTAAAACTTAGCACCTATACATAGCTGTTTCCTATTTTCATCCTTTTTTATTTTCTTACACTTACTTTTAAAATTCCACTTCATATATTTTTCACCCTTCTTACAATGAGGACATTGTAAAATTTTGGCTTGGGGGGTGTTGAAGTGAAATTTTCACTTTAAGTGTTTAAAAATAAAAAAAACACATAAAAATCAAATATCCACGAAATTTAAAAAAAAATTCTAAAAATGTTAAAAATTTTAAAAATTCAAAAATTTCATAAAAAATTTTAAAAATTAAAAATCTTATATACATAAAAATAAAAATATATAAATACAAAAATTTAAAAATAAAATTCATAAAAATAATAAGAGGGGAATATTCAAGAAAAGAAGAAGAATGTATATATTATAATTAAGAGCTTTAATTTTCTTTTAGGTCAGAAGTTTAAAATATAGTATATATATAAGTATTAAAGGGCATTCAATTCTTAATTAGATTTTACTTTAAACATTTTGTAAAAACACACTTTAGTGTTTAAAATTTTTAAAAACAAGATTTTATTTGAATTAGAGAATCTTTTAAATCTTTTTAAGATTTATTTTTCTATTCTTACTTAAATTAAGAAACTAAGTGTATTAAGATTTTAAACTTAAGTTTTGGAATTGAATTATAACTTTTAATCAATTAGATTAAGTAATCCTTTTGATTTTTGAAAATTTGATTTTATCATAAAGTTAAGTAAAAAGCCAGATATTCAAAGTTAATTAAATAGAGAGTTGGTAGAATTTTAGTTTACAAAACTTACAAGCTAGAGATAAATAACTAGACTTGGTAAATTTTGTCTTGACGGATCCTATAGGAGGATACTAAGAATTTGAAGAACCTAAGAGTAAAGGGTATTGTTGTCCAAGATCTGGTTTGAGAGCTAAGTAACCTAAACATCTAAAATTCACTCACATAGAATTGTCTTGTTGACATCTGAGACCGCGAAAACACAGAGGTTAAGAGATCAATTCTGAATCCCCTTTAGTCCAAGGATTTCTGTGGGGCGGTTCTTGAAAGGGTGAAGGATGTGCCACTCACCTAGAAAAAGGATTTGGAGAATAATGGTAGTAAGAAAAATGAGAAGGGGGAAAATAAAAAAAAAGAAAAAGAAAAAAGTAAATAAAACACCTTGCAGTTAAGTGCCTTGCTAAAAATGGGTACTTATGCATTTTTTCCATAAATAAATAAAAGCATCTCGTTACAAATGGATGCTACCCTTCCTTCCATCAAATAGAAAGAACACCTCTCTACAAATGGGTGTTCTAACCTATAGAGAAAGAAAAAAAAAATATGGAGAAAAAAAATATTAGGAATAAGAGACCTAGTGGTCCACCGGAGAGATATACACAAAAAGTGTTGACCTCGGGATAGAAAACCGGTGAGGAGAAAGCAACCAAACCTGAGTAAGGCCAAGCCAAAGGCTTGAATTGGAATAATTGGGATTGGAAAGTGATGTCTTAAGATCTGGATTTTCGCAACTTTGGATGTCTTGAGGACAATTCTCTTCACTAAGCACAGATGTTTTAAAATCATAGCCACTGAACCTTGGTATTGGGCAGTGAAGCCTAAGAAATTGGGTTTTGAAGATTTTAAGTTGAGACTTAAAGGAGAAGAATTGACAGAATCCTAGGTCTAGAAGTTAATCTTTAGTGTTGTAGGCTAGTAAATTAGAGTTTTACTACTCTAAGTTTGATTAATAATGAGTATCTGGTTAATTTGCTTAAACTTATATTGATAAAAATCAAATATCATAAACAAGGGATTAACTTAAATCTATTTGAGTTTTTGAGTTAAAATTTAATTCTCAATCCTTAAGTTTTATTTTTCTTAAAACACTTTGTATTCTAATTTGAGTTAAGAATAGTTACAAAGATTAAGAGATTTTTGAAGAATTCTAATTCAGAATAAAATTCTTGTTTACAAATTATTTTAAGTGTGCTTTGAAAATGTTATAAGTATAAGTCTAAGTAAGAAAATTTTCAAACATGCTCTAAGCATTAATCATTTATATTAAATTTAAAAAAAATTTCTGACCTAAGCTTTCCTCTACATATTTACTAATAATTTAAACCCAAGTGCTTTAAATCATCATAGTATTAGTTAATTTTGCTAGGGACTAGCAAAACTTTGGCTTGGGGGTATGATGAGACACTCATCATGATCTCTTATTACCCCTAATTAACTAGTCTTCCTAGTTAATTAGCTAAGGTTATGAATATATAAGGGTTAATTATAGAATAAGGGATACTTAGTTAAGGACCTTAAAATAAGTTAAAAATGACATTTTATCATTCAATTAACATTATTAATAATTTAGATGATAATTGGACTCGAAATCCTACTAATCATTTCCTTAATTAATAAGATAAGTAACTTAAATGAAATGTATACATAAGTATGCAATAACTTAAGTGATTTTACTTAATCTAATAAATTAATCTAAAAAGGTCAAAAATGTAAATTCAAGGTGTAAACATAATATTTACCTTATTTACTAACATATATAAAAAGTCGAAA
Organism: Thalassia testudinum; assembly: GCA_037157565.1. Classification (NCBI taxonomy): domain Eukaryota; kingdom Viridiplantae; phylum Streptophyta; class Magnoliopsida; order Alismatales; family Hydrocharitaceae; genus Thalassia; species Thalassia testudinum. The sequence continues at coordinate 4,338,588 of JAZHRO010000056.1, forward strand.
AAGATCTAAATTAAAATAAACATTCAAAACCTGGGTTTACATTTTAGTCCTTAATTTTCAATACAGTCAAGTCCTTATTTCTCATATAGGTCCTTAATTTTTATTACTTCTAAGTCCCTCTTCGTCTTCTTCTCTAGCCAAACGAACAGCTGGCGGCAGAGAGTCACCTTACCGCGCGATCACCGCCCTACCAACATCATTCCTCTTTACCCAAGCTCCTGCAGTTTGCGCTCACCACCTCCACTTGATCCATCGGCCTGGATCATCCGTAAATCCTATTTTTCAGTGGGAGTTAACCTCACCGTCGTCGGAGACGATGACGGAGGTTAAGCTCCTCGAGCTTCTTCTTCGGCCAGACCCTGCCCCTCTCTTCGCCGCAAAATGCTATAAATACCCCCTTTCACCTCTGATTTTAGCAAGTTGGCTCCCTTCCCTCTTCTAATACTGCAGCCGACCCAATAGGATATTCTCCCAAACCTCCGGCAAACCCTAATTCCATCTTCTGACATCCTCCGTCCATTTTAAGAAGCCGAGAAAATTCGCCGTGGTCTTCCGCACCTCTGACAAAGGCGCTGACCCTAGGATTCCTCCGCTCCACCTCAAATTCGCCTGCCGGAGCTCTTTCTTCAACCCTCTGATTTTGTCGTCCGCCATGAAACTTCGGCGGAACCCTATTGACCCCTTCGTCCAGGTAACAGTAGACTAGGAGTAGGAGTAGGAGTAGGCTAGCTTAAATAGTTAGTTTAGTCAGTTAGGTTAGAGTAATTGTAGAATTTAACTTCATCTCATCCAGCTCTGGCGAGTTCCTTGAGCTCACCAGAGATCTTAATTTTATCTTTTAACTCACTGTTCACCTTCTTTTAACTTCTATGTTCATTTCTAATCCACTAAATAGTTTAATTAGATCACCTAAACGCCTAATTCAAGTCTCACCTTCACCGACTACTTCACTGTCCATGGTGACAGAAGTCGGCCTAATTCCACCTTCACTGGGTTCTTCATCACCTACCATCACTAATGAACCCTAATCGACTCTATATTACCTATTACTATCATCTATAATTAAATGCCCAAATTTAATTAAGTCCTTGAGCTCGCTGTCCATGGCGGCTCAGGAACAATTCAAACTATAAATTAAATATATATTTATGATTAATAATACCTGTTGACTTCATTTAACTACTCAATGGAGTAGTTAAATTAAGTCTTGAGCATAAAGCAATCAAATTTTTAAGAAACAAGCTTACTGTCAAATCTTATATTTCAATGAACAAACGAGGAATTTAATGTGAAACAGAGGTTCCTTGGAACCTCAGAATCATTTTTGGATTAAAAATAATTAATTTTGTCAATCTGTACATGCATTTTGTATCTTCTGGACTCACCGGAGCTCCAGCGAGCTTCGGCGAGTCAAAGTTGAGTTACAGCATCTAGAACTTGCTAGGTGGCTCCAGAACAATAAAATATGGATCACTGATCATTTTTAAGAAACTTGTTTGAGGTTTCATTCACTGGAGCTAAAGATACAACTTTATCTTCCCCAACTCCGGTGAGTTGGAGAAGACTGTTGTAAAGGAATTAATAAACACTTAAGGAGTTCAGAAGCATCAGTGCGAAGCACTAAAGCTATTTTAACTTTTAAAACACTGTAATAAACACTGATTTACTCTGTCGAACAAGTACCTAATTTAGTTCAGGCGGCGAGCCTGAAACCCTAGAGATTAAGGTTGAAACTCAAATCTGAAGATCTAAGTGAGTTCCAGATGATGAAGAGACTCTGATTGATGTGTTAATTTCTTAGGAAGAAGCTTTAAACAAAAAGTCAAATTTCGAGCTTCTACAGTCAAACCTAAGTTTGATAATGGTGTTCTAAGCTTGAATTGAAAAACTGAGATGTGGAAGTTATTTTTGAAATTTTATTTGATGATCTGAAATCAATTTAAGTAAGCTTAGATGATGTTTTTAGTAAAGATTATGTTTCTGTTAAGTTTGGGTTACTCTCGAACCCAAACCAACAGAAGCACTGTTCTGTTGAAATTCAAACCTAAAACCTGCTCAGATTGATTAGTTAAAACCCTTAGAATTAATCTAAATAGATTAGGAACACTTTAAAGTGTCTGTTGCACAAATTGATAACTGAAAATTAATCTCTGAAGATTTCAGAGAAGAGAAAAGCTTCTCTTCAAGTTCTGTAGGTTTCAAGAGCTTAAAATCCACTCTAACTGAAGTGGAATAGTTTATATAATGTATACAGACCTTCTAATAGATGAGATAAGTCCATCTGAGGACTTCCCTGAGTTAGAACACTCTCCAGCTTGTTATAAAACCTGTAGAAACGCCTAATTTCATCCCTTAAATTGAAGAGCTAAACATTACTTAAAACATTAAATTGACCTTAAAATTGAATAGATTACCCTTAGAGCTTTCCAACGAACTTTAAATCATCGAATTTGGAGCTCTGGGTAGGAAGTTGTGATAAATTGAATCCGGGTCTGGAAGGGTTAACTTTGTCCCACCTCGGATATCCACGAGTGCGCACCTAGGTATAAAAGTTTTTCGTTCCTATGGCTATGCAGTCGTCAAGCACAAGGCACACCGGTTCCAATTCTGATCTGAGCATTGGCCTGCGGGTGTGTGCGCCCTTGGGGGCATGTGCATGTAGATGTGAATATGTGCCCTGGGAGGGCGAGAGTGTGTGTGGCCTGGGAGGCCGGGTTGAGCCGATGCAGCTCGATACTGTGAACCGATTAAGAAATAAACCAAAACCAACCTAACTGAGATTAGGTGAGGACCGAGTAGGGTCTAGTCCCACCCTGGTCTCAGGGTGTTGTGTATCCTCGAAAGGACCTCGTCGTAAATACAAAAACTTTTGTTTTAAAAAGTAAAAAAAGGCCCGGTTCAGCTGAAAGCTTAAGGAAAGAGAAGCTGCTGAAGAAAGCCAAGTGCTGAAGGCTTAGGAAGAAAGGAGTGCGAATGCTAAGAAGTGTTAAGGAAAGACTAAGGAACGAAAGAAAGAAACTAAGGGAAGAATAGAAGGCAGGAGAAGATTAAAGGGAAGAAGAACTAAGGCAGGAACAACACAACAAACATAAGAAGAAAGAGAGCTCGACAGAGAAGAAAAATAAAAGAGAGAAGAAAAGAAAGAAAAAAGATTAGAGGTTGTAGAGAGATGCAAAATTAAATAAAATTTATCTTGCATACTTACTTTTTCTTCTTGATAGTAAAAGGCATGCTTTAGTTGGATAATTTTCTAATTGCCTTGATGAAATAAAATTGAAAAAATAGCATGTTTACTTGTTAATAAAGAATAACATTTTGAGTAAATATGTTTGCATACGGAATTTTGTATGTTCCTCATAGTTTAAATATTTGACAAAATTCATGTTTTGATAAGTAAAACTAGTTTTACCTCCTAAACTTAAAGAGATAAAAGGAATTTAGTGAATTTGGAGAAAAATTATTATGCCTCCTAGTGAATGACCTGGACTCAACTAGTACACATTTCTAAAATGTTAGGTTAATTCGACCCTATACTACACAATCGACACAACTTCGAGTTAACCTAAGTGATTTCTTCTTCTCTTAATTAAGTGAAATTAACTTAATTACTGAGTTGAGTGAAGACATGCATCACAGCCTCAGCAATGCTTCCCTCTAGTGACACACATAATCGTCACTAAAGGCCCCATATTAAATTCCAAGCCATAAAAAGTCCTTTTTGCCCCCATGTATGCAACTATATGGAGGCCCTACATCCCCTCCTTATTCTCCATCTCTTTCTCTCTTCTCTCACATCCTCCAAAGCTCTACGAGCTTGTCCCAAACCCAGGATGCTCCATTAGAGTTAAAAATACAAATTTTCCACCTTCTCACCCCATTTGTGGAGCATCCTATGGTTGTCCTCTCACCGCAATTCAGGAAGCAGATCATGCTATGACGTTGTCCTGCTCTGTCCTCCTTGCTTCATCTTCGTTCTCCCTCGTCCAGCATCTCATCACCTTCATCCGGGCACTCTGTCAATGCTGCTCATCCTACAAGCAGTCGTCGAGGAAGATAATTTCTCTCCCTCTTCTCTTTATCGCTTTCTAGAATAGATTTCCCTCTTTCTAGTGTAGTGGGTAGTTGTAACAAGCATAATTATGGCAGTTATGAAACATTTGTCTATTCTCCCTTTATTTTCTCTTTATTTGTATTATTCTTTCTCTATCTTCTATTAATTATTCTTTAAGTAATTAGCTAGTGTAGATTTAATTCAACCAGCTAATCTACTTCATGACAACAAATATAAATGCAATTTTTGATCAAACGTACGCCTCCCCGTATTCGACCCGGGACTCACCAGAGTTTCGGTTAAATTATTTGTTTGACAGATTTTTACGCGACTACAATGACGGGGTTTTCAAAACTCAAATTTTCAGCATACAGATCCCGTTCAACACATAGCACTCCACTCCACCTCCTTAGAGGCCCACCAAGTGGACACCATGCCCCGAAAACCCAGCTCGAATAGCCAAGATTTTTGGAACTTGAAGTAAGATCCACGTGTAGAACTCTCACCACTATCCCACACAAGTGGAGTGTGATCTGAGAATGGTCGCCCCAAGGCCATTACCTTTGAAAGTTGTATTGTGCTCATGCAATCAACATTACAGAAAAAGCGATCAAGCCTTGACATCTGCCTGTTGCCATTCCTCCATGCGTGCACCGCTCCCGACATGGGTAAGTCAACTAGCTCTAGCTCTGAAACAATGGATTGGAAGCCCATAGTAGCAGAGTCCACCTGGCCATCAGGTCTATCCTCCTTAATGTTGCATTGAAATCACCACCAATAAGCCAAGGACCCTCATTTGCAAAAGCCATAGCCCCCCTCAAGTCCTACCATAACTCATGTCTCAAACTCAAGGAACACGGTCCATATACGCATGAGAAACAAATTGAGGCCCCATCTGACCTCTTCAGGAACTGGCCTGTGATCATATGGGTGTCCATTCGTACGTCTAAGAGATTATGTACCTCGGTCTTCCACCAAATGCAAAGACCCCCATCTCTACCACTAGCGCTAATGTTGCAAATTTCACAGACCCCATCAGCAATGAGGGGCTGCCAATTAGACTTCTGGTCACCCTCAATATGTGTTTCCTGGAGGAAAGCACAGTCAACTTGCCACTCCTGCAAGTAGCAGGCATGCGACGCACGCTGACCTCTATCACGTAGCCCACGTACATTCCACGTCAAGACCCTCATATAGACACAATGTGATATCCCTTCTTCATACGCATAGTGCATTCTACTTTCAACAACTGAGCCAAGTGATCAATGTTGACCTTGAAGGCTTTGGAAGACCCATGGTTCCTTAGGTTATACCAACCTTTGGAGGAAAGAAGTTGCTTTGGCATCTCTATCGAATCCGCTGCAGCATTTGGTTCACATGGCATCGAGGAACATATCTCCTATGACAACACTCCGATGGATTGCTTCAAACACATCACCAATGCTTTGGATGTAGGAAGACTTTTATCTTCAAGAACCATGCCCTCAGAATCCCCAACCCCTTCCTCATGAACTTCCACACTACATTGGGGATCGGATGGTGTTTCCTCCATAGGAACATCCACATTTTTATCTTAATCTTCTGCACCTTTGTTTTTCCCACGACGACTTCTTTGTCTCCTGAAAACCATCCATTGTGTTTAGGTAGTTTCTTCAAGGCCTCCCTATTGCTCTGGAGTCAGTTGAGCAACCTTAGAAATAGTGACATCAACCTGAAGTAACCATGAGCTTCCTCCACATCAAAGGACCACCATGTCCAGGTAAGGCCCAACATGACGAAGATCAACATTGACCACGACCTTCCTCCCATTGCCATCCACAAGCCCAACGGACTCATCAGTAGCCAAGGAGGAGAACCCAGAGATTACTTGCTTCACAACTGCCACTGATTGAACATGTAACGGAATTCCCTACACCTCAACAACCCCACTATTCTTGAAAGCCCATTGAAGAGGCCGATCTACAGAGGCTCCATCAAAGGGCGATACAAGTCATCAAACCACACATAGAGAACCCATAATTGAAGTACAAAAATGCAATCATTCAACATCCACACAACACAAGCCAAAAATAAGGAATCTTGACAAGGATAAGGACATAATCTTCCAACCAACCGATTCCAGAGTTAAAGAACTCACCAACTTGCGCAGATCCTCCATGTCCGTCGCACTGGCCATCACCTCTCTAATGAGTGCATCACAAAGGAGACCCTCGACTTCCAGAACCTTCGAAGTCATCAGGACTTCCACATCTAGACATGGCGAAGGATAGGGTGGAGGTGAAGGGTGGGGTTTAGCCGAACCCCTAGTCTTCTGTCCTGCACCCCATTGCTCCACCACCTTCCAAGTGCTCCACCTTTCCTACTTTGTTGGGGACACCTCCAGCAAGAGAACCATGTGTGCCCTAAGCTTCCACACTTAAGGCATCGAATCCCATTCCTGCAAGAAGCAGCAAGATGGCCTCGTTCGCATCACCGGTAGCAGACGACACCCCTCCATTGGTCCTCCCTCCTCCCCTTATTCTCGTGCGTTGCCTGGAGATGACCTCCAAAACAAGCCCTAGACCATCCACGTATGCCACCCTCCTGACATCACCAATCACCCATCCCTCCCCCCACAGGGGTGATGACGATTGTGCTCTTGACTAAAAATAAAGTTTCAGATGGGAATTTGCCTTGATTTAGGCTTCTGTGCAATTTACCCAGTGAAATGTCATCAAAACTCAAATCCAGGTTCACCATTATATTCCTTGGGTCCAAATTAGGTTAACACCAAAATTTTGAACCAATCAGAGTCCATCTTGACCTAGTTTGCTGTTTAGGCCCTAAAAACTTTATTTTTCACACTTAAACCCCTAACTTTCAATTTTCCTTACATCCGTACCCTTAACTTCTCATCATCTTTGCAGAAATACCCCTACTGCCATTATTCTATGAATAACATCTTGAACCCAAAATCTTCAAACTTTGATTGGAGATTTCTCCTCCAATCTAAGGTAGAATCTCTCCAACCTTGGAGAGATTACAACCAAGAAGATCCTCTACTGATTAAGCCATCTCATGAGAGCTAAGATTGACCCAAGAACTCCAACGAGCTCCAAAAAATACAGGGTTATTGTTTCCAAAAGTACGACTCCAATTCATGATTTCAGGGCATTTGAAACCCAATTACTCACTTATATAAGTCCTAGGATCTCCCAACGTGTTCCTCAGCCAAGATTTGACCAAAAATCCCCCTCCTCCTCTGGCCATCACCTTCTTCGGCTCTGGTGAGCCTCTCCGTCCCCTTCATTCGACATGCCAACCACCGAATTGGGTGGCCTACGTCCTTCCCCAGTTCCTCGCAATCATCGCCAGCCAAAGCACGGTCGCTCCCAACCTCTTCTTCCTCGCCGATTTCATCACTGGACTTCACACTAGTCTTCGCATCCGATCGGCTAACGTCGGATGCATCTCAACACCTCAAGCTCTGCTAAGTCCCCTAATCCCTCCTATTCCCTCTCTAGACTCTTTCTAAGCCCTTAGGACCTAGTTTCATCAACTGCCGTCACCGTTCCACCACCTTTGTCTCCATCTCCAGCATGAGCTCCGGCAAGCTCGTACCAGCGCTTCAGGCCACCAACCAACTCTCACCACCACCAAAACACTCCTTACCACCTCGTGATCAAAAGCACTACCATAATTAAGCTTTCGATCACTCATTCACATTTTCGGATGAACCCACTCACCCTTACCATTACAGTCATCATCTCGCAACTCAACATGTACGAAACCACAAACCACCTCCACCACTACACTCCATGCACTCCAACGATCCTTTGGAGCTTTTTAATTGGGGCAATTAGCCCGTATTTTGGATTTCAGGTTGTCACCATCGCTGCCATGCTCTGCTGCCATCCAGCCACCATCAACTTCATCTCCACCTCTAGTCATTGCAGAACTACCCCACGACCTCAGTTGCAACTTCAATTGAAGAGAGAAGCCCCATGGCAGTTGCAATCGATGAGAGAAGCTCAGCAGCGCACACACAAAGGAAGGGGGTCTTTTAGTCCTACATTAGAAGTGACTAAATAAAAAAATGATTTATAAGGCTTTCTCTCCCTTAGCTGTTTACCTCATAACATGGGGTGAGGTCCCCTTACTCTCTCTCCCACTCCTCACCTGCTTCTCACACCTAGGCAGGCCTGATCCCTGGTCTGAATCCATTTACCCGATTACCTATGCCCCAGTTCTGAGGAGAGAGAGAAAGGGAATTTCTGAGAGGAGGGTTTTGCACTATACTTCCTTAGGATTCATGCCTATCACTTAGGCAATCTCAGAAGATTTGGGATTGATAGTTAAGTCATTTGAGCCTCTCTCAGAACATCTGATTTGTGAAGGAAATTGATTCTAACTACTATTAAGAAATTGAGATCTGAGTTGGGATTTGTGCCTAATTGCTAGGGATAATTGGTGGTTCCAACCACCATTTTTTTATTCTCTTTATTTTTACTCTCAGATACAATTCTAAACATTAATTGATTATTCTAACATTTGTGATTGAATATTAATTTGCATGTATCATTATGTTTTATTGTTGTGATTGGTAGATTGAATTGCTACATTTGCTCCCTGTGAACGACCTCGGAACTTAGTTTTTCGAGCAATTACAAATTTGAATGTCGATTTGATTTTTGTTCCTATACTACCATGCATTTTTCTAAACTACGACGATTTTTGCTATCAACACTAAGGTTTGTTCTAATGTGGTGTTCTCAATGGAGTCTATTTGGTGGGCTCTATGGTGGGGAGAGGGGATGGCCATGGTCCTAATGATCTAATGGGTGTGTTGGTGGTAGTGGGATTAGGAGTTGGTCTTGTAGGAGGTGGTATTAAGGAGTGTATGTGTGTTAGTGAACTAGAGAGCTTGTGAAGGTGTGAAGTGGGTGCGTGTGTGAGCGAGTGAGAGTGTGTGTAACAACTTAAAAAACAAATAAAGCAAAAGAAAAATGTAAGTATTGAAATGCTTTAATATGAAAGATCAACTAACTAAGATGCAAGTAAAGCAAGTAGTAAGTAAGAAAAATACTAAATTAACAAAGAAAACTGGAAAGAGAATGAGGAAGAAGATAGGTGTCTCTTCCATTGGAGGCATAAGGCCTATTGGAGGAGGAAGAGGATCCTTGGCTTGAAGCCTACCTCTTCTTCTCCTAGAAATCTGAGCCAAGTGGGCACAAGCTAGCTGTTGGCCAAGGATTAAGAGCTTATCATGGAGCTCACAAGGAGGAAGATAGTTTGCATGAGAGTGAGTTGGAGAGGACAATGGAGGGGGGGGCATGCACTCTACTATGGGGGTGTTTTTATAGAGTGTTGGGTAAGATGTTCCTTGTTTGGCACGTAAATCGCATTTTAAAAGATTATTTAGTTGTAGTATAGAGAGAAAACACGTCGACAAATAAATTTATAGAAGCCAATGAGTACCGGATCATTTGTAGGGAGGCAATCACAATTTATGTAGAAGCTTTTCAATAGAACTTGCTCTAAATAGATATTTATATATGTATATATGTATAAGAATCAGATATCATGCCTTCAGAAGATCAGAATTTTATTACAATTAGATAGAGTTTTCATAATAGAGAATGCTACTAGAAACAGATAGATAGATAGAGAGAGAGATAGAGAGAGAAAAATAGAGAGAGAGAGATAGAAAGAGGCAGAGAGATGACGCTGCTTGTAGGATGCTTGTGCGAGATGCAGCAGTACCTCAGATCCAAAGTGTCGGGATGAAGGTCAAAGCAAAGTTGTAGAGGAACAGAGAATGGTAGAGAAGAAGGTGGAAGAGATGTCTGGAGTTGATAGTGAGAGTTCTTGGAAGAGATGATCCAAGAGGGGGGTCTTTGGCCTCCTTTTATAGTTTGTATGGAGGGCAAAAAGGGTATTTTGACCCTCTTCTCATGCAACAACCTTAGGATTAATCAAATCCATCGATCATGAGATCACGGACCTCATTAGGCCTCAAACACCTTCAAAATCCTTCTCTATGCTCGGATTTAACCTGGTGGCGACACGTGGCGTGCTCTCATGCATTGGATCAGGATCGGACGCTCCCGCTCTCTCCTCGCGCATGTGTTGTGTTTTCCCGCTCGCCGCTCACCTTCAAAATGTGCCTCAACGTTGCACACTCCCTTCGCCTTCACACTTCAGAAACCACATGGGATCATGCGTTGGATCAGGCGTTCGACCACGATCTGCTCTTGACTCACCGCGTGGCTGTATCTATGTCCTCCGCTAGACATCTGACGACCCAATTTCCTCCGCTCGCGCACCCCTTCTGATTTCACGCGAGGTGCAATTCAATCGGGCACCCATCACTCCTCGAAGAGGGCGCTAACCAATGTGCTACTCTGACTTGTTTGTTGCATTTAGGTTTTAAGGTAACTTATTCTCGACCGTTGGATGAAGATCCAACGGTTGAGATCTTCTCCTTCTTGATGAAGTGCAGAGAGGTGGGCGACGTGGTGAGCTCGTGGCCATTGGATGAAGATCTAACAGCCCACAGCACACGAAGGTAGCCTTCTCAAATGGGGTGACGATGAGGGGGTGGTTGTGATGGTGCCGCATGGCACCATCGTGGCCGTCCATCTTCTTTTCCTTGTATCTAGTGATGTAGACCTCCGATCGGGTTGATTTTTGCACCGTTAGACTGCGATCGTTGATCTGGATCCATCCGTGCAATTAGATTCTTCATCTAAGGCTTAGATCTTTTTCTTTTGGCTCCAAGATCTCCATTCTTTTATGGATTGTACACGATGCTCTAGTTGTCTGATCGAGATGATTTCGGAAGTGTTGGACTCCCGTCGTTGTTCTGATCAAATCTGTCATCTGCAACTTCAAATCATCTACGATTAAAATCATCTCTCATTGGTACATAAAATGTCGATATTATCTATGCAGCTAGTCAAACTAATCCTTATGCAAATTATGATGCCTATGAATGTATTATTCCTAAGTTATGCTAGAATCAGCTTAATTCAGGTGTTTTAGGTTGCATGATTGCTGTGCAATCACACTCCCATGCCTATATCTTGCTAGTCCCTAGCAAATGCATGACTAAATGCAAAGTGGTCCTACATGAGTAATTTTGATCAAGAGTTTGACTAGAGGTTGATGTCATTTGTTTTCATCCGAAGCTTTAGTAATCCAGATAATTGTGAATGTGTTTTGTTGTAGCCTATGGAACGGATCCAAGTGAAATGTCAATCCACATCTAAAGCTTGTACTTGACCCTTAGTAAAAATCTATTGAGATAGGCAAACTTCTTCCCTCAGGGTTATAAGGTAACCTGTATATTCAGCTCCGGCTTTTGGCTTAGGTAGAATATTTCTGAGTAAAGTAGATTTGTATTTGATGGCTCACACTTATCTGGTGCTGCATATAAACTAGTACTTTAGAACCTAGATTTCCAGACTATTAAATAATTTAACTCAAAGAGAGGTGGAGAAACTATGCTCTCTTTAGTTCTTTTGTACTCATTCTCTCTCTTTCTTTTTCTTATCCTTTTTTTCTTTTTCTTTTTCTTATCTTTTCTTTTTTTTCTTTCTTTTTGAGCTCACAATCTCACCATATTTATCAATATATTTGGTGGTCTCTCCTGGCACTAACACTTTGATTTGGTTTTGATAACTCTACGACTAAGTTAGAATTTTTGAGATCGTATTCAGGCAGCCAGAAATATAGAAAAATAGGTCAAGGCTGTATTTGGTGGATCATGAGAGTGGTAGGTGTTGTTGCCTCAATACACTTTGAAGTAAAATCTAAACACTTATAAACTCTTTTCTTTTCTGCTTTTTCTTTCTTTCTACTCTTTTTTTTTTGTATATATATATTTTTTATATGCATAAACATATATATATCTCTTTTTTTTCTTTTTCTTTTGCATCCAGACATCTACTAACGCAATGCAATATCACTTGCGACTTTTATTCACGAGGCATTATTTAGGATTACAGGATGTTCAAGAGGATATCGAGTGGCTTATTTGGAGGAAGTGACTATTCTCGATACTGGGAAGGGAATGGATAGGATAGTGTATTTCTAACCTTGACATTAATACCCTCCTTCAGCAGAGGATTCCGTAAAGGACGATCATGACCATCCACCTCAATCCTAGTTTTATCAGAACCCGCTCTTTGCATATTTGCCTTATTTGGTGGCTCTCAAAATATTTGCACTAAGAACTTGTACACAGAAATCGAGAGCAAAAGCTATGCCTAACTCCAAGTATCATTATCCAATTATCTAGAGTTTAAGATTCCTCATACTAGCCTTAGAGCACCAATAGACTTTCTACTCTCACCTCACGCTTGTTTTATGGATCTACTAGAAGATAGTTTTCCTGACTCCCTGATTACTATCTAAAGGCTTAGGAGAAGAAGCACTACTTATTCTCGACAAACTAAAGACGTTTATCTGTCTTCACAGAGGATCTATTGCAAATTCTACATGTAAGTGTGGAATTCTACTGGATTCTAAACTCAGGAATCAACTTAAGAATAAATTCCTAACAAAACCTTAATAAAAAGTCTTTATGCCTAAATGCATTTCTTTTTGACATAAAAATAAGACATGCAATGTCCACCCCCCCATGCGTATTCATTACAATGTCCTCATTGAAATGTATGCAAGAAAATCAAAATATAATAAGCAAGAGGAGGGGATATCACTTGACTATGCTTGTTATCCAAGTCAGCATGGATGTAGAGGATGCAAAACTACCTGTAAAGAGTACTGGGTTGCCTCCCAGCCAGCGCTAAGTTTAACATCATTTGCTGGACCTAAACCCAAAATATGTAGTTCAATACTGTGGGTTAAGAGAAGAAGTAATAATTGTTGCAAGGGAATTTAAGATTAGTAGAAAGATATAATCATTTGGTCCTAGAATCAGTGATACACAAATGCGGACTAGCTGATGATGCAGTCCTATTTCAAAGAGTCTTTCTGATTTGGAATATGAAATAGGGTCAGGTGGATGAGGTTTAAATTGTAGAGCCTGTTTGTCAATCCAATTCCATAATTCAAGAAGAGGTGGTATAGGGTCTGGATTGAAATCATGATTTAAAATTAAATCTGGTTCTGAATCAAAGTAATAAGGGTCTTCATAATGGTAATTGATATAAAAAATAATGAGTTCTCCAGGCTCTAGGTCATACGAGGATATCGGTAGAGTTGTGTGAAATTCATCAAAATCTTCATTAGAAATTTCCTCTTCCTCATCCAAAGTTACTTCTTCTAAGTCAAGCCTTCCATTAAAACTAGTTGGCTTATAAGTTCTTCCCAAGTCCATTATGTGTTGACCTTCTTCTTTTGGGGTTACTTCCTAGTTCATGTCCTTAGATTTTCCATTTTCTTGAACTCCCTCAGAATTTAAAAGTTCTTGAATTTCAGGGTGGATGTATTGAGGATTCTTTATATTATCATCTAATTCATCATAAGTTACTCCCAGGAGTTTCTCAATCTCACTAATGTCCTATTCAATTTGATTTTCCATGGGAGATGGTGGATCATAATTATCCTCAAGTACATCCCCTTCTTTCCCTTCATATTGGTCTTGAGCTTTGGCAAGATTTGGATCATCTCTAGTGTGAATTGCCGGAGCTTGTTTAATTGTTCCTACAAGCATAATTGAACCACAATTCACCTTATTCTTTTGGGAGCCTTAAAGATATTGAGTTGACAATTTTTCCTTCCATAGGTGATGTGCATAATCCCCGTCTCACAGTTGATTAGAGCCTTGGCCATGGCCAAGAAAGGTCTCCCTAAGATTATCGGGGTGTGGTTTAGGTTTTCTGAGGCCTCCATATCTAAAACAAGGAAGTCCACAGGATATTCAAAATCCCTCACTTTTACAATCACATTTTGTACAAGGCCCTTTAGAATTTTAGTTGACCTATAAGCAAGCTAAAGGGTCACATCAGTATGTTGCAAGGGGCCTAAATCTAGCTCTTCATATAATTCTATTGGGATTAAGTTGATGGAGGTACCAAGGTCCGATAAGGCTTGATCCAGGATGAAACCATCTATTTCACATGAGATTAAGGGGGTCCCTAGATCTTTCTTTTTAGAGGGGAGCTTATTTAGGATGATGGCACTGGCTTGTTGAGAAATCACGATAATTTTTGATGATTTGGTCTAGCATTTCGGTGTGCAAAATTCCTTTAGAAATTTTGTACAGGCTGGGATGTTCTCAATAGCCTCAAGGAGTGGTATATTTACTTGTGCTTGCTTTAGAATCTCAAGCCACTCATTAGATTGATTTATTTTCTTTTCCCTGGGTTTGATCAAGGCTTCAAGAAAAGGTGCTTGAGAAAAATCATAAGTATTCAAATCCTGAGTCTTGTTTTCTAGATTAGTTTGGTCTCCCAGGTAAGATTCAAGCTCCTCAAGATCTTGGTAAGATTTTGATGTAGAAGGATCTTAGATTTGTTTCCCACTTCTCAAAGTAACAACACAGGCATGTGCATTAGGGTTAGAAGGGTAAGGTGGGTTCTGCAAAATGGGTTGAGCCTGGGTTGGGTTAGGGTTAACAAAACCTGGTGGGTGTTGGGGAGCAGGCTGAATTAGGCGTGCTTGTTGCTCTTGTGTGTTGTGCTGATTAACCCTATTGAAGTTCCTTGGGTTTGGGATGGGTTGGGATGGCAACATCCCATGTTGTGTAGCATCTACTATCTAGTCTAATCATCCTGTCAAATCTGTCCTCAATTGATTCATTTCTTTTTTATGTCTTAGATTCATTTCTCGCATTTCTTTAAGGACCAGACTCAGATCAGTGGGCTAGTTTTCCTGAGTAGGTTGTGGCTAGTATGTGCATGGTTGTGTGTACCTACTAGGTTTCCCATAAGTGTTTGGCTTAATCAAGTTAAGACCCTGGGTAGGTTTTTGACTTGAGCAAGCAAAATTAGGATGATTGTGCCATCCAGGGTTGTAAGTGTTTGAATAAGTCTCATTTCTAGTGTAACCCTGGAGTGCATTCACATCCTCAGGATAACTAGGCATCGAGTTGCCTAGTTCAGAATTCGAGGGCATTAAGGTCCCTCCTTGGTACCCAGAAAGAGATGGGTCCAAGTACAGTTGGCTCATAGGTGGAGCCATGGTTAGGTCATTGATGTTGTGCATTGATTCTTGACCTAGGGGGTTGAGGAATTGGTTGTGGGTTAACATAGCTACTCCTTGGGTAGGCATAGGATTTACTCTAGATTGTATACTTAAGGAACTCCTGCCCTTCAAAAGATTATCCAGTTTCTTATCTAAATTCTCCACATTCTTTCCCACGAGTTCCACCTTGTTTAATTGTTGTGCAATTGATTCTAAATCAACCGAGTGTGAATTATTGTTAACTTCATAAACTCCGCTTCTTGGTTTATTAGCTCTGTTAAAGGCGGACATTGAGGCATTATTGAGGGAATTTTCACTCATATTTTCAAATAATTGAAAGGCTCTCTCGGTGTCTCTACTTAGGAAATTCCCCCCACATGCTACATCAACAAAATTCTCCAGATTATCACTTAATCCATAATAGAAAATATGGGCCAAGTGCCACTTCAGAATCCCATGATGGGAGCATTTCCTAGCTAAATCATTGAACCTCTCCTAAGCCTCATGTAGCTGTTCCCCAGGGTTCTACTTAAAGGTTGTTATGGCACATCTAAAGGCATTAGTTTTTCCGACGGGGAAGAATTTCTTTAGGAATGTGCTTCTCAGGTCTTCCCAAGTTAGGATTGGTCTACCAATTATTCTCAACCAATGTATAGCTTTATCTTTCAAGGAGAATGGGAACATCTTCATCATCAGGGTACCTTCATACATGTTCCTAGGGCCAAAGGGCCTTCCTATGTGTAGCAGCTCTTCAAGGTGGTGGAAGGGGTCATCTGACTCACGGCCATCGAAGTGGGGAATCAAGTTAATGATTTGAGGCCTGAGTTCAAAATCATCCCCATCCTGAGGTACTCTGACAATGGGTTTAGGCTGGGCATTAGGAGGGTTGTAAAAGTCACGGAGAGGTCAGCATGCCCTTCTATTTTGGAGTCGAGTGATGGCCTGCACTATGACTTCCATCTATCGGTCATGATGCTGGCCCTGCTTAGTGATCTGCCTTTGTACGAGAGTGATAGGGTCCAAATTTTGTTCATCAATCTCTTCTTCCTCGTGGTGACTAGCCATTGCAGAGGGTTTAGATTTAGATCCTGGATAAATAGGTCTTATCCTAGGATTTCTTTCTAATGGTGGTAGCAAATTAGGATTTTGAGATCTTCTACCTTTCATGCACTAGAAGAATGTCTGTAGATGAGAAGGAGAAGACAGATGAGAGAAACCCTGCCAGCTTAATGCAAGCAATCAGACTGGTCCTTAGAGTGTTATCCCTAAATAGACTTGATCTTGGCTCCCCAAAACATTACTGGGTTAGATCAACCCTTGAATTACTTGGCTGGCCATAAGGGTGGGACCCCTTAGGACACCCCGCACGGCGAGACACCATTAAAGGTTAATGCAGTTACCACACTGACCTTTCTTGTCACCAATGGGTCCAAGTAGACAAGGCCTTGACCTTAGCCCAATCTAATTTCAAGTCCCCAGACTATTAGTCCTGCCTAGGGCACATCTACTCAGTTTTAGGCTTGGGTTTTATTGTGCTTTTGGAATATGATGGGCGTTAGGGGGGTGCTTGCCCTTAAAATTGATTTTAGATGTGAAGTGCGTAGGCAAAGAGTTCACAAGCAATTTTTTATATTGAAGTGAATTTTAAGATACAATTGCTTGTGTTAATGCATTTTAGGGTTCACTTGATTTAATATCTTCAATCAAGGTTCTGATGAGATACACCAAAGTTTTGCAAATCCCAACTTGTTTGATAGATTTCCTTTAATTATGGAAATCAAGTGTGCTCTATCCTTAGCGTGAAACCCTAATCACAGATAGTTCTAGATGTTACTTTTAAGTCCAAAGACTATATTAGTGGTGTGACCCAAGCAATGCAATTAATTGGTCCTATTGGACCACTAACTAAGCACTCAAAAAATATCTTTTCGAGAATTTAATGCATGTTTTCTATTTTTTCTAATTTAAATTGTACTGGGGGTTTTGCAGTCTGTTTTAACCCCCAGTTCGTGATTTAATAATTCGTGCGATCAAATGTGCAAGAAATATTTTTTCATATTTTTTCCAAAATCTTTCTTATCTCAAAAATTCAGTGCCGTAAATTTCAAGTCAATCAAAGTTATATAAAATTTCATATGATATTTTGAACTCCAAAAATTTAGGAATAATAATCGTTTTGATAATAGATCAGTGCATGAATTTTTAAATTTTTTACATAACTTAGATTTGTACAAAATTTGGATATGTTGTTCATGACTTCAAAATTCACGTCCAGTAAAACTTTGAGAATTTTTGGATGATCAGATCTTCGGAAATTGAACTTTAGTTCAGCTCGAAAATCAAGAGTTTTTTTTTAAGCAAACAAATTCTAACTAATCCTAAGATTCAAACAAATCCTAAATCTAACTGATCTAACTACAGGTACCTACCTGAGGCTCAAACCCACAATTCCCGTTGTCGTGTTTCATTCTAATTTCCTTGCTTTCCCGTACACACGAAATCAATGAAAATAGCAAGTTAGAAATCTCAAATTCACACCAAAAAGCTTCAAAATTTTCCGTTGCGTACCCGGCAACAGCACCAACTTCTTTGGCACGTAAATCGCATTTTAAAAGATTATTTAGTTGTAGTATAGTGAGAAAACATGTTGACAAATAAATTTATAAAAGTCGGTGAGTACCAGGTCGTTCGCAAGGAGGCAATCACAATTTATGCAGAAGCTTTCCAATAGAACTTGCTCTAAACAGATATTTATATATGTATATATGTATACAAATCAGATATCATGCATTCAGAAGATCAGAATTTTATTGCAATTAGATAGAGTTTTCACAATAGAGAATGCTACTAGAAACAAATTGATAGATAGAGAGAGAGAGATAGAAAGAGGCAGAGAGACGATGCCACTTGTAGGATGCTTGTGCGAGATGCAGCAGCACCTTTGATCAGAGCGCTGAGATGAAGGTCAAAGTAGAGTTGCAGAGGAACGGAGAATTGTAGAGAAGAAGGTGGAAGAGGTATCTGGAGTTAATAGAAGGAGTTCTTGGAGGAGATGATCTAAGGGGGGGCTTTGGCCTTCTTTTATAGTTTTATGGAGGGAAAAGGGTATTTTGGCCCTCTATCTCATGCAACAACCTTAGGATTAATCAGATCAGTCGATCGGGAGATCAACGAACCTGATTAGGCCTCAAAACACCTTCAAAATCATTCTCTATGCTCGGATTTAACCCGATGGCGACACATGGCACGCTCTCGTGCGTTGGATTAGAATCGGACACTCCCATTCGCTCCTCAAGCGCGTGTTGTGTTTTCCTGCTCACCGTTCACCTTCAAAATACGCCTCAATGTCAGTCGTCTAATCGCATGATCAAACGGCTTAAACGCACATGCCCCTTGCCTTCGCGCTTCAAAACCCATGTGGTATCACACATTGGATCAGGCGTTCGGCCGCGATCTGCTCTCGAATCGCTGCGTGGCTACATCTCTGTCCTCTGCTCGACATCTAACGACCCAATTTCCTCTTCTCACACACTCCTCCTGATTTCATGAGAGGTGTGGTTCGATTGGGCACCTATCACTCTTTGGAATGGGTGCTAACCAATATGCGACTCTGACTTATTTGTTGCATTTAGGTTTTAAGGTAACTTATTCTCGGCCATTGGATGAAGATCCAAAGGTCGAGATCTTCTCCTTGATGAAGCGTGGAGAGGTGGGCGACGCGAATCCAACGACCCACAGCACGCGAGAGTAGACTTCTCATATGGGCTGGTGATGAGGGGGCAGCTATGATGGTGCCACGTGGCACCATTATGGCCGTCCATCTTCTTTTCCTTGAATCTAGTGATGTAGACCTCCGATCGAGTTGATTTTTGCACCGTTGGACTACGACCATTGACCCGGATCCATCTGTGCAGTTGGATTCTTTATCTGAGGCTCAGATGTTTGTCCTTTGGCTCCTTGAATTTAGTTCTTTTATGGACTGCACATGATGCTCTGGTTGTCTGATCGAGACGATTTTGGAAGCGTTGGACTCCCGTCGTTGTTCTGATCAAATCTGTTCAGTCTAATCTATCATCCGCAGCTTCGAATCATCTACGATTAAAATCATCTCTCATCGGTACATAAAATGATGATATTATCTATGCAACTAATAAAACTAGCCCTTATGCAAATATGATGCCTATAAATGAATTATTCCTAAGTTATGCTAGAATCTAGCTTAATTCAGGTGTTTTATGTTGCATGATTGCTGTGCAATCATTCCTATGGTGTAAGTTTAGGAGGGCTACTTCGAGGTGCAACTTAAGAGTAGAAGGTTCTACTCTAAGGTGCAAAAGAAGGTGAGGGTATTGTTTTCCACTCTGAATCGGGTCTTAAAAATGATACGTTGTAGTATAGCTGATAAAGTGCGAAAACAAATAAAATTTATACTTGAATGGAAGTCCAAGGTTGAACATAGGGAGCAAATGTTGCATTCACGCACTAATCTTTAATCAAAATATAAATGAGCACAATAATTAAGCAAAGAATGATATTCAAGGAAGAATAATTACTCAAAAATTGATCATCAATGTATAATATGAATTTGACATAGCAAAAAGAATGGAAATGATCCTAAAAAGTGGTGATTTAAATCACCTTTTAGATCCACATTTAAGCATGCATCTTAATTTATTCTTTACCATAGTACTCAAATTATTGAATAGTAATTCAAATAATGCCACAGTCAAACACTAAGTATTTAGATGCTACAGTGCAAAGGCATTGTTCATCTTCTTCAACTCTTCTCTTTCTTCTTTCTTCTTCCTCTTCCTTCCTTCAGCATGCATAGGCCTTATTCTTTTCTCTTTTCAAGCCTTCTTCTCTCTTCACGCACAAGGGCTATGCACCCTTCAAATTTCTCTAAGTGTCGCACAAGGACACTTCCTTTAGAGAGAAAAACCCATCTCCCCCGTGCTCTCTCTCTCTTTCTTTCTTCTCTTCTTTCTCTCTCAGATAGCCAGGTAATTGGATTGCGTGCACCCGGGTCTAGGGCTACCGACATGGGTAGTAGCCGAGGAGTGCTTAGGATAGGTAATTGGGTCAGGTTGAGTGCATGTGAGCAGGTGAGCTAGGACCTCACCCCCAGTGTCTAAGGCAAACAGCAATATTCACAAAACATCTTATGGGCTACCGTGCGCCTCTCCACGCCTGATGTGGGACTAAAAGTCCCCTCCTCCCATGCACTTGCAGGTGAAGGTCTTGACCAATTGAAGCAGCAGTAGTTAGTGTGGTGCCCAATTGACTACTTGGGCATGATACTGGAGCAAGTTCGCATGTCCTGGAGGGTGCACCTAGGGCTTTCGATGCCTGGAGCTCGAAGAATGAAGACGGAGATGGCAACGGTGGCAGTGCTCCAGTATAGAACCTGAGAACATGAAATAAGGCCTTGCGGCCGCATTAGAACATCTTAGAAGCTTCGCTTGGTCTTGGCGAAGGTGACAGTGGTGGTAGCATGTCAAGAAAGGGCGTGAAGTGGCCGGACAGAGGCGGAGATGGTTGCATGAAGGTGGGTTATTCGATGAGGGTATTGGGTGGATGGATCAACGAAATAGGAGAGGGCTTTTGATGGAGCGAGTATGGTAGAGCTTTTGGAGGTGGAGAGAGTGTGTTTGGTGGTATGTAGTTATGGCACGGGCTCGCTAGAGCTTGATTGGTCGTGGGGAAGATGGTGGATTTGTTGGTCAAATCTAAAACCTAAGGGGAGAGGAGTGAAGTAGAAAGAGGGAGGGAGACAGGGAACCTAATTTTATCAGTCGAAAGGGGTAGGAGGGTGCCGGATTTGATTGGCCGCTTTGTGGAAGATGAGTTCTCCGGTGGAGGAACGATGAGGAGGAAGGAGATTTGGAAGCCCCTGAGTTGACCATCGAGGAGCAGAAGAAGTTGGAGAAGAACTTGGCACTCCCAATTTGGTTGTTAGGAGGCCGTAGGATGACGGAGGAGGAGGCTCACCGAAGCTGGTTCGGAGATGGCTGGAGATAGAGAGGGAAGAGGAATTAGGCCATAAACCTAGCTAAGGAAGTAAGGCACGCATTGGGCGTGCTTTTATAGGGCTTAGGATGGGGTTCCAAGCTTGAAAACAAGCTTGGAAACTCCAAGCTTCTTGCATATGTGGGATACCCACATCTCTCATGCATTTGCATGGGAGATTGGGAAAGAATTGGAGTCCAAGGATGGGCTTATTGAAAGAGAATTCCTTAAGGAATCTCTAGTTCAAATCTAGGACTAATTGATTGAGAAACGAGCGAGAAAATCTCACTCTAATCTCGTCGGAGATGCTACAGCTATTCCTAATGGTGGCAGAGACCTGGATGTGAAAAAGATGAAGAAGTTAGGGGGGTCCTTGCAAGGTTTTCAAAAGCTGAGGGGTTCTTTGTAAGAAAATGAGTCAAAATAGGATTAAAATGCAAACTAGGTCAGGATGATCTCTGATTGGGCCCAAATTTTGGGAAAAACCTAATTTGGACCCAAGAAATTTGATGGTGAAGTTAGATTTAAGTTTTGACCAAATTTTACTGGATAAATTATGCAGAAACCCAAATTAGGGTAACTGTCTGTCTGAGACTATTTTAGGTCAAAATGGGCTCTGATGGTCAAATCAAGGAAGCCAAACCCTAGAGAATATTTTTATATGATTTTTAAAGGGTTTAGGTGAATTTTATCCTAACCATAACCTCAGTGAATTAAGCGAGTCAGTTTTTAGGGTTTCATATGCCATTTAATTCTCGTAACACATGAAAACCCGTTTATGTTTGCATGGACCTTCTTATTAGACTTTAATGCATATTTGACCTTTAGTAAATCCCTGAGAAAACCTATGGTTGTTCTACATTCATGATATGCTGGTAAAATTATAGTTTTAAGCCCAATTTCATGTTAAACTCTCAAAAAGGATGTGTAGTGAATTATGGTCCTTTGGTGATTATGTAGGAGCATTTATTAATGAAATATGACTAATTAAAGCTAGATATGGCTGATTATGACCTTATCATCAGGTATGGTCAAGGAGTGGTCAAGGCTTGTGGATAAGGGCACATGGGCGTTGGATATGGGTGTGGGTTAGGTAGGGATTAGGTGGGCTTTAATTGGTGGCTTAGGCTAAGCAACTAGGGTTAGGTGGGTTAGATTAGTGAGGTGTTTGGGATCTCAAGTTGTGTGGGCTTTAGTGTGTAGTAGAGTGGGCCTAGAGAAAATAAATTAAATACCATTATATAATAGCTACTACTAGGTTCACATAGGTATAAATAAAATAGGAAAATATAAATAGATATAGTAAAAATGTGTATAAGTATTATGCATGTATAAAATTGTGTGTGAGAGTATGAATGAATATGCAATTTACAATTTATGTGTGTGAACATGTGTGTGTGTGTAAGGTGTATGGTTATATGCATTGGTTTGTGTGGTTGGGTTAGTTGGACATGAGTGGGTTTGCTTAGGTTTTGCATGGGTTTTCTTCTCTGCTCCTCTTGCCAGCTGCTTCCTTATTCTTGACCTGTAGAGATGTTCTCCTATATCTGTAAGCTCTAATATTGCTCCTTGATTATGGTCCTATATGGATGAATTAATAATATTACTCAATGGACCATAATATGACAAGTTAGTCTAAGAATGTACAGGTGCAACTATGAGTGCAATGCATTCAATGTATGCTCTATTTATAAGATGTAAGCTAGCTTATTAGCTTAATTTAGTCAAATTAGGACCCATGATTACTATGCAATCAAAGGGCAACTTTTTTTGGCTCTCTCAACCCATCAAAGGTTTGAATTGAGCTCAAATTTTAAGCTTTATGTGTCCAAAGAATTTAACTCCTCAATTGGGCAACTTTATTAAATTATAGGTTTTTAACAACACTAAGATTGTCTCTTCGCTCTATTGACCTCTGTCTTCCGATCTACCTTACTAAGGACTACTAGCTTTCTCTCTACCATTTTATATCTCGAGGTCAACCTTGAAGGTGTATCTCCTCAACTAAACCGTTTGGTTTCTTATTGAAACACCTCGCTATTTTTGGGTTTTTGAGATATTTGGATGCAAACTTTTTATTTTGTTTTTGAGATTTTTTTCTTTTTTTTGTCTTTTTTATTTTTCTTCCTCCTACTTTATTTTTCTACTTCTCCAATTTTTCACTCATTTTTTTTAGGTACGTGACTTAATCTCGTTCAGGAAAATTTCCTAAACAAATGAATGAAAAGCTAAAGATGCAAGGCTAGGAATTGGACGTCTTACATCTGAGGAGCATACCCGGTGCAACATGCCAGCCATATCTCAATCTAAGTCCTATTGACTACTTAAATTTCAATGGTAGGTCACCTAAAAGATGAGTCCATGCACAAGCAAGTGTAGATTGCTTAATTTTCTCAATCTTTTCAAACCAGAGGGTGAGAAGATAAGCCACGTACTTATCACTCTTCTGGTTTAATACTTCAGCTTTTAAAATTCTATTCAAGGATTCAAGAAAAAAATCCTTATTTACGTAAATACGTGGAATAATTAAGTCGAATATGAACTAAAGAGGTTAAGCAAAAAGATTTTGAAAATACTTTGTTAAGATCGGTAAATCAATAATATTAGAAACTTTCTTTCTTTCTTAGCTCAAAACATCATTTTTTCCTTTTTGTAATTTTTACTTTTTTTAACAAAAATAGAATAATTTGGGAAACTAAATAACATGACTTAATATAAAATTATCTACCCCTCCCCCATGCCTATTTCGTGCATAGTCCTCGATACATGCAATAATCATAAGAAAAGGAAGATTATACTTGCAAGCCATGAGTTAATCAAGATGGCTAGCTCAATTCCCAACCTAAATTATATGCAAACAACTAAACACAATCAAAACACTAGGTTGCTGTAATGTCCCAAAATTTGAGTTCTGAGTTGTTTCGAACTCGTAGACACGTAGTTGGTTCGATGCAAGTACAAGCATCTCATAAAACATGCAAAAACACATATTTTGGGTCAACCCCTAGTCAAAACTCCACAAAAGGATATCACATATAATACCATTGGATTCCTCTCATCGTAAGCTTTCCAGTGATGCTTGCTTCTCATGATCCCAAGGTGTATAGCTAAAGTTATGCTCAAAATAAGTCAAAAGAGACCTAAATGGAAAGTGAACCAAACCTAAGGGTAATTTTGGTAATTTACCCACCAATGCTAAACCTAAACCGACCTTAGGGTCTATAAAAGCCCTACCTAGGGTTTGAAGCCATCATTTGTATTCTATGGTCTCCAAAACTCGAGAAAAACAGATCGTAGGGAATTAGGATTTCAATTAAAAATCCTAATTCAAATTCCTAAGGACCTATTTGCATTTTTGAAAACCCTAGGCTTCCCCTTCACAATTTTCGTGGAGGTAGCGGCGGCGGGTGTGCACAGTTGGATTTGGTGGAGTGGTGTAGATTCGTGGAATGTGTAGCACGGTGGGGACATTGTGCACGCACGTTTGTGCAAAGAGGAGATCGCGTAGGGGAGGTTTTGCACCGCTCAATCGCTGACACATGGCGATCATGACTGCGGGTGACTGAGCATGAGCATGGGCACCGGTGCGATCTGTGTGAGGTGTGTAAGTGCCAATCAGGCATCGACATGTGGTGGGCACGTTGACTGTTGACCAGTCTGCTTGAACCAGTTTGTTTAGGACCCCCTTACGTTATTTTGAGTGGTTCGAGGCCTTCCTGACCTCAGAATTTGACAAATAGGGTATCGTTGGAATCATATCAATGTGTACTATGCATTGATTCACTTTATTTCTTTCTTGAGTACTTTTTCCTTAGTGAAAAATTAGAAACGTGTCAAAGTGTCTCCCATCCTATTTTTGGTCCATGTAAATCAGGATTTGTCCCCAGTGAGTGCATGGATTACGAGGTAGGTGTGGCTACTGTCCCTAAACCCTGTGACCACAGTTTGGAGTCACCATGACCCTTCGATGATGTTAGGTAGAGTAGTCCCTTCTTATCTTGCTTCCGTGTTGTTTCCAGGCAACTGTAGACTCTATTTGGGTGGTTCTATGTGTATACAGCGTGGATTGGCGTGGTGATTCCTCTTTTGTTGAGTCCAAAACCTTTTTGAAGTTTGCCCTAATTTTTAGGCTCTTTAATGAGAAATAATTGGATGTCATGTGAATGGTTAAGAATTAATGACCTAGTGTACCCCTATCATCGCATGCGTGGAACGAACTCTGTTTTCAATGAAACAAGTTCCATTGTGTTCGTTAATTGATAAATAATATGAGACCACTAGCATAATTTGGAAACTACTTGTAAACTGATAAGTTGGAGGATAACATGAATTGTAGTAATCCTGGACTTCATAACTGAAATTGTTAGTATGGTTTGGTTTGATGACAATAAATGATAAAGTTATTTGGAATTGATTAAATAATCAATACGATAGTTTAGTTGGGACTTAGAGGATGGATAACTGGTTTTATCCTGCTACTCGTTGGATTTGGCTATATCTTTGGTCTGTTAGACCAGTTTTGGCCTGGTTTAGGGAGTTGTTGGTCTCCCTACGACTCTTTAATTAGGCTTAGCGGCCAATTGGGATAGCAGGATGCGTGGTTTGAGGTTTAGGAGTGGTTTGTTTCTTGACCGGTGGGTGAGTCATTGGTTGCCTGTGGTTCAGCACACATAGCGCTTGTACGTATTCACACTACGCGACGTAGCCACCACCCCTTTCCGTAGTGACCCCAAGGTGACGAAGAGTGGTGACTTGATGGATATAAGCCTCTTCTCAGCTAAGAGGGTGGCTTATACCGATCTTGCATCACAAGAAGTTACACGAGATCGGTATAAGCCACCCTCTTAGCCGAGAAAGATGTTGATTGAAGAATGCGGATTATAATAACATGGGCTTTAATGCATAAATTGAAACTGGATAAGTAATAATTAATAAATGGAATAACTGCTAACACAGTGCCCACTTTCTTTTACTCGTGTTGTTGTTGTTACTCTAGTGTGGTTGTTCTACCCTACTCAATTTTTGCTGATGTGTTTTTCTTGGGTTCTGTACTTAGGTGTTGCTGAGCAGTCGGGTGTAGCGGCTGTTGTTGGTCCATCTACTTTGGGATCGAGTCCTACTATAGGAGATGATCTGTACTGAACACACTGTGGCTCTTTTAGTTTTGTTGTCGTTAGATTTTTTTTTTTAGTCTTTAGTGATTGTACTAACACTTGAGCACTCTTTACCTTTTTGCACTACTAGTAAAATGAGAATTAGCCATGACTATTTCATCATGGTTTTAGGAACCGTAGCTAAACATACTCTTCTTTAATACTCTCCTCTTCCCTTTTTCCGTGTATCTTAGGGAGTATTCATATTTTTTAGAAGTAATGCTCCTCAAACTCAACCCTTGTTCTTTTCAATATCAGGAATATATTGGAGTCCCCCACCCAGACTCTAAATATTTTTCCAAGAGTTTTCATCCAGAACCTCAAAGGCCACTAGTATATTGCAAATGTTATTGGTATATTACTTCAGATTCAATTGATCCATAATATATTACAATTATTATTAAAACTAGGCTTATAAAGTTGCATATTATTGGGATGAACACTTGTAGGTGGTACATTGAGTTAAATTTAAAAACAAGTCTTTAGAATACTATTAGACAACCTACGACTAATTCGAAATGAAGCTTGACCATTTAGAAGTGGCATTAGCTAACCATTGAAGTAATGATATAAGAGGTGGGTTACAAAACCCTTAGTAATGATATCCCTCCCCCTCCCCCCCCCAATACTTGTTCTTGCATTAAAAATATCATCTCATATATGCCATGTGTTAAAATGTTAAGTGGAATTTTATAGTGTTGAAATTCCACATATCAAGAAGCGTCAATTGTACTATTTACAATAATGCAATGATAATAAATTTCCATATTAAGTGATTTTTTGAAATTAGTACATAATTACGTAATATCTTTCGAGATCCAAGATATGGAAAGGTAGCATTTATATATGTCCTTTTGAAGCTACATATAGAAGAAAAAACTCAAAGATGTACCCTGAAAATAGAACTCTAAGAATGTAAGTTGTGTAATCAAGATCTATTTTTGATGACCAATAATAATCTAAGTTCATATTTGGATCTAACTAAAGGGAAAGAAATAAAAAATTATCATTTTGATATTCAAGTGAGGCAAGAGAAAAGGAAGAATTTGTTGTGATTCTACTCATACCTCTCTTCATTTTTATCTTATTTTGTATCCACCTTCCATGACCTCTCAATCACTCCAATTTGGGAGGGTAAGAGAATTGTGGTTGTTATGATTGTGGATTTTGTAAATTTTTACAACATAATGTCTAACTTATGTTATGACTATTGTTTTCTTTGTATTTATTTATGTAATTGTAGATATCCACACTTGCACAACCTTAGATGCACCCGAGGACAAACAATAAGAAATATAACCTCTAGGATACAGGTTGAAAGGATGAGTCAAATTGTCTTAATATACCTACTCATTCAAGACTTCTGATCATGTCATACAGACAATGCATTAATGTATGTATATCTTACATACATGCATGATGTGTTGTCTTTATAACATGCCATAAGTCTTGATCATCCTCAGTTTGGTAAAGTTCCCAACTAAGGAGGGTTCTTGAAGATTTAATCACAACTTAGGTGTTACTTGTTACATATAATCTGTGTTTGGAGAAATCTCAGTGACATCTTTCTGCACTTCTTAGTATACCAAATAAAGTTTCCTAGGTTTCTTAAGTGCCTTAAATTGGGTATTAAAGAAATCTAGTTGAGTTTAGTCTTGGGGGTATACTAGAGAAGTGTAGGGAGATGCTATCAAAATTTC
This sequence comes from Thalassia testudinum, assembly GCA_037157565.1. Classification (NCBI taxonomy): domain Eukaryota; kingdom Viridiplantae; phylum Streptophyta; class Magnoliopsida; order Alismatales; family Hydrocharitaceae; genus Thalassia; species Thalassia testudinum. The sequence goes on from JAZHRO010000056.1 coordinate 4,366,631, forward strand.
TCCAAACATGGGTTGCATATAACAAGTAATGTTCTGATTAAATCTTTAAGGGTAAGCTATCAAGTAAAAATAATAACTAAAATATATAAATATCTAATGTTTCATTATGTAACGTAATTACTTTCATTGGTTGTGAGTTTATTTGATTATAGGTTTCCATGGATAAGTCTTGCATTTGTTTGAGGATTTCTGATTATTTTCGATATAAGAGCGGAGTGATTTTATTATTAGACTAGGGATTCCATGAAGATGGGAAGCAATATAAAAGGGAAGACTTTTATGAGAGAATTTGTTGTCCATGGGAAAGTTGTTTGAATGGATTTATGCATGATCTCAACACAGTGTTTGAACAACTAATTTGTACTGGTTGGTGGCCTCATGATAAACGCCAGTTTATCATCATTGTTATGCATTAAAACAAACCTAGCTCTTAGGATTTTGCTCTGCAAACAGGTTTTTGGGCTGGATTTAGGCATCAATTAGGTTAGGCATGCATTGCACTTTTTATTGTTATTTTAATATGTTTTTGTGAGTGTTAGGGATATACAGATTGTCAGAAATCCAAAACCCTAGACTCAGGAAGGCAATTGGTGAAGAAGAAGCTCAGACTAACTGGAACTCAGCTTGATCCAACTCACCATAGCTAGATTCCAACTCACTTGAACTAGGGTTATCTCATCTTAGCTCCCTTCAGCTCACCTCAGCAGAATAGCAGCTCAAGAGAGCTCATCTTAGCCCACCCTAGCTCAGGTCAGCTCAGATCCAGCTTAACTTAGTTGAGTCTAGCTCATCTCAGCTCCCATTAGTCCACAGGGAGCTCTAGCTAGCTCAGCTGAGTTGACTGGAGTTCACCCTAACTCAGGTCCAGCTACATCAAGCTCCACTCAACTCTGGCCAGCTGAAGATGACTTCATTCCAGCTTAGGAAGCTCAAGTCCAGCTCCTGGGGACTCAGCTTAGCTCAACTTAATTGAGCTAAGCTACCTTAGCTGCCTCACCCAGCTTGATCCTCCCCGAGAGCATTAGACCCAGCTCACCTCAGCTCCTTTTAGTAGAAGCTAGCTTGCTTTAGCTTGGCTTAGTAGCTAGCAAAGAACTAGCAAGCCAAGCCAGCTAAGGTAGCTCCTTGCAGCTCTCTTCAGCAGCCACCAGCTCTAGTGCAGCTCAAGATGACTACCTCCAGCTCTTCTCCTTGAAAACCCTAGCTCCAAATGCCTCCAACTCGACTCCCTACTAGCTAAGCTAGCTAAGCTGCTTAACTTAGCTAGTCCACCTCCATGGCACCAAAACCTACTACCCTACTACCTAAGCTCCAGCAAAAAGACCACCTACTCCTACTTGATTTTGGTGCCAACTATCCCTTCCATCACCACCCTACATCCACCATCAAAACCCATCTCCACCCTCCATTTTTTCCCTCCAAAATTGCCTTCTAGAAGGTATTTTTTGAGGGAAAACCAAGGCACCTCTTCATTTCCCTCCCACTTTTCCCTCCAAAAATATCCAAGCGCCCCTTCATTTCCCTCCAAAAAAACACCATAACCACCCCCCTTCCCATCCTATAAATACCATACCCTACCACCACATAATTCCCATCCTCCATTAGCGTTTACTTCCACCTACATCCAACTATATCTATAGCTAAGAAGGAGTAGAGAAGAAGATTAAAGGGGCACATCACCTGCCCCTTTGGTGCCTTCTCCCCCCCACTCTCTTCAACTTGGGCCACGCCAAGGAGGAGGAGCTTTCCACTTCAAGGAGGACGGCCAGGCAAAGGAGAAGAACCTAGGGTGGACGTCCACCCTTGGAGGAGGAGAATTAAAGGTGGTAGCTACCACCTTGGAGGACACCATTTTCAAGGAAGGAGGAGGAGCCCTTCTCAAGCCTAGGAGCCACTAAGCTTGGAGCAAGGAGCTTCCCCTCTTCACCAACAATTCAGGACGATTTGTGTTTTATTTTCTTTGTTGCAATTATCTAGTAGTAGAAGCATTCATCTACTAGGGCTTTTTGTAAAACACTCTCTTTTAATCAAAGTTGCCTTCTTTAATCTTTTTTGTTGCATAGTCTTGTAGAATTCTTGTTTAACCTTTTTACTCCCTCTCCCTAATTACTCTAGGCCTCCACGTGCCTAGAGTGAGCTTAGGGAGAGGTTCTACTTGTGACTATAATAGTAGTTTAGTGGATTAGTATAGAGAATTTTCTTGCTATCAACAAACCCGCCTTGTTCTCGTTATTTCAAAACCAAAAAAAAATCATATATATAAAACACCAAAAAGAAAGTTGAGCTCCATCTTTAAAGCAAGGGATTTTAATTTTGCAAACATTTGGCCTCCTTGGACGACCCTAGATACTCCCCTATCTAGGAATATAAATTTAGAAGTGAATCCATTTTTATGCGTTGCAACGACTTAAAACCCTAAATTTAAAAATCGCGCAAAAACGCAATCACCTCACTACATAGTCTAGACCTCACATAGAGAAGAAATCACTTATCCTTATATTGATAATGATGTTGAGGGTCGTATCGAAGATATCGGAGGTGATAATGTTGTAGAGATGTTAGAAGAAATGAGGGTTACAAATGCTGAGAATATAGACAATGATAATATATCTGGAGATTGTAGTCATTTTTATGATACACCAAAGGTAGCAAAGGAACCCATTGCCTCTGGAATTAATTCCATGTCAAGGTTGTCATTTCTTTTGAGAATGTTTCAAATTAAAGTGATGAATAAGGCAGCATCTAAGTTAATGTCTAATGTCCTTAAGTTCATATAAGAGTTGTTAAATAATCCCCAAGATTTTCCTCAATCATGATATGATGCGAAAAAATAGTTTCACGTACTTGGCTTGAAATTTGAAAAGATTGATGCTTGTAAGAATGACTGTATGTTGTACACTAAAGAAAATGCAGGCATGAATAGTTGCCTGCAATGTGGAGAAGGAAGGTATAAAGAAAATATCAGTTCAAATGCACAAGGGAAGAAACGATTAAGAAAGGTACAACGTTACTTTCCTGTGATTCCTAGGATACGTCTTTTCATGTCTACTAAAAGTGAAAAGTGGATTACATGGCATCATAATAGCAAATCATGAGATGGATTTATGCGTCATCCGATAGATTCTGATAAGTGGGCTGCATCAATAACAAACAAGCTCTATTTGCAGAGGAAACACGTAATGTTAGGCTTGGTCACGTAAGTGCTGGATTCAATTCTTTTAAGAACATGCATCCATCATATTCAATATGGCCAGTGATGACCTTTACATGTAATTTGCCTCTGTGGATGTGTATGAGATCCGCGTTCATAATGTTGACGCTTCTCATCCTTAGGAAAAGGCACCAGGAAATGCAATTGATATTTACATGCAACCACCATCCACAAGTTGAAATTGCTTTCATACGATGGGGTTGAAACATATGATGCAACTAGAAAGCAATTTTTTTGATATGCATGCAGCACTGTTGTGGACTATTAATGACCTTCCAGCTTATGCAAATTTGTCTAGTTGGAGCACTACAGGAAAGTTGGCATGCCCTATATACATGGATAATACTCATTACTTATGTCTACTTGAAAATAATAAATTGTGTTATTTAGGGCATTGTAGATTCCTACCAATCGAGCATAGATGGCGACAATCTAAGTTTAAAGACAAATTTGATGGTAAACCATGCTGCTATTCAACCAAGAATCCAAAAATTTTTCTAAGAACAGATATAATCAGGTTGTCAGGATACAAAATAATGGAGAAGTTACAACAGATTGGTACTATCCGCCTGGGTCGTCTATTTCAGAATGATCATAAAGACTTACATAATTCTGGATTTAAAAAGAGGAGTATATTCTTCATGGAGCTCCCTTATTGGCAAGATCTCACTGTTCGTCACAATCTTGATGTGATGCATGTTGAGAAGAATGTTATGGATAACATTTTAGATATGCTAAACTTAATGGATAGTTCAAAAGACGCATTGAAGACCCGTAATGATTTGAAGAAGTTGAGCATTCATCCTGAGTTGCACGTAAATTATAAAGATGATGGTAGTTATGACTTTCCTAAGGCATTATATACTTTGAAAGATGAGCAACGATTGAAGATATTATCTTTTCTTAAAAATATCAAGGTTCCAGATGGATACTCGTCACAACTTTTTACATGTGTAAACGAAGCTTTAAAGAAGATAAATGGGTTAAAGAGTCATGATTGCCATGTTTATATGCAAATTTTGTTCCCATTAGCAATTCGTGGAATACTTCCTCAACCAGTGGTTGATTATGTGATGGAGATAAGTTGATTCTTCAAGGTTATATTCTTAAATACATTGGATTCTCAATTGTTAGACTATTGTGACAAGCAAATTGTGATCACGCTATGCAAGATGGGGCAAATTTTTCTTCCTATATTTTTCAATGTCATGGTACATCTTGTACTCCACCTAGCGAATGAAGGATTGTTGGACCAGTTTAGTATAGGTGGATGTATCCAGTTGTGCTCTTCTTGAAGAAATTAAAAGACTACGTCTTCAATAAGACTAAACCAAAATGTTCAATTGTGGAAGGGTATCTTGTAGAAGAATGCATCAACTTTTGTGCAATGTATATGGATAGTCCAGATAATCGATTCAATCAATTGGAAAGGAATGATAATAGACAAAATAATGAAAATGTGGATGATTATTTTTCTATATTTGATATCCGAGGAAGGTCGATCATGCAAACAAATTTTAAATTAATGTCTAAACATGATTGACGATTAGCTAAGATATATATATATATATATTAAAGCAAATCCTAGATTTTTATGATGAATGTCAACAATCTTTGCACATCTCTATATGTGAAGACTTCATTGACTGGTTTAGAAACTATGTGCAAGAAATGAAATAAAGCAATGACTCGCAATGGATAGAAGATTTTGATGTAATGATGAACATACCTTTAAGCCATGCACATTATCACTCTGGATATATAATAAATGGATTCAGATTTAGAATGCAATCAATTGATGATTTAAAGGCAGCACAACATTTAGGCGTCATTGTGAAATATGATGGCATACAAACTAGTTGTGATAGTTACTATGGGAAAATCAAAGAGACTGTGGAATTAACCTATAGTCATGACTGCAGAGTCATCTTATTTAAGTGCAACTGGTTTGATATTTATAACAATAGTTGTGGTGTTAAAGTGGACAAATAAACTAATTTCATAAGTTTGAACAAGGACCATATAATTCTTCAAGCATTTGAACCGTTTATATTAGCTTGTCAAGTTGAACAAGTTTGTTATGTGCCTGATAATAGTAGAAATGGCTGGGTAGTATCGATAAGAACAATGTCACATGATTATTATGATATACAACTTGTTGAGGATCTCAACTTAGATTTTGAATCATACCAAGATATGTTACAAGATAAAGAAATAGGTCCTGGTGCAATGGATATTGATATTTGAGGTAAATATTTTCATTTAAGCTACTTTGTAGAGTTTAAGTATTTTGTTCTGAAAATATTTTTCATATATTTTACCTTGTCATATATTTATGTTTAGGCATGATTCACTAATAGAAGTTACACTATTGCCGACGGTCCACAGTCAACAGTTTATGGAACCGTCAACAATATTATTATCCTCAACCATTCTACAAATGACGATCGAGAATATTCATTTCATTAACTACCCCCATTCAATTCAAAGAGTGGGTATGTGGGACTATCATTGTCAGTTCTTAACCGACGACAATATACTATCATCGATAGTGAATATAAAACGGTTGACGATAGTCCTCAAAAATCGTCAATGTAAAAAAGTTATTTTTGTAACTCATTCTCAATCATTTTAGATTAAATCGACAAGAATGGTCGACCTAAATCCCTTACACACAAACCCAACTCCCGTTTCCTCCTTTCTCCATCGCATAATGTCAACTCTCCATCCTCTAGCGACGAGTGCTCCTCCTCCTTCGTTGTCTCCAATGAGCCACCACCACTGTTACGAGCGCGTGCCCCAGACGTCTTTTAAGACGTTTGGGAGGTGGCCCAGACATCAGACCAGACGTCTGGGATCACATCCAGACGTCTGACCAGACGTTTGGGATCGTTTCCAGACGTCTGGAAATCAGTTATTTTCGACACGCGTGGGTCGTCTGCGCGCCTGAGAGCGCAGACCGCATATTCGCTTATTCTTCTCTCTACGACTACAGACGCCACTGCCATGCTCCCTCTCTCTCCTCGTGCAGCCTTAAAAAGACCACGCCTCCCCTCGCTTCTGTCGCCTCCACCCCTTTCCTCTTCTTCTTCCAGTGAGCGAGCGCGAGAGCGGGCGCGGGGTTGCTGCGGCGGCAACGGCCACAGTGAGCGCGGAGGGGGTGCTGCATGCAAGAGCGGCGCTCAGCCGTGAGGTCGAGCTCGCCGGGGCTGCCAGGGCCGGCCGGCGGGGAGCGCAGCGGGCGCGGAACGACGCGGGAGGCCTACTGCGGCTCTAGCAGCAGGCGCACGAGGTGCGACGAGGTGCGGCGTCGCGAGCGGAGGGCGAGTTGCGCCCTGGTTCTGGAAAAATTTCCAGAATCAGACGTCTGTGCTGATAGCCAGACGGCGGGGTCGACGTCTGGAAGACTGTCCAGACGTTTGAAAGGTGAGTTTTCCGCCTTCTTCTTCCTTCCTGTCGACTGACCGTACTGAGGGAGAGAGATGGGTATGCGTAGGCTTGGTGATTCGCCATCCAACGCGAATCAGACGTCTGGCTGTAGTACCAGACGGCGGGAGCGACCTCCAGACGTCCGGGGTGACCATCGGACGTCTGGGAGCTAGGCCAAACGTCATCGCAGACTTCTGGATGTCTGGGAAACCACGCTGAACAAGGTAATTCTCTGATCCACTTTTTAAGACGTCTGGAATAAGTTCCAGACGTCTGATTTTACACAGTTTCGTCGTTTTCGACCTGTTTAGGGCCCGTTCGGGTTCCGTTTTCTGCGATTCGAGTTGCGTTCTTTTCAGAATTAATTCCTCTACCCGTCTACAGTAGCTATACACTATTTTGACACACTTCTTTTGTTTGATCCTTGTGATAGGACCCCATTCCGTTGCAGTCTCAGGGGTCGCGGAGGCACGCGGGATTCCCGACCATGCCCCCATTACTCCCGTTGTACCTGGTAGAGTGTCTTTAAGTTATTCATAAAATCTGTTGAATTATGGAACCATAAATAGAACCTAGGACATTGCATGAATCCTAGGAATGAGAAATAGATGGAATGATAGCTCCTAGGTGTTGCATGAATCCTAGGAATGAGAAATAGATGGAATGATAGCTCCTAGGTGTTGCATGAATCCTAGGGCTGGAAAACTAGATTGTATGATAGATCCTAGGATATGGCATGAATCCTAGGATGGGAAAACTAGTGGAATGTATAATACTGCAGTCTTGGAAAATGGAAGAAGATATAAAGCTGCCTGTTGTGAATAAATAACGTGGTTGAGAACATGGATTGTAAGAATGTGAAACTGGAAAGTGAAACCTGGATGTTTGAGTAAAAAGGATGGAACCCTACGGGGGAATTAGGAGTGGAACTCCTGGAAAGAGAAAGGAATGGAACTGAGATGTAGTTGTGTACTATCTCTTGGGTACGTAGTACCAAGGGAAGTACCTGTACCTGTTTACTGCAGAGCGGAGCCAGCCGCCCCAGGGACCCGGGGTTAGGACTGGCCACTCTGTACCGACTTGCTGGCCCTCGCGTACGTAGTACCGAGGAGAGCTACTAGTGTTAGGAGGGCACTAGCTACCCCACGGGCCCCGGGGTTCTGCTAGCCTCCTACACCGACTTGTTTAGGCCCACTAGGGCAAACCAGGGTAGTCAGGCGAGGGTGCGCGGACTGTGGAGGGGCAAGGCCCCGGTTTGGTTACTGTGGAGGGGTTGGACCCCTGTTACTGAGAGGGCTCTGCCCTGGACTGGTTCCGTGCTGTGCTTTGGGCGCACCCGTTAACGGAAACGACTGACCGCGTGCCAATACGGGTTAGCTACCTGTGCGTTTATCGCGCGTGCCGTAGTCACCGTTACGTCTGTCAGTGACCTTGGGGTGGTTGACTGAGGGTAGGATCACCACGGGGGACTCTCCCAGCCAGGAGAGCACCACGTGCTACTTCTACTTTTTGGAAAAGACTGCAATCAAGATCGTTCCCACGAGGAACATTCGAGATCAAGAAAAAGATCTGAGGAATGAATGAAATAGTGAGACAATTGAAAGATGTGAATAAAGAAAGTAATGGAACATAACAGCTACTGTACACTCTACTGTTGTCTTTAGTTTAGTTGCCACTCTACTCAACGTTTTGCTAACGTGTTACACTCGTTACCTTTTTCAGGACCAGGTGTTGAGCAGCCAGGGTCAGCAGCTGCAGAGGACGCTGGGTCGAGTAGGGTCCAGTAGAGTTACCACTGTCTCTTGTACCTCTTTTTGTTACGTTGTAGTGAGTAGTTCTTGTTTCCGCTGTACTTTCTTTACCTGCAGTTCAAATTATATTACGAATGTTGTTCTACTGTTGTGGTGGTACATACTGTGGTAGTTTCTTTCCTTACTGCTGTACTTTCTTACTGTTAGTTATATTCATGCTGAATGTGGTTTATTTTACTGCTCTTTTGGTTACTTCCTCGTTGGACGACTAGGTCTTGGGATTAGTTGAGTCGGTCTGGTTCTCGTGTCTCGTAGGGACTCGGGAACCGAGTCGTTACAAGATGGTATCAGAGCAAGGTCGCCCCGAGAAGTGAATCAACTGACTGTAGAATAACCAATTCACATGTTTATAACTAGAGTAGCCACCACAACATATCTCTTGACATGAGCTCTTAGAAGTTTCGTTAGGTACCGTTTGTTTTGACGTTTTTCCATTTTATTTCGCGTCTCCTTACAGGAGATGCCTCGTCGCGGGACTGGCAAGACTGGCCGCGGGTGCGGCCGAGGACGAGGTAAGCGAGGTGGACGTGCTGTTGTTGACGTCTCGGTGGACCAGCCACCACTCCCGGGCATCCAGGCCCAGGACCTCGCCAGACTGATACGAGACATTGTACGAGAGGAGCTCCACCCACCGCCCCGAGCACCTCCTCCTGGGGCTGCAGAGGGGGAGTCCTCTTTGGGACCACGCGATGGACACGGTGCTGGACACGAGGGAGGGGATGGGCCGCTGCCGCCCCCACCTTCCTCCGACACTTCTGTACACGAGGCACCTTCTCCTGGAGGTGCACCAGCGCCCCCCCTACAGCGCCACTTCGAGCTTTTCGGACAGTTCCGGAAGCTGAAGCCCCCCTCCTTCAAGGGGGATGAGGACCCGACCGAGGCAGAGGACTGGCTTGAGCAGCTGGAGAAGATCTTCGACACCCTTCGCCCCCCGGTGGAGTGTCGCATGGCCTTTGCCACGTACCAGCTGGAGAGTGCGGCACACCGGTGGTGGAGGGCGGTCTGGGGACAGGAGAGGGACGAGCCGACGTGGGACCAGTTCGTCACCCTCTTCTGCGAGCAGTACTTTCCCCAGACGTGGCAGAACCAGAGGAGGCGGAAGTTCCACACTCTCCGCCAAGGGACGATGACTGTGAGCGCGTACCGCACGCGTTTCTTGGAGCTATCCCGCTTTGCAGCGACAGCGGTAGCCACTGAGGAGGAGCGCCTTTGGAGGTTCACCGAGGGGCTCCGGCCTACGATCCGGGGGTATGTCAAACCCCTGAAGCTGCCTACATTTTCGAGGGTGGTAGAGGCAGCTATGACTTACGAGGAGACCAACCCGTCCGCGCGAGACACTGAAGGCGGGCGGAAGAGGCCCTTCCAGCCAGACTTTTCACAGGGCCAGCGAGAACGGAGACACGTGGCGTCCGTAGGAGAGCCGTCACGTTGTGCAGGGCCATCAGTGGCCTTTGGGGGCCCTCGACAGGGGCCAGTCGCCAGCACCGGACCCCCGCCTAGCCGACAGCAGGGACCCACTGAGGGCGGGAGTCGGGTTCCCCTCTACTACCAGTGTGGCCAGCCGGGCCACATCAGGAGGGACTGCCCATCTAGGGCAGGAGGTCAGCAGATACTCCCCGCGCAGAGCACTGGAGGGCACGCAGGAGGCCGCGGTTCCCAGGCGCGAGGAGGAGGACAGCAGTCGCGAGGAGGGTACCAGCCAGCACCTACCCGTCCGACGTAGAGTGTGGCTGCTTCGTCCGCACCTAGAGCTGAGGGGTGTATCAACGCCCTAACACACAGGGACGCCAGAGCATCAGGATCGGTGGTAGCAGGTATGGTTTCAGTTTCTGGCAGACTCGTTTACACGCTTTTCAATTCCGACGCTACGCACTCGTTTGTCGCAGCCAGTTTCGCAGTTAGTTTGGACCAGGATTGTACACTGTTAGAGAATCCGTTCATAATCAGAGGTCCGAGTGGTCAGCTGTTTGTAGCTGAGGAGGTGTACACGGATTGCGAGGTCAGCGTCAGGGGACATAGCCTGCCAGCTGACCTGATTATGATACAGATGGAGGACATTGGAGTGATTCTGGGGATGGATTGGTTGTCCGCTTACCACGCCTTGGTGGACTATTTTGAGAGGAATATTGTCTTCTCCATTCCGGAGTTGCTTTCTTTCGAGTTTCACGGACAGCCAGTGGACGGAGGTTTCAGGTGCATTTCGGCACTTCGGGCGGCGAGACTTTTGAGCTAGGGGTGTGAGGGCTTCCTAGCTTGTGTGGTGGCAGAGCCCATCCCTGTGGCAGACTTCCAGAGCATCCCGGTGGTCAGAGAGTACCCTGACGTGTTTCCAGACGAGTTACCAGGACTACCGCCCGAGCGTGAGATCGAGTTTGAGATCTTAGTAGTACCAGGGACCAGCCCCATCTCCACCCCGCCATACAGGATGACACCGCTTGAGCTGCGAGAGCTCAAGTCTCACTTGCAGGACCTTCTGGAGAAGGGTTTCGTGAGGCCCAGTGCGTCTCCCTGGGGAGCCCCGGTACTATTTGTGAAGAAGAAGGATGGGACCCTACATCTTTGTGTGGACTACCGATAGCTGAATAAGGTCACCATCAAGAACAGGTATCCGCTACCGAGGATCGATGATTTGTTCGACCAGTTGCAGGGTGCCACGGTGTTTTCCAAGATAGACTTGAGGTCTGGATACCACCAGTTGAGGATCAGGGAGACCGACGTCTCCAAGACAGCTTTCCACACCCGGTACGGACACTACGAGTTTTTGGTCATGCCGTTTGGGCTGACCAATGCCCCTGCTGCTTTCATGGACCTGATGAACCGCGTGTTTAGACCGTACTTGGACCAGTTCGTGGTGGTTTTCATAGATGATGTACTCATCTATTCTAGAGATCGGACGCAGCACGGACAGCACTTGCGGATGGTTCTGGACACTCTGAGACGACACAGGCTGTACGCCAAATACAGCAAGTGCGAGTTCTGGTTGAGGGAGGTGACCTTCTTGGGTCATGTGATCTCTGGAGACGGCTTGGCGGTGGACCCAGCCAAGGTCGAGGCAGTGCTCAGGTGGGAGAGACCGCGTTCAGTCACTGAGATTCGCAGTTTCCTGGGACTGGCAGGCTACTACAGACGATTCATCAGAGGATTTTCGCAGATTGCACGTCCTATGACACAGTTGACCCGGAAGGACGTGCCTTTCGCTTGGACAGACGCCTGTGAGGCGTGTTTTCTGGAGCTGAAGGAGAGGTTGACCTCGGCTCCCATGCTCACCATCCCTGACAGTAGTGGCGGGTTCATTGTGTACATGGACGCCTCCTTGCAGGGGTTAGGAGGTGTGCTCATGCAGAGGGGTCAAGTTGTCGCTTACGCTTCGCGGCAACTGAAGCCCCATGAGCATACCCACCCTACCCACGACTTAGAGTTGGCAGCTGTTGTCTTCGCGCTGAAGACCTGGAGGCACTACTTGTACAGTGAGACCTTCGAGATTTTCACAGATCACAAGAGCCTCAGATACCTTTTTGATCAGAAGGAGCTCAACATGAGACAGAGACGTTGGTTGGAGCTCCTGAAGGACTACGACTGCAGCATCTCCTACCACCTGGGAAAGGCCAATGTGGTGGCTGACGCCTTGAGCCATAAGGCGCCCGCACACTTGGCCAGTCTATAGTTACAGAGTTGGAGCCTTTTGGAGGAGGTGGGCAGTTGGTGACCTCTAGAGTTACAAGGGTACTGTGGGGCAGTGACGGTGACACGGCAGACTAGGCCAGAGCTGATAGACCACATCATCACAGGACAGATGGCCGATCCGTACTTGCAGTCCTTGCGCGACAGAGTACTGTCGGGAGACCCGGGGGACTTCTCTTTCACAGACCAGGTGCTGCGCTTGAGGGGACGGTTGTACGTTCCCAGAGACGAGGAGCTGTTAAGAGATCTCCTGACTGAGGCACACGGTTCCAGATTCACCATACATCCCGGAAACACGAAAATGTACCACGACTTGAGACGTGAGTTTTGGTGGAGAGGGATGAAGCGGGATGTGGGTGAGTTCGTGCAGTAGTGCTTAGTTTGCCAGCAGGTGAAAGCCGAGCATCAGAGGCCTGCAGGGCCGCTTCAGCCACTTCCAGTGCCAGAGTGGAAGTGGGAGAGCATCACCATGGACTTAGTGGTGGGCTTACCTGTTACCCAGCGGGGACACGACGTAGTCTGGGTAATAGTGGATAGACTGACGAAGACGGTGCGATTCTTGCCGATCCGAGTCACTTTGGGACCAGCACAGTTGGCAGAGAGGTATATCCGTGATGTGGTACGACTACACGGAGTTCCGCGGGAGATCGTATCCGACCGGGATATCCGCTTTACGTCCCAGTTTTGGGCTGAGTTTCAGCAGGCCTTGGGGATGCGGTTGAGGTTTAGTACGGCTTACCACCCCCAGACGGACGAACAGTCTAAGCGCACGATACAGACACTTGAGGACCTTTTGCGTGCCTGTGTACTGGACTGGAGGGGCTCTTGGGAGGAGCACCTGCCCCTGGCAAAATTTGCATACAACAATAGTTATCACTCGAGCATTGGCATGGCTCCCTACGAGGCTCTGTACGGACGGAAGTGTACGACACCCTTGAGTTGGGTTGAGGTGGGGACCAAGTGGGAGGTTGGCCCCAGGTTGATCTGGCAGAGTCAGGAGGTAGTCGAGCAGATCCACAGACGACTCCACACTGTCAGGAGCAGACAGAAGAGCTACGCGGATCAGAGACGCTGAGAGGTGCAGTTTGAGGTTGGGGACCATGTCTTTCTTTGTGTTTCGCCCAAGAAGGGCCTACAGCGGTTTGGGATGAGAGGGAAGCTCGCGCCGAGGTTTGTGGGGCCCTTTGAGGTCCTGGAGCGGGTTGGACCCGTTGCTTACAGGCTTGCCCTCCCCCCGCAGCTTCTGGTGTGCACGGCGTGTTCCACGTGTCCAACCTCAGGAAGTACGTAGCCGATCCCAGTCACGTACTGAGTCACGAGAGCGTCGAGGTGGGCGACAGCCCGACCTACCCCGAGCGGCCAATGCAGATCCTAGACCGAGCCGTCCGCAGTTTGAGACGAAAGCAAGTACCCCTGGTAAAGGCTTTGTGGAGGAGCCAGCGGTACGAGGAGGCTACCTGGGAGCCTGAGGCGGCAATGCGGGAGCAGTACCCAGAGCTTTTCGCGGGTACGTCTTTTCGGACCGACTTCGGTCCTCTTTGAGTTTGTTATGGTTAGTTGGACATCTTTTCCCGCACCCTAGTTGGTGCAAGTTTGGGGACGAAACTTCCTTTGAGTTTGTTATATTGTTACGAACGCATGCCCCATACGTCTTTTAAGACGTCTGGGAGGTGGCCTAGACGTCGGACCAGACGTCTGGGATCACATCCAGACGTCTGACCAGACGTCTGGATCATTTCCAGACGTCTGGAAATCAGTTATTTTTCACACGCGCGGGTCATCTACGTGCCTGAGAGCGCAAACCGCATATTCGCTTATTCTTCTCTCTGCGGTTGCAGACGCCGCTGCCGTGCTCCCTCTCTCTCCTCCTCGCGCGGCCTTAAAAAGACCATGCCTCCCATCGCTTCCGTCGCCTCCACCCCTTTCCTCTTCTTCCAGTGAGCGAGCGCGAGAGCAGGCGCGGGGTTGCTGCGGCGGCGACGGCCGCAGTGAGCGTGGAGGGGGTGCTGCGTGCGAGAGCGGCGCTCAGCCGTGAGGTCGAGCTCACCGGGGCTGCCAGGGCCGGCCGGCGGGGAGCGCAGTGGGCGCGGAACAATGCGGGAGGCCTGCTGCGGCTTGAGCAGCAGGCGCACGAGGTGCGACGAGGAGCGGCGTCATGAGTGAAGGGCGAGTTGTGCCCTGGTTCTGGAAAAATTTCCAGAATCAGACGTCTGTGCTGATAGCCAGACGGCGAGGTCGACGTCTGGAAGACTGTCCAGATGTCTGAAAGGTGAGTTTTCCATCTTCTTCTTCCTTCCTGTCGACTGACCATACTGAGGGAGAGAGATGGGTGTGCGCAGGCTCGGTGATTCACCATCCAACGCGAATCAGACGTCTGGCTGTAGTACCAGACTGCGGGAGCGACCTCCAGACGTCCGGGGTGACCATCGGACGTCTAGGAGTTAGGCCAGACGTCCCCGCAGACTTCTGGACGTCTGGGAAACCACGCTGAACAAGGTAATTCTCTGATCCACTTTTTAAGACGTCTGGAATAAGTTCCAGACGTCTGATTTTACACAGTTTCGTCATTTTCGACCCATTTAGGGCCCGTTCGGGTTCCGTTTTTCGCGATTCGAGTTGCGTTCTTTTTGGAATTAATTCCTCTACCCGTCTACAGTAGCTATACACTATTTTGAGACACTCCTTGTGTTTGATCCTTGTGATAGGACCCCGTTCTGTTGCAGTCTCGGTTGTCGCGTAGGCACGCAGGATTCCCGACCACGCCCCCATTACTCCCGTTGTACCTGGTAGAGTGGCTTTAAGTTATTAATAAAATCTATTAAATTATGGAACCATAAATAGAACCTAGGACATTTCATAAATCCTAGGAATGAGAAATAGATGGAATGATAGCTCCTAGGTGTTGCATGAATCCTAGGGCTGGAAAACTAGATTGTATGATAGATCCTAGGATATGGCATGAATCCTAGGATGGGAAAACTAGTGGAATGTATAATACTGCAGTCTTGGAAAATGGAAGAAGATATAAAGCTGCCTGTTGTGAATAAATAACGTGGTTGAGAACATGGATTGTAAGAATGTGAAACTGGAAAGTGAAACCTGGATGTTTGAGTAAAAAGGATGGAACCCTACGGGGGAATTAGGAGTGGAACTCCTGGAAAGAGAAAGGAATGGAACTGAGATGTAGTTGTGTACTATCTCTTGGGTACGTAGTACCAAGGGAAGTACCTGTACCTGTTTAGTGCAGAGCGGAGCCAGCCGCCCCAGGGACCCGGGGTTAGGACTGGCCACTCTGTACCGACTTGCTGGCCCTCGTGTACGTAGTACCGAGGAGAGCTACTAGTGTTAGGAGGGCACTAGCTACCCCACAGGCCCCGGGGTTCTGCTAGCCTCCTACACCGACTTGTTTAGGCCCACTAGGGCAAACCAGGGTAGTCAGGCGAGGGTGCGCGGACTGTGGAGGGGCAAGGCCCCGGTTTGGTTACTGTGGAGGGGTTGGACCCCTGTTACTGAGAGGGCTCTACCCTGGACTGGTTCCGTGCTGTGCTTTGGGCGCACCCGTTAACGGAAACGACTGACCGCCTGCCAGTACGGGTTAGCTACCTGTGCGTTTATCGCGCGTGCCGTAGTCACTATTACGTCTGTCAGTGACCTTGGGGTGGTTGACTGAGGGTAGGATCACCACGGGGGGCTCTCCCGGCCAGGAGAGCACCACGTGCTACTTCTACTTTTTGGAAAAGACTGCAATCAAGATCATTCCCACGAGGAACATTCGAGATCAAGAAAAAGATCTGAGGAATAAATGAAATAGTGAGACAATTGAAAGATGTGAATAAAGAAAGTAATGGAACATAACAGCTACTGTACACTCTACTGTTGTCTTTAGTTTAGTTGCCACTCTACTCAACGTTTTGCTAACATGTTACACTCGTTACCTTTTTCAGGACCAGGTGTTGAGCAGCCAGGGTCAGCGGCTGCAGAGGACGCTGGGTCGAGTAGGGTCCAGTAGAGTTACCACTGTCTCTTGTACCTCTTTTTGTTACGTTGTAGTGAGTAGTTCTTGTTTCCACTGTACTTTCTTTACCTGCAGTTCAAATTATATTATGAGTGTTGTTCTACTATTGTGGTGGTACATACTGTGGTAGTTTCTTTCCTTACTGCTGTACTTTCTTACTGTTAGTTATATTCATGCTGAATGTGGTTTATTTTACTGCTCTTTTGGTTACTTCCTCGTTGGACGACTAGGTCTTGGGATTAGTTGAGTCGGTCCGATTCTCGTGTCTCGTAGGGACTCGGGAACCGGGTCGTTACAACCACCTTCGGGGGCACCCCCTCGGTAAGGGCTCCTTTCCCTTGCCTCCGCTAGACCTCCTTCGCCTTCCCCTTGCTTCCACCACCCTCCCCCTCCCCCCGACGATCACCCCTTCCCCTTGCCTCCACTAGACCTCCTTCGCCTTCCCCTTGCCTCCATCGGCCCTCCTACTACCAGCACCACCACCTCCTCCTATCCTCACCACCACCACCTCTTGTGGCCACCACCAACCCCTTAGGTCAGCACCACCACCTCCTCCCATCCCCACCACCACTACTTCCTACCGCCATCACCACCACCTCCTCCTACCACCACCACCACCGCCTTCTCCTCCTACAATCACCACCTGACCCATCTATGTCGTCTTCCTCCCTAATTTCCCCCTTTAGGTTTAGATTAATTTAATTACATTGCATTGAAACAATTAACATGTTATTAGTTTATATTGAATGTTTGGTTAAATGTTTAGTTGATTTGGTTTAGTTAAATTATTAGCAATTGTTATTTGTGGGTTGTGCCCACATATGTAGTGGTTAATTGTGGGGGGTTCCTACTCTTAGTTTCATTAAAACTATTTAGTTAAATTTGCATTTAATTTGAATGCTTGAGTGACATTTTAATTATGAGGTGTGCCCACATCTGTTGCGATGCGCTTTTATGTATGTAGGATGTGAGAGAAATCTCATATTATAAGGGAAACTCTACTAGAATTTTTTGGCTTACGGTTTGCATGTAGGTACAAGTTTAGGATTTATGATTAGGATTTACATTTTGGGTTTATGATTTTGTGTTTAGGGTTTAGGATTATGGTTATTTTTTTTAGGTTAGGTTTTAGGGTTTTGTGTTTAAGGTTTAAGGTTAGGTTTATGATTTTTTATTTTAGGTTTTCATATTAGGTTTTGAGCTCTGGATTTAGGTTATAGGGTTTTTAACTTAGACACTACAACAGCTTGTACCTACACCTACAGTAAAAAATCATCGATATAGGTGACAAATACTGTCGCTATTTTTTTAGGTACCTATTCCGGCTGTCATTCTTGGCATTATATTAGGAGGCGTCACTATAGGGTACTTCGACAATAAAAATCATCGATGCTACTCCTGGTGCTACTATGATAGCCAATATTACAAAGCAGCACAATTTTGTGTTTACACCAACAACAGCAGTTTTGACTACCTGTGTAGATGCTGTCACCAACGCTTGTTTATGTCGATGTAACTATATGTTCACCAATGAGAAAAATTGTGAGCAAAATTGGTGATTTTACCTGTCACTACACTCATCGCAGTAAGTCTTTCATGTAATAGTTACTAATATCCCTACTAAAATATCTACCTATATTGACCTATTTCTTTCAAACATCAAATATATATTACAATAAAAAAAAGCACATATCACCCACCTAGTGTTTACCTCATCTCATAATAAGAAAGCTCTTATGGTAGTGTATTCCATGATACCCAAAAGTCAAGGCAATCATGGAAAACTTAGTGGATCAAATCCCAAGTTTAATCATCAGAGTTTCACCTTAGAACAGTTCTATAGGAATTAAATGGAAACTAAATTCTCATTTAGTGGTTAATGAGAATGCTCTGTGCGTTGCAGTCAGACCTTAGGAGGCATCCAATCAACACCATGAAGGAGGCAATATTCTCCATAACATGCTAGGACGATAGCAACAAATAATAAAGAAGTGAGTATTTCCATCATAAGGTTCACCATAGTGAGTTAAGGATCTAACACCAACCACATGAGGAGATCCCTAAAAGAAGAAAGGACTTATCACATAGGATAGCAATTGTGAAAAGCAAAATTCATAATCACATATCAAAGTGTTCTAAAAGCAAACACAATTAAAATAATGTCAAGAATGATCACCTAATTCATCATCAAATGGGAGGCGACATACTTTGAGTTCTCAATCACTTTCCATGTTCATGTGCTGCCCTATAAGAAATGCAGCAAGAAGAGATTCCCTTACTTTTCGGGATTTGTACAAATTGTCATGGTAGCAAAAAAAGCACCAAGTTGTGCATTGGGCACTTCATCTTCTCCTTTTCCAAGTTCTCCCCTACCTTAGTTAGCACAAGAAATGGTCAGAGTATGCAAAATTCTACCTTACTAAAAATAGCCATCAAATGTTTTTGAAACTCAATAAAGTTCATGACTAGCAACATCCTCTTTATAATCAAAATGAAACCCATAACAAATTTCTAGCTAATAAGGTTTTTAAATGATAGTTTATTAGCTTTGACTTGTGATTATGTTGATTCAGATTGCTAAAAATTTTGTTTGATTTTGACTTGGGAAGAGAAGATTAATGGATGCAAAATTGTGGTTTAGGCGATCAAGTGTTAAAAAATTATGGTCTAGATACAACTTGACAAGGACTTAATTTGCAATCTATGCATTATCACCCTTCCTTGAACTGCTTCATGATATAATTATTGTATCAATAAAAAAATCATCTCTTTATACAAGTTTAAGACTCTATTCAATTTAGATTTAACACAAACAAATAACATGATCTATGGATGTTATTCTCTATATATCTTTACTACACTTTAAATACTTACATGTCATTTTTCCTGAAAAATCCTAGGACGAACATAACATCAAAATATAAGTTGCATGACTTTCATGAAACATGCAAGAAATTAGCGTCATGTAATTATTTATATTGCTATTGCACTTCATGTCTACATCCTTGAACAACCTCCCATTTTTGTGTTTGCAATAAAGAAATTCACGAAACATAAAGATTAAAAGATGAATGCTTTAACTTGGAACCAAAGAAAAGATGCACCAGTTGGGAATCGAACCCAGGTCTGTATCATAGAAGGGTACTATTCTACCACTAGACCACTGGTGCTATTCATGTTTCATGAACCTAAATTAACACAAATTACACTACAACAAATTCATAAATTAAGCTAGAAAAAAAAAATGGAACCATTTCATATATCATAGAAGGCAATTTTTTTGAGAAAGATGAACATACAATCATCCAACTGCATCATAGAGCCACATCCCTTGGTGTTGTATCATGCAGCTGCATAGCTACTTTTGCATATCTAACCAAGCTTGATTTAGCCACATATCTACAAAGAAAGGCTCCATCAATTAACACTTTATGATCAATTTACTCTCCAAATATATAAAAACCACTAGGAAGGGGAAATCAGTGTTGAAATATAAGATGTAGTAGAATAGTAGTGCAAATAGTAGCCATAATAAGGTGAGTCTCTACATCTCCACTCCCCTTTGGATGTCTAGCCTCATCCTCTCTTTCTCATCACCATGTCATATAATTGTAACCCCCGCTATGCTCATGTGTCCACATTCCTTGTATATATGTATGTATGTGCATCCAGGACCCTCGAGGTGGTTCTTTTGACACACAAGACTACATCACCTTCGCCTAATAATGCACGAAGCAAATTGTGTTTTTCTCTTTTCACACACATTTTAGAAGATATTTGGGGCTACAACCCCTCCCAAATAATATAACCCACATTCTGATGCCTATAAAAGTGAGTAACTATTTTGCTTCCTCTTTTGCCACCACAACTTCACTGAAATCTATTTCATCTGAGATAAAGGCAAAGTCATAGGAAAACTAGCCAGACCTATGTGATAAGAGCATGTCAATAGTAAGTATGCATGCATTTAGTATGTATATAGATGTTTATAGTCATCTATGAATTTTCTAACAAAAAAATGTATATTACATAGTTGAAACATTGTCAGCCTTGTAAATCAATGTTATCAAAGATTGTTATAATGATGAATGCTACAAGGGACTGAACGTGGCTAAACTTGCCAACTTTGAAATTAGCTCATGAATGGAGCAATGACAATAACTGATAAATGCTACGAGGGATTGACTTACATAGGAGTAGAAATAAATTTGAGAAAGGAGTTAGAGCTTCTACAGAGTCAGTAGATGAGCTTATGTAGAAACCTAAGCAGTGACAACAACAAGGAAGAATGAATTAAGGTCAGCTAATTCCCCATTTTCCATTCAGATGTTGAATCTTTCACAAAATTGAAAGTACTAGAGGAGTATCCTCACTTGACTAGATAAATGTGTCCATTCAATTTATGTAACAATTGGGTGAACTTTCTAATGAATATGTCTAGACACCTGATAGGAGGTGTCCATTTGCATCCCCTCCAAGAATGGTGTTAGACGCATACATGATCATGGAAGCCAACTAGGCAATCTGATGTAACTCAGTCCCTTGGACCTGCAAAAAGGTGAATCATTTGATATCTTTGAAAAGATTAGATGCTATAAATCATTGAAATTTGAAAATTAGAATAAAGCATTCGAACAATGACATGGTACTCAACATCAGGGATGCCTAGATGCTCACTATCTATGTCCATCAACTTCATCTAAAAATCAGAGCTTTTAAAGCAATGGACATTCCAAAGAAAATATTTGTGGTCCTTTAGTTAATGATGCTTTTGTACTTAAAATACTTACAAGACACAAGCAATCATATATAGGATACCAAATAACTGATACATTATCACCTAATAAGGATAAAATAAAATAGCAACAAAGAAGATTTCTCTCAAAAAAAAACAAAAAAACAAAAGGAGATGCATTTAGAAATTCTGAAAGATTATTTTTCCTTTCCAAAGTATGATAGGAGTGTGCTTAAATCATTGTATCATTGATGTTGGAATTTAGGTCATGACGATTATCAATTGCACCAACCCTTCTTATAAAAAGGAAAGAAAGAAAGACTCAACAGAAAAGTTTATAATGAAGAAAAGGATGGCCGGAAGAAACTTGAGAGCTGATGGATCCAAAGAATGTTAATGGAGAGAATCAATTAGAAAAAGGATGAGAGACATGGAGAGAGAATGACATTCAAGTAGATAATGTTCACTATTTAACAGAAAATATGTTCAATGGGCAAACAAAAGGTTTCTCAGGATGCATGATTGATTTTGGATAGAGGTATGGAAAGTAGAGAAGCAATGGTAAAGAGAAAGGAGAGATTAAGAGATCGGGAATAGATGGGATGGGCATAAAGAAAGCAAGGCAACTGTAGGTGCAAGAAAATGAGAAAGAGTAAACTGGGAGAAAAAGAAATTAGATTGTCTAATATTCAAATCATGTGATCAGAGAGGAGTCCAATGTGACACTTCACAGTTAGATCAACAAAATATATAATATCAAATGCTACACGAGACCACCATACCTACATAGAAGCAATTTCTCTATAGAAAGAGACATGGTTGTTTCTACTCTAGCAACAGAGCCAGTAACCAAGGAGACACCAAAAGTTGAAGTAGAGGCTCGACCATTAGCTGTCGAGAAGGTGGAAGCCCCAGCAGCTGCAACTCTAGTGGAGGAAGTGGTACCTCTAACAGAAGAGCCGGTTGCTCCCACGGAAGAGACCCTGGCTCCTCCTGCAGCTAAAGATGAGAAACCTACAGAGGATGTACACTGATAGAAATAAGATTTTAAAGCAATATCAAGTTGAATTCAACATAGTACCCTCTCCTAAGTTGCTGCCATCTCTTATGGTGCTCCAAGAATGGCATGTTCTTGCAACGCTTGAACAAAAGTATGTAGGTCAGAACGACAGCATTTGCATACTATGTGAAGAGAGCAACATATCTTAGTCTCTGATTAACTTTTACCACACATGACGACGATCACATACTAAACCATAACCTAAGTTAATAAACACCGATACAATGATTTAATTTCATTATGAAAATAATATTGATATACATGTTTCTTCACATACGTATTAATACTTTTCTTAAAATATGGAATTTTCTAAAAGGAGAGAAAGGAGCTTGACATCTAGTCTAAGATCCACTATATATAGAAAGGGGACATGAACAATAATAAGATGGATAATTAGATGGGATGTCAAGGTTAAGAGGTAAGGACAAAATTGTCAATAATGAGAATAGATCCTTTTGATGAGAAATAATGTGAAAACTCGTAGTCAAAGGGTCAACAATACTTCAGCTATCAAAAGTAACCCTCATCCTTCATCCATGTTTAGAACCATCTACGTGAAGGAAAAATCCCACCTTAGGTGGAGTTTTGCTTTTTTCTCATTGAAAGTGTTTTCCATGCCAACAACACATTCACATCGTATATGAATTTCCAATCTAAAATATTTAAGTATAGAGAGAGATGCCTTCATGATGCATATGAAAAGTTAGGTGCCATAAGTGTTAGGACCAGCATTAGCCAAGCTCAAAACACTAAGACCTATATGCTTCATTGTGGGGAAAGTCCTATCATCAACAACTTGACGCATATATAAATTTCTAAATGCTCCTTTCCAAAAAAAAAAAAGACTCCATGTTAAAATTTAGAATTAGATCACTTTGATGCCTTCAGTTCATAGGCTACCCATATTTAAGAATCAATAGACATTAATTTATTTTTATGTTGATATCTATATTTAACAGTCAGTAGATGCAACTCCTTTCTTTTATACCTACAATTAGGATATAATACACATCCTTTTTTACTAGCTTAATCATTATTGAGATCTTGTATGGACACCTAACTTGATATGATAGAATTCAAAATAGGAAATCTATCAGTAAATTGGACCATGAAAGAGCTATCTACCTTGGGTGAAGAGCTGGTTCTTGGCACATCTACAAAATAATGGTGGTAAAACAATGTGAATCCCTATTCTTAGGCCCTTTTATTAGACTCTCAAGCCAAGTACAAAGTCTTCTCTCTTTGTGAAACCACTTCATACACAATCTTACATGGCTTTAGCTGCAGAGATAGCCTCTCAAAAACCTACATCTACTTAATGAAGGTGGAAACTAAAGCATGCATGGCTACTAGAGCTTGATTTATATTGAGCTCAACAAATTTAGGATCCTAGAATTTTAGTTGAATTTGATGCTCATGAGCTGGTTCAAGGTTTTCTAGATATCAACGCTACTAATTGAAAATGGAAATGCATAGATTTTTTTCTTTTGAAAGAAAACATGCAAAACACATAAATAGGATCAAATATGCAAAATGTTGTCGGCATCCACTCATATGAAGGCCAAAAGCTAATTACAAGACTTGTATATATGGAACTCATGTCTAATAAATAAATTTGCACATGGATAAACAGGTCAAGGTAATAAATTTGATCTAAGTTTGTCATCTAATTTAACTAAAGCATAGGACTCAAATCCTTTTATACTAGGATACCATCATTAGGATCAACTCATTCTTCCACTGAATCTCGTGCCCTCCCAAGTATTAAACAGAAAAAATTACTAACCTAAACACAAAAAGTTACTAACCTTAAGAGCTTACTAGTACCTTATCATGTATCAAACCATGTAAAAATGCATGTGATGCTAAAACTAAAATAGCATGCAAAACTCTGAAGGATTGGCGAGAACAGACCATTTTCTAGCTAAACTGCCAAAGAATTGCATTAGCTCCCATATGCCCTTGGGTCAGTTAATTAATAGCCACTTCCCTTGGGCATGATACTGATTTCATTGTAAAGGTAGCAATGTAAAGGTATTATTCATTGCTTTTTTTATTGCACAGGATGCTTGATGCAATTTCATTGATATTTCACTTTCCAAATGGCCTCATACATCATTAATGAAACCACCTAACTATGTGTACTATGAAGAATAAAGTAGATTATAGGATAGATCCTAGTTAAACGTATCTACACTAGCAATAACTCTAAAAATATCATGATTACACTAGTCCAAAAAAATGCAAAAATATTAAAACTTACATGGGAAATTTTCATCCTCAAAGCGAGAACCATAGATGCTAAGCCCACTAATACCCAATGAACTCATGAAAGCAGAACAACTTAAAGAAGATTAAATGCTAATATGTGAGAGATTGTTAAAAAGGAAATAATCAAGTGGCTTGATGCTGAAATCATTTACCTAATCTTTGATAGCTCTTGGGTGAGCCCAATACAAGTAGTTCCTAAGAAAGTTGGTCTCACCATTGTGACTAACGATGAGGGTCAATCCATCCCTACCTACACTGCCATCGCATGGCGACTTTGTATTGATTACAGAAAACTCAACTTTACAACCAAGAAAGATCATTTTCCCCTACCTTTTATTGACTAGATCCTTGAGAGACTAGAAGGGAGGAACTTTTCCTACTTTTTGGATGGATACTCAAGATACAATCAAGTTGCTATTAATCTTGAGGATCAAGAGAAAACCACCTTCACTTGTCCCTACGGAACTTTTTCTTTTCATAGGATGCCTTTTGGGCTTTGTAATGCACCTGCGACCTTTCAAAGGTGCATGCTAGCCATCTCTTCTGACATGGTTGGTGACTATCTTGAGGTCTTCATGGATGATTTTTTTGTAGTTGGAGACTCATTTGATATATTCCTAGACAACTTGACTAAGATTTTGAGATGTATTGAGGTCAACCTAGTACTAAGCAAGGAGAAGAGCTATTTTATGGTTCAAGAGTGAATTGTACTAGGTCATATTGTATTAGATAGAGGAATAGAGGTTGATTGGGCCAAGGTTGATTTAATCTCTAATCTTACACCCCCTTGCTCAATGAAGCAAATTAGATCATTCCTAGGACATATTGGATTTTACAGAAGGTTTATACAGAACTTTTCTAAGATCTCCAGGCCTTTGACTAACCTTCTATTTAAAGAGACCCCTTTTGGTTTTAATGAGGAATACAACCAAGCTTACTCGACCTTAAAGGATGTGGTGACCCGAGCTCCAATCTTACAAGCCCCTAATTGGGCCCAATCCTTTGAAATCATGTGTAATGCCTCAGATTTTGCCATATGGGCAATCTTGGGACAAAAGAAAGATAAGAAAGCCATGGTGATTTATTACGCTAGCAAAATATTAGATGAGGCACAAAGGAATTATACAACTACTAAGAAGGAATTTCTAGCTATTGTTTTTGGACTTGAAAAGTTTAGATCTTATTTACTTGGATCCCATGTGGTGATTTACACTGATCGCTTAGCCCTAAGGCATTTACTGTCTAAAAAGGACATTAAGCCCAAGTTAATTAGATGGAGTCTACTCTTACAAGAATTTGACTTGGAAATGAGAGACAAAGCCGAGGCACAGAATGTTGTAACTGATCACCTTTCCAGACTTGACCCAGACAACATCAGACTTTCACTACCTATGCAAGCTCATTTTCCTGATTAACACTTAATGGTCATAAATAACAAAAATATCCCTTTGTATGCTGATTTAATCAATAGTTTGCTGTTAATAAAATCCCAACTAATTGGACTAGATAGCAAAGAGATAAATTCCTATCTGATGCAAAGTTTTATATCTGGGATGATCCATTGTTATTTAGACTATGTGCTGATCAAATCATCAAAAGATGTATCTCTGAGTTTGAAATCCAAAGTGTGCTATTTTTCTGCCATGATCAAGATTATGGTAGCCATTTTTTGGGAAAGAAAACAGCTGCAAAGATCCTGCAGTTAGGATTTTACTAGCCTACCTTTTTTAGAGACATGCATGATTTTGCTAAAAACCGCATCAAGTGCCAATCTGATCTTGATTTGTGAAATCTTTAATGTTTGGGGAATAAATTTTATGGGTCCCTTCCCACCATCAAACGACATTAAGTATATCTTAGTTGGAGTTGATTATGTTTCGAAATGGATTGAAGTCGTTCCAACTAAGAAAAATTATCACAAGTCCATAATTGGTTTTATAAGGAAAAATATCTTTTCGAGGTTGGGAATTCCTAAGGCCTTAATAAGTGATGGTAGTAGTCATTTTACAAATGCCCAATTTAGATTCTTATTAAAGAAATATGTGGTAAACCATAGGATTGCTACACTTTACCATCCTCAAACTATGGGTAATAGAGAAATTAAGCATATATTAGACAAAATCGTGAGACCTGATAGAAAAGATTGGTTTGCGAGATTAGAAGATGCACTTTGGGCTTATCGGACCACTTCTAAAACTCCCATAGGCATGTCCCTTGATCAAACGTGAGTAGGGTTATTTAATTAGGTGATATTAGCATGAAAATGAGTATAGTAGAAGTGGCTACCTACAAGCCATTCTACACATATTTTTCAAATGTATTTTAACCTAAACTAAATTATGTTTTGAGATTATCAATTTTAAGCCTAGGGTCAAACTCAGGGAGGCAAGTTTGGATAATCGATTTCTACACAAATCCTAAAGATACATAATTTCCATTCACATTTTTTTTTTTTTGGGATTTTTCTTCGTTTAGATTGTTTGTGATAATCTTGTCCTTGAGGTACACCCTCAAAATATGTTCTTGGATACATGCCAAATTCGAGTCCAAAATAATCTTGCTATGCACGAGATCAGTTACCTACAATGTCAAGGATTATCTTTTCTCTTTTATACTTTTTTGGTATTTTTAACAAATAAGAGAGAATACGGAAAGAAATGTGGGAATTGAAACAAATGAAATACTTAACCTATGTATATATGTATATATACATGTATAAGATATATATATCTCTGTATAAAAATATGTATAACTATATAATATAGTAGTAGGGATTGAATCGGTGATTCAAATGGAATGTAGCACGGTACTAGTTCAACCAACGTCTAGAGAGACGAGATCGAAACTAATGATGCATCGCGTGAAGGTGTGGATTGGATGTGTGTGCGTGTGTGTGCAAAGGATTAATGTGCATGGGAATCACGTACATGTATGCAACTTGTGCGTACACATGCGCAATAAAATGCGTGGTAATGGAGAAATGCGCGTGATGTGTAAATGGTATATGTGCATGTGTATGAATATATATAGTTATGTGTGTGTGTGTATGTGTGGCTGTGTGCTTGTATGTGTATGTGCACCTATCTATGTATGTGTATGTTGTGTGTGAGTAAGCGTGATGTGTGAAGTGACACGTACTATGGAGATGGTGACCGATTGGAGTGGGCATGTGAGGGTGCGGACGAGTATGTCACTGGCTAAGCGAGAAATGGCATCGATGACTCATCGTGCTAGTTGGTTGCATAGGGGGAGCGCGCAAAGAGTGGTGCAACCGGTTGGCTCGATTACTCATCGACTAACCTTCTCAATTAACTGGTGACAAAGGGAAAGAGGGAGGTGTGCGTGTGGGTGTGGTTGACCAGCTAGCATTGTTAGTGGCATGTGCGTGGGCTTTTGTCACCAGATAATTGAGAAGTATTCCAATGACGAAGTCGGCAAATGAACCACGATAGGGTCTCAATAGTGCCAAAAGAGCAAGAACAATCGGAGCTCTAAACTATGCTAATGGCGATGAAAAACTGAGGTAAATAAAGCAAAATAAAAGGGAATCCACCACGACTACCTGCTCACAAAGGAGCTAGATAGTGGTGGACCTCTCTGTGGTGGTTTTCAACCACAAGAGGCTTCCCAATATCGACAGCGTGCCCTCTCAACTAGTGAGAGGGTGCTGTGAATGGGAGAGGAAGAGAGGGAGAGAGGAGAGGAAGTTGGTCGACTGTAGTGAAGGAGTGAATGAGGTGAGTGTCAAGGTGAGTGTGGGCAACCAACCCTTATGAGATGAGGTGTGGGTAGCGTTTTATTGGTGAGGGATGGGGTAGAGAGCAAGCAAGCCATTAGGATTTACTTTTGGGAAAATATCCTAGCAACACTTGTCATGGATATTTATTGTAGGTGAATAGGTGGGTGGTTTAGGTGTTAGTGAGAGCTCTATCTCTCTCTCTTTCTTCCTCTCTCAAAATGCATGAATGCATGTATTTACAAAATGTAAGTATTGCTACCTAATCCTAGATGTGTAAAGATAGAAAATAGCATAAGAGTGACAATTTGTTGGCTTGAATTGTTGTGCAATCACACCCCATGCCTATCTTTTGCTAGTCTCTAGCAAAACACTTATTCAGTACTCAATATAGTAGTAGTAAAGTGTTTAGAAATGATCTTTTGCTGAAGATTTTTCTGAAGAAATATCAATGTGTTTATCTGTTGGACATTATGAGAACCAATTGCAAAGAAGAATACCAGTACGTAAGACTTACATGACATAGACCATCTCTCAACTAATAAGGATTCTTGGTATTTAATCCTTTAGTAAGGCTTCCAAGATCTAGAGAGTTTTACCAAGTTTAAGAAGAAAAGAAGTTATGGTTGTGCTTAGTGCAAATTAGGACTAACCAGACAATCTTAAGACTTAAGTCCAGGGTTTCACATCTTTTTAAGTCCAGGTTGGTCTCAACTTCAGCTCATGTTTTTGGATCAACTCTAAAAATAGGGAATACTTAAACCCAACTCTTATTGCATAAGTGGCTAGAAAATATATGGTGGAAAACATAGGGTATATGTAGTGTACCTTGAAACAACCATTTTTAGTGGATATGTACAACATGATTTGGAGAATATACTGACTTATTGCAACGAATATTTTTTTTATTTTTCTTTTTCTTTTGACTTTGATTTTTTCTTGTTTTTCTCATTTTTTTTGAGTTTTTTCACTTCTCTCCCTTTTTTCTCTTTTTCTTTTTCTAAAATAGATGTCGATATGTCTCTGTCAACTTTATTTGGTAGAGCACACTTATTTGGTGGGTGAGTATTTGGTGGAAAGAGTTTCTCCTAGACATAAGACCAAAGACAAAGACAAAGAGTCTACCTACATTCACAAGTAATGGTAACACCATCATTCATCATAACTAACTTTAATTAGTTGGAATCAAGAGATAAATGCTCCTAAATGATTGCCTGAGGACCATAATTCCACTCTAATCTGATTTGAGAAGAAGACAAGAAAATAGGGTTAATTCTACTATTTTAATAGCACATCACAAATGCAGATTAACCATGGGATCACTTAGGGGTCAATTAAAGATCAAATGAACATTAAAAGACCAAGAAGTAGGCTTACACTGACAAAATCAGGGGTTCACGTACTTCGAGAGTGAAAATAGTACAGAAAACACTAATTATTGGTCACACTTAAATTGAAAAGGTTATAGTTAGGATAAAATCAATATAAATCTCCTAAAAATCATGGAAAAATATTTTAAGAGGTTTGGTATCTTTGGTTTGACCATCTAGACCCATTTTAACCTGTAATAGAGATTCAAACGGGAATTTACCCTAATTTAGGATTCTGTGCAATTTGCCCAATCAAATATAGTTAAAACTCAAATCCAAGTTCACCATTAGATTTCTTGGGTCCAAATTAGTTTAACACCAAAATTTAGGCTCAATCAGAGTCTATCTTGACTTAGTTTGCATTTTAAACCCTAGAAACTCTATCCTTTACATTGGACCCCTAAGTTTTGAGTTTACTACAGAAAGGCTTCTAAATTTCACGTTATCTTTGCGAATAGGTCTCTGCCACCATGGAAATGTGAACTGAACTTCACCAACTACCCACCAACCTTCAAACTAGGAAATCTCTCACGATTGATGACCAAATACCTCCAACTTTGGAGGGATTGGTCATCAAGTGATCCTCTATCAAATGCACAAGGTCATGAGGTCTGACTCGATTTCTACACCACTGGCGAGCTCTTCAAAAAACATGGATTTGAGTTGCTTCAATCACAAGGAAATCTTGCGAATCCCTCACATTTGAGACCCATTTCCTCCTCTATTTAAGTTTGCCCAACTCGTAGCATACTTCTGAGCCTGGTTACAGCCAAAAACCACCAAGTCTTCTCCTCTCCAGCCACCTCCACCTCAGCTCCGACGACCCTCCTTTGTCCTCCTACGGCCTCCCAACGGCCAAATTGGGAGCGCCTCCTCCCTCACCTTCGTTTGCCTCTCGCCAACCACAGTGGAGGCCACTTTCCCTTTCGTCATCACCCCTCTTCATCATTGGAGGCTTTGCTTCTCCACGTCTGGCAAGACACGTCAAGGAAGAAATCCTCCCCCTTCCATCCATTAATTAGGTCTTTCTTCCTCTCCTTCTTTAGCTTCAATTTAGACCCTTATGATCCCAATTAAACATCGTACCACTTTCTCCCTCTCCATCTTCTTCGTGGCCGACGAGCTTCATCCGGTCGCTACACTCAACCAAACTCGCAACCACCACCACCACAACTTTCCACTCACCTCCGCGAACAAAACCCCTCAACTAATTGAGGGTTTCGCTCACACCACACTCCCCTTGAACACACTTACCACCACACACCCTAACCGACCTCAACAGACCACCCTCGTCCACCAATCTCCTAATCAACCCTACCGTCACCCTCCTTGACTCATGGTGAAGCTTAGGAACTATTTAATTGGAGCGTTTAGCTTGTATTTTGATATTTCAGGTTTCACCGAAGCATCATCATCGTAGTCAATTCTCCATCTTCTTCCGCTGCACTCCATCCATCTTTGGCTCTGCTTCAATTGAAGGACACCCTAAAGACATCTGGGCTCTCAATTGAAGGAGAACAACACAACAACCACTTCAATTCGAAGCTCAAATATTCAGCATGTGCGCGAAGAAGATGGAACTCTTTAGTGCCACATCATAGACGATAAAACCAGGAAGATGCATAAAAGGACTTTGTCATTGTGGCTATTTGCCTCGTAAACAAGGGGTGAGGTCCCCTCCTCACTTAGCCTTCACTCCTCACCTGCTACACCATGCCGACTTGTCTAGTCACTATTCTCGACCTAATTACCTGATAAGCTTGACCCGATTAGGAAAAGAGAGAGAGAAGAGGAATTCTAAAGAGGGAAGGGGGGAGGTTTTGCCTCGAGCAGTGTGCATGCACGCTCACCACTTAGTGAAATTTTGAGGTGGTTTGTGCTTAGGCATGAACTTAAGGCGTCTGCCCCCTTATGTCCGATGTCTGATTGTGGCTTTGTTGAGGCTACTGTGGACTTATTGAGAATTGTGCTGACTTGGATTAGTGGTTGTGACTATTGTTGAAACATTTGGCTTGGCTTAGGATATTAAGAAATTGATTGGGATCTATGCCTAATTGTGGGATTAATTAGTGGTTCAAACCATCATTTTTACTTCCATTCATATTTTTGTCCCAGTGATTCTCAGATACAATTTGATATTAATTGAATATCTTTTTTAGTATATCATTTATTCATTGCATATCTTTATTGTGATTATTTATTGTGCTCATTATTTCTCAAATCTGACTAGGGTTTGAATTCCATATTTTGCTCCTTGCGAACGATCTCGAAACTCATGGTTTTTTGGGCCTTATAAATTTATATGTTGTCGATTCGAATTTTGTCACTATAGTACGATATGTTTTACTCCCACTAAAACTACAATGATTTTCAAGCATGCAACAACAGGTAAGGACTCCACCTTCCCTAATGAACACTAAGGTCAAGAACATAAGTTTGCTTGGTTCTTCCTATATCCGTGTAGTGTGAACCAAAGTTAACTATTAAATAGAGGCAAACAAACAAAGCCTGTACTGGTTGACTCAGGTACAAGAATATGTCCTAAGTTAGGATGGATTTTGGTTCTATCTTGTCAAAGCTCAAGTATATTATGCCTAACCTTAAGCGAATCAAGCTTATGTGGAAAAAAAAGTCTAAAAGCAAAGATTGAATGTCCATAAACACTTATTTTGTTTTTTCTTCAGCTTTTAACTCATAGATAAAAACTTTTGAAAATATTTTTGGAGTTTTTGAATTTTCAATTTTTATGATTTTTCTTGTTTTATAGTTTTCTTTTTTAACTTTTCAAGATTTTCAATAAGGCTAACTATATACTAAGATGGATATATATAATGGATGAGAGCCCTACGAAATACCTAAAGAATATACAAGATCCTATGAATGCCTATCCATCCCCCCATGACAAATCTTGCTATGTTCTCATATGCATGCAAGAGGGGTCAGGCAGGATTAAAGGTTCTTGGTACAATAGTGAGTAAGGGGTATACAATAGGGTGGACAAGTGGGTGGATGTTAGGTGGTGAAAAATATCTGGAATAGGTGAAGTGTAAAGCGAAGCGAAGTGAAGTGAAGTGAAGTGAAATGGAATCTAGAGTGAAGTGGTGAAAACTCAAGAAAAAGGTGGAAGGTGAACGGGTGTTGGGGTGCCTCCCAAGAGTGCTAAATTTAACGTTCCCATCTAGACTCGGAGTGAGGTAGAAATTAGTCACCCTTGATGTGCATACATCTAATGGATCTAAAATGCCTATTTATGCATGTTTCTAGTGTCATAGAATCATTCATCATTATAAATATTGCATAACATGCATCATCATGCATTTAAGCTATATTGTATAAATTATAGGTTAATTTTCTCTTTTTGTGGCCAGGGGACAAGACAATATTTATCGAGGCCTCAGATTGAAGATCCAATCGTCTGAATCTGATCATGGCAATGATTAGAGTCTAACGCCTCTGAGACCGCCCCGATCGGACCTCCGTAGCATCAGATGCAGTTCGAGAAAGACCATAGGTCAAGGGGCAAGGTGGTGTAAAATTCAAACTTTAGATGACAAATCCAACTGCACGGATGGGTTCAGATCAATGATTGCAGCCCAACGATGCAAAAATCAATCCAATCTGACATCCGTGGCACCACCTATGAGCATAGAAGATGGATGGCTCAGATGGCGCCATTTAAGCTACCCACGGTAGCTGCAGCTCTTCTTCATCGGCTGAGCAATGCATCTCAGCCATTGGATCATCAATCCAATAGTTGAGATTCAATCTTGGTCATGCATTGTTTGTGTCTCGTAGAGCGTATTTTGATAGGAAAAACATCGTAGGATAGTGCACAATACGATCAAACAAAAATTATTTTCTAAAGATAACGAGACTTTGAGTCCCGGTCATTCGTCTCCGGGAGGCATTTGTTTTAATTCTGAATTCGATCTTTTATCGCTCTACTTTGTTTAAAATCTCACCTCGGTTTCCAGTCTTCGGAATAAGACTTCGCCACTTCTATTATTAACCCTGATTACATGCACATGTGTTAAATAGATCACAAAGGTGAAAGTGTGAGTTTCGGTGCGCACAATTCTAGTGAGGTGGTGGTTGTTTACAGAAAATGCGTCTATAGTTAGATTTTCTATATTTTCCGAAACCGACATGCTTGTTGCGAATTATATAAGTGAAAACAGGAAACTTGAATAACGCAAAAAAGGTGGCAATCAATAAGCTCATGGTGATTTCAAACACATACAGATGTATATAAAAATGTATCTTTCATTCATTCATTTGGAGAAGTGTTTGCAACATGAAATGTAGAGGAAAGCTTGTACAGGAATGCTTAGAAATGTAAATCGAGCTACCAGAAAACGATCGCATACAAGAATCTATGGGGGGATTTTGCATGCATCATTGGGGGAGAATAAGGACTACACTACTAAGCAGTAAATAAAGGCAGTAAATGTAAAGAGCTAGCTACTAATCTATCAGAAAGTGAGGGCATTCGGAGGTGGGCTCCGATGGTCTTGGAGTGGTTGAGAGGAGAATGAGGGGCGGCTAATGGAGCTTAGGCTGGCCCTTGGAGAGACGTTGGAGGAGTGATCCAGCATCCTGGAGTGGAGATGGTGTCCTTCATGATGGTGCCCAACTCGTGGAGGTGGAGTGAATGGAAGTGGCTTGCCTAAGTGGAGGTGGATGTGAATGGCTCCAAGAATGTATGGCCAAGAGTGGATGCCCAAGAGTGGATGGATGCAAATGGCCACCCCTTAGGTCTTTTTATAGACCTAAGGGATTCTCTCTAGAGAAGTGTGGAACTCTCTAGAGAGAGTCCAAGAGTGGCCGACCAAGAGAGAGGTTGGTGGTTTCTTAGATCCACCATTTGTGGATCTAAGAATTGAATTCCTCTTGGTTCCTAAATTTAGCAACCAAGAGTTGGCGCCACTCCAAGAGAGTTGTAGAGAACTCTAGAGGAGTGTGTGTGCGTGAATGGGTGTGTGTGTGTGTGTGTGTGTGTGTGTGGTTGTGCCCTAGGTGTCTAAGAGGCCTAGGTTAGGTCCTAAGGGGTTTGGGTAGGTGTATGCCTTGAATTAGGGTTGCAAACCCTAATTGCTAAGGGGAAATTGCAATTAAACTTAACCTAAGTTTAATTGTATCGGTGTGAACCTAATTGAGAGTGAAATAACTCAATTAGGTTGGGTTTAGGTCAATTTGACTCTCACTAAGTCCAATTGGACTTGCGTGGGTTGAGATCTGTGCTCAATTGGACTCAATGAGTCCAATTGGCTTAGGTGATGGTAATTGACTTTGATCTAAGTCAATTGGGTTTGGTGAGGACCTAATTAGGTCCTTAGGGAGGTCTAGAGGTGATGTACTAGGGTTAGGACACCTTAATTTAGGTTCCTATGGGGTTGGGATTAGGTCTAGGGAGCTAGAGATCTAAGATCAAGGCTTAAATCTCAAAATAGGAACTGGAAACTAGTTCCAAACATCCAAAAACATGATCAAATGACTTATACTAAAAAATCAGAAGTCCAGACTTCAGTTCTGGATGTCTAATTTGAGACAGGGGGAAATCTAAGTTCTGTTTTGGGTATTCTGCAGAAATTGGACGTCTGACAAAGTTCTGGACGTCCAGTAACACTGCAGAAGTGGGTTTGAGGTGTGCGGGAGTTGGGTAAGGGTCCTGGACGTCCTATAACTTATCTGGACGTCCAGATAAGGGTTGGAACTAGGGTTTTGGGCCTTCTTAGGGTGTTGTGACCTAATCTAAGGGTGGCTAAGGCTTGGGGGAAGTCTCTAGGCTATCCTAGGGGCTAGGATAGCCTAGAGACTTCCCCCAAGGATGGACCTAGGCTCTTCACATTTTACTGCTTTATTCCTACGTAATAGAATAGAAAACCTTGACTCCCTTACATCATTATTCCTATATCTAATCTAGGTCTTCTGCTCCAGCTCTGCTGCAACACCCATTATTCCTGATCCAACTTCAGATCCTACTCCAGATCCAGCTCCAGATCTAGCTTCTGATCAGCTTATTGCTTGCAATCGACATAATGCACTTAATCAGCACATTATAACATTATTTTATGCATAGCTAAAGTAAAGCAGTAAAGATACAGATAATGCTTATGCATGCATGAATTGCCCTAGTTTATGCTAAGTCCTAGCCTAATTTAGGTCAATTAAGACCTATGATTACTGTGCAATCATGCCCCCATGCCTAAATCTTGCTAGTTCCTAGCAAATGCAAGACTAAATTATTCATAGAAGGGTTCCTAAGGGATTGATCATTTTATCAAGTGTATGCCTAGAGATTTTTTTCCTTTTTGTTTTCATCCTATGCTCTAGAAATCCAAACAATCATGAAAGTGCAGCTATGTAGCTTTTGCAACGGATTCGAGTGAAAAACTGATACATCTCTAAAGCCTGTACTTGACCCCCAGTAAAATTCTAGAGGGATAGGCGGACTTCTTCCCTCGAGGTATTCAAAGTATTCTATGAATTCCACCCTGGCTTTTAGGCTTAAGTAGAGAATCTCTGAGGGAAAAGATTATATATTTGGTGGCTCACTCTCACTTGGTGCTACATAGAGACTAGTACTACAGAATCTAGATTCCCAAATTACTAAGTAACTCAACCCAGAGAAAGACGAGAAAAACTATGCTCTCTTTTGATTCCTTTGTATTCATTCTCTCTTACTCTTTTTCTTTTTTTTTCTTTTCTTTCCTTTTCTTAGAGCTCACAATCTCACCAGATTCACACGCATGATCTGTATTTGGTGGTCTCACTTGGCATTAATACTTTAATTGAGTTTCCACAACCCTAACACTAAGTCGAAATTCCTCAGCCAGTATTCGGGCAGTCAGAAACACAAGAAAGGTGGGTTAAGGCCATATTTGGTGGTATTGCCTCAATACAACTGGAATAAATGCTAAATATTCACTCTTTTTTTTTGCTTTTTCTTCTTTTTCTTATTTTTTTCAATTTTTCTTTCTTTTCATCATTTTTTTTCATTTTTTTTTCTCTTTTTTTTTTCAACATAACACAACTAGCACACATCCATGAACTTTATTGAGGAGGCATTATTAGGGATTGGTGGTACTCAAGAGACATTGGGTAGCTTATTTGGTGGAAGTGCCTACTCACGGCACCGGGAGAGACGGATAGGACGGTGTATTTCTGACCTTGGCATCAATACCCTCCTTCAACCGAGGATTCCATAAAGAATGGCCACAACCATCCACCTTAGCCCTAGTTTTATGAAAACTCACTCTCCGCGTGGTTGCCTTATTTGGTGGCTCTTGAAATTTCACACAAAAATGTATATGCAAGAACTGAGAGTGAAAACTATGCCTAATCTCAGAGTATCATCACCTAATTATCTAGGACTCTGGATTCCGTGCACTAATCTTAGAGCACTAGTATACTCTACTCTCATCTCACACTATTTGGTGGATTTTTTGGAAGAAAATCAACTTGACTCCTAAAACACTATCCAGGGGTTCAGGAAAAGAAGCACTGCTTCTTCTCGATAGACTAAAGACATTTATCAACCTTCACCATGAATCCATTGCAAATTCTACATGTGTGTGAAAAGTTGTACTAGATTCCAAATTACAGGAATCAACTAGAGGATAAAATCCCTAATGCATTCTCTTAATAAAATAATCTTATTCATGAATGCAATATGTATATATGCTATAACCAAGTAACCTTGTATAATTTACACTTCATGAAATTCCCGTATAGGGTTACAATCAGCTTGACCCTAAATTTGGAACAAAAGGTGAGCGGGTGAGTCGGAAATGGCTGTTGCGGACGATTTCTAGCTCCAACGCGAGCATTGGAGGTGGAGTCTGTTGTTCTTCTATTTAGGGTCCTAAAGTACGTTTTACATGCAGCTCCGAGGTTTTCCTAAATGTTGGCATAAAAATTTTCAGTTTTGTTGTATCTACCCCCCATGCCTAAGTTCTTGCATGTCCTCATGCATGAATATAAAAGAAAATAAATACAACAGGGAGAGAATGGGTAGAATCATCTGTAATTGCTCCTGAAAGTATACATTCAGCACCGGCCAACCTGTCAGCATGCAATATACAGAAAGAAAATATGCTAATAGAAAAATATGCTATATATAAAAATGGTTATGTATAAATGATGGTGGAATGTGAGATAGATGCTATATATATGTGCTGTGTTTAACTCCTCCAGCTGGGTGAGCATTCAATCACACGTCCTCAATAACATGAACAATCTCGTCAGGTGGAGGAGGTTCCTGGGCCAAAAATGGCTTGAGGCGCTAGCCATTTACCGTAGATATATGCCCAGATTTTGGGTCCCTGATCTGGGCTGCCCCATTAGGATATGGCTGGATCAAATCATACGGGACAGTCCACTTGGACTTGAGCTTCCCTGCTAAAAGTTTCAGTCGTGAATCAAACAACCAGACTTGCTGGTTGGGCGTGAATGCTTTTCTCCGGATGTGGCTGTCATGAAAGGCCTTAGTCATGCCCTTGTATATCAATGCGTTCTCATAGGCCTCCCACCGAATCTCTTCTAATTCACTGAGTTGGAGTTTCCATTGTTGACCTCCTGCATCGAGGTCAAGGTTACATTTTCGCATCGCCCAAAAGGCACGATGTTCCAACTCTACAGGAAAGTGACAGGCCTTGCCATATACCATGAGATATGGTGACATTCCGAGTGGGGCCTTGTATGCGGTCCGATATGCCCAAAGTGAGTCAACTAATTTTTCGGACCAGTCCTTCCTATCTGGTCTAACCATCTTCTGAAGAATAGCTTGATCTGACGATTAGACACTTCAGCCTGCCCATTGGTCTGCGGGTGATATGGGGTGGCTATACGGTAATGTACCCCATATTTCTTTAATAATGACCTGAAGTGGGCATGAATGAAGTGGCTTCCCCCGTCGCTAATCAGAGCGTCGGGTATTCCGAATCTCGCGAAGATGTACTGCCGTACGAAAGAAATGACGGTCTTATGATCATCCCGTCTTGTCGAAATGGCCTCGACCCACTTTAAGACATAGTCAACGACTAGCAATATGTACTCGAAGCCATGCGAGTTTGAAAAGGGGCCCATAAAATCGATGCCCCAAACATCGAACACTTTTCCGACCATGATGGGCTAGAGTGGCATCATGTCTCTCCTGGTCATAGAACCGACCGACTGGCATCATTTGCAGTGTTGGGCATATTCATGTGTATCTCTGAAGATGGTTGGCCAGAAAAATCCCGACTGCAAAATTTTTGCAGCAGTTTTCCATCCCGAGAAATGACCACCACAAGCATCGTTGTGGCAAAAAGATAACACACTGGGGATCTCAGAATCTGGGATGCATCTTCGAATAATCTGATCCGCTCCAATGCGAAAGAGCAGTGGGTCATCCCAGAGGTAAAATTTAGCTTCTGCAGTGAATTTGAGTTTCTGGTTCTTGGGTAGGTTCGCGGGAATCTTGCCTGCGACAAGGTAGTTCACGATATCCGCGTACCAGGGGAACTCAACAGAATGAACTGCCAAAAGAGATTCATCCAAAAATTGCTCGTGGATAGGCAGGGAATAAGGAATGTGTCCTAGGTCCAGTCTGGATAGGTGATCACCACAACATTCTGCTTTCGGCTTTGTTGCGAATTTCAATATCAAATTCTTGCAGTAGAAGGATCCATCTAATGAGTAGTGGTTTGGCATCCTTCTTTGCCAACAAATGCTGGAGGGTGGAGTGGTCAATGAAAATGATGAACTTGGACCCTAATAAGTACGATCTGAATTTCTCCAACCCGAATACTACTGCTAGCAGTTCTTTTTCAGTGACAGTGTAATTGCACTGAGCCTCATTCAGCGTCTTGCTAGCATAGTATATGACAAAGGGTTGTTTCTCCCGACGCTAACCTAAAACAGCATCGACGGCAAAATCAGAAG
This sequence comes from Thalassia testudinum, assembly GCA_037157565.1. NCBI lineage: Eukaryota > Viridiplantae > Streptophyta > Magnoliopsida > Alismatales > Hydrocharitaceae > Thalassia > Thalassia testudinum. The sequence continues at coordinate 4,405,874 of JAZHRO010000056.1, forward strand.
CGTCGCACATCATCTCGAAATCGAGCGACCATTCGGGTGGTTGGAGAATTAGGGAATTAGAGACAGCGCTTCGTAAAGTCTCGAAGGCGCTGAGACACGAGGTGTCGAATTCAAATGGGACATCGGCAACCAGGAGATTCGTCAAAGGCTATGCAATTTTTGAGAAATTGCGTATAAATCTTCAATAGAAACTAACGTGACCCAAGAATGATCTAATCTGCTTGACCGAGCTAGGTGGCGGTAAGTGGGAAATAATCTCTGATTTAGCTCGATCAACCTCGAGTCCATTTTTAGAGATCCTGTGTCCTAGTACTATGCCATCCCTCACCATGAAATGGCTTTTCTCCTAGGATAGTACTAGGTTTACCTTAATACATCGTTTCAGGATCTTGGTGAGGTTATCAAGACAAGATGCGAAATTGTCTCCGAAAACAGAGGAGCCATCCATGAATACCTCCACATAGTCCCCAATCATGTCAGAGAAGATGGCCATCATACAATGCCAAAATGTCGCTGGTGCATTGCAGAGGCCAAATGGCATCCGCTTGAAAGCGAATGTTCCAAAGGGGCATGTGAATGCGGTCTTGTCTTGATCTTCCAGGCTAATCGCTACATGATTATACCTGGAGCATCCATCCAGAAAGCAGAAGAAACTGCATCCGACTAACCATTCCAAGATTTGATCAATGAAAGGTAGAGGAAAGTGATCCTTCTGGGTAGACATGTTCAGTTTCCTATAGTCGATGCAGACTCGCCAAGAAGTCACAGTGCGGGTCGGGATGGATTCTCCCTTATCATTCTTTACGACGGTGAGTCCAGCTTTCTTGGGCACTATTTGAATGGGACTCACCCACTAGCTGTCTAAGATTGGGTATACAATACCTGCATCCAGCCATTTCATGACCTCCTTCTTAACAACCTCCAGCATATTCGAGTTAAGCCATCTTTGAGGTTGTCTTAAAGGTTTCACCCCCTCATCCGTGTAGATGTGGTGAGTGTAATACGAGGGGCGAATACCACGGAGATTAGCAATACTCCACCCAATAGTAGCCCTATAGTCTTGTAGCATAGAAATCAATTAGTGCTCCTGTTCTTGGGTTAAGTGGGCATTGATAATGACTGGGTATGTCTCACTTTCGCCCAAGAACACATACTTAAGTGCGTCAGGTAAGGGCATCAATTCAATCATGGGTGGATCAAAGTCAGAAATGGGATCGGGAGGAGCAAACTCGAAGGTGGGAATCTGCTACACCATGTGCACATGAATTCTCGTTGATTCTCTTCCTCTGAGATAGTCGGTTGCGACAGCGTTAACGAGAAACTCGCTGATTGCGCAGTAATCATAGGTCTTAATTGACCTAGATTAAGCCAGAACTTAGCATAAGTTAGGATTATTCATGCATGCATAAGCATTATCTGCATCTTTACTGCTGCACTTTAGCTATGAATAAATAAGTTATAATGTGCTGATTGAGTGCATTATGTCGATTGTAGGCAATAAGCTGATCAGGAGCTAGATCTGGAGCAGAATCTGGAGCAGGATCTAAAGTTGGATCAGGAATAACGAGTGTTGCAGCAAAGCTAGAGCAGAAGACTTAGATTAGATGTAGGAATAATGATGTAAGGGAGATAAGGTTTGCTATTCTATTAAGTAGGAATAAAGCAGTAAAATGTGAAGAGCTTAGGTCCATCCTAGCCCTAGGATAGCCTAGAGACTTTCCCAAGCCATAGCCACCCTTAGATTAGGTCACAGCACCCTAGGAAGGCCCAAAACCCTAGTTCCAACCCTTATCTGGATGTCCAGATGAATTATAGGATGTCCAGAACCCTTAGCCAACTCCCGCACACCTTAAACCCACTTCTGCAGTGTTATTGGACGTCCAGACACTTGGTCAGACGTCCAATTTCTGCAGAATACCCAAGACAAAACCTTGAATCCTTCCTGACTCTGATTGGACGTCCAGACGACAAGTCTGGACTTCTAATTTTTGAGTATAAGACATCTGACACTATTATTAGATGTCTGATACTGATCTCCAGTTCCTGTTTCGAGATTCAAGCCTTGATCTTGGATCTTTAGGTTCCTAAACCCAATTGCAACCCCATAGCAACCTAAATTAAGGTTCTCTAACCTTAGTACATCACCTCTAGACCTCCCTAAGGACCTAATTAGGTCCTCACTAAACCTAATTGACTTGGATCTTAGTCAATTCCATCAGCCTATTCAATTGGACTCTTTGAGTCCAATTGAGCCCTGATCTCATCACACATTGTCCAATTGAACTCCGTGAGAGTCCAATTGACCTAGACCTAAATTAATTGAGTTTTTTTACTCTCAATTAAGTTTCCACACACCCAATTAAACTTGTATTAAGTTTAATTGCACTTTACCTTAGTGAATTAGGGTTTATAACCCTAATTTAAGACATACCTTGACCTAAACTCACTAGAACCTAACCTAATCAACCTAGCCACCAAAGTTTCGACCCACACACACCATCCACATGAAAATACCTAGCCTAGAGTTCTCTAGAACTCTCTACCATGTGTGGTCTCCTTGGTTGCTAAAATTAGCAACCAAGAGCCGTTCAATTTTTAGATCCACATTTGGTGGATCTAAAATCCACCATCCATCCTCTCTCTCTCACTCTCCCACGAGCTCCCACCGTAGGCCTCTCTAGAGAATTCCATTATTCTATAGAGAGCTTTCCCTTAGGTCTATAAAAAGACCTAAGGGGTGGGCATTTGCACCCATCCACTTTTTGGCCATACTTGCTTGGCTCCATCCACCTCCACTTAGGCTAGCCACCACCATCTCCACTCCATCTCCATGAGCTGAGCACCACCATGAAGGACACAATGCCAGGATACTGGATCACTCCTCCAACCTCTCTCCAAGGGCTGGCCTAAGCTCCATTGGCCTCCACTCCTCCTCTCCACCACTCCAAGGCCATTGGAGCCCACCTTGGAATGCCCTCACTTCAGATAGATTAGTAGCTAGCTCTTTACATTTACTACTTTTATTTACTGCTTAGTAGTGTAGCCCTTATTCTCCTCCAATGATGCATGCAAAATCCCCCCATAGATTCTTATATGCGATCATTTTCTGATAGCTATCTTTACATTTTTAAGCACTCATGTACAAACTTTCCTCTACAAGTTCATGTTGCAAACACTCTCCAAATGAATGAATGAAAAATATATTTTCTATATATATATATATGTCTATGTGTTGAGAATCACCATGAGCTCATTGTAATATCTTTTGTGTGATTAATGTTGCCTGTTTTCAATTCCTGATATACTTGCAACTAGGCATGTCGTACTTCAATACGTAGTAATCATAAACTGGTGTGTGATTTTAAACAAAGTAGAGCGGTAAAAGATCGAATTCAAAAGTAAAACAAATGCCTCCCAGAGATGAACAACCAGGACTCAAGTCTCGTTATCTTTTATTGAATATCTTTGTTTGATCATATTACGCACTATACTACGACGTTTTCCTAGCAAACACATGCTCTACGCATATATTTTCTTTTATATTCATGCGTGAGGACATGCAAGAACTTAGGCATGGGGGGTAGATACAACAAAACTAAAAATTTTTATGCCAACATTTAGGAAAACCTTGGTGCTGCATGTCAAATGTACTTTAGGACCTAAATAATAGAACAACCGACTCCACCTCCAATGCTCGCATTGGAGCTAGAAATCATCCGCAACAGCCATTTTCGACTCACCCACTCACCTCTTGTTCTAAATTTAGGGTCAAGCTGAATGTAACTCGATACGGGAATTTCACGAAGTACAAATTATATGAGGTTAGTTGTTTATAGCATATATATATATATATATTGCATTCATGAATAAGATTATTTTATTAAGAGAATGCATTAGGGATTTTATCCTCTAGTTGATTCCTATAATCTAGAATCTAGTACAACTTTTCACACACACATAGAATTTCCAATGGATTCACGGTGAAAGCTAATAAACGTCTTTAGTTTGTCGAGAAGAAGTAGTGCTTCTTTTCCTCAACCCCTAGACAGTGTTTTGGGAGTCAGGCAGATTTTCTTCCAAAAATCCACCAAATAGTGTGAGATGAGAGTAGGGTGTACTGGTGCTCTAATATTAGTACAAGGAATCTGGAATCCAAGATAATTAGGTGACGATACTCTGAGATAAGGCATAGTTTTCGTTCTCGGTTCCTGCGTATACATTTTTGTGCGAAATATTAAGAGCCACTAAATAAGGCAAATACACGGAGAGCGAGTTTTCATAAAACTAGGGTTAAAGTGGATGGTTACGACCATTCTTTACGGAATCCTCGGCTGAAGGAGGGTATTGATGCCAACGTCAGAAATACACCGTCCTATCCGTCTCTCCCGATGCCGTGAGTAGGCACCTCCACCAAATAAGCAACCCAATATCTCTTGAGTACTACCAATCCCTAATAATGCCTCCTCAATAAAGTTCATGGATGTGTTATGTTAAAAAAAATGATGGAAAAAAAAGAAGATAAAAGAAAGAAAAATTGAAAAAATTAGAAAAAGAAGAAAAAGTAAAGAAAAAAAAGAGTAAATATTTAGTCCAGTTGGATTGAGGCAATACCACCAAATAAATTTGAGATTCACCAAATATGGCCTTAACCCACCTTTCTTGTGTTTCTAACCGCCTGAATACTGGATGAGGAATTTCGACTTAGTGTTAGGGTTATGAGAACTCAATTAAAGTGTTAATGCCAAGTGAGACCACCAAATACAGATCGTATATGTGAATTTGGTGAGGTTGTGAACTCTAAGAAAAAGAAAGAAAAGAAAAAGAGAAAGAGAGAATGAATACAAAGGAATCAGAAGAGAGCATAGTTTTTCTCATCTTTCTTTGAGTTGAGTTACTTAGTAGTCTGGGAATCTAGATTCTGTAGTACTAGCCTCTATGCAGCGCCAAGTGAGAGTGAGCCACCAAATATATAATCTTTTCCCTCAGAGATTCTTTACCTAAGCCTAAAGCCAGGGTGGAATTCATAGAATACTTTGAATACCCTGAGGGAAAAATTCCGCCTATCCTGCTAGAATTTTTACTAGGGGTCAAATACAGGCTTTAGAGGTATATCAATTTTTCACTCGAATCCGTTGCAAAAGCTACATAGCTGCACTTTCATGATTGTCTGGATTTCTAGAGCATAGGATGAAAACAAAAAGGAGAAAAATCTCTAGGCATACACTTGATAAAATAATCAGTCCCTTAGGGACCCTTCTATAAATAATTTAGTCTTGCATTTACTAGGGACTAGCAAGATTTAGGCATAGGGGTATGATTACACAGCAATCATAGGTCTTAATTGACCTAGATTAAGCTAGAACTTAGCATAAGTTAGGATTATTCATGCATGTATAAGCATTATCTGTGTCTTTGCTGCTTTACTTTAGCTATGCATAAAATAATGTTATAATGTTCTAATTAAGTGCATTATGTCAATTGCAGGTAATAAGCTGATCAGGAGCTAGATCTGGAGCTGGATCTGGAGCAGGATTTGAAGCTGGATCAGGAGTAACGGGTGTTGTAGCAAAGCTAGAGCAGAAGACTTAGATTAGATGTAGGAATAATGATGTAAGGGAGTCAAGGTTTGCTATTCTATTAAGTAGGAATAAAGCAGTAAAATGTGAAGAGCATAAGTCCATCCTAGTCCTAGGATAGCCTAGAGACTTCCCCAAGCCTTAGCCACCCTTAGATTAGGTCACAACACCCTAGGAAGGCCCAAAACCCTAGTTCCAACCCTTATTTGGACATCCAGATGAATTATAGGATGTCCAGAACCCTTAGCCAACTCCCGCACACCTTAAACCCACTTCTGCATTGTTATTGGATGTCAAGACACTTGGTCAGACATCCAATTTCAGCAGAATACCAAGACAAAACCTTGAATCCTTCCTGACTCTAATTGGACATCCAGACAACAAGTTTGGACTTCTAATTTTTTAGTATAAGACGTCTAATACTACTCTCCAATTCCTGTTTTGAGATTCAAGCCTTGATCTTGGATCTCTAGGTCCCTAAACCCAATTCCAACCCCATAGAAACCTAAATTAAGGTGCCCTAACCTTAGTACATCACCTCTAGACCTCCCTACAGACCTAATTAGGTCCTCACTAAACCTAATTGACTTGGGTCTTAGTCAATTCCACTAGCCTATTCAATTAGACTCATTGAGTCCAATTGAGCCCTGATCTCAGCACACACTATCCAATTAGACTCGGTAAGAGTCCAATTGACCTAGACCTAAATTAATTGAGTTGTTTTACTCTCAATTAAGTTTCCACACACCCAATTAAACTTGTATTAAGTTTAATTGCACTTTACCTTAGTGAATTAGGGTTTATAACCCTAATTTGAGACATACCTTGACCTAAACCCACTAGAACCTAACCTAATCAACCTAGCCACCTATGTTTTGACCCACACACACCATCCACATGAAAATACCTAGCCTAGAGTTCTCTAGAACTCTCTACCATCTGTGGTTGCCTTGGTTGCTAAAATTAGCAACTAAGAGCCATTCAAGTTTTAGATCCACATTTGGTGGATCTAAAACCACCATCCATCCTCTCTCTCACTCTCCCACGAGCTCCCACTGTAGGCCTCTCTAGCGAATTCCATAATTCTCTAGAGAGCTTCCCTTAGGTTTATAGAAAGACCTAAGGGGTGGGCATTTGCACCCATCCACTTTTTGGCCATACTTGCTTGGCTCCATCCACCTCCACTTAGGCTAGCCACCACCATCACCACTCCATCTCCAAGAGCTGAGCACCACCATGAAGGACACCATACCAGGATGCTGGATCACTCCTCCAACCTCTCTCCAAGGGCCGGCCTAAGCTCCATTGGCTGCCCCTCTTTCTCCTCTCCACCACTCCAAGGCCATCGGAGCCCACCTCCAAATGTCCTCACTTCTGATAGATTAGTAGCTAGTTCTTTACGTTTACTGCTTTTATTTACTGCTTAGTAGTGTAGCCCTTATTCTCCCCAATGATGCATGCAAATCCCCCCGTAGATTCTTGTATGCGATCATTTTCTGATAGCTATCTTTACATTTTTAAGCATTCATGTACAAGCTTTCCTCTACAAGTTCATGTTGTAAACACTCTCCAAATGAATGAATGAAAAGTATATTTTCTATATATATATGTCTATGTGTTGAGAATCACCATGAGCTCATTGCAATATCTTTTGTGTGATTAATGTTGTCTGTTTTCAATTCCTGATATACTTGCAACTAAGCATGTCGTACTTCAACTATGCATACCAAACACCCGTTAGCTGTGGTCATGTCTTCTTGCAATAACAGGGGCAATTCAGTAATGTACAGATCAGGATAGTTGGATTCAGGGGTGCTATGGTCAAAAGCACACCCTAAACAGTTAGATCCTCGGGGAGATATGTGTAGTACAGTGGTCTTAGTCCCGTGTGGATCGAGGTCCAAGAACCATGATAGTGCAAATGAATGAGACATTGGGTCATCATAAAGGATCCCAATGTTACCACAGTATATTGAATCTTCGTCTTCACCATCCTCCTCTATTCGATCACAGTCGAAATTCTTTGCTGCCCTGAATATGTCAAGTTGAAGTCTCTCATTGCCTAGGGCTATCTCCATACACCCAGATGCACAATCAATGTTCGCTCGGGCTGTCGCCAGAAATGGACGACCCAAAATAATTGGTGCATCTCGGAGATTAGGAGGAACTTCCATATCGAGAATGAAAAAGTCTACGGGAAAGCAGAACTCGTCGACTTTCATGATCACGTTCTCAACCACCCCCTTTGGTGTTTTGACTGATCTGTCAGCCAGCTGAATCATGACCGAGGTGGGCTTCAACTTCCCAAATCGAAATCGATCAAATACGACAGTGGGAGTTAGGTTGATGGACGAACCCAGATCTAGAAGGGCCCGATCAAATGGAGAATCCTATAAGAAGCAAGATATGAGTTGGGTACCAAGGTCTTTCTTTTTCAGCGGCAAGTCAGCTAGAATCACGACTCTAGCCTCTTTTGACAATACCGCCTGTCATCCAATTCTCAGCTGTTGCTTCAAGGTATAATAGTCCTTGAAGAACCTAGCAACAGCGGGAATGTGATCAATTGCCTCGAGGAGGGGGACCTGAATGTGTACTTCCTTAAACATTGACTTCAGGTCCTCAAAATTCCACGTGTCCTTTCTCCATACTGCATTTCGTGTCAAAGCCTCAGGAAAAGGGACAGGAATCTCATGGTCGAGTGGCCTCTTACCCCTATCTACCGCAGGTGGCTTCTGAGATGAAGGAGTTGATCCCACTTGTGGCGAAGGGTAGGAAAAATCAGGACCCGCCTACCTATGTGGTGGGTCGAATGTCTTCCTTCTGCTCCTCAAAGAGACAGCATGTGCATCGGCTTGCTGTCCATGAGGTGGTGGGGGAGCGGAAGGGGCAGAGTATGTGGGGTTCTGCAAAGGCGGCTGGCCTTGCGCATAACCGAGTGGTGCAGGAGGCACCTGAAATATGGCATGTGCCTATCCCTGCGGTGCCTGAAACCTAGGCAGGGTGCCTTGGTTCAGCACATATCGGGGGTTCGGGATGGGTTGGGAAGGCAAGGCTCCCTAAGTTCTATGCTCCTACAACAGCTGGTTCTGCGTGTTCTGTATTGTCTATATCTGGTCAGCCATCGCCTTCATAATTTGCAAGCTATCTCTTGTAGATTTCCTCATCGATTCTTGTAGCTTCTCTTTCAGTGCCTCCAAAGGGTCAGCCTAATTTGGAGGGTGGTTGGTAGCTTGGTGCAGTAGCTGGTATAAAGAGCAGGGTTGCTGCTGATGCGGGAATGGCTGCTGCCTAGGGTACATGTTTTGCACATTCCCGTATTGCCTAGTCTGGTAGTGTGGATTTTGATGTGGTCTCTGTGAATTACCAAACCAAGAGAAGTTCGGATGCTGGTGCCACCTAGGGTTATACATCTCTGAATACGGGTTATTACACCCGTATCCTTGGATACCATTGACATCCTTATACATTGAAGATGTCTGAGACGTATATCCGTCAAGGGGATATGCATTATAATCTGCAGGTGGTGCATAACCCTGTTTGTGAGGTGCCAGATCTGGATTGTTTACGGGATCCTGATATGCGGGATCTCGTAAATAAGAAGAGGATGCGTCTCGAGTGAGTAGATTAACTCGAGCAGGGGGAGCTCGAGGTGCATAGGAGGGTCTTGAGGTGGTAGAGTTCAAATCAGATTGACCCTGACTAATCTGGTCAATCTTCTTCTCAATCAGGTTTATTCTATCCAGCTGCTTAATGATGATATCCATGTCGGCTCGAATGGACTCGGTGTGAGCCTCGTGGACACCAACCCGTTGCTGACCAGGCCGCTAGAACTGGTTCATGGATGCAACATTCATCGAGTTCTCCGCCAAAGATTCAAACAGCTCAAATGCGTTATTCTCGTCTTTCACGAGGAAATTCCTTCCACTAGATGCATCGGCCAGATACCAATGTGTGTCATCCAGCCCATGGTAAAAGATCTGAGCTAGGTGCCATCTGGGTATACCATGGTGCGGGCATTTCTAGAGAAGGTCATGAAATCTGTCCTAGGCTTCATGTAACTTCTCCCTAGCTCCTTGGGAGAAAGTCGTGATTGCACGTCGCATTGCATTTGTTCGACCGATTAGGAAGAACTTCTGCAGGAATTCACGTTGTAATTCCAGCCAGGTTCCAATTGGCTTCCCAATGTTCTTGAACTAGTATGAAGCTTTGTCCCTTAGAGAAAATGGGAAAAGCTTCATTAGAACAATCCCAAGATCGATATTCCTGGGTCGAATCATTTCAGTGAGTCGACTCAGGTCCTCAAGGTGTTGGAATGGATCTTCGCTTGAGTTCCCATAGAAGTGAGTGCTGATCAACCCAATCACATTAGGCTTGAGCTCAAATGATCTCCACCTGCGGGAATTCTGACTAATGGTGCAATGATTTGTGTGGCTAGATCGTAGAAATCCCATAGTTATTCTCCTCACGGAGGGTGCTGCATCTTGTCAAGCGTCGTCAAAATGCAATCCGTGCTCTGCTGATGCCACTCCTCAGATTCAACTACCTGGGCTTCCAAACTGATGAGTCGATTCTCCACTTTCGATTAAGTTTCGTAAATGAAATAATGCGTCGTTTGTAGTTCTATGTGGTGGAAAAATCGACTAATCAACAATTAATATAACCACTCAATTAGGAGTGGGTTGTGTCCACAGGGAGCCAATGATGTAATAAAATCTCGATTATTTTGTATTCATTCAATCTCGTGAGAAATCCATAGTCAAATCTAACATGAAATGCGACGGAAAGAAGATGCACAATAACTTGAAAATGTAAGGGTAGATGTGTAATTTTTCCTTACTGAAATATTCAATCAATATGTGATGATTTTAATCCCAAAACCAATGTCAAACAATGTTAATCACAAAAGCCACGCAATTGTAAGAAAGCTTGAGTATGAAGTTGCAATTTCACCATAATAAAATATTCATAAATCAAAATTCCTTTTCCTGGCAATGGCATGAAATGTAATTACTAATTAGAACAAAAATCGAGGATTTTACCTCTCTCCTCCTCGCGATCGGGAGAGAGGTTCAATCGAGGAGAGGTTCCCACAGGTAGTTGGCTGAAGGGAGGCCACCGCGGTGGTGGCAGCGGTACGTCGAGCGGTGGTCGGAGCTAGCCTATTGGAGGAGAAAGGTAGCGGCGGTGAAGAAGCTACTGCTGCCGCAGGGTGCGCAAGGAGGTGTCGCGCGGTCTGCAGGCGCGTGGTGAAGCGCTGCGGGCTAGAGCGCGTGCTGCTGCGCGCTGAAGGTGCGCTAGAGGAGGTCGGCGAGGGCGCGCGGCGGGTGCTATAGGAGTTGAGTCTCTGCAGGCCGCAAGGAAGGCGTGGGCATGAAGGTTGGAGGCACTACGTAGTGCTGGCGGGCTTGTGCAGGTGATGCACGCGCAGAGAAGAATGCATGCCTGCTGCTATGTGTGCGGTGGTGTGCACGTGCAAAAGGAGGCACAGGGGTTGGTTGCAGCATGCGTGCAGGTGGTACGCTGGAGGTGGGCAGCTGCTGCTAACTGCAGGTGATGTGCACAGGTCGTGCGGGATGGGCGGCGCGTGGAGCAACGGCCTGGACGGTCATGCGCGGAGGGGTGTTGGATGTTGCTACTCTCTGGCGGCTGAAGGAGATGAAGAGGCGTGCGGTGTGCAGTGGCTGGTGGCTAGAAAAACAACGGACAAGGGAGGAAGATGAAGGTGGTGCTGTAGGAGTTTCAGACGTCTGGGAAAATTCCCAGACATCTTAACTAACGGGGACGTGAAGTTGCAGTGGCTACAGTGGTGGTTGTTGGTGATGACGACGAGGGTGGTGCACACTGAGGTGCTCACGGTAATGCAGATGAGCTCCAAATGGCGGTGTGGCCTGTCACGCCACACGCCCACGGTGGTGGAGGCTCGTCGCCACGGTTGAGGCCGGCAGTGGTGGAACGGATGAGAGATCAACTCTCTGCACAGTGGTGGGTCGGGGATGGTGGCCTCCTATATAAGGCAACCTCCCTCCTCATTTTGTAGCCTCCTGCATGGATTTGAATGGAGAGGCGGGAGTAGATCCACATTCTCCGCTCGTCCTTGAATGCAGGTTTTAGTGCGGCAGCTGATGCCGTTGGAGCAACGAATTCTGCAAAGAGAAGAGAAAATGATAATAACAAAAAGATTGGTTAATTATGTTCAAACCCTCAATAAAATGTTAATGCATATTATGCATGCAATGCACCTAATTGGTTAACTAATTTAATGAATGTAATTCTAAGTTAATTCTAAATGCATTTAAATATGAATGCAATGCATGAATTATGTAATTAAATCAGAAATATGAATTAATCTATTTACATCCTAATGCATGCTAAATAAATGTTAGAATTAACTTAATGTCTAGGCACTTAAATACTTAAATAGCCCACAAATATTGGCTAATCAACTACCCCCATGCCTAGTTTTTGCTAGTCCCTAGCAAATCCAAGCAAAACCTAGCACTCCAAGTAGACTAGTCAACCCAATCGGTGTTCCTTTAGAAACATATTAAGTTTAGACTCTAGACCTAAGGTTCCCAAGTAGTTGCTAAGTTACAGACTAGGTCGGCTAAAGATGAGTTGCAGGCACGAGTTTCCCTGATTTCTAACTCTACCCTAAGGTTTATTGATCCCTGAGATTAAAGCATCCGTGCACGTGCGTTGGTCTAGTTATTTTATTTAAGTTAAAGGAAAAAGGTTTTTTTTTTTTATTCCCCTTAGTCTAACCTCGAATCAGCTATCAACAAGGTCTGTGTCGAATTCATTGTCCCATTACTGTACCTCGAAGGGTGCCTGGCTTTCGATGCTTCGAGATAGCATCGCCCATAGCGACCCCAAGAACTCCTGCCAATCGACACTTCAAGATAGTATCGCCCATGGATTTCTAAAGCGAATTCAGGCCTGTGGCAATCGGCACTTCGAGATCGGGCTGCCCATGGTACCTAAACCTCACAATGCGCTTACATGCCCCCAGTAGGATGGATATCCTAAGAGACAAGCGTCGAGGAGGTAATATGTTATCATCGCATCCTCAAGGTGAGTATATACTCCACCTCTCCTGCGGCGGGAACACTTCCAATCAAATTGTGTTTTCAAGCCTCTCCTAAGTCAAAACTAAGAGAACCAAATCTCTTTTAAGAAAGGAATTAAGTTGATTACTTACACTAGACCAAGTGTGTGAAATTTGGATGCTTGGGTTATAAGGACCCATAAACCAAAAGGTAGAACAAGACTCCAGGTACTACCCCACCTTTTAACTCAAACCCTAGCTTTCCTTCCTCAACCTCTTGAGGAATGGTCCGCAACTTAACTCCTACTTAAGTTTTTAAGTCCACAAAGGACCCTAAAGGTCTAAAGCTAGTAGCTCATTTAGTTTCTAAAGTTTGACCCTAGAATTAACTTAGTCTACCCTAGAGTTCTGATTTGCTTAAGAATGCAGGACCTAACCAGTTAAGCTCAAAACTTTTTTTTTTTTAATGCAAATGTATGCAATGAATGCACTATGCTATGTATATCCCCAAGTACACCCCCCCATGCCTAAAATCTGTAGTGTTCTCATTACATAGAAGGATATTACCTGGGTCAGAGCTAGGCTGCCATTCTTTTGTTAGTAGCAGAATAGCCAAAGAACCTACAAATCAAGTTCAAGGATTGCAGAAATAGGCCCTAAAAATGAGCAAAGCAATGCTGGCCTAGAAAATAGGTAACCTAGGATGTTGGCAAGCTGATGATGAATCCCGATAGCAAATGCTCGCCCAACCAGGATGGGAATAAAATCTTCCCAGGTCACCAGAGGAGGTTCTAAAGGATAAACAGGTATAACAACCTCCAAAGGGGTAGGGGGAGGATGACAAGGATCCTCCAAAAGGAATGGGGAAGGAATGGTGCAGAGATAAACCCCCAGGGTAATGGACTGACTAAAGAAATCATCAATCCATACCCGATACTCCATTACAGGAAATATTGGCTTGTTAAGCCCCCCGGTCAGAACAAAAGTGAGCAATTCTCTAAGGCAAGGATCGTCTAAAGTGTCCAAGTTTCGAGGTTGCAGGATGGCCATAAGATCTAGGTTGGGTTTAATCAGCTCGGTGTCCATCCCTAACACTCTTTCCAAATCCTCAATTGCATCCCTAGCATTCCTTGTACCATCACATGTATCTTCCTACCCTTCATCAAGAGTCACAATTTCGCCTTCAGATATAAGCAAATCAGAGGGTGACTTCGAAATAAATGAAGGCAGGTTGGAAGCAACAGATCTAGGGATGATCCTGTCAATGTCATCCCCAGGTTTTTGTTCTTTACTCAAATCTTCCCTGGAGTCTATATGTTAATCCACATAAATCTTAGAAGTTGCTTCCAAATTTTCCATCATTTCATCATGAGGAGAAATATCATCAATGGGTGTGCTAAGGAAACCTAATTTGGTCAAATTTGTGAGATCCTCAGGGGCTAACTCTTCAAATAAGACATAATCACCCTTAGTGTCAGTCCAAATCTTGAATGTAGGTTCCTCATATAATTTGTCTTTCTCCTCATCATATGATTCATCATATACCCAAGGTCTAGAATCATTTAATATCTCAGCAGATCCCCTAGGGTACTCTATCTGAGGTAAATGGTTTACACTGGTAACATCAGATTCCTCAGATAGGTCAATTTCTTGAGGGTTAGGTTCCCTAAGGGTGGGCTTGAGTTCCATCTCGTGATCAGAATGGAGGGTAGGATTAACAACTTGACTTTGACCCACTTCATCAAATGTCACGAAAATACTATCATCTAGGTCGAGGCCTTCCAATGGTACCATCATTTCCTTCTTTTGACTCCAATATAATTCAGGTTGATACTCAACCTTATCATCATCTTCCTCGGGTTGCCTCCTTTCTTCATCCAATGCATAGCTACTTTCATATGTGTCTTCCTCCCACTTAAGGCGTGGATCTCTTAAGGAAATGTCATCTAATGGGTAGGTTTCAAAATCGAACCTTGAAAAGTAGCTATTCTCCCCAAAATTTCCCTCCAACTTAAAGTGTAGCTCTCCCACGGGAGATGCATCTATTGTAGAGGGGTGTACGTCATCCTCAATGGGGTAGATTGGGTGGCTAATTTCATCTCTTTCTTATTGGCCTGCTCTTGAAGATTCTCCTAACAATTCAATCATTTCGTTTTGCATTTTCTGTATTTCCATCTTCAAGGAGGAGAGGTTATTTCTATCATGAGAGAAGTCAGGCTCAGGCTTATAGTACCCAGGAGTGTCTGTCCGACCATTATAATTATTCAGGGAGGGTGGGTTGGGTATTTCCATGGTGTGTGGGATATTGGGCAAAGCAAATCCCGCTCCTAGGTTCTGCTCACTGATTTAAGGCTTAACCAGGCCAATACTCCTATAATAGGAGTAAAACGGATCACAATGATTGTCATTATGTCCATCAAGGGATGGACCATCTTAGCATATAGGATCGAAGAATGCAGAGTGGAGGTGAGGGTGTGGGCAAGATGTGAAAGGATGAAAATCAATGTGGTCCATTCTAACTCACACCTCAATCAGAATTCCCCAAGCAAAACACAATTCAAAAAGGACCTTTTAGGTCTTTCCCAATTTAGGCTTTTGATATAAGTCAGATTGTAGGTGACAATACAATTTGTTCAGTCAATTTACGTGCTTATTGTCGACCTACGGCTCGCCTAAGAAGACCTAGTTGGAGCTTAGGTGTTCTTCCCTAAATCTCAAATGGTAAAGCAACTCCAAAGATGGAAGATCGAGGGATGCAAGTAGGCCTAAGCCTTCCTTTGAAGCTGTGCTTTCGCGGTGCTTCTCAACTACCCACAAAAATCTGTGACAGGGTATCCCCCTCTTTGGAGTTACAAAACCTTTGATCTCAAGTTCTAAACACTTCAGAATCCAACGATAGGAGGGCTCTTGTCCTAGTATTTCCAAACCTAAGAAGTGTCTAAAAGCGTGCCGTGGTGCAAGAGAAATAAGTGTGCATACACCGCAAAAGTTTTTGAATTTTGAATCGCACCCCAAGTTTGAAAATCAAATCCTTGGTTTTTAAAATGTCCCTCCTTTAATTAGTCCTTTTCCTAGAAAATATGTGACCACTTGTTAGATTTATTCAATACAGATTAGGTGATCTTTGAATTAAGTCGAAATGCAATGCGTGATCAAGAATAGGATGCAAAGTAAGAGAATGCGTACCTTGCTTCCAGTAATCAACGATGCAAGAATGCACGCAATGCAGAGAAATAAATCGAGAGGCTGCTCATATAGACCTAAATGGTTCATCCTAGGGGCAGGCAGCTTCTAGCAGGCAGCTCATTTTTTTATTATTATTTTTTTAACTATTTATGCACAAACAAATCAAGGTAAACAATCCACAAAATAAACTAAAAACCTAAATCTAAAGAAAAGGGAACATGCTCCCAAAAATTACCCAACACGGGCCTAAAACAAAATCGAGAAACAAACCCCTCAAAATATACCCTAGAATAAAGGTTTCAAACCAAATGTGCAATGAAAAATTAAGTCTAAAGTCTTAATCCTACTTTAATCAAATTAGCGACTAAGTGTACAGAGATGATCGTCACGTCCTCATCCTTCCCCTCCTTTGCAAGGTAGCTCGATCAATTTCTCCTCTGATGACGTCAAGGGTCGCCTCATACAATGGCTGATTCCCCGGCAACGGCGCCATTTGAAAAGTCGATTCTCCACTTTCGATTAAGTTTTGTAAATGAAATAATGCGTCGTTTGTAGTTCTATGTGGTAGAAAAATCGATTAATCAACAATTAATATAACCACTCAATTAGGAGTGGGTCGTGTCCACAGGGAGCCAATGATGCAATAAAATCTCGATTATTTCGTATTCATTCAATCTCGTGAGAAATCCATAGTCAAATCTGACATGAAATGCAATGGAAAGAAGATGCACAATAACCTAAAAATGTAAGGGTAGATGTGCAATTTTTCCTTACTGAAATATTCAATAAATACGTGATGATTTTATGTAATTTTGAATTGACATGTATTAGAGAAAATTCATGCACATTTTAATCCCAAAATCAATGTCAAACAATGTTAATCACAAAAGCCACGCAATTGTAAGAAAGCTTGAGTATGAAGTTGCAATTTCACCACAATAAAATATTCATAAATCAAAATTCCTTTTCCTGGCAATGGCATGAAATGTAATTACTAACTAGAACAAAAACAGAGGATTTTACCTCTCTCCTCCTCGCGATCGGGAGAGAGGTTCAATCGAGGAGAGGTTCCCACAGGTGGTTGGCTGAAGGGAGGCCGTCGCAATGGTGGCAGCGGTACGTCGAGAGGTGTCCAGAGCCGGCCTACCGGAGGAGAAAGGTAGCAGCGGTGAAGAAGCTGCTGCTGCCGCAGGGTGCACACGGAGGTGGCGCGCGATCTGCAGGAACGTGGTGAAGCGCTGCAGGCTGGAGCGCACATGCTGTTGCACGCTGGAGGTGCATTGGAGGAGGTCGGCGAGGGCGCGCGGCGGGTGCTGCAGGAGGTGAGGCTCCGCAGGCTGCAAGGAAGGTGCGGGCGTGAAGGCTGGAGGTGATGCGTGGTGCTGGCGGGCTTGTGCAGGTGATGCACGCGTAGAGAAGAACGCGCACCTGCTGCTGTGTGTGCGGTGGTGTGCACAAGAAAAAGGAAGCATAAGGGTTCGTTGCAGCGTGCCCACGGGTGGTGCGCTGGAGGCAGGCAGCTGCTGCTAGCTGCAGGTGATGTGCATAGGTCATGCGGGAAGGCAGCGCGTGGAGCAACGGCCTGGATGGTCATGCGCGGAGGGGTGTCGGATGTTGCTACTCTCTGGCAGCTGGAGGAGATGAAGAGGCGTGCGGTGTGCAGTGGTTGGTGGCTGGAAAAACAAAGGACAGGGGAGGAAGATGAAGGTGGTGCTGTAGGAGTTTCAGACGTCTGGGAAAATTCCCAGACATCCTAACTACCGGGGACGTGAAGTTGCAGTGGCTGCAGTGGTGGTTGTTGGTGATGATGGCGAGGGTGGTGCACGCTAAGGTGTTCACGGTAATGCAGACAAGCTCCATATGGCAGTGTGGCCTGTCATGCCACACGCCCACGGTGGTGGAGGCTCGTCACCACGGTTGAGGCCGGTGGTGGTGGAACGGACGAGAGATCAACTCTCTGCACAGTGGTGGGTTGGGGATGGTGGCCTACCGTACAAGGCAGCCTCCCTCCTCATTTTGTAGCTCCTGCATGGATTTGAATGGAGAGGCAGGAGCAAATCCACATTCTCCGCTCATCCTTGAATGCAGGTTTTAGTGCGGCAGCTGGTGCCGTTGGAGCGACGAATTCTGCAGAGAGGAGAAAATGATAATAATGAAAAGATTGGTTAATTATGTTCAAATCCTCAATAAAATGTTAATGCATATAATGCATGCAATGCACCTAATTGGTTAACTAATTTAATGAGTGTAATTCTAAGTTAATTCTAAATGCATTTAAATTTGAATGCAATGCATGAATTATGTAATTAAATCAAAAATATGAATTAACCTATTTACATCCTAATGCATGCTAAATAAATGTTAGAATTAACTTAATGTCTAGGCACTTAAATACTTAAATAGCCCACAAATATGGGCTAATCACAGACGAGCCATCGAGTCCAAATTCTCGATATCCTGACCCAGTCTAGGTCCAGGTCCAGGATTAGCCATGGTGGCTACGGGAGTAGAAGTGGGGGGAGAAGATGGTCCTGGTGTGGTGACTAGCCTCCTTGGGAGTGGCTTTCTAGGTCCAACCAAGTGAGGTCTAAGTGACCTCCTTGCATACACCACCCAACCCCTCGGTTGGTGTAGCCAAGATAGACATGGCTAAGGCCCTGTCAATCAAATGGTCCTTATGAATCAGATGATCGGATTTTTCGTTTTAGGTTTTAATTCCTGAAGAAAATTCGTCGTACAACCGATTGAAAGCGATTCCCGCCTCTTGGCTAACACAGCCAAGAGGTTGAAAGCACCCAATAGTACGACAAAGAATTCGGGTTTTATTTTGTGTTTTAAAATTTATTTTAGCCCATTTTCTTCAGTTGGGGTTTTCTCTTGGTGAGTGACCCACAAGGTGACCAAGCTCACCGACTAAGTGCTAGACTTGACTAATTCTAGGTTAGTCCAAGTGTGGTCTCTAAGTTGTAACCCTAAAGATTTAACCTAAGGTTCATGCAATTCTAGGGTTTTGTTCTGTTTCAGCAGACCACAAAAAATAAAACTCATTCTCTGACAACAGTTGGAATCCAATTAACTTGAAATTTAGTGAGTAGATTTCTTTTTCAATTATATTTTTATAGAATATTATTTCGAAATTTTTAATGTTTCAACCAAATTTTTAGAGATTTTTGAATGTCAATGGATCAGATCTGGAATTTTGACCCCTGGCCGATTTTTCACTTTGAAATAGTATCAATTGACCTTTAAAAATTCAGAAAAAATATGAAAAATAAAGCCAATGAGATCTGCTTTCAAACCCCACCATTTTTAGTCAAAAAAGATTCATGGATTTCTCTCAATTACTTTTTGAATTTTGAAAAATCTTGAATCAGGGTCAGTCTGACTCAATTGCACTTCGTAAATTTTTTAAAAATGCATACTTGAATTTTTTCAAAAGAATGGTGCCATTTGAAAGATAGTTTGAAAATGAAAGTTTGGCCCAAATTTCAAAATTTTTTGCTTACTAAGTTTTCGGCAATCGAATTTTTAAATCAGACTTTGAAATCTGGTCAAAAATCAGAGAATGGTGGAAAAGCTTTTAAAGAGGGTTTTAGGTTTGAAATCCAAGCTTTCCACCAAAAAAATTTTTTTTTTTTCAAAAACTTTTACACATTTTTTTTTCTTTTTTTTCAAAAAGGAAAATTTTTTTAAGGGGTTTCAAAAGTTTTTTTTTTGCTTTTTCTTCAAACTACCTAGGATTCAAAAAGAAACCTACTCTAGATTTTTTTATTTTTTTTCTTTGTCACGAAAATGAATAAGTTTTTTTTTTCAAAGGAAATTCATGGACGTAAATCTAATCCTAGGGTTTAAAAGAAAACCTAATCTAAGAGAAGATGTGCATCTGGATTTCTTTTCCGCGCTCGTTGTGTGCGTAGATCCCGTTCTTTTTCCATTTTTCCTGCACATCCAGAAACAAAGTAGAGGCAAATTTGTTAGTGATGGTTTAAAAGATCGAAATCAAAGAAAATGATGCTGCCTCCCCAGCAACGGTGCCATTTGTTTATTCTCGTAGAGCGCATTTTGATAGGAAAAACATTGTAGTATAGTGCTCAATACAATCAAACAAAAATTATTTTCTAAAGATAATGAGACTTTAAGTCCCGGTCGATCATCTTTGGGAGGCATTTATTTTAATTCTGAATTCTATCTTCTATCGCTCTACTTTGTTTAAAATCACACACCGGTTTCCAGCCTTTGGATTATGATTTCACCACTTCTATTATGAACCCTGATTACGTGTGCATGTGTTAAATAGATCACAAAGGTGAAAGTGTGAGTTTCGGTGCGCACAATTCTAGTGAGGTGGTGGCTATTTACAGAAAATGCATCTATAGTTAGATTTTCTATATTTTCCGGAACCGACATGCTTGTTGCGAAATATATAAGTGAAAACAGGCAACTTGAATCATGCAAAAAAGGTGGCAATCAATAAGCTCATGGTGATTTCAAAACATAGAGATGTATATAAAAATGTATCTTTCATTCATTCATTTGGAGAAGTGTTTGCAACATGAAATGTAGAGGAAAGCTTGTATAGGAATACTTAGAAATGTAAATCTAGCTACCAGAAAATGATCGCATACAAGAATCTACGGGGGGACTTTGCATGCATCATTGGGGGAGAATAAGGACTACACAACTAAGTAGTAAATAAAGGCAGTAAATGTAAAGAGCTAGCTACTAATCTATCAGAAAGTGAGGGCATTCGGAGGTGGGCTCCGATGGCCTTGGAGTGGTTGAGAGGAGAATGAGGGGTGGCCAATGGAGCTTAGGACGGCCCTTGGAGAGAGGTTGGAGGAGTGATCCAGCATCCTGGCATGGAGATGGTGTCCTTCATGATGGTGCCCAACTCGTGGAGGTGGAGTGAATGGAAGTGACTAGCCTAAGTGGAGGTGGATATGAATGGAGCCAAGAATGTATGGCCAAGAGTGGATGGATGCAAATGGCCACCCCTTAGCTCCTTCTTTAGACCTAAGGGATTCTCTCTAGAGAAGTGTGGAACTCTCTAGAGAGAGTCCAAGAGTGGCTGGCCAAGAGAGAGGTTGGTGGTTTCTTAGATCCACCATTTGTGGATCTAAGAATTGAATTCCTCTTGGTTGCTAAATTTGGCAACCAAGAGCTGGCGCCACTCCAAGAGAGTTCTAGAGAACTCTAGAGGAGTGTGTGTGCATGAATGGGTCTGTGTGTGTGTGTGTGGTCTTGCCCTAGGTGTCTAAGAGGTCTAGGTTAGGTTCTAAGGCATTTGGGTAGGTGTATGCCTTGAATTAGGGTTGCAAACCCTAATTGCTAAGGAGAAATTGCAATTAAACTTAACCTAAGTTTAATTGAATGAGTGTGAACCTAATTAAGAGTGAAATAACACAATTAGGTTGGGTTTAGGTCAATTGGACTCTCACTAAGTCCAATTGGACTTGCGTGGGTTGAGATCTGAGCTCAATTGGACTCAATGAGTCCAATTGGCTTAGGTGATGGTAATTGACTTTGATCTAAGTCAATTGGGTTTGGTGAGGACTAATTAGGTCCTTAGGGAGGTCTAGAGGTGATGTACTATGGTTAGGACATCTTAATTTAGGTTCCTATGGGGTTGGGATTAGGTTTAGGGAGCTAGAGATCTAAGATCAAGGCTTGAATCTCAAAACAGGAACTGAAGACCAGTTCCAGACGTCCAAAAACATGATCAGACGACTTATACTCAAAAATCAGAAGTCCAGACTTCAGTTCTAGACGTCTAATCTGAGTCAGGGGGAAATCTAGGTTCTATTTTGGGTATTCTATAGAAATTGGACGTCTGATAAAGTGTCTAGACGTCCAATAATACTGCAGAAGTGGGTTTGAGGTGTGCGAGAGTTGGGTAAGGGTCTTGGACGTCCTATAACTTATCTGGACATCCAGATAAGGTTTGGAACTAGGGTTTTGGACCTTCCTAGGGTGTTGTGACCTAATCTAAGGGTGGCTAAGGCTTGGGGGAAGTCTCTAGGCTATCCTAGGGCTAGGATGGACCTAGGCTCTTCACATTTTACTACTTTATTCCTACTTAATAGAATAGCAAACCTTGACTCCCTTACATCATTATTCCTATATCTAATCCAGGTCTTCTGCTCCGGCTCTGCTGCAACACCCATTATTCCTAATCCAGCTTTAGATCCTGCTCCGGATTCAGCACCAGATCTAGCTTCTGATCAGCTTATTGCCTGCAATCGACATAATGCACTTAATCAGCACATTATAACATTATTTTATGCATAGCTAAAGTAAAGCAGTAAAGATGAAGATAATGCTTATGCATGCATGAATTGCCCTAGTTTATGCTAAGTCCTAGCCTAATTTAGGTCAATTAAGACCTATAATTGCTGCGCAATCATGCATGCATTCAGCTGAAGGCAAAGCTCTCACACCCTCAGCCGTTGGATCTTCATCCAATGGCCAAGGGTGCATGAGCGTTAATTCGATCAAACGGCTGAGGGAGTATGAGCGTTAATTTGTAAACTCGACCAAAAGGAGGGCTTTGCACAGTGGTCATGCACCTGGTCACGTAGGCAGCTATGCAAGATCGAGATGCCAAGCACCTCAAATCAAGCACAAGTGCAGGTGTGGGTGAAATTCACCCGTTGGATGGAGATCAGGCAGCGGAGAAGGCGTCTACGTGGCGGCACAGAAGAGCGCAGACATGCATGCGTGATCTGACATGAATGTGTACGCGCGATCTGACGTGGGTGTGCTAAATGCTCAAAGGTGAAGAGGCTTAGGCTTAAGAGATTTCATCGCATGCGCGCGTGTGTAGCGGTTGAAGGTGAAAGGGCAAGAACACGCACGAGTTTCACCAACACTCAACCTTTAGTGACGATTATATCTGTCACTAAAAACCCCAACAATTAATGTGTAAAGCCTTACAAGAACTTTTTATCCTCAATCTCTACAACTATAAAAGGAGACCCCTACCACTCATTTTCATCATCCCTTCCTCTCAATGCTCACCCCCTCCAAAGCTCTATAGAGGTACACAACCTCTTCAGATTCTTCATACCCAACCAGTAACCCGATCTTTGGAACCGGTACACTCACGAACACATAATTGAGTAGAAATCAAATTAGGTAGTCATTTGTGTGCTTAACTTATGGTGCATTAAGGCCAATTGCTTGAGTTGTTTGGGCTGCACCACTTCATTTAAAAATAACTCAGCAAGTAACTTGCTCATTAGAGTTAACATTTAAGGTCAGTACAGGCACTCCACTTTATTTTGATTTCAAAGGAAAACATTTTCACTTGTGCTTTCAAATAGTGGTGTGCCTTCTGAACTTGATTGAATTCACCTTAATTCAAAACCTAAAAGCTACTAAAGCAAGATTTAAACCCTAAAATTTACGGTATCCAAAAATAATCTTGCTTGAAAATCATTGGTTGTACACACACACACATTGAAACTAATCTTTAAGGGCACAACCCAAATAAAGGACCCATCACATTCTAAAGCACTTTCAAACCTAAGCCTAATTAAAACAAAGTAGATGTTGGCCTTAAGGATTGGACTTGCTCTTCGGGGTCCAGATCAAGATTATTTTCAATTAATCTACTTCTACTGTTCAATCTAATGTCTAGTTAGGGGAGTAGAGTCAAACGACCGCGGTTGGGGGGTATCAAAGGAACCTAAGGCAAAAGCTAAGGAAAGAACCTTCTCCCTAATCCCTCCCTCTAACTGGTTGGATTGATAGGAAAGAAGTAGATCAAATCGTTCCTTGCATCTTGATGAGAACCTCATCATGAGCCATAACTAGCTCATTTTGACCTAATACAAAGGATAAAAGCTCCTACATATCTCAAGGAAAGGCTTAACTCAGAGAATTCTGAGTTTAAGAAGAAAACAAGTCATAAGGGGTAAAAATGCAATTTTACCAGTATAATCTGCATACAGGGTAATTCAGGGCCCAAACATAGGTCAAAGCAGCTTAATAAGAATAAAAGTGGGATGAAATGATCTAGCGAGGGCTACAGCAACTCCAAGAAACTAAATGATAATCTGTAACCCTAAAACAACCCACTTCAATTCACAAGGTTCGAGGCAAAGTAAAAATAGAATAAACCCACTAAAATTCATAGAAAAATAATCTCTAGGGTTTAGAACCTTCAATTTGGCCTTCAGAACCCATTTTGACCTACATTGAGAACCATGCCCAATTAATAACTTAATTTGGGTTTTTGCGTAAATTGACCGGTCAAACAAGGTTTAATATAGAAATGAAATTCACCATCAGATTCCTTAGGTCCTAATTAGTCATGTATAAAAACTTGAGCCTAAGAAGAAACCTCCTTGACCGACTTTACACTTTTGTCCTCATATATTTACTCTTTGGCCCTCAACTTTTGAACCCTCGCATTTTGGCCCCTAACTCTCCTTCGTTCTTTGCGATCAGGTCCCCCCTGCAAAACCTGCCAGCACCATGCTCCGGCGACCTTGCGCGGAGCATGGCGCCGCGCAGGGTGAGGTGGGGGACCTGGCAAGTAAACCGGGGGTGCCCTGCGTCGTCAGCCGTCGCAGGGACACCCCCCTGGTCATTATAACCCACCATACCGGTCGTGCGAACGCACGGACGGTATGGGTTCTTGTTTCCGGCCATCCTCCAGCGAGGGAGACACGTCGTCTCCCTCCGCCTTCCTCCCTGTTTGATCCCTATAAATAACCCCCGTTGCTCCACCGACCGGGGCAGCCTGGATCTGACGGAGAAAATCCCCAACTTTCCTCTCTTCTTCCTCCGGCAGACGCTCACCAGCTCCAGCGGTTTCCTCCCCCTCCACCTCTTCGCTCTGCCGCAATACCAGCAGCAGAGACTTCCTCCCCTGCTCTTCCCGCGCCACGCCGCACCCAGCTGGCGCCTCTCCGGCTCTCTGCTCGCCGCCGCCCCTTTCCCTGAGCATCGTCTTCTCCGGCGACAGTCGATACGACTGTCGCCCTGTTCCTCCCCCTTCGTCCCTGCAAGTAAGCTAGAGCTACTCCCCTTCTTCTCCTCTTTCTTTCCCCGCTTTCAATTTATTCAATTAAGCCCTCGACCGACCCTGACCATCGTCACCCCCTTCGTCTCCGACCACCCTCCGGCGAGCCGCTCCCATCACCTCAGCAACCCACACGGCTCGCCGACCACCGCAGGACCTCCGCCTCCTCACCCTGATCAACCTCCGCCCTGCCACTTCCCCCACATCACCCTCTGAAACCCCACCGAACAGACCCATCCTCCGACCCACAGTCCGACCTAGGGCAGCCCTCGCACGCTGCCCCGCGCCTCGCCACCACCCACACGAGCTTCGCCGCACCCTGGCGAAGCTCCTGGCACTTTCTGATTAGGCCGAGAGGCCGTTTTCTTGTGAACAGACCACCCGACCTCCGCCGCCATTGCCGCGCGGGAGGAACTGCTTCCACCTGCAGCTACAGGCGCGCCACGCTCAGCGCCACGCCCAGATTCAACTCCCAGGCCTTGCGAGGCGTTTTGGCAAAACACCAGGCTCGCAGCTAAGGCAGAAAGCTTCGCGTGACGCCGCAATCTCCCGTTGATTTCCCCGCTGCGGGCGCGCAATTGAGGTGGGACATTTAGTCCCACCTCGGAAAAGCCTGAAGAGTCGCAGCGACATAAGATGCAAAAGTGCTGGAGGCTTACTGCCTCAGCACACGGGGTGAGGTCCCCTTCACCCGCCCGGTTACCCGGTCTCGTCCGCGCTCACGCCCCGCGGACCTGACCCGACCCGACCTGACTTAAGACTGACCTGCACTCCTCGCCCACCACGCACGCCGGTGGGCCTGGACCCGGGCCTGACCCGAACCCGGTTACCCGGCAGCTCTGGGAGAGCTTTCCCAAGAGTGGTTTCAGAGAGAGAGAGAGACGCGGGGGGGGGGGAGGGTAGAGTAGGTTTTGCCTCTGACGAAAAACTCTGAAGTGTGCAGGCACAGGCGAAGGAGAAGACCCGCGGAAGAAGAAGGAAGCTGACTGTAGCAACAGGTAGTTAAGTCGTCTGATTTGGAAATCAGACGACGGCCTGAAGGGAAAAGAAGAAAGGAGGGGTGATGTCCCTGGCTGAAAAAGAAAAGAAGAAGCTGACACTTAGCCGCAAGGAGGAGAAACAAGAAGAAACCTTCACAGAAGAGACTGCAGAAAAAGAAGAAGAGAGACCAAGACAGAAACCAAGGAAGAAGAAGAAGGAGATCTGAAGAAAGAAAGAGGAGCATCACCTCTGCAGAACAAAGAAGAAGTAGGAGATCTGAAGAAAGAAAGAAAGAAGAACATCACGAGGAGAAAACAAAGAGAACAACAAATTCTTTCCCTCTCTCTTTCTTTATTTTGTAAAAGAAACATGTATATCTCTAGAATACAACTTGCTCCCTGAGTTCGACCTCGGGAACTCTTTTATTTTCCGAGTAAAAAATTTATATATTTGAAATGTTGGTAATAACCGGCTATACTACAACGTTATAACAAACTAAGACCCGGTTGCCGCAAGCATTTCACATCTCAAGACGGGTTCTGGGAGTTTGTAAATCTTTAAGCTATCCCACCTAAGGATAGGTTTGAGGTTTGTATTGCAGGGTACCTTTCTTCCTGCCATTTTGTCATGGATAATTCCACATCCTACACATATTTCCACTCCTACCTGTGCTGTAATCAACCATCTACTAGTTAGGATAATTCAGATTGGGGATACAATTCCAGACCTTTGTGTTCAGGGTCTAACCCTGGACACCATGATTTTGATCCTTCTCCGAGCTATATTGATTATAGATCTCCACTGTTTGATGATCAATTTAACTCAATCTACAATCAAGAAGGATATCCTGATTACAATTCTTACCCTCCCCCAGATTACACTACATATAGGTCACCACTCCTCTTTAAACAACCCGAAGTGACCTATTATCAGGGAGCGTACCAAGAACCTCAATTCCTTGACTCCCCTAGATTGAAGGTGTTGGCTAACTTAAGGAATATCATACAATCTTTAGAAACTCAGCCAACACCTTGCATTGAAGAATTGGAGCCTCTAATTCAAATGATTGATGATCTTAACAAATATTTGTTGGATTGGCTCCAAGATGTTAAGGATAAGGACCTAGGTGAGTTTTTAATTGGGAAGTTATCAAAATTGAGGATGAGATTTATAATTGCTCTAGTCCAATCTAGAGATGATTCCTGGGACAAATCCCCTTTAGGAGAGCCATTGTCAGAATCCGCTTAAGCACCTATATGGGGGACACATTTTACAAGATCGGGGTTGACTAGGTTGGTTTAGAGCAACCAGTTGAGAATGAATTGATTTCTTTACCTGAGATCCTTGAACTAGGGAATGAGGAAAAGTATGCCTCCATGGATCAGGAAATCATAGATGATTTTGAGACATATTAATGCAGATCCATAATTCTTTGATTCTGAAGGTAAAGAATCGTTATGTGAAGTCTCACCTAAGTATGAGGAAGATGATTTTAGTGAGACAACTGGGCCTAAGGAATTCGATGAATCATTTGATGGCCTTATAATTCAGGAAATTGATCCTGTTGGGGCTAACTTAGAAGATACAAATCATGTTTTCATGGAGGATTCAATTCATAGCCCCATTCCTCAATCACACCCCATTGATGATTTTGTTTTTGAGATCACTAGACCCAAGTCAATTCTAATTCAGCCACAAATCTTCGACTTGGACAATTTAGATAGGGAGCAAAACATGCACGAGGTCCCAAAATCTAAAATTATGATTATGGAGGATAGGAATTGGGAAATGAAAATTTGGGAAGCCAATTTTGGGGGAAGCATAATTCTTCATCTAAGGGTTCCTATTTTCCTGAAACCACTGATTGCATAGCAATCTTAGGTCCTAATCAACCTAAATAATGTCTGAACCTATCTTAAATTGTGGATATTGCACTCATATCTTGCATATCATGCATTGCATCAGTCTATTTAGAATAAGATGAGACATCCTGCTAGTTAATGGTTTTTATTGCTATTTACAGATAATAAAGTGATCCAGGATGGAGATAGCGGAATAAAGCAATAAAGGAAGAAGAAGACTGATCCAGATAAGAGTGAGGAGGATAGCCTTATCCCTACCCTTAGAAACCCTAGGACAGCCTTCCCAAACCCAAAACAACCTCCATTAGGGCACCTTAGCCTCAAAACCCAAACATGGATAGCACTATCCATGTTCCTATCCCTCTCCCAAACACTTAGGAACCAAAACCAACCTTAGAAAACACAAAACCCACTCTCCAGCACCTTTTAAGACGTCCAGACATCTGGCTGGACGTCTTATTTCTGCAGAATAACAATCCAAGAAGCCAAAACTCATACTGACACAGAATTGGTCGTCTAATTTAGTGTCCAGATGTCCAATTTTGTGGTATAAGACGTCTGACCACTATCCTGGACGTCTGATACTGCTGTCTGGTTCCTGCTTTTGGTGTTGGAAGCCCTAGCTTGCCTATTTTGACCTAGGAACCCCACCGAACACCCTAGGAAACCTAAGTAGAGGCCTCCTATGCCTAGTCCACTATCCATAGCCCTACTCGTCCTATCCCTAACCCAATTGGACCATCCCATACCTAATTGGGTACATCTACAGTTGATTGGGTGCACCCGAGCCCAATTAGATCCACCCAGGATCTAATTAACTCATACCTATTAGGGTTACCCTAGCCTAATCACATGCACACATCTAATTAGACTTGACCTAGACCTAATTAGGTTCACTCCTACCCAATTATACTTTCCTAAGCCTAATTAGGTCCACACCCACTTAATCTAGATTGACCCAACCTATTTAGCACCTAACCCCACCAAAACCCACAACCTAGCCCTACGAAAAACACACACACACACACCTTCCCATTTTACTCCCACCAAACCCATGCACACTCTCTTGGAAACCCTAAAAACTTGTGTCAAACCTAGATCCAAAATTGTGGCATTTGCTATTTTTGGAGCCACCAAAAGTGGCAACCAAATGGAGCCTTCCATAAGGGCAAAGAGAGAGCTACGAAATTGCACCATCTCTCCATACACTCTCCCATCCATACTCTCCACTCTAAACTTGCTTCCACCCTCCAAAACCTGAAGGCTATCCTCCTCATCCTCCTCCAAGGCTCCATGGACGGCTAGCTAGAGAAGCTTCTCTCCAAAGCTTCAAGGACGACCATTGGTAGAGAAAGGGAGCAACACCCTCCTCTCTCTACTTGGGTGCACTAGTCCCCATCTTCTTCTTCTTTTTGGACAGACATGAAGGCTCACCCATAGCCTCTTGTGGCCGGCCATCTCTTTTGGTAGGCGTGTAGACGGGTTTGCATACCCAAGGTCTAGCCTACACCCTCACACAAGGCCGATGGCCCTAGTGGCGACTTTCCGGCGTGAGGGATTTTCTTCTATTTATATGCTTTCTAGTGTAGATGATGTGTGATAAATTTCTATGCATAAATAATGTTTCTATGATTGATTGTCCTCATGTTTGCTTGCTTATATGACACTTTGGTTTGTTCACACCATGCACGGCCACCATGGCCTCATTTAGATGCACATAGTCACTTAGGTTTTTGCTAGTTTATCTAGATCAAGGTTTCAATTCGCTTTTCGAAATAAAAAAAATCAAAAACACAAAAAGACAAAAATAGTAGCTTAGGTTAGATTTAGGTTATAAAAGCCGATCCAAATCTCGATTCGTTTTCACGCCTCCTAGAGACGAACGACTGGGACTCAAGTTCTAAAAAGAATAAAGATCTACGAGAGTTTCGTTATCACAAATATCTTTGACGAGTGGTTTTTGCGACTATACTACGATTTCCAATGATTTCAAAATACGTGATTTCCACGCCCGTCAACCACCAACCTTCTACCAGGACCCTTGTGACATTTTTGATTTCGAGGATGTGCAACCTAAGCACAAATTCATTAAATATCTTTTTGATCTTGATTTTCCTATTATCTGACCTTTTGGACTTGGGTTACATCCTCACAAATCGCAGGCCCAGCCTCGCTTGCGTACTGATTTTAGGTTTTGGGTAATTTTTATCCAGAACCTTAGATATACTCAACCATGGGGCATGGGGCTGCACCACAACCTCGTCCATATCTGTGGACATCTTCTCCTGGCAAGTCTAAAAATAGATTTTCTTATCTTGATCCTGACTTGCACCTGTGAATTCTTTATTTCTTCTTTATTTGTATAGTGTGCCTAGTTGAAGGCAATAAATTTAGCACGTATACAGTCACTTTTTTATCCCAGAGCCGACCCATTAATCATGAAATTCAGGTGCTTTCTTATCTACTATACTCTATTTCATGTCTTTTTAATACAATGAGGACATTGCATTAAATAGGCATGGGGGGTGGATATTCATCTCTGAATTATTTTGTTAGCTTTGTAGATTCTTTTTATTTTTATTAAAAAAAATTGAATTAGGAAAAAAGTGCTTGGGCATTAAAATTTTTCAACTTTAGGGAATGATACGTTAGGACTTAAACACTTAGATTCTTCAAGTCCTTGGGCTTAATCAGTCTAGGTGTCCACTAAAATGTTGACTTGTTTCTCGACTCCTCGTCATTTTGAATTCATTTCAAATTGGTTAAATAGTTAGGGTGATAAGTACACGACTTATCTGTTGGTGCTAGAGCACCACGATCGTTTATTTTGATGATAATAAAACACGTGTCATTTAACATTTGCACTTGAAGACCTAGATTTCAGGTTAATTGCAAATAGAAACGTGGTTAGACGAAGTTTGAGCTCGCATCCAGGATGGATTGGAGGAGCTTGACGAAGAACAGAGGAGCTTCGCGAGGAGTGATGTCTTGAAGAAGGAAGGAGATGAAGAATAGGATAGATTTCCTTTTCTTGTAATCTTTGTATTTTTGTTTCTTTTGTTGCTCTTTATTTTTGTTACTTAGATTCTTGTTAAAGAGCCTCAAAGAACCCTAACAGTAGTCCTAGGAACACTTGCACAACCCTAGGATACTTAGGCTTTCTGTAGAGAACTAAGAAAACCAAAATAGGGTTCAAACAGCCTTTTCAGACGTCACATCTGAAAATCAGACGTCTGATAAATACTTTTAAGACGTCTGAATGTTGACTCAGATGTCCAACTATATTTAGGCTAGACTTAGTTAGTTCTGTCTGATGAAATCAGATGTCCAAACCTTAGTCCAGACATCTTAGAAGACGTCTGATGATTTTGCCAGATGTCCAATTAGTGGACCGTTGGCTGCCTTAGCGAACACTGAAGGAAATGACCATTGGCTCATATCAGACATCCGTAGAGGATCCCAAACGTCTGATACATGACCATTTTGCCTCGGCTGACCCAAAATCTCTTCTCAAAGATTTTATAGCCGTTGCACTCCCTTGGAATCCATTTCCACAGAAAAGTAGGTTTCAAGATGTCCAGACATCATTCCAGATGTCCTGTATGTCGTCTGAAGACAATTCACTAGAACCCTGTTTTGATCTGAGTCAAATCAAGAAAGAAACCTGCCTACAATCAGACGTCTGACTTTGTTCCCAAACGTCTTAAACTGGTTTTCCAGACGTCTGATGCCAAGATCAGACGTCTGATAACCCTGTTAGTGTAATGATTAACCCTGATTTCGGCCTAAATCTCTTAGAGCTTGCACCCAACGGCCATGGAAGCCTTCCAAATCCTTCCTAAGGCCTCTATAAATAGAGGGGAGCCTTTGCCACTCAAACACACACCTAGAAAACACCAAGACGCACTTAGCAACATATTTCCACTCACTTGTGTCTAAAAGAAGTAGAAGATCATCTAGTTGAAGCTCTAGCTCTACAAGCACTCTTCACACCTAAGAGCTTCATCCTGTTGCGCACCCGCTCCCCTGCCGACGATTACGAGAGCAATGAAGCACAACCACGTGGTTCATGCATCTACGTCAAGTCGACACACTTCCATCAAAGGGAATTTTCCTAATTCCTATAGATGCTTAGGTTAAGATTATCTTTGTGGCTCTATAGGATTGTTGTTATTTTACTTTGTTATTTGGTTGGGTATTCGCTTTGCGAATTCCTGTCTCCTTCGTGAGAAAATATCCTTCTCATGAAGAGAAGGGGTTTGAGGTACGCTACCCTCGCATTTGTAGCATGGTTGTAATTAAGGTTGTACTACCCTCATTTAAGTAGTACGTTAGTGGATTTGATCAACTTGGTTGATTGGAAAATCCTAACTCGAGAGGGTTAGGTGGTGGTTTTCACCCAGGTTGGGTTTCCACCTAAAAGTCATTGTGTACATTATGTGATTGCTATTTTGTGAGATTGTTCTATATTTTAATTTCGCATTTTTACGTCACACTGATCTCACTCCCTCCAAGTAGGCAATTTCAATTGGTATCAGAGTAGGTCTTGCTAATCAGAGTAACACCCGACAAGAGATCAAATGGAGGGAAGCACATCTGCGATCAAAATATCCGAGGGGCAGTCCACCGTCCGACCACCCTACTTCGACGGAAACAACTATAGCTACTGGAAGCTGAGGATGAGGATGTGGCTTCTAGCCACTGACTTCGCTCTTTGGGGACGTTGCGAAACCTCATACAAGATCCCGGACCGAACCGACGCAGGATACTCGCAGCAGCAGATCCAGGAACTCTCACTCAACGCGAAAGCTATGAACGCGTTGTACTGCACGCTCAGCCTGGAGGAGTTCAACAGAATCTCGCAATGCGCCACCACATACGAGATTTGGCACACACTTGAGGTAACTCACGAAGGTACCTCTAAGGTAAAAACCTCTAAAATAAATTTACTTTCTCAAGAATTTAAATCTTTTTCTATGAAATCTAACGAATCTTTAAGTGAGATGAACACTAGGTTCACTCTCATTGAAAATAATTTGAAAGCTTTAGGGAAGACCTTCATCAAGGGGGAGCTTCAAGGAAAGCTACTCCGTTCCCTTGGACCAGAATGGGAGCAGAAGGTCACTGCGATTGAAGAAGCAAATGAGGTGGTGGAGCTCAATATGGAGGATCTCCTAAGCAATCTAATGGCCTACGAGACAAAGCTGAATCAGAAGGACACATCGAAACCAAGATCGAAGAAGACCCTCGCATTCAGAGCAGCATCAGATAGAGAGGTAAGTTCCGATGACGAAGACTTTAAGTTTTTACTTAAAAAGTTTTCCAAGTTTTGTAGAGAATCAAAGAAAGAGAAGAAGGAGAAGAAGGAAAGCCCAAGACGTTGCTACCACTGCAATGAGAAAGGGCATCTGCAACTAGAATGCCCTCTTCTCAAGAAGGACAAGAAGAAGGAAAAGGAGAAGAAGTCTAAGAAGAAGGCATTCCAAGCAACTTGGGACGACTCAAGCTCAGAGGAGGAAGAAGAGCAAAACTCAAAGAAACCGCTTGCTTTGGTTTCATGGCTAGAGGAAGTGATAGCGACGACAAAGGCGGAAGCAACTCCGACAACGAGGTAAATTCTAATTTACAAGATGCTTTTAATAAGCTTTATGAAGTTAGTAAATCACTTAAAATAGAAAATAAAAATGTTAAAAAGAACCTTAATTTTCTTAAAAATGAAAATGATAGGTTAGAAAAATAACTCAAGGATCTAGAAACCAGTCCTAAGGATAATAACTTGCTATTAGAAAATAAAAATTTAATCAATGAAAATACTAAATTAATTGAAAAAAATGCTAGTCTAAAGTAAGAAATTTCTGATTTAAAGACTAAGATGGATATTATAGAAAAAGAAATTGCATGTCTTAGGGAAAATTCTAACAAATTAATCAACAAAGTAGAAGATTTACATAACCCTAAGGTTGAGAAAGGATCTCTATCAAGGAGACCCGCTAACAGATCCGGATCCAAGCTCACTTGGATACCGAAGAAAGATTTGGAATCTTGTTTTGTAGGTTTCAAGGGTGACTACAACACAAAGGACTAGACCTACAAGCTCAAGGCTGGTCAACTCGAGTTGGGAGGACCAAAGAGTAGACCAAGGAGGAGAACGAGAAGACCGATGAGACGGCAAACAAATGATGGGCCCGCCGTACGTCGTTCGCTAGATTGGAGACCGGTGCCGATGCCCGGGCCTCCAAGCTACGGATGGCAGCCCCATCCGATGTGGCATCCACCACCTCCATTTGGGCCATTTTATTGGCCATGGTAGGTGAGGTAAAACCCATTAACCCTATCCTTTTATCATTAAGCATATAGATAGGGGGAGTTAAAATTATGAGCTAATTGGCAATTATTAAGGGGGAGATGTAAGTTAGCTAAATTTCCTTTAGTAAGGGGGAGAAAAATAATAGCTATCTTGCTGTTACAAAAAGGGAGAGGACACTATTCTTGTTAAAAGAAATTCAACTCATTTATAAAAGAGCATGTTTTAAAGGGGAGTTATAGGAAATTTAAAATCAATTAAACATTTTTGATAATGTCAAAAAGGGGGAGGATTTTTTTTGCATTATTATTTATGGTTTTGTCATCATAAAAAAGGAGGAGATTGTTGGTGCTAGAGCACCACGATCGTTTATTTTAATGATAACATTTGCACTTGAAAACTTAGATTTCAGGTTAATTGCAAATAGAAACGTGGTTAGACGAAGTTTGAGCTCGCATCCAGGATGGATTGGAGGAGCTTGACAAAGAACAGAGGAGCTTCGCGAGGAGCGATGGCTTGAAGAAGGAAGGAGATGAAGAATAGGATAGATTTCCTTTCCTTGTAATCTTTGTATTTTTGTTTCTTTTGTAGCTCTTTATTTTTGTTACTTAGATTCTTGTTAAAGAGCCTCAAAGAACCCTAACAGTAGTCCTAGGAACACTTACACAACCCTAGGATACTTAGGTTTTCTGTAGAGAACTTAGAAAACCAAAATAGGGTTCAAAAAACCTTTTTAAACGTCTAATCTGAAATCAGACCTTTGATAAATACTTTTAAGACGTCTGAACGTTGACTCAGATGTCCAACTATATTTAGGCTGGACTTAGTTCTATCTGATGAAATCAGACGTTCAGACCTTAGTCCAGATGTCTGATGATTTTTCCAGATGTCCAATTAGTGGACCGTTGGCTGCCTTAGCAAACATTGAAGGAAATGACCGTTGGCTCATATCAGACATTCATAGAGGACCCCAGACGTCTGATACATGACCGTTTTGCCTCGGCTGACCCAAAATCTCTTCTCAGAGATTTTATAGCCGTTGCACTCCCTTGGAATCCATTTTCGCAGAAAAGTAAGTTTCTAGATGTCTAGACATCATTCCAAACGTCCTGTATGTCGTCTGAAGACAATTCACTAGAACCCTGTTTCAATTTGAGTCAAGTCAAGAAAGAAACCCGCCTATAATCAGACGTCTGACTTTATTCCCAGACGTCTTAAACTGGTTTTCCAGACGTCTGATAACCTTGTCAGTGTAATGATTAACCCTGATTTCGGCCTGATTCTCTTGGAGCTTGCACCCAACAGCTATGAAAGCCTTCCAAAGCCTTCCTAAGGCCTCTATAAATAGAGGGGAGCTTTTGCCACTCAAACACACACCTAGAAAATACCAAGACATACTTAGCAACATATTTTCACTCACTTGTGTCTAAAAGAAGTAGAAGATCATATAGTTGAAGCTCTAGCTCTCAAAGCACTCTTCACACCTAAGAGCGTCATCCTGTTGCGCACCCGCTCTCCCGCTGACAATTACGAGAGCAACGAAGCGCTACCGTGTGGTTCACGAATCTGCGTCAAGCCGACACACTTCTATCAAAGGGAAGTTTCCTAATTCCTATAGAAGCTTAGGTTAAGATTATCTTTGTGGCTCTATAGGATTGTTGTTATTTTACTTTGTTATTTGGTTGGGTATTCGCTTTGCGAATTGCTGTCTCCTTCGTGAGACAAAATCCTTCTCATGAAGAGAAGGGGTTTGAGGTATGCTACCCTCGCATTTGTAACGTGGTTGTAATTGAGGTTGTACTACCCTCATTTAAGTAGTATGTTAGTGGATTTGATCAACTTGGTTGATCGGAAAATCCTAACTCGAGAGGGTTAGGTGGTGGTTTTCACCCGGGTTGGGTTTCTACCTAAAAATCATTGTGTACATTGTGTGATTGCTATTTTGTGAGATTGTTCTATATTTTAATTCCGTATTTTTACATCACACTGATCTCACCCCCTCCAAGTAGCCAATTTCATTATCAACCCACCCTCTGATTTGAGGGGACTTTAAGTCTAAACATCTACACACTCTTGCACTGACTCACTCGACGATTTTAACAGAAATTGGGTAGCTAATGAACTTTCTAGGGTGATATGGCTAGCAAGTTGTTGGTGGTAACAGCTCATCGGTCGATTGTCCAAAGCCCAGCCACACGACCATTCTCTTTCTGCTGCCTCTAGGTAAATCTTAGATCAGAGAAGCCACCTACTTAGAAAAAAAATCCAAAAAGAAAAGAAAAAAAGAAATAGAAAAGAAGAAAAGAAGAAAGAAATAAGCCACACTTCACCACACAAGTATGACTGGCAAGTTGTCGGTGGTAACAGCCCATCGATCGATTGTCCAGAGCCTAGCTCATGAAATGCACGTATAATTCCTGAACATTTAGGAAGGAGTGGGGAAGTAGAATAATCTGGGGAGATATACACTGGGTTTGCCCTTGTGTTGACCCCATAAAAATAAAAAGTAGGGAGAAAGCTATCGGTCGTATAGATACACCTTTATGCAGAATTCCTTTCAAGGTCACCTAGAGGCGTAGAAACACGAAGTCCATTCTAATTGCCGATCAGTGAGTTTATCACATTCACATAAAAAGATGTTAGTACTTAGAGTTCCTTTCAAGTCTTCGGTGGGTTGGGTAGCCGTAGAAAGCTGCCCCAAAACCTTAAACTCAAAAATCCAAAAAAATTAGAAAAAGAAAAAGAAAATGATGCTTTTGCTTTTGAATAAGGCGAGGGCTTGGGCAGTCTGCATTTTGGCAAACACCCAGGCACTATTGTGCATCTGTAGTTCAAATCTTAGCAGAAATTTCCTAGTGTTGAAAAATAACTTTTGCCCAAGAAATTTGATCCCAATTCTTTTACAAATAGCATATAGTTTTGCTAGGGACTAGCAAAAGATAGGCATGGGGGTGTGATGTGCATACATCTAATTGACCTAAAATGCCTATTTATGCATGTTTCCAGTATCATAGAAGCATTCATCATTATAAATATTGCATAACATGCATCATCATGTATTTAGGTTAGATTGTAAAAATTATAGGTTAATTCTCCTTTTGTGGCCAGATGACAAGGCAATATTTATCAGGGCCTCGGATTGAAGATCCAACTATACGAATCTGATCAAGGTGACAATCGGAGTCTAACACCTTTAAGATCTCCCCAATCAGACCTCCGTAGCATCAGATGTAGTCCGAGGAAGATCATAGGCCAAAGGACAAGGTGGTGTAAAATTCAGACTTCAAAAGACAAATCCAACCACACAAATGGGTTTGGATCAACGATCGCAGCCCAATGACATGAAAATTGGTCCAATTCAACATCCGTGGCACCACCTATGAGCAATAGAAGATGGACAGGTCAGATGGCACCACCTGGCGCTATCCAAGCTACCCACTGTCGCCGCAGCTCTTCATCTGATGATCAATGCATCTCAGTCATTGGATCATTGATCCAATGGCTAAGATTCAATCTTGGCTACATGATCGACGTGTTTCAACAAACAGAAAGTTGGGGTTAGGAGAAACCTGTCATCGTAGTTCGATACACAAGAAAATTCGTCAATCAGATAAATTTTATAACCAAAACTCGAGATGAGTCCCAGGTCGAACATGGAGAGGCAAATGTTTGGTTTGAAAAATTCATGTTTTGCTTTTATTTCTTTTTGTCATTTTTATCTTTTATAATTTTTTTGTGTTTTTATCAAGCAAGCGATCAGATCGATGAAAACATTATCTAACTAATCTACTTGCAAAATATAATAAAGAGAGAGAGCAAGAGAGAGAAAATATCAATATATTGATGAAAAACGTTTCATACAGCTATGAAAGCGGAAAAACTATACTAGAAAGCAGTAAAGATAGATGGAGATGAGAAGAGTCCCCATCGACGGTCGCTTGGAGGATGGCTCACTCGGATGGCACTCGGATGAAGGTGGTGAGGAGTAGGACAAGGGAGAACGGTGGAGCAGGACGTCGTCACGACAAGGATCTTCTTCCTGAAGGAGGTGAGAGGACGGCTGCAGGATGCTCTACGAATGGGGATGAGAGGCGGGAAAATATTTGATTCTACTCTAGAGGAGCATCTTAGGCTTGGGACAAGCTCTCTCTAGAGCCTTGGAGGTGGTAACGAGAAGAAAGAAAGAGATGGTGAAGAATGGAGGTGTAGGGATCCTTTTATAGTGGAGGGAAGAGGAAGAAATTTTTGTAGAGGGTTGTAGCGACATCAAATGCATCGCTGAAGATCCATGCCAACCACAGCCCCAAATGTCACTAAAGGTCTGCACCAGCCACACACACGCCCACGCTCTGCTGTCACTGAGGTTGGAAGCGTCACGACCATTGGATCAGAAGTGGATGGCTGAGATGGCATGGAGATTGTGCCTCTTGATCATGCGTGAGAGGGCGCATCCAGAGGTACATCAACAGCCACGTGCTACATCCACGCTCATCCGTGCACCCACGTAGCCTCATCTAGGGCACTCATGCATGATCGGACGGTCAAAATTAAGGCGCTTCTCTTCTGCAGCCGATTAGAGGAGCTTGGGAGAGTTGAACCTACGCCACGGCTATGTGAGATCCTCTCAAGACTACTGCACCACGCGCCAAAGATATTGCAGCTTTGAATTAACCATAGCCGGTGGTCAAGCGATCCTAGACGTTGGATTTTCATCCAACAGTTAAGATCGCACGATGGAGGCTATCTTGAAGAAGGGCGGGTGACGTGGCTTCACAAGAACCGTTGGATGGGCATCCAACAGCCCAGATCTTGCAAGGGGAGATGCCTTTGAGGAGGAGCGGCTACTGTTGGCCGTGTTCGGTAATCTAGATGGCACCACGTGGTGCCATCTGGGTCATCCATCTTCTTTCTATTGTAGAGGGTGCCATGGTGCTCAGATCGAGATAATTTCTGTGTTGCTAAACTGCGATCGTCACTCTAGATCTATCCATATGGTTGGAATTTTCATCCGAATCCTATAAGGATATCGCATTGCCCCCCTCACTGTTGATCTTCCTTGAACTTCATATGATGCTATGGGATTTTGATCTAGATGATTTCAGAGGCATTTGACTCCGATCGTCATCTTGATTAGATCCATATGGTCAGATCGTCAATCCGAGGCCCCAAAATAAATCTCCTTCCCTCATGGCCATAAAAAGGATGCAAATAACCTAAAATATACACTACTCTAGATCTAGAATGATGCATGCTATGCAATATTTATAGTATGGAATGCATATCTAAGCCTAAAGACATGCATAAATAGGCATTTTAACCTAAATGGATGTGTCTACATCACCACACATGCATTCAACTGAAAGCAAAGCTCACACGCCCTCAACTGTTGGATCTTCATCCAACGGCCGAGGGTGTGTGGGCGTTAATTCGTAAACTCGACCAAAAGGAGGGCTTGGTGCAGTGGTCATGCGCTCGCTCGTGAAGGCAGCAGCGCGAGATCGAAACGCTAAGCGCCTCAAATCAAGCTCAAGTGCAGGCATGATCGCTAAAAAGCGTGATTTGTAAAAATCGTGAATTAGGTTCCAACATGCAATTTGGATTGCTTTGAAATTTATAAGCTCTGAGTACTTGAGAAAGTATTCGGGTCTTCCCGAGAGGAGGTAAGAATGCTTTAAACCAAATCTCTCACTTGAATCTTGGAAATCAACTTCTTTTTTAGGTTTTGAAATATGGATTTTTTTAGGGTTTTCGAATATGGGCAAAGCAATATGGAGAGAGATGGAAATTTGAATTATAGGAAAATAAAGCAACAGGTGTCTTGTTTTGTCCAACTCACTCCAAGCAAAAGACGATTGGAATAATGGATAAAACAAAACACAACAAAAGAGCAACACAAGCTATTTAAAAAGATAGTAGAGGAATTCTTCTTAATTGAAAATGATTTACAATGGGGTTGGAGAACTCACAAGTGAAAGGAATTCCCACTTGTAATCTCCAACCAAAATCAAACACTAACTACTATGCAAAATACAGAGAAAATGTGAAAGAAGGCTTATGAAGAAGATGGTGATGATGTAGAGTTTTAGCTCCAACTCAAGTTGTCCCTAGGTTGAAGGAAACTTGCTTCTGGTGCCTGGCTCTCCTCTTCCTCCTAGCAAGCTT
Organism: Thalassia testudinum; assembly: GCA_037157565.1. Taxonomy (NCBI): domain Eukaryota; kingdom Viridiplantae; phylum Streptophyta; class Magnoliopsida; order Alismatales; family Hydrocharitaceae; genus Thalassia; species Thalassia testudinum. The sequence goes on from JAZHRO010000056.1 coordinate 4,446,018, forward strand.
TAGATGGGCATGCCTAGCTCCTCCTAGAGTGGAAGATTTCCACTCCAAGAACTCCTCCTTGGGTGGGAGTGCACCACCCTCAATATCTCCTCATCTAGATGTCCTCCTTACCTGGCCTTCCTCCTTGGTTTTGTGGCAACACAAGGAAGAAGAAGAAGTTGAAGCCACCAAGGAGACAGGGTGTCTCCTTGATCTTCTTCCTCCTCTCCTTCTCTCCTTGGACATTTGATATCGGTGGAATATGGGTAGAAAAAAATGTAATCAAGGATTACTTGAAATGGGTAGTTAATGGTCTTTTTATAGGATGGGTAGGGGTATAGGTATGGTTAAAGGATGGATGGCTAGGATGGCTTATAGGGGGTGGTTTTGGGATTCTAGAGCTAGGGTTAATGGTGCCAAAATGAAGAGGCTCCTTAGGAGTTGGCACCAACCCTAGGTGGAGACTATGGGTTAAGGGTTGTGTGGTGTGTTGTAGGGTTAGGATGAAGGCTTAGGAGGGTGATTAATGGATGGAGGGTTAGATTAGGTTGGCACCACATGTAGGGGTGTGTTGAGTGGTGGTTATGGTTGGGTTGGCGCCATTTTTTGGTGAGGTTAGGGGTTAAGGGTTGGCGCCACTTTTGAAGGGTGAGGATGGGTTGGATGATGGTTGTAGGGTGATGTGTATGGTGGAGATATAAGGTGGAGTTGGTGCCAAAATGGAAGGGTGTGGTTAGATTATTTTGGCACCAACTCAAGGGGGTAGTTAAGTGGTGGTTACTCCCTTTTGGTGCCTCTTATGTTGGCGCCAAAAGGGCTTCTAGAAGGGGCTGTAGTTGGCACCATATATGGAGTGTGGAGATGGCACATGTGGTGAGATGTAGGGCTATAGGATGGGGGTTAGTTATGGCACCAACAAAAGGGTAGTTATTAGGTGGTTTTGGAGGGAAAACTAGGTGGCTTTTGGAGGTGGTGGTGTGAAGGGACATGAGGGTTGGTGGTGCCAACTAAGAGTGGAGTAGGTAGCTTGCTTAGGTGGTGGACTTTGGAGTGGAGTTAGGGTGGAGTAAGGTTAGGGTTTAGGTGAGTGGTGGACGGCCATGGAGGTGGAGCTAGTATTGAGCTTAGCGAAGCTAGCTTAACTCGTAGAATAGTAGTGGAGTTAGGGTTTTTGAGAAGAGGAGCTAAGGAAGAGCTGACTGGAGCTGCATTGGAGCTAAATCTGTTGAGGTCTTCATGAGGAGCTCAACTACTTAGCTTAGGTAGCTAGTTCTTATGCTAGTAGCTAGGTTTGAGTAGTTGATCTAAGTTGAGCTAGTTTCAACCTAGTGAAGCTAGGTTGAGCTGGAATTGCCTCTTATGAGAACTCTAGAGCTAGCTTAGCTACTAAGTAGGCAAGTAGTAGCTAAGCTGGAGGGAGTTCAGCTGTATGAGCTAAGTGGAGCTGGGTAGAGCTGGACTTGGAATGAGCTGGAGATGGAATGAACTCCTGTCAACTAAGCTAACCTAGCTAAAGCTCCCAGTGAATTGACTACAGCTAGGATGAGATAGACTCAACTAAGTTAAGCTAGATCTGAGCTAGGCTAAGGTGGGTTGAGCTAAGATAAGCTACCCTGAGCTACCATCCAGCTAAGATGAGTTGAATGGAGCTAGAAGGAGCTAAACTTAACTAATGTGAGCTAATATCCAGCTAAGATGAGCTGGATCCAGCTAGGATTCAACTGATCTGGACTTCTTCATCACTTTCTTCCTTCTTAAGTGCTAGGATTTTAAGGGTTTGAACTTCTACTTAATCTTAACACTCAAGTAAAGATGTTAAAAATACAAAAAAAATGCAATGCATGCCTAATCCTAGATTATGCTTAAATGCAACCCAAAAACCCACTTGCGGAGTTAAAAACCTAAGAGCTAAATCTGTTTTAGGTCATAAGAATGATGATAAACTAGTGTTTATCAAGGCACGAGTGAAATTCACTTGTTGGATGGAGATCGTGCGGTAAAGAAGGTGGCTATATGGCATCACGGATGAGCGCAGGCGTGCACACACGATCTAACGTGGATGTGCACGTGTGATCTAACGAGGATGCGTTGAACGCTCAAAGGCGAAGAGGCTTAGGTGATTCTAAACCGTCTGATCTCTCGATCAAACGACCAAGATTTCATAACATGCACGCGAGTGTAATGATTGAAGGTGAAAGGGCGAGGGCACACGTAAGCTTCACCAATGCTCAGCCTTTAGTGACAATTATATCTGTCACTAAAGACCCCAACAATTAATGTGTAAAGCCTTGAAAGACCTTTTTGCCCCAATCTCTACAACTATAAAAGGAGACCCCTACCATTCATTTTCATCATCCCTTCCTCTATACTCTCACCCCTTCCAAAGCTCTACGAGCTTGTCCCAAACCCAGGATGCTCCATTAGAGTTAAAAAGATAATTTTTCCATCTTCTCACCCTCATTCATGAAGCATCCCACAATTGTCCTCTCACCACCATTCGGGAAGCAGATCTCGTTGCGACGTCGCCCTACTCCATCCTCCTTCCACCATCTTCATTCTCCCTCATCCAGCATCTCACCACCCTCGTCTAGGCACTCCGTCAACATAGCTTATCCTCCAAGCAGCCATCAAGGAGGATAACTTCTCATCACCTTCTCTTTTATCACTTTCTAGTATAGATTTCCTGCTTTCTAGTGTAGCAATTAAATGTAATGAACCTGAATCCGTCGTTATGAAATATGTGTTTATTCTCTCCCTATTTTCTCTTTATTTGTATGATTTTCTCTCTGCCTTCTATTAATTATTCTTTAAGTAGATAGCTAGCGTAGATTTAATTCTATCAGCTAATCTACTTCGTGACAGCAAATATAAATGCAATTTTTTATCAAATGTACACCTCCCCGTGTTTGACCTGGGACTCACTAGAGTTTCGGTTAAAATTATTTGTTTGACAGATTTTTACGCAACTATGACAATAGATTTTCAAAACTCAAATCTCTTAGTGTAGAAATCACGTTCAACAACCCTCCAGTAGGGCAACTATCTCACCAATAGGGTAGGCTCATGAGTGAAATAAGGTTTCAGCCACTTCCCATTTACAGTAAATTTATGCCCAGTTTTGGGATCTTCAATCTCAACGGCACCATTGGGAAAAGGTTGCAAGACAAAGAAAATACTTGTCCATTTTGACTTCAATTTTCCAGCAAAGAATTTGAGCTGGGCATTATAAAGCCAAACTTGTTGTGATGCCTAAAACTCCTTCCGCTGAATGCAGCTATCGTTTAAGGCCTTGGTTCATTGTTTAAAGGTCAAAGTAGAGTCTTAGGCCTCATGGCACAACTCTTCTAATTCTTAGAGTTGGAGTTTTTGTTCTCAACCACACAAGTTTTGGTCGACATTACATTGGTGAACCACCAAATAAGTGTTGCACTCCAACTCAACGAGCAAGTGACAAGGCTTCCCATAAGCAATCTTGCATGATGAAAAACCCAGGGGAGCCTTGAAGGCAGTCTGATATGCCCATAAGGCATCAATCAGCTTGTCGGACCAATCCTTACAGTCAGTCCGAACCATTTTCTAGAAGATTTGCTTGATCTGCTGGTTCAACACCTTTGCCTAGACATTTGTTTGGGGATTGTATGGAGAAGTGATATAGTAGTGAACTACGTACTTCCTCAAAAGTGCCCGAAAAGATGAATAAGTGAAATGGGTTCCTTCATTTGAAATGATGGCCCAAGGGACCTAAGGGATCCTAAAGCGTGCAAAGATATAGTCCTTGACGAATTTGGTGGCAATGATATGGTCAATCCAGCACGCAAGAATAGCCTCAACCCATTTCGAGACATAATCAATGACAACGAGGATGTACTCAAAGCCGTTGGATGGAGGAAAGGAATCCATAAAATTGATTTCCCATATATCAAAGATCTCTGCAGCAAGGATAGGTTGCAAAGGCATCATGTCATGGCATGACATTGACCCTAGCATAATTGCATGCATCCTAATGAAGGGAGGACCAAGAGAATTCACATTGCAACACCTTGGCTATTGTTGTCCTCACTGAAAAATGGCCTCCGCAGGCCTGATCATGTCAAAAGGACAGCACACCAGGGAATTCGCTATCAGGAACACAATGACGAATAATCTAGTCAGCACTTACTTTAAAAAGAAGTGGATTATCCCAGAAATAATACTTTGCTTTTACAATGAGATGCTAGTGCTGGTTTTTAGTCCAGCCTCGGGGAAGAGAGCCAGAAGTGAGGTACTTAGCAATTACGGCGTACCAAAGTCTACTTGCCACATCTATCACCAAAGGTGCTCATCAGGGAAAGATTCATTCATCGGCAGGGAAAGTCTAATATGGTTAGGGTCAAGTCTCAAGAGATGGTCTGCGATCACATTCTGGGCTCCAGCCTTATCTCGTATCTCAAGATCAAACTCTTGTAATAGAAGGATCCATCGAATCAATCGGGGTTTAGCATCCTTCTTATGCATGAGATGATGAATGGTCGCATGGTTAATGAAGATGGTAACATGGGAGCCCAGAAGATACGATCTGAATTTCACCATCCCAAAAATGACTGTCAGTAGCTCCTTTTTAGTGGGTGTAATTATGTTGGGCCTCATCCAGCGTCTTACTGGCGTAATACACCACAAAGGGGTGTTTATCGTGTCTTTATCCCAAGATAGCTCCAACAGCTAGGTCAGAAGCATCACATATCAACTCAAAGTCAAGGAATCAATCAGCTGGCTAGAGAATAGGGGCCTTAGTGGTAGCATCACGCAGCTGCGTGAATGCTCAAATACAGTCGAGACCCATGTTGAAGGGCACATCGGTCGATAGGAGATGCGTCAAAGGTCCAGAAATCTTGGAGAAATCCTTGATAATCTCTTATAGAAACTGACATAACCCAGAAAGGAGCGGACTTGCCGGACAGAGCTAGGTATAGGTAAATCAGCTCTCACACCAAGCTTAGCCATGTTCCACCTCAACACCCCTTTCAGAGGTGATATGTCCCAAAATAATACCTTCGTGCACCATAAAATGTCTTTTCTCCAAGGAAAGCATGAGGTTTACATCAATACATCTCCGAAGGATGTAGGTCAGGTTGGCCAGACAATCATCAAAGGTCGATCCAAAGATCGAAAAGTTGTCCATAAAGACCTCAAGAAAATCAACCACCATATCATGAAATATCGCCAGCATGCTACGTTGGAAGGTAGCTGGTGTGTTATAAAGTTCTAATGGCATCCTTCGAAAGGCGAAGGTGCCAAAGGGACAGGTGAAGGTGGTCTTCTCTTGGTCACAGGGGTCGATAACCACCTGATTATAGCTTAAGAATCTATCCAGGAAACAAAAGAACTGATTTCCCGCTAACTGCTCCAAGATTTGGTCAAGAAAAGGTAGCATGAAATGTCTTTCTTAGTAGCAGCATTGAGTTTCCTATAGTCTACACATAGTCTCCAAGATGTAGAAGTGCGTGTAGGAATGGATTCACCCCTGTCACTAACACAGATGGTGAGACCCGCCTTTTGGGCATAGCATGAATCAGGCTCACCCAGGAGTTGTTGCTGATCGGATATATGATGCTCGCATCAAGTCACTTAATGATTCTAATTTTAACGACCTCCCGCATATTAGGATTGAGACGTCCTTGCATCTCACGAGAAGGTCGAGCCTCCTCCTCCGTATATATACAGTGAGTGCAGTAGGAGGGGTTAATGCCAGTTAGATCTGAGAGAGACCATCATATGGCTACCTTATGTTCAGTTAGGACCTTCATTAGTTTGCACTCTTTCTCCCTAGACAATTTCAAACTAATGATTTCAAGGAGCATCTCATTTGGTCCTAAGAAAGCATATTTTATCATGTCAGGAAACACTTTGAGCTCAGGAGTGGATGGGGAAAGATCTAGCAAGACTTGGAATGAGAGTGTCCCAAAAGGATCGTCAGAAGGAAGAAGTAGGGGTGAAGAAAACTGGCCTGCAAGTTGGCCAAGAATGGGGGCATCTTGGGTTGATGGATCCAAGACAGGAGAGCCCTAGGAATTAGTGCTTGGGAATAAGATCTCAGTGTGGAATATTGCTTTCACCTAATTTGGCGGGAAAGAATGAACACTCTGGTCTTTATGGGGGTAGATTGGATGTGAGTAGCCCGAAAATGACTCAAACCACAAGGTGTAAGAAGCGGAGTGGGCCTCATCAGGAGTCTGGTCAGGAAGGGATAAAGATAAGAAACGGGGTGGTGAAATGTCACAATACAAGTCAATCAAGCCTTGGTGATCATCCAAGGGTACGCCGTAGCAATCAGAATAGGTCCCTACCAACCTGATACACGCACTGACGGTCATGTCATCGTTAAACGTGTCATCCTCAATAAGATCGCAGTCAATATTCTTGGCAGCCTTAAAAATTTTAAGTTTGAGCTTTTAGGAGCCCACGACTATCTCAAAGTAGCCCAATTCACAATCACTATGGGTGCAGGCTGTGGCCAAGAAAAGGTCCACCGAGGATGATTGGGTAAACAAAAAGTGAATCAGGAACTTCCATGTCTAAAACAAGAAAGTTAATAGGAAAACAGAGACTGTTGACCTTAACCACCACGTCTTCCACCACACCCTGCAGGATTTTGACAGAGTGATCTACCAACTGTAATGTAATAGTGGTGGATTTCAGATTTCCTAATGCAAATTTCTGAAACATGATGGTCGGTACAAGGTTAATGGAAGATCCTAAATCAAGCAAAGCACAATCAAAATTGTAGCCTTTGGTACTGCATGAAATGAGAGGGGTGTCTGGGTCATTCTGCTTTGGTGCTAATTTAGAGAGAATAGCACAACTCGCATGAGGCGAGAGAACCACAGGGCTTTTGGTTTTCTTTTTCTATTGCTTAGGTGTAGTGTAATCCTTAAAGAAACGGGCAACGGTAGGAATGTGGTCAATCGCTCCAGCATGGGAACCTTGATTTCAACATCCTTAAATATATCACGCAGATTATCAAAGGTCTGCATGTTCTTTTTCTTATCTTTTAGCTCCTTTAGTAGAGCCTCAGGGAATGGGACTGATTCTACCACCAATTTGGGTATGTTTTCCACATGAGAATGCGATGCATAATCTGAATGAGAGGATGACGAAGAGGATGAGCCAGCATCAGGTCGAGGTAGATCGATGGTTTGCTTACCTCTCCTCGTAGTAATCTCATTGGATGTCACAGGTCTAGTGGGATCATAAGGCAAAGGAGGGTTCACAACAGGGATGTAGGGTTGTTGTGCTGCTGTGGGATTAGCCTAAAATCCTGGTGGAGTACTCGGAGCATGTAGAATCTGATGAACCTACCCCAGAGAAGGTCATACCTGTGGTTGCAGACCACAGGGTATGAAATTTCATTGGTTAAGGAGAGGTTGGGCAAGAAGAGTGCCCTGAGATCGAGTCATCATGCGTAGTTGACTGATCTTAGCATTCTACTGCCCCAACTGGTCTTGAAGAGAAGTCATGTTCTCTTCATGGTGCATAGATATATCTATCATCATTTGCATCAACTTATCAAGAGGGTTTTATGCGTGATTCATTTGAGGTGCGTAAGGGTCCAGCAGCGGATTTATGGAAGGACAATACTGGGCCCTTGGGATGATAGGAGCAAATGGTCACATTGGTCCACCAGTGAAGTTTTGGTGCTGAGGATTGTTGGACTATGCGAAGTTTGGATGATTCCACCACCCTAGGTTATAAGTAGCAAAATACGGATTGTTCCCCAGAGTGCACACATCTTTGAATAATGAAGAGGGGTCCACATAAGCTAATGTATCCGAGTACATGGAGGCTTGTTCCTCCATGTCAAAATACTGGCTAGTAGAAGCCAAGTCCACATTGCTTACCGAGTCGCTTGGCGCGATACTCAACCAAGACAGTGCAAGTCGTGTGGGATTCTTGGGAATAAGCCTAACTTGGGAAGGATTAGGTTTGTGACGTGATGGAGGAGCCAAAGTGTTGGCCATAGAACGGGCGAGGTTGGCCAAAAGTTTGTCCAGCTTCTTGTGAACGAGGGAGACTTCATCTAATCTTTGTACGATCAAATTCATATCAATGGAGGAATTGAAGGGTCCCGTGTCAACCTTATGTGCTCCACTACGATGTGTGATGGTCCGATTAAAGGTGACGATGGAGGCATTGCTCATTGAATTTTCACTCATGTTCTCGAATAGTTCAAATGCTCCACCCTCATCTTTGTTCATGAAATTTTTTCCTCAGGAAGCATCTGCAATCTGTCTCATGGTTTCATTTAGCCCATAGTAGAAGATCTGGGCTACATGCCATCGAGGTAGATCGTAGTGAGGACATTTTCTAAGAAGGTCATTATACCTCTCCCAGGCCTCATGGAATTGTTCACTGTTTTGTTGCATGAAGGAAGTGATTGCATGGCAAAGTGCATTGGTACACCCAATCAGAAAGAATTTCTTGAGAAAAGATGAACGCATCTCTCCCCAAGAAGTGATGGGTCTTCCAATCGTGCGTAACCATTACGTGGCTTTGTCCCACAAAGAAAACAGGAACATTTTTATGAGGACCACATCGAATCTGATATTTCTTTGTTTAATTATTTCAGCCAATCAGGTTAGATCTCCAAGTGAAGAAAAGGGTCTTCAATGGAATGTCCATTATAATGGAAATTGATTAGGCTAATGACATTCGATTTTAATTTAAAATCTTCCCCGCCCACGAGGACGTGAACTTGCCTATGGGTCTTTGCTGTAGCAGGATTCTGATATGAGCTCAGAGACCTAGGCTCCTCCTGATGGGGAGTATTTTGCATTTCCTCCAAGGTTTCCCTGATGTCTTGAATCTATTCAGTGTATAATGCCATCTAGGCTTGCAGGCGGGTTAACGGTCGACTCCTCCACCACCTGGTGGAGGGGGAGGTGGAGGATTCCCCCCCTCGGGATTTTGGGGTGAGTGAGCAACCATGTTTACGGAGGAGAAGGTTGATTCACCAATTTCTACCCTCCTAGAATTTTCAGACAATTCAAATAGTTCAAGGTTTTATGACCTCCTCCAAAACATGAACTATCGAAAAAAAAATTGGGGAGATGAGAAGAGAGAAGGGGATGAGAGAAAAGATGCTAAATAGGTTCACTTGATGACAAATCAAACAATCAAGATCCTAACCTCTAAAGGTGACCCTAGACCAAAAGATCTAATTTACCTACTATTGCCACCTATGGAACCGAATACGAGCACTGCGGAACCACCAAGCTAGATTGAAAGGCCGTGTGCCCAGTCTTAGACACCTGATAGCACACGAGAACTTGTATCAGCACATAAGCACTACACATAGGTAGTTAGACCTCCGAACCTTAATGGGGTCAATTTACTATCAGTTTTAATTAAGAGGCTTAGGATACAAGTGTTTTGGAATGTGAAGGGCATTGTTTAGGGGATAATGCCCAGGTTCGTTGATTGAGTGTGTAAATCAAGCATGCAACAAGGAAATCTCCCTGCATTGAAGTTTAGATTGGTGAATGGCTTTTAGAATTCTGCTCTTTAGTAGTATGAATTTTAGGATTCAAATGAATTACCGATTCAACCAATCTGCGGGTTTTCTGAAAAATAAGTTTTTGTGACCAAACAACCCTCCTTCAAATTAATTAGTTAATGCATGCTACAATGCATTGGGCCCCTAAATGAATATTTCTATGTGTGGACGCACGTGTCTCTTTTAATTCAGTGTGAATGGGAGCCAAACAATGCAATTCAGTTGCTCCCAATCACCAAGATGAATATCCACACAAAGGCTCAACCACCAAGATAAGAAAATGAAAAATTTGTGGTAGAGATTCGGGATTAAATTAGAGGAAAAACGTAAGGTCGTGGTGGGGTTGGAGTCAATTCATTTCCAAGACTCCCCAACCAAAATAATGTGATCTTGAATGTGAATAATGAGGCGAAAGGATGAAACAAACACTCAATTGTAATTCGCCTCAATAAAATCATGTGTTGCAAAAAATCAAAGAATTGAGATTCTCGGAATTTACACGTGCGAGTGTGGGGGAAATCTAGGGTGGTGGATGTGATGAAAATAATCAATCAGTGAATTTTAATCCACTTGCCCTGAGAAATCCCAAGGAAAAGCTCTCTTTTCTTAGGTTTTTCTTATATTTTTAGTTTTTTATTTTTGTATTTTTTATCTTTTTAGTGAAATTTATGATGACAACAGAACCTAAGTTTGCTAAGAGAAATACACACCTACCTCCTCACCAGCGTGTATGAAGCTCCAAGCGGTGCCAGCGACTTAACGCTCTCACTCTTACCTTGGACTCGTCCACGTCTCCGACCTCCTCTACATGTCTTCTCCTCGCATCAGGTTCACGTACACAAAAAACAAACAATGAATACCCATGAAGAGATGGGTGGCAAGAAGAATAAATCTAAAGGAAAAGAGTAGAAATAAAATCTAAAGAGCACCTCCCCGACAACAGTGGCAGAAAACTTGTGATCGAACGCAAGTAGGGTTATCTAATTAGATGAAATTAGTGTGAAAATGAGTATAGTGGAAGTGGTTACCTACAAGAAATTCTACATAAATTTTTCAAATGTATTTTAACTTAGACTAAAGTATGTTTTGAGACTGTCAATTTTAGGCCCAAGGTTGAACTCAAGGAGGCGGGTTTGGATAATTAATTTCTATGTGAATCCTAAGGATGCATGATTTCCATTCACTTATTAGCTTTTGGATTTTTCTTGGTTTAGATTTTTTTGTGATAATCTTGTCCTTGAGGTACACCCTCAAAATATGTTCTTGTCTACACACCAAATTCGAATCCAAAATAATCTTGCTATGCGCGAGATCAGGTACCTGTAATTTCAAGGATTAACTTTTCTCTTTTATACTATTTTGGTATTTTTAACAAATATGGGAGAATACGAAAAGAAATGAGGGAATTGAAATAAATGAAATACTTATAAGCCTATGTATATATGTATATATACATGTATAAGATATATATATCTACGTATCTATATATATATAACTATATATATATAATATAGTAGTGGGGATTAAATCGGTGATTCAAATGGAATGTAGCACGATATTAGTTCGACCAAAGTCTGGAGAGACGAGATCGAAACTAATGATATGCCGCATGAAGGTGTGGATCGGATGTGTGTGTGAAGGATTAATGTGCGTGGAAATCACGTATGTGTATGCAACTTGTGAGTACACATGCATGATAAAATGTGCAGTAATGGAGAAGTGTGCGTGATGTGTAAATGGTATATGTGTATGTGTATGAATATATATAGGTATGTGTGTGTGAGTGTGTATGTGTGGCTATGTGCATGTATGTGTATGTGCATCTGTCTGTGTATTTGTATGGTGTGTATATGCATGTGTGATGTAGAAGAGGCACGCTTTGTGGAGATGGTGACCGACTGGAGCGAGCATAGATGGGTGAGTCACCGGCTTATGTAGACACATCTATCTCGCATAAAATGTCTATTTATGTGTGTTCCTAGGCTTATGAAGCATTTAGCATTATAAATATTGCACAACATGTAACATCATGCATCTAGAGTAGATTGTATAAAATGTGTATTAATTCTCATATTTTAATGGCCAGGGCACAGGGTGACATGAATCCATGCTTCAAATGGTGAATCCAACCATACGGATGGATCCAGATCGACGATCGCAGCCTAACGGCATGAAAATTGCCCTGATCAGACATTTGTGGTGTTTCCTTTACAAGCAAGAGATGGACAACCCAAATGGCATAGCATGGCACTATCCCAGCCACCCAAAGTTTCCCAAGGTCCACCGCTGCCTCCTTCCACATCCACTCCATCTCTAATCTCAGTCGTTGGATCTTCATCCAATGGTTGAGGTTAACGCAGATCAAGCCTTCCATTCTTTGAAGGATAAGTCCAAGAACAATCATGGCCATTGGATCTTCATCCAGCAGCCACAACCGTGCAACCATCTAGAGTGCAGAGCCATCCTTTGGACACAAACGCACCCTTGATGTGATGATAGGAGAAGGCGCTCCAAAGAGACTACCGCGAGTTCGACTCCTAATCCGCCTCTCCTTTAGCAGGGGCGAAGGTTAAATACAGCTGCACGATCATGATCATGCGGCTGTGGAAGAGCCACGTAGGCACCCAGGGCTCTCTTCTTCTCCTTAGCGTATGCGAGGCACGTGATCTAGCCACCGGATCAAGATCAGACGGCAAGAATGCTGCTACATGGCACCACAAATGAGGCACACATCTCACACACTTTCTCACATGTGATCTGATGAACGCAAATGTGCGATCTAATGAGCATGGGCATGCAATCTCATGCATTTAATGACGATCGGACGGCTAGCGTTGCTTCCCATGAGATCCAATGAGCTCCTACGCAAGCCAGTGGGTGCGTGCGCTGTGCTAGGCGTGAGTGAAATCTGGGCCGTGAGATCATGATCGAAGGGTCCTCCTTTATCCATGTGATGCCACTAGCTGAGGCCTTCATTGCTTGGTCAACGGGTGCATGGAACATGCACCCATGTCCCATGCATCCCCATTAAGACCCATGGTCAAAATCCACCCTCCCTACACCTATAAATAGCCCTTTACACCCCTCTATCTTGATCATCTCTTCCTTCTCCTTCGTCACCCTCTTTAAAGCTCCAAAGAGCTAGTCCCAAGCCCGGGATGCTCCATTAGAGTAGAAAATAAATATTTTTCCCTCTCTCTAATCCTCGTTCATGGAGCACCAATGGTCATCTCCTCAACCCCCTTCGAGAAGCAAATCTAGCTGTGACACCGCCCTGTCTCATCCTTGATTCTTCCAACTTCGTCCTCCCTTCTCCAGCTCCTCACCACCCTCTTCTGGGTGGTCCGTCAACACAGTTCGTCTCCTAAGTAGCCGTTGAGGGACATTCTCTTACCTCTCTCTTTTATCACTTTCTAGAGTAGATTTATATTTCCGCATTAGTTCCTGTACTAAACATTTGCTATCTATACATTTAACATTCTCTCTCTCTCTCATTTTGTAAATAGATTAGCTAGATAAGAATATTTTGACCTGATATCTTGTCTTATAAAAATACCAAAAAAATATAAAAGCACATAAGCATAAAAAATAAATAAAATAAACATGGATTTTTAAAATCAACATTCGCCTCCCCATGTTCAACCCGGGACTCACCAAAGTTTCGGTAAAAATTATTTGATAGCCGGATTTTTCACAACTACAACAACAGGCTTTCAAACTCGACTTTTATCGTGATTTTCCAAGCTTATCACCGACTAAGTGATAAATGGAGCCAGTGACTCATCGTGCTAGCTAGTTGCAGAGGGGGAGCGTGCGGAGAGGGATGCAACCGATTGGCTCGATTAGTCACTGGCTAACCTTCTCAGTTAGCCGGTGACAAAGGGAGAGAGGGAGGTATGCGTGTGGGTGTGGTTGACTAGCTAGCACTGTGAGTGGCATGTGCATGGGCTTTTGTCACCAGATAACTGAGAAGTAATCCAGTGATGAAGGTGGTAAATGAACCGCGATAGTGTCCCAACAGTGCAAAAAGAGCAAGAACAACTAGAGTTGTAAACTACTCTAATGGCGATGAAAAATAGAGGTAAATAAAGCAAAATAAAAGGGGAATCCACCACGTCTACCTATTCACGAAGGAGCTAGATGGTTGTGGACCTCTTTGTGGTGGTTTGCAACCATGAGAGGCTTCCCAATATTAACAGCGTGCCCTCTCAACTGGTGAGAGGGTGCTGTGAATGGGAGAAGAAGAGAGGGAGAGAGGAGAGGATGCTAGTTGGCTACAATGAAGGAGTGAGTGAGGTGAGTGTGGAGGTGAATGTGGGCAGGCGACCCTTGTGAGGGGAGGTGTGGGTAGTGTTTTATAGGTAAGGGATGGGGTGGAGAGCAAGCAAATCAGTAGGATTTAGTTTTGGGAAAATATCCTAGCAGCTCTTGAGGTCTTGGATATTTATTGTAGGTGAACAGGTGGGTCGTTTTAGGTGGTAGTGAGGGTCTTATGTCTCTCTCTTTCTTCCTCTCTCAAAATGCTTGTATGCATGTGTTTATAAAATACAAGTATTGCTACCTAATCCTAGATGTGTAAAGTCAAAAAATAGCATAAGATTGACAATTTGTTGGTGTAAATTGCTGCACAATCATCATCTTATAGATTAATTTATGGGAAACCTTGTTATCTCCCAATAGAGTTGAAGCAAAGAGCTTATTGGGTAGTCAAGGAGTGCAATTAAAATCTTAATTTGGCTAGTGATCATAGAAAACTCCAATTAACTGAGCTCAAAGAAATTAGATGTAAAGCCTATGAAAATTTGAGGATTTACAAAGAAACATTTAACTTTTTTCATGAAAAGCATATAATTAGATAATCCTTTGACTGTAATCATAGAGTATGGTTATTTGATGCTAGACTAAAATTATTCCTAGGCAAGCTTAGATCTAAATAGATTGGCCTGTATATAGTGTTCAAACCTTTTTCTCATGAGGCTGTAGAAATTGCAGATATTAAGATTGGGCAAACATTTACTGTAAATGGACAAAGACTTAAACCCTACTTGACCCACGCAATTAATTGACTGAACTACGCCTAGCTGTAGACGTAAAATTCAGCGCTTGTTGGGAGGCAACCCAATGAATTAGGTTAGCTTATATCTTGATTTGGTTTATTAAGATCTGGAGACAATCGAGCTATGTTTGTCAGAACTCATGAGTTATCAAGTGATATTTGCTGCTTTTCTCATCTATATTGCATGCACTGAAGACATTGCATGAAATAGGCAGGGTAGATAATCTTTTGAGTCACATATTCTTCTCCATAATTTTATACATAGCATAACAAAGTTTGCTTCTTATATCATATTTTCTAAGAAAAAGGAAAAAAAGAGAAAAAAAATTTAAAAAAATTGGTGTTTTTAGAGTTTGAGCTACGAAAAAAGTTGAATTACTTTGATTTTGAGGATTTACTGATCTTAGGAAAAGTACAAATAAAGTCTTTCTGCTTAACTCTTCAAGTCATATGTCGACTTAATTAACTCAAGTAGTTACTAAAATCTAGATTTGTTTTCTTGAGTCTTTGAAAAGATATGGAAAAGCTAAAAGTATTAATTCAAAAGGGTGATGAGTGAATGACTTATCTTTCCACCCTGTGGTTTGGATAGTCTTTGAGTTCCAAGCATCTTCACTTACACATTGCATTGACTTGTCTTCTGGGTGATTTTGTTGAGTCCTTAGTGATCAATAAGATTTAATCTTAGGGCACAAGATCCAAAGAAGTTAGGCATGTTTCTAACTCTTAGGACTATTCATGTTTGTATGGGATGCATTCAGAATGGATAAACGAGAGCCACTCACCTAGAAAAATGAGTGTGACAAAGAAGATAGCCCAAAAAAATTAGCCTAAGGAAGTTATAAAAAAATAATGGAAAAAAATTATATATATATATATATATATATCCCTTTCATCTCTTATCTACATGAGTGCATCCAAATTATAGTGAGATAGCAAACAAGAGACCTAGGAGTCTAGTCAGGGAGATATACACCTTGTGTGTTGACCTCGAGATAGAAGAGTGGTGAGGTGAAAGCAGTCAAATCCTAGCATGGCCTAATCCAAGATGGATTGTCCCAGAAAGAGCATATAAAATATTTTAAGTCTTATTGAATGCTAGGAATCAATTTAGTTACCCGTTTGATGAGTCACATAAAAATCACACATAAGATGCTTATTTCTCACATTCGATTCAAACTTTGGGTGGGTCAACTTAGTCAGAGAAAGTTACTCTAGCGACCCAAGTTCGATGGCTAATAAGATTCTAATTTGATTTGGGAGGTCCATATTTGAGTCGATACTTTAGAACTGCTGAGTCTTTGTCATTAAGGCTTTGTGTATAAGTCCTTTGCTTTGGTGAAAAATCGAGATTGGAGATTTCTAATTTGAATTAAGCTCAAAACTCACAATTCTATTTCTCGTGTAAATATTGTTTTCTAAATTTGTCAATTTCTGTTTTGCTCGAAGACTAGAAAAAGATAGGCATGGGGGTATAATATTACTATATATAGTTACATTAATTATGGCTAACTAATGCTAATCTAAGGGTTGAATAGGGTAGACTACATTTAGTTAGGTCAGTTTAATTATATAGGTGCATTTTATAAATATTGCATAAGTTTAAGTTTTCCTATAATTCTACCCAAACTTATATTTGGTACCTTGATGTCTTTTGTGTGATATGTGAAGGTTTTGAGTTTGGAGCAATTTGGAGTCCTATAGATAGGAGATTCAATATTGAGCTCACTTGGAAAAGGGTTGAGTCAAGTAGACCCGAACCTAATTAACCGTAGGTCTAGCCAAATTTAGGAACCTAATTAAGCTTAGCCTAGAGCCTAATTACCTAACCTAATTAACCAACCTAAAGGTCATCCATGAACCTTAATTTTAGACACAATATGGCCAGCCAAAAATAGGTCCTATCCCTTAGGAAAATAAAATCTAAACCAAATCATATTCCTAATCTCAAAATTTGTAATAGCCTAACACATGTCTAGTATTTTGGTCATAATTTTTTTATTTTAAGTCCAAATTGAGTGATACAAGTTGCATTAGAAAGCTAATTTCAAGGGATACAACTTTACTTTTATATATAATTTCAAATTCAGAACAAAACAAGGCTTAAAATTCAAGACAAGTGAGGGCAATCCTATAAGGTTGTTGCAACAACCTCCATCCATTCCCAACAAAAACCAAACCTTATCTCCTCCCTCCATTTTAGATCCAAAGGTCCTTATCCTTCCTATCCTAGCCATCCCCTTATATCTAATCTAGACCATACAAATCCTTGATCCTGGGTGACCTAAACCAACCAATAGGAAGCCTCTACCTTTCTTATAAAAACACTAGGCATGACCCCCCTTGGATACATCTCTTCCTTTGAAAAGAAATTTCTCCACCTTCTTCCACCACCTTCTAAGTAGAACACCTAGAACTCCATCATGGTCATCCACCCATAGGACCACCCTTTGCATCCTCTCTAGCTCTATTGATGGATCTCTCCACTGTCGTGACTTCGCTCCGGATCTTCTGTCACTCTTTATATTTTTTCTAGTTTATGTCTCAAAACTCTAGTTGTAATCATTTTCTAGTATCCTAAACCAAATTGAGAAAGAAAGAAAAATCCCTAAACCCAACCAGTCCACAACATCAAAGATGGACTTCTAGACCTACAGCCTTGTCAATCTGTCTCCTTTTGGCCTCAACCACTAGTCTCCAAAAGTCGATTTCTTAGGTTTCACTACCCAATCAAGGTCTAGTAGCTATGAGGCTAAAATGTCCATGCAGGTGAAATAGACTCATCCTACAGGCATCCGAAGTTGAAAAAATCCATATCTTAAGACATCAAGATCCCAATCCAAGCTATTACAATTCAAGCCTTTGACTTGGCCTTACTCAAATTTGGTTGCTTTCTCCTCACCTGTTTTTATCCTGAGATCTAGGTGTATATTTCCCCAGTGGATCCTTAGATCTCTTATTCCTAGTTTTTATCACCATATTTTTCTAATCCATTTTCTATAGGTTAAAATACCTATTTGTAGCGAGGTGTTTTTATTGGTGGAGGAGGGTAACATCCATTTGTAGTGAGATGCTTTATTTGGTGGATAAAATTGCATAAGCACCCATTTTTACCAAGGTGCTTTATTGCAGGGTGTATATATCTTTTTTCTCATATATATATTTTTTTCACACCTTCTTATTTTTCTTACTAATAATAAAATCTAGAAGTCTTTTTTCTAAGTGAGTAGCACATCTTTCACCCTTTCAAGTGCCACCCCATGGAAATCCTTAGACAAAAGAAAATATAGAACTGATCTCTTGACCTCTATGTTTTCACGGTCTCAGATGCTTGTAAGACAATTCTAATGTGTGTGAAGTTTGGACCCTTAGGTTACTTAGCTTGCAAACCAAAGAGTAGACAACAAAGCCTTTCACTTTCAAGTCCCTTAAACTATTAGTATCAACCCGTAGGATCTGTCGAGACGCAACTCACCAAGTCTAACCGAATGTCCTTAATGTAGACATTTAAATTCCTAGGCTTAGATATGCATTCCATATTATAAATACACATAGCATGCATCATTCTACATTTAGAATAGTTTGTATAAAGTTTAGCTTAATTTGTGTTCTTTTATGGCCAGAAGAGAAGGAGAATTATTTCAGGGCGTCAGATTGATAATTTGACCGTACTGATCTAATCAAGATGACAATCGGAGTCCAATTCCTCTGATATCGTCTTGATCGGAGTTCCGTAGCACATTATGCAGTTCGAGGAAGATTAAATGCCAAGGGGCATGGTGGCACCAATCAGAACCGTAGATGCCAAATCCAACTGCACGGATGAATTCGAATCAACAATCGCAACCCAATAGTGTGAAAATCAACCCAATCTGACATCCGTGGCATCATCTACAAAGCAGAAAAGATGAATGACCAGAATGGTGCCACATGGCACCATCGCAACTGCCCTTAGCAGCCGACCCTCTTCAAAGGTGCCTTCCCTAGTAAGATCTGGGTCGTTGGATCTCCATCCAACAGCTCTGGTGAAGCTACGTCACCTCTCTTCCTACAGCCTACACTCTCCAAGAGCTCACAATCGTTTAATCTCCATCCAACGGCTGCT
Source organism: Thalassia testudinum (assembly GCA_037157565.1). Lineage (NCBI taxonomy): Eukaryota > Viridiplantae > Streptophyta > Magnoliopsida > Alismatales > Hydrocharitaceae > Thalassia > Thalassia testudinum. The sequence goes on from JAZHRO010000056.1 coordinate 4,464,687, forward strand.
AGAGATCGCACCTCGGTTGGTCTTCACGGCAGTCCGTGGCAATGGTGAGTTGTTGACGAGCGGTGCTCTCAAAGAGAGGGTGTGGGTTCAAAACCCGTCGCACCCCCTCTCAGCACAGCATGAGTGAGCGGCTAAATTGAGCTGCCCGATTTAGACCAAGCGATCGAGACTACGCCACGCAAGCAAGGGATGTGGCCGCATGCGCATGCGTGATCGCATGCCTAGTTTGACGCCTAATCAGATGCGCCAGCTGAGTGCGCAATCCTCACGCGATCATGACCAACGATCGAGCTTCTGACAACTAAAGGCGAGCATGCAAGCACAGCTGCAAGCGAGTGTGAGTTGGTAACCTTCAGCGATGTTTAGGGTGGAGCTTCAACGATGCCTTTGATGTCACTAAAAGCCCTATATACGAATTGTCCTCCTTCCTTCCACTATAAAAGGACAACACCCTCTATCCACCTTCATCTCTTCCTTTCTTTCCCTCACCACTTCCAAGGCTTTAGAGAGAGCTTGTCCCAAGCCGAGGATGCTCCTCTAGAGTAAAAAATTAAATTATTTTCCCAACTTTCATCCCCATTCATGGAGCATCCCATGGCCATCCTCTCATCACTTTGGGAAGTAGATTCTCGCTACGACGCCGTCCCGTCCCGCCCTCCGTCCTCTGTCGTCGTCCTTGTTCATTCTGCTCCTCACTACCTTCGTTTGGGCACCATCAAAGTGAGCCATCCTCCAACCGACCATCGAGGGGGATTCTTCTCGCCACTCTCTATCTTTTTTCTTTTTAGTGTAGCTTCTTAGTTTCTTATCTATAGTTGTAGCAAACATTTGTTTTGAAAGTATATGTGATTGTTTCTCTCTCCCTCTCTCTCTAAAAGTAGATTAGATAGAAATTATTTCCACCTAATCTCTTGCCTTATAAAAATACAAAAAAAATTACAAAAGATAAAAACAACAAAAAGAAATAAAAGCGAAATGTGGATTTCTCAAAACCAAACATTCGCCTCCCCGTGTTCGACCCGAGACTCCCTTTCGAGTTTCGATTATAAATTTTATCTGGTAGCGAGTTTTGCTACTACGACGATGGGTTTCTCAAAACCCTAACTTTTCTTCGCGAAACCTCTCTCATAATTTTGGTGCCGTTGCCGGGGAGGCAATGCTCTTTGATTTTTCTCGCATTTTTCCACCTTACTTAACTTTTATCTCACTTTTCTCTAATTTTACTTTGATTGCAACTACTTTTCAAAGGTAGGCCAAAGCAGTTAGATCGAAGAAAAGTGTGGATGAAGGTTCTGTAAGTGTATCCCCACCACCCCAACCCTAGATTCCATTCCATCACCTAATAAATAAAACCCAAACCAACTTAGGTGCTTGCATAAACCCTAGGTTAGTCTTGGCTGATTGATTGTCATTTCACCTCCCCTCACCCACCCGCATGTTAACAGCACTCAATCGGGGTTTTAAATGAGTAAGTCAATCACGTTGTAGTATAGTTGATCAAGCGTTGAAAACAAATAAGAAGTTTTTATTACTCGAAAACCTAAGTATCCGAGGTCGAACACAGGGAGCAAATGGAATTTATTCACTAATCTCAATAATGTAATTTGAACACTTAAATCTACTCAAACTCTAATGTAGAATATAATGCAAGAGTTTATGAATTAAAATGTAGCAAAAATAGAAGAGAAGTTGAGAGGAATAGAATAAAAAGGTTGATTGTTTTCTTGGTTCTCTTCTTTAGCTTCTTCTTTCTTCTCTATTTTCTTCTTCTTCTTTGGTTCTTCTCTGCTTATTGGCTTCTCTTCTTCTTCCTTCTTTCTTTCTCTGACTTTCCTCTTTCCTTAGCTTTCTTCCCTTCCTCTACGGGTTTGCCTTGCCTTAGCCTTTCTTCTTTTCTACTTTCTGACTTTGGTCTTCTTCTGCATTGATCCCTCCTGCCTTCTTCTTCCTTTGCTTCTACCTTGTCTTTCCCTGCCTCTCTTCTTTCACTTCGACCTTCTTCTGCCTTTAGCATTCTCAACCCTTGACATTCTTAGCTTCTCAGCTTCCTCTTCTTCTGCCTTCAGCTTCCTTCTTCTTCCTTCTCTTCTTTGCTTGTGGCTGCACCTTCCTCTTCCTTCTTTTTTTTCCCTGCACACAAAAGAGCAAAACCTACCCCTACCCTCCCCACGTACACTCTCTCTCTGCTTCGCTCTTGGGTTCGCTCTCCTAGAGCCATGCAGAGTAATCGAGTCGGGTTTTGCGTGCCCAGGTCCAGGCGCACCGGCGTGGGTGGTGCGCGAGGAGTGCGGTTAAACGAGTCCATCAGCCAGGTCCGCAGGGGCATATGTCACAAACAAGGCGTATATGCGTGGGTGAGGGGACCTCACCCCATGTCTTGAGGTGAACCGATAGAAACACAAAATCAATTTAACTCACTTTGCGCACTCCTGGCTTTCCAAGGTGGGACTAAAAGTCCCACCAGCGTCTTCGCACCCGCAAGTGAGTTGCTTCACTCAACTTCCACAACTAGGTGCCTCGCAAAGCCTGCTCTCTAGCTGGATGCCTGCATGAGACCCTCGCGCGTCACCTGGGACTCTTCTGCCTGGAGCACCCGACCTGGACCGAGGATACAAGCTCCTTGCTTTTGCTTCAGTGGTGAAAAAGGGGGTCAACCTAAAACTCACGAATACAGCCTTGCGGCCTCATTAGAGCACATGGAAATCTTCTTCGTGTCACAACGAAGGTGAGGCGGTGGATGGCTGGCCACGGGGCGGTCTAGGCATGCGTGCCTTGGTCGCTCTGTGGCAGTTGTGATGGGTGTGTTCGGGGAGCACTTGAGGAGGTGATGGCGGTCAGTGGAAGGGTGGAAGATGATCAGTGGGTGATGGCAGAGGTTTTGAGGTGTCTGGCAAGGCGTGTGGAGGGATGGAACGATGGTTGCACCTCACTGGTGGTCAACTAGAGATGGACGAGGTGGTGGTGGTCTATGGTGTCGAGGGGTCGAAAGTGAAAATTAAGAGAGGGGAAATGAAGAGGGGAGAGAGAGGAAGAGTTTTGACCTAATTAAGTGGGTGAAGGGGGATAGAAAGGTGGTTGGCCGTACCTGCCGCCGCCGGAGAAGACTTCCAGTGGAGGGAGAGTGGCGACGACAAAGGGGCAAGAGCACGTGTGTGGGTATTGCGTGATGCGAAGGAAGGAGACGAAGATGTCTCTGCCATTGGTATTGTGACAGAGTGACGAGAAGGAGGGAGATAGGTTGTTGGAGCCTGTTGGACACCTGGCCGGAGGAGAAGGGAAGAATTGGAGGTGGTTCTCCATCCAAGTCAAGCTAATTTTGTGCGGCCGGAGGTGGTAGTCCTTTTATAAGCATTGGCAGGGGCTCTTGTGCTTGGAAGGCAAGCTTCCAAGCGCACAAGTCCTCGTTGGAGATGGAATGTGGAAGATACCCACATATCTCGTGCGTTCGCATTAGAGATTGGGTGCAAATCAGATCAGGGAATTACACTCAGATGGAAGGGAATTCCTCAGAGAATCTCCCTTCTAAATCTGGGAGGAGATCTCTGAGGAATCAGGGAGCAATCCTCCTTGGATCCTTGTCGGAGTAGGATTCCTCCACTTTAATGGTGGAGGGACCTAATTGCAAGGGTGGCGAGGAAGTTAGGGGGGTCTACGTAATGGTTTTCAAAAGATAGGGGTCAAAATGTAATTGGGTGGACTATTTTGCAAAGTAGGTCAAGATGACCTCCCCTTAGGTCCAAATTTTGGTACAAACCTAATTTGGACCTAAGGAATCCAATGGTGAAGTTGGATTTTAGGTTTGACCATGTTTGACTAGATATTTTACATAAAAACCCAAATTAGGTCAAATAATGAGGTAGGACCCCAATCTAGGTCAAAATAGGTTCCAAAGGCCAATTTGAAGGTTCTAAACCCTAGGGGATATTTTTCCATGACTTTTAGAGGGTTTAGTTGATTTTTAACCTGACCAGAACTTTGTTGAATTATGTAAGTCTATTTTAGGGTTACATGATGTCTTTTAATTCTTAGATTGCATATGAACCCATTTCTGACTGAACCAACTCACTTTTTATCTTCTTAAGACCATTTGACCTATGTTTAGCCCCTGAAAAATCACGTTGATGTACTGCAATGGTAAAATTACAGTTTTACCCTTTATTTCATGTTTTCTTCTCAGAACACTTATTCCTTAAATTATGCCCTTCTCTAGGTTATGTAGGAGCTCTTATTCTTTTTCTTAGGTCAAAATGAGCTAGTTACGGCTCATGATGAGATTCTCATCACGGCATAAGTTAAGAAAAAATTAAAAAAAAAATTCTTTTCTTGTGGGATTCAATTAAAGAGACACTTAACATCCATAAATTCTCAGGCACACAATCACTTTGATTCTACCACTTAACCAGAATCTGACCTGTGGATCCGGTACACCTTAACTCAACACACAAATAAGTGAGTAGAAATTTGATTAGGTTAAACAAATTGTGTGCCTTAATCTACAGTGCGAATAGGCCAATTGATTGATTTGTTTTGGCAGCACCACTCAAAATAAAAGCGATTCATCGGTAGCTTGCCTCATAAGGTTGACTTTTAGGGCTGAACTAGGCACTCCACATTATTTTTGAGTTTTAAAGGAATATATCATCACCAGTGCTTTCAAAATTTTAAGTGTTCTACTGAACCTTGATTGAACCAACCTAAAGATTAAACCCTAAAAGACACATCATAAAATAACCTTGTTTGAAAACCCTGGTTGTGCACACATACACATTTTAATTGATCATCAAGGGCACAACCTATCTAAAGGGCCCATCACATTCCAAGAGCACAATCTTCCCAAGCCTAATTAAAGCTGAGTAGACGTTAGCCTTAATGATCAACTCGCTCTTTGGGATTCCAACTGAGATTTTTTTTTATTAATCAACTTCTATTGGTTCATCTAATGTCTAGCTAGGGGAGTAGCGTCAAACGACCGCGAATGAGGGGTATCAATGGAACCGGAGGCACAAGCCAAAGGAAGAACCTTCTCCCCAACCCTTCCCTCTAACTGGTTGGATTGGCTGGATAGAAGTAGACCAAATCATTTCTGTCATCTCAATACAGGTCCTGGGAGTCTGTAGGTCTTTAGGCTATCCACCTAAGGATAGGTTTGATTGATTGTACTGCAAGGCACCTTTCTCTGTTCTATTTTCCCTCCTACTTCACCATGTATGCTTCCACATCCTATACACATTTCCAATCCTACCCTCCTAGCACTACTTATCCTCAAGATGATTACTATCCTGACTCGACTTATGATTACCCATCCACTAGCTGGGATAACTTTGATTGGGGATATGAATCCGGACCCCAGTGTCCAGGGCTTAACCTTGGACAACAAGACTATGATTATTATCCTTCTCATGCCTACAATGATTATAGATCTCCACCCTTTGATGATCAACCTAACCCGATCTACAATCAAGAAGGATATGATGATTATACCACCTACCCTCCCTAGGATTATACTGAATATAAGTCACCACCTCTCTTTGAATAACCTGAAATGACCTACTGATAAACGTCAGTTTATCATCATTCTTATGCATTAAAACAAACCTAGCTCTTAGGATTTTACTCCGCAAACAGGTTTTTGGGCTGCATTTAGGCATTAAATAAGTTAGGCATGCATTGCATTTTTTATTGTCTTTTTAATATGTTTTTGTGAGTGTTAGGGATGTACAGATATATAGATCCCTAAAACCCTAGCACTCAAGAAGGCAAATGGTGAAGGAGAAGCCCAGACTAGCTGGAACTCAGCCTAATCCAGCTCACCTCAGCTTGATCCAGCTCACCTCAGCTTGATCCATCTCACCACAGCTGGAACCTAGCTTACTTGAACTAGGGTTAGCTCATCCCAGCTCCATTCAGCTAATCTCAGCTGCATGGCAGCTCAAGAGAGTTCACCTTAGCTCACCCTAGCTCAAGTCAGCTCAGATCCAGCTCAACTTAGCTAAGTCTAACTCATCTCAGCTCCCACTAGTCCACAGGGAGCTCTAGCTAGCTCAGCTAAGTTGACAGGAGTTCACCCCAGCTCAGATCCAGCTACATCCAGCTCCACTCAGCTCCAGCCAGCTGAAGAAGAACTCATCCCAGCTCAAGAAGCTCAAGTCCAGCTCCCGGGGACTCAGCTTATCTCAACTCAGTTGAGCTAAGCTACCTTAGCTACCTCAACCAGCATGATTCTCCCCGGGAGCACCAGACCTAGCTCACCTCAGCTCATTTTGGTAGAAGCTAGCTCACTTTAGCTTGGCTTAGCAACTAGCAAAGAACTAGCAAGCTAAGCCAGCTAGAGTAGCCCCATGCCAGCCTCTTCAGCAGCAGCCAGCTCCAGCTCCAACTCCAAACTTCTTCTCCTCAGCTCCTTCCTCCAAACCCTAGCTCCAACACCTTCTCCTCTACTCCTCCATTAGCTAAGGTAGCTTAGCTTAGCTTAGCTTAATTATGCTCCAACTTCGTTGGCTTGTACCACCCCAAAAACCCACCTACCAACTCCACCCAACTAGCTCCACCTAAGCTCCACATAAGCTAACCTACTTGGCACCAACCTAACCTACCCACCACCTCCAAAAGACACCTAAAAGTGGCGCCAAAAACTACCCATAACCACCCCTTAATGGCGCCACTTTTCCCTCCAAAATCCCCCCCTCATCTCCACCACACAATCCCCTTTGAATCCATCTCCACCATCCACCTAACTCCCCTTCTAGAAGACCCCATGTTGGCGCTAACATGGGGGTGTCTCTCCACCACCAAAAGACACCAACACCACCATAACCACCCCCTTTAACACCCCTTGGGTTGGCGCCAACTCACCCTAGCCATAGGATCACCAACCACCCTCATCCTTCCATCCTAGCCCTCCATTTCAAGGGGCACCTTAACCCCCCATCCTATTCTATAAAAAGCCACCACCTACCACCATTTTGGGGCATCCTCCATTAGTGTATTTTGCTACCTAAACCACCTATACCTACGGCCAAGAAGAAGGAGTAGAGAAGGATATTAAAGGGGCACATCACCAGCCCTTTTGGTGCCTTCTTCTCCCCACTCTCTTCAACTTGAGCCACGCCAAGGAGGAGGACTCTTCCACTTCAAGGAGGACGGCCAGGCAAGGGAGAACCTAGGGTGGACGTCCACCCTTGGAGAGAAGCTTAGGGCACGCCCCTTTGGGCTTGCCTTGGAAGACATCACCTTGGCGGAGCACTGCAAGGAAGGAGTTGAAGGATTCTTTTCAAGCTTGGGAGCCACCAACCTTGGAGCAAGAAGCCCTCTTCTTCACCATCTATCTAGAGGATTTGTGTTTTCTTTTCTTTATTTTAATTTTTCTAGTAGTAGAAGCATTCCTCTACTGGGCTTTTTTGTAAAACACTTTTCAGTAATCTTGTTGCCTTCTTTGCAATTTTCTATTTTGCATTTCTACTTGCTTTGCTTTTTAGCATTTTTCACTCCCTCTCCCTAATTATTCTAGGCCTCCACTTGCCTAGAGTGAGTTTAGGGAGAGGCTCTACTTGCCACTAGAAAGTAGTAGTTAAATTGAAGTGTAAATTACCTTCCCGCCACCATTTCGCATGTTGTCTTAATTGAAAAACGAAAAAAAGAATGATATATTGAAAAATACCAAACAGAAAGTTGAGATCTATTATAAGCAAGAGAATCACATTTGCAAACATTTGGCCTCCTTGGACGACCCTAGATACTTCCCTATCTAGGAATATAAATTTAAGAGTTGATCGATTTTACGCGTTACAACGACGTATTTTAACAAACCGCATGAAATCGTTATCACTTTTTGGCGCCGTTGCCGGGGAGGCACGACTTTGCATTAATTAATTTGCTCTTGCTTGAAGTGGATCTCATCCCCTTCTCTTTCTTTCTTTTGTGTGTGCAGGAACTACAGCGGGAAGGCGGGAATCTGGAAGCGAGAGTTCAAAGATCCTTTTCTTCCCGTGAAATTCAGGTTGGTTCCCCTTTCTTGTCACATTTAGGCTAAAAAAACTACCAAAATACACTAAACTTGGCTTTCAGGACCCTAAACACTTTAATTAAGTGGAGTGGTGCATTATAAAATCCATTGTTTGCTTGTATGCTTCTTTAGCACCATTCCATTGCAAGTATTGGTGTTCTATTTTTCGGGTCCAGATTTCTGTCTAGACTTGAAAAATCGATTCCTAAAACCCCAGGCCTCCTAAAATCATAAAATTTCATAGAGTGATTCCCAGTTAAGTTAGGAACATCTGTTCCAAATTTCAAAACAATTGGAATTGCCTGAGCGATAGATCCAGAGCGACAATCATAGTCTAGCAACGCAGAAATCATCTCGATCTGAGCACCGTGGCACCCTCTACAACAAACAGAAGATAGGCAGCCTAGATGGTGCCATGTGGCACCATCTAGGCTGCCCAACACCAGCCAGCAACAACTGGAAGGCGCCCTCATCATCTTCATCATCAATTCTCAGCCATTGGATCTTGATCCAATGGCTGAGAACTCTCCTCCACCGTGCCCCTTAAGACATCCGCGCAACCATCTAGATGACTTGTTGCAATGGTGGAGGCGTGGGCTTTCAATGGAGGGGCGCAGGTTCGAATCCCTGTAGCCCCCCCAATTGGCCAATTGAGCACACAGTAGTGTAAGCGCAGCGTACAGAGGCACGAACCAAAAGCACAGCATGCAGGGTAGCACAGCGCGGCTCCAGCACTCGAGCTATGAGCGACAAGGAGTGTGCAATGCGTGCACCAGCGGGGCGTGAGCGGCGGGCGCATGATCTTCAGCGACAGTTGGGCATGCCTTCAGTGACGCTTGTAGCTGTCACTAATGGCCTACACTATGCATGTGCTAGTAAAGGAATTGAAGGGTGCAGGTCTTTGTTTGCACCTCAAAACACGCCTGTAATAACGCCTTCTTGTGCTATTTTCTAGCATTAACATTGCATAATAGGATCCTGTAATCGCATTTGTAAAAACACTTGCATGCATGCATTTAATCAAGAGAGGAAGAGGAGTGAAACAATCGCCTACATAGTTACATTTTTCTTCAAGTGCCTCCTTGCAAAATCACCCTCTTTTTATTTTTCCTCTTGATTTCTTCTTTTCTCTCCTTCCCGCGGCTGCATCCTTCCCGCGGCTGCACTCTTCCCGCAGCTGCATGCAGCAGCCCGCAGCACTTCTTCCTGTCACTTCTCCCTGCCAACGTCGCTCCCTATAGCTGCAACTCGCACACCCTCTCCCTGCTGCAGCCGACACACCACTCTCCCCTCCTCTATAAGTAGCTGCAGCTTCATCCTCGCGACGCAGCTGCTGCAGCTGCTAAAAAAAACCCGCAGCCATCTTCTCCACCGCTCTCCCCTCCCATACGTCGGCCCTCCGTCGAGGAGGCACCCGGCGAGCAGGTGAACCCACTGTGGTGCACACCACCACAGTGGGAGCACCACCGCCCAGCTCTTCGACGAGCCGGTGGGCGTGGTGCATTCCCTCGCTTCGTTTTTTCTCTTTAACGCCATTGCCGCCGCTCCAAGCTTCGAAGCTTGAAGCCACGGCAGCAGCAGCAGCACCCCCCGCCTCCTCCGCGACCTTCCCCGCAGTCGCTCACCGCCTCCGCGCGCGTCTGCAGGGCGTTCCCCGCCTCCGTCTCCGTTCTGTCCGCCTCGCAGTGCACCCGTAGCCCGCCGCCGCGCGCACTGCAGCGGCCGGCTACGGCCTCACGCCAACCCCTGCCCCCCTCCGCGACCCTCCGCGACCACCTGCAGACCTCCTCCACGCTCGCTCCTCCGCGCCATCGCCCGCTCGTCGACTTCGCGCAGGCCTGCAGAACCCTGCGCGAAGGCGCGCCCGCACCCGCCGTCTTCAGACGTTCGCCTCCGCCTTCAGACGACGCGGCGTCAGACGTCCGCCGCCGCGAGCAGACGTCTTAACTCACTGCCATCGTCCGCGCTCGCGATCTCTCCAGCCCGCTCTCTCTCTCTCTGCTGATCTCTCTCTCCCGCTCTCTCTCTCTCACGTATTCTCTCTCTTTTTCACTCACTCACAGACACACACTACACTAACACACACACATCTTCACCGACACACACACACACCCACACACACACTTACACTATACGTATAGTTATATATAGTAACATATATATACTTATATACATCTATATATAATATATACATATATATATATATATATATATACACTTATATACATAGTAATATCTATAGTTATGTATACATACATATATATATAATATATATACATATATATATAATATATATATATATCTACTTATATATATCTATATACTTATACATATACTTATATATATATATATATATATATATATATATATATACTTATATACATAGTATATCTATATATTTATGTATACACACACATATATATAATATATCTATATATATATATATATACACGTATATATATATCTATATACTTATACATATACTTATATATATATACATATATACTTATATACATATATATATATACATATCTATATACTTATATATATACACACATATATATATATATCTAGATACATATATACTTATATACATATATATATATATACATCTATATAGTATTATATATATATACTTATATACATATATACATAGCTATATACATATATACATACATATATATATATACATATACACCTATATATATATATATATAATACATATATATCTATATATATCTATACATATATACTTATACATTTATATACATATAGATATATTTACTCATATACATACATATGTACATATATTTTCACGTTATTTACTATACGCTGTATCACGGGGATATCTGCACCAGTTGCTGATATTCCCTGATACACGCGTACAAAAAAAGCGTGGTCCCATACATCATCCATCATCCATCCTCCATCCACACTCCACGCGGCACATAGTCGTGTTGGTTGCGTCTCTCTAGACGTCAACTAACTCGACATAGTGCTACACTCCATCGTCACCTCCACCCCCACCCCTTTATATATATACTACATATAAATATATATCTATAGCTACTATATTTACTTTCTATCTGTTAGCTTCCTTCTTAGTAAAAAGATAAAAAAGGTATAAAAGTGAAAAGATAATCTTTGATTTGCAGGTACCCCCGTCTTGCGAGTAGCAAGACTTGTTTTGGGACTCTGTTTGGCTAAAAGCCAAGGACACAATTTTGAGGGTGTGCCTCAAGAACAAGGATTACCATAAAAAACCTAAATAAGAAAAACACCAAAAACACAATAAACGAACGGAAGAGACGCGTTTTAAGGAAAACGTAGAAACTCGACTTTAACCCCACTTCCCTGAGTTCGACCCTGGGCCTAAAAGTGACAAGATAAAATCAATTAGGCCAGGTTAAAAATTTTGTAAAGAGATGGTTAGGTCTGAATTAGGTTAACCACTATACATATTTCAACGATAAAAACATCATATTAACAACCTATCCAGGCCGACTCATCAGTCTTCAGCAACAGTTGGGCGAATCTTCAGCGACGATTACAGCCGTCACTAATTGCCCATGGACGATTTTGTCTCTCCTCCATTATAAAAGGACCTAACCCCCTCCATTCCAAACCATCTCTTCCTTTCTTCCTCTCACCACCTCTAAGGCTCTAAAGAGAGCTTGTCCCAAGCCCGGGATGCTCCTCTAGAGTAGAAAAGAAAATAGTTTTCCTACCTCTCATCACCATTCGTGGAGCATCCTATGGCCATCCTCTCACCGCTCTTCGAGAAGAAGACCCTCACCGCGATGCCGTCCTGCCCCATCCTCCATCCTCCAGGTCCATCCCCATTCGTCCCGCTCCTTACCACCTTCCTTCAGGCGTTGTTAGAGCAAGTCGTCCTCCAAGCGACCATCAAGGGGGATTCTCTCACCTCTTTTTATCTTTGCTACTTTCATAGTGTAATCTTTCCTACTTTCTTAGTTGTAAAAAAATATTTGATTAGAAATCCATGATTATTTCTCTCTCTCTTATATTTTCGCAAGTAGATTAACTAGATAAAATTTCATTGACCTAATCTCTTGATAAAAAATACCAAAAAGATTGAAAAGATAAAAATGACAAAAATAAATAAAAAGCGAAACGCGGATTTTCAAACAAACCAAACGTTCGCCTCCCTGTGTTCAACCCGGAACTCACTTTTCAAGTTTCAATTATAAATTTTATCTGCTCAACGGATTTTCTCGTGAATCGAACTACGATGATAGGTTTTCCAAACTCTGAACCTTTCTGCGTGCAAATCCGCCGCAATCAAGCATCCCATGGCCATCCTCTTATCACTTCGAGAAGTATATCCTCACCGCGACGCCATCCTGTCTCACCCTCCGTCCTCCAATGCCGTCCTTGTTTGTTTGGCTTCCCACCACCTTCATTCGGGCACCATCAAAGTGAGGCGTCCTCCAAGCAACCGTCGAGGGGGATTTTTCTCACCACTCTCTATCTTTTCGATTTCTAGTGTTGTGTTAATCGCTCTGAAACGGGTTTTAAAATTGTCAAGTTGTAGTGTAAATCGAGTCAACGCGAAAAACAAATAAAATTTATACTTGAAAGAAATTTGAGGTTGTTCACTGGGAGCAAGTGGCAATTCAATCTCAAAATCACAATTCTAGAAAAAAGATATAAGTGATTGCAATCACTACTGATTCAAAATGATATAGCAAAAATTTCCAATAGTAATGTGCAAAAAGAAGAGGGTAAAATGGTGATTTGAATCACCAAATTATCCTACAATGTTAAGCTTTGCAAGCTACTCAAAGTAACAGAATCATATAAGCCAAGCAAATCTCAATTTAACCAGCAAAACCAAGGTATCAGCAGATATCAGATGACAGAATAGGCTCTTAGATGGCTTAATAAAGGCAAAGGCCTCTTCCCCTCTTCTCTTCAAGCCTCAGGGAGTGGCACAGGCATAATAACACAAAGGCAAAGGCCTCTTCAAATTCTCTAAGTGTAGAGAGCAGCAGAGGGCAAAACCCCCCCACTCTCTCCCTTCTTTATCTCTCAGAATCAGGCAAACCAGATCGGACTCGAGTATCCGGGTAAATAGACCAAGGCCCAGACCAGCATGGCATGGTCGCGGGCGAGGGCAGGTGTGGTGTGCGCACGTGGAGAGGGACCTCACCCTGTGCTCACTAAGGCAACCAAACGAATGCACAAAATCAACTTAAGCCACGCGTGCGCTTCAGCAACCCATGATGTGGGACTAAAGTCCCACAGCTTCTTCGTGCATCAACAGCAACAGGTCAAGCTTCCAATTGCGAGTGAGGAAGGCACTGGCTGCTTCAATCAGGAGTCTGGAACTGCTGCTGGAGGGATTCCGCACCACCTGGGCGTGGAGGCGAGGAAGAACACTACGAGAACAAGGCCGTTGAAGTTGGAGAAGGTGGAGGCGACAGCAGCTGTCCGACGAACACCTAAAATGCAAAGTACGGTCTTGCGGCCACGATAAAATAGTCCAGAGGGATCACCGTGGAATGGCAAGTGTGGCGGTGGGTGCAGCGTGAGGTGTGCATTATGGTGGAGGCTTGACAACCTCGAGAAGGTGAAGCAGAAGTGCTTGAGTTTGGGGAGGTGTTCTAGTGGGTGAATCGTGGAATAGGTTGAAGGCTTTTGTAGAGGGTGATGCGGCGGAACTTATGGAAGTGGTGAGGGGCTGTTTGGTGGACTATAGCGGTTGGGTGAACTCGTCGGAGTTCTATCAGAGGTAGAGAAGACAAAGTGCGAGAGGGCAGTGCAGTGGTCGCGAGAGGTTTGTGAGTACGAGGGAAGAGAATAGAGGGAGATAGGAAGAGATAGAGTCACTTAGGGGCGAGGTAGAGAGGTGGAGGGCTTCGGTGTTGGTTGACCAGAGCTAGAGAAGGAGGTAGAGGCGGCAACAAAGACAAAGGTAGAGGCACACCCTCCCTTTGGCTGGGGAGGATCGCGACAAATAGAGGAGTCAAGGAGGCCGACCAATTTGGTCGTTGGACGGCTGGAGGAGGAGGATCGAAGAGGGTCACCGGAGCAAGGGTTTTGGTGGCCAAAGAAGGAGAATAAGAAGTGGTTGACTCACCAAAACTTGCTCAAGAGCACGGCCACGCATTGGGTATGCTTAAATAGGGCTTAGAATGGGGTTTCAAGCTTGGAAACAAGCTTGGGAACCTAGGAGCTTATGCAAAAGTAGTATACCCATTCCTTCAAAGCATTTACACGAGCTTTTGGGAAGGAGTTGGGATCCAAGGTTGGTCCCAATTGAAAGAGGATTTCCTAAAGAATCTCCAGTTTGATTTTGGGAAGGTTTCATCAATCAATCAAGGAGATCTCTCTAAATGAAGCTCGTCGGAGTAGGATTCTTGAGAGATAATGGTGGAGAGCCCTTTTTGTGAAGACGATGACAAAATTGGGGGGCTATTTGCAAGGAATTCAAAAAGCTAAGGGTATGAATGAGATAGAAAGAGTCTAACTGGACCAAAATGCAAACTTGGTCAAGATGATCTCAGATTGGGCCCAAATTTTGGTACAAACCTAATTTGAACCTAAGGACTCCAATGGTGAAGTTAAATTTAGGTTTTGACCTCGTTTGACTAGATAATTTATGTAAAAATCTAAATTAGGGCGAATGTTAGTCTAAGACTATTTTGGGTCAAGACGAGTTCTGATGGTGAAATTGAAGGTCCCAAACCCTAGAGAATATTTTTCTATAAATTTTAGAGAGTTTAGGTGAATTTTATCCTAACTAGAATCTCAGTTATCAAGCAGGTCTATTTTTAGGATTTCAGAAGTCATTTAATCCTCAAAACATGCGAAAACCCTTTTCTGTCTGTATTAACCCACTTGTTCGACATTTAAGACCATTTGACCCTTAATTACCCCCTGGGAAAACCCGTGGTTCTGTATTCAAGATATGATGGTAAACTTACAGTTTTAACCCTGTTTACTTGTCTCTCTCAGAATGGTTATGTATTGAATTATAGTCCTCTAGCAGTTATGTAGGAGCATTTATTCCTTGATAATGACTAAATTGAGCTAGTTATGGCTCATGATGGTGTTCCCATCATACCCCAATGCCTAACTTTTGCTAGTCCCTTAGCAAAATCTTGTTGAATTAACTTAGATTCTAGACCATGCCTTTTTATGCTTAGATTTCTATTGTGTGCTTTCTTTTTATGGATTAGGTCAGAATGCCAATAGTAGGCCTAGAGGTACTCAAGTACCAACTAAGATCCGGACCTGACTAGCTCTAGCCTCAGTCCGCCGTGAAGGTTTCTAAGGCCCACAAGGACTATCCTAAGGTTCGTTGAACTCCGCGGTTAAAGCACTCGTGCTTAAAACATGTTTAGTCCAAGTTCAGTTTGTAATGCATTTTTGTAAGAGAGAGATAAAACATTTTTTTATTTTTGGAGAGTTTTCTCTCTTTACTTTATTTCTAGCTTCGGATTGGCTTTACAACACGGTCTGTATCGGATTCCTAGCTCCCACCATCAATCCTCGCAGGGTCCCTAGCAACCGATGCTTTGAGATAGCATTGCCCATGGCAACCCCTAGAACCTTGGCTTTTGAGATTTCAGGATAATCCCACCCATGGCATTCTGTAGCTAAATCTAAACCCTGGCAATCGACATTTCATGATAATGCTGCCCATGGCATATGAACCACCACAAAGTGCTTACATGCCCCCGGTAGGATATTTAGATATCCTAGGAGACAAGCACCGAGAAGACGATATGTTATTACGCATCTTCGAGGGAAATTTCCCACCTCTCCGTGTTGGGAACTCTTCTAAATCAACTTGTGTTGATCAGCCGTTCCTAATCTAGGTAGCTTTTTCAGAACAGATTTAACGCATTTTCATGATTTTGATAATTAAGCGCACTGAACCAAACTGTGTGTGGGTTTAGGGTGATTAGGTTACTGAGTCCTGCAAACCAGAGGTTAGTTAAAGAGGCTGAATAATCCTTAAGCCTTAGACCTAATACTTAAGCTTTGCATTTTCCCCAACCTCTTGAGGATTTTCCAGATCTTAAAGAATACTTGAATTTTTAAGCCTAAACATAAGCTTAAGAGGCCTAAGATCAGCGTTCATACTAATCTCTTTTGTCTCTTGGTACTTTTTTTCTTTTATTTTTTTCTTTTGATTTGGTATAGAACTCAAATAGCTTCCTTAATCTTGTACTAATGACTATCTATTTTTTTCTTTTCAAATTGTGCACCTTTTTGACATTTATATCACCTCTCTTTTTCCTCCTCAAAAATGATATGCAAATTGATCTTTCAAATTTTCCTCCCTTCTCCATTTTTTTCTTTTTCCATTTTTATTTTTTTGGATTTTTTGGAATATGTAATTTTTTTATGAAACCCTTTCTTATGAAGTGATTCTCACAGTGTTTTGGACTTTAATACCCCCCATGCCTACAATTTGAATGTCCTCATTATAAATTAGGTGGGTTTGAATTTAGCTTAGATCGTACATTAGAATAGGTTTTGGGCGGGTGGACGTGTCAGGGTGACTGTTGCAGACGATTTCAAGCTCGGGTACGGGTATCAGAGGTGGAGTCGGCTATTCTAATGGACGAACCCTAAAGTGCAATATGAGTTCAGCATAAGATGTGTCAAGAAGGGTTTTGGATTTTTCAAAAAGATGACGGGTTGCCTCCTATTAAGCGCTGAGTTTAGTGCCATCAGCCGAGCGTAATGAGCTCAAGAAGAATGGAGGGCAAAAGATACCTCAGCCAAGTTTGAGTCAGTGAGTTTGACGAACGGTTTGAGTCTTTGACCATTCATGACAAAAGGTTCAGAATCAAGGCTGAGTTCACTAATTTCAATGGCTCCATTTCCAACGATTCGTCTCACCAAGAATGGTCCAATCCATTTTGATCTGAGTTTTCCTAGAAACAATTTGAGTTTGACATCAAAGAGTAGAACTTTTTAACCAGGGTGAAAAGATTTTCGCACAATGTGCCTGTCATGAAAGGCCTTAACTTGCTCTTTGTAGATAAATGAGTTCTCATATGTATCATTGCGTAGTTCCTCGATCTCGCTTAATTGCAACCGGCAGTGTATTCCAGCCTTCATCAAATTCAGATTGCACTTCCGTACTGCCCAATAAGCCTTGTGCTCCATCTCTATGGGAAGGTGACATGCCTTTCTGTACACTAATCTGAAGGGAGACATGCCTAATTGGGTCTTGTGAGCGATCCTATAGGCCCACAATGCTTTCAAAAGGCGAGTAGACCAATCTTTCCTATCAAGCCAAACAGTGACCTGAAGGATCTTCTTGATCTCTCGATTCGACTGTTCTGCCAGTCCATTAGTCTGAGGGTGGTAAGGAGTCAAGATATGATGCGACACCCCATACCTTTTCATCAGGGACTGGAAGTGCACATTGTTAAAATGAGACCCGTCATCGCTGATGATGGCCTTAGGAACCCCAAATCAGGTAAAGATGTTCTCCTAAATAAATCAGAGGACAACTTTATGATCACTCGTTCTCATGGGGATGGCTTCGATCCATTTAGAGACATAATCAGTAGCGAGTAAAATGTACTCGAAGCTGTTAGATCCGGGAAAGGGTCCCATGAAATCAATTCCCCATATGTCAAAGATTTCACACACAATAATCGAGTTCAAGGGCATCATATCCCGCGGGCCCGTGTTGCCAAGGGTCTGACAATGAGCGCATGCCCTACAATATGTTTGTGCATCTTTGAACAAAGTGGGCCAAAAGAACATACACTGGAGAATTTTCGCTGTGGTTTTACACCCAGAGAAATGGCCACCGCAAGCCTGATCATGACAAATGAGATAACGTCATTAACCTTGTCATCAGAAATGCATCTCCATATCACCTGATCATTGCCAATGTGGAAGAGGTATGGTTCCTCCCAAATATAGTACTCAGCCTCGGCAATCAACTTGTCCCGCCTGGAAGTCGCCCAATCTGGCAGAACTTTCCCCTTAACCAAGTAGTTTACAATATTAGCAAACTATGGGAGATTGTGAATGACTAGTAGGTGCTTGTCCGAAAATGCTTGGTGATTGGACCAGATGGTTGATGACTGAAGAAAGAAGATGGGACAAATGGTCAGCTAGCACATTCTGCTTCCCGCCTTTTTGTGAATCTTGAGATCGAATTCTTGCAACAGCAAGATCCAGTGGATTAGTTGAGGTTTCGCATCCTTTTTCGCGAGGAGGTGCCTCACTGTAGTGTGATCCGAGTATATGATAACACGGGAACCCAAAAGATATGATCTGAATTTCTCCAGGGCAAATACTATGGCTAGCAGCTCTTTCTCAATAACTGTGTTGTTATGCCGAGCCTCATCAAATGTTTTTCTAGCGTAGTAGATGACCACGGGTTTCCCATCTATTTTCTACCCAAGTATTGCACCTACAGCATAATCAGATGCATCGCACATGATCTCAAAGGGTTGAGACCAATAAGGGGACTGTAGGATAGGCGCTTGGGTAACTCGATCACGTAGGATCTCAAATGCCAGAGTGCACTCCTCAGTGATTTCAAAGGGGACATCCTTAGATAGAAGATTAGTTAGGGGGTGCATGATTTTTGAGAAATTGGGAATGAATCGACGATAAAAATCGACGTGCCCAAGAAAGGATTGAATGTCCTTGACCGAGCTAGGCATAGGGAGCTTGGAAATTAGAGTCAACTTGGCTTGATCAACCTGGATGCGTTTTTCAGAGATGTGATGTCCTAGGACAATTCCCTCAGGTATCATGAAGTGGCTCTTTTCCCAGGAAAGAACCAAGTTTATGTCAATGCATCGCCTGAGGATTTGGATCAAGTGCAGGAGGCAATCATCAAATGATTCCCCAAATACCGAGAAGTCATCCATGAAGTCCTCAAGGTATGCACCTACCATATCTGAGAATATGGCAAGCATGCACCACTGAAAGTAGTGGGTGCATTGCAGAGACCAAATGGCATCCTTCGGAATGCGTATGTTCCGAAGGGGCAGGTGAAGGTAGTCTTCTCTTGGTCCTCAGGATGGATTGCAACCTGGTTATAACCGGAGTACCCATCCAAGAAGCAGAAGAATCAATTTTCCGCTATTTTCTTGAGTATCTAATCAGTGAACGGTAGTGGGAAATGATCCTCCATCGTGGAGGAATTGAGTCTTCTGTAATGAATGTAGACTCTCCATGAGTTCGCTATACGGGTCAGTATGGTTTCTCCGATTTCAATCGTGATGACAGTGAGTCCTGCCATCTTAGGCACAACTTGAATTGGACTCACTCACCAACTGTCAAAGATCAAGTAGATAATCCCTGCATCTAACCACTTGATGATCTCCTTTGTCACGACATCCTGCAGATTTGGATTTAGGTGTCTCTACATTTCACAGGATGGTCGTGAGCCCTCTTCAGTATAGATATGATGCGTGCAGTATGAGGGGCTGATGCCAGTCAAATCATCGAGAGTCCATCCAATGGCTCTCCGATGCTGCTAGAGAACAGAAATCAGGCATGTTTCCTGGTCATATGTGAGTCGGGAGTTGATAATCACAGGAAACGTCTGATTGAAACCCAAAAAGATGTATTTGAGATGATCAGGAAGAGGTTTCAATTCCATAATTGGGTTACCAGCAGCAGTAGGTGGTTTCGGGTGGGTGTTGGGAGCAAAGGAAGGAGTTATAGGAGTGTCTAGGTTAGGTTTAGGCTCCTCAAATTGCAGGTTTTGATCTTCTTGTGGTTGATTAGAAATATTTGGGTTTTCCTCGATACATAGGTCATCAGCCACGGCCTCGATATCGCAAATTTGTTCAATAACTCTGCAATTAATTCTTTGTTGGGCCTTAAAGATGTCGATCTTTAGTGTCTTGCTCCCAAATTTTAACTCAATTTGTCCCTTCTCACAATTAATATTGGCCCTAGCTATTGCCAAAAAAGGTCTTCCTAATATGATTGATGTATTCCTTAAGTTCTCAGGAGCATCCATGTCTAAGACGATGAAATCCACGGGAAAGTAGAAATCGTGTACCCTAATTGACATCCTCGAGTACTCATTTTGGTGACTTAATAGATTGATCAGCTAACTACAAAGTCATCTCTGTCGGTTTAAGCTCAGATTCCTCAAAGTGGTCTAGTAGGGATGTAGGTATCAAATTGATGGAAGCTCCTAGGTCCAATAAGGCTCAGTCAAATTGTATATCACCAATAGCACAGGATATCAGAGGGGTGCCTGGGTCTTTTGCCTTAGGCAAGAGTTTGCTCAAAATGACGGAGTTGGCTTGCTAGGACAATATGATTGGGTTCCCACCTTTGGATCGCGGCTTACGCTTAGGTGTACACACATCTTTCAGGAATCGTGCGTAAGCTGGTACATGGCGAATCGCATCCATCAAGGGGATGTTTATATGGACCTGCTCAAAGAGCTTAACTAGGTCCTCCTCAGGTGCCACAGGTTTGGCTGTCCTCTTTCCCTTGGTCAAGGCCTCAGAAAATGGAACCTTAGATGGTTCCTCTAGAATTGGCTTAGGATCTTTATCAGGGATGGGTGTGTCCTGGATGACCAACCTAGGGTTAGGGTTTATGATCTCAGGCATGTTGTGGCTAGGAAAGGGTGGGTCTTGTGTTGCTTTACCACTACAGGTGGTGACAGAATTTAATCCTACCTGATTTTGGTTTGGGTTGGGCAAAATAGGTGTTTCCTACTGAAATCCTGAGTATGAAGTTGAAACATCCATCCTGTCAAGTGATGGAGTAGAAGGGGTCTGATAAACAAAGTGAGCTTGGCCCTGTTATGGGTTCATAACGCGCCTCTCGTTCGGCATGTTATTCAGGTTTGGAAGAGGCTGAGAAGGAAGTGCACTAGGCTAGCGAGCACTTGCCAGCTAGATCACTTGATTGCGAAGTTCAGTAATGTCTTCTTTGTGTTGTTTTTGCATATCAACCAAGGTCTGGAGAATCAAAGATGTATGTTCTTTAGGTTGGCCCAAATTAGAAATTTTGAGTGGGACTTAGTTGGGTAGGTTGATAAGGACGCGGAGCCTATGGTTGGGGTTGGAATTGAGGTCTTAGATTCAGGTTATTTCCCGACCATGAAAAGTTAGGATGATTATGCCATCCAGAGTTGTAAGTGTTGGAGAAAAGTTTATTCTGGACAGTGTGAAGATCCTTGCAGGTCTGAGAAGCTCTGAGATAATCAGGGTACGGGGGTTCAGAGTTCCCTCAACTGAGGTGGGCTGACCTGGAGTTGCCTTCGAAGTCATAATCAGGTGGGGGTGGATATGCATCCATTCCTAGGGAGTGGTAGATGTTGTGTGTAGCCTCCCTTCCCGTGGCCGGGTGAGCGTATGTGCTTTGAGGTGCAGAGGTGGATTTGTGTAGATGATGAGTGATGTCATCCACCTTCTTCTCGATAATGGAGACCTTGTCCAATTGACTGGCTACCAATTCTAGATCAACGGATGTAGAAAGGCCTCGGGATTCGTGTACCCCTCGATTATTTGTCAATGCGTAGGTAGACATCCGATTGTACACACCCAATGACTCATTGTTCAGGGAGTTCTCTCACATGTTCTCGAGAATTTCCCAGATCGTGTCCTCATGTTGATCCATGATGCTAACACCACAGGTTGCATTGACAAAGAGCTTGATATCTTCACGGAGTCCGTGGTAAAAGGATTGGACTTGTTCCCACTTTGGAACTACGTGATGGGGGCACTTACGCATGAGATCCAGAAAACGATCCCATGCCTCATGTAGAGATTCTCCTGCTCCTTAGGAGAAGTGTGTGATTTGGTGCCGCATCGTATTTGTACGACCAATGGGGTAGAATTTTTGCAGGAAGGTGGTTTGAAGTTCTTCCCATGTGCTGATCGTGTGTGGTTGAGTTTGAAACTAGTGAGTGGCTTTGTTAGCCAGAGAGAATGAGAAGAGTTTCCAGAGTAATCCGTCCCGATTCTATAAATCTACCCAAAAAGTGTGGGCCAGATGTTTTAGGTTTTTGATGTGTTGGAAAGGATCCTCAGAGTTCAAGCCATGAAATTTTGGGGTCATATGAAGCATGCTAGGCTTGAGATCTGCCTTAGGTCCTCCCACGGGAATGTTGATTCAGGATTCGATCTCCACCGCTACGAGATTATAGTGATCTCGTATTTGAGGATGTATCGGTGGATTGATGATGGCATTGATTCGATTTTCTAAATCATGGACTTGTTTCTCAAGGTTAGATTGATCTTATGGGTGATCCATAGCTAATAAGGGGGAAGTAGGTTCTGAATCAGAAGATATGTCAATGTGATTAGGTTGTTGTGTAAACATGGAAGTCGGGGCTCAACCTTGACGAGAGTGAATAGCTAACGGAGGCCTTAAGGATGGTCTTAAGGACCTCCTCCCGAACATGCATCGATGGAGTAGATGAGGGCTAGCAGGTGATGGACCCAATCAAGACACCCAAAAATTTTGGATGACTATAGAGGGTCGGGGCGGATGATACCCCTTAGTCAGAAAATTATCCACCTGAGAATTACCTGGGCAGTCAAAGAGGGAGAGTCCCGCGAAGACCCCTACACGGTAGAGCATCCCCACGAGTTACAGGGTTTCCCCCACCCGACCTCTCTTGTCACTGAGGATCAGGTAGACTAGAATGGGGACTTGACCTCTTAAGTCTACCAGTTTTAAATTAAGAGCAAGGTGTTTATGATTTCACTTGAACTTTAAGATGCTTTTGTGCGAAGTGACCTAATTTGAAGATTGGTTAACCCAACAAGGTGGGTCAACTTCACCTATTTTGCCCTTTGAAAAATTTAGGTCCCTCTTTTAGTGTTCAAATGAAATTAAGAGCCTGTTTTTAGGGTTTTCTTGAATAGATCAATTCAACCAAGGCTTAGGTACACACTATTTGTGAAGATTAATTCTTGATTAAGCAAGTGTGTCTCTAAAACTCTAAACTAGAAACCTTAATTGGCTCTGATTGGTCCAATTTAATTTGTCCAAATGTGGTACCTAGGGCTCAAGCAAGAATGTGATAGCCCTAGATACCTTAAAATGCTAAGTAGGTGCACAAATCAGGGTTTGGATGTTCTCGAAACAGAATGTATCAAATTAGGAAACTTGATGATTAATCTAAGAAAAGAATGCAAGTTCAACCTAATTGATTTGTTCTCTTTTTCAGCTTTTTCAGAATCAGGGGCTTAGGAAAAATTGGATGGAGTTTACCTGCCCCTGGAGTGTTTTGATGTGCGGCTTGATCTTCCTCCAATGAATCCCTGAAATAGATAATAGTAAAAAAGAGATAGACCAAGTTAGTACCAAATCAGATATTGTAATCAAGAGATTGAATTACGCGTTGCTCCCTAGCAAGGGCACCAAAATGTTAGTCGCTCTGAAACGGGTTTTAAAATCATCGCATTGTAGTATAGATTGAATCAGCATGAAAAATAAAGAAAATTTATACTCGAAAGAAATCCGAGATTGTTCGCTAGGAGCAAGTGACAATTCAATTTCAAAATCATAATTCTAGATAAAAGAAATGAGTGAATGGAATCAATATTGATTCAAAATGATATAGAAAAAATTTCCAATAGTAATGTGCAAAAAGAAGAGGTTAAAATGGTGATTTGAATCACCAAATTACCCTACAATGTTAAGCTTTGCAAGCTACTCAAAGTAACAGAATCATATAAGCCAAGCAAATCTTAATTTAACCAATAGAACTAAGGTATTAGCAGACATCAGACAACAGAATAGGCACTCAGACGCCTTAATAGAGGCAAAGGCCTCTTCCTCGCTTCTCTTCAAGCCTCAGGGAGAGGCACAGGCACAGCAGCACAGAGGCAAAGGCCTCTTCAAATTCTCTAAGTGTAGAGAGCAGCAGAAGGCAAAACCCCCCCACTCTCTCTCTTCCTTATCTCTCAAAATCAGGCAAACCAGACCAGACTCGGGTATCCAGGTAAATGGACCAAGGCCCAGACCCGCATGGCATGGTCGCAAGCGAGGGCAGGTGTGGTGTGCGCACGTGGAGAGGGACCTCACCCCATGCTCACTGAGGCAACCAAACGAATATGCAAAATCAACTTAAGCCACGCGTGCGCTTCAGCAACCCACGATGTGGGACTAAAGTCCCACAGCTTCTTCATGCGTCAACAGCAGTAGGTCGAGCTTGCAATTGCAGGCGAGGAAGGCATTGACTGCTTCAATCAGGAGTCTGGAACTGCAGCTGGAGGGATTCCGCACCACCTGGGCATTGAGGTGAGGAAGAACACTGCGAGAACAAGGTCGTCAAACTCAGAGAAGGCGAAGGTGGCAACGGCTATTCGACGAACACCTAAAACACAAAGTACAACCTTGCGGCCATGATAAAATAGTCCAGAGGGATCACCGTGGAATGGCAAGTGTGGCAGTGGGTGCAGCGTGAGGTGCGCATGATGGTGGAGGCCTAATGACCTCGAGAAGGTGAAGCGGAAGTGCTTGAGTTCAGGGAGGTGTTCTAGTGGGTGAATCATGGAATAGGTTGAGGGATTTTGTAGAGGGTGATGCGGCTGAACTTATGGAAGTGGCATGAGGCTGTTTGGTGGACTATGGTGGTTGGGCGAACTTGCCAGAGTTCTGCCGGAGGCAGAGAAGACAAAGTGTGAGAGGGTGGTACAGTGGTCGTGAGTGGATTGTGAGTACGAGCGAAGAGAATAGAGGGAGAGGGGAAGAGATAGAGTCACTTAGGGGCGAGGTAGAGAGGCGGAGGGCTCCAGTGTTGGTCGACCAGAGCCGGAGAAGGAGGTAGAGGCGGCGAGGCAGCGACGAGGACGAAGGCAGAGGCACACCCTCCCTTTGGCTAGGGAGGGTCACGATGAATAGAGGAGTCGAGGAAGTTGACCAATTTGGTCGTTGGACAGCCAGAGGAGGAGGATCAAAGAGGGTCGCCGAAGCAAGGGTTTTGGTGGCCGGAGGAGAATAAGAGGTGGTTGACTCACCAAAACTTGCTCAAGAGCACGGCCACGCATTGGGCATGCTTAAATAGGGCTTAGAATGGGGTTCCAAGCTTGGAAACAAGATTGGGAACCTTGGAGCTTACGCAAAAGTAGGATATCCATTCCTTCAAAGCGTTCGCATGAGCTTTTGGGAAGGAGTTGGGATCCAAGGTTGGTCCCAATGGAAAGAGGATTTCCTAAAGAATCTCCAGCTTGATTTTGGGAAGGTTTCATCAATCAATCAAGGAGATCTCTCCAAATGAAGCTCACCAGAGTAGGATTCTTGAGAGATAATGGTGGAGGGACCTTTTTGTGAATATGACGACAAAATTGGGAAGCTATTTGCAAGGAATTCAAAAAGATAAGGGTATGAATGAGATAGAAAGAGTCTGATTGGACCAAAATGTAAACTTGATCAATATGACCTCAGATTGGGCCCAAATTTTAGTACAAACCTAATTTGAACCTAAGGAATTCAATGGTGAAGTTAGAGTTAGGTTTTGACCTCGTTTGACTGGGTAATTTATGTAAAAACCCAAATTAGGGTAAATGTCAGTCTGAGACTCTATTTTAGGTCAAGATGGATTCTAATGGTCAAATTGAAGTTACCAAACCCTAGAGAATATTTTTATATGAAATTTAGAAGGTTTAAGTGAATTTTATCCTGACCAGAATCTCAATTAATCAAGAGGATCTATTTTTAGGGTTTCAGAAGTCATTTAATCCTCAAAACATGCGTAAACCCTTTTCTGTCTGTATTAACCCACTTATTGGACATTTAAGGCCATGTGACCCTTAATTATCCCCTTGGAAAATCTTTGGTTGTTCTGCATTCAAGATATGATGGTAAATTTACAATTTTAATCCTATTTTCTTATCTTTCTCTTGGAATGATTATGCAATGAATTACAGTCCTCTGGTGGTTATCTAGGAGCATTTATTCCTTGATAATGACTAAATTGAGATAGTTATGGCTCATGATGGTGTTCCCATCATGCAGTTTTTCACTTTCTTATCTATAGTTGTAGTAAACATTTGTTTTGAAAGTATATGTGATTGTTTCTCTCTCTGCAAGTAGATTAGATAGAAATTATTTCGATCTGATCTCTTTTCTTATAAAAATACAAAAAAAATTATAAAAGTAAAAAAAAATAAAAAGAAATAAAAGCAAAATGCAGATTTCTCAAAACCAAACGTTCTCCTCCCTGTATTCGACACGGGACTCCCTTTTGAGCTTCGGTTATAAATTTTATCTGGTAATGAGTTTTGCAACTACGACGAAGGGTTTCTCAAAACCCTAACTTTTCTTTGCGAAAACCCGCTCATCAGTCCTCAATTGATTAAGTTAACTATAGCCCATTGGACTTTATGGTTAAAGATTTTATTAACTTCTTTACTTGATTAACTCTAAGTATTTAGTCTCTTTACTCAACTTGGTGATAAAAATAGATATTCAAAAGTCAAAAGAACATAACCTAATCTTATTGACGAAGAAAGTTACAATTAATTCCAAAATTTACATCTTAATGACATCTTAGTTACTTTATCTCAAAATGAAGAGTAGGCAAATATAGATCATAAACTAGGGTTTCGGATTCTCAACTCGAAAAAAAATCTGTTTCAAAAGTCATAAACAAATACGTGTTTTGAAAAGATATTCAAAAGAAAGTCCAAAGTAGGGATTCAATGCTCTTATAAGTGTACACTATTTACAATGTAAATATATATATATTTATTTCTGGCCATAAGAATTTTGAACTCTTAATTTATTAAGTTATAAATATTTAAATAAGGTCCTTAACAATTCTTCTTCAATTCTTCTTATGAATGAATGTAATCCCACTTAAAGAGAAAATATTTTTGATATTTTTGTTTATATATTTTTATGGTTTATCAATTTTTCAAATTTTTATGTGTTTTCAAATTTTTAAAATTTTTTAGGTATTTTAAATTTTTCACATTTTTCTTTCTTTTGTCTACTATTACACTTAAAGTTTAAAGATTCACTTTACACCCTCCCAAGCCAAAATTTTACAATGTTCTCATTGTAAAAAAGGGTTTCAAAGACTCCACACTTCACTTAGTATAGGGTGACTGAAAGAGTTGTAAAGAGGAGATCAACAGATCTCTGTGCAGACAATTTCTATTCTGACAAACGTCAGAGGAATCAGTCGAACTAAGTGAAGAGTAGGATAGAAGTGTAGATTAAAGTGTCGAGGTAGACAAAGATGGGAAAAATAGGAAAAAGATATATACAAGTGCTAAGTTTTATGGCTTCAGCTAGGCATAAACGCAGTAAAAGATAACTCCCATAATAGAATAGGTGAAAAAATAAGAGACTAAAGGAAGAATTAGCTCAAAAATAGAAAAATAGAATAACCACCTGAATCAGAAGTCAAAAATAATAACCTCACCCTAATTTTACCTTAAAAGATCTCGCAGAAACAAAATTAGAATCACATGAAAATCTCAAAGATAAGAGTTGATTTTGTGAAAGAAGTATCTGATTTGGATCAAGGTAAAGAGATTAAAAGATGAGGCAAATGGAAATAAGTGAGTTAAAATCAAATCAAAGGCTCAACAGCAAATCAATTCTGATTTTGAAGGATAGGTGGATTGTTTTGGTACAACAATGGTTGCTTATGTGGGTTTAGAATCTTACTTTCTGGAGGTGCAGAAGGTGGGTTTTGATTCGAATCAACGGCTTGATATACTACATGAACTTGGCCCTGATTCCTAGGATGTGGCAGATTCCCAGGATTCAAAACCCTTGAGATGGAAGAGTACTTGGCTAATGTTATAAAGCTTTGTTGGGCTTTTTAGATGAGTATAAGTCAGTCGCGTTGTAGTGTAGGTGACCAAGCATTGATAACAAATAAGAATTTATTACTCAAAAACCTAAGTATCCGAGGTCGAACACAGGGAGCAAATGGAATTTATTCACTAATCTAAATAATGTAATTGAACCCTTAGAGTCACTCAAAACTTAATTCAGAATATAAATGCAAGAATTTAAGAGTCAATTATAACAAAAATAGAAAAATTGGATGTCTGATTCTATAATCAGACATCTTAAATGATAGCCTCTCATTTTCTTCTCCTTACTACTTTCTCTTCTTTCTTTTCTTCTTCTTTCTTTCTCTTTAGTTCTGCTCTTTCTTGTTTTCCTCTGTCTTCTGCTTTTGCCTTTCTTCCTTCTCTTTCTGTCTCTGCTTGTTTTCTTCTTCAGCTGCTTCTCTTCTTCCTTCTTAGCTTTTCCTTTCTCCTCCTTCTTCTTCTTTCTTCTTCAGCCATACCTCTGCTATAGTGTTGCTCCTTCCCTTGGCTCCTACCTTTCTTCTTTCTTTCTGCGGCTAAGTCTTAGCTTCACCTTGCCTTGGCCTCAGCTATGCCTTCCTCTTCCTTCTTCTCTTCTTCTGCCCTGCTCATGCACACAGAAGCAAAACCTATCCCCTACCCTTCCCTACATCTCTCTCTCTCTATTTTTCTCTTCGATATGCTCTCCCAGAGCTAGGTAATCGGGTCAGGTATTGCGCACCCGTGTCCAGACACACCAGTGTGGTGTAATGCGTGAGGAGTGCTAGGTCTAGGTAATCGGGTCGGGTGCTAGATCCATGAGGGCAGGTCGCAGACGAGGCGTGAGTGAGGGTGAGGGACCTCACCCCTGTGTACTGGAGACGATGAGGAGAAAGCACAAAATCAATTTATCCTATGCGCCGTGCTCTTGCATTCACGAAGTGGGACTAAATGTCCCACCCGCTTCTGCACTTGCATCCGCAAGAACTCCTTCTTCAATTGCCACAGCCTCGGTCACCTACTAAGCCAATTGCCTGGCTGTGTGAATTCGCGACACCAATCCGCTTCACCTGGGATGTTGATGCCTGGAGCACATGGCCTGGAGTGAAGCTTGCGACCTTCTTGCTGTGTGCTTCAATGGCGGCAGGTGCTCAGATCTGACACACACAAACACGGCCTTGTGACCCCATTAAAACACATGGGAAGCTTCACCGTGTCAAGGCAAAGGTGGGACAATAGGTGGCAGGCCGCGGGGCAGCCTAGCCGTGCATGCCTAGGTCACCCTATGGCCGTGCTTATGGGTTTGGTTGGGGGACATTTAAGGAGGTGATGGTGGTCGATGGATGGGCAGAAGATGATCAGTGGACGATGGAGGAGGTAGTGAGGTGTCTAGCGAGGCATGTGGAGGTGTGGAGCGGTGGATGTGCCTCACCGGTGGGCGGCTAGAGATGGAGAAGATGGCGATGGACAGTGGCTGTGAGGGGTCGGAAGTAGAAATAGAAAGAGGGAAAATGAAGAGGGGAGAGAGACGAGTAATTCTAACCTAGCTAAGTGGACGAAGGGGGAAAGGTGGTGGCTGGCTATACCTGCTGTCGCCGGAGAAGATGGTGTCCAGTGGAGGGAGAGCGACGACAACGAAGAGTCTAGAGGCACACGCGTAGGTGTTGCACAACGCAGAGGAAGATGGTGAAGGCGGCTCTGCCACTAGTAGTGTGGCAAAGCAACGAGAAAGAGGAGGAGGGCTCGTTGGAGCTCGCTGGACTCCTGATCGGAGGAGAAAGACACGAAATTGGGGTGAATCTCTGACCAAGTCAAGCTAAAGAGATGCAGCTGGAGGTGAGGGTCATTTTATAAGTGCTAGTAGGGGCTCTTGTGCTTGGAAGACAAGCTTCCAAGTGCAGGAGTCCTTGCCGGAGTAGGAAGTCCATTGGATACCCAAATCTCTCGAGTGTTCGCATGAGAGATTGGGTGTGATTCAAATCTTGTAATTGCGCTCAAATGGAAGGGAATTCCTCATAGAATCTCCCTTCCAAATTTGGGAGGAGATCTTTGAGGAATCAGGGAGTAATCCCCCACCATTCCTTGTTGGAGTAGGATTCCTCCCCATTAATGGTGGATGGGCTTGTTTGTAAGAGTGGCGAGGAAGCTAGGGGGGTCTGCGCAAGAGTTTTCAAAAGTTAGTGGCCAGACTATAATTGGGTTGACTATTTTGCAAAGTAGGTCAAGATGACCTCCCCTTAGGTCCAAATTTTGGTACAAATCTAATTTGGACCTAAGGAATCCAATGGTGAAGTTGGATTTTAGGTTTGACAATGTTTGACCATACATTTTACACAAAAAACCCAAATTAGGTCAAATAATGAGCTAGGACCCCAATCTAGGTCAAAATAGGTTCCAAAGGCCAAATTGAAGGTTCTAAACCCTATGGGATATTTTTCTATGAATTTTAGAGGGTTTAGTTGATTTTTATCTTGGCCAGAACTTTGTTGAATTACACAGGTCTGTTTTAGGGTTACAGAATGTCATTTAATTCCTGGATTACACAATAACCCATTTCTTACTGAACCAACCCACTCTTTATCTTATTCAGACCATTTGACCTATGTTTGGCCTCTGAGAAATCCTATTTATGTACTGCAATGGTAAAATTATAGTTTTAACCCTTTAGTTCATGTTTCCTTCTCAAAACATTAATTCCTTGATTTAGGCCCTTCTCTAGGTTATGTAGGAGCTCTTATTCTCTTTCTTAGGTCAAAATGAGCTAGTTAGGGCTCATGATGAGGCTCTCATCAGCTAACAAGACTCAGCCAAAAGCATGATCTGATTTCGTAAATTAGCCAGTTCAACCGTACATTGCCTTTGAACCTCAGCAAGAGCTTTAGCATTCTGTCGCTGACTCTCAGTCACAGCTCTCAAATCTGCTCAAGCTGTGAATCTCTATTTGGCCCTGAATAGTTATGTGTATTCATGTGGGTGGGTGTTGCATTCAGTTGCTAAGAAGACAACATAGGTGGGTTTTGACGGGTCTGATTTTGAAAAGATGGTCTTTAATTGTGATCAACCGAGGAGAAATTTGGGTGATTTCTTCATCTAGGGTTATAAGTGTTTGAATATGGGTTAGATCTAGAATCATTCTCCTGGATGGCATAAAGATTGTAATGATTCATAGTGTTTTCCGCTACAGAAGAAAGTAGGGAAAGGGGTGGAAAAAATGGGACAAAGGTCCCTCCTTGGGTTGGAAAAGAAGTGTGGTAAACACCCAAGGCTGAAGGATCTTGTAAATTCAGATTATTCACAAATTCCCTCCCTGTGAAAATTTACAAAACAAGTAAATGCACAGGATTCGTAGTGAGTAGAGGTGTAAGATTCTTCATCATATTTTAGACCTCATCGAGATGCTTCGCTACGATGTCAACTTTGTTTAGTTTCACTACAATAATCTCTAAATCCCATGAACTGGACTAATTCAAGATTTCATGGGTGCCCTTCAGATTCGTGCTTCCTCGCCTAAATTGGATCATGGAGGAAGAATTGATGGAGTTTTCCCCCATTCCCTCAAAGAGTTCATGAGCAGATTCTTCATCCCTGTTCAAAAAGTTGCCCCCACAGGAAGTGCCCATGAGATTCTGCACGCTCTCATGTAATCCATAGTAAAATATATGCATAAGTTGCCAACATGGGATGTCATGGTGTGGTCATTTTCTAGGTAAATTGTGAAAACGTTCCCATGATTCGTGTATAGGTTCTCCTTTATTCTGTGTAAAAGTGTGATGGATCGCCTAAGTGCATTTGTACGACCTATAGGGAAGAATTTCTTTAGGAAAGCATATTCAAGTTTAGTCCAAGATGAGATAGGTCAGGCGATAGTGGGATACCAATAGGCAACTTTATCCTTTAAACTAAAGGAGAACATCTTCATCAGAAGGATTTCCCAGTTCTGATTCTGTGGACCCAAAGTTTGACATAGATTTTTGAGGTCCTCAATATGTTGAAGTGGATCCTCGGATGCATGTCCGTGAAAATGCAGGATTGGACTTATGATATTCGACTTGAGCTTAGGGTTGTTTTCCCCCACAAGAATCCTAACATTTGGCTCTACCAGGGCATTAAATGAATTGTAATAGTGATTAGCCCATATTTGTGGGCTATTTAAGTATTTAAGTGCCTAGACATTAGGTTAATTCTAATATTTATTTAGCATAAATTAGGATGTAAATAGATTAATTCAAATTTCTAATTTAATTACATAATTCATGCATTGCATTCATATTTTAAATGCATTTAGAATTAACTTAGAATGGCATTCATTTAATTAGTTAACCAATTAGGTACGTTGCATGCATTAATTTTAAGTTAACATAAAAGTTGAGGGTTTGCATATAAATAACAATAATATTTTAATAATATCCTTAATTCTTCTTCTTTTCACCAATGGCTCGGCTGCCGCTGCAACGCCTCCTACCGCACTAAAGCCACATTCATGGATTAGCGGAGAAGGTGGATCTGCTCCGCCTCTCCATTCAAATTCGTGCAGGTAGCTACAAAAAGAGGAGAGAGGCTGCCGAGCGGAGGAGG
This sequence comes from Thalassia testudinum, assembly GCA_037157565.1. NCBI lineage: Eukaryota > Viridiplantae > Streptophyta > Magnoliopsida > Alismatales > Hydrocharitaceae > Thalassia > Thalassia testudinum. Next base: position 4,497,018 of record JAZHRO010000056.1, read on the forward strand.
CCACCACCCCAACTATCTACACTGTGCAGAGAGTCGATCCCGTCCATTTCACCACCGTCGGCCTCAACCGCGGCGACGAGCCTCCACCACCGTGGGCATGTGGTGTGACAGGCCACACTGCCATCTGGAGATCGTCCGCATTACCGTGAGCACCTCTTCGTGCACCTCCCTCGCCGTCGTCACCAACAACCACCGTCACAGCTACTGCAATCACTCCTCAGCTAGTTAAGATGCCTGGGAAGTTTCTCGGACATCTGAAGCTTCGACCCCCCCACTCCAGTAGCAACCACACTCGCCCACTTCACCTCCAGCACCAACCGCCTGCCCTCGCCCGCTCACCTGAAGCACCAAGCCCGTGAGCGCTCACCTGAACCGCCAGCCCTCACTCGCTCACTCCATGCCCGCATCACATCTCCAACGCTAACCACCAGCACCCTGCAGTGCGCACGCCTTCTGCCTGCAGCGCCTCCACCAGTGCACACTCCTGCAACCTCCCCGCCGCTACCTGCAGTGCCGCACCAGTGCATGCGCGCACTCACCTGCAGCACCAAGCCCACGCCCGCCAGCAGCCTGCTACAGCGCCAAGCCCGCGCGTCCACTCCAGAGCACCCGCATCTTCCGCCTATAGCGTCTCCAGTAGAAGGTGCGGAATCAGTGCTTGCAACAACAGGCCACGCGCACCGCCCGCAAGTAGCATTTGTGCACACACGCGCATCACCTCCAGCAGCTGCAAACACCGTTGGCAGCCACCTTCGTCGGAGCTCCTTCCGGCAGGCTCCGGCCACCGTGCGACTCGCCGCTGCCACCGCTACGAAGCCCTCGGTCCAAAAAACTTCATCCGAGCTTCCCGCCTCCAGCCGTTCACTCCTCTTCACGCACGGCCAAGGGGAATAAATCATCTGTTTTGCAACAGTATTCATGCCATTAATAATTACATTTTCTACCATTGTCATCTTTTAATGATATTTTATTGAATCTGCATTGCAACAAATATCCTCTAGTTATTAAGAATTGATATTTCTGCATGATTTCTTGATTCAACCTTAATCTGAAGGCAAATTTGGCTTGATTCTGATCTAAACTAACTACAAACAAACGTTTTTAATCGGTGCAAATTTAAATACGTCATTGCCTCCCTGTGGATACGACCCGCTCTTCTACAAGTGGTTATTTCCTTTTAAATATTGATTAGTCGATTTTTCCACCACATAAAACTACAAACGACTTTAAAGCGAACAATCGAATCGTCAAATGGCGCTGTTGCCGGGGAGGCAACAGATGCAATAATTTCACCTGATTTTATTTTGATTATTTCTCAATTGCATAGTGATTTGACCATTTATTATTTCTCTGTGCGAGAAATTTGTGCATGAATCAGCCATTGTGAGAGGCGACCCTTGACATCGCCAGAGGAGAATTGGTCGAGCTACTTTGAAAAGGAGGAGAAGGACGAGGACGCGACGGGCATTCATTATACATTTAGTCGCTAATCTGATTAGAATAGAATTAAGACTTTAGATTTAATTTTTCATTACATTTGGTTTGAAACCCTTGTTCTGGGGCACATTTTGAGGGGTTTGTTCCCCGATTTTATTTTGGGCCCGTGTTGGGTAATTTTTGGGAGCCTGTTTCCTTTTCTTTAGATTTAGGTTTTTAGTTTATTGATTACTTTTATTTGCTCGTGCATAAGTAGCTTAAAAAATAATAATAAAAAAAAAAATGAGTTGCCTGCTAGAAGCTGCTTGCCCTTAGGATGAACCATTTAGGTCTGTATGAGCAGCCTCTAGATTTACTTCTCTGCATTGCGTGCATTCTTGCATCGTTGATTGCTGGAAGCAAGGTATGCATTCTCTTACTTTGCATCATATTCTTGATCACGCATTGCATTTGGATTTAATTCAAACACCACAAAATTTGTCTTGAAGCAATCTAACAAGTGGTCACATATATTTGTGAAAAAGGACTAATTAAAGGAGGGACATCTAAAAATCAAGGACTCGATTGTAAAATGTGGTGTGCGATTCAAAATTCAAAATCCTTTTGCGATGAATGCACACTTATATCTTTTGCACCACAGCACTCATTTAGACATTCCTAAGTCTTGAAACGACTAGGACAAGAGCCCTCCTACTGTTGGATTCTGAAGCGTTCGGAACTTGAGATCAAAGGTTTTGTAAATCCAAAGAGGGGGATACCCTGTCACAGATTTTTGGGGGTAGTTGAGAAGCACCACGAAAGCACAACTTCAAAGGAAGGCTTAGGCCTACTTGCATCCCTTGATCTTCCGTCTTTGCATTTACTTGACCATTTGAGATTTAGGGAAGAATACCTAAGCTCCAACTAGGTCTTTTTAGACATTTCGAAGGTTGACAATAGGCGCGTAATTGATTGGGCAACTTGCTTTGTCACCTACAATTTGAACTAAAGTCAAAAGCCTAAATTTGTAAAGACCGAACAAGTCCTTTTGAATTGTGTTTGTAGTGCATGCTTGGTAGGCATTATCTTAGGAGACAACTTGTGTTTGATCTTGAACCTGAAAGAATCCTAAGAAGAGACCTTCCAAGGGTAGAAATGGCCGATCAAAGGAGCCTTAAGGAATAGTTCATCCCAACCAATCAAGCTGGCCCTGCACTACGTAGACCTGGAGGGGACAATCTGTATGAGATCAAAAGTAGTACCATATCCTTGCTACCCTCCTTTTATGGTATTACTAGGGAAGACCCTTACAGGCATATTGAGGAATTCACCAAGGTCTGTTCCACAGTGAAGCTGCAGGGCATTACTGATGACGCTCAAATGCGGACCCTCTTTCCCTTCTCCCTTAAGGACAAAGCCAAGTATTGGTATCACACCCTTGATAATATAAATACTTGGGATGCCCTGAAGAAGGAGTTTTTGCAGAAGTACTTCCCCATGAGCAAAACAAATCACTTTAGGAGGGAAATTATGAGTTTTGTTCAAAAGGATGGGGAAGCATTCCATGATAAGTGGGAGCGCTTTAACGACTTGTTGAGACATTGCACACATCACCAGGTGCCTAAATGGCAACTGGTTGAAAGGTTCTACACCGGACTTAATGATTCGCATAGGCAAACTGTGGATGGTGCCTGTGCAGGAACCTTTCTATCTAAGACTGAGGATGAAGCTTGGAACTTATTTGATACTTTGAGTGAGAATCCTATTCACTTGAATTTTGCCTACATGGATAGAAAGCCCACTCTCATGCAAAGAAAGTTGGAGGCGAATGAGGCAAGGGACACCCAGAATTTTGCCTATCAGATTCAATTATTGAATCAAAACATGGAAAGGCTTATGTTGAACCCGAGTTCATTCGTACCTAACACCTCCACATCCCAAGCTTCCAAATGCTTAATTTGTCAAGGCAATACACACGCCACTGTGGATTGCCACTTAGCCTCCCAATTCCCTGAGCTTGTACAAGCGGATTTGAATGCCGCTCAAGGGTTCCGTCCAAGACCTCGTAATGACCCTTTCTCCAACACTTATAATGAGGGATGGAGGAGCCACCCAAACTTTTCATGGAGACAAGGAAATGTCTCAAATTCAGGGAATTACAAACCACAATCCTTTCAAAACCATCAAATGAACCAACCTCAGACCTTTACCCAACCTAAAACCTCTGAGATGGATGAATTGAAGGCAATGTTGAAAACTATGCAAGAAAGTCAAAGTGCCATCACCCAATCTCATGACAAGGCTATACATGAGATGAAATCGCAAATTGGACACCTTCTTGAGGCTGTTAGACAGAGGGAGACTGGGAAGCTCCCCAGTGCTGCTGAGGAAAATCCTAAAGGAAAAGGGATTGTCTTTAGGGAGCATGCTCAGGCGATGACTATTCTGAGGAGTGGGAAAGAAATTTCCAAACCTGATGCTCCTATAGTCTCACCCCCTAAAAAACCATCCACCCCGACTTTCACCCCCATCGAAGAAGACTTGCCCAAATCTTCTCCGCTTGAAATCACCTCACCGGAAGAAGTTGCCCCCGTTCCACCCCTTACTCGACATGACAACCCTTCCACCCAGAGATCGAGAGTGCCTTTTCCAGAGCGCTTATCCACTTCTGGGCAGACTTCTGCTGGCTCATCTGGAGCCAAAGATAAGACGGATGAGATTATGGAAACTTTCAAGCAAGTGCAGATTAACCTGCCTTTGCTTGAAGCTATCAGGCAGATTCCATCTTATGCCCGCTTCTTAAAGGACCTGTGCATGAAAAAGCGGCAATCTAGAAAACAGGTCCAATCAAAAGTTGTCCTGCCTAATTCTGTTAGCTCAATTGTTCAACATGGCACACCCCCGAAACTTAAGGACCCAGGAGCCCCATACATCTCTGTAGTTATTAGTGACTTACAAATTGATGAGGCTCTACTTGATCTAGGTGCAAGGGTGAACATCCTTCCAAGCTACGTGTATGAACAACTTGGGGGAGGCAATCTGAAGCCTAGCCCTCTAATCCTTCAAGTTGCTAATCGATCACTTAAGACACCACGGGGAATTTTGGAAGATGTCCTCATAAGAGTGGAGGATTTCTTCTTTCCCGTTAACTTCTTAGTTTTGGACACTGACCCTACCAACAAGCCAACCAAACCCTCCATCATTTTGGGCCGCCCCTTTCTTGCAACTTCGCATGCTTCAATCAATTGCAATACTGGGGCATTGAAAATGGGCTTTGGGAATAGGAAAATCCGGCTTAATGTGTTTGATGCTTACAAACAAGCCGGACTTGAGGATTGTTCTCAAGTTGAGGTGATAGATGACCTGATTGAAGAGGGAACTCCTGCAATGTTATGTGATGACCCCCTTCAGCATGTCATGCTAAATGAGCATTCCCATCTCTTGGAGGAATGTGAAGGGGATATACTAGAACTTGAGGAATTGCTCGGAGTTTCTGCTGAGTCTCTTCCCCCATCATTTCTGCCGAAGATAGATCTACTACCTGAGATGGGGACATCTATTATGAAACCCTCAACCATACAAGCCCCCGACCTTGAGTTGAAACCCTTCCCTGACACTCTCAAGTATGTTTTCCTAGGTGCCAATGATACGCTCCCTGTTATCATTTTGGCTGTGATATCTGAGGCACAAGAGGGAGCCTTGATTGAATGCCTATCTAGGCACAAGGAAGCTATTGCTTGGAGCATTGCTGACATTAAGGGTATAGACTCTACACTCTGCATGCACCACATTTATACTGATGATTCCATCAAGCCTTTTAGGGACATGCAGAGACGTCTGAACCCTAATATGAGGGAGGTAGTAAAAAAGGAAATCCTAAAGTGGTTGGACGTCGGGATCATATATCCCATTGCTGATAGTAAATGGGTCAGTCCCATTCATGTGGTGCCAAAGAAGGTAGGCTTTACTGTGGAACTCAACGACCAAGGTGAACAAGTTGTCACTAGACCCTCAACTGGATGGAGGGTCAGTATTGATTACCACAAGCTGAACACCTCTACCCAGAAGGATCACTTTCCTTTGCCTTTTATTGATCAAATTCTTGAAAAATTGGCAGGGAATAAGTACTATTGCTTTCTCGATGGATATTCTAGGTACAATCAGGTGGCAGTCTTTCCTGATGACCAGGAAAAGATGACATTCATGAGTCCTTATGGTACTTTTGCATTCAGGCGTATGCCATTTGGATTATGTAATGCCCCTGCAACTTTCCAGCGGTGTATGATGTCTATCTTTTTGGACATGATTGACAAGTGTGTTGAAGTGTTTATGGATGACTTCTCCATTTATGGCTCGTCTTTCGACCAGTGTCTCCTGCACCTGGAGAATGTGTTGAAACGATGTAACGAGATTGGTTTAGTCCTCAGCTGGGAGAAAAGTCACTTCATGGTACAGAAAGGAATTGTACTTGGGCATGTTGTATCCGAGCAAGGTTTGGAAGTAGATAAAGCCAAGATTGATTCTATTTCCAAACTTCCATTGCCTACGAATGTCAAACAGTTTAGATCCTTTCTAGGCCATGCTGGCTTTTATAGGCACTTTATTAAAAATTTTAGTAAAATTTCTAGGCCACTTTGTGACTTTTTGGCAAAGGAATCTTCCTTTAGTTTTGATTCAAATTGTGCCGAGGCTTTTCAAACTCTAAAGGAGGCCTTGATCTCTGTGCCTATTCTCTAAGCTCCTGATTGGACACTCCCATTTGAGCTTATGTGTAATGCTTCGGATTATGCAGTGGGAGCAGTCCTTGGACAAAGGGTTGAGGGAAGACCTCATGTGCTGCGTTATGCAAGCAAGACTTTAACCGAACCTTAGCAAAACTACACCGTCACTGAAAAAGAACTACTTGCTGTAGTTTTTGCTCTGGAGAAGTTTAGGTCTTATCTACTTGGGTCTAAGGTGGTTATTTTTATTGATCATGCAGCAGTGAAACATCTCATTGCTAAGAAAGATTTTAAGCCACGTCTGATTAGGTGGATCCTACTCCTTCAAGAATTTGACTTGGAAATACGTGAAAAGAAAGTAGTAGAAAATGTTGTGGCTGACCACCTGTCTCGCCCTCCTCTTAATGACTCTCTTTCTGGAGACATTCATGAGACATTTCCCCATGAAACTCTGATGGCGGTAACACCAACTTTACCTTAGTATGCAGACACTGTAAATTACTTGGTCACTGGACAAACTTCTGGCTCTTGGGATGAGCAGAAAAGAAAGAGATTCATTTCTCAAGCAAGATATTTTCATTGGGAAGAGCCAGAATTATTTAGAATTGGACAAGACCAAGTATTGAGACGTTGTGTACCTGAAGAGGAACAACAAAGTGTGCTGAGTTTTTGCCATGAACTTCATTGTGGAGGACACTTCGGTGCTAAGAAAACTGCTTTTAAGGTTCTCCAGTCTGATTTTTGGTGGCCTTCTTTATTTAAGGATTCTCATAATTTTGTTAAGGCCTGTATTAGATGTCAACGGACTGGAACGATTGGGAAGAAAAATGAAATGCCCCAACATCCTATTCAATCTGTTGAAATTTTTGATGTGTGGGGAATTGACTTTATGGGCCCCTTCCCGTCGTCCCATGGTTATGAATATATCTTGGTGGCAGTTGATTATGTCTCTAAATGGATAGAGGCCATTCCTACGCGCATAAATGACCACTCTATGGTTTTGAAATTTGTGAAGGCCAATATCATATCCCGTTTCGGCTGCCCCAAGACTATTATAAGTGATGGGGGACCTCATTTCCGAAACCACCACTTCAATCGGTTAATCAGGAGTTTGGGAGTGACTCACAAGGTTGCTACCCCTTTCCATCCTCAGACAAGTGCCCAGGTTGAAGTGTCAAATAGGGAGATAAAAAATATTTTGGAAAAGACCGTTAGACCTGATAGGAAAGACTGGTCCTAGAAGCTCGATGATGCTTTGTGGGCTTATCGAACGGCCTATAAGACCCCTTTGGGTACTTCTCCCTTTCGGATTATGTATGGAAAAGCATGCCATTTACCTGTTGAGTTGGAACATAAGGCACTTTGGGCTATTCAAAGTGTTAACATGGATTTAGAGAAGGCAGGTAAGGCACGACTTCTAGAATTAAGTGAGCTTGAGGAGCTGAGGAATGATGCTTATGACACCTCTCAAGCTTATAAAGAAAGAACTAAGGTCTTGCATGATAAGTTTATTCTTCGAAAGACCTTTGAACCCAACCAACAAGTCTGGCTTTTCAATTCTAGACTTAAGCTTTTTCTTGGGAAGTTAAAATCTCGTTGGGATGGACCTTACATAATCACCAAAGTATTTTCGCATGGAGCTGTGGAGATCAAAAATCCTTCCTCTTCAGCAACTCCCTTTATCGTCAACGGTCAACGGTTAAAATCGTACATAACTTTAGATGGCCATCTGGTTGACGAAGTCACTCTTGAGAAGCCTTAGCTCCTACCATTCTCCGCCTCAGGTAATATCTTCCTTTAGCTATTTCTGTTTTCAATGAGGACATTGTTTGAACCAGGCATGGGGGAGAGGACCTGAGGCATTTTGTTTATAGCATGCATATAAAAAAAAAAAGTTTTGAGCTTAACTGGCTAAGTCCTGCATTCTTAAGAAAATCAGAACTCTAGGGTAGACTAAGTTAATTCTAGGGTCAAACTTTAGAAGCTAAATGAGCTACTAGCTTTAGACCTTTAGGGTCCTTTGTGGACTTAAAAACTTAAGTAGGAGTTAAGTTGCGGACCATTCCTCGAGAGGTTGAGGAAGGGAAGCTAGGGTTTGAGTTAAAAGATGGGGTAATACCTGGAGTCTTGTTCTACCTTTTGGTTTACGGGTCCTTGTAACCCAAGCATCCAAATTTCACACACTTGGTCTGGTAATTAACTTAATTTCTTTTTTTCTGAAAAGAGATTTGGTTCTCTTAGTTTTGACTTAGGAGAGGCTTGAAAACACATTTTGATTGGAAGAGTTCCCGCCACAGGAGAGGTGGAGTATATACTCACCTTGAGGATGCGATGATAACATATTACCTCTTCGGTGCTTGTCTCTTAGGATATCCATCCTACTGGGGGCATGTAAGCGCATTGTGCGGTTCAGGTACCATGGGCGGCCCTATCTCGAAGTGCCGATTGCCATAGGCCTGAATTCACTTAAGAAATCCATGGGCGATACTATCTCGAAGTGTCGATTGCTAGGAGTTCTTGGGGTCGTTATGGGTGGTGCTATCTCGAAGCATCGAAAGCCAGGCACCCTTCGAGGTATGGTAATGGGGACAATGAATCCGACACAGACGGTGTTGATAGCTGATCTGAGGTTAGACTTAGAAAAAAAATAAAAAATATATATATATTATTTAAAAAAAACTTTTTCCTTTAACTCAAATAACTCAGACCAATACACAGGCACGGATGCTTTAATCTCAGGGATCAATAAACTTAGAGCCAGAAATCAGGGAAACTTGTGCCTGCAACTCGTCTTTAGCCGACCTAGTCTGTAACTTAGCAACTACTTAGGAACCTTGGGTCTAGAGTCTAAACTTAATATGCTTTTGAAGGAAGACCAATTTGGTTGACTAGTCTACTTGGAGTGCTAGTTTCGCTTAATTTTGCTAGGGACAAGCAAAAACTAGGCATGGGGGTATTTGATTAGCCCATATTTGTGGGCTATTTAAGTATTTAAGTGCCTAGACATTAGGTTAATTCTAACATTTATTTAGCATAAATTAGGATGCAAATAGATTAATTCATATTTCTAATTTAATTACATAATTCATGCATTGCATTCATATTTTAAATGCATTTAGAATTAACTTAGGATGGCATTCATTTAATTAGTTAACCAATTAGGTACATTGCATGCATTAATTTTAAGTTAACATAAAAGTTGATGGTTTGTATATAAATAACCATAATACTTTAATAACATCCTTTATTCTTCTTCTTTTTAGCAACGGCTCGGCTCTGCTGCAACGCCTCCTGCCGCACTAAAGCCACATTCATGGATTAGCGGAGAAGGTGGATCTACTCTCGCCTCTCCATTCAAATTCATGCAGGCAGCTACAAAATGAGGAGGGAGGCTACTGAGCGGAGGAGGCCACCACCCCAACTATCCACACTATGATGAGAGTCCATCTCGTCCATTTCACCACCGTCGGCCTCAACCACGGTGACGAGCCTCCACCACCGTGGGCGTGTGGTGTGACAGGCCACACCGCCATCTGGAGATCGTCCGCATTACTGTGAGCATCTCACCGTGCACCTCCTTCGCCGTCGTCATCAACAACCACCGTCGTAGCTACTGCAATCACTCCTCAGCCAATTAAGACATCCAGGAAGTTTCCTAGACGTCTGAAGCTTCGACCCCCCCACTCCAGTAGCAACCACACTCGCCCACTTCACCTCCAGCGCCAACCGCCTACCCTCGCCCGCTCACCTAAAGCACCAAACCCGCGCGCGCTCACCTGAAGCACCAAGCCCATGCTCGCTCACCTGAACCGCCAGCTCTCACCCGCTCACTCCACTCCCGCATCACACCCCAGTGCTAACTGCCAGCACCCTGTAGTGCGCGCGCCTTCTGCCTGCAACGCCTCCACCAGTGCACGCGCCTGCAACCTCCCCGTCGCTACCTGCAGTGCCGCACTAGTGCATGCGCGCACTCACCTGCAACATCAATCCCACACCCACCAGCAGCCTGCTGCAGCGCCAAGCCCGCGTGTCTGCTCCAGCGCACCCACATCTTCCGCCTGTAGCGCCTCTAGCAGAAGGTGCGGAATCAGTGCGTGCAACAACAGGCCGCGCGCACCGCCAGCAAGCAGCCTTCGTGCGCGCACGTGCATCACCTCCAGCAGCTGCAGCTACCGTTGGCAGCCGCCTTCGCCGGAGCTCCATCCGGCCGACTCCGGCCACCACGTGACTCACCGCCACCACTGCTGCGAAGCCCTCGGTCCAAAGAACTTCCTCCGAGCTTCCCGCCTCCGGCCGTTCACTCCTCTTCACACACAGCCAAGGGGAATAAATCCCCTGTTTTGCTACAGTATTCATGCCATTAATAATTACATTTTCTACCATTGTCATCTTTTAATGATATTTTATTGAATCTGCATTGCAACAAATATCCTCTAGTTATTAAGAATTGCTATTTCAGCATGATTTCTTGATTCAACCTTAATCTGAAGGCAAATTTGGCTTGATTCTTGTCTAAACTAACTACGAACAAACGTTTTTAACCGATGAGAATTTAAATACGTCATTGCCTCCCTGTGGATACGACCCGCTCTTCTGTGAATGGTTATTTCTTTTTAAATATTGATTAGTCGATTTTTCCACCACATAAAACTTCAAATGAATTTAAAGCGAACAATCGACTCGTCAAATAGTATCTGAGAAAATGCCTAGGTGGAGGATGAGCAGCAAAGGTAGGATCCACCTCAGGTCGACGAGTGTTAGAACGCGGGTAGGGTTATTTAATATGGTGATATTAGTGTCGTAAAGTATATAGTGGAAGTGATTACCTACAGGAGGATCTACACAGTTTATCAAAATCTATTAACCTGGACTAAATCAAATTTTGACTTGTCAGTTTTAGGCCTAGGGTTGAACTCAGGGAGGCGGGTTTGGGGTTAATCTGTTTCTACACGATTCCTATGACTCGCATCAATTCCATTCACTTATTATATTTTTAGGTTTTTCCTAGTTTTATAATTTGTCTAGATAGTCTTCTCCTTGAGGCACACCCTCAAAAATTTTGTCCTTGGCTACTGCCAAAAATTGGTCCTTCGCGATTCTCCAAAAATCAAGTTCAAAATGAATCTTGGTACATGCAAGTTCGTGTACCTACAAAGACAAGAGTTATCTTTTCTATTTTAGGTTTTTTTTTGGTCTTTTCTTTATCAACAAAATAAAAGAAAAGAATGGAAATACTTAGCTTATATATATGTAGAATCTATATACATATATATAGGATATAGATATAGATATAGATATAGGTATAAGTATATATAACTAGATAATAGGATAGTGAATATTAAATCTAGGATTCAATAGAAATGTAGCACAATGCTAAGCTAACCGTCGTCTAGAAAGATGGGATTAACCTAGCTACGTGTCGGGTGCGGGTGTGGAGTGAATGTGTGGAAGTGTGGGTGGAAGGCTTGATATGTGCAAATATCGGGAAATATACACAACTAGTGCGAATATTCTCACTATATGATGCACGGTGAATGGATACGTGCACGATATTGTGAGTGAGAGATATGTGTAAGTGTGTGAAGGAGGAAGTGAAATATATGTGTGTATGTATATATGTATATATATGGTAGCTATATAAGTATATGTATCTATATATACATAAGTGTATATATCTCTATATATATGTATAAGTATATATATGTATGTATGTATATGTATGTATATATGAGTGTGTATGTGTGTGTGTGTGTCTGTCTATGTGTGAGTGAGAGGGTGTGTGTGTGTGTGTGTGTGTGTCTGTTTGTGTGTGAGTGAGAGGGTGTGTGTGTGTGTGTCTGTTTGTGTGTTTGTGAGAGGGAAGGAGAAAGGAGAGAGGTCGCACGCGCAGCACGCTCGAGAGATGAGTGATGTGCTCAGCACACAGAGGAGCTGCGCGTGTAGGTGCGCAAAGGGCAGGGGGAAGGTGTAGCGCGCTAAGGCGTAGAGAGGAGTGGGCTGTGAGGCACTGCAACCGGCTGCAGCAGGTCGCGACGTGGAGAGAGGGTGGTCAGGGCAACTAGATAAGTGAGAAGCCCCCGATCACGGCACTGTAGCTACGTGAGGTCGCAGCTACAGTGCCAAGGGCAAAAGGTGACCAAGTGGCTCGCGAAGTCACCAACTGACTAGTGTGCATAGGCGCACGGTGAAGGTTGAGCAAACCAGCTGGGATGCGTGCGTCGGAAGGGCTAGCAGAGGCGTGCGGGAGTGCGTGCGACGGTGGCTAGCATGCACGGAGGTGAGAGAAGCAAGCCTCACAGCTTGCTATTCTACACTAATGGCAATGGAGCAAAAAATAGAAAGAAGGCAAAATCAAAATCGTAAAAACAAAACAAAACTAAGAAAAAACACCACATCTACCTGCTCGCAATGAGCTAGATGGTGGTGCTCCCTACTATGGAGGTTGCAACCACAGGAGGGATGCTCCTTTGCTCTCAATGTTCCTCTCAACTTGTGAGAGGATACTGAGGATGAGGAGGGGAAGAGAGGGAGAAAGGAGAACTCAGGGGAAGGAGGTTGTGTGGTCGGCTGTGTGTTGTGAGGGTGTGTGAGGACTGATGGTGGGATGGGAGGGAATGGCTGAGGGTGAGGTGAGGGGATGGGCTGATGACTTATGTGGAGTGAGGTGAAGGAGTTTATATAGATGAGGGGGGACAGAAGATGACAAGGGAGGTCATTGAGGTGTGGGACTTGTGTGTAGGGTTTTTGCATGTGTGCACTTGAAGCGTCATCAAATTATTGTAGGTGAAGTATGTGGTGTTGTGCTAGGTAAAAATGTGGTGGAAATAAAATGGGAATGAGGTAAAAATGAAGGCTCAATCTCTCTCTCTATCTTCCTCTCTGTAACATACACAAATGCAAATATTTACAAGATGCATGTAAACCTATCTAATATAATTGCCTAATGATAGAACTAGCATAACATGGCCAAATTTGAGACATGAATTGCTGTGTAATCAACAAGCTTGGAGATTCTGGAGAGTAGCCGTCAACAGATTAATTTAACGATTCTGCTCGAGCATTTGGAAATGCTGGCTCAAGAGCACCTCATGGATATCAAAAGGCAACATCTCCCCCTAGCCAAAAAAGGAAGCAGGGATCTCGGGTTTCTGCGGTTGATCCATAGAATCAAACGCAAAAAAAGCAGAATAAGAAGACAAAATAGAGGGTTGCTCAGATGCAGTAGGTCTAGGTACATCAGTCAACAGAGGGACGAGGGGTGGTCTCAGTGATTGCCTCCCATGCATAAATAGAAAAAATGTGCAAAGGCAGACTCACACCACTAAAAGCAGTGGCAAGCAAAACCCAAAATAAGAATATAGTAGGTTTTCTTCTTTTCAAAGGAAAAGAAGTCCTAGAATACACATAAAATATGTGAAGACGCAAACAAGTAGTATATCAATACAAATACGTGTCCTGCATGTCTACAACGTACGTATCCTATAGCTCAAAAGTCCAAGGTCTAGGATTGAGACTGCTCACTACAAAATCCTGGGGCTCTAGTAGTGAGACAGACTTGTTGATCTTCGACCAAGTCCCTAAGAGGTGAAAAGAGGAGAGGTAGAAAAAATAAACTCGTGTGACTCTAAGTGATTCTGCTGTGTGCACAATAGCATGCAACAGATGGCAATAGAAAACCCACATGCAATTCTACAATCAAAGAATATGACACGAGTTTTAAAAATTCCTCTTTTTAGTTAATGATTTTCAAGATAGAAATAAGTATAAATGTGTTCTCTTTTTATGTTCTCAAGCAAAATATGGTCTTGCTTAAGAGTTGAAGATAGGGATCTACACAAGAAAAGCACGCACTATCTTCACAAAAATCAATCCTGAGTTAGATACTAGCAGGTATATGCACTCCTAAGAGTGTATGCCTAGAGATATGCAACTACTATCAGGTAGGATGTATTTTTGGTATTTTTTATCTCACTAATCTAAATGCAACAAGCAAGCTCACTAAAGACTAAGTAAGAAGTATCTCACAATGCGTATATACAGGCGATACAGCTGAAATATACAAAAAACTTTCTTCCTGAGAATACCTATAAGATATCTCTGAAAGAAGACAAAACAAAATAGATTAAGTTAGAAATGAATATATAAAATAAGCAAAACATAAATGATAATGGCAAATATAAAACACAAGTTGCCTCCCCGACAACGATGTCATTAAAATGATAATGCATTTCTCAACACAACTAATTAAGGTTATTAGTCTTAATTAATCATGTAAAGTTGATGCTTTGGCTAACTCACTTAATTAAATTGTCATTGTTAATTGTAGTAAAGGGTGCAAGATAACCTAATATTTAAAGTTGTTCTTTTTAACTGGTTGAGTCCAGGTCATTCGCTGAGAGGCATATTAGCATATTTATTTGACATTTTTATTCTAAGTTACCTGATGATTAATTACTTATGTTAATTACTACTATACTTAAGTTACTTACTAGCTTATCTAATATGTTACACTATTCTATAATATAGGTTATTACACTAAGATGTATTTAACTAAGTTACATAATTAGTGGTTTAATTAACTAATAATCACTCAATATGTTAACCACATGAACAATTGCATACAATTTGAACATTAAACTTGGCAATTATTCCATCTATGAAAGAAAATGTATAACAAAAGTATTATTATAATTGAAAACAAGAAATGAACTACAACAAATGTTATGACAATTAAAGGCATTAAAATAAATGTTTAACACTAATACAACATATGCCTTTTCTCTTTATCTTCATATGGCCTTCTAAACACTTAGCATATTTTCTCATCTTTCAACCTTCACAGCATCTCAACAATTAGCAAAATACTTAGCCAAATTTTGGCTTAGGAGTCCATTCTCTCTCACTTAGACCAAAAATTATGTTATTAATGGGCAAGCTCAATCCGTTCGCAGGATCAACAACTCTAATGAGCCAAATCAACCACTACTAGCAACCGGACCCTAGTTATTTTTAAGTCCAATTGGGTATAGTTTTGGGCCATAGTAGGCCCACAATATCACACGGCTCCCAACTCACATCATGGTCAGAATATGCTCGTTATTCTCATTTCAGCTTACACTGTATGTCACTCATTGCATTTTATTCAAAAGACCAATTTCATGGTTCACCGATGTGGGTCTATCTCTACCGCTTCTCCTTCACACAACACCAACTCCAAGTCAATCTTCATGTAATGATTTCTCACAGCACAAAGCTCCAAATCAAGCATGCAATAGCCCGATGGAAAGTTATTTAACTTCTCTATCTATTGAGAGGATCACTTTGATGTTTTGGATCAAGATTGATTTGTGAGATTAGGTCACAAACATGGCCTTAAGCCATGAGCATATTCTACTTGTAGATGATAAATAACAGGTCAAATGACCAGCATATCAGATATTACTCTCCTTTGAGAGTCCAGGAAGGATCAAGAGAACATTCTACACTCAAAGGAGTGAGAAAAGAAGGTTTAGGGATCTTTGAGAAGCTTCATAGCTTCTCAGCTCTCGAACTCAGCATGCAAAACTCAGATTTCAGACTTAAATGACCCAAGAGATGAAGTGAAACCTGATGAGCAAGTTTTCATGATAAAAAGTTAGGGTTTCGGAAAACCCATCGTCGTAGTCGCAAAACTCACTATCAAATAAAATTTATACCGAAACTCCAAGGGAGTCCCGGGTCAAACATAGAGAGGCGACGTTTGTTCTATTGAAATCTACTTTTCGATTTGTTTCTTTTTGGTGTTTTTAAGGTTTTGTAATTTTTTTGGTACTTTAGGAGAATCATAAAACCACTTGCAAACTGAATAAAGAGAGTAGAGTGATGAAACACAACTTGATAGCTTAAGATGAAATAATGTTTATTACAATTATGATAAGCTAAGTAAACTAAAAGAGATAAAGGTGAGAGGAAATCTCTCAAAACGGATGTCTAGTGAGATGGCAGTGCTTGGCAGCAGCTTGGACGAAGGAGGAGAGATACTAGACGTCGGGGATGAGGTGCAAGACGAATCTGGGTAGAGGAAAGCTTCACCAAGCTTGTGGGAATGGTGATGAGGAGGTGGAGGTGATTGTCTACCAGAATGGAGGTGAGGAGACAGCTCTGAGGCTCCCTATGAAGGGGATGTGATGTGGGAGGAATATTTGGTGGAGGGATAGGACTCTACACTAATAGGGTGCCCTTAGGGAATGGAGCTTTTGGGAGCTTGGTAGGCTTCTTGAGCTCTTAGATAGGTGGGAATATCATAGGTAGAGATGAAGTCCAATGGGGAGGTGTAGGTGGGCTTACATAGGTGTAAGGAAGGGGTCCTCCACGGCCATGCACCAAATGCAGCACGCAAGACACGTGCCACGCAAGCACAGCCCATGCACATCTACACTCAATGCAGCGCACACGTGCGCGCATCGCGTGCTTAGCGCTGGCATCTCCACGCAACACAGTTGGAAGGTGTTGTAGGGTCTGTAGGTCGCATAATGATCGTTAGATCATGGGTGGATGGCGTAGATTGAGAGGTCACGTGATTGGGATCACGCGCATCGTGCACTTACACTTGGCGCACGCGCTGGCGAGTGAGGACGTTAGCTACTCGATCGTGGATGAAGAGTTGGGATCTCTCTTAGAAGCGTGCCCAGTTGTCACGTGCGATCGCGTGTGTGGCGCAAGCGTCCATCTGCACATGTAGATCCTCACCGCTCGATTGAGATCGAGCAGTCCAATTTTGTTGGTGTAGACAAGGTTGCGGCAAATCCTCGCTTGAACCCGCACCTCTTCTTTAAGAGGCGGATGTGCTACCAATGTGGCAAGGTGCTGGTTTGTCGCACCGAAGAGCTGTTGCATCCTCAGTCTTGACCGTTGGATGAAGATCACGCGATCAAAATGCGCGATCCCTGTGCCATCTCAACCGTTCGCCTCTGATCCAACGGCTGCCATTGGTTCCTGCCTGATCCAGCCATGAGCGAGCAAGTGCGTGAGTGGGCACAACCTTCAATGATAGCCTGGCGGACCTTCAATGATGCTTACAGCCATCACTAATTGCTCGTAGGCACATGGCCAGCTGTGCACCTGAGCGGACATGAGCTGGCTATAGCGACACTTGAGCTGGACCTACAGCGACATCCTGGAGATCACTATTGGTCTTATGCCTATTTTAGCCTCCTCTCATCCCCTATATAAAGAGCTACACCCCTTCCCTTCCAAGGCATCTCTACCTACTCTACTCCCACCTACTCCTAAGCTCTAGCAAGCCTACCAACGCTTCGTTAGAGCTTACTCTCAAGCTCCCAAGGCTCCTATTAGTGTAACGAACCTCTACCCCACCAAATATTCCTCCATCTTCCCATCACCATTCATAGGTCACCTTGGAGCTGTCCTCGCACCTCCATTCCGGTAGCAGATCATCTATGCCTCCTCACCTCCATTCCAGAGCCACGTTGAAGCTTTCCTCTACCCGACATCCTCTCGCATCTCACCCCTATTGTCCTGCTTCCTAACTGCTTCGAAGCTTTCGCTAAGCGTCGTCGTCTTGCCGAACAGCCAATTCGGGAGATTCTTTCTCACCTCTCTGCTTTCTTTTATGCTTTCTAGATTATTGTAATAAACATTGGTGCAATACATATCATATTTGCTTCTATCTCCATTATGATCCATATTGTTTTCTTGCTTTATAAAAACAAACGAAAAAAATAAAAAAACTAAAACACAAAAAACAAACAAAACAAAGTGCGATTTTCAAATTAAGTAAACATCGCCTCCCTGTGTTTGACCCAGGACTCCCTTGGAGTTTCAGTAAAATTTTATTTGATAACAATTTTTGCAACTACAACGACGGGTTACTCTTAACCCCAATTTCAAACACGTGAAACACGTACATCAACATGTGCATGAGTGGATGAAAGGAAGTCCAATGAGCCAGAATTGGCTTGCTGGGATCGAGGAAGAAGAAATTGATTCTAATGATTACACTAAAATACCTAACTAATTAACTAGCTAAATCTAATATACTCTAAAAACTAAGGTTAATCTACGAGTTACCTGGACAAATGGATGAGGGACTCGACTGTTGGTAGGGCAGAGACAGGAAGAATCTCTGATGTGGTCGAAGCAAACTCCGGCAAGGAATGAAGAGTAGAGGAGGGAGAGATGGATGCTCAGAAGCTCTGCCATAGCTCTAGAGAGGAAAAATAGTTAAGGAAGATGAGCTTCTTTGGTGGAGATGCTCTGAAGAAGGGGAAACAAGGTCGCTGGAATGGAGGAATAGCCTATCATCGAGCTCAATGTGGGGAAGAGGGATAGGGAGTCGATGGGTCAAATCGGAGGTGTGGAGGGGTATTTATAGGTGGAGGATGAGGTGAAGGGGATGTATCAGGATAGTTACATGTCTAGGTTCTTAGGAACCACCAGTGTCTTCTCCAACATCGGTGAGCTTAAACACCTAGGAAAAATAGGATTGGAAGGTCATCCAGATTGGTTGATGAAAAGGTGGAGGTGTGTAGAGCTTGGACTCAAAGCTACGAAGGTGAGATGACGACGGATGGGTGGTGATCGTGGAGTTGAACACTAGTGATTCTCAACCAATCAGAATGAAGAAGAGGTTGTAGAAGGTGATGTTCACAGGGACCTATACATAAATATAGAAGGAACTATATGGAATAAGGACTCAAATGAAATGAAAGTTAAGGGCTTAAATTTAAATAATGGATTTGAAGGCTTATTTTAATTTATTTCTTTTTCAACTTTTTATATATAATTATAAATAATGTAAATATAATATCTATGCCTTGAAATTACATTTTAGCTTAATTTATTAATGTGATTAACTTAAATAGGTTAATTAACAACTTAGGTCAATAATTAATATAAGCTATATTAAATACTTAATTCATAGCTAAATGATTATGATTTGAGTCCTAATTATTAATTAAACTTATATTAACATTAATTAAACCTTAATTACAATATTTTAACATATTTTATAGGTCCTTACTATTTTACCTATATATTATAATTAACCCTGTATTAATGCTATTCTTTGGTAATTAGCTAAGGAAACTAGCTAATTAATGTTAATTAGGAGCCATGATGAGTCTCTCATTAGCGAGTAGTGGTGAAAGATTCTTAACCGTATTACGAACCTTATGATATGCTTCGCTACAATGTCAACTTTATCCAGCTTTTCTGCTATTATCTTCAAGTCTCATGAACTTGATTAGCCCTCAATCTCGTGAATGCCCCTCTAATTCAAGTGTGTGTTCTAATGTGAACTGATAACTATACAATATTTTATGTGAAAATGCCTATTATGTGAGCTCCTTAGTAATTTAAGTGCATCTAGCATTATAAATAATGCATAGCACTCATCATCATACATTTAGAATAATTTTTGAAAATTTTACATTAATATACCTTTTTTGATGGGTAGGGCACATGGCGACATGCATTTGAGCCTTAAACGACAAATCCAACCGTATGGATGGAATCATGGTGATGATCGTAGTTAAATGTCGTGGAAATCAAGTCAATCAGACTCCTATAGCATTCGCTACGAGGAGATGAAGATGGGCATCCACGATGGTGCCATCATAGCCATCCAAATGCGGGTGGCACCATCACAACCATCCAAATCGCCCGCATAAACTAAAGGGTGTGCCTGTTGTGCAACCTCTTCTGTTGGAACATAATCCAACGGTTGAGAACTAACCATGTCACCTCATCATCGGCACCCTCACATCTTTAAAGGGCAACCTCGCATGCATTATCGACCATTGGATGAAGATCCAACGGTTGGGAGCACACCACGTCACCTACCCTCCTTGTAAGCTTAGATCAATCATGACTGGTGGATCCTCATCTAATGGCCATGATCAAGCACAACCAATGACAGCACAATGGCAACACATGCATCTCTCAAATAAGAGATTCATAATCAATCCCCGATCCGCGGTCGTATTTCTGCACAATTGAGATCAATTACAACCACTCAATCCAAAATGAGTGGCCTTGATGTGGCCACGTAGCCAGCACACACCAAGCGCACGATGAAATGCAAAGTAGAGGTGCATTCAGCGTCGGAGATTGTAACACGTGGCACTACAAATGGACACAAGAGCACAATGTGCGCAATCTGTGAAGCGTATGTGCAACTCTCCCTCCACCCTTCGATCTTGATCCAACGGATGTGGTGCACCCTTGCCTCGCTAGCGTGCGATGTGTGCGATACACGAGTGTTACGCGCACATCTAACTTCTCGCATGCGGCCCTTATGCGCATGCCAGCACGCAATGCGTGTCTTGTGCATGCAATTGCTCTACCAATGCACACCCAACCACGACCAAACCTCATTCCACACACTATAAAAAGGCCTACACCCTCCCCCTTTGCCAATCATCTCTTCCTATACTTCCCTCACCCCTTCTAGAGCCTAGGAAGCCTACCAAAGTTCCCAAAGCTCCACTCTCAAGCCTAGGTACCCTATTAGCTTAGAGAAATCCCCTCCTACCTATATTCATCTAGCTCCTCACCACTTTCATATGGTGTCCTATAGCCGTCCTCTCACCCCCATTCTTGGAAGAGATCTCCTCTACCTCCTCATCCCCATTCCTTAGGTTAGGAACTCCTATCCTTCATCCTAAATTTCCTCTAGCTTGGCTTAAGCCTCCCTTTACATGTCTTCCTCCTATACCTCAATCTCGTCATCCAAACAATGCACCACCTTCACCTAGCCGTCACTAAGCATCGTTGTCTTGCTAAACAGCCGATTTGGGAGATTCTTCTCACCCCTCTCTCTCTTTTATTGTATTATCTTAATTTTTAGCTATAATAATTCTAGTAATTTATAATATCAAATTCTCTCTCTCTCTCTCTCTCTCTCTCTCTCTCTCTCTATATATATATATATATATATATATATATATATATTGTATTGCTTAGATTAGTTTCAACCTACCATTCTGTTTAGATAAATACTAAAAAAATTACATATCACCAAAATACCAAAAAGAAATAAAACCAAATGTGGATTTCAAACGTAGCTTCCCTATGTTCAACCTGGGACTCTCCATCTCAGTTGTTTTATTTGATAAGCAAAGTTTGGCACGTACTACAATGCAGGTTTCTCCAAAACCTTAATATATTTTCTTTACTAAATTTTCGCTCATCGTTTTGGCACCACTGCCAGGGAGGTAACGAACTTTGATTTTCCTCATTCTCCCACACTTAAGCTTTCACCTCACTTGTCTTCATTTTGTTGTTTCACAGTTTCACAATCAAGGTGGGCCAAGGGTAGTAGAGTGGAGTAAAGTGTTGTTTGAAGGTTTTGTAGGTATACCCTCTCCCCACCCACTAAATTTCATTTTGTAATACTAAATAACTTAGATCTAAATCAACTTAGGTGTTTGCATAAACCCCAGGCTAGATTGTGGTTGCTAATTCTCACTTCCACTCACCTTACTCACCCATATATATAAAAATACAAAAAAAAAAAAATTCTTCTCTAATTGTATGATCGGATTAAAATTTACACACTTTAAACACCTACAATTTTTGACATAAGGTGCACCACTCTTCTCTTATTTAATCACTTAACCAGAATTCTCATCCATGGACCCGGTAACTCAACTGAACTCATAGATAAGTGATTAGATATTTGAATAGGTCAAATTATTTTGTGTGCCTTAATTAGTGGTGCACTCTGCTAATTGTTTGATCTGTTTGGCTCACACCACTCAATTTAAAAGTGATAAATCGAGTAGCCACCCCATAGGATTCAATTTTTAAGACTGAACCAGGCACTCCACCTTTTTCAGTTTTAAAGGAATAAACATACACCTATGATTTCAAAACTTGGTGTGCCTCATAGAACCTCGATTGAATAAACCTAAATTGAAACCTAAAAGCTACTGAAATAGGGTTGAACCCTAAAACCCACCGCATCCTCAATAATCTTGTTTAAAACCCTTGGTTGTGCACTCTCATACACTTAACTGATCTTTAAGGGCACAACCTATTTAAAGGGCCAATCACATTCCAGAGCACAGAACAAACCTAAGCCTAAATTAAAAGCAAATAGCCGTTGGCCTTAAGGATTGGACTTGCTCTTCGGGGCTCGATTGAGATAATTTGTGATTAATTTGCTTCTACAGGTCCATCTGATGTCTAGCTAGGGGAGTACTGTCAAACAATAGTAGTTGGGGCATATCAAAGGAACCTAAGGCGAAAGCCAAGGAAAGAACCTTCTCCTTAATTATTAATCATCAGAAAATCCATGAGAAGAATTAGGTTTTCAAAACCTTGTCATCGTAGTCGCAAATTTTTGACATCAAATAAAAGTAATCGAGACTCGGTGAGTGCTGGGTCGAACACAGGGAGGTGAATGTTCAATAAAAATCGCATTAGATTATTTATTTTTTGGTGTTTTCACCTTTTGTAATTTTTTTGGTATTTTTAGAAAGACACGATAATAGGTAGAGAATTATCAACTCTAATCTACTCTACAACAAATTAAAAAGAGGGAATAAATATTTTATAATTGGAATAATGTTTATTACAAATAATAATTGCATAAGATAAATCTACACTATGAAAGTAGTAAAAGAAGATAGAGAAAGAGAATCCCCCTCAACAGTTGCTTGGGAGACAAGTTACTTTGATGGCTCTTGGAAGAAGGTGGACAAAGACAAAAAAAAGAGAATGGAGTTGGACAAAGAAGACGGAGGCAAGGCGATGCGCAGCAGAATCCGCTTCCGCAAATGGTGGCGAGAGGATAGCCGGTGGGAGCTCCACTAAGGGGATGAGAAGTAGGAATAAAAATTATTTTTTTATCTCTAGTGGAGCATACCAGGGCTTGGGACACACTCAAGAGGGTCTCTTAAGCTCTAGAGAGGGAGAGAGGAGCATAGGTGAATGGGAAATTTTGCTTGTTAGAAAATATGTCATCGTAGGGAAATCGCGTGGTGGAAAAATCCCAGGTCAAAAATATTTATCAGTAAAACTAACCATGAAGAGTCAAGTCATATCCATCGGGAGGAACAGACCAAGAAATCCACCAATATTTTCAGTGCATTATTCGAATACTTTGTACAAGGCTAATATGATGCAAAATCAATTTGTCGATAAGTTGTAGCATCAAATGAGATCAAGAATGACTTGAATGAGCATTAATATGAAATATAGAGAATCAGGAGTGTTTCCTCGCAAAATGCTACACAATATAATATTAAAATCCAAAAAACTAGTCCTTTACAATGGCATGAAATGTAAATTAAAATTCAACCCAAAATAGAGGAAAAGTTTCCCTCGTGCATGCATGGAGGAGAAGCGATGGTGGGGTATGGGAAGTTCCGAGGAGGTCGACTGCGACGAGAGCTTTCCGATGATGGTGGTGGCGCATCGAACGGTGGCCAGCAATCGCCTGTCAAAGGGAAGGTTGGCCGGTGGCAGGGGGTCATCCGACCGATGAGACGGCGGTTGTTTGGTGCGATCAAAGATGTGGTTGTGCTCGTGAGGGCGTGGTGGATCCAATGGAGTTGACGGTGCAGTGTGGGATGGTCGAAGGCGACAACTACATGGAGGTGTATGTCGGTGGCTTTGGGTCCTTTTTTGACAGCAGAGAAGAAGAAAAAGACAAAGAGGAGGAGGAGGCCGAGCTGTACGCAGCTGGTGGTGGCGCCTATGGGCACGCACAAGCAGCAGTGGCCACACGGTGAGGACAAGCAAGTGTCAGAGGCGGCTGTGTGGGGTTGCGATGCACGCTGGAGGCGGATGGTGCAGTAGAGGAAGGGTGGTGCATGATCAGTGGGTGGGTGGGTGTGCACTATTGTGGGTGCTGGTGTGAGCGTCGAGGGGCATGGAGAAGGCTGGCCGTGTGGTCACACGGCTATGGACAAGTGCGAAGGTGTGGCTTCGTTCACTGCTATCGGCGCGAGGGCTGCACAGTCCAGGGGGAAGGAGCCTGTGGCCAGTTGTGCTTACAAGCCGCTGTTGTTGTTGCGTGGCTGGCCGCAAGTGAGGTCGGTGGTGCGTGCAGGCGTGTGGCTTTCCTCCTACTTTCATGGAGAGATGAGAGAGCCAAAGAAGAAAATGTTGCGTGTTGGTTGAGAGGAGCTTGCTGACGATGTAGTGAACACGGTGATGGTCACGATGCAAGCCACATGCTATTACTTTGTGGCTTATCGCAATCGGAGGTCATCACACGGTAGCTCGCGGGAAGGAGGTCAAGGAGTTGTGGTCAATGACGAAGGGCGTGGTGGTGATGATGCAAACGTCTGTTGCACGGTGGGAATGTAGAGAAGGACCTATGTAGGAAGAAGATGATCCCTTGATGGAAGGGGGCCTTTTTTTGTTCCTTCATGAAAGCCAATAAAGAAAAAAAAAATGTGAGAGAAAGATGACAAGAGAGGAAATTGAACAATGATTTCGTTGAAGAAGATTTAATGTGAGAGAGAGATTTTGAGGGAAAATAAATAAGGAAGGGAATGCAGTTGATTAATTGAGAGATGTATAAAGATGCACACTAAAATTGATTCCCTTGCTATTTTTTCTAGAATAAAATCCCAACATTGCTATGATATCTCAAATTGAGATTTTATGTGATGCCCTTGCCTCAAAAATGAATAATTAATCCCTTCATATAAAGATTAATGCAATGAATGCATGAAATGATAAATCTAAAGCTCACATAATTTTGTCAATATCATGCATGTTTTAAATTAATCTGTTATTCCAATAACAATATTCTTAGGCTCTAATTTAGTCCATTAAAGTGGACCTATCAATAGGAAGGGATGAAGATCAAAAAGTGGGGGCATGGGGGTTTATATAGGCCATGGCTAGTGATTTGACCACGCAACGCATCAAATGCAGTGTGCACGTCATGCTCACGAGCACACCGCCAATGCATAAGTCGCACATCGCACACGTACATGCTAGTGCCTCCTAGCGCAGTTAAGGTCACTTGCCCCCCATTGGTTCATCATTATGAGGCTGAGAACGTGCCTCACGGGTGCCTTCAAGTTGCGTTGTTACCACATCAAATCGCGTGTATCACACGCTTGCCATCCACGCTGCCACGCGACTCTATCTCCTCTGCTCATTGCACATCGAACAGTCTCCATTTCATGTTCCTATCACCTGTGTATAACTGCGAGGTGAGGCGGCACCATCTCGTGTGTCCATCCACGATCCGACGGTCGAATTGAAGTGTGCCTTCACCAGCAAATTGCGAGTCGAACCCGTATGCATTGCTTGAGAGTGCACTCACACTCCACTGTGATATGGTAAGGGGTGCCTTATCTAGACCGTTGGATCATGATCCAATGGTTGTGATAAAACAAGTGCTCCCCCTTTCATGGGGACACCATCATAGGCCCTAACTGGCCTTTTTTAGTCAGGTTTAAAAGATAATTGCTCCTACATAACCATCTAAGGGTCATAACTCCACTTTAGGCTATTTTGAGAAGAGAACAAAAAATTAGGGTTAATTCTATAATTTTAACAGCATATCATGAACACAGAATAACCAAGAGGTTTTCTAGGGGTGAAATAAAGGTTGAATGAGCAATTAAATTCTAATAAGGGGGTTCATGCAAACAAAAATGGGTTTTGTACATTTCGAGAATTAACAGTAACCCAAAACCCTAATTTCAGACCCTCTTAAATTATTGAGGTCCTGGTCAGGATAAAATTCATCTAAATCTTCTAAAATTTATAGAAAAATATTCCTTGAGGTTTGGTACCCTTGAATTGACCTTTGGAATCCATTTTTACCTTAAACAGTCACAAACATAGTCCTACCCTAATTTAGGTTTTTACACAAATTATCCTGTCAAACTTGGTTAAACTAAGATTTTACTTCACCATCAGATTCCTTGGGTCCAGATTAGGTTTGTACCCAAATTTAGACCCAATCAGAGTTCATCTTAACCTAGTTTGCATTTTAGTCCATTTAAACCCTCTCACTATTGAACCCCTAGTTTTTGAAATCCTTGCATTTAACCCCCTAACTTCTCTTCATTTTCTTCAAATGGGTCCCTGTGGCCATGATAGGTGTGAACTCACAGACTCGAGCTTTCAATCAAGGATTCCTCCCTGATTGTTTGGCCAATCCCTTCCAAAATTGAAATGGATGATCCTGAGGAAGTCATAATTCACCTAAACCTAGATTTTGACTCCAAATCCCTCCATGCTGCTCGTGTGAATCCTTGGATTTTAGAGATCTTTTTCCCTGAAAATTCAAGCTTCTCAAGCTTATTTCCAAGCTTGGAAGCTTGCCGGAAGCTCTATAAAAGCTTCCCCAATGCAAAGTCGAACTCCTTAGCGAGTTCTAGGCCCAAAAATCCCTCTTCACCTCTACCTCCTACCGGCTCCAACTCCACTCTAGCGACCTCCTCCCTCCGGTCTCCTCGCCTGCTACCACTTACCATAGGCAGTAGTCTAACTTCCCCAGCTTCTTTTGCACCTCACCGTACCTATGAGGAGCTCCCTCTCCCTTCAAGCATCGTTGTCCTCCCTCCCGAAGCCACCTTCGTCTCCGGCACCAGCCAATCATGGCCGGTGCCATCTCCGGATCACCTTTGTCTGCAACCTCCCTCATTCAACTCTGCATCACCCACTGACTCGCTTCACACACTCAACATCCGCTCTAGTACACCTCATGCCTGCGCCACCGTCGTCTCCCTCATCTCTGACGTACCTCCAGCAACCTTGCAAATCTGCTACACTACACCAATCTGCACCCTATCGGCCTAGAAACCTTCGCAGCGTCCTCACGAGCAAAACCCCTCAAGTAATTGAGGGGATTAGCTACTCACACACTCCACCTGACACAAGCACCTTCACTCCACCATCTTGAGGTCGTCAAACCTCCACACTCACTCGCATCTCACGCCACACCCACAAATGCACTCGCTATTCAACGACGATCCTCCTGAGTGTATTTGACATGGCCACGTGTCGAGAGCGGAAAACTACGCTATCGAAGTTGGATTTGAAAAACCTGTCGTTGTAGTTCGATTTGCGAAGTAATCCGTCAACTGATAAAATGTATACCGAAACTCTAAGTATTCTGAGCCGAACATAGGGAGGCAGACGTTTGATTCAAAATTGCATTTGTTTAATTGTCACGAAGTAGATTAGCTAGTCGAATTGAATCTAAACTAACTATTTACTTAAATAATATAGAATAGAAGATAGAGAGAGAATATTACAAATAAAGAAAAAGAGAGGTAGAATAAACAAGGATTTCATTATCACAA
The DNA here is from genome assembly GCA_037157565.1 of Thalassia testudinum. Classification (NCBI taxonomy): domain Eukaryota; kingdom Viridiplantae; phylum Streptophyta; class Magnoliopsida; order Alismatales; family Hydrocharitaceae; genus Thalassia; species Thalassia testudinum. The sequence goes on from JAZHRO010000056.1 coordinate 4,524,439, forward strand.
GTTGATGTTCATTACGATTACAATTACCCACTACACTAGAAAGCAAGAAATCTACACTAGAAAGCGGGAAATCTATTCTAGAAAGCAGTAAAAGAGAAAATAGAGAGAAGTTATCCTCCTCGATGGCTGCTTGGAGGACGAGCCGGTCGAGACAACACCTAGATGATGGAGGACGAAATGGGAAGAAGGAGGATGAAATAGGAAGAAACGGGAATGAGGCAGCACGTCGTCGTCATCGCGAGATCCACTTCTGGAACGGGGATGAGAAAATTGGATTTTGGCTCTAGAATAGCATCCCGGGTGTGGGACAAGATTTTCTTGAGCTTTGGAGAGGGAGAGAGGTGAAAGAAGGGATGAGAATTTCATAGGGTAGGGGTCTCCTTTTATAGTTGCAAGGATAAGGGGCAATTTGGTCATTACATAGTTAAAACATTAATTGAGGGGGCCTTTAGTGACGGATTTAAGCATCACTAAATACCCCACGTCACCGCAGCCTCGCACGCACACCAGCCTCCTTGCCTGCTGCGCGCTTAACACTCCAGATGTCCTCAAAATCTCAGTTGTCCGATTGCAAGATCGGACAGCTCATATTGCTTCTCTCCCGCTTCACCTACGCTGCCTACGCGTGCGATCAGGCGTAAGGCGGTGCGTCTGATCGCGCGTGTGCCCGATTGGGAAATCTAGGTCGTCCATAGCTAATCGCGCAGTCGAGATTAAATGCATGCACGCTGCAGATCACGAGTCTAACGTGCGCCCCGCGCTCGCGCAACGTCGCTCGACCGTTGCGCTAGCAACTCCTCTTTGTCGCGCTTATGTTATAAGTGCGTGTCCTCATGGCCATTGCATCAAGATCCAACGGCCCAGATCTTGCCTCACCGCACCTTCAGAAGATGAGAAGCAATGCTATGATCGATTTGGGCAGCTGTGATGGTGCCACGTGGTGCCATCATGGTCGTCCATCTTCTATGACATGTAGAAGGTGCCACGGATGTTGGATTGAGCTGATTTTTATGCCATTAGGCTGCAATCATTGACCTGAACCCATCCGTGCGGTAGGATTTGTCATCTGAAGTGTGTGGCACCATCTTGGCCCTTGATCTCTAGGCTTCCTCGGACTATATCTGGTGCTACGGATGTCCAATCAGGGCGATCTTTGAGTTGTTGAACTCCAATCGTCGCCCTGATCAGATCCGTACGGTTGGATCTTCGATCAAAGGCCCCGATTAAAAGTCATCCTATCCCTAGCCATAAAAGGAGACAATTACTATACAATTTATATAATTTAACCTAAATGCATGATCATGCATGTTATGCAATATTCACAATGTATGATGCTAATATGACACGAAGAACATGCATTAATAGACATTTTTGGCTATTTAGATGTATGAACATCACCGCGATGCCGTTCTCTACTTTTCAGGTGACCACCGGAGCTCCACCACCGCCTCCGTCTTCTCCAACTCTCCCAGCAACCTTCAAGTCATGTTCGTGAGAGTTCTCCACTCTAGATATTATGGCTGACTCCCAGGAAGCGATCCATGCATTCAATTGGACTCCACAAGTGCTTCCTTCGACTGAAATTAGTGCTTCAACCTCCAACTACTGTGCGAGGAAGACTGTGGGACAAATAGTCCCACATCGTGGAATTAGCAATTGTTTGCACAACATAAAAGGAATTTATGTTCCTGACCCCTTGCCCAAGACACGAGGGTCGGGTCCCCAACCACCTTCACCCGCTTACCAGAGCACTCACTCCTTGCTTGCGACCACGCTCGCAAGCCTGGTCCACTTTTTACACCCGATTACCTGGCCGATTACTCGATTAAGGTTAGGTCACTGAAAGAAAGAAGAAGAAAAAGAGAGAGAGTGGGGGGGTTTTGCCCTTTGCACCTCTCTACACTAAGCAGATTCTGAGAGGCCTTTGCCTCTATGCTGTGCTATGCTTTCCTCTCTCTCTTGAGGCACGAAGGAGAGAGGAGGCCTTTGCCTATTCTGTGGAGCTGTGTTCTGTTGGTTCTAAAGCTACTGTTGGATCATTTAACTTGGTTGACGTGAAATATTTGGTTGAATTTACTGTTCATTTATTTGAGATACTTGAGCTTAGTTTCAAGGGTTAATTTGGTGATTCAAATATTTTGGCACCGTTGTTGGGGAGCAACACGCAGTTTGATTTCACTAGTTACAATTTCTAATCTGATACTAACTTATCTTATCTGTTTTGTTGTGTTTATGCAAGGTACACAAAGAAGATCAGCCGAACGACAACCACTCCAGGGGTAGGTAATCTCATTTCCTTCTTCTTAAGCCCCTATTTCTGGAAAGAATTGAAAAGAAAAATCGATTAGGATCAACTCGCATTCCTTATTAAACTTAATCACTTGAGCTGATTTTGCACCTACTAAGGATCTAAGGTGCCTAAGGATGTTCACCTTCTTGATTGAGCCCTAGGTGCCACATTTGGAAAGAATTGATTGAACCAAAAAGAGCCAAATTAGGGTTTCCATCTTAAAGTTGAGAAAACACACTTGTATGAAATAACGAGAATTGATTTTCCCGCATTGTGTGTCACCTAAACCCTTGCTTGAATTGACCTAATCAAGAAAACCCTAAAAGAAGGCTCTGTCATTCACTTGAATCCTTAAAATTTAGACTTAATAACCTGCTTGCAAACCACTTAAGGTGATTTTTGGTTCATTACCCAACTCATCCTAAACCTTAGGGCAGGTTAGGTGAAGTTGATACACCTTGTGGGTCAACCAACCTTCAAATTAGGTCACAAATCACAATTAACTCTAAAGTTCAAGTGAAATTCTAAGCACCTTAATTCAAGTTTAAAATTTGGTAGACTTAAGAGGTCAAGTTATTCATTTTGGTCTACTTGGATCTACAGTGACAAGAAAGGTTGGGTGGGGGAAATCCTGTAACCCATGGGGACGCTCTACCATGTAGGGGTCTTTGCGGGACTCTCCCTTCTTGGTTGCCCAAGTATTTCTCGAGTGAGTGATTTTCTTATTAAGAGGTATCATCCGCCTCGAACCTCCTTAGTCATCCAAAAATCTTTGGGTGCCTCGATTGGGTCTATACACCTTTTGTCCCTCATCTGGCTCACTAGTGCATGTTCGGAAGGAGGTCCTTAAGACCACCCTTGAGACCTCCAATAGCAGTTCACTCCCATCGAGGCCAAGAATCGAATCACTTATTTGTGCTACCTTTTGATCATATTGATATCTCTTCCAACTCTTCTGCTTCTGAGCCCAAATCTCCATCTACATCCATGGACAATCAAGGAGAAGAACCCAATTTCCAATATCAGTTACAACATCTCAATGATCTATTCCATGCAAACATCAATCCACTGCCGCATCCTCAGATGCGAGATCACTACAATCCCGCCACAATAGAGATTGAACCTAGAGTGCAAATCCCTACTGGAGGGCCTGATGTTGAACTCAAGCTAAATATAATCCATGCTATTCCTAAATTCCATGGCTCAAACTCTGAAGATCCCTTCCAGCACATCAAGCAGCTAAAACATTTGTCCCAGACCTTCGGGCTTACCATACAAAATAGAGATATCTTGCTTATGAAGATGTTCTCCTTCTCACTCATGGGCAAAGTTGCCGATTGGTTCTAGACCTTGAATCGTCCAATCAACACCTAGGGGAACTCCAAAATGAATTCTTACTAAAATTTTTCCTCGTTGGTCAGACGAATGCTTTAAGGCACCAGATCACACACTTCATGCAAAATCCAAGAGAACCACTTCATGAGGCATGGGATCGCTTTCTAAATCTCATGCGAAGATGCCCCTATCATGGAGTTCTAAAGTAGGAATAAGTCCAGTCTTTTTACCATGGGCTCCATGACAAGATCAAGCTATTTGTCAATGCAACCTGTGGTGGAAGCATCATGGGTCAGCATGAAGATACCGTTTGGGAGATTCTCGAGAATATGTGTGAGAACTCCATAAACAATGAATCTATGGGTATGTTCGATCAGACGACTACCCATGCATTGACAAACATGCGAGGGGCACATGAGACTCAGGGCCTGTCTGCATCCATCTATCTGGAACTGATGGCCAGTCGCCTGAATAAGGTCTCTATTAACAAGAAGAAGGTGGATGAATTGGCTCAACATCTACAGAGAACCACCCCAACACAGCAGAGCACGTATACGCAATCGCCCTCTAGTAGGGAGGTTGTACATAACATTTATCACCACTCTTATCAGGGGATGGACTCATATCCACCCCCGTTTGATCCTGGTTTCGGAGGAAACTCCAAGCCAACCTACTCTAGTTAGGGGAACTCTGAACCCTTGTATTCTGACTTCTCTGGAGTTCCTCAAACCTGCGAAGATCTCCACTCCATCTAGAATGATCCATTCTCAAACACTTATAACCCTGGATGGCATAATCATCCTAACGTTACGTGGTCAGGGAATAATCAAAATTCGAGATCTCAATTCTAGCCCCGACCACAAGCTCTACACCCTTACCAGCTTGCTCGGCCTAGGCCCAATCCAAATTATCAATCTGGGCCATCAAGGGATGATCAAATGACTCTTATCCTACAAACCTTAGTTGACATTCAAAAATCCAATACGGCTATGTAGAAACAGTATAAAGACAAGATCACAGAGGTTCAAAATCAACCATGCCTAGCACGTTGGTTCAAGTGCTTGCGCGGAAGCACGAGACACACATTTGAGCGATGCTGCGCGAAATTGAAGGAGCACTGGCGCGGGTGCAATTGCGCCATCAGATGGCGATCGAAGGGCGGAGGCGTGGCCACGTGACACAATCTAAGCATGCCGCAACCGAATGCGTGATCCTATGCATTTCGCGAAATCAGAAGGCGAGGCACGTGCACTTAAGTCATTCGATCGTGAGATCGTTGGGTGGGATTTGAATTCGTGTAGGCAAGCGCAAAGAGAGGAAATTGAGCATGCGAGGAAAGCGCGTGAGCCGTCTAATCATGAGGTTGGACAGCTGAGGATGAGACGCTCAGATGAGGCTTATGGGTGAGTGCATGGAGAGAGAATTGTTGAAGCGAGCACGTGAGGAGAAAGTGGGGCCGTCCGATCTTTATCCAAGGGTGCAGTGGCGCCAAGTGTCAGCCAGAGAGTGAATCCACGCAATGGAGGCACATTAGAGGTTGTTTTAAGGCCTAATCAAGTCCTTTGATCTCCTGATCTACGGATCTGATTAATCCTAAAGTTGTTGCATGAGATAAGGGGCCAAAAGACCCTTTCTTCCCTCCATAAAAGTTATAAAAGAAGGCCAAAGCCCCCCAGTTGAAGCATCTCTCTTCCATCAACTCCAGATATCTTCCACCTTCTCTGTAACTCTCCGTCCCTTTGCAACTCTGCTCCAACCTTCATCCCGACACTCTAGATCTGAGGTGCTGTCACACCTCGCAAAAGCATCCTACAAGTGACGTTGTCTCTCTACCACTTTATATCTCTCTCTATCTCTCTACCTCTATCTATCTATCTATTTGTTTCTAGTAGCATTCTCTATTGTGAAAAGTTTATTTTAATTACAATAAATTCTAATCTTCTGAATGCATATATATGATTCTTATACATATATAAATATATAAATATCTGTTTAGAATAAATTCTATTGCAAAGCTTCTGCATAAATTGTGATTGCCTCCCTGCAAACGACCTAGTACTCACCGATTTTATAAATATTATTTGTCGACATGTTTTCGCTCTATACTACAACTGAATTAACTTTTAAAACACGATTTACACATCAAACATTGGACTCCGATCATCTCCTAATCATAGCCGTACAGTAAATCTTCAATCTGAGGCCTAAAAAGGTATTACCCTATGCCCTAGCCATGAAAATAAGAAAATTAATATACAAATTGTAAAAGCTACTCTATATGCATAATGATGTATGTTATGCAATATTTACAATGCTAAATGCATTTAACTAGCTTAAGAAACCATATAATAGCCATTTTATCAAAAATAAATATGTGTTTATTAATTACGCAATAATCATAGGTCTTAATCAACCTAAATTAAGTTAGAATCTAGCTTAATTTCTGAATAATGCATGCATAAGCTGCATATTTTGTATCGTAACTTTTCTACTTAGATGTTTATAGAATAATGTTATTTTTCCCTGCTAATTGGTTGAAATTGTATTTGCTGACAATAAGTAGCTTAGAAGAGGAGTTGGAGGTGGAGCTACAGCCAAGATTGGAGCTGGAGCTACAGCCAGAGCTAAAGCTACATGATTTATAGCCAGAGTTGAATAAAGCCTGCAATAAAGGAGGAATGAAGAGAGTAAGAGAGAGATAGACTAGGCTAATTGTACGAATAAATGCAGGAAAAGAGGAAAAGAACTTAGGATATCCCTATCTTTATCCATAGTTTCTTAGGATAGCCTTATCCATGCTCATATCCATAAGCCACCCTCCTATTAGGATCACTCAGTCTAGAATGCAAAACATGGATAACATTATCCATGTTCCTGTCCCCACTATCCACAAACCCTATCAACTATCCCTATTCCTAATCAACACTCTAGAATCCTATTTAGGTCTATAGCACCCTCAATTGACTCAACCTAAGTCAATTGGGTCAGCCACATTCTAATTGGACCTAGTTGGACCTGATTAGGCTAACCCATACTAATTAGGCTCATCGTAGCCTAATTGGACTCTACCTAAACCTAATCAACTAGCCCACACCCAATTGGGTGCATCCCTACTTGATTGGGTGCACTTGAACTCAATTAGATCCACCCAAGACCTAATTGACTCATCTCTACCCATACAAGTCTAATTAGGCTAAGTGGAACCCAATTAGACTCAACCAAGACCTACTTAGATTCACACATACACCTATTAGGATCACCCTAGCCCAATTAGATACACACACACCTAATTAGACTAGGATCTACCCTATTAGACTCAACCCAATAGATCCTAGATTAACCCAACCCAATTAAACCTAAGCCTACACAACCTAACCCTACATAAATCATCACCAAAACACCCTCAACTCTTCCTAAACTAAGTCCACGCCACCTCACCCTCCTCCCCTCCAAAGGTGGCACCACATCACCTAACTCTAACTCCCCTAATGCAAACACATTTACACTACTTAAGATGTCTATTTATGCATGTTCTTAAGCATAGGATTGCATTGCACGCTATAAATAGTGCATAACATGCATCATCTTGCATTTAGAATAGTTTGAATAAATGGAGGTTAATTGTCTCCTTTTATGTTCTTGGACAGGGCAAAATTTTATCGGGACCTCGGATCGAAGATCCAACCATACGGATGTGATCAGGGCGACGATTGGAGTTCAACAACTCCAAAATCGCCCTAATCAGGCATCTATAGCATCAAATAGTGATCGGGGAACCCTAGAAGATCAAGGACCAAGATGGTATAAAACCACACTTCAAACGAAAAATCCGACTACATGGATGGATTCGGATCGACGATTGCAGCCTAACGACGCAAAAATCGAGTCAGTCCGACATCCGTGGCACCATCTACATCATCCAGAAGATGGACAGCCAAGATGGCACCACATGGCGCCATCTCGACCCCCCAATTACCGGCACGCACCCGCTGAAGCCCACGCATCTACCCTTCTCCGCCGTTGGATCAAGATCCAATGGCTACGACACGCCCGCGCTGAAGTCAAGCGCTCGACACAAACGCGCCCCCAGCGCATTGGTCGAGCGCTCTAACGCGAAGCGAGAGCGTTCGTTCGAGCCTCGCCACGCGAAATCTAGAGCGGGGGGCATGCCTTCAATCGACCGTCAGATCGTGACCCAACAGCCATGCGTGCTCGATAGCGCTAACGCGCTATTGCATGCGAGGTGAGGATGCGGCATCGCACGCGGGCGGGCACGCAGCGAGGCGGACGAAGGCGTGATTTAAGCCGTCCGATCTCTCTATCGGACGGCTGAGGATGGCTAAACGTGCGCAAGCGTTGCACGCGTAAGCAAGCGAGCGGGTGCGCGCGCGTCACCCACTACGCCGGCGTTCAAACCTTTAGCGACGATTTTATCCATCACTAAAGGTACTGAATTAATGTTTTTAAATATGTAATGACCAATTTGCCCCCACTCCTTGCAAATATAAAAGGAGACCCCCTCCACACGAAATTTTGATCCCTTCCTTCTCTTCTCTCCCTCTCCAAAGCTCAAGAGAAGCTTGTCCCACACCCGGGATGCTTCTCGCGAGATAAAGACAAATTTTCGTCCCCCTTCGGAAGTGGATCCCGCAACGACAATGACGTGCTACCCCGTTCCCGTTCTTCTGCTTCATCCTCCTTCATCCTGCTTCATCCTCCTTCGTCCAGGCGTCGTCCCGTCCGGCTCGTCCTCCAAGCGACCGTCGAGGAGGATATTTCTCTCTCCATTCTTTTTACTGCTTTCTAGAATATATTTACTACTTTCTAGAGTAGTTCTGCTCATCCTCCAAGCGACCATCGAGGAGAATATTTCTCTCTCCATTCTTTTAATGCTTTCTAGAGTAAATTTACTGCTTTTTAGTGTAATTATTTTCTACTTTCTAGTTGTAATGTTTAGTGAAACAAACAATCTCTTTAATGATGAATTCCCTGTTCATTCTACATCTCATTTTGATTTCTGTTTGTAATATTCTCTCTCTCTCTTACTCTCTCTCTCTTCTATTTATTGTAAATAGTTAGATAGTTTTAATCAATTGAATTACTTCGTGACAAATAAAACAAACACGTCGTTTTTAAATCAAATGTCCGCCTCCCTATGTTCGACCTGGAATTTCAATTTCGGTATAAATTTTATTTGTTGAACATGAGTTCTTCGCTTTCAAACTACAACAGGTTTTTCAAAACCAAACACGTTAGCATAGCAACTCGTATGTCCAACATTTTGGCGCCGTTGCCGGGGAGGCGACACTCTTTGATTTTTCCTCGCATTTTCTAACTTACAAATCATTTACCTCACTTCTCTCCTTTCTTATTGTGATTGTAGGTACTCTTTCGAGACAAGCAAAAGCAGTAGATTGGAGTAAAGTGCTGTAGAAGGTTTTGTAAGTTATCCCCCACATCCCACCCATTAGATTTCATTCCACAACATAATAACACAAACATCAATCAACCTAGGTGTTCTTATAAACTATAGGGTTAGATTGTTTGTTGTTTGACACCCACACCCGCCCCAACCCCCACATTATAAAAAAAAAATCTCACAGAGGTACACAACCTCATCTGATTTTCAAACTCAACCGGTAAACCAACCTTTGGAGCCGGTACACACATTCAAACAAATAATTGAGTAGAAATCAGATTAGATAATCACTTGTGTGCCTAATTAAGTGGTGCAACAGGCCAATTGTTTGAGTTGATTGGGCCGCACCACTTCAATTAAAATCAACTCATCAAGTAGCTGCCACATGGGTTCAACTCTTAAGGATTTACCAGGCACTCCACATTCTTTTTAAGCTTCAAAGGAAAATATCTTCACCTGTGCAAAAACTTGGTGTGCCAACAAAACTTGTTTGTAAACACCTAAAGTTGAATCCTAAAAGCTACTAAGCAAGATTTGAATCCTAAAATTCACCGCATCGAAAATAATCTTGCTTGAAAATCACTAGTTGTGCACGCACACACAAATCAATCAATCATTAAGGGCACAACCCATGTAAAGGGCTCATCACATTCCAAAGCACATTCAAACCTAACCCTAAATAAAACACAGTAGACGTTGGCCTTAAGGATTTGACTCGCTCTTCAGAGCCCAAAATGATATTATTTTCGATTAGTCTGTTTCTACTGTTCAATCTGATGTCTAGCTAAGGGAGCAGAATCAAACGATCGCAGCTAGGGAATACACTAGGAACCGGAGGCGCAAGCCGAAGGAAGAACCTTCTCCCCAGTCCCTCCTTCTAACTGGTTGGATTGAACAGACAGAAGTAGATCAAATCGTTTCTTTATCATAAGACGGGTTTTGGGAGTCTATAGGTCTTTAGGCTAGCCCACTTAAGGACAGGTTTGATTGCTTGTATTGCAGGGCACCTTTCTTCCTCCCATCTTTCATGAATCCTTCCACATATTACACGCATTCTCGCTCTTTCCCTCCTGTTTTGAATTATCCTCAACATGACGATTATCTTGACTCGTACTGTAATCAACCATCAGTTAGTTGGGATAACTCAGATTGGGGATACAGTTCCGGACCTCCGTGTTTAGGGTCTAACCCTGAACACTATGACTGTGATTTCTATCCTTCTTAAAGCCACATTAATTATAGATCGTCAACCTTTCATAAACAACCTAATACAATCTACAATCAAGAAGGATACACTGATCCTTACCCATCCTCTGATTACACTGCTTATAGGTCATCACCACCTTTTGAACAATCTGAAATGACCTATTATCAGGAAGGGTGTAACGAATCTCAATTCGTTAATTCCCCTGCTTTGATCCCAAACCCACCCAACCCTGGACCAACTCATTTGGTTCAGGGTAACCAGGTTTAAGATAAGGTTCTGGCTAACTTGAGGAATATCATTCAATCTTTAGAAGTTCAGCCAATACCTTGCATTGAGAGATTGGAGCCCCTGATTGAAATGATTGATGATTTGAACAACTCTTTGTTGGATTGGTTCAAGGATGTTAAGGATAAGAACCTGGGTGAGTTTCGACTTGGGAAATTAGCGAAATTGAGGATGAGATTCATGATCGCTTTGATTCAATCATGGGATGATTCCCAGGATGAACTCCCTTCAGGAAATCCAATGACAGAACCTGCTCTGGCACCTGTTGGGGGGGACACGTGTTACGAGGCTGACCAGATTGAATTAAAGTAACCAATTAAGGATGATATGATTTCTTCACCTGAGATCCCTGAGCCAGGGTACGAGGAAACGTATGTCTCCATGGATCATAAAGTGATAGATGATTTTGAGACATACATTAACATGGATCTTGATTCTAATGGTGAAGATTCGATTTGCAAAGTCTCACACGAGGTTACAGAGAACGATTTTTGTGAGACGATTGTTCCTGAGGAATCTGAAAAATCATTTGATAGCCCAAGAACTGAGGAAACTGATCTTATTAGGGCACACATTACGGATCCAAAATCGCATTTTCTGGAGGATTCAATTCAATGCCCTGATTGTCAGTTAAACCCCGTTGAGCTTATTGATGATTCTATTTCTGAGATAATTAGACCCAAGTCAATTTTGATTCAGCCACATCATTTAGACTTGGAGATTTCAAATGGGGTGATTAACATGCAAGAGGTCTCAGAATTTAACATTCTAATTGAGGAGGATAGGAGTTGGGAAGTTCTAATTTGGGAAGTTAACTTTGGAGGAAATAAAAGATTGAGTCGAAGGGTTCCTTTTAAGCTGAAACCATCAAACCAGAACCCTTACGACATCTGTTCTGAGGATGTCCAACCCAAGCACGCATTCAATGATTATCCTTTTGAGCTTCAATTCTCTGTAACCCAACCTTTTGGTCTTAGGTTGCATCCTCATAAATTGCAAGCCCGACCCCGCTTGCATACAGATTTTAGGTTTTGGGTAATTTTTATCCAGAACCTAAGATATTCTCAATTATAGGGTATGAGTCTGCACCACAATCTGGTCCACATCTGTGGACCTCTGCTGACAGGCCGAAGGATTCTTTTGTTTATTCTGATTCTGACCTGCACCTGTGAATTCTTCATTTCTCTTCTTTGTATAGTGTGCCTAGCTGAAGGCACTAAACTCAGCATTTATACAGTTCTTTTTAGTTTCTATCTCGAAGCGGACCTGACATTCACGCAATTCAGGTGCTTTCTACGTTATTCCACTCTGTTTTATGTCTTTTTAATACAATGAGGACATTGCATTAGATAGGCATGGGGGGGTGGATATTCATCTCTGAATTTATTCGTCAGCTCCGTAGATTTGTTTATTTTTATTTTTAAAAAAATTATGGAATTAGGAAGGAAAACTTGGGTTTAAGAAAATTTTCAATCTTATGAAATACTACATTATGATCTGAACACAAAGACCCTTCAGGTCTTTGGACTTAATTAGCCCATGTATCCACTAAAATGTGGATTTGTTTTCGAGTCCTCGCCAACCTAAATTCTATTTTAATTAGAGTAAATAAGTTTGGGTGATAAGTACACGACTTATCAACCTGCCCTCTGATTTGAGGGAATTTTGAGTCTTAAGCATCTACACACTATCTTGTCACTGACTCATTGTTCGGCGATTCTAACAAAAATTGGGTAGCTAATGAACCTTCTAGGGTGATATGGCTGGCAAGTTATCATGGATAACAGCCCATAGGTAGGTTGTTCAGAGCTCAGTCACTGGACCTTTCTCTTTTAGCTGCCTTTAGGTAAATCTTAGACAAGGTAAGCCACCTACTTAAAAAAGAAAAATCGAATAGAAAAGGAGAAAAGAAGAAAAGAAATAAGCCACACTTCACCGCATGAGTATGGCTGGCAAGTTGTCGGTGGTAACAGCTCATCGACCGGTTGTCCAGAATCCAGCTCAGTAAATGCACTGAAAATTCCCAAAACACTTAGGAAGAAGCGGAGAAGTAGAATAAACCGGGGAGATATACACCGGATTCACCCTTGTGTTGACCCCGTAAAAAAATAAAAGTAGGGAAAAAGCTACCGGTTGTAAAGATACACCTTTAGGCAGAATTATTTTTTAGGTCACCTAGAGGCGTAAAAATCCAAAGTCCATTTTAACTGCCGGTCAACGAGTCTATCACATTCACAATAAGATGCTTAAAACATAGAGTTCTCATCAAATCTTGGGTGGGTTGAATGGCCGTAGAAAGCCACTCTTAAACCCTAAAACTTGAAAATCCAAAAAAATTAGAAAAGAGGAAAAAGAGAAAAAGAAATTTTTCTTTGAATAAGGCGAGGGCTTGAGGCGGTCTGCATTTTGGCAGATACTTGGGCACTATTGTGTCTTTGAAAGTTCAGATCCTAGGTAGACATTTTCTTAATGATTGAAAATAACTCATGCCTAAATAATCCAACCTAATTCTTTTATAAATAGCATATAGTTTTTGCTAAGAACTAGCAAAAGATAGGCATGGGGGTATGATGTAAACACATTTACACTACTTAAGATGTCTATTTATGCATGTTCTTAAGCATAGGATTGCATTGCATGCTATAAATAGTGCATAACATGCATCATCTTGCATTTAGAGTAGTCTGAATAAATGGAGGTTAATTGTCTCCTTTTATGTGCTTGGACAGGGCAAACTTTTTATCGGGACCTCAGATCGAATATCCAACCATACGGATGTGATCAGGGCGACGATTAGAGTTCAACGACTCCAAGATCGCCCTAATCAGGCACCTGTAGCATCAGATAGTGACCGAGGAACCCTAGAAGATCAAGGACCAAGATGGTGTAAATCCACACTTCAAACGACAAATCCAACTGCACAAATGGATTCGAATCGATGATTGCAACCTAACAACGCAAAAATCGAGTCAATCCAACATCCGTGGCACCATCAACATCATCCATAAGATGGACGGCCAAGATGGCACCACGTGGCGCCATCTCAGCCGCCCAATCACCCGCACGCACCCGCTGAAGCCTATGCATCTGCCCTTCTCTGTCGTTGAATCAAGATCCAATGGCTACGATGCACCCGCGGTGAAGTCAGGCGCTCGACACAAACGCTCCCCCAGTGCGTTGGTCGAGCGCTCTAACGCGAAGAGAGAGCGCGCGTTCGAGCCTCGCCACATGAAATCTGGAGCGGGGGGCGCGCCTTCAATCAACCGTCAGATCGCAATCCAACGGCCGCGCATGCCCAATAGTGCCGACGCGCTATTGCACGCGCGATGAGGACGCGGCATAGCACGCGGGCGGGCGCGCAACGAGGCAGGCGAAGGCACGATTTAAGCAACCCGATCTCATCATCGGACGGCTGAGGACAGCTAAATGTGCGCAAGCGTTGCGCGCGCGCCACCCACAACGCCCACGTTTAGACCTTTAGAGACGGTTTTATCCGTCGCTAAAGGTCCTGAATTAATGTTTTTAAAGATGTAATGACCAATTTTCCCCCACTCCTTGCAACTATAAAAGGAGACTCCCTCCACACGAAATTCTGATCCCTTCCTTCTCTTCTCTCCCTCTCCAAAGCTCAAGAGAAGCTTGTCCCACACCCGGGATGCTTCTCGCGAGATAAAGTCAAATTTTCGTCCCCCTTCGGAAGTGGATTCCGCGACGACGATGACGTGCTGCCCCGTTCCTGTTCTTCTGCTTCATCCTCCTTTGTCCAAGCGTCGTCCCGTCCTGCTCATCCTCCAAGCGACCGTCTAGGAGGATATTTCTCTCTCCATTCTTTTTACTGCTTTCTAGAATAAATTTACCGCTTTCTAGAGTAGTTCTGCTCGTCCTCCAAGCGACCATCGAGGAGGATATTTCTCTTTCCATTCTTTTAATGCTTTCTAGAGTAAATTTACTACTTTTTAGTGTAATTGTTTTTTGCTTTCTAGTTGTAATGTTTAGTGAAACAATCTCTTTAATGATGAATTTCCTGTTCATTCTACATCTCGTTTTGATTTCTATTTGTAATATTCTCTCTCTCTCTTAGTCGCTCTCTCTCTTCTATTTATTGTAAATAGTTAGATAGTTTTAATCAATTGAATTACTTCGTGACAAATAAAACAAAAGCGTCGTTTTTAAATCAAGCGTCCACCTCCCTGTGTTCGACCCAGAATTTCAATTTCGGTATAAATTTTATTTGTTGAACACGAGTTCTTCACTTTCAAACTACAACAGCAGGTTTTTCAAAATCAAACACAGCGTAGCAACTCGTACGTCCAACATCCCCTTGTGCCAACCCTAGCTTCCCCCCTCCTTCTTAAATAAGCCACCAAAGCCACCACTTGAGGCCATCTCCTTCCTCCCCTTGGCCGACCACATTAGCTCCACCTTAGACCCTCACCACCACCTCTCCAAGGTCGACTACCACCATCTTAGGTGGCCGGCCATCCTTCCCACCACCTCAAAACCACACAATGGCCAAAGCCTCCCTCTTGGGAGCACCTTCGGTGCCAATTTTTCTATTGTGTAGCTAGTTCTTCTTGATTACTTTTTATTCACATTTAATTCTTACAAGTAGCTAGTTTACTTTATTTCATTTTGCATGCATAAACTCACCTTGAGTTCTATGTGTGCTCCTCTCTATTGTGGCATGTAAATGGGTCTCCATACCTAAGGTCTAGCCACCACCCCCACCATCTAGTGCCGATGGATCATTCCGAGCGTTACCGGCGAGGTGGATTTCTACTATCTTAGATTTCATTCCCATCATTTTTATTCTTTTCATTTTGATTCCTATTTTGAAGCATTCCTCTATAGTTGTTCACTTGAATATTATTTGTTATTATGAATTATTCAATGCAATGCAAGTTTACCTAATTCCATCTTATGTTATGACACTTTTAATCTCGTGCTATTTGATTCGCTTCCTAATCATCATTATCATATCATATGCCCACTAGTTAAATTAGGTTAATTAGGGATTGATTTGCGTAGTTAGGTTAGTCATTTTTAGGAATCAAGTTTATTCTCGAAAACATTAAAAAAATCATAAAATAAAATTAAAAATAGATGGCGATTCCCACCCGAGTAAATGAATCAATTTTAAACCAAAATTCTCTCGATAATACATGCGTAATCTGCAAACTCCATGACGAGCACAACTCTCACACTTTCTATATTTACATTTGCTACACTATGATCGTACGTTTCGAGAAAGCGACGAGAGAATTCTCAATCCAAGAGATTAGACATCATCTCTAGATTTAAGTTAGTTTCGCAAGCAAGAAAAATGTAAAATCAAAATCATTTTGTATCTATTGCCTCCCAAAGATTGACCAAGACTCACTTTGAGTTTCATTATATTTTTTCTGGGTGCAATTTCGCAGCTATACTACGACTTAACACTTAATATCATGATTTCTTAACCTAACAAATGGCACCATTGCCAGGTAGGCAAAGCAATTTTGATTTCTGATTTTTCTAACATATTCATCTTTACTTCCTTTTTGTGGTGTCCAAGAACCCAAGTGTGAATCTACACACACACCGAGCACAGGTGAAGATCAAATCAGGTGCACACATTCATTTTCTAATTTAGGTGCTGAAGGAAACACCATTATGAGCCCTAACTAGCTCATTTTGACCCAGAAAAGAGAACAAAAGCTCGTACATAACCAAATGGAGGTCCTAACACAATGAATAACCCTTCTGAAAGAAAAGTAAGAAATAAGGGGTAAAACTATAATTTTACCATTGCAGTGCAACAACGGGATTTCGCATGGGCTAAACATAGGTCAAATGGTCTTAACAAGATAAAAAGTGGGTTGGTTCAAACAGAAAAGGGTTCCTGTGAATTCTAGGAATTAAATGACTTCTTGTAACCCTAAAATAGACCCACTTAATTTAACAAGGTTCTGGGCAAGATAAAATTCACCTAAACCCTCTAAAATTCATGGAAAAATATTCTCTAGGGTTTAGAACCTTCAATTTGGCCTTTGGAACCTATTTTGGCTAAATTGGGGTCTCAGTCAAATGTTTGCCTTAAATTAGGTTATTATGTAAATTACCCAGTCAAATATGGTCAAACCTAAAATCCAACTTCACCATTGGATTCCTTAGGTCCAAATTAGTTTTGTACCAAAATTTAGACCTAAGGAGAATTCACCTTGACCTAGTTTGCAAATAGGTCCAGCCCAATTACATTTCTACCCCTAAGTTTTGAAAACCTCTGTAGAAGCCCCCTAACTTCCTCGTCGTTCTTTGCAATTAGGCACGCACACTCAGGCCACCCCGCACCACGCCGACCACTGTACCACCTTCGCCGTGTTCAGGCAAAGCCCCCTACGTGTTCTGACGAGGCCACAAGGCCGTTTTCTTGTTGATAGCATTCAGGCCTTCACCGCCATTGACGGAGGACGAAGCTTGCTTGGAAGCTTCATCTAGGACTTCAGGCCCCAAACTCCAGGTCCCTGGTCATGCGGATTTCCTTCGCGCACACCCTCAGCCCAATAATTGGTGTCGACGCCCACGCAACTGCTGCAATCAAGGGAAACGTCTACTGCGGGCGCTTGCGAAGAAGGTGGTACAACATAGTCCCACCTCGGAAGTGTAGAAGCGGAAGTAGTCATATAAAGTGAAAAAGGGTCAGGGGCTTATCGCCTCCTGACCACGGGGTGAGGTCGCACTCGCCCACCACCTCATCTGTGACCCCACTGCCCGCGGACCTGGCCCTGACCTGTATACCCGACTAGCCTGTGCACTCCTCGCCCACCACACACGTCGGTGGGCTTGGTCCCAGGCACGCATATCCGACCCGATAACCCAAGAAGGCTCTAGGAGAGCGAGCCTAAGAGAGAAGGAAGAAGAGAGATCGTGGGGGAGGTTAGGGGTAGGTTTTGCTCTCAGGAGAAGAAAAGGAAGTCAAGGAAGGGCAGCAGCTAGAGAAGCTAAGGAAGGTGAAGGAAAAGCTAAAGAGGAGGAAGCTGAAGAAGAGCTGAAGGAAGAAGCGAAGGAAAGAAGTAATCAAAGAAGAAAGAAGAGGAAGACAAGGGCCAGAGAAATCAAAGAAGAAGCTACAGAAGGAAGAAGAAGAAGAAGCCAAGAAGAAGACAAGGGCCGAGAGCAGAAGAAAGAAAGAAAGAAGAAGGAAATCAGAGACAGGGATAGGGATCACAGACAGAAGAAGCATTGTAGCAATCTGATATTTAAGACGTCTGAATTTCAAAATCAGACGTCCATATTTTTTGTGCTTCAATATACATTGATATTTTGTGGATCTATTTACATTTCTTGCATTATAACTCTGATTTTTCATTGCATGTTATATCCAATTTGAAAGTTGTGCTCTTGATTTTTAGACCTCAATTTGCTCCCTGTGTTCGACCTCGGATATACAATTTCGAGTAATAAAATTCATTTGTTTTCAAGCGATTTCAACTATGCTACGACGCATTGATTTTACATTGATCTCGCTTCATTGAAAACATTTTGGGGCCGTTATAGGGGAGCAACAGGCGATTTACAAATCTTGATCACAATTTTTGATTGGATACTAACTTGACCTATCTCTTTTGTTGTGGCTATTTCAGGGGAGCAGATTCAAAAGAAGACAGCCACACAACAACCACACCCAAGGCAAGTAATCTCTAATTAGCCCTTTCTCTTAATCCCCTCATTCTGAAAAGGAAGAACAAGGTAAAAATTAATTTAGGGCTACCTGCTTTCCATATTTAGCTAATTCACCAAAGTTGCCTAATTTTGATTTCAACAAATATTGAATTGTACATCCATTTAAGGTAACTAGGGCTACCACCTTCTTAATTGAGCCCTAGATACCATATCTATGACAACTAAATTGGACCACAATTAGAGCCAAATTAAGGATTCCAATTTAGGGTTTTAGAGACACATCTTTCTAAGCAAGAATCAATTTTCCAAAAAGAGGTGTGCCTAAGCCTTGATTGAAAAGACTTATTCAAGAGAAACCCTAAAAATCAAGCTCTTAATTTCACTTGAACCCTAAAAGAAAGGACCTAAAGCTCTCAAAAGGACAAATAGGTGAAGTTGACCTCTTGTTGGGTCAACCAACCTTGAAATTAGGTCACTTTTGCACTCAAAACATCTAAAGTTCAAGTGGAACCCTAAGCACCTTTGATCTTAAATAAAAGTGGTAGACTTAAGAGGTCAAGGTCCCCATTCTGGTCTACCTAGAATCACAGTGACAAGAGAGGTTGGGTGGGGGAAACCCTATAACTCGTGGGGATGCTCTACCATGTAGGGGTCTTTGTAGGACTCTCCCTCTCTCGTTGCCCAGGTATTTCTCAGGTGGACGGCTTTTCTGACTAAGGGGTATCATCCGCCCCATACCTCTATAGTCATCCAAATTTTTAGGTGCCTTGATTGGGTCCAGCACATTCTAATCTCGTCTAAACCATCAGTGCATGTTTGGTAGGAGGTCCTTGCGACCATCCTTAAGACCTCCTTTAGCAATCCACTCCCGTCGAGGCCATGCATCGACGTCTGTGTTTGTGCAGCAACCCCACCACATAAACATCTCCTCTGATTCATCAGAACCAAATTCTCCTTCTTCCATCATCATGTCACAACCAGTTGAAGAAGCGAATAATCTTGAACACCAACTCCAGCACCTGAATGATCTATTTCAAAACTTTGTAAACACGCCACAACGTCCTATGATGCGAGATCACTACAATCCCGCTACAGTGGCAATCGAACCTCGAGTCCAAATCCAGGCTGGAGGTTCTGATTCTAAACTCAAGCCCAACATGATTCATGTTATCCCAAAGTTTCATGGGCTTAACTCCGAGGATCCCTTCCAACACATCAAACAACTCAAACATTTGGCCCAGACCTTCAGGTTAGATGTACAAAACTGGGATATTCTTCTAATGAAGATGTTTTCCTTCTCTCTCATGGACAAGGAAACTCATTGGTATCAGACTCAGACGCGTCCAATCAACACGTGGGTTGAACTACAATCAGAATTTTTGAAAAAGTTCTTCCTAGTTGGCCGGACGAATGCCTTGCGCCACCAAATCACACACTTCACTCAGCAATCTGGAGAACTTCTTCATGAGGCATGGGACCGTTTCTTGGATCTCATGTGAAAGTGGCCCCATCACGAAGTTCATAAATGGGAACAAGTCCAGTCTTTTTACTAGGGGCTCCATGAAGACATTCACTTATTCGTCAATGCAACCTGTGGATGAAATATCATGGGTCAACACGAAGACACTGTGTGGGAGATTCTCGAGAATATATGCGAGAACTCCATCAATAATGACTCCATTGGCTTATTCGACTGGACGAATGCCCGCGCATCGACGAATCCAAGGGGAGCACATGAGACGTAGGGCCTGTCCGCATCCGTCGACTTGGAACTGATGGCCAGTCAGCTGGACAAGGTCTCTATCATAGAGAAGAAGGTGGACGAACTAACCCGACATCTGCAGCGAGCCACCTCTACGCAAAACCCATTTGCACAGCCACCTCTTGGGAAGGAAATTGTCCAAAACATCTATCATCGATCTTCTCAAGGGATGGACCCATATGCACCCCCATCTGACTCCAAGACCGAAGGAAACTCTGATCTGATCTACCCTAGTTGGGGGAACTCTGAACCCTCGTACTTTGATTTTCCTGAGGTTCCTCAGACCTGCGAGGACCTCAACGCCATCCAGAATGACCCATTCTCTAATACCTATAACCCTGGATGGCGAAATCATCCCAACTTCCTGTGGGCGGGAAATACTCAGAATCAAAGAGCACCTTATCAACCCCATCCACAAGCTCTTCATCCATATCAGCTGCCTCAGCCTCGGCCCAACCCCACCTATCAATCTGGGCCAACCCAAGCAGATCAAAAAACCCTCATCCTTTAGACTCTGGCTGACATTCAGAAGACGAATGCAGCAATGCAAAAATAGCACAAGGACGAGATCACAGAGGTTCATAATCAACTCGCCCAGATGGGGAACTCCCACCAACCTGGCACACTCCCTTTGCAACCTTTGCTAAATCCAAACAATGTGACGAACTAGAGGGGCATTATGAACCCAAATCTGGGCCAAGCCCACATGATTTATCAGGCCCCTTCCGTTCCATCACCCAACAAGATGGAAGCTTCGACATCTTATGCAGGATTTCAACAGCAGCCACCTATTTTACCAACTCCAAACCAAAACCAGGCAGGACTAAACTCTGTAACAACCCATAGTGGTAAAGCAACTCAAGACCCACCTTATCCAAGCCACTATAAGCCTAGTAATAACCCAAGCCCTAGGATAGTTATCCATGACACCCCTGTCCCAAATCAAGAATCTAGACCTATTCTAAAGGAACCAACCAAGGTTCCATTTCCTGAGGCCTTGACCAAAGGAAAGAAGACAAACAAACCTGTGGCTCCTGAGGAGGATCTGGTCAAGCTCTTTGAACAAGTCCATATAAACATCCCCTTGATGGATGCAATCCTCCATGTACCGGCTTACGCATGATTTCTGAAGGACGTGTGTACACCCAAGCGTAAGCCACGAACCAAAAGTAGGAGTCCGATCGTACTATCAAAGTAAGCCAGCTATGTAATTTTGAGCAAACTCCCACCTAAGGCTAAAGACCGTGGTACTCCCTTGATTTCATGTACCATTGGTGATACCCAATTCGACAGAGCCCTATTAGATTTAGGTGCCTCCATAAACCTAATACCTACATCCCTCCTTAACCACCTTCAAGAATCTAAGCTTAAACCGACAGAGGTGACATTGTAGTTAGCTTATCGATCCATTAAGTCACCTAAAGGAGTACTCGAGGATGTCATCGTTAGGGTATGGGATTTCTATTTCCTGGTGGATTTTATAGTTTTGGAAATGGATGCACCTGAAAACCCAAGGAATGCACCAATTATACTAGGGAGACCCTTTCTGGCCACTACTAGGGCCAATATAAACTGTGAGGAGGGCCAAATTGAACTGAAATTCGAGAACCAAACACTGAAAATTGACATCTTTAAGGCCCAACAAGGGATTAATTACGGAGTTATAGAACAAATATGTGATATGAAGGTCGTGGTTGATGAACCATATATCGAGGACAACCTAATTACTCCCGATCAACCACAAGAAGATCAAAACCCGCAATCAGAAGAGTCCGACCCTGATCTAGATACACCCATAACTCCTTCCCTCGCTCCTGACACACACCCTAAACCACCCGCTGCTACTGATAACCCCATTCTGGAACTCAAGCCTCTTCCCGACCATCTAAAGTACGTCTTTTTGGGTTGCAATCAAATGTTTCCTGTGATTATCAACTCCAGACTCACACCTGACTAGGAATCCCGTCTGATTACTGTTCTCCAACAACATCGTAGAGCCATTGGATGGACTCTTGATAATTTGACTGGTATCAGCCCCTCTTACTACACACACCGTATCTACACCAAAGAGGGCACACAACCTTCTCGTGAAATGCAGAGACATTTAAATCCTAATTTGCAAGAGGTCGTGAAAAAGGAGATCATTAAGTGGTTAGATGCAAGGATCATCTACCCGATCTCCGACATTCGGTGGGTGAGTCCAATCCAGGTTTTGCCTAAGAAGGTAGGACTCACCGTTATCACAACTGAAACAGGAGAAGTCACACTGACTCGTGTGGCGAACTCGTGGAGAGTCTGCATTGATTCAAGAAGACTCAATTCCTCCATAAAGAAGGATCATTTCCCACTACCATTTATTGATTAGATCCTCGAGAAACTAGCGAAAAGTAGGTTCTTCTACTTTTTAGATGGGTACTCTGATTATAACCAAGTGGCAATCCATCCTGAAGACCAAGAAAAGACCACTTTCACCTGCCCCTTCGAAATTAACGCGTTCCAAAGGATGTCGTTTGGTCTCTGCAATGCACCCGCTACTTTTCAGCGGTGCATGCTTGTCATATTCTCAGATATGGTAGGTGATTATCTGGAAGTCTTCATGGATGACTTTTTAGTAATCATTTGACGATTGTCTCCTGCACTTGGTCCAAATCCTTAGGCGGTGCATTAACGTGAATCTGGTTCTTTCCTGGGAAAAGAGCCATTTCATAGTGCCTGAAGGAATTGTCCTGCGACATCTTATTTCAAAAAAAGGCATCCAAGTCAATCGAGCCAAGGTGAACTTGATTTCCAAACTCCCTATGCCTAGCTCGATCAAGGACATCCGATCTTTCCTGGGGCATGTCAATTTTTACCATCGATTTGTTCTTGATTTCTCAAAAATTTCACGCCCCCTGACCTCTCTACTCTCTAAGGATGTACCTTTCGAAATCTCCAAGGAATGCATTCAAACATTTGAAATCCTCCGTGACTAAGTTACCCAAGCCCCGATCCTACAGTCTCTCGATTGGTCTCAACCCTTTGAGATCATGTGCGATGCATTTAATTTCGCTATAGGAGCGGTACTAGGGCAGAAAATTGACAGCAAACCCATGGTCATCTACTACGCTAGCAAGATAATGGATGAGGCTCAGTGTAACTACATAGTTACTGAGAAAGAGCTGCTAGCCATAGTATTTGTCCTGGAAAAATTCAGATCTTATCTCCTGGGTTCCCGTGTTATCATTTACTCGGATCACACAGCTGTGAGGCCTCTCCTTGCGAAGAAGGACGCAAAACCTCGATTAATCGGCTAGATCTTGCTATTGCAAGAATTTGACCTCAAGATTTACGACAAAGCTGGAAAATAAAATGTGGTAGCTAATCACTTTCCCTCCTTCCTTCTGAGATCATCGACCCTTCCGGATCCATCACGGAACATTTTCCTGATGAGCACCTTTTGACATCAATACAAGGCTTCCATGGTTTGCTGATATAGTAAACTACCTGGCATCACATCAGATCCCATCCGATTGGCCGAAGGCCAAGAAGGACAAATTGCTTTCTGATGCCAAGTATTACTTCTGGGAAGACCCATATCTTTTCCGCATCGGTGCTGATTAGTTCATTCAATCATGTGTCACGGAAGTGGAAACTCAAGACATATTGTCTTTCTGCCATGACCAGGCATGTAGTGGACATTTTTCATGTCATAAAACCGCAACGAAAGTTCTCTAGTGTGACTTCTATTGGCCCACAATTTTCAAAGACGCGTACAATCACTGTAAGGCATGCACTCGTTGCCAAAACTTAGGCAACATGAGCCATCGTAATATGATGCCTTTACAGCCGATTTTGGTATGCGAAATATTCGACATATGGGGGATTGATTTTATGGGACCCCTCCCTATTTCGGACGGCTTCGAGTACATTTTACTCCCTATTGACTACGTGTCCAAATGGATAGAAGCCATTCTAACTCGAACCAATGATCATAAAGTAGTTATCAAATTCATTCATCAGAACATCTTTTCACGATTCATAGATTCCACGTGCTATAATTTCTAACGAAGGGACCCATTTCACTAACGCTCAATTCAGGTCACTGATGACAAAATATGGGGTGTCACACCGAATCTCTACTCCTTACCACCCCCAAACTAATGGTCTAGCTGAGCTATCAAATCGAAAAATCAAGAAAATCCTCCAGGTTACTGTTCAACCTAACAGGAAGGACTAGTCATCCCGATTTCCAGAAGCTTTGTAGGCTTATAGGACCGCCCACAAAACCCAATTAAGTATGTCTCCCTTCATATTGGTGTACGGGAAGGCATGTCACCTCCCCGTCGAGTTGGAGCACAAAGCTTATTGGGCAATACAGAACTGCAACCTAGATCTTTCTAAGGCAGGAACCCATAGAAAGCTTCAAATGAGCGAGATCGATGAATTACACCATGACGCATATAAGAACTCGCGAATTTACAAAGAGTGGGTTAAGGCTTTCACGACAAGCACATATCTAGAAAGATCTTCCATCCTAGTCAAAAAGTCCTACTCTTTGATGCCAACCTTAAACTGTTCCCAGGAAAGCTACGATCAAAATGGATCAGACCCTACCTCGTTCGATGAATCTTTGGAAATGGAGCCATTGAGATCAGTCCACTCAGCCACGATTCTGAACCTTTCGTCATGGACGATCAGAGACTCAAACCGTTCATTGACTTGACCGATACAAATTTGGCTGAGATATCCTTTACCCTCCATTCTCCCTGAGCTCATTGCACCAAGTCGATGGCGTAAAACTCAACACTTAATGGGAGGCAACCCGTCATTCTTGAAAAATATAAAACCTTTCTTGACATTCCTATGCTGAATTCATATTGCACTTTAAGGTTCATCCATTAGAACAGTCGACCCTACCTCAGGTACCTGTACCCGAGTCCAGAAATCATTTGCAACAATCACCTCGACCCGTTCACCCACCCAAAACCTGTTCTAATGAATAATCTAAGTTGAATTCAAACCCACCTAATTTACAATGGGGACATTGCAAATCGTAGGCATGGGGGGTATGAAAGTGCAAAACATCATGAAAACTCATCTCATAAGAAAAGGTTTCAACAAAAAAATCACATATCACAAAAAAAAACACCAAAAAAATGAAAAAAAATCTTGAAAAAGAACAAAAAATACTGAGGGGAGAGAAAATTTTGAGGCCATACAAATCATGAGGAGAAAATGAGAAGGAAAAGAGAAAAAAATGTCAAAAAGGAGCACAAAATGAAAAAGAAAAATGAAAAGAAAAAAAGAGATAGTCATTAGTAAGAAATTAAGGGATTAACTGAAGATCTAGACCATATCAAGAAAAAGAAAAATGAAGGAAAAAAGTGCTAATGAGACACAAAATAGATTAGTAGGAACACTGATCTTAGGCCTCTTGGGCTAGACTCTTAGGCTTAAAAATTCAAGTATCCGCTAAGATCTGGATAGTCCTCAAGAGGTTGGGGAAAATGAGAACTTAAGTATTAGGTCTAAGGCTTAGAGAGTATTCGACCTCGTTAACTGACCTTTGGTTTGCGAGACTCGGTAACCTAAGCACCCCAATCCACACACAGTCTGGTTCAGTACGAATAGCTATCAAAATCACTCAAAAGTATTTAAATATTCTTAAAAAAAAGTCGCCTAGATTAGGAGCGGCCGATCAACACAAGTTGATTTAGACGAGTTCCCGGCACGGAGAGGTGGGAAATTCCCCTCGAAGATGCGTAATAACATATCATCTCTTCAGAGCTTGTCTCCTAGGATATTTACATATCCTACCGGGGGCACGTAAGCACCCTATGTTGGTTCAAATCCATGGGCGGCATTATCACGAAATGTCGATTGCAAGGGTCAGGATTTAGCTACAGAACGCCATGGGCAGGATTATCCCAAAATCTCGAAAGTCAAGGTTCAAGGGGTTGCCATGGGCGATGCTATCACGTTGCATCGATTGCCAGGGACCCTAAGAGGATTGATGATGGGGATGAGGAATCCGATACAGACCGTGTTGAGAAGCCAATCCGAAGCTAGAAATAAAAAGAAAAGAGAGAGAAAACTCTCCAAACAAATAAATCCTCTGTCTCTCTCTTACAAAAAGTGCACTGCAAACTGAACCAAGGCTAAAATACATTGCAAGCATGGGTGCTTTAACTGCGGAGTCCAATGAACCTTAGGATAGTTCCTGTAGGCCTTAAAAACCTTTGCGGAGGACTAAGGCTAGAGCTGGTCAAGTCTGGATCTTGGTTGGTACTCAAGTACCTCTGGGCCTACTGTCGGCATTCTAACCTAATAAAAAAGAAAAGAAAGCACTCATCATAATCCCTAAACATCAAGGAATTCATGGTCTAGAACAGAAGTTAAAACCTTAAAATTTTGCTAAGGGACTAGCAAAAGCTAGGCATGGGGGTATGATGGGAACACCATCATGAGCCCTAACTAGCTCATTTTGACATAGAAAAGAGAACAAAAGCTGCTACATAACAAAATGGAGGTCCTAACTCAATGAATAATCCTTCTGAAAGAAAAGTAAGAAATAAGGGGTAAACTGTAATTTTACCATTGCAGTGCAACAATGGGATTTCTCATGGGCTAAACATAGGTCAAATGGTCTTAACAAGATAAAAAGTGGGTTGGTTCAAACAGAAAAGGGTTCTTGTGAATTCTTAGAATTAAATGACTTCTTGTAGCCCTAAAATAGACCCACTTAATTTAACAAGGTTCTAGGCAGGATAAAATCCACCTAAACCCTCTAAAATTCATGGAAAAATATTAACTAGGGTTTAAAACCTTCAAGTTGGCCCTTAAAATCTATTTTGACCTAAATTAGGGTCTCAGTCTAATGTTTGCCCTAAATTGGGTTTTTATGTAAATTGCCCAGTCAAACGTGGTAAACCCTAAAATACGACTTCACCATTGGATTCCTTAGGTCTAAATTAGGTTTTTACCAAAATTTGGACCTAAGGGGAATTCACCTTGACCTATTTTGCAAACAGGTCCAGCCTAATTACATTTCTACCACTAACTTTTGAAAACCTCTACAGAAGCCCCCCAACTTCCTCATCGTTCTTTGCAATTAGGTCCCTCCACCCTTACAGCGGAAAAAATTCTACTCCAGCAAGGAATCGAGGGAAAGAACTCCCTGATTCCTTAGAGAATCCCTTTCAAATTTGAAAGGGAGATTCTCTGAGAAATCTCCTCTCATGTGAACCCATTATCAAGCCCTAAGTTCTACCCAATCTCTCATGCGAACGCATGAGAGATTTGGGTCTCTCTGACCTTCCATCTCCGGCGACATGATTGTTACCAGGGCCTATAAAAGCCTGCCCAGATCATTCCGCACCTCCCAAGCTTGAATTTGGCCTGAGATACCCCTAATTCATCCCTTCCCCCTTCGGTCAATCACCCAGCAAGCTCCGGCGACCCTTCTCGCTCTCTCTTATCTCTCTGCCACAATACCAGTGGCAGGGTTCCATTTATCCCCTTCGTCCGCGTCACATCACACGAGCCGACATCCCTACAACCCTCTCGTCGTCGCCGTCCTCCCACTGGGTCCTTCGTCTCCGATGACAACAGTACGAGCCGGCCGCCTCCTCTGCACCCCCCTTCATCTATCCACCTTCAGTTAAGTTCTCTCTCCTTCTTCTCATCATTTTTCTACCATTTATTTCTGCTATTACGCCTCAACGCTCATACACCACCGTCACCTTCTCCACCTCCGGCTAAACCTCCGGTGAGGTGTTCTCGCCGCTCCACGCCTCCACCCACCCCGCCACCTACCTCACGAGCACTACCATGCCTCACTGACCCTAAACCCTCTCTCCATTCACTGCGCCAAGCTCCCAGAACAACCCCCGAACACACCCACCTTCACACACACAAGGTGACCTAGGCATGCACGCTCAGGCCACCCAGTGCCACGCCGACCACCATACCACCTCACCGTGTTCAGGTGAAGCTCCCTGCGTGTTCTGACGAGGTCGCAAGGCCGTTTTCTTGTTGAAAGGGTTCAGGCCTTCGTCGCCATTGACAAAGGATGAAGCTTGCTTGGAAGCTTCATCCAGGACTCCAGGCCCCAGACTCCAGGTCCCTGGTCACGTGGATGTCCTTCGTGCACACCCTCAGCCCAGTAATTGGCGTTGACGCCCACACAACTGCTGCAATCAAGGGAAACGTCTGCTGCGAGTGCTAGCGAAGGTGGGACAACATAGTCCCACCTCAGAAGTGTAGGAGTAGAAGTAGTGATATAAAGTTGAAAAGTGTCAAGGGCTTATCGCCTCCTAACCATGGGGTGAGGTCCCACTTGCCCACCGCCTCGTCCGTGACCCCACTACCCGCGAACCTGGCCCTGACCCGTATACCCGACTAGCCTGTGCACTCCTCACCCACCACACATGCCAGTGGGCCTGGTCCCAGGCACACATACCCGACCCGATAACCCAAGAAGGCTCTGGGGGAGCGAGCCTAAGAGAGAAGGAAGAAGAGAGGTCACGGGGGAGGGTAGGGGTAGGTTTTTCTCTCAGGAGAAGAAGAGGAAGCCAAGGAAGGAAGGGCGGCAACCAGAGAAGCTAAGGAAGGTGAGGGAAAAGCTAAAGAGGAGGAAGCTGAAGAAGAGCTAAAGGTAGAAGCAAAGGAAAGAAGTAATCAGAGATGAAAGAAGAGGAAGACAAGGGCCAGAGAAATTAAAGAAGAAGCTACAGAAGGAAGAAGAAGAAGAAGCCAAGAAGAAGACAAAGGCCGAGAGCAGAAGAAAGAATAGAAAGAAGGAAATCAGAGACAGAGATAGGGATCACATACAGAAGAAGCACTGTAGCAATCTGATATTTAAGATGTCTGATTTCAAAATCAGACGTCCATATTTTTTGTGCTTCTATATACATTGATATTTTGTGGATCTATTTACATTTCTTGCATTATAACTCTGATTTTTCATTGCATGTTATATCCAATTTGAAAGTTGTGCTCTTGATTTTTAGACCCCAATTTGCTCCTCGCGTTCGACCTCAGAATTACAATTTCGAGTAATAAAATTCATTTGTTTTCGAGCGATTTCAACTATACTACGACATATTAATGTTACATTGATCTTGCTTCGCTGAAAACAGGTGCATTTTAATTTCTTAAAACTTTAGTGTTATTTTTTAGCCTTAGGTTAGTTGTTTGTTTGATTTCTAAAAAAAATAAAATAAATAAAAAGTAAAAAAATTAAATTCATTTTCGAATTTAATTTTTGGAAAAAAAATTAGTAAAGAGGATTTTTCATTCAAAAGCTCTCTTAAAAGCCTCTTTACTATTTTTAGAAATTCAACCATCAGTTTCATACAATTTAAAAATTCCATTTCCAATTATTTACTATCTAAAAAATATGAAATTTGGCATGAACGTAGATTTACAAACGAGCTTCCAATGCCACCTTTCATTTGAAAAATTTCACACTGTATGATTTTTAGAAATTCGTATAGTTAACGAATGTCAAACCATATTAAAATCCAAATTTATTCATCTTTGAAACTTTATTCTGGCCACTGTAGAACTCTGATTAAACTGAAATAAGTGGGTTTGAAAGCTAGTGAAATTAGATTTATTCAATTATTTTTTGATATTTTTTGGATTAGTCCTTTTACTATTTTATGTTGAAACAATGATAGGGGACCTATCTACCCTATCTAACCCTGAGTCACTGTAAAATCAAGATCAAATCACCTGAAATAGTAAAAATTCAACAAAAATACTCTCTGGAAATCTAATTACAAAAGGAATCTTCCTCCAAATTTCATACTATTTGGATTCCTTATCTGCCTTGGAGAGGAATCCCAAGTCAATGTTAGGTCTATTTACTGCTTTTTAGAAGTGTTATAAAGACTAGGTTAAAAACTTTAGGGTTTTTATTTTTCTTAGAGACCCATGTGACTTGTTTGGGACCTAATTGAGTCCATATCCTAGTAGGTGAGGGTTGTTTTCTTGGTTGACCACCTCACCTACCTTGAATTAAAATAAATTAATTAGAAACTTAGGCAATTCACATTAGGTCCATTGTAGGAGTTAGGGTTAATCAAATCAAAAAAAAAAGAAGCAAGAAAGAATCGTTAACCTGAGCTTGTTATTACAAACTTGAGTGAATAATCCAAATTTCTTTGGTAAAACCTGGTGTCAAGCTTGCAAGATAGTGCCAAACGGTCACAACTAATGGGTACAAAGGAGCCTCGTGTCAAATCTTCCCATTAGTCCCCTCGTACTCAAACTAGCTGAGTTAACTTGAGAAAATTGGATTTTATTCATTTGGTTTCATAACAAGTGAACTCCTAAATCAGAACTTGAATTTAAAATCTGGTCACCTAATTAAAGGACCACAATTGTATTACAATGCCTTTGCCTTGTGCACTCATCTTCACCTGCCCTTGTACTGGTGTAAGCGAGGGAGAAGGTCGTTGAGACCTAAATTAGTTGGCCCTTGGGAACCTACTACAAGGATACCTAGGTGACTCCTTTTGTCACCTCCTTCCTCCTCTTCCTACCCATTCACTTCATTAGCCAAAATGGCTAACCCTAACCCTAACCCTAGGCCTCCTCCTAGTCTTGAGGGGAACCAAAATCCCCTAGCTCTACTAGAGGCACATGTCACTGCATCTGAGCTACGTCACTAGCAAAGCATTGAGCGAATCCTAAACACTCTG
The DNA here is from genome assembly GCA_037157565.1 of Thalassia testudinum. Classification (NCBI taxonomy): domain Eukaryota; kingdom Viridiplantae; phylum Streptophyta; class Magnoliopsida; order Alismatales; family Hydrocharitaceae; genus Thalassia; species Thalassia testudinum. The sequence goes on from JAZHRO010000056.1 coordinate 4,555,087, forward strand.
GAAAAAATGCAGCATCTACCACGAGAACAGTTGTGGGACTTTTATGATCTAGCAGCATTGAACCTGCCACCTCAGGTCCAGATTCTCGCAGGAGAAAATGCATTTGAGTTAAAGCTGAACGTAAAAGTCTAATTTAGACTTATTTCTATGGCAACACAAACGAGGATCCCTTCCAGCACATAGAGGACCTAAGTTGATTTGCAGAGACGATTCGACCCAGAAATGTTGACAATGGTATCGTTCTCATGAAGCTTTTCCTACTCTCGCAGAGGGATAAAGATTCATATTGGTTCAAGACCATCGGGAATTCAATCTGTGCCTAGAAGGATTTACGTTGAGAATTCCTCCAGAAGTTCTCGATAGGTCGAACAAACACAATGTGGCAGGCAAACATGACTTTTTCCCAGGGACTGGGGGAGAAGTTGCATGATGCTTGGGACAGATTTCATGATCTTCTCCAGAAGTGTCCCCACCATGGTGTGCCTTGATTGCACCTTGCATAGATCTTTTACCATGGTTTAGATGATACACATCGATATATAGCCGATGCATCTAGTGGCAGGAACTTCCTTGCTAAAGAAGAAAACAGTGCATTCGAACTATGTGAGTCTTTAGTAGAGAACTCCATGAATGCAGACTCAATGAACCAATTCCAACGACTTGGGCAACAATGAGTGGCTATCCATGATGCTTATGCAAAGTCAACACAAGCTAACATGGACATCATCACGAAGAAGCTGGACACGGTGGACTTACTGGACAAGAAGCTTGATGAGCTGATCCATTCTCGTCTAGTGCATTCAAGTAATACCACTTCACCCTACTCTTCCTCTACATCCCAAGCCCCCCTACTCAAGTACATATTCTCAATTAGGATGTATTTTCTTCTGATCCTTCATGGGGTCCTTATCAGGAACCTGTGAACAATCTAGAGCTGGCACCGTATGATCAGGGTTATGAACTACATGACGATTACAGTGCATATTCCTTTGATGACTATAGTTGTTAGACATCTTCAGCCTACAAAGATGTCAATGCTATCCAATAATACAGGCATAACAACCTGTATCCCGAGACATATAACCCTGGGTGGTGCCAACATCCGAATTTCTCCTCGGCTAGGAACTCACAGAGATCTACTCCTGCTCCACAGCAACAGCCTAGGTAGTACGGTGATGTAGCACCCATGTACCCTAGGCAACAACCATTCCAATCCCAGCAGCGGTCATGCTCCATTTATCAGCCACTACGCAATGCTGCCTCCAACCCTTCATAGCAAGATGACACAGTCAACAAGCTAAGGAACGAATTGAAACAAATGGGAAAGAGTTACCTTACTGTGATTGAAGCACTTTTGCAAGAAAGAAAGAACCAGGCACAGGAGAATAAGATGCAGGGAGCCTTTCCTTCCCAGCATGTCCCAAATCCGAGACATGTGTGAAACCCAAGTGCCCTACCTAGGTTTCACGCACAAGGACAAGCGCACGCAGTTCTTCAGGCACCTCCTATGCCACCTAGGTATGCCCAGCTTGCTCTACTGCGTACACCTGCATAGACTGCTCCTTGCACTCCTCGACCTCAAGGACAGTACGCCGATGTAAAGGTTGTCACCCTAATGAGAAAAATGACTACACAAGACCCACCATATAGGCAGGCAGGTCATGATTCATTGCAACATCCACCTCAGGATGGCTCCTCTTCCCACTCTCATCCTGATCAGGAGCACCCTAAGGCGAACAAAGGTAAGTGACCAGTTGCTGACCTTGAGATTCCCATCCCTTATCCTAGATCTCTCACACGAGATCTAGCGAGGAAAAAGGGATCAAAGAATTTTGAGGACCTGAAAGCAATGTTCAAGGAAGTACATATTCAGGTCCCTCTCCTCAAAGCCATAGATCACATCCCTGCTGTCGCCAGGTTCTTTAAGGACTATTGTACCTCTAGGTGTCAACAGTAGCATGGACGACAGGCGATACTGTCAAAGGAGGCCAATGCAATTATCTTGGTTAACTTACCAACAAAAGAGATAGACCCCGATACACCACTCATATCCTAATAGTTGCAGGATTCTCCATTTTATCGGGCCCTTTTAAATTTGTGTTCATCCATCAACCTGACTCCCACCTCGGTATATGATCGATTTCGATTTAGGGAGTTAAAGCCCACCTCGATAACCATTCAGTTGGTTGACTGATCGATGAAAACACCGAGGGGGTTGGTTGAGAATGCTATCGTAAAAGTTCATGGATTATGTTTTCCTGCAGACTTTTTCATATTGGACATGGAGGTTCCTCCTAATCTCTGAGATGCACTGATTATTTTGGGTCACCCATTTTTTGTGATAGCCCGAGCAAACCTTAACTACGCATCTAGGTGTTTGGAGATTGCCCTCGGCAATGAAAGACCTAGATTGGACATATTTAGGGCAACAAAGAACTTCGACTGTGATCTAATCGAGGATAAAGTAGAAGATGAAGAACCCGAGCACTGTATGAACATTGGGTTCCTTTGTAGTGACCCAATGTCCCATTCATCTTCCTTATCAGGGTGTTTGTACCAAACTCCACACGAGACCATAGCTGGCACACTGCACATCTCACCAATTCCCAAATCTGACTGTTTGGGGTGTCTCTCTGACCCTGACACCCCACATCTTGTATCTTCTAATTTTTCTAATACATTATATATGTCTAACCCACCCTTGTTGGTGCAGGATGGCATGATTGCTTCAGACGATTTTGGTTTACTTGTGAGACACACGGATGGGATCGTAATCAATGTCTACCCTCGATGGCATTTCCAAACATAGTGTAGGGAGAACGAGTTTAGTTTTTACCACCTCCATGCAGGAGGAAGACTCGGGACACCCGACGAGACACTTGGGCACTGACCTCTGGTCACACTCATCCTCATTTAGACCCTACAGTCATGATGGTGCAGGATCTGAATTCTACTTCCTCAACAATTAGTCGTAGTGACCTCCCTTCAAGTGTGGGACTAGCTAGAATTAATGCTTATCAGGATTATCAGATATACACTTCTGATTCTTCTCTATCTCCATATCCCCCTTCCTCGCAAGAATCATCTCCTGCAGATGATTCTTGATCGCAAAAATGCATGATTTGTAAAATTCAAAAATTAAGTCGTTGCAACATGCAATTTAGATCACTTTTGAATTTATAAAAGACCGAGTACTCGATGAGTACTCAGGTCGTCCCAAGGGAGGTAGGAATGTTTTTTAAAATCACTTACTTGAAATTTGGAAGTCAACTTTCTTTTTGAGTTTTGAAATATATATATATATTTTTTTAGGGGCTTTGAATAGGGGCAAAACGGTTGCAGAGAAAGCAAGAATTATAACTACGACAAATAAAGCAACAAGTTCTTTGTTTCTTCAACTCACTCCAAGCATGGGGGCCTTGGATTAATGGAGTAACAACACACAACAAATGAACAACACAAGCTACTTAGAAGAATGGTAGAGGAATGCTTCTTGAAATGAAATTGTTTTACAATGGGGTTGGAGAACTCACAAGTGAAAGGAATTCCCACTTGTAATCTCCAAAAAAGATTCAAACACTACAGTACCATGCAACAAATAAAAATAAAGAATGTAGAAAAAAGCTTAAGGAGAAGGTGATGCTGTTGCAGAACCCTCGCTCCAACTTAGGTTGCCCCTGAGTTGAAAGAAGCTTCCCCCTTGCTCTCGGCTCTCCTTCCTTTTGGTAAAACCTAGGTGGAGTGTGCCTGGGTCCTCCTTGAGTGGAAGAATTCCACTCCAAATCTCCTCCTAGGGTGGACATGGACCACCCTTGATTGCTCCTCTTCTGGATGTCCTCCTTGCCTAACCTTCCTCCTTAGTTTGATGATGACACAAGGTAGAAGAAGAAGAAGTTGAAGCCACCAAGGAGACAGAGTGTCTCCTTGATCTTCTTCCTCCTCTCCTTCCTTCTTTGGACATTGGTAATGGTGGATCTAGGTGGAAAAAAAATGTAACAAAGGATGGTTTGAAATGGGTAGTTAATGGCCTTTTTATAGGATGGGTAAGGGGGTAGGTATGGTTAAGGGATGGATGGTTAGGATGGTTCATGGAAGGTGGTTAAGGGATCCTAGGGCTAGGATTGATGGCGCCAAAATGAAGTGGTATTTGATGGTTGGGGCCATCTTTTGGTAGGAACTAGGGTTAAGGGTTGGTTGAGTGTGTTGTAAGGCTAGGATTGAGTTATATGGTGGTGGTTAGGAGATGGAGGGATGGGGTTTAATGGTGCCACATGAGGAGGTGTGTGGAAGCATGGTTAGGTGGTGTTAGGTGGGGTTGGCACCAATTTTAGGTTGGGTTAAAGGTGGCACCACTTGTGGAGGGTTAGGATGGCTCCATGTAGTGGTAGTTACAAGATGAAGGGCTAGGTTTAGTTGGCTCCACATGGAGGGATAAATAGTTGTTTTTGACACCAACTTAAGTGGTAGTTATAGGGTGGTTAAGGTGGTGAAAGGGTGTGTTAAGTTGGTGCCAAGTTAGGTTTCTAGAAGGGGGTTAGGTGTAGGGTTAGGATGGCTTGGTGGCTTAGGTGTATGGTGGTGATAAGGGGAGTTTTTGGAGAGAGAGTTGGTGCCAAATTGTAGGTGGTTATGGGTGTAGTTGGAGCCACTTTTTGGTGGCTCTTGAAGGTGGTGGTGTGAAGAGGTGTGAAGATTGGTGGCGCCAACTATGGGTGGAGTAGGTAGCTTAGGTGGTAAACTTGGAGTAGGGTTAGGGTAGAGTTAGCTAGGTAGGCTCCTGGGTGATAGTGGATGGTCATGGAGTAAAGGAGTAGGTGTTGAGGTTAGCTAAGCTAGCTTACCTAGTAGGGTAGTAGTGGAGGAGCTAGGGTTTAGCTAGAAGGAGGTAGCCAGGAGCTGTCCGAAGCTAAAATAATTCTCTTAAAGCTGATGATGGTTGAAGAGGTATTCTTAGGAGCTCAACTACTTAGCTTAGCTAGCTAGTTCCTATTCTAGTAGCTAGGCTTGAGTAGTTGATTTAAGTTGAGCTGGTTTCAACCTAACTGAAGCTAGGTTGACCTAGAACTACCTCTGATGAGAACTCCCGAGCTAGCTTAACTACTAAGTAGGCAAGTAGTAGCTAAGCTGGAGGGAGTTCAGCTACCAAGAGCTGAGTGGAGCTGGGTAGAGCTGGACCTAAGCTGAGGTGAACTTCTATCAACTAAGTTGAGCTAGCTAGAGCTCCCAGTGAACTGATTGGAGATAGGATGAGCTAGACTCAACTAAGTTGAGCTGGATCTGAGCTAAGTTGAGGTGAGTTGAGCTGAGTTGAGGTGAGTTGAGCTAAGTTTGAGGTACCATCCAGCTAAGATGAGTTGAATGGAGCTTGAGGGAGCTAAACCTAGACCATGTGGGCTGATAACCAATTGAGATGAGCTAGATCCAGCTAGGGTTCAGCTGAAATGATCTTCTTTTTCACTTTATGCATTCTTGAGTGCTATGGTTTTAAAGTTTTGATCATCTACTTATCCTTAACACTCAAGAAAACATGTCAAAAACACAAAAAGAATGCAATGCATGCCTAACCTAGATTATATGCCAAATGCAACCCGAAAACCCATTTGTGAAGTTAAAAACCTAAGAGCTAGATCTGTTTTAGGACATAAAAATGATGATAAACTGGCATTTATCAATTCTCTATCCCCTACACCCGTGATCGAACTCAAGCCCTTACCAGATTCATTGAAATATGTGTTCTTGGGCGATAATGAGTGATGGCAGTGCTTGATCATGTTTTATAAGTCAGTTGCGTCGTAGTATAGGTGACCAAGCATTGACAACAAATAAGAATTTATTACTCGAAAATCTAAGTATCCGAGGTCGAACACAGGGAGCAAATGGAATTTATTCACTAATCTCAATAATGTAATTGAACACTTAGAATTACTCAAAACTTAATTCAGAATATAAATGCAAGAGTTTATGAATTAAATTTATAGCAAAAATAAAAGAATTGGACGTCTGATCATAGGATCAGATGTCTTAAATGATGGCATCCTATTCTTCCCCTTGCAGCTTTCTCTTCTTCACAGTGCCTCTCTGCCTTGCTCTTCTTTTTTCCTTTCTACTTCTTTCTTCTCTTTCTGTCTCTGCTTCAGTTGCTTCTCTTCTGCCTTCTCTTATTTGCTTTCTTCCTTCTCTTCTTCCTCTGCGGGCCTTCTTCTTTCTTTCCTTAGCTCTACTTTCCCTTGGCTTCAGTTCTTCTTCTTCTTCTTCTTCTTCTTCTTCTTGTCTCTTCCCTTCTTTCTTTCTTCTTCCTTCTTCAACCTTAGCTCTCTGACTTCCTCTTCTCTTTGGCTTTGCCTCTCCTTCTGCCTTATCTTTCCTTCTTTTTCTTCCCTTGGTCTGCCGCTCCTCTGCTACAGTGCATCTCTCTTCTTCTTCTCCTTCTCTTGCTGCGGCTAAGTCCTGCTTCCTTTCCTTCTCTTGCTGCGCCTCTTCCTCCCTTAGCTTCCTCTGACATTCTCTTCTCTTTGGCTTCTTTCCTTCTTCCCTGCACACACAACACCGAAGAGCAAAACCTACCCCTCTGTCCACCCCCACGTCTCTCTCTCTCTGGATATCACTCTTCAGTACGCTCTCCTAGAGCCGGGTAATCGGGTTGGGTCGCATGCCTGGGTTCAGGCACACCGGCGTGGGTGTGGTGTGTGAGGAGTGCTCGGTAGGTTAGTTGGGTCAGGTGCCAGGTCCGCGAGGGAGAATGTTACGAACAAGGCGTGATAGGTGAGGGACCTCACCCCATGTGTGTCTCGAGGCAAACAGAGTAAAACACAAATTCAATATAAGCGATGCGCCTCACTCTTGATTTTCCGAGGTGGGACTAATGTCCCACCCGCTTTTGCGCATTCGCCTGCAGGAGCTCCTTCTTCCAATTGCTGCAGCTAGAGGCCTCGCCAAACCAATTGCCCTACTGTCTGAGTTTGCACACGCGTCTGCTTCCTCTGGGACCCTAACACCTGGAGCGTGCAGCCTGGGATGAAGCTCGCGACCTCCTCGAGTCGTCGCTAATGGCGGCTAGCGCTCAGATCTGCCATACATGAATACGGCCTAGTGGCCCCATTAAAATACATGGTAAGCTTCGTCGTGCGAAGGCGGGACGATAGGTGGCAGGCCGTGAGACGGCCTAGGCGTGCATGCCTAGGTTGCTCTGTGGCCGAGTTTATGGGTTAGGTTGAGGGGTGTTTATGGTGGTGTGGGTGGTCGATGGATGGGTGGAAGATGTTCAGTGGATTGTGACGGCGGTTGTGAGGTTGGTGGTGAGACGTGTGGAGGTGTGGAGCGATGGATGCATCTCGCCGAAGGTTGGCCGGAGATGGGGAAGATGGCGGTGGACAATGGCAGTCGAGGGGTAATTCATGAAATAGATTGAGGGGAATTGAAGAGGGGATAGAGAGGAGTGATTCTAACCTAACTAAGTAGACGAAGGGGAGAGAGAGGGCAACTGGCAGTACCTGCTGGCGTCAGAGAAGAAGGTATCCAGTGGAGGGAGACAGTGGCGACGACGAGGCTAGAGATGCTCGCGCGGGTGTTGCGCGACGCGGAGGAAGATGGTGAGGGTGGCTCTGCCACTGGTATTGTGGCAGAGCGATGATAAAGAGGAGGGTGGCTCACCAGAACTCGTTGGACTACTTGGCCGGAGGAGAAGAAGAAGAAATTGAGGTGGATCTCTGGCCAAGTCGAGCTGAGGAGGTGCAGCCAGGGTTGAAGATCCTTTTATAGATGCTGGCAAGGGTTCCTGTGCTTGGAAGACAAGCTTCCAAGCGTGCAAATCCTCGCCGGAGATGGAATCAATTAGAGACCCAAATCTCTCGTGTGTTTGCACGAGAGATTGGGTGCAAATCAGATATTAGAATCAAGCTCAAATGGAAGCGAATTCCTCAGAGAATCTCCCTTCCAAATCTGGGAGGAGATCTCTGAGGAATCAGGGAGTACTCCCCCTCCATTCCTCGCCGGAGTAGGATTTCTCCCCATTAATGGTGGAGGGACCTATTTGTAAGAGTGGCGAGGAAGTTAGGGGGGTCTGTGCAATGATTTTCAAAAGATAGGGACCACAATGTAATTGGGTGTACTATTTTGCAAAGTAGGTCAAGATGACCTTCCCTTAGGTCCAAATTTTGGTACAAACCTAATTTGAACCTAAGGAATCCAATGGTGAAGTTGGATTTTAGGTTTGACCACGTTTAACTAGATATTTTGCACAAAAACCTAAATTAGGTCAATTGATGAGCTAGGACCCCAATCTAGGTCAAAATAGGTTCCAAAGGCCAATTTGAAGGTTATAAACCCTAGGGGATATTTTTCCATGAATTTTAGAGGATTTACTTGATTTTTATCCTAACCAAAACCTTGTTGAATTAAGCGGGTCTGTTTTAGGGTTACAAGACGTCATTTAATTCCTAGATTGCACATGAACCCATTTCTGATTGAACCAACCCACTTTTTATCTTATTCAAACCATTTGACCTATGTTTTGCCTCTGAGAAATCCCGTTTATGTACTGTAATGGTAAAATTGCAGTTTTAACCTTTATTTCATGTTTTCTTCTCAGAACACTTATTCCTTGAATTAGGTCCTTCTCCATGTTATGTAGGAGCTCTTATTCTCTTTCTTAGGTCAAAATGAGCTATTTAGGGCTCATGATGAGGCTCTCATCAGTGAGACATACCCAGTTATTATCAATTCTCATTTAACCCAAGAACAGGATCTTCGACTGATTTATGTGCTTCAAGCATATATGTTACTATTGGATGGAGTATCTCTTATCTCTACGATATTCGCTGCTCTTATTGTACTCATCACATATGCATAGATGAGGGAGTGAAACATTCTTGACAACCTCAATGACGACTAAATCCGAATATGCTGGAGGTTGTCAAGAAGGAGATCATCAAATGGCTGGTTGCTGATATTATATATCCATTATTTGATAGCCAGTGGGTGAGTCCCATACAAATCGTGCCTAAAAAGGGGGGACTCACTATTATAAAAAATGAAAAAGGTGAATCCATCTTGACCCGCACTACAACTTCGTGGTGAGTATATATTGATTATTGGAAGCTAAACATGACTATAAAGAAGGATCATTTTCCTTTGCCTTTCAATGATCAAATTTTGGAAAGGCTAACCAGGCAACGCTTCTACTTTCTTGATGGATACTTCGGGTATAATTAGGTTGCAATTAACTTGGAAGGTCAAGACAAGACAACTTTCATGTGTCCCTTTGGTACTTTCACTTTCAAGAGAATGAGCTTTGGCCTGTGCAACACACCCACAACTTTTCCGCATTGCATGATGACCATATTTACATACATGATAGGGGACTTTGTGGAAGTGTTCATGGATAATTTCTCCATTTTTGGAGATGATTTTCAATCTTGTCTTAACAACCTCACCAAGATCCTAAAGAGGTGTATAAAGGTTAACCTAGTACTTTCATGCGAGAAAAGTCATTTCATGGCTAGGGATGGCCTAGTACTAAGTCACAAGATCTTGAAAATGGACTTGAGGTCGACCAAGCAAAGTCTGATATCATTTCCTGATTACCTCCACCTAGCTCAGTCAAGAAAATTAGATCCTTCTTATGACATGTCGATTTTTACAGAAGATTCATAGAAGATTTCTCAAAAATCGCTCGTCCTTTGATGAACCTTCTCATAACTGACATCCCATTTGATTTTGATTCTTCTTGTCTCAGTGCTTTCGAGACTTTCCAAAGTGTTGTATCTGATTCTCCTATTCTCCAGCCACTTGACTGATCTCTCGATTTCAAGATTATGTGTGATGCCTCCGATTTCGCTATCGAAGCTGTTCTAGGCCAACGTCGGGAACACGTCATTTACTACACTAGCAAGGCATTGAATGAGGCTCTACGTAATTATATAGTTATCAAGAAAGAATTGCTAGCCATAGTATTCGTACTGGAGAAATTTCGTACTTATCTAGTAGGATCAAAAGTCATTATTTTTTTTTAGAAAGCAAAAGTCATTGTTTTTACTAATCATTCGACCCTCTGGCATTTGTTGGCAAAGAAGGATGCCAAACCCTGCTTGATCAGATGGATCCTTCTGTTGCACGAATTCGATATCGAAATCCGTGACAAAGCCGAAGCACATAATGTAGTGTTGGTCACTTATTACGTCTTGGTCCAACCCATATTCTGCACTCCCCGCCCATATCTGATAGCTTTTTGGATAAATCTCTTTTGGCTATAGATTCATCAGAGCTTCCCTGGTACGCAAATATAGCGAATTATGTTGTCTCAAGCAAGATACCTACAGGATTATCAAGGACTAGAAGCTCAAATTCTTGTCTGAAGATAATTTTATTTCTGGGATGACCCTGTACTTTTCTATATTGGATCTAATTAGGTGATCAGGAGGTGCATCCACGATACTGAGATATCAAGTGTGTTATCTTTTTGCCATAGCGATGCCTGTGGTAGTCATTTCCCTGGCAGAAAATTCGCTACAAAGATTTCGCAGTCAAGTTTCTTTTGGCCGACTATTTTTAGAGATACACACAATGTCGCCAAGTGCTATAAGTGATGCCAATCGGTCTGTTCCATGACCAAGAGAGACATGATGCCTCTCCAACCCATCTTGGTCGTGGAGGTGTTCAACGTTTGGAGCATTGAATTTATAGGCTCATTTCCAAACTCACATGATTTTGAGTATATTCTTCTAGCAGTAGATTATGTCTCAAAGTGGGTAGAGGCTATGCCAGCGAGGTGAGTTGATCATAAAATCATCATATCTTTCGTTAGGGAATTTATCTTTGAGAGATATGGTGTCCCTGTGCTCTGATAAGCAACGAGGGGAGTCATTTCATTCATGCCCATTTTCGATCATTATTGAAAAAGTATGGGGTACATCACCGTATTACTACCCCATATCACTCGCAGACCAATGAGTAGGCTGAGGTGTCTAACCATTAGATCAAACTCATTTTGTAAAAAATGGTTAGACCCAACTTGAAGGATTGGTCCCATAGATTGATAGACACATTATGGCATGTCGGACTACGTACAAGGCCTCGCTCGGAATGTCACCATACTGCATGGTGTATGGAAAGGCCTGTCACCTTCCGGTTGTGCTGGAGAAGCACACCTTTTGGGCGATGAAAATGTGTAATTTTAACCTCAATGCAGGAGGTTATGAAAGGAATCTCCAACTCAGTGAGTTAGAAGAGATTCGACTAGAGGCCAATGAGAACGCAAAGATATATAAGGATAAGACTAAGGCCTTTCATGTCCACCATATCCAAAGGAAATCTTTCATGCCTAATAAATGCAGTTTATCATCATTCTTATGCATTAAAACAAACCTAGCTTTTACGATTTTGCTCCTCAAATGAGTTTTTAGGCTACATTTAGTCGTAAATTAGGATAGGCATGCATTTTACTTTTTATTGTCTTTTTGATATGTTTTTGTGAGTGTTAGGGATAGACAGAGAGTCAGATTCCCAGAACCCTAAATTAACCCTAAATTAATAAACCGTGCAAAAACGCGATCACTCTTTGGCGTCGTTGCTGAGGAGGCACGACTTTGGTTGATTAATTCTCTTGCTTGAAGTGGATCTCATCCCCTTGTCTCTCTTTTCTCTTACGTGTGCAGGAATCAGTTGCGGGAAGAAGGCAGGAAATTTTGAGAAGCTTGAAGTATCTTGTCTTCCCACGGAATTCCAGGTTAGCATTTCTTTTCTTGTCACACTTAGCCTAAAAACCTATAAAAAAAATACTAAACTTGGCTTTCAGGATCCTAAATATCTTAATTAAGTGGAGCGGTGCAAATTAAAATCCAATGTTTGCTTGTTTGCATCATTAAACACCACTCCACCTCAAGTGTTGGTAGTCTGATTTTCAAGTTCAGACCTCTGTCTGGATTCCAAAAATCAATTTCTAACACCACAGACCTTCTAAAATCATAACATTTCACCCAATGATTTCAAATCAAGTAAGGAACATATGCTCCAAATTTCAGAGCAATTGGATTTGGAATTAATTTTTAAAAATTTTTGAACTACAAAGGGGTCATACCCTCTAATCTTCCTATTTTGCTACTCTCTGCAAATTTTTAGAATTTTTGTACTCATCTAATTTTTGTGAAATTTAGCTTTTTCGAATCCTAGTGAAATTCTACAAATCATATAAAATCACAAAAATTTTCTGAGGCCAGTGGTGATACTGAAAAGTCTAAAATACCCTTGGGTGTCATTTCTGGACTTTGACACCAGCATAAAGAAAAATTCTAAAAAAATATCAAAAAAATTTCTAAAATCCTAAAAAGATATTTTTTGGAATCCTTGTTTGATTTTACATAAAGTAGTGGTGTTTTTTTATTTTTTTGGACCACTACTTAACACAAAAAGCCTAAAACAAATTCATTGGTACTTAGTTTTTTGTCGTAGGATCAATTGAATTAGGGTTTTCTTTCCATTTCTAGAAACCCAATTTAAAAAGGAAATATATTTTCACTCATACAACTTGATTTATTTTTTATTGTGGATTTCAAAACTTGTTTGAAACCTTGAAAAGGAAACCCTCAAACACATTAACCTAAGTCAAATCTTATAATACAGAAATACATCAAATTGTGTGACAACTTGAATTGCATTGGAATCACCTTCCAATTCATGCACACAAAAAAAAAATTGAAATAATAGGCCAATACCCCACTCAACGCCCTCCACATTCCGTGTGCACTAGAGTTGCCTAGACCTAATTAAAAATTGTAGCAATTTGACCCCTAAGGTTTCATCAACTTAGGCTTACTATCTAGGTCTTAAGTTTTCTCTAGTTAGTACTAATTCTGTCATCTATATCTGGTGTCAGGCTGAGGGGCTATGTCAAACGACCAGGCGTGGGTTTTCACAAGCCCTTGGGGACTTTCCTGGGAAATGCTTGGGCCCAACCCACCCTTATGCAACTTGGCCAAATTTGTTGATAGAACGGGTATTCACTATTGATTTCTTATTTCCTAGGTAGATCAAGTCTTAGGTTAATTTTTAGGGAGTCACATTTAAGTTAGGTCTAGAATTTTGATTGATTGATTGTACACTTTCTCTCATCTCGATCTCTTCTCCTCCCCTAACGTTTCTTCCATTTTGCGCGGGCAACAGTCCAAAACTCCACTCTTGGAGGAACCACTTGATTTTGCCTCCCCAAAAAGACTTTTCCTGTAGTTTTCCTCTTCTTTAAAAATGGAAAATCAAAATTGGTCCTCTAACCTACATGCTAATTATTCTTTCCCCAACTTTCCACCCAAGAGCTTCTTAATCAAACCCACCCACCTAATTTCTACTCCATAATGGCTTAGCTACAAGTTAAGCAACAACAGTTGCACAAAAATTTAAAAAACCTAGCCAACTAAGGAAGTCCTGCCACACCTACCCAAGTTCCACATATTCCACATTTCACCCCTTATAACACCCCAAAGAGAGAAGATTTGCATAATTCCCATGCTAAGTGTAATTACTATTCTGAGGCTTTCTATGGTTCAACGGGGAATTATATTTATCCCACTGATCACCCGACCCAAAATGTCCCCACCTTCCAGGAGCAATTGAAAACTTCCTCTAATAGGAGGAATTATCCGGCTCAATCCTGGACCAATCCAATTCCTCACCAACAAAAAAACCTATTTAGAGGGCATGGTTCTAAATCAACTTATCAATCTGGGCCATCTCAAGAAGACATCAATGCCCAGATGTTGAAAACCCTGTAGGAGATGCAAAGGAAAACAATGGAAATAACCAGTGCTATTAATAATCTCAATGATCAATTTGGGTTAATTTCAAACCAAAGAACTGCATGACACTCACCATCCCAGCCCAAACCAAACTTTGTCAATCACAGGAACCAACATCCGGGTGGGCACCAACATCAGAACCACACTGTTTAGCCTCCTATTAACCTGATATCTCAGCACCAACCTGGTTTCTATCAACAACAGGCCCCCCACCTCCTCCCAATGATAACCAAACTACATATGCAGATATGTTGAGGAGTGGGAACACCACCACTGATTTAAGGCCTTCAAATCAAATTGATGAAACCCACTCTAAACCTATGCAAATCGACTCTCCTAACCCCACTCAAGAAGAAGAGAAAGAAACACCAAAAACACCATATTCAAATCCTATCTCTCACTCTCAAGCACTGCAATCCAATCCTTCTAATTAGAAATCAGAGTCCTCTCACCAAGATCTTTTGGATTTATTTGGGCAAGTCGAGACTAATATCCTCCTAGATGCCACCCCTGCCTATGATAAATTTTTGAAAGAAAGATATACTCCAAAATGGCAAGCCCAGGATCTAGGAAGGGTGGTCCTTTCTAAGATAGCAAGCTCAGCTTTTCAGAGCAAGATGCCTTTCACAAAAAAGGACTTGGGCACATCACCCATCTCAGTTGTCATAAATGACACCACCTTTTTTCGTGCCCCTCTCGACTTAGGTACCTCCATTAATATCATTCCTCCAGTCTTATTTGAGGAATTTTGATTCGGTGATTTAAAACCTACTAAGGTTCAATTTCAATTGGAAGACCAATCTACCATTCAACCATGGGAAATTTTTTAGGATAGTATTGTCAAGGTCCGAAATTATCTATTTCCGATTAATTTTCTGGTCTTTGGCTTAGAGGTACCTGAGGCTATCATTAATGCCATCCTTGGAAGACCCTTTCTGATTACTGCAATAGCTAATATCAATTTTCATTCTAGGAAAATAAATATAAGTTCCAGTAACCAAACTTTCTCTTTAGATTTATTTCAAGCTTCCAAGAGGTCCATTGATCATGAAATTTTTTAGGACACTGATAATACAATGGAAGCAGTACATGAGAAATCTTTGTTGATCAAATCCTACTCAGCTCTGACCACCATGGATCTAGATTTTATTGATTCCTATTCTAAGGATGATTTTGTGGTCCAAGACTTTCTAGATCAACTAGGGTTTGACTTTACTCTTTCAATCTTCCTGATTTTTCACCAAAAAACATCCACACTAACTTCACCCACCCTACATCTCATTGACTCCTTTCCCCCTCCCTTTCCATTAGACCTACCACCCGACCCACCCGAGTCTAGCATTTTACATGAACTTCAACCATGGGTAGATCCGGGTCATTCTTCCATTTTTCCATTTAATTTTGATCCCGATTTCTTTACCAATCATCTTTTCAGGGATCTTGAGGAAAACACATTTCATGAGGACATTCAAGTGTCCAATTATTTACATGATTGTCCGTCTTCTGTGCATACCTTCACGCCAGCTAAATGGCATAAAAGATAGCACTGGATGGGAGGTAACCCATCATTTTTTCTGCTTTCTTTTTCCCTTTCTTTTTCTAGGTTTTGACCACCCTTAACTCGACCGCCTTTCACTAAGGTGATTCCTTCTCCCTCCTAATGCATGAGGACATTGCATATCATAAACATGGGGGGGTGTTTTTAAATTTTGACAATCAATTTAGGATTTTCGAAACCTAAAAACATGCATTTTTCTTTAGTCATTTTATTTTCATACCCAAAAAGAAAATAAAAATGTTGAAAACTTTTTTAGGAAAATTTTGAAATCGGGACTAAGGTTGAAAACTCACTTTTGGTACAATGAGATTTAATCTTTAACAAACTAGGGATAAGGATACTGATCTGATCATTAGAATTTCAGGGTCTATATTTAGACTAGATTAGATATCCTTGTCCTAAATTCCACTTGAACTCATGATAGTTAAGGTGACTTGATACTCTTTTGTAATATGGAAAGTATCTGGCTTAGTTTCTTATTCAAAAACTTACATTTCATGCAAAGCTTCCTCTATCAAATTTCACATACAAGCCAACACCTAAAATAATTTAAAATTAGAAAAACCCCATTATTTGACCTTAGTAATAGTCTGAAGTAAATCATTGGTTTGAGTTCCCACCGTCGAGGAGGAAAATGCCTCCTTTGAGGATGCGATGTCAACATGTTACCGCCTCAGCGCTGCTCCATATCTATATTACATATCTTTAGATGGAGCATTAAAGTGCATTTTTGCAGCTCAAGTGTCTTGGACGGTACTCTACCTACAGTGTCAAAGCAAGAGCTTGAGTTTGCTTGGAACGCCCCTTTACACTGCATTGTGTTTCGGGGTTGTGAGCTCCTGGGTGGTGTCATGGACAGTGCTATCTCGAAGTACTGGTGCTAGAGCCCCCTCGAGGTTTAGTAATGGGAATGATGATCCCGACACATCTGTTGTAAGACTAAGCTAAAAATAAGCATGGGGGAGAGAGAAAAAAAAAGTTCTAAACCAAAAACACGCCCTTGTAAATGTTGGTTTTTCACAAGCACAGACACACTGTTTTAAAGGTTATTGCAAGTTGCGAATCAGATTCAAGAGATAGAAAAATCCTGAAAACAAAAATTTCAAGTCATTTGAATTAACAAGGGGTTAATCTATGAATTTTTTGGAGGATATATTGATCTCATTTTTGTCTAATTTTTGGATCCGAAAACAAATCCCGATGTTTATCCTTAACAAATTCCGTACCTTCTGTGTTTGGATCAACCTATGTCCCGTAATTTCTTTCTACTCAAAAGTAAAAAAAAAAATTAGAATTCCCCAAAATTTCATTTTGTAAAAATTAAAGTTTTGCTAAGAGACTAGAAAAAGATAAGCATGGGGGTGTGATAAACACCAGTTTATCATCATTCTTATGCATTAAAACAAACCTAGCTCTTAGGATTTTGCTCCGCAAATGAGTTTTTGAGCTACATTTAGGCATAAATTAGGATAGACATGCATTTTACTTTTTTTTGTCTTTTTGATATGTTTTTGTGAGTGTTAGGGATAGACAGAGAGTCAGATCCCCAGAACCCTAGCACTCGAGAAGGCAACTGGTGAAGGAGAAGCACAAACCAGCTGGGACTCAGCTTGATCCAACTTACCATAGCTAGATTCCAACTCACTTGGACTAGGGTTAGCTCATCCTATCTCCATTCAGCTCATCTTAGTTGAATGGTAGCTCAAGAGAGCTCATCTTAGCTCACCCTAGCTCAAGTTAGCTCAGATCCAACTCAACTTAGCTGAGTGTAGCTCATCTTAGCTCCCATTAGTTCATAGGGAGCTCTAGCTAGCTCAGTTGAGCTGACTAGAGTTCACCTTAGCTCAGAACCAGCTTGAACCAGCTTCGCTCAACTCCAGCTAGCTGAAGATGATTTCATTTTAGCTCAAGAAGCTCAAGTCCAACTCCTGGGGACTTAGCTTAGCTCAACTCAGTTGAGCTAAGCTACCTTAGCTGCCTCAACCAGCTTGATCCTCCCCGGGAGCACCAGACCTAGCTCACCTCAGCTCCTTATGGTAGAAGCCAGCTTACTTTAGCTTGGCTTAGCAACTAAAAAGGAACTAGCAAGCTAAGCCAGCTAAAGTAGCTTCATGCCACCCTCTTCAGCAGCTGCCAGTTCCAATTCAGCTCCAGACTTCTTCTGTCCAACTCCTCTCCTCAAACCCTAGCTCCCATTGCCTCCTCCTCTACTCCATTACTAGCTAAGCTAGCTTAGCTTAGCTCATCTTAGCTAGGATCTAGCTCCCTTCGCATTCACTACCTTAAAACCCCACTTAACCAACTCCACCAATTAACTCCACCTAAGCTCCACATAAGCTAACCCTACTTCCACCTCACCTTGGAGCCAACCTAACCTACCCACTACCTCCAAAAGCCACCAAAAAGTGGCGCCAAAACCACCAATAACTACCCTTATTTTGGCACCAAAAACTCCCTCCAAAAATCCCTACATCTCATCCCTACACCTACCCTTTGAACCGCATCTAGCCGTCCACATACCCCCTTCTAGAACCCTAAGATGGCGCCACCTAATAGCCTTCTAGAAGGCCCATTTTGGCACCAACTCTAAGGGGCATGAAAGCCATAACTACCCCCCCTTGTGCCCCCTCACTTGGCACCATTTATTCCTAGCCCTAGGATCCTTAACTACCATCCCAAATCCCATCCTAGCCATCTATTTTATCCACACCAACCCCCCTCCTCCCTACTCTATATATACCCACCTAACTACCCACATTTGGATCATCCTCCCTTTAGTATTATTCTACCTATACCCACCATAACCCAAGTCCAAGGAACAAGAAGAAGAAGAGAAGAAGATTAAGGGGGCATCCTACCCACCCCCTTGGTGCCTTCTTCCCCTTCTTTCTTCTCCCTTGTGCCATGCCAAGGAGGAGGACATCTCCCCTCAAGGAGGACAGCCAGGCAAGGAGAAGTAAGGGTGGTGCACGCCCACCCTTGGAGGAGATCAATTAAGGTGGTAGCTTCCACCTTGGAGGAGCCAAGGCACGCCCACCCTAGGGCTTGCTAAAAAGGAGGAGACCTCACCTTAAAGGAGCTTACAAGGAGAAGGAGTTGGAGGAGTTCTTTTCAACTACGGGAGCAACCATAGTTGGAGCAAGGGCTTCATCATCTTCGCCATCTTCATCATCAAGATTTTTGTTTTGCTTGTTTTGTAGTTTTCTTGTTGTCATAGAAGCTTTCCACTACAAGTGTAGAACAAAAATCCACTTTTATAAAGTTGTTTTTTCAAATTTGTGTACTTTGTTCTCTACTTTAGTTTGTGTTAGGATTCTCACACCCTCTTCCCAATTATCCTAGGCCTTCACCTGCCTAGCGTAAGCTTGGGAAGAAGTTGCTCTTGCCACTTAGTTACTAAGGTAGTGATAGTCTCTCTTTCCCGTCATTAAAATCCGCTTTGTCCCCTTATTTCAAAACTCATAAAAATCATATAATTAAAAAGAGTAAAAAGAAAGGTGAATTTCATTTCCAAGCAAGGGACGTATTTTGCAAACAAATTGCCTCCTTGGACAACCCTAGATACCCCACTATCAAGGTTATAAATTTTAAAAGCGAAAGCGAATTTACACATTACAACGATTAAAACAAAATTTTAACAAACCGCGTATTTTTGCTATCAATGCCTAACAAACAATTCTAGTCATTTGATTCCAAACTCAAATTTTTTGCTAGCACGCTAAAGTCCAAGTGGACTAGCCCTTTTGTAGTAATTCGCTCATACTCTAATGGGGCTGTTCAGATCCATGACCCAAAAACTAGGTAAACTTTTACAATGGCCAATGCATCAAGCCATTCTTGGCCTAGGAACCTCCCCCTGCTGATGAAGTCATTAACTTTCTCGAGGACGTATGATTGAGTTTTCGCTCTACTGAAGGCGCTAAACTCAGAATCTATACATATGTAATTGAAAATCCAAAAAATTGTGCAAACAATATTTAGGGTTTCCAAAAAGAGAAACCCGAGTCATTGCAGTCGCAGAAAAATTCGACTATCAGATAAAATTTACCAACTCGGTGAGTCCCGGTTCGAACATGGGGAGGCGAATGTTTGATAAAAATCGCGTTTGTTTTATTTATTTTTGGTGTTTTGGGTCATTGTATTTTTTTGGTATTTTTATATTGGCAGGATAGCAAGTGGAAAATTTTTAAGCTAAGCTAACTACTCTACTTAACAATAAATAAGGCAAGAGAGAGAAAAGAATATATATATAACTAGCTAAATGTTTATTATAGCTAATTGTGAAAAATAGAGCTACACTATGAAAGCAGTAAAAAGAGAAAGAGAGAAGAATCCCCCTCAACGGCTGCTTGGGAGACAGGTTGCTCCGACGATGCCTGAACAAAGGTGGTGAGAAGTCGGAGGAAGGAGGACGAAGCTAGAAGAAGTGAGGATAAGGCAAGATGGAGTTGTAGCAAGGATCTGCTTCCGGAATGGAGGTGAGAGGATGGCAATGGGAGCTCCATGAATGGGGATGGGAAAGAGGGATAAAATTTATTTTCGTACTCTAGTGGAGCATCCCAACCTTGGAACTAGCTCAAGAGCACTTCTAGAGCTTTGGAGAGGGGGAGAGAGGTGAAGGAAGGGATGAAGGGGAAGGGGGGAGTGTGTAGTCCTTTATATAGGCCATGGGCAAATCATTTGACATGTAGTGCACCAAATGTCCCGCAACACATGTGCCGCACATGGCGCTCGTTCGCACAGCTGCACTCTTCACCAAGCCACCGCAAGTGTAGCGTGGGCGCTCACGCACGCACAGCTGGTGTAGTGCACGGACCTTCATCAGCCGTTGGATGGCCTTCAAATGCTCCAGATCGCATGGAGATTGCACTTCAAGATTTGAATGGGCATGGAGAGGAATTTTGATGACCATTGGATCGCCGATGGAGGGTTGTAACGGTCCACTCAGATCACACACTGCTGCGCGTTAGATCATGCGTGAGGCACTTAGGCAAATCAATGCTACCACGTGGCTTGATGTGAGCCGCTCATCTTTGATCAAGCAATTCAATTTTTGTGTGCCTCTTACGCTGAGGATTAGGGGGCATTAAGGTGCTACTCTATATCTATATTTCATATCTTTAGACGGAGCATTAAGGCACATTTAGCAACTCAACTGTCTTAGATGGTGCTCTACCCATAGCATCGAAGCAAGAGCTTGAGTTTACTTGGAGCCCCCTTTACACCGCATTGTGTTTTGGGGTTGTGAGCTCCAGGGTGGTGTCTTGAACAGTACTATCTCGAAATGTTGGCACCAAAGCCCCCTCGAGGATTGGTAATGGGAATGATGATCCTGACACATCTGTTGTAGGATTAAGCTAGGAATAAGCATGGTGGAGACAAAAAAAAATAAGAAGTTTTAAAGATGCAACCTTATAAATGTTCGCATTCACAAAACACTGACACAAGATTTTTAAAAGATTATGCAAGTTGCAATTCGGATTCAAGAGCCAAGGAAATCCTAACTACAAAATAATTTCGGGTAATTTGAACTAACAATGAGTTAACTTGTGAATTTTTTAAGGATGCATTGATCTTGATTCATCTAATTTTTGGATCTAAAGACGAATCTTGATCTCGGAAATGCATGATTTGTAAAAGTGGGTTTTTAAGTCCTTGCAGCACGCAGTTTGGGTTGCTTTTAAATTTAGTATTCGGGTCGTCCCAAGAGAGGTAGGATTGCTTTTTAATCAAAATCTCTCACTTGATATAAGAAAAACAAAACAACTTCCTTTTCTTAGGTTTTCAAATATGTATTTTTTAGGGTTTTGAATAGGGCAAACAAATGCAAAGAGAAAGTCGGAAATCGAAACTACGACAAAGGTAAGGCAACAAGTGCCTTACTTCTCCAACTCACCCTAAGCACGAAAGGCCTAGTGTAATGAAGAAGTAAGTCACAAACAATCACAAGCTTTTAAAAAGTAGAAGAATGCTTCTTAATTCAAAGGGTTCTACAATAAGGTTGGAGAACTCACAAGTGAAAGGAATTTCCACTTGTAATCTCCAACCAAAATGAAATCAAGCACTAACTACTATGCAAATAAACAACAAAAATATAGAGGAAAGCTTAAGAAGAAAATGCTGATGATGATGATGCTGCCCAGAATGCTTGCTCCAATCCTGGTCACCCCAGGATCAAAAGGGATTCTTCCTTCCTTCCTGGACATCCTCCTTGTGGCAAACCTTAAGTGGGCATGCCTCTCCCTCCTAGAGTGGATGCTCTCCACTGTAAGAAATCCTCCCTAGGGTGGCATGGTCCACCCTTGAATTCTCCTCCTCTAGATGTCCTCCTTGCCTGGCCTTCCTCCTTGGCTTGGTGGTGACACAAGGAAGAAGAAGAAAAAGTTGAAACCACCAAGGAAACAGGGTGTCTCCTTGATCTTCTTCCTTCTCTCCTTCTTCCTTGGCCATGGGCTATGAGGTAGAATATAGGTGGAAAATAATGCAACCAAGGATGGGGGAAATGTGGTGGTTATAGATCATTTTATAGAGTGGAGGGGAGTAGGTTAGGATGAGATTAGATGGATGGTTATGATGGGATCTTGGAGGGTGGTTATTGATCCTAGGGCTAGGGTTCTTTAGCGCCAAGTGAGGAGGTATGTAGGTGGTTGTTGTGGTGGTGGTTAAGCACCAAAAATGGCGCCAACTATAAGAGGGTTAAGGGGGGTTGGTGGTTGGCATGGAGTATGGAGAGCTAGGATAGGCTTGTGAGGTGGTGGTTGATAGATCCTAGGGTTGATAGGTGTTGGCACCAAAGGAGAGGGTGTATGGAGTGGTGGTTGTAGGTGGGTTAAGTATGTTGGCGCCAACCCTTTGTAGGTTAAGGGTTATAGGTTGGCGTGAAGGGTAGATGGATGGATACGATTAGATACGGGAGGTGGTTAGGTGATCTAGTGGTTAGGGTTTCTTGGTGCCAAGTTGAAGGGGTATGGGTAGGTTGTTTTGGCGCCAAGTGAGGGTGGTTAAGGGGTGTTAAGTTGGCGCCAAGGTGGTCTTCTAGAAGAGGGTGATGTGTAAGGTGTTGATGCACTTATGGAGGTAGGTGTAGGGTGGTGATTGGTCTTCAAGTTGGCGCCAACTTTGAAGGGTTATGGAGGTGTTTTTGGCACCAACTTGAAGTGGGTTAAGGTGGTGGTTATGGGTGGTTTTGGAGGGAAAATTAGGTGGCCTTTGGTGGTGTGAAGGGTCATGAAGGTAGGTGGCATCAACTAGGAGTGGACTAGTTAGCTTGCTTAGGTAGTGGACTTGGAGTAGTGCTTAGGGTGAAGTTAGGTTAGGGTTTAGATGGATGGCCATGGAGGTGGAGCTGATTTTGAGCTTAGCTAAGCTAGCTAAGCTAGCTTAGCTAATGCTTGAATAGAAGAAGAGGTACGAAGGATTAGGGTTTAGGGAGGAGGAGCTGAGGGAGTAGCCTTGAGCTACCCTGAAGATTGTGGGAGCTATCATCTGCTACAGAAGTCCTTGTAGGAGCTCAGCTACTCTACTTTAGCTAGCTAGTTCTTTGCTAGCTACTGAATTGAGTAGGTTGAGCTAGGTTGAGCTAGTATCAACTATTCTGGAGCTGGGGAAAGCTGGCTGTGGACTTCTCTGCTGACCTAGCTTAGCTAGCTAAAAATTAGTAGCTAAGCTAAGTTGATTGGAGCTCCTGTGAGCTAAGAGGAGCTAGGTGGAGCTAGACTGAGCTGAGCTGGAGCTAGAATGAACTCATGTCAACTCAGTTGAGCTAGCTAGGGCTCCCAGTGAATTGTTTGGAGCTAAGATGAGCTAGACTCAACCAAGTTGAGCTGGATTTGTGCTAAGTTGAGGTAGGTTTAGCTAAGTTGAGCTACCTTGAGCTACCATTCAGCTAAGATGAGTTGAATGGAGCTGGAAGGAGCTAAACCTAACCAATGTGAGCCAGTATCCAGCTAAGATGAGCTGGATCCAACTAGGGTTCAGCTGATCTGATCTTCTTCTTCACTTTCTTCCTTCTCGAGTGCTAGGGTTTTAATGGTTTGAACATCTATTTAACCTTAACACTCAAGTAAAGATGTCAAAAAACACAATGCATGCCAAACCTAATTTATACCTAAATGCAACCCAGAAACCCATTTGCAGAGTCAAAATCCTAAGAACTAGGTTTGTTTTAGGGCATAAGAATGATGATAAACTGGCGTTTATCAAATCCCAATGTTTTATCCTTAACAAATCCTGTGCCTTTCATGTTTTCAATCAACCAAAGTCCCATGATCTCCTTCTCAAAAGTAAAAAAATTAGCCTTTCCCAAAAATCCATTCTGTGAAAATAGTTTTGCTAAGAGACTAGCAAAAGATAAGCATGGGGGTACGATAAATGCTAGTTTATCATTATTCCTATGCCCTAAAATAAATCTAGTTCTTAGGCTTTTAATTCCGCAAGTAGGTTTTTAGGCTGCATTTAGGTATTCACCTAGGTTAGGAATGTATTGCATTTTATTTGTATTTTTGTTGTGTTTATCTGAGTGTCACGGATAAGCAAAAAGTCAGATCCCACATACCTTAGCACTCAGGAAGGCAAAAGATGAAGAAGAAGCTCCTATCAGTTGGATTCCAACTAGATCCAGCTCATCCCAACTGGATCCCAGCTCATTCTAGCTAGATTAACTCATCCTTAGCTCCATTCAACTCATCTCAGCTGAGTGGTAGCTCTAGCTAGTTCACCTCAGCTCCATCCAGCTCACCTCAGCTGGATGGTAGCTCAAACTAGCTCAAAACAGCTTATCCCAGTACCATTCCAGCTCCTCCAGCTCAGAACAGTTCACTAGAAGCTCAACCTGACTAGAACTAGCTACTGCCATAAACTAGCTAGACCTAGTCAGCTGAAGAAGTCATCAACCAGCTCAGGCCAACTCAAGTCTAGCCCCCAGAAGCTCAACTCAACTCAACTTAGTTGAGCTAAGCTACTTGATCTAAGCTAGCTACTCCAGCTAGCTAGGTAATCTCTGGGAAGGCCAAACCCAACTCACCTCAACTCATATTAGAAGAAAGTCAACTCAAATTAGCCTGGCTTAGCTACTAGCAAAGAACTAGCTAGCTACTGAGCTCCACTTCAGCTCCCTTCAGCAACCATCAGCTTCAGTGCAGCTCAGATGCAGCTCCTCTCAAACCCTAGCTCTACCTCCTCTCTCCACTACTCATCTACTAGCTAAGCTAGTTTAGCTAGTCCACCTCAATGGCATCCCAACCTAACCCTAAAATCCATCTAACTAGCTCCACCAACTAAGCCTACCTATAGTCCACCTAAGCTACCTCCATCACCTTTCGCTTTTGGCGCCAAGACAAGGCACCCTTCCACCCCTCAACCACCACCAAAAGGCACCAAAGGTTGGCACCAAAATCACCTATAACCACCCCACAATTTCCCTCCAAAAACCCCTCCATCTCAACCATACACATTCCTTCAACCCAATCGCCACCTTCCAAATTTCCCTCCAAAACCTACCCTTCTAGAAACCCTACTTTTGGCACCAAAATGGAAGCATCCCTCCACCATGGACGTCCACCATGGGTTACCTCCATGGCCATAACCACCACCTACACATCTCCCCCTTTAGATCCTTAACCACCCACCTAGAGACCATCCTAGCCCTCCACCTAAGCCCACGCCAACCACCACCATCCTGCCCTATATGTATCCCATCTAACCACCACCATAATCATCTTCTCCATTAGTTTAATTTCTACCTACACCTAAGGATGACGAAGAAGAAGAGAAGAAGATCAAGGGGGCAACCTACCCGCTCCCTTGGTGCCTTCTTCCTCTCTCTTCATTTTCCTTATGCCATGCCAAGGAGAAGAAGCTTTCCTCTAGAAGGACTGCCAGGCAAAGAGGAGATCTTCATCAAGGTGGTTGACGACCACCTTGGAGGAGAAAGCTTGGAGAAGTCATCATATTGGAAGTAAGGAGGAATTCTTTTCAAGCATAGGAGCTGCTGTGCTTGGGGAAGGACCACTCCTTTTCACATCTTTGGAGGACTTTTCTTCATCTCTACTTTATTTGTATTAGCTAGTGTAGTTTATCTTTTTGTTGTAAGAAGCATTTAGTACCTGTTGTCAACTTGCTAGTAATACAAAGTTTTAATTGTTGCCTTCCAATTTTCTACTTCTACTTAGTGTTTTTTCATGTTATTGTAGTTGTAGTGCACATCACACCTTCTTCTAATTACCCTAGGTGCACTTGCCTAGGGTGAGCTTAGAAGAAAAGGGCTTTCTTCTTGTCTCATAGGTTTGAGTGATAGCCATAGTTCTTAGCACAATCTTCATCTTTGCAATCGTGCCTGATATTTGGAAAACCCTAAAAACAACAAAACAAAAAATACAAAAATATGTGTTGATTTGAGAGGCGAGAGAGACAACCATCTTATGTGACTAACGATTGGTCTCCTTAGACAACCCTAGATATTCACCCTATCTAGGAATATAAATTGTAAAAGTTGATTACGAATTTATATGTTGCAACGACACTATTTCGCATAATTAACAAACCGTGTATTTCCTGCATCACATTTTGGCGTCGTTGCTGGGGGGCACGACTTAAGCACATCATTTATCTCGCTCTTGCTTGCTTGATCTTCACGAAATTTTGTTTTTCTTTATTTCAGGTGAGAATTAGGAGCAAGAGTGGGATTTGGAGCACTTGGAGCAGAAGCTTCAAGTTTCTTTTCTTCCCGTGTACTTCAGGTTAGTACCCTAGGCATTTTCTTATCAAAAACTAGAAGAAAAATCTCTAAAAAAATCTTTAAATTATCAAAAAAATCAAAAACAAGAAAAATTAAGGGTGGTGGAACCCTAAAAGTCATTTTGTTTCTTGTTTGCTCCATTTTTCCACCACTTTTGCCATATTGGTATTTGATTTTTGAAAATCCAAACTTCTATCTTGACTTTCAAAAATTAGGTTTCAGCACTTAGGGGCTTCCTAAAATCACAAAACTTCATCCAAGAAAGCCCCTTTTAGACAGGAACCTTAAGTCTAAATTTCAAGTAATTTTACAAAATATAAAAAATTAAAAAATTCACGGACTGGATAAGGGTCAGACCTTATTTTCTTACTATTTTCTTATTATCCATAAATTTTATAAATTTTTCTACTAATCAGATTTCGACAAAATTTATGTTACTAGAAACCTTGAGAAATTATCTACATTATATCAAATTCTCAAAAATTTTTGAGGTCATTTAAGGTTTCTATAAAATCAAGTTTTCGAATCTATCAATTTTGACTCTTGACACTAGTAAGAAGAAAAATTCCAAAAAAATTTTCAGAAATATTTAAAAAATTATTTTTGGATTTCTTATTTGATTTTACATCAAGTGGTGGTGTCATTTTCTTATTTGGATCACCACTCTTAAAGATTTGAAGAAGAGATTCATATTCAGGAGCTACATACATAGGATTCTTCACATTAGGGTTTTAATTCTCTCTTAGTAACATCAAATTTTTTAAAAGGAATTGACCTCTACCAACAACAACTTGATTGATATTATTGTATGGAACTTCAAAACCTTGTTTGAATCATTAATAAGAGAGAATCTTAAAAGACATTAAATCTTGATTAAAATCCTAAAACACGTCAACCAAAAATCCTTGTTTGCAAATCCTTTTGATTTGGCTTAGGCACCACTTCCCACCCAATTCACACACACATGCCAAAAAAAGAAATAATCGGGCATTACCGCAAATAATGCCCATCACATTCCTTATGTACTTTAAGCTCATAGACCTAATTAAAATTTTGTAGTAACTTGACCCTTACAATTTCATTAATTTAGGCTTGCTATCTAGGTTTTAATTTTTTTTTAGTTGGTATCAATTCCATCATCTATATCTGGTGCCAGGTCGAGGGGTTGTGTCAAACAACCAGGTGCGGATTTATACAAGCCCCCAATGATTTTCCTGGGGCATTCTTAGACCCAACCCTCCCCTTATTGAGCCTAACCAAATTTGTTAAGGGAACAGTTATCCACTATTGATTTCTTATTTCCTAGATAGACCAAGTCTTAGGTTAATTTTTAGGAAGTCACGTTTAAGTTAGGTCTAGAATGTTGTTGCTTGATTGCACACTTTTCTCATCTCTCCCTCCTCTCCTCCCCATTTCTTCCATTATATGCACGGGCAGCGGTCCTAAACTTCACACTTGGAGGGACCACTTGATTTTGCCCCCCGCACAAAAGACCTCTTTTTCCTCATTCTCCTCTTCATTCTAAAAAAATGGAAAACCAAAAAGATAGGTTCACTAATCCATCCACATCCACCATTAATCCCACCTCCTACCCTTCCACCTAAAACACACAAACTAACCCCTCCATTTTTGACTTGCCCCTCCCTCCTTTACCCAGCCTAGAACTACCTAATGCTGAAATGCCACAAGAACAACAACAAGCCCCCTGCCTAATCTCTTTTCCATGATGCTGAACAGCTTGCTCAGCTACAAACTAATCAACAACAGTTGACTAGGACTATAAAAAACCTAGCCAACCAAGCAAAAAACCTGCCACCCTGTCAGCTTCCTGTCATTTCTCTTAAGGATTTCTACGATCCTTCCAATTATAAGGACATACCAAGGGTGATAATTCCAAAAGGGGACTTCGAAATCAAACTGGTTATTCTGAACCTGATCAAGCATTTTCATGTTCTTCCTAAGGAAGACCCATTCAGCCACCTTGAGGGGCTCACTCTCCTCGCACAAACAACCCGTTCTCGTAATGTGCCAGAAGATCTTTGGCTGATGCGGCTATTTCCATTATCTCTTAAGGATAAAGTCACTTTTTGGTTCAAAACCATCGGTGGACCTATTACCACATGGCCTCAACTCAAAAGTGTTTTCCTAAAGAAATTCTTTCCCATAGGTCGTACTAATTCCCTTCAAAGATATATTACGACCTTTCAACAAAAATCTGGCGAGACTCTACATGATGCTTGGGAATGGTTCTAAGATCTTTTAAGAAGTTGCCTACACCACAAGATACCCTTATGACAGCTTGTGTAGATCTACCATGGATTAGAAGATCAACTTCGGCATTTCGTCGATGCCTCGTGTGGCAACAACTTCTTAAATAAGGATGCTGAAAGTGCCTATGATTTATTCACGGAAATGAGTGAAAACTCCTTTAATCAGGCATCCATGAACACCTTTGGCAAAACTTCAAACCCGCAATTTAATATTCATGAGATAGGCACTCAATCTATTCCTGTTACCCAAGACAATCTCCAAATGATTGTCCAACGACTTGACTAAATGCAAATAAATCAGAAGAAATTTGAGGAAAGACTTACCACATCAACCCAAGCTCCACAGGCTTCGCATCTAACCCCACCTAACATCCTCAAGAGAAAAAATCTACATAATCTAACAACTACTCCTGCTGAGTATAATCAATATTCCGAGGCTTTTTATGGTTTACCGAGGTTGTACACATATCAAAATCCCAACCCCACTGAAAATATTTCCACCCTCCAAGAGCAATTTAAAAATTCCTTTAATTAGAGGAATTACCCGACACACTCCTGGACCAATCATGTTCCTTTCCAAAAATAAATCCATTTGGAGGGTATGGGTCTAATCATACTTTTTATCAACCTAGGCCATCCCAAGAAGACATCAATGCCCAGATTACAAAAACCTTGTAGGGAATGCAAAGTAAAATGTTGGAAATAACCCACGTTGTTACAAATTTGCATAATTAGATTGAGTTTACTCCAACTCAGAGACCTGTAGGACATTTACCTTCCCAACCTATGCCCAACCCTAATAATCAAAGGAACCATTATTAAGGCAGAAATCAAACTCAAAACCACCATAACCAGCCTCCCATTAACCCTGTACCTCAGCAGCCATCAGGTTTTCCACAACAATAGGCCCCCCCACCTCCTCCAAGTAATAATCCAACTGCACATGCAGTTACATTAAGGTGTAGGAAAACAACCATTGATCTTGGGCCTTCACAGCAACCTGATGACACCATCCCTATGCAAGTTGACTCTCATTCCCCCACTCAGGAAGAAGAAGACACACAAAAATCACAAGATTCAAACCCCATTCCTTTACCTTAAGCACTGAAATCCAATCCTTCAAAGAAAAAGAAATCGAAGCCCTCTCACCAAGATCTTATGGACTTATTTGGGCAAGTCGAGATACACATCCCCCTCCTGGATGCCACCAAGGACATCCCTGCCTATACTACATTTTTTAAATACATTTGTACGCCAAAGCAGCAAGCCAAGAATCTAGGAAGGGTGGTTCTTTCTAAGACAGTAAGCTTAGTTGTGCAGAACAAGTTGCCTCTCAAGAAAAAGGACCCGAGCATACCACTTATTTCGGTTGTCATCAATGACACCACTTTTGCTCATGCCCTTCTCAACTTAGGTGCCTCTATAAATCTTATTCACACAATTTTATTTGAGGAATTCCAATTCGATGAATTAAAACCTATTGAGGTTCAATTACAATTGGTAGACCGATCTACCATTAAACCATACGGAATTGTTGAGGATATTATTGTCAAGGTCCAGAATTGTCTTTTTCTAATTGATTTTCTGGTCCTTGACGTAGAGGTACCTGAGGCACTCAAAAATGCCCCTATTATCCTTGGAAGACCTTTTATGGCTACCGCAAAAGCCAATATCAATTGTCATTCTAGAAAAATGGATATAACTTGCGATAACCATACTATCTCTTTAGATATTTTCAAAGCTTCCAGGAGGTCCCTTGATCATGAATTCTTTGAGGGCTCTGATGATGAAATGGAAGCAGTCATTGAGGAATCTATGATGATCCATTCTTGCTCTGCTTTGACCACCATTAAACCAAATTTTATTGATTCAGATTCTGAATATGATTATGTGGTCAAAGACATTTCATATCAATTAGGGTTTGACCTTCATTCTTCAAATCTTCCTGATTTTCCACCAAACCCACCCACACTAACTTCACACACCCTCCATCAAACTGATTTCTCTCCCACTCCTTTTCGTTTGGACCTACCACTAAACCTATCCGAGTATGACGTTTATCATGAATTAAAATCATGGCTAGACTCGGGTCATCCTTCCATTTTCCATCTCATTTTGATCCCTATATTTTTACCAATCATCTTTTAGGGGATCTAGAGGAAGGCCTTTCTTATGAGGGCATTCAAGTGTCCAATTATTTACATGACTGTCTGTCTCCCATGCATTGCTTCACACCAGCTGAATGGCGTAAAAGATAGCACTGGATGGGAGGTAACCCATCATTTTTACTGCTTTTCTTTTATCTTTCTTTTCCCAGGTTTTACCCATCCTAAATCTGACCGCTTATCACTAAGGTGATTTCTTTTCCCTCCTAATGCATGAGAACATTGCATATCATAATCATAGGGGGTGTTTTTAAATTTTAACGATCAATTTAGGATTTTCAAAACCTAAAAATATTCATTATTTCTTCTGCATGCATATTCACAATATAAAAATCATAAAACTTTTTGAAGAAAATTTTGAAAATCGGGACTAAGGTTGAAAAGAATCATTTCAAGGTATAATGGGATTTAATTTTTAACAAACTAGAGACTAGAATATGATCCAATTTTTAGAAATTCTAAGTCTAGTTTTTTAGACTAGATCAAGTATCTTTCTCTAAATTCCACCTAAACTTGTGATGATTCAAGTGACTTGATCCCTTTTAGTGACCTGGAAATTACTTGGCTTAGTTTCCGACCCAAAAACTTGTGTCACTTGCAAAATTCTTATGTCAAATTTCACACACAGCCAACACCTAAAATTAAAATTAGAAAAATTAGAAAAACCCCTTGTTTAGTTTTAGTGAAATCCGAAGTAGAGGATTGGCTTGAGTTTCCACCGCCAAGGAGGGAAATGCCTCCTTAGAGGATGCGATGTCAACATTTACCGCCTCATCGCTACTCTATATCTATATTTCATATCTTTAGATGGAACATTAAGGCACATTTTGGGGCTCAACTGTCTTAGATGGTGCTCTACCCATAGCGTTAGAGCAAGAGCTTGAATTTACTTGGAGTGCCCCTTTACACCGCATTGTGTTTTGGTGTTGTGAGCTCCTGGGTGGTGTCTTGAACAGTACTATCTCAAAGTGTTGGCACCAGAGCCCCCTCGAGGATTGATAATGGGAATGATGATCCCGACACATATGTTGTAGGATTAAGCTAGGAATAAGCATGGGGGAGACAAAAAAAAAAAGAAGTTTTAAAGACACGACCTTATAAATGTTGGCATTCACAAAACACTGACACAAGATTTTTAAAAGGTTATGCAACTTGCGATTCAAATTCAAGAGCCAAGGAAATCTTAACTACAAAGTAATTTCAAGTCATTTGAATTAACAATGAGTTCACTTGTGAATTTTTGAAGGATGCATTGATCCCGATTCATCTAATTCTTGAATCTAAAGACAAATCCCATGCCTTTCATGTTTTCAATCAACCAAAGTCCCAAGATCTCCTTCTCCTTAAAAGTAAAAAAATTAGTCTTTCCCAAAAATCCATTTTGTGAAAATAGTTTTGCTAAGAGACTAGCAAAAGAGAAGTTTGAGGTTGTGATAAATGCCAGTTTATCATCACTCTTATGCCTAAAACAGATCTAGCTCTTAGGGTTTTAATTCCGCAAGTGGGTTTTTGGGCTGCATTTAGGCATTCACCTAGGTTAGTCATGCATTGCATTTTATTTGTATTTTTGATATGTTTATCTGAGTGTCAGGGATAGGCAGAAAGACAAATCCTGCATACCTTGGCACTCAGGAAGGCAGAAGATGAAGAGGCTCCTATCAGCTGGATCCCACTAGATCTAGCTCATTTCAGCTGGATCTCAACTCATTCTAGCTAGATTAACTCATCCTTAGCTCCATTCAGTTCATCTCAACTGATTGGTAGCTCTAGCTAGTTCACCTCAGCTCCATCCAGCTCACCTCAGCTGGATGACAGCTCAAACTAGCTCAAAACAGCTGATCCCAACTCCTCTAGCTCAGAACAGTTCATTGCAAGCTCAACCTAATTAGGACTAGTCACTGTCATCAACTAGCAAGACCTAGTCAACTAAAGAAGTCATCAACCAGCTCAGGCCAACTCAAGTCCAGCTCCTGGAGGCTCAACTTAACTCAACTTAGTTGAGTTGAGCTACTTGACCTAAGCTAGCTACTCAAGCTAGCTAGGTAATCTCCAGGAAGACCAGACCTGTCTCACCTCAGCTCAAATTAGAAGAAAGTCAGCTCAGATTAGCTTGGCATAGCTACTATCAAAGAACTAGCTAGCGAAGCTAGCTACTAAGCTCCACTTCAGCACCCTTCAACAACCATTAGCTTCAATGCAACTCAATTGCAAGTCTTCCTCTCAAACCCTAGCAATATGATGTATACACATCCATTAGGTTAAAATGCCTATTTATGCATGCTCCTAAGTATATAGAAGCATTCCATATTACAAATATTGCATAGCATGCATCATTCTATTTTTAGAATAGTTTGTATAAATTTTATGTTAATTTGCATCCTTTTATGGCCAGGATAGAAAGAGATTTACTTCGAGGCCTCAGATTAACTATCCAACAATTCGTATCTAACCAAGACGACGATTGGAGTTCAACGCCTCTGAAATCGTCTTAATCGGAGTCCTGTAACACATTGTGCAGTCTAAGGAAGATCAACAGCCAAGGGACTAGGTGATGCAATTTGGAGCTTCAAACGACAAATCCAACCGCACGGATGGATCCAGATTGATGATCATAGCCTAACGACGTGAAAATCCACCCAATCTGACGTCCATGGTGCCACCTACAAAGCAAAGATGAACAACCATGATGGTGCCATCATGGACGCCCAAATCCCCTCATGTCCCTCTGCTCAACTTCATCAAGCAATCACGCAACCACCGGATGTTGTAAATTGTTCCACTCAACACTCTCGCTCCTTTGGCACAACGGCCTCCCACGCACCTCTCAAACCCGCAGTGCAGGGTCGACTCCTCAAACGCCTCTAATCCACCACAGCAATGAGGTGCGCCAAAATTGGCCCGTGTGATCTTCATCTAGCGGCACGAGCCGCGCCACACGACACAATGGATGAGCGCGGATGTGGTTGGCTGGGAACGTGCGATCACACATGCAAACTGATGCTCTATCTAATGTACAATCTAAGCGTAATCCCAGTCGTCCATCTTTGATCAAAAGATTTTCCATCTACAGCGCGCGCGATAGCTGTGAGCGATGCGAGCATCAGCGTGCATGTGAGCTGAAGGCTATAGTGACGTTTAGGGTGGATCTTCAGCGACGCCTTTGATGTCACGAAATGCCTTCTCTCCCCCACTATAAAAGGACCATTACCCCTCTCATTCTTCTTCATCTCTTCCTTTCTCACCCTCACCACCTCCAAGGCTCTAGAGAGAGCTTGTCCCAAGCCCGAGATGCTCCTCTAGAGTAGAAAATCAAATCTTTTTCCCTCCTCTCAACCCCTTCATGAAGCATCTCATGGCCATCCTCTCACTACCTTCAGGAAGTAGATCCTTACCACGACGCCATCCTGCTCCGTCCTCCTTCCTCCAATGCCATTCTTCTTCGTCCAACTCCTCACCACCGTCATCCATGCACCATCAGAGCGAGTCGTCCTCCAAGCAGCCATCGAAGGGGATTCTTCTCAACCTATTCTATCTTTTATCGCTTTCTAGTGTAGTCTTATGTTTTCAGATTAGTTGTAATAGATGCTTTTAGATACATATTGATATTCTCTCTCTCTCCCTCTCCCTCTCCCCCTCTCTCTCTCTTATTCTTTTAGACTAGATTAGATAACAACTATCCCACTTGATATTCTATCTTATAAAAATACTAGAAAAACTATCAAAATATAAAAACAACAAAAACAAATAAAATCGAAAGAGTGAATTTCACAAACCAAACATTCGCCTCCCTGTGTTCGACCCGGGACTCCCTTTGAGTTTCGATTATAAATTTATTGGTAGCGATATTTTGCGACTACAATGATGGGTTCTCCAAAACCCTAATTTTACTCGCAAAAAATATGCCCACCATTTTGGCGTCGTTGCCTAGGAGGCAACGCTCTTTGGTTTTTCTCGCATTTTTCACCTTACCTAACTTTTATCTCACTTTTTCTCTAATCTTGCTGTGATTGCAGGTACTCTTCTGAGGTGGGCCAAAGCAAAATAGATTGGAGTGAAGTGCAATTAGAAGGTTCTGTAAGTGTATCCCACACCCCTACCCATTAGACTTTCTTTCCATCACCTAATAACTCAAACTCAAATCAACCTAGGTGCTTTTATAAACCTTAGGATAGATCTGGTTGTTTAATTGTCACTTGACCTCACCTCACCCACCTGCATAAATTAAAAAAAAACTCTTCTTTTCTTGTGGGATTAAATTAAAAGAGACATACTTAACACCTACAAATTCTCATCCGAAGGTGAATAATTACTTTGATTCTATCACTTAACCCAGAATCTGACCTGTGGACTTGATACACTTAACTCAATACACAAATAAGTGAGTAGAAATTTGATTAGGTTAAACATTTTTGTGTGCCTTAATCAAGTGGTGCAACAAGCCAATTGCTTGAACTGTTTGGGTCACACCACTCAATTTAAAACTGATCCATCAAGTAGCTTGCCACTTAGGGTTCAATTTTTAGGAACTAACCAAGAACTCCACATTATTTCTAATTTTTAAAGAAATATATCATCACTGGTGCTTTCAAAACTTAGAGTGTTCTACTGAACCTGATTGAACGAACCTAAAGATTAAACCCTAAAAGCTACTAAACAAGGTTGAACCCTGAAAGACACATCATCAAATAACCTTGTTTGAAAACCCTGGTTGTGCACGCACACACATATTAACTGATCTTTAAGGGCACAACCCATCTAAAGGACCCATCACATTCCAAGTACACAATCATCCGAAGCCTTAATTAAAATTGAGTAGACGTTCACCCTAAGATTCATAGAGTCTATTTCAGGGTAATCTCTTGAATGCATTTCGAATTAGTGACATCTACTTGCTTCAAAGGGTGCTAAGTTGGGGGGCTCAATTGTCAAATGA
The DNA here is from genome assembly GCA_037157565.1 of Thalassia testudinum. Taxonomy (NCBI): domain Eukaryota; kingdom Viridiplantae; phylum Streptophyta; class Magnoliopsida; order Alismatales; family Hydrocharitaceae; genus Thalassia; species Thalassia testudinum. The sequence goes on from JAZHRO010000056.1 coordinate 4,590,532, forward strand.
CTTAAGTAAGTAGAGGTTTGGCATAATTAGCAGCCCTCAGGACATGCTCCCCCTACTTCACCGACCCAACTTTACCACCTCCGAGAGTAAGGACAACATCAAATTCGTTGTGTGGTCAGAGTTCATTTCTAAAGCATAGGTCCTTAAGCTACCCAATTTAAGGACAGGTTTGATTGATTGTACTGCAGGGCACCTTTCTCTCTTTTGTTTTCCCTCCTGCTTTGCTATGTATCCTTCCACATCCTACACACATTTCTAATCCTGCCCTCCAACTACCACTTATCCCCAAGATGATTACTATCCCGACCCAACTTATGACTACCTATCCACTAGTCAGGATAACTTTGATTGGGGATATGATTCTGGACCTCAGTGTCTAGGGTCTAATCCAGGACAACAAGACTATGATTATTATCCTTCTCACACCTATGCTGATTATAGATCTCCACCCTTTGATGACCAACCTAACCCGATCTGCAATCAAGATGGATACGATGATTATAACTCTTACCCTCCCCAAGATTATACTGAATATAGGTCACCACCATTCTTTCAACAACCCAAAATGACCTATTATCAGGGAGGGCCCCAAGAACCTCAATTCCTTGACTCCCCTGAATTTAACCCAAACCCACCCATTGCTAAACCAAACCATTCGTTTCAAGTGAACCAAGTCCAAGACAGGGTGTTGGCTAATTTGAGGAACACCATACGATCTTTAGAAACCCAGCCAACACCCCACAATGAAGAATTGGAGCCCCTAATTCAAATGATTGACGATCTGAATAGTTTGTTATTGGATTGGCTCCAAGATTTTGAGCCCGGGTGAGTTTCTACTTGGGAAATTGTCGAGATTGAGGATGAAATTTGTGGTTGCCCTAGTCCAATCTTGGGATGATTCTCAAGATGAACCCCCTTCAGGAGAGTCAATGTCAAAAAACACTCTAGTGCCTGTCGGGGGGGACACATTTTATGAAACCAGGGATGACCAGGTTGGTTTAGAGCAACCCATTGAGGATGTTGTGATTTTCTCACTCGAGATCCCCGAGCTAGGGAGAGAGGAAAGATATGTCTCTATAGAGCAAGGAACAACATATGATTTTGAGACATATATAAATTAGGATCAAGAATTCTTTAATTTTGAGGGTGTGGAATCTCTTAGTGAAGTCTCACTTGAAGTTAAGGAAAATGATTTTAATGAGATAAACAGACTCGAGGAGCATGATGAATCATTTGGTAGCCTGATAATTGAAGATTGTGATCCAGTTGGATCTAACTTGGAGGATCTGAAACCTGATTTACTAGAAGATTCAATCAATAGCCCCATTCCTCTACCACACCCCGAAGAATATAATGATGATCTTGAAATCACCAAATTCAAGTCAATTCAGATTTAGCCATGATTTTTGGACTTGGGTAATTCACATGGGGTGAATAATATGCTAAAGGTCTCGAAAAGTGAACACTTGATCTTGGAGGATAGGAATTTGGAAATTAAGATCTGGGAAGTTAACTCCAGGGAAGACAAGAGTATGGATCTAAGGGTTCCTATTTGCCTCAAACCGCCTACTTTCTATCAGGACCCTTACAATATTTTTTATTCTAAGGATTTTCAACCCAACTATAGAATAGTTTATTATCTTTTTGAGCCAAATTCCAAATGGACAAATATTCCTATTAGTTTCGAACTTTATTTTGTCCAAAATTTCAGATTTGGGTTGCATACCCCAAAGCTGCAGGCTCAACCCCGTAAGCACAATGATCTCTGGTTCTGGGTGATTTTTATCCAGAACCTTAGAACCACTCAACCCTGGGGCATGGCTCTTCATTACAACTTAGTCCACATCTGTGACCATCTTCTTTTGACGGGATTAAGGATCAATCTTTTAATTCTGATCCTAACTGGCACTTATGAATTCTTAATTTCTTCCTTGTTTTTATATTATGCCTAGATAAAGGCAATAAACTTAGCACATGTGTATACTCCACTTTATCTTCAGAGCCAATAGGATTTTCATGAAATTTAGGTGATATTTTGTTTACTCTACCCTTTTCATGTCTTTATTTTTATAATGAGGATATTACATCAATTAGGCATGGGGGGGTAGATACTTAATCCTGAGATTATTTTGTTAGCTCCATAGAATTCCTTTTATTTTCTTAAAAAATAAAACTTAAAATTCAAAAAGATGAAAAAATTTAGAATTAGGAGAAGAAAACTTAAGCATTAAGAGTTGTTAACTTTTGAAAATAATACTTTAGGACCTGAACACTTAGACTCTTTAAGTCTTCGGGCTTAATCAGCCCAAGTGTTCACTAAAATATAGACTTATTTCTCGAGTCCTCGCCAAGTTAACCTTATTTTAATTTGGTTAATAAATCGAGACGATAAGTACATAACTTATCAACCCGCCCTCTGATTTGAGGGGACTCTAAGTCTAAAGCATCTACACACTATTTTCGTTGACTCACTTTTCAGCAATTTTTACAGAAATTAGGTAGATAATGAACTTTCTAAGGTAGTATGGTTGGCAAGTTGTCATGGGTTGCAGCCCATTAGCCGGTTATCTAGAGCCCAACTACGTGACCATACTCATTCTACCTCTTTTAGGTAAATCTTAGATCAGGGAAATCATCTACTCAGAAAAAGAAATAATATTGCTCAAAAAGAAAAAAAATAAAAAAATAGAAAAAGGAGAAAAAAATAAATAAAGCCATACTTCACCGCACGAGTATGGCTGGAAAGTTACCGTGGGTAACAGCCCATTGGCCATTTGTCCACAGCCCAGCTCACAAAAAATACACAAATAATTCTCAAACAGTTAGGGAAGAAGCGGGAAAGTAGAATAAACCAAGGAGATATACATTGGGTTCGCCCTTGTGTTGGCCCTATATAAAAAAATAAGAAAAGTAGGGAGAAAGCTACCGATTGAACAGATAAACCTTTAAGCAGAAACTCTTAAGGTCACCTAGGGTCGTACAAACCTGAGGTTTGTTTTAACGGCCGCCTAGAGAGTCTGTCACTTTTTCACGTTAAGATGCTTAAAACTTGAAGTTCGTTTTGAGTCTTGGGTGGAATGTGTAGCCGTAAAAAGTTACCCCAAAACTCTAAACTCAAAAATCCAAAAAAATTAGAAAAATAGAAAAAAAATATATCTTCCCTTTTCAAACTAAGGTGAGGACTTGGGCGCTCTGCTTTTTGGCAAGCACTCGGGCACTGTTGAGCCTTCGTAGTTTAGGACCTTAGTTGAAATTTTCTATTGTTAATAAACAACTTAGGCCTAAGTAATTGATTCCTAATTCTATTCTTATACATAGCATTTAGTTTGATTTTGCTAGGGACTAGCAAAAGATAAGCATGGGGGGATGATGTATACACATCCATTTAGGTTAAAATGCCTATTTATGCATGTTCCTAAGCTTATAGAAGCAGTCCATATTAAAAATATTGCATAGCATGCATCATTCTACATTTAGAATAATTTGTATAAATTTTAGATTAATTTGCATCCTTATATGGCAAGGAGAGATGGAGATTTACTTTAGGGCCTCAGATTGACTATCCAACCATACGGATCTGATCATGACGACAATTGGAGTCCAACGTCTCCGAAATCATCTTGATCGGAGTCCTGTAGCACACTGTGCAGTCTGAGGAAGATCAACGGCCAAGGGGCTAGGTGACGTAATTTGGAGCTTCAAATGACAAATCTAATCGCACAGATGGATCCGGAATGACAAATCTAATGGCACAAAAATCGACCCAATCCGACATCCGTGGTCCCACCTCCAAAGCAAAGAAGATGGACGACCATGATGGCACCATCATGGCCGCACAAATCCTCTCACATCCCTCCACTCAACTTCATCAAGTAATCCTAGCCATTGGATCTCAATCCAACGGCTAGAAACAACCCCTGCCTTACCTTCACAAATAAGAGGAGAGCTCAAGATCATATCGTGACCGTTGGATGAAAATCCAACGGCCACAATCTCGTGACCACCGGATGCTGAAAACTCTTCAACTCGACACTCTCGCTCCTTTGGCACAATGGTCTCCTGTACACCTCTCAATCCTGCAACATGGGGTCCACTCCTTCAACGCCACCAATCCACCACAACAGCAAGGCATGATCAAATTGGATCATGCGATCTTCATCAAGTGGCACAAGACATGCCACGCGGTGCAATGGATGAGTGCTTAAGCAGTCGGCTGTGAACACGTGATCGCACGCACGAACCGATGCGCTATCTAACGTGCGATCTGAGCGCATGATCTGAGCACAATCCCAACTATCCATCTTTGATCGAATAGTTCGCCATCGATCGCGAGCATGATAACTGTGAGTGTTGCAAGCGACAACAGGTGCATGAGCTAGAGGCTATAGCAACGTTTAGGGTGAATCTTCAGCGACGCCTTTGATGTCACTAAATGTCTAATGCATGAAATGCCTTCTCTCCTCCACTATAAAAGGACCATTACCCCTCCCATTCTTCATCACCTCTTCCTTTCTCTCTCTCACCACCTTTAAGGCTCTAAAGCGAGCTTGTCCCAAGCCTGAGATGCACCTCTAAAGTAGAAAATCAAATATCTTTCCTGCTTCTCACCTCCCTTCGTAGAGCATCCCATGGCCGTCCTCTCACCACTTTTGGGAAGTAGATCCTCACCGCGACGTTGTCCTACTCCGTCGTCCTTCCTTCGATGCCATTCTTCTTCATCCAGCTCCTTACCACTATCATCCAGGTGCCATCAGAGCAAGTCGTGTTGGTGCTAGAACACCACGATCGTTTATTTTGATGATAACAAAACACGTGTCTTTTAACATTTGCTTTTGAGTCCTAGTTTTCAGAATAATTGCAAATGAGGTGTTTAGACGGAGTTCAAGCTCGCATCCATGGCGGATTGGAGGAGCTTGACAGAAGTGGAGGAGTTTCGCGAGGAGCGAAAGCTTGAAGAAGGAGATGAAGAATAAGATAGATTTCCCTTCTATTGTACTTTATATTTTGGTTCTTTTGTTGCTCTTTATTTTATTTCCTAGATTCTTATTAAAGAGCCTCAAAGTACCCTAACAATAGTCATAGGAACACTTACACAAACCCTAGGATACTTAGATTTTCTGTATAGAACTTAGAAAACCAAAATAGGGTTCAGATAGCCTTATCAGACGTCCAATCTAGAAATCAGATGTCTGATAGTGACTTTTAAGATGTCTGGCTGTTTGATCAGATGTCCATAACATCTAGGCTGGACTTAATAGGTTCTTTCTGTTAGAATCATACGTCCGACCTTAGTTCAGACGTCTTAGGAGGCGTCTAATGCCTTTGCCAGATGACCAATAAGACGACTGTTGGCCTTAGCAACCTATTATTAGAGAGTTAACATTACTCTGACATTTTATTAGTTTCCAGATGTTCGTAGTGATTTTCAGACGTCTGATAAACAAACGTTGAGCCTCGTTAGTCGCCAAATCACCTGTGTCAGATCTCATAGCCGTTATACTCTCCTGGAAATCCATACTCACTGTTAACTTAGGTTCCAGACGTCCAGATCCTGTGCTAAACAACCGATCTGTCGTTTGATCATTTAGACCTAGAACCTGTATAGGTCTGGACAAATATCCATCTAGAATTAGACATCTGACCTTATGTCCAGACATCTTAAAAGACTTGTTTTGATATCCGATCTGATTCAACATCGTCCAAGAAGATCAACCTACCTAGATCAGACGACAACCCAGACATCTGACCTTAAGTCAAGACATCTGATAACCTTGTCAGAGTCATGATTGATCCTAATTCCAAATTGATTTGCCTTGGATTTGCACCCAACGGCTATGGAAGCCTTCCAAGGCCTTCCAAAGACTTCCTAGGCCCTCTATAAATAGAGGAGAACCCTTGCCTTGCAAACGCACACCAAGCAACACACTTTCATATCAATTTGTGTCTTTTGATCTTGAGAAGAAAGCTCTAGCTCTCCAAGCCTAGTTCTACATCCAGAGAGTTTCATCCGAGTTGTGCGCCCGCTCTCCCTCCGCATTTGCGTGAGCGTCGTTGTGCCAAAGCGTGGTTCACGCACCTGCATCGTCACGCCGACGCACTTCCAAGCAAAGGGAAGCATCTTTACCTATAGTAGCTAGGTTCATCTTTGCTGGCTCTATAGGTTATTTTGTAATATATCTTTGTTATTTGTATTGGGTATTCGCATTGTGAATTCCCGTCTCCTTCGCGAGACAAAATCCTTCTTGTGAAGAGAAGGGGTTTTGAGGTACACTACCCTCGGTCTAAGTAGTGTTGTTGTAATTGAGGTTCAGTCACCCTCATTCAAGTGGCTGGGTTTAGTGGATTTGATCGACTTTGTTGATCGGGAAATCCTAACTCGAGAGGGTTAGGTGGTGGTTTTCACCCGATTTAGGTTTCCATATAAAAATTTCTTGTGTCTTGTGTGATTGCTTATTTTGTGAGATTGTTATCTTTTTATTCCTCATTTTTTATGTCACGCACATCTCACCCCCTCCAAGTAGGGAATTACAATTGGTATCAGAGCAGGTTCTTGCAAGATTGGAGTAACACCCAGCAAGAATGTCATGGAGTGAAGCAGCTCTACAACGAGGATTCTTGAGGGGCAGTCTACCACCCATCCACCATTCTTTGACGGGAGCAACTACCCGTACTGGAAGCTACGGATGAAGACATGGCTTCAAGACAATGACTTCACAATATGGGCCCGATGCGAGAGCCCTTTCGACATCCCGGAGAAATCCACCGCAGGATACTCACAGCAGCAGATCCGGGAACTCTCACTCAACATGAAAATGATGAACGCATTGTATTGTGCGCTCAACCTAGAGGAGTTCAACAAAATGTCACAATGCGCTACCTCATACGAGATCTGGCACACACTTGAGGTAACTCACGAGGGTACCTCTAAGGTAAAGACTTCTAAAATCAATTTACTTTCTCAAGAATTTGAGTCTTTTTCAATGAAGTCTAACGATTCTCTAAGTGAGATGAACACTAGGTTCACTCTCATTGTAAATAGTTTAAAAGCTTTAGGTAAGACCATCAAGGGGGAGCTTCAAGGAAAACTACCCCATTCCCTTGGACTGGAAGTGGAGCTGAAGGTCACCGCGATCAAGGAGGCAAACGAAGTGGAGGAGCTCAATATGGAGGATCTCCTAGGCAACCTAATGGCCTATGAGATGAAATTAAAGCAAAAGAAGGACACACCAGAACTGAAGTTTAAGAAGACTCTCGCCTTCAAAGCCATGTCGGATAACGAGGTAAGTTCCAATGACGAAGACTTTAAAATTTTACTTAAGAAATTTTCAAGGTTTTGTAGGGACTCAAAGAAAGAAAAGGAGAAGGATAGCCCAAGACGTTGCTACCACTGCAACGAAAAAGGTCATTTACGACCAGAGTGCCATCTTCTCAAGAAGGAGAAGAAGGAAAAGAAGTCTAAGAAGAAGGCATTCCAAGCAACTTGGGATGACACAAGCTCAGAGGAAGAAGAAGAGGGAAATCCCGAGGAAGAAATCACCTGCATGGGCTTCATGGCGACAACAGGCGATAGCAAAAGCGACTCTGTCGATGAGGTAAACTCAGATTTACAAGAAGCTTTTAATGAACTATTTGATGTTAGTCAATCATTAAAAGTAGAAAACAAAAGCATGAAAAAGAAAATTAATATGTTAAAATCTGAAACATGAAAAAGAAAATTAATATGTTAAAATTTGAAAATGATAGGTTAGACAAGCTACTTAAGGACCTAGAAACTAGTCCTAAAAATGATGACTTATTGTTAGAAAATCATAACCTAATCATTGAAAATAATAAGTTGATTGAGGAAAATACTAGTTTAAAAATAGAAATTTCTGATTTAAAAATTAAGGTGCATGTTATAGAAGAGGAAATTGCATGTCTTAGGGAAAATTCTAACAACTTAATCAACAAGGTAGATAACTTGTATAGCCCTAAGATTGAGAAAGGATCTCCATTAAGGAGACCCACTAACAGATCTGAATCCAAGCTCACTTGGATACCGAGGAAAGAATTGGAATCCTATTTTGTAGGTTTCAAAGAAGATAACAACATAAAGGACTGGACCTACAAGCTCAAGAATGGTCAACTCGAGTTGGGAGGACCAAGGAGTAGATCAAGGAGGAAAACAAGAAGACTAACGAGACGGTGAATAAATGATGAACCCGCAACACATCGACCGCCAGATTGGAGACCAACGCCGATGCCCGAACCTCTAAGCTACGGATGGGAACCCCATCCGATTTGGCATCCACCTCCATTTGGGCCATTTTATTGGCCATGGTAGGTGAGGTAAAACCCTTAACCCTATCTTTTTATCATTATCATATAGATAAGGGGAGTTAAAATTATGAGCTTATTGTCAATCATTTAGGGGGAGGTGTTAAGTGTTGGTGCTAGAGCACCACGATCATTTGTTTTGATGATAACAAAACACGTGTTATTTAACATTTGCAATTTGAGTCCTAGATTTCAGGTCAATTGCAAATGTGGACGTGTTTAGACGGAGTTCGAGCTCGCATCCAGGACGGATTGGAGGAGCTTGACGGAAAACAGAGGAGGTTCGCGTGGAGCGAAAGATTGGAGATGGAAGACAAGAAGAATAGGATAGATTCTTTTTTATCCTTTCATGTATCTCTTGTATTTATTTTCTTGCTCTTTTTGATTCCTTAGAACATTATGTTAAAGAGCCTCAAAGTACCCTAAAAGTAGTCCTAGGAACACCTGCACAACCCTAGGATACTTAGGTTTTCTGTAGAATACTTAGAAAACCAATATAGGGTTCAAACAGACTTTACAGACGTCTAATTTCCAAATCAGACGTCTGATAAAGCATTTTAAGACGTCTGACTGTTGTTTCAGACGTCTGATAACTGTTAGGCTGGACAGTTAGTTCTGTCTGATGAAATCAGACGTCCAGACCTTAGACCAGACGTCTTAGCAGACGTCTGATGACTTTGCCAGATGTCCAATTAGTGGACCGTTGGCTGGCTTAGAAAACACTCAAGATTATGACCGTTAGAGCCTTATCAGACGTCCATAGGACTTTACAGACGTCTGATAAATGACCGTTTTGCCTCGGCTGACCCAAAATCTCTTCTCAGAGATTTTCTAGCCGTTGCAACGTTTGGAAATCAATTCCCACAGTAAAAGTAGGTTTCCAGACGTCCAGACTTAGTGCCAGACGTCCTATATGTCGTCTGATGGACTTGCACAAAAACCCTGTTTAGATCTGATTCAAGTCAGGGAGAAACCCGCATAGAATCAGACGTCTGACCTTGGAATCAGACGTCTTAAAGTGGCCTTCCAGACGTCTGATGCCATAGTTAGACGTCTGATAACCCTGTTAAATGTAATCATTGTCCTGATTTCGGCCTGATTCTCTTGGACTTTGTTCCCAACGGCTATAGAACCCTTTCTAAGCCTTCCAAAGCCTTCCTAAGGCCTCTATAAATAGAGGGGAGCCTTTGCAACAAAAAAACACATAAGAGACACTTAGAAATACACTTGGATACACTTAGCTACACACTTTCACACTCTTGTGTCCAAGAAGTTCTTGCTCTCCAAGCTCAAGCTCCATATCTTGAGAGCATCAAACAGTTTGCGCGCCCGCTCTCCCGCTGTTGTTCACGAGAGCTACGTAGCGCCATCGCGTGGCACACGCACCGCGTCATCGTCGACGCACTCCTTGCAAAGGGGAGTTTCCTATTTCCTATAGAAGCTAGGTTTAATTATTTTGTTGGCTCTATAGGACTATTGTTTATTTTATCTTTGTCTTTTGGTTGGGTATTCGCTTTGCGAATTCCCGTCTCCTTCGTGGGATAAAATCCTTCTCGTGGAGAGAAGGGGTTGAGGAACGCTACCCTCGTACTTGTAGCGTGGTTGTATTGAGGTTGAATCACCCTCGTTTTAAGTGATTCGGTTTAGTGGATTTGATCAACTAGGTTGATCGGAAAATCCTAACTCGAGAGGGTTAGGTGGTGGTTTTCACCCGGTTTGGGTTTCCACCTAAAATCACTTGTGTACTTTGTGTGATTGACTATTTGTGAGATTGTTTATATTTCAATTACGCATTTTTCTGTCACGCTGATCTCACCCCTCCAAGTAGGGAACTTTCATTAAGTTAGCTATATTTCCTTTAGAAAGGGGGAGAAAAATATATAGCTATCTTGGTACTACAAAAAGGGGAGAACATCATTCTTGATTAAAAGAAATTTAACCCAAAAACTAGAAGTGCATGATTTAAGGGGGAGTTTGGGAGAATTAAAATTGATAAAAACCTTTTTGATAATGTCAAAACGGGGGAGAATTTTATGTATTATTTATGGTTTTGTCATCATCAAAAAGGGGGAGATTGTTGGTGCTAAAGCACCACGATCGTTTATTTTGATGATAACAAAACACGTGTCGTTTAACATTCACTTTTGAGTCCTAGTTTTCAGGATAATTGCAAATGGAGACAGGTGTTTAGACGGAGTTCAAGCTCGCATCCATGGCGGATTGGAGGAGCTTGACAAAGGCAAAGGAGCTTCGCGAGGAGCGAAAACTTGAAGAAGGAAGGAGATGAAGAATAGGATAGATTTCCTTTCTATTGTACTTTATATTTTGTTTCTTTTGTTGCTCTTTATTTTATTTCTTAGATTCTTGTTAAAGAGACTCAAAGTACCCTAACAGTAGTCGTAGAAACACTTGCACAAACCCTAGGATACTTAGGTTTTCTGTAGAGAACTTAGAAAATCAAAATAGGGTTCAGAGAGCCTTATCAGACGTCTAATCTGGAAATCAGATGTCTGATAGTGACTTTTAAGATGCCTGACTATTTGATCAGACGTCCATAACATCTAGGCTGGACTTAATAGGTTCTTTATGTTAGGATCAGACGTCTAGACTTTAGTTCAGACGTCTTAGGAGGCGTCTGATGCCTTTGCCAGACGACCAATAAGACGACTGTTGGCCTTAGCAACCTATTATTAGAGAGTTAATGTTAGTCTGACATTTTATTAGTTTCCAGATGTTCGTAGTGATTTCCAAACGTCAGATAAACAAACGTTGAGCCTCGTTAGTCACCAAATCACCTATGTCAGATCTCATAGCCGTTGTACTCTCCTGGAAATCCATACTCGCTGTTAACTTAGGTTCCAGACGTCCAGATCCTGTGCCAAACGACCGATCTGTCGTCTGATCATTTAGACCTAGAACCCTGTATAGGTCTGGACAAATACCTGTCTAGAATTAGACGTCTAACCTTATGTCCAGATGTCTTAAAAGACTTATGTTGACATCCGGTCTGATTCAACATCATCCAAAAAGAAAAACCTACCTAGATCAGACGACTGACTCTAAAATCAGATGACAACCCAGACATCTGACCTTAATTCAAGACATCTGATAACCCTGTCAGAGTCATGATTGATCCTGATTTCGGCTTGATTTGCCTTGGATTTGCACCCAACAGCTATGGAAGCCTTCCAAGGCCTTCCAAATCCTTCCTAGGCCCTCTATAAATAGAGGAGAACCCTTGCCTTGCGAACACACACCAAGCAACACACTTTCATATCAATTTGTTTCTTTTGATCTTGAGAAGAAAGCTCTAGCTCTCCAAGCCTAGTTCTACATCCAGAGAGCTTCATCTGAGTTGTGCACCCACTCTCCCTCCGCATTTACGAGAGCATCGTTGTGCCAAAGCGTGGGTCACGCACCCGCGTCGTCACGCCCACGCACTTCCATGCAAAGGGAAGCATCTTTACCTATAGTAGCTAGGTTCATCTTTGTTGGCTCTATAGGTTGTTTTGTAACATATCTTTGTTATTTGTATTGGGTATTCGCATTGTGAATTCCTGTCCCCTTCACGAGACAAAATCCTTCTTGTGAAGAGAAGGGGTTTAAGGTACACTACCCTCGGTCTAAGTAGTGTTGTTGTAATTGAGGTTCAGTCACCCTCATTCAAGTGGCTGGGTTTAGTGGATTTGATCAACTTTGTCGATCGGAAAATCCTAACTCGAGAGGGTTAGGTGGTGGTTTTCACCCGGTTTGGGTTTCCACCTAAAAATTTCTTGTGTCTTGTGTGATTGCTTATTTTGTGAGATTGTTATCTTTTTATTCCACATTTTTTGCGTCATACACATCTCACCCCCTCCAAGTAGGGAATTACAAGTCGTCCTCCAAGCAGCCATCGAGTGGGCTTCTTCTCAACCCATTATATCTTTTATCACTTTCTAGTGTAGTCTTATGTTTTCAAATTAGTTGTAATAAATTCTTTTAGATACATATTGATATTCTCTCTCCCTCCCTCTCTCCCTCTCTTATTCTGTTAGAGTAGATTAGATAACAACTACCCCACTTGATATTCTGTCTTGTAAAAATACCAAAAAAAATCTCAAAAGATAAAATAATAAAAGAAAATAAAATCAAAAGCGTGGATTTCTCAAACCAAATGTTCGCCTCCTCGTGTTCAACCTAGGACTCCCTTTGAGTTTCGATTATAAATTTATTGGTAGCGATATTTTTCAACTACAACGATGGGTTCTCCAAAACCCTGATTTTACTCGTGAAAAATACACCCACCACTCTACCTTCTCTCTCCACTACTCATCTACTAGCTAAGCTAGCTTAGCTTAGCTAGTCCACCTCAATGACATCCCAACCTAACCCTAAAATCAATCTAACTAGCTCCACCAACCACCACCACCCCACAACCACCACCAAAAGGTACAAAGGGTTGGCGCCAAAAATCACCTATAACCACCCCACAATTTCCCTCCAAAAACCCCTCCATCTCAACCATACACATACCCTTCAACCCAATCTCCACCATCCAAATTTCCCTCCAAAACCTACCCTTCTAGAAACCCTACTTTTGGTGCGAAAATGGAAGCATCCCTCTACCATGGACATCCACCATGGGGTGCCTCCATGGCCATAACCACAACCTACACATCTCCCCATGTGGCACCAACACATCTCCCCCCTTGGATCCTTAACCACCCACCTAGAGACCATCCTAGCCCTCTACCTAAGCCCATGCCAACCACCACCATGCTACACTATATGTACTCTATCTAACCACCACCATAATCATCTTCTTCATTAGTTTAATTTCTACCTACACCACCTACACCTAAGGCCAAGGAAGGAGAAGAAGATAAGATCAAGGGGGCAACCTACTCCCCCCCTTGGTGCCTTCTTCCTCTCTCTTCATTTTCCTTGTGCCACACCAAGGAGGAGAAGCTTTCCTCTAGAAGGACGGCCAAACAAGGAGGAGATCTTCCTCAGGGTGGTTGACGCCCACCTTGGAGGAGAAAGCTTGGAGAAGTCATCATATTAGAAGCAAGGAGGAATTCTTTTCAAGCACAGGAGCTGCTGTGCTTAGAGCAAGGACCACACCTTCTTCACCATCTTTGGAGGACTTTTCTTCATCTCTACTTTCTTTGCATTAGCTAGTGTAGTTTTTCTTTTTGTTGTAAGAAACATTCAGCTACTTGTTGTCAACTTTCTAGTAATACAAAGTTCTAGTTGCCTAAAAGAGAGATCTTTGTTTTCGATAAAATTTTTAACATAAAATAACGTGTCGTTATAGTTCGTTGCATGGTAGAAAATCTCTTTTCAAAACATTTAATATTCAAAAATTAACCACGAAAATAGTTAGGTCATCTCCATAGGGAGGAATTAGCCTATTATACTAGTGAGTGGTGCCTCAATTATTCGGGAAACTCAGTGGGTGTGTATGCTAATTCATATAATTCTTTTTCAACATAAATCATCATTCTAAGCAATTGATAAAAAAATGCAGATGTTTAAATGTAAAATCACCACAACCTAATATTCTGTTAACTAGTAATCTTGGCAATGATAATCAACGTAAATACTAATTTATAGTAAAAGAGACCTTGTTCATTGCAATCAATATCCCATATTTCATAGCATTCATGAGAAGAATCTGGTTATAAGTAATTCACATAGAATAAGGGGATATTCATGCAAATGCACCTCAATAAACTAATGCCTCAAAAATAAGGGAATAGTGAATGGAAATGGCAAATCTTGTAATTATTAATTGGATGAAAAATAGAGGTTTTTGCCTCTCTCTTCTTTGCATACAGGGAGAAGAACAGCAATCGGCGAGGCTCTGGGAGAAGGTCGGCTAGCGTGTTGGCTTCGCGATGGTGGTCGTGGCGTAAATGGAGGTGGCCGGACTTGGTTGGCCGGCGGAGGAGATGCTCGCCAACGGTGGGTTGTGCGTGCACGCACGTGGACTGCAGAAATGGCTACTGGAGGTGTAGACGGCCTCGTTAGGGTGAGACGAGGTCGATGGCGTTGACGGAATGAAGTTTCGCCGTCAGGAGTGGCGGCTGCATGGAAGGGGGCAGCACGAGTGATGGGTTCTTTTTGGGGAAGTTGCTATGGGTGGGGGCTGTTTGAAGGAGAGGATGATGAAGATGAAGAGGACGGTGAGTGATCGGCCTGCTACGGGGATGGTGCGCATCGTGTGCACAGCTGTGGCATGATGGTGGCACGTGCGGTCGGTGGCTGATGTCTAAAGGTGCGGTGGTTGTGGTCGTAGTTGACAAGGTGTTGGGTTCCCTCCTTGGTTGCAGTAGCTGGAGGAAGAGGATGTACTGGTGGCGTGTCAAGCAAAGTGCGCGATGAGGGAACGACTACGTTCGAGCGAAGGAAAGGGGCGGTAGCATGCACGCACTGTCACTGCATGCATGAGCAAGGATGAGGGCGAGGTCGGAGCACACGGTAGTCTATGGTGTTCACTGGATTCACAGTGCACGCTTGAAGTTCTCGGTGTACACTTCGGCTACAGGGTGCGCGCCTCCTTGACTGTGGAGAGGATGAAGAAGTCCCCTCCAGGGGGAGAAGGCCCATATGGGTAGACACGGCCTTCCTTTCTAAACACAAAAACCTCCTCAGTTTCATTTGACCGTAAGCGTCTCCAACCACTCGCGAAGATCACGAGTGGTTGGAACAGCATATAAGCACAGGCAGTTCTTCATCAGATGTCTAATTATCACTTCAGACATCTTAAAAAATGTAGAAGCAGGAGTTTGTGATGGCAATTCCCAAACGTCCGACCTTGTCCCCGAATATCTTATAGACGCAAAAATGGACGTTTGAACTCTTCCACCTAGCCTGCATTCATCAAATCAATTAGGTTACCATATCATATGTTATTAAGTGTAAAATTGATGCATAGAATTATATGCAGAATAAGATGAATTGCCATATAACTTTTACTTAACAATTAAGATCAACTAATTAAATAGTACTTAGGCCAGACAATGGTCCATGAAAGTGGACTTATCAAATGCCCTCATGCCTAAGTTTTGCTATTCCCGAGCAAAAGTGAAAAACAATGGAAGTAACCAAGAGATTTCTCCTTTCCTTGTTCCAAAAATTTAGAGATCCAGAGAAATGTGAAGTGATAGTAGCCTAGGCAACAAATCCAAGTGAAAAGCCAACTTACATTTAAAATTCATACTTAACCCTTAGTAAACATTTTACCGGGATAGGCAACTACTTCCCTCGGGGATAAAGCAAAAACTAATTTGAGATTTGACCCTGACTTTTTAGTTTAGGTAGGAGATACTGAGTTGAATGGATTAATATTTGGTGGCTCACACTCATATGGTGCTACATATAGTCTAGTGCTACAAACTCTAGTTCTCTAAACTATCAAACAAGTCAACCCAGAGAAAGGCTAAAAACTGTGCTCTCTATGTGTTCCTTTGTGCTCACTCACTCTCTCTTTTCTTTTTCTCTTTCTTCTTTTTCCTTTTCTGAGGTCACATTTCTTACCAAATTTTTGTAAATGTACTCATTGTTTGGTGGCCTCACATGGCATTCACACTTCAATTAATGTCCTAATAACCCTACAACTAAGTTAAAGGACCTCAGCCAATATTTGAACGATCAGAAATACTGAAAAGTAGGTATGGGTCATATTTGGTGGACACAATGGATGTTTTTGTTGTTGCCACAAAAACATTGACACAATAAATGACATGAAGATAAAACTCCAAACTTGAACTTTTTTTTCTTTTTCTTTTTCTTTTTTTTCTAAATATAAATATTTCTCTTTTCTTCCCTCTCTCTATAAATATATATATTTATAACTCCAACACAACATGACGTAGACTTTTATTTATGAGGCATTATTAAGGATGATGATGGTCAATAGGATATTGTGTGGCTTATTTTGTCGAGGAAGGAATGGATAGGACAAGCGTATTTCTAACCTTTGACACTATTACCAGCAGAGGATTCTATGAAGAACGATCGTAACCATCCACCATAGTTATAGTTTTATTAGGACTCAATCTCTGTGTATCTGCCTTATTTGGTGATGCTCAGGAATTCACACAATGTACGCACACAGGAACAGAGAATGAAAACTATGCCTAACTCTGAGGTATCATCATCTTATTATTTAGAATTTAAGAGTCCTTGCACTAGACTTAGCATACCAATAATCTCTCTACTTTTTACTCATAGATATTAGCTAGATTTAATAGAAGATAGTATGCCTAACTCCCTATTAACTATCCAAGGGGTTCAGCAAACTCAAAATGCTTATTGGTTTTCTTCAAAGATCCATTACCCAGTTTACGTGCAAGTGAATGTACTGGATTCTAAATTCAGAAATAATTTAAGAAGAAATCCTTCAATGACACCTCCTTGATAAAAAAAATTCCTGCTAGGGATTAACCAATTCATTTCAAAAGAGAGTTTTTTTTTTTTTTACTAATGCACCTAACCTAAATGCATGAATACTTCCTAAAATGCAAAATGCACCCCCCCATGCCTAAATCCTACAATGTCCTCATTGTAAAATTAAAACAGGGGGAGAAAGGAAGGAAATCACCTAATGAGGCATTATTCTGGATGTTGGGTTGCCTCCCAACAAGCGCTGCATTTTCTGTCGGCAACCAAACTTATAGGGAGCCTATAAGTCTAGTTCCAAACAGAAAGAGCTAGGCCCTAAAAATATGTGTAACAGCGCGGGCCTAAAAAACAAGTAGCCACGGATGTTGCGAGTTGATGATGCAACGTTATCCCAAATGCTCGCCAGAAGACATGAAAGCAGAGAGCCTCATAGGCTACCTGGGGAGGTCTAGGAATAACAAAAGCAACATGAGAAGGACCTCCCAAAATAGAATAAGTGGAGGATAACAAGGGTCTTCCAAAGCAGGAAGGGTTTTAAAAGATATAAACATAATAATTTCAAACCCTTGAATGGTGAGACTAAAAGTACAAGCATCAATCCACACTCGTCATTCTACCTGAGGATGTACTAGCTTGATATTCTCCCTAGAAATAATGTATATGAGTAGAGACCTGAGCCAAGGATCGGTTAGGGAGTGTAAGGGTTGCTTGTGGTGTTGGGCGGTAATGGTTAAGTCCAAGGAGGGCATAGTTTGTGTCAAGTTCAACAATTCAGATTCTGTATTATTCTCCCTAACAGTTGTAGAAAAATTCACGTCACCCTATCTATCCTCAAGAATCATATTTTCACCTTCAATTATATGCAAATCAATGGTGGACTTCAAATTAAATCCTTTGATGGCAGGGTTAAAGCAACAGAATCATTATCATTAATTTCATCCTCGGATTCTTTTGGTTCACTTAAGTTTTTGTCGAGGTGTATATGTGATTCACCAGTAAAGAGAGGAGTTTCTTCAGTATCGTCAATTATTTTTGAAGGAGGATTAGTCTTAATGTTTTGGAGTAAGCCTATATCACTTAATTCTTTATTCTTCTTGGGACATAAATCCTTAATTGATGTGTATTGTTCCCGAGAGTCTTTCCTAGGCTTCTCACTATTGTGTTCGTCCTCCTCGAATATCAACTCCTGGTTTTGTGGAGGAGGACTCTCAAAATCAAAAGAAGGGAGGAATCCGGATTTCACCAGATTATTTATATCCTCAGGGGGTAAGTCCTCGAATAACACATAATCCCCCTATGATTCATTCCAAACTCTAATGCTGGGTTCCTTCATCGGGTTATCATCCTCCTCTAAAATAGACTCTTTGTATCCCTGAGACCAAAATTCATCCAATTCATCCTCCATTCCCTTAGGGTCACCTTTATTGGGCGCATTTAAATCCTCATAATGTTAAATGGTAGGTGTTGATTCCCTAAGTGGAGGATCAGGATTAAGCTCACTAAGGGTAGAATGGGATTCCACCACATGATTAATAAGGGAAGTGACATGAACAATACGACCTTGACCCAGGTTATCAGGGGTAAGGAAAATACTATCATTAGGGTCAAGGTCCTCAAGAGGTACCATCTTCCCTTTCTTTTCACTCCAATATAGCTCGAGTGGATAATTACTAGGATCACTCTCCTCTAATAGCCGTGTCTCATGGGGAGAGTCTAAGTGATAGCTACTGAAAATGGGATCCCTATTGTCATTGGTTTCCTCAGAATTTTTTCATGATCACAGTTGTACGGGTAGGGATCAGAATCACTAGTAAGAGGTAGCTAAGCTGTCGAATTTCCTTATTCAATTGTTGACTATTCCTCAACATCTCTCCCGTAGACTCCATTTCTTTTTGTTGTTTTTGCATTTCTATCATAAAAGAGGAGAGACTGCTACTATCAGATTAGAGAGGATAGTCCATCTCAAGCTCTGGTTGCCTAAGGGTATCGGTCCAACCTCGATAAGGAAAATCATGAAGTGGGGATTCCATGGGTGAAAAATCCTGCTCCTAGGCTCCTCTCAAAAGTGGGAGTTATCGGGCCAATACTCCCAGGATAGAAATATAATTGATCCCATGAATTGTCATTGTACCTATCAAAGGATGGATACTCTCGAGGCATGGGATCCTGGTTAAAAGATGGGAAGTATTGACTTTGATAATCTGAATGATAGGACTAAGGGTGATCCATTTCTTTAAGCCAAACAGGTTTAACTCTCTTAGGATTTAGAAGAAATCGGAACAAAAGCAAAAACTTCTTAGAGAGTTCTACCACTATCAAAACAAGTGCAAATATAGTGGGATCTATTTTTAGTAGATTCTAGGTCTTAGAAATAAGTGTTTAGTTGGTGGCCAAATAAGTTTTGCAAGAATTATGCTTCCTAGGCTGACCTTCATTGGTGCCTACAACCTACTCGCAAGGGATGGAAGTCTCAAATCATGCCCACACACGAGGAATCGAAGTAACTTGGTGGATAGGCTTGTTGATTTCTTACTAACTTCCCTTGTGGTGCAAAAGAGGAGAGGTAGAAATTTTTCTAGTGACCTTATGTGTGATGTGCACAGTGTCTCAGGTGTGCAACACACATTCGCGTTTTGAATTTTGAAATCTCGCAAATAAGATCCTTTTGCACACAATTTCAAGTCAGATTTTAAGGTCCAACCTCTTAGCAGTCCCAATTTTTAAAGTGACCACTAAATTAATTCAATTCAAAGACTTTAGTGGTCTTAGATTTAAGTCCAATGTAGATGCATGATAGGTAATTGATGCTTAAGAGAAGACATACCTTACTCCAACTTTCTTCGTGTAAGGATGTATGCGATGCAAAACTATAAGCTAGATGTTGCCCATTCAATCCTAGATGGTCACCCTATTGATATGCAGCTTCTAGTAGGCAGTTCGAATATTTATTTTTTTTATTTTTTTAATAAGCAAACAAACCTAATCTAACTAACTAACATGCAGTTTAAATCATTCAAATAAACATATAATCTAAATAAAATGGGAACACACTCCCAAAAATACGCTCCCACATACAAGAGTGATAAGAAATAAAAAGCACTGGGATCACGTTCCCAAAAATGCCCAACAAGGGTCCAAAAGACAGAAATTAAATGTCTAATGTCTATCTAGCCTAAATCTAAACTAAGATCTAATGACTAAATCAGGAAAGGCTTCTCCATATGCCTTCACGTGCATGGGATCAAGGCCCACAAGCACCCATTGCTGATCTCCAGGGGGCGTCAAGGTCCACCAAACATATCGTCTCCGCCGTGCACGCCCGCCACGTTCGTTTGATTTTGCACACAAATAGAAACAAGGTCAGCAATTCAGAAATGCTTTAGAAATAGCATAAAAATAATATAAATTTTCCAAAAAAATTAATAAGCGTATTTCCTCCCCAACAACAATGCCATTTGAAAGAGCAATCTTCGTTTTCGATAAAAATTTTAACATAAAATGACGTGTCGTTATAGTTCGTTGCGTGGTAGAAAATCGCTTTTCAAAACATTTACTATTCAAAAATTAACCACGAAAATAGTTAGGTCATCTCCATAGAGAGGAATTAACCTGTTATACTAGTGTGTGGTGCCTCAATTATTTGGGAAACTCAATGGGTGTGCATGCTAATTCGTATAATTCTTTTTCAACATAAATCATCATTTTAAGCAATTGATAAAAAAAATGCAAGTGTTTAAATGTAAAATCACCACAACCTCATATTTTGTTAACTAGTAATCTTGGCAATGATAATCAACGTAAATACTAATTTCGAGTAAAGAGACCTTGTTCATTGTAATCAATATCCCATATTTCATAGCATTCATGAGAAGAATCTGGTTATAAGTAATTCACATAGAATAGAGTGATATTCATGCAAATGCACCTCAATAAACTAATGCCTCAAAAATAAGGGAATAGTGAATGGCAATGGCAATTCTTGTAATTATTAATTGGATGCAAAACAGAGGTTTTTGCATCTCTCTTTGCGTATGGGGAGAAGAACAGTGGCCAGTGAGGCTCTGGGGGAAGGTCGGCCAGCACGTTGGCTTCGCAATGGCAGTCGTGGTGTCAACAGAGGTGGCCAGAGTTGGTCGGCCGGCGAAGGAGAAGCTCTCGGTGGCAGGTTGTGCATGCACGTGTGTGGACTGCGAGAAGGGTTGCTGGAGGTGTGAACGACCTCGTGAGGGTGAGGCGAGGTCGATAGCGTTGACGAAATGAAGTTTCGTCGTCGGGAGTGGTGGCTGCATGGAAGGGGGGGCGCCAGTGATGGGTTCTTTTTGGGGAAGTTGCAGCGGGTGGGGACTGTTGGAAGGAGAGTATGAAGATGAAGATGAAGAGGACGGGGAGTGATCGGCTTGCTGCGGGGATGGCGCGCAGCACGTGCATGGCTTTGGCGTGATGGTGGTGCGCATGACCAGTGGCTAAGGTTTGAAGGTGCGATGGTTGCAGTCGCGGTTGAGAGGGTGTTGGGTTCCCTCCTTGGTTGCAGTAGGTGGAGGAAGAGGATGCACTAGTGGCATGCCAGGCGAAGTGCGCGATAAGGGAACGACTGCGTTCGAGCAGAGGAGAGGAGCGGTGGCATGCACACACTGTCACTGCATGCATGAGCGAGGATGGGGCGAGTTCGGAGCACATGGTGGTCTATGATGTTCACTGGATTCATAATGCATGCTTGAAGTTCACTGTGTATAATCCGACCACAGGGTGCGCACCTCCTTCACGGTGGAGGGGATGAAGAAGTCCTCGCAAGGGGGAGAAGGCCCATATGGGTGGATGCGACCTTCCTTTTTAAACACAAAAACTTCCTTGGTTTCCTTTGGCTACAAGCGTCTCCAACCACTCGCGAAGATCGCAAGTGGTTGGAATAGTAGATAAGCACGGGCGGTTCTTCATCAAACGTTTGATTATCACTCCAGACGTCTTAAAAAAATCTAGAAGCAGGAGTTTGTGATGGCAATTCCCAGACGTCCGACCTTGTCCCTGGACGTCTTATAGATGCAAAAATGGACGTCTGAACTCTTCCACCTAGCCTGCATTCATCAAATCAATTAGGTTACCATATCATAAGTTATTAAGTGTAAAATTCATGCATAAAATTATATGCAGACTAAGATGAATTTCCATATAACTCCTACTTACTTAACAATTAAGATCAACTAATTAAAGAGTACTTAGGCCAGATAATGATCCACGAAAGTGGACTTATCATTGCCTTCCAATTTTCTGCTTCTACTTAATGTGTTTTCATGTTATTGTACTTGTAGTGCAATCACACCTTCTTTTAATTATCCTAGGCACACTTGCCTAGAGTGAGCTTAGTAGAAAAGGGCTTTCTTCTTGTCACATAGGTTTTAGTGATAGGTGTAGTTCTTAGCATAATCTTCATCTTTGCAATCATGCCTGATATTTGGAAAACCCTAAAACAACAAAACAAAAAATACAAAATTATATGTGTTGATTTGAGAGGAGAGAGAGTGAACCATCTTATGTGACTAACAATTGTCCTCCTTGAACGACTCTAGATATTCACCCTATCTAGGAATATAAATTGTAAATTTTATTGTGAATTTATGCATTGCAATGACACTATTTCGCATAATTAACAAACCCCGTATTTCCCGCATCAAATACTAGGAGTCAATATAGTTGTCCTTAATTTATGGTGAGTCAAACTATTTCACACACCAGATGCTTGGTTCTCACATTCGCTTCAAATCTTGGGTGGGATGACTGAGTCAAAGATAGTTACCCTCATGACCCAAGTCTGATGGCTAATAGGATTCTTGATTTGATTTGGCAACCTTAATTTGAGTCAATACTTGAGAGCTGTTGAGTCTTTACCATTAAGGATTTGTTCACGATTTATTTTCATTGGTGAGAAATCTTAGTTACCATTAAGATTTTTTATTTGAACTGGCTAGATTCCTTGGCAATGGCATATCTTGGAATAAAAGAAACAAGAAAGGAGTGTTGTTGACTTTCACTTTACTTTTGAAAATAAATGAAAACTAACGTATTTGATTCACGCATCTTTCCCGCAGATTTTTCTTATGTTGGTTTTGCTAGGGACTAGCAAAATTTAGGTATAGGGGTATGATTGCGTAGCAATCATAGATCTTAATCAACCTAAATTAAGTTAGATCTCTACCCATGTAAGTCTAATTAGGCTCAGTGGAACCCAATTAGACTCAACCTAGATCTACTTAGATTCGCATACACACCTATTAGGATCACCAAAGCCCAATTAGATACACACACACCTAATTAGACTAGGATCTACCCTAATGGACTCAACCCAATAGATCCTAGACTAACCCAACCCAATTAAACCTATGCCTACACAACCTAACCCTACATAAATCATCACCAAAGCACCCTCAACTCTTCCTAAAACTAAGTCCACACCACCTCACCCTTCTCCCCTCCAAAGGTGGCACCACATCAACTAACCCTAACCCCCTTTACGCCACCACTTGAGGCCATCTCCTTCCTCCCCTTAGCCGACTGTTCAGCGTAAAATCAAGTTTTTGAATATTTCTGTCGTAGTATAGCACGAACGTTGACAAATAAAATGTAACGAGATTTGATAAGTCCTGGTCGAGCTCAAGGAGGCGAAGAATATACGATTCAACTTGATTTCTAATTTTTCAATATGCGAGTTGTGATTTTGCTAACCTAATTACCTAGACTCTAACCTAACTGCGTAATCCGATTTCCAACTCATGAATATAAATCTCACCCATTCTCTTATTTTCGCAGTTATGAACACACTTGTTAATGAGATATAGAATGTAAATATGTGCGTCTCAATTTCCACAATTTTCTTTATGTTAATACTGTTGAGTGAGTTCAAAAAGTTATGTGAGTCGTTAATGTGAATTTGTGCAGCCATACGATTATTTTTTTTTCAATTTTCTTTTTTCAGATTTTTTTGTGATTTTTGATTTGGAAAGCAAAGATCTACTACTAGAAATAAACCACAAGATATCAAAGCAAATCAACTTTTATTCAAAATGGAGATCATGGAATTGTTTCACAACTAGTTGATTGCTTGAAAACAAAACATTAAAATCACTAGAACAACTAGAAAAAAACTACTAGAACTATTAGAACTACTACAAATTAAGTAAAAGAAACTAAAGAGAAAATGATCCAGATCTATTCTACCAGAAAAAGGGCACGAAGGAGTGGACCTTGGTGTCCTTTGGAGGGCATGGAAGGGCAACAATTGTGCATTAAGGGTGGCCTTGGTGGACGGCATGGAGGAGAAAGAAGGTGGAGGTGGTGACCAACTATAGTGGAAGGGAGAAGAAGAGGAAGGAAGAGGGATCAGGGGGAGTCTTAGGGGTGTGGGATTGAGGGATCTTGGCTAGAGAAAAATTGGATGTGGAGTCCTTGGAGGGGGGAGCCTATGAGGGATTAAGGAGGTCATCCAATCGCTCCTTCCATCTGAGAACTTCTAGTTGGGATTTCCTAGAAAAAAGGATTTCTAAAAAGAGGACTTTCTAGAATGTTGGTTTTCCTAATGTGTAAGTATGTGCGTATGTGTATGTGTGTGTGTTGATGTGCATGGGTGTGTTTTTGCGTGGATGTGTGCTGGGTTTGGGTGTGCGTGAATGTGCATGTGTGGGTGTGTGTTTGCATGGGTTTGTGTTTGGGTTCATTTAGCTTGGGTGCTAGTGGGTCTAGTTAGGAGTAGGTAGGATTAGGTGAGTCTAATTAGAATCTAGGTGTGTCCAATTAAGACTAGGTAAGCCTAATTGGAACCTAAAAGGGAAATTGAGGCTAAGAAAGGGAAATTGGCTTGAAGCTTAATTAGTTGGGCATAGGAATAGGTTGTTTTTGCTCTAGTGCAAAGGAATTAGGCCTAGGTTGGATTGGGTTAGGATAAGCCTATTTGGTGGTGGATGGGATAATAGGTTTATTCCTCGTCCTCTCTTCTCCCTTTACTTCATTTGTTATAATTTGGCTTCCTAAATCTTTTCTTCTCTTTTTCTCCCTCCTTATTTCTTGGTCTTCTTCTTAGTTTATTATTCACACATGGACCTGCAACCACAACATAAGACATTATAGCATAAATAGGTCCATAAAATAATTATTTATAAATAACCAAGTAAACATGATGCAAATGCAAATTATACATAAAATGAATGCAATATTTATAACTATGCTAGAAATCTACCCAAATCTAGGCATTTTAGAACCTATGATTGCTATGCAATCATACCCACATGCTTAAACTTTGCTAGTCCTTAGCAAAACTTAAAATGTGGAACCTACAAAAACACAGGTTTTTATTTTTCTTTTTCTTTGTCAGTACAACATTTTTTTCTGAGAATGCAAAAGAATCAAGCTAACTTCAATCAAAAATCCCAATCTAATTTTTAACCAAATAAGGAAATCGCAGGAAAACCCTTAACATCAGAGACAACTATTCTGGGGTGTCGACTCAAATCGAGACTACCAAATCAATTCAAGAGTCCTATTAGCCTTCGAACTTGGGTCGCAATCAAAGGTTTCTTAGACTCCCAAGTACCCTAAAAGTTGTTGGTCTCAAAAGTTTAAGCATCTGTGCATAAGTGACAATGGTCTTTCTTTAGTTTAACGGTGAATTTATGTTAGTATGATGGCCAACAAGGAAAGGAGGATATTTTTTTGTGATTTTTCTTTTGTAATTTCTTTCTCTGATTCACCACTCCAACCTCAGTTTAGCTATCAACACGATCTGTGTTGGATTCATTGTTCCCATCATCAATCCTCAAAGGATCCCTAGAATTCGATGCTTTGAGATAGCATCGCCTATGGAAATCCCTAGAACCCTGGCTTTCGACACTTTGAGATAATGCTACCCATGGCATTCTAAAGCAAATTCAAGCCCTGGCAATCAACATTTCAGGATGTCGCCCATGACACTTAAACTGCACCATGCACTTACATGCCCCTAGTAAGATATTTAAATGCCCTAAGAGATAAGCGCCAAGGAGATGACATGTTATAACCACTGTCTTCAAGGGAAGTATATAATTCACCTCTCATGTGGTAAGAACTCGTCCAATCAAGTTGTGTTTTTAAGCTTCACATAAGTCAAAGTTTAGAAAACTAAAATTTTTTCTTTGAGAACGGAATTAAGGTGATAACTTTATTAAGCATTCTAAATAAGACCATAATGTGTGTGAATTTTGGATGCTCAAGTTACTAAGACTTGCAAATTGAAAGGTAGACAAGGGTATCGAATACTTCCTAAGTCTTTGACTTAATACCTGAGCTTTTTCAGATCCTTTTCAAATACTTGGGAAACAAATCTAGATTTTAGGAAATACCCATGATAATTAAGTCTTAGTAAGACCTGAAGAGTCTAAGTGAAAAGACCTTGTTCTACATTTCCAAAATTCGGTAAATCCTCAAGATCAACATAATCAATCTTTTCTAGCTTAAATACTCAAAATAGTCATTTTTTTTCAACACAAAACACACCTTTTTTTTCAAAGCCCAAATTTTTCAAAAATAATTTTCTTTTCAAAAACTCATTTATTCAAGTAGAAATCGTAAATACATGTCTTTACAGTAAATGCGATTATGAAAAAAACTAGCTGTTAGTAAAAAGTATTCAAAAAATGTATTCTAACCCCACCCCCAATGCCTAAATTTGTGCATGTCCTCATGCATGAAAATAAACATGAAACATATAATAATTTAAAGTATAGAAAGGGAGAAAAGGTAGAAATCACCTGGAAAAGCTCCTAAATATTAACATTCAGCATATCCCAACGCCTATGCAAATGAGAAGACATATGCTATATATATAAAAAGAAAATAAGAGCTATGTATATATATCTATAAATGGATAAATGCTGAGTTTAACACCTCCAGCTGAGCGAAAACTCTGTCACACGTCCTCAAGAAGATGTATTGTTTTGTCAGCAGGAGGAGGTTCCTTGGCTAAAAATGGCTCGAGGCGTTAGCCATTTATGATAAAAACATGTCCAGTCTTCGGGTCTTGGATCTGGACAGTCCCATTTGGATATGGGCGAATCATTATGAAGGGTCCAGTCCATTTTAATTTTAGCTTCCCCGCAAAGAATTTAAGTTTTGAATCAAAACAACCAGACTTATTAGTTGACAGAAAATGATTTTCTCTAAATGTGGCGATCATGAAAGGCCTTGGTTTTATCCTTGTAAACTTTTGCACTCTCATAAGACTCCCGTCACATTTCCTCTAACTCACTAAGCTGGAGCTTCCTTTCACAACCTCACGCATCGAGGTTGAAATTACATTTCCGCACCGCCCAAAAGGCACGATGTTCCAGCTCAACCAGAAGATGACAAGCCTTTCCATACACCATTCTATATGATGATATTCTGAGCGGGGCCTTGTACGTGGTTCGATATGCCCAAAGTGCATCAATTAACCGATCGGACTAATCTTTTCGGTCAAGTATAACCGTTTTCTAAAGAATGAGTTTAATTTGCTGATTAGATACCTCAACTTGCCCATTAGTCTGTGGGTGATATGGGATAGCAATGCGGTGATGAACCCCATATTTCTTCAACAAAGCTCTAAAATGGGCATGAATAAAGTGACTTCCCCCATCACTAATTGATAGAGAGAGTTTCACTTAATTAAAATAGCAATAGAATGATACGTCGTTGTAATTAATGTGGTGAAAATCTCTCAATCAAAGATTAAAATAGATATCAATTTAAACCATGAAAAGGATGTCGTATCCATAAGGAGGAATAGATTAATAAGTTCCCAAAATATTTTTCCTTTATATTTGTTCAATCAAGTGCGCAATCCGTGTTCAAATCTGATGCGAAACAAGGAGAAAAGAAGGAACATGTAAGAATTTAGAAATGTAGGGGTATGAATGTAATTTTCCTTTCATGAAATAACTTACAATGGCATGTAACAGAATTGTATTTTAAGACATGGGGCTTTCTCTTTTAGGTCATGTGAGTGTCTTGATGAGATTTTATGCATTTATCAACCTCCACATATAAGAGTTAAGTGCATGAAAGAAATAATATAACACTTAAGGGCATGCATGCAATTTCACTCAAATATATTAATCAATTAAATATTGAAATAGTGTTTTTGGCAATGGCATGTTTGGTAATTTTTAATGTCACCAAAAATAGAGGAAACTTCCTTTATCCTCTTTGCGCGCGTGGAGGCGTGGCTGTCGGCCAACTGAAGCCCGGTGGTGGTGCGTGGGAGAGAGGTGGTCTCGACGGCGGTGGAGGCATAGCCAGAGGTGGCCAATGGCGGTCAACCGGAGAGCTTGACGCCAGCAAAGCTGGCTGTAGGAGAGGATGCGGGCTGCTACTGTTGCATGCACGCGCGGCTAGGCGTCACGGCCGATCGATCGCTAGTTGCGCAAGGAGGTGCGCCGAGTGTAGAGAAGATGGGCAGGCTGGAGGCACGCACTGCTACTATTGGTTGCCTACTGGAGGTGCATGGAGGGGAGATGGAGCCGCGCGCTGCTGCTGTTGGTTGTGTGGTGTGCGCGGAGGGAGATGGAGGCGCGTAGAGAAGATGGACAGGATGGAGGTGGGCGCTACTACTATTGCACGCGCCTGCTGGCCATTCGTGGAGGGGAGATGGAGGCGCGCACTGCTGCTGTTGGTTGTGTGGTGTCCACACCCCGCTACTGCAAAGAAGTAGAGGAAGAAGAAGACGGAGAGGCACAGGGGCATTGCTGCATGCGGTGTGCGCACCTGTGTGGCAAGCAAGGGTTGCGCACAGAAGGGTTGCTTCGTGGAGGGGAGATGGATAGCGCTCTGGCGTGGTTGCAGAGGGTTGAAAGGGCCACGGTGCAGGTTCTCCTCACGGTGCACGCAAGGTCCACAGTGGTGCCTTCCAGAGATCCCCTCGCCAAGAGCACCCCCATGAGACTTTTATCTCCTCCCCATATGTTCTTCTTCCTCGGTGCAAGTCAAGGGATTCTAAATCCCTTACTAAAATAGGCCGCCTGTTGAGAGGTGGGTGGCCAGCTTGTTGAGGCCGACTGACTATTGAGAAGTCCTCGTGGGGGGGAGGGGGAATTCTTTTCAAAAGACCCTGGTTTCTCAGCAAAATTATTCCTTCTCCTCTCCCATTTTACCGATTACTTGTTAACTCTTAAAATAGCCTGATGGAGTGGATCAAGTGGAGGAGACGGATAGAGTGCGCTGTGTGCGTGACCTGCATGAGAGAGTGGCACGTTGAAATATAACATAAGTTATTCCTACAATAATGAAATATAAAATAATTATTTATATACATAATAAATTATAGAATGCAATAGAATAGATGTAAACTTAAGTAATGATGCATGCACTCATTCTATGACCTAATATAGTTAACATAAAATGTAAGAATAAAGTTAACTTAGGCTTAACAATAGTCCATTAAAATGGACTCATCAAATACCCCCATGCCTAAGATTTGCTAGTCCCTAGCAAAAATGAAAAATAATAGAAGTAATCAGAAGATTTCTTCTTTCCTTATTTCAAACATTTAGAGATCCATATAACTGTGAAGTGATAATAGCCTAGACAACAGATCTAAGTGAAAAGCCAATTCGCATTGGGAGTTCGTACTTCATCCTTGGTAAATATTTCTATCGGGATAAGCAACTACTTCCCTCGAGGATAATGCAGAAAATAATCTGTAATTTGACCCTGGCTTTTGGCTTAGGTAGGAGATCTCGAGTTGAATGGATTTGTATTTGGTGGCACACACTCATCTGGTGCTACATGTAATCTAGTACTACAAATTCTAGATCTCTGGACTATTAAACAAGTTAACTCAGAGAGAGGCTAAACAACTGTACTCTCTTGATGTTCCTTGGCAGTCACTCTTTTCTTTCTTTTCTTTCTAAGATCACAAATCTCGCCAGATTTAGTAAGTGTACTCGTTGTTTGGTGGCCTCACATGGCATTCACACTTCAACTAAAGTCCCAATAACTTTACAACTAAGTTAGAGTCCTCAACCAGTATTCAGGCGAATAGAAATACTGAAAGGTAAGTATGGGTAATATTTGGTGGATCGCGATAGGTGTTTTTGTTGCCTCAAAAACAATGTCACAAAGATAAAATTATAAACTTGGACTCTTTTCTTTTTCTTTTCTCTCTCTCTTTTCTTTTTTTTTAACATAATTGTTTCTCTTTTTTTTTTCTTTCTTTATAAATCAACATAACATGACACAGACTTTTATTTATGAGGCATTATTAGGGATGATGATGGCCAAGAGGATATTGTGTGGCTTATTTGGTGGAAGTGCCTATTCTCGACACCGGGAAGGAATGGATAGGACAGGCGTATTTCTGACCTTTGACACTATTACCCTCCTTCAGCCGAGGACTCTATGAAGGACAGTTGTAACCATCCACCATAGTCATAGTTTTATTAAGACTCAATCTTTGCGTATCTGCCTTATTTGGTGACTCTCAGGAATTCACACAATATACGCACATAGAAACAGAGAGCGAAAACTATGTCTAACTCTAAAGTATCATCATCTAATTGTCCAAAACTTAAGAGTCCTTGCACTAGACTTAGCGCACCAGTAATCTCTCTACTTTCTTTTCACAAATATGAGGTAGATCTACTAGAAGATAGTATGCCTAACTCCCTATTAACTGTCCAAGGGTTCAGTAGACTAAAAATGCTTATTGGTTCTCTTTAAAGATCCATTACCCAGTCTACATGCAAGTAAAGTAAATGTATTGGATTCTAAACTTAAGAAATAATTTAAGAAGAAAAAATCTTTAATGACACCTCCATGACAAAAATATTTTACTAGGGACTAACCAATTTAGCTCAAGAAAATAAGAGTTTTTTTTTTTGCATGTATATCCTAAATGTACGCAAATATTTATAAATTCTATAAACATTCTCAGATTATACCCCCCCATGCCTAAGACTGAAAATATCCTCATTGGAAAAATGCAGACATAGAAAAATATCACCTGAGGAGGAGAGTGGGAGGAGCTAAGGCTCCTCAAGCCAAAGTGCATCCAAAACCTAGCCATCTGAAAGAGTAATATAAGGTTTAAGTCGCTGGCCATTTACCTTAAAGCTTGCACCAGAAGTAGGGTTCTGAATTTCTACAGCACCATGAGAGAAAGTATTGATAACAACGTATGGCCCATCCCAGCGGGACTTGAGCTTTGCTGGAAATAATTTAAGTCTGGAATTGAAAAGCCAAACCCACTGGTTGGGCTCAAAAGTCTTTCTAATGATGTGCTTATCATGGAAGACCTTTGTACGTTGCTTGTAAGCTTGAGAAGTTTCATAGGCTTCATTACAAAGCTCCTCAAGCTCACTTAACTCTAACATACGTAACTTTCCCATTTTTTTCTAGATTTAAGTTAACATTTTTAATAGCCCAATAGGCTTTATGTTGGATTTCAACAGGAAGATGGCACGCCTTTCCGTAGATAAGACGGAAAGGAGACATGCCTAAGGGAGTCTTATACACGATTCTGTAGGCCCAAAGAGCATCATTCAATTTTTTAGATCAATCCTTACGATCGGGCATGACAGTTTTTTTCTAAAATTCGCTTAATCTCCCTATTAGACACTTCAACTTGTCCACTCGTTTGGGAATGGTAAGGTGTGGCTATCATGTGGTTGACTCCAAAATTTTGGAGTAGTCTAGTGAAGTGTACGTTCTTAAAGTGAGGTCCTCCATCATTTATGATCGTCCTTGGGCACTCGTACCGAGAAATGATATTAGACTTAACAAAGCCCAAGACCATGGAATGGTCATTGGTTCGCGTGGGTATGGCTTCTATCCATTTCGATAAATAGTTCACAGCCACAAGGATGTACTCATATCCGAAGGACACAGGAAAGGGACCCATGAAGTCGATGCCCCAAATATCAAAGATCTCAACAGGGAGGATTGGTTGCTGGGGCATCTCATCCCTTTTTCCAATGGTTCCTGTCTATTGGCAATGTAGACATGCACCCACATATGTATGTGCATCTCAGAATAATGTGGGCCACCAAAAGCTAGACTGAAGAAGTTTATGGGTAGTCTTTTTCCCACTAAAATGTCCCCCACAATGAAGGTTATGGCAGAAACTCAGAACACTTCTTTGTTCTTCATCAGGGACGCAATGGTGAAAAAGCTGGTCAAGGCCTACTCTAAAAAGCTCGCGTTCCTCCCAGTGATAAAATTTAGCATTAGCAAGAAACCTATCTTTCTGCTTGTCCCAAGTACTGGGGGTAATGCCCGTGACCAGATAGTTCACTATGTCAGTGAACCAAGGAGTTTTAGCCTTCACGACCATTAGAGACTCATCAGGGAAAGTCTCTTGAATATCGCCAGTAGGGTTTGATGCCTCAATAGGGATCCTAGACAGATGATCTGCTACCACATTCTCAACTCCTTTCTCATCTTTAATTTCTAGGTTAAACTCCTGGAGTAGCAGAATCCAACGAATTAGGCGAGGTTTGCTGTCCTTTTTAGCAAGAAGATGCTTTAAGGCAGAATGATCAGTGAACACCACAACCTTGGATCCCAAAAGATAAGACTGAAACTTTTCCAAAGCAAATACTACAGCAAGAAGTTCCTTTTCAGTGATCATGTAGTTTTGCTGAGGATCCGTAAGGGTCTTGTTGGCATAATGTAGCACATGAGGTTTGCCATCAACCCTTTGACCTAAGACTGCTCCCACTACCAAATCAAAAGCATCCAACATTAGCTCAAATGGGAGGATCCAATCTGGTGCTTAGAGAATCGGTGCAGTAATAAGGGCTTTCTTTAAGACTTGGAAAGCCTCGCCACATCTATCATCAAAATCGAAGGAGTCATCCTTCACTAACAGGTCCCAGAGTGGCTTAAAGATTTGACTGAAATCTCTAATGAAGCACCTATAAAATCCAGCATGGCCAAGGAAAGATCTAACTTGACGAACATTAGCGGGCAATGGAAGCTTAGAGATGGAATCAATTTTTGCGGTGTCCACCTCTAATCCTCTCTCAGAAACTATATGCCCTAACACAATGCCCTGCTGGACCATAAAGTGGCTTTTCTCCTAGCTAAGCACAAGCTTTGCCTCTTCGCAACGGGTTAAGACTTTATCAAGGTGCGAAAGGCATAGATCAAACGACGAGCCATAAATGGAGAAGTTATCCATGAAAATTTCAACGAACTCGTCGATCATATCAGAAAAGATAGCCATCATACAATGTTGGAAAGTGGCAGGAGCATTACATAACCCGAATGGCATACAGTAGAATGCAAATGTGCCATACGGACTCGTGAAGGTGATACGCTCCTGATCGTCAAGAAAAATGACTATCTGATTATACCTAGAGTACCCGTCAAGAAAACAGAAGTACTTGTTCCCTGCCAGTCGTTCCAAAATTTGATCGATAAACGGTAAGGGGAAATGGTCATTCTGGGTAGCCATGTTCAAACGGCGGTAATCAATGCTGACCCTCCAACCAGTTGAGGGTTTAGTGGTCACCAGCTCTCCTTCGTCATTCTCCTCCATGGTGATTCCTACCTTTATGGGTACTACATGAATAGGACTGACCCATTTACTATCTAAAATGGGCTAGATAATCCCTGCATCCAACCATTTCAGAATCTCCTTTTAACAACCTCCCACATATTTGGGTTGAGCCTTCTCTGCATGTCTCGGAAAGGTTTCACGAACTCATCCATGTATATATGATGCATGCAAAGGGAGGGATAAACACCCTTAATATCAGCAATTGACCAAGCAATTGCTTCCTTATGCCTTTGTAAACACTCAAGCAGAGCTCCCTCCTGTGATTCAGATAATACAAACGAGATAATAATGGGGAGCGTGTCATTAGGGCCAAGGAAAGCATATTTCAATGTGCTCGAGAGGGGTTTCAACTCCAACTCAGGAGCCTTTTGGATTGAGGGTTTAAGTTGAGATGTCCCCGCCTCAGGTAGCAAATCCACCTTCACGGTCCAGGGTGGGGATAGAGACTCTGTGTGTATCCCCAGCAACTCTTCTAATTCGGGCATTTCCCTTTCAATTTCTTCAATAATCGATAGATATGACCTTTTGAAGGGAATCTCTACATAGGAGTGCTAGAGTAGTCTCTGCAATTATTTCATCAACGACCTCAATCTGAGAACAATCTTCAAATCTGGATTGCTTGTAAGTATCAAAAACATTCAACCAGATCTTCTTGTTCCCAAAGCCCATTTTAAGTGCACCTGATCTACAATTGATAGAGGCGTTGACTGTGGTCAAGAAGGGGCATCCCAGAATAATGGACGGCTTTGTGGGCTTATTAGATGGGTCAGTATCTAGCACCAGAAAGTCAACAGGGAAGAAGAAGTCCTCCACTCTCACAAGGACATCTTCCAGCAATCCCCGTGGTGTCTTAAGTGATCTGTCTGCGACCTGGAGGATGACTGGACTAGGCTTTAACTTGCCTCCTCCCAAAAGGTCGTAGACAGAGCTCGGTAAAATGTTCACCCCTGCACCTAGATCGAGTAGAGCCTCATCAATGTGTTGGTTACCTATAACCACTGAAATATACGGGGCCCTTGGGTCTTTCATTTTGGGGGGTGTTCCATGTTAGAAAATAGAGCTGACATGGTCAAGCAGGATGACCTTGGTTTGGACCTGTTTCCTAGATTAGCACTTTTGGGTGCACAGGTCCTTCAAAAACTTGGCATAGGACGAGATCTGTTTGATAGCTTCCAACAGAGGCAAGTTGATCTGGACTTGCCTAAAAGTGTCCATAATCTCCTCTGGCCTATCCTTGGCTCCAGGCGAGCCAACAGAAGATTCCCTAGGAGCAGATAGGCGCTCTGGATAGGGAACCCTCAGCTTCTGGGTAGAGGGGTTGTCATGGCGGGAGAGGGGTGGTGGAAGGACGACATCCTCATTATTGGTGATTTCAAGTGAGGGAGAGCAATGTGGCTTTTCCTCAGTGGAGATGGAAGTCAGGTCGGGTGTAGAAGGGGAATTCTGAGACGTAACCGTAGAAGTGTTATCAGGCTTGTCAATCTTCTTTCCACTCCTCAGCACGGTCATAGCTTGGGCGTGCTCCCTGAATACGACCCCCTTGCCCTTAGGGTTCTCCTCAAACGAGATAGGTAGCTTCCCCGAATCACGTTGCCTAACTGCCTCAGTAAGATGACCAATTTGGGATTGCATATCAGTGATCATCTTATTCTAAGATTGGATGACCATATTCTGATGCTCTTGCATCACTTTCATCATGGCTTTTAAGCTCATCCATCTCAGAGGGCTTATTCTGAGGAGGGTTTTCATAGGATGGTTGGTATATGCATTGGGGAGGTAAGAGTCTTGTATTCCCTGAGTTAGAAGCATCACCTTGCTTCCAAGAGAAGTTTGGATGGTTCCGCCACCCTGGATTATAGGCATTGGAATAAGGGTTATTGCGAGGAGGTGGGCAAAAATCGTGGGCCGCATTCAAGTCGGTCTGAATCAACTCAGGGAATTGATTTGCCTGATGGCACTCCACAGTGGCGTACGTTGTGCTTTGGCAAATGGAGCATTCTCTTGAAGCCTGAAAGATAGAGGCTACTTGCGGGTTCATGCTAGGGTTCGCTAAAAGCCTATCAAAGTTTTTATTCAATAATTGAATTTGATAAGCCAAATCCTGAGAAGCCCTGGCTTCATGGGCCTCTATCTTCCTCTACAAGATTGATGATTTTCTTTCTTGATAGGCAGAGGACAAATGTATGGAGTTGTCGCTTAATGTTTCAAATAATGACTAGGCTTCATCCTCAGTTTTGGCCATGAAGGTTCCTGCACATGCTGCATCGATGGTTTGCCTATGCCTTTCAGATAATCCGTTATAGAACCTTTCGACCAACTGCCATTTTGGCACCTGATGGTGGGGGCATAACCTAAGAAGGTCATTAAAGCACTCCAAGTCTCATGAAATTGCTCCCCTTCCTGTTGAGTAAAACCCATAATCTCTCTTCTGTAATGGTTGGTCTTACTCATAGGAAAATACTTTTTCAAAAATTCTCCCTTAAGGGTGGCCCAATCATTTACCCCTACATCGAGGGTATGATACTAGTGCTTGTCCTTATCCTCTAGGGAGAATGGAAATAGAGTCCTCATTAGGGCTTCATCAGTAAAGCCCTGGAGCTTTACCGTGGAACAGACCTTGGTGAATTCCTCCAAATGTTGGTAGGGGTCCTCCCTAGTAGTACCATAAAAGGAGGGTAACAAAGATATGGTACTACTCTTGATCTCATATGGATTATCCTCTGCAGGTTGTCTCAGTGCTTGTGTGGGTTGGTTGGTTGGAATAAAATAGTCCCTTAGGGTCCATTGTTGATTTGCTCCTTGATCAGCCATGCCTTCTCTTTTCTCTCCTAGGTGAGCTCTCCTAAGAATTCTCTCGGGCTCAGGATCAAACACTAGACGGCCCTCAAGAGAGAGTCTACCAAGCATACAATATCAATCACAATTCAAGTTCTTATTGATTAAGTGAAACCTCCACTCCAAAGATAGGTCAAAAGGTTAAGGCTTATCTGTAACGACCCGATTCCCGAATCCTTACGAGACACAAGAATCGGACCGACTCGACTAATCCCAAGACCCAGTCGTCCAACGAGAAAGTAACCAAAAGAGCAGTAAAATAAACCACATTCAACATGTATATAACTAGCAGTAACAAAATACAGCAGTAGAGAAAAGAAATACTACAGTATACACCACCACAATAGTAGAGAAATAAACATATACATAAACATGAAGCTTACAATAAAGAGGGTACAGGGGGAAAATAAAACTACTCACAACAACAGCAAAAAGTACAGAAGGTACTACAGGTAACCCTACTGGGCTCTACTAGGCCCAGCGCCCTCCGCAGCCGCTGACTCTAGCTACCCAACACCTGGTCCTGAAAAGGCAACAAGGGTGACACGTCAGCGGAACGCTGAGTAGAGTGGCAACTAAAAGCTAAAAGAAACTGTAGAGTGTACAGTAGCTGTTATATTTTTACTTTCTTTCCTTATATTTTCCATTTATTCACTGTTGATTATTTCTCAGATCCTTCTCTTGATCTCGAATGTTCCTCGTAGGAACAATCTTGATTGCAGTCTTTCCCGAAAGGTAGAAGTAACACGTGGTGCTCTCCTGGCTGGGAGAGTCTCCCGTGGTGGTCCTACCCTCAGTCAACCACCCCAAGGTCGCTGACAAACGTAACGGTGACTACGGCACGCGCGATAAACGCACGGGTAGTTACCCCGCACTGGCACGCTGTCAGTCGTTTTCGTTAACGGGTGCGCCCAAAGCACAGCACGAAACCAGTATAGGGCAAAGTCCTCTCAGTAACAGGGGCCCAACTCCTCCACAATAACCAAACAGGGGTCTTGTCCCTCCACAGTCCGCGCACACTCGCCTGACTACCCTGGTTTGCCCAGTGGGCCTAACAAGTCGGTGTAGGTGAGCTAGCAGAACCCTGGGGCCCGTGGGGTATCTAGTACTCTCCCTACACTAGTAGCTCTCCTCGGTACTGTGTACGCGAGGGCCAAAAGTCGGTACAAGTGGCCAGACCTAACCCCAGGTCCCTGGGGTGGCTAGCTCCGCTTTGCACTAAACAGAGGGACAGTTGCTCTCCTTGGTACTCCGTACTCAAGGGTCAACTCACTTCCCCAATTCTATTCCATTTCCTTTCCAGGAGTTCTACTCCTAATTCCCCATAGGGTTCAAGCTCTTTTAACCCACCCAATTTAGGTTTCACCGTTCCGGGTTTATGTCTATACAATTCATGTTATCATTCGTAATTATCCATTTATAACAGGCAGCTGTTAACCACTTTACAGGTAGTTATCATTTCCTTTCCACTTTTCCAAGACTGCAATGTATATATTCAACTAGTTTTCCAGTCCTAGGATTCATGCCATACCCTAGGATCTATCATTCAATCTAGTTTTCCAGTCCTAGGATTCATGCAATACCCTAAGATCTACCATTCAATCTAATTCCTCAATCCTAGGGTTCATGCAATGCCCTAGACTCTATCAACTGTTTCATAATTATACATATCTTGTTAAATAATTTAAAGGGCCACTCTACCTGTGAAATTGGGAGTACTGGGGGCGTGGTCGGCAATCCCGTGCGCCTCCGCAACCCCCTGAGTCGCAACAGAACGGGATCCTAACACAAGGATCAACACAAGGAGTTTCTCAGAATGGTATACAATTGCTGTAAACAGGTAAAGGAAATAAATCTGGAATGAACGCAACTTGAAACATGGAAAACGGACTCCGAACGGACCCTAAACGGGCCAAAAACGACGAGTCTGTCCAAAATCAAACGTCTGGAACTTCTTCCAGACGTCTTAAAACGTCGATCATGCCATACCTTCTTCTGCGCAATCCTTCATACGTCCAGAAGCTCGCTGGATCGTCTGAA
Source organism: Thalassia testudinum (assembly GCA_037157565.1). Classification (NCBI taxonomy): domain Eukaryota; kingdom Viridiplantae; phylum Streptophyta; class Magnoliopsida; order Alismatales; family Hydrocharitaceae; genus Thalassia; species Thalassia testudinum. Next base: position 4,628,666 of record JAZHRO010000056.1, read on the forward strand.
GTCAGTTTCCAGACGTCCAATTATCACCCCGGACATCTGGAGGACCTCTCCGTCGTCTGGTACTGTTGCCAAACGTCTGATTCGCGTGGGATGGCGAGCCCTCGCGCCCTCCCGAACAACACCTGCGCACACAAGCATCCGCTCTCATCACGAAAAGGCGTAGAAGAACGCGGCGGACGGCTGCATGGCCGCACACGTGTAAAAAGGAGAAGATAGGGAATTATTGTACCTGTCAGACGTCTGGACCGTCCTCCAGACGTCTTCGGCATCGTCTGGACGTAGGTCCAGACGTCTAATTCTGGGAAATTTTCCTAGAATCAGGACCCGGTTCGCTCTCCGCCCGCGACGCACGGCCGCGCCGCGCCGTGCCTGCCTGCTGCCCGAGATGCAGCAACCCCTCCGCGACACCCCACGCCCGCAGCTCCCTCGCCGGCCGCCTCTAGCTGCCCCGGCAAGCTCGCACCCTCGCGATCGAGCTTCTTCCTTCCTCTCGCAGCACTCATTCCCGCACGCTCGCCGCGGCCACAACAGCCGCAGTCGCTCGCTCACGCTCTCGCTTGCTCGCAGGGAGGAGAAGATGAAGGCGGATGGAGTGAGGGTGAGGAAGAGGGGAGCGTTTTATAAGGCAGCCGGTAGGAGAGAGAGAGGGAAATGCGGCACCTGCAGGGAGAGAAAGCGAAGATGAAGGCGGCGGGTTTAGTCTGTGCGCGCAGGCGCGCAGACGAGAACCCGTACGCCGAAAAAAATTATTACCAGACATCTAGGAAGGGTTCCAGATGTCTGGCCAGACGTCTGGGCCACTTCCCAGGCGTCTTAAACTACGTCTGTTGCCTACGTTCGTAACATTATCCCTCCGTACCCACGTAAGTGGTATAAGAGGGGTGATGACTTGAAATCTTAACCTTCTTTGTTGCGGAGGTAGAATTGGTTGATATAGATGGCCAAACAAGTTATTCACTGCAATTATGCGACCTAGTTCAACCTTCGAGTGCCCTAGGACCTATACTTTGCTTAAATGATACTCCTAGGTGATCAAGTGAGAAGTTACTTCAAGGACGAACAAAGGGATGCAAGTAGGGCGAACCCTTCCTTTGAGGCGATGCATATGCGGTGCCCCTTGACTACCCTTTTGTTCCTTTAAGGGGTATCCCCCTCCGTGAAGTATCAAAACACTTGGTCAAAAGATAATACCACCACCACAAAGCATGATAGGAGGGTCAGCACCGATAAAGAGATCGGTGCCTTTAGCCTTAAGGGATCGAGCCTTAGTGCGGTGCCTAATGTGCGTGCTCAGTGTCAGAAGTGTGCATCACACCGCAAATCTTTTTTTATTTTTTTGAAAACGCAGACAAGTCCCTTAGAATCAAATCAAATGTGAATTGATTTTAAGGTCGAATCTAATTATCAATCCCACTTTTAGTTAGGCGACCACTGAATTAGTAAATTCAATCAACTTGGTGGTCTTGAATTTTAATCTGAATGCAAATGCGTGAATAGGAGCTGGATGCAAAAGTTAGAAAGGTGTACCTGTCTCCATCAATCTTCGTGCCAATATGCTTGCAATGCCATCATGAGATCTAATGTGCTACTCAATCACCCTTAAATGCGCTCACCTAAGGGCATGCAACTCCTAAACAGGCAGCTCGATATTTTCCTTTATTTTAAAGGAAAGCAAGCAAAAAATGGAATCACGCACGCAAAAAAATGTAAACCCTAGTAGCTAAAGAATGTGGGGACAGACCCCCAAAAATTCAGCCACAATTACAACAAGGGCGAGAAGATAGAAATAAAATTTGTGACGAAGGAGAATCCCCTGTGAAAGCGGGATCTAGGTCTCCTGCATCTTCTCCTCGTGTGGGCTTAGCTTGAGGTTGATGTTGCCGCTCTGTTGCGCCTGTCTCCCCGTCAGATTCCTTACACAAAAAGATAAAGAATGATCAGATAATTGCGCAACTCAGAATACTCAGAAATAATAAAGTGATTCTATTGCGTCTGTTGCCTCTCCGGCAACGGTGCCATTTGATAGAGAGAGTTTCACTTAATTAAAATAGCAATAGAATGATACGTCGTTGTAATTAATGTGGTGGAAATCTCTCAATCAAAGATTAAAATAGATATCAATTTAAACCACGAAAAGGATGTCGTATCCACAGGGAGGAACAGATTAATAAGTTCCCAAAATATTTTCCTTTGTATTTGTTCAATCAAGTGCGCAATCCATGTTCAAATCTGATGCGAAACAAGGCGAAAAGAAGGAACACGTAAGAATTTAGAAATGTAGGGGTATGAATGTAATTTTACTTTCATGAAATAACTTGCAATGGCATGTAACATAATTGTATTTTAAGACATGGGCTTTCTCTTTTAGGTCATGTGAGTGTCTTGATGAGATTTTATGCATTTACCAACCTCCACATATAAGAGTTAAGTGCATGAAAGAAATAATATAACACTTAAGGCATGCATGCAATTTCACTCAAATATATTAATCAATCAAATATTGAAATAGTGTTTTTGGCAATGGCACGTTTGGTAATTTTAAATGTCACCAAAAATAGAGGAAACTTCCTCTCTCCTCTTTGCGCGCATGGAGGAGTGGTTGCCGGCCGCCTGAAACCCGGCAGCAGTGCGTGAGAGAGAGGTGGTCACAACGGTGGTGGAGGCACAGCCAGAGGTGGTCGGTGGCGGTCAACCATAGGGCTTGACGTTGACAGAGCTGGCTACAGGAGAGGACGCGGGTTGCTGCTGTTGCATGCGCGCGCGGCTAGGCATCACGGCCGTCCGACCGCTGGTCGTGCGAGGAGGTGCGCCACGCGTAGAGAAGATGGGCAGGCTGAAGGCACGCGCTGCTGCAGTTGGTTGCCTGCTAGCCGTGCGTGGAGGGGAGATGGAGGCGCGCACTGCTGCTATTGGTTGTGTGGTGTGCGCGGAGGGGAGATGGAAGCGCGTAGAGAAGATGGGCAGGATGGAGGCACGCGCTGCTGCTGTTGCATGTGCCTACTGGCCGTGCGTGGAGGGGAGATGGAGGCGTGGCTACTGTTGTTGGTTGTGTGGTGTGCGCGCGCCGCTGCTGCAGAGAAGTAGAGGAAGAAGAAGATGGAGAGGCACAGGGGCGCTACTACGTGCGGTGTGCACACCTGTGTGGCGGGCGAGGATTGCGCACACAAGGACACGGATGCACGCACTGGGCGCAATTGCGTGCACAAGGGCTGCTGCGTGGAGGGGAGATGGATAGCGTGCTAGCATGGTTGCAGAGGGTTGAAAGGGCCACAGTGCAGGTTCTCCTCACGATGTGCACAGGGTCCACAGTGGTGCCTTCCAGAGATCCCCTCGCCAAGAGCACCCCCATGCGACTTGTATCTCCCCGTCTGTTCTTCTTCCTCAACGCAAGTCAAGGGATTTTAAATCCCTTACTAAAATTGGCTGCCTGTTGAGAGGTAGGTGGCCAATTTGTTGAGGCTGACCGACTGTTAAGAGGCCCTCGTAGGGGGGAGGGGGAATTCTTTTCAAAAGGCCCTGGTTTCTCTGCAAAATTATTCCTCCTCCTCTCCCATTTTACCGGTCACTTGTTAACTCTTAAAATAGCCTAATGGAGTGGATCAAGTGGAGAAGACGAATAGGGTGCGCTGTGTGCGTGACCTACATGAGAGAGTGGCACATTGAAATATAACTTAAGTGATTCCTACAATAATGAAATATAAAATAATTATTTATATACATAATAAGTTATAGAATGCAATAGAATAGATGTAAACTTAAGTAATGATGCATGCACTCATTCTATGACCTAATGTAGTTATTAACAAACATAAAATGTAAGAATAAAGTTAACTTAGGCTTAACAATAGTCCATTAAAATGGACTCATCACTAATCAATGCACGAGGGACACCAAATCTCGCAAAATACATTCTCGGAGGAAAGAGAACAATCTTATGATCAGCATGCCTCAGAGGAATAGCTTCCACCCACTTCGAGTCATAATCTACCGCTAGCATAATATACTCAAAGCTATGCGAGTTTGGGAACGTGCCCATAAAATCGATACCCCAAACGTTAAACACCTCCACGACCAAAATCGGTTGGAGAGGCACATGTCTCTCCTAGTCATGGAATCTGCCGACTAGCATCGCTTGCAGTTTGTGGCATAAAGGTGTGCATCCTTAAAAATTGAAGGCTAGAACAAACCAAACTACAAATTTTTTGCAGCGATTTTTCTACCAGAAAAATGCCCACCACAGGCCTCGTTGTGGCAAAAGGATAACACACTTAGGATCTCAAAATCTGGGACACATCTCTTGATCACTTGATCAGAATCACTCCGAAACAATAGGGGATCATCCCAGAAATAATGCATGGCCTCAAAAAGAAATCTCATCCTTTGATCCTTAGATAATCCCGAAGGTATCTTGCTTGCGACAAGATAATTCACGATATCTACATACCAAGGAAAATCAATAGAGTCAATCGTAAATAGAGATTCATCTGGAAATTTATCAGAAATAGCAGGGGAAAAAGGGATATGGGTTGGGTCAATCCTCGACAAATGATCAGCCACAACATTCTGGACTCCGGATTTGTCTCTTATTTCAATGTCAAATTCCTGTAGAAGAAGGATCCATCTAATAAGGCATAGTTTGGTATCCTTCTTAGCCAACAAATGCTAGAGGGTTGAATGATCCTTGTAAACAATGACCTTAGACCCAAGAACGATCTAAACTTCTCCAGCTCGAAAGCTACTACTAGCAGTTCCTTTTCTGTAACAGGATAATTACACTGAGCCTCATTCAGCATCTTGCTAGCGTAGTATATCACAAATGGGTGGCTCTCCTAACGTTGACCTAACACTACTCCGACAGCAAAATCAGAGGCATCGCACATCATCTCAAAGTCCAATGACCGGTCAAGTGGCCGGAGAACAGGAGAATCAGATACAGCCTTTCGTAGAGTCACAAAAGCATTGTGATAGTCAGAATCAAAGTCAAATGGGACATCAGCAACTAGAAGATCCGTCAGTGGTCAAGCAATCTTAAATAAATCTTTAATTAATCTTCTATAGAATCTAACATGTCCCAAGAAGGACCTAATCTGCTTGACCGAACTAGGAGGAGGTAAATGAGAAATGATCTCAAACTTAGCATGGTCAACTTCTAATCCATCCTTAGAGATCCTATGACCTATTACTATGACATCTCTCACCATGAAATGGTTCTTTTCCAAGGATAGTACTAGGTTAACTTGAATGCACTGTTTAAGGATCTTGATGAGATTATCAAGACAAGAGTCAAAATCATCTTCAAAAATAGAGAAGTCATCTATAAACACTTCCACATAGTCCCCAATCATGTCAGAAAAGATGGCCATTATGCAACACTAAAAGGTAGCAGGTGCATTGCATAGGCCAAAAGGCATTCGCTTGAAAGCGAATGTGCCAAAAGGACATGTGAAAGTCATCTTGTCTTAATCAGCTGGGCTAATTGGTACTTGATTATACCCAGAGTATCCATCTAGAAAATAAAAATAACTCCGTCCGACTAATCTTTCCAACATTTTGTCAATGAAGGGCAGGGGAAAGTGGTCCTTTTTAGTAGTTGAATTGGAGTTTTTGATAGTCAATACAGACTCGCCAAGAAGTTGTAATGTGATGACTCTACAAATAATAGCATTAATTACATTAATTAGAGTCAACTTCAAGGACATATCTACATAAATATCATGATTCAGCAGGTTTGGGAGCATTGCATGCATTCTGCATTATTCTATGTTGATATTGCTTGGAATTAACGTTTAATGGCTAGGTTATAGAATATCATCATGAAACAGGCCTCAGATGAGCAATAAAATCATACGGATGGATCTGAATTGATGAACGGAGTCCAACGGACCCAAAATCGCCTCAATCTAACCTTCCTAGCTCCTACAACAAGCCCGAGAAGTCATAACTGTTGATCTGATAATCAATTACCCTCATTGTGCCACATGGCACCCTCTCCACCCTCCATCGCGCGCCAGCAGCCACCGCTCAGTTCTTCATCTCGTGGTCACTACCATTTAATCTTCATCGAATGCACCTCGTCACTCCACGTCGCTCTTCATCATCCGCTGCACGATTGTCATCCAATGGTCGCCACGGCACAAGCACCTCATCGTCCATGCAACAATCCACGGGCATGGCTCATTGGCAAGCATCTCCACCCACAGGCAACAAGCGCCCGTTCGAGACCTCGCAAGGGCCCAAATCTGTTGTACGCGAACAGCGGATGAAATTCGCCCGTCGGATCTTCATCGAACGGTCGATAACTGGCCGATCCGCAAGCGTGATGAGCGTCATCCAGCCATCCACGCAATACATGCACGATCATGCCCAATCGTATGCACGCGATCACACCCGATAATACGTGCATGATCCGCACAATCTGAAGCGCACGCTCACACGTGATCCTGACCCTCCAATGGCGATCCTCAGTACGCATCCAACAGCGAGCATGCAACGACAACTGTGAGTGCACAGGCACTAGTGAGTGCATGAGCTAAACTACAATGACGCTTGCAACTGGGCTACAGTGACGTCATTGCTGTCACTAATTGGTCTATACCTATTTTAGCTCCCCCTCTTCCACTATAAAAAGGTCTACACCTCTCCATTCATCATCATCTCTTCCTAGCTTCTACATACACATTTCCACATCCATTGAACTTCAAAGTGCATTCCTGGAGCTGCCGAGTCGCCGATGGAAATCCCTCCACCGTCATAGCTGCCTCACGTCTTCATTTATTGTATTTAATTGCTAATGTTCTTTAGTTGATGTTCATGTTGTTTTAAGCATTCATATAGCGTTATTGTAAAATGATTTTGCCATTGCAATAGATTAGCTTTCATTATTATCATTGTTGCTCTGAATTATGTTCCATTTATGCTAGTCCATGTTGCTATAACCATCATTATCACGGATCTCTCACTCTTTCTCCCTCTCTCTTTCTTTTGTTTTCCTACCATTCTGCATGCAAGCAAACCATCATGCAACAATAAACTAAGCAACTACAAAATCTGATTTTCTACCTCCCTAAGATCAACACTCGTACTCGTATTTCTCCATATTCTCTTAAAATTGATATCATAAGTGCACGCTACAACATATAAATTAATCAAATGCATTTTTCGACGTCATAATGTGGGTTAGGATGGATTCACCTTATTCGGTCTTGATCACAGTGAGTCTAACCTGTTTAGGAACAATTTGTATCGGACTCACCCACTGGCTACCTAAAATAGGCTATATGATATCAGCGTTCAATCATTTGATTATTTCCTTTTTGACAGCCTCCATCATATTTGGATTTAGTCTTCATTGAGGTTGTCGCATCAGTTTTTCTCCCTCATCAGTATATATATGATGAGTACAGTAGGATGGGCGAAAATCGCGCAGTTCAGAGATACTCCACCCAATAGCAGCCCTATGATCTTGGAGTACAGTAATCAATTTAAGCTCTTATTTTTAGGTCAAGCAGGAGCTGATAATAATAAGGAAAGTATGATGCTCACCCAAGAACACATACTTAAGAGAATCAAGTAAGGGCTTCAATTCGAGCACAGGTGGAGGAGATGTAGAATCAATGATAGAATGAGAGGGTTGAGGAAGAAGAGAATCAGGGAAGTAAATTTGATTATCGTTATGATTAAACAAATCATCAGACCCAACTATTGCAGGAGGGGTAGTAGTGGTTGCAACAATAGCAAGATCAGAGATTGCTAGAGAGGGCAACAATGGGTCATGAATCTCATAAGAATACCTCTCATATGGGCCGAGTCTATCCATACCAACCAGACTAGTCTGCAAATGCAGTAGTGTGTTAGAACCATGAAGTCCACCAGAAGTATCAGGATATACCAAGTCTAGGGTAGTGGAACCAAAGACACACCCCAAGTAATCAGCTGAGGGGAAAGGTGAAATGTGTAAATTAGAGGTCTCGATCCCTGGAGTTGAATTGATTGATCCTGATGAAGATGAACATGGATGAAACATTGGGTCACTGCAGAGAAGCCCAATGTTGCCACAACACTCTTGATCGTCAACCTCATAATCATCCTCGATTAAATCACAATCAAAGTTTTTGAATGCTCTGAATATGTCCAATCTCAATCTCTCATTCCCCTCAATCTCCATGCATCCGGATGCACAATCAATATTCCCACGGGCGATTACCAAAAATGGGCAACCTAGAATAATAGCTGCATCGCGGAGATCAGCGAGAATCTCCATATCAAGAATAAAGTAGTCTACTAGAAAACAGAATTGATGAACTTTCACAATGATGGTCTCAACAACCCCCCTCGGTATTTTCATCGATTGGTCAACTAACTGAATATTGACCAAGGTGGGCTTCAACTCCCCAAATCTAAATCAATCATAAATAGCAGTGGGACTTAAATTAATGGAGGAACCTAGATCAAGAAGGGCTCTGTCAAACAGTGAGTCCTGCAAGAAGCAGGAGATCAAATGTGTACCGAGATCCTTCTTTTTAGGCAAAAAATTACTCAGTATTACCTCACTAGCTTGTTCAAACAAAACATCCTTGGGTTTTGTTCCTTCTTCTGTTGTTGCCTCAAGGTATAGTGGTCCTTGAAGAACCTGGCAACAGCAAGAATGTGATCTATGGCATTGAGAAGAGGAACCTAATATGTACTTCTTTAAACATAGCCACAAGGTCCTCATGATTCTTGGCTCCCTTTTTCTGTCTCAATGAGTCTCTAATGACAGCGCTGGGGAAAGGGAGAGGAATCTCAAGGTCTTTAGTCATCGATCTCTTCCCTTTATCATCCTTAGGTGGTTCCTCGTCAAAGTAAGAGTGGGAAGGACCATCCAAAGGAAGAGGTCGCAATAAATCATGATCCACCTGCCTATATGATGGATCTTTTATGGTAGTTCCACTCATCAATGTAATAGCTTTTGCATCAGCAAACTATTCATGAGGTGGGGGGGGAGCAAAAGGAACATTCTGGGCAGGATTAGGTAACAAACCTGGCAAATTATATCTAGGGGTACAGGAGGTGCCTAAACTATCACATGTGCCTACCCCCGCGATGCTAGATACCTAGGTGGAACACTTGGGTTCTACACATTCCTAGGGTTCGGGATAGGTTAAGAGGGCAAGGCTCCCTACTGTTGGTGTAAAAGCACCTCGATCGATTAATTTTGATGATAACAAAACATGCATATTTTGACATTTGCATTTTAGTGATTAAGTTTTAGGATTAATGCAAATGGAAGAAAGCTTGAGGAGCTTGCTCTTAGATAAAAGCATTAAGGAGCATGGAGATGATGGAGCTTTTCTTGGAAGCGAAAGCTTGAGGAGATGGAGAATAGGATAGTCTTTTCAATGTACTCATACTATTTATTTTTACTCTTTATTTGTCCTTAAATATATTGTAAAAAGCCCACTTGTACATTACCATAGTCCTAGGAACACCCATCCATCATGAGGACACTTTAGTAAACATAGAAAACCAAAATAGGCTTCAGATAGTTTGATAAGACGTCCAACATGATCATCAGACTTCTGATTTGTGACTTTAAGTCATCTGATGTTATTCCCAAACGTCCAAATACCTAGGCTAGAAAACCATAGTTTGTGCCTTTCCAGTTAGACGTGGATGTCTGAGAGAATTGCCAGACGTCTTGAAAGAGGACTATTGGCTTTTCTTAGTGCAGCCCAGCATTTATTTCTAGACATCCACAGAGACCATTAGACGTCTAACAAGTAAACGTTAGGCTAAGTCAGACCCAAATCAAGATTTGACAGACCCAAATGACTGTTTCCTTCTCAGGAAATCAATTCCCACAGAGCACCCAATGTATCAGACGTCTAGACCATTGATCGCGTGCTTTCACTCAACTCAGTAATTAAGTTAATTTCACTTAATTAAGAGTAGAAGAAATCACTTAGGTTAACTCGAAGTTGTGTCGATTGTGTAGTATAGGATCGAATTAACCTAATATTTTAGAAATTTTTATTGGTTGAGTCCAGGTCGTTCACTGGGAGGCATAATAATTTTCTCCAAATTCACCAATTCTCTTTAATTTCTATAAGTTTAGGAGGTATAACTAGTTTGATTTTCAAAACATGAATTTTGTCAAAATATTTAAACTATAAAGAATATATAAAATTCCATATGAAACATATTTACTCAAAATGATCTACTTTATTAACAAGTAAACATGCTAGTTTTTCTTTTTTTCAATTTTATTTCATTCCAAAGAAATTAAGGCAATTAAAAAGTTATTCTATTAAAGCATGCCTTTTTACAATTAAGAACAAAAGGATAATGATGCAAGAAAAATTCATTTATTTTCATTTATCTCTTCATCCTCTCATCTCCTTCTCTCTTATTTTCTTCTTCCTCTCGAGCTCTCTTTTATTACCTTTCTTGTGTTGTTCCTGCCTTCTTATTCTTTTTCCCTTAGTCTCCTGCCTTCTCTTCTTCCCTTAGTTTTCTCCTTTGTTCCTTAGTCTCTTTTCCTTAACACTCCTTAGCGCCTGTGCCTTCTTCTTTAGCTTTCAGCTTCAACACTTAGCATCCTTCAGCGGCTTCTCTTTTCCTTAAGCTTTCAGCTAAATTGGGTTTTTTTACTTTTTTAACCAAAAGTTATTTTATTTGCGGCAAGGTACTTTCGAGGATACACAGCACCCTGAGACCAGGGTGGGACCAGACCCTACTCGGTCCTCACCTAATCTCAGTTAGGTTCGTTTCGGTTCATTTTTATTGGTTCACAGTCTCGAGCCACATCGGCTCAACCCGGCCGCCCAGGCCACTCTCGCCCTCCCAGGGCACAATCACTTTCGCACGCCCCCAAGGGCGCACACCCGCAGGCATAAGCCCGCACACACACACACATGCTCAAGTTCAGATGTAATCGGTAACCGATGCGCCGAGCGCTGAAGACTGCATAGCCAGAGAAATAAATTTCTTTTATCCCCAGGCGCGCGCTCGTGTATAACCGAGGTGGGACTATCCTACCCCTCTCAGACCCGAAATCAAATGTTCATAACTTTCTACCCAGAGCTCCAAATTGAGTGATTTCAAGTTTGTTGGAAAGCACTAAGGGTAATCTGCACAATTACAGGGTCAATTTAATGTTTTAATGATGTTTTCCTTTTCAATTTAAAAGATGAAATCAGGGGTTGCTACGGGATTTTTACTAGCCTGGAAGTAGTTTTAAATCAGGAGAGTCTTCAGATGGACTTCTCTCTTCTATTTAAAGGTCTATACATGTTTTATAAGTAATTCCGCTTCTGTTAGAATAGATTTTAAACTCTTAAGACCTTCAGAACCACCAGAGAAGCTATTCACTTCTCTGAAAGCTTCAGAGTTTGATTTTTCAGACTTCAATAAGTGCAACAGACGCTTAAAAGTGTTTCTAATCAATTTAGATTAATTCTAAGGGTTATAACAGATCAATCTGGGTAGGTTTTAAGTTTAAATTTCATCATAACAGTACTCCTGTTGGTTTGGGTTCGAAAGTAACCCAAATTGGCAGGAACTAAATCCTCAAATATTCATTCATCTGAGCTTACTTTAATCACTCTCAGAACATCAAATAAGATTTCAGAAGCAGTTTTCCCTTCTCAATTCCTCAATTCGAGCTTAGAACTCCATTATCAAACTCATGTTTAACTGTGGAAGATCAAAAATTGACTTTCTGTTCTAAGTTTCCTCCCAAGAAATCAATGCCTCAAATAGATTCTTTTCATCATCTAGAAATTATTTAGATCTTCAGAAAGTTGTTTTGACCTTAATTCCTAGGGTTTCAGGCTCGCCGCCTGAACTGAAATAGGTGTTTGTTCGACAGAATCATGGGAAGATTGCTACAGTATTTTAAGGGTTAAAATAGCTTCAGTGCATCCCAGTGAAGCTTCTGAGCTCCTTAAATGCTCTTCAGATCTTTCCTAACAGACTTCTCCAACTCCGCCGGAGTTGGGGAAGATGAAGTTCAAATCTATAGCTCAAGTGGTTAAATCCTCAAACAAATTTCTTTAAAACAGTCGGTAATCCTTATTATACTATTTTGGAGCTACTTAGCAAGTTTTAGATGCTGTAACACAAAAATGGCTCGCCGGAACTTGTCGAAGCTCCAATGAGTCCAGAAAATGTAGAATTGTATGTACAGATTGTAAAAACTAACCATTTTTTATTCAAAAAGGATCCTGAGGTTACAAGGAACCTCAGTATCACTTTTAATTCCTCATTTATTCATTAAAATGTAAGATTTGACAGTAACTTTGTTTTCTTAAAAGATTTGAGTGGTTAAAGCTCAGGACTTGTTTAACCACTCGATTGAGAGGTTAAATCAAGTCAACAGATGTTAATATTCATAAATATGTATTTAATTTATAGTTTGAACTGTTCCTGAGCCGCCATGGACAGCGAGCTCAGGAACTAAATTAAATTTTAGGCGTTTAATTACAGATGATAATAATAGGTATTATAATGTTGATTAGGGTTCATAAGTGGTGATAGGTGATTGTTGTTGGACCCGAATAGGTTGTTAATATGATGATTTTATCATTAAAGTGTGTATAGTGGTTAACCTAAATCGGACCTAACCATCTCTTTACAAAATTTTAACCTGGCCTACTTGATTTTATCTTGTCACTTTTAGGCCTAGGGTCGAACTCAGGGAAGTGGGGTACAAGTCAAGTTTCTACGCCTTTCCTACAACGAGTCTTCCATTCGTTTATTGTGTTTTTGGTGTTTTTCTTATTTAGATCTTTTTCTGGTAATCTGTCCTTGAGGCACACCCTGTAAATTTGGTTCTTGGCTTTGAGCCAAAACAGAGTTCCAAGACGGGTCTTGCTATTCGCAAGACGAAGTACCTGCAAGTGAAAGATTATCTTCTCTTTTATATATTTTTTTATCTTTTTACTATCAGGAAAGCGAAACAGAAATAAAGTAAATATAGTATATATATATAGGTATATATTAGGTATATAAAGGGGTGGGGGTGGAGGCGGAGATGGAGTGTAGCACAGTGTTGAGTCAGTCATCGTCTAGAAAGATGAAACCAACAGGACGAAGTGCCGCGTGTAAGGTGTAGGATGGATGGTGGAAGATGAATGCGAACACGCTTTTTTTTGTACGCGTGTATCAGGGAATATCAGCAACTGATACAGATATTCCCGCGATGCAGCGTATGGTAAATAATGTGAAAATATATATATATGTATATATGTAAATATATCTATATATATATATATATGGTTATAAATATACAGGTATATATATATGTATATATATAAGTGTATATGTATATATATATATATGTGTGTGTATGTATATATAACTATATAGAGGTATATATATGTGTATGTATAAGTATATAGTAATATATGTATATATAGATATATGTATATATATATGTATGTATATATAGTTATAGATAAATATATGTATGTATGTATATATATATATATATGTATGTATGTATGTATGTATGTATATAATACTATATAGATATATATATATGTATGTATATATATATGTATACAGGTATATGTATCTAGATATGTATATATATGTATATATGTATATATAGTTATATAGATATATATATGTATATACATATGCATACATAAGTAGGTATGTATATATGTATATATATATATATATATGTATGTATGTATCTATACTTAGTGATATAGGTAATATATCTATATGTGTGTGTGTGTGTGTATAGATATATGTATATATGTAAGTATATATGTATATTTATATAAGTATATGTATATGTATATATATATATATAAGTATATATATAAGTATATAGATATATATATATATGTATGTATACTAATACATAAGTATATAGATACTACTATATGTATAAATATAAGTATATATATATGTATATATATATATATGTATATAAATATATGTATATATATATATCAATATATAAGTATACGTATATATATATGTGTGTGTACAATAGAGTATAGGTGTGTGTGTTTCTGTGGAAGTGTGAGTGTAGGTGTGTGTGAGCGTCAGTGTAGAGAGTGCTGTGAGTGTTGTGAGAGAGAGTGAGAGAGAGAGAGAGCGGGAAAGAGAACGCAACCGCACTGTTGGGGAGTTAAGTTAGGTCGTCTGCAGCTAGCGGGCGTCGTCTGGAGATCCAAGTGCGCACGCGCAGGCGCGCCTACGCAGAGGAGCACATGGGAGTGGGGAGTGGAGAGGAACCCGCAGCGCACAGCGCTGCGCGAAGGCTGGAGCAGGCGAAGGCAGGCGCGCGTGAAGGGAGCGGGCGATGCAGGCGCTGGGAGAGGGCTAGCAGACGCGCGAGAGTGCACAGGCGACGCGGGTGGAGACGCGCACGCAAGCGCACGCACGGGTGAACGGTGGTCGCGGCGCGTCGGGTGACCGGTAAAGTGAGAAGCTCACTGGTCACCCCACTGTAGCCGTAGTGTCGCGCAGACTCGCGTGAACAGTGGCTACATTGGTCATCTGCACCGCGCAACCGGGAGCTGCAGGTGGCGTGAGTGCGACTAGCGTGCGCGGGCTGGCGCGCGAGGGAGAGGGTCTGCGCTGGTCGGTTGCGAGCGCGGAGGAGCTCGCACCAGAGCGGAGAAGCGGGAGGCGAGGTGTCTGCAGGTGCGCGCGGAAGTTTGCAGGTGCTGGCAGGGGGCGGGAAGCGCTTGGCTGGCCGCTGCAGAGGAGCACAAGGTGGAGAGGGCTAGCAGGTGTGCGCGGAGGGGCTAGGGTGCCTGCAGGCTTGCGTGGAATGGCTGGGGCTGCTGCTGCTGCCAAGCTGCGAGCTTCAAACCTTGAAGCGTGCGACCATGGCTGAAGATGCGGGAACGTAAAAACGAGAACAGAGCCACCACTCCCACCGACTCTTTGAAGAGCTGGGCGGTGGTGGTCTCACTGTGGTGGTGTGTACCACAGTGAGGGCTCCTGCCCGTCGGGAGTCTCCGAGGAGGAGGACCGACATGTGGAGGGTAATGGAGGAGAGGATGGTGGCGGCCTGGAAGGAGAAGGTGTGGTGCTGCCTTTTTTTTGGTTGGGACCCCCCGCCTTCTGCAAAGGATGGAGCCGTGGTCATTAAATAGAAGAGGAAGGCATGGCCGTGAATGGCTCATGCAGGGAATGGTAGCCGCAGGGAAGGGCTGCCAGGGAGAGGCAGCTGCAAGGAAGCATGGTGCGAGGAGAAGATGCATGCAGCCACGGGAAAGATTAAAAATCAAGTGAAAATAAAAATAGAGATGGGAATTTTGCAAAGATGCACTTGAGGAAAAATGTAAAATGCAAGGCCACTTATTTCATTCTCCTCCCTTCTCAATTGAATGCATGCATGCATGTATTTTTTACAATGCAACTATGGAGACCTAATATGCAGTGGTAATGCTAGGAAATAGCACAAGATGGCACAATTACAGGTGTATTTTTGCGGTGTAATCATACCCCCATGCCTATCTTTTGCTAGTCCCTGGCAAAACATTTTTTTTTTTTTAGTATTTAGAAATGATCTTTAAGCTAAAGATTTTCTTCTGAGGCGATATAGGTGTGTTTATTGTTGGATATTGTGAGAACCAATTGTAGTGAAGACTACCAGTACTATAAGTCTCACATGGCATAGATCATCTCTCGACTAACCAGGACTCTTGATATTTAAACCTTAAGTACGATTTCCAGGATCCAGGAGGTTTTTGCCGTACTCGAGAGCTCAAGAGATTATGGCTTGTGCTTAGTGAAGGATCAAGACTGACCAGATGAACATTAAGACTCAAGTCCAGGGTTTCACGAATCTTTAAGTGCAGGTTGGTCCCAGTTTCAGCTTGTGTTTTCGAATTGACCCTTAAGAAGATGACGGAAAACTCAACTCCCATTTTCTGACATTCGTGGCTCACAGGAAAATAGGGTATTTGTGACTTGCCCTGAAGAACTTTTTAGGGTAGAGACTTTACAGACATTTGCGAGATATACTGACTTATTTGCATCTTTCTCTTTTTCTTTTTTGTTTTTTTAGAAACACGTGTCAGTATATCTCTTACAACATTATTTGGAGGAGCACACTTTTCTTTTTGGTAGGAGAGTTTCTTTTTCTGGTGGAAAGAGTCGCTCCTAAACACAAGACTAAAACCTAGGATAAAAAGTCTACCTACGTGCACAGGTAAGGACTCCACCTTCCCTAATGAACACTAGGGTTGGATCTTATGTTCACCTGGTCTTTCCTGATATGTGTAGTGTGAACCAAGTTTACTTAAGCTCTCAAGTAAAAGCAAACCAACGGATCCTGTACTGGTGTCTCAGGTACAAGAATACGTCCTTAGTTAGGAGAGATTCTAATCTATTTTGTTAATGCTCAAGTGAATTAAGTCGAGCCTAAGCGAATCAAGCTTCTGCGGCCTGGAAAGTCTTCAAGACAGAGGTTGAATATCCATAAACACTTATTGTATTTTTGTTTCAGCTTTCAGATCATTACTAAATACCATTTTCATTTTCTCTCTCTATTATATATATATATATATAAACTGCATGATACCCTAAAATACCCAGATCCTAAGGATGCCTATCCACCCCCCCATGCCAAACAATGCTATGTCCTCATATGCATGCAGGGAAGGGTAGAGAAAGGACGAAAGATCAGGTAACTAGAGCTGAAGTGCAGGGTATACAGCAGGGTGGTAGGGTGGGTGGATGGTGGGTGGTGAAGTGAAAAGTGAAGTGATCGTGACAGTGAAGTGAAAAGTGATGGAGGACGGTGAGTGTTGTTGGGGTGCCTCCCAACGAGAGTTGAATTTAACGTCCCCAGCTGAACTTAGAATGAGGCAAAGAATTAGTTACCCTCCAGCAGGGCAACGGTTTCTCCAACGAGGGCAAGTTCATGAGTCAGATATGGTTTCAAACGCTGCCCGTTGACCATAAATTTACGCCCAAATTTGGGATCTTCGATCTCGACGGCCCCGTTGGGGAATGGTCTTGAGACCAGGAAAGGACCAATCCATTTGGACTTCAATTTCCCAGGAAAGAATTTCAGTCGGGCATTATAGAGCCAAACTTGCTGAGATGGCTCAAATTCTTTCCGCCGAATACGGCTGTCGTGAAAAGCCTTAGTGCGTTGTTTGAAGGTTAAAGCAGAATCATAGGCTTCACGACGGAGCACTTCCAGCTCTTGGAGTTGGAGTTTCCTTTCTCGACCACACAGGTCTGGGTCGAGGTTACATTGGCGAACCGCCCAATAAGCACAGTGCTCCAACTCCACGGGCAAATGATAAGGCTTCCCGTAAACAATTCTATATGGAGGCATACCAAGGGGAGCCTTGAAGGTGGTCCGATACGCCCAAAGTGCGTCAATCAGCTTATCGGACCAATCCTTACGGTCAGGCCGAACCGTTTTCTGGAGAATTTGCTTGATTTGCCGGTTCGACACTTCCGCCTGGCCGTTCGTCTGAGGATGATACGGGGATGCAAGACGATGGTGGACTCCGTACTTCCTCAGAACTGCTCGAAAAGAAGTATGGGTAAAGTGGCTTCCTCCATCCGAGATAATGGCTCAAGGGATCCCAAAGCATGCAAAGATGTGGTCTTTAACAAATCGGGTGGAAATAACATGGTTAGCACGGCACGCGAGAATAGCCTCAATCCATTTCGAAACATAGTCAATGGCCACGAGGATGAATTCGAAGCCGTTGGATGGAGGAAAGGGACCCATGAAGTCAATTCCCCAGATGTCGAAGATTTCTGCAGCTAGGATGGGTTGCAAGGGCATCATGTCACGACGTGACATTGACCCTAACGACTGGCACCTAGTGCAATGCTTGGCATAATTGTGTGCATCCTGGTGAAGGGAGGGCCAAAAGAAATCGCACTGCAACACCTTGGCTGCAGTTTTCCTCCCAGAGAAATGGCCTCTACAAGCCTGATCGTAGCAGAAGGATAGCACATTGGGGAACTCGCTGTCAGGAATACAGCGACGGATGATTTGATCAGCACCTATCAGAAAAAGAAGTGGATTATCCCAGAAATAATACTTTGCTTCTGTCATAAGACGCTCGCGCTGGTTTTTAGGCCAGCCACGTGGAAGGGATCCAAAAGCGAGGTAGTTAGAAATGTCGGCATACCATGGTCCACTTGCCACATTTATTGCTAATAGGTGCTCATCAGGAAAAATTTCATTGATCGGCAGAGTAAGTCCAATATGGTCAGGGTCCAGTCTGGAAAGGTGATCAGCCACAACATTCTGGGCTCTGGCCTTATCGCGAATCTCAATGTCAAATTCCTAGAGCAGAAGGATCCAACGAATCAGTCTAGGCTTGGCATCCTTCTTGTGCATAAGATGGCGAATGGCCGCGTGATCAGTGAAAACAATAACGTGAGAGCCCAGAAGGTAAGAGCGGAATTTCTCCAGCCCAAAGACGACCGCCAGTAGTTCTTCTTCAGTGGTAGTATAATTACGCTGGGCCTCGTCCAACGTCTTACTGGCGTAGTACACCACGAAGGGGTGTCTATCGCATCTTTGTCCCAGGATGGCTCCGACTGCAAGGTCGGAAGCATCACACATAAGTTCAAAGTCGAGGGACCAATCAGGCGGATGGAGAACAGGGGCCTTCGTGACAACATTACGCAGCTGCATGAATGCTTGTATACATTCGGGGCCATATCGAAGGGTACGTCGGTTGACAGGAGATGAGTTAAGGGTCGAGAAACTTTGGAGAAGTCTTTGATGAATCTCCTATAAAAATCGACGTGTCCCAGGAAGGAGCGGATTTGTTTGACAGAGCCAGGCACAGGTAAATCAGCAATGACATCGAGCTTAGCTCTGTCAACCTCGATACCCCTATCGAAGATGATATGTCTAAGAACAATTCCCTCGTGCATCATAAAATGACTTTTTTCCCAGGAAAGCAGGAGGTTTACATCAATACATCTCCTAAGGATATGAGTCAGGTTGGCAAGACATTCGTCGAAAGATGGTCCAAAGACAGAAAAGTCATCCATGAAGACCTCGAGAAAGTCACCCACCATGTCATGAAATATCGCCAGCATGCATATCTGGAAAGTTGCTGGCACGTTGCAAAGTCCGAACGACATCCTTCTAAATGCAAAGGTGCCGAAAGGGTAGGTAAAAGTGGTTTTCTCTTGGTCTTGGGGGTCAATTGCCACCTGGTTATATCTTGAGAATCCATCCAAGAAATAGAAAAATTTATTTCCTGCTAACCGCTCTAGGATTTGGTCAATGAATGGTAGCGGAAAGTGATCTTTCTTGGTTGCAGCATTGAGTTTCCTATAATCCACACACACTCTCCAAGATGTAGGTGTGCGTGTGGGGATGGATTCGCCCCTGTCATTGACACGGATGGTGAGTCTTGCCTTTTTGGGCACAACGTGAATCGGACTCACCTAGGGGCTATCGCTGATCGAGTAGATTATACCCACATCGAGCCACTTAATGATTTCTTTCTTAACGACCTCCCGCATGTTAGGGTTGAGACGTCGCTGCATCTCGCGGGAAGGTCGAGCCTCCGCCTCCGTATATATAAGGTGAGTGCAGTAGGAGGGGCTAATGCCAGATAAGTCTGATAAAGACCATCCAATAGCTGTCTTGTGTTCTATAAGGACCTTAGTTAGTTTACACTCTTGCTTCCTGGTCAATTCTGAACTAATGATTACAGGGAGCGTTTCATTTGGTCCCAGGAAAACATACTTAAAGTGTACTAGGCAGCTCTTTCAGCTCGGGAGTGGATGGTGAAAGATCTGGCATTTCTTGGGACAAGAGTGTCCCAGGCGAGTTGGAGAACAAGTCAGGAGGAAGAAATTGGCCTTTAGATTGGCCAAGAAGAGGGGCTTCTTGGATAGATGGATCCAAAAGGGAATAGCCCCAGTGAGAAGTATATGGGCTCAATGTCCCAGTGTGGATTTGTAAATCCACCTGATTTGGCGGGGAAGAAAGGGCAATCCGGTCTTCAAGAGTTTGGACCGGCGGTGAGTAGCCCGGATATGACTCAAACCACGAGGTATGGGAAGCGGAGAAAACCTCGTCAGAAGTCTAGTCAGGAGAATGTACGGGACAAGGGTGGGATGGGGGAACGTCACAATATGTGTTGGTCAGGTAGTCATCAATGTTTATAGGTAATCCGTAGCAGTCCGAATAGGTCCCAATTAGTCCGATACACGCGCTGAAGGCCATGTCCTCGTTATACGTGTCATCCTTGATGCAATCTCAATCAAAGTTCTTGGCTGCCTTGAAGATGTTAAGCTTGATCTTTTCAGATCCAACAGCAATCTCGATACAGCCCGACTCGCAATCTATATGGGCGCGGGCTGTGGCCAAGAAAGGTCGACCGAGGATGATCGGACAATCAGAAAGTGAACTAGGAACTTCCATATCTAAAACAAGAAAGTCAACAGGAAAACAGAGACTGTTGACCCTAACCACCACGTCTTCCACCACACCCTTTGGGATTTTGACAGAACGATCTGCCAACTGTAACGTCATAGGGGTGGGTTTCAGATTTCCCAAGGAAAATTTTTCGAGCATGATTGTTGGTATGAGATTTATGGAAGATCCTAGATCAAGCAGGGCACGGTTAAAATTGCAGCCTTGGATGCTACAAGAAATAAGCGGAGTACCCGGATCTTTCTGCTTCGGTGGTAGGTTTAACAGTATAGCACAACTCGCATGAGGCGAGAGAACCACTGGATTCTTAGTTTTCTTTGACTGTCGCCTGGGTGTTGTGTAGTCTTTGAAAAATCGAGCGACAGTAGGTATGTGATCAATAGCCTCAAGCAGGGGTACCTTGATTTCTACATCCCTGAACAAATTACGCAGGTTATCAAAGGCCTGCGTGTCTTTCTTCTTGCCTTTTGGCTCCCTCAGTAGAGCCTCAGGGAATGGGACTGATTCTGGCAACAATTTGGGTGTATAATCCTCTCGCGAATGTGGTGCGCATCCCGAATGAGAGGGCGATGAAGAAGAAGACAGGCCAGGATCAAGTCGAGGCGGATCGACGATCTGCTTGCCGCTCCTTGTAGTGATAGCATTGGACGATGCAGGTCCAGTGGGATCATACGGCGGAGGAGGGTTCGCAATAGGGACATAAGAGTGCAGTGCTGCAGCGGGATTAGCCTGCAATCCCGGTGGAATGCTCAGAGCTTGCAGAATTTGATTAACCTACCCCTGAGAAGGTCGTACCTGTGGTTGAGGACCACGGGGTACGAAGTTTCGTGGGTTTGGAACAGGTTGGGCGGGAAGAGTACCCTGAGATCGAGTCACCACGCATAGTTGACTGATCTCAGCATTCTGCTACGCCAATTGGTGCTGAAGAGAGGACATGTTCTCTTCATGGCACTTTGACATTTCCGTCATCATTCGCATCAATTTATCAAGAGGACTTGATGCGTGTTCTATTTGCGGTACGCAAGGGCCTGATGGCGGATTCGCCATAGGATTAGACTGGGCCCTTGGGATGACGGGTGAGGATGGTCGCATTGGTCCACCCGTGAGGTTTTGGCGCTGCGGGTTGTTGGACCATGCGAAATTTGGATGATTACGCCACCCTGGGTTATAAGTGGCAGAGAACGGGTTGTTTCCCAGGGCGCAAGCGTCTTCTATGCCAGAAGATGCGTCCGCATGTAAGTATGCATCCGAGCCCACGAAGGCTTGGTCCTCCGTGTCGAAATACTGGCTCGTAGAAGCCAGTTCCACATGACTTACCGAGTCGCTCGGCGCGACACTCGGTAAGGAAGGTCTTACGGGGTTTCTTGGGATAAGCCTGGTGTTGGTAGAATTTGGATTGTGACGAAGTGGTGAAGTGGCGGTGTTTGCCATAGATCGGGCGGGGTTGGCCAGAAGCTCGTCCAGCTTTTTGTGCACGACAGAGACTTCATCCAATTTTTGTGCAATAAGGCTTAGATCAGTGGATGAATGGGAGGGTCCCGTGTCAACTTCGTGGACATTTCGGGGCTGGCTGGTACGATTAAAGGCGACAATGGAAGCATTGTTCATCGAGTTTTCACTCATATTTTCAAACAGTTCAAATGCTCCATTCTCGTCTTTATTCATAAAGTTCCCTCCGAAGGAAGCGTCTGCAATCTGCTTGAAAGTCTCATTTAGCCCATAGTAGAAAATCTGGGCTATATGCCACTTAGGCAGACCGTGGTGCGGACACTTCCTGAGGAGGTCATTATACCTCTCCCATACCTCATGAAATTGTTCACCATTTTGTTGCGTAAAAGAGGTGATAGCACGGCGAAGCGCATTGGTTCGCCCGATTGGGAAGAACTCCTTGAGAAAAGCTGTTCGCATCTCTTCCCAAGAATGGATGGTTCTCCCAAGGGTGCGTAACCATTGTGACGCTTTATCTTGCAATGAAAATGGGAACATCTTCATGAGGACTATAGGTAACCCGACATTTCTTGGTTTAACAGTTTCAGCCAGCCGGGTTAGGTCTTCCAAGTGGAGAAAAGGATCTTCACTTGCAAGACCATGGAAGTGAAAATTTATTAAGCCAATAATGTTTGGTTTCAATTCAAAGTCGTCCCTACCCATGGGGACCCGAATTTGTCCTATGGTCTCTGTAGCAGCGGGATTTTGATAGGAGCTAAGAGACCTAGGCTCGTCCCATTTGGGAGGGTTCTGCATTTCCTCCAATATTTCTTGAATGGCTTTGATTTGCTCATTATACATTTCCATTTAGGCTTGGAGGCGGGTTATGGGATCTAAGGCTCCACCACCTGGTGGGTTCTGAGGGCGGTTTCCTCCCTCGGGATTTGGGGGTGGGCGTGCAGCCATGTTTGTGGAGGAAGAGGACGATTTGGCTTGTTTTCCAGATTTATCAGTCAATTCAAATAGTTCAGGGTTTTGTGACCTCCTCCCAAACATGCACTACCACAGGAAGAATTGGGGGGATAAGAAGGGAAAAGAGATGAGAGAAATGATGCTGCAAAGGTACACTTGATGACAAATCAATTCAATCAAATTCCTAACCTCTACAATGTACCCTTAGACCTAAAGATCTAAGTTACCTGCTATCACGAACTACGGAATCTAATGCGAGCACCGCGGAACCACCGAGCCAGATTGAAAGGCCGTTTGCCCCAGTCTTAGACACCTGATAGCACGCGGGAACTCTCACCAGCACGAAGACGCTACACGCAGGTTAGTTAGACCTCCAATACTTAAGAAGGGTCAAGTTACTACCAGTTTTAGTTAGAGGCTTAGGATCAAGTGCTTTTGGAATGTGAAAGGCGTTGTTTACGGGTAATGCCCAAGTGATTGATTTTTCAAAGTGTGTAATCCAAGCATGCAACGGGGAAATCTCCCCGAATTGAAGTTCTTAATTGGTGAATGGTTTTTAGAGTTCAGCCTTAAGTAGTATGGATTTTAGGATTTCGCTAAAATACCAATTCAACCAATCTCCGGATTTTTGTGAGAATACAAGTTTTCTTTCTAAGCCCAACAAACCCTTCTTCACTATCAATTAGTTAATGCATGCTAAAATGCAATGGGCTACCCTAAATGGAGATTTTTATGTGTAGATGCACGACTCAGTTTTAGAGTTTATGTGAAAGGGAGCCAAAGCACTTCAATTCAAGTGCTCTCAATCACCAGAAAGATTTCAACACAAGGCTCAACAAGAAGAAAATCAAATTGTTGGGGGTTGAGGTATTCGGGATCGAATCTTAGGCAAGTTGAAAAGTCGTGGTGGGGTTGGAATCAACTCAATTTCAAGTCTCCCTACCAAAAAGGTGATCCCGAATTATAGATAAGTGAGGCAAAAGAGGGGTGCAATCAATCTTTTTATGTTTGCCTCAAAGAATACTTCACACGGTGAAAAATTCAAGAATCAAGATTCTTGGATTTTCGCTATGCAAAGGACGGTGGGAAATCCCGGGGCAATAGGAGCGAAGACAATCAATCAAACAAGTGAATTTTAATCCACTTGCCCCAAGAGATCCCAAGAAGTTTTTCTAGTTTTTTTTTTTTTAGTTTTTACTTTTTTTATTAAGGTTACAAGTTAACCTAGGTTGCTAAGAAAAGAAAACCTACTTGTTCGGCAACGTGTGCGAAGCTCCAATGTGGTGTCGACGTCTTCACTCTCTCGTTCCCGCCTTGGATCTGCCCACGTTCCCGACTTCGTCTGCTTGCCTTCTCCTTGCAACAGGTTCACCTGCACACCAAAAACAGAGATACCCGTGAAGAGAGAAGAGAAAAATTGAAAGGAATTGAATAGAAACTTACTTGAAGGCACCAGAAAAGAGTATGTTGTCGGACCCAAATAGGTTGTTAATATGATGATTTTACCGTTGAAGTGTGTATAGTAGTTAACCTAAATCAGACCTAACCATCTCTTTACAAAATTTTTAACCTGGCCTACTTGATTTTATCTTGTCACTTTTAGGCCCAGGGTCGAACTCAGGGAAGTGGGGTACAAGTCAAGTTTCTACGCCTTTCCTACAACGAGTCTCTTCCGTTCGTTTATTGTGTTTTTGGTGTTTTTCTTATTTAGATCTTTTTCTGGTAATCTTTGTCCTTGAGGCACACCCTCAAAATTTGGTTCTTGCCTTTGAGCCAAAACAGAGTTCCAAGACGGGTCTTGCTATTCGCATGATGGAGTACCTGCAAGTCAAAGATTATCTTTTCTCTTTTATATATTTTTTTTGTCTTTTTACTATCAGGAAAGCGAAACAGAAATAAAGTAAATATAGGATATATATATATATAGGTATATAAAGGGGTGGGGGTGGAGATGGAGTGTAGCACAATGTCGAGTCGGTCGTCATCTAGAAAGACGCAACCAACAGGAAGAAGTGCCGCGTGTAAGGTGTAGGATGGATGGTGGAAGATGAATGTGAACACGCTTTTTTTTGTACGTGTGTATCAGGGAATATCAGCAACTGTTATAGATATTCCCGCGCTGCAACGTATGGTAAATAATGTGAAAATATATATATGTATATATGTAAATATATCTATATATATATATATATATGGTTATAAATATACAGGTATATATATATATATGTAGATATATATATATATGTATATATATAAGTGTATATGTATATATATATATGTGTGTGTGTGTGTGTGTGTATGTATATATAACTATATAGAGGTATATATATGTGTATGTATAAGTATATAGTAATATATGTATATATAGATATATGTAGCTATATGTATATATATATGTATGTATATATAGTTATAGATAAATATAAGTACAGATGTATGTATATATATATATATAATACTATATAGATATATATATATATGTATATATATATTTATACAGGTATATGTATCTAGATATGTACATATATGTATATATGTATATATAGTTATATAGATATATATATGTATATATAAGTAGGTATGTATATATGTATATATATATATATGTATCTATACTTAGTGATATAGGTAATATATCTATAGATATATGTATATAGATATGTGTGTGTGTGTGTGTGTGTATAGATATATGTATATATGTAAGTATATATGTATATTTATATAAGTATATGTGTATATATATATATATATATATAAAAGTATATATTTAAGTATATAGATATATATATATATGTATGTATACTAATACATAAGAATATAGATACAAATATAGGTATAAATATAAGTATATATATATATATGTATATAAATATATGTATATATATATGTATATATATAAGTATACGTATATATATATGTGTGTGTACAATAGAGTATAGGTGTGTGTTTGTGTGGAAGTGTGAGTGTAGGTGTGTGTGAGCGTCGGTGTAGAGAGTGCTGTGAGTGTTGTGACAGAGAGTGAGAGAGAGAGAGAGCGGGAGAGAGAACGCAGCCGCACTGCCGGGGAGTTAAGTTAGGTCGTCTGCAGCTAGCGGGAGTCGTCTAGAGGTCCAAGCGCACACGCGCAGGTGCATCTGCGCAGAGAGGAGCGCTCGGGAGTGGGGAGCGGAGAGGAACCCGCAGCGTACAGCGCTGCGTGAAGGCTGGAGCGGGCAAAGGCAAGCGCGCGTGAAGGGAGCGGGCGATGCAGGCGCTGGGAGATTGCTAGCAGACGCGCGAGCGTGCGCAAGCGACGCGGGCGGAGACGCGCAAGCAGGCGCGCACATGAGCGAACGGTGGTCGCGGCGCGTCGAGTGACCGGTAAAGTAAGAAGCTCACCGGTCACCCCACTGTAGCCATAGTGTCACGCAGACTCGTGTGAACAGTGGCTACAGTGGTCGTCCGCGCCGCGCAACTGAGAGCTGCAGGTGGCGTGAGTGTGACCAGCTCGCGGCTGGAGGGCGAGGGAGAGGGTCTGCGCCGGCCGGTTGTGAGCGCGGAGGAGCTCGCGGCAGAGCGGAGAAGCGGGAGGCGAGGTGTCTGCAGGCGCGCGCGGAAGTTTGCAAGTGCTGGCAGGGGGCGGGAAGTGCTTAGCCGGCCGCTGCAGAGGAGCGAAAGGTGGAGAGGGCCTGTGGGCGCGCGCGGAGGGGCTGGGGCGCCTGCAGGCTTGCGCGAAATGGCTGGGGCTGCTGTTGCCGCCGCCTATCTGCTGCTGCTGCCAAGCTGCGAGCTTCAGACCTTGAAGCGTAAAGCCATGGCTGAAGGTGCGGGAACGTAAAAACGAGAACAGAGCCACCACACCCACCGGCTCTTTGAAGAGCTGGGCGGTGGTGGTCCCACTGTGGTGGTGTGCACCACAGTGAGGGCTCCTGCCCACCGGGTGTCTCCGAGGAGGAGGACCGGCATGTGGAGGGGAATGGAGGAGAGGACGGTGGCGGCCTGGAAGGAGAAGGTGTGTTGCTGCCTTTTTTTTGGTTGGGACCCCCCGCCTTCTGAAAAGGATGGAGCCGTGGTCATGAAATAGAAGAGGAAGGCATGGCCGTGCATGGCTCATGCAGGGAATGGCAACCGCAGGGAAGGGCTGGCAAGGAGAGGCAGCCGCAGGGAAGCATGTCGCGAGGAGAAGATGCATGCAGCCATGGGAAAGATTAAAAATCAAGTGGAAATAAAAATAGAGATGGGAATTTTGCAAAGATGCACTTGAGGAAAAATGTAAAATGCAAGGCCACTTATTTCATTCTCCTCCCTTCTCAATTGAATGCATGCATGCATGTATTTTTACAATGCAACTATGGAGACCTAATATGCATTGGTAATGCTAGGAAATAGCACAAGATGGCACAATTGCAGGCGTATTTTTGCGATGCAATCAGTGATGAAAGAACCCAATGAAGGTGAAATTAAATCGACTACTGTCACCAAAGACAGTGTTAGTAGTCGGTGAAGGTGAGATTTGAATTAGGCGTTTAGGTGATTTAATTAATGATTAAGTGATTTAGAAGTGAACATGGAAGATACAGGAAGGTGTACAGTGAGTAACAAGATGAAATTAAAGCTCTGGCGAGCTCAAGGAACTCGCCGGAGTCGGAGGAGATGAAACTAAATTCTAACATTACTCTAATCTAACTAACTAAACTAACGAACCAAGCTAGCCTACTCCTACTCCTACTCCTAGTCTACTGTTACCTGGACGAAGGGGTCAATAGGGTTCCGCCGAAGGTTCATAGTCGACGACGAAATCAGAGGGTGAAAGAAAGATCTCCGGCGGGCGGATTTGAGGTGGAGTGGAGGAATCCTAGGGTCGACGCCTGTGTCAGAGGTGCGAAAGACCACGGCGGATCTCCTCGGCTGCTTAAGATGGACGGAGGAAGTCGGAAAATGGAATGGGAAGTCGTCGGAGTTTTGGACGAATAGCCTATTGGGTCGGCTGCAATGTTAAAAGAGGGAAGGGAGCCAACTTGAATAAAATCAGAGGGGTGAGGGGGTATTTATAGCAGTTTGCGGCGAAGAGAGTGGCGGGGTCTGGCCGAAGAAGGAGCTCGAGGAGCTTAACCTCCATCGTCATCTCCAACGACGGTGAGGTTATCTCCCACTGAAAAATAAGATTCTCGGTTAATCCATACCGATGGATGAAGTGGAGGTGGTGAGCACAAGCTGCAAGAGCTTGGGCAAAGAGGAATGATGTCGGCAGGGCAGTGATCGCACGGTGGGGTGACTCTCTGTCGCCAGCCGTTCATTCGGCTGAAGAAGAAGAAGAAGAGGGACTTAGAAGTAATAAAACTTAAGGACCTATGTGAGAAATAAGGACCCGACTATAATGAATATTAAGGACTAAAATGTAAACCCAGGTTTGAAGGTTTATTTTAACTTAAATCTTTTTCAACTTTTTATATATGTTAGTAAATAAGGTAAATATTATGTTTACACCTTGAATTTACATTTTTGACCCTTTTAGATTAATTTCTTAGATTAAGTAAAATCACTTAAGTTATTATATACTTTGGTATACATTATATTTAAGTTACTTATCTTATTAATTAAGGAAATGATTAATAGGATTTCGAGTCCAATTATTATATAAATTATTAATAATGCTAATTGAATGATAAAATGTCATTTTTAACTTATTTTAAGGTCCTTAACTAAATATCCCTTATTCTATAATTAACCTTATATATTCATAACCTTAGCTAATTAACTAGGAAGACTAGTTAATTAGGGGTAATTAGAGATCATGATGAGTGTCTCATTATACCCCCAAGCCAACGTTTTGCTAGTCCCTAACAAAATTAACTAAGACTATGATGATTTAAAGCACTTAGGTTTAAATTATTATAAATAGTAACTATGTAGAGGAAAGCTTAGGTCAAAAATTTTTAAATTTAATATAAATTATTAATGTATAGCGTATGTGTAAAAATTTTCTTACTTAGACTTATACTTATAACATTTTCAAAATACACTTAAAATAATTTGTAAACAAGAATTTTATTTTGAATTAGAATTCTTCAAAAGTCTCTTAATCTATGTAACTATTTTTAACTCAAATTAGAATACAAAGTGTTTTAAGAAAAATAAAACTTAAGGATTGAGAATTAAATTTTAACTCAAATAGATTTAAGTTAATCCCTTGTTTATGATATTTGACTTTTATCAATATAAGTTTAAGCAAATTAACCAGATACTCATTATTAATCAAACTTAGAGTAGTAAAACTCTAATTTACTAGCCTACAACACTAAAGATTAACTTCTAGATCTAGGATTCTGTCAATTCTTCTCCTTTAGGTCTCAACTTAAAATCTTCAAAACCCAATTTCTTAGGCTTCACTACCCAATACCAAGGTTCAGTAGCTATGATTTTAAAACATCTGTGCTTAGTGAAGAGAATTATCCTAAAGACATCCAAAGTTGCAAAAATCCAGATCTTAAGACATCACTTTCCAATCCCAATTATTCCAATTCAAGCCTTTGGCTTGGCCTTACTCAGGTTTGGTTGCTTTCTCCTCACCAGTTTTCTATCCCGAGGTCAACACTTTTTGTGTATATCTCTCGGTGGACCACTGGGTCTCTTATTCCTAAAATTTTTTTTCTCCATATTTTTTTCTCTTTTTCTATAGGTTAGAACACCCATTTGTAGTGAGGTGTTCTTTTTATTTTTAATGGAAGGAAGGGTAGCATCCATTTATAACGAGATGCTTTTATTTATTTATGAAAAAGTGCTTAAGTACCCATTTTTAACAAGGCACTTAACTGCAGGGCGTTTTATTTATTTTTTTCTTTCTTTTTCTTTTCTTTTCCTTTCCCCCCTTCTCATTTTTCTTACTATCATTATTCTCCAAATCCTTTTTCTAGGTGAGTGGCACATCCTTTACCCTTTCAAGAACCGCCCCACAGAAATCCTTGGACTAAAGAGGATTCAGAATTGATCTCTTAACCTCTGTGTTTTCGTGGTCTCAGATGTCAACAAGACAATTCTATGTGAGTGAATTTAGATGTTTAGGTTACTTAGCTCTCAAACCAGAGCTTGGACAACAAAGCCCTTTACTCTTAGATTCTTCAAATTTTTAGTTTCCTCCTAGAGGATCCGTCAAGACAAAATTTACCAAGTCTAGTTATTTATCTCTAGCTTGTAAGTTTTGTAAACTAAAATTCTACTAACTCTCTATTTAATTAACTCTGAATATTTGGCTTTTTACTTAACTTTATGATAAAATCAAATTTTCAAAAAGCAAAAGATTACTTAATCTAATTGATTAAAAAGTTATAATTCAATTCCAAAACTTAAGTTTAAAATCTTAACACACTTAGTTTCTTAATTCAAGTAAGAATAAAAAAATAAATCTTTAAAAGATTTAAAAGATTCCTAAATTCAAATAAAATCTTATTTTAAAAATTTTAAACAAAAAAGTGTGTTTTTACAAAATGTTTAAAGTAAAATCTAATTAAGAATTGAACGCTCTTAAATATTCTATATAATTCTATATACATTTAAAATTTCTGACCTAAAAGAAAATTAAGTTCTTAATTATAATATATATACATTCTTCTTCTTTATTAATAATGAATAAACCCCTCTTATTATTTTTATGAATTTTCTTTTTCAAATTTTTGTATTTATATATTTTTATTTTTATGTATATAAGATTTTTTTCAATTTTTTATGATTTGTTTCAAAAAATTTTCAAATTTTTATGAAATTTTAGAATTTTTAGAATTTTTATTTTTTTAAATTTCGTCGATATTTAATTTTTATGTGTTTTTTTTATTTTTTAACCCACACTTAAAGTGAAAATTTCACTTCAACACCCCGCCAAGCCAAAATATTACAATATCCTCATTGTAAGAAGGGTGAAAAGATATAAAGTAAAATTTTAAAAGTGTATAAGAAAATCAAAAGGGGCAAAAACAGAAAACAGCTATGTATCAATGCTAAGTTTTACGCCTTCAACTAGGCGTAAACCCTAGTAAAGAACTCCTAAAAAGAATAGGTATATGGTAAAAATAGAGGAGTTCTGAGAGAATTAGATCAAAAAAAAAAATAGAAAATAGATTAAACCACCCAATCAAAACTCGTCCTGAAATTGCCTAGAATAGATCTCGCAAATCCTAGAATCAGATTCTCGTGAAAATCTCAGAAAGATTAGAGTGAATCTTATGTGAAGAATATATCTGACTTAGGTTGAGATGTAGAACATTTAAGATTAAGGCAATTCCAAAATGTTTCCACCAAGTTCAGAAAAACAGCATAGTCAGTTTTGGTTCTCAATAATAGGTGGGTCATTTTGATACAAATTAGGTTGCTGATGCAGGTTTGATGGGTTATTTTCAGGTAATACAGAGGATGGGTTATGATTAGAATCAAAGGCCTAATTAATGATGTGGACTTGGCCTTGGTTTTGCCTAGGATTTGGCAGATTCCTAGGATTCGGAATTGGTTGAGATGGAAGAGTACCTGGCTGATGAGACTCAGCCAAAAGCGTGATCTGATTTCGTAAATCAGCCAATTCTACCTTACATTGCCTATGGATCTCAGCGAGAGCTTCAGCATTTTGTCGCTGACTCTCTGACACAGCTCTTAAAATCTGGTCTAGCTATGTATCTCTAATAGGCCTAGAGTAATTTTGCATACTCATCGGGCTAGGCCTTAAATTTGATTGCTGAGGAGGCAAAGGAGGTGGGTTAAAATGGGTCTGATTTGGATAATTTGGTCTTTGATTTTGATTTGGATCAGCCCAAGAAAAATTTGGGTGGTTTCTCCATCCAGGATTATAGGTATTTGAATAAAGGTTTGGTCTTGGAATATTTTCCTGGATGGAGTGTAATCCTAAAAGATATGACATGTTTTCTGCAACAGTTAAGGGTGAGGAAAAGGGTGGGTAAGATTGTGGGACAAAGGTCCCTCCTTGGGTTGGTGAAGGAGTAGATAGAAAACCCAAGGAAGATGGATCTCTAGAATCCAGATTATTCACAAATTCCCTCCCCGTGAGAATTTGCGAAACAGGTAAATACGTGGGATTTGTAGCAAGTAGAGGCGTAAGATTCTTCATTGTGTTTCTAACCTCGTCGAGATGCTTTGCTACGATATCTACTTTGTCCAGTTTTTCTGCAATAATCTCTAAATCCTTTGAACTAGACGAATTACCGATCTCATGAATGCCCTTATGCGGATTTTGGTGATTCGTATTCGCGCCCTGCAAAAATTGCGACATTGATTCATTGTTGATCGAGTTTTCCACCATCACTTCAAATAATTCTGAAGTGGATTCTGCATCGCGATTTAGAAAATTCCCTCCACAAGAGGCATCAACTAGATTGCGAATGCCCTCTTGTAAACCATATTAAAAGATATGCATGAGTTGCCAACGAGGGATGTCATGATGTGGGCATTTTCTTTGCAATTCATGAACATGTTCCCACGCTTCATGAATTGGTTCTCCTTGATTTTGATTGAAAGTAGTAATAGCTCGCCTTAAAGCATTGGTTCGGCCAATTGGAAAAAATTTCTTCAAAAATGCAGATTCGAGTTCAGCCTAAGTTGAGATTAGTCTTGCTATAGTTCTATACCAATAAGCTGCTTTATCTTTAAGGCTAAAAGAGAACATTTTCATTAGTAGGATTTCCCTATTTTGATTTCGAGGACCAAGAGTTTGAGATAAATTTTTAAGATCTTTAATGTGTTGAAATGGATCCTCGAATGCAAATCCGTGAAAGTGGGGGATTAAACCTATAATATTTGGCTTTAATTCTGGATCATTTTCCCCAAGAGGAATCCTAACATTAGGCTCTACTTGTGCATTAGATGGGTTATAATAATCTCTAAGTAGAGGCCTTGGATGATTGATCTGTAAATCAGGATTTTCAAAACTCGCATCAAGTCGAGGTGAAGAACAGGTTTGAAAAGTTTGTAAATTATTTAAGGCTGCTGTTAATAAATTGATTTGTCTTGTTTGCTCTAGCATCCTAAGGTTCTGGTTCAGGAGTGCCTCATGAACATCAAAAGGCGGCATCTCCTCCTGACCAAAAGAAGAAGGGATCTCGGGATTACGATTCTACATTGGATCCATAGAAGTAGATGGATCAGACGGGAAAACCATTGGTTGCTTATCTGCAACCGACCTAGGATCACCTGTCAACGATGGTGCAAGAGGCAGATGCAAGGATCGCCTCTCATCCATAAATGGAAAATAATGTGCAAAGGCACACACACACCACCGATATGAAAATAGCGGCACAAAAAAAACCCGTAAAACAACGCAAAAGACGTGGGTTTTGCTCCTCTTTCAAAGGAAAGAAGAAATTCCTAAAGTACGCAAAGTAATTTGACGCAAACAAATAGAGTAGCAGTATCAAAATACGCATCCTAATACGTGACTACATAGGTGCATACCTTAAAGCTCAAAGGTCTAAGGTCTAGGATCGAGACCGCTCACTACTAGCTCCCCAGGGCTCTAGTAGTGAGACAAACTTGTTGATCTTCGGCCAAAGCCCTAAGAGGTGCAAAGAGGAGAGATAGAAAAATAGACTCGTGTGACTCTAGTGATTGCGTTGTGTGCGCGATAGCGTGCAACAGACGATATCGATATAAAAACCCGCATGCATTCTGCAAACAGATTTAAGTCACCAATTTTACTTCCTCTTTCTAGTTAGTCTTTTTTTTTCAAAAACATATCAATTAAACTACAATGACCGCTTTTTATATCTTTTCAAACAAAAATATGTGGTCTTTTTTAATTCTCAAAAGACAGGGATCTACGTGATTTTTCTCATGTTTTCCCGCTGATGCGAGAAAAACAGTTTAAAAATTTCTCAAGTCAGATCGCTCTTAATACTAGCAGGGAATATGCACTTCTAAGAGTGTATACCTATAATATGCCGGTGCTAGTCAGAAAAGATGTATTTTTGTATCTTTTTTTAAATGCAACAAAACAAAAGATTAAGAAATACTTACAAAAACAAAAATAGTAAAACGGATTCCCACCTTCTCCTGAGATTACCCGTAAAGGTAAACCTGAAAAGAAGACAGAAAATAAAATAAAAACAAAACAAAACACACTAATTAGAACTAAAGTTAGTAAAAACAAAAAAAAATTACAAAATACCTCCTAATTAAACAACTAATCCTTTTAAATTTTAGTGAATCAAAATATTGCCTTCCTGGCAACGGCGCCATTAAAATGATGATTAGATAAAGCAATGCCAGGGAATATTTTGATGAGTGGAGTGAATCAAATTATTTCTTCCCCGACAACGGTGCCATTAAAATGATCGTGTCCTTTCACTCAACTCAATAATTAAGTTAATTTCACTTAATTAAGAGCAGAAGAAATCACACAGGTTAACTCAAAGTTGTGCCGATTGTATAGTATAAGGTCGAATTAACCTAACATTTTAGAAATTTTTATTGGTTGAGTCCAGGTCGTTCACTGGGAGGCATAATAATTTTCTCCAAATTCACCAATTCTCTTTAATTTCTATAAGTTTAGGAGGTATAACTAGTTTGATTTTCAAAACATGAATTTTGTCAAAATATTTAAACTATAAAGAATACATAAAATTCCATATGAAACATATTTACTCAAAATGATCTACTTTATTAACAAGTAAACATGCTAGTTTTTCTTTTTTTCAATTTTATTTCATCCCAAAGAAATTAAGGCAATTAAAAAGTTATTCTATTAAAGCATGCCTTTTTACAATTAAGAACAAAAAGATAATGATGCAAGAAAAATTCATTTATTTTCATTTATCTCTTCAGCCTCTCATCTCCTTCTCTCTTATTTTCTTCTTCCTCTCGAGCTCTCTTTTCTTACCTTTCTTGTGTTGTTCCTGCCTTCTTATTCTTTTTCCCTTAGTCTCCTGCTTTCTCTTCTTCCCTTAGTTTTCTCCTTTGTTCCTTAGTCTCTTTTCCTTAACACTCCTTAGCGCCTGTGCCTTCTTCTTTAGCTTTCAGCTTCAACACTTAGCATCCTTCAGCGGCTTCTCTTTTCCTTAAGCTTTCAGCTAAATCGGGTTTTTTTACTTTTTTAACCAAAAGTTATTTTATTTGCAGCGAGGTACTTTCGAGGATACACAGCACCCTGAGACCAGGGTGGGACCAGACCCTACTCGGTCCTCACCTAATCTCAGTTAGGTTCGTTTCGGTTCATTTTTATCGATTCACAGTCTCGAGCAACATCGACTCAACCCGGCCTCCCAGGCCACTCTCTCCCTCCCAGGGCACAATCACTTTCGCACGCCCCCAAGGGCGCACACCCGCAGGCATAAGCCCGCACACACACACACACATGCTCAAGTTCAGATGTAATCGGTAACCGATGCGCCGAGCGCTGAAGACTGCATAGCCAGAGAAACAAATCGCTTTTATCCCCAGGCGCGTGCTCGTGTATAACCGAGGTGGGACTATCCTACCCCTCTCAGACCCGAATTCAAATGTTCATAACTTTCTACCCAGAGCTCCAAATTGAGTGATTTCAAGTTTGTTGGAAAGCACTAAGGGTAATCTACACAATTACAGGGTCAATTTAATGTTTTAATGATGTTTTCCTTTTCAATTTAAAAGATGAAATCAGGGGTTGCTACGGGATTTTTACTAGCCTGGAAGTAGTTTTAAATCAAGAGAGTCTTCAGATGGACTTCTCTCTTCTATTTAAAGGTCTATACATGTTTTATAAGTAATTCCGCTTCTGTTAGAATAGATTTTAAACTCTTAAGACCTTCAGAACCACCAGAGAAGCTATTCACTTCTCTGAAAGCTTCAGAGTTTGATTTTTCAGACTTCAATAAGTGCAACAGACACTTAAAAGTGTTTCTAATCAATTTAGATTAATTCTAAGGGTTATAACAGATCAATCTGGGTAGGTTTTAAGTTTAAATTTCATCAGAACAGTACTCCTGTTGGTTTGGGTTCGAAAGTAACCCAAATTGGCAGGAACTAAATCCTCAAATATTCATTCATCTGAGCTTTACTTTAATCACTCTCAGATCATCAAATAAGATTTCAAAAGCAGTTTTCCCTTCTAAATTCCTCAATTCAAGCTCAGAACTCCATTATCAAACTCCTGTTTGACTGTGGAAGATCGAAAATTGACTTTCTGTTCTAAGTTTCCTCCCAAGAAATCAATGCCTCAAATAGATTCTTTTCATCATCTAGAACTTATTCAGATATTCAGAAAGTTGTTTTAACCTTGATTCCTAGGGTTTCAGGCTCGCCGCCTGAACTGAAATAGTTGTTTGTTCGGCAGAATCATGGGAAGATTGCTACAGTGTTTTAAGGGTTAAAATAGCTTCAGTGCATCGCACTGAAGCTTCTGAGCTCCTTAAATGCTCTTCAAATCTTTCCTAACAGACTTCTCTAACTCCGCCGGAGTTGGGGAAGATGAAGTTCAAATCTATAGCTCCAGTGGTTAAATCCTCAAACAAATTTCTTTAAAACAGTCAGTAATCCTTATTATACTATTCTAGAGCTACTTAGCAAGTTTTAGAGGATGTAACACAAAAATGGCTCGTCGGAGCTCGCCGGAGCTCCAGTGAGTCCAGAAAATGTAGAATTGTACGTACAGATTGTAAAAACTAACCATTTTTTATTCAAAAAGGATCCTGAGGTTACAAGGAACCTCAGTATCGCTTTTAATTCCTCATTTATTCATTAAAATGTAAGATTTGACAGTAAGTTTGTTTTCTTAAAAGATTTGAGTGGTTAAAGCTCAGGACTTGTTTAACCACTTGATTGAGAGGTTAAATCAAGTCAACAGATGTTAATATTCATAAATATGTATTTAATTTATAGTTTGAACTGTTCCTGAGCCGCCATGGGCAGTGAGCTCAGGAACTAGGAGTTTAATTATAGATGATAATAATAGGTATTATAATGTCGATTAGGGTTCATAAGTGGTGATAGGTGATGAAAGAACCCAATGAAGGTGAAATTAAATCGACTACTGTCACCATAGACAGTGTTAGTAGTCGGTGAAGGTGAGATTTGAATTAGGCGTTTAGATGATTTAATTAATGATTAAGTGATTTAGAAGTGAACATGGAAGATACAGAAAGGTGTACAGTGAGTAAAAAGATGAAATTAAAGCTCTGGCGAGCTCAAGGAACTCGCCGGAGTCGGAGGAGATGAAACTAAATTCTAACATTACTCTAATCTAACTAACTAAACTAACTAACTAAGCTAGCCTACTCCTACTCCTAGTCTACTGTTACCTGGACGAAGGGGTCAATAGGGTTCCGCCGAAGGTTCATAGAGGACGACGAAATCAGAGGGTGAAAGAAAGATCTCCGGCGGGCGGATTTGAGGTGGAGTGGAGGAATCCTAGGGTCGGCGCCTGTGTCAGAGGTGCGGAAGACCACGACGGATCTCCTCGGCTGCTTAAGATGGACGGAGGAAGTCGGAAAATGGAATGGGAAGTCGTCGAAGTTTTGGACGAATAGCCTATTGGGTCGACTGCAATGTTAAAAGAGGGAAGGGAGCCAACTTGAATAAAATCAGAGGGGTGAGGGGGTATTTATAGCAGTTTGCGGCGAATAGAGTGGCGGGGTCTAGCCGAAGAAGGAGCTCGAGGAGCTTAACCTCCATCGTCATCTCCGACGACGGTGAGGTTATCTCCCACTGAAAAATAGGATTCTCGGTTAATCCATACCGATGGATGAAGTGGAGGTGGTGAGCACAAGCTGCAAGAGCTTGGGCAAAGAGGAATGATGTCAGTAGGGCAGTGATCGCACGGTGGGGTGACTCTCTGCCACCAGCTGTTCGTTCAGTTGAAGAAGAAGAAGAAGAAGAGGGACTTAGAAGTAATAAAACTTAAGGACCTATGTGAGAAATAAGGACCCGACTATAATGAATATTAAGGACTAAAATGTAAACCCAGGTTTGAAGGTTTATTTTAACTTAAATCTTTTTCAACTTTTTATATATGTTAGTAAATAAGGTAAATATTATGTTTACACCTTGAATTTACATTTTTGACCCTTTTAGATTAATTTATTAGATTAAGTAAAATCACTTAAGTTATTATATACTTTGGTATACATTATATTTAAGTTACTTATCTTATTAATTAAGGAAATGATTAATAGGATTTCGAGTCCAATTATTATCTAAATTATTAATAATGTTAATTGAATGATAAAATGTCATTTTTAACTTATTTTAAGGTCCTTAACTAAATATCCCTTATTCTATAATTAACCCTTATATATTC
This sequence comes from Thalassia testudinum, assembly GCA_037157565.1. Taxonomy (NCBI): domain Eukaryota; kingdom Viridiplantae; phylum Streptophyta; class Magnoliopsida; order Alismatales; family Hydrocharitaceae; genus Thalassia; species Thalassia testudinum. The sequence goes on from JAZHRO010000056.1 coordinate 4,666,699, forward strand.
ATAACCTTAGCTAATTAACTAGGAAGACTAGTTAATTAGGGGTAATTAGAGATCATGATGAGTGTCTCATCAACCATCTATTAAATGTTTAATCCATCGTTTGACCCTTAAAATCTAGAACCCTGTTTAGATCTAGTCTAAAATAGGAACAAACCCACATTTGTTAAACGTCTAATTTTTTGTCCTGACGTCCTATAATAGCATCTCAAACATCTGACATAGACCCAGTTTTCATCCTACAAAATCAGGAACTCTGACCCTTGCATCAGATGACCAAAACATGGATCTGTCGTCTAACCCAAAAGTCAGACGTCTGATTCTGTTGTCAGAGTCATTACGACCCTGATTTCGACATGATTTGCCTTGGATTTTATCCCAACATCTAGGAGCCTTCTCCCAACCTTCTTGAAGGCTCCTAAGGCCTTTATAAATAGAGGAGGACCCTCCTTAGCTAAACACACCTTGAGATAATTCTTTCCACCATTACACACATTTTGTAAAAGATTGAGAAGAGAAAATCCCATCAATTGCTCTCCAAGCTTTAGACTTTACATTCGAGAGCACAGAATCCCTACGCAATCATGCCTACTCCATTGCATCATAAGGGAAGTCATCTTTCCTATAGTATCATAGTTTAAATCTTACTTTTGAGCTCTATAGGTTGTTGTACTTTTCATTTTATTTTTTGTTGGGTATTCATGTGGTGAATTCCCATCTCCGTCGTGAGACAAATTACTCTTCGTAGAGAAGAGTGGTTTGGAGGTACACTACCCTTGTTATAAAGTAGTGTGATTTGTAATTGAGGTTGTATCACCCTTGATTTAAAGTGATACGTTAGTGGATTTGATCGATTCAGTCAATCGGGAAATCTTAAGTCGAGAGGCTAAGGTGGTGGTTTTACTCTTGGGGCTTCCACCTTAAAATTACTTGTCTCTTATGGTGAATAAGTTTGTGTGATTGGATTTTATTTCCACATTTTTTTATACTATACTAGCCACCTCCCTTCTAGTGCAATTTCACCTGCATCGAATATCTATAGCTGATTCTCTTGTATTTTCTAAACTTGGTTTGTTAATTGCACCTGACTCTTTGCCATTGATTGGATTGTTTTTCTTAGTTCTTCCAATGCATCCGATTGAGAGGGAGGGTCAGGTGCAGTATCATGAACAGTCTGATATGTGGATTGAGATTGTTACTGATATGGAACTGGCTGTTGTCTAGGAAATGAAGGTAAAAAGTTCCCATACTACCTGGGCTGGTGCTGAGGAGCAAGAGTAGGTCTCTGTTGATTTCCACACTAGTAGAAATTAGGATGCTGGCACCAACCAAGGTTGTACGTCTCAAAGTATGAGTTGTTACACCCATAACCATGAAGTGCGTTGACATCCTCGTAGACCAAACATGCCTACGACGACACATCATATGAGTCAAGGCTCATATTGTCTCTATAATGGTACTCCTAGTCAATAGATGCTAGGTCAAGATTGTTCACAAGCTCCCTGCTAGAAGGAGCCCATGAAGAAGCAGTAGAGGAGTAGACAGATGCATCTTGAGTAAGAAGATGAGGTCTAGTAGGAGGTACTCAGGATGGAGCAGCAGATAGAACAGATGATAGCACATAATATGCAACCCCAAATCTCACTGCACAAGATTGACTACGCTCGTCAACCTTCTTATGCAGGAGATCCATGCTATCCAACTTTTTCATAATAATCTCCATATTAGCCCAAGCTTACTCAACTTGGGCCTCATGGACCGATATGCGCTGCTATGTAGGACGTAAGAATTGGCTCATTGATGCGACATTGAGAGAGTTTTCCGCCAAGGACTTAAATAACTCAAAAGCTCCTACCTTGTCCCTGGCAAGGAAGTTCCCACCACTAGATGCATCGGCTAGACACCGATGTGTCTCATCCAGCCCATGATAAAATATCTAGGCAAGGTGCCAACGAGGCACCCCATGGTGAGGACACTTCCTCAGAAGATCATCAAAACGCTCCCAGGCCTCGTGCAACTTCTCACCCGACTACTGGGTGAAAGTTGTGATGGCCCGCCTCATAGCATTAGTGCGACCAATAGGGAAAAACTTTTGGCTCCGTACACAAATCCTCCCAGGTATAGATCGGTCTCCCTATGGTCTTGAACCAATAGGAAGCTTTATCCCTCAAAGAGAAAGGGAATAGCTTCATGAGAACAATCCCAATAGCTACATTCCTGGGTCAGACTATCTCAGCAATTCGAGTCAAGTTCTCGAGATGAAGGAATGGATCTTCCTTTGAGTGACCATGAAAGTAAATCTGGATCAAACTTATCACATTTGGCTTGACCTCAAATGCACCACCATCTGCAAGCATTTAGACCTAAGGTAGCTCATTACGTGCTGTCGGATCGTAATGGTCCCACAGTTGTACTCCATGAGAGGGATTTTGCATTCTATCTAAAGTAGTGAGAATGGAGATTCGAACACCATCATGAGTCATAAATAACTCATTTTGATCTAATTAAGTCCATAAATGCTCCTACATAACTACCAAAAAGCCATATTTCACTGCAAATCATTCTGAGGGGAAGACAAGGAAACAGGGTTAAAACTGCAGTTTTACCATCATATCAGGAATGTAGTACAATCACGAGTTTTCCTAGGGGATAATTAAGGGTCAAATGATCCTAAAAGGCTAATAAGTTGGTTAGAACAGACAGAAAAGGGCTTGCACGTGTTTTGAGAATTAAATAACTTTTGAAACCCTAAAAATAAACCCACTTAATTAACTACGGTTTTGGTCAGGATAAAATTCACCTAAACCCTCTAAAATTCATAGAAAAATATCCTCTAGGGTTTGGAACCTTCAATTTGACCATCAGAACCCGTCTTGACCCAAAATAGAGTCTCAGATAGACATTTGCCCTAATTAAGATTTTTACATAAATTACCCATTCAAACTTGGTCAAAACCTAAATTTAACTTCACCATTGAATTCCTTGGGTCAAAATTAGGTTTTTACCAAAATTTTGGCCCAATCTAAGATCATCTTGACCAAGTTTGCATTTTGGTCCAATCAAACTCTTTCTATCTCATTCAGACCCTTAACTTTTGAATTCTATTACAAATAGCCCCTAACTTATTTATATTCTTCACAAGCAGGTCCCTGCATCATTTTTGCAAGGTTAAACCTTCACTGTCGAGTTTCGAGCGAGGATTTCTCATTCGATTCTCAATCAATCAATCCCAGATTTGAAACACAGATTCCTTAGAAATTTCCCTTCCAAATGAGCCCATTCAAGGATCCCAACTCCTTCCCAAAAGTTCATTCGAACCTTTAGAAGGAATGGGTATCATTCATTTACATAAGCTTCAAGGTTTTCAAGGTTGTTTCCAAGCTTGGAACCTCCTCTTAAGCCCGATAAAAGCACCTCCGTGGCCTTTCGTAATTTTTCAGCAAGTCTTAGCATGTCTAATGGCTTAAAAACCAATCTCTGACCACCAAAGACCCTTGCCCCAACGACCCCCTGGATCTCCCTACTCCAACCGTCCAACCATCAAATTGGACAGCCTAAACTCCTCTCTTCGTCGCGACCCTCCCCAGCCAAAGGGAGGGCGTTCCTCCATCTACATCGCCATCGCCGCTCTACCGCACTTTCCTCCTTCGATTCTGATCGACCAACACCGGAGCCCTCTGCCACCCTATCATCTCGCTAAGCCCCTCTTTAACTCTCTCTCTTTCTATTTCATTTTTCCACCCTCACAAACACACACAATCACCAACCGCCACCTCCCGCACTTCATCTTCTCCGCCTTTGACGAAGCTCCAGCGATGCCTACCACCGGCACACTTCTCAAAACTCTCCGCTATCACCTCCATGAGCTCCGCCTTGCTCCACAGACCAAAACCCCTCAAGAAATTAAGGGATTTGGTCCCTCACTCGCTACACTGAACACCGCACATACGCACTTCATTCTCCGACACCAACAGACCACCTCACACAAGTTCACCTCTCACTGACACCGCCGTTGCACTCGCCTCATCAAAGAGAAACTCCTTAGCTTACTGACTGGGTGTTTAGCCCGTATTCATCTCTTTCAGGTCTCGAGCCACTACGCCATTGGAGGAGCTTCGCGCCTTTAGCTCCAGGTGCTATGCCCAGGTCGAGTGAAAGACTTCCAAGAAGGAGTTCAGGGTGACAATTGAAGTTGCCAGACCCTATTGCTGCCTCAATTCGAACCTTCAGCCCTGCAGCTGCGGACTCGCAAAGGGAAGGTGGGACTTTAGTCCCACCTCGGAAGCTAAAGGCTTGTTGCTGCCACATAAATTGATAAAGTACTTGGGGCTTATCACCTCAGACACTTGGGGGTGAGGTCCCCCGCTCACCCATTCACCTATGCCTCGCCCGTGACCTGTTCCCCGCAGGGCTAGCGCAGACCCGACCCACCTAACCCGACTTCACTCCTCGACTACGATCATGCCCGCAGCCCTGGACCCAAGTGCGCTCTAGGTCCGAAACCTGATAACCCGGTACTATTAGAGGCTCTGGGAGAGTGTGCCCTAAGGAGAGAAAGAGCGGACCGTGCATGAGGGCAGGGGGGTTTTGCTCTAAGGAGGTTTGGCTGACACTTAGCCAAAATTAAGGAACCTTCCCCCTCTGCGTGAAGAAGAAGAAAAGAAGAGGACCTGCACAAGCAGAGAAGAGCAAAGCAAAGAAGAAGAAGACAAGGCATGAAAAGTAGAGGACAGAAGAAGAAGGAGAGCCGCACGGGAAGAAAGGCAGAAGAAGAAGAAGAGCAGAAGAAGAAGAAGATAAGCAAAGAAGAAGAAAAAAAGCAAGAAAGAAGAAGCAGAAGAAATCAGAGCACTGTTCATTAGTTGTTTAAGACGTCTCATTAGATACACAGACGGCTGAGATCATTTCATATTTATATCTATTAAGTTTTATTTGTTATTGTAGGGAGTAATTGGTGATTCAAATTACCATTTTACTCCATTCTTTTTGCACATTGATATTTGACATTATTATTATTGCAATCTCTTATATCTTTGATTCAAATTGTGATCTTGAGTTTGAAATTGCCATATTGCTCCATGTGTTCGACCTCGGACTTTCATTCGAGTAATAAATTTATTTGTTTGAGTGCTATTTCGGCTATATTTCAACAAAGCTATTTTAAAATACCGATTTATCGCTCCAACAAATGGCATTGATGGGAACAGCATCATTAACCCTAACAAGCCACCTTTAGTCAGTATGATGGATAAAAACTCTTACTTAACCATCTAAGGATCGTAATCCCACATTATCCTAAATTGAGAAAAGAACGGGAAATTAGGGTTAATTCTGTAATTTTAACACATCAAAAACACATATTAACACCTGAGTGACCTCGTGGCTAATGGGTAATTAGTGACATTTGTAAATGTTGCTAAAGATACACCCATCTGTCGTTGAAGATCCGTGCCAACTCACGCTCACTCCTGCCACTGCGCGCATCTCGCGTCCATGCCCCGTGCGCATGTCACGTGCACGTGCGTTGGCATGCGCTACTAATGTGCACACTGTGCGTGCACTGCTGCATGCCTCCAATTGAGGATTTGAGGGGGGTTGTGGATTCGAACCCGCACCTCTTGTTTAGGAATGCGCTTCAAGACCACCACACCACCCCTTGCGGATTGCCATGAAGACCATCCAACGCATGATCGCTCGCAACCGTTGGATGAGGATCCAACAGCCATGAGCTCTTGAAAACCAGATGTGGAGAGGCGACGTGGCTACATAGGAGTCGTTGGATGAGCATCCAACGGCCCAGATCTCCTGAAGGGAGACGCCTTTGAGGAGTGGCTGCTGCTGGCTGGTTGGATGATCTGGATGGCACCGCATGGCACCATCTGGATGGTCCATCTTCAGGTGATTGTCGGTAGCATCACGGATGTCGGATTAGGTCGATTTTGACGTTGTTGGACTGCGATCATCGATCTAGATCCATCTGTGCGGTCGGATTTATCGTTTGAAGCAATAATGTGCATCACCTAGTCCCTTAGCCATTGATCTTCCTCGGACTGCATCAGGTGCTACGAAACTCCGATCAAGATGATTTCAAAGGCGTTTGACTCCAATCGTCATCCTGATCAAATCCGTACGATTGGATCATCAATCAGAGGCTCTGAATTAAATCCCCTTCTCTCCTAGCCACAAAAGGACATGAATTAACCTAAAATATACACAAGCTACTCTAAATGCAAAATGATGCATGCTATGCAATATTTAAGTATGGAATGCATATCTAAGCCGAGGAAAATGCATAAATAGGCATTTTATCCTAAATAAATGTGTCTACATCAGTAGACGTATCATGTCCAAGGTCAGTTTGCCAGTGCATTTTGAGGAGTGAGAGATAGAGAAGGATTTTTCATTTTGAGAGTTTTCTCTCTTTTCTTTTTATAATTCCCTAAATCCAGCCTTAGATTGACCCTAAACACGGTCTGTATCGGATTCCTTGCCCCCACCATCAATCCTCGAAGGGTCCCTAGCAATCAATGCTTCGAAATAGCACCGCTCATGGAAACCCCCACAACCCTGGCTTTCAACACTTCAGGATAGTGCCACCCATTGCATTCTACAGCTAAATTCAAGCCTTGACAATCGACATTTCGAGATAATCCCACCCATGGCACCTCAATCAGCATAAGGTGCTTACATGCCTCTAGTAGGATATTTAGATATCCTAGGAGACAAGTACCGAGGAGACGATATGTTATTACGCATCTTCTAGGGGAATTTTCCACCTCTCCGCAACGGGAACTCATCCAATCAACTTATTTTTTTGAGCCTCTCCTAAACTAGATCTTTGAGATGACTTTTCATAATAGAACACTTTTGGCATGATTTCTTTATTAAGCACACTAAACCAGACTAGTGTGTAATTTTAGGTGCTTAGGTTACCAAGTTCCGCAAATCAAAGGGTAGGCAACGAAGCCGGATAATCCCTAAGCCTTCGACCAACTACATCAGCCTCGCACTTTCCTCAACCTCTTAAGGACTAATCTAGATCTTAACAAATACTTGAGTGTTTAAACCCTGAAATAGGTTCAAGAGATCTAAGGTCGATACCCGTCACTAATCTCCTAAGTTTTAGCCTTCTAGGTCTTAATTCATCATCTGATCTAGCCTAGAAGTTAGGTAAATTCCTTACTCAATTACAAGGGACTATCTCATTTCTTTCTGTTTGGTTGCTCCTTTTTTTTTCCTTTACTCTCCTCCTTAATTAATTTTTTTCAATTCAGCTCACTTTGATCCTCTTTTCCTTTTTTTTTTATGAAACCCCTCCATATATTGATTCTCAGAACATTTTCCACTTTAATACCCCCCATGCCTAAGATTTACAATGTCCTCATTGGAAATTAGGTGGGTTCAAGTTTAGTTCAAATCGTACATTAGAATAGGTGGATGGTGAACGGGTCGGAATGAATATTGCGGATGATTTCTAGCTTTGATACAAGTATCAAAGGTGGAGTCGGTTATTCTAACGAACAAACCCTAAAGTGCAATATAATTTCAACAAAAAGATAGGTTAGAAGGGACTTGGGTTTTTCAAAATAACAGGTTGCCCCCTGTTAAGCGCTAAATTTAACACCAACAGCTAGGCGTAATGAAGCTCGGGGAGAATGGAGATCAAAAGATACTTCAGCCAGATTTGAGCCGATGAGTTCGAAGAACAGTTTGTGTCTCTGACCATTCACGACAAAAGGTTCTGAGTTATGGTTGAGCCCGCTGATTTCAACCGCTCCATTTCTAAACACTCATCTCATGAGGAATGGTTCAATCCATTTTGATCTGAGTTTTCCTAGGAAAAGCTTGAGTTTGGCATCAAAGAGTAATACTTTTTTACCAGGATGAAAAGTTTTCCTCGAAATGTGCCTGTCATGGAAGGCTTTGACCCACTCTTTGTAGATTCGCGAGTTCTCAAATGTGTCATTGCGTAGTTCCTCGATCTCACTCATTTGCAACCAACAATGGATTCTAGCCTCCATGAGATCCAGATTGCACTTCCGTACTGCCCAGTAGGCTTTGGTCTCCATTTCTACAGGGAGGTGACATGCCTTCCCATACACGAGTCTGAAAGGAGGCATTCCTAACTGGGTCTTATGGGCGGTCCTATAGGCCCACAAGGATTCTGGAAGGCATGTAGACCAGTCTTTTTTGTCAGGACGAACAGTGACCTAAAGGATCTTCTTAATTTTCCTATTGGATAGCTCAACCAATCCATTAGTCTGGGGGTGATAAGGAGTTAAGATACGATGCGACACCCCATACTTTTTCATCAAGGACTGGAAGTGCACATTCGCGAAGTGGGTCCCTCCATCAGAGATGATAACTCATGGTACACGAAACCAAGAAAAGATGTGCTGATGAATGAATTTGATTACAACCTTATGATCATTGGTTTGGGTTGGGATGGCTTCAATCCATTTGGACACGTAGTCCATAGCTTGGAGAATGTACTTGAAATCGTCAAAATTTGGGAAGGGACCCATGAAGTCAATCCCCCAGATGTCGAAGATCTCACACACAAGAATCGACTGCAAAGGCCTCATGTCACAATTGCTCATGTTGCCTAAGGCCTAGCAAAGAGTGCATGCCTTACAATAATTGTATGCATCTTTAAAGATCATGGGCCAATAGAAGCAACAGTGGAGGATTTTTTTTGCAGCTTTATCTCCAGAGAAGTGACCACGATAGGCCTGGTCATGGTAGAAGGACAAAATGCCATTGATCTCTAACACCAGGACACATCTTTTGATGATTTGATCAGCACCAATGCAGAATAGGTATTGAGGATCCCAGACAAAGTATTTGGCATCTAAAATCAATTTGCCTTTCTTGGCTTTTGGCCAATCAAACGGAATCTGGTGTGATGCCAAATAGTTTACCATATCAGCATACCAAGGAAGTTTCGTACCAACTGTTAGGAGGTGCTCATCTAGAAAATGCTTCGTGAAAGGTTCAGAAGGATCAATGATCGAAGAAGGAAGGCAGAACAAAGGGTCAAAGATCAAATTCTTATAATAGCAAGATCCAACGGATTAATCTGGGTTTCGCATCCTTCTTCATGAGTAAGTGTCTCACTGTAGTGTGATCTAAGTAAATGGTGACGTGGGATCCCAGGAGGTATGATCTGAATTTCTCTAGACCAAATACTACAGCCAGCAGCTCTTTCTCTGTAATCATGTAATTACACTGAGCCTCATCCAGTGTCTTGCTAACATAATATATAACCACTGGTTTCCTATCAATTTTCTGACCTAGCACCGCTCCTACTGCGTAGTCAGATGCATCGCACATGATCTCGAAGGGTTGAGACCAATTAGGAGATTGTAGGATTGGTGCTTAGGTGACTATCACAAAGGATTTCAAACGTGTGAATGCACTCACTCGATATCTCAAATAGTGTGTCCTTCAAAAGGAGATTCGTCAAGGGGAGCACAATCTTAAAAAAATCAGGTATGAATCGATGGTAAAATCCAATGTGCCCTAAGAATGATCTAATGTCTTTGATCGAGTTAGGCACAAGTGGTTTGGAAATCAAATTCATCTTAGCCTGGTCAACCTGGGTACCTCTCTTAGAGACGAGGTGCCCAAGTATGATGCCCTCAGGAACCATGAAGTGGCCTTTCCCCAGGAGAGAACCAGGTTTACTTCGATGCATCTTTTAAGGATCTGAACCAAATGCAGGAGGCAATCATCAAAAGTTTCACCGAATACCGAGAAGTCATCCATGAAGACCTCAAGGTAATTACCTACCATATCTGAGAATATGGCTAGCATGCACCGCTGAAAGGTGATGGGTACGTTGCATAGCCCAAAAGGCATCCTACAGAACACATGCATACCGTAGGGGTAGGTAAAGGTGGCCTCTTCCTAATCTTCAGGATGAATTGCCACCTGATTATATCAAGAGTATCCATCTAGGAAATAGAAAAATCGATTTCCCGCTAGTTTCTTGAGAATCTGATCAATGAACGGAAGTGAGAAATGATCTTTCTTCATGGAGGCATTCAATTTTCGATAATCTATGCAGACTCTCCACGAATTTGCAATGCGGGTCAGGATGGTCTCTCTAGACTCGATCGTAATCATGGTGAGTCCTACCGTCTTGGGCACAACTTGGATCGAGCTCACCCAGCGGCTATCAGAAATCGAGTAGATGATTCTGGCATCTAACCACTTGATGATCTCTTTCTTCACGACCTCCTGCAAATTCGGATTAAGTCTTCTCTGCATCTCTCGAGACGGTTGTGAGCCATCTTCAGTGTAGATACGATGTGTGCAATATGAGGGACTTATCCCAGTCAGGTCATCGAGAGTCCATCCAATGGCTCTTCGATGCTACTGGAGAACAGAAATCAGCTTAGTTTCTTGATCAGGTGTGAGTCGGGAATTGATGATCACAAGAAACATTTGATTAGAGCCTATGAAGATGTATTTTAGATGATCTGGAAGGACTTCAATTCCATTACCAGGTTATCAGCAGTGGGTGGGGGTTTAGGATGGTTCTTAAAAGGTAAAGTGGGAGCTATGGATGAATCTAGATCAACTCTGGGCTCCTCTATCTGTGGGTCAAGATCTGCTTGTGGTTGAGGATCAGGGATAATCAGGTTTTCATCTGTAATTAGATTCTTAACCACAGACTAATGTCGTAGACTTCTTCGATCGCCCCACAATTTATTCCTTTCCGGGCCTTAAAGATATCATTCTTTAGAGTCTTGTTCCCGAATTTCAACTTGATCTGGCCCTCTTCACAATTGATATTTGCCCGAGTTGTGGCTAGGAATGGTCTCCCTAAGATGATCGATGTGTTTCTTAGGTTTTTAGGAGTATCCATGTTCAATACGATGAAGTCCACTAGAAAATAGAAATCTCGGATCTTAACAAGAACATCCTCGAGAACTCCTCTAGGTGAATTGATTGATCTGTCTACTAGCTGCAAAGTCACCTCAGTCGATTTGAGCACAGTTTCCTCAAAATGGTCTAGTAGGGATGTAGGGATCAGGTTTATTGGAGGCTCCTAAATCCAATAAAGCTCAATTGAATTCTAGGTTGCTAATCCTACAGGAGATTAATGGGATGCTAGGATCTTTTACTTTTTACGAGAGTTTGCTCAAAATGATTAAGTTGACTTGCTCAGACAATACGATTGGACTCCTGTCTTTGCTTCGCGGCTTACACTTCAGTGTACACAAATCCTTCAGAAATCGCACGTAAGCTAGTACGTGGAGGATCGCATCCATCAAGGAGATGTTTATCTGGACTTGCTCAAAGAGCTTGACCAGATCTTCCTCAAGTGGCACGGGTTTTTGTTTCCTCATTCCTTTGGTCGAGGCCTCAGGAAATGGAACCTCTGTAGGTTCCTCTAAGATTGGTTTAGGTTATGGATCTAGGATAGGGGTGTCCTGGATAACCATCCTAGGGTTAGGCTCTGAACTACCAAGTTTCGAGTGGCTAGGATAAGGTGGATCCTGAGTTACTTTGCCACTACGGGTGGTGACAGAATTAAGGCATGCTTGATTTGAGTTTGGAGTCGGCAAAGAGGTGGTTGCTGCTACTATCCTGAAAATGATGTCGAAGCCTCCATCCCATCGGGTGATGGAGCAAAAGGGGCCTAATATACGTAGTGAGCTTGTCCCTGATTCAGGTTCATAACGTGCCTCTGGTTCGGAATGTTATTCGAATTCGGCAGAGATTGAGATGGGAGTGCACCAGACTGGCGAGACCCAACAATCTGTGCGAGCTAATTTTGAACCTCTGTGATCTTGTCTTTGTGTTGTTTCTACATAGTTGCGTTGGTCTTTTGGATGTCAACCAGGGTTTGTAGAATCAGAGTCATTCGATATTCCCTTGACTGCCCGAATTGGTAATTCGGGTTAGGCCTAGGTTGAATAGGCTGATATGGGCGCGGAGCCTGTGGTCGGGGCTGGAATTGAGATCTCAAGTTCTGATTATTCCCTGACCATGCAAAGTTGGGATGATTACACCATCCAAGGTTGTAGGTGATAGACGACTTTTCGCTTAGCGTTATAGTATTTAAGTGGTGGAAAAATCGACTAATAAAAAACAATGAAAATAACCACTCGCAGAAGAGCGGGTTGTGTCCACAGGGAGGCAATGATGCAATCAATACTTAATTATTTAATGTTATTTCGGATAGTGCGAAATCCCTTTTCAAATCAGACTTAAAATGTGAAGGAAAGTAGATTTGCAATAACCTAAAAAGTTAAGGGTATAAGTGCAATTTTTCCTCACAGAAATCCTCAATAAATTTAAGATGAATTCATGCATTTTTCACATGATGTGTACTAAAGACAATTAGTACTTAAATTAAGTCCAAAATCAATCTTTAAACTAGTCAATATCAGTACCATGCAATTATAAATAACTATGAGTGTTTGAATGCATTTCTGACATAATATAATAATAATAAAAAAATCAAATTGGTGGCAATGGCATTGAATGTAAAATTTAATGGAGAGGAAAACAGAGGATCTCTCCTCTCTCCTCCTCGCGTGTGCGGCCGCGCACGGTTTGCCGCGAGAATCGGCAGGGAGGAGTGGCTTGACGAGAGCTACTCATTGGAGGCAGTGGCGTGGCCGGCAGTGGCCAGAGCGCCGGCCTGTTGGAGGAGACGGGGGCTGCTGCTATGGCTACGAGGATGTGCGTGCGCGCGCACTGGTGTGCGAGCATGCGCGCTCTGGTGCGCCTGCAGATGGGCGGTGGAGAGTGAGAAGGCACGCTGCAGTTTACGCCTGCAGGTGCGCTGGTGGGCAGGCAGTTCTGCAGATGGGTTGCAGGAGCGCTTGCAAGCGTGTGGGCAGAGAGCGCGTAAGCGCCTACTGTGGCGTGGGCGGAAGGTGAAGAGGGGCACTGGAGATGGCATGCGGGCTGGCAGATGGGTTGCGGGCTGGCAGATGAGCGGTGCGCACACTGCGGTGCGCTGGAACGATGGGGGCGCTGAAGGGAGGCGGATCTGCCGGCAGAGATGGAGTGAGCCTGTGGGTGCACCGAGGGATGCGCCTGCAGATGGATGGAGGCAGGCACGCGGGCGAGGTAGGCGCACTGGCAGGGTGGCGTGAGCGCCTACAGCGGGGGGGCAATTGAGGGCTTGGTGTTGCGTTGCAGGGCAGGCTGGAGCGGTGGCTGGAAGGTAGGCGCGCGGGCAAGTTGAGGCACGGGAGATGGCGTGCAGGCGCCTGCGGTTTGCTTACAGGAAGGAGGGTGCGGCAATGGTGACTTGGTGATGAAGGAGCGGGCATAGGTGGGTGGTGTGTTTGGATTGGAGAAGCGGCTGGAGATGTGCACACGGAGATGATGTAGATCCTGGTCCACAGTGCACGCTGGGTATTGTTCCCTGCAAGGGGGAAGATGGCCTCTGTTCTTCTCTCCACCTCCTCTCTTTGACTCCTCTCTCTCCCCGCATGCGCCAATCAAGGGATTTTCAAATCCCTTTTCTAATTTTGGCAAGAGGCTGTTGGCTAGATGCCGGCGGCTGTTGAGGGTGGCCAATAGAGAGGGAAAGGAGCAGTCGCCGGTTGTTTGAAAGGGTAATTTACCCTTTCCTCCTCATTCTTTTGCCACTTATTTTTCCTGCACATAAAAAGAACATAATCATTACATATTAAATTATAGAATGTTATAAAATTAAATCATAATGCATACAATTATTCTATAACTTAGTGTAGTTATTAACAAACCTAAATTGTACAACTAAAGTTACTTAGGCGTAATGTTAGTCCATTAAAATGGACTCATCAAATACCCCCATGCCTAAGATTTACTAGTCCCTAGCAAAAATGAATAATAGAAGTAATCAGAAGACTTCTTTTCTTATTTCAAAACTTTAGAAATCCAGACAAATGTGAAGTGCTGATAGCCTAGGTAACAGATCTAAGTGAAAGAGCCGATTCGCATTAAGAGTTCGTACATCACCCTTGGCAAAAATTTCTGTTGAGATAGGCAACCACTTCCCTCGGGGATAAAGCAAACGATAATCTGTAATTTGACCCCGGTGTTTGGCTTAGGTAGGAGATAACAAGTTGAATGGATTTGTATTTGGTGGCACACACTCTACTAGTGCTACATATAGTCTAGTACTGCAGACTCTAGCTCTCTAGACTATTAGAAAAGTCAACTCTGAGAGAGGCTACACAAGTGTGCTCTCTTGATGTTCCTGGGCACTGTCTTTTCTTTCTTTCTGAGATCACGAATGTCGCCAGATTTAGAAATTGTACTCACTATTTGGTGGCCTCACATGGCATCCACACTTCAATTCAAGTCCTAATAACTCTACAACTAAGTTAGAGTTCTCAACCAATATTCAGGCGATCAGAAATACTAGAAGGTAGGTATGGGTCATATTTGGTGGAACGCAATAGGTGTTTTGCTGCATCAGAAACAGTGTTACATCATACACTTGGAATTTTTTTTTTTGTAATATAACTATTTTTTTCTTTTTCTTCTTTCTGTTCCTTCTTTTTCTTCTTCTTTTCTCTCTTTTTTTTATTTTATTTTATTTCTTCTTATTTTTGTCTCTTTTTCAATCAACACAACACGATATGGACTTTTATTTACGAGGCATTATTAGGGATGATGATGGTCAAAAGGAAGTTGTGTGGCTTATTTGGTGGAAATGCCTATTCTCGGCACCGGGAAGGAATGGATAGGACAGGTGCATTTCTAACCCTTCACACTATTACCCTCCTTCAGCTGAGGACTCTATGAAGGACGGTCGTAACCATCCACCATAGTTCTAGCTTTATTAAGACTTAATCTCTGTGTATCTACCTTATTTGGTGACTCTCAGGAATTCACTCAAAGTACGTACACAGGAACAGAGAGTGAAAATTACGCCTAACTCTGAAGTATCGTTATCTAATTATCCAAAACTTAAGAGTCCTTGCACTAGACTTAGCACACCAGTAATCTCTCTACTTCTCACAAATATGAGGTGGATTTATTAGAAGATAGTATGCCTGACCCCCTATGAACTATCCAAGGGTTCAGTAGACTTACAAATGCTCCTTGGTTTTCCTCAGGGATCCCTTACCAAATCTACGTGCATGTGAAATAAATGCACTGGATTCTAAACTTAAGAAATAATTCAGAAGAAGAACCTCCAATAACAAAGGTATTTTACTAGAGACTAACCCATTCAGCTCAAAATTTTATTTTTTAATACTAACCTAAATGCATAAATACTTCCTAAAATGCAAATGCACTCCCCCATGCCTAAATCCTACAATGTCCCCATTGTAAAATTAAAATAGGAGGAGAAAGGAAAAATATCACCTGACACAGTTTGCTGGGTTGCCTCCCAATAAGCGCTGCATTTTTTGTCAGCAACCAGACTTATAAGAAACCTGTAAGTCAGGTTCCAAACAAAAAAGGTTAAGTCCTAAGAATATGCGTAACAGCGCAGGCCTAGAAAACAGGTAACCACGGATGTTGGCAAGCTGATGATGCAATGTAATTCCAAATGCTCGCCAGAAGAAATGAAAATAGAAAATCTCGTTGGCTACCTGGGGAGGTCTAGGAATAAGAAACAGAATGCGAAAAGAGGCCTCCCTAAACAGAATAAGTGGAGGATAACAAAGATCCTCCAAAGCAGGACGGGTTTTAAAAGATATATACATAATTTGTTCAAACCCTTGAATGGCGAGAGTAAAAGTACAAGCATCAATCCATACTCGCCATTCTACCCTAGGATGTACTAGCCTGATATATTCTCCAAAAAGAATGTACATGAGCAGAGATCTGAGCCAAGGATCGGTTAGGGAGTATAAGGGTTGTTTGTAGTGTTGGAAGGTAATGGTTAAGTCCAATGAAGGCTTAGTTGATGTTAGGTCCAATTCCAACAATGATTCAGATTGTGTACACTCCCTAACAGTAGTAGACAACTTCAAGTTATCCTGCCTAGCATTAATGATCGGAGTCATATTTAAATCAACGGTAGACTCCAAATTACAATTTTTGATGGCAGGGTCAAAATGTAAGAATATTATCATTCAGCTCATCCCCATATTCGTTTGGTTCACTGAAATATTTGTCGGGGTGTATATGTGATTCATTAGGAGTTGGATCAGTATCCTCAATTATTTCTAAAGGAGGATCGGTCTTAATATTTTGGAGGAAGCCTATATCATTGAATTCGTCATTCTTATCGGGGTATAAATCCTTAATTGATGTGTTTTGTCCCCGAGAGTCTCCCATAGACTTCTCATTAATTTGTTTGTCCTCCTCTAATATCAACTCCTATTTTGATGGAGGATGGCTTTCAAAAGAAAGGAGGAATCTGGATTTAATCATATTATTTCTACCCTTTGGAAGTAAATCCTCAAATGATAAATAATTCTCCTGTGAATCACTCTAGATTTTCAGTCTAGGTTCCTCTATTAGGGTATCCTCATCTTCAGAATTAGACTCGTCATATGCCTGAGACCAGAATTGATCATCCTCTATTCCCTTAGGGTCACATTCATTAGGTGCATTTGAATCCTCAGAATATTGAAGGGTAGGTGTTGATTCCCAAAGTGGAGGGTCATGAGTAGGCTCACTAAGAGTAGAATGGGATTCCACCAAATAATCAAGAGGGGAAGTTATAGGAACAATATAACCTTGACTCGGGTTGGTAGGGGTAAGGAGAATACCGTCATTGGGGTCAAGGTCCTCAAGAGATACCATCTTCCCTTGCTTTTGATTGCAATATAATTCAGGTCGATAATCACTATGATCGTTATCCTCTAGTGGCCGTGTCTCATTGGAAGAGTCTAAGTGATGGCTACCTAAAATTGGATCCCTATTGTCATTAGGTTCCTCAAAATTATTTTCATGATCATGGTTTATTGGGTAGGGATCAGGATTATTGGGAAGCGTGTAGCTAAGTTGTCTTATTTCTTCATTTAAGTGTTGACTATTCCTCAACATCTCTCCCATTGATTCCATTATTTCCTTTTGTTGTTTTTGCATTTCTATCATAAAAGATGAGAGGCTACTATTATCAAGTTGGGGAGGATAGTCAATTTCAGGCTCTAGTTGCCTAGGGGTATCGGTCCAACCTCGATACGGAAAATCATGAAGGGTGGGAGGGTTGGGTGTTTGCATGGAAGTAGGGATTTCAGGATTGGAAAATCCCGCTCCTAGGCTCTGCTCAAAAGTGGGAGTTATCAAGCCAGTACTCCCACGGTAAGAATGAGAATGGTCCCATGAATTATCAATGTACCCATCAAAGGATGGATACGCTCGGAGCATGGGATCCTGCTTAAAAGATAGGAAGTATTGACTCTGATAATCTGAATGATAGGAGTAAGAATAATCCATTTCTTTAAGCAAAACAATTTTCTTAGGATTCAGCAGAAAACTTTCCAAAGAGTCCTACTGTCACAGCAAACGCAAATTCCACGGGATCTATTTTTAGTAGATTGCAGGTCTTAGAGTTATATGTTTAGTTGGTGGCCAAACAAGTTTTGCAAAAATTACGCTTCCTAGGCCAACCTTCGCTGGTGCCTATAACCTACTCGCAAGGGATGGAAGTCTTGAATCAAGCCCACAGACGAGGAACCGAAGTAACTTGGTGGATAGGCTTATTGATTTCCGACTAACTTCTCGTGTGGTGCAAAAGAGGAAAGGTAGAATTTTATCTAGTGACCTTATGTGTGGGTGCACAGTGTCTCAAGTGTGCAAGCATATGATCGTGTTTTGATTTTTTTTTGAAATTCCACAACAGGATCCTTTTGCACACAATTTTCAGTCACAGATTTTAAAGTCTAACCTCTTAACAGTCCCAATTTATTTAAAGTGACCACTAAATTAATTTGATTCAAGCACTTTTGTGGTATTAGATTTAGGTTCAATGCATATGCATGACAAGTAATTAATGCTCAAGAAAAGACGTACCTTACTCCAACTTTCTTCGTGCAGTGTATGAATGCAATGCAATAAAAAATAAACTAGATGCTGCTCATTCAGTCCTAGATGATCATCCTATAGATATGCAGCTTCTAGCAGGCAGTTCAATTTTTTTTTTTAAATAATAATAACAAAAAGACCTAATCTAACTAACTAACTGAAATGCAGTTTAAAATAGTTCAAATAATCCTATAATCTAAATAAATGGGAACACGTTCCCAAAAATACCCAACAAGGGCCCAAAAGACAGTAATTTAAATTCTAATGTCTATCTAACTAAATCTAACTAAGACCTACTGCCTAAATCAGAAATAAGCTTCTCCATAAGCCTAAATGCGTGGGATCAAGGCCCACGTGTTCCTGTTGTCGTCCTCCCAGTGGCATCAAGGTCCACCAAAAAGATTGTCTCCGCCGTGCGCATTGTTCACGTTCAAAGTTGTCGCTTTGCTGCGTCTCCTCGCTGTGTCAGGTTCCTCGCACAATAATAAAAATGATTAGATAATTTCGCAACTCAAAAGATTTAAAAATAATAAAGTAAATCTATTGCGTTTGTTGCCTCCCCGGCAACGGCGCCAATTTTGATAGATGACTTTTCGCTTAGCGTTATAGTATTTAAGTGGTGGAGAAATCGACTAATCAAAAACAATGAAAATAACCACTCGCAGAAGAGCGGGTCGTGTCCACAGGGAGGCAATGATGCAATCAATACTTAATTATTTAATGTTATTTCGGATAGTGCGAAATCCCTTTTCAAATCGGACTTAAAATGTGAAGGAATGTAGATTTGCAATAACCTAAAAAGTTAAGGGTTTAAGTGCAGTTTTCCCTCATAGAAATCCTCAATAAATTTAGGATGAATTCATGCAGTTTTCATGTGATGTGTACTAAAGATAATTAGTACTTAAATTAAGTCCAAAATCAATCTTTAAACTAGTCAATATCAATACCATGCAATTATAAATAACTATGAGTGTTTGAATGCAATTCTTCCATAATATAATAATAATAAAATCAAATTGGTGGTAATGGCATTGAATGTAAATTTTAATGGAGAGGAAAACAGAGGATCTCTCCTCTCTCCTCTTCGCGTGTGCGGCCGCGCACAATTTGCCGTGAGAATCGGCAGGGAGGTGCGGCTTGACGAGTACTACGCATCGGTGGCAGTGGCGTGGCCGGAGGTGGCCGCCGACGGCCGACGGAGGTGGCCGCCGACGGCCGACGGAGGTGGCCGGAACGCTGGCCTGTTGGAGGAGATGGGGGCTGCTGCTATGGCTGCGCGGATGTGCGTGTGCGTGCGCTGGTGCGCGGGCGTGCGCGCTCTGGTGCGCCTGCAGATGGGCGGTGGAGAGTGAGAAGGCGCATTGCAGTTAGCGCCTGCAGGTGCGCTGGTGGGCAGGCAGTTCTGCAGATGGGTTGCGGGCGCGCTTGCAAGCGTGTGGGTAGAGAGCGCGTGAGCGCCTGCTGTGGCATGGGCGGAAGGTGATAAGGGGAGCTGGAGATGGCATGCGGGCCGGCGAATGGGCTGCGGGCTGGCAGATGAGCAGTGCGGTGGAAAGATGGGGGCGCTGAAGGGAGGCGGATCTGCGGGCAAAGATGGAGTGAGCCTGTGGGTGCGCCTGTGGGTGCGTCGGGGGATGCGCCTGCAGATGGATGGAGGCAGGTGCGCGGGAGAGGTAGGCACGCTGGTGGGGTGGCGTGAGCGCCTGCAGCAGGGGGCGCTTAAGGGCTTGGTGTTGCGCTGCAGGGCAGGCTGGAGCGGTGGCTAGAAGGTAGGCGCGCAGGCAGGTTGAGGCGCGGGAGATGGCGTGTGGGCGCTTGCGGTGTGCTTGCAGGAAGGAGGGTGCGGCAGTGGTGACTTGGTGATGAAGGAGCGGGCATAGGTGGGCGGTGTGTTTGGATTGGAGAAGCGGCTGGAGATGTGCGCACGGAGATGATGTACATCCTAGTCCATAGTGCACACTGGGTATTGTTCCCTGCAAGGGGGAAGATAGCCTCCGTTCTTCTCTCCACCTCCTCTCTTTAACTCCTCTCTCTCCCTACATGCACCAATAAAGGGATTTTCAAATCCCTTTTCTAATTTTAGCAGGAGTCTGTTGGGGAGACGCCGACTGCTGTTGAGGGTGCCGGATAGAGAGGGAAAAGAGCAGCCGCCGGTTGTTTGAAAGGGTAATTTACCCTTTCCTCCTCATTCTTTTGCCACTTATTTTTCCTACACATAAAACGAATATAATCATTACACATTAAATTATAGAATGTTATAAAATTAAATCATAATGCATACAATTATTCTATAACTTATTGTAGTTATTAACAAACCTAAATTGTACAATTAAAGTTACTTAGGCGTAATGTTAGTCCATTAAAATGGACTCATCAGTAGGTGTTAGAGAATGGATCATTTTGGATGGCGTGGAGATCCTTGCAAGTTTGAGGGACTTTAGAGAAGTCAGAATACGAGGGTTCAAAGTTCCCCCAATTAGAGTAAGTGGGTTCGAAGTTTCCTCCGAAACCAAGATCAAACGGGGGTGGATATGAGTCCATCCCCTGGTGAGAGTGGAGGTAAATGTTATGCACAACCTCCTTGCTTAAGGACCATTGCGCATACCTGTTCTGCTATGCGGTAATGGTTCTTTGAAGATGTTGAGTCAATTTGTCCACCTTTTCCTCAATGATTGAGACCTTATCCAAGCGACTGGCCACCAATTCCAGATCGACGGATGCAGATAAGCCTTGAGTCTCATGTCCCCCTCGTGTGTTTGCCAATGCGCGGGTGGTCGTCCGGTCGAACACACCTATAGATTCATTGTTTATGGAGTTCTCTCACATGTTCTCGAGAATCTCCCAAACTGTATCTTCATGTTGACCCATGATATTGCCACCACAGGTTGCATTGACAAAGAGCCTGATATCCTCACAGAGTCCCTAATAAAAAAACTGGACTTGTTCCCATTTAGGAACTCCGATGGGGGCATTTCCACATGAGATCCAAGAAACGATTCCATGCCTCATGAAGTGGTTCTCTCGCATTCTGTGTGAAGTACATGATCTGGTGCCTCAAAGCATTCATCCAACTAACTAGGAAGAATTTCTTCATGAATTCAGATTGAAGTTCCTCCCATGTGTTGATTGGACGGGTCAAAGTCTGATACCAGTGGATGGCTTTATCCATGAGGGAGAAGAACATCTTCATGAGCAGGATGTCCCAATTCTGAACAGGTAGCCCGAAGGTCTGGGCCAGATGTTTCAACTACTTGATGTGCTGGAAGGGATCTTCGGAGTTCAAGCCGTGGAATTTTGGGATAGCATGAATCAGATTCAACTTGAGTTTAGTATCAGGCCCTCCAACCGAGATTTGCACCCTGGGTTCGATCGCCACCACAGCGGGATTATAATGATCTTGCATCTGAGGACACTGCGGTGGGTTCATGAATGCCTAAAATAGATCATTGAGGTGTTGTAGCTGATTTTGGAGTTTGGGTTCTTCTTCTTCGTGACTCTCCATGGATACGGATGAAGGAGATCTGGGCTTAGAAGTAGAAGATTCGGAATAGATGTCAATCTGGTCGGGTGGTAGCACAAACAACTGGGTCAAGGCCTGGCCTCGATAAGAATGGACTGCTAATGGAGGCCTCAAGGGTGGTCTTAAGGACCTCCTTCTGAACATGCACTAAAGAGCCAAATGA
Source organism: Thalassia testudinum (assembly GCA_037157565.1). Classification (NCBI taxonomy): domain Eukaryota; kingdom Viridiplantae; phylum Streptophyta; class Magnoliopsida; order Alismatales; family Hydrocharitaceae; genus Thalassia; species Thalassia testudinum. Next base: position 4,688,325 of record JAZHRO010000056.1, read on the forward strand.
GGGACAAAATGTGTGATGGACCCAATCAAGACACCCAAAAATCTTTGGATGACTAAGGAGGTTCGAGGCGAATGATACCTCTTGATTAAAAAGTCACTCACCTAAGAATTAATTGAGCAGCCAGGAAAGGATAGCCCTTCAAAGACCCCTATACGGTAGAGCATCCCCATGGGTTACAAGGTTTCCTCCACCCGAACTTCCTTGTCACTGAGAATCCAAGTAGATCGAAATGAGCAAGCTTGACCCCTAAGTCTACCAATTTTATTCCTAAATATGTTCCTTGAATTTCACTTGAACTTTAGAATTGATTGTGATTTGTGACCTAATTTGAAGGTTGGTTAACCCACAAAGTGGGTGAACTTTACCTAACATGTCTTAAAGTTTAGGATAAATTGGGTAAAGAACCCAAAATCACCTTGAGTGGTTTGTAAACAGGTTATTAAGTCTCAAATTTTATTAATTCAAGTGATTGTTAGAGCCTTCTTTTATGGTTTGCTTGATTTTGTCAATTCAATCAAGGCTTAGGTGACACACGATGTGAGAAATCAATTCTCTTTTAAATCGGGCAAGTGTGTTTTCCTGAGACCCTAAAATGGAAACCCTAATTTGGCTATGTTTTCTAGGTCCAATTCTTTCCAAAATTGTCACCTAAGTCTCAATCAAGAAGGTGAATAGCCCTAGGCACCTTTAGTCCCTAATAGGTGCAAATATCTGGATGGGGATTTCTAATCAATCAAATCAGGCAACTCGGGTGCTCAAGTCTATGAAATAATGCGAGTTGATCCTAATTGATTCTTCATTTTAATTCCTTCCAGAAATGAGGGGCTTAAAAAAAGGAAATGAAGTTACCTACCCCTGGAGTGGTTTTTGTGCAGCTAATCTTCTCCCATGTACCTCGCAAAATCACAACAAATCAGATAAAGCAAGTTAGTATCAAATCAAGATTGTAATTAGTGAATGAAATGCGAGTTGCTCCCAGTAATGGCACCAAAATGTTGAAGGTCAAATGAGCTTAAAAGTCCAAAAAGTGGGTCAACATTGATAGAAATGAGATTTTGTGCATTTCAAGACATTTGAACCCATTTTAACCTAGAATAGAGTCTCAAACGAAATTCTATCCTAATTTAGGCTTCTATGCAAATTGCCCAATCAAACGTGGTCAAAACTAAAATCCAACTTCACCATTATATTTCCTAAGTCCGAATTAGGTTGGTACCAAAATTTGGGCCCAATCAGAGTCTATCTTGACTTATTTTGCAATTTAGCCCTTTAAAACTATGTTTCTTACATTTACCCCCTCAAGTTTTGAATTATTTGCAAAAGGACCCCTAACTTCTCATCATTTTCTTCACTTAGGTCCCTATCGCCATTGGCAATGGGAATGAATCTTCAACGAGGATCGAGGGAGATTTTCTCCCTCAAATCATATCCAATCACCTCCAAACTTGGAGGGAAGATATATGAGAAGTTGCCCAGTCTGGCAGACCGCATCTCAACCTCCAAATCAAGCTCCTGAGATCAAGAGAACTCAAGATATCTAGGGATTCCTCTCCCTAAAATTTTGAGCTATTCAAGCTTCTTCTCAAGCTTGGAGCTCATCCTTGGCCCTTTAAAATGACCCTCGTTGCTTGACCGTCCTCCTTAGCACAATTTAGGGCCAGAAAAACCCTCTTCTTTTCCTTCCTCGGCCTACTCCAACCAAGCTTCGGCAACCCTCTATTCTGCCATTGTCGCCCTCTACCACATACGATAGGCAGAGGGAACCTTCTTCCCTCTATCTTCTGCTCCTTGCCGTACCTAGCAGGAGCCCTCTCTCCCTTCGACATCACCGTTCTCCCTCACCGGAGCATTCAACTTCCCTAACACCAACCCATCACAGCCGGCATCAAGCTTCCTTCGTTTTGTCTCCTAGCTCCCTAATATCTCTTCCTCTCCTTCTTCCCTTCATTTTTATCTACCCACACTTCACTTTCAACCACCACACACATTGCAGCACCTCCATCTTCGATTACGCCAGCGAAGCTCTGGCAACATCATGCAAACACCACACTGCACCAAACTAGCCGCCACTAAGTCCGCGAGCATCGCCTCATCTCACAAATCAAAAGCCTTAAGGAAATTTGGGGTTTTGATCTCTCATGCACTCCACTGAACACACGCATGCTTCCTCCATCACCATCAGCACTTCACTAAGCACCGCACACCTTAAATCCACCACCATCACATTCGCCACTTCACGGTGAACCTCCTGAGCATAGTGATGGGGGTGTTTAGCCAGTGTCTTGCATTTCAGGTACATCGCTGGACAGTCGCCGTCACCACCATCCTTTCCGATTCAGTTCACCTCTTTCTGGTTTCCACTCGACCTACTTCGACTTGCACTCAAGGCGGACAGATCCCAAAAGCCCACTTGGGGCTTCAATTGACTGAAGAAGTGTCTCTAGCATCCTCAATCCTTCGACACCAGTTGCAGTAGAAGCGCGAGGTGAAGCTTTGTGTGAGGAACAGCAATGGGATTAGTCCCACATCATTAGTGCAGAAGCATCTGGCAATGTATAAAGTGAATTTATGATAGAGGCTATTCGCCTCAACACATGGGGTGAGGTCCAACTCACCAAACGTGCACACTCCTCACCCGCTACACACATCGACAAGTCTAGTTCCTGGTCCACTCACCCAGATACCCGTATACCCGGTACTATTCACCCGGGTCTCACTTGAGAAATAGGAAAGAGAATCAAGGAGGTGGAAGGGTTTTGCTCTGCTACCTCAGAATTTGTACCCTCCCTCTCCTCTCTCTACACTTAGTCGCTGCTGAGTTTGGAGAGGCCATTGTGCCTCTGTCTGCTATGCCTTGACTCCTCCGAGGCTCGAAGTAAGGCCCTTGTGCCTTGTGCTAGTTCTATTGATACTTGGTTCCGTGAAGTTAAGGCATCTACGCCTTGGTTCTGTCACCTGATTGGTTACGTTGCTCTGTGCTTGATTCTGATATTGTTGAGATAATTGGTTGAGCATTACTATTTAATTATTTGAGTTGATTGTTGAGCTTAACATTATGGTTAATTTGGAAATTCAAATCACCATTTAAACCCCATCTTTTTGCACTTTGAATCCTAATTTTATTGTAATATTATTCTAATTACATTGAGTATTATTTTTACATATTCTTCTTGATATTGGATTAGTTGAATTGATTTGCCTAATTGCTCCCTGCGATGACCTCAAACTCACATCGATTTTAGGTTTACAAATTTAAGTGTTGTTGCATTTTTGTTAAGTGTACTATAATGTGCATCTCTTAACACTCGACGAATTCATAACAATAGACATCGAACCGTACACAGTTCTACTGATCCTGTGTAGCCAATCTCGCCTCAACCCTAGCCATCAATTGGGCCTCATTCCCCTCGAGGGGAGGAAGAGGAGGGTCTTGCTCAACCATTGCAGCTGAGGAAGAAGGAAGAGAAGAGAAGGTAGTAGGAGGAGGAGTAGGTAAGAGATGTCGCCTATGTATGGTAGATAGCTACCTCGAAGAAGATTCCCAAGGACCAACTAGGATACGTCTTAGCGACCTTCTATCGTGCATAAACCAGCACATGGGTTGGTTAAGTGACCTAGGTTAGAATACTTTTAAGTGAGGTGAAGGAAGGAGTTAAGTAAATAGTTAACCCTTCTTAATTAGTTTCTAACTTGGTGATTAGGGCCTGAATGGGGGCACTAAGATGGAATGTAAATCCTAAAGTGAGAACCTAGGGCTTATGCTTCTATGTTATTCAGGCCTACGGAGCTTGTTCTTGGATAAAATGGCTCTCTAGTAGGGGCTTGGGGTAGCACAGTTGGTGCACCCACTCCCTATAAGGTGTTCCATGTGCGGGGTGCGCAAGTTCGATCCCCTGCAGCATGCCCAGATGTGCATAGCGACCTCATGGGGGAACACATCGCTGATGCTATCCCCATCTCGACTCAGTGTCAGAGAGTGGCCGTGGCAAAGATCACGGAGGCACTCCGTGACAAGCAAGAAATTCGAGGACCCTCGGGAGGGGTGGGGTCTCCCCCCTCCCTCCCCTTTTCATAAAATGGCTCTCTAGATTAATGTAGAAGTCCAAATAGTATGAAATTTGGCATGAAACTTCCACTTTCAATTAGATTTTCAAAGAATATTTTTCCAAGAATTTATCAGATCCATACAAATAGTTATGAATTTTATATTATCAGACCCCTACAGATTAGTTTGAATCAAATCATTATCGAAATTATTCTAAAAATTTTGAAATTTTTATTGAACAAAGTAGATTTTAGTGGCTTTCAAATGTCACAAATTTCAACTCAATCTGATTTGTGTAGAGGTTGGAATAATTCTTCAAAGTTTGGACATACTCTGAAGAAATTGGTCCTAACCTTCGTGTCGTGTGTGAATTTTTCAAAATTCCATAGATAGAATTTCCTTGTAAGTACAGTGGCGTTTGAAAGATAATTTGATTGTTCAATTACAGTGCGAATTTCAGAATTTTTTATGGCCTAGAATTTTAGTAACCAAATTTTCAAAATAGGATTAAAGTGCTAGCCAAATTGCTAAAAATAGGATAAGGGTGCTTAAAGGATAAAATGTTATTAATAACCACCCTTAATAAGAATAGCAAAAATATGGTTAAATAAACCAAAATTCGAAATTTAAGTGTATTTTTATATTCTTGATTTTTTTTTTGAAAAAAAAAACTTCAAAGCAAACTCTAACTACCTAAAAGATCCTAACTAAAAAAACTTTTTATTATTTTTTTTTCAAATAACTCCTATCCTAATGTTAAATCAAATCCAAAACTAAAATCCTAACTAACATAAAATGTGTCTACCTAATTTTCTTCACCCATACCCACTACGTGCATGGATCCACTCCTGATTTCCTACACACCAAAAGGCAAGCAAAAACACATATATCAAAAATCAGAAATCAGGATCGCCTTGCCTCCATGGCAACGACGCCAATTTGTTCAGCATAAAATCACATTTTTGAATATTTCCGTCGTAGTATAGTGCGAAAATACATCGACAACAAAATGTAACAAGATTTGATAAGTCCCGATCAAACTCAGAGAGGCGGAGAAATACAATTCGACTTGAGTTCTAATTTTTCAATATACACGTTGTGATTTTGTTAACCTAATTACTTAGACTCTAACCTAATTGCGTAATCCGACTTCCAACTCACAAATATAAATCTCACCCGTTCTCTTATTTTCGCGGACAATGAGTTCACTTGTTAATGAGATAAAGAATGTAAAATATATGTGCATCTCAGTTTCCATGATATCATTATGTTAATATTGTTGAGTGAGTTCAAAAAGTTGTGTGAGTCGTTAATGCGGATCGATGCAGCCATACGAATATTTTTTTATTTTCATTTTCAGATTTTTTTTGTGATTTTTGATTTGGAAAGCAAAGATCTACTACTATAAATAAACCACGAGATATCAAAGTAAATTAACTTTTATTCAAAATAGAGATCATGGAATTGATTCACAACTAGTTGATTACTTGAAAACAGAACATTAAAATCACTAGAACAACTAGAACTATTAGAACTACCACAAATTAAGTAAAAAAAATAATGAGAAAGTGATCTAGATCTATTCTACTAAAACAAGGGCACCAAGGAGTGGCCCTTGGTGTCCTTTGGAGGACATGGAGGGGCAGCAATGGTACACCAAGGGTGGCCTTGGTGGACGGCGTGGAGGAAGAAGGTGGAGGTGGTGACCGATTATGGTGGAAGGGAGAAGAAGAGGAAGGAAGAGGGACCGGGGAGCTTCTAAGGGGAGTGGGATTGAGGGATCTTGGCTGGAGAAAAATTGGATGTGGAGTCCATGGAAGGGAAGCCTATGGGAGATTAAGGAGGTCGTCCAATCGCTCCTTCCATCTGAGAGCTTTTGGTTGGGATTTCCTAGGAAATAGGATTTCTAAAAAGAGGACTTTCTAGAATGTTGGTTTTCTTAATGTGTAAGTATGTGCAAATGTGTATGTGTGTGCATTAATGTGCATGGGTGTGTTTTTGCGTGGATGTGTGCTCAGTCTGGGTGTGCGTGAATGTGGGTGTGTGTTTGTGTGGGTTTGTGTTTGGGTTCATTTAGATTGGGTGGTGGTGGGTCTAGTTAGTAATAGGTGGGATTAGGTGAGTCTAATTATGATCTAGTTGGGTCCAATTAAGTCTAGGTGAGCCTAATTGGAACCTAAAAGGGAAATTGAGGCTAAGAAAGGGAAATTGGCTTGAGGCTTAATTAGTTGGGCTTAGGAATAGGTTGTTTTTGCTCTAGTGCAACAGAATTAGGCCTAGGTTGGATTGGGTTAGGATAAGCCTATTTGGTGGTGGATGGGATAATAGGTTTATTCCTCATCCTCTCTTGTCCCTTTACTTCATCTGTTATTCTTTGGCTTCCTAGATATTTTCTTCTCTTTTTCTCCCTCCTTATTTCTTGGTCTTCTTAGTTTATTATTCATGCATGGACTTGCAATCATAACATAAGACATTATAGCATAAATAGGTCCATAAAACGCATTACTTATAAATAAGCAAGTAATCATGATGCAAATACAAATTATGCATGAAATGAATGCAATATTTATAACTGTGCTAGAAATCTACCCAAATCTAGGCATTTTAGAACCTATGATTGTTGCGCAATCACCAACCACATTAGCTTTATCTTAGATCCTCACCACCACCTCTCCAAGGCCGACCACCACCACCTTAGGTGGCCGACCACCCTTCCTACCACCTAAACACCACACGGCCACCAAAGCCTCCCTCTTAGGAGCGCCTTTGGTGCCCAATTTTCTATTGTTTAGCTAGTTATTCTTGATTGCTTTTTATTCTACATTTAATTCCCGCAAATAACTAGTTTATTTTCTTTCATTTTGCATGCCTAAACTCACCTTGAGTTCTAGGTGTGCTCCTGTCTACTATGGCATGTAGACAGGTCTCCACACCCAAGGTCTAGCCACCACGACCCTCCAGTGCCAATGGCTCATTATGAGTGTTACCGATGGGGTGGATTTCTACTATCTTAGATTTCATTCCTGTCATTTTAATTCATGTTTTTAAGCATTTCTCTATAGTTGTTCTTTTGAATATTCTTTGTTATTTTGAATTATTCAATGCAATGCAAGTTTACCTAATTCCATCCTATGTTATGACATTTTTTATCTCTTGTTATTTGATTTGCCTCCTAATCACCATTGTCATATCACACGCCCACTAGTTAGATTAGGTTACTTAGTGATTGATTTGTGTAGTTAGGTTAGTCATTTTTAGGAATCAATTTTATTCTTAAAAACATAAAAAAATTGATGTCGACTTTTGATCGAATGAGATTTTCTCTTAACAATACGATAATAAGAATGATACGACATTTTTTTTTTTTTACATGGTGGAAAATCTCTCAATCAAAAATAATTAACTCTATCCACAAGGGTTGAGTCCTCTCCACAAGAAGGCTAAGGTCAAATATGACTCACATACACAATGCATTTATGATCACAAACATTTTCTATACATCATATTACTGAGCAAATCACATTTTACATAAAATACAAGTTATTATAAATCAAGGTGACCATCAAATATACATAGATAGAGAAAATCATCCATCAGCATCGGCAAATATTTCCCACGTCATTCATAGCATAAAGATAGCTATGCAGATAATGAGTAAACACATGCATCAATCTAATAAGTCATAGTGCATCCATGTATATATATATAGGATATGTATCCATTGAGCACAGTGCCCTTTTTTCCCATGAAAAACCCATCTTCTCGTTCGTCCGATTGGGCACATCCTTGCTAAAATCACCCTCGTATCACAAAAGTGGTTTACAACATTTTCATAAGACCGACGTTGCATATTTGGTACATAAAATTAAAAAGTAACTATGTATCCCTTAAATTATGCACAGTCTATTACATTAAGATGTTGCTAAATTTATTTGTTTTGATATTTTTGTCTGCATCGTCATTTGTTTGTATCATTACACTCTTGTACTCTTCATTATTTTTGTGGCTTCGTTCTTGGCACTCCACATATTCAACTTTTGAAAGCCTTTTCCCATGTTCACTGGATCATTGTAAGTATAAACATCACTCACTTATATTTTTCAAATTTTATATGTTTTGAATCTATATGTATAGGATTTTATATGTTTTGAATGTATGTTTTGAATGTAGCAATTTTTTTTCTATACTTATAAGTGAATATCCAGACATGGAAGGAAGAGATACCTTGTCTCTCGAGTACAAAATTCCAGACGATACCATTCTTCCAAGTAATGATATGTAGATATGTAACACAATAAGTGTTTTGAAACCCATCTTTCTTAGTTGTAATCTGTCAGATCACTAGTTTTGTAAAACAACAATTTCAATGGTGGAGATACCGGGTAAAGATTCTCACTCACGAATGTATTTGTAATACACAAATCACAAGTTCTATAACACAACCCTTTGAAATCAACATCAACCAAATTTGGTGCATTTATGATTGTGTAACATGTATCCATTGTATTACACTAGGATGACAAATACATTTTTTGATGCAGCTGTAATCACAAAGAGATATCTATTCGTGTATGTACTTGTATTACCACATATCAATACTCTGTAACACAATAATTTTAGAGTGCAGCAAATCTCAATGGAAGATAACTGCTCCCGATTGTTTGTAACATATAAAACAAAAATTTTGTAACACACGTAAATCAAAAGTATGTACTTATATTACCACATATAAATAGTCTGTAACACATCAATTTTAAATGGAGCAAATCTCAGTGGAAGATAGCTACTCCCGAATTTGTTTGTAATACGTAAATTAAAAATTTTGTAACACACACAAATCCTAAGCTCTATAACACAACCCTCTGAATTCAACAATAACCCAAGTTGGTGCATTTATGATTGTATAGCATGTATTCCTTGTATTACACCAGATTTTGCATACATTTTTAATGCAGATGTAATTATGGAAGGATAACTACTCATGTATGTACTTGTATTACCACTTATCAATATTCTGTAACACAACATTTTTAAATCGAGCATATATCAATGAATGATAGGCAATTGCGAATTTGTTTGTAATACGTAAATCAAAAAGTTTGTAACACAATCTTTTGATCTCAGCACAACCAAATATTTATGTATCTATGATGGTGCAACACACACAGCTTGTATTACAACAAGTTTACAAATCCCCATGCTCATATATGTATTTCAAACTTAGATGATTTATTAGAAGATATTTTTTTACTCAATACAGAATCCCAATCCTTGATATATTGGACGACTCTGATGTCGAAACATCACAGAATGAAGAGCTTGATCGGTTGAGACCTCAAGTTGGTATGGAATTTAACTTTGTAGCCAAGGCGAAAATATTTTACAAACAGTACACTATTGCTCATGGATTTAGCATTATAAGAGTAGCACAAAATATTAAATAGACAAGGTTTCGAAAGATAAGGTATTGTTGTATAAGAAGTTCGTTTGTATATCAGAGGGATTTTCAAACAAATCATTTGATGTGCTGGGTAGCAAGTCATTATCATTTTCTTATCCATTGCCTAATTCTGCTTCACCTTCGAAGTCTAATATGAAGAAGAGATTTAGTATACATAGGACTGGATGCGGTGCAAAAATGATAATTAAGCTTAACTTTTTTAATAGCAAATGGGAGGTGCAGAAGCTTGAGGATAACCACAATCACCCTATATCATCGCCTTAGAAGAATAGGTATTTGAAATCCATTAAGAAAATCACTTATCACACAAAGGTTCTATTAGGCACCATGTCTGACGTGGACATTTCTACGAACAAACAAGTTGCATTTATATCGAGGCACGGTGGTGTTGGTGAACATGTTGCGAATGTTGTAAGAGATATATACAATATGAAGAAGCGGAAGAAAATATCAGGTTTTGATGCACAAATGCTAATATCTCATTTTGAGTATTGCAAGGCAATGACTCTGGAATTTTACTTTTCTTATGATTTGGATGAGGACAATTGTTTGAGACATTGCATGTTGATGGATCCAATATCCATTGAAGATTACAAGATTTTTGGCGATGTATCGTTTGATGCAACGTATAACACATAAGTATAAATTGATCTTTGCAACTCTCTATGGTGTTAACCATCATAAGAAGTCTGTTATGTTTGCCAATTGACTTTTAATGAATGAGTCGAAGGAGTCCTTTGAGTGATTTTTTAATAACGTCATTGATGCTATTGGTGCTCACCCATTATCTATTGTCACTGACCAAGACCCATCTATTGATGCTGCTATTTCATCTTGTTTCCCCAACACAGTACATCGATTTTGTGCATGGCACATTGTGAATAAATTTAGCTCAAAAATTGGTTTTGGGAACTCTCGTGCTAAAGAAATTTCGAAATTGAGTTGATCAATATGGCAATGCAAGGATCCAAGAGAATTCAATGATCATTTGTACTGCATCATTAAGAGTTGTGGCCTTATCGACAAGAAGTGCCTAAAGTCTATTTTTGATTTAAGATCTAGATGGGTACCTGCATACATGTGTAAGATATTTTTTGTGGGACTACGCAGAGAAGTGAGTCTCCGCTCATTTCTTAACAGCTCTATCACAAAGCAAAATACACTATATGAGTTCATATGTAGGTTTCAAACTACTATCAGCAGGATCAAAGAGAACAAGAATGCAATGGACAACAACTCTCTGACGAGACGACCGTTCATCCATATAGCCAGGGAAATTGAGAAACAACTGGCAAACATTTATAGAAAGGCTGTTTTCTATGATGCTCAGAGAAATCAATGGTTCTTTGATGTTGAATGTTTTTGATGCAAGCATTGGTGAATGTGGATCAAAATATAGGACAATAAGCATTGATCTGAGGTGTGAAGAAAATGAGGTGACATTTTCAATAGTTGATAAAGTATATAGATGTGATTGCAGATATATGAATTTCTCTGGTATACCATGCAAGCACATCTTTGTTCTAAAACACAAGAATGTATCATGCATCGAAGATTCTTATATTCTTCCTAGGTGGAGGAGTAACATCAAGAAATCAGGCAATTACCCTAAGGAGCTATACCATCTATGCTCAATTCTCATCAACGATGCTATTAAATATGAAGAGACTATTGCAATAGCAAAAGATGCAATTGAGTTTGCAATTAATGGTGTTCATACTTTAGTAAACAAGAAGATTTCACTTAACAAAGAACCTGCTAATCATTCATCAAGCAACTATCACTACAATGATATAATTGTAATGGAACCAAAATTGGCGAAGACGAAAGGTAGCGGAAAAAGTGGTAGGCCAAAACTTGGTAGTGACTGAATTAAGCCTACATCTGAAATGAAGCAAGTCAAGTTCGTCAATGCAAGTATTGCCTAAAGCTGGGTAGTAAACACCATGCATATCAAACATGTCACAAAAATGTACACCGACTTATCATCGTAATGATAATATGAATTCAAGTTCAGTTCAAGAGACCTTCTATCCAAGTGTCTATCCCTCTTGAATATGTTCTATTGACAATAGCTTATCCATGAAAGTGTTTTCTCATTAACCTTTATATCGTACCCACTGCTGGGTATCCCTAGAATGAGGCCAATTTCCTCATTTGAGAATTCAACAACCATCCCACCCAAAAGAAATTTTATGTTACCTTTATAACGTCGGACTATCCACCTGAGAACATTTGTGTCAATGTTGACCTTTGACGCTCCAACCAGCTTATAAAAAGCTGTGTTTTCAAGGAGCTCCCTCTGCTTGTCCGTCAACTCATGTTTGTCCATGAACTCCTTGAAATGTTGGATGTAGCATTAGTGTATGATCTTCCAAGCATCTATTATTTAGTTTGATCTTCTTGTCAATTTTCCACAATTCCATTTTAACTTAAAATTGATGGCACAACCAAATATGATGTCATCTTTATATTGGAAGCTTTTTATTTCAAGTTAGAGGTAAGAAATATTTGCAAAACCTTTATTCTTGCATCCATCATCATCAGCCCGCCCCAAATGACTACTTGCTTGATGTTTTCCTTTTCTTTATGTTCCCATCTAGTACATGATGGTCACCTTTTCTTTGTTGGTCTTATTCAACTATGGGATTAGTTACATCATCATCTCTATTAATATTCATTGAAATTCCTGATGCCATCCTACCTTGTCATTCGAACAAGAAGTTGGAGCTAATCACAGTTGAACAAGTTATCATAAATCATTATGTATGAAAGTTATATTACGTCATCAACAATGTTTACTGTATTACACTTTCCATAACCAATATATTACAACAGACGAAACATTGGATAATACAAATGATTATGTAGCAAGAGTTATTAATGTGTAATACATCTTTTAAATTTCTGTAGTACAACATCTAAACACGCATATTACAATTTATTACATCTATAGCCAACAAAGCACATTGTTGTGCCAAACCCTTCTCAAACGCCCACGTCCAACGTAAATATTTTTTTGTAATACAGAATGAAGCAAAACATAGGAACGTACGTTTTCATCTACATTTTTTATGATCGATATTGCAAGACTACAAATATGCAAAAGAAAACACTACATCATGGGACCCATACCCCACTAGGAATTTTATACTCATTAGTTTCCCCGTTTTTATATTCGTAACTCGAAGAAAGGGTTTTTTCTGCAAGCACCATCATTTGTTATCAATGTAAAACTATGTTAGCTTTGGACCTATTTTTTGAAGAAATCCTTTTTGACATTAACCTAACCATGTATAACTTTTTGAATATCTTTGACATCCAAGATGAAACCCTTATAGGTGGAAAGTCGATGAACGTACCATACTTTCTTTAGATTATATTTCTTCTAAGAAAAGTTAGAAATCTATAGTATGAGGTGAATCTATAGTATGCACTTCATTTATGCATCAATTTGTCAACATACCTGATTGTTGTGAAACATCTTCCACCAATTGCTTCAAATTGAAGGTCTGGACAAGCTTGACACCATTCGATGCAGTCACTCTTGATCTCTACCGCTTTGGTAAGTTATGTTGTGCAATATTATGTTTTTCACCTTTTTTCCTTATTAACCAATAAGCATCACGTCACATCTCCCTTTGTCAACCATCATTCGGTCTATACCGACGTCTCACATTCTTTATATTATTTTATTCTATCTCTAATTGTATTACAAGTCAACAAAGTTATGTTTAATGTGTTGCATTCATTTATTAATATAAGATAAGATGCGGTGCCCACTTTCGTTTTAACTGTAACATAATTTTTGTTAAGATTATTTTCATGGCCACATATGTTTATGTGTTAGTTTATTCATTGTATTACAATTTTTATGATATTACAACATATGGTAATACGTTATCGTGCCCACAGTTGTGCATAGGTATCTTTAAATTGTTGTATTATAACATCCAATAACATGTTGGTCGGTTATAATAGTACTACATTCTTGTTACAACAACATATCCTCATGTTACATTGTATACCTATATTAAGCATAGATAATATCAATTTATGCATGAGCATCAGTTACTCCCACCCGAGTAAACGAATCAATTTATGTGTGTAATCTACGAAGTCCATGACGAGCGCTACTTTGACACTTTCTATATTTACCTTTGCTACACTATGATAGTACGTTTTGATAAAGCGATGGGAGAATTCTCAGTCCAAGAGATTAGCCATCATCTCTATATTTTAGGTTAGGTTTTTAGGTTCTCGCTTAGATTTAGGTTAGTTTCGCAAGCAAGAAAAACATAAAATCAAATTCATTTCGTACCTACTGCCTCCCAAAGATAGATTGGGACTCACTCTGAGCTTCATTATATTTTTGCTAGGTGCAATTTGGCAACTGTAACGAAAGCGTGCCCCAGACGTCTTTTAAGACGTCTGGGAGGAGGTCCAGACGTCTGAACAGACGTCTGGGATCGTTTCCAGACGTCTGGAAAACAGTTATTTTCGCACGGGAGAGTCGTCTGCGCGCCTGTGCGCGTAGACCCGCGATTCCACTCTCTCTCTTTTTCCCTCTCTCTCTCTCTGCGGCTGCAGGCAGCCTGCCACCTTCTCACTCCTCGCGCGGCCTTAAAAGGGCCACGCCTCCCCTCCCGTCTCCACCGTCTCCTCCTTCTTCTCCTTCCTGTGCGCGAGAGCGAGCGGACGCGAGGGCGGCAGCGACGGCCGCAGTGAGCGCGGAGGTGCGGCGTGCGAGGGAGGAGCTCTGCCGTGAGGGCGAGCTTGCAGGAGCGGCTTGGCCGGCCGGCGGAGGGCGCAGGGGGCGCGGAGCGACGCGGAGAGGGACCTGTTGCGGTCTGAGCAGCAGGAGCGCGAGGTGCGACGCGGGCGGCGTCACGAGCAGAGTCCGGGTCGCGCCCTGATTCTGGAAAAATTTCCAGAATCAGACGTCTGGATTGACAGTCAGACGGCGAGATAGACGTCTTGAAGACCTTCCAGACGTCTGAAAGGTGAGTTTTCCGCCTTCTTCTTCCTTCCTGTCGACTGACCGTACTGAGGGAGGGAGATGGGTGTGCGCAGGCTTGGTGATTCGCCATCCAACGCGAATCAGACGTCTGGCTGTTGTACCAGACGGCGGGAGCGACCTCCAGACGTCCGGGGTGACAATCGGACGTCTGGGAGCTAGGCCAGACGTCCCCGCAGACTTCTGGACGTCTGGGAAACCACGCTGAACAGGTAATTCTCTGATCCACTTTTTAAGACGTCTGGAAGAAGTTCCAGACGTCTGATTTTACACAGTGTCGTCGTTTTCGACCCGTTTAGGGCCCGTTCGGGTTCCGTTTTCCGCGATTCGAGTTGCGTTCTTTTCAGAATTAATTCCTCTACCCGTCTACAGTAGCTATACACTGTTTTGAGACTCTCCTTGTGTTTGATCCTTGTGATAGGTCCTCGTTCAGTTGCAGTCTTGGGAGTCACAGAGGCACGCGGGATTCCCGATCACGCCCCCATTACTCCCGTTGTACCTGGTAGAGTGGCTTTAAGTATTAATAAAATCTGTTAAAGTATGAAACCATAACTAGAACCTAGGACATTGCATGAATCCTAGGAATCAGAAATATATGGAATGATAGTTCCTAGGTGTTGCATGAATCCTAGGGCCGGAAAACTAGATTGTATGATAGACCCTAGGATATGACATGAATCCTAGGATGGAAAAACTAGTGGAATGTATAATACTGCAGTCTTGGAAAAATGGAAAGGAATATATGAAGCTGCCTGTAAATTGAATTCACAGCTGCCTGTTATGAATAAAGAAACATGATTGGGATCATGGTTTGTAAGAACGTGAAACTGGAAAGTAAGACATAAGATGTTCTGGAACCCTACGGGGAAGTAGGAGTAGAACTCCTGGAAAGCGAATGGAATAGACTTGGGGAAGTGAGCTGGCCCTTGAGTACGGAGTACCAAGGAGAGCGACTGTCCCCCTGTTTAGTGCAGAGCTGAACTAGCCGCCCCAGGGACCCGGGGGTTAGGACTGGCCACTCTGTACCGACTTGTTGGCCCTCGTGTACGTAGTACCAAGGAGAGCTAGTAGTGTTAGGAGAGTACTAGCTACCCCACGGGCCCCGGGGTTCTGCTAGCCTCCTTCACCGACTTGTTAGGCCCACTAGGGCAAACCAGGGTAGTCAGGCGAGGGTGCGCGGACTGTGGAGGGGCAAGGCCCCGGTTTGGTTACTGTGGAGGGGTTGGACCCCTGTTACTGAGAGGGCTCTGCCCTGGTTCCGTGCTGTGCTTTAGGCGCACCCGTTAACGGAAACGACTGACCGCGTGCCAGTGCGGGCTAGCTACCTGTGCGTTTATCGCGCGTGCCGTAGTCACCGTTACGTCTGTCAGTGACCTTGGGGTGGTTGACTGAGGGTAGGATCACGGGGGACTCTCCCGGCCAGGAGAGCACCACGTGCTACTTCTACTTTTGGAAAAGACTGCAATCAAGATCGTTCCCACGAGGACATTCGAGATCAAGTAAAGGATCTGAGAAACAAATGAAATAGTGAGAAAAATTGAAAGATGTGAATAAAGGAAGTAATAGAACATAACAGCTACTGTACACTCTACTGTTGCCTTTAGTTAGTTTGCCACTCTACTCAGCGTTTTGCTGACGTGTTACACTCGTTACCTTTTTCAGGACCAGGTGTTGAGCAGCCAGGGTCGGCGGCTGCAGAGGACGCTGGGCTGAGTAGGGTCCAGTAGAGTTACCGCAGTCTCTTGTACCTCTTTTGTTTCTGTTCTAGTGAGTAGTTTTGTTCCGCTGTACTTTCCTTACCTGCAGTTCTTGTTATATGATAAATGTTGTTCTACTGTTGTGGTGGTACCTACTGTAGTAGTTTCTTTCCTTACTGCTGTACCTTCTTACTGTTAGTTATATTCATGCTGAATGTGGTTTATTTTACTGTCTTTTGGTTACTTCCTCGTTGGACGACTAGGTCTTGGGATTAGTCGAGTCGGTCCGGTTCTCGTGTCTCGTAGGGACTCGGGAACCGGGTCGTTACAGCAACTATACTACGACTTAACACTTAATATCAAGATTTCTTAACCTAACACTCCCCAATTCCTCCCTCTAATTGGTTGGATTGGTCGGATAGTAGCAAACCGAATCACCTTTGATCTGAAAACAGGTTATGGGAGTCTATAAGTCTTTAGGCTACCCACTTAAGAACAAGTTTGTCTTGTTTGTATTGCAAGGCACCTCTCTCTTCTATTTCCCCCTCACTTCATCATTTCATCCAAAGAAGATGGATTTCAATGTCTATCTCTCTTATCCAAACTATCCCCAACATAATCTGAATGATTGTGGTGATTTTTTTTCTAGTTGGGGATATAACCCAAAACCTAAGTACCCAGGATATTCACCTTATCCCAACTATCCCCATCAGACCAACCCTAACCTCTATGGGGACCACCCTAATACTCACCGTCAAGACTATCCCAATACCACTCAATCCATTCACCCATCCAATTGGGATAACCCCACAACCTCCACCCAAGGATATGATGGATATTCTAAGTACCATTATGATGATTATGCACCTGGACATGATATGCATTGTAGACTTAATCACCCACCCCATAGGGCCCACAACCTAAACAAGTGCCTAAATCATCACCCCTTCCAAGAAGTCAATCAAAATAGGTCTCATCAAATAGTGGACTTATCATACTGGACCTACAATTTGGAAGGGCAAACCAAGTATGATGAACCCTTGCTCTGGACCCCTGAAGAAGAATCCGACTGGGAGGACTTAAAACCTTAATTATTCTGGAGTAGGAGTAAACAGAAAATGGTGCCTCTTGAGGAATTGGACCCTGAAAATAATAGAATAGAGGACCCACCCAAGAACTTAAACTCCAACACAGACACTAGTGCACATCCTCACCCATACCCTCCCAACCCTGATCTAAATGTTGGGTGCAATACGGGACAAACCCAAGGGAAACCCAATGGCACCTAGTCAAATCTCTATGGTACTCATTTGGAATTATATAACCAGAAACAAAGATTGATTGAGACGAAACAAAGAATGATTGACATGTTCTAACAATTGGATGAAGACGATTAATGAAAAATGATGAAAGAGACTTCCTTCTTAGAGACAATAAAATAAGGCTCTTTGGTAATTGATTGGACTACACCCAGTTGTCCACAAGACTAGTGCAGTCCACTATCAATATTCCCCCAACGTTGGACAGCCCTTCAGAGAGCATTAAGGACCCTTTGGAACATAAACTGCTGGAAAATGAGGATGAAACTCCAAAGAAATGAGGATGAATATGAAAATTTGGAGGAGAAGATTGGGGTCAATGTCTCTAAGCTTAATGATAATGATTTGATGATAAGGACATTAAGATTTGAGGATAGGGTATATGACTATTTTGATTGTGAAATACTTAAGGACCCCATCATGGATTTAAAGGAGAGGCAATGGAAAGAATTGGAGCATGAAATGAATGATGAAATTAGCTCCATTGCAAGTTCATCCCTAATGTTGACTCCAATTTGAAGGAAATGAATAGCAGGATTTCAAGGTCCAATGGTTTTGAGGGATTAGACAGAGAAATGATGATTAAGGATTGGGTGGATCTTCACTCAGACCTGCTCAATTCAATCATGATTGATCAGAGACATTCCTTCAAGGCTGACTCAAGCACCAAAGATGTTGATTGGGAGGAAATTGCTAGTTGTGCTAGGAAGGATCTAGAAGAAATGTTGCTAGGATCCAACCCTACCACTTCCTCTGATGCAAGTAATGTGGAGTTGGAAGAACCAATGGATTTCAAACTTTCAGAGGAGGAGGAGATCATTTTGATGTTTGAGTTAAATTTTTGGATGGATAAAGAAATGATTCCCTCTGAGGAAAACGAAATCAAACAAGAAAATGCTAACTTCAGGGTCTTGTTTTGATCAAGTAACCAAATTATTATCAAGATCCCTATGACCTTTATGACCTAGATCCAAGGAGGAATAACACCCTAAGTTAATTGAAATGCTCCATCCTCACCTTAAACCTAATTTTCTAAGGACAAGAGCTGATTACCTAGACAATATAAATGCCTGACATTATAAATTAGGGTTGCATCCATTAAAGCAAACCTCTAGCCTACATGCCCAAAGGAAAAGAAACAAGCAGACTAGGGCATGCACAACTCATGACTTTCTAAGTTCTCGTCTCTTAAGGATGGAACTACACCACAACATTGTCCGCATCTACGGACTTCTGATCCTTGACCCAGCTGATTATTTCTTCCCCATCCTGACCCAAACCATTGAATTGAACACTCCTTTATTGTTGGGACTGTGCCTAGCTGAAGGCACTAAATGTAGCACCTTATACAGCTTGTATATATGCGAAGCTAACAGGATCTAACATGAAAGTCAGGTGAAATCATTTTTACTCTACTCTCTCTTGCTTAATGAAGACATTGCATTAGCTAAGCATAAGGGGGTGGATATAACTCATTTCTGAATTATTTTGTCAACTCCGTAGAATCTTTCTATTTATTTTCTCTTTATTTTGTATATATATATAATTCAAAAAGTCAAAAAAAAAGAGAGAATTAGGAAATGAGAACTTAAGCATTAGAAGCCTTCAACTTTAGGAAATAATACAGTGGGATCTGAACACTTAGACTCTTTAGGTCTACGGGCTTAATTGACCCTGGTGTCCACTAAAATGTGGACCTGTTTCTTGAGTCCTTGCCAATTTAGAATTCATGTTAATTTGTTAAATAAGTTGGGGTGATAAGTATGTGACTTATCAACCCGCCCTTTGATTTGAGAGGTTTAAAGTCTAAGCATCTACACACCATACACACTGACTCATTTTACAAGCAACCTTAACGGAAATTAGGTAGCTAATAAATATACTAGGGTGGTATGGCTAGCACGTTGCTATGAGTAACCACTCATAGTCAGGTGTCTAGAACCCAGCCACAAGACCTAATCTCTTTGGCTACTGCCTTTAGATACATCTTAAATAAGGGAAGCCACCTGCTTAGAAAAAAAAATAGAAAAACACCAAAAACAAATGATGAAAAAATAGAAAAGGAAAAAAAAAGAAAAAAAAAACCCACACTTCACTGCACCGGTATGGCTAGCAAGTTGCTGTGGGTAACCACCCATTGCAGTTTGTCCAGAGCCCAGCCCTAACAAATGCGTGAATAATCCTAAAACTTAAGGAGAAGTGGGGAAGTAAAATAAACTCGGAGAGATATATACTAAATTTGCTTGTATGTTAACTGATTATGTAGCAATTATAAGACTTAAATGACCTGAATTGAGTTAGAACTTAGCATAATTGTAGCATAATTCATGCATTAGTAGCATACCTTTCATCCTTCCTATTTTACTGACATATTCATGAAATAATGCCATAATAATGTATTGAGTAGTGTATTACTTGGTTTGTAGGTAATAAAAGCTCAGGAGATGACTTGAAGATGGATCTGAAGTAGGATAGAGGCTAGAGCTGGAGCAAAAGCCTTGGAATAAAGCTATTTAAGATGAAGACATAATGTAGGGAAGATGTCTACTACATTACTTGTAGGATTTTAATGCTTGAATTGAATTATGAAGAACATAGGACATCCCTACACCAATCCTTAGCCTTAGGATAGCCCTAGACACCTTCCCAAACCTTAGCCACCCTTATATTAGGTCACCTTAGCCCAAAACACCTCAAAACCCACATTCCAGTCCACCTCTAGCCATCCAGACAAGGTGTCTGACATCCAATTTCTGTAAAAACCCAAGACAGAACCTAAACTCCATTCTGATTCAGTATTGGACATCTGGGAGACTTAGACTTCTAATTTTGAAGTATAAGTCATCTGATCCTAAGATCAAATGTCCAGAACCCTCCTCCTATTGCTATTTTTGGATTCAAGCCTAAATCTTGATTCCTAAGGCCCCTAAACCCAATCCTACACCCTAGGAAACCTAAATTAAGGTATCCTATGCCTAGTACACTACCCTAAGACTCTCCTAAGAACCTAATTAGGTTTTCATTGAGCCCAATTGACTTAAATCTAAGTCAATTACACCTCACCTAGTCAATTGGACTCATAGAGTCCAATTGAGCTCAAATCTCAACCAATACAAGTCTAATTGGACTCAGTGAGAGTCCAATTGACTCAAGCCTAATCTAATTGAGAACTCTCTCTCTCTCAATTACACATACATTGATTAAACTTGGTTAAGTTTAATTGGATCAATCACTTTAGCCATAGGTCGGATGAACCTATTTTTAGACCTGCTATTTAGACCAACCTAAACCTAATTGGAAGTGGACCAAGTGGTCCACTTGACCACCACACACACACACACACACACACACACACACAGCACCACCACATGGCAGTCCATTCTAGAGTATTCTAGAGTGGTCTCCAAGTGGCGCCACCTTGAAGACTGAAAATAGTCTTCAAGGAGTCCACAACCTACCTTCTTAGAAAGTGGATCTAAGAAGACCCACTCTCTACTACTCTAGCTGCCACCTAAGCCCATTTCTAGAGAATTCTATAATTCTCTAAATAGTCACTCCCTTAGTCTATTTAAGGACCCAAGTGGGAGGCTATGCACCCCCTTCTTGGACTCCATAAGCATCACCCACGAACTCCACCATCACCTCCACTCTCCATGTCCGAGAGCAAGAGAAACATCTCCACCACCTTCATCTAGAGGCCAGACAAACCACCTTGGTCGTTCCTCCATTCCCTTCTACCACCTTCAGCCACACGACCATTGCAGACCACCTTGAATGCCCTAATTTCTAGTAGCCTAGATTAATGTTCTTCGTAGTTTAATTTTTAGCATTATTATCTTGGTTAGCAGTGTAGTATTACTCTCTCTAAGAATGCATGCATAATCTTCTGTAGATCCATGCATGCATATCTTTTCTGTTAGCATAGAACTATTCTTTTCAATTTCTATGCACAAGCATTCCTCTAGAAATGATTGTAATGACACTATTTTGAGGAAATAAAATCAAGTTGCCTGCTTCATATCTTTACTGCAATAAAAATGTCGATTTCTAAGAATATCAATGATCTTGCGATTAATGTGTTTTTTGTTAACAGCCATCGTGAAGTAAGAATTGTGTGCACGAGTACCCACATCGTCATATTTATCGTTTATTTGACGCATGCACACATAGTAAGGGTTAACAACATAACTAACGAATCTTACATTCACAAGCTTGAAATCGATGTTCAATTTTAAGCAAACAAAAGAAGAAAATAAATAAGTTAAAAATCACTTTCGCCATCTTACACCTCCTTGAGATCAACCGGGATTTACCGTCTCATTACAAATAGTTTTGTTTGAATTGTAATTCACACTATACTATAATGTTTTCATAATCAAATCCGTGTTTTACGACTTCAACATTAACCCCACCAAAAATAAAAGTAAGGAGAAAGCTAACGATTGAAAAAGTAAACCTTTAGGCAGAAAAATCTTTAGTTAGTGCACCTACGGCTTGTAGATACCTAAGGTCCATTTTGGTTGTCATTTAATGAGGCAACCACTTTCGCACAACAAGATGCTTAGCACTTATGGTCCTCCTAAGTCTTGGGTGGGTTGGGTAGCAGTAGAAGGCTACCTCGAAACCTTAAACATGAAAAGTAAAAAAAAAAACTAGAAGAAAAAGAAAAAAATCTTCTCTTTCATGAACGTAATAAGGCGAGGATTTGGGTGATCAGCATTTTAGCAAGCACCCTAGGCATTGTTGAGTCTTTAGGGTTTAGATTTGAAGTATAAATTTCTTGCTATTAATTAACAACTACTGCTTTAGTAATCAGATTCTAATTCTATTTTTATAAATAGCATTTCGCTTAGTTTTACTAGGGACTAGCATGAACTCATTTTAGCATTATTGGTCGAATTGTCTACCATTCTCTCAAAAAGTTCTAAGGTGAATTCTTCATCCTTGTTTAGGAACAAGCGACATCAACCAGATTTCACACACTCTATTGCAATCCATAGTAGAAGATATGCATGACTTGCCAGCAAGGGATGTCGTGATGTGGGTAATTCCTTTGAAACTCATGAAAGTGCTCCCACTCTTCATGAATTTGTTCTTGATTCTGCGAGAAGGTTGTGATAGCTTGCCTAAGGGCATTTGTGCAACCTATAGGGAAGAATTTCTTCAGAAAAGCGATTTCAAGTTCAACCAAGTCATGATTGGTCATGTGTAATAATTATACAAGAGGGAGATGAATTGTATAATTCAAATATTCAATGAAAATAATGGCAACCACAAAAATTCAATCGGCAAATTACACCAAGATTTATAGAGGAAACTTAAACCGAGAAAAAACCTCTACCGAGTTGATCCCTAACTAGGATTTTCCTCTTACTCTCCAGGCAAGAAATCTACTAAACTTTACTAATTCAACTGAGGGTAATGAGCCTCTATCACATAAATCCCTTCTTGTACAACCCACAAGAAGGTCTTTTGTTCTTCACTCACTAAAAGAACGAGAAGTCAATAATCCTGGCACCTAAATTACAGTAAGCACAAGATAACAAAATTGATACAAATTCTATTGAGCCAATATGTAAGTATTTAATCAAATATAATAGGACTCACAAATATTCTTTTGAAATCTCTTTGAAAATGATTATGGCTTTTGCATAAGAAAATAGAATTGGATTATAAATGATTAGCGTTAAGAACAAATTTTGAGAAATATTCTCTTACAACTTCCTTTTGATAGAAAATAAATTTTATACTTAGGAAGTGTATTAGAAAATGTCTAGAATTAAAATTAATTTAAAGATGTATATGTTTGATTCTAATAGCAAGAAACTTGATTGATCAAAATGCTTCCAAAGATAACAAGATGGATATATGAAGCAAGATAAAATGAACAAAAATATTCCCTTGTACTTCCCTATCAAATAGATCAAGTTGGCTTGAAGGAAGTAGAAATGAAGATCCTCTTCTTGGATCACAAAGTTGGCGCAACAACGGTTGTAGAATGTTGAAGCCTTTTCTTGAAGTAGAAAGTTAGCATGGAGAATGCTTCTTTGAAGGCACAATGTTGGCATGGAGGTTTTTTGGAATGCAAATTCTCAAGAATACATTTTGCAAGTAGAATGTAGGAGAATGTTGTATCATGAAAATATGAAAATGAAGAAACCCATGTAGGGTATTTAAAGAATGAAAAATAAGACTTTATGAACATTTGGAAGGAAGTTACATCTATCATTGGCAGCCAACTAGCCATTTTCTCAAGTTTGAATTCAAGGATAACTACTGGAAATGCAATTAATTGATTAGATAATCGATTAATAAACTCTGATTTGTTCTTTGAAAAGTCGTAGAAAACTATCATGCAAAATTAATCGATTAGTTAATCGATTAATTTCTACAACTGGTAAGGGATGCTTTGTTTGAAACATGTAATCACCCTCCTAAAAAGTGTGACCACCCAATCTAAAAGAATAATTTTTATTTTATGATATATTTTAAAAATTATTTAAAACATTTTTTAGTAATTACAATTTTCTAAAGCTTATAACTACCATTTTAGAAGCTTATTTTTGTTTTATAATATCTTAAAAAGTATTTTACATGTTTTTTTTTAATAGAATTAAGTTATAAGAATAATAACCAACCTTCTGGAATTGTTATTTTTATTTTATGCGCATACTTAACAGTAAAAAATCGCATTTACACACTTAGAATTAATTATGCATGTGAATGTGTGCATTTGGCTCCTAACAAAAAATCTAAGGACTAAGCAAAACATAAAATGTAATATAGGAGAGGCTAAGAATCATCAAAATTGATCTTCTTAGATCTTCTCTTTGCTGCAATCAATATCTTTTATCATAATTGAGATCTTCCATAATATCTAATGAATATCTAATTCTGCAAACAACTTTATAACAAGATATAATTGTGCATAAAACATCAAATTAAATAAGATTAGTATCTAAGTACTAACAGTGCGATCATGCAATACCAGTAAGCAGCTTTGTCCTTGAGACTAAGAGACTAAAGGAGAACATCTTCATGAGTATGATTTCCTGATTCTGATTTCTGGGACCTAGAGTTTGAGATAGATTCTTGAGATCCTCGATATGTTGGAATAGGTCCTTAGAAGCATTTCTGTGAAAGTGGGGGATCAAATTGATGATATTTGATTTGAGCTCTAGATCATTTTCCCCAACGGGAATCCTAACATTTGGTTCCACTTGGGCATTGGCAAGATTATAGTAATCTCAAAGAGGTAGCCTAAGTAAAGGTGGTCTAACAGGTCCCACCTCAAGTTGATGAGCCTGAAGATTTTGGAGTGCAGCCATCAACAAATTGATCTGACAGTTCAGCTCAAGCATCTGGAGATTTTGGGCCATGAGAGCCTGATGGATATCAAAGGAGGCATCTCCTCCTAACCCAAAGGATTCTAAAGAGGATTCTGTGGTTGATCTACCATGAGATCAGTCATAGAAGTAGATGGGATGGGAACAAAATATGGTACAACAGTAGCAAGTCTAGGAGCACCTATCAACGGAGGGATGAGAGACTGTCGTAGAGATCGTCTCCTGTGCATAAACAGAAAATAATGTGCAAAGGCACACTCAACACCACAATGTGAAAACTACGACAAGCAAAACTTGAAAGCAGCAAGAAAAGCAGGTTTTCTTCTTTTCTCAAGAAAAGAAGACCTAGGGTATGCAGAAAATAAGGATGCAAACAGATATTGTATCAATACAAATGCGCATCCTAAGTTTCTATGTAGTGCTTGACCCTATAGGCTTAAAGATCTAAAGTTTAGGATCGAGACCGCACACTACTGGCTCCTTGGGACTCAGGTAGTGAAACAGACTTGTTGATCTTCGACTAAGGCTATAAGAGGTGAAAGGAGGAGATATCGAAGCAAAGACTCATGCATCTTGCATGATTGCGCTATGTGCACAATAGCATGCAACAGAATGCAATAACAACTCACACACAAGTTCTCAAAAATAGATATATGTCATGAGTTCTTAAAGATTTTCTCTTTAATAAATGTCTTAAGAAAAGAAAGCTAAAATGTCTCTCTTTGTAAGTGTTTTTCAAACAAATAATGGCCTTACATAATGTGTATATGCAAAGTATGACAGGGGCCAAAGTAGTAAAGACATACCTATCTCCAGCAATCTACCAGATGCAGAAGACAGGAAGAAATCTAGTAGGAAAGATGCAACCTAGAATGGATGCCTAGGAATATAGCTACTAGTCAGATAGAATGTATTTTTGGTATTTTTTATATTTCTAACTAAAATGCAATAGACAGAAAAGTAGGAAAGAGTTTACTACTTATTACAAACCAAAGAATAAAGAGTAAAAAGTCTCTCTCTCACTAAAATTGAAATGCAAAAGAAAAGTAGGTCTTCACTCTGCCCTGGAGTTTGTCAAATAGATCTCTTGAAAGAAGATAAAAATCTTAAGTCAGAATAAAGAATATAAATAAATGCAAAAATAATAATTATAATGGCGAATATAAACAAGTTGCTTTCCTGGCAACAACACCAAAAAAATGATGGTGACCTACCTCGCATTATTAAGAAATGTCGTTATTGTGTCATAGTATAGTGATAAAGATAGTAAACATATTTTATAATTTATACTGGTTGAGTCCAGGTCATTCACTGGGAGACATATTATAACTTAATTTCACCATTTATTCTTGAATTTATTACTTGTTCTCTTAATTAAATTATCCATACTTTTACTAACTAATAAGTTATATTAAATATACTTAGGTTATACTTTACAATACATATACAACTTAAGTTTAACTACTTAATTAAATTACTATCTATATATAACTTACTAATAAATTACTTAATTAGTACTACTATAAATTAATTACTTAGCTTATTAATTAAACTACTTATAAATTAACCTACAACTTATTACTTAACTTAATTATATAATTACTTCACTTAGATAAATTAACACAATTCTTAAATTACTTAGCTTACTTAATTACTTAACTTAGATAATATACATATAACTTAATACATTATTTGCATACTTAATTTACTAACTAATTAACTTAGATACTTAATTTAGATACACAATTACTTAACTTACTCTAACTACTACTTAAGTTATATAATACTTAACTTAATTGATTACTTAAGATATTATTCATAGATTACTTAATTAATTACATAATTAGAATACATTAGGAACATGTATTAATTACAAGAATTAAATACTGTACCAATGATCAATTCCAATAGAATGAGAATTAAGCAATGCGAAAACTAAATGTTTATCACTCACTGCAAAAGTATTTGTTTATACTAAGTGTAACGACCCGGTTCCCGAGTCCCTACGAGACACGAGAACCGGACCGACTCGACTAATCCCAAGACCTAGTCGTCCAACGAGGAAGTAACCAAAAGACAGTAAAATAAACCACATTCAGCATGAATATAACTAACAGTAAGAAAGTACAGCAGTAAGGAAAGAAACTACTACACTAGGTACCACCACAACAGTAAAACAGCATTTATCATATAACAAGAACTGCAGGTAAAGAAGGTACAGCGGAAACAAAAACTACTCACTAGAACAGAAACAAAAGGAGTACAAAAAGCTGTGGTAACTCTACTGGACCCTACTCGGCCCAGCGTCCTCTGCAGCCGCCGACCCTGGCTGCTCAACACCTGGTCCTGAAAAAGGTAACGAGTGTAACACGTCAGCAAAACGCTGAGTAGAGTGGCAAACTAACTAAAGGCAACAGTAGAGTGTACAGTAGCTGTTATGTTCTATTACTTCCTTTATTCAATTTTTCTCACTATTTCATTTATTTCTCAGATCCTTTACTTGATCTCGAATGTCCTCGTGGGAACGATCTTGATTGCAGTCTTTTCCAAAAGTAGAAGTAGCACGTGGTGCTCTCCTGGCCGGGAGAGTCCCCCGTGGTGATCCTACCCTCAGTCAAGCACCCCAAGGTCACTGACAGACGTAACGGTGACTACGGCACGCGCGATAAACGCACAGGTAGCTAGCCCGCACTGGCACGCGGTCAGTCGTTTCCGTTAACGGGTGCGCCCAAAGCACAGCACGGAACCAGGGCAGAGCCCTCTCAGTAACAGGGGTCCAACCCCTCCACAGTAACCAAACCGGGGCCTTGCCCCTCCACAGTCCGCGCACCCTCGCCTGACTACCCTGGTTTGCCCTAGTGGGCCTAACAAGTCGGTGAAGGAGGCTAGCAGAACCCCGGGGCCCGTGGGGTAGCTAGTACTCTCCTAACACTACTAGCTCTCCTCGGTACTACGTACACGAGGGCCAACAAGTCGGTACAGAGCGGCCAATCCTAACCCCGGGTCCCTGGGGCGGCTGGCCCCACTCTGCACTAAACAGGTACAGGTACTTCCCTTGGTACTGCGTACCCAAGAGACAGTACAAACTACATCTCAGTTCCATTCCTTTTTCTTTCCAGGAGTTCCACTCCTAATTCCCCATAGGGTTCCAGCTCTTTATCTCAGAACATCATATGTTTCACTTTCCAGATTCACGTTCTCAAAATCCATGATCTCAAACATGTTTCTTTATTCATAACAGGCAGCTGTTAATTCAAATTACAGGCAGCTTTATATTCCTTTCCATTTTTCCAAGACTGTAGTATTATACATTCCACTAGTTTTTCCATCCTAAGATTCATGCCACATCCTAGGATCTAGCATACAACTAGTTTTCCAGCCCTAGGATTCATGCATCACCTAGGAGCTATCATTCCATACATTTCTCATTCCTAGGATTCATGCAATGTCCTAGATTCTAGTTATGGTTTCATACTTTAACAGATTTTATTAATAACTTAAGCCACTCTACCAGGTACAACGGGAGTAATGGGGGCGTGATCGGGAATCCCGCGTGCCTCCGCGACTCTCAAGACTGCAACTGAACAAGATCCTGTCACAAGGATCAAACACAAGGAGTGTCTCAAAACAGTGTATAGCTACTGTAGATGAGTAGAGGAATTAATTCTGAAGAGAACGCAACTCGAATCGCGGAAAACGGAGCCCGAACGGGCCCTAAACGGGTCGAAAAAGACGATACTGTGCAAAATCAGACGTCTGGAACTCCTTCCAGACGTCTTAAAGAGTGGATCAGAGAATTACCTGTTCAGCGTGGTTTCCCAGACGTCCAGAAGTCTGCGGGGACGTCTGCCTAGATCCCAAACGTCCGATGGTCACTCCGGACGTCTGGAGGTCACTCCCGCCGTCTGGTACAACTTCCAGACGTCTGATTCGCAAAGGATGGCGAATCAGCGAACCTGCGCACAGCCAACCCCCCTCCCTCAGTACGGTCAATCGACAAGAAGGAAGAAGAAGGCGGAAAACTCACCTTTCAGACGTCTGTATGATCTTACAGACGTCGACCTTGCCGTCTGGCTATCAACCCAGACGTCTGATTCTGGAAATTTTTCCAGAATCAGAACCCTGCTCGGCCTCCGCTCGCGACGCCGCCCGCGTCGCACCTCGCGCGTCTGCTGCTCAGCCTGCAGCAGGTCCCTCTCCGCGTCGCTCCGCGCCCCCCTACGCCCTCCGCCAGCCGGCCAAGCCGCTCCGGCGAGCTCGCCCGCACGGCAGAGCTCCGCCCTCGCACGCCGCACCTCCGCGCTCACTGCGGCCGCCGCTGCCCCCTCGCGTCCGCTCGCTCTCGCGCACAGGAAGGAGAAGGAGGAGACGGTGGAGACGGTGGAGACGCGCCCCTTTTTAACGCCGCGCGGAGAGGAGAGAGAGAAGGCGGCAGGCCGCCTGCAGCCGCAGAGAAAAGAGGGAATATGCGGTCTGCGCGCTCAGGCGCGCAGGCGACTCGTGTGTGTCGAAAATAACGGATTTCCAGACGTCTTGAAAATATCCCAGACGTCTTATCAGACGTCTGGTTGTGATCCCAGACGTCTTGTCCGACGTCTGAGCCACCTCCCAGACGTCTTAAAATACGTCTGGGGCACACATTCGTTACAATATAACAAACTCAAAGGAAGTTTCGTCCCCGAAACTTGCGCCAACTAGGGTGCGGGAAAAAGATGTCCAAATAACCATAACAAACTCAAAGAGGACCGAAGCCGGTCCGAAAAGACGTACCCGCGAAAAGCTCTGAGTACCGCTCCCGCATTGCCGCCTCAGGCTCCCAGGTAGCCTCCTCGTACCGCTGGCTCCTCCACAAAACCTTTACCAGGGGTACTTGCTTTCGTCTCAACCTGCGGACGGCTCGGTCTAGGATCTGCACTGGCCACTCGGGGTAGGTCAGGTCGTCGCTCACCTCGACACTCTCGTGACTCAGTACGTGGCTGGGATCGGCTACGTACTTCCTGAGGTTGGACACGTGGAACACGTCGTGCACACCAGAAAGCTGCGGGGGAAGGGCAAGTCTGTAAGCAACGGGTCCAACCCGCTCCAGGACCTCAAAGGGCCCAACGAACCTCGGCGCGAGCTTCCCTCTCACCCCAAACCGCTGTAAGCCCTTCATGGGCGAAACACGAAGGAAGACGTGGTCCCCAACCTCGAACTGCACCTCTCTGCGTCTGCGTTCTGCGTAGCTCTTCTGTCTGCTCCTGACAGTACGGAGTCGTCTGTGGATCTGCTCAACTACCTCCTGACTGTGCCGGATCAACCGGGGGCCAACCTCCCACTTGGTCCCCACCTCAACACAACTCAAGGGTGCCGTGCATTTCCGTCCGTACAGAGCCTCGTAGAGAGCCATGCCGATGCTCGAGTGATAACTGTTGTTGTATGCAAACTCCACCAGGGGCAGGTGCTCCTCCCAAGAGCCCCTCCAGTCTAGTACACAGGCACGCAAAAGGTCCTCAAGTGTCTGTATCGTGCGTTCCGACTGTCCGTCCGTCTGGGGGTGGTAAGCCGTGCTAAACCTCAACCTCGTCCCCAAAGCCTGCTGAAACTCAGCCCAAAACTGGGACGTAAAGCGGGTATCCCGGTCGGACGTAACGACCCAGTTCCCGAGTCCCTACGAGACACGAGAACCGGACCGACTCGACTAATCCCAAAACCTAGTCGTCCAACGAGGAAGTAACCAAAAGAGCAGTAAAATAAACCACATTCAGCATGAATATAACTAACAGTAAGGAAGTACAGCAGTAAGGAAAGAAACTACTACAGTAGATACCACCACAACAGTAGAACAACATTTATCATATAACAAGAACTGCAGGTAAAAAAGTACAGCGGAAACAAAAACTACTCACTAAAACAGAAACAAAAGAGGTACAAAAGACGGTGGTAAACTCTACTGGACCCTACTCGGCCCAGCGTCCTCTGCAGCCGCCGACCCTGGCTGCTCAACACCTGGTCCTGAAAAAGGTAACGAGTGTAACACGTCAGCAAAACGCTGAGTAGAGTGGCAAACTAACTAAAGGCAACAGTAGAGTGTACAGTAGCTGTTATGTTCTATTACTTCCTTTATTCAATTTTTCTCACTATTTCATTTATTTCTCAGATCCTTTACTTGATCTCGAATGTCCTCGTGGGAACGATCTTGATTGCAGTCTTTTCCAAAAGTAGAAGTAGCACGTGGTGCTCTCCTGGCCGGGAGAGTCCCCCGTGGTGATCCTACCCTCAGTCAACCACCCCAAGGTCACTGACAGACGTAACGGTGACTACGGCACGCGCGATAAACGCACAGGTAGCTAGCCCGCACTGACACGCGGTCAGTCGTTTCCGTTAACGGGTGCGCCCAAAGCACAGCACGGAACCAGGGCAGAGCCATCTCAGTAACAGAGGTCCAACCCCTCCACGGTAACCAAACCGGGGCCTTGCCCCTCCACAGTCCGCGCACCCTCACCTGACTACCCTGGTTTGCCCTAGTGGGCCTAACAAGTCGGTGAAGGAGGCTAGCAGAACCCCGGGGCCCGTGGGGTAGCTAGTACTCTCCTAACACTACTAGCTCTCCTCGGTACTACGTACACGAGGGCCAACAAGTCGGAACAGAGCGGCCAATCCTAACCCCGGGTCTCTGGGGCGGCTGGCCCCACTCTGCACTAAACAGGTACAGGTACTTCCCTTGGTACTGCGTACCCAAGGGACAGTACAAACTACATCTCAGTTCCATTCCTTTTTCTTTCCAGGAGTTCCACTCCTAATTCCCCGTAGGGTTCCAACTCTTTATCTCAGAACATCATATGTTTCACTTTCCAGATTCACGTTCTCAAAGTACATGATCTCAAACATGTTTCTTTATTCGTAACAGGCAGGTGTTAATTCAAATTACAGGCAGCTTTATATTCCTTTCCATTTTTCCAAGACTGCAGTATTATACATTCCACTAGTTTTTCCATCCTAAGATTCATGCCACATCCTAGGATCTAGCATACAACTAGTTTTCCAGCCCTAGGATTCATGCATCACCTAGGAGCTATCATTCCATACATTTCTCATTCCTAGGATTCATGCAATGTCCTAGATTCTAGTTATGGTCCCATACTTTAACAGATTTTAAAAATAACTTAAGCCACTCTACCAGGTACAACGGGAGTAATGGGGGTGTGATCGGGAATCCCGCGTGCCTCCGCGACTCTCAAGACTGCAACCGAACGAGGTCCTATCACAAGGATCAAACACAAGGAGTGTCTCAGAACAGTGTATAGCTACTGTAGGCGGGTAGAGGAATTAATTCTGAAACGAACGCAACTCGAATCGCGGAAAACGGAGCCCAAACGGGCCCTAAACGGGTCGAGAAAGACGATACTGTGCAAAATCAGACGTCTGGAACTCCTTCCAGACGTCTTAAACGGTGGATCAGAGAATTACCTGTTCAGCTTGGTTCCCCGGACGTCCAGAAGTCTGCGGGGACGTCTGTCCTATACCCCAGACGTCCGATGGTCCACACGGACGTCTGTAGATCACTCCCGCCGTCTGGTACAACTTCCAGACGTCTGATTCGCAAAGGATGGCGAATCAGCGAACCTGCGCACAGCCAACCCCCCTCCTTCAGTACGGTCAGTCGACAAGAAGGAAGAAGAAAGCGGAAACTCACCTTTCAGACGTCTGTATGATATTACAGACGTCGACCTTGCCGTCTGGCTATCAACCCAGACGTCTGATTCTGGAAATTTTTCCAGAATCAGAACCCTGCTCGGCCTCTGCTCGCGACGCCGCCCGCGTCGCACCTCGCGCGTCTGCTACTCAGCCCGCAGCAGGTCCCTCTCCGCGTCGCTCCGCGCCCCCTGCGCCCTCCGCCGGCCGGCCAAGCCGCTCCGGCGAGCTCGCCCTCACGGCAGAGCCCCGCCCTCGCACGCCACACCTCCTCCGCGCTCACTGCGGCTGCCGCTGCCGCCCTCGCATCCGCTCGCTCTCGCGCACAGGAAGGAGAAGGAGGAGACGGTGGAGACGGTGGAGACGCGCCCCTTTTTAACGCCGCGCGGAGAGAGAGAGAAGGCGGCAGGCCGCCTGCAGCCGCAGAGAAAAGAGGGAATATGCGGTCTGCGCGCTCAGGCGCGCAGGCGACTCGCGTGTGTCGAAAATAACGGATTTCCAGACGTCTTGGAACTATCCCAGACGTCTTATCAGACGTCTGGTTGTGATCCCAGACGTCTTGTCCGACGTCTGAGCCACCTCCCAGACGTCTTAAAATACGTCTGGGGCACACATTCGTTACACTAAGTAATCATTCAATTAAGCATATAGCATAGATCAATATAGCCTCATTCATGCTAAGTGTTAAAGCTAAACACTTAGTCACTTCTCAGCACAAGACAAAGGCACAACAAAGCATCTCTTTCTTTTTTACTCTAAAAAAATTTTGGACATGTGGCACTCCGAACTAAATCAACGGATCAAATGAGCCGAACCACAATTACATCAGTGGCCACATGTCACCACAGGATTAACTCCCACCCGTAGGCTACGCTCCTAAAGCCAAAGGGTACGCTGCTCTCCCAAAAGGGCTTCAATCGCAATTCAAATTATACTGCTTCAAGTGCTTGCCAACTAACGTGTGGGACTTAGTCCCTTTTCCTTCAGCACACCTACAGGACTGCTTAGCTACGAATCTCTTCCAATTCTTCATCAAATTAGCTCACTTCTTCTTCAATCAAGTTCTAAAACAACTCCAGCAGCTCCAGATTAAACACCATAAATCTACTTCAATCACTTGATCACCATGGTTGCTTAGCAATGGCTTCAGCAATTCAATAACACATCTATAGTGTTTCTCTCTTCGTGCCTAAATGATTTGCTCGCAATGCCTAAAACTTTCCAAAGCAACAGGAAGTGTAAATGAATGCTTCTAGGACTCAAGACCACCTAGAAGCTTCTTTGCAGGCTCAGAACAACAGAGAAAGATAATTGGAGTTGAAATCAACTCAAATCCTAATTCTAAGATTCCAGACTCATTCCCAACATCTTCAGAAGATTAAAACTCATTCATTCAAGCTCTAAAAAGGCTTAGAATTCCATCTATCGCTCTAGGAAACTCTACTACAACAGTTAGGAACCTAACAACTTAGTAGAGCATAACATACTTAAAATCGCCTCAAAACATCTTAGCATTGGATCTAAATGACTCCTAATGATCCTAAGAAGGCAAAGCAACTTCTAAACTCAAGCTCAGAAGCTCTAAGCTCTAATGGTGATTGCATTTGACCAGACAGGTGCTAAGAGTTGACTTTTTGTTTGAGGATAATTCTGATCAATTCAAATGCCTAGATAGACTCTAAATCTACTCAGGAAATCAACAGATCCATCAAATAGACGAATTGAACTTCCTAACACTAAGTCCCAAGTTTGCCGCCTGAGATCCTAACATGCTTTGATCTATAGAGCAGTAAAGTACTCCAACAACCAATCTAAAGATAAATCAAAACTCAGGATGATCTATTGATGCTTACTGACCTAATTGAAACCTTAGAAGATAAAAGAAGACTCATGTTCAGCTCTGTTGAAGATGAGGAAGAAGAAGATGATTAGTAAGATATAGTTGATGAAATTCAGATTAATTGGATGGAAATTCTTCCTTATAACTTCTTATAGAGA
Source organism: Thalassia testudinum (assembly GCA_037157565.1). NCBI lineage: Eukaryota > Viridiplantae > Streptophyta > Magnoliopsida > Alismatales > Hydrocharitaceae > Thalassia > Thalassia testudinum. The sequence continues at coordinate 4,722,882 of JAZHRO010000056.1, forward strand.
TTTAGATCATTAGAAATCAATTTGGAGGCTTCTCTTCAAGATTGAGCTTGCCAAAGCTCATCAGAACTCCAGTGTCCCACAGTTATGACTGTCAAAGTTCCAAAGTTGATGAAATAGTACAAAATTAAGCTCAAAAGATACCAGAGACTATCAAAAATCTCAAGAACATCTCAATTGATTCAATGGATGCTTGTGAAGGCTTAGTGAACTCAAATAAATCAAGAATGAACTTTAAGTTTGTCAGAGTATATGAGCAATCAAATGATTCAATAAATTGAGGCAGATTATTTTTAATTCGAGGCAAAGGTGTAGAGATTGTTAATTAAGTAGAAGCACTCCTCTGAAGTTCCATCATAGACAATGGAGTTCAAAGGTTGAAGTGGATTTGGGTGTTTTGTGAATTATAGGTAATCGGTCAGGAAAGAAGGTAGAAAATGGATGTGAGGAGTTGAGAAGGGTGGACGAAGTTTTGATTTGATGGATCGAAGGCCATCGATGTCAAATTTGACCTCGCCGAAGTCAAAGAAGGAGGTGGGAGCATGGATTTTCTCTAAGCATACTCTTACAAATTAACTACATAGAATTACTCTAAAGAATTAGACTGAGCTAATCTACTTGTTACCTGTAACGACCCGGTTCCCGAATCCCTACGAGACACGAGAACCGGACCGACTCGACTAATCCCAAGACCTAGTCGTCCAACGAGGAAGTAACCAAAAGAGCAGTAAAATAAACCACATTCAGCATGAATATAACTAACAGTAAGGAAGTACAGCAGTAAGGAAAGAAACTACTACAGTAGATACCACCACAACAGTAGAACAACATTTATCATATAACAAGAACTGCAGGTAAAAAAGTACAGCGGAAACAAAAACTACTCACTAAAACAGAAACAAAAGAGGTACAAAAGACGGTGGTAAACTCTACTGGACCCTACTCGGCCCAGCGTCCTCTGCAGCCGCCGACCCTGGCTGCTCAACACCTGGTCCTGAAAAAGGTAACGAGTGTAACACGTCAGCAAAACGCTGAGTAGAGTGGCAAACTAACTAAAGGCAACAGTAGAGTGTACAGTAGCTGTTATGTTCTATTACTTCCTTTATTCAATTTTTCTCACTATTTCATTTATTTCTCAGATCCTTTACTTGATCTCGAATGTCCTCGTGGGAACGATCTTGATTGCAGTCTTTTCCAAAAGTAGAAGTAGCACGTGGTGCTCTCCTGGCCGGGAGAGTCCCCCGTGGTGATCCTACCCTCAGTCAACCACCCCAAGGTCACTGACAGACGTAACGGTGACTACGGCACGCGCGATAAACGCACAGGTAGCTAGCCCGCACTGACACGCGGTCAGTCGTTTCCGTTAACGGGTGCGCCCAAAGCACAGCACGGAACCAGGGCAGAGCCATCTCAGTAACAGAGGTCCAACCCCTCCACGGTAACCAAACCGGGGCCTTGCCCCTCCACAGTCCGCGCACCCTCACCTGACTACCCTGGTTTGCCCTAGTGGGCCTAACAAGTCGGTGAAGGAGGCTAGCAGAACCCCGGGGCCCGTGGGGTAGCTAGTACTCTCCTAACACTACTAGCTCTCCTCGGTACTACGTACACGAGGGCCAACAAGTCGGTACAGAGCGGCCAATCCTAACCCCGGGTCTCTGGGGCGGCTGGCCCCACTCTGCACTAAACAGGTACAGGTACTTCCCTTGGTACTGCGTACCCAAGGGACAGTACAAACTACATCTCAGTTCCATTCCTTTTTCTTTCCAGGAGTTCCACTCCTAATTCCCCGTAGGGTTCCAACTCTTTATCTCAGAACATCATATGTTTCACTTTCCAGATTCACGTTCTCAAAGTACATGATCTCAAACATGTTTCTTTATTCGTAACAGGCAGGTGTTAATTCAAATTACAGGCAGCTTTATATTCCTTTCCATTTTTCCAAGACTGCAGTATTATACATTCCACTAGTTTTTCCATCCTAAGATTCATGCCACATCCTAGGATCTAGCATACAACTAGTTTTCCAGCCCTAGGATTCATGCATCACCTAGGAGCTATCATTCCATACATTTCTCATTCCTAGGATTCATGCAATGTCCTAGATTCTAGTTATGGTCCCATACTTTAACAGATTTTAAAAATAACTTAAGCCACTCTACCAGGTACAACGGGAGTAATGGGGGTGTGATCGGGAATCCCGCGTGCCTCCGCGACTCTCAAGACTGCAACCGAACGAGGTCCTATCACAAGGATCAAACACAAGGAGTGTCTCAGAACAGTGTATAACTACTGTAGGCGGGTAGAGGAATTAATTCTGAAACGAACGCAACTCGAATCGCGGAAAACGGAGCCCAAACGGGCCCTAAACGGGTCGAGAAAGACGATACTGTGCAAAATCAGACGTCTGGAACTCCTTCCAGACGTCTTAAACGGTGGATCAGAGAATTACCTGTTCAGCTTGGTTCCCCGGACGTCCAGAAGTCTGCGGGGACGTCTGTCCTATACCCCAGACGTCCGATGGTCCACACGGACGTCTGTAGATCACTCCCGCCGTCTGGTACAACTTCCAGACGTCTGATTCGCAAAGGATGGCGAATCAGCGAACCTGCGCACAGCCAACCCCCCTCCTTCAGTACGGTCAGTCGACAAGAAGGAAGAAGAAAGCGGAAACTCACCTTTCAGACGTCTGTATGATATTACAGACGTCGACCTTGCCGTCTGGCTATCAACCCAGACGTCTGATTCTGGAAATTTTTCCAGAATCAGAACCCTGCTCGGCCTCTGCTCGCGACGCCGCCCGCGTCGCACCTCGCGCGTCTGCTACTCAGCCCGCAGCAGGTCCCTCTCCGCGTCGCTCCGCGCCCCCTGCGCCCTCCGCCGGCCGGCCAAGCCGCTCCGGCGAGCTCGCCCTCGCACGCCGCACCTCCTCCGCGCTCACTGCAGCCGCCGCTGCCGTCCTCGCGCTCACGCTCACGCTCACTGGCTGAAGGAGGAGGAGACGGTGGAGACGGGAGGGGAGGCGTGCCCTTTTAAGGCCGCGTGGAGAGGAGAGAGAAGGATTCGCGGAAGGGGAATCCTGCAGCCGCAGGAGGGGAGAAGGCGAATATGCGGTCTGCGCGCTCAGGCGCGCAGACGACTCGCGTGTGTCGAAAATAACGGATTTCCAGACGTCTGGAAACTATCCCAGACGTCTGGTCAGACGTCTGGACAACCCTCCAGACGTCTGCGCCACACGCTCGTTACATTACCTGGATGAAACGGTGAGAAAGGACTCTGATTTTGGCACTTTGGAGCTAAGAACGAAATAGTTGGAATGAGAGAAGATCCAGTGATGATCGAATGCGATGTAGAGAGGATGGGGCACTCCTCTGCCATTGGCAAGGCGGAGGAGAGGAAGAGGGCGTAAGAGAGGTGACGAGTTGATTCTTCGCTTTTAAAGTCGTTTGTAGTTCTATGTGGTGGAAAAATCGACTAATCAATAATTAAAATAACCACTCGTAGAAGAGCAGGTCGTGTCCATAGGAAGGCAATGACGTATTTAAACTCGCACCAATTAAAAATGTATGTTCACAGTTAGTTTCGATGAGAATCAAGCCAAATCTGCCTTCAGATTAAGATAGTATCAAGAGAACATGCTGAAATGGCAATTTTGAACAACTAAAGTATATTTTTTGCAATGCAGATTTAATAAAATATCAATAAAAGTTGGAAATGGCAGAGAATGTAAATATTAATAGGCCTTTTAATGTAGCAAAACAGGAGATCTTCTTCCCCTTGGCCGTGCGTGAGGAGGAACAGCCGGAGGCATGAAGCTCGGAGGAGATTCTCTAGACCGAGGGCTCCGTGATGGCGGTCGCGGCGACGTGTGGGATGCTCCGAGATGGCTGGACGGAGGAACGGTAGTGGTGGGTTCCGGTGTGGGCTGAAGTGCCGCAGGCCGTGCGGCGTGGATGGGTGCGGCTAAGCACCTGGCGAGGAGGCGCACGCGCTGCTGTTGCGTACTGCTGGCCGCATTGCTGCAACCCGCGCGCTGCAGCTAGAGGGCGCGTGGCGGGTGCTGCAGGAGATGCAGCTCTGCAGGCTGCAAGGAAGGCATGCGACGGTTGCTGCAGGAGGCACTGCAGGGTGCGCGCGGGCTTGTGCAGCTGGTGCTGAGCAGTTGCTGCTGAAGGCGGGGGCTCGGAAGTAGGCGCGCTGGAGTGGGCGCGCTGGAGGCGCTGGCGATCTTGTGCAGGTGATGCACGCGCAGAGAATAACGCGCGGTGCTGGCGGGCTTAGCGCTGAAGTGGATGCTGTAGGAGGTGGGGCGGAAGTGTGCAGCCGGAGGGGTGCGGGCATGGAGGTGAGGTGCAGCAAGGGCTTGCGCCGTGGATGCTGCACGAGGTGCGGCGCAAGTGTGTAACCGGAGGGGCGCGGGCATGAAGTGAGCGGTCGGTTGCTGTTGGAGTGTGACGGAGGAGATGAAAATGCAATGGTTGCGGCGGTGGTTGTTGGTGATGACGGCGAGGGTGATGCACGCTGAGGTGCTCACGGTAATGCAGACGAGCTCCAGATGGCAGTGTGGCCTGTCACACCACACGCCCACGATGGTGGAGGCTCGTCGCCACGGTTGAGGCCGGCGGTGGTGGAATGAACGAGAGATGAACTCTTTGCACAGTGGTGGGTCGGGGGTGGAGGCCTCCGGAGCTCAGCTACCTCTTCCACTTTTTGTAGCTACCTGCATGAATTTGAATGGAGAGGCGGGAGTAGATCCACATTCTCCGCTAGTCCATGAATATAGGCTTTAGTGCAGCAGCTGGTGGCGTTGCAGCGGCAACCGAAGGAAATGCAGTTGTTGCTGAAAGGAGAAGAAGAATAAAACTAGTGATAAAATATTATGGTTATTTATATACAAACCCTCAACTTTTATGTTAACTTAAATTAATGCATGCAATGCACCTAATTGGTTAACTAATTAAATGAATGCAATTCTAAGTTACTTCTAAATACATTTAAATATGAATGCAATGCATGAATTATGTAATTAAATTAGAAATATGAATTAATCTATTTATATCCTAATTTATGCTAAATAAATATTAGAATTAACTTAATATCTAGGCACTTAAATATTTAAATAGCCCACAAATATGGACTAATCAAATACCCCCATGCCTAGTTTTTGCTAGTCCCTAGCAAATCCAAGCAAAACCTAGCACTCCAAGTAGACTAGTCAACCCAATCGGTCTTCCTTTAGAAACATATTAAGTTTAGGCTTTAGACCTAAGGTTCCAAGTAATTGCTAAGTTACAGACTAGGTCGGCTAAAGATGAGTTGCAGGCACAAGTTTCCATGATTTCTGACTCTACCCTAAGGTTTATTGATCCCTGAGATTAAAGCATCCTGCATGTGCGTTGGTCTGAATTATTTGAGTTAAAGGAAAAAGGATTTTTTTATTTGAATAATATATTTTTTTTTTTGTTTGATTCTCCTAAGTCTAACCTCAAATCAGTTATCAACACGGTCAGTGTCGGATTCATTGTTCCCATTACTATACCTCGAAGGGTGCCTGGCTTTCGATGCTTCGAGATAGCACCGCCCATAACGACCCCAAGAACTCCTGGCAATCGACACTTCGAGATAGTATCGCCCATGGATTTCTTAAGCGAATTCAGGCCTATAGCAATCGGCACTTCGAGATAGGACCGCCCATGGTACCTGAACCGCACAATGCGCTTACATGTCCCGAGTAGGATGGATATCCTAAGAGACAAGCGCGAAGAGGTAATATGTTATTATCGCATCCTCAAGGTGAGTATATACTCTACCTCTCCTGCGGCGGGAACTCTTCCAATCAAATTGTGTTTTTAAGCCTCTTCTAACTCAAAACTAAGAATCAAATCTCTTTTAAGAAAGGAATTAAGTTGATTACTTATTTACACCAGACCAAGTGTGTGAAATTTGGATGCTTGGGTTACAAGGACCCGTAAACCAAAAGGTAGAACAAGACTCCAGGTACTACCCCACCTTTTAACTCAAACCTTAGCTTTCCTTCCTCAACCTCTTGAGGAATGGTCCGCAACTTAACTCCTACTTAAGTTTTTAAGTCCACAAAGGACCCTAAAGGTCTAAAGCTAGTAGCTCATTAAGCTTCTAAAGTTTGACCCTAGAATTAACTTAGTCTACCCTAGAGTTCTGATTTGCTTAAGAATGCAGGACCTAGAAAGTTAAGCTCAAAACCCTTTTTTTTTTTTAATGCAAATGTATGCAATGAATGCACTATGCTATGTATATCCCCAAGTACACCCCCCTCATGCCTAAAATCTGCAATGTCCTCATTGCATAGAAGGATATTACCTGGGTCAGAGCTGGGCTGCTGTTCTTTTGTTAGCAGCCTAATAGCCAAAGAAGCTGCAAATCAGGTTCAAGGATTGCAGAAATAGGCCCTCAAAATTAGCAAAGCAATGTTGGCCTAGCAAATAGGTAACCTTGGATGTTGGCGAGCTGATGATGAATCCCGATAGCAAATGCTCGCCCAACTAAGATGGGAATGAAATCTTCCCAGGTCACCACAGGAGGTTCTAAAGGATAAACAGGTATAACAAACTCCAAAGGGGTAGGGGGAGGATGACAAGGATCCTCCAAAAGGAATGGGGAAGGAATGGTGCAGAGATAAACCCCCAGGGCAATGGACTAACTAAAGAAATCATCAATCCATACCCGATACTCCATTACGGGAAATATTGGTTTGTTAAGCCCCCCGGTCAGAACAAAAGTGAACAATTCTCTAAGACAAGGATCGTCTAGGGTGTCCAAGTTTCGAGGTTGCGAGATGACCATAAGATCTAGGTTGGGTTTAATCAGCTCGGTGTCCATCCCTAACACTCTTTCCAAATCCTCAATTGCATCCCTAACATTCCTTGCACCATTACATTTATCTTCTTGCCCTTCATCAGAAGTCACAATTTCACCTTCAGATATAAGCGAATCAAAGGGTGACTTCGAAATGAATGAAGGCAGGTTGGAAGCAATAGATCTAGGGATTATCCTATCAATGTCATCCCCGGGTTTTTGTTCTTTACTCAAATCTTCCCCGGAGTCTATATGTGAATCCACATAAATCTTAGAAGTTGCTTCCAAATTTTCCATCATTTTATCATGAGGAGAAATATCATCAATGGGTGTGCTAAGGAAACCTAATTTGGTCAAATTTGTGACATCCTTAGGGGCTAACTCTTCAAATAAGACATAATCACCCTTAGTGTCACTCCAAATCTTGAATGTAGGCTCCTCATATAATGTCTTTCTCCTCATATGATTCATCATATACCCGAGGTCTAGAATCATTTAATATCTCAGCAGATCCCCTAGGGTACTCTATCTGAGGTAAATGGTTTACACTGGTAACATCAGACTCCTCAGATAGGTCAATTTCTTCAGGATTAGGTTCCCTAAGGGTGGGCTTGAGTTCCATCTCGTGATCAGAAGGGATGGTAAGATTAACTTGACTTCGACCCACTTCATCAAATGTCACGAAAATACTATCATCTGGGTCGAGGTCTTCCAATGGTACCATCATTCCCTTCTTTTGACTCCAATATAATTCAAGTGGATACTCAACCTTATCATCATCTTCCTCACGTTGCCACCTTTCTTCATCCAATGCATAGCTACTTCATATGTATCTCCCTCCCACTTAAGGCGTGGATCTCTCAAAGAAGTGTCATTTAATGGGGAGGTTTCAAAATCAATCCTCGAACAGTAGCTATTCTCCCCAAAATTTCCTTCCAACTTAAAGTGTAGCTCTCCCATGAGAGATGCATCTATTGTAGAGGGGTGTACGTCATCCTCAATGGGGTAGATTGGGTGGCTAATTTCATCTCTTTCTTGTTGGCCTGCTCTCAAAGATTCTCCTAACTATTCAATCATTTCGTTTTGCATTTTCTGTATTTCCATCTTCAAGGAGGAGAGGTCATTTCTATCATGAGAGAAGTCAGGCTCAGGCTTATAGTACCCAGGAGTGTCTGTCCAACCATTATAATTATTCAAGGAGGGTGGGTTGGGTATTTCCATGGTGTGTGGGATATTGGGCAAAGCAAATCCCGCTCCTAGGTTCTACTCACTGATTTGAGGCTTAACCAATCCAATACTCCTATAATAGGAGTAAAACGGATCCTAATGATTGTCATTATGTCCATCAAGGGATGGACCATCTCGGCATATGGGATCGAAGAGTGCAGAGTGGGGGTGAGGGTGTGGGCAAGATGTGAAAGGATGAAAATCAATGTGGTCCATTCTAACTCACACTTCAATCCTAATTCCCCAAGCAAAACACAATTCAAAAAGGACTTTTTAGGTCTTTTCCAATTTAGGCTTTTGATTTAAGTCAGATTGTAGGTGACAATACAATTTGTTTAGTCAATTTACGCGCTTATTGTCGACCTACGGCTCGCCTAAGAAGACCTAGTTGGAGCTTAGGTGTTCTTCCCTAAATCTCAAATGGTAAAGCAACTCCAAAGAAGGAAGATCGAGGGATGCAAGTAGGCCTAAGCCTTCTTTTGAAGCTATGCTTTCGCGGTGCTTCTCAACTACCCCCAAAAATCCGTAACAGGGTATCCCCCTCTTTGGAGCTACAAAACCTTTGATCTCAAGTTCTAAACACTTCAGAGTCTAATGATAGGAGGGCTCTTGTCCTAATATTTCCAAACCTAAGGAGTGTCTAAAAGCGTGCCGTGGTGCAAGCGAAATAAGTGTACATACACCGCAAAAGATTTTGAATTTTGAATCGCATGCCAAGTTTGAAAATCAAATCCTTGGTTTTTAAAGTGCCCCTCCTTTAACTAGTCATTTTTCTAGAAAATATGTGACCACTTGTTAGATCGCTTCAAGACAAATTATGTGGTCTTCGAATTAAGTTCAAATGCAATGCGTGATCAAGAATAGGATGCAAAGTAAGAGAATACGTACCTTGCTTCTAACAATCAACGATGCGAGAATGCACGCAATGCAGAGAAGTAAATCTAGAGGCTGCTCATACAGACCTAAATGGTTCGTCTTAGGGGCAGGCAGCTTCTAGCAGGCAGCTCTTTTTTTTTAATTTTTTAACTACTTATGCACAAACAAATAAAGGTAAACAATCCACAAAATAAACTAAAAACCTAAATCTAAAGAAAAGGGAACAGGCTCCCAAAAATTACCCAACACGGGCCTAAAACAAAATCAGGGAACAAATCCCTCAAAATATACCCCAGAACAAGGGTTTCAAACCAAATGTGCAATGAAAAATTAAGTGTAAAGTCTTAATCCTACTCTAATTAAATTAGTGACTAAATGTACAAAGATGATCGTCGCGTCCTCGTCCTTCCCCTCCTTTGCATGGTAACTCGATCAATTTCTCCTCTGGCGACGTCAAGGGTCGCCTCTCACGATAACTGATTCTTGCACAAATTTCTCGCACAGAAAAAAATAATAAATGGTCAGATCACTATGCAATAAGAAATAATAAAAAATAAAATCAGGTGAAATTATTGCATCTGTTGCCTCCCTGACAACGGTGCCATTTGACGAGTCGATTCTTCACTTTTAAAGTCGTTTGTAGTTCTATGTGGTGGAAAAATCGACTAATCAATAATTAAAATAACCACTCGTAGAAGAGCGAGTCGTGTCTACAGGGAGGCAATGACGTATTTAAACTCACACTAGTTAAAAACATATGTTCACAGTTAGTTTCGACGAGAATCGAGCCAAATCTGCCTTTAGATTAAGATAGTATCAAGAAAACATGCTGAAATGGCAATTTTGAACAACTACAGGATATTTTTTGCAATGCAGATTTAATAAAATATCAATAAAAGTTGGCAATGGTAGAGAATGTAAATATTAATAGGCCTTTTACTGTAGCAAAATAGGGGATCTTCTTCCCCTTGGCCATACGCAAGGAGGAACGGCCGGAGGCTTGAAGCTCGAAGGAGATTCTCTAGACCGAGGGCTCCGTGATGGCGGTCGCGGCGACGTGCGGGATGCTCCGAGGTGGCCAGACAGAGGAACGGTGGTGGTGGGTTCCGGTGTGGGTTGAAATGCCGCAGGCCGTGCGGCGTGGATGGGTGCTGCTGAGCACCTGGCAAGGAGGCGCACACGCTACTGTTGCGTACTGCTGGCCACACTGCTGCAACCCGCGCGCTGCAGCTAAAGGGCGCGCGGCGGGTGCTGCAGGAGATGCAGCTCTGCAGGCTGCAAGGAAGGCGCGCGGCGGTTGCTGCAGGAGGCGCTGCAGGGTGTGTGCGGGCTTGTGCAGCCGATGCTGAGCAGCTACTGCTGAAGGCGGGCGCTCAGAAGTGGGCGCGCTGGAGGCGCTGGCGGTCTTGTGCAGGTGATGCACGCGTAGAGAAGAACGCGCGGTGCTGGCAGGCTTGGCGCTGGAGTGGATGTTCTAGGAGGTGGGGCGGAAGTGTGCAGCCAGAGGGGTGCGAGCGTGAAGGCGGTGAGGCGCAGCAAGGGCTTGCGCCGTGGATGCTGCACGAGGTGCGGCGCAAGTGTGCAACCGAAGGGGTACGGGTGTGAAGTGAGCGGCCAGCTGCTGTTGGAGTGTTGGGTCGAAGCTTCAGACGTCCGGGAAATTTCCCGAACGTCTTAACTGATGGAGGAAATGAAAATGCAGTGGCTGCGGTGGTGGTTGGTGGTGATGACGGTGAGGTTGGTGCACGCTGAGGTGCTCACGGTAATGCAGATGAGCTCCAGATGGCAGTGTGGCCTGTCACACCACACGCCCACGGTGGTGGAGGCTCATTGCCACGGTTGAGGCCGACGGTGGTGGAATGGACGAGAGATGAACTCTTTGCACAGTGGTGGGTTGAGGGTGGAGGCCTCCAGAGCTCGACTGCCTCTTCCTCTTTTTGTAGATACCTGCATGAATTTGAATGGAGAGGCGAGAGCAGATCCACATTCTCCGCTAGTCCATGAATGTAGGCTTTAGTGCGGCAACTGGTGGCGTTGCAGCGGCAGCCGAAGGAAATGCAGTTGTTGCTGAAAGAAGAAGAATAAAAATAGTGATAAAATATTATGGTTATTTATATACAAACCCTCAACTTTTATGTTAACTTAAATTAATGCATGCAATGCACCTAATTGGTTAACTAATTAAATGAATGTAATTCTAAGTTAATTCTAAATGCATTTAAATATGAATGAAATGCATGAATTATGTAATTAAATTAGAAATATGAATTAATCTATTTACATCCTAATTTATGCTAAATAAATGTTAGAATTAATTTAATGTCTAGGAACTTAAATATTTAAATAGCCCACAAATATGAGCTAATCAAGAGGCAACTTTTCCGCTGGAGGAAGCTTAAGAACAGGTGAGAAGACTCGCTGGAGATAGAAGGGAAACCTACTAACTAGTTGCAGTTGGAGAAGAGGGTAGGGAATCGATCCCGATCATCGGAGGGGTCTGTGGGTATTTATAGGTTGTGAAGGTGGCTAGGAGGGAAGAATTTGGACTGGAAAGCGTCTGGGTATGTCGAAATTGGCCGTCGTCTTGTTCGACAACGGTGATGGGCTGCACGTGACTTGAGGTGGTTACAAGCCAATCAGGACTGTTGGATTAAGAGTTTGCTAGGGACTTCCTTGATGGCCACGGAAAAGAAGGTTCTTTGTTCGATCATCAGTGATCGGAACTGAAGGTCACTAGCCATCATTGACTATCGATGAGGAAGAAGAAGAGAAGAAGATGTGAAGAGGAACTCGAAGGGTCTAACCGCAAATTAAGGTCCTGAACATAAATAATAAAGGATCACGATGAAATAAAAGGACTTATATGAAATAATTTTAAGGATTAAAATGTAAATCATTAATTTAAATATGCAAATTAATTTCTTTCTTTTCCAACTTTTTATTATAAGTAGATTTATATTCAATAATATATTTATGGTCTGAGATTATATTTTTGCCCCTTGTGCATTATTTAATTAAATGGTTAATATTATTGCTTATGTTATTAACTTATGTTATATAATACATATAAGCTTAAGTAATCATAATTATAAATAGATAAATGCTTAGGTTTAAGTCCTATTTATTGAATAAATATAAAGGAATGCTTATAATATAATAATTAACCTATTTTATGATATAATTTCAATCCTTGTATAATATTAGCTTATTACATAAATAACCCTAATTTTATGTTATTAATAATTATTAACTAGGTAAACTAGCTTATTTGTGTGAATTAGGAGCCATGATGAGTCCCTCATCAGCACTCGCGAGCTGGGCACGTAAAGATCACAATTCGATCCTATGTCATCCTCGCTCAATAGTAAGTACGCTATCGTTGCTCTATGTGAGGTAAGGAAGAATCTCGGCTATTGATAGCCAATAGTGCGGTCACAATCAAGTGATGGTGCAATGATGGTGATCAAACGACCTAGATTGTGGGCGCTCGCGTGATGAAGAGTTTGAGTGGGTGTTCGCGATGCAAGGTAGGGGTGACATGTGGCTGCAAGTGAGTCGTTGATCATCAAATCAACGATTGGAACTTCTTTGGTCCATTATGGGAGCTACAAAGGTCTAATTAAGGCGATTTCAGAGTGTTAGACTTCAATTTTCGTCCCGATTCCATCCGTGCAGCTTGATTGCTCATCTAAGACCTATTATAACATTTTCTTTCATATCCTGCTCATAGATGGTTAGTTGAAAACATCATTTATATAAGAACTATGTTAGATGCATACATTGCCCCATGTTAGGTAAATTGGAATATTTAAATGCTAATGCCCTCAGAATTGACTCTAAATAATCAAGTTGGCACTGTTACTTGTAGAGTGATCAAGTATTACAAATGATGTCCCCTTTTTGGATACAATGATCTCTTTATATAGGGGATCAAGCGATAATCATTATATCCTTAGGGAGCGAAAATGAGCTGCCTTAGGGTTAGCCGTGTTCCCTTACCCTTTCTGCCATTGCCTCAATTCCTACCTTACCGCTTCAATTTCAGCATTGCTACCCTATCTCCAATGTTGTTGTCGCCTGATGACTCTATAATTATTAGTGTTAATTATATCAATTAGAATCAATCTCGAGGGCACATGTGCATTAATGTCATATTATAGTGGGTCTGGGAGCAATACATGCATACTGTGTGACTTCTATAGTTAGATTGCTAAGAATTAATGTTTATGACCCTGTGTACAACTGCATATTGAAATAGGTCTCAGATGAGCAATCGGATCGTACGGATGGATCCAGATTGATGAACGGAGTCCAACGAACTCAAAATCACCTCAATCCGACCTCCGTAGCTCCCACAACAAGCCAGAGAAGTTTTGGTCGTTGATCTGATGATCAACTATCCTTGTTGAGCCATGTGGCAACCGCCGCACCCTCCATTACGCAACCGCCTCTCCTCTTCACCATGAGCCACCATCAGATCACCAACGGATTGTCCTCGTCGCTCCACATCGCTCTTCATCAACGACCGTCAATCTCCATCGGACGGTGGCAAGTGCACAAGAGGAAAATAAAAAATGCAACATCTTCAAGCCTATGGCACAGCGGTTCGCACCTCAACTCCACACGTGGAGGACGCGAGATCGAACCTTTGAAAGGGCCAAATTCGGTGCGCCCCAGCACCAGGGGAAATTCGGTTGTGGATGTGGGAGCGAACGACAACGATAGTGACGACATGGCATGATCTCGCACGTTGGATGCATGTAACCAACAATGCACTATCCGACGTCGCATCACACGTGCCATCTCACGAGCGGGCGAGGCACGATCTGAAGGGCGCTACCATACGTGATCATGACCGTCGATCCTTGATCAGACAACTGCGAGCGCGAGCACACAGATCATGTGTGATGGGAGTTGGGCACGTGCGTACGCCATCGGGCACATGAGCTAGGATACAGCGACGTCCTGGCTATCGCTAATGGTCCAGTACTTATTTTAGTCACCTCTCCTCCATTATAAGTAGCCCTAAGGACCTCCATTCCAAGGCATCTCTCAACATCATCTACCAAGCTCATCCCCTACCTCCATAGAGCTTCATAGCAAGATCCCAGAGCTGTCGAGCCACTGACGAAAGCCCTTCCACCGCCATGGCTACCTCACCTCTCCATTTTATGCATTTATTCTTTAGTTTAATGTTTATGTTGCTTTAAGCTTTCATCTATCATTATAGTTGTAAAATGATTCTAATTATGCAATATATTATCATCTTACTTTGTCACATCTTTGTTTCATGTATAGTTAGCAATCACCATATTATCATGAATCTCTAACCCTACCACACACACACACTCTCTCTCTCTCTCTTCTCAAGCAACTGAAATGAAATATTTTGTGACATTAAAGTGATTAACTAATCTGATTTCACACCTCCTCATGTTAGACACCCATACTCACGTTCGATTCTTCTTTTAAAATTGATGTAAATGCATGCTACAACGAACTTAATCTAACATGTTTTCCGATGTCAGTTTTTGACACCGTTGCTAAGGAGGCAATGGGTTTTTTAGTCGCTTCTATCCTTTCATTGGTGCTCATATTTTTGACTAGCTTTCTTTCTATTGATTGATTGCAGGAATCTGGCGTGAAAGCGACGAGAGCACATCCCAAGATGGTAGATTAGGAGTAAAGTGCAATGAAGATTTTGGTGAGCGAAAGAGCAATCTTTATTTTTGATAAAAATTTTAACATAAAATGACATGTCGTTATAGTTCGTTGCGTGGTAGAAAATCGCTTTTTAAAACATTTAATATTCAAAAACTAACCACGAAAATAGTTAGGTCATCTCCACAGGGAGGAATTAGCCTATTAGACTAGTGCGTAGTGCTTTGTTTATTCGGAAATCTCAACGGGTGTGCACATTACTTAGTGCAACTCATTTTCTCACATAAATTCTCGTTTTAATCAATTAATCATGAATGTAGGTATTTATATGCAAAATTACCATAATATAACATTCTATTAAATAATGATCTTGGTAATGGTAATCAATGTAAATACTAATTTCCAATAAAACATTCCTTATTTGCGATAATCAACCTAACATGCTCTTATCTAATTCATGAGATACTGAACCAAAAGCAATTTATCAAGAATAGAGAGATATGCATGCAAATTCACCTTAATATATTAATTTGGTAAATAAATGAATGGGAAAGCTTGCAATGCCATTTTTCCTAAATACTAATTGGATGGAAAATAGAGGTTTTTGCCTCTCTCCTCCGTACGCACGTGTGGGTCAACGACGGCCAGCGAGGCATTGGGGGAAGGTCGGTCGGCACGTTGGCTTCACGATGGCAATCGTGGCGTCGACGGAGGTGGCCAGAGATGGCCGACTGACGAGGAGGTGGCTGCAAGCTTTGGGTTCTTCTTGCGTGAAGAGTTGCAAAGGGCGCATGGAAAGGAAGGAGAGGAAGAAGACGAAGAAGCAGGGGAGGGGGTGGGTTTGGTTGTTGTGGTGGCGTGCGCACAGCGTGCGCATGGCTGTGGCGTGATGGTGGCGTGATGACGCACGTGCAAGAGTGCGCAAGGGAACGATGGTGAAGGTGAAGAAGAAGAAAACGAAGGAGAAGATGGATGGCAGAGGGGGGTTATGTGCGGTGGTGTTGTGGTTGCACGCTGTCACCATGCAACCAGAGAGAGGGAGAAAGAGCAGAGGTGCAACACACCTAAGCCATGATGCTCGCAGGGTCCACGGTGCGCACAGTGTCCACGGTGGAGGAGGAAGGAGATCCCCGTTAGGGGGTAAAGATTGTGAAGAAGATGGCCAGCCTTCCCTTTAAAAACTCCTCCATCTGTTTGTTTCTTCAACCAGAAGCCTCTCCAACCACTCGGCAAAGATCACGAGTGGTTGGAATAGAAGATAAGTTATGGCCGTACTCTATCATATGTCCAATAAATAGTCTAAATGTCTTAAAAAGTGTGGATTGCAATGAGTCCACGATGGAGGTTCTCAGACGTCCAAACTAATCTTCAGACATCTTATAAACGTAGAAATGTCCTGTGAACTCTTGCACCTAGTTTGCATTCATAAAATAAATTATATTATCATAACATATGTTATTAAATGTAAAATTACGCATAAAATTATATGCAGACATAAATGAATTACCATATATCCCCCAATCAATTAACAACTAGGAATAGATAATTAAATATTACTTAGGCCAAATAATAATCCACTAAAGTGGACTTATCAGTGAGTACCACCCTATCTACCGTAGTTTCATCATCCCATATCTATAAAAAAAAAAAAATTACATCTAGGGTCATGCATGAACATTAGGATAGAATGTTTACTTGTTTGCTTGCTAAAAAAAATTTAAAAAATGGCGTGGTGAATGATTATTTGACCCACAACTCAGACCCACCACCCGAAAAAAAAAAAAATCTGTTAACACTAATATCTTTTGAAAATCCTTTTGAGTGTTTCTCCTGTTGAAGTAGTGTTTGTGAAGCCATCCGTGTCTTGTATTGGACCGCACCACTCAATCTAAAATCAATTCACCTGGTAAAATCGTATGAACTTCAGGGTGAATACATTAGGGTTGTTTTTTTCTAGGGCCACATCATTCTCTCTAAAGGAAATTGATTATCATCTGTTGTGTCCAAAACATTATGTGCCCACTTAAACATTGTCTGAAAATATTAAGAAATTTCAACCTTAAAAAGCACTAAAGTAAGGACGAATCATTAAAAGACACCACATCCTAAAAACCTTGCTTGAAAACCCTACTTTGTTGAAGTGCGCATACATGCTCAATTGGATTAATTAAGAGGCACAACCTCCAAGAACGTCTCATCATATACCTTGGGCACAAGCACTGACCCAGCCCAAATTAAAATTGAGTAGACGTTGGCCCTAGGATTCATTGAGTTTGTTTCAGGGCATCTCCTGAATGCATTTCGAATTAGTAACGTATGCTTACTTCAAAAGGTGCTAAGTTGGGGGGCCCGATTGTCAAATGACTTAAGTAAGCAGGGGTTTGGCATAATTAGCGGCCCTCACGACACGCTCCCCCTGCTTCGCCGGCCCAACTTTACCACCTTCGGGAGTAAGGACAACACCAAATTCATCATGTGGTCCGAGTTTATTTCTGAAGCATATGTCACCTAGGTCAACATTATAGGGCTTAGTTTTTCTTGCTTAATTGTGCACACTTAATTCTCTCATCTGTTCGTCCATCATCCTTCCACTTCTTCGAAACCATGTATTTCAATGCCTATCCTTCCTATCCCCACTATCCCTAACATGATTTGTATTCTATCCCAAGTAGGTTGTATCCACGGTTTGCTTGGAATAACCAGCCACCTAGTTGGGGATATAATCCAAGATTTGAGTATCCAGAATATCCCTCTTATTCCAACTATCCCAATTTTACCCAACCCGCACCAACCTCCTATTAGGATACATCCAACCCACCCACTCAGGGGTATGATCCAAACCTTGGGAATTCTTATCTTGAATATAATGACTCTTCTTTTAAGTCCAACACACCCACTAACCAATCTGATAGGACCTACATTTTAGGAGAACACCAAGACCCTTACCCTTACCCTTCCCAGAACAATAACCATGATAAGATCTCTCCTACTTGACCTATGGATTGGAAGGGATCTTACAAAAATGGAAATCAAATGATGATGATCATAAACCTAGGCAAACCAAGTATGATCAACACCCACTTTGGACCCCTGATGAAGAATCCAACTGGGAGGACTTAGAACCTTAGTTATTCTAGAGCAGAACTAAATAGAAAATGGTGCCTCTTGAGGAATTATACCCTAAAAATGACAAAATAGAGGACCCACCCAAAAACTTAAATCCCAGTATGGACTCTGATACACATCCTCAACCATACCCCCCTAATCCTAAGTACAATATGAAAGAAACCCAAGGGAAACCCAACGACACTCAGCCAATTCTTTGTGGTATTCAGTTGAATCTGTATAACCAAAACCAAAGATTGGTTGAGATGAAATAAAGAATGCTTAACATGTTCCAACAACTGGATGAAGAGGGCCAAAGAACACTGTTGCAAGCAACCCCTTTTACAGAATTCATCAAGCAAGCCCCGTGGTGATCGATTGGACTACACCTATTTGCCCAAACTTGGTTCAATCCACCATTGATACTACCCCATTGTTGGGCAACTCATTAGAAAATGTCATTGAGGATTCCATAGAACATGATTTGGGGAGGGTTAAGGACAAAAATCAGGAGGGAATTGAGAATTTGGGGGTCGATGTCTTTGAATCTAAATCTAATCTTCTTGAGAAAGTGATTTGGTGGAAGAGAAATCCAAAATAATTGATTTTGAATCATTTGAAACTCCCATCATAAGTTTAGAGAAGGGCCAAGGGAAAAAAATATGAGCCAAGATAGATGATGAAATTAGCCTTACCTCTGCTGCAACCTTGAAAACTGAGTCTAATATAAAAGAGGTTGAAGATAATATTCTAGGAGTCAAGGAATTGGAGGGAATAAGCAATGAAACCCTAGTTAAAGAAGGGATGGATTTTTCTTTGGAGAGAGACCTCATGCTTGATTTTAGGGTCTATTGTGAAACTCTTGATTTTGTTATAGGCCCTATTAGAATTGAAATCCCGCAACCCAAATTCGCTGGGATTGATAGAACTCCCAAGGATTACAACTTTAAAGGGACACAAGTTGATTACAAAGCCTACATCTTTAGTGTCTGGTATTTTAGATTCGGGTTGCACTCGTCCAAAGTGACTTCTCTGCATGCCCGCAGATTAAGAGAGGAACAGACACAGGCATGCATGTTACACCATTTGCAAAGTTCTCGTCCCTTAGGGATTGGACTACACCATAATCTAGTCTGCATCTGCGGACTTCTGACTCTGGGTCTAGTTGATTATGTCTTCCCCTTCTTGACCTAGACCATTCAACTAATTGATCCTTTGTTGTCTATGTACTACGCTCAGCTGAAAGCACTAAACTCAAAGCTTCATGGGAGGTAACCCAGAGGATTCAAGCTAATCGAATTCACTATTGAAACTCAGGTGATTTCTCTCCTCCTTTGTATACATTTATTTTCCAATGAGGACATTGTCCAACATAGGCGTGGGTGGGTGGTATTTCCTATTTCTGAGTACAAAATTGTCAGCTTGAATTATTTTTTATTTTATCCAAAAAAAAAGAGAATTAGGAAAAGAAAACTTAGGTATTAGGAGCTTGTCAACTGTAGGAAATGTTACGTTAAGGACCTAAACATTTAGACTCTTCAGGTCTTTGAGCTTAATCAGTCCGAGTGTCCACTAAAATGTGAACTTGTTCTCGAGTCCTTTCCACCTTAATTTATGTTAACTTGGTTAATAAAGTGGGGTGATAAGTATACGACTTATCAACTCGTCCTCTGATTTGGGGGGACTTATAGTCTATGCATCTGCACACGTTTTGCACCGACTCACTCCTTAGCGGTTCTAATGGAAATTGGGTAGCTAATGAACCTTCTAGGATGGTATGGCTGGCAAGTTGTCCTAGGTAACAAGTCATTGGCCGATTGTCCAGAGTCCAGCCATAGGACCATTCTCTTTTACTATTGCCTTTAGGTAAATCTTAGATCAGGGAGACCACCTACTTAAAGAAAAGTAAAGAAAAAGAAAAGAAAAATAAAAATGGAAAAAGGAGGAAAAGAAAAAAAGAAATAAGCCATATTTCATCGCATAAGTATGCTGGAAAGTTGTCATGGGTAACAACCCATTGGCCATTTGTCCAAATCCTACCTCATAAAATGCATAAAAATTCTAAAATACTTAAGGAAGAAGCAGCAAAGTAGAATAATCCAAGGGGATATACACTGGTTCACTCTTGCATTGATCCCATAAAAATAAAAGTAGGGAAAATGCTACTGGTCATATAGATACACCTTTAGGCAGCATTTTCTTTTTTGAGTCACCTAGGGGTGTAGAAACCTGAAGTCCATTTTAATTGTCATTGAGTGAGTCTATCACATTTTTCACAACAAGATGCTTAGCACTTAGAGTCCTTTTGGAGTCTTGGGTGGCTTGAGTAGCCATAACAGTTACCCCAACACTCTCTACTCCAAAAATCCAAAAAAATTAAAAAAGATGAAAAAGAAAAAAATAATTTCTTCTTCTTTGTAAAATAAGGTGAGGACTTGAGCGATCTGCATTTTGGCAAGTACCCGGGCATTGTTGAGTCTCTGTGGATTAAGTTACGAGAAATTTTCTCCTGCTGACAAGTAACTGGTGACTAACCAATCAATTCTTGATTCTAGTTGTAAATAGCATTTAGATTAACCTTGCTAAGGACTAGCAAGAGGTAAGCATGGGGGTATGATGACTCTAAAATTATTAGTATTAATTATATCAATTAGAGTCAATCTCAAGAGCACATGTGCATTAATGTCATATTATAGTGGGTCTGGGAGCAAAACATGCATACTGTGTGACTTCTATAATTATATTGTTAAGAATTAATGTTTATGACCCTGTATACAAGTGCATATTGAAACATGTCTCAGATGAGCAATCGGACCGTATGGATGGATCCGAATCGATGAACGGAATCCAACGAACTCAAAATCACCTCAATCCGACCTCTTTAACTCCCACAACAAGCCTGAGAAGTTCTGACCGTTGATTTGATGATCAACAATCCTCATTGCGCCATGTGGCAACCGCCCCGCCCTCCATCACGTGGTTGCCTCTCCTCTTCACCATGAGCCACCGTTAGATCACCAACAGACAGTCCTCGTCGCTCCACGTTGCTCTTCATCATTGACCGTCGATCTCTATCGGACGGTGGCAAGCGTACGAGAGGAAAATAAAAAATGCGACATCTTCACAACCATGGCACAGCAGTTTGCGCCTCAACTCCACGCGCGGAGGACGCACGATCGAGCCTGTACAAGGGCCAAATTCGATGCACCCGAGCAGCGGGGCAATTTCAACTGTGGATGCAAGAGCAGATGATGATGATTGCGACGACGTGGTGCGATCTCGCGCGCCGAATGCATGCAACCAACAACGCGTGATCCGACGCCGCATCACATGTGCCATCGCACGTGTGGGCGGGGCGCGATCTGAAGGGTGCGACCACACGCAATGTTGACCATCGAGCCTTGATCGAATAGCTGCAAGCGTGAGTATATGGATTGTGTGCGATGGCAGCTAGGCACACGCATGCACCAGCGGGAGCGTGAGATGGGATACAACAACGTCTTGGCTGTCGCTAATGGTGCAATACTTATTTTGGTCACCTCTCCTCCATTATAAATAGCCCTAAGGACCTCCATTGCAAGGCATCTCTCAACATCTTTTACCAAGCTCGTCCCCTACCTCCATAGAGCTTCAAAGCAAGATTCCAGAGCTGTCGAGCCACCGACGGAAGCCCCTCCACCACCGTGACTGCCTCCTCTCCATTTTGTGCATTTATTCTTTTGTTTAATGTTTATGTTGCTTTAAGCTTTCATATATCATTATAGTTGTAAAACGATTCTAATTATGCAATATATTATCATCTTGCTTTATCACGTCTTTATTTCATGCATAGTTAGCAATCACCATATTATCATGAATCTCTAACCCTACCACTCTCTCTCTCTCTTTTCGCAAGCAAATGAAACAAAATATTTTGTGACATTAAAATGATTAACTAATCCAATTTCATGTCTCCTCATATTCAACACTCGTACTCACGTTCGATTCTTCTTTTAAAATTAATGTCATAAATGCATGCTACAATGAACAACTTAATCTAACACGTTTTCCAACATCATCTCCTAGCATTGCTAGGAGCAGAGTAATGGTAGGGTGGAAGACTTGGTCTTTTAGGTGATCACTTGGTGCCTGTAAATCAAACGGTTATGTGGTCTGCATGCTTTTGGTTGTATTTAGGTGGAAGATTTGGTTGGCCTACTTGGGTTGTTTCTTTATCGATGGGGGCTTTTCTAGCTTCTAAGTTGGGTTGGCTTTTTCCTTGGGCTTTGCTTAGCTTGCTTGCTACATGAGCTAGCTTTAGACAAGTCTAACTTTCTTTCCCCCATTAGGTTGTAAACATAACTTTAATTATAATTATAAGAATAAACTCAAGTAAAAAGCGAAAAATGTTATCCACTAACTGTGAGATCAACTAATTAGTTTGAGACTATTAATCAAATAATTACATATTAAATGTTTTTATTTTTTTAGTAGATCCCTATTTTGTGTCTTCACGTAGTTTTTAAAACATATTTTTTATGATAAGTTTTAAGTTAGAAGCATACTTCTTGAGATAAAGGTTGATGTAAGGTACTCTTTTCAGCAAGTTTTTATTTATATGCTACTTTTTCTTTTCTATTCTTGTTGTCACGACCCAAAAACCTAGGCCACAACGAGCGTCGGAGTTCTAGGGGATGGCAACAGAAAATGTGTTGGTTTATTTAATTCAGGTTATACTTAATTAAGTTGAGCCATCAAAGAGTTTCATTTTTTAAGAAAGTGGAAGAAAATATCGAGAGAGTGGCACATAAATGAAAATATACAGTACAAGCTAAACATGTACTAAGGTGGCAAATAAAATAGAAATCTGCTGTGAAACCAAAGGCATAAAGGTTACTTGCCAAAAATCTCGCCAAAATCCTGCGCAGTGACAAATCTCGTGCGTCGATGTCGCACAACAACAACCTGAAATTTGATCACAAAGTAGAGATGAGCCAAACGTCTCAGAAGGAAAAAACACTACTACAACACGATCAAAAACCACTATAACAAATTAGGGTTTTGGTCACGGTTAAAAATCGTGGCCAAATGACTTATAACCGTCACCAATTAGTGACAGCAAAAGTTGCGTTACGGAAGGGTCTTTGGTGACGGTTCCACCCAAAATCGTTACCAAAGGCTTTGGTGACAGTTCCACCAAAAATCGTCACTGAAGCCTCAGGGTTTTGGTGACGGTTTTAGGTGGAATCATCACCAAAGCCCTCAACGAAGTGGTAGGGCTTTGGTGATGGTTCCACCCAAAATCGTCATCGAAGCTGTGGTGCTTTGGTTACGGTTCCACCTAAAATTGTGACCACCAAGATTCCCTTTAGTCACGGTTTATAAACCATGACCAAAGATCTCTTAAAACAAAAAATAAATAAATATAAATATGTGTTCAAGAGGTTTAACTACCTGGCAGTAACTACTGTTGTTCAAGTAGATTTCATGTTACACTTCAAACTTACATTTCACAGCAAGAAAAGTGCATGGACTTAAACCATGAAAAGTGCATGGCTGCAACTTTACTGCATGGCAAACCAAGTTAATAGTAGTTAATACCTATAAAGAATAAAATTATTTTAATAAGCAATTTACAAAGTAATAAAAAATTAAACTATCTAAGAGGCCCAAGAGGATTAACTACAACATAAGCAGGCTGATCTGATTTGCTAATGCATCTAGATCTTCTCTCCTAGAGGTTATTTGTTCAAGTTCAAAATACAGAGATGTTGCTTCCTATAATTGCATCATTCAAAATATTTCTTCGGATAACATAGGGAAAAAGGTTTATTTGTGTGGAATCGAATCAAATTTCCTAAGTTACTTATCAGATCTAGAGGAACATTCTTTTAGCCAAAATAACTCGGTGAGGATTATGTTAGTTCATGCCACTTCAACAGGAAGTTGGTTGTTGGCTTGCCCTCTTTACCATGATGGAATGGGTTTTGATGCCCTCCTGCAACCTCAACCACCACCAATTCCATTACAACAATGCAATGCACCACAAGATGAGGAAATTAAATAATGTTTGTTATTCTAATGTATAAAGCTCGGGCCCATGTTGGGAAATTGAAAAGAATAATTAAACACTAATAGGGGTTGCTCTTGTCACAATATTATTACCAAAAAGGCAATGACAGGACATGATAGGGAGAGCGACACTGACAAAGATGATTCAAATTGTAAAGTAGTTAGTATGGAAATTGACTCAAATAAATATCATGGCAGTATGCATCTTTTAGAGAGAATGAATCAAAAGAGAGAGAACTGAGATGTTTACTTGGAAAAATGCGAGACCAAGAAATCGAGAACCTATAAGCAACGAAGTTCATCACCTTCATGAGAACTGTATCATCTTACATCATGAGAAAACTCAGACATTATTTTTTTTTATTTCCAGACTTGTTACTCAATTCAAAAGATGTATTATTTCCTTCACTGCATCTGTTTCTTAGATTGGAAAAGGATGGTAGTGCTTACACATAGAAGCTCGATTGACCTTATCAAAAATTTAACATGATGTCATATTTTAGAGAACTTGAATTCCAATATCTAAATGATTGCTTGAGTGATGTGTAACAGTGGAAAAAGGAAATAAATGGTAGACATTATTTTGGTTAGGAAGGTAGTGAGCTCTGTATACCTTCTGAAGGTAATGAGCCAAGTAATGTTTTTCGATCTCAATAAGGCTGTAAGAAGAATAATCATCTCACTATTGCTTGGCTTTTGGTGATATGTGTGGCATGCATTATCCATGGAAAAAAATCTAGCCAGCCAATAGTTGAACCACACAGTACTCTATGTGGTTACTCATGAACTTCAATTTCAACTTTCAACATAGCAAAGATAATCTGATTGATTTACACTGCTTCAATTGCCAGAGTAGTGAGCAAGTTCAGTATTGTACAAGTTGTACCTGGACTTCTATGTGTCGAGGCTGAGTTATGTACTTTTCTAGTAATAATGTATTTATGCCAAAAGAAGTTGCCGCTTCATGTTGGGCACTCAATACTGAATCAACAAAACTATCTGGATAAAAAATAATTCACATTCCCTACAAAAAAGATAGCAGCATCAAGAAAAGGTTGAAAATCAGCAACAACACATGGCAGAAAGATTGGATTCTCCCCACTTAGAGTTGCTTGAGAATGTTTAATTTTAAAAATGGAAGTTGAGTATTTACATTTTACGAGTACCTTGTTAGATACTTGGAACTCAAAACAAATTTCAAAAAGCAGTCATATTTGTAATTGCCCTCTTCATAAAGCTATAATATCTAAAGGTGCACAGTTGCATAACTAAGACATCCAGTAAATACACTGGGAGAGAAACAGTTTTTAGAGAGGGAAAAATAATGTTATATATTTTATTATCCGTGTGATGGGGTATATGATGTACAAACGATACATTAAGCATCAAGAAAACCAAAATGAGCTACAGGCAGAAGTACCTTCCCACCACCACCATGTGTAGGCTTGATTAGGATAGGATATCCAATTTTGTTGGCTTCTAGCTTCAATAATTCAATATCTTGTTCTTCACCATGGTAGCTAGGCACAAACGGAACCCCTGCAGCACCCATTATCCTCTTGGAGGTACTACCAGAAACACAAAGAGAAGGAATTTTGATTCAATCATCTGCATTTATATAAAGTTCAAGTGGAAAGTGTTGCAACAAGAAATAAAAAGCCAAAACGGAAGAGAAGATCTTCCATGGGTTTGGATAATTTTTAGAGCTATCAAAGTAGAATATCATTCCTTTTGTCACCTATGTCATGAATGGCAGATGCAGGAGGTCCCACAAATGTTAGCCCTTTTTCTTCACAAAGTTCAACAAAGTCAGCACTTTCTGATAAGAAATCATAGTCAGGATGGATGGCCTTCAAAGTGAACAAATAAAATAAAAATCTCCATCTAAAAAGACAACTTCAAAGGGAAAAGATACTAGATGAATTCTGCTTCCCTCTTTATCTAAATATTCTTAAGAAAACCATATGAATTAGCCTATTTCTCTTTTAAGTTATGTTGGTTGAGATACTAATCGAGAACCTGATCTCAGAGTTTCCATATGAATTACCTATATTAAGGACCCAAACTTTTCTGGTTTGGGAAATAGAATGTATAAAGCAGTACAGGATCCAAAAACAAAAGCAAAGATAGATAGCTCACTGAAATGCCAAGAATCAAATGTAAGCATGTATACTATATGAACTTCCAATATTTCTTTACATTAAAATGTGAATGATTCTCCCATATGTTGTCATTTAGGAGGGGCAATTTCAATCATTCTTCACCTTAAGAAGTCATGATCCTGTAATGTGTTCTTGTTATTTAGGAACATTGTATTGATTACTGAAGAGCACCCATAGAAAGATCGACATATGGAATTACCCAATACTTGCTCTATGTATGCACCAAATTATATGAAAGAATTGGCAATACAAACCTCCATAATAATAAGCTAGAGCAGCATGTCCATTAGCATAGCACATGCTTGGATCCAGGAAACCTGGCATCACTGGTGTGGCAAACTGCTCAGAAGAAGGCAGTTACCAGCTCAGAACATTTGGTTCATGTTGAGCACTAGAAGCCTAAATAACATGTCAAAGCGATGGCTCAACATTTACCAACATATGCAATTCAAAATGCTTTCCAATTTTCATTAACAAACAACAAAATCAATTTCAAATTATACAAGCACATACATAAACAAGGACACACCTTTGTAGCATCTGGGGCATCATTGCTCTTTGTCTGTGAATCCAAAAGAAAGCTTTTGCATCATGTCAGAAGTTTCTGTACATTATAGATCAAGAATAAAAAAAAAGTCAGCTATGCTATCAATTTAAGTTTTCAAAATGAGTTCAACCATCACTCCACACAAATCATCAGAGGATCAATATTGCCAGCGAAAGCTAGTAAAAACCACAAAAGGAAACTTTTTCCCAAACCACAATGAAAATCAGAACTTCATATATGTTGAAGTAAATGCCCACCCCCAATACTTGACCAGAACATAAACCAACAGAGACTTGTACCCCTAAATAGAAATAACCCAAACAAGCAACAACCCATCCACTAGCACAAACAACAGAATCACCAAAAGATGCATAATCTGAATAGCATATAGCCCACCTCTCCAAACAAAGTTGAGCACAACTGACCAACAAAATCAAGAAGCAAACAAGTATATCAATTGATACACATCGAAAAAATACTAAAAACAAAAATCAAGAAGTGCCCCCTATAACTAAAAAGTCATGCAGTCTACATACCCACAACAACAAACTCCACTTAATTAAACTTGTGTTGCTCCTAAGGCATACTAGGCTATTCCATGTTTCAAAATCAAAATTGGGCATATTTGTAGTTTGAAATTTTTTCTTTTGAAAATGACTTCCCTTCATTTTTCGATTACCTATCTGCAACTTTGGCAAATTTTTTTTTGAAACTGAAAGGAAAGTTATCGTGCTACAATAGCAATCTAGGAGGGCTTTTATTTATCATATAAAAAGGAAAAACAGGGAAAGTTACAATACAACTCCCCACATATGTATGAGGGATCAACACTCATTTATAAAGAGGCCATTGATCTCTTCTAATCAATGACGACAATGACATAGACCATTTAAACTGAAAGAATAAGCATGTGATGTCAAGCACCTAAAGCAAAAGGCAACAAGTAGACCAAGAAAAAGAATGTCACCGAAGCCAATCATATCATAGCCACCCCAAGGATAAAAAAAATGAGGGATCTTCATAAGCATGGGTATAGATTCTCCACTGTCATCACCACGTGCAACCTATAAATGAGAAACATTTAGAATGAATTGATAACTTCTCAAAGAAATATATGCTTAGAAGGACCACAACTTTTGAAATAATAATAATAATATTTTTTTTAGAATACTAATAATATGACAGGTACCATACAAAAGTGACGGCACTATATGAAATGAGAAGACCCGACCCGGACAAACAATAAGGAAGAACTGCATGCATGAAGCAGCATAGAGTAAGCACATTTTAGCATCACCCTTGGTTAGAAAAAATTATGTGGCACCCCAATCAATACGGTATTTTGAATTGCAACCTTTCCTTATGGTGCCCCAATCAGACTTGGTAGATCTGCATATTGATATGCATGAAATTGATAATTGAAAAGTGTCATATGAGTGCACTGATACTTTTACCCACGTTGAACATTCTTGGGGGGTTGGATGTTCATAAAACCTTTCTTATCAACATTACAAAATTAACAATCAGCTGTTTAGTAAGATTTCCTTTGCACTCAACCACCCCAAATGCCCACATCTGAATACTACTTTTCTCAAGTTCAATGATTCTTTGAATGAAACAAAGTAAGGCCCAAAGAAAAAGAATTAAGTAAATTATTTAGGCATGACCACAAATAACATAGGAGAACAGCATTATGATAAACAGAATAAGAGGCAGCCTAATGAAGGATCAAAATCACTACAATATTCTAGATGATTTCAAACATCAAGGAATGGACTAGTGCTTTTTGAACCCAACATTTGCAATGCCCCACTCATTTTACTGATTGGAGTAACATAGTGATGACTACCAACCACCAGTAGTCATCCTTAATTCAAGAAAAAAAACCCACAACATCACTCAAGCCAATTTAGAGGACCCAATTAATTAAGAATCTGGCATCACAAGGGAGGGAAGGCATGGGAGTCCTTACTTCGAGGAGGGCGCGAATGGCGAGCTTGACAGTGTCTTTGCTAGAGGTGTCGCAGTAGTTCTTCTCGAGGAACTCGTGCATGGAGTTGGAGTTCCAGTCAGTGGCATTGGCCTTCCAGTCGGAGAAGGTGCCAGAGGGGTCGATCTGGTAGAGGGGGGGGATGCCGATGTAGGGATCGAAGCCGACGATGAGGGTGGACAGGCCGAAGGGCCTGATGCCACCGCTCTGGGTGTACCTTTGCTGGAGCCCGGCGATGTACCTCGTAATGTACTCCACTGTGACGGGGTCCTCCACGGTCAGCCTATGGCTCTAGCACTCCACACGAGCTCGGTTGATGAGGACGTGGGCGTCGTCCTTGAGGCCTGTGCAAGCGAGGGCGATGTGGGCGTCCAGGTTCACGATCTTCTTTATGGACCTGGATGGAATCGGTTGTTACGGTGAGGATCGATTGAAGGGGATAAAGGGAGGGTGAGATTGTTACCACCACCACAACCTACCAGGAGTCCTAGAGCTTGGCAGTGGACTTCTTCTTGACGCCGAGGACGATGGTGTCGGTGCCGCGAATGCCGACGGCGGCGTTGCCCTTGCAAACGGCCTCAAGGGCGTACTTGACCTGGAAGAGGTGGCTGTCGGGGGAGAAGACGGTGATCACGCGGTTGTAGCGGGCCATCGTGGTGGCGGTGGTGGTGAGATCCTTCTCTTTTGGGTCTCTCTCACTCTCTCTCTCACTCACTCTCTCTCTCTCTACCTCTCTAGTAGGGCTTTTGTTTAGGGGGAAGGGGAGGGCGTTGGAGTTGGAGCTCTCTCTGCTTTAGGGGGTGGAGGAGATGACGGACGGGCTGGCTGAGCTTGGGGAGTAAGGAGGTGTGTGGGGGGAGGTGATGCCGTTGGACATCGGGGGAGTTGGGAGAGGGAAGGGGAAGGTCGTGTCGTCGGAGATTCGGGAGAGGGCGGGAGGGAAAATTTTTCGAGGAAAGGTTGTGGTGACGGTTTCACTTGAAACCTTCACCAAAAGACATGCTATGGTCACAGTTTCACTTTGAATCGTCACCAAAGGAAGGTTATTGTTACGGTTTCACTTGGAATCGTCACCAAAGCCTTTTGTCACGGTTTTCATCCCTGTAACAAAAGGTTGTAATAGGAAATAAATCTTACTCTCCCACAATGGTCACAGTTTTAGGTAGAACCGTGACCATAATTACTTTTGGTAACGGTTTTTAAACCCGTGACCAAATAACCATGACTAAACCTTAATTTTCTAGTAGTGAACACAGGATAGTGTACAATTTCACTAACCAGCTATAGCCCTAGCCCAATTCAACATCCCAGGTTTAGACTCCCAAACTTGGCTTAACCTGACCAACTATCGTGGTCCAAACCCCTTAATCAAGTTTCCCCTTTTTCCTATTATTTAGTATTACGAAATTTATTCTCTCACTCGCCTCAGTGATTGGGTTCTGGGAATCATCTCTCTCTACTAGACGAGATTGGGATGCATCCTTTGCTTTGGATTCCAGCTTGATAGTCTCGCCTTGACAAGGGGAGAGGCTAGCAAGTCTGTTAATCCTTGAGAAAGGTATGCCCATTCTCAACATATCGAGCACGTTGTTGTCTCAATTAGAAGAGTCAGACCGCTTGGGAGCTACCCAGGCCTACACCTTGTGACCATGAAGAGCAAGCTTGGTTCGTGTCCAACAAGGACTAGTCACAGATAAACCAAATCATCATTGCAGGATTGGCCAAAATTGTCGAACCACACCAATACTCCCGCCAAGAGCAACCCCACGTAGGAGCTCAGTCTTCAGGTGTGCCCTCCCAATCCGTCATCGAATGGGATCTCAACCAATCCATCACAATACCCAGGCAAATTCCATACATATGGTGGCCAAGTGAGCCTCTAGCCATGAGTACTAAGTAACCTGATGTCCCCTGCTACGCATGTGAGCGCTGACAAAGCCTAGAGCCACGAGTACCTCCACATCGAGTCAATTTCATGTACATCCAAGTACAAAGCACTAATGATAACCCAAGGCCTATCACCGAACTCGGGAACCCTCCAAGTTTCGTAGCAAATTCCTTTGGTAGCCCCCAGCTACCACAACATCTTGGGTCCCCCTACCCGAGCAATGAACCCAACCCATAGTTTACTAAGTTCAAGGGTGCAGCCTTACGAGCCTACCTAATCAACCTAATCATTTCTCAATCATTTTCCCCCTGATCCGTACTAGATTAGACAACTCTAATTACCTATTGGATCGCTTGGCATTTTTACCCAAGACCTTAAGATCCAAACATTTCCTCTTATTAGACTCTGGCCAAGTCATAAATATCATGATGTAAGGTTCAAGTCATTACTTAGCTAATTCAAGTCGGCTTTAATCCATTTAGAGAGCTTCAAGCTTAAATAAGGACACCATACACTCGTCTATGATTTAACTGCAATTAACCATTTCCCTGTCTATTAGGGCACCTACTAGGCCCTTAATTAGGTTATGAACTAGGATCAATCATTCCTTAGGACTTCTAGTATCAGAAACCCTAATTTCAAGCCAAATAGTAGTTCCAACAAGCTACCTAACGTTAGGTCAGGCTGCAACAGCCAAGCAGACCTGCAAATATGACCATCCATGGACTAAAACACACACTCAAAACTCATGAAACTTAAACCACCAGCTACCACATGTATAAGAAACAGATTGAACCAATCAAATCCCCTACCAAACATTAGGGTAACTATTAACTAGAAAAAATACATCACCATAAATATCACCCACCAAAGCAAGATAACATAGCATTTAACCTCAAATCTCCACATGCAAACATTGATTTGAAACCCAAAACACCCTCTTTACAACCTCTAATCATAAGAACAAAAGAGTGGGATCAAGAGGGGAAACCCTACCTTTGAAGAAGATCTTTCTCCTTGTCTTCTACACGTAAGCAGCAACAACAAAGGGTAGCTACAACAGCAACAGTAGCAACGACAGCCTTTCCGGCGACGGTGGCCTATGAGGAGGCTAACTGGTAGTGGGAGAGGGGGATAGTGGTGGTGGAGCTCTTCTCCACCGATGGGGATGAGAAGAACCTTGCCAAGGAAGACAAATGAAGTTTTTCTCTCATTTATTTTATTTGGCTTTGCCTTATATAAGGGTTAGAAATTTTGTGGAGAGATCCTCCCACCCAACTCACAAATGTTTAGAGAGTTTACAAACTCAAGTTACATTACCAATGACCCCTCATCTATTATTACATAAACATTTGTTAATGTTTTCAAGGATTTCTTAATTCCTAAAATTATCATTACCAACTTAAGGTTCCCAAAGCCCTTGATCCACCATTAAGCTGTTAAGTACATTAAAAATCTGAACCCTTACACTTGTACATTAGTGGCTTAATAAACCAAAAAGAATAAAAATAGGTATCTATGCAATGATATTGATGGTATAATGTATCATATCATCCAATACATCATTTATATGGAGACTATAAAATTTTACCTTTCCTCATCTAGAGCTAGTATACCCTCATCTTCTCTCTAATGATGGATAATAATTGTTGACAGTGGTAAAGTTCTTTTTAAATGAAGAATGAAGGTGTCTCTTCTTTGGTAGTCATTATGACTACACCATCACCAATCTTTTTCTTTTATCGATGTCTTATATTTCTTTTATTACTTGCATATATTATTGTCTTGGAAAGTAATACAAGGTCACATCCTTACTAGTGACAATCTTTTTATTTTATTTGTATTCCTATTTGTCCCTTAAACTCCTATGTATTGATTGTTCTTGGGTTGATTAATGTTATTGCTCGTCTTCTTATTTGCTTGGAATGTATATTAAGTTTTATATACTTATTTATTTAAAAGTATTTGTCTTATATTTCTCTCACTTAAATTTCATTTATCTTCCAATTAACTCACATATAAGTTTCTTCATTTTCTTGCACAAGTATCTCTTTCTTTATTTTTATTATTAGAATCCACTCTAGAAATAAAGATATAAACTTTTAATCATCATAAGGTATTAAGATAAGAAAGTCACTTACACATCTTTTACATATATAAATAGGTGTTGAGTAAGCGTGTTGTGATTATTGCCCCTCAACTGTTCTTTTTTTTTTTTACTTTTTTGATCTGACTCTCATCTCTCTCTCACATTTTGTCACCTCTTTTATTTGTTAGTTCAATCTCTCCAATTATATGTTTTGATGATTTTATAAAATAATAAACTTAAATAAACCATTATTTCTTTCTTATCCAATACCATTGCAGGTCCTTAGTCCATCTCAGAATTAAATAAAGGACTAGAAGATGAAGATGTCTAAGTTTAGGTCCTAATGTACATTCTTGAACAAAGTTGTAATTTTGTATTTATTGAATCTAGATATGTTGTAAAGAGCCCTCATCTAAATATTGATCTCTAGACTTAGTTTCACAACACTTAGGCAAAATTTAGAAACAAAACCCAATGCACAAAAATTCATATACCTTAGCATCAAATGTTTGAAGGTGTTCCTAGAGGTTTGATATTGAAAGTTAAGTCGTCTGATGTATGCATCAGACAACTAGATGCTATATACAATGACTTAGGATTTTGAACCTTCAGGCCTAGACGACCAGACACTATAACCAAATCTCCATAGACCATCACAGACGTCTAACCACTCCTTTAGTCGTCTAATAACCTGACCGTTGAGCTTGGACTGAACAAAATATCTATAGGCATAAGAGGAATATTTTATTATTATAAACAGATGTTTGGACATGCCTCCAGACATCCAAAATAAGACCATTACACTTAAATCACCTAACGAAGATTTTGTTAGATGTAATCTTGCTTTTGGATTCATAAGAAATTTAGAACTCAAGGTCATCATGACTTCCAAACGTCCAGAACCTTCGTCAAACGTCCAGTCAGATGTCTAACCTCCATACACTAGAACCCCATTTGAATTTGGTTCAATCCAGGAACACAACACTTTAAATTAGACGTCTAAAATTTTGCTCAGATGTCTTAAATTGTCATCTTAGACGTCTGACCATTTGTAATTAGAACCCTGTTTCTGTCCAACAAAATCCAAGAACACTGACCCCTCATATCGGGCGACCAAAAATATAGTGAGACGTCTAATAAGACGTCTAACCTAAAAATTAGACATTTGATCCTACTGTCAGAGTCATTATAAGCCTGATATGATTTAGATTTTGACCAAATTTGTTGGGGAATGTTCCCAACAACTAGGGGGAGCCTCCTAAGCCTTCTTGAAGGTTCGTTTTAAGCCTATAAATATCTCTTAACCTCTTTTAGGGCAAACACACCTTTGAGAGATAATTCACAAGAAAAACACTAGCTCTATACTCTCATATTACCCTATTAGTGTGCAAATTCATTCCTTGGGCAGCAAACACTCACAACCTCACTACTGTGCTACTGCCATCTTCTCCAGGGAGTACACTCACCTTAGTTACTAGGTTACTTATATATCTATTTGGGGAGCTCTATAGGATGTCTTTCATTTCTTTTTTCATATTTTGATATACTTGGGTATCCGGCCTATTGGATCCCCGTCTCTTCCTTGTGAAGGGAGAAACCTTCGTTTTTGGATCGGAGGTGGGAATTATAATTGAGGTACACTACTCTCGTTTTAAGTAGTGTGGTAAGTGAATTGATCACTAGGTGATCGGAAATCCTAAGTCAAGGCTGACTTATGTGGCAGTTTTCTCTTAGTTTGGGTTTCTACCTAAAAATTATTGTATTATTGTGTGATTGAAATTTTATTTGCTTATTATATCTTCAAGTTTCACTATTTACCCCCTCTCTAGTTCAATTTCATTAGTCTCTCACGCTTACACACTATTTTTTCTTATTTTTATTTTTTTTGTCCGCTTTCTCTCTCTTAGCCATCCAATTTATCAATATCTCTATAATACATATGAATGCCTTTATTTTTCTAAAGTAACATAGATGATGAATATGGTATTTACGTTTGACTTGCATATGCTAATAGATAAAAAAAATCTCCCTTTCCATATTACGATTTTAGATTTTTTTTTAGCCAAGAGTACAGAACCATATGTTGTAATGTATTTTGTGACACACGTCCACCACTTGACAAAACACGTCGGTGTATTTTAATTTTCAATCGGTACGTTTTGATTTTCCAATGAATAATCAAAATATATCGATTAGTTTGATTTTGCACCTATACAAAGGGATTTTTCATATATAATAAGTGATTTTTTACTTGAAAAATGATTTTTATCCTAAACCCTAAATTCACAAATGAAAAATCATTTTTCACTTTTCAAGTGAAAACTTATTTTCCACCATTGGAAAGCTAAAATACATCGGTGTATTTTCATTTTCAACTGATGTATTTTAATTTTCAACCGATGTAAGACCAAAACACACTGATTGAAATTACCATGCATTGTAAACATATGTTGCAATGTGTGTTTTTTACTTTGAATTTTTTTTTTAAAGATTGCAATAGTTTTTTGAGTAGTAGAGTTCTAATATAATTTTAATTTTTGTACTCTTGTAATAAAGTGCTAGCTAAAAATTAGTTTATATTGTTACATGCGCGCTACTTTTTTATCATAGTTACATCAATGTTAATGTTAATGCACTTTGTGCATAAGTATTATAACGCGGATGTTGCATAACAGTAATGAGTATCAATGCTATAATATTAATACTTTGATGCTACGTGATAACAATGCTGCGGACTTTGCACCTAATACTGGCATGATTTTATAACATTAATATTATGACATGAATATTATAGCATTAGTGTTGTAACATTCAAATGATTTAATTTTTCATCTTCATCTATCTAATAATATGTTACATGTGTCATTTAAAAAAAAAGTCTGTAAGTAACTTTAAAGGTTAGTTTATTTGTAGAGTTAGGAAAATAGTGTTAAAAAATATAAAACTAGTGTTAACCTGCAATTACGTTTACTTGCAGAAAGTTGTTAATATAAGTTTGTGTTTACTTGAATTATTGTTAAGTTGTAGCGTTAACTTTTGTATCGTTTACTCAGTAGTGGTGTTACGAATATGAAATGTGAGAAATGTCAGATGTACAAGTAATATACAACTTTAACACGAGTTTAAATAACATCCGTGAAAATGGATGTTAGATAAATATATATTAAAATATCCAAACTCAAAATCTCATATGACAAATTAAGTAGCCAAAACCTCCCAAATGAATTAAATAACTTCTACCTTTTCATTGTCCTTTGTCCCTCGCACCTCAGAATCCCTGCACTCCCCTCTCCTGAAGCTTCCTTATTTGTGTTTTCATTATTTCGTTTGACTTCCCTTAAAATTTTGTCCGTATTCACGCACACACTCCGTTTTGACACAAACTCATCACTCTTGGCTCATTCAGCATAAAATAAAATCGAATCAACGCGAGGGTCCGGGAGGTAATCCTTGTCCTGCTGCATCGTCATCATCATCATCATCGCATCTTTTAAGCACTCCTCGTGCTCTTTTCGTGGTCATCTCCCTAGGCTTTACCTTTTGGTCCTCTTTTCTCCAATTATTTTCTCTTCCCTCGCCACCTATGACCTATCTATCTATCTGTCTGTCCGTGCGTCCATCTATCGACGGCCGTCGAAATGAGCGGGAACTCTCCACCCCACCGCCACAACAATAGCCTTCTCAGGATGCACCCTCCTCCGTCATCGTCATTGTCGTCGTCGTTGTCTTCTTCTTCTTCTTCCTCCGTCTAGATTTGACCTGCCGTCTATCCAAAAGAAAGAAAGAAAGATTCATTAATTCATCCCTCCTCGCTCTTTTTATTTTTTTGGAATTTATAGATCTCATCCTGTTCCTTCGTGATATAAATATAATATATTGGATACTATCCCGTTGGCGCGAGGATTAGGGCGGGGGGAGATGGGACCGAGGGTTTGGGGAGTCGTCATATTGATGTTCCTCGGGAAGGAGGCGGCGGCGGCGGGGGCCCAAGGGATGGAAGACGCCGCTCCAGCTGTCTGCTCGAAGGTGTCCCTTCTCGACGCCTTGCTACTGCTCTCGCTTTCGTCTTCTTCGTGCTCGATAATTGTTGCTGATGATCCTCGAGCGGTCAGCCTCCCTGTGGAGGAGGTACTTGTTGTTGCTCATGATGCCTTTGTTTTTTTTTTCCCCTTCCGATCCCTCCTCTTTTTCCTGAGATTATACTATTTGGATAGCAAGAAAAGTTCCCTGTTTTTTTGTTGTTTACAATATCAAATTGGGCCGTGGCTTAGCCATCATTCTTGTTAGTCTTTTTCCTGAAATGTTCCGGAAGTTCTTTGCTAAGTGTTTTTTTTTTGAAAAGATCTTTGTTAAGTGTTAATCCATGTAATTTCCTGTGTTGTTGTGGTCTGTCCCTTGGGTAAAGCTGGGAGGATGTGGAGCAGCAAAAAAGAAAGACATCAAAAATGCTGGAATAGTCTTTTGGAGTGCAAAAGAATCCTTTGGATGTCCGTGCGTAGATTTTTTTTGTTAAAGCTTTAACCGGGTTTGTAACACTCTGTTCTTTTATTATAATGTCAGTCGGGTATTGGACATTAGGTGAGAAACAAGTTAGAAATTGTGTTTAGTGAAGCTGTGGGATGATAAGTGCTGTACAAGGAATGTGTATCGTGTTTAGCTGTCAGACAGGGCAGATCGATTGCCCCTGAAAGAAGCAAGGGACGATAAGTTTTTCATTAACCTTAGTTGCACTGCTCCAGCTGGTTGTATCTACAAATGGAAAAAAGTGCAGATAGTATATGTGCATGAATGATGACCAGGTCAACTGGTTTTTGGAATCAAAATAAGTTTGAGATCTCCCTTCTAGTAACAAAAGTTTTTCCCCATACAATGACATGGATGCCTCATAGGAAATGGAGCAAAGGATAGACGGATTGCAGAGCTTTCTAGATAAATGCAAATAAGTAAATAGGGAAACTGAATCCAGAAGAACTAATGCCATGAGAGTGCAATGAATGATGTACCTTCTTTGCGGGGGAGGGGGGGTGGTGTTTTAGGAACTCCTAACAGATGAGCTGTTGTTATTCGGACACAAGAGTTATAAAGGCCAGTGCCCATAGGAGATTGGAAGATGAAATGAAGGCAACAAAGAGATGGCCCCCATCAAAGTTCTATGAAGCCTGAGATCTAGCTGCATTAGTTGGCCAATTGACATGGTATGGTAGCTGCTCAAAAATGAATTACTATGCTTAAGAAAATATTAATGTGGTTTATCCTTGAAGCACTTTAGGTCGAGTCTATGCCTAGTAGAAGCAATGAGTTAAGAGAATTAGGGCTTATATCCTTGGGACAAGTGCAAGGATGGTCTATACGTCCAAATGGACATTAATGATGCCATATTAGTATGGGTCCTGGGTAGATGTGAATATATGGGTAAATCCATCTGAATGGTGTCATAATTCTGGGTTGAAACTTGGACTCAAGGATACCCTGGGTCTGGACCCCAACAAGATTCAGGGTGAAAAATCTTGGTTAGATGGGAACTGAAGCCCAAGGTTAATCCTCTCAGACAACCCCAGGAAGACCAAGGCAGGACAGGAAATTGAATTTAGTACTTGGATTTAAACTGGATGAAGATCTAGGCTCGATGGCCTAGGTGTAATAGAACTCCAGTTGTTCGTTCCCAAGTTGAACATTCAAGACATATCCTGCTTCTACGAGTTAGGCAGCAACCGACATTTAGCTCTTGCAAGTTCAGACACCAAGTTGGCATCCATAATGGTAAGCTATCTTTGATTTGCTTGGAGATCTGCTCTAGGAGTAACGGGATCTGTCATAATCTCTCTGTCTCCCATGGTCTCTTGCTCACTTAATTGAAGAGAGGAAACAGTCAGATCATCTCAATAATGTCCAAGGATCAAGCATCAACTAGGAGACATGTCCAATAATTCAAAAGGGAAATAACAGTGGCATTGTTGGAGGAGCCAAGAAAGCGAAACTGGCAGACATAATGGAGAATGAATAAATGTGGGATAATGCCTATATTTATTCTTCTCATGTACTTTTCATATAAATACCCATTTAGATTGCATGTTCGGGGCATGCAATTGTAAGCAGCCCAAACTCTTTTATTCCATTATCATAGTGCATTTACAGATCTCACATCCATCTCTTCATGGCTTGACAGATCTCAAATCCATCTCTTCATGGCTTGACAGATCTCAAATCCATCTCTTCATGGCTTTCTTCCAACCATCATCTTGCATGATCTTGTTGAAATTGCATAAGATTGTAATCCTTGATAAGGTACTAGAAAGCTATTGCAAGGAAGGACTTGGACCATCAACAGAGGTAAGTGAGACATAGGATATAAGGTATAAGACCTAACTGATTTGTATAGGGTAATAGGCATGTTAGGTCCCCAGTAGAGCTAGAAGCTAACTCGGGAAAACTGCAGGAGGATGGGGCATTTGGCACTTGTTTCTGTTGGGGCAATAATAGAAATGGGTTCTTATCTTGAGGATTAATATTTAAGGGAGGTAGGAGAACAACAAAATGTCCTTGTACTTTTGTTGGTTTGCCTGCAAGGGTTGAGTTTCAGGATTAATCATGTTAGCTTCAACAAAGAAATTAGATATATTGTTAAAGAATGTCATGGTTGCACTGATGTATTATTTGTGTGTTCGCAAGTTCAAAACATTGATCTACCTTTTGATTCTAGAATAACCTAGAAAAACACTTGGTAACACAAGGGTAACTTGTTTAGAGTACCGAATCGATATATAAAACAGACAATCTGAAATCCATAATGTAAGCTAAAGAAATTAGAGAATCTGGGTACCCCAGAGTTTAATGCATGCTTTTGTTAGTTGTATCACTAAGGAGTAAATTGCGGGATGATACTTGATCCATTGTGCTGTATAGTTTAATATTCACAATTGTTTTGGTGATTGCTGGTGGTTTTGAAGGTGTTGTTTACTACCTCCGTTTGTCACCTATTGTAGACAATATGCATGACCTTTTAGTGCTTCCACCACTCTATGGTAATGGCACCTTTGAGTTGGCTGTAAACCACTTTAGAAGGTCCTTGGTCTCCTGCCTCGTATTTTTAACATCATCTACCTTTGATTGTAGAGCTTGCCAGCTGGAAAAACACACCCATGCCTCCTACCCTTATAATGGGTTGTTCCTGTAGCAAGTTGCTGGATGTGATTCTTGCGGATGTATGAGGACTTGTCTTTCTTCAACTTTTGGATTCAGTGTTTGTAATTTTTTTCTGAAGGGTTCAGTTTCATGAATGAAGTAGATGACCACTGTTCTATTGTAATCATTTTCTTTTTCATAAAAAATTGACCTAGATGAATCGGCATTCCAGTGACACTGATGAAGTCAATGCAAGTGAAATCATTGTAATTGATCATCAAAACTAAAACTTTCTTCACATGCTGGGAAAATGCTAACAAAATGACATTGTAGTGATACCAAAACTCCCTATTTCAGTCGACATGTTACAGTGGCCTGGCGGTGGCATGCCTTGAATTCTGAAACTTTTTGATGGATTGTGACAAGTGGGAATCAAAGAAAATGGGATTTATTCCAAAGTGTGGCTTTTTATTGTCGGTGGGAACGGGATTGGTGATTTACACTGGAATCAAGGGTTATCTGCAGACTTCAGTTGTGGTGGGGAAATTGGGAATGCCGTGGAATTTGTGTCTGGAATCTCTATTGTCAGTTTTGATGTTTATTGACTTAATAACAAGTGTTTGTGGAGATATTATTGATGGGAGAAGCAGACAAATAATTCTCCCAAAATTGATAAAGAGAAGAAATGTCAGCAACAAAATTTTCAAGGCAAGGAAGCTAAGATTGCCGTGTTTCTTCCAATGCAGAGATCCGGCAGAATTGAAATCTGAGTTCATCAATGGAAGAATGATAAGATCTGCTATGATGTTAAATCAGCAATCCAAGAAAGACATTAGAAGATAGCAGATGCTTCTAATATTGTGTACTAGTTTACAGCCCCATGCTTTGCAGTAGGATTTTTAACAACCATTTATAAGCGATAGCTAGGACATCGGATATAAATCTTTGTTTTTTTTAGTTTGTTCTTTAGAGCATATAGAAGATTCTAAAAAAGAATCTATTTAACTTCACCTATATTGCATGCCTTCATTATTTAGGTTTGACATATATGTGTTCTTATTGTTAAAATAGCTAATGAAATTGTAATTTTCTTTGAGCAAAATCAAGGAGTAGGAATTTTCGAATACAATTAGGAACACAGCATAAATAAATATTTGAATCCTTCTTCTGCAATGAGCATATAATGGTAGGAAATTTTCTTCCAACACCTTTGCGTACATGGTTAACATTATTATTCTGGATAACCTTGAAATTTTTTAACTAATTCATTTTGTTTGACAAACTTGATATAGAAAATAGGCATCTATACTAAATTTTTAATATATTGTGCCATCTTGATCAATTACATCTTCCGCATCTCTTTTTTGAGGAAATCTTCTCTTACATCATATTCCCATCTTTGTATCATATTGTCAACATTACTTTACCGTAAAAATAACCAATCCTAAAGGATGGAATCGGGTTTTTCTTTCCTAGTGAAGATGTATCATGGTGTAATTGTGCAGTAACAAAAGCTTTAGTGCATAGAGCAAAAGAGCTCCCTTTGTATACGAATCCATAGATTTGATTTAACTAACGCTGCATGGGAGAAAAAATGGCTTTATTAGCCCCAAATGGAGAAAATGTCTACACTAACATATTCGAGATAAAACGACATTAACAATCTCATGACCGGGAAAAAAAATCCCGTTATAGAATTTTCTTTTGGAAAAGAAAGTTGCTTGAGCTTTTTTTTTGAGGAATTAGTACAAAAAAAACACTTTTATAAATAATTTAATACAGGATTTTTTAAAAAATTTTTGGAATTTATTGATTACTTTCTTTAAATTATGATGGATGATACACTAATGGTATTACATTAATATTAGATATAGTAAAATTTTCTCAACAAACTAATGCAGCACAATAATTAAGCATTCAATTCCGAGCCTTTTGTACAAAGAGAGGCAAGTGTTGCCACTACTGGATGGGAGTTGGGAGTTCCTGACGAAATTAAAAAGCTTGACAAATTGCAATTTGGGATATTAAAGAAAAAACATTTCCTTGCTTTGGAGAAGCAGCACTAAGAAACTTGTTCCCAAATAAAATGTGGGCTTGAAGGGTGGCTTGGGAAGTTTGGAATGTGTTGGGGGGACTTGGCATGACAGATGTAAGAATTGAGGGTGAGAACACTTTGTTTTAGAATATAGAATGGATGATAGCAGTGTGCTTGAGTTATAGTTATACTTATAATAAAAACATATTTTAGCTACAAGCATACAATCACAAATATCTTTTTGAAAAGGCATACAATCTCAAATATATTCTTACATAAAAATTATTGTACATAAGAATGATTTGTGGTTTAGATCTAATATTAATTTATATAAGGATGCAAAATAGTGGGTGGAGGGTGTCAAGGAAGAATACTATGAAGAGAACTCTATTGTAAGGAAGTCATCTTGAGAAGCACAAGATGGAGGATGGGAGAAAGAGGATGGACAGCTATTAGGATAGAGATTTGGGAAGGAGGGAGAGTCTTTTTTTTCCTAGAGAGTGAAGATAGGTTTGGTGGAATTTGCTATCTCATTTGAAATTGTATGTGTTTACCCATTCTAAAAGGCCTTTCATTTTTTTCTTCTATTTCATGTATTAAAAGAGCTTGTTTTAAAGTCTTATATCGAGATAAGATCGATGAAAGTATGGAAAACTACAAAAGAGTAAAGAAAGAAGTAAAGAAAATAGTTAGTGAAGTAAAAGTAAAAGCTTAGGAGCATTTTTATAAGAAACTTGATTCTAAAGAAGGTGAAAAAGATATTTTTAAGTTAGCTAAAGCAAGAGAGCGGAAAGCAAATGACGTTACACATGTAAAATGCATCAAGGATGAAGAAGGAAAGGTGCTTATAGCTAGTGAGGATATAAAGGCATGATGGAAAAGATATTTTCATAAGCTATTTAATGAAAAATAAAAGAATGATATCATCTTAGTGGAGTTAGCCAACTTAGAAGAGTATATGAATTGGGCATGTTATCGAAGGATACAAAAGAAAGAAGTAGAGGAGGTTTTGAAGATGATAAAAAGTGGGAGGGTTGTTGGGTCTGATGATATTTCTATAGACGTTTGGAGAATGACGAGAGAACGGGGTATAACTTGGCTCATAAATTTATTTAATACTGTATGGAGAGGCAAGAAGATGCCAAAATAATGGAGGAAAAGTTTTGTGGTACCTTTATACAAGAACAAAGGTGACATACAAGTTTGTTCCAACTATAGAGCTATTAAGTTGATGAGTCATACGATGAAACTTTGGGAAAGAATAATTGAAAGAAGGGTGAGGTAAGTCTCTATGATAACTGAAAATCAATTTGACTTTATGCCAGACAGGTTTACTATTGAGGCAATACATCTCTTGAGACGTATGATGGAGACATACAAATTGAAGAAAAATGATTTACACATGACTTTTATTGATTTGGAGAAAGCCTATGATTCTGTCCTAAGAGATATCTTATGGAGAATTTTGGAGAGAAGAGAAGTGCCAATTATATATATCAACCTCATAAAGGATA
This sequence comes from Thalassia testudinum, assembly GCA_037157565.1. NCBI lineage: Eukaryota > Viridiplantae > Streptophyta > Magnoliopsida > Alismatales > Hydrocharitaceae > Thalassia > Thalassia testudinum. Next base: position 4,765,977 of record JAZHRO010000056.1, read on the forward strand.
TGTACTATGGAGCAGCAGCTTGTGTAAAGACTAAGGATGATCTGACGGACTACTTTGATATCACCATTTGTCTGCATCAAGGTTTGATTTTAAGCCCTTATCTTTTTGCGTTGGTCATGGATGAGTTGACGAAGCATATCCAAGTTGAGGTGCCTTGGTGTATGCTTTTTGCTGATGACATTGTGTTGGTTGATGAGACAAGAGATGGAGTTAATAGAAAGCTTGAGCTTTGGAGAGAAGCCCTGGAAGATAAAGGATTACGCATAAGTAGGATGAAGACTGAGTATATGGAATGCAAGTTTAGTAGTAAAGGGAACAATGAAGGGATTGATGTAAAAATTGGAGAAGAGTGCATTCCAATGAAAGATATTTTTAAGTACTTGGGATCCATTTTCCAACATGATGGTGGAATTGATGGAGATGTTACACATAGAATTAATGCAAGGTGGTTGAAATGGAGGGGTGCTTTTGGTGTTCTCTGTGATAAGAGGGTTTCTTTAAAAGTCAAAGGAAAATATTCTCGAGTTGTGGTAAGACCAGCCATGTTGTACGGTTCTGAATGCTGGGCTATAAACTATAGGCATGTACAGAAGATGTTTGTGGTAGAAATAAAGATGTTAAGATGGATGTGTGGTCATACAAAAAAGGACCGTATTTCAAATGAGTTTATTAGAAAAAGGGTTAGGGTGGCACCGATAGAGGATAAAATGAGAGGCACGTCTAAGATGATTTGGACATTTACAAAGAAGGTCACTAAATGCTCCAGTTAGGAGATGCGAGAAGTTGGAGGCTGAACCCGCTAAGAGCGGGCGAGGAAGACCAAATAAGTGTTAGAAGGAAACTATTAAATATGATCTCAATTACTTTAATTTAAGTCATGAAATGACTGAAAATCGATTTGTGTGGAAGTAAAGAATCCATATAGTCGACCCCACTTAGTGTGGGAAAAGGCTTGGTTGTTGTATTTCATGTACATTATTGGACAATCGAAAATCAAATCAGAAAAATTATGATACAATTTCTTGTGATGTCTCTCTCTTCACTTCCTAAATAATGACTCAAATAATACTGAAGTGACTCGGAAATGACTCTAGTAAGAACACAAATGCTTATTAACTTGATCACTAGCAATGTTCGAAATGCTGATTTCGATGTTGTGCCGATGAAATCTTAAGTGTGCATTTTGTGGGTATGTCGAGGGCATGCCAACAAAAAATCATATAAATAGTCAAAATAATATCAATTCCAAAAAATAATGATTATATAACAATATCAAAGCCCAAAATCATGTGTGTGTGTGTGGATCAACCTTCTGTCTTTAGGATTCCCAAAATCAACCTGTAGCGGCACCACCTTCACCCAGCAGCAGCAAGGTTGGCACCACCATCGGCATCCGGCGGCATGCTGCCCCTTTCATCTGCATGTCGTCGAAATCATCGGCATACCTGTAAATCGACACTTTAACTGTGTCGGCATGACCCCCTCTCTAAAATAGCCTTACCGACGGCGTGCCATTGGCATTTAAATCATTGATCATTGGTCGGTGTAAAATTCGCATAAAAAGAGATGGAGAGATCGTCGTAGTTGTGAATACGTCGAATCAAATAAATTTAACCTGGAGGTTAGTTTAGGATTGTTCGTATGGAAGCAATACAAAGGTACGAAAAATCTTGCTTTTCTGAGTCATTTCGTTTTGGTGTTTTCTCTTTTGTAATTTTTTTAAAATTTTTTATAGAGCAAAAGTATCCGATCCATGAGTGGAAATGAAAAATAACTTAAAATATGTTTCAAACCATGACTCTATTACAAATAAGGAGAGGAAGTACAACTAAGGAGAAGAAAGAGAGAAATAGAGAGAGAGAGAGAGAGAGGCTTCTCTTGGGAGATCGCTTAGAGGGAGGATGGGGTTGTGAAGCCCGTCGATGGTCCACTGGGATGCCCGGAGCATCGGAGGAATGGGAAAGTAGGACAGAGGTCGTCGAGGGTGTCGGAAGTGCAGCAGAGCTTCGAGAAGAATGGAGAATCCTTGCCTCGGACGGCGGCATGGGAGTGGTGCCGCGGCATCCAAAGATGCTCTTTAACCTCTATTAGGTGTGGGAGAAGGGTGGACAAAAGATGGTGAAGGTTGGAGAGGTGTTGCCCTTTTATAGGTGGAGAAAAGGGCTCTTTGGCTGGCCAAATACTCGGTTGGCGTGCAAATCGCATGTAGGGCACGCTTGGAGGTGGGGCTAGGTGGTAGATGGCGCGTGGATCTTGCGCTCGTGTGATGGGTGCAGAGGGTTGACGTAGTGGGTATGGCGGGTGCGGAGCAGATCCGCTGGCGTGAAGGGTAGGCGGATTAGGCGTGGTGGGTGCGTTTAGCGTGCAGGTGGGTGGTATGGGTGCATTTGGGCTGCTGCGTGTGGTTGCTGCCTTGGCGCATGCGTGGCGTGTGGCGCACACTTCATGGGCGAGTTGCGAGCGAAGGTTGGAATTTGTGCTATTGTGGTCCTCTCTTATTGGAATTTTGCAGGGAGCTTCAAATTACTTCGGGAACGAGGGCTTTGAATGTTGGTGGCCAAATTACACCCAAACCCGCTTAGCTTGGAATTTTTTTATTCTACCCCTCATAAAATGTTTCTTCCCTTTGAATCTCCTCTGTAGTCTTCTATTCTCATAATCCACCCTCCTATTTTATTCATGCACCAACCAGGATTATTATAATATATACAAATTATGTATAAATGCAATTATGAGACTAATATGTCTAGTATAGCTATGATGGACTATTTACAATTTAAATATGATATGTTTACCTAAGAATTAGCCCAATTTAGATATATTAAGTTTACTAACCATGTAGTTATCAACCACTATTAACAGGTTCTTCAAATAATAAAATGTCAAATCACATTCTATTGACAATTGAGACAAATTTGGGTTCGATTAAATTTCTGGCTTAATAGCCTGCACAGTCTGAGCTCAAACAGGTTTTAACTGCCTAGACACCTCCAAGCTGAGTTCAAAATTCTAATTTCTCCACTCTATAGTGGTGAAATATAGACTCCTACATGCTGTTTGGACATTAGTAGATTACAGTTAAGTCATCTAAACAGTTTGCAGGTTTTGGGCCTCTATCTAAAAAGTAGTGGAATGCAAGTGCCTAGACAAGCATGTGCAAGCTTATTTATCCTTCCTCCAGAAGTGAGTTTGGAGTTGCAAAATTTGTGTTTATGGTGTAGTAATGCAAAACTTATCTTGTTTTTCAGAAAAAAAATCCTATCTCCAAAAATGTACCAAGGATAAGCTTGCATGTTTCTACATTACTGTTGTATTACTTTTTCTTGGGATTTTTACATAATTGCGTTTGTAAATATTTGATGATACATCTTTTCAAAAAAAAAAAAAACATTTGATGATACACACTTAGTTGCTTTATTCTTGCTATTTACAAAAATGCCCTTAGTTATTCCCTCAAGATCCACAAGTTCCTCATTGTCAACATCTTATACTCCAAAACACACTCCATTGCTTCCACCCTCTTTGTCCTTGTGTAAACATGCTAACATAGTGCTTCTAGTACCAAGTCCTCTTCGTAGTGTCTCCCTTGCTACCTACCCCTCTAAGCTCCTCACCACGCGAGCACCTCAAGGATTGGCAAGTCTACCCTCCTTGATGCTTCCTTCATCTACGATCTCCATCTCTAACCTCCTCCTCACCTCTCCCACTCTCACTATCTCCTTGTTGTCCTTAAGGCCTCTTTCACCTCTCGCCTCCTCTACTTTGTGCTTCACTCCCCTTAGCTTGCCTTCTACCTATGCCTACCTCTTCTTTCTCAACTCCCTCTCTACAGCAACAAGTGCCTTAGTTTTTTGCATCAACCAGTCCTTTATTGTCCCCCATGTCCTCTTTGAGGACTCTACGTTTTTTTTTTCTTTGAGAAGGAAAAGGTGGTTATCCGGTTGATAACCACTTGGGAATCACATTAATAGAAGGCCAAAAGGCCAAAGCTTACAGACTTGAGGTCCAGAAATTCATTAAGTAGGAAATACAAGAAATAAAATTCTTAGCGTACGACATTGACCCCTTGAAAATGGTTTCCTTCTTCTCCAACCAAATGCCCCAGGTTACCGCTAGGTCCCTAGCCCTCTCCTTCATGCTAAAGTCGTTCGATCCATAACGATGATTCTCGGTTCTGAAAGCTTGAGTGTGTCACCCAATCAAAATTGAAATGTCTCTAGATTTGGCCAGAGAAGGGGCAACCAAAAAATAAATGATCTAAATCTTCGTCAGCCCTAGACACAACGGGTAGTTCTCTCCATTCGGTGCCCACCACACCCTCCACATTCTTGTCATGAGCCTTCCTCTTTGGAGTAACCAAGCAATGATCTTAACTTTCAATGGGCAAGAAGACCATATCAATTTGTGATCTTTGGTGAGATCTGCGTCCACCATCAGTCAATACCCAACTAATCTTTTGTATGCCTCTCTAACGGAGAAGTCACCTTCCTTGCAAACAAAGGCGTCATGACTTCCATCTGGAATAAAATCCCAGTATGATCTAGAGCTCATTAATTCTCTGGTTTGACAAATTTCCCATAACGATAGGCATGAGGATCCCTACCAAAAGTTTGCCACTGTAGCCTCCCTACCTGTAGACATAACAAACAGTCTAGGGAACCAGTCCCTCAACCTCTCTCGACCCATTCAATCATCCAACCGGAAGCGAAAAGTGTCTCCTGTCCCTAGATAAAGAGTGGACCTTACCTTTGGCAAGAGACATGTGAGGGGCCCTTAACAAACTACAAGGAGCCACTTAAGGGAGATGACAGAATATACCAAGCATGAGAGCCAACATAACATGTCTACATCAATCTCCCTAGAAAATTGTTTTTGTGCTCAAAGAGCCTATTTATCCATTTTGCCAGAAGACTTTCATTCATCTTCCCCAACTTCCTCACTCCTAGTCCACCCTTCTTGATAGGCCTGTAGACCTCTTCCCAAGTCACCAGTCTTGCTCCATTTCCCGTCGCTCCATAATTTGTCCAGAAAAAATCTCCTATTAGGCCATAAATCCTTTTTTCTATCTTTTCCATCAATCTGAAGACAAAGGTGAAATAAGAAGGCATAGAGGTAAGCATCTACTTTAGAAGTATTAGTCTTCCTCCTTCAGAAAGAATCTTGAACGCCTACCTAGCCAGTTGCCTCTGTAGCTTATCAACCAAGGGGACCCACTTTTGCATTGGGATCTTTTTTATCATATAGAGGGAGGCCCAGATAGGAGATGGGCAAGCTACCTAATCCCATCCTCAGCTCCACACTGCATGTAGCTGCCTCCATGGGTAACATCTGTAGCAGGATACAGATCGACTTGGAGAAGTTTATCTACAAAGCTGAAGCCGCCCTAAATAGCTTCAACAGTATCCACAATCTATGTGCCTCCTGTTCAGCTCCTTCCATGAGAAAAATGGTGTTGTTAGCATACTGCAACACGGGTATTTGTAGACCATCCTTCAACGAAAAACCTTTAATCTAATTCCTTTCAGGATTTAAAATATCGCGATATATCGTTGATATATCGGTATCGCTAAGGTTGGGCATATCGATACCATTTATAGTATCTTTTTACCAGGATATCAGCGATATATCCCTGATATATTCCCGATATTTCTTTGTTGACTTGTTGATATGATCATATGATATCGATATCGATATTTATAACCTTAATGATGGTGCAGTGATGTTGACGAGCCATAGGAAGAAAGTAGTGGTGGAGATGAGGGATATCATTATCAAGGTCCTAGTAGAGAGGATACCCAACATGAATACACACAAAAATATACAAATATACATGGAGATCCCATACTAAGTCCACCTTGTGGCTATGACGCAGGGACAAGCCGTATAGGGTATGGGTATGCCTCAGGCCATTCTATGATGTCCATCGATGATTTAAGTTCATCAGTGGGATCTCTTAATTTGACATCAGAATCATTCTTTGGAGGTGGCCTAAGATCATCATCATTAGGTTACTATGGTGGCTACGGATCTTATTACACCAGCCCTCGGTACTAATCCCAAGATGAGGTGTAAAGTTCATTTAATTACTTCTCCAACTACACCATCCCTCTATCTTATTATAATTCCTCATATGGCTATGGGCATGATGGTTGCCATCAAAGTAATAGTAACCAAAGTGATCCTACATATGTAAATTATGGCTATTGGATTTTCCCTGAGTATTTTGCATTTCATGGTCCTCAACAATTTTCTTATCAACCTTCCCACTCTGCTGCACCACTTCCTCCTCGACCACCACGAAGTTCATCGATGAGACAACATGAACCTTGTAATTCATTATGTTCTACACTGAAACGAGGTGGGTCTACCGGATCCACAGATTCAAGAGGACATCGAGATGAGTCTACTCAGAATTAGGGTATATTTAGAACTAGAAGCAAGGGTAGCTCGTTTGACAGTAACAGTCGATATCCACGTCTTGGAATACTTTTCTATTGCAGTGATGAAGACTATCAACGATACATTAATGAATATAATACTCGATATAGCTACATGGCGTGAGAGTCATATTGTGAATATATTAGAGTGCTACAAATCGAGGAAGATAATCGGAGGAGATGTATCGAACCAGGTCAAAGCTCAACCTGGTATTGATTTGGTGGCATTGGCTGGTGCTTCCGTACTTGGTGTAGTCAATTGATATTCTGACACTATTTATATTTAATTTTTTTTTGTAAGTAGCATTACTATAAATATTTTTTAATTATTATCTTGTTCTATATACCTTCTTTTCAATATATGACTTTGTCGATATGCGACTGGTGCATTTCTATTATGTTTTCATTCAAAATTTATGATTTTTGTCTTCTAGTCATTTTTTAATGATGTATTAGTTATTAAAATGTCAATTTTTATAAAATTTGTGACATTTTGGGACATTTTAGACCTTTCTGAACGATTTCCTCAAAATTCACCGATATTAGTGATATACCCTTTTTTTGACTTGTCGATATGATATCAATATCGATATTTAAAACCTTGATTCCTTTAACACATTCTAACAACCGATCTTGCTAAGGCATCTGCCGCCAAAACAAACAACATGGGAGCCAAAGGACACCATTGTCGAACCCCTCTCCTGGGCTGGATCCACCCACCCTTTGGATTGTCATTAATAAGGATTGAGAAAGCGGTTGCTGTAACATATCATTTCATCCAATCAACCCAATGCTCAAGGAAGCCCCTCCTCAACAAGGAAATCCAATTGAAATTCCACTGTATCGAATCATAACCTTTGCTAAAGTCAACCTTCCGCACAAAAGCCTTCCTTCACTCTCTCCTCTAGTAAGTGAGGATCTTCAACACAGCAACAAAGCCATCCATAATATTATTACTTGGGATAAAAGCCGTTTGCACTTGTAAAGTAGTGCCATCTAGGACCCCCCCTCAACCTATTGGCAAGGACTTTCGCCACAATGAGATATTTGGCATTGGAAAGAGTGATTGGTCTAAAATTGCCAATGGCTTCTACTACATCCTTCTTAGGAAGTAGGAACATATAAAACTTGTTGAGCTTATCGAAGCCTCGATTGCCATCTATGAATTCAGTCAAGACCCAGAACTACTTATAAAAACGCATTGGGAAGCCATTAGGGCTAGGACAACCGTCAGTATTCAATCCCCACACTACTCTCTGCACCTCCTCACAGAATGGTGAGACATGATCGTCAGCTTGATTGCCTGTCAAGCTAGGAGCCTTCGTCTCTAACCATCTCCATCGCCCTCTCGACCTTCTCCCAGTGAACTCTCTGTAGTAATTTGCAGCTGTGACACCAGTAGCCTTCCTGCCTACGAACTCCCTGCCATCAACCAGCAGTCTCTCAATCTAGGTTTTCGTTCTCCTCCCAGAGGTGGCCATGCGAAAATATTTGGTGTTAGAATCCCACTCCTTCAGTCATTTCTATTTGGACTTGGGTCTCTACTCCACCTTGGCCTTGTGGTTTTCCACCTACACTGTATGCAAGTGATTCAACCTTGCTGCCCTGCTATCCTCTATAAGAACCCCAAATCCTCCTCTATCCAACCTTGCAACCTCTATCAGTGCTTCAACCTTCCTTCTACCCTGCTCCTATCTAATTCGTTTTCTATGTACCTTTAAGAAGTTCCTCAAGTCATGCAACTTAGCCTTTAATCTCGCCGCCTTCAACTAATCAGTTGGAAAGATCTCCATTGCTCTTGCACTAGACTCCGAAATCCCTCCTCTAGTGACCATAACCTGTCAAATTTGAAGTACGTTCGAAATTAGCCCTCCTCATTGGTTTTCCAAAGCAATTAAGTATGGTCTGGGAAGGATCTCTCCAACGGTTTAACATCTGCCATGGGGAAAGCCTTTGTAACTTCCATAGTGGATAAAAACTCGTCAATCCAGGACATTTGACCTGCAGAATTCCTCCAAGTAGAGGCACACGAACTCAAAGGAATATCAAGGAGGCCCTGCGCGACGATAAAATCAGCAAAAGCTCTAATCCACGATCCCTTCCCCCCGGTCACCAAGTCTATCCTCAGGATGAAGGGTGACGTTGAAGTCCCGTTCAACGAGCCAAGGTCCACCACCAAACCTATCCACTGTGTGGTTCAGCTCCACCCAAAGTTGTGACCTTTCTACCTTGTTGCATGGCCCATAAACTGAGGAAATCTCCCTCAAAAAATAAATTGAGGAAATCACCATGTTGAAACCATCCTGGTGCCTCCTAAGTTGCATAGTCACAACATAAGAGCCCATGGCAGAGTCTTCCTTCTAAAAAACATCCTCCTTCCATCCTACAATGACACCACTAGATTTTCCAATGGCATCCAAAGCAACAAAGGCAACAAGATAGTTGCCTCCAATCTCCCTCTACAGAAAGCAGTCACAACACCCAATTTTAGTCTCTTGCAGCAGCACCACATTTGGACACCAAGAGCGCAGGTGTTCTCTGAGTGCCACCCTCCTCAAGGAGTCGTTTAGACCCCTCACATTCCAAGCGAGCACCTTTGTCATGGGAAGCTATGCATATCCCCCCCAGACATGCGCTTGAATCTTGTTGCCTCCACTAGCTCCTTACGCTCCTTTGCCTTAACCTCTCCCTGTTTCCCTGCTGCAACATGTTGTGCCCCTCCATTACCTCCACAAGCCTCAATCACCCCTTCAATTAACCCCTCCGAAGTTGGTCCACAACCTCCATTGTGCATGGCCTCATCATCTCCACACCCTACCGCAGATGCTTTGACCACCCTAGGGGCCCTCGATGCATGTGCTTTGAGCACTATAGGGGCCCCAGATGCACATGCACGGAAACTCCACTTTGGGCGACATAATAATCGTGGGACTCGATTTTGAACCAGCCTCCACCGTGATGGTTTTGGCGTCACGCTATCATCGTCCTTTACATCCTTCCCTTCCAAACCTACGATCGTAGGGGGAGAGCCCTCATTAGACCTCAAATCGTCTGTCCTACATTCATGGGCCACACGACATCGAGGGTCATCCTTCGATCTACACATAATCACCACATCTAGGCCTAGAACCACCTTCTTACAAAGCGAGCTTGGGTCTGTTTGACAACAAAAGTCTCTGGATCCACGAAGGGATATAGAATCGGGACCCCCACATAAAGTCTCAAGCTTAGCTTCCAAAAAAGGCCTCTCCCTATTAGCCCCCGAACCACCTTTGCGCAATGCGTCGTTTGAAATCCCTCATTCAGTGACGCCAACACCAGGATGCACAATTGACTTTGTTGAACTTGCGTTTCCTCTGCGATCCACGCTTCGACAGTTCTTCTAGATCTACCTTGTTGACCTCTCACCGGCGTCGTCGTCGTCCCAGTTGTTATAGCCCTTGGAGGATGATTCTCCAGGCCAACCACAACCACTGAAGATTCAACCCCCTCCCTCCTTCCTTTCAGCTTTACCTTGTCTGATTGTTTGCCTTGTCTAACCGATTGCTTCCACAGGTAACTTCCCCACGAAGCCTTGATCCCTACTAAGAAGCTCCTACATGTATGACCTTCCCTTCTCTTTAACCAGCGACACCTTCACCACCCATGTCGATCGAGCTGTAACACCACCTTTGGAGTCAGTCTCACCTCCGGGATGAGTTCTATCATTGCCCTCATCGTCGATACATCTCCCTTCGCCAGGCCAATAGCATCATATCTCTTAAGTGATGTGAAAGGTGCCACCACCACCTCAATCGTCTCCCTTGTATGGAGCTAGAGTGGGACCCCCTCCACCTCACAACCATCTCCGCCTTCCTTGGAGGCCGTTAAACAATGGCGCCATTGTTCCTCGTTGACCATCTGCACCGCACTAAAAACCTCACAAGCCGAAGTGGTCATGAAGACCATCCCTTGCACCACATCCTGCTGCAACCTGAAGATGAGGAATCTTGATGGAGAGAGCTTCTCCACCTTCCTAGACACCCTTACCCTAAGCACAGATGGCACACCCTTCTTCAGGTCCACCCTCTCCAACCTCCCTTCAACAGTGTCCCCCACTAGGGCCCTTGCGAGGTCCTCCTCAATGGGATGAACCAAGGGAGACCACGGCGTCCACACCGCAATGACCAGAGCCCCCAACAGAGGAGGCAAGGTCGATGCCCTCCCCTCCCTCAGATCTTTCGGAGCACGTAAGCAAACTACTTTGTGATGCCCAAGATTGCCACACCTCAAGCATCTTACTGGCTCGCGACAGGCCACAACGATGAGTCCCTGTCCTAGGCACTTAAAGCAGCGAAGCTCCGTCAACTGCCTCTCCTTCATACTCCTGTGACGAACCTCCACCTAGCCCTCACCTCCAACCGGAGTCCACCTTTTTTGGCCTAGAATCCTGTATTTCAACTTTATCCTCACCTTTTGCCGCTTGTTTTCGTTGCCATCACCATTTTTCTTTATCTAGTAATGGAGCTTGCTTGTCTTTATTTCCATTGATTCCATCCTCCAATAGGCATAGATGGGGAAAAGGAGAGGACGTGGAGTATAGATGAGAGAAGGGAGGATAAGGGCAAAAAGGTGGCAGAGAGGTGATGGAAGTGGTGAAGGTGGGGTAGATGGAAAAGTGTGGAAATTGAATAAAGGAGGAAAATAGGGCATAATAAAGGAATTTTTGTTTTGCACTCAAAAATGTTAATTACTTAACATCATTTGCTAAAGAAGACTAGTAGAGGAGCATTCTTGTTAAACGAAGTAACTTTGTATCGACATCTATTTAAAAATCGAGAATAAAGAGGAAATTTTGTAATATTGAATGATCATGGGAAGTATGCGAAAATTTCTTTTTTCCTAATAATTTTGTTAAGTTGCTTGTTTTTTGAGAAATAGGAATTGTTATATTCTATTTTTTCTACAAGAAATAATGTACTTGTCATTATACTTATCAGATGCCTTATCTTATTAGGATATATATTAATTAAGCATGGTCTAGACATTCTTTATGTTCCTCATGCCAAAAGGTGTTAATTTTCTTCCAAATTTCTTAACTACTTTTTGACTTGCCGATCTTGGTCTTCCATTGGTGCTGCCAAGGGTGCACATGGGTTGGATCCAACTCAACCAAGGTTGGGTTGGTTTGAGAGTTGTAATCCCAACTCGAAAAAAAATGGGCTGGGTTGGGTTGGGTTTGAGGTTCGACCAACGCAACCCAACTACAACTAGATACAACCTTTTATATATATATATATTCCGCTGGGGGGGGGCTAATGGATCTCCAGTGGTAGGGAAGGCAGAGAAGGTTGGCATGACCATCTCGTTGCTTGGTTGGCGCCTCCCTCAGCTGCCGTGTAGGGGTGGTGGTGTGCAATTTTGGCCTTAGTGGTCCTTTAAGGGGAGGGGTCATATGGAGGTGGTGGCGAGTAGCTGTGTGCACGAGGAAGGGAGGAATGCAGAGGTGCTGGAAAAGAGTCCAGAGGATGGTGGTGGTGTAGGGGTGGAGGTTGATACTGAGGTGGAGTTGGTGGAAGGTGGGATTTTGGCGATCTGGTTGGGGTGGGGGTGTTTTAGCTTGTTCGCCATGATCGAAGTGTCATGGAATGTGAGGCGTCTGATTGACCCATCTAGGTGGGTGACCCTTAGGGGTTGCCTTCACACTTGGGGGCTAAAAGTGGTCGTGCTTCAGGAGACCAAGCTAGAATCCTGTGATCAGAGGCTCTGGCGAGAGATAGGAGGCAGTTACAAGTCTATGCACTCAATGTTATTGGTCGCTTAGGGGGAATCTTGCTAGGATGGAAAGATGATGTGTTTGACCTTGAGGATTCATTGATGGGCTCGCATGTGCTTTCAGTGAAGTTGGCTAGGAAAATAGATGGTTTCAAGATGGTTATTTCCATGGTCTATGGACCTATGGACAATGAAGTGCACCCACAGTTGTGGGAGGATTTGTTTTAGGTTGTGGATAGATTTCATGGTGTCCCTTAGTTGGTTGGGGGTGATTTCAATGTCAGTCTGCAAGTTGACGATAGGCTTGGTGGTAGAGGGAGGTAGGATCGAGGTTTAGAGGAGTTTGTGGATTTCGTTGCTTTGCATGGTCTCATGGATATAGTTCCAACATTCTACAGATATATGTGGAAGAGCTCGTTTGGCCTTAAATCTAGGCTGGACAGGTTCCTTTGTAGCATAAAGCTGGTGGAAGCCTTTCCTTTGGCTGATGTCACCTCCTTGGATAGGTTGTTCTTGGATCACGCTTCTATTTATTGGAGGATGAATGAGCATAGAGCAACTGGGACCTACTTCAAGTTCGATAGATTCTAGTTATTGAAGGATGGTTTTAGAGAGGTAGTGGAAGAGAAGTGGTAGTCGTCATGGTTGTGAAAATAGTCAATAGTCAGTGCTATAGTCGGCCACACCGACTACTTGGCTGAGTAGTCTGTGTAGTCGGTCGAGTAATCGGTCGAGTTTTACATAGAGGATTAAACCTAAAAAAAATTAAGTCACTAGACTCACTTCTCTGATCGATGCAGGCATGCGTGCATGTACAAAAGCATGTATATGTGCAGCATGTATGTATTTCTAAACACCATCCTGCCCTATGACAAAAGGGTGTTGACAACCTGCTATTCCAAGGATGTCATAAGCCAATCCCAGAATGTCTACTGGTAAGCATTACCAATTGTTGGCATCCAAAATAAATGTTGACAGAACAATGAATCAAGGTTGTTGCCCATGTATCCTTAAATCAAAGAGGAAATCAAGCATAAGTTACGGATCTAAGCTTCCAGACAATTTATGGCAGAGGAAAGCTGAACCATTTGCAAACTTGATGGAGGATACATGGTAGTAGTAGACACCATTGCTTAAATAGGTATTGTTTTTGGCAAGGCTTAAATAGGTATTGTGTTGCAACATCATCTTATTTACTACCTCTCGGACCTATATATCAAATATTTTAACTTGAAAATTCGAATGACGTGGGGCTTTTCAAATATGTACTTAGATATGTACCTCAAAATTTGTTTAACCAAACCAACCACCTAAAAATTGCATTGAATATGGATTTTTGTGTAACAATCGCTAGGAAAAATTTTATATATATATATATATATATATATATATATATTACACACACTTATGTTTGGTTAAACAAATTTTTACATGCATATATATATATATATATTAAAAAAATACCCGACCAAGTACTCCTCGACTACTCTCCCGTATACCGTATACTCCTTAGTTTGTGGCTTGGTTGACTGAATATCGACTACCGACTTTTACAATCATGGTAGTCGTTCTAGGTGAAGGGGTTGGCAACGGGGAGATTAGAGTACAAGCTAAGAGAGCTAAGGTTATTTTTGAAGGTTTATAGGAGGGAAGTTAAAGAGAGGCAAACAAAAAGGAAATTTGAGGCGCTGATGGAGATTGCAAGGTTGGAAGATGGGAGTGGCCTTTTTGCTAAGGATTTGAAGAGGAGGGCTGCACATATGTCTATGGTACAGGAGGAAGATAAAAAAGTAGAGGTGGATTGGAAGGTGAGATCCAGACAATGGTGGCTAAAGGAGGGGGATTCCAACAACCGTTATTTGCATATCATGGTTTCTAGCAGGAGGAGGAACTGGATTGAAAAGCTTGTGGTGGATGGATCATGGAACAACTTTGGTAGAGATGATGTGGGAAAAGCAGTAGCGGATTACTACGAGAGGCTTTCAAGGAGAAGAATGGGCAAGTGGAGGTGGATTGGAGGGGGATGCATAGTACATCTCAGATGTAAAGGACATGATTACAACACCTTTTTTGGAGGATGAAGTGAGGCATGCCTTGTTGGTTTTGAATGCAGATGGCTACTTGGGATTGGATGATTTCCTTGTTTTCGTCTTTAAGGAGTTCTGGTCGATGGTTCAGGAGGACGTTATGCAGGTGTTGGCAGAGTTTGAGGTGGGGAATAGGGGATTTAATAGGTTGAATAAATTTTACATGTTCCTATTACCCAAGAAAGATAGTGCGGAGGCCATTGAACATTTAAGATTGATAGCTCTCTCGAATGCAGTGTATCTTATCGTGGCTAAGACTCTTGCCAATAGGCTCCATGGGGTATTATAGGATATTATTTCGACAGTATAGATAGCCTTTGTCCCAGGAAGAAGTATTCTTGATGGTTTCGTCCTTGCTTCTAAGATGTTAGCTTGGTGGGCACAGAAGAAGGCTTTTCTATGGAAGGTGGATTTTAACAAAGCCTATGATTTAGTGTAGTGGTGTTTTCTTTGGGTTTCTTTGTTGAAGAAAGGATTCCCTCGGTCTAGATTGAGTGAATGAAGTATTGTGTCACCACTACCTCTTTCCCTATCATGGTTAATGGCAATCCTGGTGGTGGTTGACTGTAGTTGAGGAGGGTTAAGTAGGGCTGTCCTTTGGCACCCATGCTTTTTGTCCTAGTGGCTAATGCGTTGGCAAGGGCCACTTCTAGAGCTTGTTTGGGAAGTATTTTTAGTGGATTCACGGCGATGGCATATGCTTAGAGCCCGATGTTGCAGCATGTGGATGACACTTTTTTATAAAGGGATCCATAGTCGAGGCAAGGAGATTGCGTATTTTGCTAGAGATGTTTGGGGAGTCTTTCAGGGTTGCAGATTAATTATGCTAAGTCAATTATGCTAAGTCCACCTTTGTTCCTATGTAGATGTCTAGTGAAAAGGCACATGAGTGGTGCAACTTTATGTACTGCAGTTGATTCTTTGCCGATCTCTTACTTGGGCCTCCCATTGTCATATGGACGTATTTGTTTTTGGGAGAGGTGTCCTTTGGTGGAGAGGATTGAGAAGACGCTTACTAGGTGGGCTTGCAAAATGTTATCAAGAGGGGGCAGACTGGTTATGATTAAATCTGTTTTCTCTTCGATTTTGGCCTACTTGTCTATATTCAAGCTCCTTGGGAAGGTAGAAAAGTGGCTCTCAGGTCTAATGAGAGATTTCTTTCAAACTAATTTTGGCACGATAGAGAAAGGTGCCAGGTTAGTGGCTTAGGAGGAGGTATGTAGGCCTTTGAAGGAGTGGGGCCTGGGGATTCGAGACATTGAGGCTTTGAATGATAGCCTCCTTTCTAAGTGGATTAACATAATTATGCAATGTAGACAGGACCTCTTCGGAAAGGTGTTTGAAGCATGCTATCGACCTTTACTAAACTGGGAGTTGTTGGAGTCACCTAAGAGAGGAACATCTCTTTTTTATAGGGTACTAGTGGTGGTAGCACCCAAGATTAGTTGTTTCTTTTCTCCCTTGGTGGGGGTATGGGGGATGTGTTCCATTTTTGGAGAGATGATTGGATGAGGGATGGTTTGCTTTGTAAGAGGTTCCCCAAACTTTTTTGCGTTGGCCACAGATAGGGAGGTTATAGTAGATGGTTGCTGGGATGGCTCATGGTGCCCAACTTTTGTGAGGAATCTCTCTCAATAACGATTGGAGGAGCTTCAGGCTTTACTGCAGCAACTTTATGGTTATGCTCTTGAAGGAGGGGTGGACACATGGCTTTAGGATGGAGGGGAGTTTTCAGTTAGAGAGGCCTACTCCAGATTGCGGAATGTTGGTCATATCAGCAGATATTGATTTTCTTAGAAATTGTAGACTTATTTGGTCGGGAGATTGTCCTAAGAATATTAAATTTTTTGCTTGGTTAATGCGAAAAGGTTGGCTTTTGACAAGGGTGTGGAGGGCTAGGTGGATGTTGGAGGCTAACAGGACTCGCCCATTATGCAAATCAGGGGACGAGGACATTGATCATATTTTCTTTGGTTGCACCTTTTCCTCTAATATATGGATGAAGATTGGTTTTAAGTGGATTGATCACTTAAATCAAATTCAGTTTTGGAGTTCGTTTATGCGTGGGAGGTTGAATGCAAGCCATAATGTTTTCAAATCAAAAAAGGAGAAAGTAAAGGTGATGGCAATGCTTTGGGGAATTTGATTGGGAAGGAATGTTGTTGTCTTCAAGGGACAGAACCCCTACATTTGTTCATTTATGTAATTGTTGCCACTTTTTGGCTATTAATGGTTTAATTCCTGGGTGGTTATCACATGGATAACCACCCTTTACAAAAAAAATGTTATTAAATAGCAAAGGCATATAGGCAATATGTATGAAACAACATAAACTTTGACTAGTTTATAACTCGCTCAACCCGACCTAACTTGATTTTATGGGTTGGGTTGAGTTGAGTTTAGTAGTGTAAGGGATTGGGTTGGGTTGAAAAAAATCTCAACCTACAAACCATGGGTTAGGTTAGGTCGCAACCCATGTGCATCCCTCGGTGCTACATACTAAACAAAAGTATTTTATCTTGTTATCTATCATAGAATATAGAGGTTTGTTGCATGAGGCACGAGGCAAGTGAGAGGAGGCACGCGAGACGTGAGAGAAGAGGAGAGAGGAATCCACGCGAGAATTGGTGAAAGTTCTATTATGGAACTCAAGAAAACAATTTTGTGTACTGGTCTCTTTTATTGAAATCCAATTAGCTTAACAAATTGGATAAATAAAGTAAATTTGGACTCAATTAATCTTAATCCTAAGTAGAGTCTTAACTACTTTCCTAAATAAACTTTCCTAAGCCACATAATTTCACAACTTGACAAACATGCTAAATAATCCTTAACAAAATTTGCTGTAATTGGTCAACTAACATCTCACATGAGATTGCGTGGAAGATCCATTTGATCTCATGTACACATATGCATTCACTACCATGTGGCACTGTCACATGGCTTGTTCACATGGCTTTAACACTCCCCTCTAAGTTGGACTCTCAAAGAGGAGGCTAGACTTGCAGAGAAGTTACGATGAGGTTTAATCGCCTTACCATTGTTCATTGTCTTCAATAGCGAAGAAATCGCCTAAATCTTTAAATTCTGGGCCATTAACGCTTGGAGTTGTGGAGAGTCCTTTGGAAACTTCTACAATGGTTGCTATGCGGCCTGAGTAGATGATTCTTTAGTCTTAAGGAGAGAATGCAGACACTCTAACTCCGTAGGTGTGAGTAGCGCATTCTTAAAGAGTTGAAGACTCGTGCGACATGTTGGTCGCCCAAATTTATCCCAGCACTTGTCAAATGGATGGTTCGTTTGGGTGTAGTAGGGACAAGGTGGAAAGCCCCTACCATGACTGCGACCTATTGTCTGCGTCCTATGGCACCTCTAATGGTGGCCAAGGTTGAGAATTGTGCAGGAGCCAGAGTCAACATAATAGACTCACCAACCTTGAGTTTTTGAAGATAATTGTAAATAGACTCGAGGTCGAGTCCATCATTAGACGTGAGTATCTGGTCACGTGCCGATTGTTATCTAGGGTTTATACCCCTAGAAATTTGTATACCTGCCATTGTGCATGGATCTCAGTTTGCTTGTCACAACAAGTCGGTTGAAATATGCCAAGTTTTTCAAATAGGCCTTCCATTATTGTGAAATACTTATCAAGGGGTAGATCCCCTTGATTAGCATTCCATATGTGCCAATAAATATCTACAAGTTTGGCGTTGTTGGTCTTCTTTGAGAAGTGCTTCTTGAGTGTGTCCTAAATCTCCTTTGCAATGATCTTGTAGAGCATGTTGGCCGCAATTGACTGGTCGATGGAGTTCATCAACTAGTTCATGATGAGAAAGTTTTTTCACCTACTTCATTTTTGCTCCTTCACGTACATCAAAAACTTTGTTAGTGAGAATATGTAATTTCTCCTGATCACCAATGAAGATCCTGAGGACACGTACCCACAGGATATAGTTCGAGGGCTCGATCAACTTGGTGGTGCCTTGAACCAAGATCTTCGCTTTTGAGGTGATTAAGGAATCAGCATCTGCCATGGCCACATGCATTGGTATGTGTGCATGAAAACTTGGTGTATGAATCAAGGGGACTTCTCGATAAGAAATCCAGGCATGCATGGAGATAGGGTGTCTTACGTGAGGGACGTCCCACGTGCAAGAAGAAGAGGCATGGTCTCTTCATGGACAACATCAAGGCGATGCACAACTCCTTTCTCACATGTCGACATTGGTCTCCATGCACAAGAGATCTTCCACGCAGATCTCATGACTTCAAGCACGCATGATCGCTTGCTCTGATACCATGTCATAGAATATGGAGGCTCGTTGCACATGAGAGAGGAGGCATGAGAGAGAGTCACACGTGGGAAAAGGGGAGAGGAGTCCACGTGAGAATTGGTGAAAATTTTAGTATGGAACTCAAGAAAATAACTTGGTGTATTGGTCTCTTTTATAGAGATCCAATCATCTTAACAAATTGGATAAATAAAGTAAAATGGGACTTAATCAATCCTAATCCTAATAGGATTCTTGACAACTTTCCTAAACCCAATAACTTGACAACTTGACAAACATAACAAATAATCCATAACAAAATTTGCCACAATTGATCAACTAATATCTCATGTGAGATCTCGTGGAAGATCTACTCCATCTCACACACACATATACGCATTCACTGCCATGGGCATATTCATGTGACTTCAACATTATCCATGTGATTTTCCCTTGTGCAGCCATGGAGTCCACGTCATTTTTTTACTTCACTTTGTTTTCTGCTCCATTTATTTAGTTATTTTTTAAAAGGTAAAAGAAGGGTTGCTCAAAATAGGAGTCCTCCAACTTCATTAAATCAGTAAAGCAAAACTTTATAAAATGCCATTACTAGGCAAGTTCACCTCACTTAGGCAATAAAGATCTACCCATAAAATTACACTTTCACCGTAGGGTTAAATCCCTTTAAAAACAGTCTCATTCCTCTCATGCCGCAGAGCCAAAGGAGAAGCCCTCTTCAATTTGGACCTAAATTGCACCCTACCTAGCATCCGTTGACCACTCTGAAAAGAGGACCAAAAATCCACAAAGGAGTCATAAGAGACCACTCTAAATGGAACTCCCAAATCAACCTTAAAAGTTGGCGTCCAGCCACCTGTTGATCATCCAAACGTCCAGATCAACAATCTGCTGGGGATGTTTGAGGGGCATGAGCCAACCCATATAAGTAAGGATAAGACTTTGCTTATGGATGAATGGAATGCCAAGGATCTCTTTAAAAAAGGAAGCCGTCACCAGGCCCCACTCTTGGAATGAACTCCTTGAGATGTGGAAAAGCAGGAGCCAAGACTTTCCAAAAAGCTGATTCTCCACTCTAGACAGTCCCTTGTCAATCCCAATCCAGAACATCACCATAAATAGCCAAGAGAAACCTAGTACTCAAGTGATCATTACCACCCATAAAATTAATGCATTGCTTTGCAAGTAAGGCCTCATTCATTCTATGTAAGCACAAACCACCTTCCAGGCAAACCAAATGTCCACCTTGACCCTGTTCAGAGCCACCCTTCCATAGAAAATGGCAGCAAACTCCTTCAGTCCTAGACACCACTTCCACATGAAGCCAGAATACTGACATAGGAATAGCCGCCAACACCGATTTCAACAAAACCAAGCATCCACCTTTGGCAAAAATGAGCATGCCAGGTGGTGAACCTCTTCACAATCTTCTCCAATAAAAGATCAAAACCATGAATTTGTGGTACCCTTGCTAACAAAGGCAACCTGAGGTAACAAATAGGAAAGGTAGTTCTAGCCATAGAAATCATACCACAAACTGCCTCAACCTAAGCATCATCCATTCCAAAAGTAGTGCAGGACTTGTGGAAGGCTTCCCCCAAAAACCCGTAATAATGTTGCCACATTCCCAGCTTCACATAATGATCCTTGAATGAAGAAGGCTGTATCATCAGCATATTACAAGAGTGGAATCACGATAAAAATCATCCCACCACTAGAGAAACCAAAAAAAGATTGACAAAGCAAACGGCAAATAAACTAATTGCCAAGGCATTTATTGACAAAGTAAATAGCAAGCATGCCAAAGGACAACCTTGATGCTCTTCCCTCCGTGGTTTAACCCAACCACCATCTGGATTATCATTGAGAAAGACAGAGAAAGAAATGGTTGTAATACACTATTTTATCCATTGAATCCAGGGTTCAGGAATGCCTCTTCGTAAAGTGATAGCTAAACAAAATGCCGGACAATCGAATCATTGGCTTTGTCATAGTCTACTTACCAAAGAAAACCCTTAATCCCCCTCCTTCTCCACTCAGCCTGGATTTTTAGAGCTGAAAGAAAGTTCTGATTCATTCCTTAACAAAAGCTTCCTGCACCGGCGAGATCAAAGAATCCATCACTTGATGCAGATGATTCACCAATACCTTGGCCACAATCAAGTAGATTGTGTTAAACAATGCAATTGGACATAGATCATCAATGGTCCCCACAGTTTCCTTCTTGGGTAGAAGGAAGAGGAAGAACTTGTTCAACTAATCAAAACCTGAATTCCTAGCCATGAACATCATCTTTAGGATATCCCAAAGCTTGATAAAGAAAGAAGCTAGAAACCCATTCGATCTAGGAGAGCCATTTGAATTTAACCATCATAGCAGTGCGGACCGCCTCCTTCGTTACAACAATCAAAAGATCCTGCTGATCCTATGATAACATAGAGACATTACTTCCTTGCCACCTCATATTCCAGCCCACTCCTGACTCTACGACCATCTAAAGTCTGTGGCCAAGTGATTGCCTATCTATTCCCTAGAAACAAGCTCCTCCTCCCCTACCGCAAGACAATTAATATGATTTCTCCTCCCATTTGCACATGCATGAAAGTACCTTGTACATGTGTCCCCTTCCTAGAAACATGTCACAATCAATGGCTCCAGACAGCTTCCTCCTTATCCTTAACGACATTTTGATGCTTCATGTGCTCTGCCACCTCATTGGGTGTCAATGCCCTTGGAATCCTGCAGCCTATCCAGTCATAAAATGGCATTCAGAGCTTCAGTTTTTTTCTTTGCTCACTCCTCCTTGACCTGCTTCTGATATGTACGAAGGAACAAACGAAGTGAGGAGAGCTTAGCAGACATAGTATGGGGCCTACGGACTGCCAAATCTAGATATGGACCTTTACCCCAATTGTCATGCACAAGGTCCCTAAAACTTGGCTCCAACAACCAAGCCTTCTTAAATTTGAAATAAGTACCACATGTAAATCATCATTCTATCAACAAATAGGGGTGTGATCAGATAGAGGGCAGTGTAAAGGAACAAAATTACCATCAATTGTAAAGAGGCCAAGAACCTCTCTATGCAAGAGCAAGAGCCTCTTTCACATGAAATATGCTACGTAAATTTGCAATTGGATACCGAGTAAACATCTGATTCCAAATCAAATATAAGATCACTAAACGCCACAGTTCCATCATCAGGAACAACTTGATCACCCAGCCTATCAATCTACTGTAAAGTCACGTTGAAATCGCCTCCTATGAGCCAAGACAAGTCATCATGAAGCCTGAACACTTCTGAAACCCTTCCACAACAAACGACGATTTTCATCAGCATTAGGCTTTTGCACAGTGTTAAGAAGAAAACATACACCATTAGACTTCCTTTGCAAAACCATTGAAAGAACATAATTTCTTTTTGAAGAGCAACTACTTAAGTTGCCACTGATCTCCCAGAGAGAACAAATCAGAATTGGATCCCCCCTGCCAGAAGAGTGATTTGTCCACCTTCATTCTTAGAGAATTATGACAGATGACCTCCACTCAGCAAGGTATTGGCCAAGAGCCTGTGGCCCATTAGGAGCCCTCAGCTCCCAAATATTCCAGTTAAGAACTTGGAGAATGGGTCACCCCTTCTTCATACCCAGGTGATCTGCAAACATTCCCACCAGCAGCAGCACCTTGTGTACTAGGTCACTGATGTGAGGACTGTGGAAGCATCGAGTGCAAAGAGGACATTAGGGACGAAGAGCAAGCAACAGTCCCAGTTACAGATGTCTTCAACTGTGAGTTCTCCTCTTGCTGTGATGCCAAGGCACACAATGCTCCACCATCGAGGCCAACAGTTTCCTTGTTGGTCGTACCTAGTAGGGCAAAAGATCCAAATCAAAGAGAGGATCCAAGATGCGAAAAGGAGTTACTAGGGGAAGATATTGGATCTGGATAAATGAATGGGTCTTTGGAGTTAAGGGGCCACATGAGGAGAGAGTCTTTGAAGTTGCACAAAGGTCCGTCTTGGTGGAGCCTGCCTGGTTGTCGAAGTCTTCTTTGTAGGGGAAAAGATGCCAGTTTCCCTTTGTAGTTGCTTGGCAAGCATTAAACTCGAAATATTCGACGCTCCTTGGAGAAGCAATTGCCACTTTCTGTGAAGCCACTGCCATCGTCAAGCATAATCATTGTCTTCTCCAATTTTGATTGTCTTCAACATCGAAGGATGGCAGTGATTGTTGTTACTGCAAGACTAGTTGCACCGATAACAACAAAGAGCATCCATGCTTTTTCTGTTGGAAAGTAAAAGGGTCCTTATCCGGATGATAGCAACCAAGCTCCTTCCTTAATAATAATCAAGGAAAAACATGTATATTACAAGAATTTTTCCAAAAGGAAAATAAAGAAGAAATGCAAGTAAGAAAATGTTCCAAGAATGGGTGTTCTCCCTTGAAAATTGTCGCATTTCTTTCAAGTCAAAAGCCTAAGAGGACAGCCAAAATCGTTTGTGCGAAAAACATTGGGGCCTTGCTATTGTTGCCTATGTTGAAGGAGCTCCAGAAGTCATGTTCGTTGGAGTGGTCAATCCACCGAAAAATCGAAATGGTACCAAACTTGCTGAGAAAAGCCATACTCTAAAAATAAATGATTGATGTCATCATGTCTGTAATGACAAAGAGCACAAGAAATGATTGCATCAGTTTCCCATCTTGATCTCCAAGTCCATGTCAGTAATCACTCTCTTCTCATAACCCTAGCAAAAATTTTAATTTTAAGAGGGCATGTTGCCGACTATAATAATATGTAATCTCTAAGGAGGTCAATGTTAGGCAACTATGTCATTCCCCACACACTAACATAGACTTCTTGAATAGAAAAATCTCCATTGTCCCGCAAGAAAGCATTATTACCACCCTCAGGATGAGCCTCAAGAATGTCCATCAACTCCACAATCTCCAGCGATCTTTGGTTAGAAAGGTTCCCAACAAAGGCAGGGACCCAACTATTACCCCAAAAATCTTGGCCTGTGCCTCCTTGTTATCAGCTAGTGCATAAAGCCTTGGAAAGAGAGACTTCAAAGAGCCATTACCCGTCCAATCATCTGTCTAGAAATGAAAGCGATTCTCCACTCCAAGATAGAGTGAGAAATGTTGTTGCAGTTTAGGGAAGATGCCTGCAATTCCTGATGTCTATTCTGTCTTATTTCCATTCTGTGTTTCGTCTCTTGCAGAAGGTGGGAAGATGTGTAATCGGTTTCATGAGGGATTTTTTCTGGATGAATTATGGGTCCAATGGTAGGGGAGCTAGGCTGCTGGCTAGGGGGGACGGTTTGTAGGCTAGTCAATGAAGGGGGTTTAGGTGTGAGGCATCTTTGGATGGTGAATGACAACCTTCTTGCCATGTATGTGGCCAAGATAATGGGACCTTAAGTTGATTTGTTTATTACGATTTTTTTGCTTGTTATGGGTGATTTTTGAATTGGGAGCAGAGGGCCTCACCACCAAGAGGGGCACCCACCTATTGAAGTACCTTGATTGGAATAACATTGTTAATCTTCAATTGAACCTGTTCAACAATCTAGCAAAGATCCCCTTTCCAAATAGAGTCCTCACAGTCCTTTAGTCACCAGAACGAGGAGACAACTTCCTTGATGACTTCGGGAACCTTAGTTTCAGAGGAAGTTCAATATCCTTACACAAATGAGAGCGCTTGCTGTTGCACACTCTGGCAAGGACACATCGAAGTCCAAGGGAAGTCACTAAAGCATGGTGCCAACGCCACACTGCACTTCAGAGAAAAGGAGCCTTCTTTGTTCATCATCTAACAAGCCATGCATGAGAAACTTATTATCTCCTACCAATGCTGACAACCTACAGAAGTGCTCCCCCACCATTCCTGTTAGAAACTACAAATCATCCAACTCCATTCTACCTATAAAAGTATCCCCCACTAGACTCCCATCCAACACCCTTGCATGCTCCTTGATTACTGGCGACCACAGCACCATTGCTTCTGCCATGTTACCATGTGATGTGCTGGAAGCCCCCCTCTTGGACATGTAAAGTGGTGATGACCTAGACCACTACTTCACACACTTCACAGGGTTGCAATATGATGCCTCAAGATGGCCAACTTCTTGACAATGGAAGCATTGAACTCGACGAGCCACTCTTTTGTGAGGAAGAAGTCACCATTTTTTTCTGCACCGCCTCCTGGAGAACACAACCCAACTACCATCCTCATTGTCTCCTTCCCCAGTTATCCTTCTGTCTTCTTCCCTAGTTCTCTCCATCCCTGCCATATATTTAATTATTTCTTAAGTTAGTGACATGGAAATGGCTATTGTCATTGATTGTTCACCCTTTCGCTTTACAACTAAACATTGTTATTTCTATTATCTATATTCTCTAAATAGATGAGTACAAACCTGATGTTTAGCTCTTCTGGGAGCAGTTAACTTATCAATTAACGTGAATGGAGAGTATGGAGTTTGACTATTCTTGACAAATTTAAATGAAATATTAAGGCAATAGATTCTTGACAAATTTAAATGAAATATTAAGGCAATAGAATCCATTGTTTTAGAAATCGTCATGATGGCAAACATGTTCCACATGCAAATTCCTCTTATGAGAGATGGGGAGAATAATGGAATACAAGAGCTGCTATATGGGGCCACCTCATTCCTTTCAAGTTCTCACTTTGATATGGTGGTGTCTATATCATATATGGATCTTGACAAGATCCATCAAACTAATTTACTAAACACTTATTTCTCTACTACTATTCCTCAAGTTGGAGCATAGAATCTTTATCTTATGATTGGAATAGTTACTCACAAGCATAATCACAATAGCAACAAAAGGTTCAACCTAGTTATGGCTTCTTAGTGTGATGACAAAGTTGTATCCTTGTTTTTGCTTGTAGGGAAGATATGCAACTGATGATATAGCTATATCAGTGGTTATTGTGTTCCTTTTGAGGAATGATGACAACTATTTGTTTGGGTCATACAGTTGCAGGTTGGAGCTTGGAAGATGAATTATTGAAATTGAGCTTTACACCACATTTCTCTCTACCATGTTTCCGGGCAGTGCTCTTCCAATTTGGAGATCGCAAGAATAGGCTCTTATCTAGAAACCCAAAGTATGGCTTTTCCTTATGAAAGTTGAATATCAACCCTATCTCAAGGAAATCCTTAGAACTGGCTTGTCTTACATATAGGATCCAGTGTGAGTTTTCTCATATATTAACTAAGGGAAAGAATCTCTCATGTAGGGACATCAATGTGTGGGGCTCTCTTATATGGGGCCTCAGCAGGCTCATTATTGAATTCTCCACCGTCCTTGGTGACTCAATGAAGACCATCCAAACAAGTTGGAACATCCACTTAACTAACTAAACATTCATCTCTCTCTATGATTATTAGTCACTTGGTAGCTTGGGACTTGTGATCAATTGATTCAGTATATTGGCCTTCTTTGGATCTAATACGTGGATGAACCAATGCCTGACATGAATGGTAAATTTTAGTGCCTAGCCTACTTTGATAACATGAATTATTTCTTAATGATAACCATGTCTGAGACAATTGGCTAAATCTCCTGAGACGATTTTATGTGAGCCATTGATACCTTTGTTTATTTTCGGATCATGAATAGACCATGTTCTTGTTGAGATGGTGTGTATTTATAGGAAGCCTAGATAATCAAATTGCTTTGTGAGAATGCTCTTATTTGTCAAAAAATGTAGCTGTACTAGTAGGAACACTTGGAAGAGCTGTCATATCAATCACTCATTCTTCTCATTAGACAATTCTTAGAACTCCAGCTATTGAAACTTGATTTTTTTTGTTTCCTTTCTACCTCACAAGTCACATCAATTTCCAATAAGGATTTTCTCGATAGCAAACTGTTAACAAATTTTAGGTATATTCTCTAGAGGAAAAGCAACATATTTTTTTTTTTTTAAAGCAACATATGCTATTGAACCACTTGTTTGAGTAAATCTTCTTAGGTGGCTCTAATATCAAGCAAAAGCATTTATTTAAACCAGATGGCTTGGGTGGGAGTGCTGATGTTTATTACAAACTTCTCACCTGTAAATCTTCTTTTAAGCTTCCACATACTTAGGTACAGGGCTAAATCTCTCAACAATCATGCAGCATATTTGATCCCAACGCTGCACTATCTGCCTTTCATGACCCTGTTTGGATTCAGGCTAGTAGGTGGATTTAAGGCCAATTGGTGGGTTTGTATGAACAGTGCAGGCAGAGTAGGTGTAGTCTGTGAGGGGCATGATCTCATATCCTTACATCGTATCAACTCATCACATCCAAGCATTACTTTTTATGTAAAAAAGGAGTCAACATCAAATGTAAAATAAATAAACTGCAACTATCTCTCTACAACATGCCCCGCCACCAAGCTCACTACCTTTTTAACCTAACACTTCATAAAGCTAGCTAGTGCTAAATAATAACTCATTCAAATGCAGCCAAGTCTATCTTGTTGCAGAGTATCTGATGCACCTTTGAGTTTTAGATGACATCCATTGATTCCATAGTTGAAATAGTCAGTTTCTCAATTTCCATAGACCAAACAATCTGAAAGTGTCTTATTTTGCCATGCAATGTGCTGCATTACTCTGTTGTATGTATCCTATCCCATACTGGGCTTGCCTTCCAGATATAGGTGGTTGTTCTGCTAACATTCTCTTTGGAAAAATTTTATTGTTTTTGTTTGTGTGATTTGCTTTACTGTTTTGGTCATTGTATGAAGGTACAATGACAATAAATTCATTATAACAAGAATGAAATTTGTTAATAAAATGACAAGTCTGATAGTGAATATTTATGGATTGCAATTGAAAGGTTTGTATTTTTTAATCTCTAGTTGGCCAGTTTCATACTAGGTTCCACAACCAAATCTTGTACTTCATAGTTTCTGTAAAACTCTTAACTAAAATTCCATCTGAGATATTTAGTTTCCTAGAAAGTTGATTTAAAAATTCCATTGTAAAACTCTTCAGAATTTATAAAAGAATCCTTTATATAATTATTTTTAGGTAATTACTTTGCCAATTTTCTGTATTGAGGTGATGCATCCATCCCATTTGAACAGTTGGCTCCGAACATGGGAAAGAAATAATGCTCTTATTTAATAGCATCAATCTTTTACTAAAGAAACATTGGAATGAGATTGTTAACTTCAATTTATTTATTAATCTTAAATAGAGTAAAGGAGGATCTCTCCATTTGAGATGGCAATTAATCAGAGGCTTCTTCTAACTTCATTATTGTCTTGATGTCACCCTTTCAAAAGAAAAATTATAATCTACAGTAAACAATGGACTTGGTATTTTGATGAAGCACCAACTTGATGACTAACTTCCAGGAAGTTGGTAAGTAGGGTAAGTTGACACTTCTATGGAAACCTGAACGATTTTCGATTATTACCTTGTACTTTGTTTATTCTGCTGGTAGAACAAAAGTTTGCTATATGTAAAGCCTTTTGCATTCTGTTTATTTCTTGTGGATTGGGTGTCTTGGAGGACTAATTGGAGCAACAGTTGTGATGTTTGGCTTGCTGGTTTTCTTGAGCAACCAACAACTTTTGGTCTCCTTTTTCCCTGCTTTATTGAGTTCGTTAGTATAGACGAGAAGTTCTCTTGTCACTTTAAGATGCCTGGATGTTTCTAAATAATTGTCTTTTTGAAATGCTCTTATGCAATTGGCTTTCTCATGTAGTAGATTGAATTGCTGACATCTTTTCCTTGCAAAAAGGGCGATGAGGGTGTGCTACGCAAGGCAATGTATCTAGTCCACCAGAACAGGGATGATTATGTGGCTCTTCTTTTCCATGCATCATGGTGTCCTTTTTCAAAGGATTGCAGATCAAACTTGGACATTCTCCAGTCATTATTCCCCAGGATACGTCATTTTGCATTTGAAGAATCTGCTATCAGGCCAAGGTTCGTTAGGATCCATCCAGTGTTCCAGAAATTGTAATAAAATTTGACGGACTTGCTAAAGGACACTTTACCTGGTGCAGCATACTTTCTAGATATGGAGTGCATGGCTTTCCAACATTCTTTCTGCTAAATTCTACCATGCGTATTCGATATCATGGCCCTCGAACAGTTAATCTTCTCATGACATTCTATCGAGATGTCAGTGGTAATTTCTTACTCAACTTGTATGACTGTCCAACCATTCTGATTATATGGTTTCTATCTTGGGTCTCTCTCTCTCTCTCCACCATGCAAATTTGGGTAGCTTGTTTTCTTCGGTCATAAGTTTTAGATGTGGAACTAGAGTGCATCTTGGAGTAATTTCTTAGATGGTGAGTTTTCAAAAATGAATCGAGATGTTTGAGTAATCCCTTTCTTACACATGCAAAAACCAAATCTAACCCTAACAAGTATTTCAAGGGGGGAATCCGTTGTTTATATATAGGTTCCTTTCACAGGTACTGTTTGTGCCAAGAGTCTTGGATTCTTTTGATAATGAAAATTTTAACTATCCATCCAGCAACGTGCCATGTCTTCCGGTCTCATGCTTTTTGGCTAAAGAACATTGTTGCTTATAGAAATCATGTGCTTATGACAATATTAATGAAATTAGGACTGACATACAAATTAGTAGTAGAAATTTATTAGGTTCTAGTAGACGAGCTAATTTTAAACTTTATTTTGGATTCTTTTTGAAATCATATGGAGATTATTTTTCCTTGATCCTTAGAAAAAGGTGTCCCTTGACTATTCTAATCATCCATATTCAATTATTTCCGTAAATGCCTGGGCTTTTACACGTTGAAATATTGCTGCCATTTGGGTTGGGAAAGCACAACACACTGTAGACCTTTATTTTTGCATGCCAAAAGTGGGCTTTTGTTAATGCAAACAAATCACGTAGATCACTGGGACAAATATTTACATATTATATTTTGATAGAAATGTATCTCTTTGGTTTTTCGTTTTGAAATTTAGGAAATCATGCTTGATCCATTGAATATATACAACTGGTCAGCTGGACCATTTTAAGTGGGTCAAGAGTTGAGGCTGTTATGCACTCATGGGATACCACAAGCTTTCTAGCAAGATGTACATTTGCAGTGAAATATTTGAGGATTATTTACTTACATATTGTGGCACTAATGCAGGTAATAAGCCCTTATCAGTAGATCCTGTTTCCCCGGAGAGAAGTGCACATCCTCCACGTGAGTGGGATTCTAGAGGTGGTGAGGATCCACAAAATTGTCCTTTCTCATGGGCAAGGTCACCAGAGAAGCTGCTTCAGCAAGACACGTACTTGGCATTGGCCACTCTTTTCGTCATTTTCAGGTTATTGTATTTCCTTTGGCCGAGGCTAGTTGCCTGCTGCGGTTGTGCTTGGACGAGGCATTCTCAAAATGCCAGCTTGCAGAGCCTGTCACAGGCTTGCTTTGAGAGAGGTAAACAGGCTTGCGCTGCCCTTAATCCATACAAATCCAAGAATCGGGAGGGAGGTGCAAGGAATGCCTGTACATGGGCATCTCAGTCACTGGCATCTGTCTCCATAGGTGAAGGAAGCTCTGGAAGAGGGTACACCGGGCGTGAAACCAGGTAGAAATGATAGAGCCAACAAGACTTTATTGGAGTATGTTATATTTGTAAGTTATGTCAATTTTTTGTTGCACTTTCTGGGATGACCGTTGTAACTTTGATTCTTGTTCTGCTCTATACATGTTTGGAAGGACACGTTTCTTGTGTCAAAGTAATCTGGTTTCCTCCAAAGTTTGTAGGTGGCAATTCACTTATAAAATGAAGAGGCAAATCTAGAAATGTTGCTTAACTGTTTGTGTTTTGTTCAATATCCAGTGGCTAGAAATATTATTCTCTTGAGAAGGAAAAAAACTACGTCTGCAGCTGAACATGTTATTATTAAGACTACTAAAAGGCAGGACCTTGGAACGTGGAAGAATGGTGCTTTTATTTTATTTTTGGTTCGTTGCACCTTTACAAAGCTTTTAAAAGGTTCAAGTACGTGTTAAGACGTTAAGAATTGATTTTTAACTAATTTTGTGGAGATTGATTGCAATTTTTTTAATAACCCATAATTTCATTTAGGTAAATTGAAGAGGAATTAATCGTTTACGTAGGAATGCAAACTTGAGTCTCCTACTAAAATCAATTGCAATTTTGGCTGCTTGTGTTAGCAAAAATGTGGTTGTGGATAAGGTTTTAAAAAATTGACCATTGAATTGATTAAACTTTGATTTTAATTTTTAGTAGTTTAAGGGATGATTTGTATCTGTTAAATTGGTGATAATATCATCGTTTGATTCAGGTATGAAAAAATTGAATCGATGAAGCTTTGATTTGATTTGTATTGATTCAATTGGGTTGAAGTGAGTTAAATTAGACTTTAGTTTATAAAAAATGAGATAAGTATTAGAAAATTTTATTTCTAGGTATTTAATTATACTAAAAAATAATATGAATATATTAAAATTAAAAGCTAAAGTATTGTTTTATTTCATTTCATTTCAGGCTTATACACCTTTGTAAATGGGAAAAAAAGGGC
Organism: Thalassia testudinum; assembly: GCA_037157565.1. Lineage (NCBI taxonomy): Eukaryota > Viridiplantae > Streptophyta > Magnoliopsida > Alismatales > Hydrocharitaceae > Thalassia > Thalassia testudinum. The sequence continues at coordinate 4,797,100 of JAZHRO010000056.1, forward strand.
TTGTTTATTCTAAAGATAAATTTTATTTTATGCAAATTCACTTGAGAAAATTTCATTGAAGATAATTTCATTTCATGCAAAATCCTTTCAAATAAATTTTGTTTTACAACATTCAATAACATACATCCATTCAAAGACAAATTTCATTTCATGATAATCAAAATCCAAGGCATTTCAATTTTCATTCAAGAGGTGGGTTGGTGATGCTTAAGCCTTGAGGAGGGGCGATGGGGGAGGTGGGGCTGGTGGCTTGGTGGAGAAGGAAAAGGGTCAATGGAGGGGGAGAGCGAGGAGGAGGGGTAGTGAAGCAGGTGGCGTTGGTGCTTTGGAGAGGGTGGTGGTGGTGGCTTAGTGGAGAGGAGTAAGGATGGGGTGGTGGATGTGGTGGGGTGTTGGTGGTGGTTGGGGCTGGTGGGGTGGGGAGTTGGTAGTAGGCCTTGCAATGGACCGTGTAGGTAGACTATTAGTGGAAGGGAGGAGGATGAAAGAGAGGGAAGAGAGGGAACTTAGGGAAGGCACCTCGAGGAGGAGAGGGATGGCGTGGCAGCATTTGGCAAGGGTTGGATTGAGGGGAGGAGGTGGCGTTGACCTCCTAGGGTTTGCATGAAAGATAAGGATGGTTGAATTACATGTTGAACCAGGTTCTCATCGAATCATGGTGGTTTGGGCTTTGGCTTCAAAATCACTCGATTCGGCTAGTTTGCGGTCGGTATCCAACCTAGGTGGTTCAATTGGCCGGTTTGATTTTTGAAACACTAGTTGTGGAGTCATTTTCAAAAAAAAAAAAAAAATGGTGGTTGGAATCAAGGGGGGAGTTTGATGGAGCGGACGGGTGTCATCTCTCAGTGGCTTGCATTAAGAAACCTAACCTAATATGATTTTGCAATAGATGGGTGCTTCACATCACCATCTAGATTGCGATGATGATTTGTTCACTAGAAACGAAGCATATGATTTCTCAATCAGTTATCATGCCAACACATGCTCCGTTAATCCTGAACTCTACATACTCGACGACGCTGCATTCTAATCAATGGGCTACTATATATTCTATGATATTTTATTTTAATCAATCCACGATATTGTCTTGTCTCTCCTTTGCTAGTGGCAGTTCTTGGACAAGATGCCTCTTGTCACCTTTGTTATTCATTTTGGGAGTCGAGCTATATGTAGATTAATTAATTATAATACGAAATATGTCCTCTTAAAAGGGATCAAAATTCCCCTTTGGTTTCGGTTGTTGAACTATTATGCAGATTGATTAACTGTAATGCAAGACCTTGCCTCTTAAGAAGGACCAAAATTGTCCCTTCTATCTTGGTGAATATCATGTATATCTACACCTCAATGGTAGGTGAAGCTTTTGATAATGAGACTTATCAGCTATATTATTCATAATTATTGTTACCTGCATGGAGAGTTGACTATAATCAAAGGTATTCTTAAAATTAGTAATGATTTTGTTCAAGACACCTTGGTGCCTCAATCATTGGAAGCAAATATATGATGTTTATTGCATCCAAGCTTGTCCTAAAGATTGGAAAAGCGTTAAAGGGTTGGGAAGCCAATACTTTATTGTAGCCCAATAGAAGTATTCCTACCAAATCCATTTTGGCCTCTATTCTAATTATTTGGTGTCTTCTTGTGTCATCAAAAGAAAGCTTGCAATAAAATGGACTTATTGACGGCTTCAAACGAAGTTCAAAGTGTTAGAGTACACTCAAATCGATATCTATACCAGAATCAAGAACTTAGCTTGCAACCTTTCATAGATATAAAACTATAGAAAATGTGTGGTGAGGTGCAAAGATATTAGTAAGAGACTGTAATATAGTGAATCATATGGCCAAGTTATAACTATGAGTCCATGGTTTGAGCTATACCTGCAAGTTACGTCATTTTGCTCTACTTCACTTTGTTCGTTGTTCCACTCCAATTCTACTTCATTTTGTATTTTGTTTTCCTATGAAAAGTTGCTCGCTATAGTTCTTGTCAGCAAATGGGTGGGTTTTCCAATTCCTTTAGGAGTTGAGGAGGGAAAAAGTATTTTCCACTTGCTAAATTTATCCATCCATCATGTATATCTCTTTCGGGCCAATGCAAGAATAAGGCAAGATGAGGTAGCTAGAGATGGAGGTGTTCACTTATTTTGATGGGCATCGAACTACAAGAAATTAGAGTAGAGAGTTGATCCTTAGTTGATCTCCAAGTTGTGAGCTTATTGTCGAAGATTTTGGAGGGTGAATCCTCTAATAGTAGAAAGTTCCATACTTTGTCTAGGATGAGGTCACTCCACCTTAACACTTGGAAGTGGATCATGAGATACTTTCTTAATAACTTAGCACCAACGATAAAATATGGATGGAGAATTTCGCAAAAGAATGATACTATGTTATATATTATTATTAAAGAATTATATTCTTAGAATTGACTTTCATGAGTGATAGGGATCGGGCCTTGGGCTTATTGTCGAACTGATTCATAGCTAAATGACCTTGAACTAATTCATAGCTAATGAATGGGAGATCATGGGACACTAGTCCAAGTGAAGTATTGCGAGAGGTAAAGTGCACAATTGGAAGAGGGGGCCTTGCCCGACTCTCGAACATCCCTCAAGAATGGGCATGCCCATGCAAACACGTGCTTGGGAATCATGACTGAGCATGCTGGGCAAGCCATTGTTGGCACAATAGGAGAGATGACTTGATTGAGGGGATAGACAGTAAGATGCACCTATGTTAAATACACCCATCTTGCCAGATCCAATACGATGTCACCACCACTATGGTGACTTGCTGGATGGCTGGGTAAGCCCTAAGCAACAAAGCCTTCCCAAGGCAACCACTAACTCCAATGATGAAGATGATTGAATACCACTTGAACCCCTTTGACTTGTGGGCACGCTTTAGTTAGGTATATAAGTCTGGAGAGTTCCCAATAAAGAGGGGAGGTTGGATCACATTTATTGTTACCAACTTTCTCATTTGCTACACACACATGCTCTCTCTCTCTCTTCGAATCACCAGATAGTGGCCCTTTGTTGTCACTTCGACAATCCCCTGTTGTATTTCTTTCTCTCTCAATACAATGGAGTACTGGGAGGCACATGCCTCCTTTAAGATGTAGTGCCCACTTGACGAGCATGAACTCAATCATCAAATCTATTGCGTATATTGTCTACCATTGCTCCATCTCTCATCATCTCCTTTCTCATTCAAGGTTGCCCGAACTTGGGAATCACATCATCTAAGGGGAAGGTTCCCTTGAACCCCTCCTTTGGAGAAGGAACCATGAATTGTACCGAGACGACAGGTCTAAGGGAATTAGTTTCATCTTCCGCAAGACTCATCAATGGTGCCCACCAGGGGGTTGGTATTTTGATATAGAATGGTTGGTATTCCTTCGATTGCTACTTGGGTAGCGAAGTGATGGTCAGGAATCACCACCTTCGTCTCTCGAGAAACCTTACTGACCATGCATGTAGCACCATTTCAACTTTCCCTACGATTGATCCTGAGGGTGAATTCGAGTACTGGAGATATTTTGGCCACCCTTGGTCTCTCAATCACTGTGGAACCTCTGTAGAACCCTTAGGACTTAGCAATGTTTGGGATACCTTGCTCGTCGCTTTACATGGTGGTGGGACCCTCTCTATGGTTCTATATGGAGAGGGACAAGACTACCTAGATTGCCTTAGGGTAGCCTTTCACCGTTGAGTCAACTAGTAGGGCAGAAGCACTTAGGAAGGACTCGAATCTTTCCAGGCTCCACTAGGAACTTTGACAAATATGGGGACACTTTTGTGGGGAGACTGGACTATTGCTTGCTTTGAATTGGGGTTTTAAAAGTAATGCGCTGTAGTATAGTCGATAAATCGCGAAGAACACTTAAAATTTATAGCTTGAAAGAAATTCGAGGTCTAACACAGGGAGCAATTAGCAATTGAACACTCAAGATTGCAATTCCAAGCACAATATAGCAATATAATGGAAATTTTAAGCACAAAGGATATAAATATATAGAAGCAAGAGTCAATGTAGTAAAAAATATTAGGGGTAAAATGGTGATTTGAATCACCAAATTACCCTAATTACAATAGTATCAATAATGCAACAGTATTAATCAAAGGAATTCCACGCAAGGTAATCCGTATAGCCATAAATCAGCCGAAAATCAGATGTCGGCTCTTCAAATCAGATGGCTTAAACCCTTTGTTGCTATAATGCTCTATAAAGAGCACTTGTCTTCTTCGGCTTTCCTTCTTCCTTTCCTTCTCAACTCTTCCTCTTCTTTTCACACACAAGGGCTTCACACAATTTTGCAACGACGTAGTGTTGAGGCTTTACTCTACAGAGCAAAACCCCTCTCTCCCTCCTCTCTTTCTTAAATCTAGGTGTATAAGCAGGTTGGTAACTGGATAATCAGGTCAGGGTCCAAGTCCGCAAGCAGTGGTCACGGACGAGGGTGCGTAGGGTGTGCGGGGGACCCACCCCCCAGTGTCGAGGCAGTAAGGCTTCAGAACTTTTTCCTTTTATATGCGGTTGAGGCTCCGTTGCTTGTTGATGTGAGACTAAGCTCCCACCTTTGTTCTTCGCATAAGGCAGTGAAAGCTGCAGCTGCTTCCTTCGTCAAATTGGTGCAAAGGACTTGGTCAAAGGCTCAAATTGATCAGCGGGGAAGCTTCTTGGGCTGAATCCATGTCACTTGGAGTGAGTGCCTGGGAATTGTGTTGCAAGAACATGTGCTGGAGCTTTGCCAAAACAGCTGCGTCAATGGCAATAGGTGATGAGTACCTAAAAATCAAAAGAAGGGCTTCACGGTCTCGTCAGAGGATTTCACAAGTGTTGTTGTCACCTTAGTGCAATGCAGGTGTTTAGGTGCGGTGGCATGGTTGGGAACCTTCGTCGTGATGAGGCAAAGGTGTGGAGCTTGGGAGTGGCATGTTTGATTGCATGTTTAAGCCACTAGGGCTTGCCGGAGGTATGTCGGTGAAGTGGAATATGAAGTTGCAGGAGGAGATGCGGTGGTCGAGTTGGAGTGGCGAAGACGAAGTTGTGAAGTAGTGGAGCTAGGGAGTTGATCTGAGTAGGTAGCAGACGACGAGGAGGAGCGACGTCGGGTCTGGAATGGTCAGTGCCGTAGACGAAGGGAGCTCCGGTGGGAGAGAACGACGATGATGAAGGGGGAGGAAGCGCCTCGGGGGTATGTCGAGGTACGGAAGAAGTTGGGGAGTGGAGACCGGCCGGCTATAGTCCGTGATGGTTGGTGAAGAAGCTTAGAGGAAGGGGTTGCTGGAGCGAGGTGGAGCAAGCTATGGAGGAGAGGAAATAAGGCTAGATTTGGCTTAATTTCTCGTTGAAGAAGAGGGGAATGCCAAGGGGGTCTTTTATAGGCCAGAGGGAGAGCTTTCAAGCTTGGAAACCAAGCTTTGAAAGCTATAAAATTACGGAATAGGTTTAGGATTTCCAAGAGTTCGCATGAACTCTTGGATGAGATTTGGAAGGCAAGACCTGCCTCAGATTGAAGAGCAACTCCTCAAGAATCTTCCTTCCAAATTTGGAAGGGTTTCGCCGTGAAATCAGGGAGAATCTTTTGATTGAAGGTCAGTGGTTTATGGGTTCACACAGTAATGGCAGTAGGGGCATTTCTGTGAATAAGATGAAGAAGTTAGGGGGGTTTCTATAATAATTTCAAAAATTGTGGGGTTATTTGAGAGAATAAGAGTTAGACTTGGACTAAAATGCAAACTAGGTTGAAATAATCTCATATTGGGTCCCAATTTTGATACAAACCTAATTTGGACCCAAGGAATTCAATGGTGAAGTTGGATTTTGGTTTTGACCTAGTTTGACTGGGTAATTTATGTAAAAACCCATATTAGGGCAATGTCTGTTTGTGACTCTGTTTTGGGTCAAAACGGGTTCTGATGGCTAATTCAAAGATACTAAACCCTAGAGAATATTTTTTTATGAATTTTAGAGGATTTATGTGAATTTTATTCTGATCATAACCTCAGTAGATTAAGTGAGTCTATTTTTAGGATTTCATATGTCATTTAATTCTTGAAATACGTGAAAACCTGTTTCTATCTACATGGACCCCCTTATTAGACTTAAATGCATATTTGACCTTTAGTAACCCCTAAAAAATCCCGTGGTTATTCTGTAGTTTTTGATTACTGGTAAAATTGTAGAAATAACCTTTTATTCTTCTTTTCTTCTCAAAACAACTTAACCTGCCCAAGAGACCTTTTGACTGATATGTAGGAGCTTTTATTGACTTTATTAGATCAAATTGAGCTAGTTATGTCTCATGATGGTGTTCCTATCATGGACCCTCCCAACCAAATGTCTCATCCACCTCCTGAACTTTCAAGCCTTCAAAGGATTCAAAGAGGCATAGGAAGATAGACATCAGCATGGTAAGCTTCATCAAGATATTCGAGCTTAGGTATGACGATGTCATCAAAGTGGCCATCCAATAGGAGGGCCCTCTGAAGGGCCTCATTTACGAGAAGAGCCTTAGGGGACTGGAATGCAAGATTAACCTCCTATTCCCCTAGGATGCTAGAACCTCAACCCCTTAAGGCCTTAAGGACACATTGCCCTTTCATTTGGAGGATCTTGAGGGTAGAATATCCAAAGGGTTTACCGTCATCTCGTCTTCCAACTATGTGATGGGATGTCAGACCCTTAACTGCACACTAACTACTTTTGTAACCTCATGACGTTAGAGAAGTGCTAGGAGAATGCATACTGCATTGTGTTTCCTTCCTTTCCATCTAGAGTGGCCAACAAATGGTTCTTTAGCCTCCCCGATTGAATAATTGACTCCTTCATCAACCTAGAGTGCCACTTCTTGATGTGTAAAACCTACAATAGGCTAAATTGTTGTTGTAGCATGTGTTTACGTGATCACTCAAACTCATTTTTTAAACTCATAATAGACTAAAATCGTAATAAACGGAAGTCCAGGTAGTATCTCAAGGGGGGCTTTTGACTGGGTTACTTCCTAATTAATCATAAGTATGCAAAAATGTTTTTAGAATTTTTGAAGAAATTTTGATATTTTTTGGATTTTTCTCTGAGATTAGGGCAAATTGATTATTTTGACCCCTATTGCAAGATGTGTGCCTAAACTAGACACAAAGGTGTCTTAAATTTTTACAAATTTTTCCTAAGATATATGACTAGATAAAGAAATAATTACAATTTATTTTGAATCAATTTGAGGTGTATAAAAATTCGTAAAGTATAGAAAACTTCAGAAAATCAGGTTCTATTTTGTCTTTGACCCCTTGTTGATACGGGAATTTGATAAAGTAATAGGAAATAATTTTTGAATCAAAATTTGACAAAAACATTCTTTACTAGTATCCTAAGCTATTGACAGAATTGAGTGATTTTTGAAAGTGCAGAATAGTTGGAATGAATTTTTGAACATGGACATGCGAATCTGAGTGAAAATATGAGAGATGCGAATTGCGGAAAACTCGAGACAAACACACACACTTTTTGGGTTTTTGAGATAGTAAAGCAAGTAAATAACTAACTATCAAGCAAAGAGACTAGAGAGAGATGAAAACAGAAACATAAATTTATTGCTTTTAATGAAAGAGTTCACAACTAAAAATAAACTAAGAAGGAGGAGAAGAAGTAGAATAGGAGGGAAGAGAAAGGGATGGAAGTAGCCAATATGGAGTCAAAGATGAAGAAGAGTGCTGTCTCAAGCCCCTAGAAGTAGAGGAAAGCTTCAGAGGAAGACCAGAGAGATGTTGAGGAAGAAGTTGAAGAAGATCCTAGAGAAGAAGAACTTGAGGTAGGAGACTAGGAAGAACCTAACTAAAGAAGGGATTACCTAATAAGATAAGGGAGTTCTTAAGAATCTAATGGACCTAAGGAGGGACTAGAAGGTGGAGGGTGTGGAGGATCTATGGAGGTAGAAGAAGCTAAGGAGCTTGGAAGAATGTCTAAGGTGGAAGAAGGAGCAAGGAGGAGAATTGATGATCAACAAACGAGGCCATGTGGTGTTATATAGGCACAAGGGGAGGGGGTGGATGCCCATAGGGTCTTGGGAGGCAAGGAATTGGTTTGGGTTTTTGGCAATTAGGATTTGGATTAGGTTTACCTAAATAGGAAACTAGGAATCCTAATGTGATTAGGAACTAGGTTTTTGGAATGCACATCGTGGAGGATTCTTGCTTGGCGGTGGAGTTCAGCTTGGAGGCTTGGGTGGCGCACAAAATATAGAGAGAGAGGGTGTGTATGCACTATATTATGGAGGAAGGGCTTAGGATTAGTAATTAAGGCAAGGAATCTATGTTTAGGATTAGGAAATTGGTGATTGGAAGGATTTGATTGGAATGGGTTTTTAGGAAAGCAAAGGGGGTGGCACCTAAGAGGGTTTAGGGATGTTTCTGGCATGGGAATTAAGGTTACTAGAGGGCCCTTGGATGGCCACAAGTGGAGGCTTCTAGAAGAGATCCAATCACCACCTAATTTATGTTCACATTGATTTTGATTGGAGAGATTTAAGGAGATGATTGGAGGCCTAATTAGGTGTAATTAAGTGCCACATTTTAGCAATTAAATCAAGGAATATTGAGGACAAAATAAGGTGTAGAAAAATCACATGGCAAGTGGATAAGGTGTAGGAACCTACAGGATAGGATCAGGACTAGGATTGAGCTAGTGACACTAGAGTGTGAGCTAGGTTTTTAGGAGTAGGTTTAGGATGAAGGCTAGGGTTAAGGTAAGGGTTTAAGGAGCTAAATGGAGTTGGTTTAGGGTTAGGATTAGGGTTTTGGGTTAGGATAAAATAGGCAAGTTTTGACTAGGGCTAGGGCTAGGGTTTTTATGGCTTGAAAAGGTTCTTCTCCTCTTAATTGAAGCTCTCATGACTTGTATTCCTGCTTCTACCTGCACATAGCAAAACCTCAAATTAGCAAAAAAATAGGCTCAAAATTATAGTTTTACCCCTAACATGCAAATATGCAATTATGTACAATATGACCTAAATCTATTGCAACTAATATCCAAAATTGATAAAACTAAGCATGTTAAAATATAATTATGCTCACTTATCACACTCCTATGCCTAGGTTTTCCTAGTTCCATGCAAAACTGTGAACAAAACCAAAATTTGAGTCAGGATTTTTACAACGAAGGTATTAGTCATTGCTACCTGCAAAAACACAGGAAAATTCATACACTTAGACTCAACAACTCTAGACTACCACCCAAAATACGAATCGCCAAATCCATCAAATTCTTGTTTCTCACAATCATAACCTTCTAGAGTAGATTCTACAGCTCTAAGGTCCACCCAAGGTTTGTGAGAAACTGAAAATTCAAGCTATCGTGCTCGTGAAATTGACTCAACAAGTGAACAATATTTAGAAGTTTTGTTCATTTACTATTGATTTCACCTATCATCCCGCTTACTCTACTTCAGATTTGCCTTACTATAAAAAATGGAATCATCACCCCTTTTTATTTATTACTATATATATATATATAGATATTGGGAAGGCCCTGCACTCTGATGTTTCGGGATTACATAGTAAGAGGCACCCTCCTTATTCTGGAATGCATATTTGAATATGCACTAATATATATATATATATATATATATATATATATATATATATATATATTCTTTTTTCCTACTTTTTCTCTTTTTTTTATTTTTTTCTTTGTTGATATATATATAAGTGGGACTCATCCAAAAGCTTAGTTCAAAACATCACTTTAGCAGAGTTATGTAAGAATCTAAATGGCAGGCTAGGCTCTAAATATTCTGCATTTAGAGAGAATACCTAGTGCAACATGACAACCATACCCATGAAAGTGTAAGTGTTAGGCTGGGATCTGAACACCCTACATTTGTGGAGCATGCCCAATGCAATGCACCACAGTACAAATGGGTGCTTATGCATTTTTATCCACCAAATAAAGCATCTTGCTACAAATGGATGCTACCCTCCTCCATCAATAAAAACACCTTAATATAAATGAGTGTTTAATCTATAGAAAATGGATTAGAAAAATATCGAGAAAAAATTAGGAATAAGAGACCTAGTGGTCCACCGAGAGATATACAGCTAGAGTGTTGACCTCAGGATAAAAATAGGTGAGGAGAAAGCAACCAAATCTGAGTTAGGCCAAGCCAAAGGATTGAATTGGAATAACCTAGATTGAGATCTTGATGTCTTGAGATCTAGATTTTTGCAACTTTGGATGCTTGTAGGATGAGTCTATTTCACCTGCACGGACATTTAAACCTCATAGCTACTAAACCTTGAGTGGGTAGTGAATCCTAAGAAATTAGATTTTGGAGGCTAGCGGTTGAGGCCTAAAAGAGACAAATTGATAAGGCCCTAGGTCTAGAAGTTCGTCTTTAATGTTGTGGGCTTGTTGGCTTAGGGATTTTACTTTCTTTCTGAATTTGGTTGATAAAGGGTGTTCAGTTAATTTACAAAAACTTAGGTTGGTGACGGCAACACCATCATCATCCATAACTGGCCTAATTTATCCAAATTCTAGGGATAAAAGCTTTGTAATAATCATTAAAAGGGTGTAATTCTATTCTGACTTGAATTGGAGAAGAAAAAGGAAATTCAGTTAATTTTGTTGTTTTAACGAATGATTACAAATGCATATTAACTAAGGGGTGAATTTGACCTTAATGCAAGGTCAAATGAACATAAATTAGAAGTAGGCTCAAACTGACTAAATCAAAGTTTTTTGAGAATTAAAGATTAATTTAATAATGAAAATTGTAATCACAGCCTCACTTTAATTGAAAGGATTTTGGTAGAAATAAATATGATCTAAACCTCTTAAAAATCATCAAAAAATATTCTATAAGGTTTAAAACTTTCACTTTTACAAAATGAACGCATTTTGACAAAAATTAGAGACCAACGAGAGAAATTGCTACATTTTACGCTAAAGTGTAAATTACTCAAACAAACTTCATTAAAACCCAAATTTGAGGTTACCATTAGATTTCTTGGGTATACCCCTAAATTTTGATCCCAATCAAAATCTATCTTGACCTAGTCTGCATTTTAGCACATAAGTCTCTATTTATTGCCTAAGCCTCCTACCTTTTGAAAATTTCTACATCTAAGTTCTCAGAGCCAGCCTTCATCATCTCCAAATGTAGCGAAGAAGCAGTAGTAAAAGTGCACCCAAAGCTGCGAACTTCAATTAAAGATCTGGGCAATCAAATCAAGACCAAATCCCACCAAATTTGGTGGGATTGATCTTGAGCTCGTCCCCAACCTGGCAAGAAAGATCTCAAGCTCCAATTTAGAGCAAATTGACGCCGATGGGCCAAAATTCAAGGATCCTAAAGAAGCTAAATTCTCAAGTCCATCTTGCAAATTTGTGGTCATTTAATGCGAATGCATCCTCTATATGAAAGCTTGGACTTCCACAAGCACTTCTTCGTGCTTAATTGGCCAGAATTCCCTCCCCTCTTCTTCTTCCACGTCGGTGAATGATGCACCACTAGAGCCCCTTCTCCCCACTTCCTCACCCTCTACCATGTACAGTAGGTAGAGGGCTTTGCTTCCACTTCTTCCAACAGAGGTTCCCGCGAAGCTTCAAGTCCTAAGTCTCTTTCTTCGGCACCAGTGACTACCTCCTCTTCTTCCTCACTGGCGCACCACCGGCAACCCTATTCTCCTTTCCTCTTATAAAATTTCTTTAGGGTTTCTTCTCCACACATCTCTAGTTAGCTTTTGGGAGCTTTAGAGCTCCATTCATCATCTCCTTCTCCTTCTCCAACCTCCGCCGTTATCAACACCTCCATCCTCACCGTCTATCCTCCTCCGACTTCCCTTCACCTAATTACATTGGGAAAAAGCTTCTCCTCACCTCCACTAAGCTTTTACTAAAGGTAATTTATCCTTACAACACCTCCATCACCCTCCACCATTACCACCGAAGAAGCTTCATTGAAGCTCCTTCGCTAAGCATGTCCACCCATCCACGCACCCAGTTAGGTTACGGCTTTTCTCCAGCATGTCATGTAAAAGCTTTTGGTGTATTTGATTTAGGAAGAGGTCTGTATTCGTGCTTGCAAGTACTTGTCGACTTCATCTCCTTCTTCGACGTTGACCAGCCACCTTCAGCAAGCCATCAACAAAGGAAACACCCTCATCCCTTGCGAAATCACCTGGGAAAGATATTTGGCCGTTGGATTTGTGATCCATGGCCAATTAGTTATCAATCAAGCAGTGTTCAACCGCGAGATGCGTTAAAAATTAGTTCTGTCATTGTAGTTGCAAATCACGATGAAACAAATAACATTTATAGATTTTTCGATAAGTACCAAGTCGTTCGTAGGGAGGCAAAACACGATTTTTATGCAAAAGCTTTTTAGAAAGTCGTTCTAAATAAATATTTATATATTTGTATATGTATATATAGACATTAGATATCTAGAGAATCATAATTTTATTGCTATTTGGAAATAGTTTTTAAACTAAAAATAACTATGCTAAGGAGTAAAGAGAAAGAGAGAGAGAGATAGAGGATAGAGAGAGATAGCAGATGAAGGACACCGCCACTTGTGGGATGCTTGTGCGAAGTACGACAGCACTTTAGATCTAGAGCACCAGGAGGAAGATCGGAGTGAAATTGTAGAGAGAGAGGCTGGAGATCTATCTAGTGGAAGTTGCCACTCAACTGGGGCCCTGGGGCTCTATTTATAGCTTTAATGAGGGGCAAAGTGGACATTTTAGCCCTCCAACTTGCGCAACAACCTAGGTATGATTAGATTCATCGATTGGGAGATCAATGGCTCAGATCATAGCTTAAAATAACCTTAAATGTGCCTTATATGCGCGGATGTACTCTTTGGCTGACATGTGGCATGCCTGCAGTTGTCCGTTTGTGATCGCATGCTCCTTGCCACTTGCCTCGCACCTGCCTTGCGTACGCTCGATTCAAATTGCGCACGCTTGATTTCAGCCTCCTGATCTCATGATCGGACGGCTTAAAGTCGTTGCACCACCGCCTTTGTGGTAACTCATGGATCAGGGCATTAGCACACGTGTCAGATCGCACGTGTACATCGGATGGTCCTCGTTGCACCACGCATTCACCTCCTCACCCTCTGATTGACATCCGACGGTCCAATTGAGTTCGAACCCACTGCCTTCCTGATTTGGTGCGTAGTGCGGCTTGATCTCGCACATCTCGCTCACGTATGGACGTGCTAACTGCTGCGCTATGTCGTCCTTTGTGTCACGTTTGTGTTTTAAGCAAGTCCGTTCTCAGCCGTTGATCTCCTTTAAGTTGATGATGCGTGGGGGTGGGGCAACGTGGATTCTTTGAGGTCGTTGGATGATGATGCAACGACCATCACTTTTCCTTCAGAGATTGGGGTGCGGCAAGGGGTTGCTGGGATGGTGTCATGTGGCACTATCCTGGCCATTCATCTTCTTGCCTTTGTAGTTGGTGCTACAGAGCTCCGATTGGGTTGATCTTTACGTCGTTGGACTGTGATCATTGATCTGAATCCATCCGTGTGGTCAGATTTTACATCTGAGGTTTGGATTTCTACCATCTTGCTTTTTGGCCTCCGTTCTTCTATGGGTTGTACATGATGCTATAGATGTCTAATCAAGACAATTCCGAAAGCGTTGGACTCTCGTCGTCATCCTGATTAGATCCGTACGGTCCGATATATCATTTGCGACTTTGGATCATCTACAATCAATTTCGTCTCTCTTTTAGAGCATAAAATGACAATATTATCTAAAGGCTATCAAACTAACTAATATGCAAATTATGACGCTTATGCATGCATTGTTCCTAAGTTATGATAGAATCTAACTTAATTTAGGTAGATTAGGTTGTACGATTGCTGTGCAATCACCTCCCTATGCTTAAGTTTTGCTAGTCCCTAGCAAATGCAAGACTAAATGAAGAGTGACTAATTTCTATCAAGAGCTTGACTAGAGGTTTATTTCTTTTGTTTTCATCAAAAACTTTATAAATCCAGATAATCGTGAAAGTGTAGTGTTGTAGCCTATGCAACGGATTCGAGTGAAAAGTCAATCCACATCTAAAGCTCGCACTTGACCCTTAGTAAAATTCTATTGGGGTAGGCAAACTTCTTACCTCGGGGTTATAAAGTAATATGTAAATTCAGCCTCGACTTTTGGCTTTGGTAGAAGATATTTTGAGTCAAGTGGATTTGTATTTGGTGGCTCACACTTATCTGGTACTACACATAGACTAGTACTACAAAACTTAGATTTCCAGACTATTAAATAAATCAACTCAAAGAGAGGCGGAGAGACTGTGCTCTCTTTAGTTTCTTTGTAATCATTCTCTCTCTCTCTCTTTTTTCTTTCTTTTTTATTTTTCTTCTCTTTTCTTTCTTCTTTTTTCTTTTTGAGCTCACAATCTCACCAGATTTGTTAGTATATTTAGTGGCCTCTCATGGTATTAACACTTTGATTAGGTTCTGATAACCCTATGACTAACTCAGTAATCCTCGACCAGTACTCGAGCGATCAGAAATATAGAAAAGTAGGTCAAGCTTGTATTTGGTGGATTGTAAAGGGAATGGGTATTGTTGCCTCAATGTGCTTGACAAAACGCAATTAACACATTTTCTTTTTTTTTTTTCCTTTTTTTTCTTCTTTTCTCTTGCTTTCTTTTTCTTATATATATTTATTTCTACCAACATAACGTACTGTAGCAACCATGCACATTTTTATTCATGAGGCATTATTCGAGATTGGGGTGTTCAAGAGGATATTGGGTGGCTTATTTGGTGGAAGTGCCTACTCTTGGCACCGAGAAAGGAATGGATAGGATAGTGTATTTTTGATCTTGATATTAATACTCTCCTTCTGCTTAGGATTCTGTAAAGGATGGTCGTAACCGTCCACCTTAGTCGTAGTTTTATTAGAACCCATTCTTTACGTATTTGCCTTATTTGGTAGTTCTCAAAAAATTCACACAAAGAATTTATACGCAAGAACCGAGAGCGAAAACTATGCCTAACTCCGAGTATCATTATCTAATTACCTAGAAACTAAGATTCCTTAGACTAGCCTTAGAGCACCAGTAGACTCTCTACTCTCACCACGCACTTGTTTGGTGGATCTACTAGAAGATGGTTTGCCTGACTCCCTAATTACTGTCCAGGGGTTTAGGAGGAGAAACATTGCTTCTTCTTAACAAACTAAAGATGTCTATCAGTCTTCACAGAGGATCCATTACAAATTCTACGTGTAAGTGTGAAATTGTACTAGATTCTAATTCAGGAATCAACTTAAGAATAAATCCCTAATAAAACCTTCTTGATAAAAATTTTTATGCATGAATGCAATTTTTTTTTCTTTTGACATAAAAATATGACATTAAATATCCACCTCCTCATGCCTATTTATTACAGTGTCCTCTTTGAAATGTATGTAGGAAAATCAAAATATAATAAGCAAGAGGAGGGGATATCACCTGACTGAGCTTGTTAATCCAGGTTAGCTTGGATAGAGAAAATGCAAAGCTACCTGTAAAGAATACTGGGTTGCCTCCCAGCTAGCGCTAAGTTTAACGTCATTTGCCAAACCTAAACCCAAAAGAAATATGTATTTCAATATTGTGGGTCAAGAGGAGTAATAACTATTGCTGAGAGATTCAGGATTAGTATAAAGATATGATTGTTTGGTCCAAGAATCAATGATCCACAAATGCAGACCAATTGATGATGTAGTCCTACTTCAAAGAGTTTTTCTGATTTGAAATAGAAATAGGGTCAGATAGATGAGGTTCATGACACAGAGCCTGTTCATTAATCTAGTTCCATAATTCAAGAAGAGGTGGTAAAGGGTCTGGATTGAAATCATGATTGAGATTTAAATTTGGTTCTGAATTAGACCCATAAGGATCCTTATAATGGTAATTGATGTCAAAAATCATGAATTCTCCAGGCTCTGGGTCATATGAGGACAAAGCTAGAGTTGTGCTGAATTCGTCAAAATCCTCAACAGAAATTACCTCTTCCTCATCAGAAGTCATTTTTTCCTTAGATTCAAGCCATCCATTTGAATTAGTTGGAGTATAAGTTCTTCCCCAATCCATCATGTTTTGAACTTCTTTTTCTGAGGTTGTTTCTTCATTTTTTTGGTTCATATCCTTTGGTTGTCCAATTTCTTGAACCCCCTCAAAGTTCAATAGTTCTTGAATTTTATGGTAGATGTATTGAGGGTTCTTTATGTTATCATCTAATTCATCATAAGATACTCCCAAGAGTTTCTCAATCTCACTAATGTCTTTTTCAATTTGATTTTGTATGGGAGGTAGTAGAACAAAATCATCCTCAAGTACATCACTTTCTTGTCTTTCATGTTGATCTTGAGATTTGGTAGGATTCAGATCATCTTTAGTGTGAATTGCCAAAACCTCTTCACTTGTTCCTGCGATTTCGATGGAACCACAATTCACCTTATTTTTTGGAAGGCTTTAAAGATATTGAGTTGACAAATTCTCCTTCCAGAGGTGATTTGCATATTTCCCATCTCACAGTTGCTTAGAGCCTTGGCTGTGGCCAAGAAAAATCTTCCTAAGATTATCGGGGTGTGGTTCAAGTTTTCTGATGCCTCCATATCTAAAACTAGAAAGTCCATAGGGTACTCAAAGTCCCTCACTTTTATAATCACATTTTGTAAAAGTCCCTTTGGAATCTTGGTTGACCTATAAGCAAGCTGAAGGGTAACATCAGTGTGTTGCAAGGAACCTAAATCCAACTCTTCATATAATTCTGTGGAGATTAGATTGATGGAGGCACCAATGTTTAGTAAGGCTTGATCCAAGATAAAACCATCTATCTCACATGAAATTAAGAGGGTCCTTGGATCTTTCTTTTTAGGAGGAAGCTTATTTAAGATGATGGCACTAGCTTATTTAGAAATTATGACCCTTTTTGATGATTTGGCCTGGCGTTTCGGTGTGCACATTTCCTTCAGAAATTTTGTGCAGGCTGGGATGTTTTCAATGGCTTCAAGGAGTGGTATATTTACCTGGACTTGCTTTAAAATCTCAAGCCACTCCTTAGATTGATTGGTTTTCTTTTCCCTAGATTTGTTCAAGGCTTTAGGAAAAGGTGCTTGAGAGAAATCATGAGTGTTCAAATCCTGAGTCTTGTTTTCTAGATTAGCTTGGTCTCCTAGGTCAAATTCAGGCTCCTCAAGATCATGGTAAGATTTTGATGTAGAAGGATAAGGATCTTGGATTTATTTCTCACTTCTCAAAGTGACAGCACAAGCATAGGCATTAGCTGTTGATGGGCTATCGAGGAGTTTTAAGGAGTAATTATCGTAGCAAAGCCTCAATCACTCGAAAATAATTAAATTTATAACTCAGAATCAAAGAAGAGTCCAAGGTCGATCACAGGGAGCAAATATGGAACTCACGTATTAATCTTCATTCAGAATCAATGAGCATAATAATAACAAATATGTAATGAATACATATGATCAAATTGTTATTCAATGAAGCTCATAAGATTATGGAATCAAAAAGAAAAGAGAATCAAAACAATGGTGATTTGAATCACCACTTATTCTCTTTAATTAAGCATACATTCAATTACTCAATTTATTCAAATTAGAATTCAATGTAGACTTAGGTTCTTAAATCATTCAATAGTAACGATAATCAAATCATATCAGATGTCTTAATAGAACACAAGGCTCTTTGGGGAGCCTTCCTCTTCTTTCTTCTTCTTCTTCAGCTTCTCAAAACTTCCCTTCTTCAGAGCTTTCCTTCTTTACAGACACACAGCTAACACTTAGCCTTCTTTCAGCACAAGGCCAAACCCTCAAGAGCAAAACCCTACCCCCTCCTCTCACCAATCCCTCCTCTCTCAAGACTCGGGTATAATCAGATCATATGTTGGGTTATCGGGTCATGTACAGTGACTAGGCTTGTGGGCGTGCGATCGCAAGCGTGGTGTGAGTAGGCGAGTAAATGGGTAGGTGGGTGTGTGTGGTGGTGAGGGACCCGACCCCTCGTGTTATTGGGCGGAAAGATGAGAACACAAAATCATCTTATACTTGGTTGCGAGTCCTTCAGCATACGATGTGGCACTAAAATGCCACTCCTTCGTGCAAGTGCTGCAGATGGAATCTTTGCTCGATTGCAGCTGCTAGTAGCTTCGCATCTTCAATTGGGGCTGTAGTTAGATATGCGGGTGTAATCTGCATTTCCTGGAAGTGGAACCAAGCCTTGAGCTCGTCGGAGTACTGCAATCGTGGTCGGAAATGATGGCAGCGATGTCAGAGGATGGTGAATGCCTGAAACAAGAAATAATGCCTCATGGCAACATTAAAATATCTTAGGGTGTTTTCCAAGTGATGGTGAAGGTGGTGGTGGTGTTTGCATGGCGTAGGAGTGGGCGTGGAGGCCGGGCGAACTCAGGAAAGGTGAGCAGAGAAGGTTGAGTTCTTTAGGGCGATTTAGGTGGTGTTTGGTGGAATTAGGTGAGGGGTTTTGATGGGTGGAATGACGCAAAGCTTTTGAAGGTGGAGCGAGTGCATTTTGTGTAGTGTGGAGTGCAGGAGGCGTCGTCGGAGCTTCGCCAGAGCGGAGGAAGACGATAGGGGAGTGGCGTGGTCTGTGGTCGAAACTAGAGTTTAGAGAGGGGGAAGGAGAGTAGAGGGGAGTAGGAAGTTAGGGAACCTAGTGTTAACGGACGAAATGGGTAGGAGGGTACTGACTGTGATTGGCCTGCGTCGTGGAAGAGAATGCCTCTGGTGGAAGGAGTGGTGATGACAAGGAGGTCTAGAAGGCTTCTGCCGGTGTTCGAAGAAGCAGAGGAAGGAGATGAAGATGTTCCCGCTGCCTATAGTACGTGGTAGCAGGTGAAGAAGGAGGCTGGAGAAGAGTCATCGGAGTTGCGGCGGAGGTGGCCGGAGGGGGAAGAAGTTGAAGATGTGCAGCCAAAATTGAGCTAAGGAGAACAGTTAGAAGACTAAGGAGCTTTTATAAAGCTTGGCCAGGCTCTGTACCTTGGAAACAAGCTTGAAGAGATCCAAAAATTAGGGAAGAAGATCCCTAAAATTCTAAGGGTTCGCATGAGCTTCTTGGGCCAAATCTAAGTCCAAGATGAGACTCAGGTGATTGGAGACATCCTCAAGATCATCCCTCCCAAATTTGGAAGGGATTGGTCGAGAAATAAGGGAGGTATCTTTGATTGATGGTCACCTCTTTTGGGTTCACACCTGCCATGGCGATAGGAACCCTTTTGTGAAGAATATGACAAAATCTAGGGGGTGATTTGAAATTAATTCGAAAGCTAGGGGTATGTATGTGAAAGAAAGAGTCTGACTGGACTAAAATGCAAACTAGGTCAAGATGATCTTTGATTAGGCCCAAATTTTGGTAAAAACCTAATTTGGACCCAAGGAATCTAATGGTGAAGTTGGATTTCAGTTTTGACCAAGTTTGATTGGGTAATTTGCATAGAAACTCAAATTAGGGCAGAACTGTGTTTGTGACTTTGTTTAAGGTCAAAATGGGTTCTAATGGTCAAATCAAGGGCACCAAACCTCATGGAATATTTTTATATGAATTTTAGAAGGTTTATATGGATTTAATATTGACCAAAACCTCAGTAATTCAAGCAGGTCTGAAATTAGGATTTTGGGAGCTGAATCAGTTCTCGAAGTGTGTGAAACCATATTTTTATCTGCATGGACCCTCTTATTAGACTTTAATGCTCATTAGACCTTAGATTAACCCCTAGGAAACCTCATGATTATTATGCATTCAGGATATACTGTTAAAACTGTAGAATTAACCCTGATTTAATGCACTCTTCTCAGAATGGATGTTTAGTGAGTTATGGCTTTTAGGTGATTATGTAGGAGCATTATCTCTTGATTATCAATAATTAAAGTTAGTTATGGCTCATGATGATGTTATCATCATTAGGGTTAGAAGGGTGAGGTAGGTTTGGTAAGATAGGCTGAGCCTGGGTTGGGTTGGGGTTAACAAAACCAGGTGGGTGCTAGGGAGCAGGTTGAATTATATGTTCCTGTTGCTCCCATGTGTTATGCAGGTTAACCCTATTGAAGTTGGTTGGGTTGGGGATGGGTTGGGATGGCAGCATCCCATGTTTTCTAGCATCAACTAGCTGGTCTAGTCGTCCCGTCAATTCTATCCTCAATTGATTTATTTCTTGCATTTCCTTGAGGACTAGACACATATCAGAGGGTTAATTTCCTGAGTAGGTTGTGGCTGATATGTGCGTGGTTGTGTGTACCTACTGGGTTGCCTGTAAGTGTTTGGCTTAGTCAAGTTAGGACCCTGGGCAAGTTTCTGACTTGACCAAGCAAAGTTAGTATGGTTGCGCCATCCAGGATTGTAAGGGTTTGAATAGGGATCATTTCTAGTGTAACCCTAGAGTGCATTCACATCCTTAAGATAACTAGGCATCGGGATGCCTAGTTCATAATTTGAGGGCATCAAGGTCCCTCCTTGGTACCCAGAAAGAGATGGGTCCACATAGAGTTGGCTCATAGGTGGAGCCATGGTTAGGTCATTAAGATTGTGCACCATTTCTTGACCTAGAGGGTTGGGGAGTTGGGTGTGGGTTAACATAGAAACTCCTTGGGTAGGGATAGGATTCACTTTGAAATGTATACCAAAGAAACTCCCACCCTTCAGAAGGTTGTCCAGTTTCTTATCCAAACTCTTTATGTTCTTTTCAACGAGTTCCACCTTGTCTAATTCATTGTGCAATTAACTCTAAATCGATCGAGTTTGAATTATCCTTAACTTCATAAACTCTGCTCTTTGATTGATTTTCTCTGTTAAAGACAGACATTGAGGCATTGTTGAGGGAATTTTCACTCATATTCTCAAATAATTGAAAGTCTCCCTCAGCATCTCTGCTTAGGAAATTTCCCCCACATGCTGCATCAACAAAATTCTTCAAATTGTTGCTTAACCCATAATAGAAAATATGAGCCAAGTGCCACTTCGGAATCCCATGATGAGGGCATTTCCTAGCGAAATTATTAAATCTCTCCCAAGCCTCATGTAGTTGTCCCCCAGGGTTCTACTTAAAGGTTGTAATGGCACATCTAAGGGTGTTGGTTTTTCCTACGGGAAAGATTTTTTTCAGAAATGTGCCTCTCATATCTTCCCATGTTAGGATTGGTCTACCAATAGTTCTCAACCAATGAGTAGCTCTATCTTTTAAGGAGTTTGGGAACATTTTCATCATTAATGTACCTTCATTCATGTTCCTAGGGCCAGAGGTCCTTCCTATGTGTAGAAGTTCTTTAAGGTGGTGGAAGGGGTCATCAAAATCGCGACCATGGAAGTGGGGAATCAGATTGATGATCTATGGTTTGAGTTCAAAATCTTCCCCATCCTGAGGTACTCTGATAAAAGGTTCAAGTTGGGCATTAGGAGGATTATAAAAGTCACGGAGAGGCTGGTCTGCTCTTCCATTTTGGAGTCGAGTAATGGCATGCACTATGACCTCCATTTGTCTGTCATCATGTTGACCCTGCTTAGTAATCTGCCTTTGTAAGAGAGTCATTGGATCCATATCTTGTTCTTCCTCTTTGATCTCATCTTCCTCGTGGTGATTAGCTATTGAAGAGGGTTCAGAGTTAGATTCTGGACAATTAGGTCTTCTCTTAGAATTTCTTTCTAAAGGCGGTAGCAAATCAAGATGTTACCTTGCATGCACTAGAAGAATGTCCGTAGATGAGTGGGAGAAGATAGATGAGAGAATACCCCACCCTTTCAATGCAAGCAATCAACCTATTCCTTAGAGTGTAAACTCTAAATAGACCTAATCCTGGTTCTCCAAAACAAGATTGGGTTAGATCAACCCTTAAATTACTTGGTTGGCCAGAAGGGTGGGACCCCTTAGGACACCCCGTACATCAGGACACCACTAAGGGTTAATGCGGTTACAACACCGACCTTTCTTGTCACCAGTGGGTCCAAGTAGACAAGGCCTTGACCTTAGCCTAATCTAATTTCAAGTTCCCAAGAATATTAGTCCTGCCTAGGGCACGTCTACTCAGTTTTAGGCTTAAGCTTGATGTGCTTTTGGAATATGATGGGTGTTAGGGGGGTGTTGCGGATGGGAACACCATCATGAGTCGTAACTAGCTCATTTTGATCCAATTGAGTTAATAAATGCTCATACATAACCAACTGAAGGTCATAATTCATTGCATAACCATTCTGAGAGAAAAATAAGAAATAAGGGGTAAAACTGCAATTTTACCAATAAAGTACAACCATAGGTTTTCTTAAGGGTAGAGCAAAGGTCAAATGGTCTTAATAATTTAACAAGTGGGTTGGATTTGACAGAAAAGGGTTTGTGTGTGTTTTGAGAATTAAATGACTTCTTGAAACCCTAAAAATAGACCCACTTAATTAACCAAGGTTCTGATCTGGATAAAATTCACTTAAACCCTCTAAGAATCATATAAAAATATTCCCTATGGTTTAGTACCATCAATTTGGCCATCAGAACCCATTTTCACCAAAAATGTAGTTTCAGATAGATATTTACCCTAATTTAGGTTTTTGCATAAATTACCTAATCAAACGTGGTCAAAACAAAAATCCAACTTCACCATTATATTTCTTAGGTCCAAGTTAGGTTTGTACCAAAATTTGGACCTAAGGGGAACTCATCTTGGCCTAGTTTGCAAAAAAGTTCCGTCTGATTACATTTCTACCTCTAACTTTCAAAAACCCTTGCGAATAGCCCCCTAACTTCTTCATCATCTTTGCAATTAGGTCCCTCCACCATTATCATGAAGGAATCTTACTCCAACGACCTTTGACAGAGAAGATCTCCTATATTCCTCTGTGAGAAATTCCCTCCAATATGAACCTAGTTAAATGCCCTGAATCTTTCCCAATCTCTCATGCTAACACATGAGAGATTTGGGTCTCTTGAAAGTTTCCATCTCTGGTGAAGCATTCCTTGCTTGGAAGCTTGGCATCCAAGCACAAAACCCTCTCTGAAGACTTATTTAAGAAGCTCCAGATCCAAATGTACTCCACAGCTTGAAATTGGGCCGGAATCCCCTATATTCCTCTCTCCCCTCCAGCCACAACACTCCATAGCTCCGGCGGCCTCTCCCTAGCTTCTGTCGCCCAACCACAATACTAGTGGCGGGGTTATCTCCCTCACCGTCCTCTGCGTCGAGCAATACCCGTTGACGTCGTTCATGCCCCATCTTCGCCACCACCTCTCCTAAGGAGGTTCATCTTCCTCACGTCCGGCAACCACATTGGCATGGGATCCCTTTCCCTTTCGTCCCTTAGAAGTAGGTTTTTAGGTTCCCTATCTTCCCTACTTTCTCCCTCTCTCTCTATTTCCCAAAATCATCCACCGATGCTACTGACCACCGTCATCTCCTCCATCTCTGATGACTCCTCCGGCGAGGTGCTCCCACCGCTACGCACCTCCATCCACCTCACCGACCACCCTACAACCTCCACAACACCTCCTTGATCATTTCCCCTCACTCCATTTAGTCCATTGTCCACCTAAACACCTCCCCGAACACACCCACTCACACGTACACAGTATGCCCTAGGC
This sequence comes from Thalassia testudinum, assembly GCA_037157565.1. Classification (NCBI taxonomy): domain Eukaryota; kingdom Viridiplantae; phylum Streptophyta; class Magnoliopsida; order Alismatales; family Hydrocharitaceae; genus Thalassia; species Thalassia testudinum. Next base: position 4,820,716 of record JAZHRO010000056.1, read on the forward strand.
ACGCCACCACAGCCACCCTCGCTCCACGCCACAGCCACCATTACATTCGTCGTGCCACGGTGACCCTGTTGAACATTCTGACGCTGCCATTAGGCCTCTTTTCTTGATTTCAGGTAGCAGGCCCAAGACCCGCCATTGCTACCAAGCTTCAACGAAGCTTCAAGCCGCTCCAGGCTTTGCTATGCCCAGGCTTCAGTACTAGGCTGCATGGAATTGAGGCGTGTAGATGTCCAAGCCCTCAAGAGAAGGGTTCAGCAGCTGCAACCTCGTCGATTTGCCTGATACCCTGCTGCTGTGTTGTGCGGAAGACAGGTGGGACATTTAGTCCCACCTCAGAATTGAAGAGGCGCTTTCATGCGCATAAAGTGAAAAAGTGAATGGGGCTATTCGCCTCCAAACACTGAGGGTGAGGTCCTCCTCCCCCTTCACTGGACTCGTCCGCGACACTACCCACGCGAACCTAGTTGACCCGACTACCCGCCTGACCTCCACTCCTCGCTCACCATACACGTCGGTGGGCCTGGACCCGGGTATGCAATAGGTCCGATTACCCGACTGGCTGTGGCTCTGGAAGAGCGAGACTGAAATAGAAAGAGAGAAAGAGAGAGGAGGGTTGCATAGGGAAAGGGGGGTTTTTGCCATGGGAGGATTAGCTCCGACACTTAGCCAGATTCAGAGGACAAAGCAGGGTTGAAGGAAGAAGAGAAGAGGAAGAGAATTAAATGAGAGAGCAAAGAAGAAGAAGAAAGCTTAAGGAAGAAAAAGAAGAAGAAAAGGAAGAGGACCATAGGGCTTAAGGTAGAAGAAAGAAGAAGAAGAAAGTCTAAGGAAGGAGAGGAAGAAGAAGAGGGATTGCTGAGCTGAAGGCCTGAAGACTTAGAGATAGAGAAGAAGAAGAAAGGAAGACTCAGAGAAAGAGAAGAAGAAAAGAAGAGGCACACAGACAAGAATCAGAGAAAGGGATACTGTAGCACAAGTCATTAAGCAATCAGACGTCTGATTTCATATTCCCTCCTTTAGTAGATTTGAGTAAATTGGTGATTCAAATCACCATTATTTTGCCTAATACTCTTTTTACTCATCATATACTCATACGCTCTACATTCCTAATTAGTTTTTGAGTAATATTTTGTGTTCAATTTGCATTAATTGTTGAGATTAGTGTGTGAATTCCATTTGCTCTCTGTGTTCGACCTTGGAATCTTTTCGAGTAATAAAATTATATTTATTTTCAATGCTATTTCGACTGTACTACAACGCAACACTTTTTAAACCCTGACTTAGCGCTGCAAACATTTTGGCACTATTGCCAGGGAGCAACGCGCAATTCACCACTATTCTCTACATTATTTGATTATAGTTGAGCACTAACTTACACTATTTGCTTTATTGTGATTTTGCAAGGTACTTCACGAGGAGATCTTTCGCGCAAATCAACCACTCTAGGGTAGGTATTTTCTCTATTCTTCCCTAATTAACCTCCTAATCTTGGGAAGATAAAAAGGAAACAAACAATTTGGAATCACCTGCCTTATTTTTCATAATAATCATCATTTAGGCAAGTTTCCTAATGTGCGAAATTTTTTTCAAATCTCATTGAAGTTGAAGTGATTCTGTTTAAAGATCCTACCCCAAATTTCCTATGCCTATTAGGGACTACGCTTAATTTCTAATCTTCTTGGACTGTGCACTTCTTGTTTGAAGTCCAAGGAGAACATTTTTAAGATCAAAGAGGACTTGGAAATAAAGCCAATTAGGGTTTCTACATTAGGGTTTTGGAGTGCTAGTTCATACTTTCTTGCATAAAAGGAAAAAAACCCACCCGCATTTATGTACTACCCAAGCCCTTGATTGAAAAGATCTAATCAAGAAAAAACCCTAAAATTGGGCTCTAAGCTCACTTGAACCCTAAAATCCTTGGATCTAATAACCTGGGAGTCAACTTAGGGTGATTTCTAGGTCTTGACCTAGAAATTCATTCTGCCATCTTTAAGGCAGATCATGTAAAGTTATTCTACATTGTAGGCCAACCAACCTCCAAATTAGGTCACAAGTAAAATCAACTGCTAATTCAAGTGAAAGCAAAGGCATAAATTAGAACATAAAACTGGTACACTTCAGAGGTTAAGTTATCCATTCTGGTCTACCTGGACCCTCAGTGACAAGGAAGGTCGGGTGGGGGAAACCCTGTAACCCATGGGGGTGCTCTACCCTGTAGGGGTCTTTGCGGGACTCTCCCTTCCTAGCTACCCAGGTAATTCTCAGGTGGATGACTTTCTGATCCAGGGGTATCATCCGCCCTGAACCTCTATAGTCATCCAAAAATCTTTGGGTGCCTTGATTGAGTCAATATCACATCCAATCCCTCATCCCTTCTATTTAGAGCACACACATATTTTCTTGGAAATCTCTTTTAGATCAAATCACTTCATTCTAGACTTGATTCTACATCTTGATTCCACCATTTGATTCAAACATGCAGTCTGGCTACTTAGGAAGACCATTAAAGAAACTTGAATCTCAAAGATCCATGAAAGATAGAATGGTTGAGGATGCCCTTAGATTTTATGAGATTGATTACAAAACCTCACAACCAATTGAAGACATCATGTTGATGTATCAACAACAACAACCTTCATCATAAATTGTGCCCAATTATTATTAACAGAAGTAACAAATGGATCAACTCGGCATATTCTCATAACAGGATACATCGAGATAGAAAAATTGCATAATTTTGAATATCTCCAATGCATGATAAATTCTGTACTTTGGGAAAAACACCAAGATGATCTTGAAAAATGGGAAGAAATGATGAAATTGTTGAAACAAGTCATCAATAAAAAATACTCATACATCCCCCAAATAGTTAATGAAACATCTTGGAGTAATATTGAGGATCAACATGATTTCCCAATTCTCGGGTGTGAGACACAAGGTTGTTGTGGATTCCCAACACAGATGGCATATGATATCCTGATCTTGAAATAGGTTGGGAGGTCCTAATTGGCAGAGAACACGATTTTGAGCCATCCCTAGAAAACCAAAGCCCTGGTTCGCCAAGCATAGAATTCCTAGACTCCTGTAATAATAAGATTGAATCAGAACCTCTCGAGGGTGTAATTTCTGCCCCTTACTCTGATAAGGTGACCCTTGAAGGCAATTCTGACCTAGATGCTAGTAATTCAACCCACATCCTTAGCCTAGAATCTGGATCTGAATCTTGTTGGGAGAATTACAAGGCCCTGTATGACGAAAATCAAAGTTTGAATTTGGATTATGATTCTGGACCTTTATTTGATGAATGTACTTCTCCAACATCCTCAGAGATATAGATTGATTTTTCGGAAGTCACGCCAATCTATGATACAGAAACGGAGGAGTTGAAAGAGTGGGGTTTTGATTGGGTCTTCCCTACAAACCAAGAACCTAAGCCCAAATCCGATAGGGACACCTTTTTAAGCTCGAAGTCTACGAATAGCCTAGACCCAAGTTAGGTCACTGAGTCTACATCTTGTGATTTATTCTGTGGTGGAACCTCTGATCTCGAATCTAATTCAGAACTTGATTCTCACAATTTCTTCGACGATTTCGAATCTTACTTTGATTACAGAGAACCTTTGTTTCCTGACAACTACGAGCCAATCTACGACCTCAGCACACATGATCCATTCTTCGACTCTGACTCTGAGGTCCCTGATCTTGAGATCACTGATTCAAAATCAGATTCCATTGAGATGGAATCATTTCTTTTCGATCCTCAGGAATCAGAAACAAAAAGTGCCAAGAGTGACTACAACCCAGAATTCAAATCTTTTATTGACTCCGATTTTCTTCATCCTATAAATACTCTTCAGGCATTTACCTTCGAGTTTGATGGCTACTATGTGGACTCTCTAAATGAACCCACCTTTGAACCCTTATCAGAAGAACCCTCATACACAATTCTTATTGATGCCACCTCTTCTACGTATATAGAACCTATTCAAACTCGTTTTCAACCTTGACTTGTAACCGGTCTCAATTTCTATTCTGATTCTCCTTTTACCAAGCCGATTGCAGATGATTCTCCTCCACAATTTTATCGGATCTCGGACATCGATCAGACTGCAAATCATGCCCCATCCTTCTCTGATCACTCCTGTAGGGTTTTTACATCCTCCACTGATTCTTTTTCATTTAAGGATCCCTACTCTGATCAGGCTGATTCGACTCAGCCAAACCCTATCTATACACTTCCTTACCATTTCGAATTTCAAAGTATATGGTGGGTTTCACATCTCTTGATCTACATTTATCAACCCACCAGATTTATCGGGTTTGGGCTGCATCATCAGCCTGTTGATCTGAACAAGCACCTGGTTGGACCAACCAGGCTTTTGATCAAGGTGCTTGTTTTGCAAAACTCAGCTGATTTGACCACTCCATACCATTTCTCGCTTGGCTAAGGGCGTTGAATTTAACGCTTAACAGGAGGCAACCTGTCATTCCAAAAATCAAGATCCTTCTGATTATCCTTATGTAATTCACGTCTATTGCACCCTGAGTTCAGTTTTAGAATAGTCGATCCCACCTCTGCTACACGTGCCAGAGCTTGAAATCATCCGCAACAGTCATTCCCAACCCATTCACCTACTCGATAATCCTATTCTAAATTCCTGAACCCAAAACTATTCCACACCCTTTGTTTATAATGAGGACATTGTAAAACCTAGGCATGGGGGGGTGGTAAAGTGCAAGCATACAAAAAATCAAAGTTCGGAAGGGTTCTCACAAAAAAATCACATATTCCAAAAATACCAAAAAAATAAAAAATTGTGAAAAAGAAAAAAATTGAGAGGAGAGAAAATTTTGTTGCCATATCAAATTTTGAGGAGAAAAAGGGGAGGAGATAAAAATGTCAAAAAGGAGCACAAGGTGAAAAGAAAAGAAACAGAGGTAGTCATTAGTAAGAAATTAAGGAATTGACTTAGTTCTAGACCATATGAAAAGAAAGAAAATGAAAGGCAACAAAAAGTACTAATGAAACAGAGAAGAGATTAGTAGGAATGCTGATTTTAGGCCTTTTGGGCTATGATCATAGGTTTTAAAATGCAAGTACTCACTAAGATCTGGATAATCCTCAAGAGGTTGGGGAAAATGTGAAGCTTAAATATTAGGTCTAAGGCTTAGGGAGTATTCGGCCTCGTTAACTGACCTCTGGTTTGCGGGACTCAGTAACCTAAGCACCCTAATTCACACACAGTCTGGTTCAGTGTGCTTAAGTATCAAAATCATGCAAAAGCGTTTAAGTTATTCTAAAAAAGTCACCTAGATTAGGAGCAGTTGATCAACACAAGTTGATTTGGACGAGTTCCTGGCGCGGAGAGGCAGGAAATTCCCCTCGAAGATGCGCAATAACATATCGTCTCATCGGTGCTTGTCTCCTAGGATATCTACATATCCTATCAAGGGCATATAAGCACAATGTGCTGGTTCAGATGCCATGGGCGGAATTATCCCGAAATGTCGATTGCCAGGGTCTGGATTTAGCTACAGAACACCATGGGTGGGATTATCTCGAAATCTCGAAAGCCAGGGTTCTGGGGGTTGCTATGGGCGGTGCTATCTCAAAGCATCGATTGCTAGGGACCCTTCGAGGATTGATGATAGGGACTAGGAATCCGATATAGATCATGTTGTGAAGCCAATCCGAAGCTAGAAATAAAATGAAAAGATAGAGAAAACTCTCCACAAAGAAAAATTCCTGTCTCTAACAAAAATGCACTGCAAAGTGAACCAAGGCTAAAAGATGTTACAAGCACGGGTGCTCTAACCGTGGAGTTTAACGAATCTTAGGATAGTTCCTGTGGGCCTTAAGAAACCTTCGTGGTAGACTGAGGCTAGTGCTGGTCAGGTCCGGATCTTGGTTGGTATTTGAGTACCTCTAGGCCTACTATCGACATTCTAACCTAATCTACAAAAGGAAGCACACATCACAGTTTTTAAGCATCAAAGGATTTCATGGTCTAGAATTAAAGTTAATACCTTGAAATTTTGCTAAGGGACTAGCAAAAGCTAGGCATGGGGGTATGATGGGAACACCATCATGAGCCCCAACTAGCTCATTTTGATCCAATTGAGTCAATAAATGCCCCCACATAACCAAATGAAGGTCATAATTCATTACATAGCCATTCTAAGAGAAAAATAAGAAATGAGGGGTAAAACTGTAATTTTACCAATACAGTACAACCACGGGTTTTCTCAAGGGCTGAACAAAGGTCAAATGATCTTAATAAGATAACAAGTGGGTTGGATTTGACAGAAAATAGTTTGTGTGTTCTGAGAATTAAATGACTTCTTGAAACCCTAAAAACAGACCCACTTAATTAACCATGGTTTTGGTCAGGATAAAATTCACTTAGACCATATGAAAATCATAGAAAAATATTTCCTAGGGTTTAGTACCTTCAATTTGGCCATCAGAACCCATTTTGACCTAAAATGGAGTTTCAGACAGATATTTACCCTAATTTAGATTTTTACATAAATTACCCAATCAAACGTGGTCAAAACCAAAATCCAACTTCACCATTAAATTTTTTAGGTACAAATTAGGTTTTTACCAAAATTTGGATCTAAGGGGAACTCATCTTGACCTAGTTTGCAAAAAAGGTGCTATCTAATTACATTTCTACCCCTAACTTTCAAAAAAGCTTGCAAACAGCCCCCTAACTTCATCATCTTTGCAATTAGGTCCCTCCACCATTATTGTGGAGGAATCCTACTTCGGTGACCTTTGACAGAGAAGATCTCCTTGATTACTTGGAGAATCTCCTCCAAAATTGGAAGGGAGATTCGCTGAGAAATTCGCTTCAATATGAACCCAGTTAGATGCCGTGAATGTTTCACAATCTCTCATGTGAACGCATCAGAGATTTGGGTCTCTTGAAAGTTTCCATCTCCAGCAAAGCATTCCTTGCTTGGAATCTTGGCTTCCAAGCACAAAACCCTCTCTGAAGACCTATTTAAGAAGCCCCAGATCCAAATGTACTCCTCAGCTTGAAATTAGGCCGGAATCCCCCATATTCCTCTCTCCCCTCCGGCTACAACACTCCACAAGCTCCGGCGGCCTGTCCATAGCTTCTTCGTCGCCCAACCACAATACCAGTGGTGGGGTTATCTCCCTCACTGTCCTCTGTGTCGAGCAGTACCCGCCGACATTGTTCCTACCCCATCTTCGTCGTCGCCTCTCCTAAGGAGGTTCATCTTCCTCACGTCCGGCAACCACACTGGCGTGGGATCCCTTTCCCTTTGTACCTTAGAAGTAGGTTTTTAGGTTCCCTATCTTCTCTACTTTCTCCCTTTCTCTCTATTTCCCAAAATCGACCGCCGACGCTACTGACCACCGTCATCTCCTCCATCTTCGACGACTCCTCCGGTGAGGTGCTCCCATCGCTACGCACCTCCATCCACCTCGCCGACCACCCCTACAACCTCCACCGCACCTCCCTGATCATTTTCCCACACTCCATTCACTCCATCATCCACCCAAACACCTCCACGAACACACCCACTCACACGCACACAGTATGCCCTAGGCATGCCACCACAGCCACCCTTGCTCCACGCCATGGCCACCATTACATTCGCCGTGCCACGACAACCCTGCTGAACATTCTAACGTTGCCATTAGGCCTCTTTTCTTGATTTCAGGTAGCAGGCCCAAGACCCGCCATTGCTGCCGAGCTTCAACGAAGCTTCAAGCCACTCCAGGCCTTGCTATGCCTAGGCTTCAATACTAGGCTATGCAGAATTGAGGCGTGTAGATGTCCAGGCCCTCAAGCGGAGGCTTCAGCAACTGTAGCCTCGTCGATTTGCCTGATACCCTGCTGCTGTGTTGCGCGGAAGACAGGTGGGACATTTAGTCCCACCTCGGAAGTAAAGAGGCACTTTCATGCGCATAAAGTGATAAAGTGAATGGGGCTATTCAACTCCAAACACTGAGGGTGAGGTCCTCCTCCCCCTTCACCGAACTCATTTGCGACATTGCCCACGCAAACCTGGCCGACTCGACTATCCGCCTGACCTCCACTCCTCGCTCACCATGCACACCGGTGGGCCTTGACCTGGGTATGCAATAGGTCTGATTACTCGACCGGCTGTGGCTCTAGGAGAGTGAGATTGAAATAGAAAGAGAGAAAGAGAGAGGAGAGTTGCGTGGGGAAAGGGGGGTTTTTGCCATGGGAAGATTAGCTCTGACACTTAGCCAGATTCAGAGGGCAAAGTAGAGGTGAAGGAAGAAGAGAAAAAGAAGAGAATTAAAGGAGAAAGCAGAATAGAAGAAGAAAGAGCAAAGAAGAAGAAGAAAGCTTAAGGAAGAAAAAGAAGAGGAAGAGGAAGAGGACACAGGGCTTAAGGCAGAAGAAAGAAGAAGAAGAAAGTCTAAGGAAGAAGAGGAAGAAGAAGGAGAGGGATTGCTGAGCTGAAGGCTTGAAGACTTAGAGATAGAGAAGAAGAAGAAGAAGGGAAGACCTAGAGAAAGAGAAGAAGAAGAGAAGAGGCACACAGACAAGAAACAAAGAAAGAGATACTGTAGCACAAGTCATTTAAGACGTTTGTTTGCAAAATCAGACATTTGATTTCATATTCCCTCCTTTAGTAGATTTGAGTAAATTGGTCATTCAAATCTCCATTATTTTGCCTAAAACTCTTTTTACTCTTCATATACTCATACACTCTACATTCCTAATTAGTTTTTGAGTAATATTTTGTGTTTAATTTGCATTAATTGTTGAGATTAGTGTGTGAATTCCATTTGCTCCCTGTGTTCGACCTCTGTAACGACCCGGTTCCCGAGTCCCTACGAGACATGAGAACCGGACCGACTCGACTAATCCCAAGACCTAGTCGTCCAACGAGGAAGTAACCAAAAGAGCAGTAAAATAAATCACATTCAGCATGAATATAACTAACAGTAAGAAAGTACAGCAGTAAGGAAAGAAACTACTACAGTATATACCACCACAACAGTAGAACAACATTTATCATATAACATGAACTGCAGGTAAAGAAAAGTACAGCGGAAACAAGAACTACTCACTATAACGGAAACAAAGAGGTACAAAAGACAATGGTAACTCTACTGGACCCTACTCGGCCCAGCGTCCTCTGCAGCTGCTGACCCTGGCTGCTCAACACCTGGTCCTGAAAAAGGTAACGAGTGTAACACGTCAGCAAAACGCTGAGTAGAGTGGCAATTAAAACTAAAGACAACAGTAGAGTGTACAGTAGCTGTTATGTTCTATTACTTTCTTTATTCACATTTTTCAATTGTCTCACTATTTCATTTATTCCCCAGATCTTTTTCTTGATCTCGAATGTTCCTCGTGGGAACGATCTTGATTGCAGTCTTTTCCAAAAAGTAGAAGTAGCACGTGGTGCTCTCCTGGCCGGGAGAGTCCCCCGTGGTGAGCCTACCCTCAGTCAACCACCCCAAGGTCACTGACAGACGTAACGGTGACTACGGCACGCGCGATAAACGCACAGGTAGCTAACCCGTATTGGCACGCGGTCAGTCGTTTCCGTTAACGGGTGCTCCCAAAGCACAGCACGGAACCAGTCCAGGGCAGAGCCCTCTCAGTAACAGGGGTCCAACCCCTCCACAGTAACCAAACTGGGGCCTTGCCCCTCCACAGTCCGCGCACCCTCGCCTGACTACCCTAGTTTGCCCCAGCGGGCCTAACAAGTCGGTGTGGGAGGCTAGCAGAACCCCGGGGCCCGTGGGGTAGCTAGTACCTCCCTACACTAGTAGCTCTCCTCGGTACTACGTACGCGAGGGCCAGCAAGTCGGTACAGAGTGGCCAGTCCTAACCCCGGGTCCCTGGGGCGGCTAGCTCCGCTCTGCACTAAACAGGGGGACAGTCGCTCTCCTTGGTACTCCGTACTCAAGGGCCAGCTCACTTCCCCAATACTATTCCATTCACCTTCCAGGAGTTCTACTCCTACTTCCCTGTAGGGTTCCATCCTTTTTACTCAAACGTCCAGGTTTCACTTTCCAGTTTCACATTCTTACAATCCATGTTCTCAACCACGTTATTTATTCACAACAGGCAGCTGTTAATTCAAATTACAGGCAGCTTTATATCTCTTTCCATTTTCCAAGACTGCAGTATTATACATTCCACTAGTTTTTCCCATCCTAGGATTCATGCCATATCCTAGGATCTATCATACAATTTAGTTTTCCAGCCCTAGGATTCATGCAACACCTAGGATCTATCATATATTTCTCATTCCTAGAATTCATGCAACGTCCTAGGTTCTAGTTATGGTTCCATACTTTAACAGATTTTATTAATAACTTAAAGCCACTCTACCAGGTACAACGGGAGTAATGGGGGCGTGATCGGGAATCCCGCGTGCCTCTGCGACTCCCAAGACTGCAACTGAAGGAGGTCCTATCACAAGGATCAAACACAAGGAGTGTCTCAAAACAGTGTATAGCCGCTGTAGACGGGTAGAGGAATTAATTCTGAAAAGAACGCAACTCGAATCGCGGAAAATAGAACCTGAACGGGCCCTAAATGGGTCAAAAACGACGACACTGTGCAAAATCAGACGTCTGGAACTTCTTCCAGACGTCTTAAAAAGTGGATCAGAGAATTACCTGTTCAGCGTGGTTTCCCAGACGTCCAGAAGTCTGCGGGGACGTCTGGCCTATCTCCCAGACGTCCGATGGTCACCCCGGACGTCTGGAGGTCACTCCCGCCGTCTAGTACAACAGACAGACGTCTGATTCGTGTTGGATGGCGAATCACCGAGCCTGCGCACACCCATCTCCCTCCCTCAGTACGGTCAGTTGACAGAAAGGAAGAAGAAGACGGAAAACTCACCTTTCAGACGACTGGAAGATCTACTAGACGTCGCCCTCGCCGTCTGTCTATCAACCCAGACGTCCGATTCTGGAAATTTTTCCAGAACAGGGCACTACCTGGCTTCCGCTCGCGACGCCGCCCGCGTCGCACCTCGCGCGCCTGCTGCTCAGACCACAGCAGTCCCCCCTCCGCGTCGCTCCGCACCCCCTGCGCCCTCCGCCGATCGGCCCTAGCGGCCCCGGCGATCTCGCCCTCACGGCAGAGCTCCGCTCTCGCATGCAGCACCTCCTCTGCGCTCACTGCGGCCGCCGCTGCCGCCCTCGCGCTCGCGCTCACGCTCACTGGCTGAAGGAGAAGAGGGAGGAGATGGTGGAGACGACGGGAGGGAGCGCGTGGCCTTTTAAGGCCGCGCGAGGAGGAGAGAGAGGATGCGACAGGCGTCTGCAGCCGCAGGAAAGAGGGAATCAGCGAATATCCGGTCTGCGCGCTCAGGTGCGCAGACGACTCGTGCGTGTCGAAATTAACGGATTTCCAGACGTCTGGAAGCGATCCCAGACGTCTGGACCACCTCCCAGACGTCTTAAAATACGTCTGGGGCACACGTTCGTTACAACCTCGGAATCTTTTCAAGTAATAAAATTATATTTGTTTTGAACGCTATTTCGGCTGTACTACAACGCAACACTTTTTAAACCCCGACTTAGCGCTGCAAGCAGTTGCCCTTAAGATTGATTTTTCAAAGTGTGAAGTGCACAGGAAAGGGGTTCACAAGCAATTTTTATGATGAAGTGGATTTTATGGTTCAAATTCTTGTATTAGTCAGTTTTAGGGTTCACTTGAGTAAATATCTTCAATCAAGGGTTCTGATGAGGCACACAAGATTTTTGCAAATACCAATTGTTTGATAAAGTTCCTTTAAGTATGGAAATGCAAGTGTGATCTACCCTTAATGTGAAACCCTAAGCGCAGATAGTGCTAGATGGTTCTTTTAAGTTCAAAAATCAGAGAAGTGGTGTGACTCAAATAATGCAATCAATTGGTCTTATTGCACCACTAACTAAGCACTCAGAAAGTATTTTTTTCAAGAATTTTAATGCACGTTTTCTATTTTTTTCAGATTTAAAGTATACTGGCGGTTTTGTAGTTTATTTTGACCCCTGTTAGTGATTGAATTATCCGTGCAATCAGACATGTAGGAAATATTTTTTTCAGGTTTTTTATAAATTCTTGATTTTTACAAGAATTCAGTGTCGTAAATTTCAAGTTAATCAAAGTTGTATAAAAATTCCTGTGCTATTTTGAAGTTCAAAAATTAGGAACAATAATCAATTTGATATCAGTTCAGTTCACAAATTTTTAAAATTTTTATATAACTCAGATTTATGCAAAATTGCATATGTTTTTCTTGACTTCAATACCCAAATCCAATAACAATTTTAGAATTTTTGGATGTGTGGATTTTTGGGAATTAAATTTTTAATATGAGTTTATTTTAGCCTGAAATTCACCAAGAGAGATTTTTTTTTTTCATAAAGCAAACAAATGCTAACTAATCCTAAGGTTCAAGCAAAACACCTACATTTTTTTTTTTTGGATTTTTTTTTTCAAAATCTAAACTAATCTAAGTTACGAGTACTTGCCTAAGATTAAGAACTCATTTTTTTCCCGTTATTGCACGTGTCTTTTTGCAATTTTGTGATTCTTGCGCAACAAAAAAAAGCAAGTTAGAATCTCAAATAAGCGCTTTACAGGAAAAGCTTCTTGAAAATTTTCGTTGCCTCCCCTTCAACGACGCCAACTTATTCAATTATGAGACGTGTTAAAAATTAGTTCTGTAGTTGTAGTTGCGAATCACAATGAAACAAATAACATTTATAGATTTTTCAGTGAGTACCAAGTCATTTGCAGGGAGGCAAAACATGATTTTCATGCGAAAGCTTTTCAGAAAGTCATTCTAAACAAGTATTCATGTTTTTATATATGTATATGTAGACATCAGATATCCAGAGAATCAGAATTTTATTGCTATCTGGAAATAGTTTTTAAACTAAAAATAACTATGCTAAGGAGTAGAGAGAGAGAGAGATAGAGAGACAGAGAGAGATAGCAGATGAAGGAGGATGCTGCTTGTGGAATGCTTGTGCGAAGTGTGGCAGCACTTCAGATCCAGAGCATCGAGAGGAAGATCGGGGAAAAGTTGCAGAGAGAGAGGGTGGAGATTTATCTAGTGGAAGTTGCCTCCCAATTGGGGGCCCTGGAGCTCTTTTTATAGTTTTATTGAGGGGCAATGTGGTCATTTTAGCCCTCCAACTCGTGCAACAACCTAGGTATGATTAGATCCATCGATCGGGAGATCTACGGCTCAGATCACACCTCAAGATAACTTTAAATGCGCCTTATATGTGTGGATGTACTCTCTGGCTGACATGTGGCACGCCCGCAACCGTCCATTCACGATCGTGCGCTCCTTGCCACTTGCCTCGTGCCTGCCTCACACGCACTCGATTCAAATCGCGCTCACTTGATTTCAACCATTCGATCTCCTGATCGAACAGCTTAAAGTCGTTGCACCATTGCCTTTGTGATAATGCATGGATCGAGGATTTAGCACTCACGCCAGATCACTCATGCACATCGGATGGTCCTCGTCATTCCACGCATTGGTCTCCGTGCCCTCCGATCGACATTCGACGATCTAATTGAACCTGAGACCACTGCCTTGCTAATTTGGTGCGCAGCATGGCTCGATCCCATTCCTCTCGCTCGCGTATGGGCACGCTAACAGTTGCGTTATGCCATCCTTTATGTCATGTTTGTGTTTTAGGCAAGTCCGTTCTCAGCCATTGATCTCCTCTGAGTTGATGATACATGGTGGCGGGGCGATGTGGCTTCTTTGAGGCTGTTGGATGGCAATCCACCGGCGATCACTTTTCCTTCAAAGATTGGGGGGTGGTGACGGGCTGCTGGGATGGTGCTACTTGGCACTATCCTGGCCGTTCATCTTCCTTCCTTCGTAGTTGGTGTTACAGAGCTCCAATCGGGTTGATCTTTGCGTCGTTGGACTGCGATCGTTGATCCAGACCCATCCATGCAGTCAGATTTGACATCCGAGGTCTAGATTTATGGCATCTTGCTTTTTGGATTTTGTTCTTCTATGGGTTGTACATGATGCTACGGATGTCTAATCATGACGATTTTGGAAGCGTTGGACTTCCGTCGTTGTCCTGATCAGATCCGTACAGTTTGATCTATCATTTGTGACTTCGAACCATCTGCAATCAATTTTGTCTCTCTTATAGAGCATAAAATGGCAATATTATCTATAAGGCTATCAAACTAACTAATATGCAAATTATGATGCTTATGCCTTCATTGTTCCTAAGTGATGCTAGAATCTAACTTAATTCAGGTAGATTAGGTCATATGATTGCTGTGCAATCAAGCAGCGTCTTCTCATGCGAAGAAGATGAAGAACGAAGAGGGACACATAGTCCCACATCATGCAAAAAGGAACCTGGAAATGCTCAAATAAAGAAATTCGTTCATAAGCTCTTCGTTCGAGACATCAGATGGTTGAGTTCCCATATTACACGTACACGCGCATGCTTGCACACACACGAGCGCTCTTGGGTTCGAGATTGGGCTGATTTTGGATCGGTCTTGGCTGAGCTCTGAACTCAATTTTGGTTAACTTTTGAGAGGCTCTTGGGATCGATTTTGATTAAGTGTTGAGGGTAAAGGCTTGGTTTGAAAAACACATGTTCTTTTAGCCTTAGTTTCATATTTTATATTGAGTTTGATTGAGATAATATTTAAATAATCATTTTCTTTTTGCATCAAACTCTTGTGCCTCATTTCATACTCGTTTGATTTGTGGTTAATTGCAATTAATTTGCCCCCCAAGATGACCTTGGAGTCATACTTCGAGATATACATTTTAAGTGTTGATTCGCTTTAGTTGCTGTACTATGACATATTTCTTAAAACTTGACGAAAGTGCGTTAATAGTTGGTAAAAGTCGGAATTCATACGATGAAGGACTGACCTGTATCTATTGAACTTTTTAGTTAGAATTTGATTTCCAGCCTTTGAGTCTTGTTACATAACCCATCTTGACCTCTTTGATTTCTAGGGTTTAGAGTTGTACATAGAGAATAAAATGGGTATATGATATTATGGTTCGATTTTGAATCCCGTTAAGAGTTTGTTTTTCACAAGTATTAGTTTTGAAGGATATTTAGGGTTTTAAATCCGTTGTAAGTGGATTCTCGTCAAATGCTCTAATTTTATTGATGGATACTTATTTATAATAATACAAAAACATAAAAAGATAAAAATCTTAAAAATCTTCCGACATAATCATTTCTTTATTTAAGAATTAATTATATATTTTTTAATCACCCTGGTGTTTAAATCATCATATTCATTTTTAATTTTGGTAGGTACTAGCAAAACTTTGGCTTGGAGGTATGACGAGGAACTCATCATGGCTCTTAATTTACTTTAATTAGCTAGTTTTCATAGCTAATTAATATATGAAAAACATTAATATAGGGTTAATTATATAATAAAGATAAAATAGTAAGGACTTGAAAAATATGGTAAAATAACTTAATTAAGGTTTAATTATTGTTACCCTATGTTTAATTAGTTAATAAGACTCAAATCAAGACCAAATAGCTATATATAAAGCCTTATATATATAACTTATATCTACAGTTAATAATTAACTTAATAATGTAAGTACTTAAATAAATATAGCTAAAATGGGTAAAAATGTAATTTCATGGCATAAACATATTATATACATTATTCACTATTATATATAAAATGTTGAAAAGCCGTTAAGTCCATTTGCATTTATGCCCTTATCTTTCTTATCAATCAAATCGTTTTCCATTCAATCAGGTCCTTCACTATTTACACATATGTTGCTGTGCACAGCTTCCTTCCTCTCTTCATTTTCACGGACGACCCACGACCTTTGGTTTCTGCACCACCCCGATCACAGCCTATTCGGCGTCGCACAACCACCGTAGCTACCATCCATGTTCCTTTCACCTCCTCTTCATCCCATAGTTCGGATGAGTCTTTAATCTTATTTATCCTAGGTGAATAACTTCATCGACGTCGGAGACGACACTTGAGGTTATGATGAACCTAGATCCTATTTCGTTCAGATAGCTCCCCTTAGAGCTTCACCACCACCTACAAATAGACCTCCACACCTTTGATCTCCATGGGCAACTCCCTTCCTTCTTCCTTAAACTGAGTTGTGGATAGGATATTCCTTCCCATACCAGTGACTTCTTCCCTCTTTCTTCAATCTTCTCTGAGTGAGGCGATCTCTTCTTCCTCTCTGTCATCCTCTGCCACGTCTCTGGGATCTGCTATGCTACCACTGCCTCTTTTCCTTCCACCTTATTCATCTCCGTTGGAGCTACTTTCTCATATCATCTATTTCTTCCTTCAATCAGCTTCACCGGGGAGCTTCTACCTCCTTTCTTCCAGGTAATCGTAGATTTAGACTTCTATCTTAGATTAAAGTAGAATAATGTAGATAATTAGTTAGTTTAGTTAGATTTTCCTTGCATGTTAGTTACTTTCTTCTTTGATTCCGGTGAGGTCAAGTTCGACCTCACAGGAACTTCGATTCATGTTTTTGATTACTTTTTCTCACTCCTGATCTTTCTGTGATTCTTTTCCCTGTATTGATTTCGATTTCTATCACCTAATCTGCCTAATCCATCACACATGCAACTGAGCTTCTTTGTTGTCTATGGCATAGAACTTAGACCTATTTCACATCCAATTAGAGCCCTCCATCAATTCCTTACATCATTAGGGCCCTGATCCACCTTATAATTGAGTTAATTATCACCTAGATTAGAAATGCCTAATTCCTCTTCAACCTTTGAGCTTGTTGTCAATGGCAAACTCAAAGGAGTTCTTTCACCTAATTAGACACACACAGAGCATCACCTCTCCCTACTAAATCTTTCCCCACACTTAATTGAGTGAGATCCTTCTCCCTGAGTTCAGGTGAACTCAGGATGATTCTATATTCAATTTCTTGATCAATCCTTGATTTTTTAGTTTAATTGAGTTAATTTCCATCTTCTTGAGATTCTTTATGATCTCAGGAAGTTTTCAAGATAGTTCTTGATGATTTTAGTTATGATTTGATGTTAGACCTTATTTCTGAGCCTTCACCAGAGCTTTGGTGAATCCTAACTAGTGCCACAGCCTATGAAACTCCCTGTAAAGCTCCAGATACCTATTTTATTATCCAAGGATTAGGTAAGAGCTATTGATTTGAAGTTTTATGGATTGATTCACTTTGTTGATCATTGTCTTCCTCAACTCCAGCAAAGCTGAGGAAACATGTCCTTTGTTCTTTAGAACTTGGAACTAGGTCCATAAGCAAGAGCAGATTCTGTAGAGTCTAGATTGATGATCACTGATGAGAGATTTATACGCGAGAAACATGGAGTTAAAAACCCATCGTCGCAGTTGCATAGAATATGCTAATCAGATAATATTTACAACCTACACTCGAGGTGAGCCCCAGGTTGAACACGGGGAGGCAAACGTTTGATTAAAAAGCCATGTTTGAATTTATTTTCACAAGCAGAATAGTCAGTTGAAATCAATCCACGCGAGCTACTCTACTTGAAGAATAAATAATAGAAGAGAGAGAGAGAATAATTATTTCACAAAATTGGGTAGTGTTTATTACAACTAATCTCAAAAAATAAAACTACACTAGAAAGTGATTGTTTACATAGAAGGGTGAGATCGGTTTATAAAGAAAATACTACGTCGTAGTGTAGTTGAAATTGTCTTGTAAATAAATAAGAATTTTATTACTCGAATGTTAAGTCCGAGGTTGAACACAGGGAGCAAATGGAATTTATTCACTAATCTCAATAGATGTAATTTGAACACTTAAAGTTACTCAAAATCTAATTCAAAATATAATGCAGGAGTTTATGAATTATAAAATGTAGCAAAGGAGAAATTGGACAAAATTGGATGTCTATATAAGGAATTGAGACATCTTAAAAAGGTTTGGTTTTTCTCTTCTCTTGCTTTCTCTTTCTCTTCTTTTCTTTTTTGTTCTTCTTCTTTGGATCTTCTCCGCCTTAGCTTTCTGATCTCCTTACCTTTCTGCCTTTAGCCTTAGTCCTTTCTTCTTTCTCTGACGTCTCTTGCAACAGTGCCTTTCTCCTTCTTTGTCTTCTTCTTCTACCTTGATTTCTCCTTCCTTCTTCTTCCTTGGCTTCGGCTCTTCTTTCCTTCTTCTTGCTCTGGTCCTTGGCTTCTTCTTCCTTCCTTATCTTCCTCTTTCTTCTTCTTAATATTCTTCTTCTTCCTTGTTTTCTCCTTCCTCTACGGTCCTCTTCCTTTCCTTTAGCTTCCTCAGCCCTTAGCTTTGGCTTCTTCTCTGCGGCTGCTTCCTCCTTCTTTCCTTCTCTGGCATCAGCTTCCTCTTCCTTCTTCCTTTCTTTGCACAGAAGTTTAAAACCTACCCCTATCCTCCCTGCGTATGCTCTCTCTCTTTTCTCTCTTAGGCTCGCTCTCTCAGAGCCAATCGAGTATTCGGGTTGGGTCAAGCGCACCCGGGTCTAGGCGCACCGGCGTGGGTGGTGTGCGAGGAGTGCACGGTAAACGGGTCAGGCAGGCCAGGTCCGCGTAGCATGGGTCGTGGACGAGGTGGACGCACACCCAAAAGATGCTCTGCCTAATTGCTGTAGCTGTGACGCCTTGCAAAGCCACTCACTGGTTGGATGTGAGCGCGAGACAACTCCGCGCCTCCTGGACCTGGAAACCTGCAGTGCAACTGCCTGGAGCGAGTTTGTGAGCTCCTTCATGTCTGCTCTAATGGCGGTGGCGGTCGGACCTGCGTTTCAAGCAATATGGCCTTGCAGCCTCATTAAAACACATAGGCAGCATCGCCGTGGCACAGCGAAGGTGCTGCAGTAGGTGGCTGGCCACGGGTCGGCCTAGGCGTGCGTACCTAGGTCACTCTATGGCCGTTGTGATGGGTGTGGTCGGGGGGATCTTGTGGAGGGTATGGCGGTCGATGGAGATGGGGATAATGGTCAGTGGATGGTGGCGGAGCTTCTGAGGGGTCTGGCGAGGTGGATGGATTAGTGGAGGTGATGGAGACACCTCGCCGGTGGTCTGCCGGAGGTGGAGAAGACGGTGGTGGTTTACCGGAGGTGGAGAAGAGTTGAAAGTAGAAATAAAGAAGGGGGAAATGAAGAGAGGAGAGAGGGGAAGAGATTTAACCTAATTAAGGGACGAAGGGGGATAGGAGAACGATTGGTGCGTACCTGCCACTCCGGAGACAAAGGTTCCAGTGGAGAGGGAATGGCGACGACGAAGGGGTGGTTGACGCCAGTGCTGGTATGGCACAACACGGAGGAAGGAGGCAAAGACAGCTTTGCCACTAGTATTGTGGCAGAGCAACGAGAAGAGGGAGGAGACGTCGCCGGAGCTCACTGGATGCTTGGCCGGAGGAGAAGAGAAGAAATTGGAGGTTGTTCTTTGGCCAAACTAAGCTGGAATTGAGCGGTAGGGATAGGGGGTCCTTTTGTAGGTACTGGCAGAGGTCCTTGTTCTTGGAAGACAAGCTTCCAAGCACGGGTTTCCTCACTGAAGATGGAATGTGTGAGATACCCAAATCTCTTGAGCATTTGCACGAGAGATTGGGTGTGAATCAAGGCTTGAGATTGCGTTCAGATGATAGGGAATTCCTCAGAGAATCTCCCTTTCAAATTTGAGAGGGGGTCTCTGAGGGATTTGGGAGAAATCCTCTTCGAATCCTCGCCAGTGTAGGACTCCTCCACTGTAATGATGGAGGGACCTAATTTCAAAGAATGGCGAGGAAGCTAGGGGGGTCTTCGCAATGGTTTTCAAAAGCTAGGGGTTTAAATGTAATTGGGTGGACTAGTTTGCAAAGTAGGTCAAGGTGACCTCCCCATTGGTCCAACTTTTGTTACAAACTTAATTTGGACCTAAGGAATCCAATGGTGAAGTTGGATTTTAGGTTTTATCATGTTTGGCTGGACATTTTGCATAAAAACCCAATCTAGGGTAAATAATTAGCTAGGACCCCTACTTAGGTCAAAATAGGTTTCAAAGGCCAATTTGAAGGTTATAAACCCTAAGGGATATTTTTCCATGAATTTTAGAGGGCTTAGTTGATTTTTATCCTGACTAGAACCTTGTTGAATTAAGTGAGTCTGTTTTAGGGTTATAAGAAGTCATTTAATTCTTAGATCACATATGAACCCTTTTCTGATTAAACCAACTCATTTTTTATCCTGTTAAGATAAATTGACCTATGTTTAGCCTCTGAGAAATCCCATTGATGTACTGCAATGGTAAAATTACAGTTTTACCCTTTGTTTCTTATTTTCTTCTCAAAATAGTTATTCCTTGAATTAGGCCCTTCTCTAGGTTATGTAGGAGCTTTTGTTCTCTTTTATAGGTCAAAATGAGCTAGTTAGGGCTCATGATGGTATTCCCATCAGTGATAAAAGATAGAATGAGATGAGGAAATCCCCCTCGATGGTTGCTTGGAGGACGACTCGCTTTGACGACACTTGAACCAAGGTGGTGAGAGGCTGGACATAGAAGAATAGAGTTGAAGGAAGGAGGGAAAGGTAGGATGGTGTTGCAGTGTGGATCTTCTTCCCAAACATGGTAAAAAGATGGCCATGAGATGCTCCACGAATGGGGATGAGAATGTGAGAAAAAATTATTTTTATAACTCTAATGGAGCATCTTGAGCTTGGGACAAGCTCTTAGAGCTTTGGAGGAGGTGTGGAGAGAGTAGGAAGAGATCAAGAATGAGGATGGAGCTATAGGGCATTTATAGTGGAGGGGAGAGACCTTGGTTAGACAAAATTGCACTCAAATCGTGCTCAAATCATGCTTTATATGTTGGAGGCTTTGCTGTGCATCTACACAGTAGCTGGTGATGAAGAAGAGTGCTGTTGTTGATGGTAACACCATCATTTATCATAGCTAACTTGAATTAGTTGGAATCAAGAGATAAATGCTCCTGCATGATTGCCTAAGGACCATAATTCCATTCTGATTTGATTTGAGAAGAAGATAGGAAAACAAAGTTAATTCTACTGTCGATTAACCACAGGATTTCTCAGGGGTTAATTAAAGGTCAAATGAACATAAAGGACCAAAAAACTGGGCTCACACTGACAGAATCAGGGTTCACACATTTCGAGGACCAAAATAGGATTGAAAACCCTAATTATCGGCTCCATTTAAATTAGAAAGGTTATAGTCAGAATAAAATTAATCTAAACCTCTTAAAATTCATAGGATAATATTCTATGAGGGTTGGAACTTTTGGTTTGACCATCTGAACCCATTTTGACCTAAAATATAAATTCAGACGAGAATTTATCCTAATTTGAGATTCCGTTCAATTTGCCCAGTCAAATGTGATCAAAACTCAAATCCAAGTTCACCATTAGATTTCTTGGGTCCAAATTAGGTTAACAGTAAAATTTGGGCTGAATCAGAGTCCATCTTGACCTAATTTGCATTTTAACCCTTAGAAACTCTATTTCCTACACTCATGCCCCTAGGTTTCAAGTTTCTTACAAATAGCCCTTAGGTTTGTGAAAAGGTCCCTGCCGCCATTGAATGTGAACAAAACCTCCACCACCAACTTTGAGCGAGGGTTTCTTTCTTGATTCTCGCTTAAATTTCTCCAAACTTGGAGAGATTGTTCCTAAGACGATTCCCTACAGATTGGACCATCTCTTGAGATCTTTGATGGATCATGGTGCTTAGGTGAAACCCATGATTTCAGTGGGTTCCCTTTGCAAAAATCACAAGGAAATCTTGTGGTTTCCTCGCAATTGAGGGCCTAAGCTCCCTCTATTTAAACTCCACATCAATTTCTCATCCAATTAAGCTCGGTTATAGCTGAAAATCCCCACTTCTCTTCTTCAACCACCTTCGCTGTGGCTCCGGAGACCCTCCTCCTCCATCTTCCTATAGCCTCCCAATGACCAAATTGGGAGTGTCCCCTTGTTCCTCACTGTCGTCCTTTCTCACCGACCATAGCAGAGGCACCCTTCCCCGCTCCTCGTCGCCCTCTTCATCACCAAAGGATTCATCGTCCTTGACTCCGATAACCACGCTGGTGAGGCTTCTGCATCCCCTTCATCCCTTAGATTAGGTCCTTCTTATCCCTCTCTCTCCCTAACTTAGAGTTAGCTCCTTAGGATCCCAATTCAACCGCCGTTCATCTCTCTCCCCCTTCATCTTCCCCAACGTTGGCCATACCTCCGGTGAGGTCGCGCGAGAGAGGGAAAACATGCACTTAATATTTCAAAATGTTTATACAATTAAACCAGTGAAAAATTACACTAGAAAGCAGGAAAATTCTACTCTAGAAAGCTGGAAAGAGGAATGGGAGAGAGAAGTTATCCACCCCGACGATCGTTTTGAGGACGAGCCAGACAAGACGACGCCTGGAAGACAAAGACTGGAGCGAGAAGAAGGAGGTTGAGGCAGGAGGAATGAGAACGGGGTAGCATGTTGTCGTCGTCATGGGATCCGCTTCCGAAATGGGGGCGAAAATTTGACTTTATCTCTCGAGGAGCATCCCGGGTGTGGGACAAGCTTCTCTTGAGCTTTGGAGAGGGAGAGAAGAGAAGGAAGGGATGCCAATTTCGTATGGAGAGGGTCTCCTTTTATAGTTGCAAGGAGTGAGGGCAAATTAGTCATTTTATGTTGAAAATCATTAATTCAGGACCTTTAGTGACGGATTAATCCGTCACTAAAGGACTGAACGTGGTCGTAGTGGGCGATGCGCGCACGCCTGCTCACCTCCCCGTGCTCAATGCCTATCCACGATCTCTCAATCTCGGCCGTTCGATCGTGAGATTGAATGGCTGAGAACACATCCCCGCTACTTCAATCGCGCGCCTCATCGTGTGCGATGAGGCGTTTCCTTGCCGTGTCAGATGGGTCGTAGATCTGATTGGGCATGCACGGCTGCCCGATCTCCGTTGTGCGGTCGATAGTGCCCACTCATCTGTGCCCAACCGAAGCGCTTCTCGCGGCTCGAACCCACGCCTTATGGCGACCGAGCACCTTATCCACTGCGCTGCACGCGTGGATGGGCAGGCAGTGTGTTTTAGTGGTGTGCGATCTGGACCGTTGGATTGAGATCCAATGGTCGAGGCTGCATCTTCCATTGGCTTCAGAGAATGAATGCACCGGTCTGAGAACCACTCTCAGTCGTTGGATCTTGATCCAACGGTGGAGAGGTGTTGGTGCTCGAGGCTTCAGCAGTTGTGTGAGGCTGGTTGGGCGGCCGAGATGGCACCACGTGGCACCATCTTGGCTGTCCATCTCTTGGATGATGTAGCTGGAGCCATGGGTATCGGTTTGAGTCGATTTTTGTGCCGTTAGGCTGCGATCGTCGATCTGAATCCATCCGTGCGGTTGGATTTGTCGTCTGAAGTGAGGATTAACACCATCTTTACCCTTGATCTTCTTGGGTTCCTCAATCTCTATCTGATTCTACGGATATCCAATTAGGGGGATCTTGGAGTCGTTGAACTCCAATCGTCGCCCTGATCAGATCTGTATAGTTGGATCTTCGATCCGAGGCCTTGATAAAAAAGTCACCCTGTCCCTGAACATAAAAGGAGACAATTAACCTCCATTTTATTCAGACTAATCTAAATGCAAGATGATGCTTGCTATGCAATATCTATAGTATGTAATGCAATTCTATGCTTAAGAACATGCATAAATAGACATTTTATGTAATATAAACATGTTTACATCACACCCCCATGCCTAACTTTTGCTAGTCCCTAGCAAAAACTATATGCCATTTATAAAAGAATTAGGTTGGATTATTTGGGCATAAGTTATTTTCAACATTAAGAAAATGTTTACTTAGGATCTAAACTTTCAAAGACACAACAGTGCCCGGGTATCTGCCAAAATGTAGACCGCCTTAAGCCCTTGCCTTATTCAAAGAAAAATTTCTTTTTCTCTTTTTCTTCTTTTCTAATTTTTTTGGATTGTTGAGTTTAGGGTTAAAGAGTGGCTTTCTACAGCCACTCAACTCACCAAAGATTTGATGAGAACCCTAAGTTCTAAACATCTTATTTTGAATGTGATAGACTCGTTGATCAGCAATTAGAACGGACTTCGGGTTTCTACGCCTTTAGGTGACCTTAAAAAGGGAGTTCTACCTAAAGGTGTATGTTTTCAACCGGTAGCTTTCTCCCTACTTTTATTTTTAATAGGGTCAACATAAGGGTGAATCCAATGTATATCTCCCCGATTTATTCTACTTCTCTGCTTCTTCCTAAGTATTTTGGGAATTTTCAGTGCATTTCTTGAGCTGGGTTCTGGACAACCAGTCGATGAGCTATTACCATTGACAACTTGCCAGCCATACTTGTGCGTCGAAGTGTGGCTTATTTCTTTTGTTTTCTTTTTCTTTTCTTCTTTTTTTTCTTTCTCTTTTTGTCTTTTTTTTTTGTTTTTTAAAGTAGGTGGCTTCCCTGGTCTAAGATTTACCTAAAGGCAGCAAGAAGAGAATGATCCAGTGACTAGGCTCTGGACAACCTACCTATGGGCTGTTACCTATGATAACTTACCAGCCATATCACCCTAGAAGATTCATTAGCTACCCAATTTCCGTTAAAACAACTGATCAACAAGTCAGTGAAAAAAAAGTGTGTAGATGCTTAAGACTCAAAGTTCCCTCAAATCAGAGGGTGGGTTGATAAGTCGTGTACTTATCACTCAAACTTATTTACTCAAATTACAATAGAATTAAGACGGTGAGGACTTAAAAAACAAATCCACATTTTAGTGGATACACGGGTCGATTAAGTCCAAAGACCTGAAGGGTCTTTATGTTCAGATCCTAATGTAATATTTCTTAAGATTGAAAAGTCCTAATGTCCAAATATTCATTCCTAATTCAATTTTTTTTTATGTATAAATAAGAAGAGAAATACAATTTACACGAATTTTACAAAGCTGACAAAATGATTCAAAAATGAATCCACCCCCCCATGCCTAGCTGATGCAATGTCCACATTGAGAAAGAGACATGAAAGAAAGGGTAGAGTATGAAAGATATCACTTGAATATGAAGCTCAGGTCAGCATTGTGTCATATGTACAATTGCTGAGTTTAATGGCATCAGCTAGGCGAAGTCCAGCCAAAGAAGTCACGATATGGCTAGAGCAACCGTGTCTGAGATGGGTTCTGGAAGAGTACGGTCAATAACAGGCTTTAGACAATGACTGTTGACTTTAAATGTGTTAACCGTCTTTGAGTCAAAGATCTAAATGACTCCATTTGGAAAAATCTAGTCGATAATGAATGGGCCATTCCATTTAGATCTAAGTTTGCTGAGAAAGAGCTTAAGTCGAGAATCGAATAACCAGACCTTTTGATTCTGCTCAAAGCTGTTGTGGGAAATCAATTGATCATGTAAAGCTTTGGTTCGATCCTTGTAGATCTTGGCATTCTCATATGCATCATTTCTAAGCTCTTCCAACTCAGATAGTTGGAGTTTCCTGGTCTTCTCATCTAAATTCAGATCTAAATTGCATTGCTTGATCACCCAGAATGCCCTATGTTCAATCTCTACGGGTAGATGACACGCCTTTCCATACACCAAATGAAATAGAGACATGCTGATGGGCATTTTATACGCCGTACGGTAGGCCCAAAGAGTGCCCTCAAGCTTTTGAGTTCAGTCCTTGCAATCAGGCTTAACCATTTTCTGCAGAATATTCTTGATCTCCCGATTGGAGATCTCTACCTATCCATTCGTTTGGGGATGGTAAGGTATGGAGATTCGGTGGTTAACCCCTTATTTGGCCAACAAATTCCAGAATTGGGCATTAGTAAAATAAGTACCACCGTCACTGATGATGGCCCTTGGAATCCCGAACCTGCTGGAGATATTTTTCTTGGCAAAATCGATGACCACCTTGTGGTCATTGGTTCGGGTGGGAATCTCCTCAATCCATTTGAACATATAATCAACAGCAACAAGAATGTACTGATGTCCAAATGAAGGGAGAAAGGGTCCCATGAAATCGATGCCCCAAACATCGAAGATTTCGACAGGAAGAATTGGGTTTAGGGGCATCATATCTCTCTTAGTTATGCTCCCGAGTGCCTGACATCGAGAACGTGACCTTGAGAAATCCTAGGCATCCTTAAATAAAGATGGCCAATTGAAGCCAGATTGCAAAATTTTTGCAGCCGTCTTTTTCCCGGAGAAATGTCCACCACACGCAGATGTATGGTAGAACTCGAGTATATTGTTGAATTCATTCTTCAGAACACATCGGCGAATAATCTGATCGGAGCCGATGCGGTACAGTTCAGAGTCCTCCCAGAAGTAGCATTTGGCCTCAGATTTAAGTCTATCCCATTGTTGCTTGGTCCAATCCTGGGGGATTTGACCAACGGCTAAATAATTAACAATGTCAGCAAACCACAGGTTTGGACACCTGAAACTGCATGGATAGCTTCGTCCAGAAAAGTGTCAGCAATCGGGATGTCTGGACGAGAAGAATCACTTAGAAGTCTTGACAAATGATCTGCCACCACATTTTGTACCCCAGTTTTATCCTTGATTTCAAGATCAAATTCTTGAAGTAGAAGAATCCAACGAATAAGCTGTGGTTTGGCATACTTTTTGGCCAAGAGATGTCTCAAGGCCGAGTGATCGGTATAGATGATGACATGAGACCTTAAGATATAAGCCTTGAATTTTTCCAAAGCAAATACTACGGCTAGTAATTCCTTTTCAGTAACAGTGTAATTCCATTAGGCTTCATCCAGAGTTGTACTAGCACAGTAGATGACAGAGGGCTTCCTGTCTATTTTCTGACCCAAAACAGCCTCGACCGCGTAATCAGAAGCGTCGGTCATGATCTCAAAATGGGCTGTCCAAATCGATGGTTGCTACACTGGAGCACAAGTGACTGCCATTTTCAGGAAATCAACTGCCTTACAACATGATTCATCGAAAACAAACGATGTTTCTTTGGCGAGAAGATTGCTTAGGGGACGAGAAACCTTCAAGAAATCCTTGATGAACCTTCTGTAGAATCCCACATGACCAAGAAATGAATGAATTTGTTTAACAGATGTGGAGTGAGGAAGTTTAGCGATAGCATCAACCTTAGCTTTATCCACTTCAATTCCCCGTTCAGAGATTACATGACTCAAGATGATGCCTTCTTGTGTCATGAAATAACTCTTTTCCCAGCTAAGGACCAATTGTGTTTTGATACATCGCTTAAGAATCATTTCTAGATTAGCCAAACAAGAGTCAAACGATTCTCCAAAAATAGAGAAATCGTCCATGAAGACTTTCATAAACTCTCCCACCATGTCAGAGAATATGGCTAACATATACCTATGAAAAGTCACAGGTGCATTGCATAAACCTAAAGGCATCCTATGGAAAGCAAAGGTTCCATAGGGACAGGTGAAAGTAGTTTTTCCCTGATCTCTGGGATGGATAGGAACTTGGTTGTATCCCGAGTAGCCATCAAGAAAACAGAAGTACTTCTGCCCGGCTAGTCTTTCCAAGATTTGATCAATGAAAGGCAGGGGGAAATGATCCTTTTTCGTGGCCATGTTCAACTTCCTGTAATCGATACAAACCCTCCAAGAGGAAGCTGAACGAGTTGTGACAGATTCTCCTCTCTCGTTAGTCACAACGGTAATCCCGACTTTCTTGGGAACAATCTGCACAGGACTAACCCAGGGACTATCAGAGATTGGATAAATAATTCCTGCATCGAGCCACTTAATGATTTCTTTTTTGATCACTTCTCGCATATTTGGATTTAATCTCCTCTGCATTTGGCGAGAAGGGTAGGATCCATCTTCCAAGAATATTCTATGATTACAGTAAGATGGCTTGATCCCCCTAAGGTCATGAATGGTCCAACTAATTGCCTCCTTGTGTTCCTTCAGGACCTTGATCAATTTAATCTCTTGCTCCTTTGTTAATTTAGCATTGATAATCATAGGGAGCATCTTCTGTGGTCCTAAAAATTGATATTTCAAATTCTCAGGCAATGGTTTCAGTTCAAGCTGGGGCGGGTTGATGATTAAAGGTAAGGAAGATGCTGAAGACTCATCAAGAGGAAGAGGTTGAGAGTGAACAAAATCAATAACTTCTTCAGAAGATGGCAGGTCTGCCATAAAGGGTTGTAAGTCCAATTCATCATCAAAGGAGGAACTTTCAATTGAGGAAACCATCGAACAAGTTTCAATGTTTACATTATCCTCCTCAAGTTCCTTAATAAATCCACAATCCTCAAATTTATTAATCGCCTTAATATCCAATTTCATTCATTGATCCCTAAAGGTGATTTCCATGCTACCGCTTTCACAATTAATGTTGGCTTTAGCGGTAGCCAGGAATGGACGCCCCAGAATGATGGGCATGTTCCTCAGATTTTTCGGTACATCCATGTCAAGGACAAGGAAATCTACTAGAAAATAGAAATCCTTGACCTTAACTATAACATCTTCAATAACGCCTCATGGATTTGTGACCGATGGTTCGCTAACTGTAGCGTTACTGAAGTCAACCGAAGTTCACCTAATCCAAACTTCCCATAAAGAGAATTCAAAATTAAGTTGATGGATGCACCCAGATCCAAAAGTGCTCTATCAAATGTGTAATCTCCGATGACATAAGAAATCAATGGAGCACCTGGATCTCTCTTTTTCTGAGGGAGGTGGTGCAGGATAATAGAACTAGCCTGCTCAGAGAGTACCACCTTCCTAGGAACAGGTTCTCTCAACTTACGCCTTTGTGTACATAATCCTTTAAAAATCTTGTGTAAGCTAGTATATGCTTGATAGCATCGAGGAACAGGATATTGATCTCAACATTCTTAAAAATATTCAGAAGCTCTTCATTGCTATCAATAGACTTCTTTGATTTGATCAAAGCTTCAGGGAAAGGAACATGAGTCAGATCTTTGGAATCAGGTTCCTGAGCCTTGATTTCTTCTCTATAATTCTCCTCTCTCTCCTCAGGTTCTTCAGGATTCGGTAGATCAAAATAGTGTGGTTGTGGATCCTGAGTCTGCTTACCACTCCTCAAGGTAACAGAATTTGCAGATGCATAAGAGTTTGGGTCTTGGGGAGGGTTAGGAAAGATTGGAGGGGCTTGATTAGCCAAGAATTGTTGATGTGCAGAAGAAGAAGAGGAAGGGCCTTGCTTGACCACCTGAGCTTGTGCGTGTGGGTCCCTCTGATTTTCATACCCATGGGCTTGGTTGCCCGGATTCAGAATATTTCGTGGGTTGGGTACGGGTTGGGATGGTAGAGATCTGGGTTGACGAGAGTTAGAAATGAGCCCAGTCTACAAGATTTTCAGCGAGGTTTTCATTTGCTGCATGAGCTGGAACATTGATCCTTGCATCTCTACCATTTGCCAGTTCAAATCAGCCTGCCCTACGGGTTGACGGGCATTCCAGGCTGGCTGATTGACTTGATTTGGGGGCAACTGAGTATACACATGACCCTGACCCATTGGTCGTTGCGGAGCATAGTTGCTGGGTCAGAATTGGGTCTGTTGCCCTGGGTTTTTCCAGGAGAAGTTAGGGTGGTTTCTCCAATCAGATTATAAGCATTAGAGTAGGGGTTGGATCTAATTTTTTCCTGTATAGCATAGACATCCTCATAGGGTGAGGATGGTGAGAAAGAAAGGGAAGGATCAGAAAGACTGGGATCAAAGGCCCCAGTTTGGAACCCGTGGGGTTCTGAATAATGCTAACTCACAGGTTGAGCCGCATCGAGTTGATTCACAAACTCCCATCCAAAAGGAGCTCATGAAGAATGGAATCCCGAATGTTGGGATTGAGTGGATCGAGAGTTCATAGAATTTATAGCCATCCACTCTTCCATTCTCCTAGCAACCAAGTCCACCTTATCAAGTTTGTTACAAATCAATTCCATATCAAATGAATGAGAATCATGGACTTCATTAACATTTGATCTGGCCTGCTGGGATCGGTTAAAAGTATCCATGGAGGCATGATTGATTGAATTCTCTCTCATTTCCTCGAACAAATTGTGTGCACTATCTGTGTCTTTGTTGAGGAAATTGCCTCTGCAAGAAGCATCCACGTGATTTCTGAGTTGCTCAGTCAACCCGTGGTAGAAGATCTACATGAGTTGCCATTTCGGCACCCCGTGGTGTGGACACCTCCGCAATAGGTCCTGGAATCTCTCCCGGGCCACATGAAATTGCTCCCCTGGCCGCTAGGTAAAGGTAGTGATTGCCCGTCTCAAGTCATTGGTACGTCTGACAAGGAAGAATTTCTTCAGAAAGGCTGATTTCAACTCATTCCAAGTTGCAATTGGTCTTCCTATTGTCCAGTACCAATGAGTGGCTTTATCCCTAACAAAGTGGGGGAAGAGTCTCATGATCATTTACTCCTCATTCACGTTCGTGCCTTGGTGGTCTGGACCAAAGTGGTCAAGTCCTCCAAGTGCTGAAACGGGTCTTCAGAGCCAAGCTCATGGTAATGTTTGATTAGGATTGACACCTGGGGCTTGATTTCTATGACTCTGGCTGGAATTTGGATGCCGAGATGTTCCCCATAATTTGAAGGATCATAAAAATCCTTCAAGGGCAGAGTGCCCGGCATTCTCTGGAACCATTTATGCATTCTCTCCATTTGTTCTAGCTTCCTTCGGAATTCCTCCTGTGGATCCTGAGGCAGAGGAGGCTGTTGGTTGGCCATGGGATTAATTTGACCAAAATCCAATTTGCACCTCTTAGAATACTCTAGTGGTCCTTCCAATCGGGGATTCAATGACCATTTTCCCGACATAAACTAGGAGAAGGTCGGAAGGACTGGGGATAAGGACCCTACAGCATAACAAAACAAGCCTGTCCTTAAGTGGGGTAGCTTAAGGATCTACAGACTCCGAAAACCTGCCTTAAGATTATAAATGATTTACTCTACTTGTGTCTGCTCAATCCAACCAATTAGAAGGGACTGGGGAGAAGGTTCTTCCTTCGGCTTGCGCCTTCGGTTCCTAATGTACCCCCCAGCCACGATCATTTGACGCTACTCCCCTAGCTAGACATCAGCTTAATCAGTATAAGTAGGTTAATCAAAAATAATCTCAGACTAGGCCTCGAAGAGCGAATCAGTCCTTAAGGCCAACGTCTACTCAATTTTATCAAGGCCTGGGATTGTAGTGCTTATGGAATGTGATGGGCCCTTAAAATGGGTTGTTTCCTTAATGATTGATTGAGAATTATGTAAGTGCATGCACAACCAGGGTTTTCAAGCAAGATTATTTGTGATGTGTAGATTTTAATGTTAAAATCTTGCTTAAGTAGCTTTTAGGGTTTAAAATTAGGTTGATTTCAATCAAGTTTGAGGCAAACCAGGTTTTCAAGCACAGGTGAAGATTACTTTCCTTTAAAACCAGAAATAAAGTGGAGTGCCTGGAATAAACCTAGATTGAAAACCCTAAGGAGAAGCTACTTGATGAGTTGATTTTAGGTTGAGTGGTGCGACCCAAACAACTCAAACAACTGGCCACAACTGCACCACTAGGTTAGGCACACAGAGATGGTTAACCTAGAATGATTTCTACTCTTTTATGTGTTTCTTTGTGTGTACCTGTTCCACAGATCAGAACTCGGTTAAGTAGAAACAAATCAAGTAGGTTAAGTGCCTTGAATGTGGGTGTATGTTGTGTGTCTTGAAAATTACCCCACAAAATTATCTTTTTGCTTTTTTTTTTATAAGCAAGGGTGGAATGAGTGTGAGTGAAAATCCAAACACTAAACTAATCCTAGGATTTATGCAAACACCTAAGTTAATTGGAATTTGAATTTAATGTGACAAATGAAATCTATGGAGGGGGGGAAAGAATGGGGAGCGCTTACAGTTGTCTTCAACTGCACTTTACTTCGGTCTACCGCTTGCCGATTCCCTGATGGCGGTCTCTGTAAAACAACAGACACAAGAGAAAGCAAGTTAGAAGACAATAAAGTGCGTGAAATGCGAAAAGAAGATCGGAAATCGTTTCCTCCCCGGCAACGGCGCCAAAATGTTGAAGCTACGGGCTACTATGCTATTGTATTTGGTTTTGAAAACTTGTTGTAGTTTGAAAGCAAAGAACTCGTATTCAACAAATAAAATTTATACTAGAATAGAAATCCCAGGTCGAACTCAGGGAGGCTACATCGATCTAAATTTGCAATTATTTTTTTTTAGGGTTTTTGTTGAAAAATGGAGTAATTACAATGAAGCAATATAAACAATCAGAATAAGAGAGAGAGAGAGAGAAAACATGCACTTAATATTTCAAAATGTTTATACAATTAAACTAGTGAAAAATTACACTAGAAAGCAGGAGAACTATTACACTAGAAAGCAGGAAAATTCTACTCTAGAAAGTTGGAAAGTGGAATGGGAGAGAGAAGTTATCCACCTCGACGATTGCTTGGAGGACGAGCCGGACGGGATGATACCTGGAAGACGAAGGATGGAGCGAGAAGAAGGAGGTCGTGGCAGGAGGAACGAGAATAGGGCAGCATGTCGTCGTCGGGGGATCTGCTTCCGAAATAGGGGTGAAAAATTGACTTTATCTCTTGAGGAGCATCCCGGGTGTGGGACAAGCTTCTCTTTAGCTTTGGAGAGGGAGAGAAGAGAAGAAAGGGATGCCAATTTCGTATGGAGGGGGTCTCCTTTTATAATTGCAAGGAGTGAGGGCAAATTGGTCATTTTATGTTGGAAATCATTAATTCAGGACCTTTAGTGACGGATAAATCCATCACTAAAGTCCAGAATGTGGCCGTAGTTGGCGGCACGCACGCGCCCGCTCACCTCCCCGCGCTCAACGCCTATCCACGATCTCTCAATCTCGACCGTTCGATAGTGAGATTGAACGGCTGAGAACGCATCTTTGCCGCTTCAACCGCGAGCCTCATCGCGTGCGATGAGGTCTTTCCTTGCCACGTCAGATGGGGCGAAAATCTGATTGGGCACGCATAGCTGCCCGATCTCCATCGTGTGGTCGATAGCGCCCGCTCATCTACGCCCAATCGAAGCACTTCTCACGGCTTGAAACCGTGCCTTAAGGCGACCGAGTGCCCTATCCACTGCGCTGCGCGCGTGGATGGGCGAGCGGTGTGTTTTAGTGGCGCGCGATCTGGACCATTGGATTGAGATCCAACGGTCGATGTTGCATCTTCCTTTGGCTTCAGAGAATGAAGGCGTCGGTCTGAGATCCACTCTTAGCCATTGGATCTTGATCCAACGGTGGAGAGGCGTTGGCACTAGAGGCTTCAGCGATTGCGTGCGGCCAGTTGGGTGGCCGAGATGGCGCCACTTGGCCATCCATCTTCTGGATGATGTAGATGGTGCCACGGGTATCGGATTGAGTCGATTTTCGCGCTGTTAGGCTGCGATCGTCGATCCGAATCCATTAGTGCAGTTGGATTTGTCGTCTGAAGTGCAAATTAACACCATCTTGGCCCTTGATCTTCTAGGGTTCCTCAGTCTCTATCTGATGCTACGGATATCCGATTAGGGTGATCTTAGAGTCGTTGAACTCCAATCGTCGCACTGATTAGATCCGTATGGTTGGATCTTCGATCTAAGGCCCCGATAAAAAAGTCGCCCTATCCCTGAATATAAAAGGAGACAATTAACCTCCATTTTTTTCATACTAATCTAAATGCAAGATGATGCATGCTATGCAATATCTATAGTATGTAATGCAATTCTATGCTTAAGAACATGCATAAATAGACATTTTATGTAATATAAACATGTTTACATCAGGTGTCTGCCTTATGAGCCTGACATCTGATTGTGGCCTTGATTTAAGGCACTGTGGAGTTATTAAGTACTGTGCTGACGTGGATAAGTGGTTCATGACCACTGTTGAGATATTTGGCTATGGTTTGAAACATTGAAACTATTGTTGACCTTGGGATTCATGATTAATTATGGATTGACTTGGTGATTCAAATCACCATTTTTATCTTCATTTATATTCATTTTGTCCCATCAATTCTAAGATACAATTTGTTATTAATTGAATATCTTTTTGTGTAGATCATATATTCATTGCATATCACTATTTTGATTGATTTTTGTGCTCATTATTTCTGATACCTGTCTAGTGTTTGAATTCTATATTTGCTCCTTGCAAAAGACCTCGGAACTCATAATTTTTTGAGCATTATAAATTTAAATGTTGCTGCACTTTATTGACTATACTACAACGCTATACTTTTCTAAAACATGGTAGAAGCATGACAACATTTTGGCGTAGTTGCCAGGGAGTAACGCATAATTCACCACTAGTCATATCATTCTTGAGCTGATTTCTAACTTGCCCTATCTGCTTTGTTTTGTTAATTGCGAGGTACATCACTGGAAGATCTTTCATGCAATCAACTACTCCAGGAGCAGGTAGAATTTCTCTTCTTCCCTAATCACCTCCTAATTTTGGAAAGAGAAAAAAAGGAAACAAACAAATTAGGATCCACTTGTCTTATTTTTCAAGTAATTATCATTTAAAGGCAAAGAGTTTCCTGATTTGAAAAATTGATTTAAATCAGATTGAAGCTAATGCGATTTGATTAGAGATTCCCCATCTTGATTTTTTGTACCTATTAGGGATTTGCACTAAAATTCTCAGATAACTTGGACTACTCACCTTCTTGTTTGAGTCCAAGGTGTCATATTTGGAATCAAATTGGATTTGAAATAAAACCAATCTAGGGTTTCCACATTAAAGTTTTTGAAGTGTTAGTACACATTTTTTTGCCCTTAAGAAAATTGACCTTCCTGCATTTGTGTGCTACCCAAGCCCTTATTTGTACTGATCTAACCAAGTGAACCCTAAAATTAAGGCTCTAAATTCACTTGAATCATAAAATTTGAGACCTAATAACCTGAGAATCAATTTAGGGTTAGTTGGGTGCTTTGACCCAAATTTCATCCTCAACCTTAAGGTAGGTTAGGTGAAGTGGGTTCACTTTGTGAATCAACCAACCTCCAAATTAGGTCACAATTTGAAATAACATCAAGTGAACTTTTAAGGCACAATTAGGGCTAAAATTGATAGACTTAGGTCTCATTTTGCATATTTCGGTCTACGTGGAACCTTAGTGATAAGGAAGGTCGAGTTGGGGAAACCCTGTAATTCATGAGGATGCTCTACCGTGTAAGGATCTTTGTGGGACTCTCCCTTCCTAGCTGCCCATGTAATTCTCGAGCGTGTGAATTTTTGATCAAGAGGTCAATTTGCCTCTAACAGCCTTAGTCATCCAAAATTTTTGGGTGCGTTGATTGGGTCCAATACGCATCCAATCCTTCTTCTATTCTTTAGTGCACATACACAAGAGAGGTCCCTAGGTTTGACCTAGAGGCCTCCATTAGAGTTGATCTTTTGGTGAAATCTGATCTGATACGATCAATTCAATTTGGACCTAAATTTGATTCTACATCCTAATCCACGACTTGATTTGGAAATGCAACCTGACAACATAGGAAAAATGTTCAAGAAACCTAAATCTCACATGAGCATCAAAGAGAAAATGATTGAGGCTACCCTTAAACATAGGGAACAATTTGACAGGACCTCAGATCCATTTAGCAGAGTTCTGGTTAATGTGCCCAAACAACAAACCTCATTTTGAATCGTACTGGAATGATGTTAACACAAATGATACATGGTTCAACCCGGGATGATCTTTTATTAGAATACAGTGAATTGTGGAGATTACATAACACTGAGTATTTTCAATGCTTGACAAATCCAACACTTTGGGAAATACACCAAAATCTCATTGAGAAATGTGGGTATATGCTAGATATGTTGCAACAAGCCATTGATCAAAAATACCGATATCACCACTTAGAAATTGATGAGACATCTTGGAGCAATTCTGAGGATCAATGTAATTTTCTAGAGCCTGGGTATGAAAATGGAGGTTGTTATGGACCCCCAACCCAAATGGAACCAAATTGTGATTTTTTGCAGAATAACAAACCCAATCATGATGTGGGTTAGGCGGATCCAATTACAGGTGTTCCCAATTATGAGCTAGCCATAGGTAACTGTGAAGCTGGTTCATCATGCCTAGATTTTCCAAACACCTATGATGAATTAGACTTAGAATTTCTCGAGGATATAACTTTTGCACCTTATCCTGTTAAGGTATTCTTCTAGAACAATTCTGTCATCCTAGTAGAATCGAGTCCAGATTCTAGTGACCCAATTCCTACACCTGACCTAGAATCTATATCTGAACCTAGTTGGGATGATCATGAGGGCTAATGCAATGAGAACAAGATTTTAGATTTGAACTATGATTTTGGGATTGTATTTGATGATTTTACCTCTCCAGGCTCAGAAGAACAAATTGATTTTTCGAAAGTCACACTGATCTACGATACAGAATTAGAGGAGTTGGAAGAGTTGGGATTTGATTGGATCTACCCTAGGTGCCTATAACCTGAGCCTATGCCAAATATGGATATCCCTATGAGCTTGGAATTTGAGACCAGGTTAGACCAATGTTAGGTTGATAACTCCAAGCATCTTGATTTATTTTATGGTGGAAATCCTGATATTGAATCAGGTTCATAAATTGATTGTCGTAAATTCTTCCATGATTTTGAATCATACTCTAATTTTGGAGAACCATTTTTTCTGGATGATTATGAGCTAATTTACGACCTCAATATCCATGATCCATTCTTTGATTCTAATTCTGAGGCCAATGATTTGGAACTCAAAGTAGCCATACCTCCTTCTCTCGATCCAAAGCCATTCAGAAACCAATCCCAACCCTGACCCACCACTGGAACCAATTTCTATTTTGACTCACCTCTTTCTGATTCGGTTCCATATGATTCACCAGCACAATTTGATAGGGAATCAGACATTGATCAAACTAATAACTGAACGGGAGATTTTCGCTTGCAGAAAATTATGTCGAGAAAATACGTCGTTACAGTATGAATCACGGTGAAAATATCCCTGATAAAAAATATTTAACAGTTAAAATTAACCAAAAAAATTAGGTCATATCCACAGGGAGGAACTGACCAATAAACCCACCAATATTTTTAATGCATTATTCGAATACTTTGTATGAGGCTAATATGATGCAAAATAAATTTGGTAATAAGTTGTAGCATCAAATGAGAAAAAGAGTAGCTTGAATGAGCATTAATGAGAAAAAGAGAGAATCAGGAGGTCACACAAGCAAATGCTACACAATATGAAACATTATATCTAAAAATCCTCTCCTTTGCAATGGCATGAAATGTAAATTAAAATTCAACCCTAAATAGGGGAAATTCTTCTCCTTGCCGTCCATGTCAAGGGCTGAGGAGCTCGTGGAAGGTTGAGGCAGACGAGAGCATTGCGTCGGAGTTGATGGCATAGTGGGAGACAACTGCTAGTCATCGACTGGAGAGGAGGAAGCCGTCGGCGGTGATGCTTCCCATCGGGATGTGTGGACTGCAGGAGAGGTTGCCTTAGGCATGGGTGAGCTAAGTGTGACATGGTGGATTCGATGACGTCGATGGCGCGTCGAATGGTGTGGAATGGGTCCGGAATGGGTGTGG
The DNA here is from genome assembly GCA_037157565.1 of Thalassia testudinum. Taxonomy (NCBI): domain Eukaryota; kingdom Viridiplantae; phylum Streptophyta; class Magnoliopsida; order Alismatales; family Hydrocharitaceae; genus Thalassia; species Thalassia testudinum. The sequence continues at coordinate 4,858,274 of JAZHRO010000056.1, forward strand.
AGGGAAAATGGCTGGTTGATGGGTTCTCTTCTCTGTGGAGAAGATGAACAGTGTGGTGGCTAGTGCGCACGAGGGCACGCGCGGGTGGTGGTGGCCACGCGGTCAATGTACAGCGGAGGAAGGGCGGTGCATGGCCAGTGCTGTGTGTTGCTGCGGTTGTGTCGAGGAGGGTGTGCTGGTGGTTGTGCATTGGTGGCGGCACCTTTGTTCGTGCTGGTGCAAGTTGAGGGCGTAAGCGTTGGCGGTGGGTGTGAGAGTATGCATTGCTGTGGGTGCCTTTGGGTGTGGTTAAGGCCAGACACGCTAGCTATGCGTGATGGATGGCACAGTCAAAATAGGCGCGTGCGGAGCTACGTGCGAGTGATGCCTTTGGGTGCGCCGTCTGATGGCATCGCAAAATTACACCTGCAATTGTGCCATCTTGTGCTATTTCCTAGCATTACCAGTGCATATTAGGTATCCATAGTCGCATTTGTAAAAATACATGCATGCATGCATTTAATTGAGAGGGGAGGAGAGTGAAATAAATGACCTTGAAATTTACATTTTTCCTCAAGTGCTGCATTGCAAAATTCACCATCTTTACTTTTTATTTTTATTTGACTTTGAATTCTTCTCGCGGCTGCAATGCATGGCGGCCTCTTCCTTGTGCCATGTCCTGCTCACCATGCTCTGCACAGCCTCTCCCTGCCAAGCCATGCACAAGCCATGCACAGCCAGGGCATGGCTGTGCATGCCTTCTTCCTCTATAAAACAGGCACGGCTCCTTCTTTGCACTCGAGCCTGGTCCACACAAAAAAAATCCAACACACTGCAGCTCTTCTTCTCCAGGCCGTCCCCTCCCTTCTCCCTCCATACGCAGGCCCTCCTCCTATGAGGAGACACTCTGCGGGCAGGAGCACCTCACAGTGGTGCACAACCACCATTGTGAGTCCACCACCGCCCAGCTCATCAGAGAGCCGGTGGGCGTGGTGGTTCTCTCACTGTTTCAACGTCCAAGCCACTTCCGCCATTGCCACTGGAGCTTCAAGCTTTGAAGCTCAACCGGCCACCAGCAGCAGCTGCAAGGCGGCAGCAGCAGTGCAGGCCACCGCGCACCCGTATGCAGGCCACCACGCGTGCCTGCAGGTTGCCATCGCCTTCCGCTTCCTCGCGTATGCCCGCCTCTCCGTGCAAGCCACCAGCCAACGCACCCCTTCCATGCGCACCAGCTCGCGCTTCGGCTCCCCTCATTCACAGCATCGGTTGCACCTGGTCACGTGGCTCACCCCGGCACTGTAGCCACTGTTCACGCGTTTTAGCGGAACACTGTGGCTAGAGTGCGGTGACTGGTAAGTTTCTCACTTAACCGGTCACCCAGCGTGTTGCAACCACTGCTAGCCTGCATGCACGTCCCGCCCCAAACCCGCTCCAGCGCCCGCCCACGCGTCTGCGTAGGCCCGCCTCTGCCAGCGCCCGCGCCCGCACCCGCCCGGGCCTTCACCCGCTCCCAGCGTCTCCCTTCACCCGCTCCCAGTGCCTTCCTTCGCCCGCTCCCTTCCCCTCTTCGCACAGTGCTGTGCGCTGCAGTCCTCTCCTCGCGCTTACTCCCTCCCAGCACGTGCCTCTCTGCGCGCATATGCGCCTCCGCGCGCGCGTGAAGCCTCAGACGATGCCCCACTGCTGCAGACGCCTTAACTCTCCCGACATTCACTCCAGCAGTCTCTCTCTCGTTCTCTCTCTCTCACACAGCACTCTCTCACTCTCTCTGCCGACACATACACGCACACACTCACACTCTCGCACACACACACTCTCACCTATACACTAATATATACTTATATATATATACATATATATATTGAAATATAGACATATATTTATATACATATATATATACTTATATCTATATATGTAGTAGTACTTATATAACTAAGTATTAGTATACATACATACATATATATATCTATATACTTATATATATATATACACATATATCTATATATACATATATTACTATATACATACACACATATATATATATACCTCTATATAGTATTATATACACACATATACATATATATATATATTTACATACCTATACACATATCTATCTATACATATATTTACATACCTATATATATATATATACATATATACATATATAAGTACACATATACCTATGTAGTTATAACCATATATATATATACATACATATAGGTATATATATTTACATATATACATATATATTTTCATATCACACACCATACGTGGTATCACGGGAATATCTGCACCAGTTGCTGATATTCCCCGATACACGCGTACAGAAAGCGTGTTCGCACTCATCTTCCACCCATCCACCTTACACGCGGCACTTCATCCTGTTGGTTGCGTCTTCCTAGATGACGACCGACTCGACACCGTGCTACACGCCATCTCCACCTCCACCCCCACCCCTTTATACATATATATATATACTATATTTACTCTATTTCTCTTTCTTGCCATTAAAAAGATAAACAAAAAAAATATATAAAAGAGAAAAGATAATCCTTGACTTGCAAGTACTCAGTCTTGCGAATAGCAAGACCAATTTTGAAACCCTGATTTGGCTCAAAGTCAAGAACCTGATTTTGAGGGTGTGCCTCAAGAACAAGAATTATCACAAAAAAATCTTAAATAGAAAAACACCAAAAACACAATAAACGAACGGAAGAGATTTGTTGTAGGAAAGGCGTAGAAACTTGACTTCTAATTCCACTTCCCTGAGTTCGACCCTGGGCCTAAAAGTGACCAAGATAAAATCAAGTAGGCCAGGTAAAAAAATTTTGTAAAGAGATGGTTAGGCTCGATTTAGGTTAACCACTATACTCATTATAACGATAAAATCACCATATTAACACAACCTAACCGGGTCCGACCATAATCTTTTCTGGCGCCGTTGCCGGGGAAGTGCGTATTCAAGTAAGTTTCTATTCCATTCCTTTCATTTTTCTCTTCTCTCTTCACGAGTGTTTTTGTTTATTGCTGTGCAGGTGAACCTGTTGCAAGAAGGCAGGCAGACGAAGTCGAAGACTTGAGCAGATCCAGGGCGGGAACGAGAGCGTGAAGACGCTGACACCGCATTGGAGCTCCGCACACGTTGCTGAACAAGTAGGTCTTTCCTTCTTAGCAACCTAGGTTAACATGTCACCTTAATAAAAATAAAAAAAGAGAAAAAAACAAACTAGAAAAACTTCTTGGGATCTCTTGGGGCAAGTGGATTAAAATTTACTTGTTTGATTGTTTGCCCTTACTCCCACCGCCCTGGGATTTCCCACCTTACTTCGCATAGCGAAGATCCAAGAATCTTGATTCTTGAATCTTTCACCGTGTATTCTTTGAGGCAAATAAAAAGATTGATTGCACCCCTCTTTGCCTCATTTATCTGCAAATTCGAGATCACATTTTTGGTGGGGAGACTTGGAATTGAGTTGATTCCAACCCCACCACGACTTTTCACTTGCCTAAGATTCGATCCCGAATATTTCAACCCCAACAATTGGATTTTCTTTATCTTTTGGTTGGGCCTTGTGTGTGGACATCTTTTTGGTGATTGGGAGCACTTGAAATGAAGTGCTTTGGCTCCCTTTCACACTAATCTAAAACTGATTCGTGTATACACACATAGAAATCTCCATCTAGGGAAGCCCATTGCATTTTAGCATGCATTAACCAACTGACATTGAAGAAGGATTTGTTGGGCTTAGAAAAAAAAACTTGTATTCTTTCAAAACCCGAAGATTGGTTGAATTGGTAATTCAGAGAAATCGTAAAATCCATACTACTTAAGGCAGAATTCTAAAAACCATTCACCAATTAAAAACTTCAATTCAGGGAGATTTCCCCGTTGCATGCTTGTTTTACACACTCTAAAAATCAATCACTTGGGCATTACCCGTAAATAACGCCCTTCACATTCCAGAAGCACTTGATACTAAGCCTCTAACTAAAATTGGTAGTAACTTGACCCTTATTAAGGATTGGAGGTCTAACTACCTGCGTGTAGCGCCTACGTGTTGGTGAGGGTTCCCACGTGCTATCAGGTGTCTAAGATTGGGGCAAACGGCCTTTCAATCTGGCCCGATGGTTCCGCGGTGCTCGCATTCGGTTCCGTAGTTCGTGATAGTAGGTAACTTAGATCTTTAGGTCTAAGGGCACACTGTAGAGGTTAGGAATTTGATTGTATTGATTTATCATCAAGTGTACTTTTGCGGCGTCATTTCTCTCATCTCTTTTCCCTTCGTATCCCCCCAATTCTTCCTACGGTAGTGCATGTTTGGGAGGAGGTTACAAAACCCTGAACTGTGTGAATTGTCTGATAATTATAGAAAAGAAGCTGAATCGTCCTCCTCCTCCACAAACATGGCTGCACGCCCACCCCTAAATCCCGAGGGAGGAAACCACCCCCAAAACGCACCAGGTGGTGGAGCCTTAGATCCCATAACCTGCCTCCAAGCCCAAATGGAAATGTATAATGAACAAATTGAAGCCATTAGGGAAACATTGGAGGAAATGCAGAACCCTCCCGAACGGGAGGAGCCTAGGTCTCTTAGCTCCTATCAGAATCTGGAAGCTACAGAGACCATAGGACAAATTTGGGTCCCCATGGGCGGGGACGACTTTGAACTGAAACCTAACATAATTGGCCTGATAAATTTTCACTTCCATGGTCTTGCAAGTGAAGATCCTTTTCTCCACTTGGAAGACCTAACCCGATTGGCTGAAACCGTTAAACCAAGAAATATCAGGTTACCTATACTCCTCATGAAAATGTTCCCATTTTCATTGCGGGATAAAGCCTCGCAGTGGTTACGGACCCTTGGGAGAACCATCCACTCTTGGGAAGAGATGCGAACAGCGTTTCTCAAGAAGTTCTTCCCAATCGGACGAACCAATGCGCTTCGCCGTGCTATCACTTCATTTACGCAACAAAACGGCGAACAATTTCATGAGGCATGGGAGAGGTATAATGACCTCCTTAGGAAGTGTTCGCACCACGGTCTGCCTAAGTAGCATATAGCCCAGATTTTATACTATGGGCTAAATGAGACTTTAAAGCAGATTGCAGACGCTTCCTGTGGAGGGAATTTTATGAATAAAGACAAGAATGGAGCATTTGAATTATTTGAAAATATGAGCGAAAACTCAATGAATAATGCTTCCATTGTCACCTTTAATCGTACCAGCCTACCCCGTAATGTCCACGAAGTTAACATGGGACCCTCCCATTCATCCACTGATCTTAGCCTTATCGCACAAAAATTGGATGAAGTCTCCGTCGTGCACAAGAAGCTGGATGAGCTTTTGGCCAACCTCGCCCGTTCTATGGCAAACACCCCCACTTCACCACTTCATCACAATCCTAATTCTTCCAACACCAGGCTTATTCCAAGAAACCCTGTAAGACCTTCCTTACCGAGTGTCGCACCGAGCGACTCGGTAAGTCATGTGGATCTGGCTTCTGCGAGGCAGTATTTTAACACAGAGGACTAAGCCTCCGTGTGCTTGGACGCATATTTACATGCGGACGCATCTTCTGGCATAGAAGACGCTTGCGCCCTGGGGAACAACCCGTTCTCTGCCACTTATAACCCAGGGTGGCGAAATCATCCGAACTTCACATGGTCCAACAACCTGCAGTGCCAAAACCCCATGGGTGGACCAATGCGACCGTCCGCACTTGTCATCCCAAGGGTCCAGTCTAATCCTATGGCGAATCCGCCATCAGGCCCCTGCGTACCGCAAACCGAACACGCATCAAGTCCTCTTGACAAATTGATGCGAATGATGACGGAAATGTCAATGCACCATGAAGAGAACATGACCTCTCTTCAGCACCAATTGGCACAGCAGAATACTGAGATCAGTCAACTACGCATGACGACTCGATCTCAGGGCACTCTTCCCGCCCAACCTGTTCCAAACTTGCGAAATTTCATACCCCGTGGTCTGCAACCACAGGTACGACCTTCTCAGGGCAGGTTAATCAGATTCTGAAGCTCCGAGCATTCCACCAGGATTTCAGGCTAATCCCGCTGCAGCATCGCACTCTTTTGTCCCTATTGTGAACCCTTCTTCGCCGTATGATCCCACTGGACCCGCATTGTCCAATGCTATCACTACGAGGAGCGGTAAGCAGATCGTCGATCTACCTCGACCTGATCCTGGCCCATCTTCTTCATTACACTCTCATTCGGGACGCGCACCGCTTTCGCGAGAGGACGATACACCCAAATTGGTGCCAGAATCAGTTCCATTCCCTGAGGCTCTACTGAGGGAGCCAAAAGGTAAAAAGAAAGATACGCAGGCCTTTGATAACCTACGTAATTTTTTTAAGGGATGTAGAAATCAAGGTACCTCTGCTCGAGGCTATCGATCACATACCTACTGTCGCCCGATTGTTCAAAGACTACACAACACCCAGGCGACAGTCAAAGAAAACTAAGAATCCGATGGTTCTCTCGCCTCATGCGAGTTGTGCTATACTGTCAAACCTACCATGGAAGTAGAAAGATCCGGGTACACCACTGATTTCCTGTGGCATCCAGGGATGCAATTTTAACCGTGCCCTGCTTGATCTAGGATCTTCCATCAATCTTATACCAACCATCATGTTCGAAAAGTTTTCGTTAAGAAATCTGAAACCCACCCCTGTCAAATTACAGTTGGCAGATCGTTCTGTCAAAATCCCGAAGGGTGTGGTGGAAGACATGGTGGTTAGGGTCAACAGTCTCTGTTTTCCTATTGACTTTCTTGTTTTAGATATGGAAGTTCCTAGCTCACTTTCTGATTGTCCGATCATCCTTGGTCGACCTTTCTTGGCCACAGCCCGCGCCCATATCGACTGCGAGTCGGGCTATATTGAGATTGCCGTTGGATTTGAAAAGCTCAAGATTAACATCTTCAAGTTAGCCAAGAACTTTGATTGCGATTGCATCGAGGATGACACGTCTAACGAGGACATGGCCATCAGCGCATGTATCAGACTAATTGGGACATATTCTGACTGCTGCGGATTACCTGTAAACATTGAGGATTGCCTGACTAGCACATATTGTGACATTCCCCCATCCCTCCCTTGTCCCGCATCTTCTCCTGGCCAGACTTCTGATGAGGTTTTCTCCGCTTCCCATACCTCGTGGTCTGAGTCATATCCGGGCTACTCACCACCGGTCCATGATAACACCACACAAGGGGGTAGTAATTAGGTTGAATATGGCCCATCTTTAGAATACAAGGCGCAACATAAAGTAGAATAGGAGCATTGCATGCATCAAGTACCAAGATTGCTTATAAACTGTATTAATGGCCATTTGTGTAAAGCATTTGTCAAACCAGGCCTCAAATGAGCAATCGGACCGCACTGATGGATTCAAAACGACGAACGGAGTCCAACGGACTCAAGATCGGCCAAATCCGACATCCGGAGCTCCCACAATGGGCCCAAGAAATTCTGACCGTTGATCTGGAGATCAAAGGCCCAGAGAGCGCCACGTTGCCCCGCCCCCACCGCTCGCACACCCTCAAGCCATCCAAAGACGAATCTCGATCGTTGATCTTCGATCGAACGGCCGAGATCCACACGCTCGCCCACGGTCGCCGCGACAAAGCGTGGGTGTGGTGCAACGGTTAGCGCGCATGCCCGCATCACCGCGACGCGCGTTCGAGCCACGCGGAGCAGAAATCGAAGGCGAGCGAAGGGAGCGGCAAAATTGGGCCGCCCGATCAGCAGCGGGTGGCTAGGAGAGCACCACGCGGCGCGACGATAGCTCCCTAGCGCCCACGCGTGCGCGCACGCGCGCCCGAGGCGCGATCTCAACGCGGGCGCCGAAGGCTCTCAGCTGTCCGATCTTTGATCGGACGGCTCTTGATTAGCGGCCACGGATCGCGCGGAGAAGAAGACCGGTGCGGGCAGCTGACCGGCGGCAAGAGGGCTTCACCGACATTTATAGAAGCGGTTTTAGCGACGCTCTGGATGTCGCTAAAGCTCATTCTTCTTTTAGGAAGCCCTTAACTCTATTTAAACCCCCTTCTACCACCATTCAAGGCATACTCTCCCACTTGCAACTACTCCACTCCTCTCCTAGCTAGTTTTAGGCACTCTTGTAATCGCCGGAGACGACGAGCCGCCGACGGAGCCTCCTCCACCGCCGTGGCTGCCTCGTCGCTCTCCACTCTCTCTCTACCTCTCTCTCTCTCTCTCTTTTAAGCTTTCATTTACTTTTGTTGAAGCATGTATTTAATGTTGTAAACCATGAACTATGAATGCATGTTTAATGAAATTATTTTCCGTTCAGTCGCCATTTTAATTTCTGTTTAAAGTGCATGATCAAAACTAAGAGCTTTCTAACCCTAAACTCTCTCTCTCGCTCTCGCTTTTCAAAATCGTCTCTTTCGCAAGCAAAACTCCGCCTTTTTCGTGACAACAAGTGATAAACAAAATCTGATTTCCACGCCTCCCTGAGACTGACAGTCTGACTCACCTCTGTTTACTTCTTTTAAAACCGACGTATCAAGTGAGACTATAATGACACCTCTTAACACACACGCACTACGGCACGTCAGTCCACACTCTCGAAGACTAGATTGCCCTTTCTTTCCCACTAAATTAGAAGTTGCAAATCCATACCGGGACCTTGAGCCCATATACTTCTCACTGGGGCTATTCCTTTTTGGATCCATCCATCCAAGAAGCCCCTCTTCTTGGCCAATCTTAGGGCCAACTTCTTCCCCCCGACTTGTTCTCCGATCCGCCTGGGACACTCTCGTCCTAAGAAATGCCAGACCTTTCACCATCCACTCCTAAGCTGAAAGAGCTACCTAGCACACTTAAGTATGTTTTCTTGGGACCAAATGAACCGCTCCCCGTAATCATCAGCTCAAAATTGACCAGGGAGAAAGAGTGCAAACTAATGAAGGTCCTTATGGAACACAAGGCAGCCATTGGATGGTCACTATCAGACTTATCTGGCATTAGCCCCTCCATCTGCACTCATCGTATATATACGGAGGAGGAGGCACGACCTTCCCGTGAGATGCAGTGACGTCTCAACCCTAACATGCGGGAGGTCGTTAAGAAGGAAATCATTAAGTGGCTGGATGCGGGTATAATCTACTCGATCAGCGATAGCCCCTAGGTGAGTCCGATTCATGTTGTGCCCAAAAAGGCAGGACTCACCATTCGTGTCAATGTCAGGGGCGAATCCATCCCTACACACACTCCTACATCTTGGAGAGTGTGTGTAGATTATAGGAAACTCAATGCTGCAACTAAGAAAGATAACTTTCCGCTACCTTTCATTGACCAAATCCTGGAGCGGTTAGTGGGAAATAAATTTTTCTGTTTCCTGGATGGATTCTCAGGATATAACCAGGTGGCAATTGACCCCTGGGACCAAGAGAAAATCACTTTTACCTGCCCCTTCGGCACATTTGCATTTATAAGGATGCCGTTTGGACTTTGCAATGCACCAGCAACTTTCCAGAGATGTATGTTGGCGATATTCCATGACATGGTGGGTGACTTTCTCGAGGTCTTCATGGATGACTTTTTGATCTTTGGACCATCTTTCGATGACTGTCTTGCCAACCGGACTCATATCCTTAGGAGATGTATTGATGTAAACCTCGTGCTTTCTTGGGAAAAAAGTCATTTTATGGTGCACGAGGGAATTGTTCTCGGGCATATCATCTCCGATAGGGGTATCGAGGTTGACAGAGCTAAGCCTGACATAATTGCTGATTTACCTGTGCCTGGCTCTGTTAAACAAATCCGCTCCTTCCTGGGACACGTCGGTTTCTATAGGAGATTTATCAAAGATTCTCCAAGATTTCTTGACCCTTAACTCATCTCCTATCAACCGACGTACCCTTCGATATGGGCCTCGATTGCATACGAGCATTTACGCAGTTGCGTAATGTTGTCACCAAGGCCCTTGTTCTCTAGCCACCTGATTGGTCCCTCGACTTTGAACTCATGTGTGACGCTTCCGACCTTGCAATCGGAGCCATCCTGGGACAAAGACGCGATAGACACCCCTTCGTGGTGTACTACGCTAGTAAGACGTTGGACGAGGCCTAGCATAATTATACTACCACCGAGAAAGAACTACTGGCAGTCGTCTTTGGGCTAGAGAAATTCTGCTCTTACCTTCTGGGCTCGCACGTTATTGTTTTTACTGATCACACGGCCATTCGCCATCTCATGCACAAGAAGGATGCCAAGCCTAGACTGATTCGTTGGATCCTTCTGCTCCAAGAATTTGACATTGAGATTCGCGATAAGGTCGGAGCCCAGAATGTTGTGGCTGATCATCTTTCTAGACTAGACCCTGACCATATTGGACTTACTTTGCCGATTAATGAAATTTTTCCTAATGAGCACATATTGGCAATTAATGTGGCAAGTGGACCTTGGTATGCCGACAATGCCAATTACCTTGCTTCTGGATCCCTTCCACGTGGCTGGCCTAAAAACCAGCGCGAGCGTCTCATGGCAGAAGCAAAGTATTATTTCTGGGATAATCCACTTCTTTTTCGGATAGGTGCTGATCAAATCATCCGTCGCTGTATTCCTGACAGCGAATTCCCCAGTGTGCTATCCTTTTTCCACGATCAGGCCTGTGGAGGCCATTTCTCTGGGAGGAAAACTGTAGTCAAGGTGTTGCAGTACAGTTTCTTTTGGCCCTCCCTTCACCAGGATGCACACAATTATGCCAAGCATTGCACTAGGTGCCAGTCGTTAGGGTCAATGTCACGACGTGACATGATGCCCTTGCAACCCATCCTAGCTGCGGAAATCTTCGACATGTGGGGAATTGACTTCATAGGTCCCTTTCCTCCTTCCAAAGACTTCGAATTTATCCTCGTGGCTGTTGATTATGTTTCAAAATGGATCGAGGCTATTCCTACGCACCGTGCTGACCATGTTATATCCACTCGATTTATCAAAGACCACATCTTTGCGTGCTTTGGGATCCCTCGAGCCATCATCTTGGATGGAGGAAGCCACTTTACCCATGCTTCTTTTCAGGCACTTTTGAGGAAATACAGAGTCCACCATCGTATCGCATCCCGGTATCATCCTCAGACGAACGGCCAAACAGAAGTGTCGAACCGGTAAATCAAGCAAATTCTCCAGAAAATGGTTCGGCCTGACCGTAAGGATTGGTCCGACAAGCTGATTGACACACTTTGGGCGTATCGGACCGCCTTCAAGGTTCCCCTTGGTATGTATCTTTATAGAATCGTTTACGGGAAGCCTTGTCATTTTCCCGTGGAGTTGGAGCACTGCGCTTATTGGGCGGTTTGCCAATGTAACCTCGACCCAGACCTGTGTGGTCGAGAAAGGAAACTCCAACTCCAGGAGTTGGAAGAGGTATGTCGTGAAGCCTATGATTCTGCTTTAACTTTCAAACAATGCACTAAGGCTTTTCACGACAGCCGTATTCGGAGAAAAGAATTTGAGCCATCTCAGCAAGTTTGGCTCTACAATGCCCGGCTCAAATTCTTTCCTGGGAAATTGAAGTCCAAATGGACTGGTCCTTTCCTGGTCTCGAGACCATTTCCCAACAGGGCCGTTGAGATTGAAGATCCCAAATCTGGGCATAAATTTACAGTCAATGGGCAGCGTTTAAAACCCTATCTTACTCATGAACCTGCCCCCGTTGGAGAAACTGTTGCCCTGCTGGAGGGTAACTAATCTTTTGCCTCATTCTGAGTCCAGCTGGGGACGTTAAATTCAGTGCTCGTTGGGAGGCACCCCAACAACACTCACCATCCACCATCACTTTTCACTTCACTGTCACGCTCACTTCACTTTTCACTTCACCACCCACCATCCACCCGCCCTACCACCCTGCTGTATACCCTGCACCTCAGCTCTCGTTACCCGATCTTTCGTCCTTCCTCTACCCTACCCTGCATGCATATGAGGACATAGCATCGTTTGGCATGGGGGGGTGGATAGGCATCCTTAGGATCTAAGTATTTTATGGTATCATGTAGTTTCTATATATATATATATAAAGAAAAAATGAAAATGGTGTTTAGTAATGATCTGAAGGCTAAAACAAAAATACAATACATGTTTATGGATATTCAACTACTGCTTTGAAGACTTTTTAGGCCACAGAAGCTTGATTCGCTCAGGCTAGGCTTAATTCACTTGAGCATTGACAAGATAGATCGAAATCTCTCCTAACTAAGGACGCATTCTTGTACCTGAGACACCAGTACAGGATTCGCTGGTTTGCTTCTACTTGAGAGCCTAAGTAATCTTGGTTCACAATACACATATCAAGAAAGACCAGGTGAACATAAGATCCAACCCTAGTGTTCATTAGGGAAGGTGGAGTCCTTACCTGTGCGCGCAGGTAGACTTTTTATCCCAGGTTTTAGTCATGTGTTTAGGAGAGACTCTTTCCACCAAAAAGGAACTCTCCCACCAAAAAGAAAAGTGTGCTCCTCCAAATAATGTTGTAAGAGATATACTGACACGTGTTTAAAAAAAAGAAAAAAGATGCAAATAAGTCAGTATATCTCGCAAATATCTGTAAAGTCTTCTTCCTACAAAAAAGTTCTTCAGGGCAAATACCCTATTTTCTTTGAGCCACAAATGTCAGAAAATGGGAGTTGAGTTTTCCATCATCTTTTTAAGGGTCAATCTGAAGACACGAGCTGAAACTGGGACAAACCTGTACTTAAAAATTCATGAAACCCTGGGCTTGAGTCTTAATGTTCATCTGGTCAGTCTTGATCCTTCATTAAGCACCAGCCATAACCTCTTGAGCTCTCAAGTGCGGCAAAAACCTCTTGGGTCCTAGAAATCGTACTTAAGGTTTAAATATCAAGAGTCCCGATTAGTCGAGAGATGATCTATGTCTTGTGAGACTCAAAGTACTGGTAGTCTTCTCTACAATTGGTTCTCACAATAAACACACCTATGTTGCCTCAGAAGAAAATCTTCAGCTTAAGATCATTTCTAAATACAATACAAAGAAATGTTTTGCTAGGGACTAGCAAAAGATAGGCATGGGGGTATGATGGCACTGCAAAAATACACCTGCAATTGTGCCATCTTGTGCTATTTCCTAGCATTACCAATGCATATTAGGTATCCATAGTCTCATTTGTAAAAATACACGCATGCATGCTTTTAATTGAGAGGGGAGGAGAGTGAAATAAATGACCTTGAAATTTACATTTTTCCTTAAGTACTGCTTTAGAAAATTCACCATCTTTATTTTTTATTTTTATTTGACTTTGAATTCTTCCCACGGCTACAATGCATGGCGGCCTCTTCCTCGCGCCATGTCCTGCACACCATGCTCTGCACAGCCTCTCCTGCCCAAGCCATGCACATGCCATGCACAGCTAGGGCATGGTTGTGCATGCCTTCTTCCTCTATAAAACAGGCACGGCTCCTTCTTTTCACCCGATCCTGGTCCACACAAAAAAAATCCAACACACTGCAGCTCTTCTTCTCCAGGCCGTCCCCTCCCCTCTCCCTCCATACATAGGCCCTCCTCCTCTGAGGAAACACTCTGTGGGCAGGAGCACCTCACAGTGGTGCACAACCACCATTGTGAGTCCACCACCGCCCAGTTCATCAGAGAGCCGGTGGGCGTGGTGGTTCTCTCTCTATTTCAACGTCCAAGCCACTTCCGCCATTGCCACTGGAGCTTCAAGCTTTGAAGCTCAACCGGCCACCAGCAGCAGCAGCAAGGTGGCAGCAGCAGCGCAGGCCACCGCACGCCTGTATGCAGGCCACTGCACGCCCCTGCAGGCTGCCATCGCCTTCCACTTCTTTGCCTATGCCCGCCTCTCCGTGCAAGCCACCAGTCGGCGCACCCCTTCCACGCATGCGCCAGCTTGCGCTTCGGCTCCCCGCACTCACAGCACTGGGCGCACCTGGTCACGCGGCTTGCCCCGGCATTGTAGCCACTATTCATGCGTTTCAGCGGAACACTATGGATACAATGCAGTGATCGGTAAGTTTCTCACTTAACCGGTCACCCAGTGCTCCGCAACCGCTGCTAGCCCGCGCACGCGTCTTGCCTTGAGCCCTTTCCAGCTCCCGCCCGCGCATTTGCGTACGCTCGCCTCTGCCAGCGCCCACACCTGCCCGTGCCTTCACCCACTCCTAGCATCTCCCTTCACCCTCTCCCAACGCCTACCTTCGCTTGCTCCCTTCCCCTCTCTGCGTAGCACTGTGCGTTACGGTCCTCTCCTCGTGCTCACTCCCTCCCAGCACGCGCCTCTCTGCGCACATACGTGCCTGCGCACGCGCGTGAAGCCTCAGACGACGCCCTACTGCTGCAGACGCCTTAACTCTCCTAGCCTTCACTCCAGCAGTCTCTCTCTCGCTCTCTCTCTCTCTCTCACACAACACTCTCTCACTCTCTCTGCCGACACATACACACACACACTCACTCTAGCACACACTCACTCTCACCTATACACTAATATATACTTATATATATATACATATATATATTGATATATATACATATATTTATATACATATATATATATATATATATACTTATATCTATATATATAGTAGTACTTATATAACTAAGTATTAGTATACATGCATATATATATATATATATATATATAACTATATATACATACATACATACATACATACATACATACATACATACATATATATATATATATATATATATATATGTATAAATATATATATATATATGTATATATATATCTACATATATCTATATATACATATATTACTGTATACATACACACATATATATATATGCATCTATATAGTATTATATACATACATATACATATATATATATCTATTCATATATCTATCTATACATATATTTACATACCTATATATATATATTCATATATACATATATAAGTACACATATTCCTATGTAGTTATAACCATATATATATATACATATAGATATATATATATATTTACATATATACATATATTTTCATATCACACACCATACGTGGTATCCCGGGAATATCTGCACTAGTTGCTAATATTCCTCGACACACGCGTACAGAAAGCGTGTTCGCACTCATCTTCCACCCATCCACCTTACACGTGGCACTTCGTCCTGTTGGTTGCGTCTTCCTAGACGAAGACTGACTTGACACCGTGCTACATGCCATCTCCACCTCCACCCCCACCCCTTTATACATATATAATATATACATATATATATATACTATATTTACTCTATTTCTCTTTCTTGCCATTAAAAAGATAAACAAAAAAAATATATAAAAGAGAAAAGATAATCCTTGACTTGCAGGTACTCAGTCTTGCGAATAGTAAGACTAGTTTTGAAACCCTGATTTGGCTCAATGCCAAGAACCTGATTTTGAGGTTGTGCCTCAAGAACAAGAATTATTAGAAAAAAATCTTAAATAGAAAAACACCAAAAACACAATAAACGAATGGAAGAGATTCGTTGTAGAAAAGGCGTAGAAACTTGACTTCTAATCCCGCTTCCCTGAGTTCGACCTTGGGCCTAAAAGTGACCAAGATAAAATCAAGTAGGCTAGGTAAAAAATTTTTGTAAAGAGATGGTTAGTTTCGATTTAGGTTAACAACTATACTCATTATAACGATAAAATCACCACATTAACACAACCTAACTGGGTCCGACCACCGTCTGGATGTTCGAGAAGGATCCCAAGGGACTTAATTGAAGGGGAGTGGATGGTGCACGGTGGCGGTCATCGAGTGAGGAGATTTGGCGTGCCCTCTGTTGGGTGCGTTCTGTGGTCGTCAGTGGAAGGAGTAGACTAATGGTGGATCTGTTGGGGTCATGTGAAGAAGAAATAGGGAAAGAAAAAGAAGAAGAGGCCAGTTACTGCTGCGAGTGATGGCTGGCCTCTGTTGGTTGGAGAAGTGGCTGTGCATGGGTGGTGCGGTGGTGGTCGCAGTATATGTGAGACGTGGTGGTGAGTTGAAGATGCAGAAGCGAACGCGGTGGTTTCTTGGAGGTTGTCGTGGTGAATGCAGTCGATGACGAGTCATTGTAGTGAACACAGCCAATGACGAGTTGTCACGATTGCAGATGCCGGTGTTGTCACCACCAGCCGTGGTGTTGGGAATGTCATGGATGAGATGCGGTGGTGGTTGGGCGTTGTTGGTGGTGGTTGTAGATGTTGAGAGAAGGTGCTCTCCCATGGGGAGGAAGATGATCCCCTAACCAAGAGGAAAGAGCCTCTTTTATCTTGTGTAGAATCTCCCAAAGAAGGAGCCAGGACGTGGGCCTCTTTCCATTTCAATCAACCATTGGCTTTCCAAAAGGAAAGGATCTCTTTCCTTCCTTTCACTTGGTGAAAATCAAGAATATTTGATGTAAATCTATTAGCATTGTCCTTCCCATAATGGCCTACATCCAAATAAGTAACTAATCACATCACTTATTCAAGACATGTAAAAATTAATGGAATGATAATTTTTAAAGCTTAAATGGTTTATCAATGTAATGAATGCTTTAAATCAATGACATTCCAATATCAATGTAATTAGGCTCTAATTTAGTCCACTAAATTGGACTTATCAAATACCCCCATGTCGAAGTTTTGCTAGTCCCGAGCAAAATCATATGGATCAGACCATGTCTTTAGTGCATATTTTACCATCAAGACACCTTATCATGCCGCACCTATAGAGACTAGATTGAAATACCAACTATAGGCCTAAAGGTGTTCAAGAACCAGCCAACATACGGACCCGACAAACCTTAGCCTTGGGTCTGTCGTGAAGGTTTCTAAGGCTCACGAAAATTGCCGAGAGGTTCGTTGACCCCAATGGTTAGAGTACCCGTGCGTATGTGCAACAAGTCTAGGTTTAGTTTGCTAGTGCATTCTTGATGAGAGAGAGATGTTTATTTTGAGAGTTTTCTCTTTTTTCTTTTTAAATTCCCCCAACATTAGATTGGCTCTAAACATGATCTATATCGGATTCCTTCTCTCCATCATCAATCCTCATAGGGTCCTTGGCAATCGATGCTTCGAGATAGCACCACCCATGGCAACACCTAGAACCCTTGGCTTTTGAAACTTTGGGATAGTGCCACCCATGGCGTTTTGTAGCCAAATTCAGTCCTTGGCTATTGATATTTTTGGATAATGCTGCCCATGGCATCTGAACCAACACAAGGTGCTTCTGTGCCCCTGGTAGGATATTTAGATATCCTAGGAGACAAGCACCGATGAGATGGTATGTTATAACGCATCTTCAAGGGGAGTATTTTTTATTCCTCCTCTTTGCACCGGGAACTCATCTAATCAACTTGTGTCTTTGAATCGCTCCTAAGTCAAATTTTTGGGAAAAATATTTTTAGAGCAGAACACTTTTTTGGTATTATTTTTCATTATGTACACTTAACTAGATCGGTGTGTGATTTTTGGGGGCCTAGGTTATCAAGTCCAACAAACTAAAAGGCAGGCAACGGGGTCGAATACTCCCTAACTTTTAGACTTAATAGATCAGCCTCGTAACTTCCTCAACCTTTTAAGGAATAGTCCAGATCTTAACAAATACGTGAGTGTTTATGCCCTAGAACAGACCCAAGAGGCCTAAAGTTGGTATCCCTCAATTATCTCCTTTTCTCTAGTACTTCAGGACTTAACTAATCATTCATTCTAACCCAGAACCTAGGTAAACTCTTCCATAATCAAGTGTTGGGACTAGAGAAATTTATGCACCTTTTCCTCTCCGTGTCTCTCTTCTGTTCTCTCTTTTTCCTTCTCAATATACTTGCAACTTATCTCATTAAGATTCCATCTCCTTTCTCTCTCTTCTTCTTTTTTTTTTTTAAATGCAATATGGATGCCCTAACTGCATGCAGAATATGTATACATGCTATGAACAATCTCAAGTTATACCCCCCCATGCCTAAATTTGACAATGTCCTCATTGCAAAGAAAAAGCAAGGAAAGATATTACCTGAGGTAGATTTGAGATGTCTCCCAATGGGTGATTCTCACAAATTGGGCTCTAGAAGTGATGCAGAAGGAGACCCGTAGAAGATACGCAAAAAACCTGGCCTAGCAACTAAGTAACCCAAGATGTTGGCAACCTGGTGATGGAGAGTGATGCCAAATGCTCACTAGATGTAGGTGAAGATGGGGTACTCCTGAGCTATTGTTGGAGGTTTCACATAATACAAATTAGTAGTGACCTTCGAAAGTGCATGGCGAGGAGGCAAAAGCTACTCAAGTAGATATGTGTGGGAAACAGAGAGTACTAAGAAGGACACCCTAAGGATGATGGGCTAACATGTGCAAGTGTCGATCCATACCCGCCACTCTACCATTGGATGTATTGGTCAGGTTATCCCCTTGTAAAGTAGGAATGTGAGTAGAGACCTTAGGAAGTTGTTTCTGAAGGAGTGTATGTCTCTCAGCTGTAGAGTAGGGAAGAGGGTCAAAGAAGGCTTGAGAGGTTTAGTATTCATCCTCAACAACCATTCCAATTCTTGAATGTCATCAGAAGCAACCTTGGTAAATGATTGACTTTCATACTGCCTATCATTGGTGTGCATGTCCTGGAATTGGCCCAAATGTTCATCTTCTAAATTGAACAGATCATGGGTGTCGCCCATTTCATTATCATGTAAATGTGGGTTGGAAGCAATAGAAGTGTGAGTGTCCTCAACAACGACATCCCCAGGTTCTTGTTCAATTCTAGGATCTTTCCCCTGGGGTGTATACATTCCTTCATCAAGAGTATTAATTGCTTCTATTTCTTCCCAATGTTAGGTAGGAATCCGGATTTGGTAAATTAGTAAGATCCTTAGGGGGTAAGTCCCCAAACAAAACATATTCCCCCCTTGAGTCACTTCATACCTTGAGTCTAGGCCCTTCAAAGTCATCATCATCCTCATCAACTCTTCTTCCCTCTTGCCCCTGAGACATAGGAAAATTTTTAAAGTCAGGATCAAGTGTTTCCTTGTCCTCCTCAAAAATCAAATCTTCATGTCCCTGAGACCAATATTGATCCAAGTCTTCCAATTCAATATCAATTCCCTCAGGGTCACCTATCTTGGGTACTTATAAATCCTCAAAATGTTCAATGATAGGTGTTGGTCCCTTAAGAAAAGGATTACGTCCTTCCAATAAGATTTCGTCCGATATCCAAGACTCTTGGAATTCGTTAACTTCCGAATTACAATCCTCAAGGAGATCTAACAGATGGGAACACCATCATGAGCCATAACTAGCTCAATTTGATTTGATTAAGTCATTAAATGCTCCTACATAACCATCAGAAGGCCATAATTCATTGCAAATCTTTTTAGAGAAGAAAATAAGAAAATAGGGTTATTTCTATAAATTTACCATTCTATCACAAAAATAGAATAACCACATGTTTTCTCAGGGGCTAAACAAAGGTCAAATGTGCTTTAGAGTCTATTAAGAGGATTCGTATAGAATGAAATGGGTTTTAACACGTTACGGGAATTAATGGACATCTGGAACCCTAAAAACAGACCTACTTAAGAAACTGAGGTTTTGGTTAGGATAAAATTCACCTAAATCCTCTAAAATTCATAGAAAAATATTCTCTAGGATTTAGTACTTTCAATTTAACCATCAGAACCCGTCTTGACCTAAAATAGAGCCACAGATAGACTTTTACCCTAATTTGGGTAATTGTGCAATTTCTCTAGTCGAACTTGGTCGAAACCTAAATCTAACTTCACCATTGGATTCCTTGGGTCCACATTAGGTTTGTACCAAAATTTGGGCCCAATCTGAGGTCATATTGACCAAGTTTGCATTTTGGTCCTACCTAACTATTTTGTCTCACACTTGTGCTCCTAACTTTCGAAAAATATGCATTTGGGTCCCAAACTTTTGTCATCTTCTTTACAAACTGGTCCCTACTGCCATTGGTGTGAACACACCTTGCTCCAGCAAGATTCGAGCATAGATTTTTCGCTTGATTCTCAATCCAACCCTCCAAAAATTGAACTGGAGATTCTTTGTGGAATTCCCTTCCACATGAGACCTGTCTTGAGCTCCAATTCATTCCCAAAAGATCATGTGAACCTTTCAAAGGTTTGGGTATCCTATTTCACGAGGACCTTCTGAGCTTGGAAGCTTCTTTCCAAGCTTGGAAGGGCTTCCTATGGCCTATAAAAGAACCCTTGTCGCACGGCCAAGCTTTTTAGCAAGTTTTGGTGAGTCAACCACCTTAGATTCTCCTTTGCCGGCCACCAAAACCCTTGCTCTGACGACCCTCTTCGATCCTCCTCCGACCGTCCAAGGACCAAATTGGTCGGCTTCCTCGACTCCTCTCTTTGTCGCGACCCTCCCCAGCCAAAGGGAGGGAGATCTCTGTCTACCTTGTTGTCGCCGTCTCGCCATTCTTTCCTCCTTCTCTGGTGTCAGTCGACCAAAATCGGCTTCCTCTATCTCTCTTCCACCTAGCTAAGTCCCTCTATTGCTTTCTCTCTCACTCTATTTCTCTCTCTCACACTTACAACACATGCATGACTGCCAACCACTTCCCCCACACTTCATTTTCTCCACCTTCGGCCATATCTCCGGCAAAGCGTCTCCACCGCTCCACAACTCCATCCGCTTTGTCAACTGATCCAAAACCTTCACCGTACTCCCATCATCCAAAGCCCCAACTTTTCGCACTCCATCGTCCACCCAAATTGCCCACCAAGTAACCCACCTTCATGCTACCTACTCCATCACCGACCGATCACCTCCGTGCACTAAACTCCACGAAACCACCACCGTTGCACTCACCGTGGTCCGGTGATCCTGCTGAGTGTGTTTGACGCTGCCGAAAGGCCTTGTTCCTATTTTTAGGTGTCGCCCGTGACACCGCCATTAGTGAAGCTCCACGAACACCTTGACGAAGGTGTTCTTGTGTTAGACCTCCCAGGTGCTACCTCTAGGTGGTGCAAGAGTACGTGCTCCAGATGCCCAGGCCGTCAATTGACATCATCACACATGGTTGCTGCTTCAATTTGGCAAGGGAAGTCCACTTGCAGCTGCACGAAGATTTGGGGGACAACTTAGTACCATATCGAAAACAGACGGGCATGCACAAGCACATAAAGGGAAAAAGTGCTATTGACTTGTTGCCTCAGCACGCACAGGGGGTGAGGCCCCCGCATGCACGTGCATACGCACCCCCTCGCTCGCGCTCATGCCTCGCGGGTCTGGGCTCAGTCCGTTTACCTGGATACCCAGGTCTGTTCTGGTTTGCTGGTTTTGAGAGAGGAAGAAGAGAAATAGAGAGGAGAGGAGGGGGGTTTTTGCTTCACGCCCTCTCTACACTTGGCCGATTAAGAGGCCTTCACCTTTGGAGTTGCTATGCCTATGCCTCTCTCTGAGGCTTGAAGAAAAGAGAGGAAGAGGCCTTTGCCTTTGTCTTTTGAGCATCGATTAAGGCGTCTGAGCACCTATTCTGTCGTCTAATATCTACTAATACCTTGGTTCTATTGGCTAAATTGAGATTTGCTTGGCTTATATGATTTTGTTACTTTGAGTAACCTTCAAAGCTTAACATTGTAGGGTAATTTGGTGATTCAAATCACCATTTTGCCCTCTCTTCTTTTTGCACATTACTATTGGAAATTTTTTCTATATCATTTTGAATCAATATTGATTGCAATCACTCATATCTTTTACCTAGAATAGTGATTTTGAGATTGAATTGTCACTTGCTCCCAGCGAACGACCTCAAATTTCTTTCGAGTATAAATTTTATTTATTTTTCGCACTGATTCAAACTATACTGCAATGCATTAATTTTAAAACCCGATTCAGAGCGATTAACATTTTGGCACCATTACCAAGGAGCAACGTGCAATTTGATCTCTTGATTGCAATATTTGATTTGGTACTAACTTGCTCTATCTCTTTTGACTGTGATCTATTTCTGAGATTCATTAGAGGAAGATCAGCCACACATCAGCCACTCAGGGGCAGGTAAACTCCATCCACCCTCTTCTAAGTCCCTGATTCTGAAAAGCTAAAAAAGAAAAAAAAATCAATTAGGGCTACTTGCATTCTATTCTTAGATTAATTATCAAGTTCCCTGATTTGATACATTTTGGAGAACATCCAAACCCTGATTTATGCACCTACTTAGGGTTTAAGGTATCTGGGGCTATCACCTTCTTGCTTGAGCCCTAGGTACCACATTTGGATGGATTAAATTGGACCAATCAGAGCCAATTAGGGATTCCAGTTTAGGATTTTAGAGACACACTTGCTTAATTAAGAATTGACCTTCATAAATAGTGTGTGCCTAAGCCTTGGTTGAATTGATCTATTCAGGCAAGACATAATATCAGGCTCTTAATTTCATTTGAACACTAAAAGAGGGACCTAAATTTTTCAAAGGACAAAATTGGTGAAGTTGACCCACCTTGTTGGGTTAACCAATCTTCAAATTAGGTCACTTTGCACAAAAACATTTTAAAGTTCAAGTGAAATCATAAGCACCTTTGCTCTTAATCTAAAATTGGTTGACTTAAGAGGTCAGGTCCCTATTCTGGTATACCTAGATCCTTAGTGACAAGAGAGGTCAGGTGGGGGAAACCGTGTAACTCGTGGGGGTGCTCTACCGTGCAGGGGTCATCGCAGGACTCCTTCTCTGGCTACCCAGGTAATTCTCAGGTGGACAACTTTCTGACTAAGGGGTATCATCCGCCTCGAACCTCTATAGTCATCCAAAAGTTTTGGGTGTCTTGATTGGGTACATCACCTGCTATCCCTTATCTATTCCATCAGTGCATGTTCGGGAGGAGGTCCTTAAGACCATCCTTGAGGCCTCCATTAGCTATTTATTCTCGTCGAGGTCAAGCCTCGGCTTCCATGTTTGTGCAACAACCTAATCACATTAACATATCTTCTGATTCAAAACCTACTTTTCCCTTATCAGCTATGGATCACCCAGAAGATCAACCTAACATTGAGCAACAATTGAATGAATTCCGAAACCAAATCAATGCCATCATCAACCCACCACCGTGTCCTCAAGTGCGAGATCACTCTAATCTCGTAGTGGTGGAGATTAAACCCTGAATCAACATTCCCGCGAGAAGGACCTGAGGTGGATCTCAAGACTAGCATGCTTCATATGACCCAAAAATTTCATGGCTTGAACTCGAAGGATCCTTTCTAGCACATCAAAAACCTAAAACATCTAGCCCATACTTTTGGGGCAGATGTATAGAATCGGGATGGATTACTCTTGAAACTCTACTCATTCTCTCTAGTTGACAAAGCCACTCATTAGTTTGAAACTCAACCACACACGATCAACACATGGGGAGAACTTCAAATCTCCTTCCTACAAAAATTCTACCCCATTCGTCGTACAGATATGATGTGGCACCAAATCATGCACTTCTCCCATGGAGCGGGAGAATCTATACACGAGGCATGGGATCACTTTTTGGATCTCATGCGTAAGTGCCCCCATCACAGAGTTCTGAAGTGGGAACAAGTCCAATCCTTTTACCATAGACTCTGTGAGGACATCAAGTTTTTTGTCAATGCAACCTATGGTGGTAGCATCATAGGTCAACATGAGGACACAATCTAGGAAATTCTCAAAAACATGTGAGAGAACTCCCTGAATAATAAGTCATTGGGTGCGTACGACCGGACGTCCAGCAGCGCATTGACAAATAATCGAGGGGTACATGAATCTCGAGGCCTTTCCACACCCGTTGATCTGGAGTTGGTAGCCAGTCAATCGGACAAGGTCTCCATTATCGAGAAGAAGGTGGACGGCATCACTTGTCATCTACACAATTCCACCTCTGCACCTCAAAGCACATACACGCACCTACCCATGGGAAGGGAGGCTGTGCACAACATCTACCACTCCTCGAGGATGGATGCATATCCACCTCCGTCTGATTATGGCTTCGGAGGCAACTCTGGGTCAGCCCACCTTAGTTGGGGGAACTCTGAACCCTCGAACCCTGATTATCTCAGAGCTCCTCAGGCCTACGAGGATCTTCATGCCGTCCAGAATAATCCTTTCTCCAACACTTATAACTCTAGATGGCGTAATCATCCTAACTTTTCGTGGTCGAGAAATAACCCAAATCCAAGACCTCAATTTCAACCTCGATCACAGGCTCTGCATCCTTATTAGCCCACCCAACCAAGGCCCACCCAAAATTTGCAATCTGGACCACCTAAGGAAGAACATATATCTTTGATTCTTCAAGCCTTGGTTGACATGCAAAAACAACACAAAGAAGAAATCACTGAACTTCGCAATCAAGTGACCAAGCTGGCAAGCTCTTGCCAGCTTGGCATACTTCCTAACCTCTGCCAAATCCTAAAAACATGTTGTCCCAAAAACACGTTGTAAACCAAATCCAAGGTCAAACATGTTATACCCAACTTGGTCTAGTGACTCATACTTGCATGTTTTCTTCATCCACCTCAGCTGAGACAAAACACACCATGACTTACCCAACACCACCTCCACAGCAACAGCAAGGTCCGAGTTTTCCCCATCCACCTCCCCACCATGATTGTGCTATGATCAATGTTATGAAACCTATCCTTAAAGATAGCCAATCTATTCCCTTATCCCAGGTCATATCTCACCTCCACACTAAAGGATTGTCAGAAATTGATATAACAGGACCTTTGAGGAATGAACAAGTCATTATTCCACTACTTGATATCCTCACTCTCAACCCAAACTCACCTAACTTACCCAGAAGGGAGATGAAAGAACAAACACTAGGAAAGGTAGTGCTGTCTGAAAATATAAGTGCCATAATCCAAAATAGTCTACCCCCTAAGAAATCTGATCCAGGCACCTTGCTAATTCCTTGAAATATCGGTAATACAAACTTCAAGCAGGCTATACTAGACTTGGGCACCTCAGTCAACCACATCTCTACCAACCTATTTGAAAAATTATAGATTGGACAGCTAAAACTCGCTCATGTCACTTTGCAACTAGTTGATCAAACCTTGATCACACCAATTGGGATGATAGAGGATGTGGTAATTAAAGTTAAGGATTTCAGCTACCTAGCAGATTTCTTAATTCTTGACATGGAGACACCACAACAGCTACAGGATATGCCTGTGATTTTAGGAAGACCATTCTTAGCCACTGCAAGAGCCATAATCAATTGTGAATTAGGGCATATGACAATTGCCTTCGGAGATCAACATGCTGAGATTAATATTTTTGAGGCAACAAAAGGAAAATGCTTGATAGAACAACTAGGTTTTATATAGGATCTCATGACCATTTCCTTAGTAGAAAACCTAGAACCTAAATTGGAAACCTTTTACATCCTAGATGATGATCTAGTCGAGCATAATGGCATGAGCACAATGGAGGCTTTCACATTTGAACTTGAGGATATACCTAGGAATATCGAGAAACATGGTGACAAACCAAATTTAGAGTCCTTGGATATGGAAACATTTCATTTTGAGGATCTCCCAGAATCAGGTTTGGTAGATACTAAAAGTAGCCTGCACCTAGAATATGAATCCTTTACAGAATTTGAGCTACATGATCCAAGAGGCACTATTCAAACATTTATAGTAAAGATTCACTGGAAGACCCAAGTTATGAGTTATTTCTTGAGGAGACAATCTCACATTCGGTAGAGGACAATCACGTTGACTCACTTAGGATTGGTTTATTAGGTCACAGAGTACGAGAGGAACCACACATCTGGGATACACTAACTAGACCCATTTCTATTGAGCCTTAGAATCACTACAATACTACTACATAATCCCATGATTACTATACCTTCCAACTATTTCCTCTGCAGAAACTTAAGAAAGATCATCCAGAAATGAATTAGCCTGACTTATATCTGAGACATTCTGGAATGACTCTCCACCATGCTTTGATACTTATATGTGGCCATCCAATTCTCATCCATTACGATCATATCATTCATGTAGTCAATCACATCTCTTTAAGACTATTGCGCTCGGCTGATGACGTTAAACTCAACGCTTATTGTGAGGCAACACGTCGTCTTTTTGAAAAAATCGAAACCCTTCTTGACATATCCTGTGCTGAACTTATATTGCACTTTAGGGTTCGTCCAATAGAATAGCCGACTCCACCTTTGGCACCCGTACCAGAGCTTGAAATCGTCTGCAATAGTCACCTCGACTTGTCCACCCACCTAAAACTTGTTCTAATGTATGATTTAAGTTGATTTTGAACCCACCTAATTTACAATGAGGACATTGCAAATCGTAGGCATGGGGGGGTATTAAAGTGCAAAATGCTATGAGAATCACTTCACAACAAAAATTTTCATAAAAAAATTACATATTTCAAAAACCAAAAAAAAAAAATAGAAAAAGAGAAAAAAATGAGAAGGGAGGAAATTTTGAAAGATCAATTTGCATATCATTTTTGAGGAGAGAAAAGGGGAGGTGATATAAATGTCAAAAAGGAGCACAAAGAAAAAGAAAAGAAAATTGAGTCCCTTAGAAATAATTTGGAACCTACCTGCCTTCTAGGTTGGATCAAATGATGAACTAAGACCTAAAAGGCTAAAACTTAAGGGATTAGTGGTGAATACTGACCTTAGGCCTCTTGGATCCGTATTGGATTTAAACATTCACATACTTGTCAAGATTTGGATTAATCCTCAAGAGGTTGGGGAAAATGCAAAGCTTATGTATTAGGTCTAAGGCTTAGGGAGTATTCGGCCCCGTTAACTGACCTTTGGTTTACGGGACTCGGTAACTTAAGCACCCTAAATCACACACAGTCTGGTTCAGTGTGCTTTAAAAGATAAAATCATGCTAAAAGGCATTTAATTTGTTCGGAAAAAGGTCCTAAGATCTAGATTAGGAGTGGCTTGAAAGCACATATTGATTTGGATGAGTTCCCAGTGCGGAGAGGCGAGAAATTCCTCTCAAGGATGCGTAATAACATATCGTCTCCTCGGTGCTTGTCTCCTAGGATATCTAAATATCCTACTGGGGGCATGTAAGCACCTTGTGCTGGTTTAGATGCCATGGGTGGCATTATCATTAAATGTCGATTGCCAGGGTCTAGATTTAGCTACAGAATGCCATGGGCGGGATTATCTTGAAATCTCGAAAGCCAGGGTTTTGGGAGTTGCCATGGGCGGTGATATCTCGAAGCATCGATTGCCAGGGACCCTACGAGGATTGATGGTGGGGACAAGGAATTTGATACAGACCATGTTTAGGGCCAATCCAAGGATGGATCTAAGGAAAAATATAATGAAAAGAAAAGAGAGAGAAAGCTCTCCACAAATCAAATTCTCCTTCTATGTCTCTCTCAAAATGCACTGGAAAATTGAACTAGACTAACCATGTTTCAAGCACAGGTGTTTTAACCGCTGGGTCCAATGAACCTTAGGATAGTTCCTGCAGGCCTTAGAAACCTTTGCGACAGACTGAGGTGAAAGCTAGTCAAGTCTGGATTAGGGTTGGTACTTGAGTCCCTCTAGGCTTGTTGTTGGTATTAAGATTTGATTCCTAGAGATGCGGCCTAGTAAGGCATTCTGACAGTTAAATCTAACCTAGATAACTAGTTCGATTCAGTTGGTTTTGCAAAGGGACTAGAAAAAGCTAGACATGGGGGTATGATGGGAACACCATCATGAACCATAACTAGCTCAATTTGATTTGATTAAGTCATTAAATGCTCCTACATAACCATCAGAAGGCCATAATTCATTGCAAATCCTTTCAGAGAAGAAAATAAGAAAATAAGGTTATTTCTGTAAATTTACCATTCTATCACAAAAATAGAATAACCACGGGTTTTCTTAGGGGCTAAACAAAGGTTAAATGTGCTTTAGAGTCTATTAAGAGGGTTCATACAGAACGAAACGAGTTTTCACTCGTTATGGGAATTAATGGACATCCGAAACCTTAAAAATAGACCTGCTTAAGAAACTAAGGTTTTGGTTAGGATAAAATTCACTTAAATCCTCTAAAATTCATATAAAAATATTCTCTATGGTTTAGTACCTTCAATTTAACCATCTGAACCCGTCTTGACCTAAAATAGAGCCACAGACAGACTTTTGACCTAATTTGGGTAATTGTGCAATATATCCAGTCAAACATGGTCAAAACCTACATCTAACTTCACCATTGGATTCCTTGGATTCAAATTAGGTTTGTACCAAAATTTGGGCCCAATCTGAGGTCATATTGGCCAAGTTTGCATTTTGGTCCTGCCTAGTTATTTTGTCTCACAACTGTGCCCATATCTTTCAAAAAATATCATTTGGGTCCCTAACTTTTGTCATATTCTTTACAAACTGGTCTCTACCACCATTGGTGTGAACACACCTTGCTCCGACGAGATTCGAGCGGAGATTTCTTGCTCAATTCTCAATCAAACCTTCTAAAAATTGAACTGGAGATTCTTTGTGGAATTCCCTTCCACATGAGATCTATCTTGAGCTCTAATTCATTCCTAAAATGTCATGTGGATCTTTCAAAGGTTAGGGTATCCTATTTTGTGAGGACCTTTCGAGCTTGGAAGCTTCTTTCCAAGCTTGGAAGGGCTTCCTATGGCCTATAAAAGAACCTCTGTCGCACGGCCAAGTTTTTTAGCAAGTTTTGGTGAGTCAACCACCTTAGATTCTCCATCCCCTACCAACAAAACCCTTGCTTCGATGACCCTCTTCGATCCTCTTCCTCCGGCCGTCCAAGGACCAAATTGGTTGACTTCCTCAACTTCTCTCTTCATTGCGACCCTCCCCAGCCAAAGGGAGGGTGTATCTCCGTCCACCTTGTCATCGTCGTCTCGCCGTTCTTTTCTCCTTCTTCGGTGCCGATTAACGAAAACCGTCTTCCTCCATCTCTCTTCCACCTAGCTAAGTCCTTTTATTGCTTTCTCTCTCACTCTATTTCTCTCTCTCACACTTACGACACATGCATGATCGCCAACCACTTCCCCTACACTTCATCTTCTCCACCTCTGGCCACATCTTCAGCGAAGCATCTCCACCGCTCCACAACTCCATCTGCTTCGCCAACCAATCCAAAACCTTTGCCGCACTCCCCTCATCCAAAGCCCCAACTTTTCGCACTCCACCATCCACCCAAACTGCCCATTGATTAACCCACCTTCACGCCACCTACTCCGTCACCGACCGATCACCTTTGTGCACCAAACTCCACGAAACCACCATCGTTGCACTCATCGTGGTCCGGCGATCCTACTGAGTGTGTTTGACGTGGTCGAAAGGCCTTATTCCTATTTTCAGGTGTCGCCCATGCCATCGCCATTAACGAACCTCCACGAACACCTTGACGATGGTGTTCTTGCGTCAAACCTCCTAGGCGCTACCTCCATGTGGTGTGAGACTACGTGCTCCAGATGCCTAGGCCTTCAATTGACATCATCACACATGATTGCTACTTCAATTTAGCAAGGGAAGTCCACCTGCAGTTGCACGAAGATCCGGGGGACAACTTAGTTCCATATTGGAAACAGACGGGCGCACACAAGCGCATAAAGGGAAAAAGTGCTATTAGCTTGTTGCCTCAGCATGCACAGGGGGTGAGGTCCCCGCATGCACGTGCATACGCACGCTCTCGCCCGTGCTCACGCTTCGTGGGTCTGGGCTCAGTCCATTTGGCTAGATACCTGGGTTTGTTCTGGTTTGCTGGTTCTGAGAGAGGAAGAGGATAAATAGAGAGGAGAGGAGGGGGGTTTTTGCCTCACGCCCTCTCTACCCTTGGCCGATTAAGAGACCTTCGTATCTAGAGCTGCTGTGCTTACGCCTCTCTCGGAGGCTTGAAGAGAAGAGAGGAAGAGGCCTTTGCCTCTATCTTGCTAAGCATCGATTAAGATGTCTAAGCGCCTATTATATCGTCTGATATCTGCTGATACCTTGGTTCTGTTGGTTAAATTGAGATTTGCTTCGCTTATACGATTATGTTACTTTGAGTAACGTTCAAAGCTTAACATTGTAGGGTAATTTGGTGGTTCAGATCACCATTTTACCCTCTCTTCTTTTTGCATATTACTATTGGAAATTTTTGCTATATCATTTTGAATCAATATTGATTGCAATCACTCATATCTTTTACCTAGAATAGTGATTTTGAGATTGAATTGCCACTTGCTCTCAGCAAACGACCTCGAATTTCTTTCGAGTATAAATTTTATTTATTTTTCTCATTGATTCAAACTATACTGCAACACATTGATTTTAAAACTTGATTAAGAGCGATTAAGACTAACTGAGGTGCAAGGACCTCAGAGGTGTAAGGTATAGGTTCGGCATCCCTAGAATGGGGTACAGATTCCACCTCAAAATCTAGAATGGGAGTTGGGTTGACTATTTGACTACAACCCGTTTCATCAAATGTAACAAAGATACTATCATTCAAGTCAAGTTCATCTAACTAGGATTGACTTTTGGTGGGCATATCTCATGGGGGACGTCTAAGTGATAGCTACTCCTTAAAACAAGATCCCTGTTGTCATTGTTTTTCTTGAAATTGTCATGGTAATCAGGGGTATAAAGGTAGGGATTAGAATTGACTGTAGGAAGGTCGCTAAGCTAGCTAATCTCTTCAGTTAATCTTTGACTATTCCTCAAAATCTCTCCCATAGAATCCATCATTTCTTTCTGTTTTTTTGCATTTCTATCATAAAAGAGGAGAGGCTACTATCAGATTGGGGAGGATAGTCAATCTCAGGTTCAAGTGGCCTAGGTGTATCGGTCCAACCTCGATAAGCAAATTGTTAAGGGTGGGTGGGTTGGGTATAGTCATGGGAGAGATAGGGCTATGATACCCTTCTCCTAGGTTCTGCTCATCATCACTGGGTTGGGGATTAATATGACCAATGCTCCCATAGTAGGAGTAGAAAGGATCCCAATATTCATCAGATGATGGATAACTGCAGGTCATGGAATTGGGATTCGGTGTTTTGGCGTGAAAGTAAGAAGTGAAGTAGCTATTGTAATCCATTTGCGATATGACTTAAAAAACACACCCCAATCAAATGGGGACTCTCCTTTTTCTTAGAGAAGATTTGAGCCAACCTCCAACCTATCCCTTAAAGTTGTCAAATGGGGTCAAGTTTGCACCTGTCTATTCCCACTTTAATGGTATAAGAGGGGGATGTGACTTGAGATCCCTAACAAGCTCTTTGAAGAAGAACAGAGGTCAGTTACGTTCTTTCTTGGTGGCCAAAGAAGTTGCACAATCAATTACGGGCCCTAAGTCAACCTTCGTGTGCCCTAGGACCTACACCTTGCTTGAATGATATACTTAAGTGATCTAGTGAGAAGTTACTCCTAGGATGGAACTTAGGGATGCAAGTAAGGCAAACCCTTCCTTTGAGGTGATGCGTATGTGATGCCTCTTAACTACCCTTTTATTCCTTTAAGGGGTGTTCCCCTCCTTAAAGTATCAAAACACTTGGTCACAGGATAATACCACGACCACAAGGTGAAATAGGAGGGTCTACATCGATAAAGAGATTGATTCCTATAGCCTTAAGGGATCGAGACCTAGTGCGGTGCCTAGTGTGCATGCTTAGTGTCAGAAGTGTGCATCACATCGCAAATTAGTTTGATTTTGAGAAGAATCGTGCACATGTCCCTTTTGATCAAATTAAATGTGATTTTGTTTTTGTGGTCGAATCTGATTAGCAGTCCCAATTTTAGTTAGGCGACCACTGAATTAGGTCAATCCAATCGATTTGGTGGTCTTGAGATTTAATCCATATGCAATGCGTGAATAGGAGTTGGATAAAAAAAATGATATACCTGACTCAAGCAATCTTTGTGTAGATATGTACGCAATGCAAGGAAAGAGATCTAGTATGCTGCTCAATCACCCCTACATGTGCACACCTAAGGGTATGCAACTCTTAAACAGGTAGCTCGATGTTTTTTGTCTTTTCTTTTTGGAGCAAGCAGGAAGAAATTGAATCGCTCACACACAAAGAAATAGTTCTAATAGCTCAAGAAAGTGGGGACAGACCCTCGAAAATTAGAAAATCTGCGACAAAGGAGAATCCCCTGTGAAAGCGGGATTTAGGTCTCCTCTTTGCATCCTCTCTGCGTGTGTGGCCGTCGTTCAAGGTCGACGTCATCGCTCAACTATGCCTATTGTCTTGTTAGATTCCTCTCATAAAAAAATAGAGAAAGGTCAGATAAATGAGTACCTCAGAATGATCGGAAATAAAATCAGGTGAGCCTATTGCATTTGTTGCCTCCTCGACAACGACGCCATTTGAATGGGACATTTTTTCTTGCAGAAAAGTATGTCAAGAAAATATGTCGTTATAGTATGAATCGTGATGGAAAAATCCCTAATTAAAAATATTTAACAGTTAGAACTAACCACGAAAGTTAGGTCGTATCCACAAGGAGCGGACCAATAAACCCACTAATATTTTCAATGCATTATTCGAATGCTTTGTACGAGGCTAATATGATGCAAAATAAATTTGGCAATAAGTTGTAACATCAAATGAGGTAAAGATTGGCTTGAATGAGCATTAATGAGAAATAGAGAGAATTAGGAGTGAACACAAGCAAATGCTACACAATATAAAATATTATTTCCAAAAATCCTCTCCTTTGCAACGGCATGAAATGTAAATTAAAATTCAACCCAAAAAGGGGGAAATTCCTCTCCCTGCCATGTATGTTGAGGAGCTGATGGCGAGGGCCAAGGAGCTCGAGGAAGGTTTAGGCGGACGAGAGCTTTAGGTTGGAGTTGATGGCATAGCGGGAGACGACCATTGGTTGCCATCCAGAAAAGAGGAAGTGATCACGTTTTTGTGTGGTTTGTAAAAGTAACGCACAAAAATGGATTCTCTTTTAGAATTTGTAAACCTAGATAGAGAGGTATCTAGGGTCGTCCAAGGAGGCAATATGTTGCAAAATCGAATCTCTTGCTCGGAAATGGAAATCAACTTTCTTTTTGTTGTTTTCAACTATGTAATTTTTATAGTTTGAAATAACTAAAGCAGCGTGGATTTGATGGTGAGAAGGTGACTAACACCAAAAATTACTAAACTAAAACCTAAGTGACAAGTAATTCCTCTCTCTAAGCTTACCCTAGGTAGGTGGAAACCTAGAGTAATTAGAGAGAGGTGGTGATTACACTATGGTAAAAGTAAAATTGCAAGAAAAACAATTAAGTAAAAGGCAACTTTACTAGAGGAGAATCATGTTTTACAAAACCCTAATAGAGGAATGCTTCTACTACTAGAAATCAAAAAATACAAAAGGTAAAAACACTAGTCCTCCTGCTGGTGATGATGGTGAAGAAGAGATAGAGGCTTCTTGCTCAAAGCCTAGTAGCTCCCAGGCTTGAAAAGAAGTCCTCCAACTCTTTCCTTGTAAATCTCCTTCAAGGTGAAGACCTCCAAGACAAGCTGACAAAGGGGGTGTGCCCTATGCTCTCCAAGGGTGGACGTGCACCCTAATGGCTCCTCCAAAGGTGGCGTGGACCACCTTTAATTCCTCCTCCAAGGGTGATTGTGTACCACCCTCAAATCCTCCTCCTAGTGTAGGCATGTACCCTAGGTCTCCTCCCAATGCCTAGATTCTTCCCTTGGTTGGAGTGGGCTCAAGAGAAAAGAGAAGAGGGGAAGGCACCAAGGGGACAGAGTGTCCCCTTAATCTTCTTCTTCTTCTTCTTCTCTTGACCTTCTATGTAGGTGGAAGTATAGGTAGAAAATATGTAGCCAAAGGTGCTTTAATGGTGGTGGGTGGTGGTCTTTTTATAGGAGTGGAAGGGGGTTAAGGGTAGTTAGTGGATGGAGGGTTAGGGGGTTAAGGGTAGTTAGTGGATGGAGGGTTAGGATGGCTTGTAGAGGGTGGTTAGGAGATCTTAGGGTGGATAATGGGTGATGCCAAATGAGGGGATGCATGGCAATTTGGCGCCAACCCTAGGTAGGAACTAGGGTTAAGGGTTATGGTGGTCGGGTTAGGTGGCGTGTAGGACATGTGTAGGGTTAGGATGGAGTTGTAGGGTGGTGGTTGGTGTATGGATGGTGGATATAAGGTGGCGCCAAAGGGAAGGTTGCATGAGGTGGTGGTTGGTGTGGGTTTAAGTGGAGTTGGTGCCACTTTATGTTGGTTAAGGGAGAGGGTTAGGTGGTACCAATAGATGAAGGGTTAGGATAGGTTGGAGGGTGGTGTGTAGGGTGTAGATTGGAGGTGGTGTTGGTGCCAATTTGTAGGGATGTGGGTAGGATATTTTGGCGCCGACTAGGGTTGGTTAGGAGGTGGTTATGGTGGTGGAGGGATGCTTCAAGTTGGCACCAAGGGTAGGTGTTCTAGATGGGGTTAGGTGGGTGGTAGGGATGACTTTAGGTGGTGATGTGTAGGGCTAGGATTTAGGTGTGTGCTGGCACCAACATGAAGGGATGTGATGAGATGGTAGTTGGTGTGGGTTGGTGCCAAAAGGGATGGGTTAGGTTAGGGCTAGTTGTGGTTAAGGGGGGAAGGAGTGGATGGCCATATAGGTGGAGCTTGTTGGGAGCTTAGCTAAGCTAGCTTCGTTAGTAGAGTAGAGGTGGTGCAGCTAGGGTTTCATGAAGGAGGAGCTAGAGAAAATGATCTGGAGCTGATGGCTACTGTAATTGGAGCTGCATCTGCTAAGGCAGCTTCATGGAGAGCTAAACTACCTAGCTAAGCTACTTAGTTCTTATGTTAGTAGCTAGGCTTGGGTAGTTGAGCTAAGTTGAGCTGGCCTCAACCTAGCTGGAGCTAAGTTGAGCTGGAACTGCCTCTGATGAGAACTCTAAAGCTAGCTAAGCTACTGGTTGACAAGTAGTAGCTTAGCTAGCATAGAGTCCAGCTGCCATGAGCTGGGTGGAGCTGGAATGAGTTGGGGCTGAGCTGAGATAGACTCTTGTCAACTCAATTGAGCTAGCTAGAGCTCCTAGTGAACTAATGGGAGCTGAGATGAGCTAGAATCAACTAAATTGAGCTGGATCTAAGTTGGCTTGAGCTGGGTTGAGTTGAGATGAGTTGCCTTGATCTACCATTTAGCTAAGATGAGCTGAATGCAGTTAACCCTTGTCCAAGGGAGCTGGTATCTAGCCATGATGAGTTGGAATTAACTGATTCCTAGCCTGATTGAGCTTCCTCTTCACCAGTTGCCTTTAAGAGTGCTAGGGTTTTAGGGATTTGTCAATCTTTTTGTCCCTAACACTCCAAGAAACACATTAAAAACACAAAAAAAAAAATGCAATGCATGCCTAACCTAATTGATGCCTAAATGCAACATGGAAATCCATTTGTGGAGCAAAATTCTAAGAGCTAGGCTTGTTTTGATGCATAAGAATGATGATAAACTGGCGTTTATCAGGAAGCCGCCGGTGGTGAGGCTTCCCATCGTTGTATGTGGACTGCGGGAGACATTGTCATGGGTATGGGTGAGCTTGGTGCAGCATGGCGGATCCGATGACTTTGATGGCAAGTTGGATGATGTGGTATGGGTGTGGCTGTGTGGAGGGAGAACGGTCGATTGATGGGTTCTCTTCTCTATGGAGAAGATGAACAGTGTGATGGCTGGTGCACATGAGGGCGCATGCAGGTGGCGGTGGCCATGCGATTAGTGCGTTGTGGAGGAAGGGTGGTACGTGTCTAGCATCGGGCGCTGCTGCGGTTGTGCCAGGGAGGATGCACTGGTGGCTGTGCATGGGAAGCGGTGCCTCGGTTGGTGCTGGTGCACGCGGAGGGCGTAGGCATTGGCAGTGGGTGTGAGGGTGTGTGTTGCTGTGGCGCACGCTGCTGTGGGCATGGAGGAGGCTAGATGTGCTGGCCGTGCACGTTGGATGGCACAGTTGACACAGGGGTGTGCAAATCTACTCGCGGGTGGTGGTTTGCGGTGCACCATCTGGACGTCCGAGAAGGATCCTAGATGACTTAAATGGAGGGGAGTGGATGGTGCACGGTGGTGGTCGTCAAGTGATGAGAGATGGCGCACCCTCTGTTGGGTGCGTCTTGTGGTTGTGAGGGGAAGGAGCGTACTGATGGTGGATCTGTCGGGGTCTTGTGAAGAAGAAATAGAGAAAGTGGAGGAGGAAGAAGAAGAGGCCAGTGACTGTTGCGTGTGATAGCCAATCTCTGTTGGTTGGAGAAGAGACCATGCATGGGTGACGCGATCATAGTCTCAGTAGATGCGAGACATGTTGGCAAGTCGAAGATGCAGTAGCGGACGTGGTGGTGGCATGGAGGTCGTCGTGGTGAATGCAGTTGATGATGAGTCGTCGGGGTTGTGAATGCCAGTGCTGTCACCACCGACTACGGTGATGGGAATGTTGTGGGTGAGACGCGGTGGTGGTTGGGTGTCGTCGATGGTGGTTGTGGATGTCGAGAGAAGGTGCTCCCCCGTGGGGAGGAAGATGATCCCCCAACGAAGTGGAAAGAGCCTCTTTTATCTTGTTTGGAATCTCCCAAAGAAGAAAGAGCTAGGCGGTGGGCCTCTTTCCATTTCAATCAACTATTGGCTTTCCAAAAGAAAAGGATCTCTTTCCTTCCTTTCTCTTGGTGAAAATCAAGAATATTTGATGTAAAGCTATTAACATTCTCTTTCCCAAAATGACCCTGCATCCAAATAAGTAACTAATCAAATCACTTATTGAAGGCATGTAAACATTAATGGAATGATGATTTTTAAAGCTTAAATGCTTTATCAATGTAATGCATGCTTTAAATCAATTTGACATTCCAATAGTAATATACTTGGGCTCTAATTTAGTCCACTAAAGTGGACTTATCAATAACCATATGTTGTCAGCCTTCGATCCCACCACTAGGGTTCCTACATTTTCCACAGAACTATTGTTTTTTAAGGACCCCTACTCTAATCTGGCTGAGCCGATTTAGCCAAACCCCCGCTTCACATTTCCATACCTATTTGAGCAACAAAGCATCTGGTGGGCTCCACATCTATTGATTCGTATCCATTAACCCAACAGACTGATTGGGTTTGGTCTGCATTATCAGCTGATTGACTTAGACAAGCACCTGGTTGGACTAACCAGACTACTCATCAAGGTGCTTGTTCTACAAAATTCCTCCAATCTGACCACCCCTTCTCCTTGACTACTTTCTGCTCGATTGAAGGCATTGAATTTAGTGCATAATGGGAGGCAACTCGTCATTCCAAAAACCTGAGAGCCTTTTGATCATCGTTTTGAGCTGCATTCCTATTACACTTTACGGTTCAATTTTAAAATAGCTGACTCCACCTTTGATACTTGTATTAGAGCTTGAAATCGTTTGAATAGTCATCCCTGCCCGTTCACCCACCCCTTGACCCTATTCTAATCTTTGAACTAAGTTGAATTCGTACCCACCTGGTTTACAATGAGGACATCGTAAAACTTAGGCATGGGAGAGTATTAAAGTGCAAAATAGATGGGAAATTAGATTCTCTTGGGGATTTTCATAAAAAATATATATATACAAAAAAACAATTGGAGAAAAGGGAAGGAAAATTTAGTAAAACTGAATGAAAAATCTTTGTTACAGAGGAAAAGAGGAGGAAATACAAACAATGTCAAAGGAGCAAAAATAAAAGAGAAATTGATAGTCCTAGCAATTGATTATGGATCCTACTTAAGTTCTAGACCAAATTAAAGCAAGGATTAAGTCTTGAAGTGCTAGAGACAAGGAGATAAGTAAGAGTACTGATCTTAGGCCTTTTGGGCCTGTTCTAGGGCTTAAACACTCACGTATTTGTTAAGATTCGAATTAATCGTCAAGAGGTTGAGGAAAATGTGAGGCTAATGTATTAAGTCTAAGGCTTAGGGATTATTCGGCCCTGTTGCCTGCCCTTTGGTTTACAGGACTTGGTAACCTAGGCACCCAAAAATCACACATTGGTCTGGTTCAATGTGCTTAATGAAAGAAAATGCCAAAAGTATTTTGTTATGAAAAGGTCGTCTCGAAGATCTGGCTTAGGAGCGGCTTGAAGGCACAAGTTGATTGGACGAGTTCCCAGCGCG
Source organism: Thalassia testudinum (assembly GCA_037157565.1). Taxonomy (NCBI): domain Eukaryota; kingdom Viridiplantae; phylum Streptophyta; class Magnoliopsida; order Alismatales; family Hydrocharitaceae; genus Thalassia; species Thalassia testudinum. The sequence goes on from JAZHRO010000056.1 coordinate 4,896,297, forward strand.
AAGAGGTGATATGAAAAATACTCCCCTCGAAGATGCATAATAATATATCGTCTCCTCGTTGCTTGTCTCCTAGGATATCTAAATATCCTACTTGGGCCATGTAAGCACCTGTGTTGGTTCAGGTGCCATGGGCGAGATTATCCCAAAATGTCGATTGCCAGGTCCTGAATTCAGCTAGAGAATGCCTTGGGCGGCACTATCTTGAAGAGTCAAAAGCCAAGGTTCTAGGGGTTGCCATGGGCGGTGATATCTTGAAGCATCGAAAGCTAGCAACCCTTCGAGGATTGATGATGGGGATAAGGAATTCGATACAGACTATGTTTAGGGCCAATCCGATGTTGGATTTAGGGGAATGTAAAATGAAAAGAGAGAAAACTCTCAAAATAACAATCCCTCTCTATCTCTCTTATAAAAAATGCACTGGTAAACTAAACCTGGACTTATTACGCTTACGCATGGGTGCTTTAATCATTGGGGTCAATGAACCTCTGGGCAGTCTTTGTGGGCCTTAGAAACCTTCGCGGCAAATCCAAAGCTAAGGCTGGTTAGGTTTGGATATTGGCTGGTACTTGAGTACCTCTTGGCCTATTGTTAGTATTCTGATCTGATTTATAGAAAAGAGGCACAGATAGACATCTGAACATCAGAAATGTGGTCTAGAGCTCTAGTTCTTTCCATAGGATTTTGCTAGGGACTAGCAAAAGTTATGCATGAGGGTATGATGGTAATGCCATCATTCATCATAACTAACTTGAATTAGTTGGAATCAAGAGATAAATACTCCTACATGATCTCCTGAGGACCAGAATTTCACTTTGATATGATTTGAGAAGATAAGAAAACAAGGTTAATTTCGCTGTTTTAACAACACATCACAAATACAGATTAACCATAGGGTTGCTAAGGGGATAATTAAAGGTCGAATTAACATAAAAGGCCAAGAAGTGGACTCACACTGACAGAATCAGGGTTCACGCATTTCGAGGACCAAAATAGGATTGAAAATCCTAATTATCAGCCCCACTTAAATTGGAAAGGTTTTGATTCGGATAAAATCAATTTAAACATCCTAAAATTCAAATAAAAATATTCTAAGAGGTTTGGTACCTTTGGTTTGACCATCTGAACCCATTTTGACCTAGAACAGAGATTCAGACGGGAATTTATCTTGATTTGAGCATTTGTGCAATTTGCCGAGTCAAACATGGTCAAAACTCAAATCCAAGTTCATCATTTGATTCCTTGTGTCCAAATTAGGTTAACACTAAAATTTGGGTCCAATCAGAGTCCATCTTGACCTAATTTGCATTTTAATCGTTAGAAACTTTATTTCTTACACTCAAGTCCCTAGGTTTCAAGTTTCTTACAAATAGCTCCTAAACTTTCTCTTCGTCTTTGTAAAAAGGTCCATGCCTCCATTGAATGTGAATAAAACCTCCACTGCCAACTTTGAGTGAGGATTTCTCGCTTGATTCTCGCTAAAATCTCTCCAAACTTGGAGAGATTGTTCCTAAGATGATTCCCTATAGATTGGGCCATCTCTCGAGATCTTTGATGGATCATGAAGCTCATGTGAACCCCAAATTTTAGTGGGTTCCCTTGGCGAAAATCATGAGGAAATCTCATGATTTCCTTATAATTGAGGGCTTGAGCTCCCTCTATTTAAACTCCACAACAATTTCTCATCTAATTGAGCCTAGTTACGGTCGAAAACCCCCACTTCTCTTCTCTGGCCACCTCCGCCGCAACTCTGGCAACCCTCCTCCTTTGTCTTCCTACAGCCTCCCAATGGACAAATTGGGAGTGTCCCCTTCTTCCTCGCCGTTGTTTGCCTCTTGTCGACCACAGCAGAGGCGCCTTTCCCCGCTTCTCGTCATCCTCTTCATCACTGAAGGTTTCATCGTCCTCAACTTCAGCAACCATGTCGGCAAGGCTTCCGCACCCCCTTCATCCCTTAGATTAGGTTCTTATCCTTCTCTCTCCCTAACTTAGAGCTAGTGATGGACTTCTTCCATTTTGGCGCCATTGCCGGGAGGTAATGCTCTTTGGTTTTTCTACGTTTTTTTACCTTAACTTTTATCTCACTTTTTCTCTGATCTTACTGTGATTGTAGGTACCCTTCAGAGGTGGGCCAGAGTAGTTAGATCAGAGAAAAGTGAGGATGAAGGTTCTGTAAGTGTATCCCCACAACCCCTACCCTAGATTTCATTTTGTCGCACTAATAAATCAAACCCAAATCGACTTAGGTGCTTGCATAAACCCTAGGTTAGTCCTGGTTGTTTGATTGTCACTTCACCTCACCTCACTGTTTGCACCTCAAAACACGCCTATAAGAACGCCTTCTTATGCTATTTTCTAGCATTAACTATGTATATTATAATCCTGTAGTTGCATTTGTAAAAACGCTTGCATGCATGCATTTAATTGAGAGGAGAAGAGAATGGAATAAATGGCTTGCATTTTTACATTTTTTCTTCAAGTGTCTCTTTGCAAAAAGTCCCCTCTCCATATTTTATTTTCATCTTTCTTTCTTCTTCCCACGGCTTTTCTCTTCTTCCCGCGGCTGCGTCCTTCCCGCGGCTGCACTCTTCCCGCAGCTGCATGCAGCAGCCACGCAGCACCTCTTCCCGTCACGTCTCCCTGCCAACGCCGCTCCCTACAGCTGCAACTAGCACGCCCTCTCCCTGCTGCAGCCAACACGCCCCTCTCCCCTCCTCTATAAGTAGCTGCAGCTTCATCCTCGCGAGGAGGAGGTTGCAGCTACTGAAAAAAAAAACCCGCAGCCACCTTCCTCGCCCGTTCTCCCCTCCCATACGTCGGCCCTCCGTCGAGGAGGCACCCGACGAGCAGGAGAACCCACTGTGGTGCTCACCACCACAGTGGGAACACCACCGCCCAGCTCTTCAACGAGCAGGTGGGCGTGGTGTTTTCTTTTCTCTTCGTTTTCATCTCCACGCCATTGCTGCCGCTTCAAGCTCCGAAGCTTGAAGCAGCAGCAGCAGCAGCTAAACCGCGGCGACAGCAGCAGCAGCAGCACCCCCCGCCTCCTCCGCGACCTTCCCCGTAGGCGCGCAACCCTCCGCGCACGTCTGCAGGCCCGTTCTCCGCCTCCGTCTCCGTTCTGTCCGCCTCGCAGTTGCACCCGTAGCCCGCCGCCGCGCGCACTGCAGCGGCCGGCTACGGCCTCACGCCGACCCCTGCCCCCCTCCGCGACCCTCAGCGACCACCTGCAAACCTCCTCCACACTCGCTCCTCCGCGCCATTGCCCGCTCGTCGACTTCGCGCAGGCCTGCAGAACCCTGCGCGAAGGCGCGCCCGCACCCGCCGTCTTCAGACGTCTGCCTCCGCCTTCAGACGACGCGGCGTCAGACGTCCGCCGCCGCGAGCAGACGTCTTAACTCGCTGCCATCGTCCGCGCTCGCGATCTCTCCCGCCCGCTCTTTCTCTCTCTGGCGCTCTCTCTCTCTTCGCGATCTCTCCCGCCCGCTCCCTCTCTGTCTCCCGCTCTCTCTCTCTCACGTATTCTCTATCTCTCTCTCTCTCTCTCTCTCTCTCTTTTTTCACTTACAGCAACACACACACACCCATTCACCGACACACACACACACACTAATAGTAACTTATATACATACATATATATATATATATATATATATATATATATATATACATATACATATATCTATATATATATACTTATATATACATAGTATACCTATATAGTTATGTATACATACATATAATATAATATACATATACATATATAATATATATATATATATATATACACATACTCATATACATATATATATATATACATATCTATATACTTATACATATACACATATATATATACATATATCTAAATACATATATACTTATATACATATATATATATATATCTATATAGTATTATATATATATACTTATATACATATATATACATAGCTATATACATATATACATACATATATATATATATATATATATATATATATATACACCTATATATACATATATATATCTATATATATCTATACATATATACTTATACATTTATATACATATAGATATATTTACTCATATACATACATATGTACATATATTTTCACGTTATTTACTATACGCTGTATCACGAGGATATCTGCACCAGTTGCTGATATTCCCTGATACACGCGTACAAAAAAGCGTGGTCCCATACATCATCCATCCTCCATCCACACTCCACGCAGCACATAGTCGTGTTGGTTGCGTCTCTCTAGACGTCAACTGACTCGACATAGTGCTACACTCCATCGTCACCTCCACCCCCACCCCTTTATATATATACTACATATAAATATTTATCTATAGCTACTATATTTACTTTCTATCTGATAGCTTCCTTCTTAGTAAAAAGATAAAAAAGGTATAAAAGTGAAGAGATAATCTTTGATTTGCAGGTACCCCCGTCTTGCAAGTAGCAAGACGTGTTTTGAAACTCTGTTTTGGCTAAAAGCCAAGGACACAATTTTGAGGGTGTGCCTCAAGAACAAGGATTACCAGAAAAAAAAACCTAAATAAGAAAAATACCAAAAACAGAATAAACGAACGGAAGAGACGCGTTTTAAGGAAAACGTAGAAACTCGACTTGAACCCCACTTCCCTGAGTTCGACCCTGGGCCTAAAAGTGACAAGATAAAATCAATTAGGCCAGGTTAAAAATTTTGTAAAGAGATGGTTAGGTCTGAATTAGGTTAACCACTATACATATTTCAACGATAAAAACATCATATTAACAACCTATCCAGGCCGACCCATCATGACTTTTCTGGCGCCGCTGCCGGGGACGTGCGCTTTCGAGTAAGTTTCTATCCAATTCCTTTAAATTTGTCTCTTCTCTCTTCACGGGTATTATTGTTTTTTGGTGTGCAGGTGAACTTGGTGGAAGGAGAAGGAAAGCAGATGAAGTCGGGAACGAGAGCGGATCCAAGGCGGGAATGAGAGCGTGAAGACGCCGACATTGCATTGGAGCTTCGCACACGTTGCCGAACAAGTAGGTTTTCTTTTCTCATCAAATTAGTGTTAACTTGCCACCACAAAAATAAAAAAAAATTTTTTTAAAACTAAAAAACTAGAAAAACTTTTTGGGATTTCTTGAGGGCAAGTGGATTAAAATTCACTTGATTGATTGGTTGTCTTCACTCCCACTGCCCCGGATTTCCCACCTTACTTCGCATAGCGAAAATCCGAGAATCTTCATTCTTAGATTTTTCGCCGTGGGAAGTATTCTTTGAGGCAAAGAAAAAGATTGCTTGTATCCCTCTTTTGCCTCACTTATCTTTAATTCAGGTTCACATTTTTGGTGGGGAGACTTGGAATTGAGTTGATTCCAACCCCACCACGACTTTTCAAATTTGCCTGTGATTCGATCCTGAATACTTCAACCCCAAAAATTTTATTTTCTTTATCTTTTGGTTGAAGCCTTGTGTGTGGAAATCATTTCTGGTGATTGGGAGCGCTTGAATTGAAGTGCTTTGGCTCCCTGTCACATTGATATAAAACTGATTCGTGCATCCACACTTAGAAATCTCCATTTAGGGTAGCCCATTGCATTTTAGCATGCATTAACTAACTGATAATTGAAGAAGGGTTTCTTGGGTTTTAGAAGAAAAACCTGTATTTTTGCAAAAAACCCGGAGATTGGTTGAATTGGTAATTCAGCAAAACCCTAAAATTCATACTACTTAAGGCTGAACTCTAAAAACCATTCGCCAATAAAAACTTCAATTCGGGGAGATTTCCCCGTTGCATGCTTGTTCTTACACACTCTTAAAATCAATCACTTGGGCATTACCCGTAAACAATGCCCTTCACATTCCAAAAGCACTTGACCCTAAGCCTCTAATTAAAACTGGTAGTAACTTGACCCTTACTGAGGATTGGAGGTCTAACTACCTGTGTGTAGCGACTACGTGCTGGTGAGAGTTCCCGCGTGCTATCGGGTGTCTAAGACTGGGGCAAACGGCCTTTCAATCTGGCCCGGTGGTTCCGCGGTGCTCGCATTCGGTTCCGTAATTCGTGATAGTAGGTAACTTAGATCTTTAGGTCTAAGGGCACACTGTAGAGGTTAGGAACTTGACTGTATTGATTTGTAATCAAGTGTACCTTTGCGGCGTCATTTCTCTCATCCCTATTCCCTTCTCATCTCCCCAATTCTTCCTGCGGTAGTGCATGTTTGGGAGGAGGTCACAAAACCCTGAACTATTTGAATTGACTGATAAATCTAGAAAACAAGTCGAATCGTCCTCCTCCTCCACAAACATGGCTGCACGCCCACCCCCAAATCCCGAGGGAGGAAACCGCCCTCAGAACCCACCAGGTGGTGGAGCCTTAGATCCCATAACCCGCCTCCAAGCCCAAATGGAAATGTATAATGAGCAAATCGAAGCCATTCGGGAAACATTGGAGGAAATGCAGAACCCTCCCGAACGGGAGGAGCCTAGGTCTCTTAGCTCTTATCAGAATCCCGCTGCTACAGAGACGATAGGACAAATTCGGGTCCCCATGGGCGGGGACGACTTTGAATTAAAACCAAATATAATTGGCCTAATCAATTTTCACTTTCATGGTCTTGCAAGTGAAGACCCATTTCTCCACTTGGAAGACCTAACCCGACTTGCTGAAACCGTTAAACCAAGAAATGTCGGGTTATCTATAGTCCTCATGAAGATGTTCCCGTTTTCATTACGGGATAAAGCGTCGCAATGGTTACGCACCCTTGGGAGAACCATCCACTCGTGGGAAGAGATGCGAACAGCGTTTCTCAAGAAGTTCTTCCCAATCGGGCGAACCAATGCGCTTCGCCGTGCTATCACTTCATTTACGCAACAAAACGGCGAACAATTTCATGAGGCATGGGAGAGGTATAACGACCTCCTCTGGAAGTGTCCGCACCACGGTCTGCCTAAGTGGCATATAGCCCAGATTTTCTACTATGGGCTAAATGAGACTTTGAAGCAGATTGCAGACGCTTCCTGCGGAGGGAACTTTATGAATAAAGACGAGAATGGAGCATTCGAGCTGTTTGAAAATATGAGTGAAAACTCGATGAACAATGCTTCCATTGTCGCCTTTAATCGTACCAGCCAGCCCCGAAATGTCCACGAAGTTGACATGGGACCCTCCCATTCATCCACTGATCTAAGCCTTATTGCACAAAAACTGGATGAAGTCTCCGTCGTGCACAAGAAGCTGGACGAGCTTCTGGCCAACCCCGCTCGATCTATGGCAAACACCACCTCTTCACCATTTCGTCACAATCCAAGTTCTTCTAATACCAGGCTTATCCCAAGAAACCCCGTTAGACCTTCCTTACCGAGTGTCGCGCCAAGCGACTCGGTAAGTCATGTGGAACTGGCTTCTGCGAGCCAGTATTTCGACACGGAGGACCAAGCCTCCGTGGGCTCGGACGCATATCTACATGCGGACGCGACTACTGGCATAGAAGATGCTTGCGCCCTGGGGAACAACCCGTTCTCTACCACTTATAACCCGGGGTGGCGTAATCATCCGAACTTTGCATGGTCCAACAACCCGCAGCGCCAAAACCCCACGGGTGGACCAATGCGACCGTCCGCACCCGTCATCCCAAGGGTCCAATTTAATCCTATGGCAAATCCGCCATCAGGCCCTTGCTTACCACAAACTGAACACGCATCAAGCCCTCTTGACAAATTGATGCGAATGATGACGGAAATGTCAAAGCGCCATGAAGAGAACATGACCTCTCTTCAGCACCAATTGGCGCAGCAGAATGCCGAGATCAGTCAACTACGCATGGCGACTCGATCTCAGGGCACTCTTCCCGCCCAACCTGTTCCAAACCCGCGAAATTTCGTGCCCCGTGGTTCTCAACCACAGGTACGACCTTCTCAGGGACAGGTTAATCAAGTTCTGCAAGCTCCGAGCATTCCACCGGGATTTCAGGCTAATCCTGCTGCAGCACCACACTCTTATATCCCCATTGCAAACCCTCCTCCACCGTATGATCCCACTGGACCCGCATCGTCCAATGCTATCACTACGAGGAGCGGTAAGCAGACCGTCGATCCGCCTCGACCTGATCCTGGCCCATCTTCTTCATCACCCTCTCATTCGGGATGCATACCGCATTCGCGAGAGGATGATGCACCAAAACTTGTGCCAGAATCAGTCCCATTCCCTGAGGCTCTACTAAGGGAGCCAAAAGGCAAAAAGAAAAATACGCAGGCCTTTGACAACCTACGTAATTTGTTCAGGGATGTAGAAATCAAGGTACCCCTGCTCGAGGCAATCGACCACATACCTACTGTCGCTCGATTTTTCAAAGACTACACAACACCCAGACGACAGTCGAAGAGGACTAAGAATCCGGTGGTTCTCTCGCCTCATGCGAGTTGTGCTATACTGTCAAACTTACCACCGAAGCAGAAAGATCCGGGCACACCACTGATTTCCTGTAGCATCCAAGGCTGCAGTTTTAACCGTGCCTTGCTTGATCTAGGATCTTCCATCAATCTCATACCGACCATCATGCTCAAAAAAATTTTCCTTGGGAAATCTGAAACCCACCCCTGTCACGTTACAGTTGGCAGATCGTTCTGTCAAAATCCCGAAGGGTGTGGTGGAAGACGTGGTGGTTAGGGTCAACAGTCTCTGTTTTCCTGTTGACTTTCTTGTCTTAGATATGGAAGTTCCTAGTTCACTTTCTGATTGTCCGATCATCCTCGGTCGACCTTTCTTGGCCACAGCCCGCGCCCACATCGACTGCGAGTCGGGCTGTATTGAGATTGCCGTTGGATCTGAGAAGCTCAAGCTTAACATATTCAAGGCAGCCAAGAACTTTGATTGCGATTGCATTGAGGATGACACGTCTGACGAGGATATGGCCGTCAGCGCGTGTATCGGACTAATTGGGACCTATTCGGACTGCTGCGGATTACCTATAAACACTGATAACTGCCTGACCAACGCATACTGTGACGTTCCCCAATCCCTCCCTTGTCCAGTACCTTCTCCTGGCCAGACTTCTGACGAGGTTTTCTCCGCTTCCCATACCTCGTGGTCTGAGTCATATCCGGGCTACTCACTGTCGGTCCATACTCATGAAGACCGAATTGCCCTTTCTTCCCCGCCAAATCAGGCGGATTTACAAATCCACAATGGGACCTTGAGCCCATATACTTCTCACTGGGGCTATTCATTTTTGGATCCATCTATCCAAGAAGCCCCTCTTCTTGGCCAATCTGAAGGCCAGTTTCTTCCTCCTAACTTGTTCTCCTACCCGTCTGGGACACTCTCGTCCCAAGAAATGCCAGATCCTTCCCCATCTACTCCCGAGCTAAAAGTGCTGCCTAATACACTCAAGTATGTTTTCCTGGGACCAAATGAAACGCTCCCTGTAATCATCAGTTCAAAATTAACCATGGAGCAGGAGTGCAAACTAACTAAGGTCCTCCTAGAACACAAGGCAGCTATTGGGTGGTCCTTATCAGACTTATCTGGTATTAGTCCCTCCTACTGCACTCATCGTATATATACGGAGGAGGAGGCTCGACCTTCTCGCGAGATGCAGCGACGTCTCAACCCTAACATGCGGGAGGTCGTTAAGAATGAAATCATTAAGTGGCTGGATGCGGGTATAATCTACCCGATCAGCGATAGCCCCTGGGTGAGTCCGATTCACGTTGTGCCCAAAAAGGCAGGACTCACCATCCGTGTCAATGACAGGGGCGAATCCATCCCTACACGCACTCCTACATCTTGGAGAGTGTGTGTAGATTATAGGAAACTCAATGTTGCAACCAAGAAAGATCACTTCCCGCTACCATTTATTGACCAAATCCTAGAGCGGTTAGCGGGAAATAAATTTTTCTGCTTCCTGGATGGATTCTCAGGATATAACCAGGTGGCAATAGACCCCCGAGACCAAGAGAAAACCACTTTTACCTGCCCTTTCGGCACCTTCACCTTTAGAAGGATGCCGTTCGGACTTTGTAACGCGCCAGCAACTTTCCAGAGATGCATGCTGGCGATATTTCATGACATGGTGGGTGACTTTCTCGAGGTCTTCATGGATGACTTTTCAGTCTTTGGACCATCTTTCGACGAATGTCTTGCCAACCTGACTCGCATCCTTAGGAGATGTATTGATGTAAACCTCGTGCTTTCCTGGGAAAAAAGTCATTTTATGGTGCACGAGGGAATTGTTCTTGGACATATCATCTCCGATAGGGGTATCGAGGTTGACAGAGCTAAGCTCGATATCATTGCTGATTTACCTGTGCCTGGTTCTGTCAAACAAATCCGCTCCTTCTTGGGACACGTCGGTTTCTATAGGAGATTCATCAAAGACTTCTCCAAAATTTCTCGACCCTTAACTCATCTCCTATCAACCGACGTGCCCTTCGACATGGGCCCTGACTGTATACAAGCATTCACGCAGCTACGTAATGCTGTCACCAAGGCCCCTGTTCTCCAGCCGCCTGATTGGTCCCTCAACTTTGAACTTATGTGTGACGCTTCAGACCTTGCAGTCGGAGCCATCCTGGGACAAAGACGCGATAGACACCCCTTCGTGGTATACTACGCCAGTAAGACGTTGGACGAGGCCCAGCGTAATTATACTACCACTGAAAAGGAACTACTGGCAGTCGTCTTTGGGCTGGAAAAATTCCGTTCTTACCTTCTGGGCTCTCACGTTATTGTTTTCACTGATCACGCGGCCATTCGCCATCTCATGCACAAGAAGGATGCCAAGCCTAGACTGATTCGTTAGATCCTTCTGCTCCAGGAATTTGACATTGAGATTCGTGATAAGGTCGGAGCCCAGAATGTTGTGGCTGATCACCTTTCCAGACTGGATCCTGACCATATTGGACTTACTCTGCCAATTAATGAAGTTTTTCCTGATGAGCACCTATTGGCAATAAATGTGGTAAGTGGACCGTGGTATGCCGACATTGCCAATTACCTTGCTTCTGGATCTCTTCCACGTGGCTGGCCTAAAAACCAGCGCGAGCGTCTCATGGCAGAAGCAAAGTATTATTTCTGGGATAATCCACTTCTTTTTCGGATAGGTGCTGATCAAATCATCCGTCGCTGTATTCCTGACAGTGAGTTCCCCAGTGTGCTATCCTTCTGCCACGATCAGGCCTGTGGAGGCCATTTCTCTGGGAGGAAAACTGCAGCCAAGGTGTTGCAGTGCGGTTTCTTTTGGCCCTCCCTTCACCAGGACGCGCACACTTATGCCAAACATTGCACTAGGTGCCAGTCATTAGGGTCGATGGCACGTCGTGACATGATGCCCTTGCAACACATCCTAGCTGCGGAAATCTTCGACATCTGGGGAATTGACTTCATGGGTCCCTTTCCTCCATCCAACGGCTTCGAATTCATCCTCGTGGCCGTCGACTATGTTTCAAAATGGATCGAGGCTATTCCCGCGCGCCGTGCTGACCATGTTATCTCCACCCGATTCGTCAAAGACCATATCTTTGCGCGTTTTGGGATCCCTCGGGCCATTATCTCGGATGGAGGAAGCCACTTTACCCATGCTTCTTTTCGGGCACTTCTGAGGAGGTACGGAGTCCACCATCGTATCGCATCCCCGTATCATCCTCAGACGAACGGCCAGGCGGAAGTGTCGAACCGGCAAATCAAGCAGATTCTCCAGAAAACGGTTCGGCCTGACCGTAAGGATTGGTCCGACAAGCTGACTGACGCACTTTGGGCGTATCGGACCGCCTTCAAGGCCCCCCTTGGTATGTCTCCATATAGAATCGTTTACGGGAAGCCTTGTCATTTACCTGTAGAGTTGGAGCACCGCGCTTATTGGGTGGTTCGCCAATGTAACCTCGACCCAGACTTGTGTGAACGAGAAAGGAAACTCCAACTCCAAGAGCTGGAAGAGCTCCGTCGTGAAGCCTATGATTCTGCTCTAACCTTTAAACAACGCACTAAGGCTTTTCACGACAGCCATGTTCAGCGGAAGGAATTTGAGCCATCTCAGCAAGTTTGGCTCTATAATGCCCGACTCAAATTCTTTCCTAGGAAATTAAAGTCCAAATGGACTGGTCCTTTTCTGGTCTCAAGACCATTCCCCAATGGGGCCGTCGAAATCGAAGATCCCAAATCTGGGCGTAAATTTACGGTCAACGGGCAGCGTTTGAAACCCTATCTGACTCATGAACCTGCCTCCGTTGGAGAAACCGTTGCCCTGCTGGAGGGTAACTAATTCTTTGCCTCATTCTGAGTCCAGCTGGGGACATTAAATTCAGCGCTTGTTGGGAGGCACCCTAACAGCACTCACCATCCACCATCACTTTTCACACCTCTATCGCAATCACTTCACTTTTCTCTTCACCACCTACCATCCACCCACCCTTCCACCCTGATCTATACCCTGAACCTCAGCTCTTGTTACCCGATCTTCCATCCTTCCTCTGCCTTTCCCTGCATGCATATGAGGACATAGCATTGTTTGGCATGGGGGGTGGATAGGCATCCATAGGATCCGGGTATGTTATGGTATTATACAGTTCCCACCTATTTATAAATATGCAAAAAAAAAAAAAAAAAAAAAAAAAAAAAAAATATATATATATATAATAAATGGTGTTTAATAATGATCTTGAAGCTGAAACAAAAAGGCAATAAGTGTTTATGGATATTCAACCTCTGTTTTAAAGACTTTCCAGGCCACAAAAGCTTGATTCGCTCAGGCTCGGCTTAATTCACTTAAAGCATTGACAAAATAGATCAAGATCTCTCCTAACTAAGGATGTATTCTTGTACCTGTAACACCAGTACAGGATCCGTTGGTTTGCTTTTTCTTGAGAGCTTAAGTAAACTTGGTTCACACTACACATATCAGGAAAGACCAGGTGAACATAAGATCCAACCCTAGTGTTCATTAGGGAAGGTGGAGTCCTTACCTGTGTGCGCAGGTAGACTTTTTATCCCAGGCTTTAGTCTTGTGTTTAGGAGCGACTCTTTCCACCAAAAAGAAACTCTCCCACCAAAAAAAAAAAAAAAAAAAAAAGAGAGAAAAAAAAATCAATCAGAAAAGAGATGTTTTAAAAGAGTCAGTATATCTCATAAATGTCTATATACTTTGTTTTTCGGTGAGTCAAAAAAAAAAAAAAAAAAAAATCAGAAAATGGGAGTTGAGTTTTCCGTCATCATCGTAAGGGTCAATTCGAAGACATGAGCTAAAACTGGGACCAACCTGTACTTAAAAATTCGTGAAACCCTGGGATTGAGTCTTAATGTTCATCTGGTCAGTCTTGATCCTTCACTATGCACAAACCATAATTTCTTGAGCTCTCGAGTACGGCAAAAACCTCCTGGGTCCTGGAAATCGTACTTAAGGTTTAAATATCAAGAGTCCTGGTTAGTTGAGAGATGTTCTATGTCATGTGAGACTTAAAGTACTGGTAGTCTTCTTTACAATTGGTTCTCACAATATTCGATAATAAACACACCTATATCACCTCAGAAGAAAATTTTCAGCTTAAGATCATTTCTAAATACGGTTTTGCTAGGGACTAGCAAAAGATAGGCATGGGGGTATATGTTTGCACCTCAAAACACGCCTATAAGAACGCCTTCTTATGCTATTTTCTAGCATTAACTATGTATATTATAATCCTGTAGTTGCATTTGTAAAAACGCTTGCATGCATGCATTTAATTGAGAGGAGAAGAGAATGGAATAAATGGCTTGCATTTTTACATTTTTTCTTCAAGTGTCTCTTTGCAAAAAGTCCCCTCTCCATATTTTATTTTCATCTTTCTTTCTTCTTCCCACGGCTTTTCTCTTCTTCCCGCGGCTGCGTCCTTCCCGCGGCTGCACTCTTCCCGCAGCTGCATGTAGCAGCCACGCAGCACCTCTTCCCGTCACGTCTCCCTGCTAACGCCGCTCCCTACAGCTGCAACTAGCACGCCCTCTCCCTGCTGCAGCCAACACGCCCCTCTCCCCTCCTCTATAAGTAGCTGCAGCTTCATCCTCGCGAGGAGGAGGTTGCAGCTACTGAAAAAAAAAACCCGCAGCCACCTTCCTCGCCCGTTCTCCCCTCCCATACGTCGGCCCTCCGTCGAGGAGGCACCCGACGAGCAGGAGAACCCACTGTGGTGCTCACCACCACAGTGGGAACACCACCGCCCAGCTCTTCAACGAGCAGGTGGGCGTGGTGTTTTCTTTTCTCTTCGTTTTCATCTCCACGCCATTGCTGCCGCTTCAAGCTCCGAAGCTTGAAGCAGCAGCAGCAGCAGCTAAACCGCGGCGACAGCAGCAGCAGCAGCACCCCCCGCCTCCTCCGCGACCTTCCCCGCAGGCGCGCAACCCTCCGCGCGCGTCTGCAGGCCCGTTCTCCGCCTCCGTCTCCGTTCTGTCCGCCTCGCAGTTGCACCCGTAGCCCGCCGCCGCGCGCACTGCAGCGGCCGGCTACGGCCTCACGCCGACCCCTGCCCCCCTCCACGACCCTCAGCGACCACCTGCAAACCTCCTCCACGCTCGCTCCTCCGCGCCATCGCCCGCTCGTCGACTTCGCGCAGGCCTGCAGAACCCTGCGCGAAGGCGCGCCCGCACCCGCCGTCTTCAGACGTCCGCCTCCGCCTTCAGACGACGCGGCGTCAGACGTCCGCCGCCGCGAGCAGACGTCTTAACTCGCTGCCATCGTCCGCGCTCGCGATCTCTCCCGCCCGCTCTTTCTCTCTCTGGCGCTCTCTCTCTCTTCGCGATCTCTCCCGCCCGCTCCCTCTCTGTCTCCCGCTCTCTCTCTCTCACGTATTCTCTATCTCTCTCTCTCTCTTTTTTCACTTACAGCAACACACACACACCCATTCACCGACACACACACACACACACTAATAGTAACTTATATACATACATATATATATATATATATACATATACATATATCTATATATATATACTTATATATACATAGTATACCTATATAGTTATGTATACATACATATAATATAATATACATATACATATATAATATATATATATATATATATACACATACTCATATACATATATATATATATACATATCTATATACTTATACATATACACATATATATATACATATATCTAAATACATATATACTTATATACATATATATATATATATCTATATAGTATTATATATATATACTTATATACATATATATACATAGCTATATACATATATACATACATATATATATATATATATATATATATACACCTATATATACATATATATATCTATATATATCTATACATATATACTTATACATTTATATACATATAGATATATTTACTCATATACATACATATGTACATATATTTTCACGTTATTTACTATACGCTGTATCACGGGGATATCTGCACCAGTTGCTGATATTCCCTGATACACGCGTACAAAAAAGCGTGGTCCCATACATCATCCATCCTCCATCCACACTCCACGCAGCACATAGTCGTGTTGGTTGCGTCTCTCTAGACGTCAACTGACTCGACATAGTGCTACACTCCATCGTCACCTCCACCCCCACCCCTTTATATATATACTACATATAAATATTTATCTATAGCTACTATATTTACTTTCTATCTGATAGCTTCCTTCTTAGTAAAAAGATAAAAAAGGTATAAAAGTGAAGAGATAATCTTTGATTTGCAGGTACCCCCGTCTTGCAAGTAGCAAGACGTGTTTTGAAACTCTGTTTTGGCTAAAAGCCAAGGACACAATTTTGAGGGTGTGCCTCAAGAACAAGGATTACCAGAAAAAAAAACCTAAATAAGAAAAATACCAAAAACAGAATAAATGAACGGAAGAGACGCGTTTTAAGGAAAACGTAGAAACTCGACTTGAACCCCACTTCCCTGAGTTCGACCCTGGGCCTAAAAGTGACAAGATAAAATCAATTAGGCCAGGTTAAAAATTTTGTAAAGAGATGGTTAGGTCTGAATTAGGTTAACCACTATACATATTTCAACGATAAAAACATCATATTAACAACCTATCCAGGCCGACCCATTGATGGTCGGCCTGGATAGGTTGTTAATATGATATTTTTATCGTTGAAATGTGTATAGTGGTTAACCTAATTCAGACCTAACCATCTCTTTACAAAATTTTTAACCTGGCCTAATTGATTTTATCTTGTCACTTTTAAGCCCAGGGTCGAACTCAGGGAAGTGGGGTTTAAGTCGAGTTTCTACGTTTTCCTTAAAACGCGTCTCTTCTGTTCGTTTATTCTGTTTTTGGTATTTTTCTTATTTAGGTTTTTTTTTGGTAATCCTTGTTCTTGAGGCACACCCTCAAAATTGTGTCCTTGGCTTTTAGCCAAAACAGAGTTTCAAAACACGTCTTGCTACTTGCAAGACGGGGGTACCTGCAAATCAAAGATTATCTTTTCACTTTTATACCTTTTTTATCTTTTTACTAAGAAAGAAACTAACAGATAGAAAGTAAATATAGTAGCTATAGATATATATTTATATGTAGTATATATATAAAGGGGTGGGGGTGGAGGTGACGATGGAGTGTAGCACTATGTCGAGTCAGCCGACGTCTAGAGAGACGCAACCAACACGACTAGGTGCCGCGTGGAGTGTGGATGGAGGATGGATGATGTATGGGACCACGCTTTTTTTGTACGCGTGTATCAGGGAATATCAGCAACTGGTGCAGATATCCCCGCGATACAGCGTATAATAAATAACGTGAAAATATATGTACATATGTATGTATATAAATGTATAAGTATATATGTATAGATATATATAGATATATATATATATATATATATATATGTATGTATATATGTATATAGCTATGTATATATGTATATAAGTATATATATATAATACTATATGTATGTATACATAACTATATAGATATACTATGTATATATAAGTATATATATATAATACTATATAGATATATATATATATATGTATATAAATATATATGTATCTAGATATGTAGATATATGTATATAGTTATATAGATATATATATGTATATATGTATGTATATATGTATCAATATATAAGTATGCGTATATATATGTTTATAGTATAGGTGTGTGTGTGTGTGTGTGTGAAAGTGTGAGTGTAGATGTCTGTGTGCGTCGGTGTAGTGTGTGAGAAAGTGTTGTGAGAGAGAGTGAGAGAGAGAGAGAGAGAGAATGGGAGAGAGAGAGAGCAGGAGAGAGCGAAGGCAGGAGAGAGCGGGCCGCACTGCAGGGGACGAGTTAAGACGTCCGGAGGTGAAGACCGTCGTCTGATGGTCGCGGGCGCACGGGCGCGTCTTCGCCCAGAGGAGGAGAGGAGTCTGCGTCGCCGGCTGCGAGCGCGGAGGCTCGCGACAGCGCGCTCAGAGAGGGAGGCGGGGAGTCTGCAGGCGGGCGCGGAGGAGGTCTGCAGGCGCGCGCGGACGCTTGCAGAGGTTGGCAGGGAGCGGGAAGACGCTTGGCCGGCCGCTGCAGAGGCGCGCAGCGGCCGGTTGCGGGCGCGAGCGGCGGGCGACAGAGCGAGGAAGCGGACGCGGAGAAGGTCTGCAGGCGAGCACGGAGGGGCTGGGGCGCCTGCGGTTGCTCGCGGAGGCTGCTGCTGCTGCTGCTGCTGCTGCTTCAAGCTTCAGACCTTGAAGAGGCAGCCATGGCGGGAAGTGCGGGAATGGAAAAAATGAAAAACGAGAAGAGCCACCACGCCCACCGGCTCTTTGAAGAGCTGGGCGGTGGTGGTCTCACTGTGGTGGTGTTCACCACAGTGAGCTCCTGCCCGCCGGGTGTCTCCTCGAAGGAGGTCCGGCGTATGGAGGGGAGGACGGTGGTGGTGATGAGCTGAAGGTGGGTTTTTTTTCTTGCTGCAGCCAGCCCCGTTTGAAGAGAAGAAGACGTGGCTTTATAGAAGATGAAAGCATGGTCATGCAGCATGCGGGGAATGGGAGGAATGGCAGCCGCAGGGAATGGCTTGGGCAGGGAGAGGGCGCGGGAAGTTGCAGCAGCGGGAAGGACCGCAGGACAGCAGGGAGAGGCAGCGTGGCAGAAGTTGCAGCCGTAGGAAAAATAAAAATCAAGTGGAGATAAAAAATAGAAGAGATGGATTTTTGTAAAGAGGCACTTGAGGAAAATGTAAATTATGAAGCCCTTTTATTCCAATCTTCCCTCCTCTTAATTTAAATGCATGAATGCAAGTATTTTTACAGATGCGACTATAGGATTATAATATACATAGTTAATGCTAGAAAATAGCATAAGAAGGCGTCCTTATAGGCGTGTTTTGAGGTGCAAACACCCATCACTCACCCACTCGCATAAATTAAAAAAACAAAAAATACTCTTCTCTTGTGGGATTTAACTAAAAGAGACACACTTAACACCCACAAATTCTCATCTTAAGGTGCACAATCACTTTGATTCTACCACTTAATCGGGATCTGACTTGTGGACTCGGCACACTTCAACTCAATACATATAAGTAGAAATTTGAATAGGTTAAACATTCTTGTGTGCCTTAACTAAGTGGTGAAATAGGCCAATTGATTGAGCTATTTGGATCGCACTACTTAAGATAAAAGTGATTAATCAGTAGCTTGCCCCATAGGGTTGATTTTTAGGGTTGAACCAGGCACTCCACATTATTTTTGAGTTTTAAAGGAATATATCTACACCTGTGTTTGCAAAAACTTGGAGTGTTCTATTAAACTTGAATGAACAAACCTAAAGATTAAACCCTAAAAGCTATTAAACAAGGTTAAACCCTAAAAGACACATTATAATAACCTTGTTTGAAAACCCTGGTTATGCACACACACACATTTTTAAACTGATCATTAAGGGCATAACCCATCTAAAGGGCCCATCACATTCCAAGAGCACAATCATCCCAAGTCTAATTAAAACTGAGTAGACATTGGCCTTAAGGATTAACTCGCTCTTTGGGACTCCAAGTGAGATTTTTTTCGATTAATCTGCTTCTACTGGTCCATCTGATGTCTAGCTAGGGGAGTAGCATCAAACAACCGCGGTTGGGGGGTATTAAAGGAACCAGAGGCGCAAGCCAAAGGAGGAGCCTTCTTTCCAACCCCTCCCTCTAATTGGTTGGATTGACCAGATAGAAGTAGACCAAATTGTTTATTCCATCTCAAGACAGGTTCTGGGAGCCTGTAGGTCTTTAGGCTACCCACCTAAGGATAGGTTTGGTTGATTGTATTGCAGGGCACCTTTCTTTCCTCTGATTTCCCGCCTACTTCATCATGTATTCTTCCACACCATACACACATTTCCAAACCTATCCTCCTACCACTACTTATCCTCAAGATGATTACAATCATGACTCGACTTATGATTACCCATCCACTAGCCAGGATAACTTTGACTGGGGATATGATTCCGGAACTCAATGTCTAGGACCTAACCCTGGACAACAAGACTATGATTATTATCCTTCCCAAAGCTACACTGATTATAGATCACCACCCTCTTCTGAACAAACCAACCCAATCTGCAATCAGGAAGGATATGATGATTATAACACCTACCCTTCCCAGGATTATACTGAATATTGGTCACCACCTCTCTTTGAACAACTTGAAATGACCTGTTATCAGGGAGGAATCTAAGAACCTTAATTTCTTGACTCCCCTAGTTTTAACCCAAACCCACCCAACCCTGAACTGAACCATTCGGTTCAGGTAAACCAGGTCCAACATATGATGTTGGCTAACTTGAGGAACACTATACAATCTTTAGAAGCTTAGCCAACACCATGCACTATAGCATTGGAGCCTATGATCAAAATGATTGATGAACTTAATAGTTCTTTATTGGATTGGCTCCAAGATGTTATGGATAGGGGCCCGGGTGAGTTTCTACTTGGGAAATTATCGAGATTGAGGATGAAATTTATGGTTACCCTAGTCCAATCTTGGGATGATTCTCAAGATGAGCCCCCTTCAGGAGAGCCAATGTTAGAAACCGCTTAGCACCTGTAGGGGGGGACAATTTACGAGACCGAGGATGACCAGGTTGGTCTAGAGCAACCGATTGAGGACGAACTAATTTTCTCACTTGAGAACCTTTGGCTAGGGAGCGAGGAAAAATATGTCTCCATGGACCAGAAATGACATACGATTTTGAGACATATATAAATGAGGATAAGGAATTCTTTAATTCCGAGGGTGAGGAATCTATTAATGAAGTCTCACTTGAGCTCAAAGAAAATGATTTTAGTGAGACAAACGGGCTTGAGGAATCTGGCGAATCATTTGATGGCCCTGTAATTGAGGAATTTGATTCAGCTGGGGTTGACATGGAGGATTTAAATCTTGATTTATTAGATGATTCAATCAGTAGCCCCATTCCTCAACCACACCCTGAAAGGATTAATTATGATTTTGATTTGGAAATCATTGAATCCAAGTCAATTTTGATTCAGCCACAATTGTTTGACTTAGATATCTTTAATGGGGTGCATAATGATCTACAGGTCTCGGAAACATTGATTTTAGAAGAGAAGAGTTTGGAAGTTAAATTATGGGAAGTGAATTCCAGAGGAAATAGAGTTCTTGATCTAAGGGTTCTTTTATGTCTGAAACCACCAACCTTCTACCAGAACCCTTATGACATTTTTGATTTTCAGGATGTGCAACCCCAACACAGAATAATTGATTATTTCTTTGAGTTGAACTCTAAATGGACATCCGAACTTATTGAACCAGATCTAACAATTGTTAGACATTTTAGAGTTGGGTTGCACACCACAAAACTGTAGGCTCGGTCCCAAAAGCACAACAATCTCTGATTTTGGGTGATTTTCATCCAAAACCTTAGAACCACTCGACCCTGGGGCATGGGTCTGCACCACAACTTAGTCCACATCTGTGGACATCTCCTGCTGGTAGGTATTGAGATCAATATTTTTATTTTAATTTTGACCTGCACTTGTGAATTCTTAATTTCTTCTTTGTTTGTATATTATGCCTAGCTAATGGCAATAAACTTAGCACATGTGCATACTTCTTTCTCTCTGCAAAGTTGACTGGATCTATCACGAAATTCAGGTGATATTTTATTTATTTCACCCTTTTCATGGCTTTATTTTTACAATAAGGACATTACATCATTTAGGCATGGGGGTGGATACTTATTTTGAAATTATTTTGTTAGCTCCATGGCAATTCTTTTATTTTCTTAAAAAAATATTAAAAATTAAAAGTTAAAAAATGAAGATTCGAAAAAATTTGAAATAGGAGAAGAGAACTTAGGCATTGTTAACTTGAGGAGATGATACTTTAGGACCTGAATACTTAGACTCTTCAGGTCTTCGGGTTTAATCAGCCTGGGTGTCCACTAAAATGTGGACCTGTTCTCGAGTCCTTGCCATGTTAATTCTATTTTAATTTGGTTACTAAATTGGGGTGATAAGTACACGACTAATCAAACTACCCTCTGATTTGAGGGGACTTTGATTCTAAAGTATCTAGACACTATTTGCACTGACACACTTTTTGACGATTTTTACAGAAATCAGGTAGCTAATGAACTTGCTAGGGTAGTATGACTGGCAAGTTATTGTGGGTAACAACCCATTGGCCGGTTGTCCAGAGCTCAACTACATGATCCTACTCATTCTACTGCTTTTAGGTAAATCTTAGATCAGGGAAGCCACCTACTCAGAAAAAGAAAAAAATGATACTCAAAAAGAAAAAGAAAAAAAGAAAAAAGAAAAAAAGAAAAAGGAGAAAAAATAAAAAAAATAAGCCACACTTCACCGCACGAGTATGGCTGGGAAGTTATCATGGGTAATAGCCCATTGGCTGGTTGTCTAGACCTCAACTCACAAAAATGCATAAATAATTCCCAAAACACTTAGGGAAGAAGTGGGGAAGTAGAATAAACTGGGGAGATATACACTGGGTTCGCCCTTGTGTTGACCCCACAAAAAAAAAAGTATGGAGAAAGCTACCTGTTGAATAGATAAACCTTTAGGCAGAAACTCTTAAGGTCACCTAGGGTTGTAGAAACCTGAAGTCCATTTTTACGGCCGCCTAGTGAGTCTATCACCTTTTCACAAGATGCTTAGAGCTTAAAGTACTTTATGAGTCTTGGGTGGGTTGGGTAGCTGTAGAAAGCTACTCCGAAACTCTAAATTCAAAAATCCAAAAACTCTAGAAAAGAAGAAAAAACATAGAAAAATGTATGTTCCCTTTTCAAAAGGAGAGGACTTGGGTGGTTTGCATTTTGGCAGGCACCTGGGCACTATTGAGTCTTTGTAGTTTAGGATCTTAGTTGAAATTTCCTTTTGTTAATAAACAACTAATGCCTTAAGCGATCGAGTCCTAATTATGTTTTTATACATAGCATGTAGGTTGATTTTGCTAGGGACCAGCAAAAGATAGACATGGGGGTATAATGTAGATACATCCATTTAGGTTGAAATGCCTATTTATGCACGTTCCTAAGCTTAGATCTGCATTCCATATTATAAATATTGCATAGCATGCATCATTCTACTTTTAGAGTAGTCTATATAAATTATAGGTTAATTCGTGTCCTTTTGTGGTTAGGAGAGAAGGAGATTTATTTTGGGGCCTCGTATTGATGATCTGACCATACAGATCTGATTAGGATGACAAATGGAGTCCAATGCATTTGAAATCATCTTGATCAGAGTCCTGTAGCACATTATGCAGTTTGAGAAAGATCAAAGGTCAAGGGGCAAGGTGGTGCCAATTCGAATGTCTGATGTCAAATCCAACTGCACGAATGGATCCTAATCGATGATTGCAGCCCAACGACGCAAAAATCGACCCAATCTGACATTCGTGGTAACACCTGCAAAGAAAAGAAGATGGACAACCATGATGGTGACATGTGGTGCCATCACGGATGCCCAAAGCCACTCAGGCCTCCATTCTCTCCATGTTGCCATCTCCAGTGCACGATCCTAACAGTTGGATTTCCATCTAATGATCACGAGCTTGGGCTACCAAATCTCCCCACGCGACAATCCGTGGCTTTGGTGCAACGGTGGAGATAGGCGCTCCCAACCTGTTGCCGCGAGTTTGAGACCTGCTACACGTTCAATTCTCAATAGATGAGCGCGTGAATGAAATTGAAGCATCCGATGGTGATCGGGTAGGGAAGAGAGTGGCTACATGGCTGATTGCACAGAAATCATAGGTCTTAATTGACCTAAATTAGGCTAGGACTTAGCATAAGTTAGGGTAATTATGCATGCATGAGCATTACTAGCACCTTTATTGCTTTCTTTTAGCTATGCGTAAAATAATGCTATAATGTACTGATTAGGTGCATTATGTCAATTGAAGGTAATAAGCTAATTAGAAGCTAGATCTGAAGCTGGATCTGAAGAATAAAGAATAACTGGTGTTGCAACAGAGCTGGAGTGGAAGACCTAGATTAGATGTAGTAGATAATAATGTAAGGGAATTAAGGTATGCTATTTTATTAAGTAGGAATGATTAGGTCACCGCACCCTAGGAAACCTTAAAACCCTAATTCTAGCCTCTATCTGGATGTCCAGATGAGTTATAGGACATCCAGAACCCTTAGCCAACTCCCGCACACCTTAAACCCACTTCTACAGTGTTATTGGACATCCAGACACTTGGTTAGACTTCCAATTTCTGCAGAATACCCAAAACAGAACCCAAAATCCCTCCTGACTCTGATTGGACGTCCAGACAACAAGTCTAGACTTCTGATTTTTCACTATAAGATGTCTGACACTATTATTAGACGTCCAGAACTGCCCTCCAGACCCTATTTTGAGATTCAAGCCTTGATCTTGGATCTCTAGCTCCCTAAACCCAATTCTAACCCCCTAGGAACCTAAATTAAGGTGCCTTAACCCTAGTGCATCACCTCTAGACCTCCCTAAGAACCTAATTAGGTCCTCACTAAACTTAATTGACGTGGATCATGGTCAATCTGTTCAGTGTATTAAATTGGACTCATTGAGTCCAATTTAGCCCTGATCTCAGCATACACTGTCTAATTGGACTCAGTGAGAGTCCAATTGACCTAGACCTAACTTAATTGCATTATTTTACTCTCAATTAAGTTTTCACACACCCAATTAAACTTGTATTAAGTTTAATTGCACTTTACCTCAGTGAATTAGGGTTTACAACCCTAATTTGAGACCTACCTTGACCTAAACCCACTAGAACCTAACCTAATCAACCTAGCCACCTAAGTTTCGACCCACACACACCCACACACACCATCCACATGAAAATATCTAGCCTAGAGTTCTCTAGAACTCTCTACCATGTGTTGTTGCCTTGGTTGCTAAAATTAGCAACCAAGAGCCATTCAATTTTTAGATCCACATTTGGTGGATCTAAAAACCACCATCCATCCTCTCTCTCTCACTCTCCCATGAGATCCCACCATAGGCCTCTCTACAGAATTCCATAATTCTCTATAGAGCTTCCCTTAGGTCTATAAAAAGACCTAAGGGGTGGCCATTTGCACCCATCCATCTCTTGGCATTATTCACTTCCATTTAGGTTAGCTACATTCCACCTCCACTCCACCTCCACGAGTTGCTCACCATGGCCAACACCATCTCCATGCCAGGATGCTGGATCACCTCTCCAACCTCTCTTCAAGGGTCAGCCTAAGCACCATTGGCTGCCCCTCCTCCTCTCAACCATTCAAAGGCCATCGGAGCCCACCTCCGAATGCCTTTATTTCTGCTAGATTAGTAGCTAGTTTTTCATAGTTTACATGCTTTTATTACTGCTTAGTAGTGTAGCTCTTTATTCTCCCCCAATGATGCATGCAAAATCCCCCCATAGATTCATGGTGCGATCATTCTCTGTTAGCTAGATTTATGTTTTCAAGCTTTCCTCCAATTCCATGTTGCAAACACCCTCCTGAATGAATGAAAGAAATATATTTTAATCACCATGAGCTTATTGATTGCAATATATTTTGTGTGATTAAAGTTTCCCGCTTTTAATTCCTGATATTCTTGCAACTAAGCATGTCGTGCTTAAATACGTAATAACCATAAACCGCCATGCGATTTTAAGCAAGTACAGTGAAAAAGATAGATTTCAGATTTGCATAAATGCCTCCCAGAGATGAACGACTGGGACTCAAGTCTCGTTATCTTTACAAAATCATTTTTTGACGAATGTTTTAGCTCGAGTATACTACGATTTCCGCTGACTTTAAAATGTGCGAAAATGGCTTCTGTTAGTGGTGCTGCCTGAATGTGCAATTCGCAGACACGAGATCTAATGCATAGGTGGATGTGTGATCATACACGTGGGCGGGCGCGATCTCAAGCGCGTGAGATTTGGATCATCCTTCAAAGATCTGACAGTCGTGATTCATCCACGCCTGATCCAGCTTGCATGTACGCGCAGGCGCCAGTAGTGGGGAGTAATGATCTTCAGTGACATCCAAAGCAGGTCTACAGTGACGTTTATGGACATTACTAATTGACAATGTGCGAAAAGCCTCTTCTCCTACACTATAAAAGGACCACTATCCCTCACCACCTCCAAGACTCTAGAGAGAGCCCGGGATGCTCCTCTAGAGTAGAAATTAAACATTTTTTCCCACCTCTCATCCCCATTCGTGGAGCATCCCATGGCCATCTTCTCACCACCTTTGAGAAGAAGATCCTTGCCGCGACACTGTCCTGCCTTATTGACGGAACCATTTTCATGCATTTTGAAAGTCGTCAGAATTGTAGTATAGTTGCGCAAAAATGTTCATCAACAAAATTAAGTTTGTAAAAAAATAACGAGACTTTGAGTCTTGGTCGTTCGTCTCTGGGAGGTGTTGCTTTTACTTTTGAAATCGATCTTTTTGTTGCTATACTTCGTTTAAAAATGCACACCGGTTTCCAATCTCCTAACTAAAACTTCACCACTTCTGTTATTAACTTGGATTACATGCGCATGCGTCAAATAAATTACGAAGGTGAATGTGTGTGTTTCTGTGCGCATGATTCTAGTGAGGTGGTGACTATTTATGGAGAAAGCATCTATCGTTAGATTTTCAATATCCTCGGGAAGCGACATGCTGTTGCGTAATGGATAGACAGTTAAAGAGCAGGCACTTAAATCACGCAAATATGATAATTATTAAGCTCGTGGTGATTTCAAACACATAAAGATATATATATATATATATATATATATATATATATATAAATGCATTTTCATTCATTCATTGGGGAGTTGTTTGCATAAGAAATTTAGAGGAAAGCTTATACATAAATTCTTGAAACAGAAATCTAGCTACCAGAAAATGACTGCATACAAGAATCAACGGGGGGATTTTGCATGCATCATTGGGGGAGAAGTTAAGATTACGCTACTAAGCAGTAATAAAAGTAGTAGAAATCATGAAGAGCATAAACTAAATCTTGCAGAATAGAGGGCATTCAGGGGTGGTCCCCGATGGCCTTGGAGTGGTTGGGAGAAGAATGAGGGGCGGCCAATGTAGCTTAGGCTGACCCTTGGAGAGAGAGAGGAGTGATCCAGCATCCCGGCATGATGTCCTCCATGATGGTGGTGAGCTCCTGGGGGTGGAGTAGCTGACCTAAGTGAAGGTGGGCATGTATGGCACCAATGGAGTGACTTTGCCAAGGAAGTGAATGGGGTCACTTGGCTGCCCATGGGGTATTTTTATAGACCCAATGGATTCTCTCTAGAGAGGTGTGGAACTCTCTAGAGAGAGCCCAAGAGTGGCCGGCCACATGAGGGTAGAGGTGTACTTTGAGATCCAAAAATTGTGGATCTCAATTTGAATGCCTCTTGGTTGCTAAATTTGGCAACCAAGAGGTGGCGCCACTTCAAGAGAGTTCTAGAGAACTCTAGAGAAGTGGGTGTACGTGAATGGGTGTGTGTGTGTGTGTGTGTGGTCGTCCTCTATGTGGTTAGGTGGCTTAGGTTAGGTCCTAAGGGGTTTGGGTAGGTGTAGGTCTTGAATTAGGGTTACAAACCCTAATTGCTAAGGGGAAAATGCAATTAAACTTAACCTAAGTTTAATTGAATGTGTGAACCTAATTGAGAGTGAAATAACTCAATTAGGTTGGGTTTAGGTCAACTGGACTCTCACGAAGTCCAATTGAACTTGTGTGGGTTGAGATCTAAGCTCAATTGGACTCAATGAGTCCAATTGACTTAGGTGAAGGTAATTGACTTTGATCTAAGTCAATTGGGTTTGGTGAGGACCTAATTAGGTTTTTCCATAGGTCTAGAGGTGATGTACTAGGGTTAGGACACCTTAATTTAGGTTCCTATGGGTTGGGATTAGGTCTAGGGAGCTCGAGAGCCAAGATCAAGACTTGAATCTCAAAACAGGGGCTGGAGACTAGTATCAGACGTCCAATAATGTGATTAAACGACTTATACTCAAAAATCAGAAGTTCAGACTTCAGTTCTGGATGTCCAATCTAAGTCAGGGGGAAATCAAGGTTCTATTTTGGGTGTTCTATAGAAATTGGACGTTTGACAAAGTCTCTGGACGTCCAATAACACTGCAGAAGTGGGTTTGAGGTGTGCGGGAGATGGCTAAGGGTCCTGGACATCCTATAACTTATCTGGACGTCTAGATAAGGGTTGGAACTAGGGTTTTGGGGCTTCCTAGGGTGTTGTGACCTAATCTAAGGGTGGCTAAGGCTTGGGGAAGTCTCTAGGCTATCCTAGGGCTAGGATGGACCTATGCTCTTCACATTTTACTGCTTTATTTCTACTTAGTAGAATAGAAAACCTTTAACCCCCTTACATTATTGTTCCTACATCTAAACTAAGCCTTCTACTCCAGCTATGCTACAACTTCCGTTATTCCTGATCCAGTTCCAGATCAAGCTCCTGATCAACTTATTCCCTGCAATTGACATAATATACTTAATCAGCACATTATAACATTATTTCATGCATAACTAAAGAAGAGCAGTAAAGATGTAGATAATGCATATGTATGCATGAATAGCCCTAACTTATGCTAAGTCCTACCTTAATCTAGGTCAATTAAGACCTATGATTGCTGCGCAATCACTCGTCCTTCTTCCTTCACCGCCGTTCTCCTTCCTCCAGCTTCCCACCACCTTCATCTAGGCGACGTCAGAGCAAGTCATCCTCCAAGTAGCCGTCGAGGGAGACTTTTCTCACCTCTATCTATCTTTTACTGCTTTCTAGTGTAGTTGTTTATTTGTAGTAAACTTTGGTTAGTTATATATTGATGTTTCTCTCTCTCTCTCATTCTGTTAGAGTAGATTAGAATAGATCACAATTCACCTGATGTTCTGCCTTATAAAATACCAAAAAAAAAGGCAAAAGATAAAAACAATAAAAACAAATAAAATCGAAGCTTGGATTTCAAAACCAAATGTTCGCTTCCCTGTGTTTGACCCAGGGCTCACTTTGAGTTTCGATATATATTTTATCTGGTTAGCATTATTTTACAACTACGACGATGGGTTCTCCAAAACCTTGATTTTCCCTTGCGAAATATGCTCACCAATTAGCTCCTTAGGATCCCAATTCAACTGCCATTCATCTCTCTCCTCCTTCATCTTCCCCAGCGTTGGCCACACCTTCGATGAGGTTGTGCATCTCCCATATTGAACCAAACAACCCGACACTACCACCACGACCTTCCTCTCATCCTAGGGATCAAAAGTTCCAACTTTATTGGAGCTTTTGACCCCTAGAGAACCCCATCAAATAAACCCACTCTCCGCCGCCTTAACCAACTTCGTTTGGTTACCATACACCGCCAATCACCTTGCCACCACCATTGTTAAACTCCTCACACTACAGTGAAGCTCACGAACTTTTTAATTGGGCTGTAGGCCATTTTTGTGCTTCTCAGGTGATCTTCAGAGCTCCACTTTCCACCGTCATCATCCGCCACTTCTAGTCGCTCTCAAGCCTCGTCTCCACCACCAGGCCATGTAGTTCCATCTTAGGAAGGATTCCAGGCCTTCAATTGAGCACAACAATAGACATAGTAGCTCAAATTGGAGCTCCAATCCCCTCCCACTACGTGAAGGAGAAGAGGGCACATTTAGTGCCACATCGTATGCGTAGAATCTGGAGAGTTGTATAAAAGGAAATTGGCATGATGGCTTATTGATTCATACACTGGGGGTGAGGTCCCCGCTCACCTCACTCATGCACTCCTCACCTGCTACACCTTGCTGGTGAGTCTGGTCCCTTGTACACAACCCGATTACCCGACTAACCTATACTCGGTCTGGATTTGAGGAGAGTAAAGGAAAGAAATTCTAAGGAGGGAGGGGGGAGGTTTTTACCTCGGGAAGTGTGCCTCTATACTTAGCGAATTTCATAAGAAGACTTGAGAGGCTCCTGAGACTTGTTACTTAAGGTGTCTACCTTACGTGCCTGACGTTTGATTATGACCTTAATTTGAGTAACTGTGGAGTTATTAAGTATTATACTAACATGGATAAGTGGTTTAAAACAATTGTTGAGATATTTGGCTATGGTTTGAAACATTAAAACTACTGTTGACCTTAGGATTCGTGCTTAATTGTGGATTTAATTGGTGCTTCGAATCACCATTTTTAACTTCATTTATATTATTTTTGTCCCATCAATTCTAAGATATAATTTGCTATTAATTGAATATCTTTTTGCATAGATCATTGATGAGTGGCTACTCATCATGGCTAAAAGGCTGAAATTAAGCTAGACACTAAGCAAAACAATATCAAATTAACATATAAAAAGGGTTAAGTGTGGGAATTAAAGAAAAGACCTAAAACTTTTTAATGTGTGTTAAAACTTCATAATTAGGTCACAAAAGTGAGATACTCTGAAAATAAAAGAATAAATGATGATCCATGCATCAATTGAACACATAAACAAGTTTGAAAAGCCAAATCAGAAGTAAAATTAATGTCTTAAATGTTCAATTAAGCACATGTAAAAAT
The DNA here is from genome assembly GCA_037157565.1 of Thalassia testudinum. NCBI lineage: Eukaryota > Viridiplantae > Streptophyta > Magnoliopsida > Alismatales > Hydrocharitaceae > Thalassia > Thalassia testudinum. The sequence goes on from JAZHRO010000056.1 coordinate 4,926,275, forward strand.
TTGAAAGCAATTGGACATCATTTAGGCTTAGAAATAAATAGATTACAATTAGGTCCTTCATGCATTACATTTCTACCCTTCAAAACTCCTTCTTGGACCTTTTTGCAAGCCACAGGGACATTTTTTTTTATGACTGCAAGGCCCTTCCAGTTATAGTTCTTTTCACTTTTGGACCTGCACGCTATTCTTCTACCCCTTCGTTCAAGGGTCTTCCTGCAAGTTTTCCCTCATTTCAGAGAGAAGCCTATGTTCTTCACGCGCACTGTAGCACGCGAAGAACACAGCCATTCTCGACCGTCCATCGCACTTTTGATCTCGATCTGCAGCTGGAATCAAATGGAACCTTCGCATGATTCGGTGCGTGCGTTCACCTCTCTTCCCAGATCTCATCTGACGGTCAGATCTCTCTCTTGACTCGCCGCGCGCTCTACCCATCTCATCCTCACCACCGGCTTGAATTTGATTATCCTCACCCTTGCGGTGATTCCAATCACTGAGCTGCTACTTAAGCACCTCAGTGGTGTCGTGCGCAAGGGATCTCTCCCTCCTACATCTCTTAGCGATCAGTTCGTCCACTCCAGTCTCTCCTCCTCATCTAGCCCCTGATTTCACAGCCACCGACTGTGGAATCATCGCCTGCTCTCGACCCTCCTCGTCGCTAAGGACCTCGTAGCACCTGAGGATGACCCTGGAGTCTCACTAGCAGACTCTTCCCTCCGCTGGAGTCACCCTCCTCCTTTCTTCCTCCTTAGTCGCCGGCTAAGGACCCATAGGTCCCATTCTTCCTTTTAGTTTAGGTTTTTAATTCTGCACAATTAGTGTTAGTTGTAGTTTATAGTAGTTTAGAATAGATTTAGCTTTAATTGTTAGTGTTTAATGTTAGCTGTAGTTTAGATTAGTCTTAGGAGTAGAATTAGCATTAGATCCCCTCCCTCACCTCCTCTAATCAGTCCAGATCAGAGGGGAAGAATCATCTGTTCATTGTTCAATTTATCTCCCTCTTCATGTTTTGTTTTTCCACCATCCAATTCTGATTTATGTTTCTTTTAACGACGAATTTTTCATCATTCACCCACACATCCGAATCCAATTTCAGATCTGGTGGTTTACAACCGCAGATCTGAAATTGGCGTCACAAGCACCATTTGGGGCTTCTCACTCACCCCATTTGTGTTCACAAAAGCCCCTTTTATTTTAGATTGATTGCCTCAGTTTGTCAGATTCACTTTAACATGGATTTTAAAGAATTTTGCTCTCTGGATTGCCTTGACAGATCTGACAAATTGAAGGGATTTTGGTTTTCCTTGTGGGCAAGGACTCTGAGAAGTTCTCTGGTGACAGAGAACAACTCAGAAGAGCCTTTCATGAATCTGTTTCTACCTTGATCTGAATGCATTCGCAAGCTTTTATAAATTCTTTTAATGCATTCTTAGTCTGTTTTGCCATTTCAGAACTGCCATACACCACCTGTTTTGATGATTATTTTTTTATGGTGATTTCCTAACCTAAGGAGTTCTCCATACTCCTTAAGGTTGCAAGAAACTGGGATTGTATGTTTTTTGGTTTTAATTGATTGAGTTAAGTTCTCCTTCATGCTGTCTATAGCATTAGGAAGAGCTAACTCAATGCCATTTGTTGTTTTGATCAGAAATGATGCTTTTGATAAGGGCTTTTCCTTGTTGGGTATTTGAACTGAATTCTTATGTGATTTTCGTGAGATTTAAACCCTTATCAGATTTGGATTTCAACTCTCAAAATTTTTAGTTTGTTTTGAATTTTCTCTTATTCCCAGTTATACAGTAACGTGCTGCAACTTGCAGCTACATTTCCCCCCATCTCTAAATTCTCCTCTTCTCTACAATTCCCCTCTCATCTGTGAATACATCCCCCTCTTCAAATGGACTAACTGCAGCAGCAGTTAGCCCATTTGACAGTGGCTTAAGCCACTGCTGCTGCTAAACAAAACACCCTGAACAGCACATTCTCTTCTCTTCCCATCTTCTCTGACAGTAGCTTAGCTGCTGTTTAAAATGAAATAAAAACTTAATTAACCCTTCTTCCTAACTTCCTACTAAAGCCTACTTATATATACTTAATTCTCACACTGTAAATATACATATCCATACTATTATAACTATAATATACAGCCTGATTATGTAAGTATACATACATAGATATACTGTAAATACTGCATGAACTTGTATATAAATCGATATACATCTGTAATCTATGTAAATATATGTATAAATACTAAACTATTATGTATGTATTTACTTAATTATGTATATATATACAGAGACAGAGATATATTTACTTAGCTAGTAGCTATATTATAGAATAAATTAGCTAAATTAATAATTTAGAGCTATAATTAAGTAAATAAATCTATAGACTTAGGTTAATATATATAGTAAGTAATTTAAGTTAGTTAAAGTGTATTTATACCTATTGTATTTAATGTTAACTTAGTTTTAACTTATAAACACCCAGAACTGCTATTTTAACCTAAATAAAATAGAAATAAATTCGTAAAAATACAATAAAAATATGTATAAAATACTTAAGTATGTAAATTAAATTTGTATAAGGTCAATTAGACCATTCACTAATTATTTTATAAGTAATTAACTATTTAATCACCTAAATCAACCTATATAATCAGCCTAGTTTAGCGAATTTATTTGTATAGTAAACATAATTAAAAGTCAAAATTAATTAATCAATTATGTAGTATTATGTAAATACTTTATTAACCATATTTTATTTTATTTTTTTTTAATAATTTATGGCCCCCAAATCGAGGGCCAAAAGCGCATACAGACGCAGCTGCACCTGATTTCCAGCGCACGATGTGGCGTTAGAATAGCACCACATCGTTCGCTGCAAATCAAGCACAGCGCTATAAAGTGAATTTCTGCTTGTACCTAAGCAGTCATCACGGGCGTGGGCGCCCGAAATAATGCATATATATGTTCCGAACCGATTTCCCATTGAGCCTTCTGTCTGTTGTGTGTGGAGGAGTATGCGATTTGTTCGGGGCCGGGGGCCCGAGCGTGTGTGTGTGCGGCGCATGGCTGAGGCCCTGCGCTTAGTATGGAAACGTAATTAAGCCACCTAATCGAAGATTAGGGCATGCTTAGTAGAGGTCAGGTCCCGCCCTCTGGGTGCAGTGTATCCCTCGAAAAGCGTGCCCGCAAATTTGACACATTTTGAACTGAATAATAAAAGCTAATGACGGTTGCTTAATCCCCTTCGCCGCAGCACTTGAAAACTCTGTTAAGGCCGAAACATAACGCAAAAACAAAAGAGAAGAAGAAACGTCGCTATAGCCCATTACATTTGTATAAATAAACCCATATAATTACTAACAGAATAAAATGACATTATAAACGTCGCTAAAGACCTCAGTTTGCTTCTTTAGGTTGTATATAGTGTTTTCTGAGATTTAGCGACGCTTATACCTGTCACTGAAACTGCTGTATATGTTACTATAAATAACAAACTGATAAGTTAAGTCTCTACACCATTGCATCCTAAGGTGTTATATACTATTATGTTAGTACTAATAGGATAACTTGTAAATACATAGTTTAGAGTATAATAATAGATTGTTTGATGCTTGTTCATAGTTAGTATTTTTGCAAGCATTTCTTAGTAATTAGGTAAATAAAACACACATTCATTCATTCTTTAATAAGATGTAAAGTTTCCTTTTGGAATTAGAGGATAATTTTGAGATCAAAGAGTGACCGATGTAATTCAATAAATTACCTCCCAGTGAACGACCTGGAACAAAACCAGTAAAAATTAGATAAATAAGCAAATGATAATAATGGTTGTAATGACTGGTACTCACCCATACTCACCACTATACGACATTCTTAATGTTATATTATACACCCTATACTACAACGACATGATCATAACAATAATCATTCATTGTCACAGTCAACCATTGCAAATTACATGTCAATCATATATTCATTGCATATCTCTATTGTGATTGATTTTTGCGCTCATTATTTCTGACACTTGTCTAGTGTTTGAATTCCATATTTGCTCCCTGCAAACGACCTCAGAACTCATGATTTTTTGAGCATTATAAAGTTAAATGTCGCTACTCTTTTATCGACTATACTACGATGCTATGCTTTTCTAAAACATGGTAGAAGTGTGACAATAGCTATTCATGCGAGGACTCATGACAACCATCTGATGCTTCATCAATGGCTGACATCGCAACCATGGGGGCTTCAAAATCGTGTGACACACGTTGAGGTTGTGAGGATGCACGCCCATCATTGGATCAAGATTTGAGGGTCGAGGATCCTCACATGGGCCGACGCTCCAGATCGCGCACTTACTACGTGTCAGATTGCACGTGAGTACCCACATGATCAGGCACCTCCATCGTCACTGCCTCCATCGTCGTTCGTCTTCGATTGGGTGTCTAATTTCGCCTGTCTTTTCTTTGCAGATTAAAATCCGCTTTGTGCGGATTGATCTTACACCTGCTGCATGTGAGTGCTCCTCAAAACTATTGTGTTGCGATTTGGTTTTAAGACCCATGTGCTCACGACCATAGGATCTTCATCCAATGGTCGATCTTCATCTCAGCTTAGGTGAGGGGTGGGCCATGTGGAGTTCTCATGGCCGTTGAATGAGGATCCAATGGCCCATAACGCATGCTGGGGTGCTTTATAAGTTGAGAGAAGGTCCTTGGGCGAGTTTGGGTGGCTGGGATGGCGCCACATGGCACCATCCTAGCCATCCATCTTCTTTTTCTTGGAGATGACGCCATAGTTATTGGATTAGGTCAATTTTTACGTCGTTGGAATATGATTGTCGATTCGAATCCATCAGTGCAGTTGGATTTATCATTTGAAGTTCTGAATTGTGTCACCTTTCCCATTGGTCATTGATCTTCCTTGGATTACATATGATGCTACAAGACTCAGATCAAGGCAATTTTGAAGGCATTAGACTTCGATCATCGCCCTGATCAGATCCGTGCAGTTGGATAGTGAATCCAAGGCCTTGAAATATATCTCCTTCTCCCCTAGCCACAGAAATAAGCTAATTTACAGAGTCTATTCTAAATGCGACATGATGCATGTTGTGCAATATTTATAATGCTATGAATGCTTAACTAACCAAGGAACATGCTTAAATAGGCATTTTATCCTATAAAGATGTGTTTATATCAATCACTTAGGTCCTAAAACTACCCATTTGATCTCAAGACCAAACACATATTGGATCTCAGGTGGAAGTGCCTGAGATCATATCTAGGGTGATCAAAACTCTAATTTGATGATTGTAACAAATTCCTGAGGTTGTTTTTAGTCTATTAGGGCTATTAATTTGATCTGAAATGCAATATTTTACAAAGTCATCTTTTGACTTGATCTACTCAACCTTAGGCTATTCTTGAGGTTCTAAGGCTCGAATCTTAGCTTTTTGGATTGTTTTGAGTTCCTGTGTTGATGTTGAATAATTTGGAACCAGTAAAAGTGAGATTTATTGATGATTATTGTTGTTTCAAGTTTCTTCACAGTTTGGGTTCAAACTATGCCCTTAAAAGAGTTCACTATCACTTTTTTGAGTTTCTAATCCAAATCCAGTCCAGATCACTCCTATTCAAACCTCTGAATTGATTTAGATCAACTCTAGAGGTTAATATGTATCTATCAGGCTATTTAAACCTAATGTTAGAGTCCTATGTCTTGATCATGAGAGTTGAGAAGCTCTGAAGCTTCTCCAAACTTCGCTAATCTTCCATTCCCACTCCTTTGAGTGCAGAATGATCTTTAATGTTAATCTGGGCTCTCAATTGAGGGAATAATCAAGTTTATAGGTCAAATGACCTATTTCCTCCTCTACTGGAACATAGTAGAAAGACCATGGCTTTAAGACAAATTTAAGCTCTGATTTTGAGGATTGAATCTGATCCTTAGATCAAATTAACACCAGCAATCAATAGTAGATCCATAGAGCTTTCGATCGAGCCCTTATTTTCCTGATTTGGAGCTTTGAGCTGAGAGCAATTAAGCATTGAAGCAGGTCCTGGAGTTGGCATGGCATTGAAGGACAAGGGGATTTGTTAGTCCTACATTGTGAGATGAAGAAGCCCCACACTCATATAAAAGCAAAAGCGTGCAATGCCAAAGCAGTCATCAAGCGCTGGGCACGAATCTGAGCATATGTCATGTGTATAGGTGTGGGCTGGGAGCCCGGAGAGCTATTGTGTGCTTGAATAGGCCTAAAACTATGCAAAAATAAACCTAAATAAAAACTATGGGCTCGACTCTAGTAGTGGTCGATCCGACCCATTGGGCTGTAGATTCCTCGGAAAGGCTGGGCTCGCCAATGACAAATTTTTGCTAAGTGCTAAGGGAAAAGGGGCTCTAAAATCGACCAAGTGTTGAAGGCTTATGTGTGAAGACTGAAGCTTAAAGGGGCACGAGTGCTTAGTTCTAAATGAGATATGTGCCTTAGTCTTAAATAAGTGTTTGAGGATTAATTGTAGTTGTTATAAAATAACTCTTTTTGTTGTAATTTCTTTTGCTTTTAAATGTAATATAATTTCTTTTTGTCCACTCTTGCATATGGAATGATTACCATGTTATTAATGATCAATTTTATGCAATTATTCATTTGGTTAACATATCAGAGTAATTATTAGATAATTAAGTCTATAAATCAAGGACTTAGTCTAATTATGTAGTTATTAACATAGTAATCTATATAGTAGAGTATTAGAAGCTATATTAGTTAAGTAATAGTAGTATAGTAAGTAAATTAGTTATGTAGAGTAGTAATTAACTTAAGTAATTGATAATAAATATTAACTTAGAATAAATGGTGATTGATTAAGATAATTAAGCCTCCCTGAGAATGACCTAGACTCAACCAGTTAAAAGTAAATTTCTAAATGTTAGGTTATCTTGCACCCTATACTATAATTAACGACTAATTAATTAAGCAAGGTAGCTTAAGCATCATTTTTAGCATGATTAATTAAGACTTATTACCTTAATTAACTGTGTTGAGAATTTGCATTTCACTTACCTTCCATAAGATAGGTTGTCTCTTTGATCGAGCCTTCTATGCGGGCACCTATGGTAGTCGCATCAAGGGTGTAGACCCAATGTCTTGTCATCACTTTTATTCTAACCTTCATAATATGGGCGAGGGTTTTGATATCCAGCTTACATTGAATGCCTACGACATTGAGGTTCTTGTCAACGCTGATGTTTTATTTCATGTTCTTAGTTGCCCATCCTCTGGTCCTACCTATCTAGTGCTCCACCATGACACCTCCTATGAGGTCATCAGGGTGATGTTGATGACTTTGGAATCCTTTGACTTGGGCATGCCCACCAAGTCACCCTATTTTCGTTCTCTCTCGTGGTTCCTCAACCACATATTTCTTTTGAATTTCATGTCCAAATCCACCTCTTTCAAGAATTGTCCAGGTCCTATGCTAATGGCTCTCTATGCCTTCATGATCAATAAGGCATTTAATTTGAACCACTTCATTCTCACCTTCATGGAGAGGAAACCCATGAGCATCTTTCCTTTTGGCACCCTTCTCTCCCACATCTTCTTGCACTTTAGTGTTCCCATGGACATTAATCATAAGATGTTTATCTCTCGTGTTTCCATTTTTGGAGAGCTCACCTACTTCAAAATGAAATAGAAGCATTAGTAGGCTCGTTAGGATCCTACTTAGGCAGTAGCTTCCTCTTCCCAGTCTCCTCCTTGTCAGGTTGGACCTTCCACTACTCCACCTCCCTACACTCCCTACCAGCATTTTGATGATTACTGCCACCTTTTGTGGGACCCTCTCCTTCATTCTTCGACATTGAGAGGCCTTACCTTGACAGGCAGTTCACCAGATACGACACGCTGGGAATAGAGGATGTCACAGATGGCATCTCTCTGAAGATGCACTACTAGAGAGAGATAGGTCAGGTTATGATGGAGCATGGCACTCAGGTTTTTATGTACCTAAGTAGTTAGGGCCAATTTTTGTATCAGCTTGGAGAGTAGGTCCACACACTTACTATCCGTGACCAGAGACCCCCCTGATACAAGATTTGCATGGTTTTATAAATGCGGGTTTTAATATTGTTGCAATATGCAAAATCGATCAGATTTTAAATTTATATTCCTAGATAGTGGTGGTATCTAGGGTCATCCAAGGAGGCTAAATTGTAAGCCAGATAATTGATTCTCTCTCACCTACTCAAATTTGCACCTTTTTTTGTATTTTTGCTTTGTGAATTTTTAGTATTTTTCTGATAATCGGGATATGGGAAGTTGAATTGTCTACACCTTAAGAAGTAAACTAGAGTCTACCATCCTAAACTCACCCTAGGCAAGTGTGCCTAGGGTAATTAGGAAGGAGATGCGGTGCACAGAAAATAATAAATCTACTACTTGAAATGAAAAGCTCAGGAATGGAAAAAGCCACTTTGGTATTAAGAAGATATGTTTACAAAGTACCTAGGGAGCTCAACTAAGCAGAGGTTCCACTTAGTTAATCCCTAGGTAGATGATTGCTTCTACTTAATAGGAATTAAAATGCAACAAAACAAAAGATAGAAAATTCTCCTGAGTAGCTGAGGCAGCCTTCGCACCAAGAATGGTGTCTCCAGACTTAAAGAAGACTTCCTTCTAGCTCCTTGAGTTGCTCCTATCAAGAGTAGATGTCCTCCACCCTTCTTTCCTCATGCCTGGCCATCCTCCTTAGTAAAGAGCTTGCTCCTTAGCATCGCAAAAGGAAGGAGAGAGAAGAGGAAGAAGGCACCAAGGGAGCGGGTAGGTTGCTTCGTTAATCTTCTTTTCTCCTTCTCCTTTCTTGGCCGTGGGATGTATGGTGGCTATAGATGTTTGATAGGAAGAATTGTTGCTTTCCAAGGATGGTTTGGAATGGTGGAAGGGGAGGTCTTTCTACAGGTGTGGAGAGGGGGGTGGATGTGCCCTTTGGATGAAGGGATAGGATGGCTTTTTGGTGGTGGTTGAAGTATCCAAGGGAGGAGGATGATTGGCACCAAGTGTGAATGGGAGTGGCACCTTTTGGTGGCCGTCGTTCATGAAGAGGCACCATAGAGTTGGCACCAATGTGAAGGTGGTTAGGTGGTGTTTGGATGACCATGGGATGCATGTTTAGCAAGCTTCCTAGGTGCCATGTGAAATGGTGTCAAGGAAGGTAGGGTTGGCGCCAAGTGTGAATGCACGGTAGGAAGCCCATGAAAGGGTGTGGATGACTTAAAGTGGTGGTAGTGTAAACATATTAGGGTGGTGGGTTGGAAGCTTAGTAGGCACTAAAATGAAAGGGTGCTTTGAAAGGAGAGTTGGCGCCAAGGTTGAAGAGGTGCCATGGAGTGGAGCTGATGAAGAGCTGATGGTGAGCTCTACCAATAGATTAGCAAGCTAGGCTACTAAGTAGAGCTAAGTAGAGTTGTGTTGAGCTGGGATGAGTAGGATTTGAGCTGGATCCAACTGAGTTGAGTTGGGATCCAACTACTAGAGTTTTCATCTTCACAAATGTTCCAAGTGCCTTCCATACTACCATGGTTTCTCTGATTTCCTATGCATTCGCCCCTGGCAATAAAATGGAAACTACATAAGATAATGTGAAAAGAATGCTAATGTATGCTCTAAACCCTAAATGCACATGCATTCTAAATGCAATGATATAATGTAATGCAGTTGACAAAATCCTAGGAACTAGATGTGAATAGATGCTAAGAATGATGATAAACTGGCGTTTATCACACCCTCATGCTTATCTTTTTTTTAGTCCCTTAGCAGAAATTGTGATTATGGCACATTATTTTTTAAGAAAACATCTTTTTGTGTTTTAAGGAAAAAGCTCAAGATATGACCTTGGTTGATTTTTGGTTAAGGTAGGTACGGGGTTTATTAAGGATAAAACATCTAGACTTAGCTTTGGATTCAAAGCTTAGATAAATTAGGACCATTGTATGCTTTGAGAATTCACTACTTAACTCCTCTTCAATTCAAATATCCCAAAATCGTTTTTGTTGTTAGGATTTCCCTAACTCATGAACTCCATCTGGACTCGCAAGTTGATGAAAATTCAGGTGTCAGTGCTTTGTGATATGCCAACATTATTGGGATAAGGTCGTGTTATTGATTTTTTTCTTTTTAATTTCCCCATGCTTAGCCTTAGCTTAAGCCTACTACAGATGTGCCAGAACCATCATTCCTGTTACCAATCCTCGAGGGGGCTCTGGCACCAACACTTCGAGATAGTATCGTCCAAGACACACCCTAGGAGCTCACAACCCCAAAACACAATGCGGTGTAAAGAGGCGATCGAAGCGAACTCAAGGTCTTGCTTCGACGCTATGGGTAGAGCACCGTCCAAGACACTTGAGCTACAAAATGCACCTTAATACTTCATCTAAAGATATGAAATATAGATATAAAGCAGCGCCGAGGCAGTTACATGTTGACATCGCATCCTTGAAGGAGGCATTCTTCCTCCTTTCTAGACCATGGGAACTCAAACCAATCATCTGTCTCGGTCTTTTACTATGATTTCGCAAGAGGTTTTTAATTATTTAGATGTTTTTGGGCTTGGGTAGTGTTGGCTTATGTGTGAAATGTTTGACACTAGGTTTTCAAAAGAAAAGCAAATTTTTGGATCGAGAGCCAAGTCAGGTACTATCCAGATCGCTAAACAAAGTCGGGTTACTTGAATCATCAAGTGTTAGGATGGAATTCTTTGCAGGATACCTGATCTAGTCTAGGTTTCTAGACCTGAAACATCTAAAAATGAATCAATGGCTTCATCCTTAGTTTGTTAATGACTAAACCCCAAGTGTACCTAATTTGAATTAAGGCTCAACCATTGGTCCTTTCTTTTACTAAAATTTTTGAAAACATTTTTTGAAAGTCATGCAAATATAATGCATATGCAGATGTAGATGATGTGAATGCAAAATATTTTTATGTTTTTAGGTTATGAAAAATGATGAAAAGATTGACAAAATTGAAAGTACCCCCCATGCTTAAGGTTTACAAGTCTCTTGCAAAAAGAAAAGAGTAGGAAAAGATATTAGGATAGAGGTGAAGTTTTGTAGAACCTGAAAAAGAAAATGAAAAATGAAAAGAAAATGTTGCTGGGTTACCTCCCAATCAATGTTGTCTTTAATGCCATTTAGCCAGACGTGAAGTGATGCACGGAAGATGGTCAATTGTAAAGAAAGTTGGACACGTGAATGCCCTGTAAAATGCAATCTTCCTTTTGGTCCCCTGAAAATAAAATGGTGGAAGTAAGGGGACTAAAATGAATGTAAAAGATGGAAGAAATATCCGAGTTTGGCCAAGGTTTAGTTCAGGAAGAAGGCCATGCTTGGGGGGATCAGATGGTTGGTCCAAGGGAAAGGGACTGGAGGAAATGTTAGTGAGATGAAGGGTGGGTTAAGTTAGGGTGGGAGGTTGAATTGAAGTTAGAGTGGGTGACAGAGCGCTAAAATGGTTTTCTAAAATAGATTTTAAACTCGTTGCAGAACAGAAATTGAGTGGCAAAGCGCATGGTCAAAGCAAATTGAAAAACCACTCAAAAGAGTGGGTCATCTCCACAGGAAGGCTTATGCCTGTAAAAACTCACACACATTGAAAACTATATGTTCATGGATGATTTCCCAAAGAAAAATTATCCACAATCCCTTTAGATTAAAGTTATAACAATGATTTCAGTTGAAATAGGCATAAAGGGATAGCAAAGGGGCATTCATATGAATCCACAAAATATAATAGTGATAAATGATATCTTGGCAATGGCATAAGATGTAAAATGAAATTGGGATGGAAACAAGGGATTTCCTCATGGCGTTGTGGCGAGCGAAGGAGGGGACGGTCGGAGGTGAGGAGCTCGTCGGAGGAAGAGTGAGTCGAGCTGCTTCGATGGTAGTGACGGTGCGGCGAATGGCGGCCGGAGGTGGAGCAGATGTAAGAGAGGGAGATGGTGGGTCGTGCTTTGTTTGTAGCAGCCTAGAGCTGGAGCAACACTGGAGGTGGGAGTGAGGGCACACGAGGAGCGTGGGCAGCTGAGGCGTGCTGGAGGTAGAGTGGCCACATGTGGCGTGCTAGGTGGAACTGGTGTGGAGGCGCTAGCTACGCTGTTGGTGTCGCACCTACGTGCGGGGGTGAGGAGGCTGAACGGAGGGGATGCTAGTGCTCAGAGGTGGCTGCAAGGCGCGTGCATGAAGAGGAAGTGGTAGTGGATGCAGGGGAGTAAGGTGTGGTGGTGAAGGTGATGGGCTTACAGGAGGGTTGCAGGTGGTGAAGAAGAAAAAGAAGTGGAAGATGAAGATGAACAGTGGATGGTGGTGAGTTGTGGTGATGGTGTTGGTATGGGGAGGGGGTGTTGGGCGAACAACTAGTAGTGGTGGTGCTCTCTATCACTGAGCACCACCGCATCGAGGTGGGTGGAGGAGAGGTGAGGTCAGCGTCGATCCACAGTGCATGCTTGGGTTCACGGTGAAAGCTGGAAGCACAGTGGTGGTTTTGGAAGAGTCAACAATGGGTGATTTTAGTACTCCACGCAACTTCCAGATCCACCATCAGCATCGACTTTCTTAGAGCTCCATTTGAATGAGGAGCTCATCGAGGATGACTAGGCTGACGAAGACCAAGTGAGTGTAGGGTGATTTGCACTACTCTCCTTAAGTTGTGTTATTTTTAACTAAGCCCAACAATTTTTCATTATTTCATTACCTACATACATCAAATAAGAGACATAAAATATGCATTTAAGTATGGAGTAATCATGATGATAATATATACAGGCTAAGATTAATAATCATTTATTTATGAGTGATTAGAGAATAAAAACTATGAAATTAAAGAATACTTAAGCTAATAATTAGTCCAATAAATTGGACTTATCAAATACCCCTATACCTAGGTTTTGTTGATCCCTAGCAAAATCCATGTAGACTCCCAAAGAATCCAGGCTGGAGTTAACCGTTAGGGTGCCTTGTCATCCATTGCCTCCATAAATTAGTTCAAGGTACCACCCCTAGACCTTAAGGTATCTATGTACCAATCAAGATGCAAACCTGGTTAGCGTGGGTTTTGGGTCACCGACAGAGGTTTCTCAGACTCCCAAGCCTACCCTAAAATTTGTTGGTCCTAGAGGTTAAAGCATCTGTAAATAAGTGCAAGTGGTCTTGATTCAGCTTGCAGATGACTTAAATTTTTGTTGGTATGATTGCCAACAAGAGAGAAAGCAAATTTTTTTGTGATTTTTCTCAGAGCCCTAGGGATCCAAAGACAGTATCTCTCACTTATCTCTGGAGTTAAGACACTTAAGGTCTTATCTCATCATTCGATCCAGCCTAGAACTTAGATGAATTCATTCATAGAAAATGCTGGGGCTAACAAATTTAACTCAACAAAGTGAAAAGTTCTTTTTTTTTTTCTTGTTTTTTTAAACAACTATGCACCTAAATTCATGCCACTATTTATAAATGCTATAAAACAACCTCAGGTTATACCCTCTGATGCCTAAGATTGACAATGTCCTCATTGGAAAATTAAGGATATAGAGGAATGCCACCTGAGTAGGAGAGTAGGAGCTAAGGCTCCTTGAGCTGTAGTGCGTCCATAACTTGGCCATTTGAAAGAGAAACATATGGTTTAAGTCATTGGCCATTAATTTTGAAGCCCTGTCCAACATTGGGGTCCTTGATCTCTATTGCTCCTTATGGGAAAGCTTGGACAACAACGTATCGCCCATCCCAATGAGACTTCAATTTCCCTGGGAACAACTTGAGCCTGGAATTAAACAACCAAACCCATTGATTGGGCTTGAATGTCTTTCTAATGATATGCTTGTCGTGAAAGACTTTGGTATGTTGTTTATAGGCTTGGGAAGACTCATAGGCTTCATTCCATAGTTCCTTAAGCTCAGTCAACTCTAACATGCATGCCTTGCCTACTTTATTTAGATTTAGGTTGGCATTTTTAATAGCCCAATAAGCTTTGTGTTGGATTTCAACGGGAAGGTGACACTCTTTTCCATAGATAATACAGAAAGGAGACACCCCTAGGGGAGTCTTATATGCTATCTTGTAGACCTAAAGAGCATCATTCAGTTTCTTCAACCAAACCTTACGGTCGGGCCTAATAGTTTTCTCAAGAATGCGCTTGATATCCCTGTTCGATACTTCGACTTGACCGCTCATTTGGGGATGGTAAAGTGTCACTACCATGTGGTTGACTCCCAAATTTTGGAGTAGTCTCGTGAAGTGCACATTTTTGAAGTGAGGTCCTCCATCACTTTTGATAGTCCTTGGGTAGTCATATCGCGAAATGATATTGGCCCTAACAAATTCCAACACCACAGAGTGGTCATTGGTTTGTGTGGGTATGGCCTCTATCCATTTGGTACATAATCGACATCCACATGGATATACTCATATCCGAAGGACACTGGAAAGGGACCCATGAAGTTGATGCCCCAGATATCAAAGATCTCAATGGGGAGAATAGGTTGTTGGGGCATCTCATCCCTTTTTCCAATGGTTCTCGTATGTTGGCAACGTAGACATGTGCCCACATATGTATGTGCATCTCTGAATAATGTGGGCCACCAAAAGCCAGATTGAAGAACCTTGTGGGTAGTCATTTTCCCAGTAAAATGCTCTCCACAGTGGAGGTCATGGTAGAAACTCAGAACACTCCTTTGTTCTTCCTCAGGGATTCAACAACGGAATAACTAGTCAGGGCCTATTCTAAACAGCTTGGGTTCCCCCTAGTGATAAAATTTAGCTTGGGAAAGAAACTTGTCTCATTTCTACTTGGCCTAAGTACTGGGGTTAATGCCCGTGACCAGATAGTTCACCATATCAGCAAACCAAGGAGCTTTAGCCTTCACGGCCATCAGAGACTCAACATGACAAGTCTCCGAATACCGTCTGCGGGGGTGGATGCCACAGTAGGGTGATGACTCTACAATTATTAGTGTTAATTATATCAATTATAGTCAATTTTGAGGGCACATGTGCATTAGTGTCATATTATAGTGGGCTTGGGAGCAATGCATGCATATTGAGTATTATCTACATTTAGATTTCTTTAAATCAATCTTTAATGACCTTGTGTACAAGTGTATGTTGAAATATGTCTTAGATGAGCAATTAGACCATATGGATGGATCCGAATCGACGAATGGAGTCCAACAAACTCAAAATCACTTCAATCCAACCTCCGTAGCTCCCACAATAAGCCAAAGAAGTTTTGGCCGTTGATCTGATGATCAATGGCATCAAATCAACGGCCCCAAACTGACCACGTGTCATGCATCTGCACACCAATAGCTCACCGCTCTCCATCAGCGCTCCTTCATTAAGCGATCTCGGCCGTTGGATCTTGATGCAATGGCTAAGAGCGCATGGGAGTAATTACAAGAACTTGACAAACTCGTGGGGGTAGCGCATTGGTCTGCGCTTCAATCCACGACCAGCAGATGCGAGCCCTCATGAGGCTCAAATTCAATACGCATGAGTGGAGGATGAAATTCAGCTGCTGGATCTCCATTGAGCAGTCTTGAAGTGGTGACATGGTGTGCTCTCATGTGTCGATCTTGAGCGATGAGCAATGTACAATCCGACGCCTCATCTGATGTGTGCCTAGGGCCGATCTTGAGCATGGGGTCATATGCGATCTCAGCTATCGATCTTAATCCAATGGTAGGTGATGCGAGCACGCAGATCGCACGTGACAACATTGCGCATGCCAAGTGCCAACTGGCAATGAGCTGGGCTACAGTGATGAATACCTTAGAGCTACAGCAACATCCTTGCTATTGCTAATTGTGCGATACCTATTTTGGCCACTCCTCTATTATAAATAGGCTTATAGACCCCCATTGCAAGGCATCTCTCAACATCTACTACCAAGCACGTCCCCCACCTCCATAGAGCTTCAAAGCAAGGTCCCAGATCTGCCAAGCTGCCGACGAAAGTCTCTCCATCACCGTGGTTGCCTTGACAAGCTCCCATTCCACCATAGTTCTTTTTGCTCATAGTTTATCTCATTGTCTCTTTACCTAAGCTTTCTTCTAGTTTAATGTTTGTGCATGTAACACTATGTTGGCAATCAATAGTAGCGATTTTTGATGACATTATTGTGCTTTGAATTCAGTTCCATTTGATTTTCTTAGGCTATTTATTATATGTATGTGCTCAACCATGCATTTCTAACCCTATACTTTCTCTCTCTCTCTCTCACACTCTCTCTTTTCGCAAGCAAACAAAGAAAATATCTTGTGACATTAAGTGATTAATTGATTTGATTTCATGCCTCCTTGTGTTCAGCACTTGGACTCACATTTCCATTTCTACTTTTAAATTGGTGTCATAAATGCATCCTACAATGAACAAATTACACTTACACATTTTTCGACATCAATTTTTGGAGCCATTGCCAGGGAGGCAACGAATCTTTTAGTCACTTTTATCCTTGCATTAGTGCTCACATTTCTGACTCACTTTTCTATCTTTCTATTGATTGATTATAGGAATCTAGCACGAAAGCGACAAGAGGAGTGCGGTCCAAGATGGTAGATCAGGAGTAAAGTGCTATGAAGACTCTTGTGAGTATCACTCCACCTTAGCGTAGTCTCATCTTTCATAATATATATATAAAATTTGCATTTAGGCTTGTGCATGAACCCTAGGCTAGCTTGATTGTTTGCTTGCTTTTAAAAAAATCAAAAAAAAAAATCAAAACAAATTGGCATGGTGAATGATTACTTGACCCACATCTCAAATCCATCACCCAAACAAAAAAAATCTTTACACTAATATCCTTAGAAAATCTTTTGACTATTTCTTCTTTTGAGTGGTGTTTGCGAAGCCACCCGTATCTTGTATTGGGCCGCACCACTCCAAGTAAAATCAATTCACCTGATAGAATTGCATAAATCTTAGGGTGAATACATTAGGGTTATTTATTTCTAGGGCCA
Source organism: Thalassia testudinum (assembly GCA_037157565.1). Lineage (NCBI taxonomy): Eukaryota > Viridiplantae > Streptophyta > Magnoliopsida > Alismatales > Hydrocharitaceae > Thalassia > Thalassia testudinum. The sequence goes on from JAZHRO010000056.1 coordinate 4,943,289, forward strand.
CATCATTTTCTCTAAAGGAAATTGACTATCATCCATTGTGTACAAAACATTGTGTGCCCATTGCAAACATTGCTTGAATCTACTTAGATATTTTAACCCTAAAAAGCATTAAAGCAATGATGAATAATTAAAAGACACCACATCCTAAAAACCTTGCTTGAAAACCCTATTTTGTTGAAGTGCACATACACGCTCAATTGGATTAATTAGGAGGCACAACCCCCAACAACGCCTCATCATATACCTTGGGCATAAGCACTAACCTAGACCACAATAAAATTGAGTAGACGTTGGCCCTAGGATTCATTGAGTCTGTTTCAAGATATTCTTCTGAACACATTTTGAATTAGTGATGTCTGCTTGCTTCAAAAGGTGCTATGTTGGGAGGCCTGATTATCAAACGACTTAACTAAGCAGGGGTTTGGCATAATTAGTGGCCCTCGGGACACTTCGTCGACCCAACTTTACCACCTTCGGGAGAATGGATGACACCAAATTCATCGTGTGGTTGGAGTTTACTTCTGAAGCATAGGTCACCTAGGTCTACACTATAGGGCCTAGATTTGTTTGCTTGATTGTGCACCCACTTTTCTCGCACCTGTCTCCCTTTGCATCCCTCCCTGGTCTTCTCTAGTGTATGCACGGAAGACGATCACTTCATCCTGAATTGGTTGCTTTAGATAGAGAGATTTGGAGAAGACTTGATTCTTCAAGGGATAGGACTGAGGAAATGGACGACCCAAGAGTTGAGGAGATTTAGGACCAACCTCAACCTGATGTTATGGCCATTATCTAGGCTCAAATCACCACCAACCACCAGCTTCAACAACAACAGATCCAAACCATCATGCAAGCCATACATCGACTATAGAACCCTCAAGGGAAAAACCCTTAAGGGCAACCCCCACCGAACCCACCTAACCCACCACAACTCCCTGTGGGCCAACCAAGGCCTCTCTCTGATTTCTATGATCCATTTGCCATCCGTGTTGAGCCATATCTTAGGGTCCCCGAAAAGGGAGATGATTTTGAGCTAAAACCTAATGTCCTTAGCTTGATTCAAAGCCATTTTGATGGGAGCTCAAATGAAGACCCTTTCCAACACCTGGAGGACCTAGATCGAATTGCTCGGACTGTGAAACCAAGGAACATCCATTTGGACATTGTTTTATTTAAGATGTTCCCATTCTCCCTAAGAGACAAATCTTATCATTGGCTTAGAACCTTAGGGAGACCCATCTCCACTTGGGAAGAGTTAAGGCTTGCATTCCTAAAGAAGTTTTTCCCCATAAGAAAGACTAATGCCCTTAGAAGAGCCATTACCACATTCACCTTACAAAGTGGAGAGCAAGTCCATGAGGCATGGGAACGATTTAATGAGTTATTGAGGAAACGCCGACACCATGAGGTTCCGAGGTGACAATTGGCCTAGATCTTCTACCATGGTTTGGACAGCAACCTTAGGAATTTCGTTGATGCCTCATGTGAAGGCAATTTTCTGAACAAGGACAAGGAAAGCACATTTGAACTCTTTGAGTCCATGAGTGAGAACTCGCTTAATAATGACTCCATGACCCAATTCAATAGGTCCAGTCAACCTCGTGGTGGGATTTACGAAGTACAAACTAATTCAAGGATGGTTGACATGGACATCATAGCGAAGAAGCTGGATCAGGTTGAGTTGGTGGACAAGAAAATTGATGAACTTTTGAATCAATCTCGAGCCCCACTGTAAACCTTCTCCCTAGTGAAGGGAGCCCACAATGTTGACCTGGTTCAGTCTATGAAACAAGTGCACCTGGAGCAACCCCTGGCCATGTTCCAGGGAGGGACCTTTGCTCCCTTAAACCTTGATTATTCTTTCCCCTCCCCTTTGGCACCTTCTACCTTTGAAGATGCCCATGCCATCTAGAGATACTCTAAGCTTGATCCTTTCTCCAACACTTACAACCCTGGATGGTGCAACCACCCAAATTTTACCTGGTCGAACAAAAAATTGAACCCATTCCAAAACCAACCCAGGCCAAACCCTCCCTCCTATCAGCAAGGTCCACCTATTAGACCACCCTATAACCAGAATAGGGTGGTTCCTACACAACAAAACCAAATGGACACTCTAATTAAGATAATGGCTAATATGAATAAGAAACATCAGGAGGAGATGGCTTTAGTGAAGGGACAATTAGGCCAGTTGTTGGATAACAAACAACAGGGGTCCTTTCCATCTTAGCCACAACCGAATCCGAGGAATGTAATGAATAGAGGCCATAATCCTCAAAGGTCCCAACAAAATCAGGGGCAAGCCCATATGATCTTTCAAGCCTCACCGATAGCCCTTGCGTTTGCTGCTTCTTCTTCTCAAGGACCCAACCTTGGTTCCAATGCCTCAGCCAATGCAGTTACCTTGAGAAGCGACACTCAAACCTAGGACCCTAAATGGCCGGACCCTCCCATGACTAACAGAGAGAAATTTGCTTATTTATGAAGATGATAGCAATGATATGTCATTGTATTTTATGTGGTGGAAAATCTCTCAATAAAAAAATTAAATAATTAAATCCAACCACAGTGGATTAGGTCATTTCCACGAGGAGGAACAAGCCAAATTAATTCACAAATGATGGTCAAATAATTGCCCTCAATTATAATGTAACATGTAACTTATGCGAGGCTTAGCAAAATAAGAAAAGAGATATGCAATTAGATGGCCTGAGAAATAATGAAAACTAAAGGGGTCTGGCTACAATATCACTTAATAAATCAGAATTTTTTTATTTAAAATAAAATCTCACACAATGGCACATCAATGTAAATATTAATTCACGTAAGAACATAGGAATGATTCTCTCTTTTCGTCGAGCATTGGAAGAAGCACAGTAGCCGGAGATGCTTTAGGGGAAGGTTGACCGGTGCGTGGGGAGTTCGATGACGGTGGTGGCATCGACGGTGGTGGTCGGAGGTCGCCAGACGGCGAGGAGGAACCCACCGATAGTGGGAGTTGTCCGTGGTGTGCACGGACTACTAGAGGGCATGGTGCGGGCGTTGGTGAGTTCGACAACGTTGACAGAGCAGAGGATGGTGGTCAACTGAGGTGGCTGCACATGGATGGTGTGAGATCAGCGGTGGGTTCTTCTTGGAGTTGTTGAAGGTCACGCGGTCATGCGCTAAGTCTCCTGTGAGTTGGCTGCTGCGCGTGAGGATGGCACGCGCAATGGTGCGCTGGCTGTGGTGATGGTGGGTTTGATGGCGAGGGATGGCTACAGTGACAAAGAAGATGGGTGCAGGTGCGTTGAGTTGTAGGTGGTGGTGGTGGGTTACGTAGAAAGAGAAAGGATGAAGAAGATGAAGGTGATGCGTGTAGGTGATGATGGTGGCGGTGATGCACTCTATCACAAAGTGCCACAAGTTGAGGGCAAATTGCGGGATCGATGGTGGAGAGCTTAGGCCACGATGCGCGCTTTGGTGTTCACAGTGTAAGCGAGAGGGCCATAATGGAGAGAAAGGAAGAAGATGATTCAGATTCCAGTGGAGCAGCCTCTTTTAAAACCTCTTGTCTGTTTCTTTGTGGCCGCCAACTTCTCCAACCACTCGGCGAGGATCGCGAGTGGTTGGAACAGAAGGATAAGCGCTGGCGGTTCCCATCAAACATCTGATTGATACTCAAGATATCTTAAAATGTATGGTTAGCAATGAGTCCGTGCTGGAGGTTCCAGAAATCCAGACTAGGCTCCAGATGTCTTAAAATGTGACTTTGGAAATATGACTAATTCCTTCAGGTGGCTTGCACCTAACCTGCATCCACCAAATGATTATCATATCATGTCATATGTTATTAAATATAAAATTGGTGCATGAGATTATATGCAGACAAAGGTGAATTCTCATTTAACTCCTAATCAATTAACAATTACGAAAAACTAATTAAAGAGTACTTTAGGCCAAATAATGGTCCACGAAAGTGGACTTATCAGTGACTACACTACCCGAGATAATTAATGATTCTAAGGATGAATGGGAGGACCCAAGGATTAGGAACCTGACTTGGTTCAAACCCAAATCCCATACCTTGAAGCCTTGGACAAGGTCAAAAAGAAGAAAAGTGTGGTAGAGAATGAGGAGTTGTTAGAAATATTCAGGCAAGTACATATCAATATACCCCTCCTCGATGCGATCAAACATATCTCAGCTTATGCAAAGTTTTTGAAGGATGTTTGCATACCCAAGCGTAATCCAAGAACCCAAGCACCTAGGAAGATAGTGCTATCTGAGTAGGCTAGTTCAATGATATTGAGTAGCCTACCTCCTAAAGGACTAACCCTAGAGCGCCTTTGATCTTGTGTAATATTGGTGACTTAACTTTTAACAGAGCACTCTTGGATTTAGGTGCTTCAATAAACTTGATCCTGACTACCCTTCATCACCAGTTTGGATTTGGAGAATTAAAGCCTACACCTGTGACTATCCAACTAGCTGACTGATCTGTGAAAACCCTGAAAGGGGTAGTCAAGGATGTAATTGTTCTGGTTAAGGACTTCTACTTCCCGGTTGACTTCTTAGTCCTTGACATGGAAGTCCTCGAACAACTACAAAACACACCTATCATCCTAGGCAGACCCTTTTTGGCTACAGCCAAGGCTAACATTGACAGCGACACAGGATATATGGAAATTGCCTTTGGAGATAAGAAGATGCAAGTGGATATCTTCAAGGCAAGCAACTAAGTCTTTTGATTGTCGTTGGGTCAACAATTGCGATCCTGTGGAAACCCTAGTTGAAGAATGCCTGATAGTAAGCTCTTTAAAGGACCATCTGACTCAACTAGCTTTAGACTACCTTGATCCATCCCAATCTCTGGAGGTTGCAGAATTATGCATAACTGATTACCACCAGCAACTTTCATTTGAGGAGAATGATATCACTCAACTCCCTCCCTTTCCTTACCCATCAAACATTGTACCATTAGTACCTGAACTAAAACCTTTTCCCAATAACCTTAAGTATGTCTTTCTAGGACCTGATCATGCTTTCCCTATGATTATTAAAGCACTTCTGACCAGGGACCGAGAGCTTAGGTTCACTACGACTCTTTTTGAACATCGGGCAACAATTAAGTGGACAGTTTTTGACTTAAGAGGAATTAGCCCTAGCTATTGTACACACAAGATCTATTTGGAAGATGGGGTTTGACCTTCTCACCAGATGCAAAGGCGATGGAACCCGAATATGCAAGTGGTCATTAAAAAAGAGATAACTAAATGGCTTGATGCGGAAATCATCTATCAGATTTCCGATTGCCCTTGGGTGAGCCCTACTCAAGTGGTACCAAAGAAGTTTGGGCTCATTGTAGTCACGAACAACCAAGGCGAATCCATCCCCACCCGCACCACCACCGCGTGGTAGGTGTGTATCGACTATAGGAAGCTGAATGAAGCTACTAAGAAGGACCACTTCCCTCTGCCATTCATTGACCAAATTCTTGAATGATTCACAGTGCAGAAATATTTTTGCTTCCTAGATGGATATTTAGGATATAACCAGGTTGCTATTACACCAGAAGATCAAGAGAAGACCACGTTCACCTACCCGTATGGCATGTTTGCATTCCATTGTATGCCATTCGGGTTATGCAACACACTCGCTACCTTTCAGCGTTGCATGTTAGCCATCTTTTCGGGGATGGTGGGTGAATACTTAGAGGTCTTTATGGATGATTTCTCCGCTTTTGGAGACCCATTCAACCATTGCCTTAGTAAGTTGGAGAAAATCCTAAAACGATGTATCGAGGTTAACCTGATTTTAAGCTAGGAAAAGAGCCATTTTATGGTTCAAGAAGGGATTGTCTTCGGTCACATCGTCTCACATAGGAGCATAGAAGTTGACTGAGCTAAAGTTGACTTAATTTCCAAACTCCCACCTCCTAGCTCGGTGAAACAAATTAGGTCTATCCTAGGACACATTGGCTTTTATAGAATGGTTCATAAAAGACTTCTTCAAGATATCTAAGCCCTTGACTGACCTTCTAGCCATTGATGTGCACTTTGACATGACACCTGATTGCATCAAATCCTACACCACTTTAAGGGATATAGTATCTACTGCACCTATTTTACAACCCCCAGGCTGGTCCTAGGACTTTGAAATAATGTGTGATGCATCAGACTTTGCTATTGGAGCAGTCTTAGGACAAAGACAAGAGAAGAAACCCGTGGTGATCTACTACGCGAGAAAAACCTTAGATGAGGCTCAACATAATTACATCGTCACAGAAAAGGAGCTGCTTGTTGTAGTTTTTGGATTAGAAAAGTTTAGATCATACCTTCTAGGATCCCACATGATCATTTACACTGACCACTCGACTATTCGACATTTGTTAGCACAAAAGGATGATAAACCCAAGCTGATCAGATGGATCCTGCTCCTATAGGAATTTGACCTGGAAATATGCAATAAGGTTGGATTTAAGAATGTTATAGCTGACCACCTATCTACAATTCACTCGGAACACATTGAACCTTCACTACACTTAACTAATACATTTCCTAATGAGAAATTTTGGTAGTGCAAGGAAAGAGTCTCCCCTGGTACGTAGACTTGGTTAATTACTTGATGGTAGGGCAGATTTCGCATGGCTGGTCTAGACAACAGCAGGACAAGATTTTGACTAAGGCCAAACATTATTTCTAGAATGATCCCATGTTGTTTAGACTTTGTGCTGATCAAATTATTAGGAGATGTATCCCCGAGAGGAGGTTCAAAGTGTGCTATCCTTCTGTCATCACCAAGCTTGTGGTGACCACTTCTTTGGGAAGCAGACGACTATAAAAGTTTTGTAGTTTGATTTTTACTGGCCATCACTATTCGCACATAATTATGCAAAACTTCACTAGATGCCAGACCCTAGGGACCATGACCAAGAAAGGTATGATGCCTCTACAACCCATTCTTATCATCAAAATATTAGATGTTTGGGGCATCGATTTCATGGGTTCCTTCCCACCATCAAACGGCTTCGAATATGTACTAGTCTCAGTGGACTATGTCTCAAAATGGATTGAAGCCATACCTACCCAGAAATGTCATCATAAGGTCGTCTTGGACTTTGTCAAAAAGAATATCTTTTCCCAGTTTGGGATACCTAAGGCCATGATCGACGATGGTGGGAGCCACTCCATCAACTCCCAGTTTCATGCTTTACTTAAGAAATACGGGGTCACTCACCGAATTACCACCATGTATCCCCTATAAACGAACGGGTAAACTCAGGTCTCAAATAGGCAGATTAAGAATATTTTGCAAAAGACTGTGAGACCTGACCGGAAGAATTGGTCCACATGATTGGATGATGCCCTTTGCGCATACAAGACTGCTTACAAGACCCCGATAGGCATGTCACCATATTGATTGGTCTTTGGCAAAGCTGGCCACCTTCTGATTGAGTTGGAGCACCAGGCATACTAGGCTTTCAAGCAATGTAATATGGATTCCCATATGGCCAGAACTCAAAGGAAGCTCCAACTCTTTGAGCTCGAAGAGGTTCATCAGGATGCTTATGAGAATAGTAAACTTTATAAGGAGAAGATGAAAGTTGTCCATGACAAACACATGAATAGAAAAACCTTCGAGTCAAATCAACTAGTCTGGATTTTTGATGCGAGACTCAAACTCTTTCCTGGGAAGTTACGGTCTAAGTAGATGGGACCGTATCGAGTGGTCACACCCTTTTCCAACAAGGAATAGAAATTGCTGATCCTAAGATTGGGCAAACCTTTACAGTTAATGGTCAAAGATTAAAACATTTTCTTGCCTAGGTTTCCTCGAAGGAAGTTGTAGCCCTTATTGAGGGTTAAATTGAAGCTTCGCCCAGTTGGAGGCAATAAACTCATCGCTTCCTGGGAGGCAACCTAGAGGATTCAAGCTGACTGGATTCACTGTTGAAACTCAGGTGATTTCTTTCTTTCCTGCATACATTTCTTTCCAATGAGGACATTGTCTAACATAAGCATGGGAAGGTGGTATTTCTCATTTTTTGAGTACAAAATTGTCAGCTTGAACTAGTTTATACTTTATTAAAAAAAAAAGAATTAGGAAAAGAAAACTTAGGCATTTGGAGCTTGTCAACCTCAGGAAAAGATACGTTAAGGACCTGAACGCTTAGACTCTTCAGGTCTTTAGGCTTAATTAGCCTGGGTGTCCACTAAAATGTTGACTTGTTCTCGAGTTCTTGCCACCTTAATTTATATTAATTCGGTTAATAAAGTAGGGTGACAAGTATACAACTTATTAACCTACCCACTGATTTGGGGTGACTTATAGTCTATGTATCTGCACACTCTTTGCACTAACTCACTCAACGTTTCTAATGGAAATTGGGTAGCTAATGAACCTTCTAGGGTGGTATGGCTGGCAAGTTGTCATGGGTAATAGCCCATTGGCCGGTTGTCCAAAGCTCAGCCACAGGACCATTCTCTTTTACTATTGCCTTTAGGTAAATCTTAGATCAAGGAAGCCACCTACTTTAGAAAAAAAGGAGAAAAAGAAAAAAAGAAATAAGCCACACTTCAACGCACGAATATGGTTAGTAAGTTGTCGTAGGTAACAATCCATTTGCCGTTTGTCAAGATCTCATCTCATAAAATGCAAAAAAATTCCAAAACAGTTAAGGAAGAAGTGGGGAAGTAGAATAATCTGGGGAGATATACATTGGGTTTGCCCTGGTGTTGACCCCATAAAAATAAAGGTAAGAAGAAAGATACTGGACAGATAGATACACCTTTAGGCAACACTTTCTTTTTTGGGTCACCTAGGGGTGTAGAAACCCGAAGTCCATTTTAATTGCCGTTGAGTGAGTTTATCACAATTTTCACGACAAGATGCTTAGCACTTAGAGTCTTTTTCGAGTCATGGGTGAGTTGGGTAGCCGTAAAAAGTTACCTTGAAACGCTCAACTCCAAAATCAAAAAAAAAAGAAGAAAAAGAAAAAAAGAATTTGCTTCCATGTAGAATAAGGTGAGGACTCAGGCGGTCTGCATTTTGGCAGGCACCCGAGCGCTATTGAGTCTCTGTGGGTTAGGTTCTTCATAGAAATTTCCTCCTGTGACAAGTAACTAGTGCCTGAGCGATCGATTCTTAATTTGTAAATAGAATTTAGGTTAACCTTGCTAAGGACTAGCAAGGGGTGGGCATGCAGGTGTGATGACTCTACAATTATTAGTGTTAATTATATTAATTAGAGTCAATTTTGAGGGTACATGTGCATTAATATCATATTATAGTGGGCTTGGGAGCAATGCATGCATATTATGTAGTATCTACATTTAGATTGCTCTAAATCAATGTTTAATGGCCTTGTGCACAAGTGCATGTTTAAACAGGTCATAGATGAGTAATTGGATCGTACAAATGGATCCATATTGACGAACGGTGTCCAACGGACTCAAAATCACTTCAATTTGACCTCCGTAGCTCCCACAATAAGCTAAAGAAATTTTGGCCGTTGATCTGATGATCAATGGCCCAAAATCGACCATGTGTCACGCATTCGCATGCCAACAGCTCATCGCTCTCCATCAACACTCCTTTATCAAGTGATCTTGGCCATTGGATCTTGATCCAATAGTTGAGGGCCCATAAGAGAAATTACAAGAACTCGACAAACTCGTAGCGGTAGCACATTGGTCCATGCTTCAAACCATGACCGGCAGACACGAGATCGAGCCCTCGCGAGGCTCAAATTCGCTGTGTGAGAGCGATGGATGAAATTCGGCTACCGAATCTCCATCGATCTATCTTGAAGCAGTGACGTGGCGTACTCTTGTGCGTCGGATGTGCGCAATGAGCGACGCATGATCCAACGCCATAGTTCCTTAAGCTCAGTCAACTCTAACATGTGTGCCTTGCCTGCTTTATCTAGATTTAGGTTGGCATTTTTAATAGCTCAATAAGCTTTGTGTTGGATTTCAACGAGAAGGTAACACTCTTTTCCGTAGATAATATAGAAAGGAGACATGCCTAGGGGAGTCTTATACACTGTCCTGTAGACCCAAAGAGCATCATTCAGTTTCTTCGACCAATCCTTACGGTCAGGCCTAATAGTTTTCTCAATAATGCACTTAATCTCCCTGTTCGATACTTCGAATTGACCATTCGTTTGGGGATGGTAATTTGTCACTACCATGTGGTTGATTCCTAAATTTTGGAGTAGTGTCGTGAAGTGCACAATTTTGAAGTGAGGTCCTCTATCACTTATGATAGTCCTTGGGCAATCATATCGAGAAAAAATATTGGCCCTGACAAACTCCAACACCATAGAGTGGTCATTGGTTTGTGAGGGTATGGCCTCTATCCATTTAGATACATAGTCAACAGCCACAAGGATATACTCATATCCGAAGGAGACCAAAAAGGGACCCATGAAGTCGATGCCCCAAATATCAAAGATTTCAACGGGGAGAATAGGTTGTTGGGGCATCTCATCCCTCTTTCCAATGGTTCTCGTTTGTTGGCAATGTAGACATGCACCCAAATACATATGTGCATCTCTGAATAATGTGGGCCACCAAAAGGCAGACTGAAGAACCTTGTGGGTAGTCATTTTTCCACTAAAATGCCCTCCACAATGGAGGTCATGGCAGAAACTTAGAACACTCCTTTATTCTTCCTCAGGGACGCAACAGCGGAATAACTGGTCAGGGCCTATTCTAAACAACTCAGGTTCCTCCAAGTGATAAAATTTATCTTCGGCAAGAAACTTGTCTCATTTCTACTTGTCCCAAGTACTGGGGTTAATGCCTGTGACCAGATAGGTCACTATATATATCAGCAAACCAAGCATTTTTAGCCTCCATCTCCATCAGAGACTCATCAAGAAAAGTCTCCCGAATACCACCAGCTGGGGTGGATGCCTCTGTAGGGTGATGACTCTACAATTATTAGTGTTAATTATATCAATTAGAGTCAATTTCGAGGGCACATGTGCATTAATGTCATTTGATAGTAGGCTTGGGAGAAATGCATGCATATTTTGTAGTATCTACATTTAGATTACTTTAAATCAATGTTTAATGACCTTGTGTACAAGTGATGTTGAAATAGATCTCAGATGAGTAATCGCACCATACGGATGGATCCAGATCGACTAACGGAGTCCAACAGACTCAAAATCACTTCAATCCAACCTTTGTAGCTCCCACAACAAGCCAAAGAAGATCAACGGCCCAAAGCAGACCAGGTGTCTCACATCCATGCGCTAATAGCTGAGCACTCTCCATTAGTGCTCATTCATCAAATGATCTCAACCGTTGGATCTTGATCCCACATCGAGAGTGCATGGGAGGAATTACAAGAACTCGACAAACTCGCGAGGGTAGCGCATTGGTTCGCCCATTAAACCATGGCTGGCAGACGCGAGCTTGAGCCCTCGCGAGGCTCAAATTTACTGCGTGTAAGTGGCATACGAAATTTGACCATTGAATCTCCATTGAGCAGTTTTCAAGTGGCGATGTGGCATGCTCTCGTGCACCGGATATGCACGATGAGTGATGCATGATCTGATGCCTCATTGGATGCCTCATCTAACGTACACCTAAGGCCGATCTTGAGCACGCGATCATATGCAATCTTGGCCATCGATCCTTGATCCAACGGTGGGCAATGCGAGCATGCGGATCGCATGTGACAACATGTGCGCACTAAGTGCCAGCGGGTAATGAGCTGGGCTATAGTGACGAATACAGTGGAGCTTTAGCGCAATCCTTGCTATCGCTAATTGTGCGATACCTATTTTGTCCACTCCTCTTCTATTATAAATAGCCTTATAGACCCCCATTGCAAGGCATCTCTCAACATCTTCTACCAAGCACATACCCCACCTCCGTAGAGCTTCAAAGTAAGGTCCTGCATCTGCCGAGCTGCCAACGGAAGTGTCTCCACCACTGTGGCTACCTCAACAAGCTCCTGGTCCACCATAGTTCCTTTTACTCATAGTTTATCTCATTGTCTCTTTACCTAAGCTTTCTTCTAGTTTAATGTTAGTGCTTGTAAGACTATGTTGGAAATCAATAGTAGCGATTTTTGATGACATTATTGTGCTTTGAATTAAGTTCCATTTGATTTTCTTAGGCTATTTGTTATATGCATGTGCTCAACCATGGATTTCTAACCCTATACTTTCTCTTTCTCTCTTTCTCTCTCTCTCTCTTTGTAAGCAAATGAAAGAAAATATCATGTGACATTAAGTGATTAATCAATCCGATTTCACGCCACCTTATGTTCGTCACTTGGACTCACATTTCCATTTCTTCTTTTAAAATTGATGTCATAAACGCATGATACAATGAACGAATTACACTTACGCCTTTTTTGACGTCATAGGGATCCTAGATATATGATCTGCTACCACATTCTCGACTCCTTTTTTATCCTTGATTTCCAAGTCAAACTCCTGGAGTAGCAGAATCCAATGATTCAAATGAGGTTTGGTGTCCTTAGCAAGAAGGTGCTTTAAAGTAGAATGGTCAGTGTACACCAAAACCTTGGATCCCAATAAATAAGATTAAAACTTTTCCAAAGCAAATACTATTGCGAGAAGTTCTTTTTAGTAACAGTGTAGTTTTGCTGAGGATCCATAAGGGTCTTGATAGCATAGTGTAAAACATGAGGTTTACCATCAACCCTTTGACCTAATATCTCTCCCATAGCGAAGTTAGATGCATCTCTCATAAGCTCAAAAGAGAGGGTCCAATCTAGTGCTTGGAGAATTGGTGTAGTAATAAGGGCTTTCTTCAAGACCTGGAAAGCCTCACCACATCTATCATCAAAGTCGAAGGAAACATCCTTCGCTAATAGGTCATAAAGTGTCTTAGAGATTTTATTGAAATCTCTAATGATGTGCCTATAGAATCCAGCGTGGCCAAGAAAAGATCTAACTTGACGAACAGTGGTAGGAGATGAAAGTTTAGAGATGGACTCAATTTTGGCTTTATCCACCTCTAATCCTCTCTTGAAAACAACATGCCCCAAAATAATGCCCTGCTGGACCATAAAATGGCTCTTCTCCCAGCTAAGCTCCACCTTTGCCTCTTCGCAATAGGTTAAGACTTTATTAAGGTGCGAAAGGCATAGGTCAAACGACGAGCCATAGATGGAAAAATCAACCATGAAAATCTCAACAAACTTGTCAATCATGTTAGAAAAGATAGCCATCATATATCTTTGGAATGTGGCAGGAGTGTTACATAATCTGAATGGCATTCAGCGGAATGCAAATGTGCCTTACAGACTTGTAAAGGTGGTACACTCCTGATCATCAAGGAAAATAGCTATCTGATTATACCCAGAGTACTTGACAAGGAAACAGAAGTACTTTTTCCTCACCAGTTTTTCCAAAATTTGATCAATAAGCGGTAAGGGGAAATGATCTTTTTGGGTAGCTGTATTCAAATGGCGGTAATCAATGCAAACCATCCAGCCAGTTGAGGGCTTAGTGGTCACCAACTCTCCTTAGTCATTCTTTGCTACAGTGATTCTGGCCTTCTTGGGCACCACATGTATCAGACTAACTCATTTACTGTCTAAAATGGGATAGATAATGCTTGCATCCAGCCATTTCAGAATCTCCTTCTTAACAACCTCCCACATATTGGGGTTGAGCCTTCTCTTCATGTCATGAAAGGGGTTCACGGACTCGTCTGTGTATATATGATGCATGTAGAGGGAGGTCTCAACACCCTTAATATCAGCAATAGTCCATGCAATAGCTTCCTTGTGCCTCCATAAACACTCAAGCAAAGGTCCCTCTTTCGATTCGGATAACAAAGAGGAGATAATGACGGGGAGTGTGTCATTAGAGCTAGGGAAAGCATATTTCAGTGTGCTTGGGAGAGGTTTGACATCCAACTCAGGAGCCTTTTGGATTGAGGGTATAAGTTGAGATGTCCCTGCCTCAGGTAGTGGATTTACCTTCAAGGTCCAAGGTAGGGATAGAGACTCTGTGTGTACTCCCACCAACTCTTCTAATTCGGGCATATCCCCTTCATTTTCTTCAATAATCGGAGGATGGTCCTTAGATATGACCATTTGATGGGGGTCACTACGTAAGAGTGTTGGAGTTATCTCTTCAATAATTTCATCAACCACCTCAATCTGGGAATAATCTTCCAATCCAGGTTGCTTGTAGGTATCAAAAACATTCAACTAGATTTTTTTGTTCCCAAAGCCCATTTTAAGTGCCTCTAATCTACAATTGATAGAGGCATTGGCTGTGCCTAGAATAATGGACGACTTGGTGGGCTTATTAGATGGGTCTGTGTCAAGTACGAGAAAGTCAACAAGGAAGAAGTCCTCCACTCTCACAAGGACATTTTCTAGCAATCCCCGTGGTGTCTTAAGCGATCTGTCTGCAACCTGGAGGATGACAGGACTAGGCTTTAAATCACCTCCTCCCAATAAGTCGTAGGCAAGGCTCGGTAAAATGTTCGCTCCCGTGCCTAGATCGAGCAAAGCCTCGTCAATGTGTTGGTTACCTATAACCACTAAAATATACGAGGTCCTTGGGTCTTTCAACTTAGGGGTGCTCCATGTTGGAGCACCGAGCTAATATGGTTACGTAGGATGATCTTTGCTTGGACCTGTCTCCTTGATCGACATTTCTGGGTGCACAAGTCCTTCAGAAACTTGGCACAGGATAGGATTTACTTGATAGCACCCAACAGAGGCAAGTTAATATGGACTTGCCTAAAAGTGTCCATAATCTTGTTCGTCCTATCCTTGGCTCCAGATGAGCCAGCAAAAGATTCCCCAAGAGAGGATAGGTGCTCTGGATAGGGCATCCACAGTTTTGGGTGGAGGGGTCGTCGTGTCGAGACAGGGGTAGTGGAATGACGACATCCTCTAGGTGAGTGATTTCAATTGAGGGAGGGCAGTGTGACTCTTCCTAAGTGAGGGTGGAGATCGAGTTCGATGCTGGAGGGGAATTTTGACGAGTGACCATAAGAGTGCTATCAGGTTTGCCGATTTTTTTTTCACTCCTCAGCACGATCACAACTTGAGCATACTCCCTGAATATGACCCCTTTACCTTTTGGGTTCTCCTCAGAAGAGCTAGGCAACTTCTCCGGATCCCACTGCCCAACTACCTCAACAAGATGACTTATTTGAGATTGCATATCCGTGATCATCTTATTTTGAGATTTAATGACCATATTTTGATGCTCTTGCATCACTTTCATCATGACTTTTAGTTCATCCATCTCAAAGGGCTTATTCTGAGGAGGGTTTGTATAGGATGGCCGGTATATAGGTTGGGGAGGTTGCGGTCTTGCATTCCCTGAGTTCGAAGCATGACCTTGCTTCCATGAAAAGTTTGGATGGTTCTGCAACCCCGAATTATAGGTATTAGAATATGGGTTATTATGAGGGGATGGTTAGAAACCTTGGGCCGCATTCTGGTCAGCTTGAATCAACTTAAGGAATTGATTTGCCAAGTGGCACTCCATAGTGGAGTGTGTAGTGCTTTAGCAAATGGAGCATTCACTTAAAGCTTCGATAATAGAGGCTGCTGTGGGCTCATGACAGGGTTTGCTAAAAGCTTATCAAAATTTTTGTTCAACAATTGAATTTGATAGGCCAAATCCTGAGTAGCCCTGACTTTATGGGCCTTGATTGCACAACAATTATACGGCCTAATCTACCTGAATTAAGTTAGATTCTAGCATAACTTAGGAACAATGCATGCATAAGCATCATAATTTTCATAGTAGTCAGTTTGGTAGCTTTATAGATAATACTTCTATTTTATGCTCTAAAAGAGAGATGATACCGATTGTAGATGATTCGAGGCCACAGATGACAGATCAGACCATATAGATCTGATTGGGACGATAATGGGAGCCCAGTGCTTATGAAATTATCTTGATCAGATGACCATAGGAGCACATACAACCCATAGAAGAATGGAGGCCAAGTAGCATCAGATGGTAGAGATTCAAGCCTCAGATGCCAAATCTGATTGCACGGATGGATCCAGATCAACGATCGTAGTCGAATGGCACAAAAATCATCTCGATTGTAGACCTACAGCATGATCTACAAAGGAGAGAAGATGAATGGCCACGATGGCGCCACATGGTGCTATCATACCCACCTAAGAGCATCGCCCAACCTCCGAAGGAGCTCTCCCCATGCCTTATGGGCTATTGGATCGTCATCCAATGGCCACAAGAGCTCCATGTCGCCACTCCAGACACACTTCTTCACGCAAGGGTCACACTCAGTCATTGGATCTCCATCCAATGGCTGAGAGCAGCTGTGTGAGAAATGGCAAGCATGACCATTTGCGCCCCTAGTGCGTTGGTTAGCATGCTCGATCAGTAGCATAAGATATGTGGTTGATTCACAATCCACGAGAAATTAAGATAACAACGAGCTCGAATGAAATCCAAGCATCGGATCTTCCTCAGACGGTGATGGAGCGGAGGCGTGGCGTGCCGAGGATCGTAGGATGGCTACGCGTGTGATCATGAGAAACCAAACGTGTGCGCATGCACATTAGGATTTCAAAGGCGGTGGGTGCGGTGCATTTAAGCCGTTCGATTGTGAGATCGGATGGCTGAGGATCGAGCGCGGAGTGCTTGTGCAATTTCAGGATCTATGGTTGAGGCACGAAGGTGGTGCAGGCGAGTGCACGGCGACAGTTGTGCGATGGCAATCCGATGGATGAGTGCACGCCACGTGTCAGCCAGAGGAGCGATCCATGCATATAAGGTGCTTGGGAAGGTTTTTTGAAGGGTGATCTGGTTGGTTGATCTCTTGATCGATAGATCTGATCAATCTAAGGGTGTTGCACAATTTTAGGGGCTTAAATGCCTACTTTGCCCCTCAATAAAGCTATAAAAAGAGCCCTAGGGTCCCCAATTGAGAGACAACTCCCATTAGATAGATCTCCAGCCTCTCTCTCTCTCTCTATAACTTCTCTCCGGTCTTCTCCCCAGTCTTCTCCCTGGTTCTCTGGATCTGAAGTGCCACCACACTTTCCACAAGCATCCCACAAGTAGCGCCGACTTTCATCTACTCTTTTTCTCTCGCTTCTTTAGCATAGTTCTAGTTATTTTATTTATAGGTTGAGAACTGTTTACAAGTAGTAATAGAATTCTGACTCTCTGAATATTTGGTTTCTTTCTCTCTATTTGCATTAGCATAGACTAGTTAGTACAAAAAGCTTTGATAATCGTGTTTTGCCTCCTTGCGAACAACTCGGTACTCACCGACATATTTATAAATTTATTTATTTCGACGTGATTCGCACTACAACGATGAAATAATCTTTTATGCATTTCATGGATGAACAAGTTGGTGCCGTTGCTGGGGAGGCAATGGAAATTTTTGAAGCTTTTCTTCCTAGTGCTTATTTGAGGTTTCTAACCTGCTTTATTTTCGTTGATTTCGTGTGTGTAGGAAGTGCGAAAATCCGAGAAGAAATGCAACAATGGGAAAATTGCTGGTTTCGAATCTCAGGTAAGTACTTGTATCTTCGATTAGGTTAGAATTCCTTTAAAAAATAAAATAAAATAAAATAGGTGTTTTGCTTGAACCTTAGGATTAGTTAGCATTTGCTTGCTATTTGAAAAAAAAAATCTCTCTTGTTGGTGGGAATCTGCAAAACCACCTCCTATATTTTCAAGCTAAAACAAACCTTATCATAGAAATTCAATTCTAAAAAATTCTCATGTCTAAAAATTTTAAAATGTTTACTGGACGTGGGTTTTGAAGTTAGAAACAACATATCCAAATTTTGTGCTAATTTGAGTTATAGAAAAATTTCAAAAATTCGTACACTAAACTGTTATCAAATCATTTATTGTTCTTGATATTTCAGAGTTCAAAATATCATAGAAATTTTTATACAACTTTGATTGACTTGAAATTTGTGGCACTGAATTCTTGTGAAAATCAAGAATTTAGGAAAGAATCAAAAGAAAATATTTCCTGCACGTTTGACTTCATGAATTATTCAATCACTAACTAGGGGTCAAAATAGACTACAAAACCCCTAGTACACTTTAAATCTGGAAAAAATAGAAAATGTTAATTAAAATTCTTGAAAAAATATTTTCTGAGTTCCTAGTTAGTGGTGCAACAGGATCAATTGATTGCATTATTTGAGTCACACCACTCCCCTGATTTTAGACTTAAAAGGATCATCTAGAACTATCTATTTTTAGGGTTTCACGTTAAGGTAGAGTACACTTGCATTTCCATACTTAAAGGAAATCTATCAAACAATTGGGACTTGAAAAACCTCTTGTGTGCCTCATCATAACCTTTGCTTGAAGACATTTACTTCAAGTGAACCCTAAAGCACAACTATACATGCAATTGAACCTTAAAATTCACTTCATCCTAAAAATTGCTTGTGAACCTCTTTTCTGTGCACTTCACATTTCTGAAATCAACTTTAAGGGCAACATCCCCCTAACGCCTATCATATTCCAAAAGAACCTCAAGCCTAAGCCTAAAATCGAGTAGATGTGCTCTAGGCAAGACTAAGTTTCTCGGTGACTTGAAATTAGATTGGTCTAAGGTCAAGGCCTTATCTACTTGGACCCACTGGTGACAAGAAAGGTCGGTGCAATAACTACGTTAACCCTTAGGGGTCTCCCGCCATGTAGGGTGTCCTAGGGGGTCCCACCCTTCTGGCCAGCCAAGTAATTCAAGGGTTGATCTAACCTAGTCGTGTTTTGGGGAGCTAGGATTAGCTCTATTTAGGGTTTGCACTCTAAGGACTAGCTTGATTGCTTGTACTGAAAGAGTGGGGTATTCTTGGATCTGTCTTCTCCCTCTCATATGTAAACATTCTTTTGGTGCATGCAAGGTAGAAGATCTCTACATCCTAATTTGCTACCACATTTAGAAAGAAATCCTAGGAGAAGACCTGATTGTCCAAGATCTGACTCTAAACCCTCTTCAATGGCTAGTCACCATGAGGAAAATGAGATCGAAGAGGAGGAACAAAATCTGGATCCAATGGCTCTCTTACAGAGGCAGATTACTAAGCAAGGTCAGCATCATGACAGACAGATGGAGGTCATGGTGCAGGCCATTGCTCGACTCAAAAATGGGAGAGCACTCGAGACTTTTACAATCCTCCTGATGCCCAACCAAAACCTTTTGTTAGGGTACCTCAGGATGGGGATGATTCTGAACTCAAACCCCAAATCATCAATCTGATTCCCCACTTCCATGGTTGCGATTCTGATGACCTCTTCCACCACCTTGAAGAACTTCTACACATAAGAAGAACCTTCGACCCTATGAACATGAATGAAGGTACCTTAATGATGAAAATGTTCCCATTTTCCTTAAAGGATAAAGTTGCTCGTTGGTTGAGGACTATTGGTATACCAATCCTAAGTTGGGAAGATTTAAGAAGCACATTTCTGAAAAAATTCTTTCCCGTAGGAAAAACAATGCCCTTAGATGTGCCATTACAACCTTCAACTAGAACCCTAGGGAACAACTGCATGAGGCTTGGGAAAGATTTAATGACTTAGCTACGAAATGCCCTCATCATGGGATTCCAAAGTGGCACTTGGCCCATATTTTCTATTATGGGTTAAGTGACAATTTGAAGAATTTCGTTGATGCAGCATGTGGGGGCAATTTCCTAAGCAGAGATGCCGAGGGAGCCTTTCAATTATTCAAGAATATGAGCGAAAATTCCCTCAACAATGCCTCAATGTATGCCTTCAACAAATTAAATCAACCAAGGAGCGAAGTCTATGAAGTTAAAGATAATTCAAACTCGATTGATTTAGAACTAATTGCACAATGATTGGATAAGGTGGAACTCATTGGGAAGAATGTAGAGAGTTTGAATAAGAAATTAGACAACCTTTTGAAGGGTGGGAATTCCTTAAGTACACATTCCAGAATAAACCCTATGCCTACCCAAGGAACTTCTATGCTAACCCATACCCCACTCCCCAACCCTCTAGGTCAGGCAATAGTGCACAATATTAATGACTTGACCATGGCTCCACCCATGAGCCAACTTTACTTGGACCCATCTCTTCTTGGGTACCAAGGTGGGACCTTGATGCCCTCAAATTCTGAATTAGGCATCCCGATGCCTAATTATCTTGAGGATGTTAATGCACTCCAAGGATACACTAGAAATGACCCATATGCAAACACCTACAACCCTAGATGGCGTAACCATCCTAACTTTACTTGGTCAAGTCAGAAACCTGCCTAGGGACCTAACTTGACTAAGCCTAACACTTATGGGCAACCTAGTAGGTATACACAACCGCACACATACCAACCACAACCTACTCAGGAAACCCAGCCTTCTGATCTGAGTCTGGTCGTCAAAGAAATGCTAGAAATGAATTTGAGACATAAATAAGAAATGAATCAGTTGAGAAAAGATTTGACGGGATGATTGAACCAACTAGTTGGTGCTAGACAACACGAGATGCTGTCATCCCAACTTGTCCCCAACCCAAGGAACTTCAATAGGGTTAACCAAAACAACACACAGGAGCAACAAGCACACATAATTCAACCTGCTCCCCAGCACCCACCTAGCTTTCTTAACCCTAACCCTAACCAAACTCAGCCTATTTTGCAAAACCCACCTCACCATTCTAACCCTAATGCCTATGCTTGTGCTGTCACCTTGAGAAGTGGGAAACAAATCCAAGATCCTTATCCTTCTACATCCAAATCTTATTAAGATCTTGAGAAGCCCAAATCTGACTTGGGAGACCAAGCTAATCTAGAAAACATGACTCAAGATTTGAACACTCAGGATTTCTCTCAAGCACCTTTTCCTGAAGCCTTGAACAAATCTAGGGAAAAGAAAACCGATCAATCTAAGGAGTGGCTTGAGATTTTAAAGCAAGTCTAGGTGAATATACCACTCCTTGAAGCCATTGAGTGCATCCCGACCTGTGCAAAATTTATTAAGGAATTGTGCACATCGAAACTCCAGGCCAAATCATCCAAAAGGGTAAGTTTTTGAACAAGCTAGTGCCATCATCTTAAATAAACTCCCCCCTAAAAAGAAGGATCTCGTGACATCTTAATTTCATGTGAGATAGATGGTTTTATCTTGGAATGAGCTTTACTGGACCTTGGTGCCTCCATCAATCTAATCCCCACAAAATTATATGAAGAGTTGGATTTAGGTCCCTTGCAACACACTAATGTTACCCTTCAGCTTGCTGATAGGTCAACCAAGATTCCAAAGAGACCTACAAAATGTGATTATAAAAGTGAGGGATTTTGAGTACCCTGTGGACTTTCTTGTTTTAGATATGGAGGCATTAGAAAATTTGATCCACACCTCGATAATCTTAAGAAGACCTTTCTTAGCCATAGCCAAGGCTCTAATCAACTGTGAGATGGGGACTATGCAAATCACTTATGGGAGGAAAACTTGTCAACTCAATATCTTTAAAGCTTCCCAAAAGAATAAAGTGAATTGTGGTTCTATTGAGAGAACAATTGAAGAGGTCTTGGATATTCACACTAAGGATGATTCGAATTCTGTTTGATCTCAAGATCAACAGGAAAGGCAGGGAAGTGATGTACTTGAGGATGCTTCTGATCTATGATCTCCCGTAGATAATCAAATTGAAAAAGACATTCGTGAGATCGAGGAACTATTGGGAGTATCTTATGATGAATTAGACAACGACAAAAAGAATCCTTAGTATATCCACCGTGAAATTCAAGAATTATTAGATTTTGAGGGGGTTCGAGACATTGGACAACCAAAGGACATGGACTAGGAAAATGAAGAAATAACCTCAGAAAAAGAAGTTCAAATCATGATGGACTGGGGAAGAACTTATAATCCAACTGGTTCAAATGGATGGTTTGATTCTGAGGAAGAAATGATTTCTGATGAGGAAGAGGTAATTTCTGATGAGGATTTTGAGGAATTCAATACAACTCTACCTTTATCCCCATATGACCCAGAGCCTAGAGAATTCATGATTTTTGACATCAATCACCATTATGAGGATCCTTATGATTCTAATTTAGAACCAGATCTAAATTTCAATCATGATTTCAAATCATACCCTCCACCACCTCTTCTTGAATTATGGAATTGGATTAATGAACAAGCTATGCATCATGAACCTCATCCATCTGACCCTATTCTATATTTTGAATCGGAAAAA
The DNA here is from genome assembly GCA_037157565.1 of Thalassia testudinum. Lineage (NCBI taxonomy): Eukaryota > Viridiplantae > Streptophyta > Magnoliopsida > Alismatales > Hydrocharitaceae > Thalassia > Thalassia testudinum. The sequence continues at coordinate 4,965,475 of JAZHRO010000056.1, forward strand.
CTCTTCGAAGTAGGGCTACATCATTAGTTGGTCTGCATTTGTGGATCACTAATTCTAGGACCACATGATCATATCTTTATACTAATCTTGAATCTCTCAGCAATAATTATTACTCCTCTTGACCCATATATTGAAATACATATTTCTTTTGGGTTTAGGTTTTGCAAATGACGTTAAACTTAGCACTGGCTGGGAGGCAACCCAGTATTCTATACAGGTATTTTTTATTGGTCAAGCTGACCTAGATTAACAAGCTCAATCAGGTAATATCCCCTCCTGTTGCTTATTACATTTTGATTTTTCTGCATACATTTCAATGAGGACATTGTAATCAATAGGCATGGGGGGTGGACATTTCATGTCTTATTTTTATGTCAAAAAAAAAAAACTAAAAAATTTTGCATTCATGCAAAAAGAATTTTTATCGAGAAGGTTTTATTAGGGATTTATTCTCAAGTTGATTCCTGAACATAGAATCCAGTACAATTTCACACATACATGTAGAATTTGCAATGGATCCTTTGTGAAGACTAGTAGACATCTTTAGTTCATCAAGAAGAAGAAATGCTTCTTCTCGTGAGCCTTTGGACAGTAATTAGGGAGTCAGGCAAACCATCTTCTAATAGATCTACCAAACAAGTGTGAGATGAGAGTAGAAAGTCTACTAGTGCTCTAGGGCTAGTACAAGGAATCTTAATTTTTGGATAATTGGATAATGATACTTGGAGTTAGGCACAGTGTTCGCTCTCAGTTCCTGCATATAAATTCTTTGTGTGAACTTTTGGAGAGCCACCAAATAAGGCAAATACACAGAAAACAGGTTCTGATAAAACTAGGACTAGGGTGGATGGTCACAACCGTCCTTTACGGAATCTTCGACTGAAAGAAGGTATTAATGTCAAGCTTAGAAATATGTTGTCCCATCCATTCCTTCCCCGATGCCGAGAGTAGGCACTTCCACCAAATAAGCCACCTGATATCCTCTTGAACACGCTCAATCCTGAATAATGCCTCGTGCATGAAAATGTGCATGAGTGCTACATTTTGTTGAGTTGATAGATACAATTATATAAAAAAAAAGAAGAGAGAAAAAGAAAAAAAAAGAAAAAAGAGAGACAAAGAGAAAATATATATATGAAAAAAAAGAGTAGAAACAAATGTTAATTGTGTTGTGTCTATTTCATGTCAAGCACATTGATGCAACAACACCCATTCCCTTCACAGTCCACCAAATACAACTTTGATATACTTTTCTGTATTTCTGATCGCCTGAATACGAGCTGAGAAATTCTAACTTAGTCATAGGGTTATCAGAACTTAATCAAAGTGTTAATGCCATGAGAGGCCACCAACTATACTGACGAATCTGGTGAGATTGTGAGTGAGATTGTGAGCTCAAAAAGAAAAGAAAAGAAAAAAAAATAGAGAGAATGGGTACAAAGGAACTAAAGAGAGCACAATTTCTCTGCCTATCTTTGAGTTGAGTTATTTAATGGTCCGAAAATCTAGGTTTTGTAGTACTAGTCTATGTGTAACACCAAATGAGTATGAGCCACCAAATACAAATCCACTTTACTCACAACATCTTCTACTTAAACCAAAAGCCGAGGTTGAATTTATAGATTATTTATAACCCTGAGGGAAGAAGTTTGCCTATTCCAGTAGAATTTTATTAAGGGTCAAGTACAAGCTTTAGATGTGGATTGGCTTTCCACTTGGATCCGTTGCATAAGCTACAACACTACATGTTCAGGAATGTTTGGATTTCTAAAGTTTTGGATGAAAACAAAAGAAATAAATCTCTTGTTGAACTCTTAATAGAAATCAATCATTTAGGGCCACTTTGCATTTGCTAAGGACTAACAAGATTTAGGCATGGGGGTCTGATTGCATAGTAATCATATGACCCAATCTACTTGAATTAAGTTAGATTCTAACGTAACTTAGGAACAATGCATGCATAAGCATCATAATTTGCATAGAAGTTAGTTTGGTAGCTTTATAGATAATACTGCTATTTTATGCTCTAAAAGTGAGATGATATCGATTGCAGATGATTCAAGGTCATAGATGACAGATCAGACCATATAGATTTGATCAGCACGACAACAGGAGCCCACCTCTTGTGAAATCATCTTGATTAGATGACCATAGCAACACATATAGCCCATAGAAGAATGGAGGGCAAGCAGTAAGATGGTAGATATCCAAGCCTCAGATGCCAAATTCGACCGCACGGATGGATCCGGATCAACGATCGCAATCCAATGGCGTAAAAATAATCTCGATTAGAGATCTACAGCATGAACTATAGAGGAGAGAAGATGGATGGCCACGATGGCACCATGTGGCACCATCACACCCACCCAAGAGCGCCCCAACCTCTGAAGGAGTTCTCCCTATGTCTTCTAGGCCATTGGATCATCATCAAATGGCTAAAAGAGTGCCACGTTGTCGCACCAGGCATCTTCATCACGGAAGGGTCATGCTCAACCGTTGGATCTCCATCCAATGGCCGAGAGTAGCCGCGTGAGAAATGGGAAGCGCAACCATCCATGCCCCTAGCACGTTGGTTAGCGTGCTTGATCAGTAGCGCAAGACACATGGTCTATTTGCAATCCGCAAGAAATTAAGACGGAAGCAAGCATGGATGAAATCCAAGCATTGGATCTTCATCAGATGGCGATGGAGCGGAGGCATGGTGTGTTGAGGATTGTCAGATGGCCGCACGCATGATTACATGCAACCAACCACATGCACGCATGCGTTAGGATTTCAAAGGGCGTGGTGCATGTAAGCAGTCCGATGGTGAGATCAAACGACTAAGGATCAAGCGTGGAGTGCTTGCGCCTTTTCAGCATCTGTGGTTGAGGAGCAAAGGCGGTGCGGGAGAGCGTGTAGCGACAGCCGTGTGATGGTGATCCAAAGGATGAGTGCGTGCCACGTGTCATCCAAAGGAGTGATCCACACATATAAGGTGTTTGGGAAGGTTTTTTGAAGCGCGATCTGGTTTGTTGATCTCGCAATCGATGGATCTGATCAATCTGAGGGTGTTGCACGATTTTGGGGGCTTAAATTCCTACTTTTCCCCTCAATAAAGCTTTTGAAAGAGACCCAGGGCCCTCAATTGAGAGACAACTCCAACCAGACGGATCTCCAGCCTCTCTCTCTTTGCAACTTCTCTCCGATCTTCTTCTTGGTGCTCTGGATCTGAAGTGTTGCCGTACTTTGCACAAGCATCCCACAAGCACTGCCGACCTTGATCTACTCTTTTTCTCTCTTTAGCATAGTTCTAGTTATTTTATTTATAGGTCGAGAACTATTTACAAGTAGTAATAGAATTCTGACTCTCTGAATATCTGGTTTCTATTTCTCTGTTCGCATTAGCATTGACTGGTTAGTACAAAAAGCTTTGAGAATCGTGTCTTGCCTCCTTGCAAACGACTCGGTACTTGATATAAACACATCTATTTAGTTTAAAATGCCTATTCATGCATGTTCCTAGGCTTAAATTTGCATTTCATGTTATAAATATTGCATAGCATGTATTATTCTGCATTTAGAGTAGTTGTATATATTTAGGTTAATTAGGTCCTTTTTATGGTTAGGAGAGAAGAGGATTTATTTAAGGCCCTTGGATAGATGATCAGATCGTACGGATCTGATCAGGATGATGATCGAAGTCTAAGACCTCTGAAATCATCTAGATCGGAGTCCCATAGCATCATATGAAGTTCGAGGAAGATCAATGGCTAGGAGGGAAATGTGACATCCTTACGAGCTTTGGATGAAAAATCCTACCGCACCGATGGATTCGGAGCAACGATCACAGTCCAGCAACGTGGGAATCATCTCGATCTGAGCACCGTGGCACCCTCTGTAATAGACAGAAGATGGACGGCCTAGATGGCACCACGTGGCACCATCCAGGCCATCCAACACCAGTTAGCAGCAACCGACCACGCCCTTCACCTTCTGCACCTTCGAATCCTAGTCGTTGGATCAAGATCCAACGGCTAAGGTTCCTCCGCACCCGCAGCACTCAATTCATCCTCAAGACACAAAGACACCCGTAGTGCATTAGTTGCGAGGGGTGTTCTTAAATGCATGGTGCATGTTCGAATCGTGTTGCGCTTCTAATCCAGCCAGCATTGAGGCGCACTTGATTTTGACCGCCCGATCATGCACAAGCAGCCGCGATGCAGACGTGTGGACACACAGATGACCGTCGATCCAGCGGAGGTGATCACGTGGTTGTCGACGCACATCTCCAAGCGTGATCCCACAGGTGCGCGGGCATGGCTTAGTTGGCGCCAACCTTTAGTGACAGCCTGGCGGACATTTAGTGGTGCTTGCAGCTGTCACTAATTGCTTGTAGGTGCAAGGCCAGCGCATGCATGAGCGGCCATGAGCTGGCTACAGCGACACTTGAGCTGGACCTACAACGATGTCCTTAAGGTCGCTATTGGTCTTATGCCTATTCTAGCCTCCTCTCATCCACTATATAAGGACCTACACCCCTTCCCTTCGAAGGCATCTCTACCTACTCTACTCCCACCTACTCCTAAGCTCTAGCAAGCCTACCAATGCTCTGTTAGAGCTTACTCTCAAGCTCCCAAGGTGCCTATTAGTGCAACGAACCTCTGCCCCACCAAATATTCCTCCATCTTCCCATCACCATTCATAGGTCGCCTTGGAGCCATCCTCCCACTTCCATTTTGGTAGCAGATCATCTCCGCCTCCTCACCTCCATTCTGGAGCCACGCTGAAGCTTTCCTCTACCCAACGTCCTCCTACATCTCACCTCCATCGTCCCTCTTCCCAACTCCTTCCAAGGTTTCTCCAGGTGCCGTTGTCTCGCCGAACAGCCGCTTTGGGAGATTCTTTCTCAACTCTCTCTTTTTTATGCTTTTTAGATTATTGTAATAAACATTTGTGCAATATATATCATATTTGCTTCTATCTCCATTGTGATCCCTATTGTTTTCTTACTTTATAAAAATAAACAAAAAAAATAACAAAACTAAAACACCAAAAATAAACAAAACGAAGCGTGGTTTTTGAAGTAAGTAAACATCGCTTCCCTGTGTTCGACTTGGGACTCCCTTGGAGTTTCGGTAAAATTTTATTTGATAACGAGTTTTGCTACTACAACGATGGGTTACTCTTAACTTCGATTTCAAACACGTGAAATGTCGTCCATCAGTACTCACTGACATATTTATAAATTTATTTATTTTGACATGATTCGCATTACAAGGATGAAATAATCTTTTACGCGTTTCACTGACGAACAGTCCTCTATCTTCCTCTACAAGATTGATGGTTTTCTTTCTTGATAGGTAGAGGACATATGGATGGAATTATCACTTAATGTTTCAAATAACGTCTAGGCTCCATCCTTAGTTTTGGTCATAAAGCTTCAAGCACAGGTTGCATTGATGGTTTGCCTATGCTGTTCGGATAAGTCATTATAGAACCTGTCAGCTAATTGCCATCTTGGCACTTAATGGTGGGGGCACAACCTAAGCAGGTCATTAAAGTGCTCCCATGTCTCATGAAATTTCTCCCCTTCCTATTGAGTAAAACCCATAATCTCTCTCCTGTAATGATTGGTTTTACTCATAGGAAAGTACTTTTTCAAGAATTCTCCTTTTAAGGTATCCCAATCATTTACCCTTGCATCAAGGGTATGATACCAGTGCTTGGCCTTATCCTTTAAGGAGAAAGGGAATAAAGTGCTCACCAGGGCTTCATTAGTAAGGCCTGGAGTTTCACCATGGAACAAACCTCGGTGAATTACTCAATTTTCCTGTAGGTGTCCTCCCTAGTAGTGTCATAGAAAGAGGGTAGCAGAGATATGGCACTGCACTTGATTTCATAAGGATTATCCACTCTAGGCCTTTAGATAAGTAGGGCTTGGTGAGTTGTGGGGAGGAAATAGTCTCTCAAGGTTCTCTGATTTTCACCAACCCTAATTTTTGAGGGTTTGCCTATGGATCAAAACATATACAAGAGGGGAGGGTGATAAACGTTAGTTTTTAATTATTTTTATGCATTAAAACAAACCTAGCTCTTAGGATTTTGCTCTGCAAATGGGTTTTTGGGCTGCATTTAGGCATCAATTAGGTTAGGCATGCATTGCACTTTTTATTATCTTTTTAATGTGTTTTTGTGAGTGTTAGGGATATAAAGATTGTCAGAACTCCAAAACCCTAGCACTCAGGAAGGCAACTGGTGAAGAAGAAGCTCAGACTAACTGGAACTCAGCTTGATCCAACTCACCATAGCTGGATTCCATCTCACTTGAACTAGGGTTAGCTCATCTTAGCTCCATTCAGCTCATCTCAGCTGAATGATAGCTCGAGAGAGCTCATCTTAGCTCACCCTAGCTCAGGTCAGCTCAGATCCCACTCAACTTAGCTGAGTCTAGCTTATCTCAGCTCCCATTAGTCCACAGGGAGCTCTAGCTAGCTCAACTGAGTTGACTGGAGTTCACCCCAGCTCAAATCCAGCTACATCCAGCTCCACTCAACTCCAGCCAGCTGAAGATGACTTCATTCCAGCTTAAGAAGCTCAAGTTCAGCTCCCGGGGACTCAGCTTAGCTCAACTAAGTTGAGCTAAGCTACCTTAGTTGCCTTACACAGCTTGATCCTCCGCGGGAGCATTAGACCCAGCTCACCTCAGCTCCTTTTTAGCAGAAGCCAGCTTGCTTTAGCTTGGCTTAGTAGCTAGCAAAGAACTAGCAAGCTAAGCCAGCTAAGGTAGCTCCTTGCAGCTCTCTTCAGCAGCCACCAGCTCCAGTGCAGCTCAAGATGACTACCTCCAGCTCTTCTCCCTGAAAACCCTAGCTCTAAATGCCTCCAACCCTACTTCCTACTAGCTAAGCTAGCTAATCTACTTAGCTAGTCCACCTCCATGGCACCAAAACCTACTACCATACTACCTAAGCTCCAGCAAAAAGACCACCTTCTCCTACTTTATTTTGGTGCCAACTATCCCTTCCATCACCACCCTACATCCACCATCAAAACCCATCTCCACCCTCCATTTTTTCCTTCCAAAATCAATGCCTTCTAGAAGGTATTTGTGGAGGGAAAACCAAGGCACCTCTTCATTTCCCTTTCCCTCCAAAAATATCCAAGCACCCTTCATTTCCATCCAAAAAAACACCATAACCACCCCCCTTCCCATCCTATAAATACCCTACCCTACCACCACATAATTCCCATCCTCCATTAGTGTATTATTCTACCTATACCCACCTACACCTATGACCAAGAGGAAGGAGTAGAGAACAAGATTAAGGGGGCACATCACCAACCCCTTCAGTGCCTTCTTCTCCCCACTCTCTTCAACTTAGACCATGATTGCACCGCAAAAATACACCTGCAATTTTGCCGTCTTGTGCTATTTCCTAGCATTACCACTGCATATTAGGTATCCATAGTCGCATTTGTAAAAATACACGCATGCATGCATTTAATTGAGAGGGCAGGAGAGTGAATAAAATGGCCTCTCAATTCACATTTTCCTTAAGTGCTGCTTTGCAAAATTCACCATCTTTATTTCTTATTCTTATTTGACTTTGAAATTCTTCTTCCCACGGCTGCAAGACATGGCCTCTTCTTCCTCACTCCATGCTCTGCACAGCAGCCTGCCAAGCCATGCAAGCCACTCCCTGCAGCCGCATGCACAGCCAGGGCATGGCTGTGCATGCCTTCCTCCTCTATAAAAAGAGCAAAGCTTCTCCTTTGCAAGGGAGCCTGGTCCAGCCAAGAAAACCCAACACAGCACCACCTTCTTCTCTAGGCTGCCTCCTCCCCTCTCCCTCCATACGCAGGCCCTCGTCCTCTGAGGAGCCACTCTGAGGGCAGGAGTCCACTGTGGTGCACACCCACCATCGTGATACCACCACCGCCCAGCTCATCAAAGTGCCGGTGGGTGTGGTGGTCTTCTCTTCCTTGTTTCAACTTTCCATGCCATTTCCGCCATTACCACAAAGCTTCAAGCTTTGGAGCTCAACCGGCCACCGCACGCCAATGTAACAGCCGACCAAGCCCCACAGTAGCAGCAGCAAGGCGGCAGCAGCGCATGCAAGCCTCCAGCGCACGCCTGCAGGCACCCTCGCCTCCAGCTTCTTCACGTACGCTCGCCGCTCCAACCCGCAACCAGCCGGCGCATCCCTTCTACACGAGCGCTAGCAGCAAGCCACTCGCACTCACTGCACCGTCCGCACTCGGTTGCGCAGCTCGCCCGGCCACTATAGCCACTGTTCATGCATTTCAGCGGAACACTATGGCTACAGTGGGGTGACCGGTAAGTTTCTCACTTATTCGGTCACCCAGCGCGGCGCAATCGGCTTCGCCCTCGCGTGTGTCCCACCCCGCATCCCGCTGCAGCGCCCGCTCGCGCATCTGCGTGCAGTCCTCTGCCAATGCCCGCTCCCACCTGCGTCTTCGCCTGCGTGCACTTGTGTACGCCGGCTCCAGCTCTCTATGCAACGCTGTGCGCTGCAGTCCTCTCCGCGCCCACTTCCCTCCAACGTGCGCCTCTCCACACGCATACGCGCCTGCACGTGCGGGCGTGGACTCCAGACGTCGGGCCTGAAGCTTCAGACGCGTTAACCATGCCAACTCCAGCTCTCCCTCTCTCTCTCTCTCACAGCACTCTCTCTCTGCCGACACTTACACACACACACTCACACTCTCATACACACACACACACCTATACTCTACTTTATACATATATATATATACGTACATATATATATTTATATATATATATACTTATATACATATATATATATCTATACATATATTAGTACTTATATAACTATGTATTAGTCTATATACATACATACATACATATATATATATATACATACATATATACTTACATATATACGTATATTTATATACATATATATATATACATATATCTATATATATATATTATTACCTATATAACTAAGTATAAGTATAGATACATATATATATATATATACATATATACACACCTACTTATACATATATATATATATACAAATATACATACATATATACATATATATCTATATAACTATATATACATATATATATATATATATACACATATCTATCTACATATATTACTATATATATATGTACATACATATATATACATCTATATAGTTATATATGCATACATATACATATATATATATATATCTATACATATATCTATCTATACATATATTTATATCTTTATATATATACATATATACATATATAACTACATATATACCTATATATTTATAACCATATATACATATAGATATATTTACATATATACATATATATATATTTTTTCACATTACTTACCATACGTTGTATCGTGGGAATATCTGCACCAGTTGCTGATATTCCTCGATACACGCGTACAAAAAGCGTGGTCACACACATCTTCCACCATCCATCCTACACTCCACGTGGCACCTCGTCCTGTTGGTTGTGTCTTTCTAGACGATGACCGACTCGACACTGTGCTACACTCCATCTCCACCTCCACCCCCACCCCTTTATACATATATATATACACTATATTTACTTTATTTTTGTTTCACTTTCCTGCTAGTAAAAAGATAAAAAAATATATAAAAGAGAAAAGATAATCCTTGACTTGCAGGTACTCCGTCTTATGAATAGCAAGACCCGTTTTGGAACCCTGATTTGGCTCAAAGCTAAGAACCTAATTTTGAGGGTGTGCCTCAAGGACAGGAATTATTAGAAAAATATCTAAATAGAAAAACACCAAAAACACAATAAACGAATGGAAGAGATTCATTGTAGGAAAGGCGTAGAAACTTGACTTCTAACCCCACTTCCCTGAGTTCGACCCTGGGCCTAAAAGTGACCAAGATAAAATCAAGTAGGCCAGGTAAAAATTTTTTGTAAAGAGATGGTTAGGCTCGATTTAGATTAACCACTATACACACTTCAACGATAAAATCACCATATTAACACACCTAACCGGGTCCGACCACCACATCTTTTCATGGTGCCGTTGCCGGGGAAGTGCACCTTCAAGTAAGTTTTTACTCCATTCCTGTAATTTTTCTCTTCTCACACCCTTCTCTTCATGGGTGTTTTTGTTTTTGGTGTGTAGGTAAACCTGTTGCAGGCCACGCCAAGGAGGAGGGCTATTCCACTTCAAGGAGGATGGCCAGGCAAAGGATAAGGACCTAGGGTGGACGTCTACCCTTGGAGGAGGAAAATTAAAGGTGGCAGCTACCACCTTGGAGGACATCATTTGGAGGAGCATCTCACGCCAAGGAGAAGAAGGAGTTGTCTTTTCAAGTCAAGGAGCTACTTGGCTTGGAGCAAGAAGCCCTCTTCTTCACCATCTATCTAGAGGATTTGTGTTTTATTTTTCTTATATTTCCAAGTAGAGTAGAAGCATTCCTCTATAGGTTTTGTGTGCACAATTTTGCTCTAATTCAAATTGCCTTCTTTCAATTTTTGTTGCATAGCTTTTTATAATTTTTGCCTAGTAATTGTTTCACTCCCTCTCCCTAATTATTCTAGGCCTCCACGTGCCTAGGGTGAGCTTAGGGAGAGGCTCTACCTGTCACTTAGGGTTAGCTTTATTGAATTAGGTATTAGTTATTTTCCAGTTATCAACAAAAAAATTGCATGTTGCCTTTATTTCAAAAATCTATAAAAAGTATATATTGAAGAGATCAAAAAGAAAGTTGAGATTTATTTTCCAAGCAAGAGATTTAATTTTTGCAAACTTGCCTCCTTAGACGACCCTAGATACCCCACTATCTAAGAATATAAATTTAAAAGTGAATCCGTTTTTGTGCGTTGCAACTACTTAAAACCCTAATTTAACAAACCATGCAAAAACACGATTAGAGGGGTGAATAGTATCGCCTTTCTGAAATAGTAGAAAGAAAAATGCATTCACAACAGAATCAAGCACAAGTTACACCTGGATTTAGAGTGGAAACCCAAATCAGGTGAAAACCACTACCTAAGCCTCTCAGCTTAAGATTTTCCCAACTAGTCAAGGCTAGTCAATCCACTATCATGCCACTTAAACGAGGGTGGCACAACCTCTTTACAAACACTTCTCTTTTTACCCTGAAGAGAAGCACCATGACAACAATAACACGGATCTTCCAAACAACTTGGGATCCGTTAATCAAAACAACAATGTAAAAGAACAATAAATATATCTATGGAACCTCAATAAAAATCAAACCAGAATTTCAGTAGAGGTTGGAAATGACGTGCTTTGAATGATGTGAATAACGAAGCGTAGAAACACTTGAAAGAAGTATGAGAAGCTCTAATCTTTTTGAGGATATTTCTATTGAAAGTTAATATGGAAAAGAGATGTGTAAGACTTCAATTTATACTAAAAAGTTAGCCTAAAAAGGAAGTCAAATTGGTCACTTAATTAAGGTATATTGGTCGATCAAAATGTTGTTTGGTCGATTAATATAGTTATTTGATCGATCACTAATTGGTCGATTAGTTAGCTTGGTTGGTCGATCAAAAGGGTTTTAATCAACTTCCTAAAGTGGGATGGTTTGATCGATTAACTAAGTTGGTTGGTTCAATCAAATTTGGTAGATCAAGTAGAAAAATTGGTCAATCAATAACCCTAAAAACTGATTTTAGAAAGAAGCGTGAAAATCTGTTTGAGTTTTATTTTTGAGGTTCCTTACAATAATATCCTATACTCAAACAAGAGTAAAAGGACATAAATCAGCAACCATCTGAACTTGATCCAAGCGAGAAGCTTTGATCTGAGATGGTCTTGAAATATTTGTGTAGCAGTAAACATAATTTTGGTGCATCAAAACAGAGGTGCTTACATTCTCCCCCTTTTTGATGACAACAAAATTATAATTTTGAAATTGAAATAGTTATGCATAATATCTCCCCCTTTTTGTTTTAGCAAAAATTAAAACATGTTGCTATGTTTTTCATTTAACTCCCCCTTAAGAAAGTAATTAAAGCAAGATTAATTTCAACATGCACTGATAAAGAGAGTAAAATTTAGTTGAGAGAGATAATATTCATGTATATAACAATGATATAAAAGTGTCTAGATAAGCATATCATAAAATGAAATAGTTCTGAGAAAATTAAGTTTTACATCCCAACAAAAGCTAAGCGAAGATAAATCTAATCATCTAATGATGCCATGAAGGCATCCATCGTGCTTTGGAAGTCTATGTCCAACTCAAGATCTAGTAAATCTGATCTCTCTTAGGGGGCAGACTGACTAAGACATAGGCAGCACTGAGCTGACGATCTTGGTGTCGGTTGCCTAGATGTCCTGTGAGGTGGGGTAACCTGCTGATTTGCTGGTGCTGCAACTAAGGTTGGAGGAGGAGGAGGTGCTGCTGAGGATGGAGGCATGGTAGTAGATTGGCGAGGTCGAGGAGGTAGGTGAAGTTGCTGCTACTTGTCATGAATAGACTCTCCAAGTCTATCCAAGAACTGGCTCTAAGCATTCAGGTAGTCTGATACTTGATGCTCGTGTCTCATCATCATCAAGTTTGTCTCTCTTTGCCAATGCCTCATCAATGAAATACCATTCGTCACATCCTGAATACTAACAAAATTCCAGCCTGAAAGAGGTTTATCCAAGAGGCTCCACCCTTGCTCGTAGAAGGATGGAGAGGGTTGCACTGGAGGAGGATAGGTCATTGTAAAGTGCTCATATGGCGGGATAAGAGGGACTATTGATGATTCCTATTGCGGCTACTGCTCCTAGGCTGCATCCTCACCATGGGCTCCCTAAGCTTGCTCCATCTTTGTATAAGTGAGCTTATCAAAAATGGAGACTTTAGTGATAAACTATTTATTATTAATATCCATGGGAACACTAAAATGTAGGAAGATGTGGGAAAGAAGTGTCCCAAACTGGAAGAAGCTGGTGGGTTTCTTGCTCATTAAATACAGAATCAAGTGGTTCCAGTTGAACTGCTTGTTCTTAAGAAATTCATAAAGGGTAATGAGCATAATGCTAGGGGAGTTCTCAAAAGACGTAGATTTGGACATGAAATTCCATAAAAGGACTCGATTAAGAAATCTAGGTAGATGACAAAAATAGGATGACTTGGCTGGATGACCCAAGTCAAAATGAGAGGGAGTGAGCTGGGTCTTCCTAATGGTATCTGTCTATGTCTGCTAGTGGAGCTCAAGAAAGGTAGGGCTAATAGACGGACATCCAAGAATCTCAGAAAGAACATTTGCATTGACTAGAACCTCTATGCCATAAACGTTCGAGGTCAACTTGATGTTAAAGCCCTTACCTATGTTCTTCAAGTTGGTATAAAATAGGTGACAGCCCATTGGGTCAACACCAGGTATGCGGCTGTTCTTAGAACCCGTGTAAAAGTTTCGCTCAAAAAGACGTAAAATCTGGTGATAAGCAAATTTTTCATAGATCCTGGGAAATATAGACTCAAAGTAGGCAAAATCTACAGGTCTACCAACGTGCGGTGAAAATTTGGCGAAAAGAGAAAAATGGTCACGAGCGGCCTCAGTGATGAAAAATCAGTCAAATGTATCATGATGATGGGTAGAAGAGGAGGCATGAGTGCATTTTGGAGCCATTTCGGAGTTTTTGAAAACACGTTGGTCGATCAAAAATGCAGATTGGTAGATAAAAAATCACCCAGATAAGGTTATGGAAAAAATTGACTTTTGGCCAATCAACCAAGGAATTTGGTCAATCAAAAGAGGTCAGACTTGACAAAAATGAGATGTAAACGAAGGATTTGCTCACTTATACTACACGATTTTACAAGCAGTCACATGAGGAAGTAAGAAAAATATTAAACCACATCATAGCACATCTAATACTTAAGAAAAAAAATACAAAAAGGGATGGATTTCAACTAAGTTTTAGAGTGTACCAAGACCAATCAAAGATTGATCGATCAAAAGGAGGTCGGTGAGGATGTGGAGAACGACCGGAGATTGAGTTTGCATGGAGGTGGTGCGAAGGTGGCATCGAGTGAGTTGTAATGCACGAAGGCTGCACGACGATGGCATTGCTTCCTTGTGGTGATGGTCAGAGGCAACGTGATGTTTGGTCGATCATGTTCGCTAGAGGAGGAGAGGTGGGGTCGGATGGATATTTTGTTTGGTGCTGGAGAGAATGTGTGGACTAAATGGTGGGGTTAGGTGGTAAAAAAATAGGTTAGATGGTAAAAAACTTGTGTTTTTATAGAAAAAATGATTAGCAAAATAGGTAAAAACATTTTAGGAAGCTAATCACTATTACCGAGGTTGGTTAGGTAGATTAGGAGCCAGATTTGAGGTGAAAAGATCGCAATCTCGAAAATTGAAACCATCCAATTTTGGTCGATCAAAAGAGCTGCGTACGACCTCTATTTATACTAAAAAGTTGGCCTGAAAAGGAAGTCAAATTGGTCGATTAATTAAGGTATATTGGTCGATCAAAAAGCTATTTGGTCGATCTATTAAGCTATTTGATCAATCACTAATTGGTCGATTAATTAGCTTGGTTAGTAGATCAAAAGGGTTTTAATAAACTTCCTAAAATGGGTTGGTTTGATCGATTAACTAAGTTGGTTGGTCGATCAAGAGCAAGAATTGGTCGATCAATAACCCTAAAATCTGATTTCAAGAGAAGTGCGAAAATCTGTTTGAGTTCCATTTTTGTGGTTCCTTACAACAATATCTTAGACTCAAACAAGAGTAACAAGACATAAATCAGCAACCATCTGAACTTAATCCAAGAGAGAAGCTTTGATTCGAGATGGTCCTAAAATATTAGTGTAGTAGTAAACATAATTTTGGTGCATCAAAATAAAGGTGCTTACACAAGCACCCGTTCATTTCCCTCCAAAAAATTCCATAACCACCCCCTTCCCATCCTATAAATACCCTACCCTACCACCACATAATTCCCATCTTCTCTATTAGTTTAGGTTCCACCCATATCACCTACATCCATGCCAAGGAAGAAAAAGAAGAGAAGAAGATCAAGGGGGCAACCTACCCACCCTCTTGGTGACTTCTTCCTCCCCTTCTTCTCCCTTGTGCCACACCAAGGGGGATGGCCAAGCAAGAGGAGCAACAAAGGTGGTGGACGTCCACCCTTGGAGGAGGCTTGGAGGAGGACCATTTGAAGGAACAAGCCAAAGAGAAGTTCTTTTCAACTACGGGAGCAGTCGCAATTGGAGCAAGGGTTTCTTGAAGCTTCTACTGGAGGATGCCTCTCTTCTTCTATCTTCCATTTTATCTTTTGTATTAGCTAGTAGTTGTTTTGCAAGAAGCATTCCACTACATGTACTTCACTTTCTACCAATACAAGTTCATATTTGCCTTTCAAGTTCACATTTCAATTTTAGTGTGTTTTTCTTACTTTTGAGTAGCTTAGTGCACCACACCCCTCCTCTCCTAATTACCCTAGGCACACTTGCCTAGGGTGAGCTTAGAGGAGAAGGCTTTATTATTGCCACTTAGGGTTAGTTGATAGGTGTAGTATAATCATCATCTCGTACTCCGTTGCCCGATTGTTTCAAAAATTAAAAAAATAACAAAATTCAAAATCACAAAAGAAAGTGCAGGTTTGAGAGGTGAGAGAGTGAACTAACTTTGTGACTAACAAATTGGCCTCCTTAGATGACCCTAGATACTTCACTATCTAGGTTGTATAAATTTAAGAGTTGATCAATTTTACGTGTACAACGACACTATTTTGCATTATTAACAAACAATGTATTTCCTGCGGAGGGGAGAGGTAGAGGCGCTTAGCCAGGCTATAGGAATGGGGATGATGAGGTAGAGGTGATCTTCTACTTGAATGGGGGTGAGAGGAGGGCTCTATGGTCTCCTATGAAGGGGGTGAGGGTAAGGTGGAATATTTGGTGGAGTAGGGGAGTATTAAACTAATAGGAGGCCTTAGAGCTTGGGAAAGAGCTCTTGGGAGCTTGGGAGGCTTCTTGGAGCTCTTAGGTAGGTGAGGAATAACTAGGTAGAGATGAATGGCAAAGGGGGTGTGTGTAGGGCTTTATATAGGCATGAGAGGGTACAAGGGCCAACCAAAATTGGCCATCTTGCGCACTTGACTTTGTTGGTGTGTGCTGGGCCACGTTGGAGCTGCTGGACTAAGCTGTGCTACATTGTTCCACATTAGACGCTCAGATTGCGCACATTGATCTTGCTTGTGCATTTCTGACCGTCGATCACGTGCTCGTTGGCACACACCGTAGCTGGCTCTCGTTAGTTGGAGCTAGAGTGGATCTCCACCGTAGGATTGTGGATGAACGACTCTAATGGTGTGGGAAACAACTCTCTAGATCACACCTCATTCAATCAGATGGCAGAGATTGCATCAGACGACTTAAGAATCTCGCCCCCCTATCGTACGTACGATCTCTCGTCTGCTCACGCATTGAATCTCGCTTGTGTGAATCGTGTGCATCAGGGGGTGCCATGTAGCTGCTTCCTTCATCACTCAATCGCTCATTGATGGCTGAATTTCCCCTGCCCGTACTTTAGTGGATTAAATTTGGGGGCGGGGCTTCGATCGGGCGCCCGATGTTCGTGTGTGAAGGCGTTGACCAATGCGCTACGATTGTGGATGGTAGAGCGACGTTCTGATGGCTGCGAGCTCTCGATCGTTGGATCTCAATCCAACAGTCGAGAGATCTTCTCATAACTTTGCCCTTTAAAGATAAGTAGGTGCAACTGAGATGGATCTCAGCCGTTGGATTGAGATCCAACGGCTGGGATCGCTCGGTGGGGGTGCTCTTGAGGTGAGGCAGTGACTGTGGTTGGTGTTGGGCGGCTTGGATGGCATCACGTGGTACTATCTGGGTTGTCCATCTTCTTTCCTTTGTTGGGAGTACTACAGATGACGATTCAAGATGATTTTCGTGCTAACGGACTGCGATTATTTTTTTGGATCCATCTGTATGGTCAAATTTTTCATCCAAAGCCTGTAAATATGTCGCATTGTCTCCTGGCCACACAAAATGTAATGATTAATATACACATTACGCAAATTATCCTAAATGCAATATGATGAATGTTATGTATTATTCACATTGCTAAATGCAATGTTAGGCATAGGAACTGAGATAAGTAGGCATTTATCATAAAAAAATGCATGTTTATCATAAATAAATGCATGTTTATCAAATAAGATATCAAATAAATCCAAAACTCAACAGTGCGCGTGTGCCTGCTAAAATGCAGACCACCCAAGTCCTCACCTTATTTTGAAACGGAAAGATACATTTTTTCAGCTTTTCTTTTTTTCTAATTTTTTTGGATTTTTTTTTTTGAGTTTGGAATTTTGGGGCAGCTTTCTACGGCTATCCAACCCACCCAAGACTCAAAAGAACTTTAAATTCTAAGCATCTCATGAAAAAGTGATAGACTTACTAAATGGCAGTCAAAACTGACTTCAGGTTTCTCGCCCCTAGGTGACCTAAGGAAGAATTTCTGCCTAAAGGTTTATCTTTTCGATCGGTAGCTTTCTCCCTACTTTATTTTTTTATGGGATCAACACAAGGGCAAACCTAGTGTATATTTCCTCAGTTTATTCTACTTCCCCGCTTCTTCCCTAAGTGTTTTGGAAATTATTTATGCATTTTGTGAGCTGGGCTCTGGATAAATGATCAATAGGGCATCAAACCCATGGCAACTTGCCAGCCATACTCGTGTGGTAAAGTGTGGCTTATTTATTTATATATATTTTTTATTCTTTTTCTATTTATTTTTTTTTTCATTTTTTTTCTTTTTTTTTAGTTGGTGGCTTCCCTGATCTAAAATTTACCTAAAGGTAGTAGTAAAAGAAAATTGTCATGCTGTTGGGCTCTGGACAACCGGCCAATGGGGCGTCAAACCCACTGCAACTTACCAGCCATACCACCCTAGAAAGTTCATTAGCTACCTAATTTTCATTAGAACCATTGAGAAGTGAGTCAGTGCAAATAGTGTGTAGATGCTTTAGACTTAAAATTCCCTCAAATCAGAGGGTAGGTAGATAAGTCATGTACTTAGCACCCCAGTTTATTTGCTAAATTAGAATAAAATTAACATGGTGAGGGCTCAACAACATGTCCACATTTTAGTGGACACCCGGGCTAATTAAGACCGAAGACCTTTAAAGTCTAAGTGTTCAGGTCCTATCATATCATTTCCTATAGTTAACAACTCCTGATGCTTAAGTTCTCTTCTCCAAATTCTATCTTTTTTTTTAACTAAAAAAATAACAAGTAATTACTGTTATGGAGTTGACAAAATAATCATAAAGTATCTACCCTCCCATGCCTATCAAATGCAATGTCCTTATTGTGAAATAAAGGCATGAAAAAGAACAGAATAGTAAAATGCCACCTGCATTCCACAAGAAATTGGTCAGCTTTGAAACTGATTGTACAAATGCTGAGTTTATTGCTGTTAGGTAGGCAAAGTCTAGTCGTAGAAGTCAAGCCAGGGTTAAAGTAACCTTGTTTGAAACAGGTTCAAGAAGATCATGGTCAACATAAGGTTTTAGGCGATGTATGTTGACCTTAAAAGAGTTTCCCATCTTTGGGTTAGTAATCTCAATGGTTTCATTTGGAAAAATCCGATCGATAATGAACAGGTCATTCCACTTAGACCTAAGCTTGCCGGGAAAGAGCTTAAGTCGAGAATCAAAGAGCCAGACCTTCTGGTTTGGCTCAAAGCTCTTACAGGAAATCATTTGGTCATGAAGAGTTTTGGTCCTTGGTTTATAGATTCTGGCATTCTCGAAGGCATCATTTCTAAGCTCCTCCAACTCAGATAGTTGGAGTTTTCTAGTCTTCCTGGCTAACTTTAGGTCAAAATTGCATTTCTTGATGGCCCAAAATTCCCGGTGTTTGATTTCTATAGGTAAGTGACACGCCTTACCAAACACTAGATGGAACGAAGATATACCGATAGCCATTTTGTACGCCATATAGTAGGCCCAAAGAGCATCATCAAGCTTTTGGGTCTAGTCTTTCCTATCAGGCCTAACCATTTTCTGCAGGATATTCTTGATCTCCTGATTGGAGACCTCAGCCTGTCAGTTCATTTGGGGGTGGTAGGGTGTGGAGATCCTGTGATTCACCCCATATTTTGCCAGTAAATGGTTAAACTAAGCATTAGTATAATGGGAGCCACCATCACTAATGAGGGCCATAGGAATCCCGAATCGACTGAAGATATTTTTCTTCACAAAATCTATGACCACTGCTAATGGGCTATCGAGGAGTTTTAAGTATGCGTTCGTTGTAGCAAAGCTTTAATCGCTCGAAAATAAATAAATTTATAACTCAGATTCAGAAAAAGTTCGAGGTTGAACACAGGGAGAAAATATGGAATTCACAATATTAATCCTTAATTGAAATCAATGAGCACAATCAATTGATTGCAAATTAGATATGCAATGAATGAATCACTCAGAAATATATTCAATAAGAATCAATATATGGTGAAACAAAAGGAAATGAGAATAAAAACAATGGTGATTTGAATCACCACAGATATCCTCTTAATTTAAGCATGCATTCATTTACTCAATTAGAATTCAATTGTAAACTATAGTACTTAAATTATTCAATAGTGCCAAATCAATTAGATCAAACATCTTAAGTGTCACATGCAAAAGCTCTCAACAATGTCTTCTCTTTTCTTCTTCTTCTTCTTTCCTTCTTCAACCTCCTTTCTTCTTAGACCTTCCCTTCTTCAGCTTTCTCTTTTTCTCTTCTTAAGCTTCTCTTCTTTCTCAGGTCTTTCCTTCTCCTTTTCTTCTTCACAACACAAGGGAACAACCTTCCCTCAGTGGCTAAGTGTCGCATAGGTCGCATAAGGGAATGCTTCAGAGAGCAAAACCCTCCCTGTCTCTCTCACAATTCTCCTCCTCTTCTCTCAAGCCTAGACCCACAGCATAATCAGATCTGGTCACAGGTATTCAAGTCATGTATAGTGCCCAGGTCACCGGGCGTGTGTGGTGACCAAGGAGTGCGTTAGGCAGGTTATCGGGTGAAAGGGGTAGGAGGGACCCGACCCCTCAGTGACTAGGCGAAGAGCTCAGATCACAAATGCAACTTATGTGCTGTTGTCGCTTTGGTATCTCACGATGTGGGACTATCCCCACTGGCTTCTTTGCTTGCAGTAGTTGCTGAAGGAGATGTCACCAATTGATGATGAAATTATAAGTGAGTTATCCAATTGAGGGCCTGGAGGAGACCCTGAAGTTAAACCTCAACACTTGGAGCATGGCATTCAGTCCTGAGCTCGTTGGAGCATTGCAAACATGGTCAGGCGGGGCGGCGGCGATGGTGAAGCACGACGGAGACCTGAAATGCAAAATAAGGCCTTACGACCACATTAGAATACCTTAGGAGACTCACCAAGTGTTGGCGAAGGTGGTGGTGGTGGTGGTTGTGTGACGTAAGAGTGGTCGTAGAGGTCAGACAATGATGGAGAGGGTGAGCGGTGAGGGGTGTGTTCGGTGGAGTGTTGTAGTGGGTTTTTTGTGGGTTTGAATGAGGGGTTTTGTTTGCGAGGGTGAGGCAGAGCTTTTGGGATTGGTTGTGGAGTGTTTGGTGGCTTGCGATGTGGAAGCCTTGCTGGAGCTCGGTCTATCGTGGGGAAGACAGAGGGTGGATGGTGGTGTCGATGGTCGAATTGAAGGATAAAGCAGATGAAAAGGAAGTAAAGGGAGAGGGGAACCTAATTAACCTAAGCTAACAGATGAAAGGATAGGGATGGCACCAGTTGTGGAATGGTTGGCGCCAGAGAAGGAAAAACCTCCAGTGGGGGGGAAGCGACGAGGAAGATGAGGGATAGGGCACCCGCTGGTATTGCAAGGCGCGGAAGAACTTGAGGAGGAAGAACCGACCGACTATGGTCTGTGGCGGATGGCAAAGAGGGCAGACAAAGGAGCTCGTCGGAGCTTGCGGAGAATTAGGTCGGAGAGAGGGGAAGAAGGGGGATTTCCGGCCCAAACTAAGCTACAGAACATGGAAATGCATTGTAGGTGCTTTTATAGGGCTCAAGGGGCATTTCAAGCTTGGAAGCTTGAGACTTTCGCGAAATAGGAAACCCTCATGTTCAAAGCATTCGCTTTAGGCTTTGGGCAAGAATGAGAGCCCAAGATGCAGCTCATATTGAAGAGGATCTTCTCAAGAGTTCCCCTTCCAAATTTGGAAGAGATTGGGGATGAAATCAGGGAGACCTCCTTGATTGAAGGTTAGCAGCAAGCTGTGTTCGATGCATAAATCGCATTTTAAAAGATTATTATTTGCAGTATAGAGTGAAAACACATTGACAAATAAATTTGTAAAGATTGGTGAGTACTGGGTCGTTCACGGGGAGGCAATGACGTCGTCGATACACGTTAAGTTAAATCTGTCTTTATAGCATGCGTTTACGACATCAATTTTAAATGAAGATATGAATTAGGTGAGTCCAAGTGTCGAACATGAGGAGGCATGAAATCGGATTAGTTTGGCACTTTAGGGTGTTACAACAATGTTTGTTTTGTTTGCTTGCGAGAAAAGAGAGAGAGAGAGAGTAGGGTTAGAGACTTGAGATTATAGCATGGTGATTACTTGTGCATGCATGAAACATGATATGATGAAACAAATGAAAATATACAGCATAAGTAAAGTCTCTTCACAAGTACAATGCTAGTGGAAAGCTTTAAAACACATAAACAATAAACTAGAATAAAGAGGTGCGAAATGGAGAGGCGAGGCAGTCAAGGCGGTGGATGGGCTTTTGTTGACGGCTCTGCAACTCTGGGCGAGTGTGAAAGGTGTGCTAAGTAGAACTAAGGAGAAGCTAGGAAATGATGATCCTAAATGGAGTGAGTATGGGGGTTTTTATAGAGAATGAAGGGTTTCTAAATCAGGCAGGGGTTTTAGCAATGTCCAGGATGTCGCTAAACCCATTCCAAAAGTGTCGGTGAAGGCCTCCTCCTGCGGGTCCATCACGCGCACGCATGCTTCTTCCCTCGCGCGATCTGTGTGCTCTAGCTCAGAGCCATTCGATCCACGATCGACGACCCAGATCGCGTGTGAATGCGTGCTCAGATTGCGCCTCAAGCATGCTTGGGGCACACATCATTTGATGCGTGCGACAAGTGAGCGAGAGTGTGTTGCATGGCCACCATCCGCATCATCCGCTCCCTTATCTATGGTCGTATTTCATCACGCATTCGTGAGGAGGAGATTTGGCTGCGGGTGGGGTCTTGAACACCCATCTTGAGTGAGCGAGTTGAGGCGCTCTCCGCTACGCTACTGGTGTGAATGGTCACGCAGATGTTTTTGCTGCGAAGGGAATGGAGACATCTTGGCCATTGGATGGAGAATGAACGATTTAGATTGCTTGATGTAGGAGTGTTGTGGAGAGGGCAGTCGCTACGGGTGCACAGATGTGCGACATGTGGCTGCCTTACGACCATTGATCATCAGATCAACGGCCATAACTTCTCGAGCTTGTTGTGGGAGCTACGGAGGTCAGATTAAGGTGATTTTGAGTCTGTTGGACTCCATTCGTCGATCTGGATCCATCCATGCAACCTGATTGCTCATCTGAGGCATGTTTCAACATGCACTTGTACACATGGTCGTTAAACATTGATTATAAGAAATCTCAACTCATTATGCATGCAATGCTCCCAAGCCCATTATGATACGTCGTTAATGCACATATACCTTTGAGATTGACTCTAGTTGATAGAATTATCACCGTTAGATGTAGAGTCATCATACCCTCATGCTCATCTCTTGTTAGTCCCTAGCAAGGTTATCCTAAATCTTATTTTCAGCTAGAATTAAAAATTGATTGCTCAGGCATATGTTACTTGTCAATAGGAGGAAATTTATACTAAGATCCTAATCCATAGAGACTAAATAGCGCCCAGTTGTCTACAAAAATGCAAACCGCTCAAGTCCTCGCTTTAAATTTTGGCACACATATATGCATATATATTTTTTTCTTTTTCATCTTTTCTAATTTTTTTTGGATTTTTGGAGTTGAGTGTATCTGGGCAACTTTTTATGGCTACCCAACCCACCAGTAACTCAAAAAATAACTCTAAGTGCTAAGCATCTTGGTGTGAAAATTGTGATAGACTCACTCGACAGTAATTAAAACAAACTTCGAGTTTCTATGCCCCTAAGTTACCTGAAAAGACGATGTTGCTTAAAGGTGTATTTGTCTGACTGGTAGCTTTCTCTCTACTTTTATTTTGTGTGGGGTCAACACAAGGGTGTTTCCAGTTTATATCTCCCCAGATTGTTTTACTTCCCTACTTCCTTAAGTGTTTTGGAATTTTTTTATGTGTTTTCGGAGCTGGGATCTGGACAAACGGCCAATGGGTTGTTACCCATGAAAACTTGCCAGCCATACTCATGCGGTGAAGTGTGCTTTATTTTATTTTCTTCTTTTTCTATTTTTCTTTTTTATTTTTTTTCTTGAGTAGGTGGCTTTCCTAATTTAAGATTTACCTAAATGCAATAGTAAAAGAGAATGGTCCTGTGGTTGGGTTCTAGACAACCAGCCAATGGGATGTTACCCATGACAACTTGCCAGCCATACCACCCTAGAAGGTTCATTAGCTATCCAATTTTTATTAGAATCGCCAAGGAGCGAGTCAGTGCAAAATGTGTGTAGATGCTTAGACTAAAAGTTCCCCCAAACTAGAGGGCATGTTGATATGTCGTATATTTATCACCCTACTTTATTGATCAGATTAATATAAATTAAGGTGGCGATGACTCGAGATCAAATCTATATTTTAGTGGACACCTAGGCTGATTAAGCCTGACGACCTGAAGAGTCTAAGTGTTCAGGTCCTTAAAGTATTAGTTCCTATAGTTGACAAGCTTCAAATGCCTAAGTTTTTCTTTTCCCAATTCTTTCTTTTTTATTATTATTATATTTCTTTTCTATCACACTATAATTAAAAAATTCAAGTTGATGGTATGAACTCAGAGAATACAAATTTACCACCCCCCCATGCTTCAGTTGGACGATGTCCTCATTGGAAGATAAATGTTTGTAAGGGAGTAAAGATAGAAATCACCTGAGTTTAGCTATGTGTTTGGTTAGCTTGAATCTTCTAGGTTGCCTCTCAGGAAGCGTTGAGTTTATTGCCTCCAGCTGGGCACCGCTCCAATTTAACCCACAATGAGGGTTACAACTTCCTTTGGGGGACCTGGGCAAGAAAGTGTTTTAATCTTTGGCCATTTACCGTGAAGGTTTCCTAGTCTTAGGATCAGCAATTTCTATCGCCTCGTTTGAGACTGGTCTGACCACCTGGTAAGGTCCCGTCCACTTAGATCTTAACTTCCCTGGGAAGAGTTCGAGTCATGCATCAAAGAGCCAGACTTGTTGATTTGGCTGGAAGGTTTTCCTGGTGATATGCTAGTCATGGATAGCTTTCATCTTCTCCTTGTAAAGTCTACTATTCTCATATGCATCTTGACAAATTTCTTCAAGCTCGGAGAGTTGGAGCTTTCTTTGAGCTCCGATCAAATGGGAATCCATATTGCATTGTTTGACAACCCAGTATGCCCAGTGTTCTAACTCAACTAGAAGGTGGCAAGCTTTGCCAAAGACCAATTGATATGGTGACATGCCAATCGGGGTCTTAAAAGCGGTCCTATATGCCCATAGGGCATCATCCAATCGTGTGGACCAATCCTTCCAGTCAAGTTTCACGGTCTTTTGTAGAATATTCTTGCTTTGTCTATTTGAGACCTTAGTTTGCCCATTCGTTTGTGGGTGATACGGGGTAGCAATGCAGTGAGTAACCCCATATTTCTCGAGCAAAGCATGAAACTAGGCATTGATGAAGTGGCTCCCACCATCGTTGATCATATCCTTGGGTATCCTAAATCGGGAAAAGATGTTCTTCACAAAGTCCATGACGGCCTTATGATCACATTTCTGGGTAGGTACGGCTTTGATCCATTTTAAGACGTATTTGACTGAGACCAGTATATATTCGAAGCCGTTTGATGGTGGAAGGGGCCCATGAAATCAATACCCCAAACATTGAATATTTAGATGACAAGAATGGGTTGTAGAGGCATCATATCCTTTTTGGTCATGGTCCCTAAAGTCTGGCATCTATCGCAGGTTTTAGCAAAGCTATGTGCGTCCTTGAATAGTGATGGCCAATAAAAACCAGATTGCAAAACCTTTGCAGCTG
Source organism: Thalassia testudinum (assembly GCA_037157565.1). Classification (NCBI taxonomy): domain Eukaryota; kingdom Viridiplantae; phylum Streptophyta; class Magnoliopsida; order Alismatales; family Hydrocharitaceae; genus Thalassia; species Thalassia testudinum. The sequence continues at coordinate 4,990,697 of JAZHRO010000056.1, forward strand.
TCTGTTTCCTAGAGAAGTGGCTACCACAAGCTTAGTCATGATAGAAGGACAACACACTTTGGACCTCCTCCTTCTCCTAATGATTTGATCAGAATAGAGTCTAAACAGCAAGGGGTCATCCCAAAGATAGTGTTTGGCCTCGACCAAGAATTTATCTTGTTGTTGCCTGGACCAGCTGTGTAGAATCTGCCCTACCACTAGGTAATTAACCAAGTCGACATGCCAGGGGAGACTTTTGGCTTGCACGGCTAGGATTTGCTCATCGGGAAATGTATTAGTCAAAGGTAGTGAAGGTCCAATGTGTTCCGGGTGAAGTCGGGGTAAGTGGTTGGCTACAACATTCTTGGATCCGGCCTTGTTGCGTATTTCCAGGTTAAATTCCTGTAGGAATAGGATCCATTTGATTAGCCTAGGTTTAGCATCCTTTTTGGCATTTCCGCAGTGCACTACATTGCGTGCTCTCTCACGCTTCCGCTCCCGTCCGCGCACGAAGGTAGCACACAAGCCCGTTCCAGCGCCCGCGCACAGCCCTGTGCTCCTGGGCATGCTCCCACGACATCCAGACGATGCTCTCCCCCTCCGGATGACTTAAACTTGCCCACTCTCTCTCACACTCTCCAGCAGACTCCCACACTCATACACACACACACACTCTCGTACACACACACTCACTTGTACACGTTCACACCCACACATATACATACATACATATATTCATATATATATATACACACATACACGTACATATATATTACTATTTATATATATTTATATATATATACATACATCTACATATCTATATATATCTATATACATAGATACTTATACAAATATATCTATATACATATGTACGTATATATATATATATACATATGTTACTATATATATAAATATCTATATAGTTAAATATATATACATATATATCTAGTTATAAATATATATATATATATTTATATATACATATACCTATATATATATTTACATATCTATATATATATACATAACTGCATATACACACTCCACCACGCATTATATCACGGGAATATCTGCACCAGTTGCTGATATTCCTCGATACCCGCGTAAAGAAAGCGCCTCCGCACACACTCCCACACATCCATCCTACACTCTACACGGCACTTCGTCTTGTTGGTTGCGTCTTCCTATACGTGGACCAACTCGACACTATGCTACACGCCATTTCCACCTCCACCCCCACCCCTATATATATGATATATATCTATATATATATAGACTATATTTATTTCTTTACAAGCAACCTATCTAGTTTTTATTTCTCTTTTGTTTCTTGCTATTAAAAAGATAAAATAAAAAAGTAAAAGAGAAAAGATAATCCTTGTCTTGCAGGTACTCGATCTTGCGAATAGCAAGACCAGTTTTTGGAACCCTAATTTGGCTCAAAGCCAAGAACAATTTGGCTCGAAGCCAAGGACCTGATTTTGAGGGTGTACCTCAAGGACAAAATTATTAGCAAAAAAATCTTAAATAGAAAAAAACCAAAAACATAATAAACACACGGAAGAGATTCATTGTAGGAAAGGCGTAGAAACTTATTCACCTCTAATTCTCGCCTCCTTGAGTTCGACCCTGGGCCTAAAAGTGACCAAGATAAAATTAAGTAGGCCAGGTTAAAAATTTTGTAAAAAGATGATTAGGCTCGATTTAGGTTAACCAACATACTCACTTCAACGATAATTTCACCATATTAACATAACCTATTTGAGTCCTGACACACATGCAGCTTCCATTCATCTATAAATATATATATGAAAAAAAAAGGGTGTTTAGTAATGATCTGAAGGCTGAAACTAAAATACAATAAGTGTTTACGGATATTCAACCATTGTTTTGAAGACTTTCCAGGCCACAGAAGCTTGATTTGCTCAGGCTCGGCTTAATTCACTTGAGCATTGACAAGATAGATCAGAATCTCTCCTAACTAAGGACGTATTCTTGTACCGGAGACATCAGTACAGGATCCGTTCGTTTCCTTCTACTCGAGAGCCTAAGTAATCTTGGTTCACACTACACATATCAAGAAAGACCAGGTGAACATAAGATCCAACCCTAGTGTTCATTAGGGAAGGTGGAGTCCTTACCTGTGCGCACAGGTAGACTTTTTATCCCAGGCTTTAGTCTTGTGTCTAGGAGAAACTCTTTCCACCAAAAAGGAACTCTCCCACCAAAAGAAAAGTGTGATCCTCCAAATAAAGTTGTAAGAGATATACTGACACTTGTTTCAAAAAAAAAAGTGTGCAAATAAGTCAGTATATCTCGTAAATGTCTATAAGGTCTTCTCCCTACAAAAGTTTTTCAGGGCAAGTTACAAATACCCAGTTTATACCATATATTCTTTGAGCCACAAATGTAATAAAATGGGAATTGAGTTTTCCGTCATCTTTCTAAGGGTCAATCCGAAGACACGAGCTGAAACTGGGACCAACCTGCACTTAAAGATTCATGAAACCCTAGGCTTGAGTCTTAATGTTCATCTAGTCAGTCTTGATCCTTCACTATGCACAAACCATAATCTCCTGAGCTCTGGAGTACGACAAAAAACTTCTGAGTCCTGGAAATCGTACTTAAGGTTTAAATATCAAGAGTCAAGATTAGTTGAGAGATGATCTATGTCACATGAGACTTAAAGTACTGGGAGTCTTCTCTGCAATTGGTTCTCACAATATCCAACAAACACACCTATGTCGCCTCAGAAGAAAATCTTCAGCTTAAGATCATTTCTAAATACAGTACAAAATGTTTTGCTAGGGACTAGCAAAAGATAGCCATGGGGGTATGATTGCACAGCAAAAATACACCAATAAATTTGCCATCTTGTGTTATTTCCTAGCACTGCCATTGCGTGTTAGGTAGCCGTAGTTGCATTTGTAAAAAAAGACACTTGCATGCATTTATTTGAGAGGGGAGGAGAGTAAATAATCGGCCAAGTAAATAACATCTTCTTCATGTGCTGCCTTGCAATTTCACCATCCTCATTTTTTTATTTTGCTTTGAATTTCTTCTCCCTCATGCAGCTCAGGGCATGGGCTTGCTCTTCTTCGCGCCATTCTCTGCCAGTAGCATGCTCTGACAGCTGCATGGCTGGTCATGCACACCCAGGGCATGGCCGTGGCATGCCTCCCTCTCCTTTAAAAAGCCCTGCCCTCTTCCTTACGAGGTAGAGCCTGAATACAGAAGACAGCAACCACCTTCTTCCAGGCCATCTTCCTCCCCTCTCCCCTCCATACGCAGTACCCCTTACCACTGAAGAGATACACTGCGGGCAAGAGCAGGCTCACAGTGGTCCCACGACCACCACTGTGAGTTCCACCACCGCCCAGCTCATCCAAGAGAAGGTGGGCATGGTGGTTTCACTCCCTGTCTTCACCGCTCAACACCTTCCAGCCATTGTCAAAGCTCTAAGCTCTAGAGCTCAGCAGCAGCAGCAGCAACCTGCGCACACGCTAGCACCGTCTGCAACCCCTTTCCATGCTCGCAGGTGCCTTCCAGCGCACCCGCGCATGCAGAACCGGCTGCAACCCGTTGTCCTCCGCGCGTGGCACTGTAACTACTGTTCATGCCTCTCAGAGCGACACTGTAGCTACAGTGCGGTGACTGGAGAGTTTCTCACTTATCCGGTCACCGCGCGCTCTCTCTCCTCGCTGCTACCTTCTCCAGCCAGTCACCTGCTCTAGTGCTAGCACTCGCATACGCCCGCGTCCATCTGCACCCGCTCTTGTTCCAACCCACAGCGCAGTGCGCTGCATTGCGTGCTCTCTCTCTCACACTTTCGCTCCCGCTCGCGCACGAAGGTAGCACGTGAGCTCTCTCCAACGCCCGCACGCAGCCCTGTGCACCTGCGCGCGCTCCCGCAACATCCAGATGACGCTCTCCCCCTCTGGACGACTTAAACTCGCTCGTTCTCTCTCACACTCTCCAGCAGACTCCCACACTCATACACTGACACACACTCTCATACACACACACTCGCTTGTACACGTTCACACCCACATATATACATACATATATACATATATATCTATATATATAAATATATATATATACATATACACATACATATATTACTATATATATATATACATATACATATCTACATATATCTATATACATAGATACTTATACAAATATATCTATATACATATGTACGTATATATATATATATATATACATATATTACTATATATATAAATATCTATATAGTTAAATATATATACATATATATCTAGTTATATATATATACCTATATATATATATTTACATGTCTATATATATATATACATAACTACATATACACACTCCACCACGCATTATATCGCGGGAATATCTGCACCAGTTGCTGATATTCCCTGATTCCCGCGTAAAGAAAGCACCTCTGCACACACTCTCACACATCCATCCTACACTCTATGCGGCACTTCGTCATGTTGGTTGCGTCTTCCTAGATGTGGACCAACTCGACACTGTGTTACACGTCATTTCAACCTCCACCCCCACCGCTATATGTATAATATATATATCTATATATATATAGACTATATTTATTTCTTTACAAGCAACCTATCTAGTTTTTATTTCTCTTTTGTTTCTTGCTATTAAAAAGATAAAAAAAAAGTAAAAGAGAAAAGATAATCCTTGTCTTGAAGGTACTTGATCTTGCAAATAGCAAGACTAGTTTTTGGAACCCTAATTTGGCTCAAAGCTAAGAACAATTTGGCTCGAAGCCAAGGACCTGATTTTGAGGGTGTCCCTCAAGGACAAAATTATCAAAAAAAAAATCTTAAATAGAAAAAAGCCAAAAACATAATAAACGCACGGAAGAGATTCGTTGTAGGAAAGGTGTAGAAACTTATTCACCTCTAATTCCCGCCTCCCTGAGTTCGACCCTGGGCCTAAAAGTGACCAAGATAAAATTAAGTAGGCCAGGTTAAAAATTTTGTGAAAAGATGGTTAGGCTCGATTTAGGTTAACCAGTATACTCACTTCAATGATAATTTCACCATATTAACACAACCTGTTCGAGTCCTAACAATAACCCTAAAATCTTGGTTTTGAAAAGATACACGAAAAATCGTATTTGAGTTTTATTTGAAGTTCCTTACAATAATGTCCTAGAATCAAATAAAGATGAAAAGACACACATTAGCAACTATTTGCACTTGACTTGAAAGATGCTTTAATGCTTTAATCTGAGATAGTCCTGAAATGCTAGTCTAGCAATAAGCATAATTTTGGTTCACCAAAATAGAGGTGCTTACATTCTCCTCCTTTTTGATGACAACAAAATTATAATTATGAAATTTAAAAGGTTGTATAATATCTCCCCCTTTTTGTTTTAGCATAAAGTAAAACATGCTGCTGTTGATTTTACATTTAACTTCCCCTTAAACATGTAATTCAAGCATCAGAAATATCATGCTATACAAGAGAGCTAAAGAGGAACATAAAACTGAAGGAGGTAATCTTCATCCATAAATAAAGAGTCTAGGTAAGCAGTGCATAGAATATAAATGTTCAGAGAAAAAATAAGTAATACTTGCCAAAATAAATATAGAAATAAATATAACATCTAATCATCTAACGATGCCATGAAGGCATCCATAGTACTCTGAAGATCATTGTCCAACTCGAGGTCCAGTGAATCTGATCTCTCAGAAGATGTAGGCTGACCAATACAGAGGCGACGTCAAGCTGATGAATGTGGTGTCAACTGCCTGGAGATCCTGCGAGGAGGAGTAATCTGCTAGTCACCTGGTCCTGCTGATGTTGATGGTGCTGCTAGTGATGTTGATGATGTAAGAGGAGGAGGAGGTGCTGAAGGCATGGTAGTAGATCGACGAGGTCGAGGAGGTCGGTGAAGCTGCTGCTAAATGCTATGAATGGACTCTCCAAGTTTGTCCAAGAACTAACTCGAAGCATTCAGGTAGTCTGATACCTGATGCCCGTGGTGCATCATCATCAAATCTGTCTCCCTCTGCCAATGCATCATCAAAGATATACCACTTGTCACATCCTGGATAGTCACAAAGTCCTTGCCTGAGAGCTATCGGTCCAAGAGGCTCCAGTCCTGGTCGTAAAAAGATGGAGATGATCTTACTGGAGGAGGACATGTCACAGTGAAGTGCTCATAAGGCAGGAACAGGGAGGTACTGTTGTCTGTTCCCGTTACTGCTACTGCTCCTAGGTTGCTTCCTTACCACAAGCTCCCTGTGCTTGCTCCATCTTCGCATAAGTGAGTTTATCAAATATGGAGACACGAGTGATAAACTATTTATGATTAATGTCCATGGGCACACTAAAGTGGAGAAAAATATGAGAAAGAAGTGTCCCAAACTAGAAGGAGTTGCTGGGTGGTTTACTCATGAGGTAAAGAATCAAATGGTTCTAATTGAACTATTTATTCTTTATAAAGGCATAGAGGGTGATCAGCATAATGCTAGGGAAATTCTCAAAATATGTAGACTTGGACATAAACTTCCACAAAAAGTCACGATTCAGAAAATAAGGCAAACGCCAAAAGTAGGGTGACTTGGTAGGATGGCCTAAGTCAAAATGAGAGGGAGTGAGCAGGGTCTCCTTGATGGTGTCAGACTGAGTCTGCTGATGTAACTCAAGAAAAGTAGGTCCAATAGAAGGACAACCAAGAATCTCTATCAAAACATTCGCATTGATCGGAACCTCTATTCTGTAGACATTCGAGGTCAACTCGATGTTGGAGCCTTCACCTATATCTTTGAGATTGGCATAAAATAGATGACAGGCCATGGGATTAACACTGGAAATGCGGCCATGCTTCGAACTCGCATAAAAGTTCCTCATAAATAGTTACAAAATCTGATGGTATGCAAATTTTTCGTGGATCCTAGGGAAAACAGACTCGAAATAAGTGAAGTCAACAGGTCTACCGACATGTGGAGAGAATTTTGCAAATAATGAAAAACGGTCGCGAGCAGGTTCAGTAATGAAAAATCGATCAAAAGTCTTATCACGATGACTAGAAGAGCCGCGTGCTCGTTTGGGTGCCATATGGTAAAGAGCAAGACATCACGGTTGGTTGATCAACAATAGTGACTGGTTGATAAAAAATGAATCGGACTTCATAAGCTCCTAGAAGAATTCCTAGAGAATTCCTACTCTGGCGAGCTTTCCAAGTTTGGGAAGCTTCCTTCCTAAGCTCAAAACTCCCTCCAAAGGCCTATAAAAGGACCTCCAGATCATACCGAACTTCTCAAGCTCGATTTCGACTGGATCTACCCAAATTTCTTCCCTCCTAATCCGTTCGAAAGTCTCCTCAATCTCTAGCAACTCTCCCTACCTCTCCTCGTCGTCTGACCACAATACCGGCAATAGATCCTCCTTCCTCATCTTCCTCCGTGTCACGCAATACTGGTTGACGTCCCTATCTCCTTGATCCTCGTCGTCCAACCACCACCGAAGTTATCTTCGTCTCCGGCACCAGCCATACCGCAACCAGCGCCAAGTTTGATCCCTGTCGTACGCTACCTGTCTCTATTGACTCCTCAGTTTCTCTATGTCACGACAACACCTCCGACACTCCATTTCGACTTCCGCATCGCCCTTCATGACTTCATCTTCCACCTCGCCGGCGTACCACCGGCGAGCTCCAGCGGCTACCACAGACCGTTTACACCGCCGCTTCCGGGCTCTACACCTCCAGCTCTATCTCAGGAGCAAAAGCCCTAACTTAGGTCGATTACTCCTCCAAATCCTCTGTCGAGCTCACACTCCTCCATCTACCCTCCACGAGGTCAACAGGCCTCATCGACCACCTTCATGGCACGCCACCACCACCGTTGCACTCCACGACATCCAGCGAAGGTTTTGAATTATTTTGACTTGGCTGCAAGGCCGTATTCTTGTTTTCAGATGTCCTTGCCAAAGCTTCGCTACTTCTGCCATCACCACCACGTTCTTCAAGCTCCAGGTCATGCAGGCATCAAGTGTTACCTCTAGGTGCCACGAACAAGGCCCAAGAGCTGTTCGAAGTCTCTAATTACCACTGAGGGAGTCTTCTTCAATGCCAATTCAATGCATCTTCACAACAACTTCCTTAATTGGGAGAACATTGCAGCAACAGCCCACGCGAAGAGAGAGGGGACTGATTTAGTCCTACCTCATGGGTTTTAGAAGCATCACAGCAGCGTAAATTGAATTTGTGCCTTGGGCTTATAGCCTCAGACACAAGGGGTGAGGTCCCTCACATGCACACACTCAACCTGCCTAACCCTTCACACCTTGGCTGTGACCCACGCCTATAGCCCTAGTCTCGGGTACGCGAATCCCCATTTACTCGATTACCTGTTACTGTGGAAGGCTCTGGGAGAGAGAAACCTAGAGAGAGAAAGAGAGAGTGAGCACGGGGACAAGGGGGTTTTGCTCTCACCGATACCTGTGTGACACTTAGTCACGAGAAGAGAAGGAGAGCAGCTGGGACAGAAGTAGAGAGGGAAGAGACCCTTGAGTCCCTTGGATGCACTGTAGCAACTAGCTGTTTAAGTCATCTGATACAAGCCTCCATCATCTGATTGCATACATTTGAGGCTTTATTTCCTTGCTTGATACTATTGAGATATTTGCTATTATTGTGAAGGGTAATTGGTGATTAAAATCACCATTTTACTCTAGTCTTTTTGCTTCATTAAACATTTACTTTATCATATATATCATTCTTGCTTGGATTTATTGATAAAATTGTAATCTTGAGAGTTAATTGTTACTTGCTCCCCACGTTCGACCTCGGATTTCTTTCAAGTATAAATTTATTTATTTTTCGCACTGATTCGAATTGTACTACAAAATGATGATTTTAAAACTCGTTTCAGAGCGACTAACATTTTGGCACCTTTGCCAGGGAGCAACGCGCAATTTGATCTCTTAGTTGCAATATCTGATCTGGTATTAACTTGCTCTATCTCTTTTGACTATGATCTATTTCAGGGATTCATTCGAGAAAGATCAGCCGCACATCAGCCACTCCAGGGGCAAGTAAACTCCATCCACCCTCTTCTATGCCCCTGATTCTGAAAAGATAAGAAAGGAAAAAATCAATTAGGGTTACTTGCATTCTATTATTAGCAAATCATCAAGTTGCCTGATTTGATACATTCTAGAGAAACATCCAAACCCTGATTTGTGCACCTACTTAGGGTTTATGGTATCTAGGGCTATCACCTTCTTGCTTGAGCCCTAGGTACCACATTTGGACAGATTAAATTGGACCAATCAGAGCTAATTAGGATTTCCAGTTTAGGGTTTTAAAGACACACTTGCTTAATTAAGAATTAATCTTCCCAAACAGTGTGTGCCTAAGCTTTGGTTGAATTGATCTATTCAAGCAAACCCTAAAATCAGGCTCTTAATTTCATTTGAACACTAAAAGAATAACCTAAATTTTTCAAAGGACAAAATAGGTGAAGTTGACCTACCTTGTTGGGTTAACCAATCTTCAAATTAGGTCACTTTGCACAAAAACATCTCAAAGTTCAAGTGAAATCATAAGCACCTTGCTCTTAATTTAAAACTAGTAGACTTAAGAGGTCAAGTCCCCATTCTATTCTACCTGGATCCTTAGTGACAAGAGAGGTTGGGTGGGGGAAACCTTGTAACTTGTGGGGGCGCTCTACCGTGTAGGGGTCTTCGCAAGACTCTCCCTCTCTGGTTGCCCAGGTAATTCTCAGGTGGACGGCTTTCTGACTAAGGGGTATCATTCGCTCCGAACCTCTATAGTCATCCAAAATTTTTGGGTGTCTTGATTGGGTCCATCTCCTGCTATCCCTCATCTACTCCATTAGTGCATGTTCAGGAGGAGGTCCTTAAGACCATCCTTGAGGCCTCCATTAGTTATTCACTCTTGTCGAGGTCAAGCCTTGACTTCCATGTTTGTGCAACAACCTGATCACATTGACATATCTTCTGATTTAGAACCTACTTCCCCCTTATCAATAATGGATCACCTAGAAGATCAACCTAATCTTGAGCAACAATTCCATAATTTCCAAAATCGAATCAATGCCATCATCAACCCTCTGCCGCATCCTCAAATGAGAGATCACTATAATTCCGCAGCGGTGGAGATTGAACCCCGAATCAACATTCCCGTGGGAGGACTCGAGGTAGATCTCAAGCCTAGCATGCTTCATATGACCCCAAAATTTCATGGCTTGAACTCTGAGGATCCTTTCCAGCACATCAAAAACCTAAAACATTTGGCCCACACTTTTGGGGCACATGTACAGAATCGGGATGGATTACTCTTAAAGCTCTTCTCATTCTCTCTGGCTGACAAAGTCGCTCACTGGTTTCAGACTCAACCAAACACGATCAACACATGGGGAGAACTGCAAACTGCCTTCCTGCAAAAATTCTACCCCATTAGTCGTACAAACACGATGCGACACCAAATCACGCACTTCTCCCAAGGAGCGGGAGAATCTCTACAGGAGGCATGGGATTGTTTTCTGGATCTCATGTGTAAGTGCCCCCATCACGGAGTTCCGAAGTGGGAACAAGTCCAATCCTTTTAGCACAGACTCCGTGAAGATATCAAGCTCTTTGTTAATGCAACTTGTGGTGGTAGCATCATGGGTCAACATGAGGACACGATCTGGGAAATTCTCCAGAACATGTGCGAGAACTCCCTAAACAATGAGTCATTGGGTGCGTACGATCGGACATTCACCCATGCATTGACAAATAATCAGGGGGTACACGAATCCTGAGGCCTTTCTGCATCTGTTGATCTAGAGGTGGTAGCCAGTCAATTGGACAAGATCTCCATTATTGAGAAGGTGGATGGCATCGCTCGTCATCTACACAAATCCACCTCTGCACCTCAAAGCACATACGCGCACCTGCCCATGGGAAGGGAGGCTGCGCACAACATCTACCACTCCCCAGGAATGGATGCATATCCACCCCCATTTGATTATGTCTTCGGAGGCAACTCTGGGTCAGCCCACCTTAGTTGGGGGAACTCTGAATCCCCATACCCTGATTATCTCGGAGCTCCTCTGACCTGCGAGGATCTTCACACTGTCGAGAATAATCCTTTCTCCAACACTTAGAACTCTGGATGGCGTAATCATCCTAACTTTCATGGTCTGGAAATAACCCGAATCTAAGACCTCAATTCCAACCCCAACCACTGGCTCCACGTGCTTATCAACCCACCCTACCAAGTTCCACTCAAAACTTCCAATCTGGACCACCAAAAGAAGATCATACATCTTTGATTCTCCAGACCTTGGTTGATATGTAGAAACAACACAAAGAAGAGATCTCTGAGTTATGAAATCAAGTGATCCAGCTAGCAAGTGCTCACCAGCCTGGTGCACTTCCTTCTCAGCCTCTTCCAAACCCGAATAATGTGCCAAACCAGAGGCACTTTATGAACCCAAATCAGGGCCAAGCTCACTTTATTTATCAGACCCTTTCTACTCCATCACCTGACGGGATGGATGTTTCAACTTCATACTCAGAATTTCAGCAGCAAACACCTATTTTGCCCAACCCAAACCAAAATCAGGCAGGATTGAATTTCGTCACCACTTGTAGTGGCAAAGCAACACAAGACCCATCCTTTCCTAGCCACAACATGCCTGAGATCATAAACCCTAACCCTAGGTTGGTCGTCTAGGACACACCCATCCCTGATAAAGAGCTTGAGCCAATTCTAGAGGAACCATCTAAGGTTCCATTTCCCGAGGCCTTGACCAATGGAAAGAGGACAACCAAACCCGTGGCACCTGAGGAGGACCTGGTTAAGCTCTTTAAGCAGGTCCATATAAACATCCCCTTGATGGATGCGATTCACCATGTACTGGCTTACGCACAATTCCTAAAAGATGTGTATACTTAAGCGTAAGCCGCGAACCAAAGGCAGGAACCCAATTGTATTGTCGGAGCAAGCCAGCTCCGTCATTTTGAGCAAACTCTCACCTAAGGAAAAAGACCCAGGCACTTGTCTAAGCTCCTGTGCTATTGGTGATATTCAGTTTGATCGAGCCTTATTAGACCTAGGAGCTTCCATCAATTTGATACCTACATCCCTACTAGACTACTATGAGGAATTTGAGCTTAAACTGACAGAGATGACTTAAGCAGTACTTGAGGATGTCATAGTTAGGGTACATGATTTCTACTTCCCTATGGATTTCATAGTATTAGACGTGGATGCTCTTGGGAACTTGAAGAATACATCGATCATATTAGGAAGATCCTCTTTGGCCATAGCTAGGGCCAATATTAATTATAAGGAGGGCCAAATTGAGTTAAAATTTGGGAGCAAGATGCTAAAGATCGATATCTTTAAGGCCCAACAAGGACTTAATTGCGGGGTTATAGAACAAATCTGTGATATTGAGGCTGTGGTTGACGATCTATGTATCGAGGAAAACCTGAATATTTCTTATCAACCACAAGAAGATCAAAACCCACAATTAGGGGAACCTAAACATAACCTAGACACACCCACCACTCCTTCCTTTGCTCTCGACACCCACCCCGAACCACCTGCTCCTGCTGATAACCTAGTTATGGAATTAAAGCCTCTTCCTGACCATCTCAAATATGTCTTTTTGGGTTCCAATCAGACGTTTCCTGTGATTATCAATTCCCAACTCACACGTGATCAGGAAACATGCCTGATTTCTATTCTCCAGCAGCATCGAAGAGCCATTGGATGGACTCTCGATGATCTGACTGGCATCAGCCCCTCATATTGTACACATCATATCTATACTGAAGAGGGCTCATGACCATCCTGTGAAATGCAGAGATGCCTAAATCCAAACCTGCAGGATGTCATGAAAAAGGAGACCATCAAGTGGTTAGATGCAGGGATCATCTATTTGATCTTCGACAGTCGGTGGGTGAGTCCAATTCAAGTTGTGCCTAAGAAGGAAGGACTCATCGTCATCACGACTAAAATTGGAGAAACCATACCGACCCGTATAGCGAACTCATGGAGAGTCTACAATAATTACAGAAGACTCAATTCCTCCAAGAAGAAGGACCATTTCCCACTACCGTTCATTGATCTGATACTCGAGAAACTAGTGGGAAATCGATTCTTCTACTTTTTGGATGGGTACTCCAGTTATAACTAGGTTACAATCCATCCTAAGGACCAAGAGAAAACTACCTTCACCTACCCCTTCAGAACATACGCATTCCGGACGATGCCGTTCGGTCTCTTCAATGCACCTGTTACTTTTCAGCGGTGCATGCTTGTCATATTCTCAGATATGGTATGTTACGACCCGATCCTAGATCCCTACAAGACCCAAGACTGGCCCGCCTCGACTAATTCTAAGACCTAGTCATCCAATGAGAAATAGCCAAAAGCAGATAATATTCCACAATCACACATGCAATGTAACTAAGCAAGAAATAATAAGAGACGATAAAGGAAACAGAACGAATAGTCTCACAATATTACAGGCCATCACAACAACATTAGTGGAAAGTACAACGGAAAAGTAACTGAAACAGTATTACATATAACAAAATACTCACTACTACAAAAGAAGCTAGGAAACGGAAAGGAAACACAGCTAAGGCTAGGCTCAACTGGGTCTTGCAAGGCGAGATCAATGTTAAAATCAATGCGTCGTAGTATAGTTGAAATCGCTCGAAAACAAATGAATTTTGTTACTCGAAGTTTTAAGTCCGAGGTCAAACACAGGGAGCAAATTGGGGTCCAAAAATCAAGAACATAACTTTAAGATTGAATATAATATGCAATGAAAATCAAAGTATAGTGCAAAAACACAATGTCAATGTATAAGGGAGTAGCACAAAAAAAATATGGACGTCTGATTTTGAAAATCAGATGTCTTAAATATGAAGTTGCTGCAGTGCTTTTGTCTGTCTCTGATCTCTATCTCTGTCTTTGATCTCCTTCTTCTTCTTTCTTTTCTTTCTTCTGTTTGCTGTCTCTGACGACCTTCTTTCTTCTTGGCTTCTTCTTCTTCCTTCTGTGATTTCTTCTTTCTCTCTTTTTCTTTCCTTCTCTTCTGCCTTCAGTTCTTCTTCAGCTTTCTCCTCTTCAGTTTTGCCTTCTCCTTCCTTAGCTTCTCTAGCTGCCACCCTTTCCTTCCTTGGATTCCTCTTCTTCTCCTGAGAGCAAAACCTACCCCTACCCTCCCTCGAAATCTCTCTTCTACCTTCTCTCTTAGGCTCGCTCTCCTATAGCCTTCTCGGGTTATCGGGTCGGGTATGCGTGCCCGGGACTAGGCCAACCAGCTTGCGTGGTGGGCGAGGAGTGCAGGCTAATCGAGTATATGGGTTAGGGCTAGGTCTGTGGGCAGTGGGGTCACAGACGAGGCAGTGAGGGCGAGTGGGACCTCACCCCATGGTTAGGAGGTGATAAGCCCCTGTCACTTTTTCACTTTATTCGGCTGCTTCCGCTCCTACACTTCCGAGGTGGGACTATATTGTCCCACCTTCTTTGCGAGCGCCCGCAGCAGATGTTCCCTCTAATTGCAGCAGTTGCATGGACATCGATGTCAATTGCTGGGTTGAGGATATGCGTGAAAGGAATCCACGTGACTTGGGACTGATTGCCTGGAGCGAGGAGTCCTGGGTGAAGCTTCCAAGCAAGCTTCGTGCTTCATCAATGGCTGTGAAGGCCTCAAACCTGTCAGTAAGAAAATGGCCTTGCGGCCTCGTTAGAAAATGTAGGGAGCTTTGCCTGAACACAGCGAAGGTGGTGCTGTGGTCGGCATGGCATGGGGTGGCCTGAGCATGCTTGCCTAGGTCACCCTGTGGGTGATAAGGTGGGTGTGTTCGGGGGGCATTCTGGGGGCTTGGCGCAGTGAATGGAGTGAGGGGTTAGGGTCAGTGAGGTGTGGCGGTGCTCGTGAGGTAGTTGGTGAGGTGGACGGAGGCGTGGAGCGGCAGGAACACCTCGCCGGAGGTCTGACCGAAGGTGGAGAAGGTGGTGGTGGTTTGCTAGCATTGAGGCGTATTTGCAGAAATAAATGATAGAAAAATGATGAGAAGAGAGAGAGGACTTAACTGAGGGTGGATAGACGAAGGGGGATGTAGAGGAGGCGGCCGACTCGTACTATCGTTGCTGGAGATGAAGTACCCAGTGGGAGGAGGACGGCGACGATGAGAGGGCTATAGGGACATCGACTGGTGCGCAACGCTTACGAAAAGGATAAAGGGATCCCTGCCACTTGTATTATGGCAGAGCAATGTGAGAGAGAGAGAAGGGTCGCCGGAGCTTGCTGGGTTATTGACTAAAGGGGAAGAGATGAATTGGGGGGTATCTCATGCCAATCTCAAGCTTCCGAGGTGCGGAATGATTTAGGGTTTCTTATATAGGCCCTGGAGGTTGGTTTTGTGCTTGGACAGTCATGTCACTGGAGATGCAAACTCAGAGAGACCCAAATCTCTCATGTGTTCGCATGAGAGATTGGGTAGGAATTAGGGCTTGATAATGGGTTCACATGAGAGCAGATTTCTCAGAGAATCTCCCTTTCAATTTTGAAAGGGATTCTCTGAGGAATTTGGGAGTTCTTTCCCTCGATACCTTGTCAGAGTAGGATTCCCTCCACTGTGATGGTGGATGGACCTAATTGCAAAGAATGACGAGGAAGTTAGGGGGTGTCTGTAGAAGTTTTCAAAAGTTAGGGGTAGAAATGTAATTGGGCTGGACTTGTTTGCAAAGTAGGTCAAGGTGAATTCCCCTTAGGTCCAAATTTTGATAAAAACCTAATTTGGACCTAAGGAATCCAATGGTGAAGTTGGATTTTAGGTTTGACCATGTTTGACTGGGAAATTAACATAAAAACCAATTTAGGGCAAACATTTGACCGAGACCCCAATTTAGGTCAAAATAAGTCCTAAGGGCCAAATTGAAGGTTCTAAACCCTAGAAGAATATTTTTTCATGAATTTTAGAGGATTTATGTGAATTTTATTCTAACCAGAACCTTGTTAAATTATGTGGGTCTGTTTTAGGGTTACAAGAAGTCATTTAATTCCCAGAATTCATATGAACCCTTTTCTGTTTGAACCAACCCACTTTTTATCTTGTTAAGACCATTTGACCAGTGTTTAGCCCATGAGAAATCCCGTTGTTGCACTGCAATGGTAAAATTGCAGTTTTACTCCTTATTTCTTACTTTTCTTTCTGAAGGGCTATTCCTTGAGTTAGTACCTCCAGTTGGTTATGTAGGAGCTTTTATTCGCTTTTCTGGGTTAAAATGAGCTACTTAAAGCTCATGATGGTGTTCCCATCATACCCCCATGCCTAGCTTTTGCTAGTCCCTTAGCAAAATTTTAAGGTTTTAACTTCTGTTCTAGACCATGATTTCCTTTGATGTTCACAAATTATGATGAGTGTTTTTTCTTTTCTTTTTGATTAGGTTAGAATGCCGACAGTAGGCCTAGAGGTACTCAAGTACCAACCAAGATTCAGACCTGACCAACTCTAGCCTCGATCCTCCGTGAAGGTTTTTAAGGCCCACAGGAACTATCCTAAGGTTCATTGGACTCCGCAGTTAAAGCACCCATGCTTGCAATGTATTTTAGCCTCGATTCAGTTTGCAGTGCATTTTTTTGTAAGTGAGAGACAGAGGATTTCTTTTTGTTTGGAGAGTTTTCTCTCTCTTTTCTTTTTATTTTTAGCTTTGGATTGGCTTCTCAACATGGTCTGTATCGGATTCCTCGTCCCCATCATCAATCCTCGAAGGGTCCCTAGCAATCGATGCTTCGTGATAGCACCGCCCAGGCAACCCTCAGAACCCTGGCTTTTGAGATTTTGAGATAACCCCACCCATGGCATTCTGTAGCTAAATCCAGACCCTGGCAATCGACATTTCGCAATAATGCCGCCCATGGCATCTGAACCAGCATAGGTGATTAGCCCATAGTTGTGGGCTATTTAAGTATTCAAGTGCCTACACATTAGGTTAATTCTAACATTTATTTAGCATAAATTAGGATGTAAATAGATTAATTCATAGTTTTAATTTAATTACATAATCCATACATTGCATTCATATCTTAAGTGCATTTAGAATTAGCTTAGAATAGCATTCATCTAATTAGACAACCAATTAGGTATATTGTTTTCATTAACATAGAAGTTGAGGGTCTGTATATAAACGACCCTAATATTTTAACATTATTTTCTTTACTCTTCTCCTTGCAGGAACGGCTGGCTGCCGCTCCAACTTCGAACGGCCGCAGTGAAGACCCATTCAAGGGTGAGCGGATGTGGTGGATCTGGTCGGGCGGCTGATTTCAAACTTGTGCAGGCCACTACAAAAGGAGGAGGGAGGCAGCCGAGCTCGGGAGGCCTCCGCCATCGACCCACCACTGTGCAGAGAGAACTTCTCTCTTCCACTCCACACTACCGGCCTCTACTGTGGCGACGAGTCTCCATCACCGTGGGCGTGTGGTGTGACAGGCCACACCGCCATCCGGAGCTCGCTGCATCACCGTGAGCACCTTAGCGTGCATCTCCCTCGCTGTCGTCGCCGACCACCACCACCGAGCTACTGATTTAGCCACCCTTTCAGTAACTTAAGACGTCCGGGAAATTTCCCAGACGTCTGAAGCTACCCGCACACCTCCACCCACTCGCCTGCGTACCCATCTGCACTCCACCCACTCACCTCCAACAGCCACGCCTTCCTCAGCCTGCTGTATCCTTCAAACGCACACGCGCCCATCAACCTTTAGCTCAACCGCGCCTGCACCCTCCAACCGCACCCGCTCTCCACGCGCCTGCAGCTCACGCCATCTCCACACACTCACCGGCTGCAGCGCCCTCCTCCAACCGCGCCTGCAGACCCGTACAACCGAGCACGCCTCCGCCCGCATCTGCCGCTTGCAAGCGCCATTCACCCGCGCCTGCAGAGCCCTTCGCCCACGTGCCTGCACCCTCCAACAGTGCCTGCAGTCCATGCCATTCACCCCCGTGCCTGCAGAACCGCCAGCAGTGCCCTCTGCCCGCGCTTGCTGCAGCCTGCGCACCCCCGCCAGCAGCAGCCGCACCCGCTCAACCGTCTGCAGACTCGTCCTCCCGCGCCTGCAGGGCCGTCAGCAGCAGCGCGCGAGCAGATCTCACGCCAACAGCCGCGCAAGCTCACCGGCTGCAGCACCTCCGTCGGAGCTCGTCCGGCCACCTCCGACCGCCGTGCGACTCGCCGCCACCACCAATTGGAAGCCCTCGGTCCAAGGGACCTCCTCCGAGCTTCCCTCGCCCGGCCATCCGCTCCTCGTCGCGTAAGACAAAGGGGAAAAATTCCCCTGTTTTGGTACAGTAAACCATCAATTAGAAATTACATTTTCTGCCATTGTCACTTTTTAATGATATTTTATTGATTCTGCATTGCGGAAAATATCCTCTAGTTTCTCATAATTGCCATTTCAGCATTGTTTCTTGCTTAAACCTTAATCTAAAGGCAATCTTGGCTTGATTCTTGTCCAAACTAACTACGAACGAACGTTTTTAATTGGTGCGAATTTTAATACGTCAACAGGGTGCTTCTGTGCCCTCAGTAGGTGATAACACTGCATCGTGGGATGATAATTCTGTCAATTGGGGTTTATCTTAAGAACAAAATGCATAGATAACACATCATAAATTAGAATGGGAGCATTGCATGCATCACACATCAAGATTGCTTATAGAGTAATATTAATGGCCAGTTGTATGAGTACTTGTCAAAGTAGGCCTTAGATAAGCAATCGGACCACACGGATGGATTCAGAGTGACGAATGGAGTCTAACGGACTCAAAATCGACCAAATCCGACATCCGAAGCTCCCGCAATTAACCTAGGAAGTTATGGCTGTTGATCTGACGATCAACGGCTCACAAGGCACCACGTGGCGCCCAATCAGCACCCGCACGCCTCATCTAGCCCCCTCCATCAATCGCAGACTGATCTAAGCCGTCCAATCTTCTATCGGACAGCTGAGAACACCGCACCATCACCAGCACCATCACTACACTCTTCGCCCGCAACAGATCACGACTGTCGGATCTCCATCCAACGGTCGGCAGCAGCCGAGCACCGATGCACAATCGCAACCATGCACGCAGGGCAACGCAGTGGTCGAAGTGCTCATCCGCGCTCACGCGACGTGGGTTCGATTTGCGCTACGTTGAAATGCGAAGGCAACGGCGCGCACCGCGTAAATTCAACCGCCCGATCAGCAGCGGACGACGTGGATGGAGCAAAGCGGTGCGATCTCACATGTCCAAAGCCGACGCCTGGGATGACGCGGGGGGTGTGGGCTCAATTCAGGCGTGCGCCCCACGAGCGACCTCAGCCGTCCGATCTTCGATCGGATGGCTTACAACGTGTGCACACGGATCAGGCGCGAAGAAGAACAGACGCGTGCGAGTGATTGATTGGCAGGGGCCTTCATCGACATTTTGGGAAGGGTTTTAGCGACATCCCGGACGTCGCTAAAACCCCTTCTTCCTATTTAAACCCCTTCCAACCACCCATGGGAGGCATTCACTCCACTTGCAAGTGCTCTACCCCACTCCTAGCTACCATTAGTCCCCTTGTAATTGTCGGAGATGACGAACTGCCGACAGAGCCCCCCTCCATCACCGTGGCTGCCTCATCGTCTTCTCTCTCTCTCTCTTTCCCTCTTTATCGTAAGCTTTACTTTACTTATGTTCAAGCATTTATCTAGTGTTGTAATTACAAACTAAAGCTACATGTTAAATGAAGTTGTTTTCTATCTAGTTACTTGCTCTCTTTTATGTTAAAGTTGCATGTGTGAATGAAGAAATTCTAACCCTACTCTCTCTCTCTCTCTTTCTCCCTCTCTCACTCGCTTTTCACTCGCACCTTTTCTCAAGCAAAACCCCATGATTTTTGTGACATTAAGTGACAAGAAAAATCCGATTTTCACGCCTCCCTGAGATCGACACTCGGTCTCACATCTGTTTCTTCATTTTAAAATCGATGTTGCGAGCGCAAGCTATAACGACTCTTCTAAACACACGCCCTACGCACACGTCAGTTTTTGGCACTGTTGCCGGGGATGCAATGGATTTATTTTGTCACTTCCATTTTACATCCATGCTCACATCGTCTAACGCCTTGTCTCCTTCTACTTGATGGTTGCAGGAATTCGACGTTGGGACGGCGAAGCGGTGCAACTCATGACAGTAACGAGGGAGTAAGTGCAACAAGGACCAGTCTTGAGTATTTCCTCACCCATGGTTGTTTGCTTGCTTAAAAAATCTAAAAATTTTTTTGTAAAACTAAAAAAAATTGGCATGGTGCATGATTACCTGACCCACACCCTTAACACATCACCCAACAAAAAAAAAAAACTCTAACATTCTGAATAAATTCTTGAAGTGTTTTTCTTTCTTTTTGAGTGGTGTTTGTGAAGCCACCTTGATTTGACTTGGGCCGCACCACTCAACCCTAAAATCGACTCATCTAATAGAAGCTACATGATCACTAGGATGAGTACATTAGGGTTTTAAAGCCTCTACACAATAAAAGGAAATCTACTTTGACCGAATTATGTGCAAAACTTGACGTGCCCATTGAAACTTGTCTGAAAACATTAAGTCAAGTCAATCCTAAAAGACACAAAAGTAAGGATGAAACATTAAAAGACACCACATCTTAAAAAAAATCCTTGCTTGAAAATCCTGTTTTGATAGGATCACACACACTGAAAGTGGAAAACTAAGAGGCACTACCCCAGTCAACGCCTCATCACATAACCCTAGCACAAGCATTGTCCTAGCCCTTTTAAAATGGAGTAGACGTAACCTAGGTAGGACTGGGTTAAGTCTCGAGAGGTGGGGTTTTATTTGCTGGGCACTTGGCTTTCATACCCTTAGTAGAATCTGGTGACTAGGCTGCGAGGCAGTGTCAAGCGACTGTGGTTGTGGGGTCTATGAAACTGGCGACGCAAGCCAAAGGAAGAACCTTCCCTGCAATCCCCTCGTAATCAACCTGGCCAGATTAGCTTTGGGAAGGGGAGTCCAGTGCTTACGGACTTAATCACCCTTTTGGAGATTTCTAGGTCTCCTAAGGAATACACCATAAGGACTAGGCTTGTTTGCTTGGTTGAACACACAACTCTCTCTCATCTGTTCTTCCCGCATCCCACCATTTCTTCCAAACCATGGATTTCAATGCCTATCCATCTTACCCAAACTGCCCCCAACATGATTTGTATGCTAACCCAAGTAGACCATATCCATAGCTTACTTGGGCTAACAAACCACCAAGTTGGAGGTACGACCTAGAATATCCCTCTTGGCCCAACTGTCCCAGTTATGACCAAACTGCACCAACCTCTTATTGGGATACACCCGACATATCGACCCAAGGGTATGATTCAAATCATGGGGCTCCATATCTCGATTCTCCTCACGACGCCTCATCATTTAGGTCCCACCCACTCTTTAACAACTTTGATGGGACCTACACTTTAGGAGAACACCAAGAACCCTACCCTTCTCAGAACGATAACCAAGAAAGGTCATCTGAATTTAACAACCTTTCCTACTTGACCTTTGGATTGGAAGGAATTCTAGACAAATGGAAATCAGAGAATGATCAAAAATCTAGGCAGGCCCAGAATCATCAACCTTTGATTTGGTCTCCTGATGAAGAATCTGACTGAGAGGAAGACGTAGAACCTCAACTATTTTGAAGTAGGACCAAACAGAGAATGGTTCCTCTTGAAGAACTGGACCCTAAACATGATAGAATAGAGGACCCACCCAAGAACCTAAACCCCAATATGGATTCTAATCCACAACCTCAACCACACCCTCAACCTGGATTTCAAGGAGGAAATCCAAAGGACACCAAATGACACCCGGTCAATTGTTGATAACCTCTAGTTAGAGTTACATAGACAGAATCAAGAATTGGTTAAAGGACAACAGGCCATGTTGGATATGTTCCAACAATTGGGGAAAGAAGGCTAGAGAAAGCTGTTGCACACAACGCCATTCATTGAATTCGTAAAGCAAGGACCTACCATGATCAATTGGACTACACTCAGTCACCCTAATTTAGTTCAGTCCACCATTGATACCCTCCAGGAGTTGGACAACTCAATGGATAAGGTCATTGAGGATTCCTCGGAACACAATTTGGGGAGCATTGAGGACAAACATCAGGAGGAAACTGAGAATGTGAAGGGAGATGCCTTGGAATCCGAATCTAATCGGCCCGAGAGAAGTGATTCGGTGGGAACAACAGCCAACATAGGAGATGGGGAATGGAGTTACAATTTCAAAGAAATCGATTATGAATCGGTTGGAATCCCCATCACAAATTTGGAGGGTCGAGAAAAAGAATATGAACTAGAGGATGAAATTGGCCCTACCTCTAATGCAACCTCAAATAGTGAATCTGATATAAAAAAGGTTGAAGAAAATATTTTTGAGGTCAAGGGATTGGAGAGAATGAGCAATGAAACCATAGTTGCAGAAGAGATGGATTCGTCTTTGGAGAGAGACCTCATGCCTGATTGTAGGGCTCACTATGAAACTCTTGATTTTGTTACCTACCCTACCAGAATAAAGATCCCGCAACTCGAATGCACTGGAATTGATACACCTCTGACGGATTACAATTTTATGGGGACACAAGCTGAGTGTAAAACCTACATCTTTAGTATCTAGCATGTCATATTCGGGGTACGCTCTTCCACATCAACTTCTTTGCATGCCTGTAGACTAAGAGAGGATCTGACACGGGCATGCATGATACATCTACTGCAGAATTCCCGCCCCTTAGGAATGAGACTCCACCACAACCTTGTTTGCATCTGTGGACTTCTAATTTTGGGTCTGGCTGATTTTGTACATGCTGCCTTGATCCAAACCATTCCTGTTTGTGCACTATGCCCAGCTGAAGGCATTAAACTCAGCGCTTCTTGAGAGGCAACCCAGAAGGTTCAGACTGATCAGGTATTCTACGTCACTCAGGTAAAATATTTTTGAACCCCTGTTGCATCCATGTATTTGTCAATGAGGACATTGTCCAACTTAAGCAAGGGGGGTGGTAAATTGCATGATCCTGAACTCATTTAATCAGACTGAATAGAATAAAATTAAATTAAAAAAATTTGAATTTAAGAAGAAAAACTTAGGTATTAGAAATTTGTCAATAGTGGGAAATAATATGGAAATAACTTGAACACTTAGTGAAAGAGTCGATTTTTCGCTTTGCGTTGTAGTATTTAAGTGGTGGAAAAATCGACTAATCAAAAAAAATAAAAATACCACTCATAGAAGAGCGGGTCGTGTCCACAGGGAGGCAATTATGCAATAAACTCTCAATTATTTTATATTCTCTTGGTTAAGGGCAAAATCCCTATTCAAATCCGACATAAAATGCGATGGAAAGTCGATTCACAATAACTCAAAAAGATAAGGGTATATGTGCAGTTTTCCCTCACTAAAATCTTCAATAAATATATGATGATTTTGTATAATTTTCAAGTGTCATATACTAGAGAGAATCAGTGCACGTGTTGATCCCAAAATCAATCTTAAAACAGGTGAATATCAATAACATGCAATTATCAGAAAATATGAGTGTGCATGCACAATTCTGCCAAAATAAAATAATAATAAATCAAATTCTGTGGCAATGGCAGTAAATGTAATTTTTAATTAAATTCAAAACAGAGCATTTGCTCTCTCTCCTCCTCGCGCGAGAGAGAGAGAGCACCGACGGGCGGTGGACGCGCTAGGGTGGTCGGCGAGGATGAGGCCTATCCGATGGAGGCCGCGGCGTTGATGGAGATGGCCGGCCGGTGGAGGAGAAGAACGTCGGAGAGGCTACTGCTGCCATGAAGATGCTGCTTGGGAGGGGTGCACGAAGGTGTGCGCCTACGGGCGCGACTGGAGGATGGTGGATGGGCGCATGCCTGCAGGCGTGAAGGCGTGCAGGCAGGAAGGAGGGCGCGTCTGCAGGGGCGCGTGGTGGGGTGTCTGCGGGTGCGCCTGTAGGAGTGCGGGTGCGGCCTGGCTGTGGTGGCCGGTGAGCAGGTGCCTGTGGTGCAGCGCCTGTGGGTGTGCCTGCAGGGGCACGAGTGAGGGTAGTGCGGTGTAGAGGCGATGGCGCAGGCTTGGTAGGGTGCGGCTGCAGGTGCGCGGTTGTGGTGCAACGCCTATGTTGCAGCGCCTGCGAAGGGTTGAAGGTGTTGGTGGGGGAAGCGAAAGCGGGTGCTGGAGGCTGAGGCGCTGGAGGTTGAGGCGCGTGCCTGCGGGCTGGCTGGAGATGAGCGCGCGCTTGCGGGCGCGCAAGGTGGAGAAGGAGGGTGCGTGGTGCAGGCTTGGAGGTGGGTGCAGGCGCTTGAACAGGTCCTGCGGGTGAAGGCACTTGGTGCTGCGGATGGCCAGTGAGCGCACAACACCTGCGGGGAGCACTGGTGGTGAGGCGGTTTGCAGAGAGCGCTAGGCGTTGAAGCGGGTGCCTGCAGGCTGCGGATGGCCTGCTAGGGTGTGGCTGCAGGTGCGCAGTGGGGAGCTTGCAGCTTTGGGTGCGGGGGGAAAATGCAGATCCACAGTGCACGCTGGGGTTGTTCCCCGTAAGGGGGAAGATGGATCCGCCCAAAAGAAAAGCCCCCTGCTTTTCTACTTCTTCCTCCTATGCACGTGCGTGAGTTAGGGGATTTTCAAATCCCTTAGCTATTTTTGGCCTCGTTTGTTGAGGGAGGGTGGCGGGAGATCGGATAAATGTTGGGAGGAGTTGCGGCTGGCCGGAGATCAGGGAAAGATGCCACCGGTTGTTGGAGAAATTTACTCCTCAACCCTTGCTCTTTCTAAATGTAATTCCTGCACATAAAAACAACAAAATCATTATATATTAAGTTATAGAATGTTATAAACTTAAATCATGATGCATACAAATATTCTACAACTTAATTGTAGTTATTAACACACCTAAACGGTACGATTAAAGTTACTTAGGCGTAATATTAGTCCACTAAAATGGACTCATCAATTACCCCCATGCCGAAGATTTGCTAGTCCCTAGCAAAAATGAAAAATAATAGAAGTAATCAGAAGATTTCTTCTTTTCTTATTTCAAAACTTTAGAGATCCAGACAAATGTGACGTGATAATAGCCTAAGTAACGGATCCAAGTGAGAAAAAGCCAATTCACACTGGGACTTCGTACTTTACCCTTTGTAAATATTGCTGTTGGGATAGGCAGCTACTTCCCTCGGGGATAAAGTAGAGGATACTCTGTAATTTGACCCCGTCATTTGGCTTAGGTAGGAGATATCGAGTTGAATGGATTTGTAATTGGTGGCACACACTCATTTGGTGCTACATATAGTCTAGTACTGCAGACTCTAGATCTCTATATTATTAGACGAGTCAACTCTGAGAGAGGCTACACAATTGTGCTCTCTTGATGTTCCAGGGCACTCCCTCTTCTTTCTTTCTGAGATCACAAATCTCGCCAGATTTAGAAATTGTACTCACTATTTGGTGGCCTCACATGGCATCCACACTTCAATTAAAGTCCTAATAACTCTACAACTAAGTTAGAGTCCTCAACCAGTATTCGGGCGATCAGAAATACTAAAAAGTAGGTATGGGTCATATTTGGTGGAACGCGATAGGTGTCCAGATGCCTCAGAAATAATGTTACATTATAACTTGGACCCTCTTTTTTTTTCATATAAATATTTCTTCTTTTTTTTATTTCTTCTTTACTTTTCTCCCTTTTTTTTTATAATATAAATCAACATAATACGACACAGACTTTTATTTATGAGGCATTATTCGAGATGATGATGGTCAAGAAGATATTGTATGGCTTATTTGGTGGAAGTGCCTATTCTCGGCACTGGGAAAGAATGGATAGGACAGGTGTATTTTTGACCTTTGACACTAATACCCTCCTTCAGCCGAGGACTTTATGAAGGATGGTCATAACCATCCACCATAGTTATAGCTTTATTAAGACTCAATCTCTGTGTATCTACCTTATTTGGTGACTCTCAGGAATTCACGCAAAATACGCACACAAGAACAGAGAGTAAAAACTACACCTAACTCTGAAGTATCATCATCTAATTATCCAAAACTTAAGAACCCTTGCACTAGACTTAGCGCACCAGTAATCTCTACTTCTCACAAATATGAGGTGGATCTACTAGAAGATAGTAAGCCTGACTCCCTATGAACTGTCCAAGGGTTCAGTAGACTACAAATGCTCATTGGTTTTCCTCGAGGATCCATTACCAAGTCTACATGCACGTGAAATAAATGTACTAGATTCTAAACTTAAGAAATAATTCCGGAAGAAAAACCTCCAATAACAAAGGTATTTTGCTAGGGACTAACCCATTTAGCTCAAGAAAAGAGAAATTTTTTTTTATGCTAACCTAAATGCATGAATACTTCCTAAAATGCAAATGCACTCCCCCATGCCTAAATTCTACAATGTCCCCATTGTAAAATTAAAATAGGAGGAGAAAGGAAAAACATCACCTGACACGGTCCACTGGGTTGCCTCCCAACAAGCGCTGCATTTTCTGTCAGCAGCCAGACTTAGAAGGAACCTATAAGTCTGGTTCCAAACAGAAAAAGTTAGGCCCTAAAAATATGCGTAACAGTGCAGGCCTAGAAAATAGGTAATCACGGTTGTTGGCAAGCTGATGATGCAATGTAATTCCAAATGCTCGCAGAAGAAATGAAAACAGAAAATCTCGTTGGCTACCTGGGGAGGTCTAGGAATAAGAAAGGGAATATGAAAAGAGGCCTCCCGAAATGGAATAAGTGGAGGATAACAAGGATCCTCCAGAGCAAGATGGGTTTTAAAAGATACAAACATTATTAGTTCAAACCCTTGAATGGCAAGAGTAAAAGTACAAGCATCAATCCACACTCGCCATATACTGGCCTGATATGTTCTCTAGAAATAATGTACATGAGCAAAGATCTGAGCCAAGGATTGGTTAGGGAGTATAAGGGTTGTTTGTAGCGTTGGAAGGTAATGGTTAAGTCCAATGAGGGCTTAGTTGGTGTTAGGTCCAATTCCAACAATGATTCAGATTGTGTATATTCCCTAACAATTGGAGACAACTTCTCGTTGCCATGCCTAGCCTTAATGATCGGAGTCATATTTGAATCAAGGGTAGACTCCAAATTACAACTCTTTGATGGCAGGGTCAAATGTAAGAATCATTATCATTCAGCTCATCCTCAGATTGTTCTCTCAAATATTTGTCGGGGTGTATATGTGATTCATTAGGAGTTGGATCAGTATCCTCAATTATTTCTAAAGGAGGATCAATCTTAATATTTTGAAGCAAGCCCATCTCATTGAATTCGTCATTCTTCTCGGGGTATAAATCCTCAATTGACGTGTTTTGTCCCCGAGAGTCTACCATAGACTTCTCATTATTTTGTTTGTCCTCCTTTAATATCAACTCCTGCTTTGATAGAGGATGATTCTCAAAAGAAAGGAGGAATCTAGATTTAATCATATTTTTTCTATCCTCTGGAGGTAAATCCTCAAATGATAAATAATTCCCCTGTGGTTCACTCCAGATTTTTAGTCCAGGTTCCTCTATTGGGGCATCCTCATTTTCTGAATTAGACTTTTCATATCCCTGAGACCAAAATTGATCTAATTCATCCTCCATTCTGTTAGGGTCACCTTCATTGAGTGTATTTAAATCCTCCGGATACTGAATGATAGGTGTGGATTCCCTAAGTGGAGGGTTATGGGTAGGCTCACTAAGGGTAGAATGGGATTCCACCAAATAATCAATAGGGGAAGTGATAGGAACAGTACAACCTTGACCAGGGTTGGTAGGGGTAAGGAGAATACTGTCATTGGGGTCAAGGTCATCAAGAGGTACCATCTTCCCTTGCTTTTGACTCCAATATAGTTCAGGTGGATAATCACTATGATCATTGTCCTCTAGTGGCCGTGTCTCATTGGGAGAGTCTAAGTGATAGCTACATAAAATTGGATCCCTATTGTCATTAGGTTCCTCAGAATTATTTTCATGATTATGATCGTATGGGTAGGGATCAGGATTATTGGGAAGCGTGTAGCTAAGTTGTCTTATTTCTTCATTTAACTGTTGACTATTCCTCAACATCTCTCCCATTGATTCCATCATTTCCTTATGCTGTCTTTGCATTTCTATCATAAAAGAGGAGGGGCTACTATTATCAAGTTGGGAAGGATAGTCAATTTCAGGCTCTGGTTGCCTAGGGGTATCGGTCCAACCTCGATATGGAAAATCATGAAGGGTGGGAGGGTTGGGTGTTTGCATGAAGTAGGGATTTCAGGATTGGAAAATCCCGCTCCTAGGCTCTACTCAAAAGTGGGAGTTATCGGGCTAGTACTCCCAGGATAAGAATATGAATGATCCCATGAATTGTCAATGTACCCATCAAAGGATGGATACGCTCGGGGCATGGGATCCTTATTAAAAGATGGGAAGTATTGACTCTGATAATCTGAATGATAGGAGTAAGAGTAATCCATTTCTTTAAGAAAAATAATTTTAACTCTCTCAGAATTTAGCAAAATTCATAATATAAGCAAAAAACTTCCTAGAGAGTTCTATTGTCAAAGCAAATGCAAATTCAAAGGGATCTATTTTTAGTAGATTGTAGGTCTTAGAGTTATATGTTTAGTTGGTGCCCAAACAAGTTTTGCAAAAAATTACGCTTCTTAGGCTAACCTTCGCTGGTGCCTATAAGCTACTCGCAAGGGATGGAAGTCTCGAATCGAGCCCACACACGAGGAACCGAAGTAACTTAGTGGATAGGCTTGTTGATTTCCGACAAACTTCCCTTGTGGTGCAAAAGAGGAGAGGTAGAAATTTATCTAGTGACCTTATGTGTGAGGTGCACAGTGTCTCAAGTGTGCAAGCATACGATCGTGTTTTGATTTTTGAAATTCTGCAAACAGGATCCTTTTGCACATAATTTTCAGTCACAGATTTTAAAGTCCAACCTCTTAACAGTCCTAATTTTTTAAAGTGATCACTAAATTAATTTGATTCAAGCACTTTAGTGGTCTTAGATTTAGGTTCAATGCATATGCATGATAGGTAATTGATGCTCAAGAAAAGATGTACCTTACTCCAGCTTTCTTCGTGCAATGTATGAATGCAATGCATTAAAAATAAACTAGATGCTGCTCATTCAGTCGTAGATGGTCGTCCTATAGATATGCAGCTTCTAGCAGGCAGTCTGAATTTTTTTTTTTTAATAATAATATCAAACAGACCTAATCTAGCTAACAGAAATGCAGTTCAAAACAGTTCAAATAATCCTATAATCTAAATAAATGGGAACACGCTCTCGAAAATACGCTCCCGCATACAAAGCGATATGAAATAAAATGGCACTGGGAACACGTTCCCAAAAATACCCGACAAGGGTCCAAAAGACAGTAATTAAATTCTAATGTCTATCTAAACTAAATATAATGAAATCAGAAATAGGCTTCTTCGTAAGCCTATGCATGTGGGATGAAGGCCCACGTGTTCCTGTTGCCATCCTCCAGGTGGCATCAAGGTCCACCAAAAAGATCATCTCCACTGTGCGCATCGTTCAGGTTCAATGTCGTCGCTCTGCTACGCCTCGTCGCCTTGTCAGATTCCTCGCACAGTAAAAAAAATGATCAGATAATTTTGCAACTCATAATATTCAAAAAATAATAACGTGAATCTATTGCGTCTGTTGCCTCCCCGGCAATGGTGCCAATTTGAAAGAGTCGATTTTTCTCTTTACGTTGTAGTATTTAAGTGGTGGAAAAATCGACTAATAAAAGAAAATGAAAATAACCACTCATAGAAGAGCGGGTCATGTCCACAAGGAGGAAATTATGCAATAAACTCTCGATTATTTTATATTCTCTCGGTTAAGTGCGGAATCCCTATTCAATCCGACATAAAATGCGATGGAAAGTCGATTCACAATAACTCAAAAAGATAAGGGTAGATGTGCAGTTTTCCCTCACTAAAATCTTCAATAAATATATGATGATTTTGTATAATTTTCAAGTGTCATATACTAGAGATAATCGGTTCACATGTTGATCCCAAAATCAATCTTAAAACAGGTGAATATCAATAACATGCAATTATCAGAAAATATGTGTGCATGCGCAATTCTGCCATAATAAAATAATAATAAATCAAAAATCAAATTCTATGGCAATGGCAGTAAATGTAATTTTTAATTGAATTCAAAACATAGCATTTGCTCTCTCTCCTCCTCCTCCTCGAGAGAGAGAGCACCAGCGGGCGGTGGATGCGCTAGGGAGGTCGGCAAGGATGAGGCCTATCCGATGGAGGCCATGGCGTCGACGAAGATGGCCGGAGGTGGCCGGCCGGCAGAGGAGAAGAACGTCGGAGAGGCTACTGCTGCCATGAAGATGCTGTTTGAGAGGGGCACACGGAGGTGTGCGCCTACGGGAGCAGCTGGAGGATGGCGGATGGGCACACGCCTGCAGGCGTGAAGGCGTGCAGCAGGAAGGAGGGTGCATCTGCGGGGGTGTGCGGTGGGGTTTCTGCGGGTGCGCCTGTAGGAGTGTGGGTGCGGCCTGACTGCGGTGGCTGGTGAGCGGGTGCCTGTGGGTGAGGGTAGTGCGGTGCAGAGGCAATGGCGCAGGCTGCAGGTGCGCGGTTGCGGTGCAGCACCTGTGGAGGGTTGAAGGCGCTGGAGGGGGAAGCGAAAGAGGGCGCTGGAGGCTGAGTCACTGGAGGTTGAGGCACGTGCCTGCGGGCTGGCTGGAGATGAGCGCGCGCCTGCGAGCGCGCAAGGTGGAGAAGGAGGGTGCGCGGTGCAGGCTTGGAGGCGGGTGCAGGCACTTGAACAGGTCCTACGGGTGAAGGCACTTGGTGCTGCGGATGGCCGGTGAGCACACAACACCTGCGGAGAGCGCTGGTGGTGAGGCGGTCTGCAGAGAGCGCTAGGCGCTGAAGTGGGTGCCTGCAGGCTGTGGATGGCTGGCTAGGGTATGGCAGCAGGCGCGTAGTGGGGAGCCTGCAGCTTTTGTTGCGCGGGGAAAATGTAGATCCACAGTGCACGCTGGGGTTGTTCCCCGCAACGGGGAAGATGGATCCGCCCAAAAGAGAAGCCCCCTTCTTTTCTACTTCTTCCTCCTATGCACGTGTGTGAGTTAAGGGATTTTCAAATCCCTTAGCTATTTCTGACCTCGTTTGTTGAGGGAGGGCGGTGGGAGATCGGATAAATGTTGGGAGGAGTTGCGGCTGGCCGGAGATCAGGGAAAAGATGTCGCCGGTTGTTGGAGAAATTTACTCCCCAACCCTTGCTCTTTCTAAATGTAATTCCTGCACATAAAAACAACAAAATCATTATATATTAAGTTATAGAATGTTATAAACTTAAATCGTGATGCATACAAATATTCTAGAACTTAATTGCAGTTATTAACACACCTAAATGGTACGATTAAAGTTACTTAGGCGTAATATTAGTCCATGAAAATGGACTCACCACTTAGACTTTTTAGGCCTTCAGGCTTAATCAGCCTTGGTGTCCGTTAAAATATGGATTTAGCTTCAAATCCTTGCAACCTCAAGCTACTCTAATCCACTAACTAAATAAGGTGATAAGTATACGACTTATCAACTCACCTTCTAACTCAGAAAGACTTTTCGTCTAAGCATCTGCACACATTTTTGCACAAACTCACTCCTCGGAGATTCTAACAGAAATTCGGTAGCTAATGAACTCTCTAGGGTGGTATGGATGGCAAGTTGTTGTGGGTAACAATCCATTGGTAGGTTGTTTAGAGGCCAGCCACGAGACCACCTCTTCTTCATTGCCTCTAGGTAAATTTGAGATCAGGGAAGCCACCTACCAAATAAACAAAAAAGAGAAAAAAGGAGAAAAAAGAGAACAAAATAAACCACACTTCACCACACGAGTATGGTTGGCAAGTGATCGTGGGTAACAACCCATTGGTCGGTTGTCCAGAGCCCAGCTCAGTAAATGCACAAAAATAACCAAAACACTTAAGGAAGAAGCGGGGAAGTAGAGCAAGTCGGGGAGATATACACTGGAAAAATCCTTGTGTTGACCCCAATTAAAACAAACATAGGGAGAAAGCTACCAATCGAACAAATACACCTTCAGGCAAAACACCCCTCTTCTGGTCACCTAGGGGTGTAAAAACCCAAAGTCTATCTAAATTTTCGTTGAGTGAGTCTATCACAATCTTCACACCAAGATGCTTAGCACTTAGAGTTTTCTCTGAGTTTTAAAAAGTTACCAACACACTCTTAATTCCAAAAAATATAAAAATAAAAAAATATATATATTTACATACATTAAAGCAAGGATTCAGGCGATGCATATTTTGGCAGGCATCCGGGCGCTGCTTAGTCTTTGTAGATTAAGATCTTAGTATATTTCCTCCTACTGACAAGTAACAAAGTGTCTAAGTAGTTCTTAAATTCTAACTGGAAATAAAGGCTAGAATAAACCTTGCTTGGGACTAGCAAGGAGTATGCATGGAGGTATGATAACACTGCGTCATGGGATGATAATTCTGTCAATTAGGGTTTATCTTAAGAATAAAATGCATAGATAACACATCATAAATAGGAATGGAAGCATTGCATGCATCACACTTATAGAACAGTATTAATGGCCATTTGTATGAGTACTTGTCAAAACAGGCCTCAGATGATGAATCGGACCGCACAGATGGATTCAGAGCGATGAATGGAGTCCAATGGACTCAAAATCGACCAAATCTGACATCCGGAGCTCCCACAATTAACCCAGGAAGTTATGGCCATTGATATGACGATCAACAGCTCACAAAGCACCATGTGGCACCCGATCAGCGCCTGCACGCCTCGCCCAGCCCCCTCCATCAATCGCAGAACGATCTGAGCCGTCTGATCTTCGATTGGACGGCTGAGAACGTCGCACCATCGCTAGCGCATCACTACACTCTTCGTCCGCAGCAGATCATGACCGTCGGATCTCCATCCAACGGTCGGCAGCAGCCGAGCACCGACGCACAATCGCAACCATCCATGCAGGGCAGCGTAGTGGTTGAAGCGCTCATCCATGCTCACACGATGCAGGTTCGAATCGCGCTGCGCTGAAATGCAAAGGCAACGGTGCGCACCGCGTAAATTCAACCGCCCGATGATGAGACACTCATCATGATCTCTAATTACCCCTAATTAACTAGTTTTCCTAGTTAATTAGCTAAGGTTATGAACATATAAGGGTTAATTATAGAATAAGGGATATCTAGTCAAGGACCTTAAAATAGGTTAAAAATGGCATTGTATCATTCAATTAATATTATTAATAATTTAGATAATAATTGGACTTAAAATCCTATTAATCATTCCCTTAATTAATAAGATACGTAACTTAAACTTAATGTAATCCTAAGTATATAATAACTTAAGTGATTTTTACTTAATCTAATAAATTAATCTAAAAAGGTCAAAAATGTAAATTCAAGGTGTAAACATAATATTTACCTTATTTACTAACATATATAAAAAGTTGAAAAAGATCTAAATTAAAATAAACTTTCAGAACCTGGGTTTACATTTTAGTCCTTACTTTTCATTACATTCGGGTCCTTATTTCTCACATAGGCCCTTAAGTTTTATTTCATTTAAGTCCCTCTTCGTCTTCTTCTTCTTCAGCCGAATGAACGGCTGGCGGCAGAGAGTCACCCCACCGCGCGATTATCGCCCTGCCGACATCAACCTTCTTTGTCCAAGCTCTTGCAGCTTGCGCTCACCACCTCCTCTTGATCCACCGGTCTGGATTAACCGGGAATCCTATTTTTCAGTGGGAGATAACCTCACCGTCGTCGGAGACGATGACGGAGGTTAAGCTCCTTCTTCGGCCAAACCCTGCCATTCTCTTCGCCGCAAACTGCTATAAGTACCCCCTCACACCTCTGATTTTACTTAAGTTGGCTCCCTTCCCTCTTCTAACACTGCAGCCGACCCAATAGGCTATTCGTCCAAAACTCCAGCCACTTTCCATTCCATTTTTTGACTTCCTCCGTCCATCTTAATCAGCCGAGGAGATCTGCTGTGGTCTTCCGCATCTCTGACACAGGCGCCGACCCAAGGAATCCTCCGCTCCACCTCAAATCCGCCCGCCGGAGATCTTTCTTCCACCCTCTGATTTCGTCGTCCGCTATGAACCTTCGGTGGAACCCTATTGAAACCTTCATCCAGGTAACAGTAGATTAGGAGTAGGAGTAGGAGTAGGCTAGTTTAGTTAGTTTAGGTAGTTAGATTAGAGTTAATGTCAGATTTTAGTTTCATCTTCTCCAACTCCGGTGAACTCCTTGAGCTTGCCAAAGCTTTAATCTTGTCTTTTTAACTCCCTATACACCTTCCTTTAACTTCCATAATCATTTCTAATTCACTTTAATACGTAATTGATCACCTAATCGCCTAATTCACATTTCACCTTCACCAACTACTAACACTGTCTATGGTGACAGTAATCGACCTAATTCCACCTCCATTAGGTTCTTCATCAACTATTCACCACCTTAGAACCCTAATCGACGCTATAACACCTATAAATATCACATAAATTAAACGCCCAAATTTAATTTAGATCCTGAGCTTGCTGTCCATGGCTGCTCAGGAACAGTTCAAATCTTAAATTAAATATATATTTATGAATATAAACATCTGTTGACTTATTTTAACTTCTCAATCGAGTGTTTAAACAAGTCCTGAGCTTATCTCAAATCAAATTTTTAAAGAAAACGAATTCACTGTCAAATCTTAATTTTAAGAGGTAAATGAAGAATTAAATGTGATACTGAGGTTCCTTGCAACCTCAAGATCCTTTTTGGATTAAAAATGGTAAGTTTTAACAATCTGTACGCACTTTTTATATTTTCTGGACTCACCGGAGCTCCGGCGAGCTTCGGCGAGCCAAAACTGTGTTTCAGCCTCTAGAATTTGTTGTGAAGCTCCAGAATGGTAAAATGTGGATCACTGATTATTTTAAGGATGTTTGTTTGAGGATTTAACTACTAGAGCTGTAGAATGAACTTCATCTTCTCCAACTCCGGCGGAGTTGGAAAAGTCTGTTAGGAGATATCTGAGAAGCATTTAATGACCCTAGAAGCTTTAGTGAAATGCACTGAAACTGTTTAAACCTTTAAAACACTGTAACGACTTTTCATTGGCTCTGACGAACACACATCTTTTCAAGTTCAGGCGGCGAGCCTGAAACCCTAGAAATGTTGGTCAGAAGACCTACCTGAAGATCTGAATAAGTTCCTAATGTTGAGGAGACTCTAATTGAGGCTTTAATTTCTTGGGAGAAGGCTTTTAACAGAAAGTCAACTTTTGAGCTTCTATAGTCAAACTGAATCTGCTAATGGAGTTCTAAGCTTGAATTGAGGTATTGAGGAGTGTAAACAGATTCTGAGATTCTATTGGATTATTTCAGAGAGATTTGACTGAGCTCAAACATGTATTTTAATAGGATTTTAGTTCCTGATAATTTGGGTTACTTTCGAACCCAAACCAACAAGAGAAGCATTTTGATGAAATTTGAATTTAAATCCTGCCCAGATGACTTAATTATAACCCTTAGAATTAGTTTAAATTGATTAGAAGTACTTTTAAGTGTCTGTTGCACATAATGAAGTCTGAAAATTTGAACTCTGAAGCTTTCAGAGAAGTGAAGAGCATCTTTGCTAGTCCTGAAGGTCTTAAGAGCTTAAAACCTATTCTAACAGATGTGGAATTAATTGTCTAACATGTATAGACCTTTAAATAAGAATGAAAAGTCCATCTGAGGACTCTGTGAAGTTAAAACCACTTCCTGGTGTTTAAATAACCCGTAGGAACCCCTGATTTCATCTTTCAAATTAAAGAGGAAAACATCCTCAAAACATTAAATTGACCCTGCAATTACATAGATCTATCTTAGAGCTTTCTAACAAACTTGAAATCACTCGATTTAGAGCTCTGGGTAGAAAGTTATGATCATTTGAATTTGGGTCTGGAAGGGGTAGGTTAGTCCCACATCGCTAGTTCACGAGCGTGCGCCTGGGGATAAAATGAATTCGTTGCATGGCCTCTTCAGTCGTCAGCTCTCGGCTCACCGGTTACCGATCTGATCTGAGTATTGCATGTGTGTGTGTGTGCGGGCTTGTGCTTGCGGGTGTGCACCCTTGGGGGCGTGAGCGAATGTGTGCCCTGGGAGGGCAAGAGGCCTGGGAGGCTGGGTTGAGCCGAAATGGCTGGAGACTGTGAACCGATAAGAAATAAACCTAAAACGAACCTAATTGAGATTAGGCGAGGACCGAGTAGGGTCTGGTCCCACCCTGGTCTCATGGTGCTATGTATCCTCGAAAGGACCTCATTGCAAATAAAATAAATTTTGGTTAAAAAGTAAAAAAACCTGGTTCAGCTAAAAGTCTTAAGGGAATTGAAAGAGAAGCTGATGGTTGTTAAAATGCTAAGTGTTCAGCTGAAAGGCTAAGGAACAAAGGAGCACAGGCACTAAGGAAAAGAGATTAAGGAACAAAAGAAGACTAAGGGAAGAAAAGAAGGCAGGAGAAAACAGGAACAACAGAAGAAAGGTAAGAAAGAGAGCTTGAGAGAGAGAAGAAAATCAAAGAAAGAAAGAAGAAGAGAGCGGCTGAAGAAATAAATGAAGAAAATCTTTTCTTGCATCATTTTTAATTAGTTTTTGTTCTTAATCGTAAAAAGGCATGTTTTGATAGAATAACTTTTAATTGCCTTAATTTCTTTGGAATGAAATTGAATTGAAAAACTAACATGTTTACATGTTAATAAAGTACAACATTTTGAGTAAATATGTTTTTCATATGAAATTTTGTATATTCTTTTTAGTTTAAATATTTTGACAAAATTCATGTTTTGAAAATCAAACTAGTTATACCTCCTAAACATATAGAGAAATAAAAGAAGATTGGTGAATTTGGAGAAAATTATTATACCTCCCAGTGAACGACCTGGACTCAATCAGTAAAAATTTCTAAAATGTTAGGTTAATTCGACCCTATACTACACAACCGACACAACTTCGAGTTAACCTAAGTGACTTCTTCTACTCTTAATTAAGTGAAATTAACTTAATTATTGAGTTGAGTAAAACACACGATCACCCGATCAGTAGTGGACGGCGCGGATGGAGCGATGTAGCACGATCTCACGCGTCCAAAGTTGACGCCTACAATGACGTGGGGGGCGTGGGCACGATCTAGGCGCGCGCCCCACGGGCAACCTTAGCCATTCGATCTTCGATTGGATGGCTTATGACACGCACACGCGGATTAGGCACAAAGAAGAACAAACGCGCGTGAGCGATCGATGGGTAGGGACTTCACCGACATTTTGGAAAGGGTTTTAGCAACGTCTCAGACGTCACTAAAACCCCTTCTTCCTTTGGAAAGCCCTTCTTCCTATTTAAACCCCTTCCAACCACCCATGGGAGGCATTCACTCCACTTGCAAGTGCTCTACCCCACGCCTAGCTACCATTAGACCCCTTGTAATCGTTGGTGACGACGAGCTACCGACAGAGCCTCCCTCCACCGCCGTGGCTGCCTCGCCGTCTTCTCTCTCTCTCTCTTTCCCTCTTTATCTTAAGCTTTACTTTACTTATGTTCAAGCATTTATCGAGTGTTGTAATTACAAACTAAAGCTACATGTTAAATGAAGTTGTTTTCTATCTAGTTACTAACCCTCTTTTATGTTAAAGTTGCATGTGTGAATAAAGAAATTCTAACCCTACTCTCTCTCTCTCTCTTTCTCTCTCTCTCTTTCTCCCTCTCTAACTTGCTTTTCACCCGCACCTTTTCACAAGCAAAACCTCACGATTTTCAAGACATTAAGTGACAAGAAAAATCTGATTTTCATGCCTCCTTGAGATCGACACTCGGACTCACATCCGTTTTTTCCTTTTAAAATCGACGTTGCGAGCGCAAGCTATAACGACTCTTCTAAACACGCGCCCCACGCACACGTCAGTAGGATATGTAAATATCCTAGGAGACAAACACCGAGAAGACGATATGTTATTATGCATCTTCAAAGGGAATTTCCCGCCTCTCTGCGCTGGGAACTCATCCAAATCAACTTGTGTCAATCGGTCGCTCCTAATCTAGGTGACTTTTTCAGAACATTTAAATGTTTTGCGTGATTTTAATAGTTATGCGCACTGAACCAGACTATGTGTGGATTGGGGTGCTTAGGTTACCGAGTCCCGCAAACCAAAGGTCAGTTAACGAGGTCGAATACTCCCTAAGCCTTAGACCTAATACTTAAGCTTCACATTTTCCCTAACCTCTTTAAGGATTATCCAGATCTTAGCAGATACTTGGATGTTTAAGCCTAAGAGTTTAGCCCAAGAGGCCTAAGATCAGTGTTCCTACTAATCTCTTTTGTGTCTTATTAGCACTTTTGTTTCCTTCATTTTTCTTTTTCTTGATATGGTCTAGAACTTCGGTTAATCCCTTAATTTCTTACTAATGACTATCTTTTTTTTCTTTTCTTTTCATTTTGTGCTCCTTTTTGACATTTTTTTTCCTCCTCATTTGCTCCTCATGAATTGTATGGCCTCAAAATTTTCTCTCCCCTCAGTATTTTTTTGTTCTTTTTCAAGATTTTTTCATTTTTTTGGTGTTTTCTGTGATATGTGATTTTTTTGTTGAAACCTTTTCTTGTGAGATGAGTTTTCATGGTGTTTTGCACTTTCATACCCCCTCATGCCTACGATTTGCAATGTCTCCATAGTAAATTAGGTGGGTTATAATTCAACTTAGATCATTCACTAGAACAGGTTTTGGGTGGGCGAGCAGGTTGAGGTAACTGTTGTGAATGATTTCTGGACTCGGGTACGAGTACCTGAG
Source organism: Thalassia testudinum (assembly GCA_037157565.1). NCBI lineage: Eukaryota > Viridiplantae > Streptophyta > Magnoliopsida > Alismatales > Hydrocharitaceae > Thalassia > Thalassia testudinum. The sequence continues at coordinate 5,029,640 of JAZHRO010000056.1, forward strand.
GTGGGGTTGGCTGTTCTAATGGATAAACCCTAAAGTGTAATATGAATTCAGTATAGGAATGTCAAGAAAGATTTCATGTTTTTCAAGAATGATGGGTTGCCTCCTATTAAGAGTTGAGTTTTACGCCATCGGTCGGGCGCAATGAGCTCAGGGAGAATGGAGGGTAAAGGATATCTCAGCCAAATTTGTATCGGTCAAGTCAATGAATGGTTTAAGTCTCTGACCGTTCACGATGAATGGTTCGGAATTGTGGCTGAGTGGACTGATCTCAATGGCTCCATTTCCAAAGATTTGTCGGACAAGGTAGGGTCCGATCCATTTTGATCGTAGCTTTCCTGCGAACAATTTAAGTTTGGCATCAAAGAGTAGGACTTTTTGACCAGGATGGAAGATCTTTCTTGATATGTGCTTGTCGTGAAAGGCCTTAACCCGCTCTTTGTAAATTCGCAAGTTCTCATACGCGTCGTGGCGTAATTCATCGATCTCGCTCATTTGAAGCTTTCTATGGGTTCCTGCATTAGAAAGATTTAGGTTGCAGTTCCATACTGCCCAATAGGTTTTGTGCTCCAATTCGATGGGGAGCTGACATGCCTTCCCATACACCAGTCTGAAGGGAGACATACCTAATTGGGTTTTGTGGGTGGTCCTATAAGCCCACAAAGCTTCCGAAAGCCGAGATGACCAGTCCTTCCTGTCAGGTCAAACAGTACCCTGGGGGATTTTCTTGATCTCCCGATTTGATAGCTCAGTTAGTTTGGGGGTGGCAAGGAGTAGAGATTTGGTGTGACACCCCGTATTTGGTCATCAGTGACTTGAACTGAGCGTTAGTGAAATGGGTCCCTCCGTCAGAAATTATAGCACATGGAATCTCAAATCGTGAAAAGATGTTCCGATGAATGAATTTGATAACCACTTTATGATCATTGGTTCAGGTCGGAATGGCTTCGATCCATTTAGACACGTAGTCAACAGTGAGTAAAATGTACTCGAAGCCATCCGAAATAGGGAAGGGTCCCATGAAATCAATCTCCCATATGTCGAAGATTTCGCATACTAGAATCTGCTGTAAAGGCATCATATCACGATGGCTCATGTTTCCTAAGGTCTGGCAATGAGTGCATGCCTTATAGTGATTGTACGCGTCTTTGAAAATTGTGGGTTAATAGAAGTTGCATTGGAGGACTTTCGCTACGATTTTATGACCTGAAAAATGTCCACCACATGCCTGGTCATGGCAGAAAGATAATATGTCTTGAATTTCCGCTTTAGCGACACATCGTCGAATAATTTGATCAGCACTGATGCGGAAAAGATACGGGTCTTCCCGGAAGTAATACTTGGCATCGGAAAGCAATTTGTTATTCTTGGCCTTTGGCCAATAGGACGGGATCTGATGTGATGCCAGGTAGTTTACTATATCAGCAAACCATGGAAGCCCTGTATTGATAGTCAAAAGGTGCTCAACAGGAAAATGTTCTGTGATGGTTTCGGAAGGGTCGATGATTTCATAAGGAAGGCGGGACAAGTGATCAGCTACCACGTTCTATTTTCCCACCTTGTCGTGAATCTTGAGGTCAAATTCTTACAACAGCAAGATCCAGCGGATTAATCGAGGTTTCGCGTCCTTCTTCACAAGGAGATGCCTCACAACCATGTGATTCGAGTAAATGATAACACGGGAACCCAGGAGATAAGATCTGAATTTTTCCAGGGTAAATACTACAGCTAGCAGCTCTTTCTCAGTAACTGTGTAGTTACGCTGAGCCTCGTCAAGTGTCTTGCTAGCGTAGTAGATGGCCACAGGTTTCCCGTCAATTTTCTACCCAAGTACCACTCCTACAGCAAAATCAGATGCATCGCACATGATCTCAAAGGGTTCAGACCAATCAGGGGACTGTAGGATCGGGGCTTGGGTAACTCTGTGACGGAGGATTTCAAATGCTTGAGTGCATTCCTTGGAGATTTCAACAGGTACATCCTTAGAGAGGAGAGGTCAGGGGGCACACGATTTTCGAGAAATCAAGAATAAATCGACAGTAAAAATAGACGTGCCCCAGAAAAGATCGGATGTCCTTGATCGAGCTAGGCATAGGGAGTTTGGAAATCAAGTTCACCTTGGCTCGATCGACTTGGATGCCTTGTTCTGAAATAAGATGTCCCAGGACAATTCCTTCAAGCACCATGAAATGGCTCTTTTCCCAAGAAAAAATCAGATTCACGTCAACGCATCGCCTGAAGATTTAGACCAAGTGCAGGAGACAATCATCAAATGATTCTCCGAATACTGAAAAGTCATCCATGAAGACTTCCAGATAATCACCTACCATATCTGAGAATATGGCAAGCATGCACCGCTAAAAAGTAGCGGATGCATTACAGAGACTAAATGGCATCCTTCGGAACGCGTAAGTCCCGAAGGGGCAGGTGAAAGTGGTCTTCTCTTGGTCCTCAGGATGGATTGCCACCTGGTGATAACCAAAGTACTCGTCCAAAAAGCAGAACCTATTTCATGCTAGTTTCTCGAGGATCTAATCAATAAACGGGAGTGGGAAATGATCCTTCTCCGTGGAGGAATTGAGTCTTCTATAATCAATGCAGACTCTCCACGAGTTCGCCACATGGGTTGGTATGACTTCTCGAGTTTCAGTCGTGATAACAGTGAGCCATACCTTCTTAGGCACAACCTAGATTGGACTCACCCACCGACTATCAGAGATTGGGTAGATGATCCCTACATTTAACCACTTAATTATCTCCTTTTTCACGACCTCCTCCAAATTAGGATTTAAACGTCTCTGCATTTCATGGGAATGTCGTGTGCCCTCTTCGATGTAGATATGGTGTATGTAGTAAGAAGGGCTAATACTAGTCAAATCATCGAGAGTTCATCCAATGGCTCTACGATGTTGCTGGAGAACAGTAATCAGACGGGATTCTTGGTCAGGTGTGAGTCTGGAGTTGATAATCACAGGAAATGTCTGATTGGAACCCAAAAAGACGTACTTCAGATGGTCGGGAAGAGGCTTGAGTTCCAGAACAGGGTTATTAGTAGCAGCGGGTGGTTCAGGGTGTGTGTCAGGAGCAAGGGAAGGAGTTATGGGTGTATCTAGATCAGGGTCAGACTCCTTTAATTATGGGTTTTGATCTTCTTGTGGTTGATCGGGAGTAATCAGGTTGTCCTTGATATATGGTTCATCAATCACGGCTTTGATATCACATATCTGTTCTATAACACAACAATTAATCCCTTGTTGGGCCTTAAAGATGTCAATTTTCAGTGTTTCATTCCCGAATTTCAGTTCAATTTGGCCCTCCTCACAGTTTATATTGGCCCTAGTAGTGGCCAGAAAGGGTCTCCCTAGTATAATTGGTGTATCCCTTGGGTTTTTAGGTGCATCCATGTCCAAGACTATAAAATCCATCGAGAAATAGAAATCCCGTACCCTAACGATGACATCCTCGAGTACTCCTTTAGGTGATTAATGGATCGGTCAGCTAACTGCAATGTCACCTCTGTCGGTTAAAGCTCTGATTCTTCAAGGTGGTCAAGGAGGGATGTAGGTATTAGGTTTATGGAGGCACCTAAATCTAATAAGGCTCTGTCGATTTGGGTATCACCAAATGATACATGAAATCAGGGGAGTACCAGGGTCTTTTGCCTTAGGTGGGAGTTTGCTCAAAATTACAGAGCTGGCTTGCTCTGACAGTACGATTGGACTCCCACTTTTGGTTTGCAGCTTATGCTTGGGTGTACACACGTCCTTCAGAAATCATGCATAAGCCGATACGTGGCGGATTGCATCCATCAAGAGGATGTTTATATGGACCAGTTCAAAGAGCTTGACTAGATACTCCTCAGGAGCCACGGGTTTGTTTATCCTCTTTCCCTTGGTCAAGGCCTCGGGAAATGGAACCTTGGTTGGTTCCTCTAGAATAGGTTCAGGTTCTTGATCTAGGATATGGGTGTCCTGGATAACTATCCTAGGGCTTGGGTTACTACCAGGCTTAGAGTGGCTTGGATAAGGTGGGTCTTGAGTTGCATTACCACTACGGGTTATTACGGAATTTAGTCCTGCTTGGTTTTGGTTTGGGGTTGGTAAAATAGGTGGCTACTGTTGAAATCCCGCATAAGATGTCGAAGCTCCCATCCCGTCGGGTGATGGATGATTGCGTTGCAATCATAGTTCTTAATTGACCTAAATTAGGCTAGGACTTAGCATAAGTTAGGGTAATTCATGCATGCAAAAGCATTATTTACATCTTTACTGCTTTCTTTTAGCTATGCATAAAATAATGCTATAATATGCTGATTAGGTACATTATGCCAATTACAGGTAATAAGCTGATCAGAAGGTAGATCTGAAGCTGGATCAGAAGAATAAAGGATAACTGGTGTTGCAGTAGAGCTGGAGCAGAAGACTTAGATTAGATATAGTAGACAATAATGTAAAGGGTTGAGGTATGCTATTCTATTTAAGTAGGAATAAAGCAATAAATTATGAAGAACTTAGGTCCATCCTAGCCCTATGATAGCCTAGAAGCTTCCCCAAGCCTTAGCCACCCTTAGATTAGGTCACCGCACCCTAGGAAACTTTTGAACCCTAATTTTAGCCTCTATCTAGACGTCCAGATGAGTTATAGGATGTCCAGAACCCTTAGCCTACTCCTACACACCTTAAACCCACTCTTGTAGTGTTATTGGACATCGAGACACTTGGTCAGACGTCCAATTTTTGCAGAATACCCAAGATAGAACCTAGAATCCCTCTTGACTCTAATTGGATGTCCAGAAAATAAGTCTGGACTTCTAATTTTTCATTATAAGATGTCTGACACTATTATTAGATGTCTGATACTATCCTCCAGTTCCTGTTTTGGAATTCAAGCCTTGATCTTGGATCTCTAGCCCCCTAAACCCAATTCTAACCCCATAGGAACCTAAATTAAGGTGCCCTAACCCTAGTACATCACCTCTAAACCTCCCTAAGGACCTAATTAGGTCCTCACTAAACCTAATAGTCTTGGGTCTTAGTCAATTCCATCAGCCTATTCAATTGGACTCATTGAGTCCAATTGAGCCCTGATCTTAGCACACACTGTCCAATTGGACTCAGTGAGAGTCCAATTGACCTAGACCTAACTTAATTGAATTATTTTACTCTCAATTAAGTTTTCACACACCCAATTAAACTTGTATTAAGTTTAATTGCACTTTAGTGGATTAGGGTTTACAACCCTAATTTGAGACCTAACTTGACCTAAACCTACTAGAACCTAACCTAATCAACCTAGCCACCTAAGTTTCGACCCACACACACCCACACACACCATCCACACGAAAATACCTAGCCTAGAGTTCTCTAGAACTCTCTACCATGTGTTGTTGCCTTGGTTGCTAAAATTAGCAACCAAGAGCCATTCAATTTTTAGATCCACATTTGGTGGATCTAAAAATCACCATCCATCCTCTCTCTCTCACTCTCCCACGAGCTCCCACCATAGGCCTCTCTAGAGAATTCCATAATTCTCTAGAGAGCTTCCCTTAGGTCTATAAAAAGACTTAAGGGGTGGCCATTTGCACCCATCCACTCTTGGTTCCATTTAGCTTAGTTTCATTCCACATCCACTCTACCTCCATGTCCACGAGTAGCTTCACCATGGCCACCACCACCTCCACACCAAGATGCTAGATCACCTCTCCAACATCTCTCTAAGGGTCGGCCTAAGCACCATTGGCCGCCCCTCCTCCTCTCAACCATTCAAAGGCCATCGAAGCCCACCTCCAAATGCCCTTATTTCTGCTAGATTAGATTATAGTTCTTCTTAGATGTACATGCTTTATTTACTGCTTAATAGTGTAGTTCCTTACTTCTCCCTTAATGATGCATGCAAAATCCCCCCATTGATTCATTTATGCAGTCATTTTCTAGTAGCGGGTAGTTTTATTTCCCTATACAAGCATTCCTCTACCTGTGCTCTGCAACTCTGATATCATCATCATCTTGTATATAGATAAATATATATGTTGAAAATCACCATGTTCCTAGTTATCATCTTTTGGTGTGATTGAAGTTGCATGTTTTAATTACTATCTTTTGGCAACTAGAATGTTGTACATCAATACATAAATCACCATAAACTAGCATGAGATTTTAAGCAAGTAGAGAGAAAGAGATCGATTTCAAATCTGCATTTCCATAAATGCCTCCCAGAGACGAACGACCGGGACTCCAAGTCATGTTATCTTTATAAATATTTTTGATGAGCATTTTCACGCACTATACTACAACGAGATCTCTATTTTCAAAACACGTGTGAGAATCACCCTCTGTCAATGGAACAAAAGGGGCCTAATAAATCATGTGGGCTTGGCCTAGATTTGGGTTCATAACGCGCCTCTGGTTTGTCACGTTAATCGGATTCGGCAAAGGTTGCAAAGGGAGAGTGCCTGGTTGGCGGGAATTCGCCATCTGGGTGAGTTGATTGTGAACTTCTATGATCTCGTCCTTGCGCTATTTTTGCATAGCCACATTCATCTTCTGAATGTCAGCCAGAGTCTGAAGGATAAGAGTCATTTGATCTACTTGGGTTGGCCTAGATTGATAGGTGGGGTTGGGCCGAGGCTGAGGCAGCTGATATGGATGAGGAGCTTCTGGACGAGGTTGATATAGTGGTCTTTGATTCTTAGTATTTCCCACCTCCAGGAAGTTGGGATGATTCCGCCATCTAGTGTTATAGGTATTAGAGAATGGGTCATTTTGGATGGCGTTGATGTCCTCGTAGGTCTGAGGAACCTTAGGAAAATCAGAGTACAAGGGTTCAAAGTTCCCCCAACAAGAGTAGATCGGATCGGAGTTTCCTTTGGTCCTGGAGTCAGATGGGGGTGGATATGGGTCCATCCCCTGAGAAGATCGGTGGTAGATGTTATGCATAGTTTCCCTCCGAAGAGGTGGCTGTGCAAACGAGTTTTGCGTAGAGGTGGTTCGCTGTAGATGTCGAATCAGTTCATCCACCTTCTTCTCTATGATAGAGACCTTGTCCAACCGGTTGGCCATTAGTTCCAAGTTGATGGATGCGGACAGGCCCTACGTCTCATATGCTCCCCTTGTATTCGTTGATGCACGGGCATTCGTCTGATCAAATAAGCCCATGAAGTCATTATTGATAGAGTTCTCGCATATATTCTCGAGAATCTCCCACACCGTGACTTCGTGTTGACCCATGATATTTCCTCAGTAGATTGCATTGACAAATAAGCGAATGTCTTCACAGAGTCCCTGGTAAAAAGATTGGACTTGTTCCCATTTAGGAACTCTGTGATGGGGGCACTTTCACATGAGATCCAAGAAACGGTCCCATGCCTCATGAAGAGGTTCTCCAGATTGCTGAGTGAAGTGTGTGATCTGGTGGCGCAAGGAATTCGTCTGACCAACTAGGAAGAACTTTTTCAAAAATTCGAATTGTAGTTTAACCCACATGTTGATGGGACGCATCTGAGTCTGATACCAATGAGCTTCCTTGTCCATGAGAGAGAAGGAAAACATCTTCATAAGAAGAATATCTCAGTTTTGTACATCTGACCTGAAGGTTTGGGCCAGATGTTTGAGTTGTTTGATGTGCTGGAAGGGATCCTCGGAGTTAAGCCCATGAAACTTTGGGATAGCATGAATCATGTTGGGCTTGAGTTTAGAATCAGGACCTCTAGCCAAGATTTGGACTCGAGGTTCGATTGCCATTGCAGCGGGATTATAGTGATCTCGCATCATAGCATGCTGCGGTGGGTTTACAAAGTTCTAACATAGATCATTCAGGAGCTGGAGTTGGTGTTCCATATTGTTGTCTTCCTCAACTGGTTTTTCCATGATGATGGAAGAAGGAGAATTCAATTCTGATGAATCAGAGGAGATGCCTATGTGGTGGGGTTGCTGCACAAACACGGACGTCGAGGCTTGGCCTTGGCGGGAGTGGATCACTAAAGGAGGTCTTGGGGATGGTCTCAAGGACCTCCTACCAAACATGCATTGATGGTTTAGATGAGATTAGAATGTGCTGGACCCAATCAAGACACCCAAAAAATTTGAATGACTATAGAGGTTTGGGGCGGATGATACCCCTTAGTCAGAAAAGCCGTCCACCTGAGAAATACCTAAGTAGCCAAAGAGGGAGAGTCCTGCAAAGACCTCTACATGGTAGAGCATCCCTGCGAGTTATAGGGTTTCCTCTACCCGACCTCTCTTGTCACTGAGATTCCAGGTAGACCAGAATGGGGACCTTGACCACCTAAGTCTACCACTTTTATTTAAGATCAAAGGTGTTTAGGATTCCACTTGAACTTTAGATGTTTTGAGTTAAAAAGTGACCTAATTTCAAAGTTAGTTGACCCAACCAGAGGTCAACTTCACTTATTTGTCCTTTGAGAGCTTTAGGTCCTTTCGTTTGGGGTTCAAGTGAAATTAAGAGCTTGAATTTTTAGGGTTTCTCTTGAATAAGTCTTTTCAATCAAGGTTTAGGCACACCTCTTCTTGGAAAAGTTGATTCTTACTTAGAAAGATGTGTCTTTAAAACCCTAAATTGGAATCCTTAATTTGGCTCTAATTGTGGTTCAATTTAGTTGCCACAGATATGGTATCTAGGGCTAAATCAAGAAGGTGGTAGCCCTAGTTACCTTAAATGGATGCACAATTTAATATTTGTTGAAATCAAACTCAGGCAACTTGGGTGAATTAGCAAAATACGGAAAGCAGGTAGCCCTAAATTGATTTTTATCTTCTTTTTTCATTTTAGAATGAGGGGATTAAGAGAAAGGGCTAATCATAGATTACCTGCCCCGGGTGTAGTTGTTGTGCGTTGTCTTCTTTTGAATCTTCTCCCCAGAAATAATCAAAACAGAAGAGATGTATCAAGTTAGTATTGGATCAGAAGTTGTGATCAAGATTTCTAAATCGCTCAGTCAGCAACGGTGCCAAAATGTTCTTGCGAGGTGAGATCAATGTTAAAATCAATGCGTCGTAGTATAGTTGAAATCACTCGAAAACAAATGAATTTATTACTCGAAGTTTTAAGTTCGAGGTCGAACATAGGGAGCAAATTGGGGTCCAAAAATCAAGAACACAACTTTAAGATTGAATAGAATATGTAATGAAAATCAAAGTATAGTGCAAAAACACAATGTTTATCCTAAGAGAAAAACCTACCCCTACCCTCCCCCCGTAATCTCTCTTCTTCCTTCTCTCTTAGGCTCGCTCTCCCAGAGCCTTCTCTGGTTATCGGGCTGGGTATGCGTGCCTGGGACCAGACCCACTGGCTTGCATGGTGGGCGAGGAGTGTAGACTAATCGGGTATATGGGTCAGGGCCAGGTCCGCAGGCAGTGGGGTCACGGATGAGGCAGTAAGGGCGAGTAGGACCTCACCCCGTGGTCAGGAGGTGATAAGCCCCTGTCACTTTTTCACTTTATTCGAGTGCTTCCACTCCTACACTTCTGAGGTGGGACTATGTTGTCCCACCCTCTTTGCGAGCGCCCACAGCAAATGTTCCCTCTAATTGCAGCAGCTTCATGGATGTCGATGCCAATTGCTGGGTTGAGGATGTGCACGAAAGGAATCCGCGTGACCTAGGACTGATTGCCTGGAGTGAGGAGTCCTGGGTGAAGCTTCCAAGCAAGCTTCGTGCTTCGTCAATGGCGGAAAAGGCCTCAAACCTGTCAGCAAGAAAATGGCCTTGCGGCCTCGTCAGAAAATGTAGGGAGCTTCACCTGAACATGACGAAGGTGGTACGGTGGTCGGTGTGGCGTGGGGTGGCCTGAGATTGCGTGCCTAGGTTACCCAGTGGGTGCGAAGGTGGGTGTGTTCGGGGGGCGTTCTGGGGGCTTGGCACGGTGAGTGGAGTAAGGGGTTAGGGTCAGTGAGGTGTGACGGTGCTCATGAGGTAGTTGGCGACGTGGATGGAGGCGTGGAGCCGCGAGAACACCTCGCCGGAGGTCTGATCGGAGGTGGAGAAGGTGGTGGTGGTTTGCGAGTGTCGAGGCGTATTTACAGAAATAAATGATAGAAAAGTGATGAGAAGAGAGAGAGGACTTAACTAAGGGTGGATAGACGAAGGGGGATGTAGAGGAGACAGTCGGCTTGTATTGCAGTCGCTGGAGACGAAGTACCCAGTGGGAGGACGGCGATGATGAAAGGGTTGTAGGGACGTCGGTTGGTGCGACGCGATGCAGACGAAGAGGATAAAGGGATCCCTACCAATGGTATTGTGGCAGAGCGAAGAGAGAGAGAGAAGGGTCACCGGAGCATGCTGGGTTGTTGACCAAAGGGGAAGAGATGAATTGGGGGTATCTCAGGCCAATCTCAAGCTTCCGAGGTGCAGAATGATTTAGGGTTTCTTATATAGGCCCTGGAGGTTGGTTTTGTGCTTGGAAGCCAAGATTCCAAGCACGGTCATGTTGTTGGAGATGGAAAATCAGAGAGACCCAAGTCTCTCATGCGAAATCTCTCATGCGTTCGCATAAGAGATTGGGTAGGAATCAAGGCTTGATAATGGCTTCACATGAGAGGAGATTTCTCAGAGAATCTCCCTTTCAATTTTGAAAGGGATTCTCTGAGGAATCAGGGAGTTCTTTCCCTCGATACCTCGCTAGAGTAGGATTCTTCTCGCTGTAATGGTAGAGGGACTTAATTGCAAAGAACGATGAGGAAGTTAAGGGGGGTTTCTGCAAAAGTTTTCAAAAGTTAGGGGTAGAAATGTAATTGAGCTGGACTTATTTCCAAAGTAGGTCAAGGTGAATTCCCCTTAAATCCAAATTTTGGTACAAACCTGATTTGGACCTAAGGAATCCAATGGTGAAGTTGGATTTTAGGTTTGACCACATTTGTCTAGGCAATTTACACAAAAACCCAATTTAGGGCAAACATTTGACTGGGACCCCAATTTAGGTCAAAATAGGTTCTAAGGGCCAAATTGAAGGTTCTAACCCTAGAAGAATATTTTTCCATGAATTTTAGAGGGTTTAGGTGAATTTTATCCTAACCAGAACCTTATTAAATTAAGTGGGACTGTTTTAGGATTACAAGAAGTCATTTAATTCCCAGAATTCATATGAACCCTTTTCTGTTTGAACCAACCCACTTTTTATCTTGTTAAGACCATTTGACCTGTGTTTAGCCCATGAGAAATCCCGTTGTTGAACTGCAATGGTAAAATTATAGTTTTACCCCTTGTTTCTTGCTTTTCTTTCTGAAGAGTTATTCCTTGAGTTAGGACCTCCAGTTGGTTATGTAGGAGCTTTTATTCTTTTTTCTGGGTCAAAATGAGCTAGTTAGGGCTCATGATGGTGTTCCCATCACCTCTGTAGCCGGTAGTGCTGGCTCCTCAACTCCCTGACCTGAATAAGGTTATAAAATTTCGTAGTCAGCGAACGCTGAGTAGAGTGGTAATTAAGTAATTTACATGCAATTAAGACAAGCAGCTAATTTATTTATTCATTCCCATTTAGCTCAACTAAGTAGTTTTGATTTGTTCATTCTCTTAAGAACCAGTCATTTCTTGATATTGACTCTCCCTTAAGGGGACGATCTTGATTGCAGTCTTTCTCGTGATGTAGTATGTACACGTGGTGCTCTCCTGGCCAAGAGTGTCCCCCGTGGTAGTCCTACACCCAGTCAACCACCCTGAGGTCACAGTTGTGATGTAGCGATGAGTACGACATGTGCGATTACGCATGGGTAGCTACCCTGTATTGGCACGCGGTCGATCACTTCCGCTAGCGGGTACGCCCAAAGTATAGCACAGGGCCTTGCCCTCTCAAAATAGGGGTCTCGCCCCTCAGAATAGAATAGGGGTTCGCCCCTCCACAGTCCGCGTACCCTTTTCCGACTATCTCGATTTACCCAATGGGCCAAACAAGAGTCGGTGTAGGGTGGCTAGTCCTAACCCCAGGCCCTGTGGGGTAGCTAGTTCCCTTCCTACACTAAGTAGCTCACCTCAGTACCACATACATGAGGGCCAAACAAAATTCGTTGTAGAGTGACTAGACCTAACCCTGGGTCTCAACCTAAAGGAGCGGCAGGCTCCCCTCTACACAAAAGGGACAATTGCTCTCCTTGGTACCACGTACACAAGGGCTAGCTTACTTCCTGTCTACTTACTAAGCTCTTTCCATATATAAGAGTTCTTCTCCTAATTTTCCGTAGGGTTCATGCTTGCATTCCTTTTGTTCCATTTTCCAACATTTTGATCTCACTATTCATATTATAGGTTTCATTCTTATAATAGGTAGCTCGTGTTTTACTAACTGAGAAAGCATCACATCAATAAACTAATACATTTGCTAGCAAGTTTGTTTAACGTGCATTTCAAAAAAATAATGCAGCTCAAGCAATATTCGTTTGCTTCTGCCCTAGGGTTCATTTCATGCCCTAGGGTTCAATTAAGTTATTTTGAACATGCACTTTGTTTGATTAAAACTTGATATTAAAGCAAACCACTCTACCGGGAAACACGGGAGGGATGAGGTCTAGAACTGCAGGTCCTATCGTTTCCGTGGGCCCCGAACATGCTAAAAGCTGGTGACCTGTACCAGTGACTAAGCCACATTAGACGAGTTCAAAATAGTATAAACTCGACACTAACACATAGAGAAACTCGAGCGGAAAACAACGGTACTTCATTTGTGAAAATCTGACTCCGTTTAGGCCCTAAACGGGCCAAAAACAAGCATACTGTCCAAAATCAGACATCTGGGACTAGGCCTAGACGTCTTAAAGGATGTTAGAACTCACCCTTTGTTTCTTACGACTTCCTCGGACATCCAGATACTTCCGCGATTGTCTGATGGGAGTCCCAGACGTTGGACTCTCCTTTCGATCGTCTGGGAGTACAGTCAGACGTCTGGCGATGTGCTCAGACGTCCAAAAGTACCTCGAAGGGTGTACTCCGCGCCTTTCCAATGCTCTGCACCTGTGTACGCACGCGTAGAGCCAAAAATGGCTAAGTATTGTCTGTATGGCTGGAACCCATGCAGAAAATACGTACCTTGGCACTAAGCGTACTTTCAGACGTCCGGCTTCAGCTCCGGACGTCCCCTTGCTACTCCAGACGTCTGATACTAGAAAAGATCCAGTACACAGAACTCTCTCGTGAGCCTTCTTCTTCACGCGGACTCCTTCGCATCGCCTGTAGCTACTACACCAACAACCTCAGGAGGTCGAGAAGCTCCCCTTCGTGAGCACCTCCTCCTCGTACGACTCCTCTGCTTGCACAAGCTCTCAATCGTGTACTCGCGAGCTCCTCAGAGGTCCTCGCACCTCTGAGCTCCTCCCATCGAGCTCCTCCTCCTTGAGCTCCACCGAGCTCACGTCACTGCACCCGCAATAAGGCACTCCTCACTCATGAGCTCCCACGAGGTCTCTCCCACTTTCTCATGCCCTTGCTCACACTCTCTCCCTCTCTCCTTCATGCCCTCACTCAAACTCTCTCCTTGTCTCCTTTACGCCCTTGCTCGTGTGTGGCAGAGGGGCGGTGACGAAGATGGTCACCGGCAGGGGGAAGGAGATTGAGGTAGCTGTGGCTGGTGGTGATGGGGAGAAAGAGGAAGGGTGCGGTGGTTTAAATAGATGGGTTGTTAGGGTTTGGTAAGGAAGGAGGGGAGGTAGGTGTGTCTCGAGCGTGCAGGAAAGGAAAAGAAGGTACGATTTTCCCTACTTTCAGATGTCTGGTCCTCTATCCAGACGTCTGGTGACCACTCCAGATGTCTTATCCTACCAAAAAGTGGAGGGTTATTTCAACATAACAAACTTAAAGGAAGTTTCGTCCCCGAAACTTGAGCTAACTAGGGTGTGGAAAAATAAATGTAAAAACACATAACAAACTTAAAGAGGACCAAAGTAGGTCTGAAGAGACGTACCCTCAAAAAGCTCCAAGTACTGCTCTTGCATTGCCACCTCGGGCTCCCAGGTCGGCTGCTCGTATTGTCGGCTTCACCAAAGGACTTTCACTAGTGATACCTGCTTCCGTCTCAGACACCAAATGGCTTTGTCTTGTATCTATACCGGCCTCTCGGGATAGGTTAGGTCGTTCCCACCTTGACGCTATCGTGGCTCAGAATGTGCTGGGATCGGCGACGTACTTTTTGAGGTTGGACACGTGGAACACGTCGTGCAGTCCAGAAAGCTGGGGAGGAAGGGCAAGTCGGTAAGCAACAGGTCCTACCCACTCCAAGACCTCAAAGGGTCCTATAAACCTCGACGTAAGCTTCTCTTTCACCCCAAAATGTTGCAAGAACTTCATGGGCGAAACACAGAGAAAGACGTGATCCCCAACCTCAAACTGTGCCTCTCTGTGCTTCCAATCGTCGTAGATCTTTTGCCTGCTCTTGACAGTGTAGAGTCATCTGTGAATCTACTCTTTCACCTACTAACTCTGACAGATCAGGCTGGGACCAACCTCCCACATGGTCCCCACCTTGACCCAACTCAAGGGTGTAGTACACCTCCTCCCGTACAGGGCCTTGTAAGGTGCCATGCCGATGCTCGAATGATAGCTGTTATTGTATGCAAACTCTGCCAAGGGTAAATGCTCCTTACAGGAGCCTCTCCAGTCTAGTACACAAGTGTGTAGGAGGTCCTCGAGTGTCTGTATGGTGCGCTCTAACTGCCCGTTAGTCTGGGGGTGGTAGGCGGTACTGAACCTCAGACGGGTCCCCAATGCCTGTTGAAACTCTGCCCAGAACTGGGAAGTGAAACGAGTATCCCTATAGGATACGATCTTGTGAGGGACTCCATGCAGACACACCACATCTTTCATGTATCGCTCTGCTAACTGTGTTGGCCCAAAGGTGACTCGGATCGGCAGGAGCTGTGCCATCTTCATCAACCGGTCTGCTATCACCCAAACTATGTCGTGGCCCTGCTGGGTAACTGGTAGACCCACCACCAAGTCCATAGTGATCCTCTCCCACCTCCACTCTAGCACACGAAGTGGCTGTAACGACCTTGCAGGCCACTGGTGCTTGGCCTTCACTTGCTGGCATACAAAGCACTACAAGACAAACTCACCAACATCCTGCTTCATACCTCTCCACCAGAAGTCACGTCGCAGGTCATGGTACATCTTTTTATTTTCAGGATGTATGGTGAACCGAGACTCGTGCACCGTAGTCAGGAGCCTTCTCAATAGCCCCTCATCTCTAAGAATGCATAGGCGTCCCCTCATGCACAGTATCTCATCTGAGAATGAAAAGTCTCCTGGGTCCCCTATGAACATCCTGTCTCGCAATGTCTGTAAGTATGGATCGGCCATCTACCCTACAATGATGCGATCTATTAGCTCTAGTTGTGCCTTCCGCATCACTACCACTGCCTTGTAGTACCCCCATGACTCCCGGGGTTGCCAACTGCCCACCTCCTCCATGAGTCTCCAACCCTGTGCCTGCAAGCTAGCCAAGTGGGCGGGTGCCTTCTGGCTCATGGCGTCAGCCACCACATTGGCCTTCCTTGGGTGGTAGGAGATGCTGCAGTCGTAGTCCTTCAAGAGCTCTAACCAATGTCTCTATCTCATGTTGAGCTCCTTTTGGTCAAAAAGGTACCTGAGGCTCTTGTGATTAGTGAAGATCTCGAATGTCTCACCATACAGGTAGTGCCTCCATGTCTTCAGCGTGAAGACAACTGTTGCCAGCTAAGTCATGGGTGGGGTAGCTATGCTCATGAGGCTTCAATTGTCGCAAAGTGTAAGCAACAACGCGACCCCGTTGCCTGTGCACACCACCCAACCCCTGCAACAAAGCGTCAGTGTAAACCACAAACTTGCTACTGCTGTCTGGAATGGTAAGCACAAGAGCTGAAGTTAGTCTCTCCTTCAACTCCTGAAAGCATGCCTCGCACTCGTTGGTCCAGGAAAAGGGCACATCCTTTCGAGTCAGCTATGTCATAGGATGCGTGATCTGAGAGAACCCTCTGACAAACTGTCGGTAGTAGCTTGCTAGTCTCAGAAAGCTGCGTATCTCTATCACTGTGCGTGGCCTCTCCCACCTGAGCATGGCCTCGACCTTGGTTAGGTCCACAGCCAAGTCGTTTGCAGAAATCACGCTACCCAAGAAAGTCACCTGTCTCAGCCAAAACTCGCACTTGTTGTACTTGGCGTACAACCTATGCCCCTTAAGGTATCCAATACCATATGTAGATGTTGTCCATGCTATGCCTGATCCTGAGAGTGGACTAGGATGTCATCGATGAACACCACCACAAACTGGTCTAAGTACGGTCTGAAAATGCGGTTCATCATGTCCATGAAAGCAGTGGGGGAGTTGGTCAGCCCAAACAGCATGACCAAGAACTCGTAGTGCCCGTACCGAGTATGGAAAGCTGTCTTAGAGACGTCGGTCTCCCTGATCATCAACTGGTGGTAGCCTGACCTCAGATCTATCTTAGAGAACACTGTGGCATCTCTCAACTAGTCAAGGAGGTCGTCGATACGAGGCAGCGGGTACTTGTTCTTGACGGTGATCCGATTTAACCGTCGGTAGTCTACACAAAGCCACAGGGTACCATTCTTCTTCTTTACGAACAACATAGGGGCTCCTCATGGGGATGCACTAAGCCTCACAAAGCCCATCTTCAACAAGTCCTGTAACTGTGACTTGAGCTTTCGTAGCTCAAGTGGCACCATCTTGTACGGTGTAGTAGAAATTGGGCTGGTCCTCGGTACTAGTGAGATCTCAAACTCGATCTCACACTTAGGCGGTAGTCCTGAAAACTCCTCTGGGAAAATGTCGAGGTACTCGTAGACCACCGGAATACTCTGAAAGTGGGCCACGGGGCTAGGTTTTGCTACAACACAAGCTAAGAAGCCCTCACACCCTTGCCCAAAAGCTTCGCTGCCCAAAGCACGGAGATGTACCTGAAACATCTGTCTACCGGCTGACCGTGAAACTCAATGAAAGGCAACTTCGATATGGAGAAGATGACCTTCCTCCCAAAATAGTCCACCAAGGCATGATAGGCGGACAGCTAGTCCATCCCTAGGATCACTCCAAAGTCCTCCATTGGGATTACTATCAGGTCGGTAGGAAGACTGTGTCCCCCTATAGAGACCTTGCAGTCTGTAAAGACCTCTACTATGAACAACTATCCACCTGGCCCTCTAATCAGGAATGGAACCTCTAACAGTACACTGCCCAACCCCAAATTGATGGCAAAACTCGAGGAGACAAAAGAGTGTGTGGCACCAGAATTGAAAAGAATGTAAAGTAATCTGCCAGAAACGTTAACCATGCCTGCCACCACAAAACTTGAAGCCATGGCATCTCTGTGTGTTAGGGGGTTGATACGCCCCTCAGCCTTGGGTGCAGACGAAGCGGCCACACTCTGGGTCGAACGAGCAGCACTTGGCTGGTACCTTCCTTGTGACTGCTGTCCTCCACGAGCCTGGTGACCGTGGTCACCAGGTCGGCCTCCAGCTCTCGGTGCGGGGAGCATCTACTGTGCTCCGACCCTAGATGGGCAGTCCCTCCTGATGTGGCTCGGCTGGGCACACTAGTAGCAGAGAGAGGCATGACCTCCTCCCTCATTTGGTCCCTGGTGGTGGCTGGGTGGGGGTCCAGTGCTGGCAGCTGGCCCCTGTCGGGGGCCCATAAAGGCCACTAGTGGTCCCGCAAAACGAGACAACTCCCCTGCGGGTGACTTGTACCTCCTCTCCCGCGGTCCTATGAGTACTCTGGCTGGTAGGGCCTCTTTCGTCCACCATCAATGTCTCACACGGTCGGGTTGGTCTCCTCATAGGTCATGGCTGCCTCGACCACGCACGAGAAAGTGGGTAGCTTCAAGGGTTTCACATACCCCCGAATCGCAGGTCGGAGCCCCTCAATAAACCTCCACAAGCGCTCCTCCTTAGTAGACACACCTGTCAGGGCGAAGCGTGACAGCTCCAAGAAACGCGTGAGGTATGTGCTAACTGCCATCACCCCTGGTGAAGAGTGTGGAACTCCTGCCTCCTCTGATCCTACCAGGTTTGCAGAAATTACTGCTCGCAGAAGAGAGCCACGAATTGGTCCTACATCGACTCTCTCTCCTCCTGGCCTCTGACTGCCCTCCACCATCAGTGGACTACACCATCAAGTTGGTATGTGGCAAAGGCCACGCGACACTCTGTAGGAGGGCGGAGGGTGTCGAATACCTTCTCTATCTGCTCCATCCAGTCCTCTGCCTCAGACGGACTCTCATCCCCTTTGAAGGAGGGGGGCTTCAACTTCCGGAACTGGCCGAAAAGCTCGTGGTGTAGCTACAACGGGGGAACAGGTACGCCTCCAGGCAAGGAGGGATCGTGCTTAGAAGTGTCTAGGGTGGTCGGGGTGGTGGAGGATCACCCCCTCCCCCTCCAGCTCGTACGGTGCTATGGCGGTTCCCCTATCCCACGGAGGACTCTCCCTCCACGTCCTCAGGGAAGGGTGGCCGAGGAGACTGCTGGAGCTCCTCCCATACGATATCTTGGATTAGCTGGGTGAGATCCTGGGCCTAGATTCTTGGATGGAGAGGGGGGTCGGCTGGTTCCTCAGGTTCGGCACGTCCGCCCCTCCGACCCTACCCACAGCCACGTCCGCAACCTGCCTCAAGAACTCCCTCATGAGGCATCTCCTACAAGGAGACATAGGAAAAAGAGCAGGAACTATCAATGACAACAGATTACATCAAGAGATAAGACTCAAAAGCGAAGATCAAAGCGTTACGTTGTGATGGCTATCCTAGTTACATGAATGTGAGTGGCTATTTTTTTTAAACCATTTGGTTTATTTCTTGGGACGACCTTGCTCTGATACCATCTTGTTACGACCCGATCCCAGATCCTTACAGGACCCAAGACTAGCCTGCCTCGACTAATCCCAAGACCTAGTCATCTGACGAAAAATAACCAAAAGTAGATAATATTCCACAATCACACATGTAATGTAACTAAGCAAGAAATAATGAGATAGTAAAGGAAGCAGAATGAACAGTCTCACAATATTACAGGCCATCACAACAACTTCAGTGGAAAGTACAGTGGAAAAGTAACTGAAACAGTATTACATATAACAAAATACTCACTACTACAAAAGAGGCTAGGAAATGGAAAGAAAACACAGCTAAGGCTGGGCTCGACTGGGCCCAGCTCCCTCTTCAGTCAGTGGTGCTAGCTGCTCAACTCCTTGACCTGAACAAGGTTATAAAATTTCATAGTCAACGAACGTTGAGTAGAGTGGTAATTTAGTAATTTACATGCAATTAATACAAGTAGCTAATTTATTTATTCATTCCCATTTAGCTCAACTAAGTAGTTCTGATTTGTTCATTCTCTTAAGAACCAGTCATTTCTTGATCTTGACTGTCCCTCAAGGGGACGATCTTGATTACAGTCTTTCCCATGATGTAGGACGTACACGTGGTGCTCTCCTGGCTGGGAGAGTCCCCTATGGTAGTCCTACACCCAGCCAACCACCCCGAGGTCACGGTCGCGATGTAGCGGTTACTACGGTACGCGCGATTAGCGCATGGGTAGCTACCCCTCACTGGCACACGATCGATCATTTCTGCTAGTGGGTACGCCCAAAGAATAGCATAGGGCCTTGCCCTCTCAAAACAGGGGTCTCGCCCCTCCACAGTCTACGTACCCTAGTCCAACTATCCCGGTTTGCCCAGTGGGCCTAACAAGAGTCGGTGTAGGGTGGCTAGTCCTAACCCCGAGCCCTGTGGGGTGGCTAGCTCCCTCCCTACACTAAGTGGCTCACCTCGGTACCACGTACGCGAGGGCCAAACAAGAGCCAGTGTAGAGTGACTAGACCTAACCCTGGGTCTCAACCCAAAGGGGTGGCTAGCTCCCCTCTACACAAAAGGGACAATTGCTCTCCTTGGTACCACGTACACAAGGGCCAGCTCACTTCCCATCTACTTACTAAGCTCTTTCCATATACAGGAGTTCTTATCCTAATTCTCTGTAGGATTCATGGTTGTATTCCTTTCATTCCATTTTCCAACATTTCGATCTCACTATTCACATTACAGGTTTCATTCTTATAACAGGAAGCTCGTGTTTTACTAACTGAGAAAGCATCACATCAATAAAATAATACATTTGCTAGCAAGTTGGTTTAACATGCATTTCAAGAAAATAGTGCAGCTCAAGCAATATTCATTTGCTTCTGCCCTAGGGTTTATTTCACGTCCTAGGGTTCAATTAAGTTATCCTAAACATGCACTTTGTTTGATTAAAAATTGATATTAAAGCAAACCACTCTATCGAGAAACATGGGAGGAATGGGGGCTAGAATCGCAGGTTCTGTTGTCTCCGTGGGCCCCGAACACGCTATAGGCTAGTTACTTGTAATAGTGACTAAGTCACATCAGACGAGTTCAAAATAGTATAAACTCAACACTAACACATAGAGAAACTCGAGCGGAAAACAATGGTACTTCGTTTGTGAAAATTCGACTTCATTGGGCCCTAAACGGGCCAAAAACAGGCATACTGTCCAAAATCAGATGTCTGGTGATTAGCCCATAGTTGTGGGCTATTTAAGTATTTAAGTGCCTACACATTAGGTTAATTCTAACATTTATTTAGTATAAATTAGGATGTAAATAGATTAATTCATAGTTTTAATCTAATTACATAATCCATACATTGCATTCATATCTTAAGTGCATTTAGAATTAGCTTAGAATAGCATTCATCTAATTAGATAATCAATTAGGTACATTATTTTTATTAACATAGAAGTTGAGGGTCTGTACATAAATAACCCTAATATTTTAACAATATTTTCTTTATTCTTCTTCTTTCAGAACGGCTGTTTGCCGCTCCAACGCCCAGCTGATGCAGTGAAGAAGCCATTCAAGGGGTAGCGGATGTGGTGGATCTGGTCGGGCTGCTGATTTCAAACTTCTGCAGGCCACTACAAAAGGAGGAGGGAGGCAGCCGAGCTCGGGAGGCCTCCGCCACCGACCCACCACTGTGCAGAGAGAACCTCTCTCTTCCACTCCACACTGCCGGCCTCTACCGTGGCGGCAGTCTCCACTACCGTGGGCGTGTGGTGTGACAGGCCACACCGCCATCCGGAGCTCGCCCGCATTACCGTGAGCACCTTAGCGTGCAATTCCCTCGCCGTCGTCACCAACCACCACCGCGGCAACCACCATCACTGCAATCACCTTCTCATTCACTTAAGACGTCCGGAAAATTTCCCGGACGTCTGAAGGTACCCGCTCACCTGCGATCACCCGCCCATCTCACTGTTCATGCCCGCACCACCACCCCCGCGCCTGCGCCTTCATCCGTGCGCACCCACGCCTGCACCCTCCACCGCTCACCGGCTGCAGACCTGCGCACGCCTGCAGATCAGCCCACGCCACCTTCCCCGCACCCATCAGCCTGCAGTACACCCGCGCCCACCATCAACCGCGCCTGCAGACCATCGCAGCCATCTCCACGCGCCTGCAGACCACCGCCCACGCCAATCGCACTAGCGCCCTTCGCAGACCCTCCGCAGCGCATGCCATCCTCCAACCGCACTGCAGCACCCTCCGCCGCGCTTGCAGAACCGCCTGCAGCGCCCTCTTCCCCGCGCCTGCAGACGAACGCCTGCCACGCCAGTCGCAGCAGTGCCCACGGCAGCGGCAGCAGCCACCCCCGCAGCAGCAGCAGGCGGCGGACTTCACGCCAACAGGCTGCGCAAGCTGTCGGCTGCAGCACCTCCGCCGGAGCTCGTCCGGCCACCTCCGGCCGCCGCGCGACTCGCCGCCACCACCAATTCGAAGCCCTTGATCCAAGGGACCTCCTCCGAGCTTCCCACGCCCGGCCATCGGCTCCTCGTCGCGCAAGACAACGGGGAAAAATTCCCCTATTTTTCTATAGTAAAATGTTAATTAAAATTTACATTTTCTGCCATTGCCACATTTTAATCATATTCTATTGACTCTGCATTGCGGAAAATATCCTGTAGTTTCTCATAATTGCCATTTCAGCATTATTTCTTGCTTAAACCTTAATCTAAAGGCAATCTTGGCTTGGTTCTTGTCCAAATTGACTACGAACAAACATTTTTAAGTGGCGCAAATTTTAATACGTTATTGACTCCCTGTGGATACGACCCACTCCTCTGCGAGTGGTTATTTTTTGTTAAAAATTGATTAGTTGATTTTTCCACCACATTAAACTACAAACAACTTAAAAGCGAAAGATCGACCAGTCATCTGGGACTAGGACCAGACATCTTGAAGGATGCTAGAATTCACCCTTTGTTTCCTATGGCTTCCTCGGACGTCCAGATCCTTCCGCGATCGTTTGAGGGGAGTCCCAGACATCGGACTCTCCTTTCGGTCATCTGGAAGTACAGTCAAACGTCTGGCGATGTAATCAAACGTCCAAAAGTACCTAGAAGGGCGCACTTCGCGCCTTTCCAACGCTTTGCACCTGCATACGCAAGCACAGAGTCAAAAATGGCTAAGTTTCGTTTGCATGGCCAGAACCCATGCAAAAAATACGTACCTTGGCACTAAGCGTGCTTTCAGACATCCGGCTTCAGCTTCGGACATCCCCCTACTACTCCAGATGTCTGTGAGATTCTTTAGATGTCTAATACTGGAAAAGATCCAGTATGTAGAACTCTCTCGTGAGCCTTCTTCTCCGTGCGGACTCCTCCGCGTCACCTGTAGCTGCTACGCCAGGAACCTCAGGAGGTTGCGAAGCTCCCCTTCGTGAGCTCCTCCTCCTCGTACGACTCCTCACCTCGCGCGAGCTCTTGACTGTGCACTTGCAAGCTCCTCAGATTTCCTCGCACCTCCGAGCTCCTCCCACCAAGCTCCTCTTCCTCGAGCTCCACCGAGCTCGTGCTGCCACACCCGCAGTAAGGCACTCCTCACGCATAAGCTACCGCGAGGTCTCTCCCTTTTTCTCATGCCCTTGCCCACACTCTCTCCCTCTCTCCTTCACGCCCTCTCTCACACTCTCTCCCTGTCTCCTTCACGCCCTTGCTTGCTCGCGGCAGAGGGGCGGTGACGAAGATGGTCTCCAGAAGAGGGAAGGAGATGGAGGTGGCTGTGGATGGTGGTGATGGGGAGAAAGAGTAATGGTGTGGGGGTTTAAATAGATGGGTTTTTAGGGTTTGGTGAGGAAGGAGGGGAGGTGGGTGTGTCGCATGCACGTAGGAAAGGAAAAAAAGGTATGATTTTCCCTACTTTCAGATGTTTGGCCCTTTATCCATACGTCTGGACAGACGTCAGGTGACCACTCCAAATGTTTTATCCTACCAAAAAGTGGAGGGTCATTTCATGGTAGGTGAATACCTTGAGGTCTTCATGGATGACTTCTCGGTATTTGGAGAATCATTTGATGATTGCCTCATGCACTTGGTCCAAATCCTCAGGCGGTGCATCGACGTGAATTTGGTTCTTTCCTGGAAAAGAGCCACTTCATGGTACCTTAGGGAATTGTCCTGGGACATCTCGTCTCTAAAAAGGGCATCCAGGTTGATCAAGCCATGGTGAATCTGATTTCCAAACTCCCTATGCCTAGATCGGTCAAGGATATCCGATCCTTTCTGGGGCATGTCGATTTTTACCATCGATTCATTCCCGATTTCTTGAAACTCGTGCACCCCTTGACTACTCTTTTATCTAAGGATGTCCCCTTCAAAATCACTGAGGAATGCACTCAGGCATTTGAGATCCTCCGTGATCGAGTTACCCAAGCACCTATCCTGCAGTCCCCTGATTGGTCTCAACCCTTTAAGATCATGTGCGATGCATCTAATTATGCTGTAGGTGCGGTACTTGGGTAGAAAATAGGCAGGAAACCCGTGGTCATCTACTACGCTAGCAAGACAATTGATGAGACTCAGCATAACTACATAGTTATTGAGAAAGAGCTGCTAGCCGTAGTATTTGCCTAGGAGAAATTCAGATCATATCTTTTGGGTTCCCGCATTATCATATACTCAGATCACACTGCAGTGAGACACCTCCTCACAAAGAAGGACATGAAACCTCGACTAATCCGTTGGATCTTGCTGTTGCAAGAATTTGATATCGAGATTTGCGATAAAGCAGGAAAATAGAATGTGGTAGCTGACCACTTATCCTGCCTTCCTTCTAACATTATTGACCCTTCCAGACCCATCACAGAGCTCTTTCCCGATGAGCACCTCCTGACTATTAGTACGGGACTTCCTTGGTTTGCTGATTTGGTGAACTACTTGGCATCACATCAGATCTCGTCTGATTGGCCGAAGGCCAAGAAAGACAAATTGCTTTCCGATGCCAAGTACTACATCTGGGAAGACCCATACCTCTTCTACATTGGTGCTGATCAGATCATCAGACGATGCATTCCGGAAGCGAAAATTCAGGACATTTTATCCTTCTGCCATGACCAGGCCTACGACGAACACTTCTCTGGACATAAAATCGCAGTAGAAGTCCTCCAATGCGACTTGTATTGGCCCACGATATTCAAAGACGCATACGATCACTGTAAGGCATGCACTCGTTGCCAGACCTTGGGCAACATGAGCCACAGCGATATGATGCCATTACAGCCGATTCTCGTATGTGAAATCTTCGATATCTGGGGGATTGATTTTATGGGACCCTTCCCTATCTTGGACAGCTTCAAGTACATTCTTCTCGTTGTTGACTACATGTCCTAATGGATCAAAGCCATCCCAACCCAAACCAACTATCATAAGGTGGTAATCAAATTCTTTCATCAAAACATCTTTTCTCGGTTCGGGATTCCACATGAGATTATCTCTGATGGACGGACCCATTTCACAAATGCTCAGTTCAAATCACTGATAACCAAGTACGGGGTGTCACATCGAATCTCTACTCCTTATCACCCCCAAACCAACGGTCTAGCTGAGCTATCGAATCGGGAGTTTAAGAAAATCCTTTAGGTCACTATCCGACCTGACAGGAAAGATTGGTCGTCCCGACTTCCGGAAGCCTTGTGGGCTTATAGAATCGCCTATATGACTCAATTGGGCATGTCTCCTTTCAGATTGGTGTACGGGAAAGCATGTCACCTCCCCATCGAGTTGGAGCACAAAGCCTATTGGGCTGTACGGAAGTGTAATCTAGATCTTTCTAAGGTAAAAACCCATAGAAAGCTTCAAATGAGCGAGATCGATGAACTACGCAATGATGCATACAAGAACTCACCAATTTACAAAGAGCGGGTTAAGGCCTTTCACGACAAGCACATATCTAGAAAGATCTTTCACCCTGGTAAGAAAGTCCTACTCGTTGATGCCAAACTCAAACTATTCCTAAGGAAACTCAGATCAAAATGGATTGGACCATATCTTATCCGATGGATTTTTGGAAATGGAGCTGTTGAAATCAGTCAACCCACCCTTGATTCCAAACCTTTTATCGTGAATGGCCTGCGACTCAAGCCGTTCATTGAACTCACCGATACAAACTTGGCTAAGGTATCTTTTAATCTCCATTCTCCCTGAGCTCATTGTGCTAGGCTGATGGCGTTAAACTTAGCACTTAACGGGAGGCAACCCATCATCTTTTTGAAAAATTGAAACCCTTCTTGGCACATCTTATGCTGAACTCATATTGCACTTTAGGGTTCATCCATTAGAACAGCCGACTCCACCTCTGATTCCTGTACCCGAGCTTGAAATCATCCGCAACAGTCACCTTGAACCGTCCACTCACCCAAAACCTATTCTAATGTATGATCTAAGCTGAATTCGAACCCACCTAATTTACAATGAGAACATTGCAAATCGTAGGCATGGGGGGTATTAAAGTGCAAAACACTGTGAGAATCACTTCACAAGAAAGGGTTTCATTAAAAAAAAAAGTGAAAAAAGAACAAAAATAGAGAAGGGAGGAAATTTTGAAAATTGCATATCATTCTGGAGGAGGAGAAAAAGGGGAGTTGATTTAAATATCGAAAAGGAGTACAGTTTGAAATAAAAAGAGATAGTCATTAATAAAAGATTAAGGAATCTACTTAGTTCTAGACCAAATCAAAAGAAAGAAATAAAAAAGACAAAAGAGATTAGTATGAGCACCGATCTTAGGCCTCTTGGGCTTGTGTTTAGGCTTAAAAATTCAAGTATTCGTTAAGATCTGGATAGTCCTCAAGAGGTTGGGGAAAATGCGAAACTTAAGTATTAGGTTTAAGGCTTAAGGATTATTCGGCCTTGTTAACTAACCTTTGGTTTGTAGGACTCAGTAACCTAAGCACCCCAATCCACACACAGTCTGGTTCAGTATGCTTAATTATCAAAATCATGCAAATGCGTTAAATCTGTTCCGAAAAAGCTACCTAGATTAGGAGTGGCTAATCAACACAAGTTGATTTGGAAGAGTTCCCTATGCGGAGAGGCAGGAAATTCCCCTCGAAGATGCGCAATAACATACCATCTCCTCGGTCCTTCTCTCCTAAGATATCTAAAAATCCTACTAGGGGCATGTAAGCACCTTGTGCTAGTTCAGGTGCCATGGGCAGGATTATCCTGAAATGTTGATTGCCAGGGCTTAAATTTAGCTACAGAATGCCATGGGTAGGATTATCTCAAAATCTCAAAAGCTAGGGTTTTGGGGGTTTCCATGGGTGGTGCTATCTTGAAGCATCGATTGCCAGGGACCCTGCGAGGATTGATGGTGGGAGCTAGGAATCTGATACAAACCGTGTTGTAAAGCCAATCCGAAGCTAGAAATAAAGAAAGAAAAGAGAGAGAAAACTCTCCAAAAATAATAAAATATTTTGTCTCTCTCTTACAAAAACACACTGCAAATTGAACCTAGGCTAAAGCATGTTACAAGCATGGGTGCTTTAACCGCTGAGTTCAACGAACCTTAGGTTAGTTCTTGTGGGCCTTAGAAACTTTCGCGGCAGACTGAGGCTAGAGCTGGTTAGGTCCGGATCTTGGTTGGTACTTGAGTACCTTTAAGCCTACTATTGGCATTCTGACCTAATCTACAAAAGAAAGCACGTAGAAGAAATCTGAGCATAAAAAGGCATGGTCAAGAATTTAAGTTAATTCCATGAGATTTTGCTAAAGGACTAGCAAAAGCTAGGCATGCGGGTATGATGGGAACATCATCATGAGCCATAACTAGCTCAATTATCATGGAATAAATGCTCCTACATAACTATTAGAAGGCCATAATTCATTGCAAATCCATTCTGAGAGAAAGATAAGAAACCAAGGTTATAACTGTAATTTTACCATTATTTCTTGAAATCAGAATAATCATAGGTTTTCCTAGGGGGTAATTAAGGGTCAATGGTCTTAAATATCCAATAAGTGGGTTAGACCCGTCAGAAATGGATTTACGCGTGTTTTGAGAATTAAATTACATCTGAAACCCTAAAAATAAACCCTCTTAATTAAATGAGGTTCTGGTCAGGATAAATTTCACCTAAATCCTCTAAAATCCATAGAAAAATATTCTCTAGGGTTTGGTATGCTTGATTTGACCATCAAAACCTGTCTTGACCCAAAATAGAGTCTTAGGTAGACCTTTGCCATAATTTGGGTTTTTGCATAAATTACCCAGTCAAACCTGGTCAAAACCAAAGTCCAACTTCACCATTGGATTCCTTAGGTTCAAATTAGGTTTCTACCATATTTGGGCTTAATCTAAGACTATCTTGACCTAGTTTACAAATTGATCCTGTTTGATTTTTTTATATCACACATATGCCCTTAACTTTCAAAATACTTGTAGAAAGCCCCCTAGATATGTCATTGTTTTCACAAAAAGGTCTCTACCCCTTGAATCCTATTCCTACAAACTTCGGTGACTTAAATTTGGCAAGTTCTCCTTTATTACTAGATGAATCCCTCTCAAATTTGAAAGGGAAGTTCGTCAAGGAATTCCCTTCTTTTTGAGCCAATTCCCATGCCCTCAAACTTTCCCAATCTCTCATGCGAACGCATGAGAGATTTGGGTATCCTAGAGCAATCCTACTCTGGTGAGCTTTCCCTTCCCAAACTCAAAACTCCCTCTAAAGGCCTATAAAAGGACCTCTAGATCATACTGAACTTCTCAAGCTCGATTTCGACCGGATCTACCCAAATTTCTTCCCTCCTAATCCGATCAAAAGGCTGCTTGAGCCCTAGCAACTCTCCCTGCCTCTCCTCATCATCTGATTGCAATACCGATGGTATATCCTCCTTCCTCGTCTTCCTCCGCATCGTGCAATACTAGCCAACGTCCCTATCCCTTCATCCTTGCTGTCCAACCCCCACCGGAGCTGTCTTCGCCTCCAGTGCCGGCCATACCGCAACCAGCGCCAACTCTGATCCTCGTTGTCCACTACCTATCTCTATCAACTCCTAAACTTCTCCACGTCACGACAACACCTCCGACACTCCACTTTGACTTCTGCACCACCCTCCGCGACTTCATCTTCTACCTCGTCGGCGTACCACCGGTGAGCTCCAGCAACCACCACAGACCACCTACGCCACTGCTTCCATGCTCTACACCGCCACCTCGACCTTAGGAACAAATGCCCTAACTTAGTTAGGTCGATTGCTCCTCCAAATCCTCTGCTGAACTCATGCTCCTCTGTCTACCCTCCGCGAGGTCAACAGGCCTCATCGACCACCTTCACGGCATGCCACTGCCACCGTTGCACTCCACAACGTCCGGTGAAGGTTCTGAACTATTTTGACTTGGTCGCAAGGTCATATTCTTGTTTTTAGGTGTCCTCGCTAGAGCTCCACTACTTCCGCCATTGCCACCACGTTCTTTGAGCTCCAGGTCGAGTAGGCATCAGGTGTTACCTCCAAGTGCCACGGACGAGGCCCAGGAGCTGTTCCAGGTCTCCAATTACCACTGAGGGAGTATTCTTCAATGCCAATTCGACGCATCTTCATAGAAGCTTCCTCAATTGGGAGAGCATTGTAGCAATAGCCCACACGAAGAGAGAGGGGACTGATTTAGTCCCACCTCATGGGTTTTAGAAGCAGCGTAGAGGCATAAATTGAATTTGTGCCTGGTGCTTATCGCCTCAGACACAAGGGGTGAGGTCCCTCACATGCACTCACTCGACCTGCCTAACCCTTCACACCTCAGCTGCGACCCACACCCGCAGCCCTAGTCCCAGGTACGTGGATCCCCGTTTACCCGATTACCCGTTACTGTGGAAGGCTTTGGGAGAGCGGAACCCAGAGAGAGAGAGAGCACAAGGATAGGGGGTTTTGCTCTCACTGATACCTGTGCGACACTTAGTCACGAGAAGAGAAGGAGAGCAGCTTAGACAGAAGCAAAGAAGGAAGAGACCCTTGAGTCCCTTGGAAGCACTATAGAAATCGACTATTTAAGTCATCTGATACATGCCTCCGTCGTCTGATTGCATACATTTGAGGCTTTATTTCCTTGGTTGATACTGTTGAGATATTTGCTATTATTGTGAGGGATAATTGGTGATTTGATATTTGCTATTATTGTGAGGGGTAATTGGTGATTCAAATCACCATTTTACCCTAGTATTTTTGCTTCATTAAACATTTGCTTTATCATATATATCATTCTTGCTTGGATTTATTGATAAAATTGCAATCTTGAGAGTTAGTTGTTACTTGCTCCTTGCGTTCAACCTCGAATTTCTTTTGAGCATAAATTTTATTTATTTTTCGCACTGATTCAAACTGTACTACAATGCAACGATTTTAAAACTCATTTTAGAGTGACTAACACTTACCTTTTAAGAAAGATACCCAAGTAAATCTAGAGAAGTCGTCAATTATGACTAAACAGTATTTGCACCTACTTAGGCTTTCGGATTTGGTTGGTCCAAATAAGTCTAAGTGAAGTAGCTCTAGGGGTTGAGAAGTGCTAACCATCCTTTTTGGTTTAAAAGGATTTTTGGTTTGCTTACCAACTTGACAAGAATCGCAAACTTTGCTTTTCTTGAAGTTGATCTTTAGCAGACCCTTGACAAGTTCATGTTTCACAAGTTTACTAATGTTGCCCATGTGAACATGGCTTAGTTGTTTATGCCAAAGTGTTACTTCTTTGTCAGATATGACTAGACATTCAAGATTGTCGTATTTGTCGAAGTTTACAGTGTAAATGTCTTTTTGTCTATTTCCTTTGAGAATAATTTGTTTTGTTTCTTTATTACGAATCTTAAAACCTTTTGATGTGAATGTAATTTTATTCCCTTTATCACATATTTGGCTTACACTTAACAGATTATGTTTTAAACCTTTAACTAAATGCACATTATCAAAAGAGGTAGAAGAGATACCAATT
Source organism: Thalassia testudinum (assembly GCA_037157565.1). NCBI lineage: Eukaryota > Viridiplantae > Streptophyta > Magnoliopsida > Alismatales > Hydrocharitaceae > Thalassia > Thalassia testudinum. Next base: position 5,059,895 of record JAZHRO010000056.1, read on the forward strand.
TGGCCAGTACCAATAATATGACCCTTGTGGTTGTTCCCAAATGTGACCGTACCACCTTCCTGATGGTTGAGTTGCAGGAATAGGTCTTCCTCACCGTCATGTGCTTGGAACAGTCGCCGTCCATTATCCACCTTATTTCTTCTCTTTCCTGTCTTTGGTTTGTGATTGTGAGGCTTTGTTTGATAAAGTGGCTTCAGTGTTCCATTGATTTGTTGGAAAGTCCACTTCTTATAATCTACAGAACCTACAAAACAAGATCGTAAAATACTTTTTGGTACCCATTTTTGTTTGGGTCCACGGTGGTTAGTTCGCATTGCCTACTTTGGCAAGCTACCATTCTCTTTGTTTTGGCTAGAACTAGATGCTTCATGGTTATTTTTTGGTATATAGCCTAACCCAAATTTTGTGGTGCTTTGGGTTTGTGTTCCTAACAATATATGCAAGTTCTACTTTCATTTGTGAATTTAGTTTGGTCATTTAACAGAATAGCAGAGTTTTCTTTTAGTTTGTCTATATTTACTTTTAAGTTGTTTATCTGTGATTTTAATGCAACGATCTCAACAGATAACTCTTTGTTTTGATTTTCAAGTACTTCTTTTTGTGCTTTTTCTTTACCTAATGCTTTTACTAGGTTTTTGTTTTCTAATTTTACTGATTTTTCTATATCATGCATCTCAAAGAATGCTTTTAATAATTCATCTTGGGTAAAGGAGGTTACCTCATCTTCTAGTGCCATAAGGCTGAGAAGAGCTTCTTCTCCTGAGGTTTCTTCTTCCTCTGAACTTGAGCTTGATTCATCCCAAGTGGTAGTAAAAGCTTTCTTGTTTCCATCTTTTCTGAAGTGCTTCTTCTTATCTGATTCCTTCCTAAGAAGTTGACAATCCTTCTTGATGTGTCCCTTGCTCTTGCAGTTGTAATAGATGACTGCATCATTCTTGGTTTCTTCTTCTTCCTCCAATTCTTCTTGTCCTTGAGGAATTTTCTGAATTTTCTGGACAGGAGTGCTATATCTTCCACTTCTTCTCCACTTGAAGTTTTTTCTGATTCTTGAATGGCTTCAAGGGCTATAGCTTTCTTCTTTATTCCTTCGTCTTCATGTTCCTTCATGTGCTGAAGTTGAACCTTGTAGGCCATAAGGCTTCCGATAAGATCATCTAGTTTTAGGGTAGATAGATCTTTCGACTCCTATATGGCTATAGTCTTGGTCTCCCAATCACTGGTGAGTGATCAAAGTATCTTTCTCACCAAGGCTTCATTTTTGATCTCCTGATCTAGGTTTCTTAGAGAGTTTATGATGTCTATAAACCTCGTGAACATCTCCTTGATTGACTCACCTTTCTTCATCCTGAAAAGCTCGTAATTCTACGTTAGTAAATTTACTTGAGTTTCTTTTGCCTTAGTTGTCCCCTCATTGGTGACTTCGAGGATGCTTCAGATCTTGTAGGCTATCTTGCAAGTAGAGATGTGGTTGAATTCTGCTTTTGAAAGCCCACAGAAGATTGCACTCGTAGCTTTAGCATTGTGGGTTGCCATCTTCTTTTGATTTGGTGTCACTGCCACTCCTTCCTTGATTTCAGGACAAGTGTACTTGGAGGCGATGACATTCCATACCTCGAAGTCCATGGATCTAGGAAGATCTACATCTTAGTCTTCCAATATCCATATTTTGTCCCATCAAAGAGAGGAGGACGAACAACATATTACCCCTCAGCGTATGTGTCGACAGATGACTTTGACATCTTCTGGACAGCAAAGCTCTAATACCAAGTGAGAGTAGGAGAATGTCCTGTGGATCACAACTAAATACTAGAAGGGAGGGGTGAATAGTATTGCTTTAAAAATATATGCACAAATAAAAAAATAAAGCACCAAAGATTCATGCATAGAGTACACCTGATTTATAATGGAAACCCAATTCGGGTGAAAACCACTACCTAAGCCTCTCAACTTAGGATTTTTTTGACTAGTCCAAGCTAGTCAATCCACTAGATGTACCACTTGAACGAGGGTGGCACAACCTCTTACAATCACTTCCCTTTTTATACTGAAGAGAAGGAAAAACAACAACCATGAATCTTCCCAACAAACTTGGGATCCATGAATCAAAAGAACAAAATAGCATAATAGGAATAACTTCTATGGAACCTCAATAAAAGATCAAATTGATTTTTCACAGAGGTTCGAGGCATCGTGCTTTTGAAGAACGTGAAGAACAAGGTGCGAAAGACTTTGGAATAAGCATGAGATCTATTTTTGAATGGTATTTCTATTTTAAAGTTACAAAAAGATAGGTTGTGTACGACCTCTATTTATACTAAAAGTTTTTCCTGAATAGGAAATTAAATTGGTTGATCAATTAAGATTAATTGGTCAATCAATTAAGATGGTTGGTCAATAACTAATTGATCGATCAATTAACTTTGTTGGTCAATCAAAAGGATATTTCTCAACTTCCTAAAATGGGATGATTTGATAGGTTAATGAGGTTGGTTGGTCGATCAAGGCGATTTGGTCAACCAATTAACTAATTTGGTCGATCAATAACCCTAAAAGCTTAGTTTTGAAAAGATACGTGAAAAATCCATATTTGAGCTTTATTTGAGGTTCCTTACAATAATGTTCTAGACTAAAATAAAGATGAAAAGACACACATAAGCAACTATCTGCACTTGACTTGAAAGATGCTTTAATGCTTTAATCTGAGATAGTCCTGAAATGTTAGTCTAGTAATAAGCATAATTTTGGTGCATCAAAGTAGAGGTGCTTACAGACCGTTGGATCTCAATCCAATGGTCGACATTTTCTCGTAGCTTTTCCCTTTAGTGATAAGTGGATGTAACTGAGATGGATCTCAGTCGTTGGATTGAGATCCAATGGCTAGGATCGCTCGACGGGGGTGTCTTGAGGTGAGGTAGTGACTGTGGCAAGTGTTGGGTTGCATAGATGGCACCACATGGTGCCATCTGGGTCGTCTATCTTCTTTCCTTTGTTAGGACTACTATAGATGACAGATTGAGATGATTTTCATGCTGACAGACTACGATTGTCGTTCTGGATCCATCCATACGATCAGATTTTTCATCTGAAGCCTGTAAAGATGTCACATTGTTCCCTGGCCACACAAAATGTAATATGATGAATGTTAAGCTTAGGAACTGGCATAAGTAGGCATTTATCTTGAATAAATGCATGTTTATCAAAGGAGGAGAAAAAGGGTTAGGTAAAGGTGGTCCTTGTGGAGATGGGAATCTAGGTGGATAGGGAGGTGCTTGTAACACTACATGTGCCTGTCCTTGAAGTACATTAGGTTTAGGATGGGCATGTTACGACCCAAACCAAGCCCACATGGGGATCAGGTCAAACCATATTCTATTCCTTTCACCATTGGGAATAAAAGGGAGGGACTCCAATCTGGAGACCTGGTCCCACATTGGTCCATAGGTATAAACTAGGTGATCTTGCACTAGGAAAATAGAGAGTAGGAGGGTTAACCACTCTACCTCAACCCTCTAGGGAGCAAACAATGTGTGGATGGTCTGCCTGCCACCTCAGTTGGTGTTGGGTCAACCCTAGGTAGTGTACCTAGGTGATCTAATGGTTCAAGGAAAGTCAAAATGACTTTAATGAATTTCTTAGTACAAAAAATGTGCTTTAACAGTCTTAAAAATAACACCAAAATGTAGAGGGCATCGATACCTTTCCAACGGGTCCTTCCAGGCTAAAATCCGAGTTTGGAAGAGCCTTGAACCCGCCCAAAAAAGGTTCTGGTTTGCTTGAAATGACTTAGACTGGTTTGGTCAAGTTGGTCCAAAGAAATCGGCTGAGCACCATGCCTACCACTCCTCGCTATGTATGCCAGCGACCTCGGTCGTCGCACTCTTGCCTCACGCAACGTGCCCTCACACAGTGCACCCCCTGCTCGTGCATCATGATGTAGGGCGACAAGCTTTCTCCTTGAGCTCTACATGTTGGTGCAAGTCCCTACATGTCCCCCCTCAGTCTACTCACTGCCTATGCTCCCCAATGCTTGTACAAGAAGAAGAGAGGAGAAGTACAACGCCCCTCTCCCCCTCTCTCTCGATGGGACAAGCGACGTGCACCTTAAGGTGGGGAAAAAGAGGTGGGGTGCCACTCTCAAGATTGGTGGGGGAAAAAAATGGGATGGGCACTGGTCTCCAGGGAAAAAGGAATAGTATTTATGAGGTTATATTTTTAGGGTTGGGTTTAAGTGGTGGGTAGGGGAATATTTATGGTTTCCGCCCCAAAAAAATTATTTTATGTGGAACCTGCATAGCTATTAATCTCAAGGGTGTGAAATTTATAAGTACCCTCCCAATGTGAGAAGAAAAATACAATAAGATCCTCAGGTGCTCACTCTGCATACCAAAATTACAAAAAGTACCCTTAAAGGTTTTTAGAAAGAAAAAGGGCCCTAGAGTGTGCTACTTGTTGTGTAGAAATGACAGAAAACCCCTTAGAGTTTAGAAAAACTCGAGATTATAAAGCACTAGAGATGATGTGTAAAATTTATGTGAAAAATTACGATAAACCCCAAGGGTCCAAAAGACCCTATAAAAAGGCACATAAAATCAGATAAAACAAACCCCATGGAGTTTGGAGATTCACAAAATGACCCTCGATGCCCAATTTGACATGTGAAAATTGTAGAGTCCACCCCAGAGAACTAAAAAATTCTATGATAATCCCTATGGTCATTTCAGGGCATAAGGAATGTTTCTAGGGTTTGGTGTTGGTTAGGATGGCAATGTTCCTTGAGCTTGGTTTTGCTGACACAATTGATTGAGTTGTGCCGCTAAGGTCACTATGATAGCCTTATATCTATTATCGATTTGAAGCAAGGCTGTATGCAGGTTTTCGACAGGGCCAAGTCTTTGTAACGAGTTTTGTGGGTTCTTCCTAATGTTTTGAACATGAGGTGGTCTAGCAGTTGTTGGAAGGGTTGTTGAGATGGTTGTCTAGGGTAAACAGGAGCTTCTGATCCATAAAACTTGGGTTATTGGTGAGGTTGAGTGACATAAGCTGGTTTGGTATTGTTTCCAGCCCAGGAGAAGTTGGGGTGTTGAGCCCATCTAGGGTTATATGCCTCAGAATACAGGTTGTTGCACCAATACCCATGCATAGCATTTACATCTTCATAGGTTGAAGATGCAATTAATGTAGTCTCATCAATTGTATAGACATCGTAATCAGAGTTGTGTGCATAACCTTGCTTAATTGGGACTAATTCTAAGTTGTTTACCGACTCCTAGAAAGATGTAGCTCTTAAAGAGGCAGATGAAGATGGCTTAGAGGAATCTCGAGTCAAGACCATTCATCTAAGTGGTGGGGCTCGAAGGAAAGATGATTATAAAGGTGTGACTCCTTTGGATGGGGTAGATCGAGTTTGAATCAATTTGCCCAACTTCTTGTCAAGCAAATCCACCTTGTCCAATTTCGAAGTGATGAGGTTCATATCAGCTTTCACGGATTCCAGGTGAATCTCATGAGAAGTGGCTTTCAGGTGGCTGGACTTGTTGAATTGACTCATAGATGTATCATTTAAGGAGTTCTCTGCCAAGGTCTCAAAGAGTTTGAATGCACTCTCCTCATCTTTGGCAAGGAAATTCCCACCACTTGAGGCATTGGAAAGATACCTATGGGTATCATCCAACCCATGGTAGAAGATTTGAGCCAAGTGCCATCTGAGCACATCATGATGTGAGCACTTCCTTAACAGATCTTGAAATCGTTCCCAAGCATCATGCAGTTTCTCTCCAAGTGTCTGGGCAAAGGTTGTGATGGCAGGCCTTATGGCGCTGATTCGTCCTATTTGAAAAATTTTTTGCAAGAACTCTGATCAAACCTCCTCCCATGTGTTGGTTTGTTGTCCTATGGATTTGACCAAGTAAGAAGCCTTATCCCCTAAAGAAAAGGGAAAGAGCTTCATCATTACCACATTAAGATCCACATTTTGAGGATAGACTATTTTGGCAATATGCCCTAGGTCTTTTAGGTGTTGGAATGGGTCTTCATGAGAGTTATTGATCGGGAAAATTTTCGCTTAAACTAGATAATATCATAAATAATACGTCGTTGTAGTACAAGGCATGGTGGAAAAATCTTAAACAAAAAAATAGTCAAATAAGAACGCATCAAAATGTAGTCAAACTCAAATATATGTCTCATTCATCCATATAAAACTCAATTCAACAATGAACCACATAAGATAACGTCGTCTCTCCATGGAGGTAAATACGCACAAATAGGTTCTGTATATGAGTATACAAGTGAAAAATAGTGATTGCAATAATCAGAGAAAATAAATGAACTAAAGGAAAATAAAAACAACATGGTAAGTCACGGTGAGAATACGTGGTTGTGGACAGGGACATTGGGGGTGAACGCAATCGATGAAGAGTCATCACGGTTGCGGATGTCGGTGTTGTCACCACCGACCGTGGTGATGGGAATGTCAAGGAGGAAGGCATGAACGTAAAAGATGCGGTGATGGCACATGGTAGTGGAGAAGTCAATGTTGAGGAAGAAGCTCCTAGTTGAAGGTGGACGAGACACGGTGGTGAACTGTCATAGTAAGGAAGGAGGTGCTCGTGGTTAAGGTGCTGATGTCCTATCGAGGTCTAGCAATTGTCGTGAGAGGAGGTGTGAGCATAGTGAGGAGGTCATGTGTCATTAGTGGTTGGGCAAACGGTGTAGTGGTGGGTGGATGTGGCCACTACTGTCTCTATTGCTGAGAGGGGAAGTCAGAGGTGCTGGTCGCGGTCGCGAAGCAGAGGAAGGTCAGGGGCGAGCATGGTTGAGGGAAGAGTCACAGAGGATAGTAGGTCGAGGGTACGGTGGTTGACGATCGTGGGTGCAGAGATCGAGAGGGTGATCGAGGGCACGGGGTGTTTTGTACTGTAGTGGGTGTGTGCTTCCAAGATGAGGAAGCGGAGAGGAGAGGCAGGAACGAAGGTGTCTCTATTCTCTGTTGGCTAGAGCGGGAGAGGAAGAGAATGAAGGGGGTTGTCTCGTCAGGGAGAAGATGAGAGGGCCTTTTTAACAAGAGGGAGAGGGATATGTGTACATGGGTGAAAAATGTCAATTTTTCATCATTCTTATGCCCTAAAATTGATCTAGCTCTTAGGGTTTTAACTCTGCAAACGGGTTTCCAGGTTGCATTTAGGCATCACTTAGGTTAGGCATGCATTGCATAGTTTTTGGTATTTTTGACACGTTTATTTGAGTGTTAGGGATGAACAGATATTTAGATCCCTAAAATCCTAGCATTCAGGAAGGCAGAAGGTGAAGAGGAAGCTCATTCTAGCTGGACCATAACTGAATCCAGCTCATCACATCTAGATACCAGCTCACTTGGCTTAGCTTTAGCTCTCTCTTTAGCTCCAATCAACTCATCTTAGTTGGATGGTAGCATAGGGTAGCTCAACTCAACCTAGATCCAACTCAACTTAGTTGAGTCTAGCTTATCCTACCTCCAATTAGTTCACTGGGAGCTTAAGCTAGCTCAACTCAGTTGACAAGAGTTCATTCTAGCTCCAGCCCAACTCTCCCCAGCTCCACTCAACTCACAGCAGTTGAATTGCCTTTAGCTTAGCTATTACTTGTCAACTTAGTAGCTAAGCTAGCTCAGGAGCTCACACCAGAAGTAGGTCCATCTCAACACAACTTCAAATAGGTTGAGTCCAGCAATAACTTAGCTGTACTACTCAAGCTTAGCTGCTAGCAGAAGAATTAGCTAGCTAAGCAGAGTAGTTGAGCTTTTATGAAGACCTCTCTAGTCAGAATCAGCTCTGGGAAATTTCCTTCAGCTCTAGATGTTTTTTGTTGAAGCTACGAGTTACCACGTTATCGAATTTGATTTTGAAAACCTACCGTTGTAGTTTGAAAGCGAAGAACTCATGTTCAACAAATAAAATTTATACCGGAATAGAAATCTCGGGTCAAACTCAGGGAGGCTACGTCGATCTAAATTTGCAATTATATTTTTTTAGGGTTTTTGTTAAAAAGTGAAGTAATTACAATGAAGCACTATAAACAATCAGCATAAGAGAGACAGAGAGAGAAAATATTCACTTGATACTTCAAAATGTTTATACAATTAAGTAAGCGAGAAATTACACTAGAAAGCAGGAAAACTATTACACGAGAAAGTAGGAAAATTGTACACTATAAAGCAAGAAAAAGGAATGGGAGAGAGAAGTTATCCTCCTTGACGATCACTTGGAGGACGAGCTGGATGGGATGACGCCTGGAAGACGAAGAGCGGAGTGGGAAGAAGGAGGTCGAGGAAGGAAGAACGGGAACGAAGCAACACGTCATCGTCGTCGCGGGATCCACTTCTGAAATGGGGGTCAAAATTTGACTTTATCTCTTGAGGAGCATCTCGGGCATGGGACAAGCTTCTCTTGAGCTTTGGAGAGGGAGAGAAGAGAAGGAAGGGATGAGAATTTCATATGGAGGGGGTCTCCTTTTGTAGTTGCAAGGAGTGAGGGCAATTTGGTCATTACATGTTGAAAATCATTAATTCAAGACCTTTAGTGATGGATAAATCTGTTACTAAAGGCTTAAACATGGCCGTAGTGGGCGACGTGCGTGCAGTCGCTCACCTCCCCACACCTCAATGTGCGTCCACGATCTCCCAATCTTCGCTGTTCGATTATGAGATCGAACGGCTGAGAGTGCATCCTCGCCCACCTCATCCACGTGCCTCATCACGTGCGATGCCGCGTCGCCTTGCCACGTCAAATGGCGCGTCTAGTCGATTAGGCACGGTCAGCTGCCCAATCTCCATCATGCGGTCGATAGCGCCTGCTCATCTGCGTCAATTGAAGCGCCCTGCGGTCTCGAACCCACGTCTTGAGGCGAGCGAGCACTTTATCCACAGTGCTGCGCGCATGGATCGACGAGTGGAGCTTTCGCGCGGGGCGAGATTTGGACCGTTGGATCGAGATCCAACGGTCAAGACTGCTACCTCTTTAGCTTCTGATGATGAAGGCGCCAATCCGAGATCCAATCTTAGCGGTTGGATCTTGATCCAACGGCGGAGAGGCGTTGGTGCTAAGGGCTTCAGCGGTTGTGTGCAGCTAGTTGGGCGGCCGAGATGGCGCCACGTGGTGCCATCTTGGCCGTCCATCTTCTGGGTGACGTAGATGGTGCCACAAGTATCGGATTGAGTTGATTTTTGCACCGTTAGGCTGCGATCGTCGATCCGAATCCATCCGTGCGGTTGGATTTGTCATCTGAAGTATGGATTAACACCATCTTGGTCCTTGATCTTCTAGGTTTCGTCGATCTCTATTTGATGCTACAGATATCCGATTAGGGCGATCTTGGAGTTGTTGAGCTCCAATCGTCACCCTGATCAGATCTGTATGGTTGGATCTTCGATCCAAGGCCTCGATAAATAGTCTCCCTGTCCCTGACCATAAAAGGAGATAATTAACCTCCATTTTATTCTAACTAATCTAAATGCAAGATGATGCATACTATACAATATTTATAGTATGTAATGCAATTCTATGCCTAAGAACATGCCTAAATAGACATTTTATGTAATATAAAGATGTTTACATCACACCCCCATGCCTATCTTTTGCTAGTCCCTAACAAAAACTACATGCTATTTATAAAAGAATTAGGTTGGATTATTTGGGCATAAGTTATTCTCAACATTAAGAAAATGTTTAGTTAGGATCTAAACTTTCAAAGGCACAACAGTACCCAGGTATCTACCAAAATGTAGATAGCCTCAAGCCCTCGCCTTATTCAAAGAAAAAATTCTTTTTCTTCTTTTCTAATATTTTTGGATTTTTGAGTTTAAGGTTAAAGAGTGGATTTCTACAGCCATTCAACTCACCTAAGATTTGATGAGAACCTTAAGTTCTAAGCATCTTATTGTGACTGTGATAGATCTTATTGTGACTGTGATAGACTCGTTGATCGGCAATTATAATGGACTTTGGGTTTCTACGCCTCTAGGTGACCTTAAAAAGAGAGTTCTGCCTAAAGGTGTATCTTTACAACCGGTAGCTTTCTCCCTACTTTTATTTTTATGGGGTCAACACAAAGGTGAATCTAGTGTATATCTCCCTGATTTATTCTACTTCTCTGCTTCTTCCTAAGTGTTTTGGGAATTTTCAGTGCATTTCTTGAGCTGGGTTCAGGACAACCGGTCGATGAGCTGCTACCACCGACAACTTGCCAGCCATACTCGTGCGGCGAAGTGTGGCTTTTGTTTTCTTTTTCTTTTCTCCTTTTCTTTTTCTTTTTCTTTTTGACTTTCTTTTTTGTTTTTAAGTAAGTGGCTTCCCTGGTCTAAGATTTACCTAAAGGCAACAAGAAGAGAATGGTCTAGTGACTGGGCTCTGGACAACCTACCCATGGGCTGTTACCCATGATAACTTGCCAGCCATATCACCTTAGAAGGTTCATTAGCTATCCAATTTTCGTTAAAATCGTTGATCAACAAGTCAGTGAAAAGAAAGTGTGTAGATGCTTTAGACTCAAAGTTCCCTCAAATCAGAGGGTGGGTCGATAAGTCGTGTACTTATCACCCAAACTTATTTAATCAAATTACAATAGAATTAAGATGGCGAGGACTCAAAAAATAAATTCACATTTTAGTGGATACACAAGCCTATTAAGTCCAAAGATGTGAAGGGTCTTTGTGTTCAAATCCTAAAGTAATATTTCCTAAGATTGAAAAGTCTTAATGTCCAAGTATTCCTTCCTAATTCAATTTTTTTTATGTATATATAAGAAGAGAAATACAATTTACAAGAATTTCACAAAGCTAACAAAATGATTCAAAAATGAATCCACCCCCCCATGCCTAGCTGATGCAATGTCCACAATGAGAAAAAGAGACATGAAAGAAAGGTTAGTATGAAAGCTATCACCTGAATATGAAGCTCGAGTCAACTTTGTGTCATATGTACAACTGCTGAGTTTAATGCCATCAGCTAGGTGAAGTCCAACCAAAGAAGTCACAATATGGCTAGCGCAATCGTGTCTGAGATGGGTTCTGGAAGAGTACAGTCAATAACAGGCTTCAGACGTTGACCGTTGACTTTAAATGTATTACCCTCTTTGGGTTAGAGATCTGAATGGCTCCATTTGGAAAAATCCGATTGATTATGAACAGGCCATTCCATTTAGATCTAAGTTTGCCAGGAAAGAGCTTAAGTCGAGAATCAAATAACCAGACTTTTTGGTTCGGCTCAAAGCTCTTGCAGGAAATCAATTGATCATGTAGAGCTTTGGTCTGAACCTTGTAGATCTTGGAATTCTCATATGCATCATTTCTAAGCTCTTCCAACTCGGGTAGTTGGAGTTTCCTTGTCTTCCCAGCTAAATTTAGATCTAAATTGCATTGCTTGATTGCCCAAAATGCCCTATGTTCAATCTCTATGGGTAAATGACATGCTTTTCCATACACCAAACTAAACGGAGACATGTCGACAGGCATTTTATACACCGTACGGTAGGCCCAAAGAGCGTCCTCAAGCTTTTGAGTCCAGTCCTTGCGATCAAGCCTAACCGTTTTCTGCAGAATATTCTTGATCTCCTGATTGGAGATCTCGGCCTGTCCATTCGTTTGGGGATGGTAAGGTGTGGAAATTCGGTGATTAACCCCGTATTTGGCCAACAAATTAAGGAACTGGGCATTAGTAAAATGAGTGCCACCATCACTGATGATGGCTCTCGGAATCCTGAACCTACTGAAGATATTTTTCTTGACAAAATCAATGACCACCGTGTGGTCATTGGTTCGAGTGGGAATCTCCTCAATCCATTTGGACACATAATCAACAGCGATAAGAATGTATTGATGTCCAAATGAAGGGAGAAAGGGTCCCATGAAATCGATGCCCCAAACATCGAAGACTTCGATAGGAAGAATTGGGTTTAGGGACATCATATGTCTCTTAGTTATGCTTCCGAGTGCCTGACATCGGGAACACGACCTTGAGAAATCCTGGGCATCCTTGAATAAAGACGGCCAATAGAAGCCATATTGCAAATCTTTACAGCCATCTTTTTCCCGGAGAAATGTCCACCACACACAGATGCATGGCAGAACTTGAGTATATTGTTGAATTCATTCTCAAGAACACATCGGCGAATAATCTGATCAGAGTCGATGTGGTACAGTTTAGGGTCCTCCCAGAAGTAGTATTTGGCCTCAGATTTGAGTCTATCCCATTGTTGCTTGGTCTAATCCTGGGGGATTTGACCAACGAACAAATAATTAACAATGTCAGCAAACCACAGGGTTTGGACACCTGAAACTGTAAGGATGGTTTCGTCCGGAAAAGTAACAACAATCGAGATGTCCTGATGAGAAGAATCACTTAGAAGTCTCGACAAATGATATGCCACCACATTTTGTACCCCAATTTTATCCTTGATTTCAAGATCAAATTCTTGAAGCTAAAGAATCCAACGAACAAGCTGGGGTTTGTCATCCTTTTTGGCCAAGAGATGTCTCAAGGCCAAGTGGTCGATATAAATGATGACATGAGACCCTAAGAGATAAGCCCTAAATTTTTCCAAAGCAAATACTACTGCTAGTAATTCCTTTTCAGTAACAGTGTAATTCCTCTGGGCTTCATCCAGAGTTTTACTAGCGTAGTATTTAACAGAGGGCTTCCTGTCAACTTTCTGACACAAAACAACCACACCATGTAATCAGAAGCGTCAGTCATGATCTCAAAAGGGGTTGTCCAAACCAGTGGTTGCAACACCGAAGCACAAGTGACTGTCATTTTCAGGAAATCAAATGCCGTACGACATGATTCGTCGAAAACAAACGGCATTTCTTTGGCGAGAAGATTGCTCAGAGGATGAGCAACCTTCAAGAAATCCTTGATGAATCTTCTGTAGAATCCCACATGACCAAGAAATGATCGAATTTGTTTAATAGATGTGGGAGGTTGAAGTTTAACGATAGCATCAACCTTAGCTTTATCCACTTCAATTCCCCGTTTAGAGATTACATGGCCCAAGAGGATGCCTTCTTGTGTCATGAAATGACTCTTTTCCTAGCTAAGGACCAATCTGTTTTGATGCATTGTTTAAGAATCATTTCTAGATTAGCTAGACAAGAGTCAATCGATTCTCCAAAAATAGAGAAATCATCCATGAAGACTTCCATAAACGCTCCCACCATGTTAGAGAATATGGCTAACATACACCTTTAAAAAGTTGCAGGTGCATTGCATAAACTGAAAGGCATCCTACGGAAAGCAAAGGTTCCATAGGGACAGGTGAAAGTAGTTTTTTCCTGATCCTTGGGATGGATAGGAACTTGGTTGTATCCTGAGTAGCCATCAAGAAAATAGAAGTACTTCTGCCCGACTAATCTTTTCAAGATTTGATCAATGAAAGGCAGAGGGAAATGATCCTTTTTCGTGGTTGTGTTCAGTTTCCTGTAATCGATACAAACCATCCAAGATGAAGCTGAACGAGTTGTGACAGATTCTCCTCTCTCGTTAGTCACAACAGTAATCCCAGCTTTCTTGGGAATAATCTGCATAGGACTTACTTAGGGACTATCAGAGATTAGATAAATAATTCCTACATCGAGCCACTTAATGATTTCCTTTTTGACCACTTCTTGCATATTTGAATTTAATCTCCTCTGCATCTGGCGAGAAGGGCAGGATCCATCTTCCAAGAATATTCTATGATTGTAGTAACATGGCTCGATCCCCCTAGGGTCATGAATGGTCCAACCAATTGCCTCCTTGTGTTCCTTCAGGACCTTGATCATTTTAATATCCTACTCCTTTGTTAATTTAGAACTGATAATCACAGGGAGCATCTTCTGTGGTCCTAAAAATTGATATTTCAAATTCTCAGGCAATGGTATTAGTTCAAGCTGCGGCAGGTTGATGATTGAAGGTAAGGAAGATGCTGATGACTCTTTCAAGAGGAAGAGGTTGAGAGTGAACAAAATCAATAACCTCTTCAGAAGATGGCAGGTCTACCATAGAGGGTTGCAGGTCCAATTCATCATTAAAGGAGGAACTTTGAATTGAAGAAACCATCAAACAAGTTTCAATGTTCACATTATCCCCCTCAAGTTCCTCAATAAATCCACAATCCTTAAATTTATTAATCGCCTTAAAAATATCCAATTTCATTCGTTGATCCCCAAAGGCGATTTCCATGCTACCACTTTCACCATTAATGTTGCCCTTAGCGGTAGCCAGGAATGGACGCCCCAGATTGATGGGCGTGTTCCTTAGATTTTTTGGTACATCCATGTCAAGGACAAGGAAATCTACATGAAAATAGAAATCCTTGACCTTAACTATAACATCTTCAATAACGCCTCGCGGATTTGTGACCGAACGGTCTGCTAACTACAGCATTAATAAAGTCAGTCGAAGTTCACCTAATCCAAACATCTCATAAAGAGAAGTCGGAATTAGGTTGATGGATGCACCCAGATCCAGAAGTGCTCTATCAAAAGTGTAATCTCCGATGATAAAAGAAATCAATGGAGCACCTGGATCTCTCTTTTTCGGAGGGAGGTGGTGCAGGATAATAGAACTAGCCTGCTCGGAGAGTACCACCTTTCTTGGAACAGATTCTCTCGACTTACGCTTTTGTGTATATAAATCCTTTAAAAATCTCATGTAAGCCGGTATATGCTTGATAGCATCGAGGAGTGGGATATTGATCTTGACATTCTTAAAAATATTCAGAAGCTCCTCATTGTTATCAACAGACTTCTTCTTTGATTTGATCAAGGCTTCAAGAAAAGGAACATGAGTCAGATCTTTGGAATCAGGTTCCTAAGCCTTGATTTCTTTTCCAGAATTCTCCTCTCTCTCCTCAGGTTCTTCAGGATTCGGTAAATCAGAACAGTGTGATTGTGGATCCTAACTTTGTTTACCACTCCTCAAGGTAACAGAATTTGCAGATGCATAAGAGTTTGGGTCTTGGGGAGGGTTAGGAAAGATTGGAGGGGCTTGATTAGCCAAGAATTGTTGATGTTCAGAAGAAGAAGAGGAAGGACCCTGCTCAACCACCTGAGCATGTGTGTGTAGGTCCCTCTGATTTTCGTACCCATGGGCTTGGTTGCTCGGATTCAGAATATTTCGCGGGTTGGCTACAGGTTGGGATGGTAGAGATCCAGGTTGACGAGAGTTAGCTATGAGCCCAGTTTGCAAGTTGTCTAGTGAGGTTTTCATTTGCTACATGAGCTAGAGCATGGATCCTTGCATCTCTACCATTTGTCGATTCAAATCAACCTGCCCTACGGGTTGACGGGCATTCCAATCTAGCTGATTGACCTGAGTTGGGGGCAACTGAGTATAGACATGACCCTGACCCATTGGTCATTGCAGAGCATAGTTGCTAGGTCAAAATTGGGTCTATTGCCCTGGGTTTTTCCAGGAGAAGTTAGGTTGGTTTCTCCGACCCGGATTATAAGCATTAAAGTAGGGGTTGGATCTAACGTTCTCCTGTATAGCAAAGACATCCTCATAGGGTGAGGATGGAGAGAAAGAAAGGGAAGGATCAGAAAAATTGGGATCAAAGGCCTCAGTTTGGAACCCGTGGGATTCCAAATAATGCTGACTCACAGGTTGAGCCGCATCAAGTTGATTCATGAACTCCTGTCCAGAAGGAGCTTACGATGAATGGAATCCCGAATTCTGGGATTGAGTGGATCGAGAGTTGTTCATAGAATTTCCAGCCATCGACTCTTCCATTCTCTTAGCAACCAAGTCCACCTTATTAAGTTTGTTACAAATTCAATTCCATATCAAATGAATGAAAGTCATGGACTTCATTAACATTTGATCTGGGTTGCTAGGACCGGCTAAAAGTATCCATGGAGGTATGATTGATTGAATTCTCTCTCATTTCCTCAAACAAATCGTGTGAACTATCTATGTCTTTGTTGAGGAAATTGCCTCTACAAGAAGCGTCCACGTGATTCCTGAGTTGCTCAGTCAACCCGTGGTAGAAGATCTGCACGAGTTGCCATTTCGACACCTCGTAGTGTGGACACCTCCATAATAGGTCCTAGAATCTCTCCCAAGCCACATGAAACTGCTCCCACGGCCGCTGGGTAAAGGTAGTGATTGCCCGTCTCAAGGCATTGGTACATTCGGCAGGGAAGAATTTCTTCAGAAGGCTGATTTCAACTCATTCCAAGTTACAATTGGTCTTCCTATAGTCCTGTACCAATGAGCGGCTTTATCCCTAAGAGAGTGGGGGAAGAGCCTCATGATCATTTGCTCCTCATTCACGTTTCGAGCCTTGGTGGTCTGGACCAAAGTGGTCAAGTCCTCTAAGTGCTGAAACGGGTCTTTGGAGCCAAGCCCATGGTAATGTTTGATCAGTCTTAACACTTGGGGCTTGATTTCTACATCTCCAGCTGGAATCTGGATGCCGGGACGTTCCCCATAATTTGAAGGATCATAAAAATCCTTCAAGGGCTGAGCGCTCTGCATTCTCTGGAACCATTCCTGCATTCATTGCATTTGTTCTAGTTGCCTTTGAAATTCCTCCTATCAATTCTGAGGCAGAGGAGGCTGTTGATCGGCCATGGGATCAATTTGGCCAAAATCCAATTTACGCCTCCTAGAATACTCTAGTGGTCCTTCCAATCGAGGATTCAATGACCGTCTTCCCAACATAAATTAGGAAAAGGTCGAAAGGACTAGGGATAAGGACCCTATAGCACAACAAAACATGCATGTCCTTAAGTGGGATGGCCTAAGGATCTACAGACTCCCAAAACCCGCCTTAAGATTATAAAAGATTTACTCTACTTGTATCTGCTTAATCCAACCAGTTATAAGGAGGGACTGGGGAGAAGGTTCTTCCTTCGGCTTGCACCTCTGGTTCCTAGTGTACCCCCCATCCACAGTCGTTTGATGCTACTCCCCTAGCTAGACATCAGATTAATCAGTACAAGTAGGTTAATCAAAAACAATCTCAGACTAGGCCCCGAAGAGTGAAACAGTCCTTAAGGCCAATGTCTACTCGATTTTATTGAGGCCTAGGATTGAAGTGCTGATGGAATGTGATGGGCCCTTAAAATGGGTTGTGCCCTTAATGATTGATTGAGTATTATGTAAGTGCGTGCACAACCAGGATTTTCAAGCAAGATTATTTGTGATGTGTAGATTTTAATGTTCAAATCTTGCTTAAGTAGCTTTTAGGGTTTAAAATTAGGTTGATTTCAATCAAGTTTGAGGCAAACCAGGTTTTTAAGCACGGGTGAAGATTACCTTCCTTTAAAACCAGAAATAAAGTAGAGTGCCTGGAATGAACCTAGATTGAAAATCCTAAGAAGAAGCTACTTGATGAGTTGATTTTAGGTTGAGTGGTGCAGCCCAGACAACTCAAACAACTGGCCACAACTACACCACTAGGTTAGGCACACAGAAATGGTTAACCTAGAATGATTTCTACTCTTTTATGTGTTGGTTTGTGTGTACCGGTTCCACAGATCCAAACCTGGTTGAGTAGAAGCAAATCAAGTAGGTTAAGTACCTTAAATATGGGTGTATGTTGTGTGTCTGTTAAAAATTACCCCACAAAATTATCTTTTTATCTTTTTTATATATAAGCGAGGGTGGAATGAGTGTGCGTGAAAATCCAAACAACCAAACTAATCCTAAGATTTATGCAAACACTTAGGTTAATTGGAATTTGAATTTAATGTGACAAATGAAATCTATGGAGGGGGAAGAATGGGGAGCACTTACAGTTGTTTTCAACTGTACTTTACTCCAGTTTACCGCTTGATGATTCCCTGATGGAGGTCTCTGCAAAACAATAGACACAAGAGAAAGCAAGTTAGAAGGCAATAAAGTGCGTGAAATGAGAAAAGAAGATCAGAAATTGTTGCCTCCCGGCAATGACGCCAAAATGTTGAAGCTACGAGTTACTATGCTATCGAATTTGATTTTGAAAACCTGTTGTTGTAGTTTGAAAGCGAATAACTCATGTTCAAAAACTAAAATTTATACGGGAACAGAAATCCCGGGTCGAACTCAAAGAGGCTACGTCGATCTAAATTCGCAATTATAATTTTTTAGGGTTTTTGTTAAAAAGCGAAGTAATTACAATGAAGCACAATAAACAATCAGCATAAGAGAGAGAGAGAGAAAACATTCACTTGATACTTCAAAATGTTTATACAATTAAGTAAGCGAGAAATTACACTAAAAAGTAGGAAAACTATTAACTAGAAAGTAGGAAAATTCTACTCTAGAAAGCGGGAAAAAGGAATGGGAGAGAGAAGTTATCCTTCTCGACGATCGCTTGGAGGACGATGCCTGGAAGATGAAGAGCGGAGTGGGAAGAAGGAGGTCGAGCTAGGAAGAACGGGAATGGGGCAGCACGTCGTTGTCGTCGCGGGATCTGCTTTCGAAATGGTGGAGAAAATTTGCCTTTATCTCTTGAGGATCATCTCGAGAGTGGGACAAGCTTCTCTTGAGCTTTGGAGAGGGAGAGAAGAGAAGGAAGGGATGAGAATTTCGTATGGAGGGGGTCTCCTTTTATAGTTGTAAGGAGTGAGGGCAATTTGGTCATTACATGTTGAAAATCATTAATTCAGGATCTTTAGTGACGAATAAATCCATCACTAAAGGCCTGAACATGGCTGTAGTGGGCGATGCACGTGCGCCTGCTCGCCTCCCCGTGCCGCAACGTGCATCCACGATCTCCCAATCTCGGTCGTTCCATTGTGAGATCGAACGACTGAGAGCGATCCTCGCTGCCTCATCCGTGAGCCTCATCACTTGCGATGTCGCGTCACCTCACCGCGTCAAATGGCACGTCCAGCCGATTAGGCGCGCACGGTCGCCCAATCTCCATCGTGCGGTTGATAGCGCTTGCTCATCTGCGCCAATTGAAGCGCCCTGCAGTCTCGAACCTATGTCTTGAGGTAGGTGTATGCTTTATCCACTATGCTGCGTGCGTGGATTGGCGAGCAAAGCGTTCGCGCGGTGCAAGATTTGGACTGTTTGATTGAGATCCAACGGTCAAGACTGCTTCCTCTTTAGCTTCTGATGATGAAGGCATCGGTTCAAGATCCAATCTCAGCCATTGATCTTGATCCAACGGCGGAGAGGCGTTGGTGCTAAGGGCTTCAGCGGTTGTGTGCGGCTGGTTGGGTGGCCGAGATGGTGCCACGTGGCGCCATCTTGGTCGTCCATCTTCCGAGTGATGTAGATGGTGCCACAGGTATTAGATTGAGTTGATTTTTGCATCGTTAGGCTACGATCATCGATCTGAATCCATCCGTGAGGTTGGATTTGTCATCTGAAGTGCGGATTAACACCATCTTGGCCCTTGATCTTCTGGGGTTCCTCGATCTCCATCTAATGCTACAGATATCTGATTAGGGAGATCTTGGAGTCGTTGAACTCCAATCGTCGCCCTGATCAGATCCATATGGTTGGATCTTCGATCCGAGGCCCCAATAAACAGTCGCCCTATCCCTGACCATAAAAGAAGACAATTAACTTCCATTTTATTCAAAGTAATCTAAATGCAAGATGATGCATGCTATGCAATATTTATAGTATGTAATGCAATTCTATGCTTAAGAACATTCATAAATATACATTTTATGTAATATAAACATGTTTACATCATTTTTCAAACAGCTCTTGGCTACCTTCTCCCACCACAACCATATCTTCTCCACGACTACCTTCAAGGCATGGGGGTATGATGGGAACACCATCATGAGCCCTAACCAGCTCATTTTGACCTAATGAAGTGAATAAATGCTCCTACATAATCAATTGAAGATCATAATTCATTGCATAACCTTTCTGATAGAAACACAAGAAACAAGGGGTAAAACTGTAAATTTACCAATGCAATACAACCACGGGTTTTCTCAAGGGCTAAATAAAGGTCAAATGGTTTTAATAAGATAAGTGGGTTGTATTTGATAGAAAAGGGTTTATGTGAGTTCTGAGAATTAAATGACTTTTGAAATCTTAAAAACAGACCCACTTAATTAACCAAGGTTCTGGCCAGGATAAAATTCACTTAAACCCTCTAAAAATCATAGAAACATATTCTTCAGGATTTAGAACCTTTAATTTGGCCATTAGAACCCATCTTGACCTAAAATGGGGTCTCAAATAGATATTTGCCCTAATTTGGATTTTTGCATAAATTTCTTAGTCAAATGTGGTCAAACCCAAAATCCAACTTCACCATTGGATTTCTTGGGTCCAAATTAGGTTTTTACCAAAATTTGGATCAAAGATGAGTTGGCCTTGACCTAGTTTGCAAAAAGGTCATGTCTGGTTACATTTCTATCCCTAACTTTCAAAAACCCTTGCATTTAGCCCCTTAGCTTTTTCATCATCTTCACAAGTAGGTCCCTCTACCATTATCGTGGAGGAAACCTACTCTGGTGACCTTTGACAAAGGAGATCACCTTGATTGCTCAGAGAATCTCCTCCAAAATTGGATGGGAGATCCTCTGAGAAATTCTCTCCCATCTGAACCCATCTTTGAGATCTAATTCTCTCCCAATCTCTCATGCAAACACATGAGAGATTTGGGTATCCTAACATCTTCCTTCTTCTACGACCCTTCCTTGCTTGGAAGCTTGGCTTCCAAGCACAAAACCCCTTTCAGAGCCCTATTTAAAGAAACCCAGATCTCCTCGACCTCTTCACGCTCGAATTCGGCTGTGAATGCCCTCAATTCTTCTCTTCCCCTCATGGCTGAAGGCTCCTCTACATCCGGAAACCTTCCCTGCTCCTCGTCGTCCGACCACCATATCTGCGACAGATTCCTCCTCCTTGCCTTCGTCTGTGTCTTGCCATACCAGTAGATGCCACCATCCCCTTCATCCTCGTTGTTCCCACCTCACTAGAGTCACCTTCGTCTCCAACGTCAGCCACACCAGACCCGACACCCTCACTGTCCTCCTTCGTCCATTAACCCCCTAGCTAAGTTCCCTCTCACCTCTACTTTCTTTTCCGCCCTCTACTTTCCAAAACCGACCACTGCTGCCCTTTGCACCTTCATCTCCTCCATCTCTGACCACCACCTCCGACGAGGCTGTCACACCTCCATAGGCCGCCAGAAACCTCATCGACAAGCCCACAACCTCCTCCACACCTCACTGAGAACTTCCCCTCACTTCACTCACTGCGCCACTCACCCAAATCACCCCCCGAACACACCCACTCATACGCACACAGTGTGACCTAGGTATGCACCCACAGGAACCCACACACCACGCCACCACCTCCAGCACGTCCACCATGCTCTGGCGAACCTTCCTGAGCATTTTGACATGGCTGCAAGGCTGTTCTGTTGTTTTTAGGTTCAGACCCCATCCGCCATTGGCGAGCAAGCTTGAAGATTGCTTGCTGCCTCTCTAGGTTCTGCCAAGCCCAGGCTGAAGTCCCAGGCTATGCGGAATACTCACACACACACACCCAGGCCTTTAATTGGAGTCGAGAGCCTTCGCTGCAACTGCAATTGGGAGATCAGTCTATGCTGTAGGCATGCGAGAAAAAGAGTGGGTGAATAGTCCCACCTTGGAAACGAAGGAGTGCCCGCACCTGCATAAATTGAAAAAGTGTTTTAACCTCGTCGCCTCAGTTACCATGGGGTGAGGTCCCACTCACCCTTCACCGGCCTCGTCTGTAACCTTGCCTCCGTGGACCTGGCTTGACCCAACCCGATCTGCACTCCTTGCCCACTACCGCACGTCGGTGGGCCTGGTTCCAGGTATGCACTTGACCCGATTACCCGAATACCTGTGTGGCTCTGGGAGAGCAGATCCTAAGAGAGAAGAGAGAGGAGAGTCGAGCGGGTAAGGGTACGGTTTTGCTAAAGAGACCTCTGGCCGATACTTAGTGAATTCTGAAGAAGAAGAGGTCAAGGTTGAAGACAAAAGTTGAAGGGTAGAAGCTGAAGGCAGAAGAAGAAGAAGAGAAGAAAGAAGAGAAGGCTCGCAAAGGCAGAAGGAAGAAGAAGAAGAAGAAGGAAGGAGAAGACAAAGAAGATAAAGAGAAAGGCAGAGTTAGAGAAAGTAGAATCAGACACTTTAAGTCGTTTGATTCACAAATCAGACGACAGATCATTACTTTCATTTCTTTGCAAAATACATTGAGTTCATTGGTGATATTGTAGGAGTATTTGGTGATTTACATCATCATTTTACTCCCATATTTTTGCACATCACTTCTGCTATTATTGTAATATCTTTCAATTTGAATTATGATCTTGATTTCTAAATACCAATTTGCTCCCTGTGTTCGACCTCGGAAATCTTTTCGAGTAATAAAAATTATATTTGTTTTGAACGCTATTTTGGCTGTACTACAACGCAACACCTTTTAAACCCCGACTTAGCGCGATTAACATTTTTGATGCCGTTGCCGGGGAGCAATGGGCAATTTAGAATTCTTGATTACAATTTCTGATACAAATACTAACTTGCCATATCTCTTTTGCTTTGGTTGTTTCAGGGAGAAGATACATTGAAGAAAGTCAGCCGCACATCAAACACACCAGGGGCAGGTAAATTCTGATTACTCTCTCTCTTAAGCCTCTCATTCTTAAAAGGCTAAAAAGGAAAAAACAATCAATTAGGGCTACTTGCTTTACATTCCTAGATAATTCATCAAGTTGCCTGATTTGATTTCAACAATAAAACCTGATTTGTTCACCCATTTAAGGTAACTAAGGCTATCACATTCTTGTTTAAGCCCTAAATACCACATTTGGCAAATTAAATTGGACCAAAATTAGAGCCAATTAAGGATTCCAAGTTAGGGTTTTAGAGACACACTTACATAAACAAGAATCAACTTTCCAAAATGATGTGTGCCTAAGCCTTGGTTGAATTGATCTATTTAAGAAAACCCTAAAAATTAGGCTCTTAAGATCACTTGAATCCTAAAAAAGAGGGACCTAAACCTTCTCAAAGGACAAATAGGTGAAGTTGACCCACCTTGTTGGGTCAACCAATCTTGAAATTAGGTCACTTTTTGCACTCAATACATCTTAAAGTTGAAGCGAAATCCTAAGCACCCTTGCTCTTAATTATAATTGGTAGACTTAAGATGTCAAGTCCCGATTCTGGTCTACCTGGAACATTAGTGACAAGAGAGGTCGGGTGGGGGAAACCCTGTAAACCATGGGGGCGCTCTACCGTGTAGGGGTCTTTGCGGGACTATCCCTATCTAGCTGCCCAAGTAATTCTCAGGTGGACGACTTTCTGACTAAGGGGTATCATCTGCCTCGAACCTCTATAGTCATCCAAAATTTTTAGGTGTCTTGATTGGGTCCATCACATTCTACTCTCATCTAGACCATCGGTGCATGTTTGGTAGGAGGTCCTTAAGACCATCCTTGAGGCCTCCTTTAGTCATTCATTCCTATTGAGGCCAGGCCTTGACTTCCATGTTTGTGCAGCAACCCCATCGCATAGACATCTCTTCTCATTCATCTGAACCCAATTCTCCTTCATCCACCATCATGGCACAACCCGCAGAAGAAGAGAATAACCTTGAGAACCAACTTCAGCACCTTAATGATTTACTCCAAGCCTTTGTGAATCCACCGCAGTGTCCTATGATGCGAGATCATTACAATCCCGCTGCGGTGGCGATCGAACCTCGAGTCCAAATCTCGGCTGGAGGTCCTGATACTGAACTCAAGCCCAACATGATTCATGCTATTCCAAAGTTTCATGGGCTCAATACCGAGGATCCTTTTTGGCACATCAAACAGCTCAAGCATCTAGCCCAGACCTTCGGGTTAGATGTTTAGAATCAAGACATTCTTCTCATGAAAATGTTCTCCTTCTCTCTCATGGACAAAGTAGCTCACTGGTATTAGACTCAAACGCGTACAATCAGCACATGGGTTGAACTACAATCTGAGTTTCTGAAAAAGTTCTTCCCAATTGGTCTGACAAATGCTTTACGACACCAGATCACGCACTTCACACAGCAGCCTGGAGAACCACTTCACGAAGTGTGGGATTGTTTCCTAGATCTCATGCGAAAGTGCCCCCATCATGAAGTTCCTAAATGGGAACAAGTCCAGTCCTTTTACCAGGGACTCCGTGAAGATATCTGTTTATTCGTCAATGCAACTTGCGAAGGAAATATCATGGGTCAACACGAAGACACTGTGTGGGAGATTCTTGAGAATATGTGCAAGAACTCCATCAATAATGACTCCATGGGCTTATTCGACCAGATGAATGCCCGCACATCGACGAATTCAAGGGGAGCACATGAGACGTAGGGCCTGTCCTCATCTGTCGACTTGGAATTGATGGCCAGTCATTTGGACAAGGTCTCTATCATTGAGAAGAAGGTGGATGAGCTAACTCGACATCTACAATGAGCCACCTCTGCGCAAAACCATTCACACAGCCACCCTCTGGGAGGGAAGCTGTGCATAACATCTACCACCGATCTTCTTAGGGGATGGACCCGTATCCACCCCCGTCAGACTCTAGGGTCGGAGTAAACTCCGATCCTACCTACTCTAGTTGGGGGAACTCTGAACCCTCGTACTCTGACTTTTCTGAGGTTCCTCAAACCTGCGAGGACCTCAACGCCATCCAGAATGACCCATTCTCTAATACCAATAACCCTGGATGGTGGAATCATCTTAATTTCTTGTGGGCGGGAAACAATCAAAATCAGAGACCACCATATCAACCCCGTCCACAACTCCTCGTCCATATCAGCTGGCTCAGCCTTTACCCAACCTTACCTATCAATCTGGGCCAACTCAGACAAATCAAATGACTCATCCTTCAGACTCTGGCTGACATTCAAGAAACGAATGCAACTATGCAAAAACAACACAAAGATGAGATCACAAAGGTTTGAAATAAACTTGCTCAAATGGAGAATTCTTGCCAACCTAGCACACTCCCTTCGCAACCTCTGCCAAATCTGAATAATGTGCCGAACCAGAGGTGCGTTATGAACCCAAATCCTAGCCAAGCTTACATGATTTATTAGGCCCCTTCTGCTCCATCACCCGACGGGATGGAAGCTTTGACATCATACTTGGGATTTCAGCAGCCACCTATTTTACCTACACCAAACCCAAAATAGGTAGGACTGAATTTAGTAACAACCCATAGTGGCAAACCAACACAGGACCCCCTTACCCAATCCACTCACAGCTTGATAGTGATAACCCAAACCCTAGGATAGTCATCCAGGATATCCCTATCCCAAATCAAGAACTTGGACCTATTCTAGAGGAACCATCCAAGGTTCCATTTCCCGAGGCCTTAACCAAGGGAAAAAGTACAACCAAACCCGTGGCACCTAAAGAGGACCTGGTCAAGCTCTTTGAGCAGGTCCATATCAACATACCCTTAATGGATGCGATTCGCCATGTATCGGCTTACGCAAGATTTCTGAAAGACGTGTGTACACCTAAACGTAAGCCACGAACCAAATGTGGGAGCCCAATGTATTGTCAGAGCAAGCCATCTCTGTAATTTTGAGCAAACTCCCACCTAAGGAAAAAGTACCAGGTACTCCCCTGATCTCCTGTACAATTGGTGATATCCAATTTGATAGAGCGTTATTGGATCTAGGAGCCTCCATAAACCTAATACCTGCATCCCTACTTGACCATCTTAAGGAATCTGAGCTTAAACTAACAGAGGTGACATTACAGTTGGCAGACCGATCTATTAAGTCACCTAAAGGGGTTCTTGAGGAGGTCATTGTTAGGGTTCGGGATTTCTATTTCCCGGTGGACTTCGTAGTCTTGCATATGGATGCTCTAGAAAATATGAAAAACACACCAATCATACTTGGGAGACCCTTGAACTGAAATTTGGGAACCAAACATTAAAAATTGACATCTTTAAGGCCCAACAAGGGATTAATTGCGGAGTTATAGAACGGAAATGTGACATTGAAACTGTGGTTGACGATTAGTATTTTGAGGAAAACCTGACTACTTCTGATCAACCACAAGAGGATCAAAACCCACAATTGAGGACTCCGAACTCAACCTAGGCACACCCATAACTCCATCCCTTACTTCTGACACACACCCTGAACCACCCACTACTGCTGATAACCCTATTTTGGAACTAAAGCTTCTTCCCGATCGTCTAAAGTACATCTTTTTAGGTTCCAATCAGACGTTTCCTGTGATTATCAACTCTAGACTCACACCTGATCAAGAATCCTATTTGATTACTGTTCTCCAGCAATATCGAAGAGCCATTGGATGGACTCTCGATGATTTGACTGACATCAGCCCCTCTTACTACACACATCGCATCTATATTAAAGAGGGCACACGACCTTCTTGTGAAATACAGAGACATCTGAATCCTAATCTGCAGGAGGTCGTGAAAAAGGAGATCATCAAGTGGTTAGATGCTGGTATCATCTACCCGATCTTCAATAGTCGATGGGTAGTCCAATCCAGGTTGTGTCTTAGAAGGCAGGACTCACTGTGATCACGATTGAGATCGGAGAAATCATACTGACCTGTGTGGCAAATTTGTGGAGAGTCTGCATTGATTACAGAAGACTCAATGTTTATCACGCTAAATCAGGTTTTAAAAAGTATTGCGTTGTAGTACAGTCGAAATAGCATTCAAAATAGATATAATTTTATTACCTAAAAAGATTTTCGAGGTCGAACACAGGGAGCAAATTGGTATTTAGAAATCAAGATCACAATTTAAACTGAAAGAAATTGCAATAGTAGCAGTATCTGAGAGCAAAAATATGGGAGTAAAATGGTGATGTAGATCACCAAGTACTCCTACAATATCACCAAATAATTCAATATATATGCAATGGAAACTAGAATCTGACATCTGATTTCTTAATTAGACGACTTAAAGTGTCTGATTTCTTCTTCTCTTTCTCTACCTTTCTCTCTCTGCTTTGGCTTCTGTTCTGACTTCCTTTGTCTTTGCCCTCACGATTCTTCTCTTTCTCTTCTCTATCTCTCCCTTTGTGCTTTGGCTTCTGCTCTTCTTCTTCTTCCTTTTCCTTCTTCCTTTTGCCTTAAGTCCTTTGGTCCTCTTCTTCTTCTTCTCTTGGCCTCCTCTTCTTCTTCATACTGCAGATAAGTGTTGGCCGGAGAACCCTGTAGCAAAACCCTACCCCTACCTGCGTAAAACTCTCCTCTCTTTCTCTCTTAGGATCCACTCTCCCAGAGCCAAACAAGTAGTCGGGTAATCAGGTCGGTTGCGTATCGGGGACCAGGTCCACTGGCGTGCGGTAGTGGGCGAGGAGTGCAGTCGGGTCAGGCCAGGTCCGTGGGGCATGTTCGCGGACGAGACCAAGTCGGGTGAGTGGGACCTTACCCCATGGATCTGAGGCGAACAGCCTCTGTCACCTTTTCCTTTTATGCAGGTGCGGACACTCCTTCACTTCCGAGGTGGGCCTAAATGTCCCACCCTTTCCTCGTGTGCCTATAGCTAACTAAGCTCCCAATTGCAGCTGCCACAGAGTCTCTCGACTCCAATTGAAGGCCTGAGTGCATGCGCAAGGGGCTTCCGCGCACCTGGGACAGCAGCACCTGGAGCAACAACACCTAGGCGTGGCTTCAAGCTTGCTTCAAGCTCTGCAACAATGGTGGAGGGGCAACGAATCTAAAAACACAAGATCGGCCTCACGGTCACGTCAAAACATTCAGAGAGGGTCGTCGAACCACGATGGATGTGATGGGAATGTCAGCGTGTTTCACGGGTGCCTGTGCGTTCGTGCCTAGGGCACACTGTGTGCAAGTGAGTG
The DNA here is from genome assembly GCA_037157565.1 of Thalassia testudinum. Lineage (NCBI taxonomy): Eukaryota > Viridiplantae > Streptophyta > Magnoliopsida > Alismatales > Hydrocharitaceae > Thalassia > Thalassia testudinum. Next base: position 5,087,683 of record JAZHRO010000056.1, read on the forward strand.
GGTGTGTTTGGTGAGGTGCGTGGGTGAGTGGCACAATGTGTGGAGTGAGGGGAAAGGATTAGTGAAGCGAGGAGGAGGTCATGGTCTTGTTAGTGAGGGTTGGGGTGGCCTGTGGAGGTGGGATGGCCTCGTCGGAGTTGATGGTCAGAGATGGAAGGGATGGAAATGATGGAGGTCGGCAGTGGTCGATTTTGGAGAATAAAGGGTGGAGAAGAAAATAGAAGGGAGAGGGAGCTTATCTGAGAGGTCAAGGGATGAAGGGGGCAAGGGAAGGCGTCGGGTCTAGTGTGGCCGACACCAGAGATGAAGGCAGCTTCGGTGAGGTGGAATCGATGCGGATGAAGAGAGGGAAGCACCTACTGGTACAGCGAGACACGGACGAAGTCAGGGTGGGTGGATCCGTCGCAAGTATGGCGGTTGAACGATGAGGAGGAGCAAGGAAGGTCACGGAACGTCGAGGAATTAGGGGTAGTCGCGGCTAAAGTCGAGCATGGAGAGGTCGAAGAGGTTTGGGCTCCTTTAAATAGAGCTCCGAAGGTCGGTTAGGGCTTAGGAAGCAAGCTACCCAAGCAAGGAAGGCTTGACGGAGAAGGAAGCTGTTAGGATAACCATATCTCTCATGCGTTCGCATGAGAGATTGGGAAAGAATCAGGGATCAAAGATGGGTTTAGATTGGAGGGAATTTCTCAGAGAATCTCCCTTCCAATTTTGGAAGAGATTCTCTGAGAAATGATAGAGATCTCCTCTATCAAAGGTCGTCGGAGTGGGCTCTGAAAGGTCGCGATAATGGCGAAGGGACCTACTTGTGAAGACAACGAGAAAGCTAAGGGGCTGGTTATAAGGGTTTTTGAAAGTTAGGGGTAGAAATGTAATCGGGCTGGACCTTTTTGCAAACTAGGTCAAGGCAAACTCATCTTGGATCTAAATTTTGGTACAAACCTAATTTGGACCTAAGGAATCCAATGGTGAAGTTGGATTTTGGGTTTGACCACGTTTGACTAGGCAATTTATGTAAAAACCTAATTTAGGGTAAATATCTGTCTGATACCCCATTCTAGGTCAAGATGGGTTCTAATGACTAAATTGAAGGTTCTAAACCCTAGAGACTATTTTTCTATGATTTTTAGAGGATTAAAGTGAATTTTATCCTAACCAGAACCTTGGTTAATCAAGTTGATCTATTTTTAGGGTTCTAAGAAGTCATTTAAGTCATAGAATTCACACAAAACCTTTTCTATCAAATCCAACCCACTTGTTATCTTATTAAGACCATTTGACCTTTGTTTAGCCCTTGAGAAAACCCGTGGTTGTACTGCATTGGTGAAATTATAGTTTTACCCCTAGTTTCTTATGTTTCTCTCAGAAAGGTTATGCAGTGAATTATGACCTTCAATTGGTTATATAGGAGCAGTTATTCTCTTTATTTGGTCATAACGAGCTAGTTAGGGCTCATGATGGTGTTCCCATCACACCCCTATGCCTAACTTTTGCTAGTCCCTTAACAAAATTTTAAGGTTTTAACTTTGATTCTAGACCGTGAAATCTTTTGATGCTCAAAAACTGTGCTGTGTGCTATCTTCTGTAGATTAGGTTAGAATGCTGATAGTAGGCCTAGAGGTACTCAAGTACCAACTAAGATCTGGACCTGACCAGCTCTAGCCTCAGTCTGCCGCAAAGGTTTTTAAGGCCCACAAGAACTATCCTAAGGTTCGTTGAACTCCGTGGTTAAAGCACCCATGCTTGTAACATATTTTAGCCTTGGTTCAGTTTGCAGTGAGTTTTTTGTAAGAGAGAGACAGAGGAATTTTCATTGTTTGAAGAGTTTTCTCTCTCTTTTCTTTTTATTGCTAGCTTTGGATTGGCTTCACAACACAGTCTGTATCGGATTCCTAGTCCCCATCATCAATCCTCAAAGGGTCCCTAGAAATCGATGCTTCGGGATAGCACCGCCCATGGCAACCCCCAGAACCTTGGCTTTTGAGATTTCGAGATAATCCTACCCATGGTGTTTTGTAGCTAAATCCAGACCCTGGCAATCGACATTTCGGGATAATACCACCCATGGCATCTGAACCAGCACAAAGTGCTTACATGCCCCCAGTAGGATATTTAACTATCCTAGGAGACAAGAATTGAGGAGACGATATGTTATTGCGCATCTTCGAGGGGCATTTCCCACCTCTCTGCATCGGGAACTCATCCAAATCAACTTATGTTGATCAGTCGCTCCTAATCTAGGTGACTTTTTCAGAACAACTTAAACACTTTTGCATGATTGTGACACTTAAGCGCACTGAACCAGACTGTGTGTGGATTGGGGTACTTAGGTTACCGAGTCCCGCAAACCAGAGGTCAGTTAACGAGGTCGAATACTCCCTAAGCCTTAGACCTAATACTTAAGCTTCGCATTTTCTCCAACCTCTTGAAGAGTATCCAGATCTTAGCGGATACTTGAATTTTTAAGCCTATGGTCATAGCCCAAGAGGCCTAAGATCTGCGTTCCTACTAATCTCTTCTGTGTTTCATTAGCACTTTTTGCCTTTCATTTTCTTTTGTTTGATATGGTCTAGAACTAAGTTAATTCCTTGATTTCTTACTAATGACTATCTCTTCTTTTTCTTTTCAACTTGTGCTCCTTTTTGACAGTTTTCACTTCTCCCCTTTTTCTCCTCAAAATTGATATGCCCTCAAAATTTTCTCTCCTCTCATTTTTTGTTCTTTTTCAAGAATTTTTTCATTTTTTTGGTATTTTTGGGATATGTGATTTTTTTTTATGAAACTTTTTCTTGTGAGATGATTTTCACATTGTTTTCCACTGTCATACCCCCCATGCCTACGATTTGCAATGTCTGCATTGTAAATTAGGTGGGTTCGAGTTCAACTTAGATCATTCATTAGAATAGGTTCTGGGTGGGTGAATGGGTCGAGATGACTGTTGTGAATGATTTCAACCTCGGGTACGGGTACTTGCGGTGAGGTCGGTTGTTCTAATGGATGAACCCTAAAGTGTAATATGAATTAAGCATAGGAATGTCAAGAAAGGTTTCAGGTTTTTCAAAAATAACAGGTTGCCTCCTGTTAAGCGCTGAGCTGAATGCCATCGGCCGGGCACAATGAGCTCTGGGAGAATGGAGGGTAAAAGATGCCTCAGTCAAATATGTATTGGTAAGTTCAATGAACGGTTTGAGTCTCTAACAGTTCACGACAAAAGGTTCTGAATCGTGGCTGAGTTGACTGATCTCGATGGCTCCATTTCCAAAGGTTCGTTAGACAAGGCAAGGTCTAATCCATTTTGATCTTAGTTTTCCTGGGAAGAGTTTGAGCTTGGCATCAAAGAGTAGGACTTTTTGACCAGGGTAAAAGATCTGTCTGGATATGTGCTTGTCGCGAAAGGCCTTAACCCACTCTTTGTAAATTCGTGAGTTCTCATACGCGTCGTGGCGTAATTCATCGATCTCGCTCATTTGAAGCTTTCTATAGGTTCCTGCCTTAGAAAGATCTAGATTGCAATTCTGTACTGCCCAATAGGCCTTGTGCTCCAATTCGACGAGGAGGTGACATACCTCTTCGTACATTAATATGAAGGGAGACATACCTAATTGGGTTTTGTGGGCTGTCCTATAATCTCACAAAGCTTCCGAAAGTTGGGATGACCAGTCTTTCCTGTCAAGCCGAACAATGACCTAGAGGATTAGCTCAGCTAGACCATTAGTTTGGGGGTGATAATGAGTGGAGATTTGGTGTGACACCTCATACTTGGTCATCAGTGACTTGAACTGAGCATTAGTAAAATGGGCCCCTCCATAAGAGATTATAGCACGTGGAATCCCGAACCGAGAAAAGATGTTCTGGTGAATGAATTTGATAACACTTTATGATCATTGGTTCGGGTCAAAATGGCTTCGATCCATTTGGATACATAGTCAACAACGAGTAGAATGTACTCGAAGCCGTCTGAAATAGGAAAGGGTCCCATAAAATCAATCCCCCAAACGTCGAAGATTTCGCATATGAGAATCAATTGTAAGGGCATCATATCTCGATGGCTCATGTTGCCTAAGGTCTAGCAACGAGTGCATACCTTACAGTGATTGTATGCATCTTTAAAAATCATGAGCTAATAAAAGTCGCACTGGAGGACTTTAGCTGTGGTTTTATGACTAGAGAAGTGTCCACCGCATGCCTGGTCATGGCAGAAGGACAAGATGTCCAGAATTTTCGCTTCCGGGACACATCACCGTATGATTTGATCAACACCGATGCAGAATAGATACGGGTCTTCCCAAAAGTAGTACTTAGCATCGAAAAGCAATTTGTCCTTTTTGGCCTTCGGCCAATCAGATGGGATCTAATGTGATGCCAGGTAGTTTACTAGATCAGCAAACCATGGAAGCCCTATACTGATAGTCAGGAGGTGTTCACCAGGAAAATGCTCTGTAATGGGTCTGGAAGGGTCGATAATATCAGAAGGATGGCAGGACAAGTGATCAGCTACCACGTTCTATTTTCCCGCCTTGTCATAAATCTCGAGGTTAAATTCTTACAGCAACAAGACCCAATGGATTAATTGAGGTTTCGCATCCTTCTTTGCAAGGAGATGCCTCACAGCTATGTGATCAGAGTAAACAATAACATGGGAACCCAAAAGATATGATCTGAACTTTTCCAAGGCAAATACTATGGCTAGCAGCTCTTTCTCAGTAACTGTGTAGTTACGCTGAGCCTCGTCAAGTGTCTTGCTAGCGTAGTAGATGACCACGAGTTTCCCGTCAATTTTTTGCCCAAGTACCACTCTTACAGCAAAATCAGAAGCATCACACATGATCTCAAAGGGTTGAGACCAATCAGGGGACTGTAGGATTGGGGCTTGAGTAACTCGATCACATAGGATCTTAAATGCTTGAGTGCATTCCTTGGAGATTTCAAAAGGAACATCTTTAGATAGTAGAGTAGTCAGGGGGCAGGCGATCTTTGAGAAATCAGGAATGAATCGATGGTAAAAATTGACGTGCCCCAGGAAAGATCAGATGTCCTTGATTGAGCTAGGCATAGGGAGTTTGGAAATCAGATTCACCTTGGCTCGATCGACCTGGATGCCTTTTTTTGATATGAGATGTCCCAGGACAATTCCTTCAGGCATCATGAAGTAGCTCTTTTCCCAGGAAAGAACCAAATTCATGTCAATGCACTGCTTGAGGATCTGGACCAAGTGCAGGAGGCAATCGTCAAATGATTCGCCAAACACTGAGAAGTCATCCATGAAGACTTCCAGATAATCACCTACCGTATCTAAGAATATGGCAAGCATGCACTGCTGAAAAGTAGCGGGTGCATTGCAGAAACCGAACGGCATCCTTCGGAACGCGTATGTTCCGAAGGGGCAGGTGAAAGTGGTCTTCTTTTGATCCTCAGGATGGATTGCCACCTGGTGATAATTGGAGTACTCGTCCAAAAAGCAGAACATATTTCCCGCTAGTTTCTCGTGGATCTGATCAATAAACAATAGTGGGCAATGATCCTTCTTTGTGAAGGTATTGAGTCTTCTGTAATCAATGTAGGCTCTCCACGAATTCACCACATGGGTCAGTAAGATTTCTCCGGTTTCAGTCGTGATCACGGTGAGTCCTGCCTTCTTAGGCATAACTTGGATTGGACTCACCCACTGACTATCGGAGATCGGGTAGATGATCCAAACATCTAACCACTTGATGATCTCCATTTTCATTTGAAGTGGTCTTCTCTTGAAGATTAGGATTCAGACATCTCTGCATTTCACGGGAAGGTCGTGTGCCCCCATCAGTATAGATGCGGTGTGTGCAGTAAGAGGGGTTGATGCTAGTCAAATCATCGAGAGTCTATCCAATGGCTCTTCGATGTTGCTGGAGAATAGTAATCAGATAGGATTCCTGATCAGGTGTGAGTCTGGAATTGATAATCACAGGAAATGTCTGATTGGAACCCAAAAAGACGTACTTCAGATGCTCGGGAAGAGGCTTAAGTTCCAAAACAGGGTTATCAGTAGTAACGGGCGGTTCAGGGTGTGTGTCAAGAGAAAGGGAAGAAGTTATGGGTGTGTCTAGGTTAAGTTCAGACTCCTCTGATTGCGGGTTTTGATCCTCTTGTGGTTGATCAGAAGTAGTTAGGTTTTCCTCAATATATGGATCGTCAACCACAGCCTTGATATCACATATCTGTTCTATAACTCCGCAATTAATCCCTTGTTGGGCCTTAAAGATGTCAATCTTTAATGTCTGGTTTCCAAATTTCAGTTCAATTTAGCCCTCCTCACAATTTATGTTGGCCCTAGCAGTGGCCAGAAAGGGTCTCCCTAGTATGATTGGTGTGTTCCTCGGATTTTCTAGAGCATCCATATCCAAGAATATGAAGTCCACTGGGAAGTAGAAATCCCGAACCCTAATAATGACATCCTCAAGAACTCCTTTAGGTGACTTAATAGATCGATCTACCAACTGTAATGTCACCTCCGTCAGTTTGAGCTCAGATTCATCAAGATGATCAAGTAGTGATGTAGGTATTAGGTTTATGGAGGCTCTTAGATCCAATAAGGCTTTGTCAAATTGGATATCACCAATTGTATAGGAAATCAGGGGAGTACCTGGGTCTTTTGCTTTAGGTTAGAGTTTGCTCAAAATTGCCAAGCTGGCTTACTCTGATAATACAATTGGGCTCCCACTTTTGGTTCACGGCTTACGCTTAGGTGTACATACGTCTTTCAGAAATTGTGCATAAGCTGGTATGTGGCGAATTGCATCCATCAAGGGGATGCTTATATGGACCTCTTCAAAGAGCTTGACCGGGTCCTCCTCAGGTGCCACAGGTTTGGTTATCCTCTTTCCCTTGGTTAAGGCCTCGAAAAATGGAACCTTGGATGGTTCCTCTGGAGTAGGTCCATGTTCTTGATCAGGGACAGAGGTATACTGGATAACTATCCTAGGGCTTGGGCTAGCACTACCAAGCTGAAAGTGGCTTTGGTAAGGTGGGTCTTGTGTTGCTTTGCCACTACGGGTTGTTACTGAATTTAGTCTTGCCTGGTTCTAGTTTGGTGTCGGTAAAATAGGTGGCTACTGCTAAAATCCTGAGTATGATTTTGAGGCTTCCATCCTGTCGGGTGATGGAGCAGAAGGGGCCTAATAAATCATGTGGGCTTGGCTCAGATTTGGGTTCATAATGCACCTCTGGTTCGGCACATTATTCGGATTTGGCAGAGGTTGCGAAGGGAGAGCGCCAGGTTAGCGGGAATTTTCCATCTGGGCAAGTTGATTGTAAACCTTTGTTATCTCATATTTGTGCTATTTTTGCATAGCCACATTCATCTTTTGAATGTCAGCCAGAGTCTGAAGGATGAGAGTCATTTGATCTGTCTAAGTTGGCCCATATTGATAGGTGGGGTTGGGCCGAGGCTAAGGCGGCTGATATGGATGAGGAGCTTGTGGACGGGGTTGATATGGTGGTCTCTGATTTTGATTGTTTCTCGTCCATAGGAAATTGCGATGATTCTGCCATCTAGGGTTATAGGTATTAGAGAATGGGTCATTCTAGATGGCGTTAAGGTCCTCGCAGGATTGAGGAACCTCAGAAAAGTCAGAGTACGAGGGTACAGAGTTCCCCCAACTAGAGTAGGCAGGATCGAAGTTTCCTCCGATCCTAGAGTCAGACGGGGATGGATATAGGTCCATCCACTGAGAAGATCGGTGATAAATGTTATGCACAGCTTCCCTCCCAAAGGGCAGCTGTGCGAATGGGTTTTGCGTAGAGGTGGCTCGCTGCAGATGTCTAGTTAGCTCATCCACCTTCTTCTCAATGATAGAGACCTTGTCCAAACGACTAGCCATCAACTCCAAGTTGATAGATGAGGACAGACCCTACGACTCATGTGCCCCCTTTGGATTCGTCGATGCGCAGGTATTCGTTTGATCGAATAAGCCCATGGAGTCATTACTGATGGAGTTCTCACACATATTCTCAAGAATCTCCCACACAGTGTCTTCATGTTGACCCATGATATTTCCTCCGCAAGTTGCATTGACGAATAAACAGATATCTTCACGGAGTCCCTGCTAAAAAGACTGGACTTGTTCCCATTTAGGAACTCTGTGATGGGGGCACTTCCGCATGAGATCTAGGAAATGATCCCATGCTTCGTGAAGTGGTTCTCCAGGATGCTGTGTGAGTGTGTGATCTGGTGTCGTAAAGCATTCATCTGACCAACTGGGAAGAACTTGTTTAGAAACTCGGATTGTAGTTCAACCCATGTGTTGATTGGACACGTTTGAGTCTGATACCAATGAGCTGCTTTGTCCATGAGAGAGAAGGAGAACATCTTCATGAGAAGAATATCCTGATTTTGGACATCTGACCCGAAGGTCTAGGCCAAATGCTTGAGTTGTTTGATGTGCTGAAAAGGATCCTTGAAATTGAGCCCATGAAATTTTGGAATAGCATGAATCATGTTGGGCTTGAGTTCAGAGTCAGGACCTCCAACCGAGATTTGGACTTGAGGTTCGATCACCACTGCAGCGGGATTGTAGTGACCTCGCATCATAGGACGCTGCGGTGGATTCACAAAGGCTTGGAATAAATCATTAAGGCGCTGAAGTTGGTTTTCAAGGTTATTCTCTTCTTCTACGGGTTGTGCCATGATGATGGAAGAAGGAGAATTGGGTTCAGATGAATCAGAGGAGATGTCTATGTGATGGGTTGCTGCACACACGCAGAAGTCGAGGCCTAGCCTCAATGGGAGTGAATAACTAAAGGAGGCTTCAAGGATGGTCTTAAGGACCTCCTACCGAACATGCACCAATGGTCTGGATGAGAGTAGAATGTGATGGACCAAATCAAGACACCAAAAATATTTGGATGATTATAGAGGTTCAGGGTAGATGATACCCCTTAGTCAAAAAGCCATCCACCTGAGACATACATGGGCAGCCAGAAAGGGAGAGTCCCGCAAAGACCCCTACATGGTAGAGCACCCCCACGGGTTACAGGGTTTCCCCCACCTAACCTCTCTTGTCATTGATGCTCCAGGTAGACCAGAATGGGGACTTGACCTCTTAAGTCTACTAGTTTTATTAAAGAGCGAGGGTGCTTAAGATTTCACTTGAACTTTAGATGTATTGAGTGCAAAAAGTGACCTAATTTCAAGATTGGTTGACCCAACAAGATGGGTCAACTTCACCTATTTGTCTTTTGAGAAGTTTTAGGTCTCTCGTTTAGGATTCAAGTGAGATTAAGAGCCTGATTTTTAGGATTTTCTTGAATAGATCAATTCAACCAAGGCTTAGGCACACATCACTTTGGAGAGTTGATTCTTGCTTATGGAAGTGTCTCTAAAACCCTAACTTGAAATCCTTAATTGGCTCTAATTTTGGTCCAATTTAATTTGCCAAATGTGGTATCTGGGGCTCAAACAAGAAAGTGATAGCCCTAGTTACCTTAAGTGGGTGCACAAATCAGATTTTGTTGTTGAAATCAAATCAGGCAACTTGATTGAATTAGCTAAAAATGTAAAGCAAGTATCCCTAATTGATTTTGCTCTTTTTTCCTTTTTAGAATGAGGGGCTTTTAAGAGAGAGAGTAATCAGAATTTACCTGCCCCTGCCATGTTTGATGTGTGGTTGTCTTTCTTTGAATCTTCTCCCCTGAAATAGCCACAACAAAAGAGATATAGCAAATTAGTACCAAATCAGGAATTGTAATCAAGAATTCTAAATTGCTCGTTGCTCCTTGGCAACGGCGTCAAAATGTTTATCGCACTAAATCAGGTTTTAAAAAGTATTGCGTTGTGGTACAACCAAAATAGTGTTCAAAACAAATATAATTTTATTACTTGAAAAGATTTTCGAGGTTGAACACAGGAAGAAAATTGGCATTTAGAAATCAAGATCATAATTTAAAATGAAAGAAATTGCAATAGTAGTAGCATCAGAGTGGAAAAATATGGGACTAAAATGGTAATGTAGATCACCAAGTACTCCTACAATACCACCAAATAATTCAATGTATATGCAATGGAAACTAGAATCTGCCATTTGATTTCTTAATCAGTCGACCTAAAGTGTTTGATTTCTTCTTTTTCTCTGACTTTCTCTCACTGCTTTGGCTTTTGTTCTGACTTCCTTTGTCTTTGCCTTCACGATTCTTCTCTTTCTCTTCTCTATCTCTCTTTATGTTTTAGCTTCTGCTCTTCTTCTTCCTTTGCCTTCTTCTTCCTTCTGCCTTAAGTCCTTTGGTCTTCTTCTTCTTCTTCTCTCGGCCTCCTCTTCTTCTTCAAACTGCAGCTAAGTGTTGGCTGGAGAACCCTGTAGCAAAACCCTACCCCAACCAGCGTGAAACACTCCTCTCTTTCTCTCTTAGGATCCGCTCTCCCAAAGCCACACAAGTAGTCGGGTAATTGGGTCGGGTGCGTACCCGGAACCAGGCCCACCAGCGTGCGATAGTGGGCGAGTGCAGTCAGGTCAGGTCAGGCTAGGTCCGTGGGGCGTGTTCGTGGATGAGACTGGGTCGAGTGAGTGGGACATCACCCTGTGGATCTGAGACGAACTACCTCTATCACTTTTTCATTTTATGCAGGTGCGGACGCTCCTTCACTTCTGAGGTAGGACTAAATGTCCCACCCCTTCCTCGCACGCCCGCAACTGAGTTAGCTCCCAATTGCAGCTACTGCAGAGTCTCTCGACTCCAATTGAAGGCCTGAGTCCATGCACGAGGGGCTTCCGTGCACCTAGGACAGCAGCACCTAGAGTAGCAAGACCTAGGCCTGGCTTCAAGCTTGCTTCAGGCTCCACAACAATGGCAGAGGGGCAACAAACCTGAAAACACAAGATCGGCCTCACGGTCACGTCAAAACATTCAGAGAGGGTCGTCAGACCACAGCGAATGTGATGGGGATGTCAGTGTGGCTCGGGGTTGCCTATGCGTTCATGCCTAGGGCACATTGTGTGTGAGTGTGTAGGTGTGTTCGGTGAGGTGCATGGGTGCGTGGTGCGGTGCGTGGAGTGAGGGGAAAGGATCAGTGAAGCGAGGCGGAGGTTGTGGGCTTGTCGGCAAGGGTTGGGGTGCCTTGTGGAGGTGGGATGGCCTTGCCAAAGTTAATAGTTGGAGATGGAAGGGATGGAGGTGATGGAGGTCGGCAGTGGTCGATTTTGGAGAATAAAGGGTGGAGAAGAAAATAAAAGGGAGTGGGAGCTTATCTGGGAGGTCAAGGGACGAAGGGGGCGAGCGAAGGCATCGGGTCTGGTGTGGACGACGTCAGAGATGAATGCGACTCCGGTGAGGTGGAATCGGCGAGGACGAAGAAAGGGAAGCACCTGCTGGTACGGCGAGACGCTGACGAAGTCAGGGAAGGTGGATCTGCCGCAGGTATGGCGGTCGGACGACAAGGAGGAGCAAGGAAGGTCGTCGGACATCAAGGAGCCTATGGCCGTGAGGGGAAGAGAGGAATTAGGGGTAGTCGCAGCCGAAATCGAGCGTGGAGAGGTCGGAGAGGTCTGGGCTCCTTTAAATAGAACCCTGAAGGTTGGTTAAGGCTTGAGAAGCAAGCTTCCCAAGCAAGGAAGGCTCATCAGAGAAGGAAGCTATTAGGATACCCATATCTCTCATGCATTCGCATGAGAGATTGAGAAAGAATCAGCGATCAAAGATGGGTTTAGATTGGAGGGAATTTCTCAGAGAATCTCCCTTCCAATTTTGGAAGAGATTCTCTGAGAAATCAAAGAGATCTCCTCTGTCAAAGGCCGCCAGAGTAGGTCTCCTCCACGATAATGACGGAGGGACCTACTTGTGAAGACGAGAAAGCTAAGGGGCTAGTTGTAAGGGTTTTTGAAAGTTAGGGTTAGAAATGTAATCAGGCTGGACCTTTCGCAAACTAGGTCAAGGCAAACTCATCGTGAGTCCAAATTTTGGTACAAACCTAATGTGGGCCTAAGGAATCCAATGGTGAAGTTCGATTTTGAGTTTGACTACGTTTGACTAGGAAATTTATGCAAAAACTCAATTTAGGGCAAATATTTGTCTGATACCCCATTTTAGGTCAAGATTGGTTTTAATGGCCAAATTGAAGGTTCTAAACCCTAGAGAATATTTTTCTATGATTTTTAGAGGGTTTAAGTGAATTTTATCCTAACTAGAACCTTGGTTAATCAAGTGGGTCTATTTTTAGGGTTTCAAGAAGTCTTTTCATTTAATTCACAGAATTTACACAAACCCTTTTCTGTCAAATCCAACCCACTTGTTATCTTATTTAAACCATTTGATGTTTGTTTAGTCCTTGAGAAAACCCATGGTTGTATTGCATTGGTAAAATTATAGTTTTACCCCTAGTTTCTTGTGTTTCTCTCAGAAAGGTTATGCAGTGAATTATGATCTTCAGTTGGTTATGTAGGAGCATTTATTCTCTTTATTGGGTCAAAATGAGCTAGTTAGGGCTCAGGATGGTGTTCCCATCACTCAATACCTCCACAAAGAAGGATCATTTCCCACTACAGTTTATTGATCAGATCGTCGAAAAGCTAGTGGGAAGTAGGTTCTTCTGCTTTTTGGATGGGTACTCCGGTTATTAGCAGGTGGCAATCCATCCTGAGGGCCAAGAGAAGACCACTTTCACCTACCCCTTCGGGGCATACGCGTTCCGAAGGATGCCATTCGGTCTCTGCAATGCACCTGCTACTTTTCAGCGGTGCATGCTTGCCATATTCTCAGATATGGTAGTTGATTATCTGGAAGTCTTCATGGATGACTTCTCAGTGTTTGGTGAGTCATTTGACGATTGCCACCTGCACTTGGTCCGGATCCTCAAGCGGTGCATTGACGTGAATCTGGTTCTTTCCTAAGAAAAGCGTCACTTCATGGTGCCTGAAGGAATTATCCTAGGACATCTCATCTCAGAAAAAGGCATCCAGGTTGATCGAGCCAAGGTGAATCTGATTTCCAAACTCTCTATGCCTAGCTCGGTCAAAGACATCTGATCTTTCTTAGGGCACGTCAGTTTTTACCGTCGATTCATTTCCAATTTCTCGAAAATCACGTGCCCCTTGACTAATCTATTATCTAAGGATGTTCCTTTTGAATCTCCAAGGAATGCACTCAAGCATTTGAAATCCTACATGATTGAGTTACCCAAGCTCCAATCCTACAATTCCCTGATTGGTCTCAACCCTTTGAGATCATGTGCGATGCATCTAATTTTGCTGTAGGAGCGATACTTGTGCAAAAAATTGATGGGAAACCTGTGGTCATTTGCTATGCTAGCAAGACACTTGGCGAGGCTCAACGTAACTGCACAGTTACTGAGAAAGAGCTATTAGCCGTAGTATTTGCCCTAGAAAAATTCAGATCGTATCTTCTGGGTTCCCATGTTATCATTTACTCTGTTCACACAGCTGTGAGGCATCTCCTTGCGAAGAAGGATGCGAAACCTCGACTAATCCATTGGATCTTGCTGTTGTAAGAGTTTGACCTCAAGATTCGCGACAAAGCGGGAAAATAGAACATGGTAGCTGACCACTTATCTCGCCTTCCTTCTGACATTATCGATCCTTCTGGACCCATTACGGAACATTTTCCTAATGAGCACCTCCTGACTATCAGTATAGGGCTTCCATGGTTTGCTAATCTAGTAAACTACCTGGCACCACATCAGATACCATCGATTGGCCAAAGGCCAAGAAGGACAAATTGCTTTCTGATGCCAAGTACTACTTTTGGGAAGACCCATATCTTTTCCACATCGGTGCTAATCAAATCATACGACGATGTGTCTCAGAAGTGAAAATTCAGGACATCTTGTCCTTCTGCCATGACCAGGCATGCGGTGGACACTTCTCTGGTCAGAAAACCGCAGCAAAAGTCCTCTAATGCGGCTTCTATTAGCCCACGATTTTCAAAGATGCATACAATCACTGTAAGGCATGCACTCATTGTCAGACCTTAGGCAACATGAGCCACCTTGATATGATGCCCTTACAGTCGATTCTCATATGCGAAATCTTCGATGTCTGGGGGATTAATTTTATGAGACCCTTTCCTGTTTTGGATGGCTTCGAGTAAATTCTGCTCACTATTGACTACATGCCCAAATGGATAGAAGTCATTCTGACCCAAACCAATGATCATAAGGTGGTTATCAAATTCATTCATCGGAACATCTTTTCTTAGTTCGGGATTCCACGTGCTATAATCTCTAATGGAGGGACCCATTTCACTAATGCTTAGTTCAGGTCACTAATGATCAAATACGGAGTGTCACACCAAATCTCTACTCCTTATCACCTCCAAGGCCTAGCTGAGCTATCGAATCGAGAGATCAAGAAAATCCTCCTGATTATTGTTCGACCTGACAGGAAATACTGGTCATCCTGACTTTTGGAAGCTTTGTGGGATTATAGGATCGCTTACAAAACCCAATTAGGTATGTCTCCCTTCATATTAATATACGAGAAAGCATGTCACCTCCCTATCAAATTGGAGCACAATGCCTATTGGGTAGTATGGAACTGCAATCTCGATCTTTCTAAGACAGGAACCCACAAAAAGCTTCAAATGAGCGAGATCGATGAATTACTCCACGACGCGTATGAGAACTCGCAAATTTACAAAGAGCGAGTTAAAGCCTTTCACGACAAGCACATATCCAGAAAGATCTTTTGCCCTGGTCAGAAAGTCTTACTCTTTGATGCCAAACTCAAACTGTTTCTAAGAAAACTTAGATCAAAATGGATCAGACCTTACCTTGTCCAACGAATCTTTGGAAATGGAGCTATCAAAATTAGTCAACTCAGCCATAATTCAGAATCTTTTATCGTGAATGGTCAGAGACTCAAATCGTCCATTGAACTTACTGATACAAATTTGGCTGAGGCATCTTTTACCCTCCATTCTCCCTGAGCTCATTGCGCCCAGTCGATGGCATTAAACTCAGCGCTTAACGGGAGGCAACCTGTCATTTTGAAAAACTTGAAACCTTTCTTGACGTCCCTATGTTGAACTCATATTGCACTTTAGGGTTCATCCATTAGAACAGCCGACTCCACCTCTAGTACCCGTACCCGAGCTTGAAATCGTCCGCAACAGTCATCCTGACCCATTCACCCACCCAAACCTGTTCTAATGAATGATCTAAGCTGAACTCAAACCCACCTAATTTACAATGAGGACATTGCAAATTGTAGGCATAGGGGGGTATTAAAGTGCAAAATGCCGTGAAAGTCATCTCACAAGAAGGGTTTCATCAAAAAAAATCACATATCCCAAAAATACCAAAAACATAAAAAATTCTTGAAAAAGAACAAAAAAAATGAGAGGAAAGAAAATGTTGAGGGCATATCAAATTTTGAGGAAAAAAGGGGAGGAGATAAAAATTTCAAAAAGGAGCACAATTTAAAAGGAAAAGAAAAAGAGATAGTCATTAGTTAGAAATTAAGGAATTAACTTAGTTCTAGATCATATCAAGAAAAAGAAAATGAAAGGCAAAAAGTGCTAATGAAACAAAGAAGAGATTAGTAGGAATGCTGATTTTAGGCCTTTTGGGTTATGATCCTAGGCTTAAAAATTCAAGTACCTGCTAAGATCTGGATACTCCTCAAGAGGTTGGGGAAAATGCGAAGCTTAAGTATTAGGCCTAAGGCTTAGGAAGTATTCAGCCTCATTAACTAACCTTTGGTTTGCAGGACTCGGTAACCTAAGCACCCCAATCCACACACAGTCTGGTTTAGTGCACATAAGTATCAAAATCATGCAAATGCGTTTAAATTGTTCTGAAAAAGTCACCTAGATTAGGAGTGGTTGATCAATACAAGTTGATTTGGACGAGTTCCCGATGCGAAGAGGCGGGAAATTCCCCCCGAAGATGTGCAATAACATATTGTCTCGGTGCTTGTCTTGTAGGATATCAACAATCCTACCGGGGGCATGTAAGCACCCTATGCTGGTTCAGATGTCATGGGTGGCATTAGCCCGAAATGTTGATTGCCAAGGTCTGGATTTAGCTACAGAATGCCATGGGCGGGATTATCTCGAAATCTCAAAAGCCAGGGTTCTGGGGGTTGCCATGGGCGGTTCTATCGCGAAGCATCGATTGCCAGGGACCCTTCGAGGATTGATGATGGGACTAGGAATCCAATATAGACCATGTTGTGAAGCTAATTTGAATCTAGAAATAAAAAGAAAGAGAGAGAAAACTCTCCACAAAGAAAAATTCCTCTATCTCTCTCTGACAAAAATGCACTGCAAACTAAACCAAGGCTAAAACATGTTACAGGCACGGGTGCTTTAACAGCAGAGTTCAACGAACCTTAGGTTAGTTGCTGTGGGCCTTAGAAACCTTCGTGGCAGACTAAGGCTAGAACTGGTCAGGTCCGGATCTTGGTTGGTACTTGAGTACCCCTAGGCCTACTATCGACATTCTAACCAATCTACAAAAGAAAGCACACATCACAGTTTTTGAGCATCAAAAGATTTCATGGCCTAGAATCAAAGTTGATACCTTAAAATTTTGCTAAGGGACTAGCAAAAGCTAAGCATGGGGGTATGATGGGAACACCATCTGAGCCCTAACTAGCTCATTTTGACACAATGAAGTGAATAAATGCTACTACGTAATCAATTGAAGAACATAATTCATTGCATAACCTTTTTGATAGAAACACAAGAAACAAGAGGTAAAACTGCAAATTTACTAATGCAATACAACCACGGGTTTTCTAAAGGGCTAAATAAAGGTCAAATGGTCTTAATAAGATAACAAGTGGGTTGGATTTGACAGAAAAGGATTTATGTGACTTCTGAGAATTAAATGACTTTTGAAATCCTAAAAGTAGACCCACCTAATTAGACAAGGTTTTAGTTAAAATAAAATTCACTTAAACACTCTAAAAATCATAGAAAAGTATTTTCTAGGGTTTATAACCTTCAATTTGGCCATTAAAAACCATCTTGACCTAAAATGGGGTCTCAGATAGATATTTGCCCTAATTTGGATTTTTGCATAAATTTTCCAGTCAAACATGGTCAAACCTAAAATCCAACTTCATCATTGGATTCCTTAGGTCCAAATTAGGTTTTTACCAAAATTTGGACCCAAGATGAGTTGGCCTTGACCTTGTTTGCAAAAAGGTCCTATCTAATTACATTTCTACCCCTAACTTTCAAAAGCCCTTGCGTCGTTTAGCCTCCTATCTTTCTCGTCGTCTTCACAAGTAGGTCCCTCCGCCACTATCGTGGAGGAAACCTACTCCGATGACCTTTGACAGAGGAGATCTCGTTGATTGCTCAGAGAATCTCCTCCAAAATTGGAAGGGAGATCCTTTGAGAAATTCTCTCCCGTTTGAACCCATCTTTGAGATCTGATTCCCTCCCAATCTCTCATGCGAACACATGAGAGATTTGGGTATCATAACAGCTTCCTTCTTCGAAGAGCCTTCCTTGCTTGGAAGCTTGGCTTCCAAGCACAAAACCCCCTTCAGAGCCCTATTTAAAGAAGCTCAGATCTCCCTGACCTCTTCACGCTAGAATTCAGCTACGAATACCCTCAATTCTTCTCTTCCCCTCACGACCGAAGGCTCCTCGACATCCAGCGACCTTCCCTGCTCCTCCACATCGTCTGACCTCCATACCTGCAGTGGATTCCTCCTTCCTGGCTCCGTCCGCATCTCGCCATACCAGCAGATGCCACCCTCCCCTTCATCCTCTCCGTTCCCACCTCACCGGAGTCACCCTCGTCTCTGGCATCGGCCACACCAGACCCGACGCTGTCACTGTCCCCCTTCGTCCATTAACACCCTAGTTAAGTTCCCTCTCACCTCTACTTTCTTTTCTACCCTCTACTTTTGAAAACCGACCATTGTTGCCCCTCGCACCTTCATCTCCTCCATATCCAACCACCACCTCCGGCGAGGCCATCCCACCTCCACAAGCTGTCGAAAACCTCACCGACAAGCCCACAACCTATGCCACACCTTACTGAGCATTTCCCTTCACTTCACTCACTACGCCACTCACCCAAATCACCCCCCGAACACACCCACTCATATGCACACAGTGTGACCTAGGTAGGCACCCACAGGCACCCACACGCCACGCCACCACCCCCAGCACATCCGCTGTGCTCCGATGAACCTTCCTGAGCGTTTTGACGTGGCCGCGAGGCTGTTCTATTGTTTTCAGGTTCAGTCCCCATCCGCCATTGGTGAGCAAGCTTGAAGCTTGCTTGCTGCTGCTCCAGGTTCTGCCAAGCCCAGGCTGAAGTCCCAGGCTGCGTGGAATACTCTCACGTACACACCCAAGAATTCAATTAGAGTCTAGAGCCTTCGCTGTAGCTGCAATTGGGAGATCAGTCTTTGCTGTAGGCGCGTGAGAAGAAGAGTGGGTGGATAGTCCCACCTCAGAAACGAAGGAGCGCTCACACCTGCATAAATTGAAAAGGTGTTGTAACCTCATCGCCTCAGTTACCATGGGGTGAGGTCCCACTCACCCTTCACCGGCCCCGTCCGTGACCTTACCTCCGCAGACCTGGCTTGACCCGACCCGACTTGCACTCCTCGCCCACTACCGTATGTCGGTGGGCCTGGTCCCGGGTACGCACCCGACTTGATTACCCAAATACTTGTGTGGTGATGGGAGAGTGGATCCTAAGAGAGAAGAGAGAGGAGAGTCACACGGGTAGGGGTAGGGTTTTGCTACAAAGATCTCTGGTCGATACTTAGCAAATTCTAAAGAAGAAGAGGAGGTCAAGGTTGAAGGCAGAAGTTGAAGGGCAAAAGCTGAAGGCAGAAGAAGAAGAAGAGAAGAAAGAAGAGAAGAGTCGCAAAGGCAGAAGGAAGAAGAAGAAGAAGGAAGGAGAAGACAGAGAAGAGAAAGAGAAAGGCAGAGTCAGAGAAAGTAGAATTAGACACTTTAAGTCATCTGATTCACAAATCAGATGGCAGATCATTACTTTCATTTCATTGCAAAATACATTGAGTTCATTGGTGATATTGTAGGAGTATTTGGTGATTTACATCACCATTTTACTCCCATATTTTTGCACATTACTACTGCTATTATTGCAATTTCTTTCAGTTTGAATTGTAATCTTGATTTCTAAATACCAGTTTGCTCCCTGTGTTCGACCTCGAAAATCATTTTGAGTAATAAAAATTATATTTGTTTTGAATGCTATTTTGGCTATACTACAATGCAACACTTTTTAAACCTTGACTTAGTGCGATTAATAACTACCAAGCCTACCACCCCTTCATATGGCACCATTGATTCTCCACCTTAAGATCCCCATAACTACCCCATCCAGCCATCCTGGCCGTCCATCCTAAATCCACCACATCCCCCTTCAAACCCCTTCAAGTGGCACCAAGAAAACCTAGCCATAGGATTATTAACCACCTCCTAAGATCCCATCATAGCCATCCACCTAATCCCATTCTAACCCTCTCCTTTCCACACATATATAAAGACCTACCCTACCACCAATGAAGGACACCCTTGGCTACATTTTTTTAGGTTCTTCTACCCATATTGCACCAGTTATATTCGGCCAAGAGAAGAAGGAGAAGAAGAAGATTAAGGAGACACTCTGTCTCCTTGGTGCTTTCCCCTCTTCCCTTCTCTCTTGTGCCCACGCCAAGGGGACCATTTCTAAGGAGAGCCAGGCAAGGAGGACAACCAAAGAGGAGGACTTTTAGGGTGGTCCACATCTACCCTAGGAGGAAGATTGAGAGTGGAATCCTTCCACTCAAGGACAAGCTAGGGCATGCCACCAAGGGCTTGTCAGGAAGAGAATTACCATCATAGGAGCATCTTGAAGGAGTTGGAGGACTCTTTCTAAGCCCAGAAGCAGCTGAGCTTGGAGCAAGGATTCTCTCCTTTTCATAATCATCACCAGGAGGATTTTTGTTTTCTATTTACTTTTATTTTTGTAGTAGAAGCATTCCACTACAAGCATTCCTGTAAAAACAATTTTTCTTCCTATAAAAGTTGCCTTTCTACATTTTGTCACACTCAATTATTTACTTTTTATTTTTAGCACACTCTCACCCTCTCTCTAATTATCCAAGGTCTTCACGTACCTTGGGTGAGTTTAGAGAGAGGTTCTTCCTGCCACTTAGATTTTAGTAGGCGTAATTTCTTTTTGCATTTCCGTTGCCCCTTTATTTCCAAAAAATCAAAAAATGTTATATTCAAATTTTCAAAAAGAAAGTTGATTTCCATCTTGTCAAGCGAGAGAATTCAAAATCGTAATCTTGCCTCCTTGGGCGACCATAGATACTCATCCTATCTAGGTTATAAATTTAAAAGCGATTGCAGATTTGCATGTTCCAACGACTTAAAAACCTAATTTTATCAAATCATTCTTTTTTCGTTATCACTTTTTGGTGTCGTTGCTGGGGAGACACAGCTTAGTCACATCTTTAATCCCTCTCTTGCTTTATTAGGCCTTCACGAATTTTCTTTTGTGTTTTGTTTAGGTGCGAACTAAGAGCGGGAGTGAGATTCGGATTCGCTTGGATCGGAAAACTTCAAGTGAACTTGTCTTCTCGCGTACATCAGGTTAGTACTCCGGCCATCTCTTTCATCATGACAAAAAATCTCTTAAAAAATCTTGAAATTGTCAGAAAAATCAAAAATAAGAAAAATTAAGGGTGCTGAAACACTAAATATCACTTTGTTGCTTGTTTGCTTCATTTTTCCACCACCTTAGCCTTATTGGTGTTTGATTTTTAAAAATCCATACTGCTGTTTTGATTTTCAAAAATGATGTTTGGACACGTAGGAGCTTTCTAAAATCACCAAATTTCACCCAGGGAAACCCCTTTGAGTCAGGAACCTTGAGTCTAATTTTCAAGTAATTTGGCCAGATAGAAAAAATTAAAAAATTCACAGACTGAATAGGGGCCAGACCTTGTTTCCTTACTATTTCCTTACCGTCGATGAATTTTATCATTTTTATATTCATCATATTTGGGCAAAGTTTATATTAATGGAAACCTTGAGAAATTATCTACATCATATAAAATTCTCAAAAAATTTTGATGTCATTTAAGGTTTCTGCAGAATCAATTCTGACTCTTGACACCAGTAAGAAGAAAAATTCCCAAACATTATCAAACAATTTCCTAAAATGTCAAAAAAATTATTTTTGGATTCCATGTTTGATATCACATTAAGTAGTGGTGTTGTTTTCTTGTTTGAATCACCACTTTTAATGATTTCACAAAAAGAGATTCATTTAGGAGTTACATAACTAGGATTTTCAACTCTAGGGTCTTGATTTTATTCTCTCTTAGTCACAGTACAATCAAAGGAATTTATTCTCACCAACTTACAACTTGATGGTCAGATTGTGTGATCACTTTCAAACCTGTTTTAACATTTGGAAAGAGTGAATCTTAAAATCTGCACCATCTTGATCAAACCCTAAAATCCTTCAACAAAAACCCTTGTTTGCAAACCCTTTTGATTTGGCTTGGGCATCTGATAAACGCCAGTTTATCATCATTCTTACGCCCTAAAACAAACCTAGCTCTTAGGATTTTAACTCTGCAAATGGATTTCTACGCTGCATTTAGGCATCAAATAGGTTAGGCATGCATTGCATGATTTTGTGTATTTTTGACATGTTTATTTGAGTGTTAAGGATGAACAAATAGTCGGATCCATAAAACCTTAGCATTCAAGAAGGCAACAGGTGAAGAGGAAGGTTAATTTAGCTAAACCTCAGCTAAATCCAACTCATCATAGCTAAATACCAGCTCACTTGGGTTAGCGTTAGCTCTCTTAAGCTCCATTCGGCTCATCTTAGCTGGATGGTAGCTCAGGGTATCTCAACTTAGCTCAACCTAGCTCAAGTCAGCTCAGATCCAGCTCAACTAAGTTGAGTCTAGCTCTTCTTAGCTCCAATCAGTTCACTGGGAGCTCTAGCTAGTTCAACTAAGTTGACAAGAGTCCACC
The DNA here is from genome assembly GCA_037157565.1 of Thalassia testudinum. NCBI lineage: Eukaryota > Viridiplantae > Streptophyta > Magnoliopsida > Alismatales > Hydrocharitaceae > Thalassia > Thalassia testudinum. Next base: position 5,109,643 of record JAZHRO010000056.1, read on the forward strand.
TCAACTCAAGTCCAGCTACTTCCAGCTCCACTCAACTTAAGTTAGCTGAAGATGACCTCAACTAGCTCAGGCCAGCTCAATTCCAGCTCCCGGAGACTCAACTCAGCTCAACCTAGTTGAGCTAACTTTTTTAATCTAAGCTAGCTACTCTAGCTAGCTAGGTTATCTTCAGGAAGATCAGACCCAGATCACCTCATCTCAAGTCAGGAGAAGCCAGCTTGCTTTAGCTTGGCTTAGTAGCTAGCAAATAACTAGCAGGCTAAGCTAGGTAAGGTAGCTCCTTGCTATTCTCTTCAGTAGCAACTAGCTCCAGTGCAGCTCCAGACAATTCTTCCTTAGCTCCTCTTCCCTAAACCTTTGGCTCCATTAATCCACTCATATTTCCACCTTCATTCCATCATCTCCACGGCCAAGAGAAGAAGGAGAAGAAGAAGGTGAAGGGCACACTCTATCCCCTTGGTGCCTTCCCCTCTTCCCTTCTCTATTGTGTCCATGCCAGCCAAAGGATAAGCTAGGTAGGAGGACGTCTAGGAGAAGGTCTTGAGGGTGGTGCATGCCCACCCTAGGAGGAGTTCTTTTGGGTGGAATTCTTCCACCCTTGGAGGAGCAAGGGTATGCCCATCTAGTGCTTGCCAAGGAGAAAGCAGCATCTTTGGAGGAGCACTTCAAGAAGGAGTTGGAGGGACCCTTTTCAAGCCTAGGAGCAGCTAAGCTTGGAGCAAGGATCTTCCTCCCTTCACCATCTGTTGAACGTTTACGAACCTATGCTAACATGTTCGGTTTTGGAAAAACCCGTCGTTGTAGTTCGAAAGCGAAGGATTCGTGTTCAACAAATAAAATTTATACCGAAATTAAAATTCCGGGTCGAACACAGGGAGGCGGACGTTTGATTTAAAAACTTCGCGTTTCATTTTTATTTTGTCACGAAGAAATTCAATTTAAACTATCTAAGTATCTACAAAAATAGAAGAGAGAGAGAGTAAGAGAGAGAGAGAGAATACTACACATGGAAATCAAAATGAGATGTAGAATAGACAAGGAATTTATCATAAAAGAGATCGTTCGTTACAACTAGAAAGCATAAAGCGATTACTCTAGAAAGCAGTAAATCTATATTAGAAAGCAGTAAAAAGAGTAGGGAGAGAGAATCCTCCTCGACGGTCGCTTGGAGGATGAGCCGGACGGGACGACGCCTGGACGAAGGAGGACGAAGCGGGACGAAGGAGGACGAAGCAGAAGAACGGGAACGGAGCAGCACGCCGTCGTCGTCGCGGGATCCACTTCCGAAGGGGGATGAAAATTTGGACTTTATCTCGCGAGAAGCATCCCGGGTGTGGGACAAGCTTCTCTTGAGCTTTGGAGAGGTAGAGAGGAGAAGGAAGGGATGAAAATTTCGTATGGAGGGGGTCTCCTTTTATAGTTGCAAGGAGTGGGGGCAAAATGGACATTACATCTTCAAAATAATAAATAAGGGGTCATTAGTGACGGATAAAATCGTCGCTAAAGCCCCCAACGTGGGCGTAGCCTCCGCGCCCACGTGCGCCAGCTCGGCTGCCCGCGCGCGTAACGCCTACGCACGTCCGCGAAGTCTCAGCGATCGGACGGCTTAAATCGCGTCCGCGCCCGCTGCGTAGCGCGCCCGCCCGTGTGCAATCGCGCGTTACGCCCGGCGTCCAATCGCGCGTCGTCCTGATTGAGCGCGCACAGCCGTTGGATCTTCATCTGACGCTCGTCCGCGCCCGCTCGCCCGCGCCTTTCACCCCCTCACCCCGGCTCGAACCTGCGACCTTTGCTTCGCCCGCTGCTGCGTCGCCGCTGCACTCGCGGACGAAATGGTCGCACGGACGCTTTTAAGCGCGAGCGACCACAGCCGTTGGATCTCCATCTGACAGCGGAGAGCGATCGGGCGGGGGCCTTCACAAAGTGCAAGCGGCCGTTTGGGCGGCTGAGATGGCGCCACGTGGCGCCATCTTGGCCGTCCATCTTCTGGAAGTTGTAGATGGTGCCACGGATGTCGGATTGACTCGATTTTTGTGTCGTTGGACTGCGATCGTCGATCCAAATTCATCCGTGTGGTCGGATTTGTCATCTAAAGTACGGATTTACACCATCCTGGCCCTTGATCTTCTAGGGTTCCCCGGTCTATATCTGATGCTACGGATGCCTGATTAGGGCGATCTTGGAGTCGTTGAACTCCAATCGTCGCCCTGATCACATCCATACGGTTGGATCTTTGATCCGAGGCCCCGATAAAATGTTTGCCCTGTCCAAGCACATAAAAGGAGACAATTAACCTCCATTTTGTTCAAACTACTCTAAATGCAAGATGATGCATGTTATGCAATATTTATATCATGAAATGTAATCCTATGCTTAAGAACATGCATAAATAGACATTTTAAGTAGTGTAAATGTGTTTACATCACCATCATCATAGGAGGATTAGTGTTTCTTTTTCAATTTTTGTATTCTTATTTCTAGTAGTAGAAGCATTCCTCTACTAGAGATTTTGTAAAACTTTTCTTCCTTTATATAAAGTTGCCTCTTCTATAATTTTTATTACATCTTAATTAATTATCTTTTCTAGCACTTTTTCACTCCCTGTCTCTAATTACCCTAGGTCTCCACGTACCTAGGGTGAGCTTAGAGAGAGGTTACTTTTGTCACCTAGGTATTAGCTTTAGCAAGTTAGTGTAGCTTTTTCCCACTTACTATTTCATTGTCATCCGTTATTTCAAAATCCAAAAAAATCATATATTCAAAATCACAAAAAGAAAGTTGACTTCCAGATTCGAGCAAGAGTGTTTTAAAGTGCATTCTTACCTCCCTTCGGATGACCAAAATACTTTCCCAAATACTCGATTTTACAAATTTTAAAAGCAATAAAATTTGCGTGTTACAATGATAAGAACCCTAATTTCAAATCACGCTTTTCTCGCATTAGCATCACTTCCCATCCAATTCGCAAACACCAAAAAATTGAAATAACTGGGCATTACCCCAATCAACGCCCTCCATATCCCATGCAGATTCAGGTACCCAAGCCTAATTAAAACAAGTATTCATTTGACCACTTAAGGACTTTACAAAAACTAGGCTTGATATCCGTCATCTAAGAATCATTAAGCATTCCTAATTCAATTAGAAAATGCAGCGACAGACATGGAGGGAAGTCAAACACTGGGTACAGGTTTACACAAGCCCCTGGTGATTTTCCCAGGACTTACTTGGGCCCAAGCCACCTCTTTAGTCTAGTAGGGTGATCTTTAGAAAGTGGGTTCACATCTTGATCCCTTATTTATTGAGTTCCCAAGTCTTAAGTTTCTCTAAGGAGTCAACCTTAAGGCAGATTTAGGTTTGGTTGCTTGTTTTGCACACTTCTCATCTCTTCACTTCTCTCCCCTCCCTGTCTTCCAATTGCATGCATGGGCGAAAGTCCCAGAACCCACATCTCGAGGGACCATTTGATTTTGCCCCACGCATCAAAAGATCTTTGTTTTCTTATTCTCCCTTTCATCATTCCTCTGACCTAAATATGGAAAACATGGAAAATAGGTCCAGGAATTCTGCTTCTAAACCCTCCTCTTCCACCTCCCAACCCGACCCTAACCCCAATTTCCAAAATCCGTCAGCTGACCCGCAAGCTAACTGTCCCATTCCTAACTTTCTGCATTTAGAGCTAGGACAGTCATGAACATAGCCAACCAAAGACTGGGTCAGCCACTCAGGGAACCTCTTGTACCACTTAAGGACTTTTGTGATCCTTCCAATTACAAAGAGAGACCTGAGGTGGTTATACCCTAAGGGGGTTTTGAAATTAAACTTTCCATCTTGAATCTAATTAAACATTTCCATAGTCTTTCGAGAGAGGACCCTTTTAGCCACCTCGAGGAGCTGACTATCCTCGCTCAAACTACTTTTTCTTGCAATGTGCAGGAAGAATTGTGGTTTATGAGATTCTTCCCTCTCTCATTAAAAGACAAGGCATCTCATTTGTTCAGAACGGTCGAGTGTCCTATCACCACCTAGCCCCAATTAAAAGGCACTTTTCTAAAAAAAAAATTTATGATAGATAGTAAAATGCTTTAAGACAATCAATTATGATCTTTCAACAAAAATCTGGTGAACCTTTCCACAAGTCTTGGGAGAGATTTCAAGAATTACTAAGGAGTTTCCCCTACCATGAAATTCCATGATGGCAGCTAGTGCAGATCTTCTATCATGGATTAGAAGATCAATTGAAGCGATTCGTGGATGCTTCATGTGGGGGGAATTTCCTTAATAAAGATGTTGATAGTGCCTACCTTCTTTTTGAGGAAATGAGTGAAAACTCATTCAATTTGGCTTCAATGGATACTTCTAGTAGTACAACCAACCCAAGACTCAGAGTAAATGAAATTGACTCCAAATCCACATCTATTCCAGTCACACAAGATGATCTACACATGATAGCTCAACAACTAGATCATATGCAAATTAATAAGAAAAAGATGGAAGAAAAGCTCACCCAAAAACAAGCTCCTTACTTGAACCCCCCTCACCTTCTGAAAAGAGAAAATTTGCACAATATTGGTGCTACTCCTGCTGAGCAACAATATTCATCTGAATTTTCACAATATTTGACTATGACTTTTGACTTCATGAATCAAAATCTTTTTAACCCCACCATTAAAACCATTTTGGCACTCCAGGAGCAATTTAGAAATTCCTCCAATTCCTACAATCAAAATTGGAGGAACAACTTGAATCCTTTCTGGAAAGCCTTGAATCTAGTTCCGTTTCCTAGGCAAAATCAACTTGGGACTCATGGGAAAAACATATATCAAACTGGGCCATCTCAAGAAGATATCAACGCCCAAGTCATGAAAACTCTGTAGGGAATGCAAAGTCAAATGATGAAGTAACCCGCATGGTAACCAATTTACAAAATCAAGTAAAGGTTACTCCTAATCACAGACCTGTTGGCAATCTACCATCCCAGCCCATGCCCAACCCAAATAATCAACGGAACTAATATCAAGGTGGGTATTTCAATCAACCCATCTACCCAGCACCTCAGCACCCACCAGGTTTCAATCAAAATTAGGCTTCCCAACCTCCTCCCAGAAACAACCAAACTGCAAATGCAGCCACTCTAAGGAATGAGAAAACTACTCATGATCCCTCGCCTGCACAAGAAACCCATTTCAGAGAAAAGTAGATCAACTCTTCTCCCTCTTCCTCTAACCCCATTCAGGAACTTGCAACTGCAAAACATGACAATCCCATACCTTTCCCACGAGCCCTTCACTTTTCAAACAATAAGAAAGGGAAATCTGAGCCCATTGATAAGGAATTGGTGGATCTTTTCGGGCAAGTAGAAATAAATATCCCTCTCCTTGATGCCATAAAATATATCCATGCCTATGTAAAATTCTTTAAAGATTTATGTACCCCCAAAAGGCAGCCAAGAAACATAGGAAAGGTGATTCTCCCAAAGACAGTGAGTTCAGTTGTGCAGAGTAAATTGCCTCTGAAAAAGAAAGGTCCAAGCGCCCCCTGATTCAAGTGGTCATTAATGACACTTCCTTTGATCGTGCCTTGTTGGATCTCAGTGCCTCAATTAATCTTATCTCTACTGTTGTATTTGAAGAATTCAAGATCGGTGAATTAAAGCCTATCGAAGTTACACTTCAATTAGCTGACTGATCTACAATTAAGCCAAAGGGGATCATTTAAGATGTCATTTTCCGGGTAAAAAATTTTCTATTTGCCATAGACATTTTGGTCTTGGACATAGAGGTACCAGAAGCACTGAAAATTGCCCCCATTATTCTTGGAAGACCATATCTAGCCACTGCCAAAGCAAACTTTGATTATGATTCTGGAAAGATGAAAATCATGTGCGGTGGCGAGTCTATTACCCTAGATATTTTTCAAGCTTCTAGGAGATTCCAAGAACCAGATTTCTTTAACGACTTGGATTCTGAAATTGATAATTTAGTGGAGGAAACAATGCAAATTTCACAAATGGGATCTTGCTTTGCAGTTAACACGGTTCCTAAACCATCTTCTCATTTAACCCACCTTAACCACACCATTAGCATTTGACTCTTCACTTAACTCCTCCCTCCCCTCACCCATGGATCAAAAAGTAGAAATTATTTCGGTGCCGAGCCCCCAACTCGAGTTAAAACCTTTACCCGACTCCCTTAAATACGTTTTCCTAGGACCTAATCAAAGTATGCCCCTGATTACCATTTCTGGACTCACTAGGGCTCAACAGGAAAAACTTCTCCAGGTCCTCGGTAAAAATTGAAAAGCAATTAGTTAGACCCTTTCTGACCTTAAGGGTATCAATCTGTCCTATTCACTACAACAATTTCTATTTTTGTCGTCGGTTGAAAATCGACGGCAAAGCCCTTTTAACCGACACCAAAAAGCGATGACGTAAGTACCGTTGCTGTTTCTTTTTCCCATCGGTTACAAGGAACATCCATTGTCGAAATATTGTTCGCCCAACAGACGAATTGGATCTTTTCGCGTCATTTTATAACTGACGGCAAGGGGATTTCCTGTCGCTTATTAAAAAAGCGACAGCATTTTTACAATACTTTTTCCCGCGTTAATGCATCAATTTTTGAGTTTTGCCATCATTTAAAATAAAACACCATCGCTTATACAAGTGACGGTAAAAATAGGTTTACCGTCGCTTTCTCAAATAAGCGATGGCAAAAACCTTTCATTTGCTACAAAACATACATTTTTTTGTCGTGGGTTTTCAAAATAACCGGTGGCAAAAATATTTTTCCCATCACTTTCTGTAATAAGCGATGGGAAATAGTCACCTTTATTTAAAAAAATTACCTTTTAACACCATCGGTTATTGTAAAAATCTACAGGAAAGATAGGATTTTTTTTTTTTAAATTCTAAAACATCCACTGTATACTTATGGAGTAAATCACCAAGCCTTAAATGCAAGCAATCCCATGGTTGTTTTAGTTGAAAGAAAGGAGTAATGCTGGCACTTCATCTTAATAGATCTTGCCAGTACAAGTTTAAGTAGGGACATGAATGGGAGCACACTAATTCTAAATTTGCCCATGAATGAGTCCTTACACATGGGTCAAATTCCTCTACTTGTGCTAATGATAGGAAGAAGCTCAAGGCACTCTAAGTGTATGGGCCAACCTGGATTGGTTTCACTAGTCCAATCATGAAACCAATCCCTTATCCTGAGTGAATACACCGTAGTTTCATTTTCAGCATCAATCGTGTTGAATTATTGTATTTTTGATAATGACAAATAAGTTATTGCTTGGAAGAGACTAACAAGATGCAGGAAGGGTTTAACGAAAAGGATAAAGGAAATGGATGCTTGGAAGAGACTAGCATGATGTAGGAAGGGTTTAACGAAAAGGATCAAGGAAAAGGAAGGGCAAAAGCTTTGTTTTATTTCTTATTTAGTTTACTTTATTAGAGTGTAAAAGCCTTGAATAATCCTTAGATTTCTATAGGATGTTTCTAGTTTTTCTTCTAATTCTGTCGAATTTTTTAGATGTCTTTCTTTTCTTTCAAATGTCTGAAGATGATTTTTAAGATGTCTAATTATCTTTCCAGACATCTAGGACCTCATCCAGAACCTATTCTCTTCACTAGATCTTGAACCTTTTGTCATTTGATTTTTTCAGACGTCTACTACTTATCTCAGACGTCTATTTTAGTGTTTCTGACGCTCCTTGATTTTCAGAAGCCATCTTGAGTTTTTGAGCAACGGTCATTTTTTTTTTAAGTCATTTAGACGTCCGACTCTATCTCTAGACGTCCATATCCCTCCAACGTTCAATTTCTCCCAACGTTCACTTTGACCCCAATTAAAGTGCTTCTCTTTCACTTTAATGTTTTGAACATTGAAGGCCTTTAGACATCCTTAACTTGTTTCAGACGTCTTTTGGTCTCTTTTAAGATGTCTCACAACATTTGTCTAGATCCCTATTTGGGTCTAATCTCATTCTAGTAACGAGCATTCTTTTCCTGTTATCTTTTCAGACGTCCCATTTAATAATCAGACGTTTGAACCTTTATCATCAAACGTCTATTTCTTTTTCAGACATCCCTGTATTTAGTCCAGTAACCACTTGATTTATTTTGGAGACTTGATAGACGTCCCATTTTATTCTCAGATGTCTAAAATAGTCTTTTTAGATGTCTGTAATGATTCTTTGGACGTCTGATATGAACAGAATTTGAGTTAATGCTTTATAGCCATTCTTGCTCAATTCAATTCAATCCAATTCGAACTAACTATATTTGACCTCCTACACCTATATATACACCCATATAGGTTGCCTTATGTTTTTACATACACACAAAAAACATATACAAAGGAAATATACATCATTGAAAAGCTCTTGATCTTGTTGTGCTCTTTTTGCTCTCTTGCTTCTTTGTGTTGCTGTTCATTTGAGAGCCAATCTCCCAATTGCTTATAGGTTTGATAAGGGAGTATTCTTATTCGTTTTCAAGGCTTATAGTTCTATATTACTTTTTGATAGTTTATTTGGGTACCTAGTTTGTGGGTTTTTCGTTTCCTCTTAGTAGAGGGGCAAAACTCTTCATAGGGTTTGTCCAGGAAGAGGGGATTTGTAATATTACTTGTTGTTAGTAATTCCTACTTGGGTAGGGACAAAATCCTAGATTGAGAGATCTAGGTAGAGGTGTTTCCGGCAAGGGTTTCCTCTCAAAATACTTGTATGTTGTTGCAATTGTTTCAAATTTTTATTTGCACAATTCAACCCCCCTTCCTGTGCCACTAACATTTGGTATCAGAGCATTGGTTTACTCTTGTGTATAGGTGTCAAAACCTAAGCAAGAAGATCCGATGGCATCAAGGGTGTTTGCAACAGCAGCAACTATGGATTTTCAACATCAAAGCCTCCTTATTTCGATGGTACAAACTATTCGTACTGGAAGCAGAGAATGGAAGTGTTCCTACAGTCTAGAGATTACACTATTTGGGAAATGGTGGAAACACCATTCGAAAGACCAGTGAAATCTGAAGATGGAGTCATTACGGACGACAACAAGAAACTTTCACTCAATTCTAAGACTATGAATGCCTTGTACTGTGCACTCAGTCCTGATCAGCTTAATCGGATTTCACAATGCACAAGTGCATATGAAATTCGAAAAACTCTTTAGGTGACTCATGAGGGAACAAATAAGGTAAAGAATTCCAAAGTTGTTTTACTAACTCAAGAATTCGAGAAATTTGAAATGCAGGAAAATGAAAGTGTGAAGGATATGTACACCCGTTTCACCTTCATAGTCAACAATCTGAAGGCACTTGGAAAAACTTTCATAAGAGGTGAGCTTGAAGGTAAGATTTTACATTCTCTAACAAATATTTTTGAGCTTAAAGTGACAGCTATAGAAGAAGCCAATGAAGTTGAAAACTTGAATATGGACCAACTTCTTGGGAATCTCATGGCTTATGAGACTAAGCTCAACCAAAAGAAGAAAGGGATAGAGGATGGGAAGAAAATGCAACTAGCCTTCAAAGCATTTTCAAAATCTGAAGAGAGTGATGAAGAATATGAAGATCTCACCATGCTTACTTGTAAGTTTAGAAATTTTTTAAGATATAACAAGAATTTCAAGAAAAAGGGGACAAGAGAAGATTCAAAGGTGGATCCGATTATTTGCTATCAATGCAAAAAGAAGGGACATATTCAAAAGGATTGTCCACTTAAGAAGGATGGAGAAAGGAACAAAAAGAAACAAGAGAAGGATTCAAAGAGGTCTTTCAACAAGTATAAGAAAAGGAAAGCTTTGCAAGCTACATGGGATGATTCAGATTCAAACAAAAGTGAATCTGAGACTAATTCAACCGAGGAAGAAGCTGTGTGTCTTGGACTTATGGCTTTAGAAGAAGAGGTAAATGACTTATCCTTAGAAGAACTTGTAGAAGCATGTGATGAGTTCTACTGTACTTTTAGAAAAACTAAGTTAGAAAATAAAGATCTTAAAGAAAGATATCAAGATCTTCAAAATGAGGACAAAATATTCCAAGAAAAGAATTTTCTATTTGATGAGACAAAAAGTTTAAAGAATAAAATAGAACTTCTTGAAAATAATGTTCATAATCTTAAAAATAATTCAGAAAGGTTATTAGAAAATCTTGCTAGGTTTACTAATGGAAAAGAAAATTTGGATAGAATACTATCATCACAAAAATACTCTTCTTGCAAATTTGGTCTTGGATATTCTCATGAAGCTAGTTCATCAAAAGGAAATCAAACTAATTTTATATCTAGTCAAAAGGAAGAAAGGAAGTTCTCATATTCAACTATGAAATTAAAAATTAACCAAAATGGACCCAAGAAAAAATGGGCACCAAAGAAACTTGTTCAATCTTGTTTTGTAGGTCAAGAAGAAGTAGATTTATCAAGATACATCTTTAAGAGAACTCAAGAAGGACTACATGCTTATAGAAAGATAGTTGAGCAACCAAAGAAAGGAATTCAAATATAGTCACATTTTGTAGGACAAAAGAAAAAGAACTTCGATTATGGACAGCAAATGTTCCAAGCATATGATGGGCGACAAGGAACTCTTTACAGAAGAAACTTACAAGGAAGGAGGTTCCGTTACATTTGGGAACAACCACAAAAGACAAATTATTGGTACATGTATTATTGGTAAAGGTAATGCATCATTTAGTCATGTTGCATTGGTAAAAGGATTAAAACATAATCTCTTAAGTGCAAGCTAGATCTGTGACAAAGGATATGATATTCTATTTAGTGCTAAGTTTTTCAAGATATTTGATAGTATAACAAATGAAATTCTTCTTATTGGAAAAAGATATAAGGATATATATATTTTTGAAATAGATAAAAATGGAACATATGATTGTTTGGTAGCTTTAAATGATGAAATGTTTACTTTGCATAAATGATTAGGTCATTTGCACTTCAAATACTTGAATAAATTAGTCAAATATGAATGAGTTAAAAGATTGCCTAAGAAAAAGTTCAATTCAAATATTTTTTGTGATGCATGTACACTTGGAAAAATGAATAAAAATTCTTTCAAGAGTAAAAATATTGTCTCTACATCTAGACCTTTAGAACTCTTACATTTAGATTTTTTGGACCAACTAGAACTAGTAGTTTAAATGATAGTAGATATTGTCTTATAATTGTAGATGATTATTCAAGATTTACATGGGTATATTTTCTTAAACTTAAAGACCAAACCCTAGAAACTTTTAGCAAGTTTTTAAAACTTGTTCAAAATGAGAAAGGACATATGATTTCTCGAATTCGATTCGATCATGGAGGAAAATTTGAAAATCAAGATTTTTCTCATTTTTGTGAAGAACTAGGAATAAAACATGAGTTTTCATTTCCTAGTGATCCACAACAAAATGGTGTAGTGGAATGGAAAAATTAGACACTTCAAGAATGTGCTCACACACTTCTTATAGAATTCGGTCTTCCAAAATATTTTTGGGCCGAACCTACTAACACAACTTGCTATGTACTTAACAAAGTCTTAATTAGGTCTATACTTAATAAAACAAGTTATAAACTTTATTGCAATAGAATTCATAAAATTAGTTATTTCAAAATATTTGGAAGTAAGTGCTATATGCTTATTACTAAAGAAAATCTTGATAAGTTTGATGCTAAAGGAGATGAATGTATATTTATAGAATATTCATCACGAAGTAAAGCTTATTGTGTATTCAATAAGAGAACTTTAACAGTAGAAGAATCACTTCATATCAAGTTTGATGAAAATTCTTCTATAGATATTAAACAAAGTGAAGTAATAGATAGTGATGATGAGGACACAACCTTTATAGATGTATCTCACATTAAAGATCATAATACTCATAATCTTCCTAAAGAATGGAGCTTTCATAAAGATCATCCAAAAGAACAAATAATAGGAGAAATTAATGATAAAGTCAAAACTAGATCACAAGTTAATTTTGTTCTAAATGCTTTTGTTTCACAACTTGAACCTAAAATTGTTGATCAAGCTTGCTTAGATTCTACATGGATACATGCTATGCAAGAAGAACTAAATCAGTTTGAAAGAAATCAAGTATGGGAATTAGTTCCCAAACCAAGTGATAGTTCTATTATAGGAACCAAATGGATTTTTAGAAATAAAACTAATGAAGTAGGTCAAGTAGTAAGAAATAAGGCAAGACTTGTTGCACAAGGTTATAATCAATAAGAGGGAATAGATTATCAAGAAACTTATGCTCCAGTAGCTAGGCTTGAATCAATTCGAATGCACATCGCATCTAGGCATAAAATTATATCAAATGGATGTAAAATCGACCTTTCTTAATGGATTCACAAAAGAAGTATATGTAGCCCAGCCCCTAGGTTTATAAATTCTGAATTTCCCGATCATGTGTATAAGCTTAAAAAGGCCCTTTATGGTCTCAAGCAAGCACTTAGGGCATGGTATGAGAGATTAAGAAATTATCTCATTAAATCAGATTCTAAAATGGTAAAACTAGATCCAACTCTTTTCATCAAGAATCAACTTACTGATTTAATAGTTATTCAAATTTATGTAGATGATATTATTTTTGTCTCTACTAATGAGAATTTGTGTAGAGAATTTTCAAAGATTATGAAGGATGAATTTGAAATGAGTCTCATGGGAGAATTAAAATTCTTCCTTGGACTACAAATTACTCAAATGGATGAAGGAATCTTCATATGTCAAACAAAGTATGCAAACGACACATTGAAGAAATATGGAATGGAAAGTGTGAAGGGCAAAACCACACCAATGGCTACGAACATAAACCTGAACTTGGATGAGAATGGAAAGCAAGTTGATGAAAAGATATACAGAGGTATGATAGGATCATTACTCTATCTTACTGCAAGTAGACCTGATATAATGTTTGCTACTTGTCTTTATGCTCACTTTCAAAATTCACCAAAAGAATCTCATATGTCTGCATTAAAAAGAATCTTTAAGTACTTAAAAGACTCTAGTGATTTTGGTTTGTTCTATCCAAGAACTCATTCTTTGGACTTACTAGCATATAGTGATGTCGATTATGCTGGTAGTAGGACTAATAGAAAAAGTACTAGTGGTACTTGCCATTTTCTAGGTAATGCACTTGTTTCTTGGTTTTCTAAGAAACAAAATTGCGTTGCATTATCCACCACTGAAGCTGAATATATTTCAGCTGCTTTGGCATGTTCTCAAGTACTTTGGATGAAACAAACTCTATCTGACCTAGGATTAGTTTTTAAACAAACTATAATATGGTGTGATAATATAAGTGCTATAAGTTTATCCAAAAATCCTGTACATCATTCTAGAACTAAACATATAGATGTAAAACATCATTTTCTTAGGGATAATGTATTAAAAGGAGAAATTAAGTTATATTTTGTGAACATTGAAGACCAACTTGCGGATATCCTGACAAAACCACTTAGTATAGAAAGATATTGTCACATTATAAGGCATCTAGGACTTTGCAAGTTGAAGGATTTAAAAAACTAGTTTTTTAGTCATCTAAAAATCCATATCAGATGTCTTATTTTTTTCTTGCTTGCAGCTCTTTCCTTGGAAAGTTTTTCTAGGAATTTCAGACATCTAGTATGCCTCTCAGACGTTTGTGTTTCTATCCATTTGTAGGTTAAAATTCCTTCAATGGTCATTCAATGTTAAACCTTTTGAATTTAAAATGAAATAGTTTGAATTCAAATTCAAATGATTTATCAGACATCTTTAACACATTATAGATGTCTGAATCTCTACTTTCAAACATCGGTTGTTTGCAAGGCGAGATCGATGTTTAAATGAAGTGTTGCAGTATAGTTGAAATCGCTTTGAAAACAAATACAATTTTTATTACTCGAATAGGTTTCCGAGGTTGAACATAGGGAGAAAATTGGTATTTAGAAATCAAGATCACAATTCAGAATTAAAAGAGATTGCAATAGTATCAGTAGCAATGTGCAAAAATATGGGAGTAAAATGGTGATTTAGATCACCAAATACTCCTACAATATCACCAAGGAACTCAATGTATATGTAAAGAAATGAGAGCTAAGTTCTGTCATCTGATTTTGAAATCAGATAACTTAAAGTTGTCTGCTTCTTCTTTTCTTCTTCTCTTTCTCTGCTTCTTTCTTCTTCTTCTCTTCAGGCCTTCACCTCTTCTTCTTCTCTTCTACTTCTTCTGACCTTAGCTCTTCATCTTCTTTCTTCTTTACTTCTCTGACTCTTCCTTCTTCTTCTTCTTTCTCTACTCTCCTTCTCTTCTTCTTCAGCTTCTGCTTTGGCCTCTTCTTCTTCTTCTTTGGCTTTCTCTTCAAAATTCAATTAAGTGTCGGTCGAAGGTTCCTATAGCAAAACCCTCCCCCTACCCGTGCAACTCTCCTCTCTTCTTCTCTCTTAGGATCCGCTCTCCCAGAGCCACAGGTATCCAAGTTATTGGGTTGGGCGCGTACCCGGGTCCAAGCTCACCAGCGTGCGATGGTGAGCGAGGAGTGCAGGTCAGGTCGGGTCAGGACAGGTCCGCGGGTGAGGTGTTGCGGAGGAGGCTGGGTGAAGGTGAGAGGGACCTCACCCCGTGGTATTTAAGGTGAACAGCTGGTGGCAGTTTTTCAATTTATGCGGGTGCACGGCTTTAGAAGTTCCCAATGTGGGACTATCCACGCACCCCTTTTCTTGCGCACCTGCAACAGGGATCTTCTTCCAATTTCTGCTGCTACTGAGGCTCGTGACTCCAATTGAAGACCTGGGACCGTGCGCGAGACTCATCTGTGCGTTCTGGGACTTCAACCTGGGACAGCAAGCACCTGGGGCAGCCTCAAGCAAGCTTCAAGCTTGACGCCAATGGCAGACAAGGTTTGAACCTGAAAATAATAGAACGACTTTTCTACCATGTCAAAGCGCTCAAGAAGTATCGCTGGAGCACGACAAATGTGATGGGGGTGGTGGCGTGTCATGACAGTGGTCGTGAATGCGTATCTAGGTTAGACTATGTGCATTTGAGTGGGTGTGTTTGGGGGGTGACTTGGGTGGATGTCAAAGTGAATAAGGAGAGAAGTGAACAATGAGGTGTGGTGATGGTCGTGGGCTTGTTGGCGAGGGTTTTAGTGGCCTGTGGAGGTGGGATGGCCTCGCTAGAGGGGGTGGCCGGAGATGGAGGAGATGGAGGTGTGAAGGGGTGTCAGTGGCAAGTTTTGAAAAGTAAAGAGTGGAGAAGAAAGTAGAGGGGATAGGGAACTTAGCTAGGAAGTCAATGGACGAAGGGGGACAGCGAGGGCGTTGGGTCTGGTGTGGCCGACTCCAGAGACAAAGGTGTCTCCGGTGAGGTGGGAATAGCGAGGATGAAAAGGAACGGGCATCTGCTAGTATGGCGAGATGTAGAGAAGAACAAGGAGGAGGAATCCGCCGTAGGTATGGCGGACAGATGATGAAAAAGAGCAGGGGGGATTGTCGGATGTCGAGGAGCCTTCGGCCATGAGGGAGAGAGGAATTTGAGAGGATTCACGGCTGAATTCGAGTGTGGAGGATTTGGGAGGAGCTGGGCTTCTTTAAATAAGGCTTTGAGGGACTGTTAGGGCTTGGGAAGCAAGCCTCCCAAGCTTGGAAGGTTGCCGGACTTGGGAGCTATTAAGATACCCAAATCTCTCATGCGTTCACATAAGAGATTGGGAAAGAATTATGGCACATAGATGGGTTCATACTAAAGATAATTTCTCTGAGAATCTCCCTTCCAACTTTGGAGGAGATTCTCCAAGCAATCAAGGAGATATTCCCTGTCAAAGGTCACCGAAGTAAGTCTCCTCCGCGATAATGGTGGAAGGACCTACGTATGAAGACGAGAAAGAAGTTAAGGGGCAGTTTGCAAGGGTTTTTGAAAGTTAGGGGTATAAATGTAATCAAACAAGACTTTTTTGCAAACTAAGTCAAGGCAAACTCATCTTGAGTCCAAATTTTGGTATAAACCTAATTTGGACCTAAGGAATCAAATGGTGAAGTTGGATGTTGGTTTTGATCATGTTTGACTGGGTAAGTTATGCAGAAACCCAAATTAGGGCAAATATCTGTCTGAGACTCCATTTTAGGTCAAGATGGGTTCTGATGACCAATTTGAAGGTACTAAACCCTAGAGAATATTTTTCTATGATTTTTAGAGCGTTTAAGTGAATTTTATCTTGACCAAAACCTAGGTTAATTAAGTGGGTCTATTTTTAGGATTTCAAAACGTCATTTAATTCTCAAAACGCGCAAACCCTTTCGTCTAATCCAACCCACTTGTTATCTTATTAAGACCATTTGACCTTTATTATGCCCTTGAGAAAACTTGTGGTTGTACTGCATTCAAGATGTGCTGGTAAAATTATAGTTTTACCCCTAATTTCTTATTTTTCTCTCAGAATGGTTATGCAATGAATTATGACCTTCAGTTGGTTATGTAGGAGCATTTATTGACTTCTTTGGGTTAAAATGAGCTAGTTAGGGATCATGATGGTGTTCCCATAATCTGTACCTATCTCAAGACGTCTAATTTTTGAATATTTATTGATTCAAAATTTAAAACTACCTCTTTCTTTTACCCAATGGTCATTTGACCTCTTTATGACACAATCCTCTCTCCCATATTCTCCCTTTATAGTGCAACATATACTCTTTATCAGACTCCTCTTGCACATCTCAAAAGACTCTTCCACTCCTCTTCATCTTCTCCATTTATTGAAGAACACTTAGAGCGGACTCCTCCAGATCTCTGTACGTCTCCTGTTCTCAATAAACGTCTCCCATTCTCATCGAACGTCTGTCAACTCCTGAGGTTGCGCATACATTCTTCATTTGGTATTCATTACATCTTCTCATCTAGATATTAAATTTTCTTGTATACGGCTACATTTATACCTATGATTAATTTTTCTTTTTTTCAATGTTTTTCGTTTGGTGGGAATCTCCTTGCTTTTCCTTTTTCTTGGTTTTGGATGTCTCCTGTTATCTCTTCTGTCTCTAAAACTTTCGATCATCTAATTTTTTTTCGAACTTTCGACTTGTGCTTTTCAGACGTCTGATGTTACTCCAGACGTCTGATTGAAGTTTTTTTTCTGTGTCTTTTAGATTTGTTCTTCTCTTTTCCTTATTATGCCTCGTAGGAAGCAAAGGAGTGTTGGACCTAGTAACCCTCCACCTGAAGAAGAATTACCTAATGTCATGGAATAATTTTGCCTAACCAAAAAGGACTTCCAAAAGCTTAACAATTATGAGAAGTTTAAGGTTAGGTTTGGTAGACCAATTATATGAGATGATTTTAAGGATTATGGTCTCCTTGCCTTATTTCAAGCTCAAGGAATTCAACACTTCTTTGATGAGGAATTTTTTCCTGGTGGAAAAATTCCTGGTATATTTCCTGAGCTTGTGAAATTATTCTATGCAAATTTAGTAAATGACTCCACACCCACTAGCTCTATCCTAAAGTATAGCATTTTGAATGTATCCTTTACCATTACAAATGAAGCAATATCTTCAATTCCTTGCATCGCCGACTCAGGAGTTCATTGGCAGGACATTGCAAAAGAAGTTACTTTCTCCATTGTTACAAAAACTTTAGTCAAAGATGATGTTTACTTTGAAGGAATGAAACTTGAATCTCATCGTCTTAAGATTGTACCTTGCATTTTTGCTAGACTTGTTTCATGGAATTTACATGGAAAGGCAGGATCTTTTAATCACATTTCCAAGGGGATTGCCTATATCCTATATGCTTTATTAAACCAAACAAAATTGAATTGGTGTGATTTGATCATGGATAACTTATGTAGCACACACCGTAGGAACCTTCCTTTAGGTGACTTTACTTCCAACATGCTCATCTTCTTTAACCTTGGTTTGAAATGCCAGTTTATAAATGAATCCGTTAAAAAGTTTGATCGCGCTACTTCTTATGGGTCTTAAGAAAGGAACTAAAGAAGAACAAATCAAGGAAGAATTCCTCATTCTCAACCTTCTCAATCTTCTCCTACTAACTCTCAAGTTCCTCTCATGCTTCCTAATCCATCTACTTATTCTTTCTATTCCACTTCTTGGGACTACTCTTGGGAGAATGTACAGGGAAATCAAGAGGCTTTTCAAAAAGCCATGTTTGATGGGATGAACCTCCTACTAAAGAGACAAAATGAAGATCATGACTATCTCATTTGGAAGATCGCATGAAGAATCTGGAGTCTACATACTCCAAAGGGAAGAAGAAGCTTTGATTAGTGTCATTAGATGGCTACTTTGCACCTATTGTTATCAAAACTTTTTCTTATGTTAAACATTTAAATTTTTTTTGATGCTTGTTCTATTTTTTTGCTAATGCCAAAACAAAAGGGGGCGACATAAGCTTTTATGTAGGGGGAGTATTTTGATATAAATGTTTCTTTTGTCATTTCAAAAAAAGGGGGAGATTGTTGATATTATTGTATTTTTTGATAATGACAAATAAGTTATTGCTTAGAAGAGACTAACATGATGTAGGAAGGGTTTAACAAAAAGGATCAAGGAAAAGGAAGGGCAAAAGCTTTGTTTTATTTCTTATTTAGTTTATTTTATTAGAGTGTAAAAGCCTTGAATTATTCTTAGGTTTCCGTAGGATGTCTCTAGTTTTTCTTCTAATTTTGTCAGATTTTTCAGATGTCTTTCTTTTCTTTTAGACGTCTGAAGATGATTTTTATGACGTCTAATTATCTTTCCAAACATCTAGGACCTCATCCAGAACCTATTCTCTTCACCAGATCTTGAACCTTTTGTCATTTGATTTTTTCGGACGTCTACTACTTATCTCGGATGTCTGTTTTAGTGTTTCGGATGACTCCTTGATTTTTAGAAGCCATCTTGAGTTTTTAAGCAACGGTCATTTTTTTTTTTAAGTCATTTAGACGTCCGACTCTGTCTTCAGACATCCATATCCCTCCAACGTTCATTTTCTCCCAACGTTCACTTTGACCCCAATTAAAGTGCTTCTATTTCACTTTAATGTTTTGAACGTTGAAGGCCTTCAGACATCCTTAACTTTTTTCAAATGTCTTTTGGTCTCTTTTAAGACATCTAACCACATTTGTCTAGATCCTTATTTGGGTCTAATCTCATTCCAGTAACGAGCATTCTTTTCCTGTTATCTTTTCAGATGTCCCATTTAATAATCAGACGTCTGAACCTTTATGATCAGATGTCTATTTCTTTTTCAGACGTCCCTATATTTAGTCTAGTAACCACTTGATTTATTCTGGAGACTTGATAGGCATCCTATTTTATTCTCAGACGTCTGAAATAGTCTTTTCAGATGTTTGCCATGATTCTTCGGACTTCTGATATGAACAGAATTTGAGTTAATGGTTTATAGCCATTCTTGCTCAATTCAATTCATTCCAATTCAAACTCCAACAACTATATCTGACCTCCTACACCTATATATGCTCCCATATATGTTGCCTTATGTTTTTACATACACACAAAAAACATATACAAGGGAAATATACATCATTGCAAAGCTCTTGATCTTGTTGTGCTCTTTTTGCTCTCTTGCTTCTTTGTGTTGCTGTTCATTTGAGAGCCAATCTCCCAACTGCTTATAGGTTTGATAAGGGAGTATTCTTATTCTTTTTCAAGGCTTATAGTTCTACATTGCTTTTTGATAGTTTATTTGGGTACCCGATTTGTGGGTTTCCTGTTTCGTCTTAGTAGAGGGGTAAAACTCTTCTTGGGGTTTGTCCAGGAAGAGGGGATTTGCAATATTACTTGTTGTTAGTAATTCCTACTTGGGTAGGGGCAAAATCCTAGATTGAGCGATCTAGGTAGAAGTTTTTCCCGTAAGGGTTTCCTCTCTAAATACTTGTGTGTTGTTGCGATTGTTTCAAATTTTTGTTTGCACAATTCAACCCCTCCTTGTGCCACTAACAAATCAGGCCAAAATCCCATGTTCTGAAAACTTCCCAAAGATAAGAACACGAACTCAAGTATGATAAGAAAACCTTTTTAGAATAATACGATATAAAAGTTAGGCCCTAGCAACAGTATTCAATCTATGATTCTGACTCTAACCTAAGGAAATTAAAGAAGGAATATCTTATAATTAGCATGGAGAGATGAATAAAGAAAACGACAGGCAACTGAGATGGACATTACACACTGAAAGACACTAGGGATAATCGGGTAAAAGAAATACAACTAATGATTGTGTGACAGTTGCAAGATGACAGAAATCAAGTAAAAGACAGTTTATTTTACTTGCAAGATGTAAAATTAAACATAAAAGTTTTAAGGACATATGTAATAATTTTAAAAAGGAAAAAAAAATCAAGCTCTGAGGAACATGAATTAAAACCTTCATGGCTACGCCTACATAATCTACCAACCAACAACATAAAAAAGGAAACCAAAAAAAATAAAAGGGGTAGAAACCAAAAAACATGGCACATGGGCACCTTTGCTCTCATTGTTTCTATATCTGCTTTCAAAATCCTAATGTTGACAATAGTTATACTTCCTAGGAAACACTATCTTCCCACTACAACATACTAGGAGATGGTACACCATAGTATTAGTTTCTCTTACATGCATATCACAAGCTATCCATAGCATACAATTTCTATAAGAATAAGGACTTTAAAACAGTTTAAAGAATAGCATTTTAAACTAAAATAGGTTAAAGAATAGCATGTCAAACCAAGCAACTTACCTTGTTGATTAAGTTCCATCTGCCATTACGTGGAAACATATCTTCTCCATTTCCCAATTTCAACTACAGAAAAATTGAAGAAATACCATAACACTTAGGATAACATGTCAAAGTTATAGACTGTGGTTGAAAGAATATAACCATATATGGAGAGAAAATTGAAGTTAACCTTTGGAGGCTGCAACACACGAGCCTCAACTAGAGTGAATTGGTTGCTAATTATAATTCCATAGGCACGCAACATTGGTTTAGAGTCATAATTACTATTTTTTAGGGCTTGGGATCAACAAACCATTTAAACTAAAAGTAAGAAAAGTTTAAAGCAGTTCAGTTCATAACTCCTGAATAGGTTTATTGTAATGCAAAACATAGATCATTGAGAGCCCTCATTCTCTCTTGAGCCTTTTGCCTTGATTTCTCAACAAGAGCAGATCGTTGGAATGTTGAGAATGCTTTGGTATATCTTTGCAGAGAAACAAGTGAGCATAGCTATAGTTAAGAAAAGGTGTTAACAAAAATAGCCGTCCAAACCCTAGCCCAAGTCAAATCCTAAACCCTAGCCCAACCCAGCCACCCTAACCCCTACCCAACTCAAACCCTAAAACCCTAGCCCAAGCACCCTATACACAACCTCATACCAAATCTAAACAATATATATTAAACCCAACCTGACACAAACTAAACATCATCCAACCCAAACCCCAACCTTATGCTAAACCCCATGCAACCTCATAGCCATCATCTAACTCCATCCCAATCCTATGCATCATCCTACCCAAATCCTAACAAAACCTGACCATAACCTAATAAAACCCTAACCAACTAATATATCGAATATTAATGAATTTTAAAAAATTTTGACAAAGTTTCTTCTTAAATATTTCATTTCTCACATAAAACTGCTTTTCGAAACATCACACCACCTAGTAAAAGTGGGCACAGCCCACCGTAAAAGTGCAACAAATAAAATGTATAAATGGATATGAAAACACATAAAAGACAATATGTGGGAACACCCCACATCTATTAAAATCCTAAATTGACATTCAAAACACAAATAAAAGTGGGCACACTCCACCTTCAATTTAACAAAAACACATAAAACACAATATGTGGGTACACCCCACATCTAACATGATCCTAAAATATCATGAAAATAACTTTAAAAAATTGAAAATATATCTCTGAAGCATCCAAGAGTGATTGTCGTCAACTACCTGCAATTTCAATAATAAAATATTAATTAAATATTTTCCTATTATGATTTTAATAACTTAAGTACTTAATTTAAAATTTATGAGAAGGAAATTAAGGAAGAGGAGATGGAGATGGTGGGAGGGAGGGGATGATGGGGAGGGTGGCAGTTGGGAAGAGGAGGAGAGGGATTACAGAGGGGATAATGGGGAGGGTGGTAATTGGGAAGAGGAGGAAGAGGAGAGGGAACAGACAAGGAAGAGGAGGAAGGGAAGAGGAGGCAGATTGTCGGAGGAGGAG
Source organism: Thalassia testudinum (assembly GCA_037157565.1). Lineage (NCBI taxonomy): Eukaryota > Viridiplantae > Streptophyta > Magnoliopsida > Alismatales > Hydrocharitaceae > Thalassia > Thalassia testudinum. The sequence goes on from JAZHRO010000056.1 coordinate 5,131,866, forward strand.
GTAGGGAGGAGGAGGCAAAGTAGGAGGTAGAGAGGAGGATGTGGAGCAGGAGGCAGGAAGGAAGGGAGGAGGAGGTGCGAAGGAAGAAGAGGAGGTAGGGAGAAAGAGGAGGAAGGGAAGAGGGGGGAAGGGGAGGAGGACTCACAAGAAGAGGAATGACAAGGAGGAGGTGCAGAGGAAGAGGAGGAGGAGGAGGAGGGGCAGGAAGAGGGGAGGAGGAGGGGGAGGAGTTGAGGAGGACGAGGGTTAGGGGCCAAATCGTAGGAGGAGGAGGAGAGGCGGCAGTGGCTAGAGGAGGAGGAGGAGAGGTAGAGGGGGAGGGGAGGAGGAGGGGAGCGCTGGTAGATGACGAAGAGGGGGAGGAATTAGTGAGGACGAGGGGGAGGGGGTGGATCGCAGGAGGAGGAGGAGGAGAGGCGACGACGGCTATAGGAGGAGGATGAGGAGGAGAGGCAGAGGGGGTGGGGAGGAAGACGGGGGGACTAGCGGATGAGGAGGAGGGGGAGGGGGTGGATCCCAGGAGGAAGAGGAGGAGAGGCGACAGCCGCAAGAGGAGGATGAGGTGGAGGAGAGGCAAAGGGGGTGGGGAGGACGATGGTCGAGGAGGAGGAGAGGTAGAGGGGGCGGGGAGGAGGAACGAAGGAGGAGGGTCTCACCTGAGATGGCTAGGAAAGGCAGCAAGGAGGAGGGGGCACGCTAGGAGGAGGAGAGGCAACAAGGAGGAGCTGGAGGGGTAGTCGCTCACAAGGAGGGGGGTAGATGCGAGGAGGAATATGAACAGTATGGGGGGATTGGGCTTTGCCCATGCATAGATGACCCGACATTTGCCATCGATTTAATTAACAAGCGACGACAAATGTCGCCTCAAAAAATTTCACCGCCCGCTCAAATGCATTGCTTTTTTAACTAAGGAAATTTGCCACCGCTTTATTAACCAAACGACGGAAAATATATATATTAAATCTGCCACCTCTTCTTTGTTAGCGACAGGGGGGCATATTTACATTGCCCCTTCACTATCGCTTAATAAGAGGAGCAACAGCAAATCCTACATTTGTCGTTGCTTGTTGAATCGATGGTAGGTAAGTGACGATATAACCAAAGATCGAGTCAGCCACTCGAGGAACCTCTTATACCACTTAAAGACTTTTGTGATCCTTCCAATTATGAAGAGAGACCCGAGGTGGTTATACTTTAAGGGGGTTTTGAAATTAAACTCTCCATCGTGAACCTAATTAAACATTTCCATAGTCTTCCGAGAGAGGACCCTTTTAGCCACCTCGAGGTGCTGACTATCCTCGCTCAAACTACTTGTTCTTGCAATGTGCAGGAAGAATTGTGGTTTATGAGATTCTTCCCTCTCTCATTAAAAGACAAGGCATCTCATTTGTTCAGAACGGTCGAGTGTCCTATCACCACCTGGCCCTAATTAAAAGGCACTTTTCTAAAAAAAAAATTTATGATAGATAGTAAAATGCTTTAAGACAATCAATTATGATCTTTCAACAAAAATCTGGTGAACCTTTCCACAAGTCTTGGGAGAGATTTCAAGAATTACTAAGGAGTTTCCCCTACCATGAAATTCCACGATGGCAGCTAGTGCAGATCTTCTATCATGGATTAGAAGATCAATTGAAGCGATTCGTGGATGCTTCATGTGGGGGGAATTTCCTTAATAAAGATGTTGATAGTGCCTACCTTCTTTTTGAGGAAATGAGTGAAAACTCATTCAATTTGGCTTCAATGGATACTTCTAGTAGTACAACCAACCCAAGACTCAGAGTAAATGAAATTGACTCCAAATCCACATCTATTCCAGTCACACAAGATGATCTACACATGATAGCTCAACAACTAGATCATATGCAAATTAATAAGAAAAAGATGGAAGAAAAGCTCACCCAAAAACAAGCTCCTTACTTGAACCCCCCTCACCTTCTGAAAAGAGAAAATTTGCGCAATATTGGTGCTACTCCTGCTGAGCAACAATATTCATCTGAATTTTCACAATATTTGACTATGACTTTTGACTTCATGAATCAAAATTTTTTAACCCCACCATTAAAACCATTTTGGCACTCCAGGAGCAATTTAGAAATTCCTCCAATTCCTACAATCAAAATTGGAGGAACAACTTGAATCCTTTCTGGAAAGCCTTGAATCTAGTTCCGTTTCCTAGGCAAAATCAACTTGGGACTCATGGGAAAAACATATATCAAACTGGGCCATCTCAAGAAGATATCAACGCCCAAGTCATGAAAACTCTGTAGGGAATGCAAAGTCAAATGATGAAGTAACCCGCATGGTAACCAATTTACAAAATCAAGTAAAGGTTACTCCTAATCACAGACCTGTTGGCAATCTACCATCCCAGCCCATGCCCAACCCAAATAATCAACGGAACTAATATCAAGGTGGGTATTTCAATCAACCCATCTACCCAGCACCTCAGCACCCACCAGGTTTCAATCAAAATTAGGCTTCCCAACCTCCTCCCAGAAACAACCAAACTGCAAATGCAGCCACTCTGAGAAACGAGAAAACTACTCATGATCCCTCGCTTGCTCAAGAAACCCACTTCATAGAAAAGCAGATCAACTCTTCTCCCTCTTCCTCTAACCCCATTTAGGAGCCTATAACTGTAAAACATGACAATCCCATACTTTTCCCATGAGCCCTTCACTTTTTACATAATAAGAAAAGGAAATATGAGCCCACTGATAAGGAATTGATGGATCTTTTTGGGCAAGTAGAAATAAATATCCCACTCCTTGATGCCATAAAATATATCCTTGCCTATGCAAAGTTCTTAAAAGATTTATGTACCCCCGAAAGGCAGCCAAGAAATTTAGGAAAAGTGATTCTCCCAGAGACAGTGAGTTCAATTGTGCAGAGTAAACTACCTCTGAAAAAGAAAGGTCCAAGCACCCCCTGATTCAAGTGGTCATTAATGACACTTTGATTGTGCCTTGTTGGATCTCAGTGCCTCAATTAATCTCATCCCCACTGTTGTATTTGAGGAATTCAAGATCGGTGAATTAAAGCCTATCGAGGTCACACTTCAATTAGCTGACTGATCTACAATTAAGCCAAAGGGGATCATTGAAGATGTCATTGTCCAGATCAAAAATTGTCTATTTTCCGTAGAAATTTTGGTCTTGGACATAGAGGTACCGGAAGCATTGAAAAATGACCCCATAATTCTTGGAAGACCATTTTTAGCCACCGCCAAAGCAAACATTAATTATGATTCTGGAAAGATGAAAATCATGTGCGGTGGCAAGTATATTACCCCAGATATTTTTCAAGCTTCTAGGAGATTCCAGGAACCAAATTTCTTTAACAACTCAGATTCTAAAATTGATAATTTAGTGTAGGAAACAATGCAAATTTCACAAATGGGATCTTGCTTTACAGTTAACACGATTCTTGAACCATCTTCTCATTTAACCCACCATAACCACACCATTAACATTTGACTCTTCACCTAGCTCCTTCTCCCTCCCCTCACCCATGGATCAAAAGCAGAAATTATTTCTGAGCCAGGCCCCCAACAAGAGTTAAAACCTTTACCCGACTCCCTTAAATATGTTTTCCTAGGACCTAATCAAAGTATGCCCCTGATTATCAATTCTAGACTCACTGGGGCTCAAGAGGAAAAACTTCTTTAAGTCCTCAGTAAAAATTGAAATCTATTGGTTGGACCCTTTTTGACCTTAAGGGTATCAATCTATCCTATTGTACTCACATACTGTCAAACAAATTTGATCATTCTTGGGGCATGTAGGTTTCTCCCACCGTTTCATCAAGAATTTCTCCCAAATCTCCAATCCCTGAAGTCAATTACTCAGCAAAGCCCAGCCTTTCGACTTCATAGACTAATGCCTGGAGGTTTTAATAGATTGAAGAAAGATGTCACAGAAGCACCAATTTTACAAGAACCTGACTGGAATTGTCCCTTTGAATTAATGACAAATTCCTCTGATTTTGCTGTAGGGGCCGTTCTAGGGCAACGTATTGACAAGAAGCCCATTGTGATCTATTATGCTAGTAAAACCCTTGATGATGCACAATAGAATTACATGGTAACTGAAGAAGAACTTCTTACCATAGTTTTTGCCCTAGAGAAATTCCATTCATATCTGTTGGTGTCACATGTCACTATTTATATCGACCACTCAGCACTCAAATATCTACTGAATAGGAAAGATGCAAAACCCCACCTTATCCATTACATCCTGCTACTCTAGGAATTTAACCTAGAAATCAAGGATAAAGCGGGGTCGCAAAATGTAGTGGCTGACCATCTCTCTCGTCTTATGATGAATAACGTGTTGAATCCTCTACATGTTTTCCTTGACGAGACCATCTTAATTGCCAATACCCTCCCCTGGTTTGCACTAATTGCAAACTATTTAGCAATAGAATGACTCGCTTCTGATTGGCCAAAGGCCAAACGAGATAAGTTCTTGCTGACATTAAATATTATTTCTAGGAGCCTGACCTTTTTCCCATTTGCGTTGATTAGATCATTTGACAGTGTGTTCTTGAATTAGAATTTCATGATATTCTGACACAGTTTCATTCAATGGCTTGTGGCGGTCATTTCTCGGGCAAGAAAACTACAGGTAAAGTCCTCACTTCTGGATTCTTTTGGCCCAACTTGCACAAAGATGCTCATTCTTTTGTTCGGTCCGGTGTACATTGCCAGAGCATCAACAACATGACTCAAAAGGATATGATGACCTTAATCTAATAGTAGAGGTTAAAATTTTTTATGCATTCATCAACTCTTGTGGATATTTACACATACTAGTTGCAGTTGACTATGTATTGAAATGGATTGAAGCAATACCCACACACACCAATGATCATAAGGTTTTTGTTGATTTCATCAAGAAAAATATTTTTTTGAGATACAACATCCCTAAGGCCATCATCAGTAATGGAGGATCACATTTCACTTACTCTCAATTTCGTTACCTTTTATCTAAATATGGGGTTAATCATAAATTTTTCACTCCTTACCACGCCCAAACAAATGGCCAAGCAGAAGTTTCTAACCGAGAAATTAAAAATATTTTGCAAAAAATAATTAGGCCTGATCATAAAGACTGGTCAAATAAATTGGATGATGCTTTATGAGCCAATCGTACAGTTTTTAAACTGCCCTCGACATGTCCCTTTTTCGTCTGACTTTTTGAAAGGCATGCCATCTCCCATAGAACTCGAACACAGGGCCTTTTGGGCAATCAAACAATTAAACATGGATTTATCTAAAGTCGGTAAAAAAAGAAAATTACAATTAACTGAATTGGAAGAATTGCATAATTTCTCTTACAAAAATGTGAGGCTTAATAATAACCGAATGAAGAAATTTCATGATAAATATATCATTCGAAAACATTTTGATATCAATCAACGCATTTGGCTTTTCAATGCATGTTTACGTATTTTTCCAAGAAAACTTAAATCCAAGTGGACCGATCCATTTATTGTCCTGAAAACATATTCATACGGCGCAATTGACCTTTTTAATCCAAAAACGAATACTACCTTTCAAATCAACGATCAACGTTTAAAGCCATACTTAGACAATTCCCCGAATCTCCTATCCGACACTCTTGATTTAATTGACTTACCTTCTAATGATCATTGATGCAATTCATGCCCGAATGACATAAAAGATAGCATTGGATGGGACGTAACCCATCATTTTTCCTACTTTTTGTTTTTCACTTTCTTTTTCAAAGGTCATGACTATCCTGATTCAGACTGCCTTCACCATGGTGATTTCTCTTTCCTTCCTACTGCATGAGGACAAGACATATCTTAAGCATGGGGAGGTGATTTTAAATTTTGTCGATCGATTCACGATTTTCAAAACCTAAAAACATTCAAATTTTTGTTTCATTTTTGTATGTATACCCAAAAAATATAAAAATGTTGAAAACTTTTTGAGGAAATTTTGAAATTGGGACCAAGGTTGAAGATTCATCTTAAGGTACAATGGGATTTAATCTTTAACAAACTAGGGATTAGTATGTGTATCTGATTGTTAGAATCTCTAGGTTTATTTTTGGACTAGATCAAGTATTTTCCTCTAAATTTCACCTGAACTCATGATGATTCAGGTGACTTGATCTCTTTCTGTGACCTGGAAGTTACTTTGCTTAGTTTCCGATCCAAAAACTTGTGTCCCTTGCAAAATTCTTGTGTCATATTTCACACACAAAGCCAACACCTAAAAACATTTGGAAAATTAGAAAAGCCCCATGTTTAGTCTTAGTGAATTTTGAAGTAGATGATTAATTTGAGTTCCCACCTCTGAGAAGGAAGAAAATGCCTCCTTTGAGGATGCAATGTCAACATGTTACCGCCTTGATGCTACTCTATATCTATATTTCATATCTTTATATGGAGTATTAAGGCACATTTTGCAACTAAATGTCTTGGACGGTGCTCTACCCATAGCATCAGAGCAAGAGCTTGAGTTCGCTTGGAGCACCCCTTTACACTGCATTGTGTTTTAGGGTTGTGAGCTCCTAGGTGGTGTCTTAAATAATACTATCTCGAAGTGCTGACGCCAGAGCCCCCTCGAGGATTAGTAACGTGAATGATGATCTGATGGGAACACCATCATGAGCCCTAACTAGCTCATTTTGACCTAATGAAGAGAACAAAATCTCTTACATAGCCAACTGGAGGTCCTAATTCACTGAATAATCATTCTGAGATAAAAGCAAGAAACAAGGGGTAAAACTATAATTTTACCATTGCAGTACAACAACGGGTTTTCTCAAGGGATAAACAGAGGTCAAAAGGTCTTAACAAGATAAAAAGAGGGTTGGTTTAGACAGAAAAGGGTTCATGTGAGTTCTGGGAATTAAATGACTTCTTGTAACCCTAAAACAGACCCACTTGATTAAACAAGGCTCTGGTCAAGATAAAATTCACCTAAACAATCTAAAAATCATAGAAAAATGTCTTCTAGGGTTTAGAACTTTCAAATTGGCCTTTGGAACCCATTTTGACCTAGAATGGGGTCTCAGCTAGATATTTACCCTAAATTGGATTTTTGTGTAAATTACCTAGTAAAACATGGTCAAACCCAAAATCCAACTTCACCATTGGATTCCTTTGGTTTAAATTAGGTTTGTACCAAAATTTGGACCTAAGGGGAACTCATCTTGACCAACTTTGCAAATAAGTCCAACCTGATTACATTTCTACCCCTATCTTTCAAAAACCCTTGTATTTGGCCCCCTAGCTTCTTCATCGTCCTTATAGGTCCCTCCACCATTATAGCAGAGGGAATCCTACTCCGGCAAACTTTAGAAGGCGATTCCTCCTTGATTGTTCAAAGAATCCCTCCCAAAATTGGAAGGGAGATTCTCTGAGTAATCTCCTCTAGTATGAACCCATCACTGAGTCCTAATTTGTATCCAATCTCTCATGTGAACGCATGAGAGATTTGGGTATTTTTGAAGAATCCTACTATGGTGAACATACCTTGCTTGGAAGCTTGGCTTCCAAGCACAAATCCATCCCCAGAAGCCAATTTAAGTAGCCCCTGATCCAACCACATCTCCTCAGCTTGGAATTGGGCCGGTCCACCCCACATTCTTCTCTCCTCACCAGCCACAACACCTTCGCAAGCTTTGGCGGTTCCTCCCTCTCTCTCTCATCTCCCAACCACAATACCAGTGGTTGGGTCACCTTCCTCTCATTCATCCGCGTCGGCCATACCAACCCTGATGCTGCCACTGCCCTCATCTTAGCCGCCGCCTCATCTACGGAGATCTTTGTCTCCGACATCGGCTGTACCAACTAATAATGAGTGGTTATAAGGTGTGGCAATGAGTTTGTTGTTTGAGATATGTTGTGATTTGAAACACCATTAGTGTCATTATAGTGAGTTGTATGGGATACCAGTCATTACAATCATTATTATTTACTTATCTAATTTTTACTGATTTTATTCCAGGTCTTTCACTGGGAGGCAATTATTGAATTACATCACTCTTTGATCTCAAAATTATCCTCTAATTTTCAAAAAGAAGCTTTACATCAATAAATAATGAATGAATGTAGACATGGTTTGCCTACTCACAAAGAATTAATTGTAATGCTTGCAAAAACTAACTATAAACAAGCACTAAACAATTCATCACTATTCTTTAAACTATCTCTTTACAAGTTATAATATTAATACTTACATGAAAGTACACTATCGACTAAGATTACATAGTATACTAACTTTACTTACTAGTCCAATACCTACAGTAACACATACAATAGTTATAGTGACAAATGTAAGCGTCGCTAGATCCCAGAAAACATTATATACAAACTTAAGGAGGGAAACTGGTGTCTGTAGTGACGATTATGGTGACATTTTCTTCTGTTAGTAAATGTATGAGTTTATTTACATAAAAGTAATTGGCTATACTACGTATACATATATATATATTTATATTTCTCTTGTATTTCTATTTACCTTCGTATATACATCTTCTCTCTCTACTACTTCACACTAATCTTGTTTAGTTCTTCTTCTTCGTTTTCATTCTGCCTTAGTAAGTTTCACACACCGCGGCTGAGAGGCATTTAACTATCATCATTAGCTCTCTTTAATTAATTAAAAATGTGTTTAATTTGTAGGCATGCTTTTCGAGGGATACACAGCACCCAGAGGGTGGGGCCAAACCTCTACTAAGCGCGCCCTAATTCTCATTAGGCCACTTAATTACGTGTTTGATAACTCAGCTCAGGGCCTTCTCAGCCCATGGACATAGACATCTCTCCCCGGGCCCCCGGCCCCACAGAATATGCTCAGTATATGCTCAGAAGTATGAAGTATATGTTGTTTCGGGCGCCTAGCGCCCGTGACAACTATACCGCCTATTAACAAATTCCACTTATATTGCTGCGCGCGTTTTGCAGCGCACGATGTGGCACTATTCGAGCGCCACATCAGCGCTGAGAAACGTGCGCAGCTATAGGCTGAAGGAGAATTTGGCCCTCAATTCGAGGGTCATAATTTATTTAAAAATAAAAATAAATTATGAAAAATAAAGTATTTACATAATACTATACAATTGTTCAATTAATTTGAAATTTTAATTAGATTTACTATATAAATAAATTCACTAAAGTATACTATTTTTACACACTGATTTTGGTGTTTTATTGTTTAATTACTTATAAATTAGCTACTAAATGGTCTAATTGACCTTATACAGAGTTAGAATACATGTATAAGTATTTTATAGATATTTTTATTATATTTTTCCGAATTAATTTCTGTGTTATTTACATTTAAATAGCAGTTTTAACTGTTTTGCTTATAAATTAAGTTAAAATAATATAATCAGGTATAAATATACTTCAATTAGCTTAAATTACTTAAGGTATATTAGTCTAAGTATACGGATTCAATTAACTTAATTATAACTCTAAATTACTAATTCATCTAATTTAATTTAACAATTTAGCTATAAACTTAATAAATTCATTATTTATTAGGTATAAAGGATTAAATTAAGGTATAAGATTTTATTTACTTATAATCTACATATGCATTGATATATACAGTTTTATAGTTTTAATTTCCTTATTTATACTATCTACTGATTTAGTTGGTCTAATAATACATATAATTTAGTTTAATTTATAGATAGTTATATAATTATTGTATATACTACCTAAACTAAATCAGAAACCTAATTTACAGTATACATTATATTTACATAGTTAGTTATACAGTGTATATATACATATACTACCTATTTACATATATAGCCTAGTATATAGCTTATGTCTATATGAGTATACTTAATATACAAACTAATATATATGTATATATATATATATATTTTGGTCCTTTTTGGGTGTTTCATTTTACTTTTTACTGTTGTTACAGATCTTACAGAATTAGGAGATAAGAAGGGAAGAGTTGACTGAGGAGAGAAAGAGGCATATTTTACTGTCTTTTTAAGTTTTAACCCTTTTTATCATGTTTCATGAATGCCTTCTTTCTATATAGCATGAAATTTAGGACATGATTACCAATTTTAAAACAGTCCTCAGTTAAGTTTCCTATTTTAAATCATGTTTGGATGGTTAGCCTTAGTTAAACTAGCTAACAACACTTGAAAGAATTAAAAACAAGCATTCACAGAAATGAAGGAGGAATTATCTAATAGGAAAACTTGTGTTTATAATGGAATCAAAATTTATGTGTGTTAGCTACAATTCAAAACACATTATACAGGGTGTTACATTAAATTCGGTCTGCCAGAGATTAAACAGTCAAACAGCAGCAGTAGCACTGATCCTACAGAAAATACCCTGCATCAGCTCAGATCTAATTCTAGATGGCCTAACTGCTACTGCAGATAGTCCATTTGGAATAAAATCTGAGTATGGAAAGAAGGGGAATGTAGTTGCAAAATGCAGCACTTTACTGTGACCACTGGGATTACAATCATAAATCCAAATTGAAAAAGAAAAAAAACTCTCTCAATCCCCATCTGACAAGGGTTTCATTTCTCACTAAAATCACTAAATACCCCAATTCAAATGCAAAGACCCTTATCAAACTTCACTTCAAATTAAATCAACAAACGTCACTGATTTAACTCTTCCTAATGCTATAGACAGCATGAAGAAAGAGTTAATTCAATCAATTAAAGTCCCTAGTTCAAATCCCAGTTTCTGAAACCTTGAGTATTGAGAACTCCTTAGGTTAGGAAATCACCAAAACATCCATTCAAAGCAAACTCATGAATGCAAGATCAAACTTCAAATCACTACAGTGATTATCCTTAGTTCTGACTTGCATTCAATGCATTCAAAACTTTATCAAATCAGATCAATAAATGGCTCTTCTGAGATGAATTCTGACATCAGAAAACCTCTCAGATTCCTTGCCAACAATGAACTCAAATCAGACTTTACTCAATTTGTCAGATCAAACAGTTAAAACCAAATTGAAGGAAAAATCCTTGAAATCCAAATTAAGGAGAAATCTGACAAACTGAAAATTTCAGCTCAAACCAGGGGCTTTTGTGACCAAGAGTGAGGTGAATGGGAAGCCCCTTAAGTGCTTATTGACGCCAATTTCAGATCTGAGGTTGAAAACCAATCAGATCTGAAATTGGGTCAGAGTGTATGCTGGAAAGCGAGAAACAAGTCGTGGAAAATCAGAACTGGAAATGACAGTATGGAGAGGGAGAGAATTTGAAAACATGGCTATATGAAATCTTCCCCTCTGATCTGGAATGATCAGAGGAGGTGGGGGGGGATTTAAAGCCTAATTCTACTACTGCATCTACTTTATCCTACAGCAAAATTAACATTACCAATTACATTAATTCTACTCTAAATCTACTTAACTACAGCCACAACTAATCTGCAGAATTGTAAATCTATTCTAACAGGAAGAATGGGACCTATGGGTCCTTAGCTGGTGGCTAAGGAGGAAGAAAGGAGGAAGATGACTCCAGCGGAGAGAAGAGTCTGCTAGTGAGGCTCCAAGGTCGTCCTCAGGTGCTACGATGTCCTTAGCGACGAGGAGGTCGAGAGAAGGTGATAATTTCACAGCCGGTGGCTGTGAAATCAGAGGCTTGATGGGGAGGAGGGACTGGAGTGGACGAACGATCGCTAAGAGGTGCAGGAGGGAGCGATCCCTTGCACGCGACACCACTGAGGTGCTTAAGTAGCATACTCAGTGGTTAAGATCACCACGCAGGTGAGGATAATCAAAAGGCAACCAGCGGCGAGGATGAGAGGAGCGGAGCGCGCGGCAAGCTATACTCAAAATCTGACCGTCAGATGAGATCTGGGGAAAGGGGTGATCACACGCGCCGAATCGCACGAAGCTTCCATTCAAATCTAACCGTAGATCAGAATCATGAAAAGCAACGAATGGCTGAGATTGGCCGTGTTCTTCACACGCTACAGTGCTTGCGAAGAGCAGCAGGCCATTCTCTGAAATAACGGGAAAAATGCAGACAAACACTTGCGCGAAGGGGTAGAAGATTTGTGTGCAGGCCCATAAGTGAAAAGAATTACAACAGGAAGGGCCCTACAGCCTTTCAAAAGGGTCCCTGCAGCTTACAAGTAGGTCCAAAGAGGAATTTTTAAGGGCAAAAGTGTAATGCATGAAGGACCTAAGTGTAAACTACCTATTTCATAGCCTAAATGATGTCCAAATGCCTTCAAATTTTTATATGTGCTTAATTGAACATTTAAGACATTAATTATACTTCTGATTTGGCCTTTCAAACTTATTTATGTGTTCAATTGATGCACGGATCATCATTTGTGCTTTGCTTTCAGAATATCTCATTTTGTGACCTAATTATGAAGTTTTATCATAGAGTAAAGGTTTTAGGTCTTTTTCTTTAATTCTCACACTTAACCCTTTTTATCTGCTAATTTGATGTTGTTTTACTCAGTGTCTAGCTTAACTTCAGCTTTTTAGCCATGATGAGTAGCCACTCATCACCAGCCCAGATGCCTCTCCTATCTCCTTCATCCTTAGTTTAGGTCTGTTGGCTTCCCTCTCCCTTCTACTCCCATTCCCCCTCTTTAGTTCTCAAAAACACCCCTCAACGCCATCGATCACCATCACCTTCTCCACCTCCAGCCATACCTCCGGCGAGGCACCCCCGTCGCTCCGCATCTCCACCCGCCTCGCCAACCACCCTACGACCTTCGCAACACCCCACTGATCATCTCCCACTACTCCAATCTCTCTATCGACCACCACCACCTATCCATCGTGCCTTAGCGAATCTCCCTGGACGTTTTGATGTGGCCGCAAGGCCTTGCTCATGATTTCTTGTTCAGGCACACCGGTCGCCATGGATGAAGAAGCTTGAAGCTCACTTCCTGTGTTCTAGTTGCTGCTACTCCAGGCGTGAGTCCCAGGCGACACAAACTTAAGGTACGAGTGCCTTCAGGTTCCCAATTGGAGTCAACAGCCCACGTAGCCTCACCAATTGAGCTATACATCTCTGCTGCGATGCACGCAAGGGAGGTGGGACGTTTAGTCCCACCTCCGAACTGGACGAGCGAGCGTATGCACATAAATTGATTTTGTGCATTAGCCTTGTCGCCTCCTACTCATGGGGTGAGGTCCCTCTCTCCCCCTCTCAAGGCCTCATCTGTGACACTACCCACACGGACCTGGCCACGACCCGTTTACCCAATCGATTCACTCCTCGCTCACCACCCACGCTGGTGAGCCTAGACCCAGGTCTCCATTAGGTCCGATTACCTGACCTAGATGCTGCTCTAGGAGAGCAAATCGAAATAGAGAAGAGAGAAGAGAGGAATGCTACGCAGGGGAAGGGGAGTTTTACTATGGAAAGCTTTGCTTCACACTTAGCCAAATCCAAGGAAGGAAAAAGAAAGAAGGAAGGAAGAAGAAGAAGGAAGGAGAAGGGTCAGAGAAGAAGGCAAGGAAGGAAAAAGAAAGACAGAGAAGGCTAAGGAAGAAAGTTAAAGAAGAAGCCAGAGAAGAAGGATGAAGCCAAGGAAGAGAAAGAAGAAGGAAGAAGCTAAGGTTCGCAAGGCAAAAGCTGAAGAGGAAAAGGCTGAAGGAAGAGAAAGAGAAGAAGAAGACAGAGAAGGCAAAGGAAAGAGAAGACAAAGAGAAGAAGGAGCCAACGACAAAGAAAGAAAGGAACGAGAGGCCAGAGACGAAAGAGAAGAAGAGTGATTGCAAGAGAAATCAGAGAAAGAAGAAGGAAAAGCACTGTAGCACATAATTTTAAGACGTCTGATTTTATAATCAGACATCCAATTCTTCATAAGCTCTCCATTATTTTTAGCTACAACTATTCTTACTATCCATATACCAATGCTTTATATTTTAAATTAGATTTTTGAGTAGTATTATGTGTCCAAATTGCATTCATTATTGAGATTAGTTCATGAATTCCACTTGCTTCCTGTGTTCAACCTCGGACTTTAAATTCGAGTAATAAAATTGTATTTGTTTTGAATGCTTTTGTTCGGTTGTACTACAACACGACACTCTTAAAACTCGATCAAGCACGATAAACATGATCCCGACACATCTGTTGTAGGATTAAGCTAGGAATAAGCATGGGGGAGAAAAAGAAAAAGGTTTCAAAAATGTGACCTTATAAATGTTGGCATTCACAAGCACTAACATAAGGTTTTAAAAGATTATGCAAGTTGCAAATTAGATTCAAGAACTAGGGAAATCCTAACTACAAAATAATTTCAGGTCATTTGAATTAACAACGAGTTGACTTGTGAATTTTTGAATGATACATTAATCTCAACTCATCTAACTTTTTGGATCCAAAGACGAATCTTGATGTTTTATCCTTAACAAATCCCATGCCTTTCATGTTTGTAATCAACCAAAGTTCTGTGATCTCCTTCTCCTCAAAAGTAAAAAGGATTAGCCTTTTCCAAAAATCCATTTTGTGAAAATAGTTTTGCTAAGAGACTGACAAAAGATAAGCATGGGGTTGTGATAAATGTCAGTTTATCATCTATCTTATGCCCTAAAATTGATCTAGTGCTTAGGGTTTTAACTCCGCAAATGGGTTTCCAAGTTGCAATTAGGCATCACTTAGGTTAGGTATGCATTGCATAGTTTTTTTGGTATTTTTAACACCTTTATTTGAGTGTTAGGGATGAACAGATATCCAAATCCCTAAAACCCTAGCATTCAGGAAGGTAGCAGGTGAAGAGGAAGCTCATTTTAGCTGGACCATAGCTGAATCCAGCTCATCACAACTAGATACCAGCTCACAGGTTTAGCTCTCTCTAGCTCCATTCAGCTCATCTTAGTTGGATGGTAGCTCCGGGTATCTCAACTCAGCTTAGATCCAGCTCAACTTAGTTGAGTCTAGCTTATCCTAGGTCCAATTAGTTCACTGGGAGCTTAAGCTAGCTCAACTCAATTGACAGGAGTTCCTTCTAGCTCCAGCCCAACTCTCCCCAGCTTCACTCAACTCACGGTAGCTGAACTCCCTCTAGCATAGCTACTACTTGTCAACTTAGTAGCTAAGCTAGCTCAAGAGCTCCCATTAGAAGCAGGTCCAGCTCAACACAGCTTTAGATAGGTTGAGTCCAGCTCAACTTAGCTCTACTACTCAAGCTTAGCTGCAAGTAGAAGAATTAGCAAGTTAAGCTAAGTAGCTGAGCTCATATGACGACCTCTCCAGTCAGAATCAGCTTCGGGAAATTACCTTCAGCTCTAGATGTCTTTCAAACAGCTCCTGGCTACCTTCTACCTCAACAATAGCTTCTCCACCACTCTTCTACTAGCTAAGTGTTCACCGTGAAACGCGTTAAAAGATTTTGTATCCTTGTAGTTGCGAATCACGTCGAAACAAATAACATTTATAAAATTTTTCGGTAAGTACCGATTCATTCGCATAGAGTCAAAACGTGATTTTTATGCGAAAGCTTTTTGAAAAGATGTTCTAAGCAAATATTTATATATGTATATATAGACAAGCATTCATGAGATTGAATAAACATTTTATTAATAAACAGAAGAATAAACTATGGAGGAGGAAAAGAAGAGAATGTGGTGGAGATGAGAGAGCCACTTATGGGATGCTTCTGCGAAGTGCAATAGCACTTTAGATCCAAGGTGCTGGGAAGAAGGCCGAAGAGAGAGATGCTGCAAAGAAAGGGGAAGTGCACTATGGTGGTCTAAGCTAAACTAAAACTAATTAGTCCCTAAGGGTTGGAGGCTAGGTCCTTTTATAAGAATCTAGGTGTCTTCCTATTAGTTGATCTAGAGTGCCTAGGATTACCAATTAGGATGGCTTAGATTTCATCCTAGGATTGATTAAATAAGGACCTTAGGATCTATATTGTAAGGCTAGGATAGGTTGGTGATTTTCTAAAAATAGGATTTCCTAGTTAAGTGAGGGGATAGAATAGGAAAGGATAGGTTTTAGTGTTTGGAAAAGTTGTTTGGTGGCTTTTTGGGTTGTTGAAGAGAATAAAGCCATGTGCGGAGGTTTTTTGCACAAAAGAACGCCTCTGGGCATCCAGGAAGGTTCTTGGACATCTTATACTACAAAATTAAATGTCCAAATGATTTTCTGGGTTGTTTCAAGAGGATAAGGCCATATTTGGTGGTTTTGCTCACTGGAGAATGGTTATAGACGTCCAGACACCTTCTTCGATGTCTTTTTTTTTTTGGGAAAGAAAGGAATGCTATCGAATCACCGATAGAAAATCAGGAAAGCTATTATTAATAAAAATGAAATAATTACATGATCGAACCCCAATGCTGTATGAGACTCCAGCAAAAATTTGCAATATTATCCACATACACTGGGGTCTCCTGAAAAACACTCATTTCTAGCCCTCCATATAGCCCATAACACAGC
This sequence comes from Thalassia testudinum, assembly GCA_037157565.1. Lineage (NCBI taxonomy): Eukaryota > Viridiplantae > Streptophyta > Magnoliopsida > Alismatales > Hydrocharitaceae > Thalassia > Thalassia testudinum. Next base: position 5,148,269 of record JAZHRO010000056.1, read on the forward strand.
CACCATATGTAAACATGGCTTATTCCCATCCACTAGATAACACCACAGATTCTCCCATGTGGGGAGAGACTCATTACATACTCTCCTCCAGACATAATCAGTGATCATACATGAGGAAAAGATATGAATGCTAGAATCATTATGCATCCCACATAGGTGGCAAAACTGATTGGGAGTACCCATCCTCCTGTGCCTCAAATCTCCAGTAATCAGGCCGTCCCTTCTGTAGAGCCACAGAAAAATTTGCATCTTCAATGGTATTTTTAAATTCCATAGCTTCTTCCCCATCTCATCAAATTCCACCATCCAGGAAGACATTATCAGCTTGTCATAAGTAGCCGCAGTAGAAAACTTACCCTCCCATTTGTATGTGTCATATTCATGAGGCATGGGTTTGAAGGCAGCAAGTTCTTGCATGAGACGTTCATTCTCTACTTGTGTTCTTATTTCATGATTATTCCACACAGCATTATTGAAAGACCACTGCTCAGATTCCACATCCCAATAATCAGACACCACAGCATTTTTATCCAAGGCCGTTGCATAAGAGAGGGGGAACTTGTCTTTAAACACCCCCCCAGGTATCCAATTCTCTAGCCAGAACTTGAAGCTTTTCCCATCACCTAAAACAGATTTGAAAAAATTCCAATTGTCCCTCAGGGTACACACCACTGAAGACCAAAAGGGAGAAGGTTTATGGGGGTTTAGACGATTATTCTCATCATTGACAGTCCCATAACTGTCTTGAATGATTTCTACCCAAATTTATTTTTCTCCCTGCAGCAACCGAACAGCCCACTTCAACAGCAAAGCTTCATTGAATTCCTTAAGGGATCTAACACCCATGCCTCCCATCTTTTTTGGCTTGCAAATTGAGTCCCACTTCAAAGGTTAAAGAAAAGCCCCTTGGTGAGAGGCCCCTTTCCAAAAGAATCTTTTGCACATCACATCAAGTTTTTTCCAGATTGACCTCGGGGCTTCAAGAACAGAGAAAAAGAATACTAGAATCGAAGTGATGACAGAATTCAGTAATATATACCTCCTCCCTTTTGATAGGTATCTACTGCTCCAGCCCTCCAATTTCATAGCCACCTTTTCATATAGGAAAGACCAATCTACTTTCTTCATCTTAGAACATTTCAAAGGCAGACCCAAATATTTAATAGGCAATGAAACCACAGGTGTACCCAGAATGGTAGAGATGTCATTCTGTAACATACCATTCATCCCAAAATAGACCAGGGAGGATTTATTTCCACTTAGTCTGAGACTAGAAATCTCCCCAAAAATCTTTACCATATGTAGAAGTGCTTGCGCTTCCCTCTTCCCCCCTTCCAAAAAAAAAATAGTGTCATCTACATATTGGAGTATAGGGGCTAAAGCCCTATGATTAGACATTGAGTACCCCCTTATAAAACCATCCACTGCCAGTTTGTAGGTGTATCTTGCCAAAGTATCCACAGCAAGGTTGAAAATCAAAGGAGAAATTGGGCAACCTTGCCTAACTCCACACTGGGGCTAAATCCAAGAGTGACATGGTTTCCCGTTTATCAATGGGGAACTTCCTTCTGTATCAATAAAGGTGGAAACTTCCTTCTTTTAAGAATCTCCCACAGGTACGGCCAGGAGACTGAATTATAGGCCTTGGAAAAATCTACTTTCCATAAAAAGGCCTTGGTCTTTCTCCTGTGCCAACCCATTACCATCTCCTGCGCAATAATGAAGGACTCTTGTAATGATCTCCTAGGAAGAAAAGCGGACTGGATAGGCATTATCAAGTCCTTTAAAACCTCCCGCAATCTGTTGGCTATAACCTTACTAATAATAAGATAGATGGAATTAGATAGTGCAATGGGTCAGTAATCAGAAAACCTCTCCGCACCTGATTTCTTAGGAAGCAGAAACAAATATGATTTGTTCAACCTCTCATAACCAGAGTTGCCCAGTTCAAATTCATGAATAACCTTCAATACATCCACCTTAACAACACTCCACAGTTCTATGTAAAAGAAAACCTGAAATCCATCCGAACCAAGAGCACCTTCATTATTTAAATCTTTAATAGCTTTTAGTACTTCTTGTTCAGATATAGGAGTGACTAACAAGTCTCTCTAATCACCACTGACACAAGGGAAATCCATCAATGCCATCCTCCAAGAGCCTCTTGGAGCAGCCTTGGATATTTCTTTAAAATATTTACCTGCTTCAGTTCTGATTTCACTAACAGAAGTAACAGTTCTCTCTTCCACTTTAACTGATGAGATAAGATTGAATCTCCTCTTAGCACTGACCGCAAGATGGAAAAACTTCGTGTTCGCATCACCCTCTTTGAGCCATGGCTGTCTAGATCTTTCACACCAGTCCATTTCTATTTTCAGATCCTCCTCCCCCACTACAGCTTGCATCCGCTGCCTCTGTTATTGCTCCTGGAGGTTCAAAGACTGCCTGCATTCTTTCATATCCAAGTCCCTGATTACTACCAGAGCCTCCCTCCTCTTCTGTTATTTGATCAAAGCCACAGCCTGCCTATATTCTTTAAGCATATCACGCAGGCCTGACAATTTTGCAACCAGCTACTGTGTAGCAGAACCTTGCACAGCCTTGTTCTGCCACCACTGAGACACCATTTGCACAAAACCTACCTCCGTAAATCAAGATCTCTTGAGTTTGAAATATGATCCAATGTCTGAATTCGTCCCACTATCCCATACAAGCGGAGTGTGATCAGAGAAAGGCCTATCAAGGCTCATAACTGCTAATAACTGATGCCTCTCCAACAAGCTAGGACTGCTAAAAAACCTATCCAATTTAGAAACCTGTCCACTGCCATTTCTCCAAGTAAACTCCACTCCATTAATGGGGATTCAGTCAGTTTCATATTCTACACAACCATTTGAAAGCCTGCCATTAAGCTGTCCAATCTCCCATCAGGATTGTCATCACTTGAGAGAAAATAGTTAAAATCACCCCCTAGAAGCCAAGGGACCTCCTGCACTCTCTGATGCATTGCAGAGAGATCCTCCCACAAGGCAGCCCTGTCTGCAGCCACACAAGGGCCATAAATGCAAGACACCAACCATTCCATATCTCCTTGGGGAGATTGGCATCTGCAAGAAAGCATGTACCTGTCACGAATAACTTCAATTACTAAAAGGCAGGACTTTCTCCACCAAAAGTCCATTCCACCAAACCTTCCAAAAGCACCCTTTACCACAACATCACTGCGACCAGATTGCTTAAAGCAATCCCATTCCTGACCATTCTCCATCTTCAAATGTGTCTCTTGAATGAGAGCACAATCAATCTCCCACTCAGAGAGATATCTACACAAGGAAGTCCTTCTCATCTTATTGCGCAACCCACGCACATTCCAAGTCATTACTCTTATTCCTTGTTAGAGTGGTCCCCTTGGGCCATACTACCCACAAACTCAACCATAATAGAGTTTGCAATATTCTGCTCCTCAATAGGGGGCAGGTTCTCCTTCCTTCTCCTTCTAAGCATGTAGGGAGATCTACCCACACCTCTTTTCTGATTGGATCCACTGCCATATTTTAGATCAGTAGGAATTGAGAGCTGCATCTGGTTTGCCTCTTTGAGAACACTACTGTCATTTCTGAGCACCAGCTCCCTTCCTGTCCTGCCCTCCTCTTTACTGCTAAGCACCTCTGAATCTATCACAGAATTCTCAGCAACCTCCAAATAACCATCCTCTTTGAGTACCATGGCTCGGCTACAATCACCAGCTGCATCAACCACTTCCATCAGGTCCTCCTCAGCATAGTCTTGGTGGCAGTCCTTCCTCTTTTTGGACTCAGGAGCTTCAACAGGTGGAATGCGACCAGGCCTTTCATCTTGTTTCCTCACCTCAGAGTTGGCTCCAAACATCTTATCCTGCCCTTGTTCAACCTGCCCAAGCACCTGTCCAATCACTGCTAGCTGAATAAGCCATGAGGAGCCCCCACATCTGATTGTAACCATGTCAGGAATTGAGCCAACATTGAAGACATCAGCCTCAATTCTAAGAGATCTGATGTTCCCCTCTCCAATCAAAATTTCAGACCCATCACAGATGGATGCAAAGCCTGCTAACATCTTAGTAACAACCCCCTTAGATCTCAGATGTAGCGGTAAGCCATTAATCTCAAGAAGAATCCTCCTAGAACCCACTCTTTGAGGAGGCCGATCAGGGAGAGCCCCATCAAAGGGAGACACCATTCTCCAAATCACAATAAATTCTTCAAATGAGCTCGAGCGAAATCGTAGTCGCTCAACATCCATCATACCCAGACCATATACCAGAAATCGAGATTGGGAAAGAAAAGCTATCTTCCAGCCCGCAGACAGCAGATTTAGGGAACATACCAGGTCTTGAAGCCTTTCAATCGACGGTTTGCCTGCCATAATTTTTCCAACCAAAGCTCCCCTCAGCATGATCTCTGCAGAAAAGATCTCTTCAGAAATCGAGATCTCCACCTCAATTGAATGCCTGCCAAATGCCGACCGCCGTGGCAGTCGATCTTCTTTCTTCACCTTCTAGATAGGGCGCAAGAATGCCATCTTTGTCTGCTGCGGTTTCCTCCTAGGGCAAAACTCGCGTTTGTGCCCTTCACCCCTGCATGCCAAGAAGATCAAAGGGTTTCTGCATATCGCCGCCAAATGCCCCCTTTGTCGACATTTGAAACAAAGAATGTCGCCGTTCAACCTCCTCCAAGGCCTTCTTGGGAAATTTTCAGACGTCCTGCCAACCCTCTCCTACCAGACCCGCCCCCTTCTCCTCCAATTCCTCAACCTCCATGTCCTCTATTCACCTCCTTCTCCAAACCTAGGTGCCTCCGCAACACCACCGCCCGCCGCCCGATGTTGTTCGCCCACTCTTCCTCTCTCTCTCATTTGAAAGAAAGGAACCCCCCTAAAGAAATTGGGCCGACGTCTTATATTGGATAATTAGTCTCTTGGATGTCCAAGCAGGGTTATGCCCTACAAGTGCATTTGGGGGTATTTTGAGTCAATTCTATCAAATTGGACATCCAAAAGAGTGTCTAGATGTCTAGACTGGGTATGGTCCAACTTTGAATGTGTGTGCATGTGTAATTGGGTTGGGGAAGCTTCTAAATAGGTTAGGGTGATCCTAATTAGGTTCCTAGACTAAGGTTAGGGTATAGGATAGGTAGACTAGGGGTATGGATAGGGGTATCCCATGATTCTAAGGATACGGATATTGATGGAAACACCACCACGAGCCATAACTAGCTCAATTTGGTCTAAAAAGGTTTCTAAATGCTCCTACATATCCATCAGAAGGTCCTAAGGGCATGATTTCACAGCAATCATAGGTCTTAATTGACTTAGATTAGGCTAGAACTTAGCATAAGTTAGGGAAATTCATGCATGCATAAGCATTATTTGCATCTTTACTGCTTTACGTTAGCTATGCATAAAATAATGTTATAATGTGCTAATTAAGTACATTATGTCAATTGCAGGCAATAAGCAGCTCTGGAGCTGGATCTGAAGCTAGATCAGGAATAACGAGAGTTACAGCAGAGCTGGAGCAGAAGGCTTAGATTAGATGTAGGAATAATAATGTAAGGGAGTTAAAGGTTTGCTATGCTATTAAGTAGGAATAAAGCAATAAAATGTGAAGAGCTTAGGTCCATCCTAGCCCTAGGATAGCCTAGAGACTTCCCCAAGCCTTAGCCACCCTTAGATTAGGTCACAACACCCTAAGAAGCCCTAAAACCCTAGTTCCAACCCTAATATGGATGTCCAGAAAAGTTATAGGACGTTTAGGACCCTTAGCCATCTCCCGCACACCTCAAACCCACTTCTGCAGTGTTATTGGATGTCAGACACTTTGTTAGACGCCCAATTTCTGTAGAATACCCAAAACAGAACCCAAAACCCCTCCTAACTCTGATTGGATGTATAGACAACAACTCTGGACTTCTAATTTTTGAGTATAATATGTCTGACACTATTATTAGACATCTGATACTACTCTCCAATTCCTGTTTTGAGATTTAAGCCTTGATCTTGGATCTCTAGGTCCCTAAACCCAATTCCAACCCCATAGGAACCTAAATTAAGGTGCCCTAACCCTAGTACATCACCTCTGGACCTCCCTAAGGACCTAATTAGGTCCTCACTAAATCTAATTGACTTGGATCTTAGTCAATTCCATCAGCCTATTCAATTGGACTCATTGAGTCCAATTGAGCCCTAATCTCAGCACACACTGTCCAATTGGACTCAGTGAGAATCCAATTGACCTAGACCTAAATTAATTGAGTTGTTTTATTCTCAATTAAGTTTCCACACACCCAATTAAACTTGTATTAAGTTTAATTGCACTTTACCTTAGTGAATTAGGGTTTATAACCCTAATTTAAGACATACCTTGACCTAAACCTACTAGAACCTAACCTAATCAACCTAGCCACCTAAGTTTCGACCCACACACACCCACACACACCATCCACATGAAAATACCTAGCCTAGATTTCTCTAGAACTCTCTACCATGTGTGGTTGCCTTGGTTGCCAAAATTAGCAACCAAGAGCCATTTAATTTTTAGATCCACATTTGGTGGATCTAAAAACCACCATCCATCCTCTCTCTCTCACTCTCCCACGAGCTCCCACCATAGGCCTCTCTAGAGAATTCCATAATTCTCTAGAGAGCTTCCCTTAGGTCTATAAAAAGACCTAAGGGGTGGCCATTTGCACCCATTCACTTCCTTGGCAAATTCACTCCATTGGTGCCATTCACGCCCACTTCCACTTAGCTAGCCACTCCACCTCCACGAGCTCACTACCACCATCATGGAGGACATCATGCCAAGATGCTGTTGGCCTAAGCTAAATTGGTTGCCCCTCATTCTTCTCCCGACCACTCCAAGGCCATCGGGGACCACCCCTGAATGCCCTCTATTATGCTAGATTTAGTTTACGCTCTCTATGATCTTTACTGCTTTTATTACTGCTTGGTAGCATAGTTTTAACTTCTCCCCCAATGATGCATGTGAAATCCCCCCATTGATTCGTGTATGCAATCATTTTCTGATAGCTAGATTTCCATTTCAAGCATTTATGTACAAGCTTTCCTCTAGATTTCCTGTGCAAACTACTCCCCAATGAATGAATGAAAATGCATTTATATATATATATATATATCTTCATGTGTTCGAAATCACCACGAGCTTAATAATTATCATATTTGCATGATTTAAGTGCCTGCTCTTTAACTGTCTATCCATTACGCACCAGCATGTCGTTTCTCGAGGATATTGAAAATCTAACGATAGATGCTTTCTCCATAACTAGTCACCACCTCATCAGAATCGTGCGCACAGAAACTCACATGTTCACCTTTGTAATTTATTTGACACACGCACACGTAATCCGAGTTAATAACAAAAGTGGTGAAGTTTTAGTTAGGAGATTGAAAATCGACGTGCGTCTTTAAACGAAGTAGAGCGAAAAAAAAAAGATCAATTTCAAAAGTAAAAGCAACGCCTCCCAGAGACGAACGACTGGGACTCAAGTCTCGTAATTTTTACAAACTTAATTTTTGACAAACGTTTTTGCGTGACTATACTACGATTTCTGACGACTTTCAAAATGCGTGGAAACGATTTTGTCAGGGCACAATATCCTGTTTTAAAAAGAAGAGAAGAATACAAGGTTATTTCTGCAAAACTAATAGCACTCCACAAATACAGAATAACCATGGGGTATTTCAGGGGTTTATTAAAGGTCATATGGTCAATAATGTCTAATAAGTGGTTCCATACAAAATAAAATGGGTTTTCACGCGTTTCAAGAATTAATGGACACTTGAAACCCTAAAAACAGACTCGCTTAATTAACTGAGGTTCTGGTCAAAATAAAATTCACTTAAAACTTCTAAAAATCATAGAAAAATATTTCCTAGGATTTGGTACCTTTGATTTAACCACTAGAACTCAATTTGACCTAAAATATAGTCTTAGACAATTGCCTTAATTGAGGTTTTTGCATAAATTACCCAGTAAAATGTGGTAAAAATCAAAATCCAACTTCACCATTAGATCCCTTGGGTTCAAATTAGGTTTGTACAAAAATTTAGATCCAATCTGAGATCTTCTTAACCTACTTTGCATTTTAATCATGTTCTGACTCTTTTTCTTACAAAAAGCCCCTCAACTTTCAAAAATCTTTGTGAGCTACCCCCAACTTTATCTTCTTCTCAGATGGGTCCCTGCCGCCATGGCAAATGTGAACCCACACACCCGAGGTTTCAATCAAGGATTCCTCCTTGATTACTTGACCAATCCCTTCCAAAATTAGAAGGGATGATCCTGAGGAAATCCTTGATCATCTAAACCTACTTCTACCTTCCAAATCCTCCCTTTTGGTTCGTGCAAATCCTTGGACCTCAAGCTTTCTCCCCCTGAATATCCGAGCTTCTCAATCTTCTTTCCAAGCTTGGAAGCTTACTTAAAGGCCTATAAAGGACCTCCATGAACAACCACACCTCCTTAGAGAGAAATAGAGCCAAAAGCCCCTCTTCTTCCTCAACCTTCGTCTCGCTCCACCTCGCTCTAGCAACTCTCCACCTCCGACCTCTTCGCCGGCCGCCACATACCATAGGCTACCGATTCTTCTTCCCCATGTCTTTCCGCACCTCACAATACCAGTGAGGTGCTCTCTATTCCACTGTTGTCGTCGTTATCCACCTCTGGAGCACCTTTGTCTCCAGCACCGACCATACCAGACCCGATGCCATCTCTGCTCCCCTTCGTCTAACTTCTACCTCAATCGATACTCCTTCAAGCACTGATCACCACAGTATCACTGCCGCTCTGACTCAACCCTTCATGCGCCCACTCCACCGTCGTCTCCCCAATCTCCGACGTACCTCCGGTGACCTCGTAACACCGCCTCGCTGCACCAAACCACCCCCTACCTATCCAAAAAGCTCCACCGTATCCTAGCGACCAAAACCCCTCAAGAAATTGAGGGGATTAATCGCTCCACTACTTCCCCAACTCACCTCTTTCTGCACCACAATTTTAAGGTCAACAGGACTCTCCACACACCCTCTCGCCAGTCTACGCACACCACCACACTCATCATTCCACGACAAAAATTTTGAACTGCTCTGATGTGGCCAAGAGGCCTTATTCATGTTTTCAAGTCATAGGTCACTGTCGCCATTGTTGAAGCTCCTTCGAAGAGCTTAACATCGTGTTCTTGCGGTGCTCACTCCAGGTCTTCGTCCTAGGTGCTGTGGAAAACTCTCAGGAGCACATCCAGGCACGCAATTGGGAGCGTTGACCACCCCAAGGATTCCAATTGAAAGCCACTTGCTCTTCTGCTGTACGCGAAGAAGATGGGGACATTTAGTCCCACATCGTATAGTGACAAGCAGCCGAGGTGAATAAGTGGAGAAATTGATGCCACCCAATTGCCCAAGACACTGGAGGGTCAGGTCCCCCGCTCATGAGCCCTTTCACTCCTCGCTTGCGACCCATGCCTGCAAGCCTGGTCACCCAGATCCGGTTATTGTGCATACCCAACTATCTGATTAGTAACCCGATTAAATTGAGAAGAGAAATAGAGGAGGGGGGGTTTGCTCTGCAGAGTGAAGCCTCAACACTTAGTCGTCGAGGAGTTGTGCGAACCCTTGTGCGTAAGAAGAGGAAGAGCTGAGAAGGAAAGGAAGAAGGAAAGCTAAAGAAGAGAAGCTGAGAACAGTGCAAAAGCACTCTAGCAACCAAGGGTTTAAGCCGACTGATTTGGAGCCTTGTCGTCTAACAGTACACTATGCACTTGGCTTGCGTGGATTAAACATGCTTGATATTATTCAAATATTTGCTAATATTGTAATTAGGGTAATTGGTGATTCAAATCACCATTTTACCCTAATCTTTTTGTATCATTGACATTTGCTCTTATATATACATCATTATTGCTTGGATTTCTCATTATAAATTGCTCATCTTTATGGTTATATTATGATCTTGAGATTAATTGCAATACTCGCTCCCAGTGAACGACCTCAAACTTTCTTAATGATCTTTCAAGTTATAAATTGTATTTGTTTTTGTGTGATTTTGACTATACTATAATACAACGATTTTAAAACATCGATTTCGTGCGTCAACATTTTGGCACCATTGCCGAGGAGCAACGTACAATTTGATCTCTCTGATTACAATTTTTAATCTAATACTAACTTGATCTATCTCTTTTACTGTGATGTGCAGGGGATTCATTCGAGGAGATTAGCCACACATCAAACACTCCAAGGGCAAGTATTCTCATCTTCTTTTCCATTAAGCCCCTGATTCTAAGAAAATTTAAAAAAGGGAGAAATCAGTTAGGATCAACTTGCATTTTCTACGTAGAATTAATCATCAAGTTGCCAGATTTGATTAGAAAAATCCTAAACCTGATTTCTGCACCTATTATTGATTTAAGACACCTAAGGCTACTCACCTTCTTGATTGAGCCCTAGGTGCCAAATTTGGACAAAAATTGATTGTAACAATTAGAGCCAAAATTAGGGTTTCCACTTTAGGGTTTAGTTTACACTTGCTTAAAAAAGAATCTACTTCCCAAAACTATGTGTTTCCTAAGCCTTGGTTGAATTTACCTAATCAAGCAAATGCTAAAAGCAAGCTCTAAACTTCCACTTGAATCATAAAATTGGGACCTAATAATCTCAGGACAAATCAGGTGAAGTTGACCCACCTTGTGGGGTCAACCAATCTTCATATTAGGTCACCACTCACAAATTCATTCTAAAGTTCAAGTGGAATCCTAAGAACCTCATCTAAACTTAAAATTGGTAGACTTAAGAGGTCAAGTTATCCATTCTGGTCTACCTGGATCCGCGATGACAAGGAAGGTCAGATGGAGGAAACCCTGTAACCCGTGGGGATGCTCTTCCGTGTAGGGGTCTTTGCGAGACTCTCCCTTCCTGGCTGCCCAGGTATTTCTCAGGTGGACGACTTTGTGATCTAGAGGTATCATCCACCTCAAACCTCTATAGTCATCCAAAAATCTTTAGGTGTCTTGATTGGGTCCATCACACCTTCTGTCCCTCATCTATTCCATCGGTGTATGTACGAGAGGAGGTCCTTAAGACCACCCTTGAGGCCTCCACTAGTTTTTCACTCTCGTTGTGGCCAAGCCTCAACTTCTTTGTTTATGCAACTACTTGATCACATCAACATCACTTCCAACTCCTCCACTTCTGAACTTGAATCTCTAGCCACAACCATAGATCACCTAGAACAACCTAACTTTGAACCACAATAATTCTTTGATTTCAGAGATTGGATCAATGCCTACATCAGCCTACCACTGCGTCCTCAAATGCGAAATCGGTACAATCCTACTGCGATGGAGATCGAACCTCGAATCAACATTCCTACGGGAGGACCCGAGGTGGAGCTCAAGCCTAGTACACGAGGCATGGGATCATTTTCTGGATCTCATGCACAAATGCCCCATCACGGAGTCCCGAGGTGGGAACAAGTCCAATCCTTCTTCCACGGGCTCTGTGACAGCATCAAGCTTTTTGTCAATGCAACCTATGGTCGCAGCATCATGGGTCAGCATGAAGACGAGATTTGGGGAATTCTTGAAAATATGTACGAGAACTCCCTAAACGATGAGTCACTGGGTGCGTACAACCAAACAACCACCCTCAAATTCACAGATAATCAGGGGTACATGAATCCCGAGGCCTTTCTGCATCCGTTGACTTGGAGTTGGTAGCAAGTCAATTGGATAAGGTCTTTATCATTGAGAAAAAGGTGGACGACATCACTCGACATCTACATAAGACCACCATTGTACTGCAAAGCACATACCCCCACCTGCCCTCAGGAAGGGAGGCTGCGCACAACATCTACCACTCTCAGGGGATGGATGTCTATCCACCCCTGTCTAATTTCAATCTTGGGGGAAACTCTGAACCAGCTTACCATAGTTGGGGGAACTCTGAACCCTCATATCCTGATTACTCTAAAGTTCCTTAGACTTGTGAGGATCTCCATACCATCTAGAATAATGCTTTCTCTAATACCTACAACCCTGGATGGCGTAATCACCCAAACTTTGCATGGTCGGGAAATAACCCAAATCCGAGACCTCAATTCCAGCCCCAACAATAGGCCCCGCACCCATATCAGTTCAATCAGCCTAGACCCAACCCAAATTACTAATCAAGGCCTAACAAGGATGATCAAATGGCCCTGATCCTTCAAACCCTAGCTGACATTCAATAACAGCACAAAGACAAGATCACAGAGGTCTGTAATAAGCTTGCACAGATGGCGAATTCCCGTCATCCTGGTACACTTCCCTCCCAACCTCTGCCTAATCCAAATAACATGTCAACCTAAAAACACGTTGTAAACCAAATCCAGGGTCAAGCATGCTATACCCAACCTGGCCCAGCAACTCATACCTGCATATTTTCTCCATCCACCTCAACTGACCCAAAACACACCATGGCTTACCCAACCCCACTTCCACATCAACAGCAAGGAATGACTTTCTCCCCTCCACCTCCACACCATGATTGTGACATGATCAATTCTATAGGCAAAAAATAGAAACCCGTCCCCAAAGATAGCCAATCCATTCCCCTATCCCAGGTCGTATCCCACCTCCACACTAGAGGATTGTCGGAAATTGATATAACAGGACCTTTGAGGAACGCACAAGTCACTATTCCACTACTTGATATCCTCATTCTCAATCCTACCTCACCTGACTTATCTAAAAAAGAGGTAGACGAACCAACATAAGGGAAGGTAGTACTGTCTGAAAATGTAAGTGCCATAATCCAAAATAGTCTACCTCCTAAGAAATTTGATCCAGGCAGGTCGCTAATCCCCCGTAATATTGGTGATACAAATTTCAAGCAAACTATATTGGACCTTGGTGCTTCAATCAACCTCATCCCTACCACCCTATTTGAAAAAATACAGATCAGACAACTAAAATCCGCTCATGCTACTTTGCAACTAGCTGATCGAACCCTGATCACACCGATTGGGATGCTAGAAAATGTGGTAATTAGAGTTAAGGATTTCAGCTACCTAGCTGATTTCCTAATTCTTAACATGGATACGCCACAACAGATACAGGATATGCCTGTGATTTTGGGAAGACCATTCTTGGCTACTGTAGGAGCCATAATCAATTATGAATCAAGGCACATGATAATAGCCTCAGGAGATCAACGTGCTGAAATTAATATTTTTGAGGCTGCAAAAGGAAAAGGCTTGGCAAAACAACTAGGTTTTATCCAAGACCTCATGACCATATCCTTGGTAGAACACCTAGAGATAGAATTAGAAACTTTTCACATCTTAGATAATCCTGAGTTGACCGAGCACAATGACAAAAGAACAATAGAGGCTTTCACCTTTGACCTTGAAGACATACCCTGGGATTTCGAGAAACATGGTGACATACCTGATTTAGATCCTATGGACATAGAGACATTTCATTTTGAGGACCTCCAGGAATCAAGATTGGTAGACACTGAGAGTAACCTACATCCAGAGTATGAATCCTTTACATAATCGGAGTTAGACAATCCGAAAGGCACTCTCCAAGCATTCATTTTTTATTGGGATGAGAATTATGGAGAGGAATCATTAGAAGAACCAATCTTCAAGTCAATTCTTGAAGAGATGATCTCACATTCAATTGAAAAGAATCAAGATGACTCATTAAATATTGATTTAATAGGCCATAATGCACGAGAGGAACCACACATTTGGGATACTAGATCCTTGTCTATTGAGTCCTGGACTCATGACAAACCTATTTTAAAATCCCATGACCACTACACCTTCCGAATGATTCCTTCGCAAGATTTCAAGGAAGATCATCCAAAAACGAATCAACTTGACCCATATCAGAGACATCCTGGAATGACTCTTCACCATGATTTAATACTTATCTGTGGCCATCAGATTCTCAACCATCAGATCACTCATGCAGCCAATCACATCTCCCTGAGCTTATTACGCCCAGCTAATGGCGTTAAACTTAGTGCTTAACAGGAGGCAACCCGTCATCTTTTTGAAAAACCCGAAATCCTTTTGACATAACTCTTTGCTAAATTCATATTGCACTTTAGGGTTCGTCCATTAGAACAACCAACTCCACCTTTAATACTTGTATCAAAGCTTGAAATCATTCGCAACAATCACCCTGACCCGTCCACCCACCCTTTAACCTATTCTAATGTACGAACTATGCTAAACTCGAACCCACCTAATTTACAATGAGGACATTGCAAATTGTAGGCATGGGGGGTATTAAAGTGCAAAATGCTGTGAAAATCAAATCACAAAAGGATTTCACAAAACAAATATATAAAAAAAAGGGAGGTTGAGGAAAAAGAAGATCCATTTGAGAGAAAAATGAGAAAAAGGAGGGAGGAAAATTGAAAAGAAAAGAAATGAGCAAAAAGATAATGAAAAAAATTGAACCCCTTCAAAATAATATAGAACTCGCCTAACTTCTAGGTTGGATTGAATGATGAAATAAGACCTGGAAGGCTAAAACTCAAGGGATTAGTGGCGAATACCGACCTTAGGCCTCTTGGATCTGCTATGAGATTTAAACGCTCACATACTTATCAAGATCCGGATTAGTCCTCATGAGGTTGAGGAAAATGCAAAGCTTATGTATTAGGTCTAAGGCTTAGGGATTATTCGACCTCATTAGTAACTTAAGCACCCTAAATCACACACAATCGACTTCAATGCACTTAAACATGAAATCATGCCAAAAAGAATTTATTCTATTCTGAAAATGGTCCTAAGATCTACACTAGGAGCAGCTCGAAAACATAAGTTGTTTTGGATGAGTTCCTGACGTAGAAAGGCAGGAAATTCCCTTCGAAGATGCATAGTAACATATCGTCTCCTCGGTGTTTGTCTCCTAGGATATCTAACTATCCCACTGGGGGCACGTAAGTACCTTATGCTGATTCAGATGCCATGGGCATCATTATCACAAAATGTCGATTACCAGGGTCTGGATTTAACTACAAATTGCCATGGGCGGCACTATCCTGAAGTGTCGAAAGCTAGGGTTTTGGGGGTTGCCATGGGTGGTGCTATCTCGAAGCATCGATTGCTAGGGACCCTGCGAGGATTGATGGTGGGGACAACGAATCCAATACAGAATGTGTTTAGGGCCAATCCGAGGTTGGATCTAAGGAAAAATATAATGAAAAGAAAAAGAGAGAGAAAGCTCTCAAAATTTGAAAATCTCCTTCTATCCCTCTCTTTTACAAAAAAATGCACTGGCAAACTAAACCTGGGCTAACCATGTTACAAGCACGGGTGCTTTAACCGCTGGGTCCAACGAACCTTAGGATAGTTCCTGCGAACCTTAGAAACCTTCGCGGCAGACTAAGGAAAAAGCCAGTCAGGTTTGGATCTGGGCTGGTACTTGAGTACCTCTGGGCCTATTGTTGGTATTAAGATTTGATTCCTAGAGATGTGGCTTAGTAGGGCATCCTGATGGTTACATTCGACCTAGATAACTGGTTTGTTCCATAGAATTTTGCTAAGGGACTAGTAAAAGCTAGGAATGGGGGTATGATGGGAACACCATCATGAGCCATAACTAGCTCAATTTGGTTTAACAAAGTTGATAAATGCTCCTACATATCCATCAAAAGGTCTTAAGAACATAATATCCTATTATGAAAAGAGAGAAGAATACAAGGTTATTTCTACAAAATTAATAGCACTCCACAAATATAGAATAACCATGGGGTATTTTAGGGTTTTATTAAAGGTCATATGGTCATTAATGTCTAATAAGTGGGTCCATGTGGAACAAAATGGGTTTTCACGCATTTCAAGAATTAATGGACATCTGAAACCCTAAAAATAGACCTGCGTAATTAACTGAGGTTCTAGTCAGAATAAAATTCACCTAAACCTTCTAAAAATCATAGAAAAAATTTTTGCTAAGATTTAGTATCTTTGATTTGACCATTGGAACCCAATTTGACCTAAAACAAAGTCTCAGATAGATAATTGCCCTAATTTGGGTTTCTGCATAAATTATCCAATCAAACGTAGTAAAAATAAAAATCCAACTTCACCAGTAGATCCCTTGGGTTCAAATTAGGTTTGTACCAAAATTTGGGCTCAATTTGAGATCATCTTGACCTAGTTTGCATTTTAATCCTGCTTTAACTCTTTTTCATACAAAAAGCCCCTCAACTTTCAAAAATCCTTGCGAGCTACCCCCCAACTTTATCTTCTTCACAGACAGGTCCCTGCCACTGTGGCAGGTGTGAACCCACACACCTGAGGTTTCAATCAAGGATTCCTTCCTGGTTACTTAACCAATCCCTTCCAAAATTTGAAGGGATGATCCTGAGGAAATCCTTAATGATTTAAACCAACTTCTAGCTTCCAAATCCTCCCTTTTGGCTCGTGCGAATCCTTGGACCTCAAGCTTTCTCCCCTTGAAAATCCAATCTTCTCAAGGTTGTTTCCAAGCTTAGAAGCTCGCTTAAAGGCCTATAAAGGACCTCCATGAACAACCACACCTCCTTAGAGAGAAATAGAGCCAAAAACCCCTCTTCTTCCTCAACCTCTGGCTCGCTCCACTTTGCTCCAGCGACTCTCCACCTCTAGCCTCTTCACCGGCCGCCACGTACAATAGGCAAGCAATTCTTCTTCCCCATGTCTTTCCTCACCTCGCAATACCAGCGAGGTGCTTCTATCCCTCCATCATCGTCATTATCCACCTCCAGAGCACCTTCGTCTCCGATGCCGACCATACGAGACCCATCACCTTCTCTACACCCCTTCACCCAACTTCTACCTCAATCGATACTCCTTCAGCCACTAATCACCACAGTATCACCGCCACTTCGACTCAACCCTTCACGCGCCTGCAATGTCGTTGTCTCCCCTGTCTCTAACGTACCTCTGGTGACCTCGTGACACCGCCTCGCTGCACCAAACCACCCCCCAAATATCCCAAAAGCTCTGTCGTATCCTAGTGACCAAAACCCCTCAAGAAATTGAGGGGATTGTCCACTCCACTTCTTCGCTGAACTCACCTCCTTCTGCACCACAATTTCGAGGTCGACGGGCCTCTCCACTCACCCTCTCACCACTCTACGCACACCACCACACTCGTCATTCCACGGTGAAGGTTCTGAACTGCTCTGACGTGGCCGAGAGGCCTTATTCATGCTTTCAGGTCACAGGTCACCACCGCCATTGTTGAAGCTCCTTCGAAGAGCTTAATGCCATGTTCTTGCGGTTCTCGGTCCAGGTCTTCGTCCCAGGTGCTGCGGAAGACTCTTAGGAACACATCCAGGCACGCATTTGGGAGCATTGACCGCTCCAAGGATTCCAATTGAAAGCCACCTACTCTACTGCTGCATGCGAAGAAGACGGGGACATTTAGTCCCACATCGTATAGTGATGAGTAGCTAAAGGCGAATAAGAGGAAAAAGTGATACCACCCAATTGCCCAAGAAACCCAGGGGTCGGGTCCCCCACTCACGAGCCCTTTCACTCCTCACTTGCGACCCACGCCCGCAAGCCTGGTCACCCAGATTCGATTAGTCTGCATACCCGACTACCTGACTAGTAACCTGGTTAAATTGAGAAGATAAATAGAGGGGAAGTTTTGCTCTGCAAAGTGAAGCCTCAACACTTAGTCGTTGAGAAGTTTTGTGAAGCCCTTGTGCATGAGAAGAAAAGGAAGAGCTGAGAAGGAAAGGAAGAAGGAAAGCCAAAGAAGAGAAGCTGAGAACAGTGCAAAAGCATTGTAGCAACCAAGGGTTTAAGCCGTCTGATTTGGAGCTTTGTCATCTGACAGTACACTATGCACTTGGCTTGCGTGGATTAAACTTGCTTAATATTGTTCAAATATTTGCTAATATTGTAATTAGGGTAATTGCTGATTCAAATCACCATTTTACCCTAATCTTTTTGCATCATTAACATTTGCTCTTATATATACATCATTATTGCTTGGATTTCTCATTATAAATTGCTCATCTTTATGGTTATATTGTGATCTTGAGATGAATTGCAATACTTGCTCCCAGTGAACACCTTGGACTTTCTTAACGATCTTTCGAGTTATAAATCGTATTTGTTTTTGTGTGATTTCAACTATACTACAATGAAACAATTTTAAAACATCGATTTCGCACATCAACGGATATCCTAGGGTTCTAAGGATAAGGGAAGGTTATCCTAGTCCCTCTCTCTTCTTCTTTACTTGGATTTTCATTTCTTCCTTGATCAAATCTTGGCCTTCAACCAGCTCCTAATTCTACTGCAACTTCTTTTTCTGTTCAACTCAATGCCCCCACTTATTCTAAGTCCATAACCTACATTATTCACAAAAGACAAAAATTAGATAATTAGGTCTGGACTTAAACATAATGCACAAAATATGCATGCATGCTCTAAATGCAACATTTATAATCTAAATGCATGATTTTATTAAGGTGCTAACCGTAAAATAAGTCAATTAGGATAATAGATTACACTGTTATCACTAAGCTAGCTTAGCTTAGCTCTTACTCTCCTACCTTGGCCAACCATAAACCCTAATCTAACTCTACTCCAAGACCACCACTTAAGCTACCTACCTCCATCCAATTTTGGCTCCACCATGCATACATCTCTTCACACCGCCACCACCTCCAAGAGCCACCAAAAAGTGGCGCCAACCACCCCCCATAACCACCCACAAGTGGCACCAAATTTTCCCTCCAAATTCCCTTTAATCACCACCATTCATCTCCTTTTAAGGCCATCTCCATCTTCCATCTCATCTTCCTTCTAGAAGCCCTCAAAGTTGCAGCCAAACCATAGCACCCTTCCATGGTTGTGCACCACCTTTGGTGTCCTTCCAACCACCAACCACCAAGCCTACCACCCCTTCATATGGCGCCATTGATTCTCCACCCTAGGATTCCCATAACTACCCTATCTAGCCATCCTAGCCGTCCATCCTAAAGCCACCACATCCCCCTTCAAACCCCTTCAAGTGGTGCCAAGAAACCCTAGCCATAGGTGATGGTAACACCATCATGAGCCATAACTAGCTTTAATTAGTTAGAATGAACTAATAAATGCTCCTACAAAATCACCTTAGAGCTGTAATTCCATGCAAACCCATTCTGAGAAGAAAACACTAAAAAAGGGTTAATTCTATAGTTTTAACATCACATCATAAATACAAAATAACCATAGGGTTTTTCAAGGGTTAATTGAAGGTCAAATGAGCATTAAAGTCTAAAGAGTGGGTCCACACAGACAGAAATAGGGTTTCACATGTTTCGAGAACTACAACAGCATAGAAAACCCTAATTTCAGACCTACTTAAATTAAAGAGGTTTCAATTAGGATAAAATTTATCTAAACCTCCTAAAATTCATAGAAAACTACTCTGAGAGATTTGATGCCCTTGGTTTGACCATCTAAACCTATTTTGACCTTGAACAGAGTCATTGACGAGATTTTACCTTAATTTAGGCTTCTATGCAAATGGCCTAGACAAACATGATCAAAACTCAAATTCGACTTCACCATTAGATTCCTTGGGTCCAAATTAAGCTAATGTCAAAATTTGGGCTCAATCAGAGTTCATCTTGACCTAATTTACATTTCAGTCCCTAAAATCTCTATTTCTTACAAGCAGACCCCTAACTTTCGAAATATTTGTAGAAAAGCCCCTAACTTCTTCATCTTCCTCATTGTTAGGTCCCTGCTGCCAATGTTAGGTCAACCAACCTATAGACAACCTTTGATCGCCTCAAAACCCAATCAAACCAACACCAAATCCCACTAAATTTGGTGAGATTGATGTTCACATTGTAGGGAATCTTCTGAAGGTAATTTGGGATCTTAACTCGATAAATTGAGTCCTAGCGAATCCATGAAATCTGTGGGTTTCTTTTTGATCCAATCCCCGAGCAAATCAAGTCTCTTCCCTTGTTTAAAGACTTGTTTGAGCTCTATAAAAGCTTCCGCAGCTTCAGGCCACTTCTTTTCGCTCCGACCTACTCTGACCAACTCTGGCAAGCTTCCTCCCCCGTCTTCCTATGGCCTCCCAATGGCCAAATCGGGAGTGCCACAACCTTCCTCTCATTCTTTCGCTCCTCAACAGCCAACTCAGGAGCCATCTCAACTCCTTCCTTGCCATTCCCTCTCCGAAGCCCTCTTCATCTCCGACGTCAACCAATCATAGTCGGTGCCAAGTCCTCATCCCCTTCGTCCTTTAGATAGCTCACCTAGTTCCTCTCCCTCTCCTAAATCTTTCTAGTTCCTTCTCCACTCCTTTCAATCGACGACAGTCGCTCTCCCCCTCCATCTTCCCTAGCGCCAGCGAAACTCCAACGACATTGCATGCTCACTACACTCCACCAATCGCCTTGCTTCGACTCCCTAAAGCTTCGTTGTGACCTCATGACCAAAAGCCTTAACAAAATTTAGGACTATTGGTCACTCCAGACCCTCACCGAACACCTCCTCCTCCATCCACCTTTCCCGATGTCGTCACACCACCACAAAGCTCCAGACACCTCGCCGACACCACCTACGTCTTCCTTGCAACTCGGTGATACTACTGAACCATATGATTGGGGCATTTAGCTCGTATTTCCTTATTTCAAGTCTCGCCTGTCCTCATTGCATCGCTGTCATCATCACCATCTTCGTCCACCTTGCTCTGACCTGCTTCGACCTCGTACTACTTCCAAGTGCTGCAGATTCACTCCAGGAGCTTGCCTGCAGCCTCAATTGGAGACAAAAGCAGCTGGAGTAGCATCAATCAACGTGGATTCTACTTCCTGCAGCCTCGTGCAAGGAAGATAGGGACATAGTCCCACATCATTCACTTCCAAGCGCTTGCAGTAGTATAAATGGAAAACGTGACATTACCTCATTGTCCAGTAACACGGGGGGTCGGGTCCCCCTTCGCACGCACCTCCTTGCACTCTCACTCCTCACCCGTGCACACATGCACACAGATCTAGCCCTATACCCGAATGCGATTACCCACTTATATCGATTATCTAGTTTTGAGATAAAAGAAGAGAATTTGTGAGGGGGGAGGATTTTGCTTCAGGATCTATGTCTTGTTGCCTCGGGATGCATACTTAAGAGCTAATACTTAGCCTTTGAGGAAGAAAGTTTGCCTTGTGCGTCTTGCTATGCTGACTATGTGCTTGCTCAAAGGCCTTGATACTTAAGGCATCTGAACCTCATGTGCGACGTCTAATTTTGAGTACTGTGGCTATATTTTAGGTTAACTCTGGTACTCTGCTAATGTGGATAATTGAGTAAGTGATTCACGATCACTGTAACAAAATTGATCTGAAATTGAATGCTTGATATGTGCTTAACTTAGGGAATATCCTTGGTGATCTAAATCACCATTTTAGTGTTTTTCTCTCTTCTTTTTATCATAATGATTTCTAGAGATACTCTTGTTTATAATCGAATATCATTTTGAGTAAATTATTCATTGCCAATATTTATCTTGTGCTCATTATTTCTGAATGTGATTAGTATGTGAATTCCATTTGCTCCCTGCAAACAACCTTGAACTCACATTTTCTATTTTTGAGCTTTATAAATTTAAGTATCTGTCACGTTTTGTCAACTATACTACAACGCAAATACATCTCTTAACACACAACTCAAAAGTAAGAAATAATAGGATCATTAACCACCTCCCAAGATCCCATCATAGCCATCCACCTAATCCCATTCTAACCCCCTCCTTTCCACACATATATAAAGACCTACCCTACCACCAAAGAAGGACAACCTTGGCTACATTTTTTTAAGTTCTTCTACCAATATTCCACCAACCATATTCGGCCAAGAGAAGAAGGAGAAGAAGATTAAGGAGACACTTTGTATCCTTGGTGCCTTCCCCTCTTCCCTTTTCTCTTGTGCCCACGCCAAGGGGACCATTTCTAAGGAGAGCCAGGCAAGGAGGATGGCCAAAGAGGAGGACTTTTAGGGTGGTCCACGTCCACCCTAGGAATATGATTGAGAGTGGAATCCTTCCACTCAAGGAGAAGCTAAGGCAAGCCACAAAGGGCTTGCCAGGAAGAGAATTACCATCACAAGAGCATCTTCAAGAAGGAGTTGGAGGACCCTTTCTAAGCCAAGGAGCAGCTGCACTTGGAGCAAGGATTCTCTCCTCTTCATCATTATCACTAGAAGAATTTTTATTTTCTTTTTACTTTTATTTTTGTAGTAGAAGCATTCCACTACAAGCATTCCTGTAAAAATAATTTTTCTTCCTATAAAAGTTGCCTTTCTACATTTACACTCAATTATTTGCTTTTTATTTTTAGTGCACTCAACCTCTCTCTAATTATCCTAGGTCTTCACGTACCTAGGGTGAGCTTAGAGAAAGGTTCTTCCTATCACTTAGATTTTAGTAGGCGTGATCTCTTTTCGCATTTCCGTTGCCCCTTTATTTCCAAAAATTCAAAGATCTTATATTCAAAAGTTCAAAAAGAAAGTTGATTTTCATCTTGTCAAGCGAGAGATTTCAAATTTGCAATTTTTCCTCCTTGGATGACCTTAGATACTCATCCTATCTAGGTTATAAATTTAAAAGCGATTACGGATTTGCGTATTGCAACGACTCAAAAACCTAATTTTATCAAATCACACTTTTTCTCTATTAGTGGGTGTGGTCTTTTGCATGTGCATGCATGGAGGGTGGGAAGAACGTGCATGGTTGTCCACAAATGGGTATGGGAGAGATAGATGTGAGTGGAATTGGAGAGGGACAAAATGAGGTGGGCCCTTTTTAGCAAGAGGGAGTAGGCTCTCTTTCCTTGTGTGTAGGTGGGTCTTCCTTGTCCGAAAAGAGGGCAAAAAAAAAGGAAATCAGGTGGTGATTGAGGGAAAAGAGAGAGAAATAATGGAAAGAAAAATAAGCATGAATAGTTGATTGGACATTTCTCAAAATGGAAGGAGAGGATTGTCCTTGTTGATTTCTTCTCTTTTTTTCTTTCCAAAAGTAACATTTCCTTCCTAATCTTTTAGGTGTCAATTTAAGACACCAAGATGACATTCCCAAAAATGACCCTGCATCAAAAGTAAATAAGTAATCAAATTACGTAAAAATTAATGAAGTGCCGGAAATGATAAATCTAGAGCTCAATTAATTTTATTAATGCTATGCATGCTTTGCATTAAATACCAATCTCAATAATAAGGTACTTAGGCTCTAATTTAGTTCATTAAGATGGACCTATCAAATAGTCTCATGCCTAAGTTTTGCTAGTCCCGAGCAAAATCATATGGTATAGACCAGGTCTTTAGGCTAGATTTTATCGTCACGACACCTTATCGTGCTACACCACTAGAGACTAGAACGAAATACCAACTCTAGGCCTAAAGGTACTCAAGTACCAGCCAAGATATGGACCTAACCAGCCTCAGCCTTGGGTTTGCAACCAAAGTTTCTTAGGCCCCAGAAACTGCCTAGAGGTTCGTTGACCCCAACAGTTAAAGCACCTATGCATTCGTGTAACAATTTTCAGGTTCAACTTGCTAGTGTATATTTCACAAGTGAGAGAGTTATTTTTAGGATTTTCCTCTTTTTTGTATTTTTTTGCGATTCCCTTAAATCCAACTTCATATTGGCCCTTAATACAGTCTGTATCAGATTCCTCATCCCCATCATCAATCTTTGAAGGGTCCCTGGCAATCGATGCTTCAGGATAGCACTACCCATGGCAACCCCCAGAACCCTGGAAATCGACACTTCGTGATAGTGCTGCCCATGGCATTCTATAGCTAATCTAGGCCCTAGTAATTGACATTTTGAGATAATGCCGCCCATGGCACCTGAACTAGCATAAGGTGCTTATATGCCCCCAGTAGGATATTTAAATATCCTATGAGACAAGCATCGAGGAGTCGATATGTTATAATGTGTCCTCAAGGGGAGTATTTACTCCTTTCCATGGCAGGAACTCCTTTAATCAACTTATGTTTTCGAACCACTCCTAATTTAGATTTTTGTGAAACCATTTTCTTTTTCAGAGCAGAACACTTTCTTTTTTGGCATTTTTCTTCATTAAGCTCACTGAACTAGACTAGTGTGTGAGATGTGGATGCCTAGGTTACCAAGTCCTGTAAACCAAAGGGTAGACAAAGAGGCCGAATAGTCCCTAAGCCTTAGACTTAATACATCAACTTTGCAACTCCCTCAACCACTTGAGAAATAATCCAGATCTTAATAAATACTTGAATGTTTAAGCCCACACGAACCCAAGAGGCCTAATGTCGATATCCCTCACTTATCTCCTCTTTGGCACTTTAGGTCTTAATTATTTGTTCCAGCCTAGAACTTAGGTAAACTCTTCCAAAATCAAATGCTGGGACAATCACAATTTTTGCTCATCTTCCTCTCTGTCTCCTTTCCTATTCTTCTTTTCCTTTCTCTCTCTCTTTTAAGCAATATATATATAACTACTATTACCCTAACTACATCCATGCAAAATATGTATAAATACTATGTACAACCTCAGGTTATACCCCCCATGCCTAAATCTGACAATGTCCTCATTAGTTGGGATGTCTCCCAATGGGCGATTCCTGCAAATCGGGCTCTAAAATAGAAGTAAAGAGAGACCCAAAAGAGATTTGTAACAAAGTCAGTCTAGTGAATAATTGGCCCAAGATGTTGGCAAACTGGTGGTGGAGAGTGATGCCAGAGGTGTGCCACACACAGGTGAAAACGGGATATTCCTGGGCTATTATTGGAGGTTTCACATAATACACATGAGTAGTGACCCCTAAGAGTTCACAACAAGGAGGAAAAGGCTTCTGAAATAGAGGTATTTAGGGTAGAGAAGGTGCTAAGAAGAATATGCTAAGGATGTTGGACTATCTAGTACAAGCATCAATCCAAATCCGCCACTCCACGAAAAGATGTATCAGTCTGATTATTTCCCCCAAAAAATGAGTGAGTCTTGAGGAAGCTGGCTTCTAAGGAGTGTAAGTCTTGAGGTTGCAGAATGGTTACCAAAGCCAAATATGGTTCAATAGGCTTCAAATCCAATTCAAACAATCAATCATGGTAAGCCAGGTCATCCTTAGTAGCCTTAGTAAATAATTGAATTTCATCTTGCCTCTCCACAATCTTCTTGGAATGGGGCCAAGTGTTCACCTTCCAAATTGGACTGATCAAGGTAGGCCCCCATTTTACTATCATGTGAAGGTGGGTTAGAAGCAATAGGAGTGCGATTGTCCTCAACAACGACATCCCCGAGTTCTTATGCGATTCTAAGATCCTGCTCCAGGGGTGTATAGATTCCCTCATCAACAATATCAATTGCTTCCATTTCTTCCTAATGTTTGAGAGGCTGATCTTTGTAGTCAAAAGTAGGTAGGAATCTGCATTTGGCTAAATCAGTTAGATCCTCAAGGGGTAAGTCCTCGAACAAAACATATTCCCCCCTGGAGTCACTCCATATTTTGAGCCGTCAAACTCATCATCATCCTCTTCTACGTTTCTTCCCTCTTGCCCCTAATACTCAGGAAAATCTTCAAAGCCAGTATCAAGTATTTCAAGTGTTTCCTTTTCCTCCTCAAAAATCAAATCTTCATGTCCCTGAGACCAAAATTGATCCAAGTCACCAAATTCAGTATCAATCTTATTAGGGGCACCTATGTTAGACACATGTAAATCCTCATAATGTTGAATGGTGGGTGTTGTCTCCCTAAATAGAGGGTCGTGGTTATTATCATTTCCTTCCAATATGATTTCTTCTGATACCTAAGACTCCTGGAATTTATTAACTTCAAAATCACAATCCTCAGGGAGATCTAACTAAGGTGCAAGGTTCTTAGAGGTGTAAGGTATAGGTTCAGCATCCCTAGGATGGGGTATAGATTCCATCTCAAAATCAAGAATGGGAGTTGGGTTGACTATTTGACTATGACTCGCTTCATTAAATGTAACAAAGATACTATCATTCAGATTGTGTTCATCTAATGGGACCATTTTCCCCTTTGATTGGCTCTAATAAAGCTCAGGTGGAAGGTCTAAGGGATCCTCCTCTTCTGGTTGCCACCATTCTACACCACAATTCATCGAGTGGCTACTTCGATCAATTCCCAATGTATCCATGTAGCCCCTCTCCCCCTTAATTCAAGGACTTCTCAAAGAAGGATTATCGAGTATGGAGGGGTCTACAATATCCTTAAGAGAGTAGCTATACTCCATGATTGAGTCCCTAATGTCCCCTTCAATCTTATGGCATGGCTCTCTCAAGGGAAATGCATCTAGCATGGAGGGGTTAGAATCAACCTCAAGGGAGTAAATCAGGTGACTAATTTCTTTCTTTAATCTATGACTTGTCCTTAAAGACTCTTCTAAAGATTCTATCATTTCCATCTATTGTTTCTGCATTTCAAACTTGAATATGGAGAGGCTATCGTTCTTTTCAGGAGGAAAGTAAGGCTCGGGATTATAATACCCAAGAGTTTCTATCCAACTGGGGGCATAAGAATCATCAAGGGTGGGTGGGTTGGGCATAGTCCTAGGCAGGTTAGGGATGGTGTATCCCTCTCCTAGATTCTGCTTATAATCACAGGATTGGGGCTTAATCAGACCAATACTCCTATGGTAGGAGTAGAAAGGATCCCATTGTCCATCAAGATATCCATCAGATGATGGATAAGTGTAGGTCATGGGATTGGGATTAAGTGTTCTAGGGTGAGAGTAAGAAGTGCAGTAGTTATTGTAATCCATTTGAAACAAGTCTTGAAAAACACACCCTAATCAAACACAAGGCAATGTGACTCTCTTTTTGTTTAAAGATCATGTAGGTCTTTAAGCAAACTTCCAACTTACCCCTCAGAGTTGTCCAATAGAGTCAAGTTCAGGCCCGTCTATTCCCACTTTAGTGGTATAATAGGGTGAATGTGACTTGAGATTCCTGACAAGCTCTCTGGAGAAGAAAAGTCAATTACATTATCTCCTGGTGGCCAAACAAGTTACACAATCAATTACGCTTCCTAAGCCGACTTTCTTTAGTACCTTTAGATGTACTCGCAAAGAGGTTTAGCCTCAAATCGAGACTGCTCACCATGAACTCCCTAGAGTTGCATAATGAGATAGACTTGTTGATCATTGGCTAACTCTCTTTGTGGTGCAAGGGAATGTGATAGAAAGAAGTCTCTAGTATCCCTTAGTGAAGTGCTCACGTGGTGCTCATGTGCAACACACCAAAAATCAATTTTCTTTAAAAAGAAATGCACACGAGTCCTTTAATCAAATCAAGTGTGATTTTGCTTTTAAGGCCCAATATGACTAGCAATCCCAATTTCCTAGAAGGTGACCACTTAGCTAATAGCTTCAATCAATTTAGTGGTCTTGGAATTTAGCCCAGATGCAATGTGTGGACAGGAGCTGGATGCAGAGATGAGAGAATATACCTGACTCCAGCAATCTCCATGCAAGTAGTGTACGCAATGCAGGTAACATGCTACTCATTCACCCCTAAAATGCATGCACTTAAGGGTATGCAACTTCTAAGTAGGTAGCTCGAGAGTTTTTTTTTATAGCAGCAAGCAAACAACTAAACTAGGTGCCAAGTCTACCACAGAAGAGTCCACACCACAGAGGAATAATCCTAGTACCTAAAGAAAGTGGGGACTGACCCTTGAAAACCAGCACCGATGCTACGTGGGCGAGAAGCCTGAAGATGTACAACTAGGAAACTATGCTCCTAATCCAATCAACATCGAAGGAGAATCCCTTGTGGGATCCAGGTCTCCTTCCATCTCCTTGCATCGTCTCATGGGTGAAACTCAAGGTCCACGTCGGGGCTCTGTCACGCGTGTCATCTCAACTCATCAAGTCCTCATATAGAAAGATAAAATGAGTCAAGATAATTTTCACCTCAAAATAGATCAGAAATAAAATCAGGTGAACCTATTGCATCTGTTACATCCCCAGCAACGACACCATTTGATCGGGAAAATTTTTGCTTAAACTAAATAATATCGGAAAATAATACGTCGTCGTAGTACAAGGCATAGTAGAAAAATTCCCAACAAAAGTACAGTCAAATAAGAACACATCAGAATGTAGTCAAACTCAAATATGTGTCTCATTCATCCATATAAAACTCCATTGTACAATGAACCACATAAGATAATGTCGTCTCCATTGAGAGGCAAATACACACAAATAGGTTTTGTATATGAGTATAAAAGTGATAAACAATAATTGCAATAATCAGAGAATAAATGAACTAAAGAAAAATAAAAGCAATGTGGTAAGTCATGGTAAGAATGCGCAGTTGTGGATGCAGTACATGACGAGTCAATTTTCACTTTGAAATAATTTTCGCACAAGAAAATAAGTCATTGAAGTAGAAATTGAGCGTTGGAAAATCGATCGTCAACAATTAAAATAAAATCACTCATAAGAGAGCAAGTTGTGTCCATAGGGAGGCACACACCTATTTAAACTCGTAACAGTCGGAAACTACTATTCACCATTGATTCTTCAAGAAATTGAATCAAGAAACCCCTTTGAATTAGGCTATCAATGACAAGATACACATGAAGCAATATTTACATAAAAAGAGAAGGGCCTTCACCATAAAACCTCCAAAATAGAATAATGATTAATAAAAATCCCATTCTCCTCAATGGCATGTGAATTTAATATTTAGTCAAAATTGAAATAGGGGATTCACTTTCCTCTCTTACTACATGCGTGGAGCGCGTCGGCTAGTGGTGTGGTGCTTGGAGGAGGGAGTCTGGACCAAAGGCATCACGTAGATAGTGGTGGTTCGACAAAAGGTGGCCAAAGACAGTGATCATGCATGGAGGTGGCTGGCCTGCTCGACCGTAGGAGCCGGTGGCGTGAAGTTTTTAGCAGCGGTGGAGGCATCGACTAGCGGCATGGTCATTGGGGAAGATGTGGTGGAGTGTGGTTAAGATGTTGGTGAGGTCAGCACCGAGGATGGTGGCCAATGCTGATGGTTGTGCGTGCAAAATCATCGATGGGGTTTGGGTTCGTTTGAAGGAGAAGATGAATAGTGTGCATTGAAGGAGTAAGGCTAGTTGTGGGCTGCTGTAGCTACTGATGGCAGTTGGTGCATTCAAGGGTTGGAGCTCCTATTGTTGCACTGGAGAAAAGAAGTCAATTGGGAGAGGATGGACGTGAGGTGAGTAGCCGGTGGGGGACAGCTCGCAGTGGCGAGAAGAATGCAGTGCGTGGTGGCTGATGAACCCAAATTTGTGGGCTAATTAGTTACTTAAACACCTAGACATTAGATTAATATTGGCATATACATAGCATGCATTAATATGCAAATAGAATAGTTTATTAATTACTTGCATGCATATTTCATTCACATGTAAATGTGATTTAAGAACTTAATTAGGATAGAATGCATTAGAAGTAGGTTACATACATGCATTAGAAACAGGATTTCTTTTAGAGTGTTGTATATAAATAACCCACTAATTAATTATTTACTATTTTCTTCTCTCTTATCAGAATCGTAGAGGAATAATAGCCGGGAACATTCACTACAATTAGTGGGCCAGCTAAACACCATCACTCCTAGGCAATCAAAGAGTCGAAGAAGGTGGATCTGGCCTTAGTGGCCTCGACGCTCCTCCTGCTCCATTCAAATCAGCTAGAAGCTCCTATAAGAAAGGTGGAGCCACAACTAGAAAGGGGGAGACTCTACCCCAACTCCACCACCATGAGAGCTTCAAACTCACCTCCACTCCACCACTGTTCATCTCCAAGGTCGAGCTCCGCCACACCGTCAGCTGGCGGGGTGGCAGACTGCAGTGCTAAGCTGGTGGGCTCGACCATCACAATGTGAAGCTCTTGTAGCAACTCCTCCACCATGGGCGTGTGGCGGGACAGGCCACATCGCCATCTACCTCGTTCCATCACTATGAATGCATCAACTGGGGCATGACCACAATAACACCCACTGCCACCTCCTTCCTCTATTTCACCTCCACCAAGATCATCCCTCACTGTCAACACCACTGTCCATCACACCATCATTCCCCTTTCCTCCTTCTTCGTTTCTTCTTCTTCCTCCTCTATTTCCATAACAGAACCCATCACCACCAACTCCAACAGCCGCTTCCCATGCCCATGCCACATGCAACCAACTGCCGCTAATGCTCTTGCACATCAGCCACACTCCCTCTCCTCACGCATAGGTGTCTGTCGCCACTCCTGCCCGTGTCCAGCAGCAACCGACCGCATCCTCCATCTGCTCCACCGCATGCCAGTCCCGCTCACGTGCACCAGCCACCTCCATCAACCTCACCGCCACCCCTTCACTCACGCGTGGATGACCTCCTCCCATGCAACCACCGGTGCACGGTCAACCTCCGCCCTCCTCCATGTGTGGAGTTGCTCTCCAACAGCAGCAACAGCCACTACCACCCACCACATTCATTTGCGGCATGCAACCACCTCTGATCGTCCCGCTTCTTGCGACGACCACCGCCGGATGTGGCTTGAGGCCGCCCACCTCTGGTGAGCTCCTCATAGCCGAACTCTTTCTCTTCCATGCATGCGAGCATGGGGAAGGAATCCCTTGTTTCCTCTCAATTAGTTATTACGATGGAGTGCCATTGCCAAACTTGATTTTTCTTATTTATTGAATATTATAATCCTAGCTATTTTGTGAAGATAACTTCCCTCCTTTCCTTAAATGCTTTATCAACATATATGAACACTATGAGCCTCATTTGAGAAGGGTTTTGGCATCGATTCTTCACGACTTTAATTGTGATCTTTTGTGAAAGACTTTAGCAAGTTTTGGTAGGCCCCTTGCCTCCCTATGGACATGACCCACTCTTCCTTTGAGTGGTTACTTTCATCTATTTTGATCGCACGTTTTACCACTCGATTTCTATACTACAGTGCAATTTTAGATTAGATTTTCAAACACCGTTTAGCACTCGATCAATGGCTATCTTGCAATGGTGGATAGCACGGTCTTAAAGACAAGCAGAACGCGTTGGTGGTCGTTGGCAGGGGTTGCATTCAAAGCAGAGGCTCGGGGTGGTGTTCTGGTGAGGATAGGATGTGCAGAGGGAGCTTCCTCCCCGTGGTGGAAGACAATGGATGTGCTGAGAGATCCTTCCATCTATCTTTGCATGCACCTATTATAGAGAGAATAAGAGAAAGAGAAGTTAACAGGGAGGGATTTAGGAAAGTGGCAACCTCTGATGAGATGCCCTTCTAAGAATGTCAACCCTCCATTACCAAATAGGTTACTTCTTTTTCAATCAAAATGCCTTGTTAATATTCTAATTAAGAAGTAATCCCTACTGCAAAAGATTGTTAAGATATTGATGTAGCGCTGAAAATGTATCTTCCCAATAGGACCTTTCAAAAAATGCGTATACGTAAATAATACATCATGAAATTATCATATCTTAATTACCAAAATGTATGCATGCGGTGTGTAACAATTAAACAAAAATTCAAGAATGTCCAAACATGAACTTAACTAATTTCTAAATGTAATGCATGCTCTAAATTAAATTCAAACCTCAATGATAATGCACTTAGGCTTAAGTTTAGTCCACTAAAGTGGACCTATCAGTACGGGACATCGGGGGCGAACGCAAACAATGAAGAGTCATCGCGATTGCGAATGTCGGTGTTGTCACAACCGACCGCGGTGATGGAAATGTCAAGGAGGAAGGTGTGGACGTAGAAGGTGTGGTGATGGCACGTGGTAGCAGAGAAGTCAACGACGAGGAAGAAGCTCCCGGTTGAAGGTGGACAAGACACGATGGCAGGCTATCGCAGTGAAGAAGGAGGTGCTTACGGTTGGGATGCTGCTATCCTATCAAGGTCGAGCAGCCATTGCGCAAGGAGGTGAGAATGCAATGAGGAGGCCACTCATCACTGGTGGGTGGGCAGACAACGCAGTGGTGGGTGACTGTGGCCGCTACTGTCTTTGTCACTAAGACCAGCTGGAGGTGTTGGTTGCAGTCGTGGAGCAGAGGAAGGTCGGGGCAAGCGCTGTCGAGAGCAGAGTCGTAGAGGATAGGAGGACGAGGTTGCGGTGGTCGATGATCATGGGTGTAGCGATCAAGAGGGTGACCGAGGGTGTGGTGTGTTTCATACGATCGTGGGTGTGTGATTCTGAGATGAGGAAGCAGAGAAGAGAGGCAGGAACGATGATGTCTCTATTCTCTGTTGGCTGGAGTGGGAGAGGAGGATAATGAAGGGGGTCGTCACATCAGGGAGAAGATGAGAGGGCCTTTTTAGCAAGAGGGAGAAGGAGATGTGTATGTGGGTGTGGTCTTTTGCATGTGCGTTCTTGGAGGAGGGGGAGAATGTGCATGGTTGTCCATAGATGGGTATGGGAGAGATAGACGTGAGTGGAAGTGGAAAGGGAAAAAATGAGGTGGGCCCTTTTTGGCATGAGAGAGCGATCTCTCTCTCCTTGTGCATGGGTGGGTCTTCCTCGTCCAAAAAGGGGGGGAAAAAAAGGAAACCAGGTGGTGATTGAGAGAAAAGCAAGAAAGAAATAATGGAAGGAAAAATAAGGGTGAATATTTGAATTGACAGTTTTCAAAATGCAAGGAGAGGATTGTCCTTGTTGATTTCTTCTCTTATTTTCTTTCAAGAAATAACATTTCCTTCCTAATCTTTTTGGTGTCAATTTAAGACACCAAGATGGCATTCCCAAAAATGACCCTGGATCAAAAATAAATAAGCAATCAAATTATATCAAAATTAATGAAATGCGAGAAACGATAAATCTAGACCTTAATTAATTTTATCGATGCTATGCATGCTTTAAATTAAATACCCATCCCAATAATAAGGTACTTAGGCTCTAATTTACTCCACTAAGGTGGACCTATCAATTACCATGGAAATAAGCTTGTATCAGACTTATAACATTAGGTTTGAGCTCAAAGATATCACCTTCTGCAGGCATCCTCACCAATGGCCTCAGCTGGATGCAGCTGGGTTGTAGAAGTCTCTCAGCTACCTTGGTTGTTCACCCTATGGCAAGTTTTGCATATCCTCTAGGGTTTTCATGATTCTGTCCATCTGTTCCTTGTGATGCCGCTCAGATGTGGCGAGTTGTGCTCTAAGTAGAGCGATGGGATCATTCTCGATCTGTGGGTTTTCTTTCTCCATGATTGGTGAGGAAGAGGATGAAGGAGAGATAGAAATGGTTGCAAAAGCAAAAGTAGGCCTCCTACGATGATGCTGTAGGGGACCGAATAACTGAGGTCTTAATGGCCTCCTACCTTACATGCAAGGGGCAAGGTAATTAGAGAGTGTTCAGTGCAACACTAGTTAACATTAGGTTTAATGATTTGAGACTAGGGTTCCAACTTATCACTCACAAGACTTAAGGTCTTAACTTATCTATCCTAAATTAATTATGCTAGATTGATTAAGGAGGGGTAAGAGAGAAGGTTCCTCCCCACACTAGTTGGCTTCCTTCGTACTCCCTTACCACGGCTGTTTGGCACTACTCCTTAGTCTTAGACACCCAATTTCGTTTAGGAAATTTAAGCCAAGAGATCGATTCTAAAGAATGATAGTTAAAATTTAATCCCAGGATTTTAAAGATTTGACCAAAGTTAATGTGTTTCCTTTGGGTTGCACTTGTTAATCGCTTCAGAGGATCTTGACAGATAAAAACATGAGTGTGTTGTGTTTTTCCTTTTTACTTAATACGCTCCTAATGGTTTAGTGGCCCTAGGGATTGTTGCTAATAGATAAGCTTCTGAATCAATATTAATTTAGATAGGTAAGGTGGCCCAAGCAACACAAGGGTGGCTTCTCAAAGACGTGCCTATTATAATAAGTTCAACCAAAGGGCTCACTTAATCAAAATATGTAGATAGGGTGTCTAAAAATTCAAATCCCTAAGTTGAAACACCTTATTGTGATGTTGCTGCTAGATGCAATGAGAGGGCTTTCTTGTTTGTTTGAGATGGAAATAGTATCAGATGGAATCCCAACGATGGGTACTGAATCATCTCTCAATCAAGATCTCAAAAATATTTTTTGTCTATTTTTTGGAGGGGTTTTAAGATTTTATATTGCCTTTCAGTTCTGATGGGTATATGGCAAGCAAATAGACCCCTACTGACAACTTCAGACAAACAATCTAGCTACGCTCTCTCAAACATTTTTCAAAAATTACTGGAGATAGTAGATTGAAAGATCTTTCTAAAGCCACTTATTTCAAATGATTTGGATTAGTATGCTATCTGCAAGGAATTCGTAAAGGCAGACAAGGTCCTTCTCTATTTCAATGCTGATAGACCTCACTGTAGGAATTTTTAAAAATTCTACAGTGCAATTTTTCAAGTAAAAATGGTGGAAAATGAAATCTAATTAATATATCTATCTCTAGGTAGAATTTCAAAACTTTTTTGATCTCTATCAGAGCTATAGTGATTTTTAAAGTTGGAAGTTTGAGTCTGTCTGAACTCAGAACAAGGAGAAATGGTCTAAAGGTGTTGATAAAACTCCAGATGAAGCAAAGTAGCCCATAGATCAAATTTTTTTTAAAAAAAATTATTTTTATTTTTTTTATATTTTTGAACTTATATTTTTTTAATTTTTTTCTCTTTTTAGATAAAGATGAAGGGACTTACCTCAAGTCTTCACCTTGAGTGGTTGCGTGAGTATGTTTTCATCGTGATTACCTGCACATAAACAACCAATCAAAGGAAAAGTTGATTAGGCAAGAATATATACCAAGATTACTAAAAACTAAACAAAGGCTCGTTGCCTCCTGGTAATGGCGCCAAATATGGCGGGCTTAGTGTGTTAAATGTAGGAAACTAAGTGGTTAACTATTACGGAACACATGTTGGCTTAAGGTTAAATGAGTCCCAATCAATCCAATCGAGGAGGCTAAGTAGAGATAGGCCTAATTGAGTTCCTTTATTCTATTTTTGGGTTTTTTCGCATTTTCCACTTTTTTTTCTTTATTGTTTGTAAAAGATGAAGCTAAACCTAAAACTAACTAAGCACTTACATTTTTTTGTGTTTTTCTTTAGTGTCAAAATGAGAGGCTAACTATATTTTTTTTTTGGCTTTTGAGTTTTACGAAAAATTGGGAAATATATATTTACAAACGCCAACTAAATAAAGTGAGGAACATTTTTACGATTTTCATTTTATGATTTTTTTTTTGTTGCTTTTTGAATAAAGAGAAGAACAATTCACAAAATAAAGGACTAACTTAACTTTGCATTACAAAAGAGGACATTACAACTAAAGATTAAAACTAACTAGTTTATTACAAGTTTTACTTGTAGCATGGCTACTTATACAAAGATAAAGCAATTATTTATAACACTTTTTGCTTCACTCACTAAGAGCATACATGGAAATGACAATCATGACTTGGTGTTGTGTTTGGTGGGGAGCTTCATGGAGGAATGGAATCCAAGTAGGAGAGGGGACAAAGGTTTTAGTTGTGGTGATTATGGGAGTGATTAGGAGTAGGTAGTAGGACATCTAGGTTAGGATGAAGTGTTGTAGGTCCCTAATGTGGTTGAGGTTAAGTGGCTCGGTGATGTGGTTATGATGTGTCCGTTGGTCCTAATATTAATGGTAATTACTATGGCAGAGGAGAGTGATATAGATATGAAAATCTTATACTTGGGTGTGACCAGGGCTTATTCCAAGGTGGTGTTCTCTATTGAGTCAACTTGGTGTGCTCAGTGATAAGGAAAGGGAACGGCCATAACCTAGGTAGTGTTGATATGGATGGTGGTGATATACACTACAATAAAAAAGACCTAAGGTGATGTTTATTTAATGTCACCATAAGTGAAATAAAAGTCGCCTTGTTCGTAATGTTAAAGCATTACCTTATTTATCCTACTATGACGTTTAAGCATCATTTTACATAACTTTCATCGATGCTTAAACATCATCTTATATAACTTTTAACAATATTTAAACATCATCTTACATATTCTATATTGACGTTTAAATGTTACCTTAGGTAGCTTTTGAAGACATTTAAACGTCATGTTATATCCCTTTTAGTGACATTAAAACATCACCTTATTTATTCTACTATGAAGTTTAAGAGTCATTTCAAGTAACTTTCACCGACACTTAAACATCATCTTATATAACTTTCAACAACGTTTAAATGTTCTCTTATGTATTCTGTATTGACGTTTAATTGTTACCTTAGGTAGGTTTTAAAGACATTTAAACACCATGTTATATCCCTTTTAGTGACATTAAAACAATACCTTATTTATCCTATTATGACGTTTAAGTGTTGATGAAAGTTACGTAAAATGATGCTTAAATGTCATCTTACATAACTTTTAACAAAGTTTAAACTTCCTCTTGCATATTCTATATTGACATTTAAATGTTACCGTAGGTAGCTTTTGAAGGCATTTAAGTGTTATCTTAGATCATATAAAATCTCCTTCATTTTTTGTTAATACTATTCATATTTAATATATACATTTACAACTATAATCACAACAGTTATAAAAAAAGATACATTTGTCACTAAAATCACATCTAATATTTATGTCACTCAAAATTAAAAAAAAGATATTGAAATCATGTTTTTACATAAAAAGCTTGCTAAACGAAAAATAATAATCCAAAAAAGAACACTATAAAACCACCATAAATATATTTGTTTACTACCAAAAATTTCCTTAATCTAACACTATACTAACCTAACTTAAAACTATTACAATCATGAATCGTTTGTTTCGTCATCTGAACCTACAGATCCCTTCTTCTGATGCTGCTGAGATTGTGTTGGAAACAAAATTATGCACAAAAAAATTACCAAATTTATAAATAAATTTTAGGCAATGATTATAATTAGTAATTACCTAAATTCAGATCAAGTGAATCAGAGAAATTAATGATTGACTCTCCTAATGGTGTGTGTGTACTAATGGTGATGATGAGTGAGATGGTGAGTGCTCAAGTGAGTGAAGGTGTGTGTGTGAAAATAGAGTGAAGTGAAATGGGTGGCATGTGAGTGTGTGGGTAATGGTAATGTGATAAAGATGAGTGGTGTAAGGTGTATGTGTGTGGGTGATTATGAAACAATGGAAATGGTGCTGTGGGCGTGTACAAGTGAGTGTGTGAGACAGTGTATATTACCAACTACAAGGCAAATGAAGAAGCTAAAAAGCAAGTAAAGAAATGCTTGAAAAGAAAGAACTATTCTATTAAGCAAGTAAAGGAAGTAGAGACTAAGCAAATAATCAACTAAACTAACAATAAAATAAAAATGAGAATGAAGGTAGAGAGATTAGGTGGCCTCTCCAATATGGGCACTAGGCCTATTGGGAGGGAGGGAGAATCCTTGGCTTTAAGCCTATCTCCTTTTCACTTAGAAACCATGACCAAGGAGGCACATGTGTAGCCGTTGCCATGGCTGGAGGAGCTCTTAAGGGAGGAGCTCATGGAGGATACTAAGGTGGAGAAGATGGAGGGAAATGGAGGCGGGGGTGCCTATGGGGGTTGCCTCTTTTATAGAGGTGCTTCCTAAGTGTGTTGTTCCCAAGGTGTAGGCTAAGGGGGCTACTTTAAGGTACATCCTAAGGGGTAGAAGGTTCTAGCCTAGTGTATTGGTTAAGGTGAAGGTGTAGGTTAAGGATTGGTCAAGAGAGTGGACAAGGTGGGGGTGGCATTAGGATAAGGGTGATTAGGAGGACGGTTTGGGTGGGTTTAGGTGGTGGCTGGTGGCTTAGGGTTGGCGTGGACTTACATGGGGTTGGGTTAGGTTGAAGGTAATTAGGAGGTGTAGTGGGCTTTTAGGTGAATGGGCTTTTGTGGATGTGTGATGGCCTAGCAAATAAAATAAAGAAAAATACCATATAGTAGTTACTACTAGGCCCACAATAGCATAGATAAAATAGGGGAAAATATGTATAGATAATGTAAATGTGCATAATTAATGTACATGTGCTTAATTGTGTAGATAGTAATATTTATACACATGTAATTGCATTTAATTAGTGTATGCACAAGTGTATGTGTGTGTATAGTGCATCGGTGTATGCATGGGTTTATGGGTAGGTGTAGGTGAATTTGCATGGGCTTGTCCTGACAAGACCAAGCTTGTCCTGATCTTGCATGTTCTTGTCTGCTGTTCTCTTTGCTGTCTTATTCTTGTCTTCAGAATGCAGACATGTTCTCTCTGCATCATTTCAATCCCAAATGTTGCTCCTAACTTTTGGGTCCTACATGAATAAAATCCCAATATTACTAATAAGACCATAAGATAATAGAATTAAAGTCAAGAATATACAAATGTAATTATGCATGCGATGGATGCTTCATTTACATAATGCAAGCTAGGTTATTAGCTTAATTTAGTCAACTTAGGTCCTATGATTGTTGTGCAATCAATCTTCTACCAAGACTCTTTAGGTTGGTTCGACTTAATCAACTAAAGTATTTACTAAGATTTGAACTAGTTTCTAAGTCCTGGAGGAGTATGATTTAGTTGAGGTATTAAGTCAACGGTATAGATGATTGCACCGCAAAAATACGCCTGCAATTGTGCCATCTTGTGCTATTTCCTAGCATTACCAATGCATATTAAGTCTCCATAGTTGCATTGTAAAAATACATGCATGCATGCATTTAATTGAGAGGAGAGGAGAATGAAATAAGTGACCTTGCATTTTACATTTTTCCTCAAGTGCATCTTCACAAAATTCCCATCTCTATTTTTATTTCCACTTGATTTTTAATCTTTCCCGCTGCTGCATGCATCTTCTCCTCACGCCATGCTTCCCGCGGCTGCAACTTGCCATTCCCTGCTCTCCATCCCTCTCCCTGCCAGCCCTTCCCTGCGGCTGCCATTCTCTGCAGCGGCCATGCCTTCTTCTCCTATAAAAAGGCCACGGCTTCTCCTTCAGCAGCAAGCCTGGTCCCAGCCACGAAAAGAACCTGCAGCATAACCTTCTCCTTCCAGGCCGTCCTCTCCTCCCTCCATACGCCGGCCCTCCTCCTCTGAGGAGACACCCGACGGGCAGGAGCCCTCACTGTGGTGCACAC
This sequence comes from Thalassia testudinum, assembly GCA_037157565.1. Classification (NCBI taxonomy): domain Eukaryota; kingdom Viridiplantae; phylum Streptophyta; class Magnoliopsida; order Alismatales; family Hydrocharitaceae; genus Thalassia; species Thalassia testudinum. Next base: position 5,187,397 of record JAZHRO010000056.1, read on the forward strand.
CACCACAGTAAGACCACCACCGCCCAGCTCTTTAAAGAGCCGGTGGGTGTGGTGGCTTTCTTCATTGTTTTCTCCATTCCAACCATTTCAGCCATTGCCGCAAGCTTCAAGCTCGAAGCTCGGCGGCAGCAGCATTAGCCCCTTCCGCGTGCACCTGCAGGTGCCCTCACCTTCCGCACGTGCCTGCAGGCCCTCTCCGCCTCCCGCTTTCTCCGCCCTGACGCTCTCTCTCCCGCCCGCAACCAGCCACCGCACGTCACTGCAGCGGCCAGCCAAGCGCTTCCCCGCACCGTTGCCAGCACCTGCAAGCTCCCGCGTGCGTCTGCAGACACCTCACCTCCCGCTTCTCCGCTCTGTCACGAGATCTTCGCACTCGCAACCAGCCGGTGCAGGCCTTCTCCCTCACGCGCCAGCCCGGCGTGCCAGCCGCAAGCCGGCCTCACTCACAGCACCGCCCATTGCCGGTTGCGCGGCGCGGACAACCACTGTAGCCACTGTTCACGCGAGTCTTCGCGACACTGTGGCTACAGTGGGGTGACTGGAAAGCTTCTCACTTTCCCGGTCACCAGGCGCGCCACGACCGCCGTTCGCCCGTGCACGCGCCCACCCGCGCATCTTCGCCAGCGTCGCCTGCACCAGCCCGCGCGTCTGCTTTGCCCACTCCCCTCACCCACACCCGTCTACGTCGCGCACTCCCTTCGCCCGCGCCTGCGAGCACCCGTTCCAGCCACTCCCCGCAACACTGGGCACTGGGTCCTCTCCGCGCCAACACTCCCTCCAGCGCACTCTTCTCTGCGAGCATACGCGCTTGCGCGTGCGCCCGCGGAAGCCTTCAGACGTCGACCCTGCAACTCAGACACCTTAACTCCACCCCTCAGCAGTGCGGCAACTCTCTTTCTCTCCCGCTCTCTCTCTCTCACTCTCTCTTTACACCAACGCTCACACACACCTACACTAACACTTCCACACACCCACACACACCTATACACTATTATATACATATATATATATATACGTATACATATATATATTGATATATATATATATATACATATATTTATATTCATATATATATACATATATATACTTATATATACTTATATTTATACATATAATAGTACCTATATACTTATGTATTAGTATATATACATACATATATATATACATATATACATATACTACTATATATATACATATATATATATACTTATATCTACATATATAGTAGTATTAATATACTTACATATATACATATATCTATACATATATATATATATTAATATACATATATCTATATATATATATTACCTATATAACTAAGTATAGATACATATATATATATATATACACATATATACACACCTACTTATATATACATACATATATACATATATATATCTATATAACTATATATACATATATACATATATATATACATATCTAGATACATATACCTATATATATATATATATATATATATATATATATATATATATATATATATATATATATATATATATATATATATATATATATATATATATATACATACACATACATACATACATATAGATATATATATATATATACATCTATACATATATATATTTATAACTATACATACATACATATATATATATATGTATATATACTCAGCTACATATATCTATATATACATATATTACTATATACTTATACATACATATATATATACCTCTATATAGTTATATATACATACACACACATATATATATACATATACACTTATATATACATATATATCTACATATATACCTATATATTTATAACCATATATATATATATATATACACATATAGATATATTTACATATATACATATATTTTTTTTTTTTCACATTATTTACCATACACTGTATCGCGGGAACATCTGCACCAGTTGCTGATATTCCCCGATACACGCGTACAAAATGTGTGGTTACATACATCTTCCACCATCCATCCCATACTCCACACGACACCTTGTCCTGTTGGTTGCATCTTTTTAGACGATGACCGACTCGACACCGTGCTACACTCCATCTCCGCCTCCACCCCCACCCCTTTATATACATAATATATACCTATACATATATATATTGTCTTTACTTTATTTCTGTTTCGCTTTCCTGTTAGTAAAAAGATAAAAAAATATATAAAAGAGAAAAGATAATCTTTGACTTGCAGGTACTCCATCTTGCAAATAGCAAGACCTATTTTGGGAACCCTGTTTTGGCTCAAAGCCAAGAACCCAATTTTGAGGGTGTGCCTCAAGGACAAAGATTACCAAAAAAAATCTAAATAAGAAAAACACCAAAAACACAATAAACGAACGGAAGAGACTCATTGTAGGAAAGGCATAGAAACTTGACTTGAACCCCACTTCCCTGAGTTCGACCCTGGGCCTAAAAGTGACAAGATAAAATCAAGTAGGCCAGGTAAAAAAATTTTGTAAAGAGATGGTTAGGTCCGATTTAGGTTAACCACTATACACACTTCAACAATAAAATCACCATATTAACAACCTATCTGGGCTCGACATCAATAGGAAGTACATGACTTGCCTTTCACCCTAAGGAGTTGAATGAATTTAGAAGTCCGAGTATCTTACATTTGTACTTACACCCTAAATTGACTTGTAAGCATGCCAGATAATATAAGTCCTAGATTTCGAGATATTTGGTATATATACATTATTTTATGAGAAAATGCCTCTTATGCAGGTTCCTAAGCATAATAATTACATTTAGCATTGTAAATAATGCAAAATAGTTGTCATCATGCATTTAGAATAATTCTTGTAATTTTCATACTAATTTATCTCTTTTAATAGCCAGGGCATAGGGTGACACTTAATTGGATCTCAAGTGACAAATCTAATCATACGGATCGAATCAAGGCAACGATTGAAGACCAACGACGAAAAAATTACCTTGATCGGACCCATATAGCACCCACTACAAGGAAAAGAAGATGGATGGCCCAAATGGTGCTACGTGGCACCATCACAATCGCCCATAGCTTCCCTCTCTCCCTTCCCCGCTCCCACACCCTCAATAGCATTTGTTTGATCTTCATCCAATGGTGACCATTGATGAGAGACTCATCATGGCTCTTAAATACCCCTAATTAACTAGTTTCCCTAGTTAATTAGTTGAAAATATGTCTAATTAGGGTTTAATTATGATATAAGGGACAAATTAATAAGGACCACATAAATAAGTTAATAATACTAAATTAAACATCAATTAATATTATTAGTAATTTAAATAATAATTTGGACTCAAATTATAAACATTTAGCTACTTAATTAATACTTAAATTAACATTATTAGTATTTACAACTAAGTATGTAAATAACTTAAGTAATTTAATTAATTAAATAAATAAAGCTAAATGGGTCAAAAATGTAAATTCAAGGCATTTATATAATATTTATCTAATTTATAATCATATATAAAAATTTGAAAAAGAATTAAATTAAAATAAGTCTTGAATGCCTCTGTCTACATTCTGGTCCTTAGAAATCATTTCAATTGAGTCATTTTATGCATTTTTAGGTCCTTAAGTTCTCATGCATATAGGTCCTTGTGAGCATAGCGTCTTCTTCCTCCTTTCTTCTTCATCTTCATCTGCATGGACAGCTCTCGTCAGGCAGTCACCGCACCATCCGATCAACCTTCATCCCTCGACATAACACCGCCGCCTTGGCTGTTTTTCTTCCGCTTACCTTCCCTTCTTCAGCCGACGAACCAGATTGACTTTTAATCCTATTTTAGGTTAGAAAATGATCTCACCAGTGTGAGGGAGGACGCCGATGGTTATCATACACCTAGACCTCCATCCATCCAGGTTCATTCCCCTTAACCTTCGGCAAAACCTATAAATAGCCCTCAACTCCTCTGATTCACCCATATCGACCCCCTTCCCTCTCTCCCATACCATGGTAAGTCAGTAGGTTTCCTCCGCAACTCCGGCATCTCCGTTCCCCTTCTCAAGCACTGCCGCCAAGAGTGTGCTATCTCTCTCACCCCCTCTTCCTCTCTTTCGCCCTGCCAATGGCAATTGAGCGTGCCACAACTTTGGAATCCCTCCACTTCGATCGGCCAAAGCTTCTTTTCTCACCAATTCTAGATTTCGATCTTGTTTCTGCCCTGCCAACGGTGGATTCCCTCACCTCCTTCATTAGGTAAGTAGAGCTAACTCATAGGAGTGGATCTAGCTAGGTAATTAGATTGGATTAGGTTAGTTTAGCTTAGTTTCAGTAAATTCTTCTCTAGCTCCGGCGAGCCCAAGTTTGACCTCGTTGGACTTCTATTTCACTTTTCATTCACCTGATCACTTTCCTCTTCCCCTCACAATCCTCCTACCCTTCTCTCCTCACTAATTTATCTACTTATGCATCTAGTCCATCTTCACCTTCACCGACGATCTCCGCTGTCTATGGAAGAGGTACTCCAGCTTAGAACACACTTATTAGGGCCCTCCGTCACCTCTACATCACTTAAGGGCACCGTTCAACTTTACAATTAGTTAAATAATCGCCTAAATCATAAACTCCCAATTTCATAGTTCAACCTCTGAGCTACTGTCAATGGCGAGCTCAGAGGAGTAATTTCGCATAATAAATCACCCAGACATCATCATAGAAAATTAATGAGCAATTCCCCTCACTCAATTGAGTGAGAAGAGTTGATCTGAGTTCCAGTGAACTCAATTTCCTGATTTAGTTGAATTCGAAGCTTATCCTCTGAATTGATTTTTTATTATACTAATTGTTAAGCTCCAGAGGTTCCTTGTGACCTCAGGGAACTTTTGAGACCATCCATGGTCTAATTCTTGGAGTTTTGAACTCCAGTGCTTAATTTTTGGACTCATCGCAGCTCTAGCGAGCTCCAACGAGACATTTTTATGCTTCAGCCCTTAGCAAGCCCTGAGAAACTCCAGAGTGATTACTTTGGACGCAAGGATTAATTTTTTGGAATTAGAAGTGTGTTTTAATGTCTAGAGCTCTCATCTAAACTTCATCTTCTCCAACTCCGTCGGAGTTGGAGAGGCGATTTCATTAGGAATAAGCCTCCGAATTCTATTCAAGAAGCATGAGACACTTACTTAGATTATCCTTGGCCGTTATTTGGACTGAAACATGCTAGATTCTTCCATCGAACACACACACCTTTAAACTCAGGTGGCAAAGTCTGAGAACCCATCAGAAGTCCTCAAAACCTAGTTTTGAGGTTCTAAATCATTTCCTGAAAGTGAATTAAGTCGAAATTAGGTTTTGATTCAATCTACAGAGCCCTAATTCTGGAAGTCAACTTTTGAAGGGTATTTGGTCAACCCTGGTGATGGGAACACCATCATGAGCCCTAACTAGCTCATTTTGATCCAATTGAGTCAGTAAAAGCTCCTACATAATCAACTAAAGGTGATAGATCATTGTAGAAGCATTCTGAGAGAAAAATAAGAAATTAGGGTTAAAAGTGTAATTTTACCAATGCAGTACAGTCACAGGTTTTCTCAAGGTCTAAGCAAAGGTCAAATGGTCTTAACAAGATAACAAGTGGGTTGGATTTGACATAAAAGGGTTTGTGTGTGTTCTATGAATTAAATGACTTTTGAAATACTAAAAATAGACCCACTTAATTAACCAAGGTTCTGGTCAGGATAAAATTCACTTAAACCCTCTAAAAATCATATAAAACTATTCTCTAGGATTTAGTACCTTTAATTTAGCCATTAGAACCCATCTTAACCTAGAATGGGGTCTTAGACAGATATTTTCCCTAATTTAGATTTTTGCATAAATTACCTAGTCAAACATGGTCAAAACCAAAATCCAACTTCACCATTGGATTCCTTAGGTCCAAATTAGGTCTGTACCAAAATTTGAACCCAAGATGAGTTTTCCTTGACCTAGTTTGCGAAAAGGTCCAGTCAGATTACATTTCTACCCCTAACTTTCAAAAATCCTTGCAAACAACCCCCTAGCTTTCTCATCATCTTCACAAGTAAGTCCCTCCACCATTATCGCAGAGGAATCCTACTCTGACGTCCTTTAACAGAGATCTCTTTGATTTCTCAGAGAATCTCCTCCAAATTTGGAAGGAAGATTCTCTGAGAAATTCCCGTCAATCTGAACCCATTAAAGAGCTTCGATTCCTTTCCAATCTCTCATGCGAACGCATGAGATATTTGGATCTCCTAAAGTTTCCATCTCCGATGAAGCATTCCTTGCTTAGAAGCTTGGCTTCCAAGCACAAAACTCTCTCTAAAGACCTATTTAAGAAGCCCCAGATCCAACTGATTCTCCTCAGCTTGAAATTGGCCCGGTTTCCCCTCTATTCCTCTCTCCCCTCTGGCCGCAACCCTCCGAGAGCTCCGGTGGCCTCTCCCTAGCTTTTTCTTCGCCCAACCACAATACCAGTGGCAGGGTTATCTCCACCACAGTCCTCAGCGTCAAGTCATACTCGCCGACGTCGTCCTTGCCCTGTCTTCGTCGTCGCCTCTTCTACGGAGGCTTCGTCTTCCCCACGTCTGGCAACCACACCGGAGTGGGATTCCTTTCCCTTTCGTCCCTTAGAGTAGACTCTTAGGTTCCCTCTCTCACATACTTTCTTCCCCTCTTCCTATTTGCCCAAAACCACCCACCAATGCAACTGACCACCGTCATCTTCTCCATCTCTGGCGATACCTCTGGCGAGGTGCTCTCGTCGCTACGCACCTCCATCCACCTCGCCGACCACCCTATAACCTCCACCACAACTCCTTGATCATTTCCCCTCACTCCATTCCCTCCATCGACCACCCAAACACCTCCTCGAACGCACCCACTCACACGCACACAGTACGCCCTAGGCACACCACCATAGACACCCTCGCTTTACGCCACCACTCCCATCACATCCGCCGTGCTCCGACGACGCTCCCTGAATGATTTAATAGGGTCGAAAGGCTGTTCTCTTGATTTCAGGTAGCAAGCCCAATCCACCATTGCTACCAAGCTTCGACGAAGCTTCAATCTACTCTAGGGAATATCCCCAAGTTGTGCAGACTTGAGGCGTGCAAGCGTCCAAGCCCTCAAGCGAAGGCTCCAGCTGCTCCTACTGTGTGCGCGAAAGGAAGGTGGGATATTTAGTCCCACCTTGGAAACGAGAAGACACCCGCAACCGCATAAGATGATTTTGTGCCTTTAGCTGTTCGCCTCCAACACTGAGGGTGAGGTCCTCCTCCCCCTTCACTGGACTCATCTGCGACACCTAACCTGGGGACCTGGCTGACCCGACCTTCACTCCTCACTCACCACACACGCTGGTGAGCCTGGACCCGGGTATGCAATAGGTCCGATCACCCGACCGGCTGTGACTCTGGGAGAGCGAGACTGAAATAGAAAAGAGAGGAGAGAGGAGAGCTACGCGGGGAAAGGGGGGTTTTGCTCTGAGAAGAATGCTCTGACACTTAGCCGGATTCAGAGGGCCAAGCAGAGCTGAATAAAGAAAAGAAGAGAGGAGGAAGAAGAGGACCTCAGAGAAGGAAAAGGCAAAGGTAGAGAGAGAAGAAGAGAAGGCCAAAGGAAGAAGCTGAAGAGAAAGAGAAGAATAAAAGAAGAGAAGGCCAAAGGAAGAAGCTAAAGAGAAAGAGAAGAATCGAAGGAGCAGAAGAAGAAGAGAATTAAAGAAGAAAGATAGAGAAGGCTGAAGGCAAAAGAAGAATAAGAAGAAGAAGAAAGGCAGAATCAGAGAAATTGGAAGAAGGATACTATAGCAAAGTCATTTAAGATGTCTGCAAAATCAAACGTCTAAATTTATATTTCCTTCTTTAGTCAATTTGAGTAACCATTATTTTGTCTACAACTCTTTTTACTCTTCATATACTCATACGCTCTACATTCCTAATTAATTTTTGAGTAATATTATGTGTTCAATTTGCATTAATTGCTAAGTTTAGTGTGTGAATTCCATTTTCTCCCTGTGTTCGACCTCGGAACATTTTCGAGTAATAAAATTGTATTTGTTTTGAACGCTATTTTGGCTATACTACAACGCATCACTTTTTAAACCCCAACTTAGCGTGATCAACATTTTGGTGCCGTTGCCGGGGATCGAACCCGAGCACCCGTGTGACAGGCGGGAATACACACCACTATACTACAAAGACTCCAACTTTTAACTTGGAAGTTCTCCTTGATTGCTTGAAGGATCTCTTCCAAAATTGGAAGGAAGATCCTTTGAGAAATCCCCGTCAGTATGAACCCATCTTTGAGATCCGATTCCTTCTTAATCTCTCATGCGAACACATGAAAGATATGGGTATCCTAACAGCTTCCTTCTCCGGCGATCTTTCAGCTTCCAAGCACAAAACCCCCTTCAGAGCCCTATTTAAAGAAACCCAGATCACACCGCAGTCTCCACACTCGATTTTGACCGCAAATACCTTAAATTCTTCTCTTCTCCTCACGGTCGTAGGCTCCTTGACGTTCGACAACCTTTCTTGCCCTTCCTCATCGTCCGACCGCCATACCTATGGCAGATCCCTCCTCATGGACTTCATCCGCGCCTCACCGTACAAGCAGGTGCCCGTTCCTCTTCGTCTTCACCGTTCCCACTTCACCGGAGCCACCTTCATCTTTGACGTCGGCCATACTAGACCCGACGCTCTCGCTCACCCCCTTCATCCATTAACTCCCCAGATAAGTTCTCTGTCTCCTCTATTTACTTCCCTTCTCTTTATTTCCCAAAATCCGCCACTGACGCCTGTCGCACCTCCATCCCTTCCATCTCCAACCACCACCTCTGGCGAAGCCACTTCACCGACACAGGCCACCAAAACCTTCGCCAACCCTCACAAAACCTCTGCCTCACCTCACTGAGCACTTCCCCTCACTTCATTCACCACGCCACTCACCCAAACACCTCCTCGAACACACCCACTCACTCGCACACAGTGTGCCCTAGGCATGCACCCATAGGCACCCCCACGCCATGCCATCACCACCAGCACATCCGCCGTGCTCCGGCGAACCTCCATGAACGATTTGACGTGGCCACGAGGCCGTTCTTGTGTTTTCAGGTTCAAGCCCCATTCGCCATTGGCGAGCAAGCTTGAGCTTGCTTGAAGCCGCTCCAGGTGCTGTTGTCCCAGGTTGCGTGGAATACCCTCGTGCACACATCTAGTCCTTCAATTGCAGTCAAGAGCCTCAGCAGTTGAGGCAATTGAGAAGCCCACTCCCTACTGAAGATAGGTAGGACATTTAGTCCCACCTCGGAAACAACAAGACATCCACGCCTGCATAAATTTATTTTGTGCCACCGGCTATTCGCCTCCAGCACTAAGGGTGAGGTCCTCCTCCCCACTTCACCGGACTCCTCCGCGGCATTGCCCACATGGACCTGGCCAACCCGACTACCCGCCTGACTTCACTCCTCGCTCACCACACATGTCAGTGAGCCTGGACCTGGGTCTGCGTTAGGTCCGATTACCCCACCGGCTGTGGCTCTAGGAGAGCCAAACTGAAATAGAAAGAGAGAAAGAGAGAGGAGAGCTGTGTGGGGGTAGAGGGTTTTTGCCTTAGAGAGTTTGCCTTCAACACTTAGCTGATTTTGAGAGAAGAGAGCCAGAGAAGGAAGAAGAGAAGAAGAGGAGGACCACAGGGCTTAAGGCAGAAGAAAGAAGAAGAGAAGGACCTCAGAGAAGGCAAAAGCAGAGACAGAGAAGAAGAAAAGAAGAAGAATCAAAGAAGAAGAAATCAGACACTATAAGTCGTCTGATTCCTTCATTAGACGATAGATTTTAGTTCTAATTGCATATTCATACATTGAGTTCTTTGGTGATATTGTAGGAGTATTTGGTGATCTACATCACCATTTTACTCTCATATTTTTGCACTTTGATACTGACATTATTGCATATTCTTTTAATTTTGAATTGTGATCTTGATTTTTAAATACCAACTTGCTCTCTATTTTCGACCTCGGAAATCTTTTCGAGTAATAAAATTATATCTGTTTTGAATGCTATTTCGACTATACTACAATACAACACTTTTTAAACTCCGATTTAGCGCGATTAACATTTTGGTGCCATTGTTGGGAAGCAGCGCACAATTCACCACTATTCTCTGCATTATTTGATTATAGTTGAGCACTAAGTTGCCTTATTTGATTTTGCGAGGTACTTCACGAGGAGATCTTCCGCGCAAATCAACCACTCCAGGGCAAGTAACTTCCCTATTCTTCATAAATCAACCTCCTAATCTTGGGAAAAAAAAAAGGAAACAATCAATTAGGAATCACCTGCCTTATTTTTCGTTGTAATTATCATTTAAAAGGCAAGCTTCCTGACTTGTGAAATTTTTTTCAAATCTCATTGAAGTTGAAGCGATTCTATTGAGAGATCCTACCCCAAATTTCCTGTGCCTATTAGGGACTACACTTAATTTCTAATATTCTTGGACTATGCACTTCTTATTTGAAGTCCAAGGAGAACATTTTTTAAGATCAAAGAGGACTTGAAAATAAAGCCAAATTAGGGTTTCTACATTAGGATTTTGGAGTGCTAATTCACACTTGCCTGCATAGAAGGAAACAAACCCACTCGCATTTGTGTACTACCCAAGCCCTTGATTGAAAAGATCTAATCAAGAAAAACCCAAAAATTTGGCTCTAAAATCACTTGAACCCTAAAATCCTTAGACCTAATAACCTGGGAATCAAATCAGGGTGATTTCTAGGTCTTGACCTAAAGTCATTCTGCCATCTTTAGGGCAGGTCAGGTAAAGTTGGGCTACATTATAGGCCAACCAACCTCTAAATTAGGTCACAAGTCAAATCAACTGCTAATTCAAGTGAAAACAAAGGCACAAATTAGGACATAAAACTGATAGACTTAAGAGGTCAAGTTATCCATTCCAGTCTACCTGGACCCTCGGTGACAAGGAAGGTCGGGTGGGGGAAACCCTATAACCCGTGGGGGCACTCTACCATGTAGGGGTCTTTGCGGGACTCTCCCTTCCTGGCTACCCAGGTAATTTTCAAGTAGACAACTTTCTGATCAAGGGGTATCATCCACCCCGAACCTCTATAGTCATCCAAAAATCTTTGGGTGCCTTAATTGAGTCAAAATCACATCCAGTCCCTCATCCCTTCTATTTAGAGCACACACCCAGAGTTTCTTGGGAATCTCTTTCAGATCAAATCACTTCATTCTAAACTTGAATTTCGATTCTATATATTGATTCCATCATCTGATTCAAATATGCAGCCTAGCTACTTAGGAAAACCATTAAAGAAACCTGAATCTCAAAGATCCACGAAAGATAGAATGGTTGAGGATGCCCTCAGATTTTATGACATTGATTACAAAACCTCAAAACCAATTGAAGACATTCAGGTTAATGTATCAACAACAATAACCTTCATCATAAACTGTGCCCAATTATTATTAACAAAAGCAACAAAGGGATCAACCCAGGATATTCTCATAACATGATACATCGAGATAGAAAAATTGCATAATTTTGAATATCTCCAATACATGATAAATTCTGTACTTTGGGAAAAACACCAAGATGATCTTGAAAAATGGGAAGAGATGATGAAATTATTGAAACAAGTTATCAATCACAAATACCCGTACATGCCCCAAACAGCTAATGAAACATCTTTGAATAATATTGAGAATCAACATGATTTCCCAAATCCTAGGTTTGAGACACAAGGTTGTTGTGGATACCCAACCTAGATGGAATATGGTATACCTGATCTTGAAATAGGTTGGGAGATCCCAATTGTAGGAGAACACGATTTTGAGCCAACCCTAGAAAACCAAAACCCAAGCATAGAATTCCTAGACTTCTGTAATAATAAGATTGAATCAGAACCTCTTGAGGGTGTAAATCCCACCCCTTATTCTGATAAGGTGACCCTCGAAGGCAATTATGACTTAGATTCTAATAACTCAGCCCACATCCTTAGACTAGAGTCTGGATCTAAACCTTCTTGGACTAATTACAAGGCCCTGTATGATAAAAATCAAAGCTCAAATTTGGATTATGATTCTAGGCCTTTATTTGATGAATGTCCCTCTCCAACATCCTCAAAGATACAGATTAATTTTTCGAAAGTCACGCCAATCTATGATACAGAAATGAGGAGTTGGAAGAGTGGGGTTTTGAGTGGGTCTTCTCTACAAGACAAAAATCTGAGCCCAGATCCAATAGGGACACCTTTCTAAGCTCGAAATCAACGAATAGGCTAGACCCAAGTCAGGTTGCTGAGCTTCATCTTGTAAATTTTTCTGTGGTGGAACCTCTAATCTCGAATCAAATTCAGAACTTGATTCTCACAATTTCTCTAACGATTTCGAATCTTATTATGATTTCGGAGAACCATTATTTCCTGACGACTACGAGCCAATCTAGGACCTCAGCACACATGATCCATTCTTCGACTCTGACTCTAAGGTCCCAAAACCTGAGATCACTTATTTAAATTCAGGTTCCATCGAGATGGAATCATTTCATTTTGATACTCAGGAATCAAAAAGAAAAGGTGCCAAGAGTGACTACAACCTAGAATTCGAATCTTTTCTTGACTCCGATTTTCTTCATCTTATAAGCACCCTTCAGGCATTTACCTTTGAATATGATGACTACTATGAGGACTCTCTAAATGAACCCACCTTTAATTCTTTTTTAGATGAGCCATCATACACAATTCTTATTGATGCCACCTCCTCTACATATACAAAACCTATTCAAACTCATTTTCAACCCTGACCCACAATCGGACTCAATTTCTATTCTGATTACCCTCTTACTGAGTCGATTGTAGATGATTCGCTCCCACATCTTTATTGGGCTTCCGATAGTGATCAAACTACATATCATGCCCCGTCCTTCTCTTATCACTCCCGTAGGGTTCCTACATCCTCCACTGATTCTTTTTCATTTAAGGATCCCTACTCTAATCAGGCTGATTCGACTCAACCAAACCCTAGCTATACACTTCCTTACCATTTCGAATTCCAAAGTATATGGTGGGTTCCACAACTCTTAATCTACATTTATCAACCCACCAGATTGATTGGGTTTGAGCTACATCATCAGCCTGTTGACCTTAACAAGCATCTGGTTGGACCAACCAGGCTTTTGATCAAGGTGCTTGTTCTACAAAACTCATCTGATTTGACCACTCCTCCATACCATTTCCCTCTTGGCTGAAGGCGTTGAATTTAGCGCTTAACGAGAGGCATCCCATCATTCAAAATCGAGATCCTTCTGATTATCCTTCTATACTTCACGTCTATTGCACCCTGAGTTCAGTTTTAGAACAGTCGATCCCACCTCTGGTACATGTGCCAGAGCTTGAAATCATCCGCAACAGTCATTCCCGACCCATTCGCCCACCCGATAATCCTGTTCTAATCCCTGAAGCCAAAACTGTTTCACACCCTCCATTTACAATGAGGGCATTGCAAAACTTAGGCATGGGGGGTGGTAAAGTGCAAACATTCAAAAATAAAAGTTCGAAAGGGTTCTCACAAAAAAATCACATATTTCGAAAACACCAAAAAACATAAAAAATTATTGAAAAAAGAACAAAAAATTAAGAGGAGAGAATTTTTTTAACATATCAAATTTTGAGGAGAAAAAGGGGAGGAGTTAAAAATGTCAAAAAGGAGCACAAGTTGAAAAGAAAAGAAACATAGGTAGTCATTAGAGAGAAATTAAGGAATTGACTTAGTCCTAAACCATATCAAAAGAAAGAAAATGAAAGAACAAAAGTGCTAAGAAACAAAGAAGAGATTAGTAGGAACGATGATTTTAGGCCTCTTAGGTTGTGATCCTAGGCTTAAAAATTCAAGTATCCGTTAAGATCCAGATAGTTGATTGCGTTCTTTCTCAACACAGTTAATTAAGTTAATTGAGCTTAATTATGTGTAGAAGAAAGTCATTTAGGTTAACTTGAATTTGTGTCGGTTAAGTAGTATAGGGTCAAGTTAACCTAACATTTTAGACTTTATTGCTTTTAACTAGTTGAGTCCAGATCATTCGCTGGGAGGTATATAGCTTATTCAGAATTCACCAAGCTATTTATGCTACTCATAGGAGGTATAATTAAGTTAATTTTAACAACATGAATTTTGCCTAATGATTTAAATTTAAGAAATATGCAAAATTCCATAAGAAAATATATTTACACAAATGATCTTCTTTAATAGCAAGTAAACATGTTAATTTCTATTTATTTCAAGAAATTAAGGCAATAGAAAGTTCTTCTATTTGAAACATGTCTTATTACAACATTAAACTCAAAAAGAAATTAAAAATAATGCAAGAAATTAAATCATTTATTCTCTTTATCTTCAACCTCTCTCTCTTTTTCTTCTTTACCTTTCTCTTTCTCTTTTCTTTGTTCTCTTTAATTTATCTTTTATTCTTCTCTCTTATTTCTCTCTTATCTTCTCGAGCTCTTCTCTTCTTCCTCTCTTCTTTCTTCTCTTTTCTGCCTTGTCTCTTAGTGCCTGTTCCTTCTCTTATGAACTCTCTTCCTGTCTTCCTTCTCCTTTCTTCTCTTCCTTTGCTTTGCTCTTTCTTCTGCCTTTACCTTAGAATTTTTCCTTACTTTCTTTCTTCAGCATTTTTCCTTAGCCTTCTAAACCTTCAGTACTTAGCCTTAGCATTTCCTTCTTTCCTTCTTAACCTTTCTTCCTTAGCCTTCTGAACTAGACCGGGTTTTTCTCTCTTCAACCAAAAATTAGTTTATTTATTGGCAGCTTAGACTTTTCGGGGATAGGCAGCACCCCTTTTAGGGTGGGACCAGACCCCACTAGGTCCAAGCCTGATTCAATTATTTCGATTTATTTTCCGGTTCAGAGTTTCGAGCCAAACTGGCTCACGCCTCCCAGGCCTTGCACACACCCTCCCAGGGCCACACATCCGCACGCCACAGGCGCACACTTGCAGGCACATACACACCCACACACACACATACTCATGTTCAATCGGTAACCATGCGTCGAGTGCTGACAACTGAATTGCCTATACAACAAAAGAGTTTTATAACTAGGCGATCACTTAGAACTAGCCGATGTGGGACTAACTTAACCCCTCCCAGAGCAAACTTCAAGTAATGATTTCTCCTAGCTCAGAGCTCCATTCCAAGCAAATAAAAGCTTGTTGGAAAGCTCTTGAGTTGCTCTACAAGATGAAAGTGTCAATTTAATGTGAATGGGAAGTTTTGCTCTTCAATTTTAAGGGTGAAGTTACAGGTTTTCTACAGTTAAAAATGGCCTGGACAGTGTATTTCTTTACTTTAAGTCCTCAGATTGACTTTTCACCTCCAGTTGAAGTGCTAAATGGTTTCTAAGATTATTTCTACAGCTACTAGTGTATGCTTTGAGGTCTCTGGAGCTTCAGGAAGTGTTCAGAAGCTTAAAGCTTTTCTGGAAGCTTCAGGAAGGGTGATTCAGACATAGAAATGACCTAACAGACAACTAAAGACATGATTAATCGATCAAAACAACATCTAGAGGTTGTTACCAACTCATCTGGGCAGAATTTGCAATCAAAACTCATCAAAAATCCACTGCCATCGGTTTGAGTTCGAAAATAACCCAAACAGGCAGAAATTGAAATCCAATCGAATTAACCATCTGAGCTCAAATCACTTTAAAATCATTCACAGATATCTCAGAATCTATTTAGACTTATCAACACATCATATTGAATCCAGAATTGAAGAATCAAACTCAGATTTGACTGCTAAGCCTCGAATGTTGACTTTCTAATTTAAACCTTTTCTCAATAAATTAACACCTTGAACAACATCTTCTCAATCCCAGAAATATGCTCAGACCCTAAAATAAGTGTTTTAACTGAAGATTCTAAGGTTTCAAGCTCATCGCCTGAGCTTCTGAAGTGGTTTGTTCGTCAAAACATCCCAAAGGTTGTTACACTAATTTAACATAGAAATGAGTTCAGTGCGCTGCACTGAAGCTTCTAAACCTATTAAATGCACCTTAAAACTAACTGCCAGACTTCTCCAACTTCGGCGAAGTTGGAGAAGATAAAGACCTATCTCAAGCTCCATTCATCAAAATCTCAAATAAAATACCTCAGATTAATCAGTAATCCACATTTCATCAATCTGGAGCTTTTCATCAAGTTCTATAAACTGAAGACTAATTTTGACTCACCGGAGCTCGTCGGAGCTCCGGTGAGTCCAGAAAAAGAGAAAATTGTGCACAGATTGAGAATTTGTGCCATTAATGACTTGAAAAGGTTCCTGAGGTCACAAGGAACCTCAGGATCAAGTTAATTTCTTCATTTGGTCATTAAAATTAAGATTTAACAGTGAATTCTATTTTCATAGAATCTGAGTTGGTTAATGCTCAGGACTTGTTTTCCCACTCAATTGAGTGGTCAAAACAGGTCAACAGATATTTACGATCATACATATATATAATTAAGAACTTCAACTACTCCTGAGCTGCCATTCACAGCGAGCTCAGGAGCTTACTTAAATTTAGGCATTTACATTATATGTGGTATTTAATCAAATTAAAGTGTTGATTAGGATCCCTTAGTGATGAAAAGATGATGGAGGACCCAATGAAGGTGGAGATTAGGTCAACTACTACTGCCATAGACAGCAGAAGTAGTCGATGGAAGTGGAAGTGATTTAGGCGAATTAATGATCAAATTAGTAATTAAAGGTGATAGAAATGATCGTGGAAGATAGAAGAATGTGGACAACGATTCAAAAAGACAAAATTAATGCTCCTGACAAGCTCAAGGAGCTCGCTGGAGTCGAGGAAGATGAAATCTAAATCTAACATTACGGCTAACTAGGCTACCTAACTTACTAACTAAACTAACCTACTCCTACTCATACTCCTAGTCTACTGTTACCTGGACGAAGGGGTTAGAGGATCTCCGTCGACGGCTCATGACGGAGGAGGAAATTAGAGGGTTGTTGAAAGATCTCCAGCGGCGGTTGTGAGGTGAAGCAGAGGAGAGCTCCTTAGTCAGCACTTGTGTTAAGAGATGCGGCTAACTTCGGCGGAGTTCTAAAGCTAATAAAAATGGATGGAGGAAGTCGGATAAGGTGGTGGAAGTTTGCCGGAGTTGCGGAGTGAATAGCCTATTAGGTCGACTACAGTGAAGAAGAGGGAAGGGAGCCAACTTAATGGAAATCAGGGGTGTGAGGGGGTAATTATAGTCGACGGCGACTGAGAAGGAGGTGGAATCTAGACTCAATTGTGGCTAGGAGGAGAATAACCACCGATGTCTTCTCCGACGCCGGTGAGGTTATCTCCAACCCTAAATAAAGATATAGGTGTCATCCAGACCGGTGGATGAAAATGGGATGGTGAGCGCAAGCTCCAGGAGCTTGGAGAAGAAGAGATGACGTCGGATTGGCAGTGATCAAATGGTGGCTGCACCTTCAGTCGTTAGCCGTCTAGTCGGGTGAAGAAGAGAAGAAGAAGTCTAGGGATCGATTTGCAGTGAAACCTAAGGACCTAAATGGAAAATAAGGACCCGAATGAATTAAAATGTAGGGACCAAAATCTAAACTCAGGTTTTCAAGGTTTATTTTAATTTAAATCTTTTTTCAACTTTTTATATATGATTATAAATAAGATAATTATTATATTTTGACCTTGAATTTACATTTTTGACCTTTTTAGATTAATTTATTTAATGTTACTTAAGTTACTACATACTTAGGTATATATTATGCTTAAGTTAATTAACACATTAATTAGATGAGGTATTAATAATATTTAGAGTTCAATTATTAATTAGATTATTAATAATATTAATTGGATGATAATATAGCATTTTTAACTTATTTTAAGGTCCTTTACTATTTATCCCTTATTTAATAATTAACCCATATATTCACATAATCCTAGCTAATTAACTAGGAAGACTAGTTAATTAGGGGTAATTAGAGATCATGATGAGCTTCTCATCAATAGTCCTCAAGAGGTTGGGGAAAATGTGAAGCTTGAGTATTAGGTCTAAGGCTTAGGAAGTATTCAACCTTGTTAACTAACCTCTGGTTTGCGGGACTCGGTAACCTAAGCACCCCAATCCACACACAGTCTGGTTCAGTTTGCATAAGTATCAAAATCACGCAAATACATTTAAATTGTTCTGAAAAAGTCGCGTAGATTAGGAGCGGCTGATCAACACAAGTTGATTTGGACGAGTTCCCAGTGCGGAGAGGTGGGAAATTCCCCTCGAAGATGCATAATAAAATATCGTCTCCTTGGTGCTCGTCTCCTAGGATATCTACATATCCTATTGGGGGCATGTAAGCACCCTGTGCTGGTTCAGATGCCATGGGCAGCATTATCCCGAAATGTCGATTGCCAGGGTATGGATTTAGCTACAGAACACCATGGGCGGGATTATCTCGAAATCTCGAAAGCCAGGGTTCTAGGAGTTGCCATGGGTAGTGCTATCTTGAAGCATCGATTGCCAGGGACCCTTTGAGTATTGATGATGGGGACTAGGAATCCAATACAGACCATGTTATGAAGCTAATCCAAAGCTAGAAATAAAAAGAAAAGAGAGAGAAAACTCTCCACAAAGAAAATTCCTCTTTCTCTAACAAAAATAAACTATGAACTGAACCAAGGCTAAAACATGTTCAAGCATGGGTGCTTTAACTATGGAGTTCAACGAACCTTAGGATACTTCCTATGGGCCTTAGAAACCTTCACAACAGACTGAGGCTAGAGCTGGTCAGGTCCGGATCTTGGTTGATACTTGAGTACCTCTATGCCTACTATCGGCATTCTGACCTAATCTACAAAAGAAAGCACACATCATAGTTGACCATCAAACTTAAAACCATAAAATTTTGCTAAGGGACTAGTAAGAGCTAGTCATGGGGGTATGATGGGAATACCATCATGAGCCCTAACTAGCTCATTTTGACCCAATTGAGTCAGTAAAAGCTCTTACATAATCAACTAAAGGTCATAAATCATTGCAGAACCATCCTTAGAGAAAAATAAGAAACTAGGGTTAAAACTACAACTTTACCATTGCAGTACAACCATGGGTTTTCTCAAGGTCTAAACATAGGTCAAATGATATTAACAAGATAACAAGTGGGTTGGATTTTACATAAAAGGGTTTGTGTGTGTTCTGTGAATTAAATGACTTTTGAAACCCTAAAAATAGACCCACTTAATTAACCAAGGTTCTGGTTAAGATAAAATTCACTTAAACCCAATAAAAATCATTAAAAATTTTCTCTAGGGTTTAGTACCTTCAATTTGGCCATTAAAACCCATCTTGACCTAGAATGGGGTCTCAGACAGATATTTGCCTAATTTGGATTTTTGCATAAATTACCCAGACAAACGCAGTCAAAACCAAAATCAAACTTCACCATTGGCTTCCTTAAGTCCAAATAGGTTTGTACCAAAATTTCGACTCAGGATGAGTTTTCCTTGACCTAGTTTGCAAAGAGGTCCAATCTGATTACATTTCTACCCCTAACTTTTAAAAACCCTTGCAAACAGCCCCCTATCTTTCTCATCATCTTCACAAGTAGGTCCCTCCACCATTGTCGTGAAGGAATCTTACTCCGACAACCTTTAATAGAGATCTCTTTGATTTCCCAGAGAATCTCCTCCAAATTTGGAAGAAAGATTCTCTGAGAAATTCCCATCAATCTGAACCCATTAAAGAGCTTCGATTCCTTCCCAATCTCTCATGCAAATGCATGAGAGATTTGGATCTCTTGAAGTTTCCATCTCTGGTGAAGCGTTCCTTCATTGGAAGCTTGGCTTCCAAGCACAAAACCCTTTTTGAAGACCTATTTAAGAAGCCCCAGATCCAACTGATTCTCCTCAGCTTGAAATTAGGCTAGTTTCCCCTCTATTCCTCTCTCCCCTCCGGCCGCAACCCTCCACAAGCTCCGGCAGCCTCTCCCTAGCTTTTTCGTCACCCAACCACAATACCAATGGCAGGGTTATCTCACACCACAGTCCTCCGCGTTGAGCAATACCCGCTGATGTCGTCCTTGCCCTATCTTCGTCGCCGCCTCTTCTACGGAGGTTTCATCTTCCCCACATCCGGAAACCACACCGGCATGGGATTCCTTTCCCTTTCATCCCTTAGAGTAGACTCTTAGGTCCCCTCTCTCTCATACTTTCTTCCCCTCTTTCTATTTCCCCAAAACCACCCACCAACGCAACTGACCACCGTCATCTTCTCCATCTCCGGCGATACCTTCGGCGAGGTGCTCCCGCCACTACTAACCTCCATCCACCTCGCTGACCACCCTACAACCTCCACCGCAACTCCCTGATCATTTCCCCTCACTCCATTCCCTCCATCGACCACCCAAACACCTCCCCGAACGCACCCACTCATACGCACACAGTACGCCCTAGGCACACCACCATAGCCACCCTCGCTCCATGCCATCACTCCCATCACATTTGCCGTGCTCCAGCAACGCTCCCTGAATGATTTGATAGGGCTGAAAGGCCGTTCTCTTAATTTCAGGTAGTAGGCCCCATCCACCATTGTTGCCGAGCTTCGATGAAGCTTCAATCTGCTTCAGGCCTTTCTACACTCCAAGGAATACCCCCAGGCTGTGCGGACTTGAGGTGTGCAGGCGTCTAAGCCCTCAAGCAAAGGCTCCAGCAACTCCAGCCTCACCAATTTGGCCACACACCTGTTGCTGTGTGAGCAAAAAGAAGGTGGGACATTTAGTCCCACCTCGAAAACGAGAAGACGCCCGTAGCCACATAAGATGATTTTGTCCTTTAGCTATTCGCCTCCAACACTGAGGGTGAGGTAATCCTCCCCCTTCACCGGACTCGTCCGCGACACCTAACCCGCGGACATGGCCGACCCGACTACCCGACCAGACCTTCACTCCTTGCTCACCACACATGCTGGTGAGCCTGGACCTGGGTATGCGATAGGTCCGATTACTCGACCGACTGTGGCTCTGGGAGAGAGAGACTGAAATAGAAAAGAGAGAAGGAGAGAGGAGAGCTGCATGGGGAAAGAGGGGATTTTTCTCTTAGAAGATTGCTCTGACACTTAGCCAGATTCAAAGGGCAAAGCAGGGCTGAAGGAAGAAGAGAAGAGAGGAAGAAGAGGAGGACCTCAGAGAAGGAAAAGGCAAAGGTAGAGAGAGAAGAAGAGAAGGCCAAAGGAAGAAGCTGAAGGGAAAGAGAAGAATGGAAGAAGAAGAGAAGGCCAAAGGAAGAAGTTGAAGAGAAAGAGAAGAATCGAAGGAGTAGAAGAAGAGAATTAAAGAAGAAAGACAAAGAAGGCTGAAGGCAGAAGAAGAAGAAGAAGAAATTCAGAATCAGAGAAATCAGAAGAAGGATACTGTAGCAAAGTCATTTAAGACGTCTGATTGTAAAATCAGACGTCTAAATTTATATTTCCTTCTTTAGTCAATTTTAGTAACCATTATTTTGTCTACAACTCCTTTACTCTTCATATACTCATACGCTCTACATTCCTAATTAATTTTTGAGTAATATTATGTGTTCAATTTGCATTAATTGCTAAGTTTAGTGTGTGAATTCCATTTGCTCCCTGTGTTCGACCTCGGAACATTTTCGAGTAATAAAATTGTATTTGTTTTGAACGCTATTTTGGCTATACTACAATGCATCACTTTTTAAACCACGACTTAGCGCGATCAACACCCGGTGTTAATTTGAGGAATTTATGTTCAATTTCTAATTTAATGGGTTATTCAGAATCCTGAGATGATTTAGAGATTGTTATGATTGATTTTAAGATGCTTAATTGAGGTTTGAAAAGAATTGGAAGATTGGAACAGTATGGGTTGATTTGAACCCAGTACTATGTTCCGTGACTTTTTGATGAAATTTGAACCCTAAATCCAATCATATTCATTGCAATTTGCCTATAGAATCTGTTCAGATCCTTTCCTTAGTGATTTCTCTCTTTGCACGATGAAATGAAGCTCAACCTAAAGCTCTGCAGTCCCAGACAAAGCTCAGTAGCTTCTGTTGCTTCTTGAGCCCTCTTCAGGTCTTCTTCTTCACTCATCAGGCGTGGATAGACTCACGAAGGCACGTAGGCCTTTAGCTAAGTGCTACAGACCTTCATCAGGTCGATTGACCTGATTCATCTTCTCTGAAGGCTCACACAACCGTGTGAAACAACCATTTTCATCCATCAAATTGATGGACCAAACCTATTTGAAGTATCAAATTATTGCATGAATCCTGTAGAGCAGTCTACCAGCTCTCGATCGACCCTTGCTCGATCGATTTCATGAACTGAGTCGACCACAATCTTCAATTGATGTTCAGCCTTGATCTGTCTTATTTAGTCTCTCCTTGGGAACTAAGGGCTGCACGACATGGTATATCATGAATTCACGCTACGACCCTCCCAATCATTTGCATAGGGCGCAAAGAAAACTGATATGTGTGCGAGTATGTGCATGTGCACGTGCCTGTGCATGGGTGTGTGCGCCTGAGGGCATGTGTGCATGGGCCCATGTGGGCATGGGTGTGTGTGGGCTTGATTGGGCCTGATACTGTGCATTGGCTGAAATAAATATGAATCCACCTGATAACGAATTGGAGTGAACCTCAAGTAGGGTCTAGTCCCACCCTACGGGGTGTTGTGAATCCCCAAACGAGGCCCACTCGCACATTAAAAATATAAATTTTTATAATTGAGAGAGATTAATGGGTTAAGTGTAAAATCGACTAAGTGTGGAAATAAAGAAGGCACAGTAGGTTAAAGGAAGAAGAAAAGAGTTAAAGAAAATAAAGAAGAGGGTGAAGGCTTAAGAGATTAAAGAGTGGTATAGGAAGAGCTCGAGAGAGAGCGAGCACAAGTAAACAGAAAGAGAGAGAGAGAATAAGAGAGAAGCAAAAGAAGAGCTAAAGGAAAGAAGAGAAATAAAAGAAGATAGGAGCTTAAGCAGAGTAATAAAAGTAAATGTATAGAGAATTCAGATGTCTGTATACTCTACCAGAAGTCCAATTTTACCTTTTACTAACTTTCTTTTCAGATGTCTAATTTCAGCGCTGGAGTTACTTTTGTTATGTTTTTTAGCTTAAACCTATTGTAAAGGCAATGATACTTCTTGTAATACCACTTCTTTGCCTTATATTATTGTAAAAAGTTGTAATAAACATGTTTAGTTGGTTTTTAATGACAAATATTTATTGTAAATTTGTTTCTTCTTATTGGAATATTGCATGCTTTGGATTGATTAATCTTTTGTGCTATATTCATGTGCTTAAAATATATTGTAATTATAATCTCATTGATGAAGTAGATAGTAATTATTCTTTAGGAATTAATGGTGAATTAGAATTCAATTATGCCTCCCAGTGAACGACCTAGACTCAACCAATTAAAAAGAACTTCAACTCTAAAATGTTAGGTTAACTTGACCCTATACTACATTTCCGACATAAAATCAAGTTAACCTAAGTTACATTCTTATGTAATTAATTAAGTCTAATTAACTTAATTAACTGTGTTGAGAATTGGCACATCATTTTAACGGTGCCGTTGCCGAGGAGTGAAATATTTTGCTTCATTTTATTCACCAAAACGTTCCCTTGCATAATTTTGTTAAGTAAGGTCATCATTTTAATGACGCCGTTGCTGAGGAGGTAACTGTAATTTATATTCATCATTATTTGTAGTTTGTAAATATTTCTCTTTACTAATTAGCTTTATTTTGTTTTGTTTCTGTCTTCTTTTTAGGGATATCTTTGCAGGTATTCTCAAGAAAGGAGGAGGGTTTTTTATTTTTGTTTTTCCCGATCCATTATACATACCCACTGTGAGTATATCTTTACTTAGTCTTTAGTGTAGATTTGCTTGTTGCATTTAGTTAAAAAAATATTTAATAAAATACAAAAATATTCATATCTTTCTAACTAGCAATAGCATGTTAGGCATGCACTCCTAGGAGTGCTTATTCCTAATAGTACTTTTTGTGATCTGACTCAGGATTTTCTACTCTGTTATCTCGCATTAGCGGGAAGACACGTGTAAAAACCCACGTAGATCCCTATCTTTGAAATTAAAGCAAGACCATATTTTGATTGAAAAGATATAAAAAGCGGTCACATTTACTACTTTCTATCATTTTTGTAAAAGATTAACTAAAAAAAAGGACCATTAAAACTTGTAACATATAATCTGTTTGCAGATTGCATACGATTTTTTATCGTACATGTCTATTGCATGCTATCGCACACACAGTGTGATCACTAGAGTTACATGAGTCTTATACTTCTACCTCTCCTCTTTGCACCTCTTAGGGCTTTGGTTGAAGATCAACAAGTCTGTCTCACTACTACAGCCTTGGGGAGCCAGTAGTGAGTGACGGGAGTCGGTTTCACGCATTTGAAAGTCGTCGAAAATCGTAGTATAGTCACACAAAAACGTCCATCAAAAAATGATTTCTAAAGATAACGAGACTTTGAGTCCCGGTCATTCATCTCTGGGAAGCATTTGTCTACTTCTGAAATCGATCTTCTATTGCTCTACTTTGTTTAGAAACGCATGCCGATTCATGATTATTACGTATTTAGGTATGACATGCTTAGTTGCAAGAATATTAGGAGTTAGAAACAGGCAACATGAATCACGCAAATATAATAGCAATCAATAAGCTCATGGTGATTTCACAATATGGAGATATATATATAAAAACATTTTTCATTCATTCAATGGGAGAGTTGTTTGCAACAAGAACTTTAGAGGAAAGCTTGTACATAAATGCTTGAAATTTAAACCTAGCTACCAGAAAATGACTACATACAAGAATCAATGGGGGGATTTCGCATGCATCATTAGGGGAGAAGTTAAGACTACACTACTAAGCAGTAATAAAAGCAGTAAAAATTATGGAGAGCATAAACCAAATCTAGCAGAATAAAAGGGCATTCAAGGGTGGTCCCCGATGGCCTTGGAGTGGTCGAGAGAAGAATGAGGGGCGGCCAATGTAGCTTAGCCTGACCCTTGGAGAGAGGGAGGAATGATCTAGCATCTCGGCATGATGTCCTCCATGGTGGAGGTAGTGAGCTCGTGGAGGTGGAGTGGCTAGCTAAGTGGAAATGGGCGTGAATGGCACCAATGGAGTGAATGGGTGCAAATGGCCACCCCTTAGGTCTTTTTATAGACCTAAGGGAAGCTCTCTAGAGAATTATGGAATTCTCTAGAGAGGCCTATGGTGGGAGCTCGTGGGAGAGCTAGAGAGAGAGGATGGATGGTGGTTTTTAGATCCACCAAATGTGGATCTAAAAATTGAATGGCCCTTGGTTGCTAATTTTGGCAACCAAGGCAACCACACATGGTAGAGATTTCTAGAGAACTCTAGGCTAGGTATTTTCATGTGGATGGTGTGTGTGGGTGTGTGTGAGTCAAAACTTAGGTGGCTAGGTTGATTAGGTTAGGTTCTAGTGGGTTTAGGTCAAGGTATATCTCAAATTAGGGTTATAAACCCTAATTCACTAAGGTAAAGTGCAATTAAACTTAATACAAGTTTAATTGGGTGTGTGGAAACTTAATTGAGAGTAAAACAACTCAATTAATTTAGGTCTATGTCAATTGCACTCTCACTGAGTCCAATTGGACAGTGTGTGCTGGGATCAGGGCTCAATTAGGCTCAATGAGTCCAATTGAATAGGCTGATGGAATTGACTAAGACCCAAGTCAATTAGGTTTAATGAGGACCTAATTAGGTCCTTAGGGAGGTTTATAGGTGATGTACTAAGGTTAGGGCACCTTAATTTAGGTCCCTATGGGGTTGGAATTGGGTTTAGGGACCTAGAGATCCAGGATCAAGGCTTAAATCTAAAAACAGGAACTGGAGAGCAGTATCAGACGTCTAATAATAGTGTCAGACATCTTATACTCAAAAATTAGAAGTCCAAACATGTTGTCTGGATGTCCAATCAAAGTTAGGAGGGATTTTGGGTTCTATTTTGGGTATTCTGCAGAAATTGGACGTCTAACAAATTGTTTGGACGTCCAATAACACTGCAGAAGTGGGTTTGAGGTGTGCGGGAGATGGCTAAGGGTCCTGGACGTCCTATAACTTATCTGGACGTCCATATTAGGGTTGGAACTAGGGTTTTAAGGCTTCCTAGGGTGTTGTGACCTAATCTAAGGGGGGCTAAGGCTTAGGGAAGTCTCTAGGCTATCCTAGGGCTAGGATGGACCTAAGCTCTTCACATTTTACTGCTTTATTCCTACTTAATAGCTGATGTAAACACATTTACAGTACTCAAAATGTCTATTTATGCATGTTCTTAAGCATAGGATTGCATTTCATGATATAAATATTGCATAACATGAATCATCTTGCATTTAGAGTAGTTTGAATAAAATGGAGGTTAATTGTCTCCTTTTATGTGCTTGGACAGGGCAAACATTTTGTCGAGACCTCGGATCAAAGATCCAACCGTATGGATGTGATCAGGGGGACGATTGGAGTTCAACGACTCCAAGATCGCCCTAATCAGGCATCCGTAGCATCAGATAGTGACCGGGGAACCCTAGAAGATCAAGGGCCAGGATGGTGAAAATTTTCACTTCAAATGACAAATTCGACCGCACGGATGAATTCGGATCGACGATCGCAGCCCAACGACACAAAAATCGAGTCAATCCGACATCCGTGGCACCATCTACAACTTCCAGAAGATGGACGGCCAAGATAGCGCCATGTGGTGCCATCTCAGCCGCCCAAACGGCATCTTCTTCTTGTAAAGGCCCCGCGCCCGATCGCTCTCCGCCGTTGGATCTTGATCCAACGGCTGTGGGCGCTCGCATTTAAAAGCGTCCGCTCGACCATCCGCGCCCCATAGCGCAGTGGTCGAGCGTGCTATCGCGAGCGCGGGGCGCGGGTTTGAGTCGTGGAGAGGGGCTGGAAGGCACGGTGATTGGGCGTGGATGGAGCATCAGATGGAGATCGGACGGCCGCGCGCTCTCGATAGCGTCGACACGCAATTGAACGTGCAATCGGACGCGTAATCAGATGCACGGGCGGCCGCGCAACGCAGCGGGCGCGGACGCATCTTAAGCCGTCCAATCTCGCGATCGGACAGCTAAAAAGCGGCGAACGTGCGCAAGCCGTTGAGCGCACGAGCAGGCGAGGAGGCGCACGCGAGCCGGCCACGACGCCCACGTTGAGGGCTTTAGTGACGGATTTATCCTTCACTAAAGACCCCTCTTTTATTATTTTGAAGTTGTAATGTCCATTTTGCCCCCACTCCTTGCAACTATAAAAGGAGACCCCCTCCATACGAAATTCTTATCCCTTCTTTCTCCTCTCTATCCCTCCAAAGCTCAAGAGAAGCTTGTCCCACACCTGGGATGCTTCTCGCGAGATAAAGTCCAATTTTCATTCCCCTTCGGAAGTGGATCCCGCAACGACGACGGCGTACTACTTCGTTCCCGTTCTTCTGCTTCGTCCTCCTTCGTCCAGCTTCGTTCTCCTTCGTCCAGGCATCGTCCCGTCCGGCTCGTCCTCCAAGCAATCGTCGTGGAGGATAACTTCTCTCTCCCATTCTTATTTACAGCTTTTCTAGTGTAGAATTTTCCTACTTAATAGTGTAATTGATTTTCCGCTTTCTAGTGTAACTTTTATTTAGTTTGATTATATAAACAATTGGAATATTGAATGCATGTTCTCTCTCTCTCTCTTTCTTTTAGTCTGATAGCTCCATTGTAATTATATCGCCTTGCTTAGAAAAAAATCCTAAAAAAATATAATTGCGAATATAGATCAACGTAGCCTCCCTATGTTCGACCAGGAATTCTTTTCGGTATAAATTTTATTTATTGAACACGAATTCTTCGCTTTCGAACTACAACGACAGGTTTTCCGAAACCAAACACGTAAGCGTAGCGTTCACAAAACGTTTCAACATTTTGGCACCGTTGCCGGGGAGGCAACAATTTCCGATCTTTTCTTCGCATTTCTTGCACTTTATTTGTTTTCTAACTAGCTTTCTCTTGTGTCTATTGTTTTGCAGAGACCTCCATCAAGGAATCAACAAGCGGTAGACTGGAGTAAAGTGCAGTTGAAGACAACTGTAAGTGCTTCCCCATTCTTTCCCCCTCCATAGATTTCATTCGTCACATTAAATCCAAATCCCAATTAACGTAGGTGTTTGCATAAATCCTAGGAATAGTTTGGTTGTTTGGATTTTCACTCACATTCATTCCACCCTCATCCAAAAAAAAAATAACAAATAAAAAAAATAAAAAAATAATAACAAAAAGATAATCTTGTGGGGTAATTTTTAACAAACACACAACACACACCCACATTCAAGGCACTTGATCAACTTGATTTGTTTTCTACTCAATCGGGTTCTGATCCGTGGAACCGGTACACACAAAGTAATATATAACAGAGTAGAAATTATTCTAGGTTAACCATTTTTGAGTGCCTAACTTAGTGGTGCATTTGTGGCCAATTGTTTGAGTTGATTGGGCCGCACCACTTCAAATAAAATAAACCCATCAAGTAGCTGCCTATTAGGTTCAACTTTTAGGGATTTACCAGGCACTCCACATTCTTTTTAAACTTTAAAGGAAAACATCTTCACGTGTGCTTGCAAAACCTGGTGTGCCAACGAAACCTGTTTGAAAACACCTAAAGTTGAATCCTAAAAGCTACTAAGCAAGATTTGAACCTTAAAACTCACCACATCAAAAATAATCTTGCTTGAAAACCACTGGTTGTGCACACACACACAAATCAATCAATCATTAAGGGCACAACCCATTTAAAGGGCCCATCACATTCCAAAGCACATTCAAACCTAGCCCTAAATAAAACATAGTAGATGTTGGCCTTAAGGATTGGACTCGCTCTTCAGAACCCAGAACGAGATTATTTTCGATTAGTATGTTTCTACTGTTCAATCTGATGTCTAGCTAGGGGAGCAGAGTCAAACGATCGTGGCTGGGGGGTACACTAGGAATCGGAGGCGCAAGCCGAAGGAAGAACCTTCTCCCTAGTCCCTCCTTCTAACTGGTTGGATTGAACAGACAGAAGTAGATCAAATCGTTCCTTTATCTCAAGACGGGTTTTGAGAGTCTGTAGGTCTATAGGCTAACCCATTTAAGGACAAGTTTGATTGTTTGTATTGTAGGGCGCCTTTCTTCCTCCTGAGTCTCATGAATCCTTCCACATATTTCACACATTCCCGCTCTTTCCCTCCTGTTGTGAATTATCCTCAACATGACGATTATCCCAACTCATATTGTAATCAACCATCAGTTAGTTGGGATAATTCGATTGGGGATATAATTCCGAACCCCCGTGTTTAGGGTCTAACCCTGAACACTTTGATTCTAATTTCTATCCTTCTCAGAGCTACATCGATTATAGATCGTCTTCCTTTCATGCACAACCTAATACGATCTACAATCAAGAAGGATACACCGATCCTTACCCATCCTCTGATTTCACTGCCTTTAGGTCATCACCATCTTTTCAACAATCTGAAATGACCTATTATCAGGAAGGGTATAACGAATCTCAATTCGTTAATTCCCTTGCATTAATCCCAAACCCGCCCAACCCTGAACCAACTCATTTGGTTCAGCTTAACCAGGTTCAAGATAAGGTTCTGGCTAACATGAGGAATATCATACAATCTTTAGAAGTTCAGCCAATACCTTGCATTGAGAGATTGAAGCCCCTGATTGAAATGATTGATGATTTAAACAAGCCTTTGCTGGATTGGCTCCAGGATGTTAAGGATAAGAACCCGGGTGAGTTTCTACTTGGGAAATTAGCGAAATTGAGGATGAGATTCGTGGTTGCTTTGATTCAATCTTGGAATAATTCCCAGGATGAACCCTCTTCAGGAAAGCCAATGACAGAACCCGCTCAGGCACCTGTTGGGGGGGACACGTGTTACGAGGCTGACCAGATTGAATTAAAACAACCAATGAAGGATGATCTGATTTCTTCACCTGAGATCCCTAAGCTGGGTTACAAGGAAACGTATGTCTCCTTGGAACAGAAAGTGACAAATGATTTTGGGACATACATTGATACGGATCCTGATGGTGAAGATTCAAGTTGCGAAGTCTCACGCGAGTTTTCTGAACATGATTTCTGTGAGACGATTGGGCCTGAGGAATCTAATAGATCATTTGATAGCCCAATAACTGAGGACACTGATCTTATTAGGGCACACATTACGGATCCAGAATCGCATTTTCTGGAGGAATCAATTCAATGCCCTGATTATCAGTTACACCCTGTTGAGCTTATTGATGATTCTAATTCTGAGATAATTAGACCCAAGTCAATTTTGATTCTGCCACATCATTTAGACTTGGAGATTTCAGACGGGGTGATGAATATACAAGAGGTCCTGGAATTTGATATGCTAAATGAGGAGGATAGGAGCTGGGAAGTTTTGATTTGGGAAGTTAATTCTGGAGGAAATAGAAGATTGAGTCGAAGGGTCCCTTTTAAGCTGAAACCATCAAATCAGAACCCTTACGACATTTGTTTCGAGGATGTTCAACTCAAGCACACATTCAACGATTATCCTTTTGAGCTTCAATTCTCTGTAACTCGACTTTTTGGTCTTGGGTTGCATCCTCATAAATCGCAGGCCCGACCCTGCTTGCATTCTGATTTTAGGTTTTGGGTAATTTTTATCCAGAACCTAAGATATTCTTGATTATGGGGAGTGGGTCTGCACCACAATCTGGTCCACATCTGTGGACCTCTGCTGACAGGTCAGAGAATTCTTCTATTTTTTCTAATTCTGACCTGCACTTGTGAATTCTTCATTTCTTTTCTTTGTATAGTGTGCCTAGCTGAAGGCACTAAACTCAGCACATATACAGTTCTTTTTAATTTTTCATCTCGGAGTGGACCTGACATTCACGCAATTCAGGTGCTTTCTTCGCTTTTCCACTCTGTTTTATGTCTTTTTAAAACAATGAGGACATTGCATTAGATAGGCATGGGGGGTGGATATTTATCTCTAAATTCATTCATCAGCTCCGTAGATTTGTTTTATTTTGATTAAAAAAAAATCGAAATTAGGAAAGAGAATTTGGGTTTAAGAAAATTTTCAATCTTAGGAAAAACTACATTAAGATCTGAACACAAAGACCCTTCAGGTCTTTGAACGTAATCAACCCGTGTATCCACTAAAATGTGGATTTGTTTTTCTAGTTCTCGCCAACTTGAATTTTATTTTAATTGGAGTAAATAAGTTTGGGTGATAAGTACACGACTTATCAACCCGCCCTCTGATTTGAGGGAATTTTGAGTCTTAAGCATCTACACACTTTTTTTTTTCACTGACTCGTTGTTCGGCGATTCTAACAGAAATTGGGTAGCTAATGAACCTTCTAGGGTGATATGGCTGGCAAGTTATCATGGGTAACAGCCCATAGGTAGGTTGTCCAGAGCCCAGTCACTGGACCTTTCTCTTTTTCCTACCCTTAGGTAAATCTTAGACCAGGGAAGCCACCTATTTAAAAAAAAAAAGAGAGAAAAGAACAAAAGGAAATAAGTCACACTTCGCCGCATGAGTATGGCTAGCAAGTTGTCGGTGGTAACAGCTCATCGACCAGTTGTCCAGAACCCAGCTCAGAAAATGCACTAAAAATTCCCAAAACACTTAGGAAGAAGCGGAGAAGTAGAATAAACTGGGGAGATATACACTAGATTCACCCTTGTGTTGACCCCGTAAAAAAATAAAAGTAGGGAGAAAGCTACCGGTTGTAAAGATACACCTTTAGGCAGAAGTCTTTTTGAGGTCACCTAGAGGCGTAGAAATCCAAAGTCCGTTCTAACTGCCAGTCAATGAGTCTATCACAATCACAATAAGATGCTTAAAGCTTAGGGTTCTCATCAAATTTTGGGTGAGTTGAATGGCCGTAGAAAGCCACTCTTAAACCCGAAAATTTGAAAATCAAAAAAATTAGAAAAGAGAAAAAGAGAAAAAGAAATTTTTCTTTTAATAAGGTGAGGGCTTGAGGCGGTCTGCATTTTGGCTGATACCCAGGCACTGTTGTGTCTTTGAAAGTTTAGTTCCTAAGTAGACAATTTCTTAATGATTGAAAAATAACTCAAGTCCAAATAATCCAACCTAATTCTTTTATAAATAGCATATAGTTTTTGCTAGGGACTAGCAAAAGATAGGCATGGGGGTATGATGTAAACACATTTACACTACTGAAAATGTCTATTTATGCATGTTCTTAAGCATAGGATTGCATTTCCTGATATAAATATTGCATAACATGCATCATCTTGCATTTAGAGTAGTTTGAATAAAATAGAGGTTAATTGTCTCCTTTTATGTGCTTAGACAGGGCAAACATTTTGTCGGGACCTCGGATCAAAGATCCAACTGTATGAATGTGATCAGGGCGACGATTGGAGTTCAACGACTCCAAGATCGCCCTAATCAGGCATCCGCAGCATCAGATAGTGATCGGGGAACCCTAGAAGATCAAGGGCCAGGATGGTGAAAATTTGCACTACAAATAACAAATCCAACCGCACGGATGAATTCGGATCGACGATCGTAGCCTAACGACACAAAAATCGAGTCAATCCGACATCCGTGGCACCATCTACAACTTCCAGAAGATGGACGGCCAAGATAACGCCACGTGGCGCCATCTTAGCCGCCCAAACGGCCGCTTCATCTTGTGAAGGCCCCACGCCCGATCGCTCTCTGCCGTTGGATCTTAATCCAACGGCTGTGGGTGCTCTCATTTAAAAGCGTCCGCTCGACCATCTGCGCCCCATAGCGTAGTGGTCGAGCGCGTTATCGCGAGCACGGGGCGCGAGTTCGAGCCGTGGAGAGGGGCTGGAAGGCACGGCGATTGGGCGCAGGTGGAGCATCAGATGGAGATCGGACAGTCGCGCGCCTGATAGCGTCGACGCGCGATTGGACGTGCAATCGGACGCATAATCAGACGCGCGGGCAGGCGCGCAACGTAGTAGGCGCGGACGCATCTTAAGCCGTCCAATCTCGAGATCGAACGGCTGAAAAGCGGCGAACGTGCGCAAGCCGTTGAGCGCACGAGCAGGCGAGGAGGCGCACGCGAGCCGGCCACGACGCCCACGTTGAGGGCTTTAGTGACGGATTTATCTGTCACTAAAGACCCCTCTTTTATTATTTTGAAGTTGTAATGTCCATTTTGCCCCCACTCCTTGCAACTATAAAAGGAGACCCCCTCCATACGAAATTCTTATCCCTTCTTTCTCCTGTCTACCCCTTCAAAGCTCAAGAGAAGCTTGTCCCACACCCGGGATGCTTCTCGCGAGATAAAGTCCAATTTTCATTCCCCTTCGGAAGTGGATCCCGCAACGACGACGGCGTGCTGCTTCGTTCCCGTTCTTCTGCTTCGTCCTCCTTCATCCAGCTTCGTTCTCCTTCGTCCAGGCGTTGTCCCGTCCGGCTCGTCCTCCAAGCAATCGTCGAGGAGGATAACTTCTCTCCCCCATTCTTATTTACAGCTTTTCTAGTGTAGAATTTTCCTGCTTAATAGTGTAATTGATTTTCTGCTTTCTAGTGTAACTTTTATTTAGTTTGATTATATAAACAATTAGAATATTGAATGCATGTTCTCTCTCTCTCTCTCTCTTTCTTTTAGTCTGATAGCTCCATTGTAATTATATCGCCTTGCTTAGAAAAAAATCCTAAAAAAATATAATTGTGAATATAGATTAACATAGCCTCCCTGTGTTTGATCCGGAATTCTTTTCGGTATAAATTTTATTTGTTGAACACTAATTCTTCGCTTTCGAACTACAACGACAGGTTTTCCAAAACCAAACACGTAAGCATAGCATTCTCAAAACGTTTCAACAATAGCATAGCAAACCTTTAACTCCCTTACATTATTATTCCTACATCTAATCTTAGACTTCTGCTCCAGCTCTGCTACAACTCCCGTTATTCCAGATCCAGCTTCAGATCTTGCTCCAAATCCAGCTCCAGATCTACTTATTGTCTGCAATCGACATAATGTACTTAATTAGCACATTATAACATCATTTTATGCATAGCTAAAGTAAAGCAAAAATGATGTAGATAATGCTTATGCGTGCATGAATTTCCTTAACTTATGTTAAGTTCTAGCTTAATCTAGGTCAATTAAGACTTATGATTGCTGCGCACTCATACCCCCATGACTAAATCTTGCTAGTCCCTAGCAAATGCAAGACTAATTTATTTACAAAAAGGGTCCCTAAGGGACTAATTATTTTATCAAGTGTATGCATAGTGGTTTTTCTCCTTTTTGTTTTCATCCTATGCTCTAGAAATCCAGACAATCGTGAAAGTGCGGCTATGTAGCTTTTGCAACGGATTCAAGTGAAAACTAATACACCTCTAAAGCCTGTACTTGACCCCTAGTAAAAATTCTAGCGGGATAGGCAGACTTCTTCCCTCGGGCAATTCAAGATATTCTATGAATTTCACCCTGGCTTTAGGCTTAGGTAGAGAATCTCTGAGGGAAAAGATTATATGTTTGGTGGCTCACTCTCACTTGGTGCTACATAGAGACTAGTACTACAAAATCTAAATTCCTAGATTACTAAGTAACTCAACTCAGAGAAAGATGAGAAAAACTATGCTTTCTTTGATTCATTTGTATTCATTCTCTCTTTTTCTTTTTCTTTTTCTTTTTCTTTTCTTTCTTAGAGCTCACAACTTTACCAGATTCACATATATGACTTGTATTTGGTGGTCTCACTAGGCATTAACACTTTAATGGAGTTCTAATAACCCTAACACTAAGTCAGAATTCCTCAGCCAGTATTCGGGCGGTCAGAAGCACAAGAAAAATGGGTTAAGGCCATATTTGGTGGATCTCAATTTTGTTTGATGGTATTGCCTCAATGAAATAAACACTAAATATTCATTCTTTTCTTTGCTTTTTCTTCTTTTTCTAATTTTTTTTTTCAACATAAAACAACTAACACACATCCATGAATTTTATTGAGGAGACATTATTAGGAATTGGTAGTACTCAAGAGAAATTGGGTGGCTTATTTGGTGGAAGTGCCTACTCACGGCATCGGGAAAGACGGATAGGATGGTGTATTTCTGACCTTGACATCAATACCCTCCTTTAGCTGAGGATTACGTAAAGAATGGTCATAACCATCCACCTTAGCCCTAGTTTTATGAAAACTCACTCTTCGCATATTTGTCTTATTTAGTGGCTCTCAAAATTTCGCACAGAAATGCATACGCAGGAACCGAGAGCGAAAACTATGTCTAATCTCAGAGTATCATCACCTAATTATCTAGGATTCTAGATTCCTTGCACTAATCTTAGAGCACCAGTACACTCTACTCTCATCTCACACTATTTGGTGGATTTTCGGAAGAACATCTACCTGACTCCCAAAACACTGTCCAGGGGTTCAGGAAAAGAAGTACTGCTTCTTCTCGACAGACTGAAGACATTTATCAGCCTTCATCATGAATCCATTGCAAATTCTACGTGTGTATGAAAAGTTGTACTGGATTCCAGATTACAAGAATCAACTAGAGGATAAAATCCCTAATGCATTCTTTTAATAAAATAATCTTATTCGTGAGTGCAATATGTATATATGCTATGAACATGTAACCTCATATAATTTGTACTTCATGAATTTCTCATATCGGGTTACAATAAGCTTAACCCTAAATTTAGAACAAAAGGTGAGCGGGTGAGTCAGAAGTGGTTGTTGCGAATGATTTCTAGCTCCAATAAAAGCATTGGAGGTGGAGTCAGTTGTTCTTTTATTTAAGGTCCTAAAGTACGTTTTACATGCAACTCCGAATTTTCCTAAGTGTTGGCAAAAAAAATTTTTAGTTTCTATTGTATCTATCCCCCATGCCTAAGTTCTTGCATGTCCTCATGCATGAATATAAAAGAAAATAAATATTGTAGGGAGAGAATGGGTAGAAATCACCTGTAACTGCTCTTGAAATTATATTCAGCATTGGCCAACCTGTTAATATGCAATATCCAAAAGGGAAATATGCTAAAAATATGCTATGTATAAAAATGGTTATATATAAATGATGGTGGAATGTGGAGGGAATGGTATCTATACGTGCTAAGTTTAACGCCTCCAGTTGGGCGAGCACTCAATTACACATCCTCACTAAGATGAACAGTCTCGTCAGGTGGTGGAGGTTCCTGGGCCAAAAATGGCTTGAGGCATTGGCCATTCACTGTGAATATATGCCCAGATTTTAGGTCCTTGATTTGGATTGCCCCATTAGGATATGGCTGTATCACAACATACGGGTCAGTCTACTTGGACTTAAGCTTCCCCACGAACAGTTTCAGTCGTGAATCAAACAACCAGACTCACTGGTTGGGCGTGAATACTTTCCTCCAGATGTGGCGGTCATGAAAGGCCTTGGTCTTGTCCATGTATATTAATGCATTCTCATAGGCCTCCCGCCGGATTTCTTCTAATTCGCTGAGCTGGAGTTTCCGTTCTCGACCTCCTGCATCGAGGTCGAGGTTACATTTTCTCACCGCCCAAAAGGCACGGTGTTCCAGCTCTACAGGAAGGTGATAGGCCTTGCCATATATCATGAGATATGGTGACATTCCGAGTGGGGCCTTGTATGCAGTCTGATATGCCCAGAGTGAATCGATTAATTTGTCGAACCTGTCCTTCTTGTCTGGTCTAACTATCTTCTGGAGAATCAGCTTGATTTGGCGATTAGACACTTCAGCCTGCCCATTGGTCTGCGGGTGATACGAGGTGGCTATGCAATGATGTACCTCATATTTCTTTAATAACGACCTGAAATGGGCGTGGATGAAGTGGCTTCCCCCGTCGCTAATCAGAGCGCAGGGTATTCCAAATCTCGTGAAAATATTCTGCCGTACGAAAGAAATGACGGTCTTGTGGTCATCCTGTCTCATTGGGATGGCCTCGACCCACTTCGAGACATAATCAACAGCTAGCAATATGTACTTGAAGCCATGCGAGTTCGGAAAAGGGCCCATAGAATCAATGCCCCAGATGTCGAACACTTCTACGACCATGATGGAATGGAGTGGCATCATGTCTCTTCTGGTCATAGAACCGACTGACTGGCATCATTTATAGTGTTGGGTGTATTCGTGTGTATCTCTAAAGATGGTTGGCTAGAAAAATCTCGACTGCAAAATTTTTGCAGCGATTTTCCGTCTCGAGAAATGGCCACCACACACATCATTGTGGCAGAAAGATAACACACTGGGGATCTCAGAGTCTGGGATGCATCTTCGGATAATCTGGTCCACTCCAATGTGGAAGAGTAGTGGGTCATCCCAAAGGTAGTATTTGGCCTCTGCAATGAATTGAGTTTCTAGTCCTTGGATAGGTTCACGGGAATTTTGCCTGTGGCAAGGTAGTTCGCGAAATCTGCATACAAGGGGAACTCAACAGAATGAACAGCCAAAAGAGATTCATCCAGAAATTGTTCATGGATAGGCAGGGAATGAGTGTGATCTGGGTCCAATCTGGATAGGTGATCCGCCACAACATTTTGTTTTTCGACTTTGTCGCGGATTTCGATATCAAATTTCTGCAATAGAAGGATCCATCTAATGAGTCGTGGTTTGGCATCCTTCTTTGCCAACAAATGCTGGAGGGCGGAGTGGTCAGTGAAGATGATGACCTTGGACCCTAATAAATATGATCTGAATTTCTCCAACCCGAATACTATCGCTAGCAGTTCCTTTTCAGTGACAGTATAATTGCGCTGAGCTTCATTCAGCGTCTTGCTAGCATAGTATATGACGAAGGGTTGTTTCTCCCAACGCTGGCCTAAAACAGCATCGACGGCAAAATCAGAAGCATCGCACATCATTTCGAAATCAAGTGACCAGTCAGGTGGTTGAAGAATTGGGGAGTTGGAAACAATGCTTTGTAAAGTCTCGAAGGCACTGAGACACGAGGTATCAAATTCAAATGGGACATCAGTAACCAGGAGATTCGTCAAAGGCCGCGCAATTTTTGAGAAATCGCATATAAATCTCCGATAGAAGCCGACGTGACCCAAGAATGATCGAATCTGCTTGACCGAGCTAGGTGGCGGTAAGTAGGAGATAATCTCTGATTTAGCCCAGTCGACCTCGAGTCCATTTTTGGAGATCCTGTGCCCTAGTACTATGCCATCCCTTACCATGAAATGGCTTTTCTCCCAGGATAGTACTAGGTTTACCTCAATACACCGTTTCAGGATCTTGGTGAGGTTATCAAGACAAGATTTGAAATCATCTTCGAAAATGGAGAAGTCATCCATGAATACCTCCACATAATCCCCAATCATGTCAGAGAAGATAGCTATCATACAACGTTGAAATGTGGCTGGTACATTGCAGAGGCCAAAGGGCATCCGCTTGAAGGCGAATGTTCCAAAGGGGCATGTGAATGTGGTCTTGTCTTGATCTTTCGGGCTAATCGCTACCTGATTGTACCTGGAGTATCCATCCAGAAAGCAAAAGAAACTACATCCGGCTAACCGTTCCAAGATCTGGTCAATGAATGGCAAAGGAAAGTGATCCTTCTGGGTAGCCATGTTCAGTTTCCTGTAGTTGATGCAGACCCACCAAGATGTCATAGTGCGAGTCAGGATGGATTCACCCTTACCATTCTTCATGACGGTGAGTCCTGCTTTCTTGGACACTATCTGAATTGGACTCACCCACTGGCTGTCTGAGATTGGATATACAATGGCTGCATCCAGCCATTTGATGATCTCCTTCTTAACAACCTCTAGCATATTCGGGTTAAGCCATCTTTGAGGTTGTCTCAAAGGTTTCACCCCCTCATCCGTGTAAATGTGATGAGTGCAATACGAGGGGCGAATACCGCGGAGATCAGCAATACTCCACCTGATAGCAGCCCTATGATCTTGAAGCATAGAAATCAATTGATGCTCCTGTTCTTGGGTTAAGTGGGCATTGATAATGACTGGATATGTCTCACTTTCGCCCAAGAACACGTACTTAAGTGAGTCAGGTAAGGGCTTCAATTCAATCACGGGTGGGTCAGAGTCAGATATGAGAGTGGGAGGAGCAGAATCGAGGGTGGGAATCTACTGATCCATGTGCACATGAATTCCCGCTGAGTCGCTTTCTGTAAAATCGGTTGTGACTACGTTAACGGGAAACTCATTAGCTATAGTCACATCTTTTTGCAATAACATGGGCGGTTCGGTAATATGTAGATCAAGATAGCTGGATTCAGGGGTGCTATGGTTAGAAGCACACCCTAAACAGTCAGATCCTCAGGGAGATATGTGTGATGTAGTGGTTTTAGTCCCACGTGGATCGAGGTCCGAGAACCCTGATAGTGTAGACGAAAGAGAAATTGGGTCGTCACAAAGGAGCCCAATGTTACCACAATATGCCGAATCTTCGTCTTCACCATCCTCTTCTATTCGATCACAATTGAAGTTCTTTGCTGCCCTGAATATGTCTAGTCGAAGTCGCTCATAGCCTAGGGCAATCTCCATACACTCGGATGCACAATCGATGTTCGCTTGGGCTGTCGCTAGAAATGGGCGACCCAAAATAATTGGTGCATCTCGAAGATTAGGAGGAACTTCCATATCGAGAACGAAAAAATCTGTGGGAAAGCAGAACCTGCGGACTTTCACGATCACGTTCTCAACCACCCCCCTCGGTGTTTTGACTGAACTGTCAGCCAGTTGAATCGTGACCGAGGTGGGTTTCAATTCCCCAAATCGAAATTGATCAAATACGGTAGTGGGAGTCAGGTTGATGGACGAACCCAAATCTAGAAGGGCCCGATCAAATGGAGAGTCCTGCAAGAAGTAGGATATGAGTGGGGTACCAAGGTCTTTCTTCTTCAGCTATAGGTCAACTAGAATCACGACGCTAGCTTCTTTCGACAGTACCGCCTGTCGTCCAATTCTCGGCTGTCGCTTCGGGGTATAGTAGTCCTTGAAGAACCTAGCAATAGCGGGAATGTGATCGATTGCCTCGAGGAGGGGGACCTGAATATGTACTTCCTTAAACATCAATTTTAGGTCCTCAAAATTCTGCGTGTCCTTTTTCCGTACTGCATTTCGTGTCAGAGCCTTAGGAAAAGGGACGGGAATCTCAAGGTTAAGTGGCCTCTTACCCTTATCTACTGCAGGTGGCTCCTGAGATGAAGGAGTCGAACCCGCCTGCGGTGAAGGGTGGGAAAAATTAGGACCCGCCTGCCTAGGTGGTGGGTCGAATGTCTTCCTTCCGCTTCATAAAGAGACAACGTGTGCATTGGCTTACTGTCCATGAGGTGGTGGGGGAGTGGAAGGGGCAGAATACACGGGATTCTGCAAAGGTGGATGGCCTTGCGCGTAACTAGGTGGTGTAGGAGGCGCCTGTAGTATGGCATGTGCCTGTCCCTGTGATGCCTGAAACCTAGGCGGGACACCTTGGTTCTGCACATATCGAGGATTCAAGACGGGTTGAGAGGGCAAGGCTCCTTGAGTTCTATGCTCCTGCAACAGCTAGTTCTGCGTGTTCTGTATGGTCTGTATCTGATCGGCCATTGCCTTCATAATCTGCAAGTTATCTTGTGTAGATTTCCTCATCGATTCTTGCAGCTCCTCTTTCAGTGCCTCCAAAGGGTCAGCCCGCTTTGGAGGGTGGTTGGCAGCTTGGTGCAGCGGCTGGTATAACGAGCGGGGTTGCTGCTGCTGAGACGGGAATGGCTGCTGCCTAGGATACATGTTTTGCGCATTCCCGTATTGCCTAGTCTGGTAGTGTGGATCTTGATGTGGTCTCTGTGAATTACCAGACCAGGAGAAGTTCGGGTGCTGGCGCCAACCAGGGTTATATGTCTCTGAATACGGGTTATTACGCCCGTATCCTTGGATAGCGTTGACGTCCTCGTAGGCTGAAGATGTCTGAGACGTATATCCATCAAGGGGATACGCATTATAATCTGTGGGTGGTGCGTAACCCTGGTCGTAAGGTGCCAGATCTAGATTATTTACGGGATCCTGATATGCGGGATCTCGTAAATATGAAGATGCATCTCGAGTGAGTAGATTAACTCAAGCAAGTGGGGCTCGAGGTGCATAGGAGGGTCGTGAGGTAGCAAAGCTCAAGTCAGATTGACCCTGACTAATCTGGTCAATCTTCTTCTCAATTAAGTTTATTCTATCCAGCTGCTTGACGATGATATCCATGTCGGCTCGAATAGACTCGGTGTGAGCCTCGTGGACACCAACCTACTGCTGACCAGGCCGTTGGAACTGGTTCATAGATGCGACATTAATCGAGTTCTCCGCTAATGATTCGAACAGCTCAAATGCACTATTCTCATCTTTTGCGAGAAAATTCCCACCGCTAGATGCATTGACCAGATACCGATGTGTGTCATCCAGCCCATGGTAAAAAATCTGAGCTAAGTGCCATCTGGGTATACCATGATGCGGGCATTTTCGAAGAAGGTCGTGAAATCTATCCCATGCTTCGTGTAATTTCTCCCCAACTCCCTGGGAGAAAGTTGTGATTGCGCGCCGCATTGAGTTTGTTCAACCGATTGGGAAGAACCTTTGTAGGAATTCATGTCGTAATTCCGACCAGGTTCCAATTGGCTTCCCAATAGTCTTAAACCAGTATGAAGATTTGTCCCTCAGAGAGAACGGGAAAAGCTTTATCAGAACAATCTCGAGATTGACATTCCTGGGTCGAATCGTTTCAGCGAGTCGACTTAGGTCCTCAAGGTGCTGGAACGGATCTTCACTTGAGCTTCTGCAGAAATGAGTGCTGATCAACCCAATTACATTGGGCTTAAGCTCAAACATGTCTCCACCTGCGGGAATTCTAACAAGAGGTGCGATGATTTGTGCGGCCGGGTAGTAGAAATCTCGCAGTTGTTCTCCTCACGGCGGGTGCTGCATCCTGTCAAGTGCCATCAGAATGAGATCCATGCTCTACTGATGCTACTCCTCAGATTCGGTGACCCGGGCTTCCAGATGAGCCATCGAGTCCAGATTCTCGATATCCTAACCCGGTCTAGGTCCAGGTCCAGGATTTGCCATGGTGGCTCTTGGAGTAGAAGAAATGGGGGGAGAAGATGGTCCGGGCGAGGTGACTCGCCTCCTTAGGAGTGGCTCCCAAGGTCCAATCAAGTGAGGTCGAAGTGACCTCCTTCCGTGCATACACTGCCCAACCCCTGGGTTGGTGTAGCCACGCAAGACAAGGCTAAGGTCCTGTCAATCAAATGGTCCTTATGGATCAGGTGACCAGATTTTTGTTAGAAATTTGAATTCCTGAAGATAAGTACGTCGTTCAACCGACAGAAGGTGATTCCCGCCTCTCAAGCTAACCCAGCCAGTTTGGTTACGGGAGGACTAAGGGGAAGGTTCTTCCTTTGGCTTACACCACCGGTTCCATTGACCCCCGAGCCATGGTCGTTTGACACTGCCTCGCAGACTTAGTCACCAGGTCTGGCAAGAGAGATTAAAAACACCCAATAGTATGACAATGAACTCAGGTTGATTTCATTTTTTAAAATTAATTTTTAACTCATTTTCTTCAGTGGGGTTTGTGGTGAGTGGTGTTGGTGCTAGAGCACTAAGATCATTTGTTTTGATGATAACAAAACACGTGTTATTTAACATTTGCACTTGGAGTCTTAGATTTCAGGTCAATTGCAAATGTAAACGTGATTAGACAGAATTCGAGCTCACATCCAGGATGGATTGGAGGAGCTTGATGGAAAACAGAGGGGATTCACGAGGAGCGATAGATTGAAGATGGAAGGACAAGAAGAATAGGATAGAATTTCATTTTATTCCTTTCATGTACATTTGTCGTTATTTTCTTGCTCTTTATTTCCTTAGAAAATTATGTTAAAAAGCCTCAAAGTACCCTAACAATAGTCCTAGGAACACCGGCACAACCCTAGGATACTTAGGTTTTCTGTAGAGAACATAGAAAACCAATATAGGGTTCAAACAGAGTTTCCAGACATCTAATTTCCAAATCAGACGTCTGATAAAGTGTTTTAAGACGTCTAACTGTTGATTCAGACGTCTGATCACATTTAGGCTAGACATAGTTAGTTCTGTCTGATGAAATCAGACGTCCAGACCTTAGACCAGATGTCTTAGGAGACGTCTGATGACTTTACCAGACGTCCAATTAGTGGACCGTTGGCTGACTTAGCAAACACTCAAGAATGTGACCGTTAGAGCCTTATCAGACGTCCATAGGACTTTCCAGA
Source organism: Thalassia testudinum (assembly GCA_037157565.1). NCBI lineage: Eukaryota > Viridiplantae > Streptophyta > Magnoliopsida > Alismatales > Hydrocharitaceae > Thalassia > Thalassia testudinum. The sequence continues at coordinate 5,230,685 of JAZHRO010000056.1, forward strand.
CGTCTGATAATTGACCGTTTTGCCTCGGCTGACCCAAAATCTCTTCTCAGAGATTTTTTAGCCTTTGCAACGTTTGGAAATCCATTCCCACAGAAAAAGTAGGTTTCCAGACGTCCAGACATAGTGCCAGACGTCCTATATGTCGTCTGATGGACTTGCACAAGAACCCTGTTTAGATCTGATTCAAGTCAGGAAGGAACCCACACGAAATCAGACGTTTGACCTTGAAATCAGACATCTTAAAGTGGTCTTCCAGACGTCAGATGCCAGAATCAGACGTCTGATAACCCTGTCAGTGCAATGATTGTTCCTGATTTCAGGTTGATTCACTTGGGATTTGCACCCAACGGCTATGGAGCCTTTCCTAAGCCATCCAAAGCCTTCCTAAGGTCTCTATAAATAGAGGGGAACCTCTTTCACACTAACACACACCAAGAAACACAAGACACACACCTTGCAATACACTTTCAAACCATTTTGTGTCTCCCTTGCTCTCTAAGCCCTAATTCTTCATCTTGAGAGCATCAAGCTTTGCGCACCCGCTTTCCTGCCATAGTTCACGAGAGCGATGTAGCGCCGTCGTGTTGTTCACGCATCCGTGTCGCCGATGCACTCCTTGCAAAGGGGAGTTTCTTAATTCCTATAGAAGCTTAGGTTTAAAATTACTTTATTGGCTCTATAGGATTATTTGTTATTTTATCTTTGTTATTTGGTTGGGTATTCGCTTTACGAATTTCCGTCTCCTTCGTGGGACAAAATCCTTCTCGTGAAGAGAAGGGGTTGAGGAACGCTACCCTCGCACTTGTAGCGTGGTTGTAATTGAGGTTGAATCACCCTCGTTTAAAGTGATTCATTTAGTGGATTTTGATCAACTTGGTTGATCGGAAAATCCTAACTCGAAAGGGTTAGGTGGTGGTTTTCACCCGGTTTGGGTTTCCACCTAAAAATAATTGTGTACTCGTGTGATTGATATTTTGTGAGATTATTTTATATTTTATTTCCGCAATTATTACGTCACCCCTCCTGCTAGGGACGATTCTACAAGTGGCCCACAAGGTGACCAAGCTCACCGGCTAACTAGACTTTATTAAGTCTAGGTTAGCCCAAAGTGTGGTCTCTAGTTGTCACCCTAAAGATTCAACCTAAGTTTCATGCACTTCTAGGGTTTTTCTCTGTTTCAGCAGACCACAAAAGTAATGTTGTTCTCTGATAATAATTGGAATCCAATTAATTTGAAATTTCGTGAGTAGATTCCTTTTTCAATTAGCTTTCCAGAGAATATTTTTTTTGGAATTTTTATTGTTTCAATCAAATTTTTAGGGAATTTTGAATATCAGGGGGTCAGATCTAGAATTTTGACCCCTAGTCAATTTTTAGCTTTTAAACAATATCAAATGACCTTCAAAAATTCGAAAAAAATATGGAAAATAAAGCAAATGAGATCAGATTTCAAACCCCACCATTTTTAGTCAAACAAATTCGCGGATTGCTTGGAATTACTTTTTGAAATTTGAAAATTTTTGAATCTAGGTCAGTGTGACTCCCGTGCACTTCGTGAATTTTTAGAAATTGTATACTTCAAAGCTTTCCAAAATAACAGTGGCGTTTAAAATATGGTTTGAGAATGACGGTTTATCCTAAATTTCAGAATTTTTCACTTGCTAATTTTTTGGAAATCGAATTTTTAAATCAAGCTGAAATATGGTCAAAAATCAGAAGATGGCGGAAAAGCTTTTTAAAGAGGTTTGAATTTGAAATCAAAGCTTCCCCCCAAAAAGATATATATTTTTTTTTTTCAAAACTTTTTCACATTTTTTTTTCGCAAGGAATTTTTCAAACAAAAATATCTTTTTTTTTTGCTTTTTTTTTTGAACTAACCAAAATTCGAACGGCAACCTAATCTAGATTTTTTTTCAAAGATTTTTTTCTTTTTGATTTTTTTTATTTTTCACGAAAATGAGTAAAATCTTCTTTTTTTTTCACAAGAGAGATTGCAGGAAGTAGATCTAGTCCTAAGGTTCAGAAAAAGAAAACCTAATCTAAGGATAATGATGATGTCCACCTAGATTATTTCTTTGTAGCGCTCGTTGTGTGCATAGATCCCGTTCTCTTCCCGTTTTTCTTGCACATCAAAAATAAAGCAGAGGCAAATTCATTAGTGATGTTTTAAAAGATCGAACTCAAAGCAAATGACGTTGCCTCCCCAGCAACGACACCATTTGACGGGAGCTAGTTTCACGCATTTGAAAGTCGTCGGAAATCGTAGTATAGTCGCACAAAAATGTTCGTCAAAAAATGATTTCTAAAGATAACGAGACTTTGAGTCCCGGTCGTTCGTCTCTGGGAGGCATTTGTCTACTTCTAAAATTAATCTTCTATTGCACAACGTTGTCTAGAAATGCATGCTGGTTTGTGATTATTATGTATTTAGGTATGACATGCTTAGTTGCAAGAATATTAGGAGCTAGAAACAAGCAACATGAATCACGCAAATATAATAGAAATCAAAAAGCTCATGGTGATTTCACAATATGGAGATATATATATATAAACATTTTTCATTCATTCAATGGGAGAGTTGTTTGCAACAAGAACTTTAGAGGAAAGCTTATACATAAATGCTTGAAATTTAAACCTAGCTACCAGAAAATGACAGCATACAAGAATCAATGGGGGGATTTCGCATGCATCATTGGGGGAGAAGTTAAGACTACGCTACTAAGTAGTAAAAATTATGGAGAGCATAAACTAAATCTAGCAGAATAAAAGGGCATTCAGGGGTGGTCCCCGATGGCCTTGGAGTGGTCAGGAGAAGAATGAGGGGCGGCCAATGTAACTTAGCCTGACCCTTGGAGAGAGGGAGGAGTGATCCAGCATCCCGACATGATGTCCTCCATGGTGGTGGTAGTGAGCTCATGGAGGTGGAGTGGCTAGCTAAGTGGAAGTGGGCATGAATGGCACCAATGGAGTGATTTGCCAAGGAAGTGAATGGGTGCAAATGGCCACCCCTTAGGTCTTTTTATAGAACTAAGTGATACTCTCTAGAGAATTATGGAATTCTCTAGAGAGGCCTATGGTGGGAGCTCGTGGGAGAGGGAGAGAGAGAGGATGGATGGTGGTTTTTAGATCAACCAAATGTGGATCTAAAAATTGAATGGCTCTTGGTTATTAATTTTGGCAACCAAGGAAACCACACATGGTAGAGAGTTCTAGAGAACTCTAGGCTAGGTATTTTCGTGTGGATGGTGTGTGTGGGTGTGTGTGGGTCGAAACTTAGGTGGCTAGGTTGATTAAGTTAGGTTCTAGTGGGTTTAGGTCAAGGCATGTCTCAAATTAGGGTTATAAACCCTAATTCACTAAGGTAAAGTGCAATTAAACATAATACAAGTTTAATTGGGTGTGTGAAAACCTAATTGAGAGTAAAACAACTCAATTAATCTAGGTCTATGTCAATTGGACTCTCACTGAGTCCAATTGGACAGTGTGTGCTGAGATGAGGGCTCAATTGGACTCAATGAGTCCAATTGAATAGGCCGATGAATTGACTAAGATCCAAGTCAATTAGGTTTAGTGAGGACCTAATTAGGTCCTTAGGGAGGTCTAGAGGTGATGTACTAGGGTTAGGGTACCTTAGTTTAGGTTCCTACGGAGTTGGAATTGGGTTTAAGGACCTAGAGATCCAAGATCAAGGCTTAAATCTTAGAACAGGAACTAGAGAGTAGTATCAGACATCTAATAATAGTGTCAGACGTCTTATACTCAAAAATCAGAAGTCTAAGCTTGTTGTCTGGACGTCCAATCAGAGTCAGGAGGAAATCAAGGTTCTATTTTGGGTACTTTGTAGAAATTGGACGTCTGACAAAGTGTCTGGACATCCAATAACACTGCAGAAGTGGGTTTGAGGTGTGTGGGTGTTACGAACGCGTGCCCCGGACGTATTTTAAGACGTCTGGGAGGTGGCCCAGATGTCTGACCAGACGTCTGGGATCACATCCAGATGTCTTGCCAGACGTCTGGGATGGGTTACAGACGTCTGAAAAACCGTTATCGTCCACACCCGCGAGTCGTCTGCGCGCCTGCGCGCGCAGACCGCATATTCGTTATTCCCTCTTTTTCTTCTGCGGCTGCAGACGCCTGCCGCGCCTTCTCTCTCTCCTCTCCGCGCGGCGTTAAAAGGGCCACGCCTCCCCTCCCGTCTCCACCGTCTCCTTCTTCTTCTCCTTCCTGTGCACGAGAGCGAGCGAGCGCGAGGGCTGCAGCGGCGGCCGCAGTGAGCGCGGAGGAGGCGCGGCGTGCGAGGGCGGAGCTCTACCGTGAGGGCGAGCTCGCCTCAGCGGCTTGGCCGGCCGGCGGAGGGCGCAGGGGGCGCGGAACGACGCGGAGAGAGACCTGCTGCAGTCTGAGCAGCAGGAGCGCGAGGCGCGACGCGGGCGGCGTCGCGAGCAGAGTCCGGGTCGCGCCCTGATTCTGGAAAAATTTCCAGAATCAGACGTCTAGGTTGATAGGCAGACGGCGAGGACGACGTCTGATAGCTCATACCGATGTCTGAAAGGTGTGTATTCCGCTTTCTTCTTCCTTCCTGTCGACCGACCGTACTAAGGGAGGGAGTTGGCTGTGCGCAGGTTCGCTGATTCGCCATTCTTTGCGAATCAGACGTCTGGAAGTTGTACCAGACGGCGGGAGTGACCTCCAGACGTCCGGGGTGACAATCGGACGTCTGGGAGCTAGGATAGACGTCCCCGCAGACTTCTGGACGTCTGGGAAACCACACTGAACAGGTAATTCTCTGATCCACTGTTTAAGACGTCTGGAAGAAGTTCCAGACATCTGATTTTGCACAGTATCGTCTTTTTCGACCCGTTTAGGGCCCGTTCGGGCTCCGTTTTCCGCGATTCGAGTTGCGTTCTTTTCAGAATTAATTCCTCTACCCGTCTACAGTAGCTATACACTATTTTGAGACACTCCTTGTGTTGATCCTTGTGATAGGACCTCGTTCAGTTGCAGTCTTGGGAGTCGCGGAGGCACGCGGGATTCCCGATCACGCCCCCATTACTCCTGTTGTACCTGGTAGAGTGGCTTAAGTTTATTATTAAAATCTGTTAAGGTATGGAACCATAACTAGAACCTAGGACATTGCATGAATCCTAGGAATGAGAAATGTATGGAATGATAGCTCCTAGGTGATGCATGAATCCTAGGGCTGGAAAACTAGTTGTATGCTAAATCCTAGGATGTGGCATGAACCCTAGGATGGAAAAACTAGTGGAATGTATAATACTGCAGTCTTGGAAAAATGGAAAGGAATATAAAGCTGCCTGTAAATTGAATTAACAGCTGCCTGTTATGAATAAAGAAACATGATTGAGATCATGGATTGTGAGAACGTGAAACTGGGAAGTGAAACCTGGATCTTGAGTAAAAAGGATGGAACCCTACGGGGAAGTGGGAGTAGAACTCCTGAAAAGTGAATGGAATAGCTTTGGGGAAGTGAGCTGGCCCTTGAGTACGGAGTACCAAGGAGAGAGACTGTCCCCCTGTTTAGTGCAGAGCGGAGCTAGCCGCCCCAGGGACCCGGGGTTAGGACTGGCCACTCTGTACCGACTTGCTGGCCCTCGCGTACATAGTATCGAGAAGAGCTACTAGTGTTAGGAGAGTACTAGCTACCCCACGGGCCCCGGGGTTCTGCTAGCCTCCTTCACCGACTTGTTAGGCCCACTAGGGCAAACCAGGGTAGTCAGGCGAGGGTGCGCGGACTGTGGAGGGGCAAGGCCCCGGTTTGGTTACTGTGGAGGGGTCGGACCCCTGTTACTGAGAGGGCTCTGCCCTGGTTCCGTGCTGTGCTTTGGGCGCACCCGTTAACGGAAACGACTGACCGCGTGCCAGTGCGGGCTAGCTACCTGTGCGTTTATCGCGCGTGCCGTAGTCACCGTTACGTCTGTCAGTGACCTTGGGGTGGTTGACTGAGGGTAGGATCACCACGGGGGACTCTCCCGGCCAGGAGAGCACCACGTGCTACTTCTACTTTTGGAAAAGACTGCAATCAAGATCGTTCCCACGAGGACATTCGAGATCAAGTAAAGGATCTGAGAAATAAATGAAATAGTGAGAAAATTGAAAGACGTGAATAAAGGAAGTAATAGAACATAACAGCTACTGTTGCCTTTAGTTAGTTTGCCACTCTACTCAGCGTTTTGCTGACGTGTTACACTCGTTACCTTTTCAGGACCAGGTGTTGAGCAGCCAGGGTCGGTGGCTGCAGAGGACGCTGGGCCGAGTAGGGTCCAGTAGAGTTTACCACAGTCTTTATACCTCTTTTGTTTCTATTCTAGTGAGTAGTTTTTGTTTCCGCTGTACTTTCTTTACCTGCAGTTCTTATTATATGATAAATGTTGTTCTACTGTTGTAGTGGTATCAATTGTAGTAGTTTCTTTCCTTACTGCTGTACTTCCTTACTGTTAGTTATATTCATGCTGAATGTGGTTTATTTTACTGCTCTTTTGGTTACTTCCTCGTTGGACGACTAGGTCTTGGGATTAGTCGAGTCGGTCCGGTTCTTGTGTCTCGTAGGGACTCGGGAACCGAGTCGTTACAGTGGGAGATGGCTAAGGGTCCTTGACGTCCTATAACTTATCTGGACGTCCAGATAAGGGTTGGAACTAGGGTTTTAGGGCTTCCTAGGGTGTTGTGACCTAATCTAAGGGTGGCTAAGGCTTGGGGAAGTCTCTAGGCTATCCTAGGGCTAGGATGGACCTAAGCTCTTCACATTTTACTACTTTATTCCTACTTAATAGCATAGTAAACCTTTAACTCCCTTACATTATTATTCCTACATCTAATCTTAGCCTTCTGCTCCAGCTCTACTACAACTCTCGTTATTCCAGATCCAGCTTCAAATCCTGCTCTAGATCCAGCACCAGATCTACTTATTGTCTGCAATCAACATAATGTACTTAATTAGCATATTATAACATCATTTTATGCATAGCTAAAGTAAAGTAGTAAAGATGCAGATAATGCTTATGCATGCATGAATTTCCCTAACTTATGCTAAGTTCTAGCTTAATCTAGGTCAATTAAGACCTATGATTGCTGCGCAATCAATGAGCGTCTCAATCCTAGACCTTAGACGTTTGAGCGTTAAGGATACGCACTCGCATAGACATGTTATAGGACGCGTATTTTGGATTGATACTATACCTATTTGTGTCCAAATTACTTTCTGCGTATTCTAGGATTCTTCTTTTCCTTTCAAAAGAAGAAAAACTCGCTTTTGCACTATTTTCGGGTCTTGATTGCCGTTGTTTTACCGCAGTGGTGTGAGTGTGGCTTTGCACATTTTTTCTGGTTTATGCATGGGAGACGATCCTTGAAACCACCTCTCGTATCTCCGTTAACAGGTTTTCCCAAGCTGGTTGCATCTAAGCAACTAATTTTTCCGACTAATCCTGTTACTTGTTTTGCATTTGATCTTATGGACCAAACGCAGAACCTGAATCCTGAGATCCCTTCTTCTTTTAGTTAAGGGGAGATGCCGCCTTTTGATATCCATGAGGCACTCCTAAACCAGAATTTATAGATGCTTGAGTAGAACCGCCAAATTAATCTGTTGACAGCTGCTCTTTAGAATTTGTAGAACCTACAAACCTGTCCTCCTCGACCCGAGGCGGGTTTTGAAAACCCTAATTTCCCTAATCCACCTCGTCCTAGGCCTCTACTCTGAGACTACTGTAATCCATCCAATGCACAAGTAGAGCCTAATGTTAGGATTCTTGTTGGAGAAAATGACCCAGAATTAAAGCTGAATATTATAGGTCTTGTCCCACACTTTCACGGGTTTGCATCCGAGGATCCATTTCAACACATAGAAGATCTGAAAAATCTATCACAGACTCTTGGTCCTCGAAATCAAAGTCGAGAAATCCTACTCGTGAAAATGTTCTCCTTTAGCCTTAAGGATAACACTGCCTATTGGTATCGAATGATTGCACGCCCTATATCTACTTGGAACGAACTAGAATCTACATTCTTAAAGAAATTCTTCCCTATAGGTCGCACCAATGCATTAAAGCGAGCCATCACGACTTTTACTCAAAATCAAGGAGAACCAATTCATGAAGCATGGGAACGCTTTTATGAATTGTAAAGGAAATGCCCACATCACAACATCCCTGTCTAGCAACTAATGCACATCTTTTATTATGGATTGCAAGAGGGCATTTGCAATCTGGTCGATCCTCTTATGGAGGGAATTTCTTGAATCGCGACGAAGAATCTACTTCAGAACTATTTGAAGGGATGGCGGAAAACTCGATCAACAATGCCTCAATGTCACAATTCACATGGGGAAGCTCAACTTCGCATCAGAATCCACATTAGAAGGGCATTCATGAGTTCGAGAATCCATCCAGTTCTAAGGATTTAGAGCTTATTGCAAAAAAATGGACAAAGTCGACATCGTGGCAAAGCATCTCGATGAGATCTAAAATACTATGAAGACTCTTACTCCTCTTCTCCCTATGCAGAATCTCACGCATTTACCTGTTTCGCAAATTCCCACGGGGAGGGAATTTGTGAATAATATGGATTCTAGAGATCCATCTTCCTTGGGTTTTCTATCTACTCCTACACCAACCCAAGGAGGGACCTTTGTCCCACAATCTTTCCCACCTCTTTCCCTACTTCCTATTTTTGCTGAAAACATGCCATATCCTTATGATTTGAATGCCATCTAGGGATACACACCTAGATCGAACCCATATTCAAATACCCATAATCCTGGATGGCGTAATCACCTAAATTTCTCTTGGTCTAACCACTCACAAAGACCATCATATTTGACTCAAACCAGGAAAAACGTGCCAACTTTGTCTTTTCAGCAACCCAATGCAAGGAACTTTTACGCGAGTTCGCAAAACTATGCAGGGCCAAATAGAGACTCGCAACTCAACTAGATTTTGCAAGCTGTGATTGAGAGTGAGCAACAGAACATTGAGGCTCTCGCTGAGGTCCAACGGTAATGTTCGGCAAAACAGGCTAATCTTAAGGGCCAAATCACGCAGTTAGCTGAATCTCATCAACTAAGGGCCGTTCCATCCCAACCAGTACCAAACCTTAGGAATCTGTAAAACTCTAGGCAACTTTAGGGCCAAGTAAACTTCATCAATCAGTCCTTTGATTTAAATCAAAACCTGCCCTCTACACTTCTCGAAAGTGACCTACCAAACCCGCATGAGCAACCCTTGTTGTACCAAAATGATCAACCTATAATCCTGAATCAAAATTAACTTTGCTGATCTTTTGACTTGGTAGAAATCACTTATCTAATTTCCTCAATCTTCAATATCTTTTACTCGACCTAAATCAGATCTACAATTCATGAGATCCACTCTGATCTTTCTGAGATTTTGCATGGGAATCTAATTTTGGTTCTACAAGATCTTTAAGGCAAAAATCAGGGTGAGTTTTTCCTGGTGGTTTTATCTGTTTTCCTATTTATTGAGCTAATCTTCCTTAACTCCTTTGTTTTTACCATATCTATCTTTTATGGGAGTTCTTTACTAGGGTTTACGCCTATCTGAAGGCGTAAAACATAGCATCTTTTAAATATATGTTTCCAATTTTTCCACACTTTTCTCTACCTATACACTTGAGTCTACACCTTATTTGTCACTTCTTTATCTGTCTCACCCTTCACTTAGTCCGATTGACCACTCTGACTTTTGTTAGAATAGAAATCGTCTGCACAAAGATCTTTGATCTCCTCTATCCGACTCCTTCCGTCACCCTACGCTAAGTGAAGTATATAATTTTTTTTCCCACCCTTCTTACAATGAGGACATTGTAATATTTTGGCTTAGGGGGGTGTGAAGTGAAAATTCTACTCTAAGTGTATTGGTAGATAAAAGTAAAAATATAAAAAGTAAAGAATTAAAAAAAATAACAAATAGAAAAGCTAAAATGCCCTAAAAATTAAAAAATTTTTGAATAATTCATAAAAATTTGGAAATTTTTATAAAGCATAAAAAATATATTCAAATACAAAAATTATAAATACATAAAATCATAAAAATAATAATAGGGGGATATAATTTTTCTTAAGAAAAATATGGCACAAATATATATATACTTATTTATATTAGTAATTAAAAAGTTTAATTTTTCTTTTTAGGTCAGAAACCAAAAATATATCTATTTGTAAATAATATCTAATTTATAAGAGCATTGAATCCTTACTCAGACTTTTGCTTAAATAACCTCTTCAAAACACGTATTTGTTTTGCGAACTTTTGAACAGGATTTCTTTTGAGTTGGTGTCTGAAACGTTAAGGATTTGTTTTTCTACTGTTAACCCTGAAAAAAAGTAATTAAGGTGTATTAAGTTTTAAGACTTAAGTTTTGGAATTAAATTGTAACTTTCTTGGTCTATTAGACTGAGTCCTTTTTCTTTTTGAATATCTATTTTTATCACCAAGCCAAGTGAAAAGGCTAGATTCCTAGAGTTAATTAAGTAAAGAGTTGATAGAATTCTTAGTCATAAGGTCTATTAGGCTATAGGTAGCATAATCAACCAAGGACATTCAGCTAGACTTGGCGAGTTGTGTCTTGACAGATCCTGCAGGAGGATACTAATGGTTTAAGGGACCTGAGAGTGAATGGCTTTGCTGTCCAAGCTCTGGTTTGAGAGCTAAGTAACCTAACCATCCAAAATTCACACACATAGAGTTGTCTTGTTGGTATCTAAGACTGCAAAAACATAGAGGTTAAGAGATCGATTCTAAATCCTCTTTAGTCCAAGATTTCCATAGGGCAGCTCTTGAAAGGGTGAAGGATGTGCCACTCACCTAGAAAAATGATATGGAGTATTATATTAGTAAGAAAAATGAGGAGGAGAAAAATAAAAAAAGAGAGAATAAAAAATACACCCTGCAGTTAATTATCTTGGTATAAATGGATGCCTATGCAGTTTTATCTGCCAAATAAAGCATCTCGGTACAAATGGATGCTACCCTTTCCTCCATCAAATAAAAAAATACCTCGCTACATATGGGTGTTTTATCCTATAGAAAAAGAAAGAAAGAAAAAAAATATGTAGATAAAAATTAGGAATAAGAGACCTAATGGTCCACCAGGGAGATATACACAAAAATTGCTGACCTCGGGATAGAAAACTGGTGAGGAGAAAGCAACCAAATCTAAGTAAGGCCAAGCCAAAGGCTTGAATTGGAATAACCTGGATTGGAAATTAATGTCTTAAGATCTGGATTTTTGCAACTTCGGATGCCTTTAGGATAATTCTACTCACGAGCACGGATGCTTTAAAATCATAGCTACTGAACCTTTGCATTGGGCAGTGGAGCCTAAGAAATCGGGTTTTGAGGACTAGCAGTCAAGGCCTAAAGGAGACAGATTGACAAAACCCTAGGTCTAGAAGTCTATCCTTGGTGCTGTGGGCTGGCTGGTTAGGGATTTTGCCATCTCTGAGTTTGGTTAATAAAGGATGTCTAGTTAATTTACAAAAAGCTAGGTTGGTAAAAATCAGATTTCACAAACCTAAGGATTAACTTAAGTCCGTTGAATTTTTTAGTTAGAATTTAAGTTCCAATCTTGGAGTTTTGTTTTCTTAAAACATCTTGACCTCTTTAGTTTCTAGGGTTGAGAGTAAATATAGAGAATAAGTGGGTTTTCTTAATTATGATCTAAAATGAAATTTTCTTCAGAAATTCTATTTTTAACGAATACGAATTTTGAGAAGTGTTTATGTTTTTTGAGTCTAAGTAAAGAGATTCCCGCAAATGCTCTGCATATTTATGGATATTTATTGAATATTGAAAAATTCTGACTTAAGCATTCCTCCACTTAAATATACTTATAATAATTTAAACACCCTGGTGTTTAACTCATCATATTTTTGGTTAATTTTGCTAACAACTAGCAAAACCTAGGCCTGGGGGTATGATGAGAAACTCGTCATGGCTCTTAAATACCCCTAATTAACTAGTTTCCCTAGTTAATTAGCTGAGAATATGTCTAATTATGGTTTAATTATGATATAAGGGATAAATTAATAAGGACCACATAAATAAATTAATAATACTAAATTAAACAACAATTAATATTATTAGTAATTTAAATAATAATTTGAACTTGAATTATAAACATTTAGCTACTTAATTAATACTTAAATTAACATTATTAGAATTTACAGCTAAGTATGTAAATAACTTAAGTAATTTAATTAATTAAATAAATAAAGTAAAGGGTCAAAAATGTAAATTCAAGGCATTTATATAATATTTATCTAATTTATAATCATATATAAAATGTTGAAAAAGAATTAAATTAAAATAAGCCTTGAATGCCTCTATTTACATTCTAGTCCTTAGAAATTATTTCAATTGAGACTTTTTATGCATTTTAGGTCCTTAAGTTCTCTTGCATATAGGTCCCTATGAGCACAGCGTCTTCTTCCTCCTTTCTTCTTCATCTTCATCTGCATGGATGGCTCTCGTTAGTCAGTCACCGCACCATCCGATCCACCATCATCCCTCCACAGAACACCGCCACCTTGGTTGTTTTTCTTCTGCTTACCTTCCCTCCATTAAATGGATCGGATTGACTTTTAATCCTATTTTAGGTCAACGAATGAGCTCACCAGTGTTGGAGATGACACCGATGGTCATCATGAACCTAGACTTCCATCCATCCAGGTTCATTCCCCTTAACCTTCGGCGAAACCTATAAATAGCCCTCAACTCCTCCGATTCACCCATATCGACCCCCTTCCCTCTCTCCCACACCATGGTCAGTCAGTAGGTTTCCCTTACAACTCCGGTGTGTCCGTTCTCCTTCTCGAGCATTGCCACCGAGGGAGTGCTGCCTCTCTCACCCCCTCTTCCTCTCTTTCACCCTACCAACGATGATTGAGCATGCCATAGCTTTGGAATCCCTCCGCTTCGATTGATCGGAGCTTCTTTTCTCACCAATTCTAGATTTTGATCTTGTTTCCACCTTGCCAACGGCGGATTCCCTCACCTCCTTCGTCAGGTAAGTAGAGCTAACTCTTAGGAATAGATCTAGCTAGGTAATTAGATAGGATTATGTTAGTTTAGCATAGTTTCAGTAGCTTCTTCTACGACTCCGGTGAGGCCAAGTCCGGCCTCGTTGGACTTTTCTTTCACTTTTCATGCACCCAATAACTTTCCTCTTCCGCTCACGATCCTCCTAGGCCTCTTTCCTCATTGATTTAGCAACTTATGCATCTAGTCCATCTTCACCTTCACCAACGATCTCCGCTGTCTATGGCGGAGGTACTCGGGCTTAGAACACACTCATTGGGGTGCTCTGTAGCCTCTACATCACTTAAGGGCCCCATTCGACTTTACAATAAGCTAAATAATCACCTAAATCATAAATGCCCAATTTCACATTTAAACCACTGAGCTGCTGTCAATGGTGAGCTCAGAGGTGTAATTTTGCATAATTAATCACCCAGACATCATCGAAGAACATTAATGAGCAATTCCCCTCACTCAATTGAGTGAGAGGAATTCATCTGAGTTCCGGCGAACTCAATTTCCTGATTTAGTTGAATTCGAAGCTTATCATCTGAATTGATCGTTTATTGTACTAATTGTTAAGCTCCTGAGGTTCCTTGTGACCTCAGGGAACTTTTAAGACCATCCATGGTCTAATTCTTGGAGTTTTGAACTCTAATGCTTAATTTTTGGACTCACCGGAGCTCCGGTGAGCTCCAACGACACATTTTTGTGCTTCATCCCTTGGAAAGCCTTGAAAAACTCTAGAGCGATTACTTTGGACTTAGGGATTAATTTTCTGGAATTAGAAGTCCGTTTTAATGTCTGGAGCTCTCATCTGAACTTCATCTTCTCCAACTTCGGCGAAGTTGGAGAGGAGATTTCGTTAGGAAGAATCCTCTGGATTCTGTTCTAGAAGCATGAGAAACACTTTGTTATATATCCTTGGCCTTTATTTGGACTGAAAGTTGCTAGATTGTTCCACCGAACACATACACCTTTGAACTCAGGCGGCAACGTCTAAGAACCCATCAGAAGTCCTCAAAACCTAACTTTGAGGTGATAAATCCATTCCTGAAAGTGAATTAAGTCAGAATTAGGTTTTGATTCAATCTACAGAGCCCTAATTCTGGAAGTCAACTTTTGAAGGGTATTTGGTCAACCTTGGTGTTAATTTAAGGAAATTATGTTCAATTTCTAATTTAATGGGTTATTCAGAATCCTGAGATGATTTAGAGATTGTTATGATTGATTTTAAGATGCTTAATTGAGGTTTGAGAGGAGTTGGAAGATCGTAACAGTAAGGGTTCATTTGAACCCAGTACTATGTTCCGTGACTTTTTGGTGAAATTTGAACCAGAAATCCACTCAGATTCACTGCAATTTGCCTTTAGAATCTGTTCAGATCCATTCCTTAGTGATTTCTCTCTTTGCACGATGAAATGAAGGTCAATCTAAAGCTCTGCAATTCCAAACGAAGCTCAATAGCTTCTGTTTCTTCTTGAGCCCTCTTCAAGCTCTTCTTCTTTACTCATTAGGCGTGGATTAACTCACTGAAGGCACACAGGCCTTCAGCTAAGGGCTACAGAACTTCATCAGGTCAACTGACCTGATTCATCTTCTCTGAAGGCTTACACAGCCGTGTGAAACAACCATCTTTGTCCATCAAATCGATGGACCAAACCTATTTAAAGTATCAAATTGATGCATGAATCTTGTAGAGCAGTCTACCAGCTCTCGATCGAGCCCTTGCTCGATCGATTTCATGAACTGAGTCGGCCAGAATCTTCGATTGAAATCCAATCCGGATCTATCTTATTTAGTCCCGCCTCGGGAATTAAGGGCTGCACGACATGGTATATCATGAATTTGCACTACGACCCTCTCGGTCGTCAGCACAGTGTTTACAAGGCGAAATCAGGTTTAAGTAATGCGTTGTAGTATAGTTGAAATCGCTTTGAAAACAAATAAATTTTATTACTCGAAGTTTAAGTTCGAGGTCGAACACAGGGAGCAAATGGAGTTCATGCATTAATCTCAATAATAGATGCAATTTGAACACTTAAAATTACTCAAAATCTAATTCAGAATGTAAAGCAAGAGTTTATGAATAATAAAATGTACCATAAAAGAGAAATTGGGAAGAATTGGACGTCTGATTATAGAATTAGACGTTTAAAAGTGATCGATTTTTCTTTCTTCTTTTGCTTCTTCCTTTGGCTCGTTCTTCTCTTTCTCTTCTTTGGCTTCTCTATTCTTCTTTCCTTCTTCTTTAGCTTCTCCTCTTCTTCTTTTTCTTTCTTCCTTGGCTTTGGTCTTCTTCTCTATGCTATGGCCTTCAGCTCTTCTTCTTCTTCCTTTTTTCCTTAGCTTCTTCTGCAACTCTGATCCTCTTCAGGTTTCTTCTGCCTCTAGCCCCTTTAGCTCCTTCTTCAGCTTTCTTCTCCTTCAACCGTGCCTTCTCTTCAGCCTTCTTCTTCTCTGCGTCTTCACCTGTGGCTCCCTCCTTCCTTCCTTAGCTTCTCCTTCAACTTCCTCTTTCTTCTTCCTTTCCCTGAAAGTGCAAAACCTACCCCTACCCTCCCTCGTGAACTCTCTCTCTTTTCTCTCTTAGGCTCGCTCTCTCAGGGCCATCTCGGGTAAACAGGTCGGGTTAGCACACCCAGGACCAGGCTCACTGGCGTGGGTGGTGCGCGAGGAGTGCGCGAGTAATCGGGTCAGGATACCAGGTCCGCGAAGTGTGGAGTGTGGACGAGGCTTGAGGGGGAGAGTGGGACCCCACCCTGTGTCAGGAGGTGATAAGCCCCTAACACATTTTCATTTTATACCGCTCCTTTTGCTCTAAAGTTATAGAGGTGGGGCTAAATGTCCCACCTGCTTCATCGCACGTGCTCGCAAGGGGTGTCTTGCTCAATTGCTGATGCTGCAGAGTTCTGGGACTCCAATTGCTAGGTGTGAGGGGTTCGCAAAGGGAGCCCGCGCACCTGGGACCCTGCTTCCTGAAGCCTGGGGCAGTAGGTGAAGCTTGCAAGCTTCTTCACGTCTGCTCCAATGGCGGCTACAACCTAAACCTGCACTCAAGTAAAACGGCCTTGCAGCCTCATTAAAACTTGCAAGAAGCTTCACCGTGGCACGACAAAGATGCCTCGGTGGTTGGTGTGGAGAGGGGTGACCTGGGCGTGTGTGCCTAGGTCAATCTGTGGCCATGGAGATGGGTTTGTTCGGGGGAAGAATGTGGAGCGTGTGGTAGTCAATGGAAAGGGGGAAAATGATCAGTGAGTCATGGTGGAGCTTTCGAGGTGTTTGGCGAGGTGGATGGGTGCGTGGAATGACGGAAGCACCTCACCGGTGCTCTACCGAAGGTGGGGAAGATGGTGGTGGTCTGTGAGAGTCGAGGGGTGAAAATAGAAATAGAGAGGGGGAAACAGGAAGAGGAGAGAAAGGCGAAGTATCTGACCAAGATTAAGGATGAAGGGGAAAGAGATGGCGAATGGTGCGTATCTGCCGCCGCCGGAGACGAAGATCCCAGTGGAGGGGACGACAATGATGAGGAGGGTAGCTGGCATGTGCGTAGGTGTGGCATGACACAGACGACGGAGGTAGAGGCAACTCTACCACTAGTATTGTGGCAGAGCGACGAGAGGAAGAGAGATAGGTCGCCAAAGCTCACTGGGTGTTTGGCCGGAGAAGAGAAGAAATTGAGGGGTTATCTCCGGCCAAACCAAGCTTGGGATGAACGGCAAAGTTAGGGGACCTTTAAATAGCCTCTGGCAGAAAGCCTTGTGCTTGGAAAGCCAACTTCCAAGCACGAGCAGCCTCGTCGGACTTGGAAGGCGAGAGATACCCAAATCTCTCTTGCATTCGCATGAGAGATTGGATGGCAATCAGGGCTTGAGATTGGGTTCACACAATTGGGAATTCCTCAGAGAATCTCCCTTTCAAATTTAAGAGGGAGTCTCTGAGGAATCAGGGAGAAATCCCTCTTGAATCCTCACCAAAGTAGGATTCCTCCGCTGTAATGGCGGAGGGACCTAATTGCAAAGAACAAAAAGGAAGATAGGGGTCATTTGCAATGGTTTTCAAAAGCTAGGGGTCTAAATGTAATTGAGTTGGATTATTTTGCAAAGTAGGTCAAGGTGAACTCCCCTTAGGTCCAAATTTTGGTATAAACCTAATTTGGACCTAAAGAATCCAATGGTGAAGTTGGATTTTAGGTTTAACCACGTTTGACTGGGCATGTTACACAAAAACCTAATTTAGGGTAAATATTTGACTAGGACCCCTATTTAGGTCAAAATGGGTTTTAAAGGCCAAATTGTAGGTTTTAAGCCCTAGAGGATATTTTTCCATGATTTTTAGAGGGTTTAGTTGAATTTTATCCTGATCAAAACCTTGTTAAATTAAGTAGGTCTGTTTTAAGGTTACAAGAAGTCATTTAATTTCCAGATTTCACATTAACCCTTTTCTGATTGAACCAACCCACTTTTTATCGTGTTAAGACCATTTGACTTATGTTTAGCCCTTGAGAAATCTCATTGTTGTACTGCAATGGTAAAATTACAGTTTTATCCTTCGTTTCTTGCTTTTCTTTCAAACTAGTTATTCCTTGAGTTAGGCCCTTCACTTGGTTATGTAGGAGCTTTTGTTCTCTTTTCTAGGTTAAAATGAGCTAGTTAGGGCTCATGATGGTGTTCCCATCATACCCCAATGCCTAGCTTTTGCTAGTCCCTTAGCAAAATTTTAAGGTTTTAACCTCTGTTCCTGACCATGAGTTTCTTTCACAATTTATGATGAGTGCTTTTTCTTTTTCTTTTTGATTAGGTTAGAATGCTGACAGTAGGCCTAGAGGTACTCAAGTACCAACCAAGATCCGAACCTGACCAGCTCTAGCCTCGGTCCATCGCGAAGGTTTTTAAGGCCCGCAGGAACTATCCTAAGGTTTGTTGGACTCTGCGATTAAAGCACCCGTGCTTGAGACATATTTTAGTCTTGGTTCAGTTTGCAGTGCATTTTTTTGTAAGAGAGAGACAGAGGATTTATTTGTTTGGAGTGTTTTTTCTCTCTTTTCTTTTTATTTCTAGCTTCGGATTGCCTTCTCAACACGTCTGTATCGGATTCCTCATCCCCATCATCAATCCTCAAAGGTCCTTTGCAATTGATGCTTCGTGCAACACCCATGGCAACCCCCAGAACCCTGGCATTCGAGATTTCGAGATAATCTTACCCATGATGTTCTGTAGCCAAATCCAGACCCTGGCAATCGACATTTCGGGATAATGCCGTCCATGGCATCTGAACTAGCAAGGTGCCTACGTGCCCCCAGTAGGATATGTAAATATCCTAGGAGACAAGCACCGAGGAGACAATATGTTGTTACGCATCTTCGAGGGGAATTTCCCACTTCTCTGCGCCAGGAAGTCTTCCAAATCAACTAGTGTTGATCGGCCGCTCCTAATCTAAGAACTTCTTTTCAGAACATTTGCATGATTTTGATAGTTATGCGCACTGAACTAGACTGTGTGTGGATTGGGTTGCTTAGGTTACTGAATCCTGCAAACCAAATGTCAGTTAACGAGGCCGAATACTCCCTAAGCCTTAGACTTAATACTTAAGCTTCACATTTTCCCCAACCTCTTGAGGATTATCCAGATCTTAGCGGATACTTGAATTTTTAAGCTTAAGAGTCTAGCCCAAAAGGCCTAAGATCAGTGTTTCTACTAATCTCTTTTATATCTCATTAGCACTTTTTTCCTTCATTTTTCTTTTCCTTGATGTGGTCTAGAACTTCAGTTAATCCCTAAATTTCTTACTAATGACTATCCCTTTTTTTCTTTTTCTTTTCATTTTGTTCTCCTTTTGACATTTTGCTCTTTTCCTCCTCATGTTTATATGGCCTCAAAATTTTCTTCCCTCCAATTTTTTTTGTTCTTTTTCATAATTTTCTATTTTTCTGGTATTTTTGGCATATGTGAATTTTTTGTGAGAATCCTTCTGACTTTTCTTGATTTCTGTATGTTTACACTTTACTACCCCCATGCCTAAGTTTTGCAATGTCCTCATTGTAAACAGAGGGTGTAACACAGTGTTGGGTCCAAGGACTTAGAACAGGGTTTATCGGGTGGGTGACTGGGTCAGGAATGACTATTTCCGGATGATTTCAGGCTCTGTTACGTGTACCAGTGGTGGAATCGACTGTTCTAAGGCTGAACTCAGGGTGCAATAGACGTGAAGCACAGATGGATAATCAGATGGATTTCAGGTTTTTGGAATGATGGGTTGCCTCCCATTAAGTGCTAAATTCAACGCCTTCAACAGAGCGAGAAATGGGATGGAGAGGGAGTGGTCAAATCAGCGGAGTTTTGTAGAACAAGCACCTTGATCAAGAGCCTGGTTGGTCCAACCAGGTGCTTGTTCAGATCAATAGGCTGATGATGTAGCCCAAACCCAATCATGCTGGTGGGTTGATAAATGTAGATCAAGAGATGTGGAACCCACCATATGCTATGGAGCTCGGACGGATGTGGAAGTGTAAATTTGAGGTTTGGCTGAGTCAAATCAGCCTGGTCAGAGTAGGGATCCGTAAAATAATCAGTAGATGAAGCAGAAACCCTAGAGAATGATGGAGCATGGTCTTTAGTCCAATTAATGTCCGAAACCCAATATAGATGTGGAGGTGAATCATCTGCACTTGGTTTAGTCAGAGGGGAATCAGAATAGAAATTGAGTCCGGTTGCAGGTCGAGGTTGAAAACAGGTTTGGTTGGGTTCTGTATGTGCAGAAGAGGTGACTTCAATGAGAATTGTGTATGAGGGCTCTTCTAGAAAGGAGTTACAGGTGGTTTCATGTAGAGAGTCCTCATAGTAGCTCTCAAAGTCAAAAGTGAATGCCTGAAGAGTGTCTATAGGATGATGGAAATTTAAGTCGAGAAAAGATTCGAATTCTAGGTTGCAGTCACTCTCGGCATTTGCTGGTTTGGATTCCTGAGGATCGAAAAGAAATGATTCCATCTCACTGGAACTTGAACTTAAATCAGTGATCTCGGGAACCAGGACCTCAGAGTCGAAGTTGGAGAATGAATCATGTGAGCTAAGGTTGTAGATTGGCTCGTTGTATTTAGGAAATAGAGGTTCTCTGAAATTATGGTAAGATTCAAAATCGTCAGAGATATTGCGAAAATCAAGTTCTGAATGAGATTCGAGATCATGGTTTCAACCATTGAGTAACTCACATGATGTAGACTCAGCAGCCTGACTGGGCTCTAGCTTATATGTAGATTCTGAGCTTAAAAAGGTATCCTTATTTGGTCTAGGCTCAAGTTCTAGGCTTGTAGGAAAGACCCAATCAAAACTCCACTCGTCCAACTCGGTTTCTATATCGTAAATTGGCATGACTTCCAAAAAATCGATCTATATCTCTGAGGATGTTGGAGAGGGATATTCATTAAATAAAGGCTCGGAATCATACCCTTTATTGAAAATCTAATCTTCATTATACGGGGCCTTGTAGTCTTCCCAATAAGTTTCAGATCCAGATTCTAGGCTTAAGATGTAGGTTGAATCACTAGAATCTAGGTCAGAGTTACCGTTGAGGGTCACCTTATCAAAATAAGGGGCGGGATTTACACCCTCGAGAGGTTCAATTCTAATCTCCTTATTGCAGGAGTCTCGGGATTCTATGTTTGGTGACTCAGGGTCTAAGGTTGGCTCAACATTGTGTTCTCCTACAATTAGAACTTCCTAACCTATTTCAAGATCAGGCATGTTGTACTCCATCTGGGTTGGGAATCCATGATAACCTTGTGCCTCAGACTCGAGATTTAGGAAATTGAATTGATCCTCAATACTATTCCAAGATGGTTCATCATCTGTTTGGGGCATGTACGAGTATTTTTGATTGATAACTTGTTTCAATAATCTCATCATCTCTTCTTGTTTTTCAAGATCATCTTGGTGTTGTTCCCATAGTACAGAATTTGTCATTCATTGAAGGTATTCACAGTTGTGCAACTTTTCTATCTCAATGTATCCTGTTATGAGAATGTCTCACATTGATCCTTTTGTGGCTTCTGTTAATAACACTTGGGTACAGTTTATGATGAAAGTTGTGGTTGTTGGTACACTAACCTGAATGTCTTCTACTGGTGTTGAGGTTTTGTATTCAATTTCATAGAATTCAAGGGCATCCTCAATCATCCTATCTCTGATGGATCTCTGTGATTCAGGTTTCTTGAATGGTAATCCTAAGTAACTAGGCTGCATATTTGGATCAGATGGTGGAATCTAGATGTAGAATCAAAATTTGGATCAATATGTAGAATCAAGTTGTGAAGTGATTAGATCTGAATAGAGAATCCCATTGAAAATCTATGTGTGTGCTCTAAAGAGAAGGGCTGAGGGACTGGATGTGTTTTTGACCCAATCAAGGCACCCAAAGATATTTGGATGACTATGGAGGTTCGGGGCGAATGATACCCCTAGATTGGAAAGTCGTCCACCTAAAAATTACCTAGGCAGCTAGAGAGGGAGAGTCCCACACAGACCCCTACATGGTAGAGCGTCCCCACGAGTTACAGGGTTTCCCCCACCTGACCTCTCTTATCACTGAGATTCCAGGTAGACTAGAATGGGGGACCTTGACCTCTTAAGTCTACCACTTTTATTTCATATCAAAGGTGCTTAGGGTTTCACTTGAACTTTAGATGTTTTGGTTTTGTGACCTAATTTGGAGGTTGGTTGGCCTACAATGTAGTCCAATTTCACCTGTCCTACCCTAAAGATGGCAGAATGATTCTAGGTCAAGACCTAGAAATCACCCTGATTTGACTCCCAGGTTATTAGGTTCAAGGTTTTTAAGGTTCAAGTGATTTTTAGAGCCTGATTTTAGGGTTTGTCTTGATTAGATCCTTTCAATCAAGGGCTTCGGTAGCACACATATGTAGGTGGGTTTGTTTCCTTTTATGCAAGCACGTGTGAACTAACACTCCAAAACCCTACTGTTGAAACCCTAATTTAGTTCTATTTCCAATCCTCTTTGATTTTCATAGAAGTTCTCTTTAGACATCAAACAAGAAGTGTGTAGTCCGCGGAGATTTAGGAATTAAGCGTGATCACTAATAGGCACAGGAATTTGTGGGGTAGGATCTCTAAAAATCGCTTCAACTTCAATAAGTTGTGCAAAAATTTTTCGCAAATCAGGAAACTAGCCTTTTAAATGATAATTACTATAAAAACAAGGCAAATGATTCCTAATTTGATTGCTTCCTTTTTGTTTTCCCAGGATTAAGAGATGGATTAGGGAAGAAGAGAGAAGTTACCTGCCCTGGAGTGGTTGATTTGCGTGGGAGATCTCCTCATGAACTACCTGAAAAATCACAGCAAAATAAATAGGGCAAGTTAGTGCTCAAATATAATCAAAATAACGTAGAGACTAGTGATCAATTGCACGTTGCTCCCCGGCAACAACGCCAAAATGTTTATAAGGCGAAATCGGGTTTAAAGTAATGCGTCGTAGTATAGTTGAAATCGCATTGAAAACAAATAAATTTTATTACTCGAAGTTTAATTCCGAGGTCGAACACAGGGAGCAAATAGAGTTCATGCACTAATCTCAATAATAGATGCAATTTGAACACTTAAAATTACTCAAAATCTAATTCAGAATGTAAAGCAAGAGTTTATGAATAATAAAATATAGCATAAAAGAGAAATTGGGAAGAATTGGACGTCTGATTATAGAATCAGACATCTTAAAAGTGATTGATTTTTCTTTTTTCTTTTGCTTCTTCCTTTGGCTCGTTCTTCTCTTCTTTGGCTTCTCTATTCTTCTTTCCTTCTTCTTTAGCTTCTCCTCTTCTTCTTCTTCTGGCCCTCAACTCTTCTTCTTGGTTTTTTCCTTAGCTTCTTCTACAACTCTGATCCTCTTCAGCATTCTCTGCCTCTAGCCCCTTTAGCTCCTTCTTTAGCTTTCTTCTCCTTCAACTGTGCCTTTCTTTAGCCTTCTTCTCCTTCAACCATGCCTTCTCTTCAGCCTTCTCCTCTACAGCTTCATCTGTGTCTTCCTCCTTCCTTCCTTAGCTTCTCCTTCAGCTTCCTCTTTCTTCTTCCTTTCCCTGCAAGTGCAAAACCTACCCCTACCAACCCCCGCGAACTCTCTCTCTTTTTCCTCTTAGGCTCGCTCTCAGAGCCATCTCGGGTAAAGAGGTCAGGTTAGCACGCCCGAGACCAGGCGCACCAGCGTGGGTGGTGCATGAGGAGTACACAGGTAATTGGGTCAGGATACTAGGTCCGCGGAGCGTGGGGCGCGGACGAGGCGTGAGGGGGAGAGTGGGACCTCACCCAGTGTCAGGAGGCGATAAGCCCTTGACACATTTTCATCTTATACCGCTCCTTTCGCTCTAAAGTTACCGAGGTGGGACTAAATGTCCCACCTGCTTCCTCGGGCACGCCCGCAAGGGGTGTCGCGCTCAATTGCTAATGCTGCAGAGTGTTGGGACTCCAATTGCTGGGTGGGAGGGGTTCGCGAAGGGAGCCCGCGCACCTGGGACACTGCTTCTTGAAGCCTGGGGCAGTAGGTGAAGCTTGCAAGCTTCTTCACGTCTGCTCCAATGGCGGCTGTGACCTAAACTTGCAATCAAGTAAAATGGCCTTGCGGCCTCATTAAAACTTACAAGAAGCTTCGCTGTGGCACGGCGAAGATGCCTTGATGGTTGGTGTGGAGCGAGGCGGCCTGGGCGTGCGTGCCTAGGTCAGTCTATGGCCGTGGAGATGGGTTTGTTCGGGGGAAGAATGTGGAGCATGTGGTTGTCAATGGAAAGGGGGAAAATGATCAGTGAGTTGTGGTGGAGCTTTCGAGGTTTTTGGCGAGGTGGATGGGTGCGTGGAATGACGGAAGCACCTCATCGATGGTTTGCTGGAGGTGGAGAAGATGGTGGTGGTCTATGAGCATCGAGGGGTGAAAATAGAAATAGAGAGGGGGAAACAGGAAGAGGAGAGAAAGGGGAACTATCTGACCTAGTTTAAGGATGAAGGGGGAAGATGGCACGTATCTGCCGCCATCGGAGACGAAGATCCCAGTGGAGGGGGACGGCGATGATGAGGAGGGTAGCTGGCACGTGCGTAGGTGTGGCGCGACGCGGACGACGGAGGTAGAGGCAACTCTACCACTGGTATTGTGGCAAAGTGACGAGAGGAAAAGAGATAGGTCGCCGGAGCTCGCTGGGTGTTTGGCCGAAGGAGAAGAGAAGAAATTGAGGGGTTGTCTCTAGCCAAACCAAGCTTGGGATGAACGACAAGGTTAAGGGACCTTTAAATAGCCTATGGCAGAGGGCCTTATGCTTGGAAGGCAAGCTTCCAAGCACGAGTAGCCTCACCGGACTTGGAAGGTGAGAGATACCCAAATTTCTCTTGCATTCGCATGAGAGATTGGGTGGCAATTAGGGCTTGAGATTGGGTTCACACAATCGAGAATTCCTCAGAGAATCTCCTTTTCAAATTTGAGAGGGAGTCTCTGAGGAATCAAGGAGAAATCCCTCTTGAATCCTCGCCAGAGTAGGATTCCTCCACTGTAATGGCGGAGGGACTTGATTGCAACGAACGAAAAGGAAGCCAGGGGGCATTTGCAATGGTTTTCAAAAATTAGGGGTCTAAATGTAATTGGGTTGGACTGTTTTGCGAAGTAGGTCAAGGTGAACTCCCCTTAGATCCAAATTTTGGTATAAACCTAATTTTGACCTAAAGAATCCAATGGTGAAGTTGGATTTTAGGTTTAACCACGTTTGACTGGGCATGTTACACAAAAACCTAATTTAGGGTAAATATTTGACTAGGACCCCTATTTAGGTCAAAATGGGTTTTAAAGGCCAAATTGTAGGTTCTAAGCCTTAGAGGATATTTTTCCATGATTTTTAGAGGGTTTAGTTGAATTTTATCCTGACCAAAACCTTGTTAAATTAAGTAGTCTATTTTAGGGTTATCAGAAGTTATTTAATTTCCAGATTTCACATTAACCCTTTTCTGATTGAACCAACCCACTTTTTATCGTGTTAAGACCATGTGACTTATGTTTATCCCTTGAGAAATCCCGTTGTTGTACTACAATGATAAAATTGCAGTTTTACCCTCTGTTTCTTACTTTTCTTTCAAACCAGTTATTCCTTGAGTTAGGCCCTTCACTTAGTTATGTAGGAGCTTTTGTTCCCTTTTCTAGGTTAAAATGAGCTAGTTAGGGCTCATGATGGTTTTCCCATCACACAAGGAGCAAAGAAAATCGATATGTGTGCGGGTGCGTGCATGTGCACGTGCCTGTGTGTGGGTGTGTGCGCCTAAGGACGTGCATGCATGGGCCCGTGTGGACATGGATGTGTGTTGGCTTGATTGGGCCTGTTAATGTGCATTGGCTGAAATAAATACGAATCCACCTGATAACGAATTAAAGTGAGCCTCAAGTAGGGTCTGGTCCCACCCTACGGGGTGCTGTGTATCCCTAAACGAGGCCCACTCGTGCATTAAAAATACAAATTTTTATAATTGAGAGAGATTAATGGGTTAAGTGAGTGTAAAATCGACTAAGTGTGGAAATAAAGAAGGCACAGTTGGTTAAAGGAAGAAGAAAAGAGTTAAAGAAAATAAAGAAGAGGGTGAAGGCTTAAGAGATTAAAGAGTGGTATAGGAAGAGCTTAAGTGAGAGAGAGAGTGCACAAGTAAAGAGAAAGAGAGAATAAGAAGAGAGAAACAAAGAAAGAGCTAAAGGAAAGAAGAGAAATAAAAGAAAATAGGAGCTTAAGCAGAGAAATGAAAATAAATGTATAGAGAATTTAGACATCTGTATACTCTACTAGAAGTCCAATTTTACCTTTTAAGTCTTCTAACTTTCTTTTTAGACGTCTGATTTCAAGGTTGGAGTTACTTTTGTTATGTTTTTTAGCTTAAACCTATTGTAAAGGCAATGATACTTCTTGTAATACCACTTCTTTGCCTTATATTCTTGTAAAAAGTTGTAATAAACATGTTTAGTTGTTTTTAATGACAAATATTTCTTGTAAATTTGTTTCTTCTTATTGTAATATTGCATGCTTTGGATTGATTAATCTTTTGTGCTATATTCATGTGCTTAAAATATATTGTAATTATAATCTGATTGATTAAGTAGATAGTAATTATGCTTTAGGAATTAATGGTGAATTAGAATTCAATTATGCCTCCCAGTGAATGACCTGGACTCAACTAGTTAAAAAGAACTTTAACTCTAGAATGCTAGGTTAACTTGACCCTATACTACATTTCTGACATAAAATCGAGTTAACCTAAGTTATATTCTTATGCAATTAATTAAGCTTAATTAGCTTAATTAACTGTGCTAAGAATTGACACATGCAGCACGCCACCACGCTCTCACAGCATAAAGGTGAGAGCTCTCACAAAATCACAGCCATTGGATTTCAATCCAATGGCCACTTCATCCCCTCACCTGTGCCCTCATTCCCTAACATGCGACGCTTCGAATGATCTCAACCATTAGATCACAATCCAATGGTCACACTGACACCACATCATCTCACATCTTCCTCTACGAGCACTTCCGTTGGACTAATATCCAACAACCTAGATGCATTCAATCTGCGCCATCACATTTTTAACGTGAGAACAACACGTGACTACCGCTTTCAAATGTGAGATCAACGGCCGTGATAAAAAGCCACCTGCAATAGCACAACAGTAAAGAAATGCACTTATAAGCCCGAGATGCGCAATGTGTAATCCCTCACAACTCACCTGCACCAAAATTCAATCGCTCGATCGCGAGCGAGCAACTTTGATGCAACCATGTCAGCCGAAGCATAGATGAAGTGCAACGAATCGCACGATGACTTAAGGAGATTGGGCCACATGTTGAGATCGTGTTGAAGGTGCACCTGCAGCGTGATTTTTGAAGTGCGATCACCACGCTCTCTTGACCATGCAATTCTCATCGTGCAGTGCTGAAGCAGCCATGTCTGCGTACAGATCAGATGAGGAGCGTTACAAGCATGATCAAACACACACTACATGCCATATTTCCAACCGTCGATCGTGCGATCAACGGTTGTCATGAAGCTTTCAGCATGCATGCATTGTATGCGTGCAAATTGAGCTCCCATGTGTGTTTTTGGCCGAACCAAGCCCAATTTCCTCATCTATAAAAGCCCTCCTACCCCCCCTTAGCCTATCTTCCCTTCCTACTCCATTCGTCACTTCCTAGAGCTTAGAAATCTCTTCTAAGCTTGAATTCTAGTGTCCCAAGCCTTTCGAAAGCTCCACTAGAGTAAAAAATAATTTTTGGTCCTTCCACTCACCCACGTTCATGGAGTTTCTACCAACCGTCCTCTCATCCCGTTCTAGGAAGCGGATCACCCCAACACCACCCTACCTCATATCTTCTTACTCTAGCTCGATCGCCTTTCCGTCGTCTTCGTTGTTCGTCATCCAGGTGTTGTTCAAGCATTCCTCACCCAAGCAGCCATCTAGGGAGATATTCTCTCACTCTTCTCTATCTTTTTATTTTAAGCTTTCTAGTGTATTTTTATTTTTGTAGAAATGGACTTTTATCTTGCTTATTGTAATAAAAACCCTTAGCTATGATAATATCATTATTTTCTCCCTCTCTCCCTCTTTCTCTCTTTATATATTCTGTTGCTTAGTTTAGATTCACTTGCAATTTCTATTCTATATATAAAATATTCAAAAAATTATATATAGCCAAAAATACCAAAAAAATAAATAAAACCCTAATGTGGATTCGTAATCAAATGTCACCTCCCAGTGTTCGACCCGGGACTCACTAGTCTTGGTTAGATTTATTTGATCTTAGACTTTTCGCACATACTACAATGCAATTTTTGAAACCCTAATTTCTCTTTGTGATTTTTCCGAGCATCAATATTCTTACTAATGAGATGCTTGGAAATCATTTAAGGAGGAGTCCCTCATCTCTATGGGAAAAAAGTTTACATTTAAATATGCACCATAGCTAGGTCAAGTGCCTCCTACGACATTATCTTGAGGCATCAGAGTGTAGGGCCCTTTATGAATGATAGAGAGGGACAATGACTCCTACACATATACTAAAGCAAATATGAAGTAGGATACATGGAGTGATGGATAGATATTGAGCAAAATTACTCACTTGACAAGTCAACATCACATACACAGGCACTTAGTCCTTCCGAGTCTATTTAAACCCTTAGGTGGATTTTCAAGCAATCGAATCCTATGCTTAAGACCCAAGTCTGAAGCTTATTAGAATCTGATAAGATAAGGTGGTTTGTATCTTGGTCGGTACTTGAGTGTTGTTGGATTTCTATATTTAGATTCCGTGCATATTTTCTATAGTTAGTGATGACTAGTACCTTCTAAATTATAAATCCTAGCTTAAATCTCACTACATGTACTTTTCATGTTAAATTTTGCTTGTGACTAGCAAATTTTAGGCATGGGGGTGTGATGAACACTTGAATATCTATATAAATGATGCTTAATTTATGTTAGCTCAGTAGTAGTA
Organism: Thalassia testudinum; assembly: GCA_037157565.1. NCBI lineage: Eukaryota > Viridiplantae > Streptophyta > Magnoliopsida > Alismatales > Hydrocharitaceae > Thalassia > Thalassia testudinum. The sequence continues at coordinate 5,259,253 of JAZHRO010000056.1, forward strand.
AGTGCATAATTGAATTAAGTTAGTGGATGTTATATATAAGTGTATTCATTTTGTAATGCATGCATTATAGATTAATGATGTGTCATTAAACCTTATTATCTTACAATTAATAATCATCTATCTTCTTTGCAGGATTGGTTAGGGTTTATCTCCAAGAGGAAGGCTTCAAAAGGGGCCCTTGGATCTTCAACCAACACTATTTGTCATGCCACATCACTTACCCTCTTCTATCCCAATCCTTTATGCCATCTCACCTCTCCACCTAATACCCTCCCAAGAAAATATCTCACGTGCACCCTCACCCCTCCCCATGTCACGCCAACAACCCCCTTCCCTCCCTCATTCACGTAACCACCATCCCTCCTCACCCATCTTATCTCCATCCCCATTCATACACACTCTCCCCCACCATAAAGAAACCCTAATGCACACCCTTCCCCCTCCCCAAATCACGCACACCATGCACACACCTTCTCGAATAAGTCAATGCCCCAGACATCGATGCCCCAAATGTCTCCCCACGCACACCACGCACACACCTCCCCAATCGATGCCCCAAATGTCGAATATTTCGATAGGAAAAATTGGGTTTAGGGGCATCGTATCTCTCTTGGCTATGTTCCTAAAGGCTTGAGATCGGGAACACGACCTCAAGAAGTCCTGGGCATCTTTAAATAAAGACGGTCAATAAAACCCAGACTGAAGAATTTTCACAACTATCTTCTTACCGAAAATTTGTCCACCACATGCAAATGCATGGCAAAAATCAAGTATACTCTGGAAATCATTTTCCAGTACACATCAGTGAATAATCTGATCCACACCAATGCAATACAACTCGAGGTCACCCCAGAAATAATATTTGTCCTCAAATATAGGTCTATCCCATTGTTACTTGGTCCAATCCTGGGGGACTTGACCAACGGCTGAATAATTAATAATATCCACAAACTAAGGGGTTCAGACACCCGAGACTACATGAATAGTCTCATCCAAAAAAGTATCAAAAATCAGGATTTCCAAATGAGGAGAATCAATTAGGATTCTCAAAAGATGTTCAGCTCTACATTTTGTGCCTCGACTTTGTCCTTGATTTCTAAATCAAATTCTTGTAAGAAGAGAATCCATCTAATAAGCCAAAGCTTGGCATCTTTTTTTGCCGAGAGATGTTTCAAGGCCAAGCGGTCTGTATAGATAATGACATGAGAACTTAATAGTAAGCCCTAAATTTTCCTAAAGCAAAAACAACGGCTAGCAATTCCTTTCTAATAACTATGTAATTCATCTAGGCTTCGTCCAGAGTTTTGCTAGCATAGTAGACTATAGAGGGCTTCTTATCGATTTTCTAACCAAAGATAGCCTCGACCGCATAATCCAAAGCATCAATCATGCTCTCAAAGGAGGCTATCCAGACTGAAGGTTGCAACACTGGGGCACAAGTGACTGTCATTTTTTATGAATCAAATGCCTTTTGGCATGAGTTATCGAAGTCGAATGATTGGTCCTTAGCTAGAAGATTGCTTAAGCACTAAGCAATCTTTGAGAAGTCCCAAATGAATCTTTTATAAAAGTCACATGGCTAAGAAATGATCTGATTTGTTTAACCAATATTACTAGAAAAATGGGAATTGGTGAAGGTTTTAGGAGCTGTGACAAAAAATAACTTATGGTCACGATTTCACCCAAAATTGTAATAAAAAAAAGGAGAGTGGGATTTATTTTAGTATTTTGACTTTTTGTCACAGTTTTAAAAATCGTGACTGAAGTGTTTGGTCAAGATTTTAAAAATCGTGACAAAAGGCAATAAATTTTGATTCCGCACCTACCCTTTCCCCCGTACCCTTCGCAACTGTGACCAAATGGTTTTCTTTTTTTTTCGTTCTTGAATACCTCTCCCTTCCCTTTCCCCTTTGCATTCCCTCCCTTACCACGAAACCCTCCCCGCCTTCTCCTTCGATCAACCCCCTCTTCTCCTCCTTCTCCTTGCATCTAATTCTCTCTCTCTGTCTCTCCCCCTTCCCTTCTCTCCTCTCCTATGCCTCTGGCGATGACGCCCCATCCCACTCCCTTCTCCCGCATTTCGCCAAACCCTAGATCGAATCCCTGCCTTCCTCCGACCATGGACGAGGCGTTCATGAAGGCCATGTAGGATGGCGTCTGCCTAGCGAAGAACGTATACTACAGGGGACGCAACGCCCCCCCACCACAGCCAGCAGGGGTGATGTAGAGGTCACTATCGAGCCTCCAGCCGACGTCCCCCGTGCTCTACGCCATCATCTAAGACCCATCAATCATGGACAACCCCAACATCCCTAGCTACCAGCCCCACGTCTACGGCAAGCTGGGCACCCGTCCCTCCCCCCGTGCGCATCCCCCTCCAGCTCAACGAAATGGCCCTCGACATCGATCGCCTCTTGGAAAATGCCCTCGTCCCCGTCTGCGGCACGTGGCACATCCACTACGTCATGCCTAGCAAGGCCTGCCACTACCGCCTCATCATCCCCATGGGCAAGCAGGTTGTCTATCTATCCATCTATGCATAAAGTTGGTTCTTTTCTCTCGATGTTGCCTTGGATGCCTGGAATTGGGAGTTTATTCCACCAAATTCCATATTCCTGGATTTATATATGCCATCAGACCGTCCAAATTCCAAAGCCACCAAAAAGCCTATGTTGTGCAAGGCCTCATCAGAATCCAAAAAGCCTTTAAATAGGCAAAACCCTGTATAGATGCCCTCAATGCATACTTCATACACAGAAGGCTTTCGTAGCAACCTTACGAAACAGGATAAAAACCACTCTGATGTTCAAGTAAAAATAAGAAAAATCATAAGAGCAATGATTTACTTGGATATGTTTCCAAAAAAAATAATGATTTATGCATAAAACCCTTCTCAATTGAAGACAAAATATCGTGGGAATAAAGAGTACCTTATCTAGGGTTTCTTATTTATATACTCAAAAAAAGGTTGAGAGGTGTTATAATACATATTTGGGGTAAATAGTACATCTCCAAAATCCAATTACCTGGCTACATAAGATAACAAATTGAAATAAATTTTAATTGCATACAGTTGGCCTACCTACAAACTGTCTGCTGGTTTCCTTACTTGTGGGAGCTACAGAGTACAAAGGTCCTCAAAAAACATGTAATTCATATAATACATGCATGCATAGTTACATATATGGCATGACAACCTTGTGAATTTATGGATGTAAGGAACGCAATTTGATGCAACTCTGGCTCCCAAAAAAGGCTATATAATCTATATATTATGATGCTGTTGTCGTGTTATTAGAGCTATTGAAGTTTTCATTGTGTGAATTTTGTGGTTTTTTCCTTAGAACCTTTCAATGTGGCATGCTTAACCAGGTAAATATTGAGCAATCTTGGCTTAATGGAGACACTGCACTGAAATATTTTGAGTCACTTGAGTCTAAAGGAAAAGTAAGAGACTCTACCTGGATAATGTCATCTTGCTGGTTTCTCGCTCCTTTTTTTACTTGTGATAATGTTCTCCATGTCATTTTCATGAAATTAGTGAATTGGTTGAAACCACACCATCAGAGATTGATATTGATGTGAATTATTTGCCATTAGGACCATCATGAAAAGTTTGAAGTTACAAGCAGCTAAAAGAAAGAAAATGCTGAAAAAGCAAGCTAAATATATTCCCCATTTATGGATTTTTTTTTCTGTCTCTCTAGCTTAGGAAAATATTGCAAGGGGTTAGGAGCATCAAGTTTCACTGATGCCATTGACTGGGAAAGATAGGATCATTGTATTGGATTTTATGGAACTTTCTAATTATAAAGGTTTTGCTCTTGAAAAAAGGGATTCTTGTATTTTAATTTGTAGATGTCCATATTAAGCTATAGGCGTAGTCATTTGAGAAAGATCTTAACATATGTACTGTAGAGGGTCCTATAAGATAGTTGAGATATCTTTGAGAGAGAATGTGAGAGAGAGAGAGAGAGAGAGAGAGAGAGAGAGAGAGAGAGAGAGAGAGAGTTAGTTGTGATATATGATTATTTATTTACTTGATTATATATGCTATGTTTTGATTTTTGTTAGACTAGACTAAAAGCTGGTGCTGGCATATCCTATTATTATATCACAGGAGCACCTTAAGAAGTTGTAGTCTGAATGCACTAAATTCAGCTTGGGAATATCACTGCAGATATGGTACACTTCTTCCCTTTGTCTCGTTGACTTCTTCTAGTTTTAGCCTTAATGGTGCACTTAGTGCATTTCATTTATAGGTGGTTTTCTTTATATGATTTCCTTCAACAATTTGTTAATTTGGATATTTATAATTTGATAGGTACTTGGAGGCATGAGGGGAATGACTGCATTATGGTGGGAAACTTCTTTGGTTGACCCAAATGAGGTGCTTTCTGCTTTTATAAAGATATTATTTCTGGGAAATCCATTTTTTTTGTTTTTAATTATGCCGTCCATTTCCTTTGTAAAACTTGCTTTTCAATCATTTATATGTATTGTTGCTCTTCAGGGGATTCGCTTTTGAGGTCTTTCTATTCCTGAATGCCAGAAAGTTCTTCCTACTGCATATGAAGGCGGAGAACCATTACCTGAAGGCCTTTTATGGATTCTCTTGACTAGAAAGGTAAGTTTGGTCATTTGATCAGTATAAGTACCATATTGGTGCTTCCTCTTCAGAAAAGTACCATGTGTTGATGTCAAAGGTTTTGGGTAAGTATAATACCAAGTTACTTTGTCTGCGGACCATGGCTTCTAAAAATCAAAATAACAAATTTATGAGAGTGAGAATTCTGCTTATATGTTTAATGTCTATCACTTGAAATTCGAAAATCCTTGAATATCTCATTTTGCTAGGTAAGCTCACTAAAGACTAGAATTTGGCTTGGAATTATCCATTTCAAAATTAAAGGTCTATTCAAATTATCTTATGGGACTTTAGCAGTGGAAAAGAATCAAGAAGTTGGGGAGATTTTATATATTGGTATTGTTAGAGTAGGGAGTTTATGTTTCTTTTTTATTTTATGTCTTGTGCATTTGATGTTTAAACTACATATGTATGGGGAGGGGGGCTTTATGTCTGGGATATTGGGTTTGATGGTAGGTAAGTAATGAGTTCGATGTGATAGAGTAATGAAATTAATGTGACAGATGAGTTAATGTGATCTAGGTCTTTGTTTTATGGTTGATATGCCATTGTCTTTTGTTAGTATTTGGTTGGAAAATGGAGTTAGTGGTACTCAGATGTGACAAGTGAGTTTATATGTTGTAGTTAGACATGGATGCCATCCCTAGTAAACCCTAGTGATCGTTGTCCCTGTTTCCCAAGGCTGAGATCTTAAAGTTTGAGATTGGGTAGGCCATGACCATGTGATTGAAAGGTGGATTTGGGTGAAGGGAATGAAAGAATAATTACACACAATAGAATGTAGAGGATATTCTTTTACAAAATTCCACCCAAGTGTACATCTTGCTAAGGGATCAAACCTTCAGTTAAGGAAGTGATTACAAGAAGGAGCTCTTAATTTATCCAAGGATATAAAGTACAGTCTTTGAAGTTCAATGCCCCTTTTTTGTTGTTATCAATCTTGATTTACAGGCACTTGAGTTTGTCTCCTGATGACCATTGCATCATTGTTTGAATGCCATCGGTGTTGTCCCGCTAATTTGAATGATAACCAACGACCAAGGGTTGATTAATTTAACCCAAAGAAAAGTGTTTTTTCATGATTTTGGTCGTTGTTTTATCTCTGGAAGCATTTGTTTTTTTTTCTTTCCCCCCCTTTTTTTTACCTTTTCGACCTCCTGTGATGATCAAAAGTAAAACTTTCGTTATGTTGAGGTTTTGACCTGTGCGGAAAAATTTTGGAGACCTGAACCAATGAGACCGACTCCACTTTTATCCCCATTTGATCTGTTTTTTCTTTTTTATTGCTCCTTCAAGTTTGGTTTTGATCCTTGTGATGATCTTTTCTAAATAAAAGTAGTGGGCTGATGCTTTTCTCTTGATGAGTAATGGGTGTATTGGAGGGTAGTGGCCTAAGCATGCCTGATAGTAAGAGTTTTGGCTTACCTTCTGTGGGGGTGCATTCAGAACAAAGAAGGATTGTGCAAGCTCTTTCTTAGTGCCTTTCGGCTTTATGGCTGTAGTGAGATGGGGCCATTTTTAGAGGGCATTATCTTATAATAACATTTCTTTAGAATCAGTCTAGGTAACCTAGTTAAGTAGATGCTTGTGTTGTTTTCTTCTTATACATTGATATGCCTAGAACATGTTTTACAATAACTCCCTTTTCTAAGAAAGGCTCTATATACACAATTGGTTCGTCTTGGATCTTAATGGTTGGTGCTCATATGCTATTAATAGTATTTTTCTATGTCATTTTTTTAAAGGACTCTTTTTTTAATTGAACAAGGAGGATTTGACATGATCCACAGTGGAAGAGACAAGATTGAGACTCCGAAGCAGGTTTCTACTTTTTCTAGGCAACAGGGTGGACATAATTCCTGATGCATTATTTCTTTCATTGTTGGCCCATCATATTTTCATTTTAACTGTAGTTTAAACAAGCTGAAGAAACTGCCAAAAAGCTTGATTTGGATGGGATTGTTGTGATTAGTGGGTCTGATTCCAATACAAAAGCATGCCTTCTTGCTAAAAATTTCAAGTGAGATTGAATTGATATTTTACATTTGAGATAAATTAGCTAGGATATTCCTTAAGATTTTACAGAAAAAAATTTGTTGCTAAAATCCATGTGATCAAATTAGTTCATGCTTAAGTAGGATGAATATGGTTAAACGCTTGATTTGATTTTTTTATCATAATCTTCCTAACATGATGTCTTCTAAGAACAGGCAAAAGAATATGAAAACTAAGGTTATTGGATAGCTGAGGAAGCCTCTGCTATCCTATGATTTTATCCAACTTCTCTGTGACCTTAAGCTGGTTTCTGTATTTCTGGTTTCTTTCCCGTTAATGAGGCTATTGCACTCTATTAAAATTGTACTCTCCTGAAGCACCTTATTTATGGGTACTACATACATCTTTGTGTAGCACAGATCATTCATTTTAACCATTCTTAGACTTCTTTTCAGATGGGTATATAATACATGGAATATTTTTATTACTGTCTACATCATTTTTTTTAATCAAATAATGCTTGTTAATTGGTAATTTATCATTTTTTGGGTGAGATTCATTGTAATTTTATAGTTTGTGGGATCTTTTTGCTTAATGAATACAATAATTGGGTTCTTATGCTGTTGATGCCATGTTTACACTCCTAGTTTTCTATGTTAGCTTGTATTTTCCTTAATATACAAGTTTTTCCAGGTAAATGACATGGTGAAAGAACTTGTGGCCATAGATTAGGAGGGTGGGTTTGCTGATAACTGCTTTATGTACCTGAAGAATTCAAGTTGAGCTTTGCAGAAAGGGTTGGAGAGCATTTCTAAAAAATCTAGGACATTCAAGGTTGCTACTGAACCTTTACTTAGATGCCATCTTTAATTCATCTACCACCTTTTATTTGGAAGGCCGTTTTCTCTTTAATTTCCATAAATAGGCATTGCTTCTAGCCTTTTTCTCGACTAGCAGATAGGCCAAGGTGCGCTTGATGTTAGTTCCAATCTATTTTGTTATTTGGGTGTATCTTCATTTGGCAGGGAGCAATAGCAGAGCTAGTTGCCAACATCTTCAAGATAAAATCGTACAAGGTAAGGTAGAATTCCATATCATTCCAGATACCAAACATATTTACATTTATTTATTTATTTTTTGTTTTAAGAGACTTTTGGTCACGGTGGCTCCTTTGGTGATGGTTAAGGAACCATGATCAAAGGAACTTTTTTTTCTTCCATGTCAAAGTTTGGTCATGGTTAATTCTTTCTTTGGTCACAGTTTATAACCCTGACCAAAACTCTTGATCCTAGCTAACGGTGGGGGTTTTGGTCACGGTTGAGTGGAACCATAACCAATGACCCTTCCACCACGCAACTTTTGGTGACGCTAATTGGTGACAGTTATAAACCCTTTGATCATGATTTTTAACCATGACCAAAACCCTTCTTTGTTATAGTGCAATGTGGGTGGTGGAAGTTTACCTATAGCATCAACTTTGGCTTTATCTACTGCAATTCCCCTACTTGAGACGACATGACCCAAGATAATTCCTTCTTAGGTCATGAAATGGTTTTTTTCCCAACTTAGGACCAATCTAGTTTTAATACATCTTTTAAGGATTAATTCTAAATTAGCTAGGCAAGAATCCAAAGAATTACCAACACAAAGAAATCAACCATAAAAACTTCTAGACAGTCCCCCACTATGTTAGATAAAATGGCCAACATGCACATTTGAAAAGTTGCAAGTGCATTGCAAAGTCCAAATGGCATTTTACGGAATGCAATGATTCCATAGGGATAGGTGAAGGTTGTCTTTTCCTAGTCTTTGGGATGGATTGCAACCTAGTTATATCCCGAATAATCATCTAGGAAACAGAAGTATTTCTACCCAACTAACTTTTTAAGGACCTTGTCAATGAACGGTAAAGGGAAATGATCATTTTTAGGGTTTGTGTTCAGCTTCTTGTAGTCAATGCAAACTCTCCAAGAGGAAGTTGAGCTGGTAGTCATTAATTCTCCTTTCACATTAGTTACAATAGTTATCCCAGCTTTCTTAAGAACAATCTACACAGGGCTAACCCAAGGACTATCTAAGATCAGATAAATTATCCCAACATCAAGCCACTTAATTATCTCTTTCTTAACCACTTCTCTCATATTGGGTTAAGTCTTACATCTTGCAAGAAGGGTGGGATGCTTCTTCCAAATATATCCTATGATTACAATATGAATGCTCAATCCCTCTCATATCATGAATGGTCCAACCAATTGCCTCTTTATTCGCCTTAAGGGCCTTAACCAATTTAGTCTCTTGCTCCTTTATTAATTTAGCACTTATAATCATTGGGAGTGTCTCTTTAAGTCCTAAAAATTCATTCTTTAGATTCTCAAGTAATGGTTTCAGTTCTAGCTGGGACGGGTTCATAATAGATGGTAAGGATGATGTAGGTGAAGATTCATCAAGTAAATCTAAGGGAAGAGGTTGGAAGTGAATAAAATCTCAACAACCTCTTCAGTGTTTAGCAAGTCTACCACAGACAGTTGTGGATCAGGGTTGCTTGTGTCACTAGAATCCACAAGTACGTTGATCGACATGCAAGTCTCAACACTATCCTCAAGTTTGTTGATGTATCCACAATCCTCAAATTTGTTCATCACCTTGAAAATATCAAGTTACAACTTCTTATCCCCAAAGGCAATTTTCATGCTACCATTTTCACAATTTATGTTAGCCTTGGCGGTAGCTAGAAATGGACAACCCATAATAATGGGCATGTTTCTCAATTCATTGGTACATCCATATCAAGGACCATAAAATCAACTAGAAAATAGATGTCCTTGACCTTAACAATCACATCCTCAATAATGCCCCTCGGAGTGGTGATTGAATGGTCGACTAATTGGAGCATTATTGAGGTGGGTTTAAGTTCACGTAACTGAAAAGCACTAGAGGGGAGATGATTAGTTCTTAAGACGGCAAAATAACGCTAATTAAAAATAATTTAGATAAAAAAGATAATCAACTTTTCCACAAATAATTCACTAACCACAATACAAGCATATTTAGTGGAAACCCAAAATCGAGTTAAAATCACTACCTATATCTTCCAATCTAGGATTTTACCCCGAGTCAATCTCAGAAAACTAATGGGTAATTATGAGGTAGCAAATCCTTTTACAAACCCTCTTGATATTCCAATCAAGAGTAAACCCCCTCACCTGAGAGGAAGGAAGCCTACAATCCAGGCCCTCAAATTTACAAGTAGATGATAGAAGAAAACTGAATTAAAATAGATTTTTAGCTCTTATGGATAGCCCCAAGAAAATATGCAATAATTGTATGAAATAGCTATCTATGAGATTAGAATGAACTCCCTTAGTAATTGTGAGAAGGTGAAAAGGCAAGGAGTTGAGGTGGTTGAGCTCCAAGGAAGGTGGACTTCTAGATCAAGAGCTCAAGTCACCTCCAATGAATACTAAATGCTTAAAATAGCTGAATGTGAGCTTGAATGTGCTTTAGAGTGTGTTTTCGAGTGTTCTCTAACCACCAAAGAGTGGGAAATCTTCTCATATATATACATATAGAGGTGTTTGTACTAATTTGGGTGTGCATAAGGCCTCTCTTCAATGGACAAAATGTTTCCCAATTTGATTTATCAACGGCTAATTAATTTGGTCAAAAAGTTTTTTAACTAACATTAGGTAAAAGTCATATAACGTTAGGCTAACTATCTAACGGTAGGTGCTCAGCTAGGTACAAAGTTTACTATCTCCTATCTACACCCAAATTGGCCCAAAAAGGGTTTATCTAACATTAGGTAACTCCTATCTAATGTTAGGTCAACTACCTAAAGTTAGGTACAAGGTTCAATGTAAAGTTTGCTATCTCCTGGAGCCTCCAAAAGACACCAGACTTACTGCATAAAGTTCAATGTAATGAATACCTAACTTTACGTGGATTGTAAAAAATCCACTAACTGTCCAAAGGTGGTTTTTTGACTCTTATAGGATTCTAAGGTAACCATTAACATCTAAAATCAAGTTTTATCATATTTTTGACTTATTTAGCTAGAGTGTGGTGATTTTTAATGACCTATGCAAGTGATGCCCTAGCAATGTTATCAGAAAGAAAGCCAATTGGGGTTCTTCTTACATTCTAAAGAATATAGAAAATACAACTCAATTCTTATAATAGAAAGAGACCTAAACTGAAGAACATGATCTCCTCCTTCTTCTTAGCTTCAGATTTTGTCAAGAGAGCTTCAATTTGAAAAACATTCTTGCAATAACTATGTATAAGGTTCAATTTCAATCTCAATTACTTGATATATTTATTATCATCAAAATCATCATAAAAGGCTAATGTGGTACCTGATTGCTTATGCACCTACACTAACCCGAATTTCTCATACAGGGTGGTCAGGATTAGGTTAATGAATGCACCAAGATCCAATAGTGCCCGGTCAAAAGTATAATCTCCAATAACACATGAAATCAAGGAGGCACCTAGATCTCTTTCCTTTTAAAGAAGGTAATGCAAGATAATAAAACTAGCCAGCTTAAAGAGAATCACCTTTGTTAGGGTGGGTTCCTTTGGCTTACTCTTCTAAGTAAATAAATCCTTTAAGAACTTAACCTAAGTCGGGAGCATCGAGGAGTAGTATATTGATTTCTACTTATTTGAATATATTAAGAAGCTCTTCATTGCTATCAATTGTCTTTTTCTTCCTGGATTTAAGTAAGGCTTTCGGGAATGGGACATGTGTTGGATCATTTTTATCGGGTTCTTAAGCCTCTATTTCTTCTTCATTATTCTCCACTTTATCCTCAGGCTCACCCAAGTTTTGTTTGCTATAAGAGGATCTTTCTAGGTCCTGGATTTACTTTCCACTTCTTAAGGTGACAGAATTAGCAAAAGCATAAGGGTTAGAGTCTTAGGGTGGATTAGGAAAGATTGGTGGAGCTTGGTTTGCTAGATATCCAAGATTACAAGATGAGGGACCCTGGTCAACCAGTTGAGCATGCATGTGTGGATCCCTTGGATTACCATACCCCTAGGCCTTGTTGCCGGTTTTGGACATTTTTAGGGATGGGTACAGGTTGGGATGATAGAGATCTGGGCTATTGATTGTTAGCAATGAACCCATATTGTAAGTTGTTCAACGAGGTCTTCATTTGTTGCATGAGCTAGAGCATAGAACCTTGCATCTCCACCATCTTTCGATTCAAGTCAGCCTTCCCCATGAGTTGTTTTGCATCCTACATGGGCTGATTGACCTGGCTCAGGGGTAGCTAAGTATATACATGACCCTGACCCATAAGTTTCTGCGGTACATATTTGTTGGGTCGAGATTAGGTCTCCTACCCCTGATTCTTCCAGGAGAAGTTAGGGTGGTTCCTTCAACCCAGATTATAAGTGTTTAAGTACGGGTTGGACCTAACATTCTTTTGAATAGCCTGTAATCCTTGTAAGGTGAGGATGAAGAGTAAGAAAGATCAGAAAAAATGGGATCAAAGGCCCCAATTTGGAACCCATAGGGTTCTGGGAATTGCTAGCTCGAAGGTTGAGCTAACTTGAGGTGGTTCATAAACTCCTATCCCATGGGAGTTTACAACAAATGGATTCCTGAACTCTAGGATTGAGTGGACCTAGAACTATTTCTAGAGTTGCCAGCTATCCACTCCTTTCATTCTCTTAGTAACAAGATCCACCTTATCTAGTTTATTGCTTATTAATTCCATATCAAATTTATAAGAATTAGTTTGAACCTCATTGGCATTTGATCTAGTTTGTTGGGATTTATTGAAAGTATCCATTGATGCATGATTGACAGAATTCTCGCTCATTTCCTCAAACAATTTGTATGTGATATCTACATCTTTGTTGAGGAAATTACCTCTGCAAGAGATGTCTATGTGGTTACGAAGTTGATCAATCAACTCGTGATAGAAAATTTGCACGAGCTACCACTTAGGCATCTCATGGTAATAGATCCTGGAATCGCACCCAGGCACCATGAAGTTGTTGCCCCAGCTGCTGGACGAAAGTGAATCACCCATCGTAAAGCATTGGTTTACCCAACTGGAATGAATTTCTTTAGGAAGGTCGATTTCAAATCAGTTCAAGTAGCGATTGGTCTTCATATGGTGCGAATGTATGGCCTTATCCTTGAGTGAGTGCAGGAAAAGTCTCATGATCATCTGCTCTTCATCTACATTCCCCGCTTTGGTGGTTTAGACTAAAGTGGTCAGATCCTCCAAATGCTGGAATGGATCCTCAGAGCCAAGCCCATGAAAAGTTTGATCAGACTTAAAACTTGGGGCTTGATTTCCACCTCTCCGACAAGGATCATTACTCTGAGATGATCCTCATAATTTGAAGGATTATAAAAATCCTTCAAGGGCTAAGTGCTCTAACCAATCATTTGCTGAAACCATGCTTGCATTTGCTGCAACTATTCCAGCTACCTCTGAATCAGCTCCTGCTAGTTCGGAGGTGGAGGTGGTGGTGGTTGGTTATCAGCCATGGGATCTGCTTAGCTATAACTTAACCTCTGCCTCCTAGAATGGTCTAAAGGTCCTTCTAATCACAAATTTGAGGACATCCTTCCAACCATACACTGGAAGGGGGTCAAAAGGACAATAGATAAGCCCTACAACACAAGAAAATAATCCTATCCTTAGGCAGGGTAGCCTAAAGACCTATAAACTCTCAGCTTAATATTAAAAATGATTTGGTTTACTTCTATTCGACCAATCCAACCAGTTAAAGGGAGGAATTGGGGGGAAGGTTCTTCCTTTGGCTTTCACCTCTGATTCCTTTGATATCCCTCAACTACTGTCATTTGACGGTACTCCCCCAGCTAGACATCACATAGACTGGTAGAAGTAAATAAATCGCAAATAATCTCAAATTGAGCCTAAAGAGCGAGTCCAATCCTTTGGGCCAACATCTACTCAATTTCAATTAGGCTTATGATTGAGTGTGCTCTGGAATGTGATGGGCCCTTTAAATTGGTTGTGCCCTTAAAAATCAATTAAATTATGTGTGCGTGCACAACTAGAGAGTTTTCAAGTAAGATTATTACAAAGGTGAGGTGTATTTGAAAGTTTAAATCTTATTTAAGTAGCTTTTAGGATTCAAATTTCAAGTGTTTTCAATCAATTTTCTAAGGCACACCACGTTTTGCAATCATGATTATAGGTATATTCCTTTGAAAATCAAACAAAAAATGTGGAGTGCCTAGCTTGGTCTTAAAAATTGAATCCTATTAGGCAGTTACTAGATTAATCGATTTTAGATTAAGTGGTGCGGCCCAAATAGATCAAGCAATTGGCCTTACGCACCACTAATTTAAGGCACACAATGATGTTTAATCTATTCAGATTGCTAGCCACTTATGCGTATGCTCAATTCAAGTGTACTGGGTCCATAGATCAGTATCTCGGCTAAATGACTAAATCAGAGAGATGGTGTGCCTTAGAAATGTAGGTGCTTAAAGTGTATAGATTTTATTCTAGTCCCACAATTAGAGAAGAAATTTTTTTTTGCAATTTTTTTATATTTTAGGTGGGTAGGGTGGGTGGAGGTGACAAACAGCAACCAAATATATCCTAGGGTTTCTGTGAGCTCCTACGTTGATTCGGATATGAGTTATTTATATGGAGAAATGAAATCTAGTGGGGGTAGCACTTGTAGATCTTCAAAACCAATGGTTTTCTCAGAACTACTACCTTTGGCTCGCTTTAATTGGGTACCTGTAGAGCAATAGATTAAAGAAAAGATAGGTTAGAAAATAAGTAAATGCACAAAGGATGCGAAAAATCAAAGTCCGTTGCCTTCCGGCAATAGCGCCAAAATGATCAACGAAAATTTGCAAGAAAGAAATTAGGGTTTGTAAAACCCGTGTTGTAATACATGCAAATTTTCGTGATCAAATAAAGATAATCAAGATTAGTGAGTCCTGGGTTGAACGCAAGAGGCTATGTTTGATATATCCATATTTGTTTAATTGTTTTTAGTATTTTTGGGCATTATAATTTTTTTGTGATTTTATATATAAAGTAGGAGTATAGATCAATACTATGCTAAACAGAGAGAAAACTTGATATTATAGCTAAGAAATGTTTTATTACAATGAAAATTAAAATAATACAGTAATAAAAGAGAGAGAGGTGAGAGAATCTCCCGAGACGATTGCTTGGTGAGATGACAGCGTTGGCGATGATTGGACGAAAGGGTTGCAAAGATCAAATGATGGGGATGAGGTATAGGTAGAGGGAAACTTAGCCAAGCTAAACGTGGGTTTGGGCTGAGAGATGGAAGCTACTAACCTAAGGGAATGGGGATGAGGAGATGGAGGTGATCTCTTCCTTGAATGGGGTGAGAGGATCGCTCTAAGGTTCCCTATGAGGGAGGTGACATGTAGGAAGAAATGTAGGTAGGGGGAGAGATTCGCTACACTAATAAGGATCCTAAGGACTTGAGAGTTGAGCTATGGAGGCTTTGGAGGGCTTCCTAAGCTCTAGAGTTGGTGAGGGGAGTGTAGGAGGAAATAGTAGGCTAAGGAAGGGATAGGGGGCTTTTATTGGTGATGGAAATGGGCCATGCATGGCCATGATGCGCACAATCAGTGCGACCGCACACAACAAGCACACAGTGCCCCCATGCACTGCTGGTGAGGCAAGGGAGTGAGGTAGTTGTTCATCGTCGATCTCATGGCTAAAATTCTCACTGGGATCGCTCTCCTACGATCAAGCATAGCACATGCTTGAATCTGGTTACACCACATGGTACCGCCACTCATCACACTCAATCGTACGCTTGCGTCACTCGACCATGCAATGTGGCTCGTTCCCTGCTACAAAATCTGAATCGCATGGCTATATTTGTGCACAGACCTGTCGTGAATTGCAATTCGATCGCATGTTGCACGATTGCGAGCGCGCGATATCGACCGCTGCGCTTGGTGCTGAGGCCATGTGAGGACCATGGGATAACAATTAAAAATTTGAGAGCGCTTGATCACCACACCTTGAGATCGCGTGCATTGCATGCTCCATGAATCCATTGCACCACGTAGCGCAATCCTCATTGTGTGATCTTGATTGTGTGGTCACAATCACTTCGAGGGTGCCCTTTGAATTTTTGCTGAATGAGCTTCTCACTGATGTCATTCATGCACGACGTGGCTTCATCAACGTCGTTCATGCACGATCGAGCGGCTCTGATTGAAATTGGCTCGTTCTCCTTAGCTTATCTCTGTGTGATTCGAATGCACGTCTCTCAGATGAGAGAGCGCAGCATTGTTGTGCTATCACGCTAGTGGTTGTGCACAGACCGTTTGATCATGACATAGACACATTTATTTAGGTTAAAATGCCTAATCATGTATGTTCCTAGGCTTAGATTTGCATTTCAAGTTATAAATATTGTATAGTATGTATCATTCTACATTTAGAGTAGTTGTATATATTTTAGGTTAATTAGGTCCTTTTTTATTTTCAGGAAAGGAGATTTATTTTGGAGCCTCGAATTGACGATCCGACCGTACGAATCTGATCAAGACGACGATCGAAGTCCAACGTCTCTGAAATTGCCTTGATCAGAGTCTCGTAGCACCATATGCAGTCCGAGGAAGATCAACGGCCAAGGGACTAGGTGATGTAATTTAAAGATTCAAATGATAAATCCAACCATGCTGATGGATTTGGGTCGACAATCGCAACCCAACGGTGCAAAAATTGACTCAATCTGACCTCTATGGCAACCCCTACAACGAAAAGAAGATGGACAGCCCAAATTGAGCCACGTGGTGCAACCCAGGCCGCCCATGCGCACGCACACGCCACTGCACGTGTACAGTAGCGCAGGCACATGCGCGTGGAGGCATGCACACGCATGCGCAGTGGCGTGCATAGCAGTGCAGCGTGCGCACAGAGGCAGCGGCAGTAGCGGCGCATATCACGCGTGCGCGTGCAATAAGGGCGCGCACAGTGCACGCCAACATTGCGGCAGTAGGGGCACGTGAGATGGATCTTCAGCGATGTTTGCAGCGGATCTTTAGTGATGTTCATGACCGTCACTAAATGTCCTGTATACAAATTTGATTCTTTTCTCCACTATAAAAGAACCCCTACCCCTCCCATTTTTCTTCATCTCTTCCTTTCTTCCTCTCGCCACCTCCAAGGCTCTAGAGAGAGCTTATCCCAAGCCCGGGATGCTCCTCTAGAGTAGAAAATCAAATATTTTCCCACCTCTCATCCCCATTCATGGAGCATCCCATGGCCGTCCTCTCAGTGCCCTTTGGGAAGATCCTCGCCGCGATGCCGTCCTACCCCATCCTCCATCCTCCGGCTTCATCCCCGTTTGTCCTACTCCTCACTACCTTCCTCCAGGAGACGTCAGAGCTAATCGTCCTCCAAGCAACCGTCGATGGGGATTTCTCTCACCTCTTTCTATCTTTCTTTCGCTTTCGTAGTGTAGATTTTCCTGCTTTCGTAGTTGTAACAAACAATTCTTCATGAATAGATGATTGTTTCTCTCTCTTTCCCCCTCTCTCTCATATATTTTTGCAAATAGATAAAGTTTTCATCGACCTAATCTCTTGCTTGATAAAAATACAAAAAAAATTAGAAAAGATAAAAATGATAAAAAATAAATAAAAGCGAAGCGCGGATTTTTATAAAATCAAACATTTGCCTCCCTGTATTCGACCCAGGACTCACTTTTCGAGTTTCAGTTATAAATTTTATCTGATAAACGTATTTTGTGAGCTACGATGCAAGGTCCTCCAAACCTCAATTTCAAACACGTGAAATGCGCCTTCGATCATTTTGGCACCGTTGCCAGGGAGGCAATGCTCTTTTTTTTTCATGTTTTTCTGCCTTACCTAACTTTTATCTCATTTTTCTCTGATCTTACTGTGATTACAGGTACTCATCCGAGGCAGGCCAGAGCAGTTAGATCGGAGAAAAGTGTAGATGAAGGTTTTGTAAGTTTATCCCCACCACCCCCACCCACTAGTTCATTTCACCACACTAATAACTCAAATCCAAATCAACTTAGGTGCCTTTTATAAACCTTAGGATAGATTTGGTTGTTTGTTTGCCACCTCCACTCATCTCACCCCCTCATATATAAAAAAACAAACAAAAAAACAAACTCTTCTCTTGTGGGATTTTCTGAAAGTTACACACTTAACACCCATAACCTCCCACCCTAAGGCACACAATCATCTTGATTCTACCACTTAACTGGGATCTGACCTGTAGACCCAGTACACTTAACTCAACACACAAATAAGTGAGTAGAAATTTGAATAGGTCAAACATTTTTGTGTGCCTTAACTAAGTGGTGCAATGTGCCAATTGATTGATCTGCTTAGGCCGCACCGCTTAAGATAAAAGCGATCCATCAAGTAGCTTGCCACTTAGGGTTGAACCAGGCACTCCACATATTATTTCTGATTTCTAAAGAAATATATCTACACCCGTGCTTTCAAAACTTGGAGTGTTTGATTGAATATACCTAAGATTTAACCCTTAAAGCTACTAAACAAGATTAAATCCTAAAAGACACATCATCAAATAACCTTATTTGCAAACCCTGGTTGTGTACGCACACACATTTTAATTGATCATTAAGGGCACAACCCATCTAAAGGGCCCATCACATTTCAAGAGCACAATATCCCAAGCCTAATTAAAATTGAGTAGACGTTGGCCTTAAGGATTGATTCGCTCTTCAGGGCTCAGACTAAGATTTTTTTCGATTAATCTTCTTCTGCTGGTCCATCTAATGTCGAGCTAAGGGAGTAGCATCAAACGACCGTGGCTGGGGGGTACACTAGGAATCGGAGGCGTAAGCCAAAGGAGGAACCTTCTCCCCAGTCCCTCCTTCTAACTAGTTGGATTAACCGGATAAAAGTAGACCGAATCGTTTATAATCTCAAAACAGGTCCTAGGAGTCTGTAGGTCTTTAGGCTAACCCACCTAAGGACATGGTTGATTGCTTGTATTGTAGGGCTCTTTTCTCTCTTCTGATTTCCCTTACTCCATAATGTATACTTCCATATCCAACATACATTTCACATCCCTTCCTCCTACCACCACTTATCCCCAAGATGATTACTATCCTGACTTGACTTGTAATTACCCATCCACTAGCCGAGATAACTTTGATTGGGGATACGATACCGAACCTCAGTGTCTAGGGCCTAACCCTGGACAACAAAACTATGACTACTATCCTTCCCAGAGCTACAAAGATTATAGATCTCCACCCTTTGATGATCAACCTAATCAGATTTACAACCATGAAAGATATGATGATTATAACACCTACCTTCCCCAGTATTCCACTAAATATAGGTCACCACCATTCTTTGAACAACCTCAGACAACCTACTATCAGGGAGGAACTCGAGAACCTCAATACCTTGACTCTCCTAGATTTAACTCAAACCCACCCAAATCTAAACTGAACCATTCGGTTCAAGTGAACCAGATCCAAGACAGGGTGTTGGCTAACTTGAGGAACACCATACAATCTTTAGAAACCCAGCCAACACCATGCACTGAAGCATTGGAGCCTATGATAAAAATGATTGATGAACTTAATAATTCTTTATTGGATTTGCTCCAAAATGTTAGGGATAGGAACCTGGGTGAGTTTCTACTTAGGAAGTTGTCAAGGTTAAGGATGAAATTTATGGTTGCCTTAGTCAAATCTTGGGATGATTCTCAAGATGAACCCCCTTCAGGAGAGTCAATGTCTGAACTCGCTCAGGCGCCTGTCAGGGGGGATACATATTCTGAGATTAGAGATGACCAGGTTGGGCTAGAACAACCCATTGAGGATAAACCAATTGATTCACCCGAGATCCCTAAGCTAGGGAGCGAGGAAAAATATGTCTTTTTGAACCAGGAAATGACAATCGATTTTGAGACATATATAAATGAGGATCATGAATTTTTTGACTCTGAGGGTGAAGAATCTCTTAGTGAAGTCTCACTTGAGCGTAAGGAAATTGATTTTAATGAGACAAATGGGCTTGAGGTATCCGATGAACCATTTGATAGCCCAATCATTGAAGAGTATGATCATGTTGGGGCTAACTTAGACGATTCGAATTGTGATGATTCAATCAGTAGCCCCATTCCTCAACCACACCCTAAAGAATTGAATGATGATATTTTTGAGATTACCAGACCCAAGTCAATCCTGATTCAACCACAATTGTTGGACTTGGGTACTTTATATGGGGTGTACAATGATTTGGAGGTCTCGAAAACATTGATTTTAGAGGGTAGAAATGTGCAAATGACAATTTGGGAAGCTACTTCTAAGGGAACTATGATTTTGGATTTAAGGGTTCTTGTTGACCTGAAACCACCTACTTTCTACCATGACCCTTACGATATCTTTCACGTGCAACCCAAGTTTAAAATAACTGATTATTTTTTTGAGCTGAACGTTAAGTGGACATTTGAACCTAATGGAACAAATCTACCCATTGTTCGCCACTTTAGTCTTGGATTGCACACCACCAAACCACAGGCCCGGCCCCGTAAACACAACAATCTTAGGTTCTGGATGATTTTCATCCAGAACCTTAGAACCACTTGACCCTAGTGCATGGGTCTGCACCATAACTTGGTCTACATCTGTGGACATATTCTATTGGTGGGTCTGAGGATCAATATTTTTCTTTTGATTCTGACCCGCACTTGTGAATTCTCCATTTCTTCCTTGTATGTATTTTATGCCTAGCTAAAGGTATTTAATTTAGCATGTGTTTATATTTCACATTCTTTGCGGAGCTGACCGGATTTCTCACGATGTTCAGGTAATATTCTGTTTACTCCGCCCTTTTCATGACTTTGTTTTTACAATGAGGATATTGCATCATTTAGGCATGGAGGGGTAGATATTTAATCCAGAAATCATTTTGTAAACTCCGTAGAATTTCTTTTAGTTAAGAAAAATGAAAATTTGAAAAAGATAAAAAAAAAAGAAAAAAGAAAGTAGGAAAATAGAACTTAGGCATTTGGAAGTTATTAACTTTAGGAAATGATATGATAGGATCTAGACACTTAGACTCTTCAGGTCATCGGGCTTAATTAGCCCGAATGTCCACCGAATGTGGACTTAGTCTCGAGTCCTCGCCAATTCAAATTCATCTTTTATCTGGTGAATAAATTAGGGTGATAAGTATACGACATATCAACTTGCCCTTTGATTTGAGGGGACTTTATGCCTAAGCATTTACACACTTTTTGCACTGATTCATTTTTCGGTGATTTCATTGAAAATTGGGTAGTTAATGAACTATATAGGGTGGTAGTCGGGCATCTTTCGCTTGTTAGAAATTGAGGTTACAAGTAACCCGTCGTCGTAGTTGCAAAACACGTCGAGTAGATAAAATTTATACCAAAACTCTAAGGGAGTCCCGGGTTGAACACAAGGAGGTGACATTTATTTTACGTGAAGGCCACGCTTCATTTTGTTTCTTTTTGGTATTTTAGGGTTTTGATTTCTTTTTTTGTGTTTTTGAAATTCAAGACAAGCAGAATGAATCACAAGATAGAAATGGAACAAATATGATTTATATATCAATTCAATGTCGATTACAATGAACTATGAAAGCATAAAAAGAGAGGGAAGTGAGAGGAAATCTCTCGAATCGACTGTTCGGCGAGACGACGGTGCTTGGTGGAATCTCGGACAAAGGAGGTGAGGAACGGGACGACGGAGGTGAGGTCCAGGAGGACGTCAGGTTGAAGAAAGCTTCGGTGTGGCTCCGGAATGGAGGTGAGAAGACGGAGGTGATCCGCTACCGGAATGAAGGTGGGAGGACGGCTCTAAGGTGACCTATGAAGGGAGATGGGAAGTTGGAGTATTTGGTGGGGCAGAGGTTCACTACACTAATACACACCTTGGGAGCTTGAGAACAAGCTCTAATGGAGCGTTGGTAGGCTTGCTAGAGCTTGGGAGTAGGTGGGAGTAAAGTAGGTAGAGATGGCTTGGAAGGGAGGGGGTGTAGGTCCTTTTATAGTGGAGGAGAAGAGGCTAAAAATGGATAAAGGACCTTTAGCGACCTTCAGACCATCGCTGAAAACGTTGTTGTAGATAGCTCACCTCCACTCACGCCCTTAGCTGGCTCTGCTGGCTTGCAATGAAACCGCGACGGCTGTAAGCATCGCTGTAGGTCAGCTCAGCTGTCGCTGAAAGCTAGCGCCAATCGCCCTTGCACCCGCGCTGCGCTGCCCTGCTTATCACACGCGCTGACCGTGAGCGCCCTGTTGTGTGCGTGCTTGCTTTGCACTGGCGTGCATGTGCGTGTGCGCGCTGCCATGCGCTGGTGCTTTGCATGCGTTGCCGTTGCTGCTGCCATGCGCCTGCCCAATTACGAATTGGAGGGGCTGCAGGGATTCGAACCTGCGCCCCCTTTGCAAACCTACGCTCCAACCATTGCGCCAGACCTTCCTTTGTGTCGTGAGGAGCGGCTTGGTGCAATCGCTTCCCAGCCGTTGGATCTTAATCCAACGGCTTGGATTGAAGGGCGCGGATGAAGGAGTTGAGTGGTGCTGCTGGCTGGTGTTGGGCGGCCTAGATGGCACCACATGGAGCCATCTAGGCCATCCATCTTCTTCTTCTTGTAGAAGGTGCCACGGTGCTCAGATCGAGATAATTCCTACGATGTCAAGCTGCGATCGTCGCTCCGGATCTATCCGTACGGTCAGATTTTCTATCCAAAACCTGTATGGATGTTGCATTGTCCCCTGGCCATATAAAATGAAGGAATTAATATACAAAGCATACAATTATCCTAAATGCCATGCAATGGATGTTATGCTATATTTATAACATGATATGCAATGCTAAGCCTAGGAACCATAAAAAATAAGCAATTTATCATGAATTTATGTGTGTTTATCAGGTGGTATGGCTGGCAAGTTATCGGTGGTAATAGCTCATTTTCTGGTTGTCTAGAGCCCAGCCACAAGACCATTTTCGTTGTATTGCCTTTAGGTAAATCTTAGATTAGGGAAATCACCTACTTAAAAAATAGAGAGAGAGAGAAAAAAGAAGAAAAAAAATAAAAAAGGGAGAATAAAAAAATAAACAAAACCACACTTCACCGCACGAGTATGGTTGGCAAGTTGCCGTGGGTAACAACCCATTGGCCAGTTGTCCAAAGCCCAGCTCACAAAAATGCACAATAGTTCCCAAAACACTTAGGGAAGAAGTGGAGAAGTAGAATAAACCGGGGAGATATACACTGGGTTCGCCCTTGTGTTGACCCCATAAATAAAAGAATTAGGGAGAAAGTTACCGTTCGAAAAGATAAACCTTTAGGTAAGGTCACCTAGGGTCGTAGAAACCCAAAGTCCGTTTTAACGGCTGCCTAGTGAGTCTTTCACTCTTTTCACTACATGCTTAGCACTTAGAGTCCTTTTCGAGTCTTAGATGGCTTTGATAGCCGTAAAAAGTTATCCCGACACTCTCCAACTCCAAAAGTCCAAAAAATAAGAAAAGAATAAAAACAAAAAAAATTTATCTTCCTTTTTCAAATAAGGCGACGACTTGGGCAGTCTGCATTCTGGCAAACACTCGGGTATTGTTGAGTTTTCGTTGTTTAGGACCTTAGTTGAAATTTTCTATTGTTAATAAACGACTTAGGCTTAAGCAATCTAATCTTAATTTTGTTTTTATACATAGCATGTAGTTTAATTTTGCTAGGGACTAGAAAAAGATACTCATGGGGATATGATATAGACACATTTATTTAGGTTAAAATGACTAATCATGCATATTCCTAGGCTTAGATTTGCATTTCATGTTATAAATATTGCATAACATGCATCATTCTTCATTTAGAGTAGTATATATTTTAAGTTAACTAGGTCCTTTTTGTGGTCAGGAGAGGAGACTTATTTTGGAGCATCGGATTGACGATCCGACCGTATAGATCTAATCAGGACGACGATCGAAGTCCACCGCCTCCGAAATCGACTTGATCGAAGTCCCGTAGCACCATATGCAGTCCAAGGAAGAACAATGGCCAAGGGACTAGGTGACATAATTCAGAGCTTCAAACGACAAATTCGACCACGTGGATGGATTCGAGTCAACGATCATAGCCCAATGGCGTGAACATCGACTCAATTCGACCTCTGTAGCAGCCCCTACAATGAAAAGAAGATGGACAGCCCAGATTGCGCCACGTGGCGCAACCCAGGCCGCCCATGCGCACAGCAATGTAGGCGCATGTGTGCGTGCGAAGCCATGCACGCACATGCGTAGCAGCGCGCACAGCAGCGTAGCTTGCATGTGGAGGTAGCAGCGGCAGTGGTGCGTATCACACGTGCATGCGCAACAAGGGCGCGTACAGCGCGCGCCAGCGTTACGGCAGCAGGGGCACGTGAGTAGGATCTTCAGCGACGTTTGAGGTAAATCTTCAGCGACATTTATGACCGTCACTAAATGTCATGTATACGAATTTGATTCTTTCTTCCACTATAAAAGGACCCCTACCCCTCCTATTTTTCTTCATCTCTTCCTTTCTTCCTCTCACCACCTCCAAGGTTCTAAAGAGAGCTTGTCCCAAGCCCGGGATGCTCTTCTAGAGTAGAAAATCAAATATTTTCCCAGCTCTCATCCCCATTCATGAAGCATCCAGTGGCCATCCTCTCACCACCCTTCAGGAAGAAGATCCTTGCTACGACATTGTCCTACCCCATCCTCCATCCTCCAGCTTCATCCCTGTTCATTCTGCTCCTCACCACCTTCCTCCGAGTGACATCAAAGCAGTCGTCCTCTAAGCAACCATCAAGGGGGATTTCTCTCACCTCTTTCTATCTTTCTTTCACTTTTATAGTGTAGATTTTCCTGCTTTCGTGGTTGTAACAAACAATTCTTCATGAATAGATAATTGTTTCTCTCTCTCTTTTTCTCCCTCTCTCTTATATATTTTTGCAAGTCGATAAAGTTTTCATCGACTTAATCTCTTGCTTGATAAAAATACAAAAAAATTAGAAAAGATAAAATGACCAAAAATAAATAAAAGCGAAGTGCCGATTTTTATAAAATCAAACGTTCATCTCCCCGTGTTCGACCTGAGACTCACTTTTCAAGTTTCAGTTATAAATTTTATCTGAGAGACGTGTTTTGCAAGCTACGATGATGGGTCCTCCGAACCTTGATTTCAAACATGCAAAACACGCCTCCGATCAGATCATGATCATGCTGTTCTGAACGTGCGACGTAAACATGAAGGCGGCGAGGAGGCGAGTGGCACTTGCGTGATCGTTGGATGAAAATCCAATGATTGACAAGGCATGTGAGAGTGCTTGCTCGCGCACTAAATCGATGTTAAAATTGTCGCGTTGTAGTATAGCCAAAATAGCACTCAAACAAATAAATTTATTACTCGAAAAAGTTTCAAGGTCGAACACAGGGAGTAATATGGATATCAAAACTCAAGATCACAATTTAAATCAAGAATAGAGATTATAATAAGAATAATGTCAAGATCAATATGCAAAAAGAATGGAATAAAATGGTGATTTAAATCACCAATTACTCCTCACAAATAACACTTAAATCATGCCTCAAGTATATGCAATCAAAGTATCAGACATCTTAAATAGTCCCGTGCTACAGTGTTAGAGACTCAAGGGTCTCTTAGCTTCTTTCTCTTCTCTATTCTTCTTCTCCTCCTTGTTCTTCTTCCTGTGTGGCACCTCTTCTTCTTTTGCTCAAGCCTTCTTCTTCCTTTCCTTCTCTGTCTTTCTTGCTTCTTCAATTCTTCTTCCTTTAGCCCTTCTTTTTTTCTTTCTTTCTCTGTTCAGCTACTTCACACAGAGGGGGAAGGCTTCTTGAATTCGACTAAGTGTCAATCGTTTCTCTCTGCAGCAAAACCCTCCCTCTAGCTGTGCAGACTCTCTCTCTTTCTCTCCTCTTAAGCTCCACCCTCCCAAGGCCTTTCAGGATATAGTCGGGTAATCGAGTAGGCGCATACCCAGGTCTAGGGTTACGGTGTGGTCATAGTCGAGGAGTGTAGGCTTAGGCAAGTTAGGCACACCAAGTTCGCGGGTGAGGTGTCGCGGATGAGGCGCAAGTGTGCGTGGGTGAGAGGGACCTCACCTTGTGTTTGGAGGTGATAAGCCTCTATCACAAATTCAATTTATGTGATAGCACCGCTTCTGCTATTTCCGATATGAGACTAAATGTCCTTGCTTTGCTCTCATGTTGGCAGTTGCAGTCAGTAGCTTTGATTGAGGTCAAGGAAGCAGTTAATGCTCCCAATTGACCTACTTTGTGTGTTGTTGAGAAGGTTTCGTAGCACCTGGGACTGAAATCTGGAGCTGCAAGACCTAAAGAGTGCTTCAAGCTTCCTTCGAAGCTCTGCGGCAATGGCAGATGAAGACCTGATACCTGAAGTCAAAATATGGCCTCTCGGCCTCGTCAAAACAATTTAGGAAGTATCACCGGATGTCATGGAGTGCAACGGTGGTGGTGGTGCACTATGATCGTGTGTGAGGAGGTTTGACGACCTCGAGAAGGGTGGCCAGAGGTGCGTGAGTTGGGTGCAGATTTTGGAGGAGCAATTGACCTAACGAAGTTAGGGCTTTTACTCTTGAGGTTGAGGCGGAGGTGTGGAGCATGGAAGCGGTGGCGGAGGTGAACGATGGAAGCCGCTAGGGCTCGCTGGAGGTCTGCCAGCGAGTTGGAAGATGGAGTCATGGAGGGCGTTGGCGGGGTTGAAATGAAGTGTGGAGTTGCTGTTGTGATGAGGGGAGGCTGAGGAGTCATTTGAGAGAGGTAGCAGACAACAGGGAGCGGAGCTAGTGCCGGTTGCGGTATGGCTGGCGCCAGAGACGAAGCTTGCTCTGATAAGGTTTGGACGGTGAGGATGAAGGAGATAGGGACGCCAGCTGGTGCTGCTTGACACGGAAGAAGGCAAAGAAGGAGGATCTGCCACTGGTATTGTGGTCAGATGACGAGGAGAGGCAAGGAGGGTCGCCGAAGCTTGAAGAGCATTTCGGCTGGAGGAGAGAAGAATTGGGGGTTACTCTAGTCAAATTCAAGCTTGGGGAGTTCAGCCTGGTCTAGGCTTTCTTTTATAGGTCATCAAGGGCGATTAGAGCTTGGGAAGTAAGCTTCCCAAGCTTGGAAGGCTTGCCAGATTGGGATTGGGTTCAAAATGAAGGGGATTTCTTGACCAAACCAACTTCCCTTTCAAATTTGAAAGGAATTCATCAAGAAATTAGGGAGTTCTTTCCAAATTAAGGTTGCTGGAGCAAGTAGGAATAGCTTTAATGGTGGTAGGGACCTTTTTGTGAGAACGACGACAAAGTTAGGGGTCTGTTTGAAAAGATTTTGAAAGTTAAGGGTAGAAATGTAATCAGACAGGACCAAGTTGCAAACTAGGTCAAGACAAACTCATCATGGGTCCAAATTTTGGTATAAACTTAATTTTGACCTAAGGAATCTAATGGTGAAGTTGGATTTTGGTTTCAACCACGTTTGACTGGGTAATTTATTCAAAAACTTAAGTTAGGGCAAATGTCTGTCTGTGACTCTATTCTGTGTCAAAATGGGTTCTGATGGTCAAATTGAAGGTTCCAAACCCTAGATAATATTTTTCTATGAATTTTAGAGGGTTTAGGTGAATTTTATCTTGATCAGAACCTCAGTTAATTAAGCAGGTCTGTTTTAGGGTTTCAAAAAGTCATTTAATTCTCAAAACACATGCAAAACCTTTTCTGATTGTTTTAACCCGCTTGTTAGCTTTCTAAGATCATTTGACCTTCATTCAACCCTTGCAAAAATCTGTGGTTGTACAGCATTTATGATATGCTGGTAAAATTGCAGTTCTGATCGTTGTTTCTTGTTTTTCCCTCAGAATGATTATGCAGTGACTTATGATTCTCTGGCAGTTATGTAGGAGCATTTACTGACTTAATTGGGTCAAAATGAGCTAGTTATGGTTCATGATGATGTTACCATCATACCCCCATGCCTAGCTTTTGCTAGTCCCTTAAGAAAATTTCAAGGCATTAACTTTGATTCTAGACCATATAACTTTTGATGCTTAAAACTTTGATGTGTGTTTTCTTTTGTAGATTAGGTTAGAATGTCGATAGTAGGCCTAGAGGTACTCAAGTACCAACCAATATCCAGACCTGACCAGCTCTAGCTTCAGTCCGCTACAAAGGTTTCTAAGGCCCACAGGAACTAACCTAAAGTTCGTTGAACTCCGCAGTTAAAGCACCCATGCTTGTAACAAGTTTTAGCCTAGGTTCAGTTTGTAGTGCATTTTTGTCAGAGAGAGATAGAGGAATTTTTCTTTATTTTTGGAGAGTCTTCTCTCTCATTTCTTTTTATTTCTAGCTTTCGATTAGCTTTACAACATGGTTTGTATCGGATTCCTAGTTCCCACCATCAATCCTCGTAGGGTCCTTGGCAATCGATGCTTTGAGATAGCACCGCCCATGGCATTCTGTAGCTAAATCCAGACCCTGGCAATTGACATTTTGAGATAATGCCACCCATGGCATTTGAACCAGCACAAGGTGGTTGCATGCCCGTGGTAGGATATTTAGATATCCTAGGGGACAAGCACCGAGGAGACGATATGTTATTGTGCATCTTTGAGGGGAATTTCTTACCTCTCCACGTTGGGAACTCGTCCAAATAAACTTGTGTTGATCAGCCACTCCTAATCTAGGTAACCTTTTTTTCAGAACAGATTTAACACATTTGCGTGATTTTGATACTTAGGTGCACTGAACCAGACTGTGTGTGGATTGGGGTGCTTAGGCTACTGAATCCTGCAAACCAGAGGTCAGTTAACGAGATCGAATAATCCCTAAGCCTTAGACCTAATACTTAAGTTTTGCATTTTCCCCAACCTCTTGAGGACTATCCAGATCTTAGCAGGTACTTGAATTTTTAAGCTTAGGATTGCAACCCAAGAGGCCTAAAATTAGCGTTCCTACTAATCTCTTTTCTATTTCTTTAGCACTTTTTTGTTTTCTTTCTTTTGATTTGGTTTAGAACTAAGTCAATTCCTTAATCTTTTACCAATGACTACCTCTTTTTCTTTTCTTTTCAAACAATGCTCCTTTTTGACATTTTTATCTCCCTTTTTCTCCTCAAAACTGATATGCCATCAACATTCCCTCCCTTCTCATATTTTTGTTCTGTTTCAATTTTTTTTTTTGGTTTTTTGGAATATGTGATTTTTTTTTATAAAACCCTTTCTTGTGAAGTGATTTTCACGACGTTTTGCACTTTAATACCTCCGATGCCTACGATTTGCAATGTCCTTATTGTAAATTAGGTTGGTTCGAGTTTAGCTTAGATCATTCGTTAGAACAGGTGTTGGGTGGGTGAATGGGTCGGGGTGACTGTTGCAGACGATTTCAAGCTCGGGTACGGGTACCAGAGGTGGAGTCGGGTGTTCTAATGGATGAATCCTAAAGTGCAATGAGTTCAGCATAAGATGTGTTAGGAAGGGTTTTGGGTTTTTCAAAATGACGGGTTTCCTCCCGTTAAGCGTTGAGTTTAACGCCATCATCTGGGCGCAATGAGCTCAGGGAGAATGGAGGGTAAAAGATACCTCAGCCAAATTTGTATCAGTGAGTTCAATGAACGGTTTGAGTCTCTGACCGTTCACAACAAAAGGTTCTGAATCATGGCTGAGTTGACTGATTTCTACAACTCCATTTCCAAAGATTCATCAACAAGGTATGGTCAAATCCATTTTGATCTTAGTTTTCCTGGGAACAATTTGTGTTTGGCGTCAAAGAGTAGGACTTTCTGACCAGGGAGAAAGATCTTTCTGGATATGTGCTTGTCGTGAAAGGCCTTAACCCACTCTTTGTAAATTCGTGATTTCTCATACGTGTCATGGCGTAGTTCATCGATCTCGTTCATTTGAAGCTCTTTGTGGGTTCTTGGCTTAGAAAGATCAAGATTGCAGTTTCGTGCTACCTAATAGGCTTTGTGCTCTAATTCAACTGGGAGGTGACATGCCTTCCCGTATACTAATATGAAGGGAGACATGCCTAATTGGATTTTGTGGGCGATTCTATAAGCTCACAAAGATTCCAGAAGTCAGGATGACCAATCTTTTCTGTCAGGTTGAACAATGACCTGGAGGATTTTCTTGATCTCTCGGTTTGATAACTTAGTTAGAACATTAGTTTGGGGGTGATAAGGAGTCAAGATTCTATGCGATACCCCGTACTTGGTCATCAGTGATCTGAGCTAAGCATTCGTGAAATGGGTCCCTCCATTGGAGATTATGGCATGTGGAACCCCGAACTGAGAAAAGATGTTCTGATGAATGAATTGATAACCACTTTATGATCGTTGCTTCAGGTCGGAATGGCTTCGATCAATTTGGACATGTAGTCAAGAGCGAGAAGAATGTATTCGAAGTTGTCTGAAACAGGGAAGGGTCCTATAAAATCAATCCCTCAGATATCGAAGATTTTACATACGAGAATCGGCTGTAAGGATATCATATCGCGGCAACTCATGTTGCCTAAGGTCTGGCAACGCGTGCATGCCTTACAGTAATTGTATGCGTCTTTGAAAACCTGGGCCAATAGAAGCCGCACTGGAGGACTTTTGCTGCAATTTTATGACCAGAGAAGTGTCCATCGCAGGCTTGGTCATGGTAAAAGGACAAAATGTCCTGTATTTCCACTTCCGGAACACATCGTTAGATGATCTGATCAGCACCAATGCAGAAGAGATACGGGTCTTCCCAGAAGTAGTACTTGGCATCGAAAAGTAATTTGTCTTCCTTGGCTTTGGCCAATCAGATAGGATCTGATGTGATGTCAAGTAGTTTACTAGATCAGCAAACCATGGAAGTCCCGCACTGATAGTCAGGAGGTGCTCGTCGAGAAAATGTTCAGTAATGGGTCCGAAAGGGTCGATGATGTCGGAAGGAAGGCGAGATAAGTGATCAGCTACCACATTTTGTTTTCCCGCTTTGTCGCGAATCTCAAGGTCAAACTCTTACAACAGCAGGATCCAGTGGATTAGTCAAGATTTCGCATCCTTCTTCGCAAGGAGATTCGTCACAGCAGTGTGATCTGAGTAAATGATAACACGGGAACCCAAGAGGTACGATCTGAACTTTTCCAAGGTAAATACTACAGCTAGCAGCTCTTTCTCAATAACTATGTAGTTACGCTGAGCCTCATCAAGTGTCTTGCTAGCGTAACAGATGACCACAGGTGTCTCGTCTATGTTCTGTCCAAGTATCGCTCCTACAGCATAGCCAGACGCATCGCACATGATCTCAAAGGGTTGAGACCAATCAAAGGACTGCAGGATAGGTGCTTGGGTCACTCGATCACGCAGGATCTCAAATGCCTGAGTGCACTCCTTGGAGATTTCAAAGGGGACATCCTTAGATACAAGATTAGTCAGGGGAAGCATGATTTTCGAGAAATCGGGAATGAATCGACGGTAAAAACCAACGTGCCCCAGGAAGGATCAGATGTCTTTGACTGAGCTAGGCATAGGGAGTTTGAAAATCAGATTCACCTTGGCTCGATCAACGTATGCCCTTTTCTGAGATAAGATGTCCAGAATAATTCTCTCAGGTACCATGAAGTGGCTCTTTTCCCAGGAAAGAACCAAGTTAACGTCAATGCATCGCCTGAGAATCTGGACCAAGTGCAGGAGGTAATTATCAAATGATTCACCAAATACCGAGAAGTCATCCATGAAGACTTCAAGGTATTCACCTACCATATCTGAGAATATGGTAAGCATGCACTGCTAAAAGGTAGCGGGTGCATTGCAGAGACTGAATGTCATCTTTTAGAATGCGTAAGTTCCGAAGGGGCAGGTGAAGGTGGTCTTCTCTTGGTCCTTGGGATGGATTTCAACCTAATTGTAACCGGAGTACTTGTCTAAAAAGCATAAGAATCGATTTCCCGCTAGTTTCGCAAGAATTTGATCAATGAATGGTAGTGGTAAATGATCTTTCTTCGTGGAAAAATTGAGTCTTCTGTAATCAACGTAGACTCTCCACGAGTTTACTATACAGGTCGGTATGATTTCTCCGGTTTTAGTCATGATGACGGTGAGCCCTGCCTTTTTCGGCACAACTTGGATTGGGCTCACCCACCGACTGTTGGAGATCGAGTAGATGATCCCTACATCTAACCACTTGATAATCTCCTTTTTCACGACACCCTGCAGATTTGGATTCAGGCATCTCTGCATTTCATGGGATGGTCGTGAGCCCTCTTCAGTGTAGATGTGATGTGTGCAGTATGAGGGGCTGATACCAGTGAGATCGTCGAGAGTCCATCCAATAACTCTTCGATGTTGCTGGAGAATAGAAATCAGACGCGTTTCCTGATCAGGTGTGAGTTGGGAGTTGATAATCACAGGAAATGTCTGATTGGAACCCAAAAAGACGTACTTGAGATGATCAGGAAGATGCTTTAATTCCAAAATTGGGTTTTCTTCAGCAGAGGGTAGTTCAAGATGGGTGTTGGGAGCAAAGGAAGGAGCTATGGATGTGTTTAGGTTGAGTTCGGGCTCTCCTAATTGCTGATTTTGATCCTCTTGTGGTTGATCAGAAATAGTTTTTTCCTCGATGAAGTCGTCAACCACCGCTTCAATATCGCAAATTTGTTCTATGACTCTGCAATTGATTCCTTGTTGGGCCTTAAAGATGTCAATCTTTAGTGTCTTGCTTCTAAATTTTAATTCAATTTGGCCCTCCTCACAATTGATATTGGCCCTAGTAGTGGCCAGAAAGGGTTTTCTTAGTATGATCGATGTATTCTTCACATTCTCAGGAGCATCCATGTCTAAAACAATAAAATCCACTGAAAAATAAAACCATGCACCCTAATTATGACATCCTCGAGAATTCCTTTTGGTGGCTTAATTGATCGGTCAGTTAGTTGTAAAGTCATTTCAGTTGGTTTAAGTTTAGATTTCTCCAAATAGTCTAGTAGGGATGTGGGTATCAAATTTATGGAGGCTCTTAAGTCTAATAAGGCTCGGTCAAATCATATATCACCGATTTCATAGGAGATCAAAGGGGTGCCTGGGTCTTTTGCCTTAGGCGAGAGTTTGCTCAAGATAATAGAGCTGGCTTGCTCTGACAGTACGATTGGACTCCCGTCTTTGGTTCGCGGCTTACGCTTAGGCATACATACGTCTTTCAGAAATTGTGTGTAGGCCGATACGTGGCATATCGCATCCATCAAGGGGATGTTTATAGGGACTTGCTCAAAGAGCTTAACCAGGTCCTCCTCAGGTGCCACGGTTTTGGTTATTCTTTTTCCCTTGGTCAAGGCCTCAGGAAATGGAACTTTAGATGGTTCCTCTATAATGGGTCCAGGTTCTTGATCTGGGATAGAGGTGTCCTGGATGACTATCCTAGGGTAAGGGTTTGTATTACCAGGCTGGGAGTGGCTTGGATAAGGTGGGTCCTGTGTTGTTTTGCCAGTGCCGATAGTAACAGAATTCAATCTTTCCTGGTTCTGGTTTAGAGTGGGTAGAAGAGGTGCTTGCTACTGGTAACCCATATACGATGTCGAAGCCTCCATCTCGTCGAGTGATGGAGTAGAAGGAACCTGATAAATAAGGTGAGCTTGGCCTGGATTTGGGTTCATAACACACCTTTGGTTCGGCACGTTATTCGAATTAGGCAGAGGTTGTGAAGGAAGTGCACCAAGTTGGCGAGGATTTGCCATCTGGGCAAGTTGATTGCGAACCTTTATGATCTCGTCTCTGTGCTATTTTTGCATAGTCGCATTCATTTTCTAAATGTCAACTAGAGTCTAAAGGATAAGAGTCATGTGATCTGTCTAAGTCGGCCCAGATTGATAAGTTGGGTTAGGCCGAGACTAAGGTGGCTGATACAGATGAGGAGCTTGTGGTCGTGGCGGATATTAAGGTCTCTAATTTTGATTATTGCCTGACCGCATGAAATTGGGATGATTACGCCATCCAGGGTTGTAAGTGTTTGAGAATGGATCATTGTTAATGGCATTGAGGTCCTCGCTGGTCTGAGGAATGATGAATCCATTTTAATGGACTAATATTAAGCTTAAGTATCTTTAATCGTACCTTGTAGGTGTGTTCATAATTACAATTAAGTTGTAGAAGAATTGTACGCATCATGATTTACGTTTATAACATTCTATAACTTAATATGTGATGATTTTGTTGTTTTTATGTGCAGGTATTATATTTAGAAAGAGCAAGGGTTGGGGAGCAAATTTCCCCAACAACTGGCGAAACTTTTCCCTTTCCTCCGATCGTCTCCTCCAATGCCCGCCAGTCAAAAATAGAAAAGGGATTTGAAAATCCCTTGATTGGTGCACGCGGGGAGAGAGAGGAGTAAAAAGAGAGGAGGCAGGGTGCATTGAAAAAAAAAGGGATCTTCCCCATTGCGGGGAAAAATTCCAGCGCATGCACTGTGTACAACTTCATCTCTGCCTACTCAGCGCACCCACCTGCACCACCTTGCGCACGCCCGTCGGCAGGCTCCCAACCGCGCACCTCTCCTGCACAGCATCTCCCTCCAGTAGCGCCTAAAGGCGCTGTGCGCCTTCACCGCCATCTGCAGGCACGCCCACCTCCAACGCCTCCCCGCAGGTGCTCGCCCCGCACCAAGCCTGCAGTCGTTCACCCTCGCTCCTCTACAGACCCGCTTCAATCTCTCCAGCGCTCCCTGCGGGCGCGCCTCAGCACGCCCATCTTCCATCACGCCCCATCCTTGCAAGCACAGCGCTCTCCTCTTTCCTGCTCTTGCACCGCACCGCATCACCAACTACAGGCGCCCGCACGCCACCAACCGTAGGCGTTGCATGCAGAGCGCCCGCACCAAGCCTGCAGACCGCCTCCCCCTCACAGCGCCTCTCCACGCTAGGCGCGTGCTCGCACGCCCCGCCGCTCACCCGCCGGCGCTTTCCACCTCTCTGCAGGCGCAACCACAGGTGCTACCGCACCTGCAGCGCCCACTTCGCCCATCTGTAGACCGCAGCGCCCGCATGCCCACCTTCACATCCTACCTGCAGAGCGCTGTCTCGCCTCAGTCGCCCATCTGCAGGCGCCCGCACGCCCATTGGCAGGCTTTGCCTTCGCCAACCGTGCTCGCAGGCGCGTGCCACAACCGCCAGCACCTTCACAGCAGGCGCGTGGCTACAGCAGCAGCCCTCTCTGGTCCTCATCTCCTCCGCCGGCCGGCCACCTCCAGCCGTCTCCGTTGACGTCGTTGCCTCCATCGGATAGCCATCATCCTCGCCAACATCCCTTCCTCGCGATAGCCCTGCCGATGCTCTCTCTCTCGCGAGGAAGAGAGAGAGCAAATGCTCTGTTTTTGTTAGGATTAATAATTACGACAAACGACATTGTGAGGTTTACTATTCATTTATTTTAGGTATTACATTATTGTGGTGAAATTGCATAGTCCTCCTACTTCATCTGAATTATTTCCACACACATATATATCACATGAATGATTGAATGCATGGATTATGGAGAACAGGTTATGTTTTAGAAATTAGTATTTACGGTGCTTACCGGTATAGAGATCACTATTTTACATGATATTATATTATGGTGAATTTGCATAATAGCACCTATATTCTTGATTAATTGGTTAAAACAAGCATTTATGTGAGAAAAAGAAAAACACGAAGTAGCATGCATATCTATTGAGTTTCCCGAATAAACGAGACACTATTTATTAATTTAAATAGGCTAATTCCTCCTTGTAGAGACGACCTAACTATTCGTGGTTAGATTCTGACAATTAAAATGTTTTTGGAAAGTGATTTTCTACCACGCGATTAAATACAACGATACATCATTTTATGATAAAGTTTTCAACGAAAATGAAGATCGCTCTTTCAAGGAACCTCAGAAAAATCAGAATACGAGGGTTCAAAGTTCCCCCAACTAGAGTAGGTGGATCTAGAGTTTCCTTTGAAACCAGAATCAAATGGGGTTGGATATGGATCCATGCCCTGACAAGGTCGGTGATAGATGTTGTGCATAGCCTCCCTACCAGAGGGTGGTTGCGTGAATGGGTTTTACGCAGAGGTGGCCTGCTGCAAATGTCGAGTTAGGTCATCCACCTTCTTCTCAATAATAGAGACCTTGTTCAGATGACTGGCCATCAGTTCCAAGTCGATGGAAGAGGACAGGCCCTACATCTCATGTGCTCCCTTTGGATTTGTCAATGCACGGGTATTCGTTCGGTTGAACATGCCCATTGATTCATTATTGATGGAGTTCTTGCACATATTCTCTAGAATCTCCCACACTGTGTCTTCGTGTTGACTGATGATGTTTCCTCCGCAGGTCACATTGACGAATAATTAAATATCCTCATGGAGCTCCTGGTAAAAAGATTGGACTTATTCCCATTTATGAACTTCGTGGTGGGGGCACTTTCGCATGAGATCCAGAAAACGATCCCATGCTTCGTGAAGTGGTCCTCCTGCTTGTGTGAAATGTGTAATCTGATGCCGTAAAGCATTTGTCCAACCAACAGAGAAGAACTTTCTCAAAAACTTGGATTGAAGTTCTACCCATGTGTTGATTAGATGCGTTTGGGTTTGGTACTAGTGAGCAGCTTTATCCATGAGAGAGAAAGAGAACATTTTCATCAGTAGAATATCCCGATTTTGAGCTTCTGACCTAAAGGTTTGAGCCAGATGCTTGAGTTGTTTGATATGCTGGAAAGGATCTTCGGAATTACGCCCATGGAATTTGGGAATGGCATGAATCATGTTGGGCTTGAGTTCAGTGTCAGGACCTCCAGTGGGGATTTATACTCGAAGTTCGATCGCCACTACAGCAAGATTATAGTGATCTCGCATCATTGGACGCTGCAGTGGGTTCACAAAGTCTTGGAATAGATCATTGAGGTGCTAAAGTTGATTTTCAAGATTATTTTCTTCTGCGGGTTGTGCCATGATGATGGATGGAGAATCAGGTTCAGATGAATCGGAAGAGATATCAATAGGGTTGGGTTGTTGCATAAACAAGGAGGTCGAGGCTTGGCCTCGACATGAATGAGTGGCTAAAGGAGGCCTCAAGGATGGTCTTAGTGACCTCCTCCCGAACATGCACCAATGGAGTAGATGAGGGGTAGAATGTGATGGACCCAATCAAGACACCCAAAAATTTTGGATGACTATAGAGATTTGGGGCAGATGATACCCCTTAGTCAAAAAGTCGTCCACCTGAGAATTACTTTGGCAGCCAGAGAGGGAGAGTCCCGCAAAGACCCCTACACGGTAGAGCACCCCCACGGGTTACAAGCTTTCCCCCACCCGACCTCTATTGTCACTGATGTTCTAGGTAGACCAGAATGGGGAAGGGTGTTCGATAGAGAGTAAGTGGGATTCTTTTCTGAAGTGGGGACTTAACATGGGGGTGTTACGTGAGGAGTCTTGTTGGGAGGGATATGTCAGTGGATAGTTTATGGGATTTAATATGGGTATGTGTTACATAGGCATTTGTGGTATAAAGATAAAATGGACTAACTGGCCAATCATAATGGTGAAAAATTAAGATGTATTGGTTAGCCAAAAATAGGTTGATTATGGCTAGGGAATTAGGTACTAGACTAAGGTCAATTAGGCTCCTAAATAAACTAGTGGTTAGGTCTAATGGAGTTTCCAAATAAATCTACCAACTAGGCTCAGTCCTTTTCCAAGTGAGATCAAATCAAAAAGTTCAATCAGCTACACTCCAATCAACCTGAAATTTTGTATCTACACATATAAAAATAAACACATCAAGGTAGCTAATACAATGGCAGGAAAAATTGCATAAAAACCTAATTGTATGCATTATTTATAAAATGACCTAGAATGCCTAATCTAACCTAACTAAATGCAATCTAACCCAAATTACCCTTAGACTAGCATTAGTTAGGCATTAATTATATAAATATTCATGGAAATATCACATCCTCATGTCTTTCTTTTGCTAGTCCTCAAGCAAAATGTAAGATTAAAAAATAAATGCAAAATGTATGACCATGCTAATTACAACTCTACCCCAATGGACTGCTTATTCCTTTTTATCAAGGATTTGGCAAAAGATTTCTTCTTGTTGTCTTTCAGAAATTTAGAGATTCAGACAAATGTAAAAATGATATGATAGTAGCCTAAGCAATGGATCCAAGTGAAAAGTCAACTTACATTTAAAGTTCGTACTTGACCCTCGGTAAAAATTCTAAGATAGTCAAACTCTTTCCCTTGGGGAAACAAATAAATTGAAATTTCTACCCTGACTTTTTGGCTTAGGTAGAAGATGTTGGCGTCAAATGATTTTATATTTGTTAGCTTACACTCATCTGGTGTTACATGTAGACTAGTACTATAGACTTTAGATTTCTAGAGTATCAAACAAGTCAACCTAGAGAGGCTAAAAAAAATTGTGCTCTCTTGGCGTTCTTTTACGCTCACTCACTCACCTTTCCTTTTCTCTGTTTTCTTTTTCTTTTTTCTTTCTTTTTTTTGTTTTTAGCTTTTCTTTAAAGAGCTCACGATCTCACCAGGTTTGTAGAAGCACTCAATATTTGGTGGGCTTGTATGGCATTAACACCCCAATTATAGTTCTGATAATCCTACAACTGAGGTAGAATCCTTCAGCTAATATTTGGGTGGTCAGAAATGCTGAAAAAATAGGTAAGGGTTATATTTGGTGGATTGCAATGGGTATTTTTGCCTCAATGAAATCAACACATAATGAACATAAATATGAACTTAGACACTTTTTTTTTAGAATTTCTCTTTTTTTCCTTTTTTTTTTCTTTTATATATATATTTTTCTATTTTTTCTTTTTCTTTTTTGAAAAATAACTATCAACATAGCACACACAGCACAAACTTTTATTCATAAGGTATTATTGGGGATTTGTGATGTTTAAGAGGATATCGGGTGGCTTATTTTGTGGAAGTATACTTTCGGCACCGGGAAGAGATGGATAGGATAAGTGTACTTCTAACCTTTGACACAAACACCCTCCTTCAACCAAGAATTCCATAAAAGATGGTCATAATCATCAACCTTAGTCATTATTTTATTAGAACTTGATCATTGCGTATCTGCCTTATTTGGTGGCTTTCGGGAATTTACACAATGTTCGCACACAGGAACTGAGAGAAAAAATTATGCCTAACTCTTAGGTATTATTATTCAATTATCTAGAACTTAAGAGTCCTTACACTAGACTTAGAGCACTAGTAGACACTCTACTCTCACCTCACAAATGTTTGGTGAATCTAATGAAAGATAGTTTGCCTGACTCCCTAACTACTGTCCATGGATTCAAGAAAAGAAGCAATGCTTCTCCTTGCCAAACTAAAAATGTCTATTGATTTTTATAAAGAATCCATTGCAAAGTCTACATGCAGGTGAAATATTTATACTAGATTCTAAACTAAGAAACAACTCCATAAGAAGATCCTCAATAAAACCTCCTTGATAAAAGTACTTTATGCATGAAGGTAATATGTATAAATGCTATGAATAGTTTTTTTTTAATTTTATTTTTTTTCAAAACCACATACTACTTTTTGATTACACAACTAATTCAAGAAAAATCACTAAAAGCTTATAATTTTGGAGATAAGTAAGAATGACTCTCAAAAATATTATCTAACCCCCCATGCCTATTTCATACAATGTCCTCAATGTATGCAATAAACATAAGCAAAAGAAAATAAATATTACCTGAAACTCAAGAGTTCTAAAGAAGTCAAGACTCGATCATCCCCAGACTTGAATAAAAATTTCAAAACAAATAACATAATTATCTACAAACATTTGGTTGCCTCCTAACAAGTGCTGAATTTTATGTCTACAACTAGACGTAAACCCTTAAAAGGATGAATCAATCAATAAAGAGGAGAGGGTCAAGAGTAGAATAACAAACAAATCAAGGAAACTCACAATCAGATGTCCGCAAATGCAGACTAGTTGGTGATGCAGCCCCATGCCAGAAGGTCAGGTACAAGATAGATAAATCAGGAGAAACTGTATCCAGTGGCATTTAGTGTTAAGGACATGAGATGCATTGAGACTAAGGATAGGTAACCCAAGTACAAAACATAAGTGATTCATGAAGTTTTGAGCCCAATTGAAATGAGATTTGAAGTGCGGGTGCAGATTTTGGGTTATCTTGGGTTTACAAAAATCAAAGTTGCTTAAGTCATAAGGGTCCTTATAGAAGGTAGGAAGATTTAAGAGTAGAAGCATGCTAACCTCCTTAGTATCATTTCCCAAATAATTTTCTCTTAGTTCCACCACCTCCTTTCTTTCTTTCTTGAAGTCCAAGTTTTTAAATTCTTCAATGCTAAAATCAGACTTGGTTACATCAGATATGCAATCAAACTCCATAGAAAATTATTCAAATTTAAGATCATCCAAATCCGATGTAAAGTTGAAGCTAATCATTGAAGGTTCATCAAATTAAAATTGCAATCCTTGAGCTTCACCTACTTCAGGTAAGAAATTTTCCTCAAAGTTGAATGTAAATCCTTCCATATCAGATTTGTCAAAAATCTCCTCATCAAAAAGAAATGTCTCATATTCAGAGTTATTGGATTCTTCATATTCTATCTCAAAATCGAATACAAAGCTTTTGATTTCAGGAGTATCAGAAATTTGATCCTCAAAGAAAAATGTCATATTCAAATTCATCTGTATACTCCTCAGATTCTGAGTCTTTCTCGGAGACATTTTGAATCAAACCCTCAACTTACTTAAGTTCTTCAATAAGCCCACAACTTTCATTAGAGTTCTCGATAGCCTTAAAATGTTTTAATTTCATCCTTTCATCCCTAAAGGCTATTTGTATATTCCCATGATCAGGGCCTCTGTAGTTGCTAAAAATGGTCTTCCGAGGATAATTGGGGCACGCTTCAAATCCTTAGGAATGTTAAGATCCAAGATAATGAAATCCACAAGATAATAGAAATTATCAATTTGAACAATTATATCCCTCAAAATCCCACGTAGACATCTCACAGATTGGTCGGCCAATTGGATTTGTATTTCGGTGGGTTCCATGTCCTCAAATCCAATCATCTCATAGATCTTGTGGGCATCAGGTTGATGGAAGCCCCCAAATCAATTAAAGCCCCATCAAAGTCTAGATCATTAATTTTACAAGAAATCAAGGGGGTTCCAGGGTCTCTCTTCTTGACAGGTAAATCCTTTAAGAGAATAGAGCTGGCTTGTTCAAAAAGGATTACTAATCGGGATTTTACGCGATTTGTAAAATTAGGTTTTTATGAGTCGTTGCAATGCATAAAATTGTTTCGCTTTTGAATTTATAAGACCTAGATAGGGAAGTATCTAGGGTCGTCTAAGGAGGCCAAATGTTTGCAAAATCGAATCTCTTGCTTGGAAATGAAAATCAGCTTTCTTTTTGGTCTTTTTCAATATATAATTTTTTTATTTTGAAATAATGAAGGTAAAATGCGAATTGTTGACGGAAAAGCAACTAATGCCTACAATCACTGAGTTAAAACCTAAGTGACAAATAATTCCTCACCCTAGGCACATGGAGGCCTACAGTAATGAGGGAGAGGGAGTGAAGAGTGCTAGAGACGAAGAAAACAATTGCAACAAAAATTAAAAAGAAGGTAACTTGATTAATGCAAAAGTATTTTACACAAAGCCCTAGTAGATGAATGCTTCTACTACTAGCAACAAAAATACAAATAAATAAAACACTAATCCTGATGATGTTGGTGAAGAAGAGGGGCATCTTGCTCCAAGTTTAATAGCTCCTTGACTTGAAAAGAAGCCCCTTCTCCTTCCTTGAAAGGCTCCTCCAAGGTGTGGTCCCCTAGCAAGCACACAAGGGGGGTGTGCACTTGCTCTCCAAGGGTGGGCATGCACCACCCTTCCTCCTCCAATGCATGGCCATCCTCCAAGATAAGAATTTGCACCTCCTCTTGGCATGGCACAAGGAGAAAAAAGAAGGGGAAGAAGGCACCAAGGGGGCGGGTAGGATGCCCCCTTAATCTTCTTCTCTCCTCCTTGGCTGTGAGTTAGGGTGGATATAGGGTGGAATTAAACTAATGGAGGATGGGGAAAATGGTGGTGGTTAATGGTTTTTTTATAGAGTAAGATGGGGGGTATAGGTGGCTCTTAGAATGGATGGCTAAGATGGAGTTTGGACTGGTGGTTATGGGATCTATTGTCATGGATTTTTTGTGCCATTCAAAGAGATGTGGAGGGGGGTAGTTAAGGGCATGGAGGCACCCCATGGTGGATGTCCATGGTGGAGGGGGTGCCTCCATTTTGGTGCCAAAATGATATTCTAGACGGGGGGAATTTTGGAGGGAAAATGGAAGGTGGAGATGAGCTTTAAGCTTAGGTGTAGGGTGGAGATTGATGGATTTTGGAGGGAAAAAGGTGGTGCCAATATGGAGGTGGTTATGGTGGGTTTGGCACCACCTTGTTGGTTCCTTTTGGTAGTGGTCATGGGGTGAAGAGGTGTGGTTGAGGTGGTGCCAACATGGATAGCTTAGGTGGACTATAGGTAGGCTTAGTTGGTGGAGCTAGTTAGGTAGGGTTTTTGGGTGGTGGATGGCCAAGGGAGTTGGAGCTTAGCTAGCTTAGCTAGTAGTAGAGTAGAGGAGGAGGCAATTGGAGCTAGGGTTTGTGGGGAGGAGCTGGACAGAAGAAGTCTGGAGCTAAACTTGAGCTGGTAGCTATTGAAGAGGGTGGCATGGAGCTACTTTAGCTGGCTTAGCATGCTAGTTCTTTTCTAGCTGCTAAGACAAGCTAAAGCAAGCTGGCTTCTGCTAAAAGGAGCTGAGGTGAGTTGGGTCTGATGCTCCCGGGGAGGACCTAGCTAGTTGAGGTAGCTAAGGTAGCTTAGCTCAACTAAATTGAGCTAAGTTGAGTCCCCGGGAGCTGGACTTGAACTTCCTGAGCTAAGATGAAGTCATCTTCAGTTGGCTGGAGTTGAGTGGAGCTAGATGTAGTTGGTCCTGAGCTGAGGTGAACTCCAGTCAACTCAGCTGAGCTAACTAGAGCTCCCAGTGAACTGATGGGAGCTGAGATGAGCTAGACTCAGTTAAGTTGAGCTGGATCTGAGCTAACTTGATCTAATGTGAGCTAAGATGAGCTCTCTTGATCTGCCATTCAGCTGAGATGAGCTGAATGGAGCTAGGATGAGCTCACCCTAGTTCAAGTGAGCTGGATTCCAGCTATGGTGAGCTAGATAAAGTTGACTTCCAGCTGGTTTGGGCTTCTCCTTCACCAGTTGCCTTCTTGAGTATTAGGGTTTTAAGGATCTATCAATCTGTATATCCCTAACACTCACAGAAATGCATAAAAAAGATAATAAAAAATGCAATGCATGACTAACCTAATTGATGCCTAAATACAACCCAAAAACTCATTTGCGGAGCAAAATCCTAAGAGGTAGGTTTGTTTTAATGCATAAGAATGATGATAAACTGTCATTTATCAATTACCTTCTCATGATTACTTGATTTTGACTTGCGCTTAGTTGTGGTTAATTCCTTTAAAAATTTGGCACAAGTCAAGATGTGTTCAATAGATTCCAAAAGTGGGATATTAATCTGTACTTGTTTGAACACATCCAACTAGGTCTCATTTTTAGGCTCAGTCTTCTTTTTTCTAGGCCTATTTAGGGCCTTAGGGAAAGGGATTTGGATCTTTAGGTCCTCAAAATCATGAGCTTGGATCTCATCCCCAACCTCAGATGTATTAATTAGTGTTGGTTTATCATGATCCTGGGTTGTTTGATTTCGATGCATAAGGTTTTGAGTGGTCTTGCCACTTCTCAAGGTGATGGAATTAGCACTGGCACGTAGGTATTGATTCCCCTGAGTGGGAGGAGTAGGAAGGATAGCTACAAAAGGATGTGGAACTTGAGGTGAATAAAAGCCAGGGGGAGTCATTGGAGCTTGCTGAATCATATGAGCTTGGTTGAACCCTTGAGGATTGTGTCCTTGGTCAGGTATGTTTCTAGGGTTTGGAATGGGTTAGGAAACCAATAGGTCTATCATTAGGCTTAGGCCCTATCTGGTTCTTCAGATCCCTGATGGACTGGGTCAACTGTTGCATAGCTTGCAACATGGTAGCATTTGTGTCCATCAGTTGTTGGTTTTGATTTAATATAGCCAATTCAGTTTGGCTAGGCTAGTTAAGGGGCAAGGGTTGATAATGTCGACCCTGGTTATAAGTGTTAGGTAAGCTAGGATTCATTTAATAGGGTCTAGGTTGTGCAATTTGTTGGTTTCCTTGCCATTGGCTTTTCCAAGAAAAATTTGGGTGGTTTCTCCAACCAGGATTATAAATGTTGGAGAAAGGATTTCTATTGTTTCCTTGGATAGTCGACATATTCTCATATCCAAATGATGATGAGGATAAGTGTGTGGAATCAGGATAGCAAGGATCAAAGGTCCCTACTTGGGTCCCATGTAAAGGGCCCTGGATCAGTTGGCTTGCATCTTGAGCCATGTGCAACTTGTTCACAAACTCCCTCCCTGAGGGAGCTTGCATATTGGGTGATGGGAGGGTTGCTCCCTTCCTATTGTGGCTCATTAGTTCATCCAGTTTTTTAGATACAACCTCAACTTTGTCCAGCTTTTCACAGATCAAGTTCATATCCACATTGCTGGAGCTCTCCTGGAGCTCATAAATTCCACCTCAAGGTTGCATGGATCTTCCATAAGTTTCCATGGAGGCATTATTCATGGAATTCTCACTCATATTCTCAAATAAATCAAAAGCACTGTTTTCATCTTTGTTCATAAAGTTGCCTCCACAGGCAG
The DNA here is from genome assembly GCA_037157565.1 of Thalassia testudinum. Taxonomy (NCBI): domain Eukaryota; kingdom Viridiplantae; phylum Streptophyta; class Magnoliopsida; order Alismatales; family Hydrocharitaceae; genus Thalassia; species Thalassia testudinum. The sequence goes on from JAZHRO010000056.1 coordinate 5,303,734, forward strand.
CATCCACAAGGCTTCTCATGTTATCATTAAGCCCGTGATAAAAGATCTACACTAGTTGCCATCTAGGAACCTCATGATGTGGGCATTTTCTAATTAAATCCATGAACCTCTCCCAAGCTTCATGCAATGGTTCTTTAGGGTGTTGGGAGAAGGTGGTGATAGCTCTTCTAAGTGCATTGATTTTCCTAATTGGGAAAGATTTTTCAGAAAGGTGCTTATCTTCCCCCATGTGTTAACGGGCCTTCCTATAGACCTAAACCAATGGCTAGCTCTCTCTTTTAGGGTAAAAGGGAAGAGTTTCATTTTAATCACATCATCATGTAGATTGGAAATTCTAATTGTCTCACTAATGGCTACAAACTCTTCTAAGAATTAGAAGGGGTCTTCATCATTGTTGCCCTTAAAATGAGGTAGGAGTTGTATAGTAGAGTGCTTAATCTCAAATTGAACCTCTACAGGTGGTACCCTAACATAAGGTTGGTGTTAATACTAGGCAGGGTTGTAAAAATCCCTCAAAGGTCTAACCTATGGTGCTGGATCTGTAAAATCTCAAGCATGTCCTACATTTGGGTCTAATGATCTTGTTGAAACTGGTTCAGTTGGAGTTGAAGGTCTTGGATCTGAGCCTGAGGATCCATCTGATTTGGTTGTGGATTCGGGTTGGCTGGGTTAGCCACCAGATCAAGATCAGAGTCCGAGTCAGATGTAGAACTGGATTCACCAATAATCAGTCTCCTCGGTTCTCTTTGTAGAGGTGACACCAAGTGTGGATTTTGTGATCTAGTTCCGTGCATACACTTGGAAGAAGGTTACAGACGAGGAGAGAACAAGAGAGGGAAGTGTGCACAATACAAGTAATCAAATTCTATCCCTAAAGGGTTGCACGTATTAGACCTAGTATAAATTTCGCTAACCCTAGCTAAATGACCTAACCCTTGAATTACTTGGCTGGCCAAAAGGATGGGACCCCCCTAGGACACCCTACATGGCGGGACACCACTAGAGGTTAACGCGATTACTGCAACGACCTTTCTTGTCACCAATTGGTCCAAATAGACAAGACCTCAGATACAATCAACTAGGTATAGCTCCAGTTTGGAAAATAAAATCCAACCTAGTTGGTGCGTCTATCAAGTTAATTAGGGCTTAGGAATTAAAGTACACAAGATTAGATGATGGGTGTAAAGGGATGGTTGCCCACTTAGATCAATTGAATTGTGTCTGCATGCCAAACAAGGGCTCACAATACAAACTTAATTGATGTGGTTTATTTTAAAGTTCAAGTGCTTGTATTAGTGAATTTTAGGGTTCACTTGGTTAAATAGATTCGAGAAATGGTTCTGATGAGGCACATAAGAAGTTTTACAAGTCTCAATTGTTTGATAAATTTCTTTTAAGTATGGGGATACTATTAGTTCAACCCTTCATAAATAATATTTTGATGATTTTACAAAGTAAAGAAAAAGAGATAAAACATAAGCGTAGCATATTTTTCTTTGTAATAACACAATTGCAGGTTTCATGGAGTTTTCCATATCGGAGGATTAAAAGTGTGAAGACTAGATTAGCATAAGTATTGTCATAGGTCATAGGTTTTTATGTAAACTTTCAAAGGCTGTAATCTTTATTTTATTTGAGTCTAGAGATGTTTTAAAGAGCCCCCAAACATAACTTATAAATAGCTAACTTAGGCTCTCTACACTTATGATAAATTAGAAATAAAAACCTAACACAAAGTCTCAAATCAGACTTCCATAACAATTGTATGACGTCTGATCATTATTTCAGATGTTTAATTACCTATAGCATTGCCTTTGTATTCTAACTTCTTAGGCATCAGTTGAAGCAACCTTCTATCAGATGTCCATAGCCTCATACTAACGTCTAATAGTTTGCTTGGACATCCTTAAACCAACCGTTAGACTCAAGTAGTCATTTTCTTTCTGTTATAGCGGGAGAATACACTTTTAGACGTCTGGACATGTCTCCAGACATCTATTAATGAATCGTTGCCCATTTATTTCTGTGCAAATATTATTAGAAACCAAAGATCTACTCTTAGATTTCTAAGGCAAGTCCTTTTCATGTTTCCCAACGTCTAGGAAATACTACAGACGTTCATACTGACATCTATTCCTTAAAATCTAGAACTCTATTTGGATCTAGTTAAAACAGGAACGAATCCACTTATAATTAGATGGCCAATCTTTTTATCAGACGTCCCTATTTCAATCCAATGAAAATAGTAAGCCAGGCTAATAGTATCAGACGTCCATAATTGTAATCAGACATCTGAACCTAGAATCAGACGTCTGATATTGCTGTCAGATTCATGATTGCTTTGATTTATGTTGGATTTCATCCCAATCTCTTGGGACTTACCTCCAACGACTAGGAGACCTCTCTCAAGCATTCTTGAAGGATTCAAACTTGCATATAAATAGACTACAATCCCTCTTAGGCAATACACACCTCTTGAGATTCAATTTCCTTAGAAAATCACTTGTTCACTACTTTTTGTTTCCTATTGCCCGTGTGCTGTGCCAACACTCTAATTAAAGGGTAAACCCACACTCCTAGTGCACTTCATTCTGCTAATTCTCAGGGAGTTATTTTTATGCTTAATAGATAAGGAAGTCATTAATATATTGGGGTGTTCTATAGGTGTTGTTTCATTCTTATTTTTGTAATTTGGGTATCCGGCCTGTCGGGTCCCTGTCTCTTCATTGTGAAGGGAGAAACCTCCATTTAGGAATCAGAGGTGGGATTTGTAATTGAGGTACACTACCCTCATTTAAGTAGTGTGGTTAGTTGATTGATCACTTTGTGATTGAAAATCCTAAGTCAAGGGATTGGCTTAGGTGGTGGTTTTCATTCGTTTTGGGTTTCCACCTAAAAATCTTGTACCTCTTTTTGTGATTGTAATTTTTGTCTTACAATATTTTATAAATTCACTATTCAGCCCCCTTTAGTGTAATTTTAGATACAAGTGTGCTCTACCTTAATGTGAAACCCTAAAAGCAGATAATGCTATATGATTTATTTTAGCCTAAAGAATCAAATGTGGTGCAACCCAATCAAAGAAATCAATGGTCCTATTGCACCACCAAGGCACCTAAAAGTTTTTTTTCAATTTTTTTAATGCACGTTATTTAATTTTTTTAGATTTAAAGTGTACTAGGGGTTCTGCAGTCTATGTTGACCCCCAGTTAGTGATCAAATATTCCGTGTAAACAAACGTGCACCAAATATTTTTTAGATTTTTCAGGGATTTTATATTATCATAGGAATCTAACGCAATAAATTTCAGATAAATCGAAGAAGTTACATAAAAATTTTTGTGATTTTTTGAAGTCCAAAAAATTAGGAACAAAAATAAATTTAATGACAGATTAGTTTGCAAATTTTAAAATTTTCATATAAATCAGAATTGTGAAAAGTTTGGATATGTTGTTCTTGACTTCAATGTACATGTCTAGTAAAAATTTTAGGATTTTTGGCCGTGTAAAATTTTGGAAATTAAATTTTGAAAATCAAAGTTTATTGCAGCTCGAAAATATAGAAGGTGGTTTTATTGATTTTCAAAAGTTAACAACCACCAACAAGAGTTTTTTTATGTAAATAACTTAAGCAAATGACTAACCTAAGGATCAATATAGACACCTAATCTAGATGAAAATTTTTTTTTTTTGAAACAATACTATTTGTAATCACTCCTAAGAGTCATGAATCTACCTAAGTTTAGGATGTAGATGACCTACATGGGGATCTTCACCTGCACTTTTTCTTCTCGATGCTTCGCAATTCGTTCTTGTGTGACTGCGCGATCCTGCACACAAAATGACAAAAATAGAAGAACAAGTTAGATCTCATGAATGCAAAGTTAGATGAAGTTATTGAAAGCAAAATAATCGCGTTGCCTCCACGGCAATGGTGCCAAAAAGTGTTCTGAACGTAGTTGTGATTGCGAAAAATATGCCTTCGTCATAGTATAATCACGTTAGAAACTCTTAAATTTATTTTAATCGAACATGAAAATATGAAGTTAATGTCTTTAAAACAGAGTCCGAGTCATTCGTAAGGCGACAAATAGATCTCATTTGCTTTCCTAATTAGAACTAGAATTAAGTGTTAAGTAGGATGATTATTAGAGCTAATACTAAATCTAATAGCATGTAACTACTAAAATTATAATATGCTACTACTAGAAAGCATACAACTTGAAGACAAGTTAAAAAATAACTAGAACTTTATTGAATAAACTAAGAGTTTAGCACAAATGGTAGTATTGCAACTAGAGGAATTCTTGGAAGATTATAACTAGAACTAGATTACTACAACTAGAACTAGACTAAAGAAATGCAAAAATTATGGGTGTTGGCAAGCTTTTCATCAATGTTAGGGAATGCGTTGTAGTACAATTGACAAATAGCTCTATCAACAAATAAAATTTATAACTTGAATATCTAAATGAAGTCTGAGGTCGAACATAGGGAACAAATAGGAATTCACACGTTAATCTTTAATTAAAATATAAATGAGCACAGGAATAATCTAAGAATAATAATATTCAATGAATGCTAGTCTGTCACATTAAATATTTAATGGATAACATGAGTATTTCAAGACTTTAAGAGACTAAAAAGATATCTAAGATAAAATAATGGTGATTTGAATCACCAATTATTAGTCTAAGCACATATATATCAACTACTCAACCATGGCAAATAAATGAACAGTGATCAGACATCTGGATATCAAGTCAAACAACTTAAATGTCACCTGCTACAGTGCTTTGCTTCTGATTTTCAGTTCTTCCTCTCTTTGCTCTTATTTCTTCTTCTTCTCAGGCACGACTCCTCTCTTCCTTTCTCTTCAAGTCTTCTTTCCTTCTGCCCTTCTCCTTCTCAGCCTTCACAAAGCCTAAGGATTAGGCTCTTTAGCACAAGGCACACACCTGGAGAAGATCCTCAAAGAGTAAAACCCTCCCTCCCCCGCTCTTTCTCTCTTTCCTTCTCTTCTCTCTTAGAAATCCGATTTAATCAGGTATTCGGGTATGCGTAACTGAGTCCAGGGCTGCGTGTGTAGGGTCGCAACCAAGGAGTGGTAGGCTTAGGCAGGTCGGGCATGTGCGGGTGAGCAAGGACCTCACCGCCAAGTCTCTTGAGGCGATAAGGCCACTTGACAAATTCACTTTATACAGCTCAAGCATCTCCTTCATTAATGATCTGGGACTAAAGTCCCAAGCCTTCCTTACGAGGCTACAGTGGAGCTTCTTCGAGCAATTGGGGTGGTTCCCTGGTTGCGTCCTTTGATTGACTACCGAGGAGGACACCTGGGATGAATCTGCAACACCTGGAGTGTGAATTAGGGAAGAATCACGGCCGGAGGACTGTGAATGAAGTGGTGGTGACAGCGGAGGATGGTGAACCCTGAAAATCAAAAACACGACCTTCGACCCAATCAAAAGCATTCAGGAGCATCGTTGGACCACAGCGAGTGTGTGGGTGGTGGTTGCGTGAAGAATTAGGGCTCGAGGTGGTCGGTTGGTAGCGGAAAAGGAGAGGAAGGATGGGTTGTTCGGTGGGTGGTGTGAGTGGCTAAATCGGCAAAATAGGAGAGGGTTTTGGTTGTGGAGGTATGGTGGAGGTTGTGGAGTAGGTGGCAAGGCATTTGGAGGTGTGAGGTGATGGGAATGCCTCGCTAGAGAAGTGGCTGGAGTGTAGGAAGATGATGGCATGCGATTAGGTCAAGGGATTCTTTTTGGGTTTTGAGTAGTGGAAATTAACCTAAAGATCTAACTAACCTAACTACCTACTCTAATTGGACGAAAGGGGTAGGGTCTGTGCTGATTTTGGTAGGCCAACGATGGAGAAGATGAAGCCTCCGGTGATGGAGCAGCGAGGAAGATAAGGAAGGAAGCGTTCGCCAGTATTGCGAGACGCGGAAGAATGTGGGAAGAAGGAATCTGCCTGCTATTGTCCGTGATGGCGGATGAGGAAGGTGGACGAAGGGGCTCACCAGAGTTGGTGGAGATGGAGGTTGGAGAGAAGGGAAGAAGAGAGAACCGGCCTCCAAACCAAGCTAAGGACAGTTTGTCCTCATGGGTCCTTATATAGGCCTCAAGGGAGCTTTCCAAGCTTGGAAACCAAGCTTGGAAGCTTCGAAGCTTCTTGAAATAGGAGACCCAATACTTTAAATGATTCGCATTAGGTTTTGAGTAGGAATTAGAGCCCAGGATGCGGCTTAAATTGTAGGAAAATATCTCAGGAGTCTCCCTTCTAATTTTGGAAAAGATTGGACGAGAAATCAGGGAGAACTCCTTGATTGAAGGTCGCCGATGATGAGTTTAGGAGTCTCAAGGAGGTGGGGACCTATTTGTGAAGAAGATGATGAAGTTAGGGGGGTATTTGCAATATATTTTGAAAGCTAGGGGTTTAAGTGAGAGAAGAAGAATCAGACTAGATGAAAATGCAAACTGGGTCAATATGATCTCTGATTGGATCCAAATTTTGCTACAAACCTAATTTGGACCCAAGAAGTCTAATGATGAAGTTAAATTTTGGTTTCGACCAAGTTTGACTAGGTAATTTGTGCATAAACCCAAATTAGGATAATTGTCTATCTGAGACACTATTTTCGGTAAAAATGGGTTTCAATGGTCAAATCAAAGGTACCAAACTTTAGGGAATATTTTTCTATGATTTTTAGATGATTTAGGTGAATTTTATCTAGACCAGAACCTCAGTTACTTAAGCGAGTCTGGTTTTAAGGTTTTAGATGTTTATTAATTTTTGAAATGCGTGAAAATTCATTTCTGTCTGCATGAACCCACTTATTAGATATTTATGACCATTTGACCTTTAATTAACCCCTGGGAAAACCTCGTGATTGTTCTACAATTAGGATATTCTGTTAAAACTACAGTTTTACCCTTGTTTTAATGTTAATCTCTTAGAAAGGATATGCAATTAATTGTGTTCTTTAGGCGATTATGTAGGAGTATTTATCAATGGAATATGACTAATTAAAGCTAGATATGTCTGATGATGATGTTATCATCAGTGGGCTTCGAAGGTGAAGTCCGGAGTGTCGATGTAGATGCGGATGTGAAAGCACACCCTTCAGAACCACCAGAGGTGGCATGGACTAGCACTAATAGTAGAGACTATGTGGAGGTAGGAAATTCTAAGTAGGAGATGGTTCCTAATGAGGGGATGGCTAGGGGTTTATATAGAAATGATGGAGGCCTATGATTGGTTGATCCAATTTGCCTTGGATCATTAAGTTGTAGGGCTAGGATTTAATGGGTTAGGCATCAAGGGTTAGGATTTAGGGCTAGGTGTTTGGAAGTCGTAAAGCGCATTTTTACTAGGAAAATGCCGTAATGTAGTGCGCAATACAATCAAACAAAAATTTTTATAAAAAGATAACGAGACTTAAGTCCCGGTAGTTCGTCTCTGGGAGGCATTTATGCAAATCTGAAATCGATCTTTTCTAGCTCTACTTGCTTAAAATCGCATGGTGGTTTGTGGTTATTACGTATTTAAGCACAACATGCTTAGTTGCAAGAATATCAGAAAGTAAAAGCAGGCAACTTTAATAACACAAAATATATTGCAACGAGTTCATGGTGATTCTTAACACATAGACATATATATATAAAAAAATTTCTTTCATTCATTCAAGAGAGTGTTTGCAACATGGAACTAGAGGAAAGCTTATAGAGGAAAGCTTAAAAACATCAATTTAGCTAACAAAAAATGATCGCATACATGAATCTATGGGGGGATTTTACATGCATCATTGGGAGAGAGTAAAGAGCTACACTACTAAATAGTAAATGAAAGCATGTAAATATGAAGAACTAGCTACTAATCTAGCAGAAAATAAGGGCATTCGGAGGTGGGCTCCGATGGCCTTGGAGTGGTCGGGAGGAGAATGAGGGGTGGCCAATGGAGCTTAGGTCGACCCTTGGAGAGAGGTTAGAGGAGTGATCCAGCATCCTGGAATGGTGTCCTTCATGGTGGTGCTCAGCTCATGGAGATGGAGTGGAGATGGTGGCGGCTAGCCTAAGTGGAGGTGGATGGAGCCATGCAAGTATGGCCAAAAAGTGGATGGGTGCAAATGGCCACCCCTTAAGTCTTTTTATAGACCTAAGGGAAGTTCTCTAAAGAATTATGGAATTCTCTAGAGAGGCCTATGGTGGGAGCTCGTGGGAGAGTGAGAGAGAGAGGATGGATGGTAGTTTTTAGATACACCAAATGTGGATCTAAAAATTGAATGGCTCTTGGCTGCTACTTTTAGCAACCAAGGCAACCACACATGGTAGAGAGTTTTAGAGAACTCTAGGCTAGGTATTTTCATGTGGATGGTGTGTGTGGGTCGAAACTTAGGTGGCTAGGTTGATTAGGTTAGGTTCTAGTGGGTTTAGGTCAAGGTATGTCTCAAATTAGGGTTATAAACCCTAATTCACTAAGGTAAAGTGTAATTAAACTTAATACAAGCTTAATTAGGTGTGTGGAAACTTAATTGAGAGTAAAATAACTCAATTAATTTAGGTTTAGGTCAATTGGACTCTCACTGAGTCCAATTGGATAGTGTGTGCTAAGATCAGGGCTCAATTGGACTCAATGAGTCCAATTGAATAGGCTGATGGAATTGACTAAGATTTAAGTCAATTAGATTTAGTGAGGGCCTAATTAGGTCCTTAGGGAGGTCTATAGGTGATGTACTAGGGTTAGGGCACCTTAATTTAGGTTCCTATGGGGTTGGAATTGGATTTAAGGACCTAGAGATCCAAGATCAAGGCTTGAATCTCAAAACAGGAATTGGAGAGCAGTATCAGACGTCTAATAATAGTGTTAGACGTCTTATACTCAAAAATTAGAAGTCCAGACTTGTTGTCTGGACGTCTAATCAGAGTCAGGAAGGATTCAAGGTTCTATCTTGGGTATTTTGCAGAAATTAGACGTCGACCAAGTGTCTGGACGTCCAATAACACTGTAGAAGTAGGTTTAAGGTGTGTGGGAGTTGGCTAAGGGTTCTGGACGTCCTATAATTCATCTGGACGTTCAGATAAGGGTTGGAACTAGGGTTTTGGGCCTTCCTAGGGTGCTATGACCTAATCTAAGGGTGGTTAAGGCTTGGAGAAGTCTCTAGGCTATCCTAGGGCTAGGATGGACTTAAGCTCTTCACATTTTACTGCTTTATTCATACTTAATAGAATAGCAAACCTTAACTCCCTTACATCATTATTCCTACATCTAATCTAAGTCTTCTGCTCTAGCTCTGCTGCAACACTCATTATTCCTGATCTAGCTCCAGATCTAGCTCCTGATTAGCTTATTGACTGCAATCGACATAATGCATTTAATCAGCACATTATAATATTATTTTATGCATAGCTAAAGTAAAGCAGTAAAGATGTAGATGATGTTTATGCATGCATGAATTGCTCTAATTTATGTTAAGTCCTAGCCTAATTTAGGTCAATTAAGACCTATGATTGCTGCGCAATCACTAGGTGATAGGATATGTTGGTTTTTGTTGGAAATAAATCAATGGTCTAGATTAAATAGGAATGGTGATGGAGGGCTTAGATTAATAATAGGATGGGAAAAGAATAATTGAGAGGATAATTCCTTATCAAAGGGAGAGGAAATCGGATGGGATTTGGTTGGGGACAAAATGGATTAAATAAAAGGTGGAAATGCATGGCTGGTGGAGATAAATTGGTGGAGTTGACGTTGGGATTTTGCATGGGATAAGGTTTTGGTGCGGGTGCAAACCTAGGTGGGTAGAGTTGTTGGGATGGGTGTTCGGTAGAGGATAAGTGGGATCCTTTTTTGAAGTGGGGAATTAACATGGGGGTGTTAGGTGAGGGGTTTTGTTGGGAGGGATATGTCGGTGGATAGTTTATGGGATTTAATATGGGTACGTGTTACGTAGGCATTTGTGGTATAGAGATAAAATGGAGTAATTGACAAATCATAATGGTGGAAAATTAACGTGTATTGGTCAGCCAAAAATAGGTTGGTTATGGCTAGGGAATTAAGTACTAGGCTAAGGTCAATTAGGCTCCTAAATAAACTAGTGGTTGGGTCCAATGGAGTTTCCAAATAAGTCTATCAACTAGGCTTAGTCTTTTTTCAAGTGAGCTCAAATCAGAAAGTCCAATCAGCTATGTTCCGATCAACTTAAAATTTTGTATCTACATATATAAACATAAACACATAAAGGTACCAAATATAATTGCAGCAAAAATTGCATAAAAGCTCAATTGTATGCATTACTTATAAAATGACCTAGAATGCCTAATCTAACCTAACTAAATGCAATCTAACCCAAATTACCCTTAGACTAATATTAGTTCGGCATTAATTATATAAATAATCATGGAAATATCAATAGGTCAAGCCTAGGGGAAGCAATTCTCGACATTTATCTCATTGTTTTATCTATAAAAATATCTCACTTATTTCCAAAACCCTAGATGAAGGTTTCAAAATCTCGACCTATTTCTGTATACAAAATTTTATAAAATTCATGCATTATTTTAGGGTCAAGCTGCAAACAAAAATACCCTTTCCATGGGGAATTGACCCAACTCACTCTATTTGCAATAAAATTAATTCAATTTAAATTTGGTGTACTATTTGACCGTAATACCCATCACAATCAATGCTTAGGTCACAATTGACGATGACTCCCGCCTGTTGCTTGGCCTTCACATCATCAATGGACCATACTCTGAATCTGAAACCGTTAACTATGTAACCTGAATGGTAACATGTTGGAGAGAAAATCATCGTAGTTTAGGAGAGAATAGCGTCGTAGTATTGCGAGGAAAATCAAATTGACATTTAAATTTATAATGCTCAAAAAACGTGAGTTCCAAGGTCGTTTGCAGGGAGAAAAATTAGAATTCAACCACTGATCAAAAGATGTAAATATGAGCACAATAATCAACAATCACAAGAGAAATATAATGAATAATCAATCAAAAATATATTTAATAAGTATCCAAATTGTATCTCAAGTTCCATAAATAAAAATATCATGAAAGCCCAAAAAATTGGTGGTTAAGACCACCAATTAATCATTTAACACTTAGGCTCAATTCCTAATTCAATATCAGACCAACTTCTCAAAGGGCATTAGATGTCTCACGCCCAAGCCTCAATCAAATGTCTATGACAAGTCTCAGACTGCTTAACTATCTTAGCTCAAACCTCCTCAAATTTTCCTAAGTCTTTAGGCATGTTTCCTGATAGCAAAACCCACCCTCTTTCTCTCACAAATCTTCTCCTTTCTCTCTCTAACTAATTGAATCAGGTAATCAGACCATGCTCGCCCAGGTGTAGAAGGCAGGCAAGGAGTGCATAGCTTCATGTAAAGGAGACCTAACCTCCGTGACTAAGGCGATAAGCCTATAGACACAAAACGTTATATATCAAAATTTGGTTTAGCTTCCCACGATGTGGGACTATATAGGCCCTTTCTTCGTGTGTCTACAGCAGCTGAATCTTCATTTGATTGATGTTGTTGTTGCTGCTACTTCTTCAAGTGAAGGCATGGAGAGCTTCATGAGGTCCATCCATGCTGCCTGGAGGTGGTTTTGAGGTTGATGAACAACAAAGGACGGCGGTCAATGGCGGCGTTGAAGAGGAATCCGACGAAGCCCTGAACAACAAGTACGAGATTTAAGCCTTGATTAAAAGGCTCATTAGTATCGTCGTGGTATGTGGAGTGCAAGGGTGGTGATCGTAAGGTGTTTCATGGACTATGGAGCTTGGGCAAAGGCAGAGATGCAAGTGATTGGTGGGTTTAGTTGGTTGGGGTTTAGAGAGGACAATAGCCTTAATAGGGTTGAGGCTTTCGATCCCTGATGCACAAGGAAGGTTGTGATAGCAATGGTGTGTGGTTAAGGTGTGTGTATCACCGACACGATCTTGCTGGATCTCTTGTCGGACTTGGGGAAGTAGGAGAAGAACGAAGAGTAATAGGGGTCGAATCTAAATCCTAAGAAACCTAATCTAACCTAAGAGAAGTGGGGAGTAAGGAGGCCTAATCTATTGGATGAAAGGGGCAGGAATCCTTGCCGGCGTGGTTTGCTAGAGCCGAGGGAGATGAATTCTCTGAGAGGGATGGCGACGACGATGGGGGTAGGAGGCCTTAGCTATGTGCACTAGAGACGAACGAGAGAGAGGAGGATATTGGGCCATCCAATTTGATTGTTGGATGGCTGGAGGATGGAGGTCGCCAGAGCACAAGTCGGAGACAGTCGAAGGAAGAGAAGAAAGGTGTCTTTTAGCCATATCTTGGCTGGTTTAAACTTGGGAACATGACAGAGCTTAAATAGATCTCAAATTTGAGCTCAAACTGGAGGAATTCGCCCATTTAACTTATGAATTAGGCAAGTTTAGGTCACTAAAATCAAGCTCTGTTGGCGCTTTCTCGCTCCAAATCAGGACCTGAGATCTTGATCAATGATAGGAACACCATCATGAGCCATAGCTAGTTCAATTTGATTTGATTAAGCCTTTAAATGCTCCTACATAACTGCCAGAGGACTGTAATTCATTGCATAATCATTCCAAGAGAAAGATAAGAAAGTAGGGTTAAAACTATAATTTTTTCATCATATCATGAATGCAGAATAACCATGAGTTTTCCCAGTGGGTAATTAAGGGTCAAATGGTCCTAAAAGGCTAACAAGTGGGTTAGAACAGACATGAAAGGATTTTCAAGTGTTTTGAGAATTAAATGACTTCTGAAATTCTTAAAACAGACCCACTTGATTAACTGAGGTTCTGTTCAGGATTAAATTCACCTAAATCCTCTAAAATTCAAAAAAAAATATTCTCTAGGGTTTGGCATCCTAAATTTAACCATCAGAACCCGTCTTGACCTAAAACAGAGTCTTAGACTGACAATTACCCTAATTTGGATATTTTCATAAATTACCCAGTCAAATGAGATCAAAACTAAAATCCAACAGCACCATTGGATTCCTTAGGTTCAAATTTGGTTTGTATCAAAATTTGGGCTCAATCTGAGTTTATTTTGACCAAGTTTGTATTTTGGTCTAGTCATATTCTTTCTATCTCATTCAAACCCTTAACTTTTGAATTCTCTTACAAATAGCCCCCAACTTCTTTGTCTTCTTCACAAGCAAGTCCTTGCACCATTTTTGGAAGGTTAAACCTTCACCGTCGAGTTTTGAGCGAAGATTTCTCACTCGATTCTCAATCAACCTCTCCCAAAATTGATACGGGGATTCCTTTAGAAGTTGCCTTCCATTTGAGCCAACCCTTGAGCTCTAAGTCTTTCCCAAAAGACCATGCGAACCTTTCAAAGGTTCGAGTATCCTATTTTGCAAAAACCTTCCAAGCTTGGAAGCTTCTTTCCAAGCTTGGAAGGGCTTCCTATGGCCTATAAAAGATCCCATGTTGCACAACCATACTTTGAAGCAAGTTTTTGGGAGCCAAAACACCCTAATCTACCCTCTCCAGCCACCAAACAACTCTGCTCCGGTGACCCTCCTGGATCCCACTCCTCCGTTCATCCAACCATTAAATTTGACAGCCTAAGTTCTCTTCGTCGCAACCCTCCCTAGCCAAAGGGAGGGCATTCCTCCGTCTGAGTCATTGTCGCTGCCTCGCCGCTTCTTCCTCCTTCTCCGACTTCGATCGACCAACACCGGAGCCATCCGCCTCTTAATCACCTCGCTAAGTCCCTTTCTTGCTCTCTCTTTCTTCCTATTTCACCTTCCCACTCTCTACACACACGCACGACCACCACTTCTCCCTCAAACGTCATCATCTTCTCTGCCTCCGACGAAGCTCCAGCGACGCCTACACACCGCAACATTGCTTGAAAGTTGCCGTTGTCACCTCCATCAAGTCCGCTGTGCTCCACAAACCAAAACCCCTCAAGAAATTGAGGGGATTGGTCACTCGCTCGCTACACCAAACACCGTACCTACGCACTTCATTTCTCGACCTTGTCCGACCACCACACACGTCCAACAACCATACGGACACCACCAATGCATTTGCCTCATCAAGGCGAAGCTCCTGAATATACTGACTGGGGCAGTTAGCCTGTCTTCATCTCTTTTAGGTACCACGTCACCTCTGCCATTGGCGAAATTTCTTCGAAGACCTCCAAGTGGTGTTCTTGCACCTTTAGCTCCAGGCGCTGCACCCAGGTCAAGTGGAACACTTCTAAGAAGGATTCCAAGGTGACAATTGAAGTCACCAGCACCTGCTACTGCCTCCAATCGAGCCTTCATCACTGTAGCTGTGGATGCACGAAGAAAGGTGGGACTTTAGTCCCACCTCGGTAGCTGACATAGCGTCGCACGTGCTTAAATTGAATTTGTGCTATAGGCTGATCACCTCAGTAGCACGGGGTGAGGTCCCCTCACAAGTGCCTACGTATGCCCTCGCCTGCACTCATGCCCTGTGGGTCTAGGCTTGATCTGATTACCCGGATACCCAGGTCTGATTTTGTTCGTTTGGATTGAGAAAGGAAGAAGAGAAGAAAAAAAGAGAGGAAAGGGTTGGTTTTGCTTTTCCGCCCTCCTCTTGACTCTTGAGAGATCTGAAGAGGCCTTTGCCTCTACTAGCGTGCTAAGTCCTATGTTGCACCTTCTCTGAAGCTAAGCGAAGAAGAAGAGAAGGAAGAGAAGAGAGAAGCCTCTCCCAGAGATTTGAAGAAGAAATAAGAAGAGGCCTTTGCCTCTGTTAAGGCGTCTGAGCCTAAATTTGCCGTCTGAAATATGATACCTTGATTCTGATTCGTTAATTTGAGTTGTGCTTGGTCTGTCCCTTTAAGTATCTTGCTAAACATTGTAGGGTAATTTGGTGATTCAAATCACCATTTTACCCTCTTCTTTTTACATTATTGACTTTGGATTTCATTTACATATCTATATTGATTGCTAGTTCTTACATCTTTAATTGTGATCCTGAGTTTTAAATTGTCATATTGCTCCTTGTGTTCGACCTATACTGCAATGCGATGATTTTAAAACTTGTTTCAGAGCGACTAACATTTTGGCACCGTTGCCGGGGATCGAACCCGGGTCGCTCGCGTGGCAGGAGAGACAGGTCAAGTTAGTACCAATTTAGATATTGCAATCAAGAGGTCTAAATTGCTCGTTGCTCCTTGGCAATGGCGCCAAAATGTTAGTCACTCTGAAACAAGTTTTAAAATCGTTGTGTTGCAGTATAAGTCGAAGTAGTGCAAAAAAATAAATACAATTTATTACTCGAATTTGAAGTTCGAAGTCGAACATAGGGAGCAATATGGCAATTTAAAACTGAGTATCACAATTAAAGATGTAAGAATTTGTAATCAATATAAATATATAAATGAAATCCAATGTCAATAATGTAAAAAGAATAGGGTAAAATGGTGATTTGAATCACCCAATTACCCTACAATGTTTAGCAAGCTACTCAATGAAACAGACCAAGCACAACTAAAATCAACCAATCAGAATCACGGTATGGCAGATTTAGGCTCAGATGCCTTGATAGAGGCTAAGGCCTCTTCTTCTTTCTTCTTCAAACCTTAGGGAAAGGCTTCTCTCTTCTCTTCCTTCTATTCTTCTTCGTCTTCCCTTAGCTTCAGAGAAGGCGCAGCACAGGATGATATAGACACATCTATTTAGGTTAAAATGCCTATTTATGTATGTTCGTAGGCTTAGATTTGTATTCTATATTATAAATATTGCATAGCATGCATCATTCTGCATTTAGAGTAGTGTATATTTTGGGTTAATTGCATCCTTTTTGTGGTCAGGAGAGAGAAATTTATTTCGGAGCCTCGGATTGATGATTCGACCGTATGGATCTGATCAGGATGATGATCAGAGTCCAACACCTCCGAAATCACCTTTATCAAAGTTCTGTAGCACCATATGCAGTCCGAGGAAGATCAACGATCAAGAGACTAGGTGACATAATTCAAAGCTTAAACGACAAATACGACCACGCGGATGGATTCGAGTAGACGATCGCAGCCCAACAACGCGAAAATTGACTCAATCCGACCTCTGTAGCAACCCCTACAATGTAAAGAAGATGGACAGCCCAGATCGTGCCACATGGCGCAACCCAAGCCACCCAAGTGCACGCACGCACGCACCACCGCACATGCACAGCAGCGCGGGTGTGCATGTAGCGGCAGCACACGTAGGGGCATAGCATGCGGAGGAGCGCGCCGTGCGCAGCGGCAAGGTGACGCGTGGGCTGTCTTTAGTGACGTTTACGATGGATCTTCAACGACGTTTATGACCGTCACTAAATGTCCTGTATATGAATTTTATTCTTTCCTCCACTATAAAGGACCCTTACCCCTCCCATTTTTCTTTATCTCTTCCTTTCTTCCTCTCACCACCTCCAAGGCTCTAGAGGGAGCTTGTCCCAAGCCTGGGATGCTCCTCTAGAGTAGAAAATCAAACGGTTTTTCCCTCCCCTCATCCCCATTTGTGGAGCATCCTGTGGCCATCCTTTCACTGCCCTTCGAGAAGAAGATCCTCGCCGCGACACCGTCCTACCCCATCCTCAGTCCTCTGACTCCATCCTCCATCGTCCTGCTTCTTACCACCTTCCTCCAGGCAATGTCAAAGCAAGTCGTCCTTCGAGCAACCGTCGAGGGGGATTTCTCTCACCTCATTCTATCTTTTTGCACTTTCGTAGTGTAGATTTTCCTCTTTCGTAGTGTAACAAGCATTCATTTATAAATAGATGATTTTTTCTCTCTCTTTCTCTTTCTCCTATATTGTTGCAAGTAGATTAGCTAGAAGTCATCGGCCTAATCTCTTGCTTGCTAAAAATACGAACAAAATTAGAAAAGATAAAAATGACCAAAAACAAATAAAAGTGAAATGCAGATTTTCAATTAAAGTAAACATTGCCTCCCTATGTTCGACCCGGGACTCCTTTAGAGTTTTGGTATAAATTTTATTTAATCATGAGTTTTGCAACTACGACGACGAGTTACTTGTAACTCTGATTTCAAACACGTAAAACACTTGCGATCATTTTGGCGCCGTTGCTAAGGAGGCAGCTCTCATTGGTTTTTCTCGCATTTTTTCTTCCTTACCTAACTTTTATCTTACTTTTTCTCCAATCTTACTGTGATTGCAGGTACTCTTCCGAGGCGGGCCAAAGCGGTTAGATCGGAAAAAAGTGCAGATGAAGGTTCTGTAAGTTTCCCCCTTCCCCACCCACTAGTTCATTTCACCACACTAATAACTCAAATCAAAATCAACTTAGGTGCTTTTTATAAATCCTAAGATAGATTTGGCTGTTTGTTTGCCACCTCCACTCATCTCACCCCCACATATATAAAAAAACAAAAAGAAAAAACTCTTCTCTTGTGGGATTTTCTAAAAAATACACACATTAACACCCACAACTCTCCACTTAAGATGCACCTCTCCACTTTAATTCTACCACTTAACTGAGATCTGACCTATGGATCCGGTACACCTTAACTCAACACACATGTTAGGTGAAGACTTTTTGTGTGCCTTAATCAAGTGGTGCAATAGGCCAATTGCTTGAACTGTTTGAGCCGCACCACTCAATCTAAAACTGATCCATCAAGTAGCTTGCCACCTAGGGTTGATTTTTAGGGCTGAACCAGGCACTCCACATTATTTTTGATTTTTAAAAGAATATATTATCACCAATGCTTTCAAAACTTGGAGTGTTCTCCTAAACTTGATTGAATATACCTAAGAGTAAACCCTAAAAGCTACTAAACAAGGTTAAATCCTAAAAGACACATCATCAAATAACCGTTTTTGCAAACCCTTGTTGTGCATGCACACACATTTTAACTGATCGTTAAGGGCACAACCCGTCTAAAGGGCCCATCACATTCCAAGAGCACAATCATCCCAAGCATAATTAAAACTGAGTAGACGTTAGCCTTAAGGATTGATTCGCCCTTCAGGGCTCAGACTGAGATTCTTTTCGATTAATCTGCTTCTGTTGGTCCATCTGATGTTTAGCTAGGGGTGTAGCATCAAACGACTGCGGTTGGGGAGTACACTAGGAACCGGAGGTGCAAGGCAAAGGAAGAACCTTCTCCCCAGTCCTCCTTCTAACCGGTTGGATTGATCGGATAAAAGTAGACCGAATCGTTTATAATCTGAAGACGGGTCTTGGGAGTCTATAGGTCTTTAGGCTAACCCACCTAAGGACAGGGTTGATTGCTTGTATTGCAGGGGACCTTTCTCTCTTCTGTTTTCCCTCCTATTCTACCATATATCCTTGCATTTCTTACACGCATTTCCGATCCTATCCTCCTACCACCACTTATCCTCAAGATGATTACTATTTCGACTTGACTTGTAATTACCCATCCACTAGTTGGGATGACTTTGATTGGGGATATGAATACGGACCTCAGTGTCCAGGGCCTAACCTTGGACAACAAGACTATGATTATTATCCTTCCCGGAGCTACAATGATTATAGATCTTCATCCTTTGATCACCAAACCAACCCGATCTACAATCAGGAAGGATATAATGATTATAACGCCTACCCTCCCCAGTATTCACTGAATATAGGTCACCACCATCATTTAAACAACCTAAAATGACCTATTATCAAGGAGGGACCCAAGAACCTTGATATCTTGACTCCCCTAGATTTAACCCGAAGCCACCCAACCCTGAACGAAACCAGTCAGCTCAGGTGAACCAGATCCAGGATAGGGTGTTGGCTAATGTGAGGAACACTATACATTTTTTAGAAGCTCAGACAACACCATACACTGAAGCATTGGAGCCTATGATCAAAATGATTGATGAACTTAATAGTTCTCTATTGGATTTGCTACAAAATTTTAGGGATAGGGACCTGGGTGAGTTTCTACTTGGGAAATTATCGAGGTTGAGGATGAAATTTGTGGTTGCCCTAGTCAAATCTTGGGATGATTCTCAAGATGAACCTCCTTCAGGAGAGCCAATGTCAAAACTCACTCAGGCACCTGTCGGGGGGGATACATTTTCTGAAATCGAGGATGACCAGGTTGGGCTAGAGCAACCCATCGAGGATGAACCAATTGATTCGCCCGAGATCCCCGAGCCAAGGAGTGAGGAAAAATGTCTCTTTGAACTAGGAAATGACAATCGATTTTGAGACATATATAAATGAGGATTATAAATTCTTTGATTCTGAGGATGAAGAATCTTTTGAAGAAGTCTCATTTGAACTTAAGGAAGAGAATTCTAGTGAGACAATCAGGCTCAAGGAGTATGACGAACTATTTGATAGCCCGATCATTGAAGATTATGATCATGTTGGGGCTAACTTGGACGATTCGAATCTTGATGATTCAATCAGTAGCCCCATTCCTCAAACACACCCTAAAGAATTGAACGATGATATTTTTGAGATCACCAAACCCAAGTCAATCCTAATTCAACCACAATTGTTGGACTTGGGTACTTTAGATGGGGTGTACAATGATTTGGAGGTCCCGGAAACATTGATTTCGGAGGATAGGAAGTTGGAATTAAAAATCTTGGAAGCTAATTCTGAGGGAACCTTGATTTTGGATCTAAGGGTTCCTGTTGACCTGAAACCACCTATTTTCTACCAAGATCCTTACGATATCTTTCATGTGCAACCCAAGCTCCAAATAACTGGTTATTTTTCTGAGCTGAATGTTAAGAGGACTTCTGAACCTATTGAATCATCTTTACCCATTGTCCGACACTTTGGTCTTGGGTTGCACACCACAAAACCGTAGACCCAGCCCCGCAAACACAATAGTATTAGGTTCTGGGTGATTTTCATCTATAACCTCAGAACCACTCGACCATGGGGCATGAGTCTACATAACTCAGTCCACATCTGTGGACATATTCTGTTGGCGGGTCTGAGGATCAATATTTTTATTTTGATTCTGACTCGCACTTGTGAATTCTCAATTTCTTCTTTGTATATATATTATGCCTAGCAGAAGCCATTAAACTTAGCGCGTGTATATACTCTCTTCTCTCTGTGGAGCTGACCAGGTTGTCACGAAATTCAGGTGATATTCTGTTTACTCCATCCTTTTCATGTCTTTATTTTTACAATAAGAACATTGCATCATTTAGGCATGGGGGGTAGATAATTTATCCTGAAATCATTTTGTTAACTCGGTAGAATTTCTTTTAGTTTTTTTTTAAAAAAAAGAATGAATGAAAATTCAAAAAGATAAAAAAAAAAGAAAATAGAATTAGGGGAAGAGAACTTAGGCTTTTAGGTGTTATTAACTTTGGGAAGTGATATGAGAGGACCCAAGCACTTAGACTCTTCAGGTCTTTGGACTTAATTAGCCTGGGTGTCCACTAGAATGTGGTCCTAGTCTCAAGTCCTCGCCAAGTCAATCTTAGTTTAATTCGGTAAATAAATTAGGGTGATAAGTATAAGACTTATCAACCCGCCCTCTGATTTGAGGGGACTTTTAAGCCTAAGCATCTACACAACTTTTGCATTGACTCACTTTTCAGCGGTTTCTTTGAAAATTGGGTAGCTAAGGAACTATCTAGAGTGGTATGGCTGGCAGGTTGTCGATGCTAACAGTTCATCAACTGGTTGTCCAGAGCCCAACCACAAGACCATTATCGTCGTACTGCCTTTAGGTAAATCTTAGATCAGGGAAGTCACCTACTTAAAAAAAAAGAAAAAGAAGAAAGAAAAAAAATATATAGAAAAGAAGAAAAAAAATAAATAAAACCACACTTCACCACACGAGTATCGCTGGTAAGTTGTCGTGGGTAATAATCCATTGGCCGATTGTCCGTAGCCCAGCTAAAAAAAATGACAATAATTCCTAAAACACATAGGGAAGAAGCGGGGAAGTAGAATAAATCAGGGAGATATACACTAGGTTCGCACTTGTGTTGACCCCATAAAGAAAAGTAGGGAGAAAGCTACCGTTCAAAAAGATAAACCTCTAGACAAGGTCACCTACGGTTGTAGAAACCCGAAGTCCATTTTAACGGCCTTTTAGTGAGTCTTTCACTCTTTTCACTAGATGCTTAGCACTTAGAATCCTTTTCGAGTCTTGGGCGGGTCGGGTAGCCGTAAAAAGTTATCCTGGAACTCTCAAACTCCAAAAGTACAAAAAAAATTAGAAAAGAAGAAAAGCAAGAAAAAAAAGCATCTTCCCTTTTCAAATAAGGCGAAGACTTGGGCGGTCTGCATTCTGGCAGACACCCAGGTATTGTTGAATCTTCATAGTTTAGGACCTTAGTTGAAATTTTCTATTGTTAAAAACTGACTTAAGCCTAAGCGATCTAATCCTAATTTTGATTTTATACACAGCATGTAGTTTAATTTTGCTAGGGACTAGCAAAAGATAGGCATATGAGTATGATATGGACATATCTATTTAGGATAAAATGTCTATTTATGATTGTTCCTAGGCTTAGATTTGCTTTCCATATTATAAACATTGCATAGCATGCATCATTTTGCATTTACAGTAGTTGTATATATTTTAGGTTAATTGTGTCCTTTTTGCAGTCAAGAGAGAAAGAGATTTATTTCGGAGCCTCAGATTGACGATCCGACCATACGGATCTAATCAGGATGACGATCGAAGTCCAACGCATCCAAAATCGTCTTTATCGGAGTCCTGTAGCACCATATGCAGTCTGAGGAAGATCAATGGCTAAGGGACTAGGTGACATAATTCAGAGCTTCAAACAACAAATCCGACCACACGGATGGATTTGGGTCGATGATCGCAGCCTAACGGCATGAAAATCGACTCAATCTGACCTCTGTGGTAGCCCCTATAATGAAAAGAAGATGGACGGCCCAGATCGTGCCACATGGCACAACCCAGGCCACCCATGCGCACGCACGCGCCATCGCACGCGCACAGCAGTGTGGGCACATGCACAGCTGTAGCGCATGCAGGCACATAGCGTGCGGAGGCACGCGACATGGCTCACACCAACGCAGTGGCAGCGTGGGCGCGTGGGCTATCTTCAGCGATGTTTGCAGTGGATCTTCAACGACGTTTATGACCATCACTAAATGTCCTGTATACGAATGTTATTCTTTCATCCACTATAAAAGGACCCTTACCCCTCCCATTTTTCTTCATCTCTTCCTTTCTTCCTCTCACCACCTCCAAGGCTCTAAAGGGAGCTTGTCCCAAGCCCGGGATGCATCCCCATTCATGGAGCATCCCATGGCCGTCCTCTCACCACCCTTCGGGAAGAAGATCCTCACCGCGATATCGTACTACCCCATGCTCAGTCCTCCGACTCCGTCCTCCTTCGTCCTTCTTCTCACCACCTTCCTCTAGGCGATGTGAGAGCGAGTCGTCCTCCAGGCGACCGTCGATGGGGATTTCTCTCACCTCATTTTATCTTTTTACGCTTTCATAGTGTATATTTGTCACTTTTGTAGTGTAACAAACATTCGTTTATAAATAGTTGATTGTTTATCTCTCTCTCTTATATTGTTGAAGTAGATTAGCTAGAAGTCATCGACTTGATCTCTTGCTTGCTAAAAATACCAAAAAAATTAGAAAAGATAAAAATGACCAAAAACAAATAAAAGAGAAACATGGATTTTCAAAACCAAACATTTGACTTTCCATGTTCGACCTGGGACTCACTTTTCGAGTTTCGGTTATAAATTTTATCTGATAGATGCATTTTGCGAGCTAGGACGATGGGTCCTCCGAACCCTAATTTTAATTTGCAAAACATGCCCCCATCTTAGGACTTAGCACGCAAGTGGAGGCAAAGGCCTCTTCAGATCTCTCAAGAGTCAAGAGGAGGGTGGGAAAGCAAACCCCCCCTCCTCTCTTTTCTTCTCTTCCTTTCTCAGACCAAACGAACCAAACCAAACCTGAGTATCTGGGTAATCGGATCAAGCCTAGATCTGCGGGTCATGGGCGCGGGCGAGGGTGTACGTGGGCACACGGGATATGATGCCCTTGAACCCAATTATTGTGTGCGAAATCTTTGACATATGAGAGATTGATTTTATGGGACCCTTTCCCGGATTTATCGACTTCGAGTACATTCTACTCGCTGTTGATTATGTCTCTAAACGGATCGAAGCCGTCCCTACAAGAACTAGTGGTCATAAAGTTGTCCTCCGATTTATCCAGGAAAACATCTTTACTAGATTTAGGGTTCCTAAGGCCATCATCAGCGATGACGGGTCTCATTTTAACAATGTGCACTTCCAGTCCCTGATTACAAAGTATGGGGTGTCACATCATATCTCGTCTCCTTACCACCCCTAGACTAATGGACTGGCTGAACTGTCAAATCGAGAGATCAATAAGATCCTTCAGGTCACTATTCAACCTAATAGAAAAGATTGGACTACTCGCCTTCCAGAATCCTTGTGGGCCCATAGGACCACCCACAAGACCCAATTAGGCATGTCTCCCTTCAGATTAGTGTACGGAAAAGAATGTCACCTTCCCGTCGAGATGGAGCACAAGGCTTATTGGGCAGTACAGAAGTGTAATCGGGATCTAATGAAGACTGGAATACACCGCCAGTTGCAATTGAGCGAGATCTAGGAACTATGCAATGATGCGTATGAGAACTCACGTATCTATAAAGAGCAGGTTAAGGCCTTCCATGACAGGCACATTATACGAAAATCTTTCCACCCTGGTCAAAAAGTTCTCTTTGATGCCAAACTTAAACTACTCCCAGGAAAACTCAAATCAAAATCGGTTAGACCATTCTTGGTGAGACGAATCTTTGGAAATGGAGCCATTGAAATTAGAGAACTAAACCCTGATTCTGAACCTTTTGTTGTGAACGATTAGAGACTCAAACCGTTCGTCGAACTCACTGACTTAAACTTGGCTAAGATATCTTTTTCCCTCCATTCCCCCTGAGCTCATTGCGCCTAGTCGATGGTGTTGAACTCAGCGCTTAACAGGAGGCAACCTGTCATCTTGATGAAAAACCCAAAATCGTTCTTGACAACATTTTGTTGAACTCATATTGCACTTTAAGGTTCATCCAATAGAACAAGCCGACTCCACCTCTGGTACCTGTACTAGAGGTTAAAATTGTTCGCAACAGTCACCCCGACCCGTCCACTTATCCAAAATCTATTCTAATGTACGATCTAAGCTGAACTCAAACCCACCTAATTTACAATGAGGATGTTGCAAATCGTAGGCATGAAGGGGTATTAAAGTGCAAAACACTATGAGAATCATATCACAAGAAAGGATTTCATTAAAAAAGATCACACATTCCAAAAAAAAAAAATAATAGAAGAAAAATAAATAAACAATTGAAAAAGAACAAAAATAGGAGAAGGGAGGAAATTTTGAGTGAACTGATTGCGTATCATTTTTTAGGTGAAAAAGGGGAGGTGATATAAATGTAAAAAAGGAACACAATTTGAAAAGAAAGTGATAGTTATTAATAAATGATTAAGGAATTGACTTAATTCTAGACCAAATCAAAAAGAAAGAAAATGAAAGATAAAAATTGCTAAGAGACAAAAAGAGATTAGTATGAACGTTGATCTTAGACCTCTTAGGCTTAATTTAGGCTTAAAAATTCAAGTATCCGTCAAGATCTGGATAGTCCTCAAGAGGTTGAGGAAAATGCGAAGCTTCAATATTAGGTTTAAGGCTTAGGGATTATTCGACCTCATTAACTGACCTCTGGTTTGCGGAACTCAGTAACCTAAGTACCCCAATCCACACACAATCTGGTTTAATGCGCTTAATTATCAAAATCACGCAAATGCGTTAAGTCTGTTTTGAAAATGCTACCTAGATTAAGAGCAACGTATCAACACAAGTTGATTTGGAAGAGTTCTATACGCGGAGAGACAGGAAATTTCCCTCGAAGATGCGCAATAACATACCGTCTCCTTGGTTCTTGTCTCATAGGATATCTAAATATCCTACAAAGGGCATGTAATCACCTTATGCTGGTTCAGATGCCAAGGGTGGCATTATCACGAAATGTCGATTGCCAGGGTCTGGATTTAGCTACAAAACCCACGGGCAGGATTATCCTAAAATCTCGAAAGCCAGGGTTCTAGGGGTTGCCATAGGTGATGCTATCCGGAAGCATCGATTGCAAGGGACCTTGCGAGGATTGATGGTGGGAACTAGGAATCTGATACAGACCATGTTGTAAAGCCAATCCGAAGCTAGAAATAAAAAGAAAAGAGAGAGAAAACTCTCTATAAATAAAAATTCTTATGTCTCTCTCTTACAAAAATGCACTGCAAACTAATCCTAGGCTAAAACATGTTACAAGAACGGGTGCTTTAATCGTGGAGTTCAACGAACCTTAGGTTAGTTCCTGTAGGCCTTAAAAACCTTTGCTGCGGACTGAAGCTAAAGCTGGTCAGGTCCGGATCTTGGTTGGTAATTAAGTACCTCTAGGCTTATTATCGGCATTTTAATCTAATCTACAAAAGAAAGCACACATCCGAGTACTGAGCATAAAAAAATGCATGGTCTAGAATTTAAGTTAGTTCCTAAAGATTTTGCTAAGTGACTGACAAAAATTAGGCATGGGGGTATGATGGGAACACCATCATGAGCCATAACTAGTTCAATTTGATCTGATTAAGTCTTTAAATGCTCCCACATAACTGCTAAAGGACTGTAATTCATTGCATAATCATTCTAAGAGAAAGATAAGAAAACAGGGTTAAAACTATAATTTTTCCATCATATCATGAATGCAGAATAACCAAGGGTTATCCCAGGAGGTAATTAAGGGTCAAATGGTCCTAAAAGGCTAACAAGTGGGTTAGAACAGACAGAAAAGGGTTTTCACGTGTTTTAAGAATTAAATGACTTCTGAAATCTTAAAAACAAATCCACTTGATTAACTGAGGTTCTAGTAAGGATAAATTCATCTAAACCCTCTAAAATTTATAGAAAAATATTTTCTATGGTTTGGTATCCTCAATTTGACCATCAAAACCAATCTTGACACAAAACAGAGTCTCAGACTGACATTTGCCCTAATTTGGGTTTTTACATAAATTACCCAATTAAACGAGGTCAAAACGAAAATTCAACTTCACCATTGGATTCCTTAGGTTCAAATTAGGTTTGTACCAAAATTTGAGCCCAATTTGAGTTCATCTTGACCAAGTTTGTATTTTGGTCCAGTCAAATTCTTTTTATCTCATTCAGACCCTTAACTTTTGAATTCTCTTACAAATAGCCCCCCAATTTCTTTGTCTTCTTCACAAGCAGGTCCCCGTGCCATTTTTGGAAGGTTAAACCTTCACCGTCGAGTTTCGAGCGAAAATTTCTCGCACGATTCTCAATCAACCTCTCTCAAAATTGATATGCGGATTCCTTGGGAAGTTGCCTTCCATTTTAGCCAACCCTTAGGCTCTAAGTCTTTCCCAAAAGGCCATGCGAACCTTTCAAAGGTTCGGATATCCTATTTTGCAAAAGCCTTCCGAGCTTGGAAGCTTCTTTCCAAGCTTGGAAGGGCTTCCTATAGCCTTTAAAACATGCCATGTCGCACGACCATGCTTTTTAGCAAGTTTTTGGGAGCCAAAACACCCTAATCTACCCTCTTCAGCCACCAAACGACTCTGCTCCGGCGACCCTCCTAGATCCCCCTCCTCCGGCCATCCAACCATCAAATTTGATAGCCTAAGTTCTCTTCGTCGCGACCCTCCCCAGCCAAAGGGAGGGCATTCCTCCGTCTGGGTCATCGTCGCCGCCTCGTCGCTTCTTCTTCCTTCTCCAGCTCCGGTCAACCAACACCAGAGCCATCCACCTCTAAATAACCTTGCTAAGTCCCTTTCTTGCTCTCTCTTTCTTCCTATTTCACTTTCCCACTCTCTACACACACGCACTACCACCACTTCTCCTTAAAACGCGGTCATCTTCTCTGCCTCTGGCGAAGCTCCGATGACGCCTACACACCGCCACATTGCTCGAAAGTTGCCGCTATCACCTCCATCAGCTCCGCCATGCTCCACAGACCAAAACCCCTTAAGAAATTGAGGGGATTGGTCACTCACTCGCTACACCGAACACCGCACCTATGCACTTCATTTCCCGACCTCGTCCGGCCACCACACATGTCCAACCACCACACAGACACCGTCGTTGCATTTGCCTCATCAAGGCGAAGCTCCTGAACATACTGACTGGGGTACTTACCTATCTTCATCTCTTTCAGGTACCACGTCGCCTCTACCATTAACAGGACTTCTTCGAAGACCTCCAGGTGGTGTTCTTGCTCCTTCAGATCCAGGTGTTGTACCCAAGTCGAGCGGAACACTTCCAAGAAGGATTCCAGGTCGACAATTGAAGTCACCAACACCTGCTACTGCCTCCAATTGAGCCTTCATCACTGCAGCTGCGGACGCGCGAAGAAAAGTGGGACTTTAGTCCTGCCTCGGTATTTGACGAAGCACCGCACACGCTTAAATTGAATTTATGCTAAAGGTTGTTTGCCTTAGTAGCATGAGGTGAGGTCCCCTCACACGTGCCCACGTATGCCCTCACCCGTGCTCACACCCAGCGGGTCTGGGCTTGATCCGATTACCCGGATACCCAAGTCTGGTTTGGTTCGTTGGGTCTGATAAAGGAAGAAGAGGAAAAAAAGAGAGGAGAAGGGGGGGTTTGCTTTGCTGCCCTCCTCTTGACTCTTGAGAGATCTGAAGAGTCCTTTGCCTCTACTGGCATGCTAAGTCCTATGCTACGCCTTCTCTGAAGCTAAGGGAAGAAGAAGAAGAGAAGGAAGAGAAGAGAGAAGCCTCGCCCTAAGGTTTGAAGAAGAAAGAAGAAGAGGCCTTTGCCTCTGTTAAGGCATCTAAGCCTAAATTTGCCATCTGAAATCTGATACCTTGATTCTGATCCGTTAATTTGAGTTGTGCTTGGTCTGTTCCTTTGAGTAGCTTGCTAAACATTGTAGGGTAATTTGTTGATTCAAATCACCACTTTACCCTCTTCTTTTTACATTATTGACATTGGATTTCATTTATATATCTATATTGATTGTAAATTCTTACATCTTTAATTGTGATCCTGAGTTTTAAATTGTCATATTGCTCCATGTGTTCGACCTCGGATTTCAAATTCGAGTAATAAATGAAGTTTCGTCTAATAGGAGGGGATGACGTAATAATTGCGGAAATAAAATATAAACAATCTCACAAGATGCAATCACACAAAGTACACAAAGTATTTTTAGGTGGAAACCCAAACCGGGTGAAAACCACCACCTAACCCTCTCGAGTTAGGATTTTCCGATCAACCAAGTTGATCAAAATCCACTAAATGAATCACTTTAAACGAGGATGATTCAACCTCAAATGCAACCACGCTACTTAGACGAGGGTAGCGTACCTCAACCCCTTCTCTTCACGAGAAGGATTTTGTCTCGCGAAGGAGACGGGAATTCGCAAAGCGAATACCCAACCAAATAACAAAGATAAAACAAGTAATCCTATAGAGCCAACAAAATAATTTTCAACCTAAGCTTCTATAGGAATTAGGATGCTTTCCTTTGAAAGGAGTACGTTGACGACGCGGATGCGTGTGCCAGGCGACGGCGCAACGTCGCTCTCGTGAACAACGGTGGGAGAGCGGGTGCGCAACAGCTTGATGCTCTCAAGAGAATGAAGCTTGAGCTTGGAGAGCAAGAGCTAGCTAGGACACAAGAGAGTAGAAAGTGTATTACAAAGTGTCTTGGTGTTTCTTTGTGTGTTTTTGTGTTGCAAAGGTTCCCCTCTATTTATAGAGGCCTTAGGAAGGCTTTGGAAGGCTTAGGAAAGGTTCTACAGCCATTGGGTGCAAAGCCCAAGAGAATCAACTCGAAATCAGGAACAATCATTGTTCTGACAGGTTTATCAGACGTCTAATTCTGGCATCAGACGTCTGATTTTGGGCGGGTCTCTTCCTGACTTGAATCGGATCTAAACAGGGTTCTTGTGCAAGTCCATCAGACGACATACAGGACGTCTGGCACTATGTCTGGACGTCTGGAAACCTACTTTTACTGTGGGAATGGATTTCCAAACGTTGCAACGGCTACAAAATCTCTGAGAAGAGATTTTGGGTCAGCCGAGGCAAAACGGTCAATT
This sequence comes from Thalassia testudinum, assembly GCA_037157565.1. Classification (NCBI taxonomy): domain Eukaryota; kingdom Viridiplantae; phylum Streptophyta; class Magnoliopsida; order Alismatales; family Hydrocharitaceae; genus Thalassia; species Thalassia testudinum. The sequence goes on from JAZHRO010000056.1 coordinate 5,332,851, forward strand.
ATCAGACGTCTGGAAAGTCCTATGAACGTCTGATAAGGCTCTAACGGTCACATTCTTGATTGTTCGCTAAGCCAGCCAACGGTCCACTAATTGGACGTCTGGCAAAGTCATCAGACATCTCCTAAGACGTCTGGTTTAAGGTCTGGACGTCTGATTTCATCAGACAGAACTAACTATGTCCAGCCTAATAGTTATCAGACGTCTGAATCAACAGTCAGACGTCTTAAAACACTTTATCAGACGTCTGATTTGGGAATTAGACGTTTGGAAACTCTGTTTGAATCCTATATTGGTTTTCTAAGTTCTCTACAGAAAACTTAAGTATCCTAGGGTTGTGCCGGTGTTCCTAGGACTACTGTTATGATACTTTGAGGCTCTTTAACATGAATCTAAGTAACAAAAATAAGGAGCAACAGAAGAAACGAAAAATACAAGGAGTACAAGAGAAGGAAATCTATCCTATTCTTCATCTCCTTCTTTCTTCAATCTATCGCTCCTCGCGAATCTCCTCTGTTCTCCATCAAGCTCCTCCAATCCGTCCTGGATGCGAGATCGAATTCCGTTTAAACACGTCTACATTTGCAATTGACCTGAAATCTAAGACTCCAAGTGCAAATGTTAAATAACACGTGTTTTGTTATCATCAAAACAAATGATCGTGGCGCTCTAGCACCAACAATCTCCCCCTTTTTGATGATGAGAAAATCGTAAATAATAATGCAAAAAAAATCTTCCCCCTTTTTGACATTATCAAAAAGGTTTGATTGATTTTAAATTTTCTATAACTTCCCCTTCAAACATGCTCTTCTATAAGTTTCTTTTAACAAAGGTGATGTCGTCCCCCTTTTTTCTTTTTATAACAAGATAGCTATTATTTTTCTCCCCCTTTCTAAAGGAAATTTAGTTACCTTATATCTCCCCCTTAAAAATTTACAAATAGCTCATAAAAATTTTTTAACTCCCCCTATTTAAATGCTAATGATAAAAAGATAGGGTGAAGAATTTTTACTTCACCTACCATGGCCAATAAAATGGCCCGAATGTTGGTTGATGCCACATGGGATGGGGCTCCCATCCGTAGCTTGGAGGCCCGGGCATTGGCGCTGGTTTCCAATCTGGTGGTCGACGTGCGGCGGGTCCATTGTTTGTCCGCCATCTCGTCGGTCTTCTTGTTCTACTCCTTGGTCTACTCCTTGTTTCTCCCAACTTGAGTTGACCAGCTTTGAGTTTGTAGGTCCAGTCCTTTGTGTTGTAATTATCCCTGAACCCTACAAAATAATATTCTAATTCTTTTTTCGGTATCCAAGTGGGCTTGGATTCGGATCTGCTAGCGGGTCTCCTTGATGGAGATCCTTTCTCAATCTTAGGGCTATAAAAATTATCTACTTTGTTGATTAATTTGTTAGAGTTTTCCCTAAGACATGCAATTTCTTTTTCTATAGTATGCATCTTAGTCTGTAAGTCAGAAATTTCTAACTTTAAACTATCATTTTCTTCAATCAATTTATTATTTTCATTGATGAGTTTATGATTTTCTAATAATAGGTTATCATTTCTATGACAAGCTTCTAGATCCTTAAGTTTTATTTCTAACCTATCATTTTCAGATTTAAGAAAGCTAAGATTCTTTTTCATGCTTTTGTTTTCTATTTTTAATGATTTACTAAGCTCAAATAGTTCATTAAAAGCTTCTTGTAAATCGTAACTTACCTCGTTGTCTGAGTCGCTTCCGCTTTCGCTGTCGCTTCCTCTGGCCATGAAACCAAAGCAAGCGGTTTCTTCTTTTTCTTCTTCTTCTTCCTCCGAGCTTGAATCGTCCCAAGTAGCTTGGAACGCCTTCTTCGTAGATTTCTTCTCCTTTTCCTTCTCCTTTTTGAGAAGATGGCACTCTGGTCGTAGGTGCCCTTTCTCGTTGCAGTGGTAGCAACGTCTCGGGCTCTCCTTCTTCTCCTTCTCTTTCTTTAATTCCCTACAAAACTTGGAAAATTTTTTAAGTAAAATTCTAAAGTCTTCGTCGTCGGAACTTACCTCGCTATCCGACGCGGCTCTGAAGGCGAGAGTCTTCTTCGGTTTAAGCTACGGTGTATCCTTCTTCTGCTTCAACTTTGTCTCGTAGGCCATTAGATTGCTTAGGAGATCTTCCATGTTGAGCTCCTCCACTTCGTTCGCCTCTTCGATGGCGGTGACTTTCTGTTCCCACTCCGGTCCGAGGGAACGAAGAAGCTTCCCTTGAAGCTCCCCGTTGATGAAAGTTTTCCCTAAAGCTTTCAAGTTATTTACAATGAGAGTGAACCTAGTGTTCATCTCACTTAAAGACTCGTTAGGTTTCATAGAAAAAGATTTAAATTCTTGAGAAAGTAAATTTATTTTAGAAGTTTTTACCTTAGAGGTACCTTAATGAGTTACCTTGAGTGTGCCAAATCTCGTATGCGGTGGCGCATAGCGAGATTCTGTTGAACTCCTCCGAGCTGAGCGCACAATACAACGCGTTCATTGTTTTCGCGTTGAGCGAGAGTTCCCGAATCTGCTGCTGTGACTATCCTCCGGCGGGTTTCTCTGGGATGTCGAAGGGGGTCTCGCACCTGGCCCAGACCATGAAATCGGTGGCTTGAAGCCACGTCTTCATCCGCAGCTTCCAGTAAGGGTAGTTGCTCCCGTCGAAGAACGGCGGACGAGTCGTAGACTGGCCCTTAGAAATCCTACCTGCGGAACTGCTCCCCTCCATAGATCTTCTTGCTTGGTTGTTACGCCGAAACAGCAAGACCTGCTCTGATACCAACTGAAGTTTCGTCTAACAGGAGGGGGTGACGTAATAATTGCGGAAATAAAATATAAACAATCTCACAAGATGCAATCACACAAAGTATTTTTAGGTGGAAACCCAAACCGGGTGAAAACCACCACCTAACCCTCTCGAGTTAGGATTTTCCGATCAACCAAGTTGATCAAAATCCACTAAATGAATCACTTTAAATGAGGGTGATTCAACCTCAAATGCAACCACGCTACTTAGACGAGGGTAGCGTACCTCAACCCCTTCTCTTCACGAGAAGGATTTTGTCTCGAGAAGGAGACGGGAATTCGCAAAGCGAATACCCAACCAAATAACAAAGATAAAACAAGTAATCCTATAGAGCCAACAAAATAATTTTGAACCTAAGCTTCTATAAGAATTAGGATGCTTCCCTTTGAAAGGAGTGCGTCAACGACGCGGATGCGTGTGCCACGCGACGGCGCAACGTCGCTCTCGTGAACAACGACGGGAGAGCGGGTGCGCAACAGCTTGATGCTCTCAAGAGAATGGAGCTTGAGCTTGGAGAGCACGAGCTAGCTAGGACACAAGAGAGTGGAAAGTGTATTACAAAGTGTGTCTTGGTGATTCTTGGTGTGTTTTTGTGTTGCAAAGGTTCCCCTCTATTTATAGAGGCCTTAGGAAGGCTTTGGAAGGCTTAGAAAATGTTCTATAGCCATTGGGTGCAAAGCTCAAGAGAATCAACCCGAAATCAGGAACAATCATTGTTCTGACAAGCTTATCAGACGTCTAATTCTGGCATCAGACGTCTGGAAGTTCACTTTAAGACGTCTGATTTCAAGGTCAGACGTCTGATTTTGGGCGGGTCTCTTCTTGACTTGAATCAGATCTAAACAGAGTTCTTGTGCAAGTCCATCAGACGACATACAGGACGTCTGGCACTATGTCTGGATGTCTGGAACCTACTTTTACTGTGGGAATGGATTTCCAAACGTTGCAACGGCTAGAAAATCTCTGAGAAGAGATTTTGGGTCAGCCAAGGCAAAACGGTCAATTATCAGACGTCTGGAAAGTCCTATGGACGTCTGATAAGGCTCTAACGGTCACATTCTTGACTGTTCGCTAAGCCAGCCAACGGTCCACTAATTGGACGTCTGGCAAAGTCATTAGACGTCTCCTAAGACGTCTGGTTTAAGGTCTGGACGTCTGATTTCATCAGACAGAACTAACTATGTCCAGCCTAATAGTTATTAGACGTCTTAAAATACTTTATCAGATGTCTGATTTGGGAATTAGACGTCTGGAAACTCTGTTTGAACCCTATATTGGTTTTCTAAGTTCTCTACAGAAAATCTAAGTATCCTAGGGTTGTGCCGGTGTTCCTAAGACTACTGTTAGGGTACTTTGAGGCTCTTTAACATGAATCTAAGTAACAAAAATAAAGAGCAACAGAAGAAACGAAAAATACAAGGAGTACAAGAGAAGGAAATCTATCCTATTCTTTATCTCCTTTCTTCAATCTATCGCTCCTCGCGAATCTCCTCTGTTCTCCATCAAGCTCCTCCAATCCGTCCTGGATGCGAGCTCGAATTCCGTCTATACACGTCTACATTTGCAATTGACCTGAAATCTAAGACTCCAAGTGCAAATGTTAAATAACATGAGTTTTGTTATTATCAAAACAAATGATCGTGGTGCTCTAGCACTAACAATAAATTGTATTTATTTTCGCACTGGTTCGACATATACTGCAACGTGATAATTTTAAAATCTGTTTCAGAGCGACTAACAATCAATCAAAAGCTCTTGATCTTAAGAGCAATCCCTCCAAATTTGGAGGGATTTGGAGTATATTTGAATGAGATTTCGTTAATTAAAGAGTCGGTAGGTTTGGGTTCTTTTCCCACTATTGGCCACATTTACGAATCAATGAGGAAGAAGGTGGTAGGGGGCTCTTTATGAAGATGAGAAAGATAAGGGCATTTATGCAAGGAAACTTGAAATCAAGGGTCTAGATGTGAAAAATAGATATTTTTTGGGAAGAAATGCAAACTAGGTTAAGATGGATTTTGATTGGGCTCAAATTTTGGTGTTAACCTAATTTAGACCCAAGGAATCTAGTGGTGAACTTGTATTTGCATTTTAACCATGTTTGACTAGGTAAATTGCATAGAAGCCCAAATTGGGTAAATTCTCATCTAAATCTCTATTTTTGGTCAAAATGGGTTTAGATGGTCAAAGTGAAGGTACCAACCCTCTTAGAATATTTTTCAATAATTTTTAAGAGGTTTAGATTGAATTTATCTTGATAGGAACCCTTTAAATTTGAGTGTGACTGATAATTAAGATTTTTAGTACTGTTCTAATCCTCGAAATGCGTGAAACCCTAATTTTGTCAATATGAGCCCACTTCTTGGTCTTTTAAGTTCATTTAACCTTCATTTTAACTCTTGATCAACCCAGATTTAGTCAGTATAGTGCCTGATTGTGCCTCTTCTGTAGAACATAGATTAGAATACCAACGATAGGCCTAGAGGTACTCAAGTACCAACCAAGATCCAGACCTAACCAGCCTTAGTCTTAGGTCCACCACGAAGGTTTCTAAGGCCCGAAAAAATTGCCTAGAGATTCATTGACCCCAGCGGTTACAGCACCCATGTGCATTTGTAGCAATGTCCAGGTTCAGTTTACTAGTACATATTTTATAAGAGAGATAGAGATGGACATTTATTTTGAGAGATTTCTCTCTTTTCTTTTTATATTCCCCTAAATCCAACCTCGGATTGGCTCTATGCACAGTATATATCAAATTCTTTGTCCCCACCATCAATCCTCGTAGGGTCCCTGACTTTCGATACTTTGGGATAGCACTGCCCATGGCAACCCCCAAAACACATGTTTCTTGACACTTTGTGATAGTGCTGCCCATGGCATTCTGTAGGTAAACTCAAGCCCTGGAAATTGACATTTTGGGATAATCCTGTCCATGGCACTTAAACCAACATAAGGTTCCTACGTGCCCCCTGTAGGACATTTAGATTTCCTAGGAGATAAGTATCGAGGAGATGATATGTTATAACAGATCTTAGAGGGGAGTATATTTCATTCCTCTCCGCTCTGGGAACTTGTCCAATTAATTTGTGTCTTCGAGCTGCTCTAAGTCAGATCTTCGGGAAAATATTTTCAGAATAGAACACTTTTGGCATTAAACTTCATTAAGCGCACTGAACCATACTGGTGTGTGACTTTTGGGTGCCTAAGTTACCAAGTCTCGCAAACCAAAGGGCAGGCAACGGAGCCGAATAGTCCCTAAGCCTTAGACTTAATACATCAGCCTTACAACTTCCTCAACCTCTTGAGAACTAGTCTAGATCTTAACAAATACATTATTGTTTAAGCCCTATAATAGGCCCAAGAGGCCTAAGGTTGGTACTCTTTACTCATCTCCTTGTCTCTTGCATTTCAAGACTTAATCCTTATTTTGATTTGGTCTAGAACTTAAGTAGGATCCATAATCAATTGCTAAAACTATCTATTTTCTCTGATTTTGCTCCTTTGTTATTCTTTGTATTTCCTCCTCTTTCTTCCTCAGGAAAGATTTTTCATTCAGCTTACAAAATTTTCCTCCCTTTTCTCTTTTTCTTTTGTGAGAACCCCTTAAAGAATTGAATTTCCTATTTATTTTGCACTTTAATACCCCCCTATGCCTAAGTTTTGCAATGTCCTCATTATATACCAGGTAGGTTTGAGTTCAGCTAGTTCATAATTGAGAATAGGGTCAAAGGGTGGGTGAATGGATGGGAATGATTGTTGCAGACGATTTCAAGCTCTGATACAAGTATCAAAGGTAGAGTCAGCTGTTCTAAAGTTTGAACCCTAAAGTACAATAGGAATGCAGCTAAAAAAGAATCAGAAGTGTCTCGGGTTTTCTGGAATGACAGGTTGCCTCCCATTAAGTGCTAAATTCGATGCCTTCAGCCGAGCAGAAGGTGGTGAAGGAGAAGGGGTGGTCAGATTGGAAGAATTTTGTAAGACAAGAACCTTGATGATTAGACTGGTTGGTCTAACCAAGTGCTTGTTCAGATCAATTGGTTGATGATGCAAACCAAACCCAATCAGTCTAGTGGGTTGAGGGATGTGAATCAATAGATGTGGATTATACCAAATGCTTTGTGGCTCAAATAGGTGTGGAAATGAGAATCTAGGGTTTGGCTGGATCGACTCAACCAAATCAGAGTAGGGGTCCTTAAAAGATAATGGATCTATAACAGAAGTAGGAACCCTACTAGTGGGATCAGAGGGGGACAATATATGGTTGTCAGTTTGATCAGTGTCCCATTCACTATCAAATCGTGGTGGTGAATCATATGCAACCAGATCAAAAAGAGGTGAGTCAGAAAAGAAATTGATTTCAGTGGCGGGTCAGAGTTGCGATCGATTTCTGAAGGGCTCTAGCTTGAGAGTAGGTGGTAGGGCTACTTTAATATCTGGGTGTGGAATTGGTTCCTCAAGTAATAACTTGAAGATCGGTTCATCCAGAGAGTCTTTTTCATGATGTTCATCCCAAATCAAATGTAAATGCCTGGAGAGTGCTTATAGGATAATGGAAATCTTAGTTGTTAAAAGATTTGAACTCTGCACTATACACACTTTTCGGCACTTAATGTGTTTGATTCCTATAGATCATAACAGAATGTTTCCAGTTCTATGGAATATGATTTTGAATCAATGATCTTGGGAACAGTGACCTCAGAATCAAAATCAAAGAATGGACTGAGGTCATAAGTTAGCTCTTAATCAGGAAGCAAAGATTCTCCTAGCTCAGAGTATGGTTCAAAATCATAGGAGAATTTGCGAAAATCATCTTCTGAACCTGATTCAAGATCGAGATTTCCACCACAAAATAAATCAAGATGCATGGAGTTGTCAACCTGACATTGGTCTAACCTAGTTTCAAATTCCAAGCTATTGTGTCATTTTCATCGAGTTGTAAGAAATGCGCATTGTAGTATAGTCAACTAAAATGATATAGCATTTAAAATTTGTAAGTGCTCGAAAACACAAGTCCAAGATCATTCGCACGAAGCAGATTGGAATTCATGCACTAATCACAATTAATAATAATGAGCACAATAAGATATTCAATGAATAATAGAAATTTACTCAAAAATGATATTAATGGTAGAAATTGTATCTCAAGAAATAAGGGATAAAAAAATATATAAAGGCATTGAAAAGGGTGATTAAAATAATCACCCTTTTCAATGCCTTTATATATTTTTTTATCCCTTATTTCTTGAGGTAAGGATATCCCAAAATTAAGTGATATGCATACATCTAATTAACCTAAAATGTCTATTAATGCATGTTCTTAGTGTCACATTAGCATCATACATTGTAAATAGTGCATAACATGCATAATCATGTATTTAGATTAAGTTGTATAAATTATACAGTAATTGTCTCCTTTTTATGATTAGGGACAGGGTGACTTTTTATCAAGGCCTCAGATCGAAGATCCAACCGTACGAATCTAATCAGGGTGACAATTGGAGTTCAACGACTCTAAGATCGCCCTAATCGGACATCCGTAGCACCAGATAGAGACCGAGGAACCCTAAAGATCAAGGGCCAAGATGGTGTTAATATGTACCTCAAATGATAAATTCGACCGCACGGATGGATTCAGATCGACGATCGCAGCCTAACAGTGCGAAAATCAGTTCAATCCGACACTCGTGGCACCATCCATAATACTCAGAAGATGGACGGCCAAGATGACGTCACGTGGCGCCATCTCAGTTGCCCAACCAGCCCTAAGGACCCGTAGCGACCTTTCTTCCTTCACTCGCCCGCTCGATCTCGACCGTTGGATGCTCATCCAAAGGTTGCGAAGCCATGCGCACAAAAACGAGCGCTCAACACAAAAGTGCCTGCAGCGCATTGGTCGAGCGCCTTCACGAGAAGAGAAAGCGCCCATTCGAGCCACAGGTGCTTCAAATTGGAGGGTGGGCGAGCGGGCGAGCGAGCATGCAGAGCCGCACGATGGTGATCGAACGGCGTTACGCAATCGATAGCACCCACGCTCAATCGGACGCGCGACGCTAACGCGAGATCACACGCGGGCGCGCGACATAGGCGGGGATCATTTAAGCCATTCGATCTCTTGATCGGACGACTGTAAGCACTTAGACGTGCGTGTACATTGCGTGACATGGAGGCGAGGAGGCACGCGACGCGTGCACACGAAGGTCACGTTCAGGCCTTTAGTGACGGATTTATTCATCACTAAAGGTGCTAAATCAATGTTTTTCAAATTGTAATGACCAAAATGCTCCCACTCCTTGCAACTATAAAAGGAGACCCTCTCTATATGAATTTCTCATCCCTTCCTTCTCTTCTCTCCCTCTCCAAAGTTCAAGAGAAGCTTGTCTCACACTTGGGATGCTCAAGAGATAAAATCAATTCTTCTCTCCCACTCCGGAAGCAGATCCCGTGACGACGACGATGTGCTGCCTCATTCCCGTTCCTCCTGCCTCAACCTCCTTCCCGCTCCGTTCCTCGTCTTCCAGGCATCGTCTCATCTGGCTCATCCTCCAAGTGATCGTCGAGGAAGATTACTTCTCTCTCTCATTCCTTTTTCCTGCTTTCTAGAGTAAAATTTTCCTACTTTCTAGTTGTAATAGATTTCCTACTTTCTAGTGTAATTTCTTGCTTTCTTAGTTGTACAAACATTTTGCATTATAAAGTGGATGTTTTCTCTCTCTCTCTCTTATTGTCTATTGTATTTCATTTCATTGTAATTACTTCACTTTTTAACAAAAACATAGAAAGAATATAATTGCGAATTTTGATTGACGTAGCCTCCCTGAGTTCGACCTAGGATTTCTATTCGAGTATAAATTTTATTTGTTGAACCCGAGTTCTTCGCTATTCAAACTGCAATGACAGGTTTTCAAAACCAAATCCAATAGTATAGTCCTTCGACGTTCCAACATTTTGGTGCCATTGCCGGGGAGGCAACGATTTTCCGATCTTTTCGCATTTCACGCACTTTACTGTCTTCTAACTTGCTTTCTCTTGTGTCTATTTTTTGTAGAGACCTCCATCAGGGAATCAAGTGGCAGATCGTAGTAAAGTGCAGTTGAAGACAACTGTAAGTGCTCCTCATTCTTTCCCCCTCTATAGATTTCATTTGTCACATTAAATTCAAATTCCAATTAACGTAGGTGTTTGTATAAATCGTAGGATTAGTTTGGTTGCTTGAATTTCCATTCACACTCATTTCACCCTCGCATATATAAAAAAATAAAAAGATAATTTTGTGGGATAATTTTCAACATACACACAACATACACCCACATTCAAGGCACTTAACCTACTTGATTTCTTCTACTCAACTGGATTTTGATCTATGGAACTAGTACACACAAATCAACACATAAAAGAGTAGAAATTATTCTAGGTTAACCATTTCTATGAGCCTAACCTGGTGGTGCAATTGTGGCCGATTGTTTGAGTTGTTTAGGCCGCACCACTCAACTTAAAATCAACTCATCAAGTATCTTCCTCTTAAGGTTTTCAATCTAGGTTCATACCAGGCACTTCACTTTATTTCTAGTTTTAAAGGAAAGCAATCTTCACCTATGCTTGAAAACCTGATTTGCCTCAAACTTGATTGAAATCATCCCAATTCTAAACCTTAAAAGCTACTTAAGCAAGATTTGAATATTAAAATCTATGCATCACAAATAATCTTGATTGAAAATCCTAGTTGTGCATGCACTTACACATAATCAATCATTAAGGGCACAACCCATTTTAAGAGCCCATCACATTCCATAAGCACTACAATCCCAAGCCTCAATAAAATCGAGTAGACGTTGGCCTTAAGGACTGATTCGCTCTTCAGGGCCTACTCTGAGATTATTTACGATTAACCAACTTGTATTGATTAATCTGATGTCTAGCTAGGGGAGTAGCATCAAACAACCGCTGCTGGGGGGTACACTAGGAATTGGAGGTGCAAATCGAAGGAAGAAACCTTCTCCCCAGTCCCTCCTTCTAACTGGTGGGATTGAGCAGACACAAGTAAAGTAAATCATTTATAATTTTAAGGCAGGTTTTGGAAGTCTATAGATCCTTTGGCTACCCCACTTAAGGACATGCTTGTTTTGTTGTGCTACAGGGTCCTTATCCCCAGTCCTTCCGACCTTTTCCTAGTTTATGCTAGGAAGAAGGTCATTGAATCCTCGATTGGAAGGACCACTAGACTATTCTAGGAGGCATAGATTGGATTTTGGCCAAATCGAACCCATGGCCGATCAACAGCCTCCTCTGCCCCGGGATCCACAGGAGGAATTTCAAAGGCAGTTAAAAAAATGTAGAGAATGCAGGGTGCTCAGCCCTTACAGGATTTTTGTGATCCTTCAAATTATGGGGAATGTCCCGACATCCAAATTCTGGCCGATGACGTAGAAATCAAGCCCCTGGTGTTAAGCCTGATCAAACATTATCATGGGCTTGGCTCTGAAAACCTGTTTTAGCACTTGGAGGACTTGACCACTTTGGTCCAGACCACCAAGGCACGAAACGTGAATGAGGAGCAAATGATCATGAGGCTCTTCCCCTACTCTCTTAGGGATAAAGCTACTTATTGGTACAGGACTATAGGAAAATCAATTGCAACTATGAATAAGTTGAAATCGACTTTTCTGAAGAAATTCTTCCCTGTTGGACATACCAATGCTTTGAGACGGGTAATCACTACCTTTACCCAGCGGCCGGGGGAGCAGTTTCATGTGGCTTGGGAGCGATTCCAGGACCTATTGTGGAGGTGTCCACACCACTAGGTGTCGGAATGGCAACTCGTGCAGATCTTCTACCACGGGTTGATTGAGCAATTCGGAAATCACGTGGACGCTTCTTGCGGTGGCAATTTCCTCAACAAAGATGTAGATAGCGTACACGATTTGCTTGAGGAAATGAGCAAGAATTCAATCAATCATGCCTCCATGGATACTTTTAATCGGTCCCAACAGTCCAGATCGAATGTTAATGAAGTCCACGACTCTCATTTATATGATATGGAATTGATTTGTAATAAACTTGATAAGGTGGACTTGGCTGCTAAGAGAATGGAAGAGTGGATGGCTAGAAATTCAATGAACAACTCTCGATCCACTCAATCCCAGAATTCGGGATTCCATTTGTCGCGAGCTCCTTCTGAACGAGAGTTCGTGAATCAACTTGATGCGGCTCAACCTGCGAGCCAGCATTATTCGGAACCCCACAGGTTCCAAACTGAGGCCTTTGATCCCAGTTTTTCGAATCCTTACCTTTCTTTCTTTCCATACTCACCCTATGAGGATGTTTGTGCTGTACAGAAGAATGTTAAATCCAACCCCTACTCTAATGCTTATAATCCGGGTTGGAGAAACCACCCTAACTTCTCCTGGAAAAACACAGGGCAGTAGACCCAATTCTGACCCAGCAACCATGCTCCTTGGTGTAGACCCAGATAAGTTGTATTAATATGGTGATTTAATCGTTGAAATGAGTATAGTGGTTAACCTAAATCGAGCCTAACCATCTTTTTACAAAATTTTTTAACCTGGCCTCCTTGATTTTATCTTGGTCACTTTTAGGCCCAAGGTTGAACTCAGGGAAGCGGGATTAGACTTGAATAAGTTTCTATGCCCTTCCTAAAACGAATCTCTTCCGTTCGTTTATTATGTTTTTGATGTTTTTTTCTATTTAAGATTTTTTTCTGATAATTTTTTGTCCTTGAGGTACACCCTCAAAATCAGGTTCTTGGCTTTGAGTCAAATTAGGGTTCCAAAACTGGTCTTACTATTTGCAAGACCGAGTACCTGCAAGTCAAGGATTATCTTCTCCTTTATATATATTTTTTTATCTTTTTAATAGCAGAAAAGAGAAATGGAAATAAGATAAATATAATATATATATATATAGATATATATATTATATATATATAGGGGTGGGGGTGGAGGTGGAAATGGCGTGTAGCACGGTGTCGAGTTGATCGTCGTCTAGGAAGATGCAACCAACAGGATGAAGTGCCACGTGGAGTGTAGGATGGATGGGCGGAAAGTGTATGCGGAGACGCTTTCTGTACGTAGGTATCGGGGAATATCAACAACAGGTGCAGATATTCCCGCGATATAACGTGTGGTAGGTGATATGAAAGTAAGTATATATTTATATGTATATATATCGATAGGGTTATATATATATATACTTAGTTATATAGGTAATAACATATGTATAGATATATGTGTATATATATATATATATATATATATATATATATATATATATATATATATATAAGTATATAGTCGTGTACAAGTGAGTGAGTGTATGTACTCGTGAGTGTGTACAAGTGTGGTGTGTGTGTGTGAGTGAGGTGTGTCTGAGAGAGAGAGAACGTTTGCTGGAGGAAGAGGGGGCGGGCGTTTAAGTCGTCTGGAGGCTGCGCCCGTCGTCTGATGGCCCACGCGCAGGCGCTGGTGCGCACAAGCGCAGGCGTGTGAAGATGCGCACGCGCGCTAGAGGGAGTGGGCGTGAGGGGAGAGTGTAGCGCAGCGCGCTGCGGGCTGGAGTGACGCGGGCGAAGATGTGGATGCGGGAGAGGGTGGGTGCAGACTCGAGAGCAGGCGTGGGCTGGAAGCGGTTGCGGCGTAGAGAGAGAGCGCTCGGTAACCGGATAAGTGAAAAACTTTCCGGTCACTGCACTGTAGCTACAGTGTCGCGCTCTCTAGTGTGAATAGTAGCTACAGTGCATGCTCGGCTCGGGCTACTGGCTGCGGTCAGTTCCGCGTGCGCGGGCGCTGAGTGGGCCTGCACGCGCAGAAGGAGCTACGCCGGTTGCTGGCGTGCGTGCAGGGGCTTGCGTGCGCAGAAGGAGATGCCGGTGCCATGCTGCTACTGTGCTTGAGCTTCAAAGCTTGAATCTGCGGCAATGGTGGAAGAGCTTTGAGTGGGTGAAATAGCGAAGTGAACCACCACGCCCATCGGCTCTTTGATGAGCTGGGCGGTGGTGGGACTCACAGTGGTAGTCGTGTACCACTGTGAGCTGCTCCTGCCCGCAGCGTAGCTCTTCAGTAGGAAGAGGGGCTGTGTATGGAGGGAAGAGGGGAGGAGATGGCCTGTAGGAAGGAGATGCTGTCTATATGTTGGACCAGGCTCTCCTGCGCAAGGAAGCGAGGAGGGATTTTTAAAGAAGATGGAGGCAACCTCAGCCATGCTTGCGCATGGCTGAGCATGCGGCTGGCAGGGCATGCTGTGGCAGAGAGTGGAGCGAAGAAGTAGCCATGCCCTGTAGCCGCGCGGAGATGAAGAAATTCAAAGCCAAATAAAAATAAAGATGGTGAATTTGCGAGGCAGCACTTGAGGAATACGTTAATTTCAAGACCAATTTATTCACCTTGCTCCCCTCTCAATTAAATGCATGTATGCGTTTATTTTTACAAATGCACTCTGGCTACCTAATATGCAATGGCAATGCTAGGAAATAGCACAAGATGGCACAATTGTTGGTGAATTTTTGCTGTGTAATCACTCCTCAACGACCAATGGGTCAGGGTCATGTTTATACTCAGTTGCCCCCGAATCAGGTCAATCAGCCAGCTTGGAATGCCTGTCAACCCGTAAGGTAGGCTGATTTGAACCGACAAATTGTAGAGATACAAGGATCCATGCTCCAGCTCATGCAGCAAATGAAAACCTCGCTGGACAACTGGCAAACCAGGCTCATAGCTAACTCTCATCAACTCGAATCTCTACCATCCCAACTCGTACCCAACCCGCGAAATATCTTGAATCCAGGCAACCAAGCCCATGGGTATGGAAATCAAAGGGACCCATGACGAGTCGATTGCTGGTTTTAAAGTCATTTGTAGTTTTATGTGGTGGAAAAATTGACTAATCAATAATTAAAAATAACCACTCGCAGAAGAGCGGGTCGTATCCACAGGGAGGCAATGACGCATTTAAGTTTGCACCCATTAAAAATGTATGTTCGTAGTTAGTTTAGACGAGAATCGAGCCAAATCTACTTTCAGATTAAGGTAATATCAAGAAAACATGCTGAAATGGTAATTTTTAACAACTAGAGGATATTTTTTGCAATGCAGATTCAATAAAATATCAATAAAAGTTGACAATAGCAGAAAATGTAAATATTAATGGCCCTTTTATACAGGGGATTTCTTCCCTTTAGCCATGCACGAAGAGGAACGGCTGGAGGTGTGAAGCTCGGAGGAAGTTCTTTGGACCGAGGGAATCGCAGTGGTGGTGGCGGCGAGTTGCGAGGTGGCTGGAGTCAGTCGGACGGTGCTCCGGCGAAGGTGGCTTTCGACGATGGCTGCACCTGCTGAGGAGGGGCGGCTGTGCGCACCCGAAGGCTGCTACAGGTGGTGCGCGAGGGCGCTGCTGTTGCGCACACTGAGTCCGCACGCACTGCAGGTGGCGGCGTGGGGCGCTGCAGATGGCGGAGAGGCTTTGCAGGCGGAAGGCGCAGGCGCGCTGGAGCGGGCATGCGGGAGTTGAGCGCGCTGAAGGTGAGGAGGCGCACGCACTGGTCTGCACGCGCACCGAGGGTGGTGCTGCTTCAGGCGTGCCGCTGCTGCTGGATGTTGCTGGCGGACGCTGCAAGGAAGGCATGCTGGAGTAGATGTAACGCGCCAAAGTTCAAAGGAAGGCGCGCGGTGGGGAGTGAGCGGGTGCACTGCAGGCTGGAGATGGCGTGAAGGCGGTCTTGCGCAGCAGGATGCGGGCGAGGGCTGGCGGTTGGCACTGGAGGTGATGCGGGTGAGGGCTGGCGGTTGGCACTAGAGGTGATGCGGGTGAGGGCTGCCGGTTGGCGCTGGAGGTGATGTGGGCGAGGGCTGGCGGTTGGCTCTGGAGGTGAAGTGCAGCAAGGGTGGTTGCTGCTGCAGGGGGGGTGGTCGAAGCTTCAGACGACCGGGAAACTTCCCGGATGTCTTAACTGACTGAGGAGTGAATTTGCAGTAGCGGTTGTGGAGGTTGTTGGTGATGACGGTGAGGGTGGTGATGTTGATTCTGGTAAGGCACAATGATGCAGACGAACTCTAGATGGCGGTGTGGCCTGTCACACCACACGCCCATGGTGATGGAGGCTCGTCCCCGCGGTTGAGGCTGGCGGTGGTGAAATAGACGAGATGAACTCTCTCTACACAGTGGTGGGTTGGGGGTGGAGGCCTCCTCCGCTCGGCAGCCTCTCTCCTCTTTTTGTAGCTGCCTGCATGAATTTGAATGGAGAGGCGGGAGCAGATCCATCTTCTCCGCTAATCCATGAATGTAGGCTTTAGTGTGGCAGCTGGTGGTGTTGCAGCAGCAGCCGAGCCATTGCTGAAAATAAGAAGAATAAAAGATAATGTTAAAATATTATGGTTATTTATATACAATCCCTCAACTTTTATGTTAACCTAAATTAATGTATGTAATGCACCTAATTGGTTAACTAATAAATGAATGCAATGCATGAATTTTATAATTAAATTAGAAATATGAATTAACCTATTTACATCCTAATTTATGCTAATTACATGCTAGAATTGACTTAATGTCTAAGCACTTAATACTTAAATAGCCCACAAATATGGGCTAATCACTCACATGCACATGCTCAGGTGGTTGAGCAGGGTCCTTCCTCTTCTTCTGCAAATCAACAATTGTTGGCTAATCAAGCCCCTCAAATCTTTTCTATCCTTCCCCAAGACCCAAACTCATATGCATCCACAAATTATGTTACCTTGAGGAGTGGTAAACAAACTCAGGATCCACAACCACACTATTCTGATTTACCGAATCTTGAAGAACTTGAGGAGAGAAAGGAGAATTCTGGAGAAGAAATCAAGGCTCAGGAACCTGATTTCAAAGATCCGACTCATGTTCCTTTTCCTAAAGCCTTGATCAGATCAAGGAAGAAGTCTGTTGATAGTAATGAGGAGCTTCTGAATATTTTCAAGAATTTTGAGATCAATATCCCGCTCCTTGACGCTATCAAGCATATACCGGCTTACACGAGATTTTTAAAGGATTTATGTACACAAAAGTGTAAGTCGAGAGAAACTATTCCGAGGAAAGTGGTATTCTCTGAGCAGGCTAGTTCTGTTATCCTGCACCACCTCCCTCAAAAAAAGAGAGATCCAGGCACACCGTTGATTTCTTGTGTCATCAGATATTACACTTTTGATAGAGCACTGCTGGATCTGGGTGCATCCATCAACTTAATTCCGACTTCTCTTTAGGAGAAGTTTGGATTAGATGAACTTCGGCCGACTTCAGTAGCGCTGCAGTTAGTAGACCGTTCAGTCACAAATCCGCGAGGCATTATTGAAGATGTTATTGTTAAGGTTAAGGATTTCTATTTTCCTGTAGATTTCCTTGTTCTTGACATGGATGTACCCGAAAATCTGAGGAACATGCCCATCATTCTGGGACATCCGTTCCTGACTACTGCTAAGGCCAACATTAGCTGTGAAAGCGATAGCATGGAAATCGCCTTTGGGGATCAACGAATGAAATTGAATAATTTTAAGGCGATTAATAAATTTGAGGATTATGGATTTATCGAGGAACTTGAGGATGATAATGTGAACATTGAAACTTGTATGATGGTTTCTGCAATTGAAAGTTCCTCCTTTGATAATGAATTGGACCCGCAACCCTCTATGGTAGATCTGCCATCTTTTGAAGAGGTCATTGATTTTGTTCACTCTCAACCTCTTCCTCTTGATGAGTCATCAGCATCTTCCTTCTTCAATCATCAACCCGCCCCAGCTTTAACTGAAACCATTGCCTGAGAATTTCAAATATCGTTGTTTAGGACCACACAAGACGCTTCCTGTGATTATCAGTACTAAATTAACAAAGGAGCAGGAGATTAAATTGATTAAGGTCCTGAAGGAACACAAGGAGGCAATTAGTTGGACCATTCATGACCTTAGGGGGATTAAGCCATCTTACTGCAATCATATAATATTTTTGGAAGATGGATCCCGCCCTTCTCACCAGATGTAGAGGAGATTAAATCCAAATATGCGAGAAGTGGTCAAGAAGAGATTATTAAGTGGCTCGATGCAGGAATCATTTATCCGATCTCTGATAGTCCTTGGGTAAGTCCCGTGCAGATTGTTCGCAAGAAAGCTGGGATTACCGTTGTGACTAATGAGAGAGGAGAATTCGTCACAACTCGTTCAGCATCCTCTTGGAGGGTTTGTATCGATTACAGGAAGCTGAACACAGCCACATAAAAGGATCATTTCCCTCTGCCTTTCATTGATCAAATCTTGGAAAGATTAGCCAGGCAGAAGTACTTCTGCTTTCTTGATGGTTACTCGGGATACAACCAAGTTCCTATCCATCCTGAGGATCAAGAAAAAACTACTTTCACCTATCCCTACAGAACCTTTGCTTTTCGTAGGATGACATTCGATTTATGCAATGCACCTGCGACTTTTCAAAGGTGTATGTTAGCCATATTCTCTGACATGATAAGAGAGTTTATGGAAGTCTTTATGGATGATTTTTCTATTTTTGGAGAATCGTTTGACTGTTGTCTAGCTAATCTAGAAATGATTCTTAAACGATGCATCAAAATAAGATTGGTCCTTAGCTGGGAAAAGAGTCATTTCATGACATAAAAAGGCATCGTCTTGGGTCATGTAATCTCTGAACGGGGAATTGAAGTGGATAAAGCTAAGGTTGATACTATCGCTAAACTTCCTCCTCCCACATCTATTAAACAAATTCGATCATTTCTTGGTCATGTGGGATTCTACAAAAGATTCATTAAGGACTTTTCGAAGGTTGCTCATCCTCTGAGCAATCTTCTCGCCAAAGAAATGCCGTTTGTTTTCGACAAATCATGTCGTAAGGCATTTGATTTTCTTAAAACGGCAGTCACTGGGCTTCAGTGTTGCAACCACCGGTTTGGACAACCCCTTTTGAGATCATGACCGACGCTTCTGATTACACGGTCGAGGCTATTTTGGGTCAAAAAGTTGGCAGGAAGCCATCTGTCATCTACTACGCTAGTAAAACTCTGGATGAAGCCCAGATGAATTACACTGTTACTAAGAAGGAATTACTAGTTGTAGTATTTGCTTTGAAAAAATTTAGAGCTTATCTTTTAGGGTATCATGTCATCATTTATACCGACCACTCGACCTTGGCCAAAAAGGATGCCAAACCCCAGCTTATTTGTTGGATTCTTCTGCTTCAAGAATTTGATCTCGAAATCAAGGATAAATCTAGGGTACAAAATATGGTGGCGGATCATTTGTCGAGACTTCTAAGCAATTCTTCTCATCCGGACATCTCAATTGCTGATACTTTTCCAGACGAAACCATCCTTACAGTTGCAAGTGTCCAAACCTCGTGGTTTGCTGACATTGTTAATTATTTGGCCGTTGGTCCAATCCCCCAGGATTGGACCAAGCAACAATGAGATAGACTCAAATCTGAGGCCAAATACTCCTTCTGGGAGGACCCTGAACTGTACCGCATCGACTCTAATCAGATTATTCACCGATCTGTTCTAAAGAACAAATTCAACAGTATACTCAAGTTCTGTCATGCATCTACATGTGGTGGACACTTCTCTGGGAAAAACATGGCTGCAAAAATTTTGCAATCTGGATTCTATTAGCCGTCTTTATTCAAGGATGCGCAGGATTTCTCAAGGTCGTGTTCCCGATGCCAAGCACTCGGGAGCATAACTAAGAGAGATATGATGCCTCTAAACCCAATTCTTCCTGTCAAAATCTTCGACGTTTGGAGCATCGATTTCATGGGACCCTTTCTCCCTTCATTTGGACATCAGTACATTCTCGTCACTATTGATTACGTGTCTAAATGGATTGAGGCAATTCCCACCCGAACCAATGACCACAAGGTGGTCATCAATTTTGTCAAGAAAAACATCTTCAGCAAGTTCGGGATTCCGAGGGTCATCATCAGTGATGGTGGCACTCATTTTACTAATGCCCAGTTCTGTAATTTGCTGGCTAAATACGGGGTTAATCAACGAATCTTCACACCTTACCATCCCCAGACAAATGGACAGGCCGAGATCTCCAATCGGGAGATTAAGAATATTTTACAGAAAACGGTTAGGCCTGATCGCAAAGACTGGACTCAAAAGCTTGAGGACTCTCTTTGGGCCTACCGTACGACATATAAAATGCCCATTGGCATGTCTCCATTTCGTCTGGTGTATGGAAAGGCATGCCATTTACCCGTAGAGATTGAACATAGGGCATTCTAGGCAATCAAGCAGTGTAATTTAGATCTGAATTTAGTCGAGAAGACCAGGAAACTCCAACTATCTGAGTTGGAGGAGCTTAGAAATGATGCATATGAAAATGCCAAGATCTACAAGGCTCGGACCAAGCTCTACATGATTAATTGATTTCCCGTAAGAGCTTTGAGCCAAACCAGAAAGTCTGGTTATTCGATTCTTGACTTAAGCTCTTTCCCAGCAAACTTAGGTTGAAATGGAACGACCCATTCATTATCAACCAGATTTTTCTAAACGAAGCCGTTTAGATCTCTGACCCGAAGATGGGTAATTTATTCAAAGTCAACGGTCAACGTTTGAAGCCTGTTATTGACCGCACTCTTCCAAAACTCGTCTCAAACATAGTTGCTCTATCCATGTTGTACTTCTTTGACTGGACTTCACCTAGCTGATGCCATTAAACTCAGCAGTTGTACATATGACTCAGAGCTGACCTAAGCTTCATATTCAGGTGAAGTCTTCCGTACTCTACCCTTCCTTTCATGTCTCTTTTTCTCAATGTGGACATTGCATCAGCTAGGCATGGGAGAGTGGATTCATTTTTGAATCATTTTGTCAGCTCTGTGAAATTCTTGTAAATTTTATCTCTTCTTATATATACATAAAAAAAAAATTTGAATTAGGAAGGAATACTTGGACATTAGGACTTTTCAATCTTAGGAAATATTACATTAGGATCTGAACACAAAGACTCTTCAGGTCTTTGAGCTTAATCAGCCTGGGTATCCACTAAATGTAAATTTACTTTTCGAGTCATTGCCATCTTAATTCTATTGTAATTTGATTAAATAAGTTTGGGTGATATGTACACGACTTATCAACCCACCCTCTAATTTGAGGAAACTTTAAGTCTAAAGCATCTACACACTATCTTTTCACTGACTTGTTGATCGGCGATTTTAACGGAAATTGGGTAGCTAATGAACCTTCTAGGGTGATATAGCGGGCAAGTTATCGTGGGTAATAACCCATAGGTAGGTTGTCCGGAGTCCAGTCACTAGACGATTCTCTTCTTGCTGCCTTTAGGTAAATCTTAGACTAGGGAAGCCGCCTACTTAAAAAAAAAAACAGAGAAAGTTAAAAAGAAAACAAAAAGGAGAAAAGAAAAAGAAAACAAAACAAATAAACCACACTTCGCCGCATGAGTATGGCTGGCAAGTTGTCGGTGGTAACAGCTCATCAACCAGTTGTCCAGAACCTAGCTCATGAAATGCACTGAAAATTCCCAAAACACTTGGGAGGAAGATGAGAAGTAGAATAAATCGGGGAGATATACACGTGATTCACCCTTGTGTTGACCCCATAAACAAAAAAGTAGGGAGAAAGTTATCGGTCGTAAAGATACACCTTTAGGCAGAACTCTCTTTCTAAGATCACCTAGAGGCGTAGAAACCCGAAGTCCGTTCTAATTGCCGATCAACGAGTCTATCACATGTACAATAAGATGCTTAGAACTTAGGGCTCTCATCAAATCTTGGGTAGGTTGCATGGCCGTAGAAAGCGACTCTTTAACCCTAAGCTCAAAAATCCAAAAAAAAAATTAGAAAATGTTGAAACGTCGGAGTACTACGCTATCGGATTCGATTTTGAAAACCTGTCGTAGTTTGAATAGCAAGGAACTCAGGTTCAACAAATAAAATTTATACCGGAATAGAAATCTTGGGTTGAACTCAAAACGCTACGTTGATCCAAATTCGCAATTATATTCTTTTTGTGTTTTTTGTTAAAAAAACAGAGTAATTACAATGAAATGAAGTACTATAGACAATAAGAGAAAGAGAGAGAGAGAAAACATCTACTTGATATTTCAAAAGGTTTATACAACTAAGCAAGCGAGAAATTACACTAGAAAGTAGGAAAACTATTACAACTGAAAAGCAAGAAAAATCTACTCTAGAAAGTAGGAAAAAAGAATAGGAGAGAGAAGTTATCCTCCTCGATGATCACTTAGAGGACGAGCTAGACAAGACGACGCATGGAAGACGAGGAATGGAGCGGGTAGAAGGAGGTCGAGGCAAGAAGAACGGGAACGAGGCAGCACGTCGTTGTCACAGGATCCGCTTCTGTAATGGGGGTGAAGAATTGATTTTATCTCTTGAGGAGCATCCCGGGTGTTGGACAAGCTTCTCTTGAGCTTTTGAGATGGAGAGAAGAGATGGAAGGGATGGGAAATTCGTATGGAGGGGGCCTCCTTTTATAGTTGTAAAAAGTGGGGGTATTTTGGTCATTATATTTTGAAAAACATTAATTCAGGACCTTTAGTGACGGGTAAATCCATCACTAAAGGCCTGAACGTGGCCTTCGTGGGTGGCGCTCGCGTGCCCGCTCGCCTTCCGCGCCTCACTCAGCTGCTCACGTTCTTTAAATCTTAGTCGTCTGATCGTGAGATCAGATGGCTTAGATCTCTCGCCACACCTCAACTGCGCGCACCTTGCTCGTGCGATCTCGCGTCCTCATCGCGCATCTAATCGGGTACGCAGCACCGTTGGATCTTGATCACACGGCTCCTCGCGCCCACGCGCCTGCTCCAATTTGAGGCACCCGCGGCTCGATCTCGCACCTCCTCTTCTCGATAGAGCCTTCGACCGCTACACTACAATGGTTAAGTTGTCGCATTTACATTTAAAGCGTGCGCACCTTGCAGCCGTTGGATGCGCATCCAACGACGGAGAAGCGTCACTCAGATGAAGAGGTAAGGCTGCGACGGGTGCATGCGGCTGGTTGGGTAGCTGAGATGGTGCTACGTGACGCCATCTTCGCCATCCATCTTCTGAGTGATGTAGATGGTACCACGGGTATCGGATTGGATCGATTTTTGCGTCGTTAGGCTGCGATCGCCGATCCGAACCCATCCGTGCAATCGGATTTGTCGTCTGAAGTGTGGATTAACACGATCTTGGCCCTTGATCTTCTAGGGTTCCTCGATCTCTATCTGATGCTACGGATATCCGATTAAGGTGATCTTGGAGTTGTTGAACTTCAATTGTCGCCTTGATCAAATCTATACGGTTGGATCTTCGATCCAAGGTTTCGATAAAAAGTGCCCTCTCCCTGATCATAAAAAGGAGACAATTACTGTACAATTTATACAACTTAATCTAAATGCATGATTATGTATGTTATGCACTATTTACAATGTATGATGCTAATGTGACACTAAGAACATACATTAATAGACATTTTAGGTTAATCAGATGTATGCGCATCATGCCCCCATGCTTATCTTTTGCTAGTCCCTAATAAAAACTACATGTTATTTATAAAAGAATTAGGTTCGATTACTTGGGCATAAGTTATTTTCAACATTAAGAAATTTTTTTACTCAGGATCTGAACTTCCAAAGACACAATAGCACCCAGGTATCTGCCAAAATGCAAACCGCCTCAAACCCTGCCTTATTCAAAGAAAATTTTCTTTTTCTCTTTTTTTTTCTTTTCTAATTCTTTTGGATTTTTGAGTTTAGGGTTAAAGAGTAGCTTTTTATGACCATTCAACCCACCCAAGATTTGATGAGAACCCTAAGTTGTAAACATCTTATTGTGAATGTGATAGACTCGTTGATCGGCAATTAGAATGGACTTCGGGTTTCTACGCCTCTAGGTGACCTTAAAAAAAGAGTTTTGTCTAAAGGTGTATCTTTACGACCGGTAGCTTTCTCCCTACTTTTATTTTTATGGGGTGAACACAATTGTGAATCCAGTGTATATCTCCCTGATTTATTCTACTTCTCCACGTCTTCCTAAGTGTTTTGGGAATTTTCAGTGCATTTCATGAGTTAGGTTCTGGACAACTGGTCGATGAGCTATTACCATCGACAACTTACCAACCATACTCGTGCGGCGAAGTGTGGTTTATTTCTTCTTTTTCTTTTCTCCTTTTCTTTTTCTTTTTGACTTTCTCTTTCTTCTTTTTTTAAGTAGGTGGCTTCCCTTGTCTAAAAATTACCTAAAGGTAGCAAGAAGAGAATGATCTAATGACTGGGCTCTGGACAACCTACTTATGAGCTGTTACCCATGATAACTTGCCAGCCATATCACCCTAGAAGGTTCATTAGCTACCCAATTTTCGTTAAAATCGCCGATCAATAAGTCAGTGAAAAGATAGTGTGTAGATGCTTTATACTTAAAAGTTCTCTCAAATCAGAGGGTGGGTTGATAAGTCGTGTACTTTTCACCCAAACTTATTTAATCAAATTACCATAGAATTAAGATGGCGAGGAGTCCAAAAATAAATCCACATTTTAGTGGATACACAAGCTGATTAAGCCAAAATGACCTGAAGGGTCTTTGTGCTCAAATCCTAATGTAATATTTTCTAAGATTGAAAAGTCCTAATATCCAAGTATTCCTTCCTAATTCAATTATATATATATAAATATAAATAAAATAAAATGAATCTACAGAGTTGACGAAATAATTAGAGATTAATAACCACCCCCCATGCTTATCTAATGCAATGTCCTCATTGTATTAGAAAAACATGAAATAGAGTGGAGTAGAATAGAAAACACCTGAATTGCGTGAATAACGGGTCCGCTCCGAGATAAACAGAAACTGTATAAGTGCTGAATTTAGTGCATCCAACTAGGCACACTATACAAAAAAGAGAAATAAAGAATTTACAGGTGCAGGTTAGAATCAGAATAATAAGATGAAACCTCTGACCTGCTAGCAGATGTCCATAAATATGGACCAGATTGTGGTGCCGTCCCAAACCTCATAATAAAAAATATTTTATCTAGAACCTAAAATCAGTATGCAAGCGGGGTTGGGCCTGCGATTTATGAGGATGCAACCCAAGACCAAAAAGTCAGGTTACAGAGAATTTGAAATCAAAAGGATAATCAATGAATGTGTGCTTGGGTTGGACATCCTCAGGACAAATCTCGTAAGGGTTCTGGTTTGATGATTTCAGATTAATTGGAACCCTTAGACGCGGTCTTCTACTCCCTCCGGAGTTTGCTTCCCAAATCAAAATTTCCCAGCTCCTATCCTCCTTTAGAATGTTAAATTCTGGGACCTCCTATATACTAATCATCCTATTTGAAATTTCTAAGTCTAAAAGAAGTGGCTGAATCAGAATTGACTTGGGTCTATTTATCTCAAAAACAGAATCGTCAGTAAGCTCAATGGGGTGTAACTGACAATCAGGGCATTGGATTGAATCCTCCAGAAAATATGATTCTGGGTCCGTCATGTAAGCCCCAATAAGATCAGTTTCCTCAGTTATTTGGCTATCAAATGATTTAACCGATTCTGCAGGCCCAATCGTCTCACAGAAATCAAGTTCTGTAAACTTATGTAAGACTTCGCAAATTGAATCTTCACCATCAGAATCAAAGCAATCAAAATTCGTATTAATGTACGTCCCAAAATCATCCGTCACTTTTTTATCCATGGAGACATACGTTTCCTCGTACCCCAGCTCAAAGATCTCAAGTGAAGAAATAGGATCATCCTTAATTTGTTGCTCTAATTCAATCTGGTCAGCCTCGTAACACGTGTCCCCTCAAACAGGTACCTGAGCAGGTTCTAACATTGGCTCTTCTGAAGGGGGTTCATCCTGGAAATCATCCCACGATTGAGCTAAAGTAACCACAAATCTCATTCTCAATTTCTCTAACTTCCCAAGTAGAAACTCACCCAGGTTCTTATCTTTAACATCCTGGAGCCAATCCAACAAATACTTGTTCAGATCATCAATCAGTTCAATCAAGAGCTCCAATTCTTCAATGCAAGGTATTGGCTGAACTTCTAAAGATTGTATGGTATTCCTCAAATTAGCCAAAACCTTATCTTGAACCTGGTTACCCTAAACCAAATGACTTGTTTCAGGGTTGGGCGGGTTTGGGGTTAGTGTAGAGGAGTTAACAAATTGAGATTCGTGATACCCTTCCTGATAATAGGTCATTTCGGATTGTTCAAAAGGTGGTGATGACCTAAAGGTAGTGTATTTAGGGAATGGGTAAGGATCAATGTATCATCCATGATTGTAGATCGTATTAGATTATCCATGAAACGGTGGCGATCTATAATCGATGTGGCTCTGAGAAGGATAGAAATCACAATCATAATGTTCAGGGTTAGACCCTAAACACAGAGGTTCGAAACTATATCCCTAATTCGAGTTATCCCGATTAATTGATGGTTGGTTACAGTACGAGTTGAGCTAATCGTCATGTTGAGGAAAACTTATAACAGGAGGGAAAGAGCAGAAATGCGTATAAAATGTGGAAGGATTCATGTTAGACAGGAGAAAGAAAGGCGCCCTGCAATACAAACAATAAAACCTATCCTTAAGTGGGTTAGCCTAAAGACCTACAGACTCCCAAAACCCATCTTGAGATAAAGAGACAATTTGATCTACTTCTGTCTATTCAATCCAACTAGTTAGAGGGAGGGATTGAGGAGAAGGTTCTTCTTTCGACTTGCTCCTCCGGTTCCTAGTATACCCCTCAGCTGCGATCGTTTGATTCTGCTCCCCTAGCTAGACATCAGATTGAACGGTAGAAATAGACTAATAAAAAATAATCTCATTAGGGTTTAGAATTAGGTTGATTTCAATTAAGTTTGAGGCAAACTAGGTTTTCAAGCACGGGTGAAGATTGCTTTCCTTTAAACCAAAATTAAAGTGGAGTGCCTAGTATGAACCTAGATTGAAAACCCTAAGAAGAAGCTACTTGATGAGTTGATTTTAGGTTGAGTGGTCCAACACAAACAACTCAAATAACTTGCCACAACTGCACCACTAGGTTAGGTACACAGAAATGGTTAACCTAGAATAATTTCTACTCATTTATGTATTGATTTGTGTGTACCGGTTCCACAGATCAGAATCCGGTTGGTAGAATAAAATCAAGTAGGTTAAGTGCCTTGAATGTGGGTGTATGTTGTGTGCATGTTGAAAATTATCCCACAAAATTATCTTTTTATTTTTTTTATATAAGTGAGGGTGAAATGAGTGTCCGTGGAAATCCAAACAACCAAACTAATCTTATGATTTATGCAAACACCTAGGTTAATTGGAATTTGAATTTAATGTGACAAATGAAATCTATGGAGGGGGAAGAATGTGGAGCACTTACAGTTGTCTTCAAAATCGCTTGATGATTCCTTGATGGAGGTCTCTGCAAAACATTAGACACAAGAGAGAGCAAGCTAGAAGATAGTAAAGTGTGTGAAATGTGAAAAGAAGATCGGCAAATCGTTGCCTCCTCGGCAACGACACCAAAATGTTGAAACGCCAGAGTACTACGTTATCGGATTCGGTTTTGAAAACCTGTCGTAGTTTGAATAGCGAAGAACTTGGGTTCAACAAATAAAATTTATACCGGAATAGAAATCCCGGGTAGAACTCAAGGAGGTTACGTCGATCCAAATTCGCAATTATATTCTTTTTGTGTTTTTGTTAAAAAGCGAAGTAATTACAATGAAATGAAGTACTATAGATAATAAGAGAAAGAGAGAGAGAAAACATCCACTTGATATTTCAAAATGTTTATACAACTAAGTGAGAAATTACACTAGAAAGCAGGAAAAATATACTCTGGAAAGCAGGAAAAAAGAATGGGAGAGAAGTTATCCTCCTCGACGATCGCTTGGAGAACGAGTTAGACGAGACGATGCTTGGAAGATGAGGAACAGAGCGAGAAGGAGGTCGAGGTAGGAAGAACGGGAACGAGGCAACACGTCGTCGTCGTCGCGGGATCCGCTTCCAGAATGGGGGCGAAAATTTGATTTTATTTCTTGAGGAGCATCCCAGGTGTGGGACAAGCTTCTCTTGAGCTTTGGAGAGGGAGAGAAGGGAAGGAAGGGATGAGAAATTCATATAAAGAGAGTCTCCTTTTATAGTTGCAAGGAGTGGGGGCATTTTGGTCATTACATTTTGAAAAATCATTAATTCAGGACCTTTAGTGACCGAGAAATCCGTCACTAAAGGCCTAAACGTGGCCTTCGTGGGCGGCGCTCGCGCGCCCGCTTGCCTTCCACGCCTCACTCAGCCGCCCATGTTCTTCAAATCTTAGTCATCCGATCATGAGATCAGACGACTTAGATCTCTCGTCGCTCCGCCTCAACTGCACGTGCGATCTCGCGTCCTCGCTGTCCGTCCAATTGTGCGTGGGTGCAATCGACTACACAGCGCCGTTGAATCTCAATCGCACAGATCCTCGCGCCCACATGCCCACTCCAATTTGACGCGCCCGCAGCTCAATCCCACGCCTCCTCTTCTCGATGGAGCCTTCGACCACTGCGCTAAAGCGGTTAAGTTGTTGCGTTTACATTTCAAGCGCGCGTGCCTTGCAGCCATTGGATGCACATCCAACGGCGGAGATGCGTCGCTCAGATGAAGAGGGAAGGCTGCAACGGGTGCATGCGGCTGGTTGGGCGGCTGAGATGGTGCCACGTGGCGCCATCTTTTGAGTAATGTAGACGGCGCCACGGGTATCGGATTGGATCGATTTTGCATCGTTAGGCTACGATTGTCGATCCGAACCCATCCGTGCAGTCGAATTTGTCATCTGAAGTGCGAATTAACACCATCTTGGCCCTTGATCTTCTAGGGTTCCTCGATCTCTATTTGATGCTACAGATATTCGATTAGGGCGATCTTGGAGTCATTGAACTCTAATCGTCGCCCTGATCAGATCCGTATGGTTGGATCTTCGATCCGAGGTTTCGATAAAAAGTCGCCCTATCCCTGACCATAAAAAGGAGACAATTACTCTACAATTTATACAACTTAATCTAAATGCATGATTATGCATGTTATGTATTATTTACAATGTATGATAATGTGACACAAAGAACATCCATTAATAGACATTTTAGGTTAATCAGATGTATGCACATCAAACAAAGGAAAAAGAGAAAAATAAATTTTTCTTGGAATAAGGCAAGGGCTTGAGGTGGTCTGGATTTTAGTAGATACCCAGGCGTTGTTGTGTCTTTAAAAGTTTAGATCCTAAGTAAAAAATTTCTTAATGTTGAAAATAACTTATAACCAAGTAATCCAATCTAATTCTTTTACAAATAGCATATAGTTTTTGCTAGGGACTAGCAAAAGATAGGCATGTGAGTGTGATGTGCATACATCTGTTCAACCTAAAATGTCTATTAATGCATGTTCTTAGTGTCACATTAGCATCATACATTATAAATAGTGTATAACATACATAATCATGTATTTAGATTAAGTTGTATAAATTGTACAGTAATTGTTCCTTTTTATGGTCAGGGACAGGGCGACTTTTCATCGGGGCTTCGGATCAAAGATCCAACCGTACGGATCTGATCAGGGCGACGATCGGAGTTCAACGACTCCAAGACAGCTCTAATCGAACATCCGTAGCACCAGATAGAGATCGAGAAACCCTAAAGATCAAGGGTCAAGATGGTGTTAATCTGCACCTCAGGTAACAAATCTGATCGCACGGATGGATTCAGATCGACAATCACAGCCTAACAAAGAGAAAATCGGTTCAATCCGACACTCGTTGCACCATCCACGATACTCACAAGATGGATGGCCAAGATGGTGCCACGTGGTGCCATCTCAGCTGCCCAACCAGGCCCAAGGACTCGCAGCGACCTTTCCTCCTTCACCTGCTCGCTCGATCTCGACCGTTGGATGCTCATCCAAGGGTCACGAAGCTACGCGCACAAAAACAAGCGCTCAACACAAAAGTGCCCGCAGCGCGTTGGTCGAGGGCCTTCACGAGAAGTGAAGGAGCCCGTTCGAGTCACAGGTGCTTCAAATTAGAGCGTGGGCGAGCAGGCGCGCAGGCGTGCGGAGTCGCACGATGGTGATCAAACGGCACTGCATAGCCGATAGCGCCCACACGCAATCGAACGCGCGACGCTAACGCGAGATCACACGCGGGCGCGCGGCGCGAGCGTGGATCATTTAAGTCGTCCGATCTCTTGATCGGACAGCTATAAGCGCATGAACGTGTGCGTACGTTGCGCGACACGGAGACGAGGAGGCACGCGGCACGTGCACACGAAGGCCATGTTCAGGCCTTTAGTGATGGATTTACCCGTCACTAAATGTCGTGAATTAATGTTTTTCAAGTTGTAATGACTAAAATACCCCCACTCTTTGCAACTATAAAAGGAGACCCCCTCCATACGAATTTCTCATCCCTTCCTTCTCTTCTCTCCCTCTCCAAAGCTCAAGAGAATCTTGTCCCACACCCGGGATGCTCCTCAAGAGATAACATCAATTTTTCGCCCCCATTCCATAAGCGGATCCCGCGACGATGACGATGTGCTGCCTCGTTCCCGTTCCTCCTGCCTCGACCTCCTTCCTGCTCCATTCCTCATCCTCCAAGCGATCGTCGTGGCGGATAACTTTTCTCTCCCATTCCTTTTTCCTACTTTCTAGAGTAGAATTTTTATGTTTTCTAGTTGTAATAGTTTTCTTGCTTTCTAGTGTAATTTCTCGCTCTCTTAGTTGTTCAAACATTTTGCAATATCAAGTGGATGTTTTCTCTCTCTCTCTTTCTCTTATTGTCTATAGTATTTCATTTCATTGTAATTACTTCGCTTTTTAACAAAAACACAAAAAGAATATAATTGCAAATTTTGATCGACGTAGCTTCCCTGAGTTCGACCTGGGATTTCTATTCCGGTATAAATTTTATTTGTTGAACCCGAGTTCTTCGCTATTTAAACTACAACGACAGATTTTCAAAACCAAATCCGATAGTGTAGTCCTTCGACGTTCCAACGTTGAGCATATATCCCAATTATATCAATTTGTCAACTTAAACATTGCTACAGTGGATTCAACCACTTATGTCTGAATTTTCACATTAGGTAAGCATCTCAATGTTTCTACAGTGACCAAGAACAACCACAATTAGACGTTGGAGGCGAACCTCAGATGCCTTAAATTTTCAAGCCTCAGCACCAACAACTGTAAAATCACTAAGTGTGTGTACGCATCCCAAGGCACCAGGCACGAAACCTGAGGCAAAACCTACCCCTACCCTCAGAAATTCCTCCTTTTCTCCTTCCTAAAATCAGGTAAATGAGTGAGCAGGTAATCGGGTTATCGAATCATGAACAGGGACCAGGCTCACACTCATGTGATTACGGGTAAGGAGTACATGAGAGTGAGGAGGGACCTCACCCCGTGTCTGAGGCAACTAAGCCACAGCACAAAAATGATTTATATGCAGTGTTGCGGTCGTAGCTATCCTATGTGGGACTAAATCCCACTTGCTTTCTTTGCGCTACAGCAACTGAAGGTTCCTTTGATCCTTCGCTCGATTGAGGTGGAAGATGTCTTCATGGAGAGGTTCCACGATAGCTGGAGGTTGAATGGCAGTTAAGGGTGATTGAAGCACGATGGTCAACAATGGAGAAGGTGGTGGAAGATGTCCGGCGAGTGCCTAAAACACCAAATACGGACTTTAAGCCCCGATAAAAAAGTTCATTAGCCACCGTGAAGTGAGGAGTGCAATGGAGGTGTCAATTTGGTGAATCGTGCGTCAAAGAGGGTCGAATGGCGACTATGATGGTGGGTGAAAGTGGGTGTGTTCGGCTAGTGGTTCCAGAGGTCAAAAGCTCCAATAACAGTGGGGCTTTTAATCTCCAGAATGTAAGGAAGGTGCAAGTGGCAGTGGTGGGGTGTTTGGTGGCACAAAACACCGACGCAAACTCACCGAAGGTCTCACTGAACTTGGGGAAGATGGAGGGAAAGAGAGATGAACAGTAGTCAAAACTAAGATCTAAAGGGTTGAGATTGATCTAGGGAGAGAGGAGAAGGGGTAGGACCTAAATATTAGATGAAAGGGAAGGAGTTGGCACCAGTTGTGATTGGCCGACACCAGAGAGGGTGAATTTTCCGGTGGAGGGAGTAGCAGGATGAAAGGGGTAGGCAGCTTTTGCTTTGACCAGCGAGGAGCGGAAGAAATTGGGGAAGAAGTTCCCTCTGCCTATCATACGTGGCAAAGGGTGACGAAGGAGAATTGAGAAGCCCACCGGAGTTGTGGTGGAGGCGGCCGGAGGGAGAGAAGGAAGAACAATGTTGTGGCCAAACCAGACTAAAGAGTATGCTAGGACCTTCAGGAGCTTTTATAGAGCTCAAAATAGAGTTCTAATTGAGGAAAGAAGCTCAATTGTTCTACGATTTAGAAATAAGAAACCCCACAATTTTCGTGGGTTCGCTGGGGCTCTATGGTGCGAATTTGGATCCAAGATGCTGATCAGATGATTCCTTGTAATGTGAACACCAATCCCACCAAATTTGGTGGGATTTAGTGTAGGTTTGATGAGGTTTTGGGCTTCATCAAATGGCCGAGTAGGTCGATTGACCTAACAATGGTGGCAGGGACTAAAACGTGAAGAAGATGAGAAATTATTGACCAAAATGCAAGAAATTTCGAAAGCTAGGGCTTAATGTGAAGAATAGAGGTTTTAGGGACTAAACAACAAACTAGGTCAAGATGGACTTTGATTGGGCCCAAATTTTGGTCTTAATCTAATTTGGACCCAATGAATCAAATGATGAAGTTAGATTGGAGTTTTGACCACGTTTGACTAGAAAATTTGCATAGAAGCCCAAATTAGCGTAGAATCTCATCTGAAACTCTATTCTAGGTCAAAATAGGTTTAGATGGTCAAAAAAAGGGTACCAAACCTCTTGGAATATTTTTTAAGAATTTTAGGAGGTTTAGATTAATTTTATTCTGACCAGAGCCTCTTCAATTCAAGTAGGGTTGAGAATTAGGGTTTTGTATACTAATGCAGTTATTGAAATGCGCAGAACCTTGTTTCTGTCATTGTGGACCCACTTTTTGGTATTTAAGCTCATTTGACCTTTAGTGAACCCCTAGATAACCCCGTGGTTATTTTGCATTCATTATGTGATGTTAAAATAGCATAATTAACCCTAATTCGTTCTCTCTTCAAAACGGTTCTGAGTGAAATTACTATCCTTAGGTGATTATTTAGGAGCATTTAGCACTTGATTCCAACTAATTTAAGTTAATTACGAATGATGGTGTTACCATCATACCCTTATGCCTAACTTTTGTTAGTCCCTAGCAAAATCTCATGGAAAGAACTAAATCTCTAGACCATGTGTCAGATGTTCTGATGCCTAATTTGTGCCACTTTATAGAAATTAGATCGGAATATCAATAATAGGCCTAGAGGTACTCAAGTACTAGCCAAGATCTAGACTTGGCCACCTTCAGCCTGGGTCTGCCACGAAGGTTTCTAAGGCCTGTAAAAACTGGCTAAAGGTTCATTGACCCCAATGGTTAAATCACCCGTGCGTAGAATGTATCACGTCCAAGTTCAGTTTGCCAGTGCATCTTGATAAGAGAGAGATACAGAAGGATGTTTCATTTTGAGAGTTTTCTTTTTTTCTTTTAATATTTCCCTAAATCCAATCTCAAATTGGCCCTAAACACAGTTTGTATCGAATTCCTTGTCCCCACCATCAATCCTCAAAGGGTGCCTAGCTTTCGATGCTTCAGGATAGCACCGCCCATGGCAACCCTAGAACCCTGGCTTTCGACACTTCAGGATAGTGCTGCCCATAGCGTTCTGTAGCTAAATTTAGGCCCTGGCAATCAACATTTTAGGATAATCTTGCCCCTGTCACCTGAACAAGCACAAGGTTTTTGCATGCACCCAGTAGTATATTTAGATATTCTAGGAGACAAGCACCGAGGAGACGATATGTTACTACTGATTAGTCCATATTTGTGGGCTATTTAAGTATCTAAATGTCTAGACATTAAGTTAATTTTAACATTTAGATAGCATACATTATGATGTAAATAAATTAATTCATATTTTTAGCTTAAGTGCATAATTCATGCATTTAGAATTAACCTAGGTTTGCATACATTTAATTAGTTAATTAATTAGGTGCACTATTTTAACTGACATAGAAGTTAAGGGTTTATGTACAAATAACCCTAATTATTTTATTCTTTTATTCTTCTCCTTTGCACAGGTAACTCCTTCGTCTCCGCCTCCTGCGCATCACATTGATTCTACAGTGTTTTGAATTTCAAATCTGTGTAGCCATGGCTACAAAAGAGGCGCTGCCATTCAAAGGGAGGCCACCACCCATTCCACCACTGTGCAGCATTCCACCACCGTGGGCCTCCGCAGCCAAGCT
This sequence comes from Thalassia testudinum, assembly GCA_037157565.1. NCBI lineage: Eukaryota > Viridiplantae > Streptophyta > Magnoliopsida > Alismatales > Hydrocharitaceae > Thalassia > Thalassia testudinum. The sequence continues at coordinate 5,367,095 of JAZHRO010000056.1, forward strand.
CCATCATACTGTGGGCCGACAGGGTGACAGACCGCCACGCCAAGAGGATGGACTTGACCGCCACCGTGCACGAGCTCCTTGAAGCTCGCCTACCGTGAGTGCATCTATTGATGCACGACTTGTTACCCCTGACCACAGGCACCATCACCACCTTCATCTTCTTCCCTATCCTCTGTTTTTCATCTACTCCACAAAAACAAACCTAAAAGCCATGCCATTCCCGCAGCAGCAACACCATGCGCGCCCCTTCTCATCTAGAACACCCACAGCAACCCTCCGCAACCACCCCGCACGCGCCATCCACCTCCAGCGCACATGCCAACACCACGCGCCATCTACCCGCACGCACCTTCACCAGAACCTCCAGTGCTCTCGCCTAGCCACCTGCGCACCGCGCGCTCTCACCCTAGCGCCCTCGCCTCACGCCATCAGACCACACCTGCACCTTCACCTCCAGCGCACCCACGCCCGCGCGCCAGTAGTCCACCGCTCCAGCGCTTCCCTGCAGCGGCGCCAACAGAACCCCCATGCACGCCTATGCGCCCCGCAGAGCGCCGCTGCTCGACACGCCCACACCTCGCGTGCGCCTGCAGTGCTCACGCGCTGCCCTCCATGCACCTATAGCGCGCGCGGCCAGCAGCAGCCTCCACCGTCGCCACTTCTTTCCTCCAGCATGCCAGCTCCGACAGTCTCGCAACTTGCCGCTGCCATCGTTGTGGAGCCCTCGCTCTGGCCAATCTACATCTAGAAGAGTTCTTCGAACAATCCTCTCCCATGCGCGAGGAGAGAGGTAGAATCCTCTGTTAATGGTGGAATTAATAACTACATTTCATGCCATTGCCAAGAAAATGAATTTTGATTTATGATTATCTTATTGTGGTGAAATTGCGACTTCATACTCATGCTTTCTTATAATTGCGTGTCTTTGGATTAAGATGTGCACAAACTCTCTCGAATGCATATCAATTGGAAATTACATAGATTCATAACATATTTATTGAATATTTCAGTGAGGAAAAATTGCACATATACCCTTACATTTTTTAGTTATTGTGTATCTTCTTTTCGTCGCATTTCATGTCAGATTTGATTATGGATTTTGCACTTGATTTAACGAATACGAGAATAAAATATTCATGATTTTATTGCATCATTGCCTCCCTGTGAACATGACCCATTCTTCTGTGAGTGGTTTAATTTTTATTTTAATAATTTTGTTAAGCGATTTTCCACCACTTTGATCCTACAACGACAAATCATCTTAATAACATAATTCGAAAGCGAAAATCGTCTCATCAAATGGCGCCGTTGTCGATGAGGCAACAGGCTTAATTAAATCGCATTCATTCATTCATTCACATTGATTTAAATTTTGAATCATATTTAATTCTGGATTTTTTTTTTCCTAATGCGAGTGCAATGATCTACAACACATTCTACGACTCGCAATCACACTAGCCATCGTGAGGGGCGACCCTTGACGTCGCCAGAGGAGAAATAGTTCGAGCTACCTTGCAAGGAACTAGATCGCTAGGAGGGAAAGGACGAGGACACGACGATCATCTCTACACATTTAGTCGCTGATTTGATTAGAGTAGGATTAAGACTTTAGACTTAATTTTTCATTGCACATTTGATTTGAAACCTTTGTTCCAGGGTACAGTTGAGGGGTTTGTTCCCCGATTTTGTTTTAGGCCCATGTTGGGTAATTTTTGGGAGCCTATTCCCTTTTCTTTAGATTTAGGTTTTTAATTTATATTGTGGATTGTTTACCTTTAATTTACTTGTGCATAAGTAGCTAAAAAAAAAACTAAAACAAAAGAAACACAAGCTACCTACTAGAAGTTGCTTGCCCTTAGGTCGAATCATTTAGGACTGAATGAGCAGCATCTAGATCTAATTTCCTATCTTGTATATTGCATGAAGAATGGTGGAATCAGGTATGCACTTCTAACTTTGCATTTCTACCTGTCATGCAAATGCATTTGGATTAATTTCAAGACGACATAATCTGTATTGAATAGATCTAACAAGTGGTCACATATTTTCTGAAAAAAGGACTAATTAAAGCAGGGACATTTTAAAAACCAAGGATTTGATTTTCAAACTTGGCATGCGATTCAAAAATTCAAAATCTTTACGGTGTATGCACACTTATATCTCTTGCACCACAACACGCATTTATACACTCCTTAGGTTTCAAAATACTAGGACAAGAGCCCTCCTATTATTGGATTCTAAAGTGTTTAGAACTTGAGATCAAAGGTTTTGTAACTCCAAAGAGGGGGATACCCTGTCATGGATTTTTAGGGGTAGTTGAGAAGCACCGCGAAAGCATAGCTTCAAAGGAAGGCTTAGGTCTACTTGCATCGCTCGATTTTCCGTCTTTGGAGTTGCTCTACCATTTGAGATTTAGGGAAGAACACCTAAGCTCCAACTAGGTCTTCTTAGGCGATCCGTAGGTTGACAATAAGCGCGTAAATTAATTGAACAAATTGTATTGTCACCTACAATCTGACTTAAAATCAAAAGCCTAAATTGGGAAAGACCTAAAAAGTCCTTTTTGAATTATGTTTTGCTTGGGGAATTCTGATTGAGGTGTGAGTTAGAATGGACCACATTGATTTTCATCCTTTCACATCTTGCCCACACCCTTACCCCCACTCTACACTCTTCGATCCCATACGCCGAGATGGTCTATCCTTTGATGGACATAATGACAATCATTGAGATCCGTTTTACTCCTATTATAAGAGTATTGGCCTGGTTAAGCCCCAAAACAGTGAGCAGAACCTAGGAGCGGGATTTGCTTTGCCCAATATTCCACACACCATACAAATACCCAACCCACCCTCCCTAAATAATTATAATGGTTGGACAGACACTCCTGGGTACTATAAGCCTGAGCCTGACTTCTCTCCTGATAAAAATGATGACCTCTCCTCCTTGAAGATGGAAATACAGAAAATACAAGATGAAATGATTGAATTGTTAGGAGAACCTTCGAGAGCAGGCCAACAAGAAAGGGATGAAATTAGCCACCCAATCTACCCCATTGAGGATGATGTACACCCCTCTACAATTGATGCATCTCCCATGGGAGAGCTACACTTTAAGTTGGAGGGAAATTTTAGGGATTATGTAAGGGAGAATAGCTACTTTTCGAGGATCGATTTTGAAACCTCCCCATTAGATGACACTTCCTTGAGAGATCCACGCCTCAAGTGAGAGGAAGACACATGTGAAAGTAGCTATGCAATGGATGAAGAAAGGTGGCAACCCGAGGAAGATGATGATAAGGTTGAGTATCCACCTGAATTATATTGGAGTCAAAAGAAGGGAATGATGGTACTATTGGAAGACCTCGACCCAGATGATAGTATTTTCGTGACATTTGATGAAGTGGGACGAAGTCAAGTTTTAATCCTACCCTCCCTTCTGATCACGAGATGGAACTCAAGCCCACCCTTAGGCAACCTAACCCTGAAGAAATTGACTTATCTGAGGAGTCCGATGTTACCAGTGTAAACCATTTACCCTAGATAGAGTGCCCTAAGGGATCTGCTGAGATATTAAATGATTCTAAACCTCGAGTATATGATGAATCGTATGATGAGGAGAAAGATGAATTATATGAGGAACCTACATTTAAGATTTGGAGTGACACTAAGGGTGATTGTCTTAATTGAAGAGTTTGCCCCTGAGGATGTCACAAATTTGACCAAATTAGGTTTCCTTAGCACACCCATCGATGATATTTCTCCTCATGATGAAATGATGGAAAATTTGGAAGCAACTTCTAAGATTTATGTGGATTCACATATAGACTCCGGGGAAGATTTGAGTAAAGAACAAGAACCTGGGGATGACATTGATAGGATAATCCCTAAATCTGTTGCTTCCAACCTGTCTTCATTTGATTCGAAGTCACCCTCTGATTCGCTTATGTCTGAAGGAGAAATTTTGACTCCTGATGAAGTGCAGGAAGATACTTGTGATAGTGCAAGGAATGCTAGGGATGCAATTGAGGATTTTGAAAGATTGTTAGGGATGGACACTGAGCTGATTAAACTCAACCTAGATCTTATGGCCATCCTGCAATCTCGAAACTTGGACACAAATCCTTGGCTTAGAGATATGCTCACTTTTGTTCTGACCTGGGCCTTAACAAACCAATATTTCTTGTAATGGAGTATCGGGTATGGATTGATGATTTCTTTAGTCAGTCCATTGCCCTAGGGGTTTATATCTGCACCATTTCTTCCCCATTCCTTTTGGAGGATCCTTGTCATCCTCCCCCTACTCCTTCGGAGGTTGTTATGCCAGTTTATCCTTTAGAACCTCCTTTGGTGACCTGGGAAGATTTTATTCCCATCCTGGTTGGGCAAGCATTTGCTATCGACATTCATCATCAGCTCGCCAACATCCTAGGTTACCTATTTTCTAGGCTGGCATTACTTTGCTCATTTTTAGGGCCTGTTTCTGTGATCCTTGAACCTGATTTGTAGGTTCTTTGCCTACTCGGCTGCTAACAAAAGAATGGCAACCCATCTCTGACCCAAGTAATATCCTTCTATGCAATGGGGACATTGCAGATTTTAGGCATGGGGAGGTGTAGTTGGGGATATACATAGCATAGTGCATTCATGCATTTAGTTAAAGCATTCTGCATTGCATACATTTGCTTTGAAGAAAATATATATATTTTGTAATTATTGAGCTTAACTGGTTAGGCCCTGCATTCTTAAGCAAATCAGAACTATAGGTTAGACTAAGTTGATTCTAGGGTTGAACTTTAGAAGCTAAGTGAGCTACTAGCTTTAGACCTTTAGGGTCCTTTGTTGACTTAAAAACTTAAGTAGGAGTTAAGTTTTCGGCCATTCCTCAAGAGGTTGAGGAAGGAAAGCCAGGGATTTAGTTAAAAGGTGGGGTAGTATCTGAAATCTTGTTCTACCTTTTGGTTTACAGGTCCTTGTAACCCAAGCATCCAAATTTCACACACTTGGTCTTGTGTAAGTAAGTGATCACCTTAATTCCCTCCTTAAAAGAAATTTGGTTCTCTTAGTTTGGCTCAAGAGAGGCATGAAAACACAATTTGGTTGCAAGAGTTCCTGCTGCAGGAGAGGTGGAGTATATACTCACCTTAAGGATGCGATGATAACATATTACCTCTTCGGTGCTTATCTCTTAGGATATCCATCCTACTGGGGGCATGTAAGCTCATTGTGTGGTTCACGTACCATGGGCCACCCTATCTCGAAGTGCCGATTGCCACAAGCTTGAATTCGCTTAAGAAATCCATGGGCGATACTATCTTGAAGTGTTGATTGCAAAGAGTTCTTGGGGTCGCTATGGGCAATGCTATCTTGAAGCATCGAAAGCCAGGCACCCTTCGAGGTACGGTGATGGGGACAATGAATCCGACAAAGACCGTGTTAATAGCTGATCCGAGGTTAGACTTAGAGGAATCAAACAAAAATATATATATATTATTCAAAAAAAAAATCCTTTTTCCTTTCTAGGTTGGCAATCATACCAACCTCAAATAACTCAGACCAATGCATATGCTCGAATCTTCGGGATCAATAAACCTTATGATAGAGTCAGAAGTCAGGGAAACTTATGCCTGCAACTCGTCTTTAGCTGACCTGGTCTGTAACTTAGTAACTACTTGGGAACCTTAGATCTAAAGTCTGAACTTAATATGTTTCTAAAGGAAGACCAATTGGGTTGGCTAGTTTACTTGGAGTGTTAGGTTTTGCTTGGATTTGCTAGGGACTAGCAAAAACTATGCATGGGGGTATTTAGTTAGCCCATATTTGTGGGCTATTTAAGTATCTAAATGTCTAGACATTAAGTTAATTTTAACATTTAGATAACATACATTAGGATGTAAATAAATTAATTCATATTTTTAGCTTAAGTGCATAATTCATGCATTTAGAATTAGCGTAGGTTTGCATACATTTAATTAGTTAATTAATTAGGTGCACTATTTTAACTGACATAGAAGTTAAGGGTTTATGTACAAATAACCCTAATTATTTTATTCTTTTGTTCTTCTTCTCCTTTGCACAGGTAACTCCTTCGTCTTCGCCTCCTGCGCATCACATTGATTCTACAGTGTTTTGAATTTCAAATCTGTGTAGCCATGGCTACAAAAGAGGAGGGGTTGCCATTCAAAGGGAGGCCACCACCCATTCCACCACTGTGCAGCATTCCACCACCGTGGGCCTCCGCAGCCAAGCTCCGTCATACTGTGGGCCGGCGAGGTGACAGACCGCCGTGCCAAGAGGATGGACTTAACCGCCACAGTGCACGAGCTCCTTGAAGCTCGCCTACTGTGAGTGCATCTACTGATGCATGACTTGTTACCCCTGACCACAGGCACCATCACCACCTTCATCTTCTTCCCTATCCTCTGTTTTTCTCTACTCCACAAAAACAAACCCAAAAGCCATGCCATTCCCACAGCAGCAAGATCGTGTGTGCCCCTTGCTGCGCATCCAAAACATTCACAGCAGCCCTCCACGACCACCTCGCGCGCACCATCCACCTCCAGCTTACACGCCAACACCACGCACCATCTGCCCATGCGCACCTTCACCAAAACCTCCAGTGCCCTCTCCTCGCCACCTGCGCACCACGCGTTCTCACCCTAGCGCCCTCGCCTCACGGCATCAGACCACGCCCGCGCCTTCACCTATAGCGCACCCACACCAGCGCGCCAGCAGTCCACCGCTCCAACGCCTCCTTGCAGCACCTGCAGCAGCACCAATAGAACCCCTACGCATGCCTGTGCGCCCCGCAGTGCACCGCTGCTCCACGCGCCCACGCCCCGCACGCGCTTGCGGTGCCTGTACTGGCCACTCGTTGCACTCCTTGCCCTGCATCACACGCGGCCAGCAGCAGCCTCCTCCACTGCCACCACTTCTTTCCTCCTGCAGGCCAGCTCCAGCCGTCTCGAACTTGCTGCCGCCACCGTTGTGGAGCCCTTGCTCTGGCCAATCTACGTCCAGAAGAGTTCTTTGAATAATCCTCTCTCCCATGCGCGAGGAGAGAGGTAGAATCCTCTGATAATGGTGGAATTAATAATTACATTTCATGCAATTACCAAGAAAATGAATTTTGATTTATGATTATCTTATTGTGGTGAAACTGCAACTTCATACTCATACTTTCTTATAATTACATGACTTTTGTTATTCACATCTTTTGAGATTGGTTTTGGATTAAGATGTGCACAAACTCTCTCAAATGCATGTCAATTAGAAATTAGATAGATTCATCACATATTTATTGAATATTTCAGTAAGGAAAAATTGCACATATACCCTTACATTTTTTAGTTATTGTGTATCTTCTTTTTGTCGCATTTCATGTCAGATTTGATTATGGATTTTGCACTTGATTGAACAAATACGACAATAAAATATTCATGATTTTATTGCATCATTGTCTCTCTGTGGATACGACCCGCTCTTCTATGAGTGATTTAATTTTTATTTTAATTATTTTGTTAAGCGATTTTCCACCACTTTGATCCTACAACAACAAATCATCTTAATAAAATAATTCGAAAGCGAAAATGTCTTATCAACTGCGCATCTTCAAGGGAAGTGTTTTTCATTCCACCTCTCCGTGCCTGAAACTCGTCCAATCAACTTATGTCTTTAAGCTGCTCCTAAGCTAGATCTTCGAGATGACTTTTCATAATAGAATACTTTTGGCATTATTTCTTCATTTTGTGCACTGAACCAGACTAGTGTATGATTTTGTGTGCTCAGGTTACCAAGTCCCACAAACCAAAGGGCAGGCAATGGAGTCAAATATTTCCTAAGTCTTAGACTTGATACATCAGCCTTGCACTTTCCTCAACCTCTTGAGGACTAATCCGGATCTTACCAAATACGTGAGTGTTTAAACTCTAAAAAAAATAGGCCCAAGAGGCCTAAGATCAACACTCTTTATTAACCTCCTTGTCTCTAGCACTTTAGGACTTAATCTTTGTTTTGATTTGGTCTAGAACTTAAGTAAATCCCATAATCAAATGCTAAGACTATCAATTTTTTTTCTTGATTTTGCTCCTTTTTGACATTTTGTGTTTCTCCTCCTCTCTTCCTCCTCAAAAAAGATTTTCAATCATTTTTCAAAATTTCCCTCCCCTTTCTCCATTTTTTTTTATTTTTATTTTTTTGTGAGAACCTCTTAGAGACTTGAATTTCCCATTTGTTTTGCACTTTAACACCCCTCATGCCTAAGTTTGGCAATGTCCTTATTGTAAACCAGGTGGGTATGAATTCAGCTTGGTTCAAGATTTAGAACAAGGGCAAAGGGTGGGTGAACAGGTAGGGATGACTGTTATGGATGATTTCAAGCTTTGATACAAGTATCAAAGGTAGAGTCAGTTGTTCTAGTGTTGAATCCTAAAGTGCAATAGGAGTGTAGCTCAAAAGGATGATCAGAAGGGTCTCGTATTTTTGGAACGGTGGGTTGCCTCCCGTTAAGCATTAAATTCAATGCCTTTAAGCAGAAGGTGGTCAAGGAGGAGTGGCCAGATGGAAGGAATTTTATGGAACAAGCACCTTGATGAGTAGTCTGGTTGGTCCAACCAAGTACTTGTTCTGGTCAACAGGCTGATGATGTAGACCAAACCCAATCAATGTGGTGGGTTGATCCATATGAATCAATAAGTGTGGAGCCCACTAGATGTTTTGTGGCTCGAAAAGATATGGAAGTGCAAATCAAGGTTTGGATGAATCAGCTCAACCTGATCAGAGTGGAGGTCCTCAAATGATAATGGATCTATGGAAAAAGTAGGAACTCTACTGATGGGATCAGAGAAGAACAAAATGCAATTGTCATTTGTTCAGTGTTTGATTCCAAGTCGAAAGATGGTGGTGAATCATATGCAACCAGATTAGTGAGAGGTGAGTTAGAGTAGAAATTGATTCGACTGGCGAATCGGGGTTAAGATCGAGTTTTGAAAGGCTCTGTACTAGGTATGGCTGCTTCAAAATTTGAGTGCGGTCTGGACTCCTCTAGAAATGTTTCGAAGATTGGTTCATCTAGAGAGTCGTTTTCATGATGCTCATCCCAGTCAAATGTAAATACCTGGAGAGTGCTTATAGGATCATGGAAATATGAGTCAGTAAAAGATTCGAACTCTGGATTATGGACACTCTCAACACTTATTGGATTTGATTCCTATAGATCATTGCAGGATGTTTCCAAATCAATGGAATAAGATTTTAAATCAATGATCTTGGGATCAAGGACCTCATAGTCAAAATCAAAGAATGGGTCATGGATACTGGGGTCGTAAACTGGTTCATAACCTTCAGGAAACAAAGGAAAGGTTCTTCAAAATTAGAGTATGAATCGAAATCATCGAAGAATTTGCGCCAATCAACTTCTGAACCTGATTCAAGTTCGAGATTTCCACCATAGGATAAATCATGATGCATGAATTATCAACCTGACTTTGGTCTAACTTGGTCTCGGATTCCAAGCTCAAAGGGATGCCCTTATTAGGCATAGGCTTGGGTTTTGAGCACCTAGGGTAGATCCAATCAAATCCCAATTCTTCCAACTCTGATTCTGTATTGTAAATCGCTACGACTTTCGGGAAATCAATTCGTTCTTTCAAGAAGTCTGGAGAGGTATAATCATCAAATATTAACCTGAAATCATAGTTCAGATTTAAAATCTAATTTCCACCACATTAGGCCTCATGATGATCCCAAATAGGCTCAAATCTAGATTCTAGGTCAGGGTTAGGTATTGGATCACTAGAATCTGGACATGGTTCTATTGGGATGTCAAAATTACTCTCAAGGACTACCTTAACAAGATAAGGTGCAGGAATTACATCCTCGAGAGGTTCTGACTCAAGCTCATCACAGGTGTTTGGTAAATCAAGACATGATGGACCAACTTCATGTCTCTCTATGGATGGTTCATAGTCAGGAACACCTGTAACTAAATCCACCCAACCCACATTTTGATCAGGTATGTCATTCTACACAAAGTTTAAATCTGATTCCATTTGCATTGGGGGTCCACAACAACCTCTACTTTCAAACCCGGGCTCTGGGAAATCATATTGATCCTTAACATTGCTCCAAGATTCATCATTAGTTTCTGAGTGGAGATATGGGTATGTCTTATCAATGACTTGTTGCAATAGATTTAGCATATTTCCATGTTTCTCATTGTCTTCTTGGTGTATCTCCAAGAGTAGTGGATTTGTAATACATTGTAAGCCCTCTATGCTATGCAATTCCCACAATTCACTGAATTCTATTATGTGGGCATCCCAGGTTGAACCGTTTATCATTTGGGTCAACATTAGATGGGCACGGTTCAAAATGAGAGTTGTTGTCTCTGATACATTAACCTAAATGCTTCTCAAGGGATCTGAGGTCTTGTAGTACTCATCATGATGTCTAAGAGCAGCCTTGATCATTTTTTCCTTGATGCTCATATGGGATTCAGGTTTCCTAAACATTCTTCCTATGTTGTCAAGTTACATTTTCAAATCAAGTGGTGGATCAGGATATAAAATCAAATTCAGGTCCAGATCAAATTGATCAAATTATATCAGAATTCCCACAGAAAATCAACTCTAATGGAGGCCTCTAGGTAAAACCTAGGGACCTTTCCTGTGTATGTGCACTATAGAATAGGTGAGGGACTTGATGTGTATTAGACCCAATCAAGGCACCCAAAAAATTTTGGATTACTAAGGTTGTTTCGAGGAGGATGATACTTCTAGATCAGAAATCCACACACCCGAGAATTATTTGGGCAACTAGGAAGGGAGAGTCCTGCAAAGACCTCTACACAGTTGAGTCTCCATGGGTTACAGGATTTCCCTCACCCAACCTTCCTTGTCACTGAGATTCCAAGTAGATCGGAATATATGAATTGAGACCTTAAGTCTACCAATTTTAGCCCTAATTGTGCCTTGAATTTCACTTGATTAAGAAATTGATTCAAATTGTGACCTAATTTGGAGGTTGATTGGTTCACAGGGTGAACCGACTTCACCTGACCTATCCTAAGGTTGAGGATGAAATTTGGGTCAAGACCCAAATCACCTTGAATTGACTCTTAGGTTATTAGGTCCCAACTTTTAAAGTTCAAGTGAATTAGCCATGATTTTTAGGGTTTAGTTGAATAGATTGGTTCAAATAAGGGCTTCGGTGGCACACAAATGCGGGAGGGTCAGTTTCCTTTATTTTAGGCAAATGTGTACTAACACTTAAAAACCCTAATATGGAAACCCTAATTGGCTCTATTTTCAAGTCCAATTTGATTTCAAATGTAACACCTTGGACTCAAGCAAAAACGTGAGTAGTCCAAGGTGTTGTAAAATTTAACGCAAATCTCTTATAATTACAAGAAATTAGGATGGGAAATTTCTAATCAAATCGTCTCAACTTTAATCAAATTTAAATCATTTTCGTAACTTAAGAAACTTTACCTTTAAATGATCTTACTAAGAAAATATGGCAAGTGGATCCTAATTTATTTTGTTTCTTTTTTCTCTTCCCAAGATTAGGAGGTAGATTTAGGAAAGAAGAGAAATTTTACCTACCCCTAGAGTGGTTAATTGCGTGGACGATCTCTTCATGATGTACCTTACAAAATCAAAGTAAAGTAGATAGGACAAGTTAGAAATCAAATCAATCAAGAAAGATAAGATTATTGGTGAATTGCACGTTGTTCCCCGGCAACAAAGCCAAAATGTTTCATTGTTTTCGTCGAGTTTTATGAAATGTGCATTGTAGTACAGTCAACAAAAATGATACATCATTTAAAATTTATAAGTGCTTGAAAACACAAGTGAGCCTGAGGACATTCATAGAAAGCAAATTGGAATTCATGTACTAATCACAATTAATAATATTGTGCACCATAAGATATTCAATGAATAATAGAAATTTACTCAAAAATGATATTAATGGTAGCAAATGTATCTCGAGAAATAAGGGATAAAAAGAATATAAAGACTCTAAAAATGGTTATTTAAATCACCAAGGATATCCCCAAATTAAGCACATATCTCAATTATATCAATTTGTCAACTCAAATATTGCTATAGTGGTCTCAACCACTTATGTCTCAATTTCCACATCAAATAAGCATCTCAATGTTTCAACAGTGACCAAGATCAACCACAATCAGACGTCGAAGGCAAACCTCAGACGCCTTAAATGTTCAAGCCTCAGCACCAACTACTCAGAAATCACTAAGTGTATGCACACATCCCAAGGCACCGAGCATGAAACCCGAAGCAAAACCTACCCATACCCTCCTCAGAAATTCCTCCTCAGAATCAGGTAAACGGGTGAGCGAGTAATTGGGTTATCGGATCATGAACAAGGACTAGGACCGCGGGTGAGGAGTGTGTGAGAGTGAGGAGGGACCTCACCTCATGTCTGATAACTAAGCAACAACACAAAAATGATTTATATGCAATGTTGCAGTCGTAGCTATCCGATGTGGGACTAAATCCACTTGCTTTCTTCGTGCTACAACAACTAAAGGTTCCTTTGAATTGAATCTATTGGTGTTGATCCTTCATTCGATTGAGGAGGCAGATGTCTTTGTGGAGAGGATCCACATCAGCTGGAGGTTGAATGGTAGCCTGGGGTGGTCGGAGTATGGTGGTCTACGGTAGAGAAGGTGGAGGAAGATGCTCGGCGAGTATGTAAAACACCAAGTACAGGCTTTAAGCCCCAATTAAAAAGTTCATTAGCACAACCGTGAAGTGAGGAGTGTGATGGAGGTGTCAATTTCATGAATCGTGCTTCGAAGAGGGCCGAACAGCGACTGTGATGGTGAGTGAGACAGGGTGTGTTCGGCCAGTGGTTCCAGAGGTCAAAAGCTCCAATAACCTTGGGGCTTTTGATCTCTGGAACATGAGGAAGGTGCAGGTGGTAGTGGTGGGGTGTTTGGTGGCATAAAACGCAAGCGCGAGTTCACCAGAGCTCTCGTCGAACTTGGGGAAGATAGAGAGGAAGAGAGATGAACAACGGTCAAAACTAAGATCTAAGGGGTTGGGATTGATCTAGGGAAAAAGGAGAAGGGATAGGACCTACATATTAGATGAAAGGGAAGGAGTTGGCACTGGCTGTGATTGGACGGCACCAGAGAGGGTGAATCCTCCGGTGGAGGGAGCGGCGAGGAAGAGAGGGGTAGGTGGCTCCTGCTTTGGCCAGCGAGGAGTGGAAGGTGTTGGGGAAGAAGTTCCCTCTACCTATCATACGTGGCGAAGGGCAACGAAGGAGAATTGAGAAGCTCACCGGAGTTGTGGCGAAGGCGGCTGGAGGGAGAGAAGAAAGAAGAATTTGTGGCCAAACTGGACTACGGAGTATACTGGGACCTTCAGGAGCTTTTATAGAGCTCAAAATCGAGCTCTAATTGAGGAAAGAAGTTCAATTGGGCTGCGATTTAGAATCAAGAAACCACACAATTTCCATGGGTTCGTTGGGGCTCTATGGTGCTAATTTGGATCCAAGATGCTGATCAGATGATTCCCTATAATGTGAACACCAATCCCACCAAATTTGGTGGGATTCGGTGTAGGTTTGATGAGGTTTTGGGCTTCGTTAAATGGTTGAGTAGGTCGGTTGACCTAACAATGGTGTCAGGGACTAAAACGTGAAGAAGATGAGAAATTAGGGACTTGAATGCAAGAAATTTTGAAAGCTAGGAACTCTAAAAGATGAGTTTTAGGAACTAAACTACAAACTAAATCAAGATGGTCTTTGGTTGGGCCCAAATTTTGGTCTTAACCTAATTTGGACCCAATGAATCTAATGGTAAAGTTAGATTGGAGTTTTGACCACGTTTGATTGGGAAATTTGCACAGAAGCCTAAATTAGCGTAGAATCCTGTCTGAAACTATATTCTAGGTTAAAATAGGTTTAGATGATCAAACAAAGGGTACCAAACCTCTTGGAATATTTTCTAAGAAATTTAGGAGGTTTATATGAATTTTATTCTAACCAGAACCTCTTCAATTCAAGTAAGGTTGAGAATTAGGGTTTTGTGTACTGATGCAGTTCTCGAAATGCGTGAAACCCTATTTTTGTTAGTGTGGACCCACTTTTTGGGCTTTAATGCTCATTTAACCTTTAGTTAACCTTTGGATAACCCCGTGGTTATTTTGCATTCATTATGTGATGTTAAAACAGCAAACTTAACCCTAATTTGATGTTCTCTCCTTAAAACAGATTTGAGTGGAATTACTATGCTCAGGTGATTATTCAGGAGCATTTATCACTTTATTCCAACTAATTCAAGCTAGTTATGACGGATGATGGTGTTACCATCACAAGCTCACAGGGGTATCCTTATTAGGCATAGGCTCGGGTTCAGGGCATCTAGAGTAGATCCAATCAAATCCCAACTCTTCCAACTCCTTTGATTCTCTATCGTAAATCGGTTTGACTTCCGATAAATCAATTTGTTCGTCTGAGGAGACTGAAGAGGTATCATCATCAAATATAGGCTCACAATCATATCTCAAATCTGAAATGTTATTTTCTTCACATTGAGCCTCATGATCGTCCCAACTAGGCTCAAATCCAAATTCTAGGTTAGGTGTAGGAATTGGGTTACTAGAATCTAAACTTGGCTCTATTGCTCTTTGAGAACTATTCTTGAGGAATACCTTAACAATATAAGGTGCAAATGTTACATCCTCGAGTGGTTCTAAATCGAACTCATCATAGGTGTTTTGAAAATCTAGGCCTAATAAACCAGCTTCACAGCTTCCTATGGCTGGCTCATAATCGAGAAACCTGTAACTAGATCTGACCAACCCACATCATGATTAGGTATTTCATTCTACACAAAATCAAAATTTGGTTCCATTTGGGTTGGGGATCCATAATAATAACCTTCATTTTCGTACCTGGGCTCTAAGAAATTGCATTGATCCTCAAAATTGCTCCAAGATGCATCATTAGTTTCTTGGTCGAGATCTGGGTATTTCTGATCAATGGCTTGTTGCGCCACAATGTTGCATCGTATTTAGCATATCCCTGCATTTCTCAATGACATCTTGGTGTATTTCCTAAAGTAGCGGATTTGTCAAACATTGTAGACACTCAATGCTATGCAATCTCCACAATTCACTATACTATGATAAGAGAGCATCCTAGGTCTAACCACATATCATTTGTGTTATCATCATCTTGGCACGGTCCATAATGGGGTTTGTTGTTTCTGGTACATTAAACTAAATGCTATTAAAGGGATCTGAGGTTCTGTAATATTCTTCACTATTTCTAAGCGCAGCCTTGATCATTTTCTCTTTAATGCTCTTACAGGTTTCAAATTTATTGAACACGTTTCCTATGTTGTTAGGTTGCATCTCCAAATCAAGTGGTGGATCAAGATAAAGAATCAAATTGAGGTCTAGATTGATCTGATCATATCATATTACATTTCACCCAAATGATCAACTCTAATGGAGGCATCTAGGTTAGACCTAGGGACCTCTTCCTGTGTATGTGCACTAAAGAATAGATGGGGGACTGGATGTGTATTGGACCCAATCAAAGCACCCAAAAGTTTTGGATGACTAAGGCTGTTTGAGGCAGATGGACCTCTGGATCAAAAATCCACACACCCGAGAATTACTTGGGTAGCCAGGAAGGGAGAGTCCTACAAAGACCCTTACATGGTAGAGAATTCCCATGGGTTACAGGGTTTCCCCCACCTGACCTTCCTTGTAATCACATTTTCAAGTAGACCATAATGTGCAAATTGAGATGTAAGTCTTCCCATTTTAGCCCTAATTGTGCCTTGAATTTCACTTGATTTAGAAGTTATTTCAAATTGTGACCTAATTTGTAGGTTGATTAATTCACAAAGTGAACCAACTTCACCTGACCTATCCTAAGGTTGAGGATGAAGTTTGGGTTAGAGCACCCAAACCACCCTGAATTAGTTCTCAACAGGTGATTAGGTCCCAAGTTTTAGGGTTCAAGTGAGTTTAGAGCCTTGATTTTAGGATTCACTTGATTATATTAGTTCAAACATGGGCTTGGGTAGCACACAAATTTGGGAAGATCAATTTCCTTAATTGCAGGCAAGTGTGTACTAAAACCCTAATGTGTAACCCTAATTGGCTGTAATTCCAAGTCCAAATTGAATCCAAATATGCCACCTTGGACTCAAACAAGAAAGTGAGTAGTTTACGACATTGAGAAATTTAGTGTGAACCGCTAATAAGTACAGGAAGTAAGGATGGGGAATCTCTAATCAAATCACATTAACTTCAACATGATTTCAATCAATCTTGCAAATCAGGATAATCTTTGCCTTTAAATGATAATTACTAGGAAATCAAGGCAAGTGGATCCTAATTGATTCATTTCCTTTTTATCTTCCCAAGATTAGGAGATGATTAGTGAAGAAAAGAAATTTTACCTACCCTTGGTGTGGCTAATTGCGCAGAAGATCTCTTCGTGATTCACCTTGCAACAACAAAACAAACTAGATAGGGCAAGTTAGAAATCAACTCAATAATCAAGAATGATATGACTATATGGTGAATTGCACGTTGCTCCCTAGCAACGGTGCCAAAATGTTGAAGAGGAAATTATCGTAGTTTATAAGGGAATCGCATCGTAGTATAGTGACAAAAATGGAATCAACATTTAACTTTATAGTTCTCGAAAAACGTGAGTTCCTAGGTTGTTCGCAGGGAGCAAAATTGGAATTCAACCACTAATCGAAAGATGTAACTACGAGCATAATAATCAACAATCACAAGAGAAATATAATGAATAATCAATCAAAAATATATTCAATAAGTATCCAAATTGTATCTCAAGTTCCACAAACAAAAATATCATGAAAGCCCAAAAAAGTGGTGGTTGAGACCACCAATTAATTATTTAACACTTAGGCTTAATTCCCAATTCAATATCAAACCAACTTCTCAGAGGGCATCAGATGTCTTAAGCCCAAGCCTCAATCAGACGTATGTGATAAGTCTCATACAGCTTAACTATCTTAGCTCAAACCTCGTCAAATTTTCCTAAGTCTTTAGACACGTTTCCTAGGAGCAAAACCCGCCCCCTCTCTCACAATTCTTCTCCTTTCTCTCCCTAACTAATCGAATCAGGTAATCGAACCAAGCTCGCCTGGGTGTGGGCGGTGAGCGAGGAGTGCGTAGCTTCGTGTAAAGGAGACCTAACCTCCGTGACTAAGGCGATAAGCCTACAAACACAAAATGTTATATATCAAATTTTGGTTTAGCTTCCCACAATGTGGGACTATCATAGGCCCTTTCTTCGCTTGTCTGCAAGAGCTGGATCCTCGATCGATTGATGTTGTGCTTGCTGCTTCTTATTCAAGTGAAGATCTGGACAGCTTCGTGAGGTCCATCCACGCTGTCTGGAGGTGGTTTTGAGGTTGCTGAATGACGAAGGACGATGGTCTACGGTGGCGTTGAAGCAGAATCCGACGAAGCCTTGAAACAAGTACGACCTTTAATCCTCGATTAAAAAGCTCATTAGCATCGTCATGGTATGTGGAGTGCAAGGGTGGTGATCGTGAGGTGTTTCGAGGATTGTGGAGCTCACGCGAAGGTGGAGATGCAGGTGATCGGTGGGTTCATTGGTGGGGGTTTGGAGAGGTCAATAGCTTCAATAGGGTTGGGGCTTTTGATCCCTGATGCACAAGGAAGGTTGTGGTGGTGGTGGCGTGTGGTTTGGGTGCATGTATCACCAGTGTGAGCTCGCCAGAGCTCACACAGAACTTGGGGAAGAAGAAGAACGGAGAGGAATAAGGGTCGAATCTAAATCTTAAGAAGCCTAATCTAACCTAAGAGAAGTGGGGAGTAAGGGGACCTAGTCTATTGGATGAAAGGGGTAGGAATCCTCACTGGCGTGGCTTGCCAGAGCTGAGGGAGATGAATTCTCCAATGAAGAGGGACGGCGACGACGACAGGGGTAGGAGGCCCTAGCTACGTGCACTAGAAGCGGACGAGAGAGAGGAGGATATTGGGTTGTCTAGAGGATATTGAGCCATCCAATTTGATTGTTGGATGACTGAACGACAGAGATCGAGGAGGTTGCCGAAGCACAAGTCGAAGACGACTAGAGGAAGAGAAGAAACGTGGTTTTTGTCTGTATCTTGGCTGGTTTGAACTTAGGAACACAGAAGAGCTTAAATAGAGCTCAAATTTGAGCTCAAACTGGAGGAATTCTCCCATTTAACTTGCAAATTAGGCAAGTTTAGGTCACAAAAATCAAGATTTGCTGGAGCTTTCTCTCTCCAAATTAGGACATGAGATCTGATCAATCAAAAGCTCTTGGTCTTAAGAGCAATCCCTCCAAATTTGGAGGGATTAGGAGTATATTTGAGAGAGATTTCGCTAATCAAAGAGTCGGTAGGTTGGGTCCTTTTCCCACTGTTGGCCACATTTAGGAATCAATGAGGAAGAAGGTGACAGGGGGCTCTTTGTGAAGAAGACAAGAAAGATAAGGGCATTTATGCAAGGAAACTTGAAATTTAGGGGTCTAGATGTGAAAAAATATAAATATTAATGGTAGAAATGCAAACTAGGTCAAGATGGAATCTAATCGAGCATAATTTTTGATGTTATCATAATTTGGACCCAAGGAATCTAGTGGTAAACTTAGATTTAGGTTTTGACCACGTTTGCCTGGGTAAATTACACAGAAGCCTAAATAGGGCAAATTCCCGTCTGAATCTTTCTTTTTAGTCAAAATGGGTTCAAATGGTCAAAGTGAAGGTATCAAATCACTTAGAATATTTTTCAATAATTTTTAGGAGATTTAAATTAAATTTATCTCAACTAGAATCCTTTCAATTTGAGTGTGGCTGATAAGTAGGGTTTTTAGTACTGTTTTAATTCTTGAAATGCATGAAACCCAGATTTAGTCAGTATAAGCCTACTTCTTGAACTTTTAAGTTCATTTAATGTTCAATTAACCCTTAATCAAGACCTTGGTTAATCTGCATTTGTGATTGAATGTTAAAATAGCAAAATTAACATTGTTTTCTTTTCTTCTCAAATCAATTCGATACGGATTTACGATCCTCATACCATCATTTAAAAGCATTTAACATTGGATTCTAAAAAATTTAAGTTAGTTATGATGAATGATGGCGTTACCATCATAATGGTTGTATATTAAAGGTATATCAGCAATTACATCAAAATCCTGTACGCACCATGGATCCCCCTATTCTTTCAGTTTATTTACACGATCGTTAAACCAGTCAAGGAACTGCAAGTTGTGTATAGATTGCATAGAAAATTCTTTGAATTTATTGTAAAATTCATCCACTTCTAGAATTTTCTTCAGAATGTACAAGTGTGTCAATCGTCGATCCATTTCTGAGATGGACTTGAACTCCGTCCGAAGGATCGACCTTCCTCTAAAGTCAAATATGGACAAGCAATCTTCATCACTACCATTAAATCCTCCATCATAATTCTATTCAAGATGATTAAATCGATTGTCTGTCTCATTTATGTACATACCACAGAAGTTAAGACATTCCTCTACAAGATATCCTTCCATGGTTGACCATTCTGGCTTTATTTTATTCAAGACATAATCTTTCAATTTTAAATTACATTCAATTGGATACCTCCATCTGTACTGCACGGGTCCAGCAATTCTCGCTTCATTCTCAAGATGAAGTGTGACATGAACCATCATATCGAAGAATGTAGGTAGGAAAGTCTACTTCATTTTACAAAGTATGATCACAATTTATTTATGCTAGTACTGCAGTAATTCAAGATCTAATGTCTTCGAACAGATGACTTTAAAATATCTACTCATCTCCGTAAAAGAATCAACTACCGAATCAGGCATCACTCCACGTATCGCTAGTGGGAATAAGATTTGTATATACACATGAGAATCATGACATTTTAATCAAGTAATCTTCTTCTGTACTTCATTTATGCAATGTGAAAGCTACGATGAATACCCATATGGAACCCGAATGTCTTTATGGAAGTTGAAAATCCTTTGCATCTACTCTCTAGTAAGATTATATATAGCTTCTGGAAAGTGAGACTCTCCTTCAACGTGCAACTCAGGACAAATATCCAAAATTTTCATATCATTTCTTATTTTAACTGTATCCTTTGGGCTATTTGTTAGGTTTAATACATCAAGAATGTTGTCCAGTACATTCTTCTCAATGTGCATAACATCTAAATTGCATCACACAGTCAAATCCTTCCACTATGGAAGCTCCATAAAAAATATGTTTTTCTTCCTAAACCCTGAATGTCATGTGGAAGTCAAGTCATTCTTGAAAATACGACCCAAATGTATTTCACCGAGCTGTTACAATGTCTCTACGATTTTCATCCCTGACAACTTAACAAAACTTGTACTGAGTTTATTTTTCGGATTCTTTGACGAATACTGACATGCTTTACCATCAAATTTGACCTTGAATTGTGATGTTCGCCACCTATTTTCAATGGGCAAAAATCTGCGGTGCTTTAAGTAACAGAACTTACTTTCAGGCAATCTCAGGTGATGAGTATTAATGATGGTAATGAATGGATTGCAATGGTTAGTTGTTGCAATGGATTGTTATAATGATGTGTTGTAGTTTGAAACACCATGAGTGTCATTATGGTGAGTTGTATGGAGTACCAGTCATTACAACCATTATCATTATTTACTTATCTAATTTTTACTGGTTTTATTCCAGGTCATTCACTAGGAGGCAATTTATTGAATTACGTCTCTCTTTGATCTCAAAATTATCTTCTAATTCCAAAAGGAAACTTTACATCTTATTAAAGAATGAATGAATGTGGACATTGTTTGCCTAGTTACTAAGAAATGCTTGCAAATACTAACTATAAACAAGCACCAAACAATTTATCACTATACTTTAAATTATGTCTTTACAAGTTATAGTATTAATACTTACATGAGAGTACACAATAGACTAAGATGACATAGTATATTAACTTAACTTACTAGTCTGATACCTATAGTAACACATACCATAGTTACAGTGACAGATGTAAGCGTCGCTAGATCCCAGAAAACACTATATACCAACCTAAGGAAACTGGGGCCTATAGCAACACTTATGGTGACCTTTTATTCTGTTAGTACATATATGGGTTTATTTTAAACAAATAATTGGCTATACTACGTATACATATATATATATATTTATATTTTTATCGTATGCGTATTTACTTACATATACACAACATCTCTCTCTCTTCTCCTTCACACCGATCTTCATTAGGTGTTCTTCTATGTTTACGCTTGCCTTAATGACTTTTACACACTACGGCGGAGAGGCTTTTAACAGTCGTCATTAACTCTCTTTGATTAGTTAAAAATGTGTTTAATTTGCGGGTGCGCTTTTCGAGGGATACACAGCACCTATAGGGTAGGACGAAACCTCTACTAAACGTGCCCTAATTTTCATTAGGTCGCTTAATTACGTTTCTTAACTCAGCACAGGGCATACACAGCCCCACGCACACGCCTCTCCGGGCCCCCGACCCCACAATATCATGTACAGAATGCTCAGAAGTATGATCGGTAAGTATCGAAGGTAATGGTTGTTTCGGGCGCCCGGCACCCGTGACGACTGAAGAGCATATGCACATTTTCATAATATACCGCTGCGTGCGGTTTGCAGCGCACGATGTGGCGCTATTCGAGCGTCACATCTGCACTGGAAGCCGCATGCAGCTGTGCTGGAAGCGATTTTGGCCCTCAATTCGAAGGTCATAATTTATTTAAAAATAAAAATAAATTATGGACAATAAAGTATTTACATAATACTATATAATTGTTCAATTAATTTTAAATTTTAATTAGATTTACTATATAAATAAATTCACTTAAGTGGACTGTTTTTACACATTGATTTTGGTGTTTTCTCGGTTAATTACTTATAAATTAGTTAGTGAATGGTCTAATTGACCTCATACAAGGTTAGAATATATACATAAGTATTTTATTCACATTTTTATTATATTTTTCCAAATTAATATTGTGTTATTTACAATTAAATAGCAGTTTCTGTTGTTCTGTTTATAAATTAGGTTAAACTTAATATAATCAGGTATAAATATACTTAAATTAGCTTAAATTACTTAAAGTATTTTAGTCTTAGTATACAGATTCAATTTAACTTAATTATAATTCTAAATTACTAATTTAACTAATTTAATTTAACAACTTAGCTAAGAACTTAATAAATTCATTATTTATTATTTATAAAGTATTAAATTAAGATAAAAGATTTTATTTACTTATAATCTACATATACATATATATATATATACAGTTTTATAGTTTAAACTACTTACTGATCTATTCAGGTAGATAATACATATAACTTAGTTCAACTTATATATAGTTATATAATTATTGTATTTATTGTCTGGACTAGAACTAAAACTTAGATTACAGTATTATATTTACATAGTTAAGTATACAATATATATATATATATATATATATATATATTTACACTATCTATTTACATGTGTAGCCTAATATATAACTTAGGTCTATATAAGTATACTTATTATACAAAGTAATATGTATATGTACATATATAGCTATATAACTATTTTTATTACTCTTTTGAGTGTTTCATTTTAAATTTTTCTACTGTTGTTACATGTTTAGCAGAAGTAGGAGAGAAGGGAAGAATTAACTGAGGAGAGAGTCCTCAGTTCAGATTTCTAACTAAACTAGCTGACAGAATTAAAAAATAGACAATCATGCACAGAAGTTAGATTTCAGATATTGAAATAGGAAAGTTTGTTTACAAATGAGATGAAATACAATCAATTTGTCAGCTAAGATCAAATTAGAATCTACAAGGTTTAACACTAAAATCTATCTGCTACAACCTACTAGAAGTAGCAGCACAAGACTTCCAGACTCAGCCGCAGCTTCAGTCTCTGTCCAAATGGGCTAACTGCTGCTGCAGTTAGTTCATTTGAGAAGAAATGTGGGTTTGGAGAGAAAAACATGTAGCTGCAATGATGCAGCACTTTACTTTGTTTACTGGGATTAGAGTCAATCAAAACCAACTGAAAAGCAAATAAGTAAATCCCAAATCTGACAAGGGTTCAATTTCTCACGAAAATCACTAAGTATCTCAATTCAGATGCCAAAAACCCTCATCAAAAGCTTCATTTCAGAAGAAATCCACAAATATCACTGAATCAACTCTTCCTAATGCTATAGACAGCATGAAGGAAGAATTAATTCAATGAAATACAGCCATAAGATCAAATCCCAGTTTCTTGAAACCTTAAGGAGTATTGAGAACTCCTTAGGTTAGGAAATCACCAGACAAACCAGACAACCATAAAAAAACTTATGAATGCAAGATCAGATTTCAAATTACCACAGTAATTATCCTTAGATCTGACTTGCATTCAATGCATTCAAGACATTATCAAAACAGATTTAAGTATGGCTCTTCTGAGATGATTTTTGTCACCAGAAATCCTCTCAAAATCCTTGCCAACAGGGAATTCAAATCAACTTCAATTTGTCAGATCAGGCAGTAAATCCAGAAAGCAAAAAAATCCTTAAAATCCACATTGAGGAGAAATCTGACAAACTGAAAAATTCGACCTAAAATCAGGGGCTTTTGTGACCAAGAGTGAGATGAGTGGGAAGCCCCTCAAGTGCTTGTGACGCCAATTTCAGATCTGAGATTGAAAACCAATCAGATCTAAAATTGGGTCAGAGTGTATGGGTGGAAGATGAGAAAACAAATCGCGGAAAATAAGAACTGGACATGAAAATATGGAGAGGGAGATAATTTGAAAACATGGTCTGTGAAGTCTTCCCCTCTGATTAGAGGAGGTGGGGGGGGGGGGGGATTTGAGCTTAATTCTACTACTACAGCTACTGTATCCTACAGCGAAATTAAACATTAACAATTATACTAATTCTACTCTAAACTACTTAACTACAGCTAAAACTAATATGCAGAATTATAAACCTAATCTAACAGGAAGAATTGGACCGGCTAAGGAGGAAGAAAGGAGGAAGATGACTCCAGCGGAGGGAAGAGTCTGCTAGTGAGGCTCCAGGGTAGTCCTCAGGTGCTACGAAGTCCTTAGCGACTAGGAGGTCAAGAGAAAGTGATGATTTCACAGCCGGTGGCTGTGAAATCAGAGGTTTGATGGGGAGGAGGGAGCGATCCCTTGCGCGCAACACCACTGAGGTGCTTAAGTAGCATGCTCAGTGCTAAGATCACCACGCAGGTGAGAATAATCAAGATGCAACCGGCGGCGAGGTGAAGCGCGCGGTGAGCTAACCACAAAATCTGACCGTCAGATGAGATCTGGGAAGAGGGGTGATCGCACGCGCCAAATCGCGCGAAACTTCCATTTGAATCTAACCGCAGATCGAGATCTTGAAGAGCGACGGATGACTGAGATTGGTCGTGTTCTTCGTGTGCTACAGTGCGCGCAAAGAGCAGTAGGCCTCTCTCTGAAATGAGGGAAAATTGCAGACAGACCATTGAACGAAGGGGTAGAGGAATAGCGTGCAGGCCCATAAGTGAAAAGAACTGACAGGAAGGGCCCTGCAGCCTTTCAAAAGGGTCCCTGCGGCTTGCAAGTAGGTCCAAAGAGGAGTTTTTAAGGGTAAGAGTGTAATACATGAAGGACCTAAGTGTAAACTACTTATTTCATAACCTAAATGATGTCCAATTGCCTTCAAATTTTTATATGTGCTTAATTGAACATTTAAGACATTGATTATACTTCTGATTTGGCCTTTCAAACTTATTTATGTGTTCAATTGACGCATGGATCATCATTTGTACTTCGCTTTCAGAATATCTCATTTTGTGACCTAATTATGAAATTTTAACACAGAGTAAAGGTTTTAGGTCTTTTTTCTTTAATTTCCATACTTAACCCTTTTTATCTGTTAATTTGATATTGTTTTACTTAGTGTCTAGCTTAACTTCAGCTTTTTAGCCATGATGAGTAGCCACTCATCAAGTATCATCCATACAGATTGGATATGCAAACTTCCCCTTCATACTCCATTCTGACAAATTAGTTTATGCTAGAAAGGCATTGATTGTCCACAGTAATGCTGTATGCAACTAGAAGAATTGTTTCTTCTATGCATCATATGTTTGAATACCACTGTATCACAGGACTTTCAATTCATCAATCAACAGTTGGAGATAAACATCTATCACATTTCCTGGTTGCTTGGATCCTGGGATAAGAAGGGTCAACATCATGAATGCGGATCACATGCATAGCCATAGAGATAAGTTGTAAGTTAGCATGACCACTGGCCATATGGAATATGATGGATACATGTTCTTGAATGGGTTGAATCCATCACTTGCAAGCTCTAGTGTTTGTCATGAAATGCGTAAAAAGATTTTTATATCGTTGTAGTTGCAAATCACGCTTAAATAAATAAATTTATAAATTAGAAACAATGAGTCCTAAGTCATTCGCAGGGAGGCAAAACGAGATTCTCAAAGCTTTTCATACTAACTAATCTAACCTAATGAAGGCACAAAAAGAGAGATAAGATATTCATAGAGTCAACTTTTTATTACTATTTGCAAACAGTTTTAAGCTAGGAATCAAAACAAATGTACTAAAGAGTAGAGAGATAGAGAAATAGATGGAGAGTGGAGTCGCTTGAGGGATGCTTGTGTGGAGTGCGACAGCACTTCAGATCTAGAACACCACGAAGAAGACCAGAGAGAGACGTTGCAGGGAGAGAGAAGCCAGAGATGTGTCTAGTTGGAGTTGCCTCTCAAATGAAGGCTCTGGGGCTCTTTTTATAGCTAAAATGAGGGGCAATGCAGGTATTTTGGCCCCCAAAATTGTGCAACACTTTTGGATTGATCAGATCTTTCGATCGGGAGATCAACGGATCTGATCACACCTCAAACGGACCTCCATCGCACCTTCAACATGTGGATGCTCCAAAACGTGCCACATGGTGCCTTCACGGCCGCTCAATCCACTCCGTGGCGTTCCTTGCGGGTGCATGCACGCGTTTGATTTCAACTGTCTGATCGTAACGATGAGCAACGCACCGCCTCTTTGATCTACCCAATTCACGCGTATATCGGGGCATTCACTCGCACATTGTCATGCATGTTCATCTGCACTACCTCATCTGACATGCCTCTGCACACCACGAGGCCCATCGTGCGCCGCTCGATCTCCATCGCACGACCTGATTTCATACGAGCGCACCACCTCTTTGATTTAGAGCTTCGCGTGATTCAAACTTGCATCTGCGCTCTACATTTAAAGAAGGTTACCAATGTGCTACGAGTGCGCTTTGTCACGATTTTGGTTTTGTCGTGCGACCACTTTCAGCTATTGGATGAAGATCCAACGGTTGCGATGGATTCCCACTTGATGAAGGGAGCGGTAGGTCGATGACATGGCTTCATCATGGTCGTTGGATGATGATCCAACGGCTCACATTTTGTGCTTCGGTGGTTAGGGTGAGGAGGTGGGCCGTTGGGATGGCGCCATCCTGACCATCCATCTTCCCGCCTTTGTAGTTGGTGCTACAGGGCTCCGATTGAATTGATTTTTGCATCATTGAATTGCAATCGTTGATCCAAATCCATCCGTGCGGTCGGATTTAGCATCTGGAGTTTGAATTTGTGCTATCTTGCCCCTTGGCCTTTGATCTTCCATGGACTAAATTTGATGCTACGGAAATCTGATCAAGACGGTTCCAGAAGCGTCGAACTCCAATCATCATCCTGATCAGATCCGTATGGTCTGATTTATCATCCGTGACCATGAATCATCTGCAATTAATATCGCCTCTCACTTAGAGCATAAAATAGCATTAATATCTATAAAGCTAACAAATCAACTATGATGCAAATTATGATGCTCATGCATGCATTGTTCCTAAGTTAAGCTAAACTCTAACTTAATTCAGGTAGATTAAGTCTTATGATTGCTACGCAATTACCCAGTCTCACATTTTGTGCCTCCTCTACAAATAATGCGTGATTCTCTTTAAATCTATTCTACTCATCAGAATCTATTGGATGACGGATTAGTCCATCTTTGGATTTATTCTCCTGATGCAACTCCATCAGATTTGCTATTTTACTGGAAATGAATAAGTGTTGTAACCTAGAGATCAGTGGAAAATAATGGAGAGCCTTCTCCGGTTGTTTCTTCCCGCCTGTGTTTGTTGACTTACCCACCTTATACCTCTCCTCACCACATTCAAGATAGTTAGTCAACCCTGAGTACTCATTTCTGTACAAGACATAGTCATTACGACAGGCATCAATCTTCTCGCGTTTCAGTCTAAGCCCACGTATCTGCTTCTTCGCATCATACCATAACCCAGAGTACCCAGTAGAATTATTCAACAGCTCCCTAATGAATTCAAGGACCTCATACATTAATTTCACTGTGGCTCTATTCATCACTTTCATTTGAAACAATTTTAAAAGGAATGACTGAAGGTTCCCTACCAGGAGGGGTGACGTAATAAAATTGCGGAAATAAAAATATATAAAGCAATCTCACAAAAATAAGCAATCACAAAATGTACACAAAGATTTTTAGGTGGAAACCCAAACCGGGTAAAAACCACCACCTAACCCTCTCGAGTTAGGATTTTCCGATCAACCAAGTTGATCAAAATCCACTAAACGAATCACTTTGAACGAGGGTGATTCAACCTCAGTACAACCACGCTACAAGTACGAGGGTAGCGTTCCTCAACCCCTTCTCTCCACGAGAAGGATTTTGTCCCACGAAGGAGACGGGAATTCGCAAAGCGAATACCCAACCAAAATACAAAGATAAAATAAAACAACAGTCCTATAGAGCCAACAAAATTAAACCTAGCTTCTATAGGAAATAGGAAACTCCCCTTTGCAAGGAGTGCGTCGACGATGACGCGGTGCGTGTGCCACGCGATGGCGCTACGTCGCTCTCGTTATCAATAGCGGGAGAGCGGGCGCGCAAACTGTTTGATGCTCTCAAGATGTAGAACTTGAGCTTGGAGAGCAAGAACTTCTTGGACACAAGAGTGTGAAAATGTCTAGCTAAGTGTGTCTTGTGTCTTTCTAAGTGTCTCTTATGTTGTGTTTGTGTTACAAAGGTTCCCCTCTATTTATAGAGGACTTAGGAAGGCTTTGGAAGGCTTGGAAAAGCTTCCATAGCCGTTGGGTGCAAAACCCAAGAGAATCAGGCCGAAATCAGGACAATGATTACACTTCACAGGGTTATCAGACGTCTAACTCTGGCATCAGACGTCTGGAAGGCCACTTTAAGACGTCTGATTCCAAGGTCAGACGTCTGATTCTATGCGGGTTTCTCCCTGACTTGAATCAGATCTAAACAGGGTTTTTGTACAAGTCCATCAGACGACATAGAGGACGTCTGGCACTAAGTCTGGACGTCTGGAAACCTACTTTTACCGTGGGAATTGATTTCCAAACGTTGCAACGGCTAGAAAATATCTGAGAAGAGATTTTGGGTCAGCCGAGGCAAAACGGTCATTTATCAGACGTCTGTGAAGTCCTATGGACATCTGATAAGGCTCTAACGGTCATACTCTTGAGTGTCTTCTAAGCCAGCCAACGATCCACTAACTGGACGTCTGGCAAAGTCATCAGACGTCTCCTAAGACGTCTGGTATAAGGTCTGGACGTCTGAATTCATCAGACAGAACTAACTATGTCCAGCCTAACAGTTATCAGACGTCTGAAACAACAGTCAGACGTCTTAGAATCCTTTATCAGACGTCTGATTAGTGAATTAGACGTCTGGAAAGTCAGTTTTAACCCTATATTGGTTTTCTAAGTGTTCTACAGAAAACCTACGTATCCTAGGGTTGTGCAGGTGTTCCTAGGACTACTGTTAGGGTTCTTTGAGGCTCTTTAACATAATGTCTAAGGAAAATAAAGAGCAAGAAAATAAATACAAGAGATACATGAAAGGATAAAAAAGAATCTATCCTATTCTTCTTGTCTTCCATCTCCAATCTTTCGCTCCACGCGAACCTCCTCTATTTTCCGTCAAGCTCCTCCAATCCGTCCTTGATGCGAGCTCGAGTTCCGTCTAAACACGTCTTCATTTGCAATTGACCTGAAATCTAGGACTCAAATTGCAAATGTTAAATAACACGTGTTTTGTTATCATCAAAACAAATGATCGTGGTGCTCTAGCACCAACAATCTCCCCCTTTTTGATGATGACAAAACCGTAAATAATAATGCATAAAAATCCTCCCCCTTTTTGACATTATCAAAAAGGTTTGATTGATTTTATATTTCCTATTACTCCCCCTTAAAACATGCTCTTCTATTTATTTTTAACAAAGGTAATGTCCCCCTTTTTATAACAACAAGATAGCTATTATTTTTCTCCCCCTTATTAAAGGAAATTTAGCTAACTTGTATCTCCCCCTTAAAAATTGACAATAAGCTCATCATTTTTAACTCCCCCTATCTAAATGCTTATAAAAAGGATAGAGTTAAGAATTTTACCTCACCTACCATGGCCAATAAAATGGCCCGAATGGTGGTGGTGGATGCCACATCGGATGGGGCTCCCATCCGTAGCTTGGAGGCCCGGGCATCGGCGCCGGTCTCCAATCTGGTGGTCGACGTGCGGCGGGTCCGTCGTTAGTTCGCCGTCTCGTCGGTCTTCTTCTTCTCCTCCTTGGTCTACTCATTGGTTCTCCCAACTTAAGTTGACCAGCCTTGAGCTTGTAGGTCCAGTCCTTTATGTTGTAGTCATCCCTGAACCCTACAAAACAAGATTCTAATTTTTTCTTCGATATCCAAGTGAGCTTGGATCCGGATTTGTTAGCGGGTCTCCTTGATGGAGATCCTTTCTCAACCTTAGGGCTATAAAAATCCATCTACTTTGTTGATTAGTTTGTTAGAGCTTTCCCTAAGACATGCAATTTCTCTTTCTATAGTATTCATCTTAGTCTTTAAATCAGAAATTTCTATTTTTAGACTATCAATTTATTATTTTCATTGATGAGGTCTTGATTTTCTAATAATAGGTTATTATCCTTAGGACTAGTTTCTATGTCCTTGAGTTGTTTTTCTAACCTATCATTTTCATTTCTAAGAAAACTAAGGTTCTTTTTAATGCCTTTATTTTCTACCCTAAGTGATTTACTAATCTCAAAAAGTTCATTAAATGCTTCTTGAAGATCGAGATTTACCTCATTGTCTGAGTCGCTTTCGCTTTCGCTGTCGCTTCCTCTGGCCATGAAACCGAAGCAAGCTGTTTCTTCTTCTATGGTCTTCTCTTCTTCTTCCTCCGAGCTAGAATCGTCCCAAGTGGCTTGGAACGCCTTCTTCTTAGATTTCTTCTCCTTTTCCTTCTTCTTCTCCTTTTTGAGAAGAGGGCATTCTGGTCGCAGATGCCCTTTCCCGTTGCAGTGGTAGCAACGTCTCGGGCTTTCCTTCTTCTCCTTTTTCTCTTTCTTTAATTCCCTACAAAACTTGGAAAAATTTTTAAGTAAAATTCTAAAGTCTTCGTCGTCGGAACTTACCTCGCTATCCGACGCGGCTCTGAAGGCGAGAGTCTTCTTTGGTTTAGGCTCCGGTGTATCCTTCTTCTGCTTCAACTTAGTCTCGTAGGCCATCAGATTGCCTAGGAGATCTTCCATGTTGAGCTTCTCCATTTCGTTCACCTCCTCGATGGCGGTGACTTTCTGTTCCCACTCCGGTCCAAGGGAACGAAGAAGCTTCCCTTGAAGCTCCCCCTTGATGAAAGTCTTTCCTAAAGCTTTCAAGTTATTTACAATGAGAGTGAACCTAGTGTTCATCTCACTTAAAGACTCGTTAGATTTCATTGAAAAAGATTCAAATTCTTGAGAAAGTAAATTAATTTTTGAGGTTTTTACCTTAGAGGTACCTTCATGAGTTACCTCGAGTGTGTGCCAAATCTCGTATGCGGTGGCGCACTGCGAGATTCTGTTGAATTCTTCCGAGCTGAGCGCGCAATACAACGCGTTCATTGTTTTCGCGTTGAGAGAGAGCTCCCGGATCTGCTGCTGCGAGTATCCTCTGGCGGGTTTCTCTGGGATGTCGAAGGGGGTCTCGCACCTGGCCCAGACTGTGAAGTCGGTGGCTTGAAGCCACGTCTTCATCCGCAACTTCCAGTAGGTGTAGTTGTTCCCATCAAAGTAGGGCGGACGGGTTGTGGACTGCCCCTCGGAAATCCTGCTTGTGGAACTGCTTCCCTCCATCGATCTTCTTGCTTGGTTGTTACGCCGAAACAGCAAGACCTGCTCTGATACCAATTGAAGGTTCCCTACCAGGAGGGGTGACGTAATAAAATTGCGGAAATAAAAATATATAAAGCAATCTCACAAAAATAAGCAATCACAAAATGTACACAAAGATTTTTAGGTGGAAACCCAAACTGGGTAAAAACCACCACCTAACCCTCTCGAGTTAGGATTTTCCGATCAACCAAGTTGATCAAAATCCACTAAACGAATCACTTTGAACGAGGGTGATTCAACCTCAGTACAACCACGCTACAAGTACGAGGGTAGCGTTCCTCAACCCCTTCTCTCCACGAGAAGGATTTTGTCCCACGAAGGAGACGGGAATTCGCAAAGCGAATACCCAACCAAAATACAAAGATAAAATAAAACAACAGTCCTATAGAGCCAACAAAATTAAACCTAGCTTCTATAGGAAATAGGAAACTCCCCTTTGCAAGGAGTGCGTCGACGATGACGCGGTGCGTGTGCCACGCGATGGCGCTACGTCGCTCTCGTTATCAACAGCGGGAGAGCGGGCGCGCAAACTGTTTGATGCTCTCAAGATGTAGAACTTGAGCTTGGAGAGCAAGAACTTCTTGGACACAAGAGTGTGAAAATGTCTAGCTAAGTGTGTCTTGTGTCTTTCTAAGTGTCTCTTATGTTGTGTTTGTGTTACAAAGGTTCCCCTCTATTTATAGAGGACTTAGGAAGGCTTTGGAAGGCTTGGAAAAGCTTCCATAGCCGTTGGGTGCAAAACCCAAGAGAATCAGGCCGAAATCAGGACAATGATTACACTTCACAGGGTTATCAGACGTCTAACTCTGGCATCAGACGTCTGGAAGGCCACTTTAAGACGTCTGATTCCAAGGTCAGACGTCTGATTCTATGCGGGTTTCTCCCTGACTTGAATCAGATCTAAACAGGGTTTTTGTACAAGTCCATCAGACGACATAGAGGACGTCTGGCACTAAGTCTGGACGTCTGGAAACCTACTTTTACCGTGGGAATTGATTTCCAAACGTTGCAACGGCTAGAAAATCTCTGAGAAGAGATTTTGGGTCAGCCGAGGCAAAACGGTCATTTATCAGACGTCTGTGAAGTCCTATGGACGTCTGATAAGGCTCTAACGGTCATACTCTTGAGTGTCTTCTAAGCCAGCCAACGGTCCACTAACTGGACGTCTGGCAAAGTCATCAGACGTCTCCTAAGACGTCTGGTATAAGGTCTGGACGTCTGAATTCATCAGACAGAACTAACTATGTCCAGCCTAACAGTTATCAGACGTCTGAAACAACAGTCAGACGTCTTAGAATCCTTTATCAGACGTCTGATTAGTGAATTAGACGTCTGGAAAGTCAGTTTTAACCCTATATTGGTTTTCTAAGTGTTCTACAGAAAACCTACGTATCCTAGGGTTGTGCAGGTGTTCCTAGGACTACTGTTAGGGTTCTTTGAGGCTCTTTAACATAATGTCTAAGGAAAATAAAGAGCAAGAAAATAAATACAAGAGATACATGAAAGGATAAAAAAGAATCTATCCTATTCTTCTTGTCTTCCATCTCCAATCTTTCGCTCCACGCGAACCTCCTCTATTTTCCGTCAAGCTCCTCCAATCCGTCCTGGATGCGAGCTCGAGTTCCGTCTAAACACGTCTTCATTTGCAATTGACCTGAAATCTAGGACTCAAATTGCAAATGTTAAATAACACGTGTTTTGTTATCATCAAAACAAATGATCGTGGTGCTCTAGCACCAACAATGACAACTTCGACATTGACGTTATTCCAGGAGTAATAGGATCCTCTATTGCCTTGACTGCATTGTAAAACTCATTGCAATCTCGTAACGTCTTATCATTATCTATATCCTCAGGGTCTGCTGCTCTCATATCATATAACATTTCATCCAATTCATATCCCTGATTATCATCACTTTCTTCAAAAGCATCAATTCTCTCATTGCTGACATCTCCTGTGATTTTCTTACCATGATATGTCCAATTTACGTAATGTTACCATCAACCGTTACATATCATATGCTCGAAAACTGTGTCTCAACCATGGAAAACCCATTAAAACACTGTTTACACGGGCATAAAATCAATTGAAGGTATTCTCCTCGTCTAAATGTCTTCCTATCATCATTAAATGCCCACTCTAGAAACAAAATCACTCCATGCTTGTATTCGTGGTAATTCGAATTCCTCAAACTAATTCATGACTTATCCATGATAATTAACCTAAATGTCAATGATAACCGCTCATAAGTTAGATTCGAATAAGGAAAAATTGTGTATTTTAAGAAGATTTTCACTTGATAGCTCATCCTTGAAGATTTGATAACAACGTTACTTCTTACATGCAACCAATGTTTGAAAAAATTTCGACAGCATTCTCCCTCACTTCTCTAATATACCCCCCAAGAGTAACCTTAACTACATTCCCAATAGCTTCCACTAAAGGGCGCTTGGGGAACGGAGCTAAGATTAGTTGGTATACCAGAGAATAGAGAGAAAATATCTTCAAAATTTCTCCAAACACTACTTACATGCAAGAAGTAACCTTAAGTTGTGATCAAATCTTCAAAGACCACCCTTAGTTCAGAACTTCTCTGAATTAAAGATGACGACTCTTATAGCATGCTATAAAGATAAAATGTCGTGAATGTAAGTGAAGTATACACACTCTACATTATCCATATAACATGGACATAAGTCTTGATGGGCATGTATTTTGACATAGTTATATATCTCTCGCAACCTATACCTTAAGGGTTAGAACTCTTATTGTTTGTCATCAGGTACATCTAAATTTATGCAAGTGTGTGTATCTATAAAATAATAATAAAATTATCATAACGAAACATAAATATTAAATATTGTTCATTCATAAATTAGTTTTCTACAGTAACTACCTCCACCCCAACCCTTTCCTCCTCACCCTCTCAACCCCAAATCTTCTTCATATTCCACTTACTCCCTCTCCATTCTCATCCTTCTCTCCTTTCTAAAACCTTAAATATTAAGTTTATTAACCTAATGCCTAAACTCATAATCCTAACACTCAAATCCTCCTTTAGACCCTCCCCTTGCATCCTCTCTCCTCCTTCAATTCTCTCCTATAGTTCCTCCTCCTCAAGACCCTCTCCTTTATTACAAATTATTTCAAAATCACAAACTTGTACACATAGTTGAAAGCTTGTTTCAACATTAAACCACATGATAAACTCATCTTGATCTTCATCTATACCAGAATCTGCTTGACTCATGATTTAGAAAGCCATCCAGTCCAAAAGTTCAACCTCTATCTAAAGAACACTGATTCAAAAATCTAAGTGATGCATTCCAAATTGTTTCAAACATCTGAAATGTAAAACCATGTAAATTCCATCCCAGAGAATTTATTTTAACTTGAAATCATTCAGAAAACATCTAAAACCCATGATCAAAAACATATTCTAAGGTTTAATTCGTATAGTCATCAGTAGAACTGCTGATTTGTCTGAATTAAACCCAGAATATGTTTTGATGTTCAAAACATTGACACAATCCTTCAAACACATTATTGTGACACAGAAGATCATCTTAAACCCTTGTCCAGATCATTAGAAGTCGGATTTAAAGTCCAGGTATCAAGCTTAACTCGAGATTTGGGCATTGGTGCTAAAAATTCCAAATCAAGTTTAAATAAATTAATAGTTATTCTAAACTGTTGCAAACAACCATGAAAGGTCTAAGACTACATAAAAATCAGATTTAACCTCAAGGAACTCCTGAAACCCTAATTAATTAAAACATGCAATCAAAACATACTAATTTAAAAAAAAAAAAATTGGGGGATGGCGGTGGCAGGGTGGAGGTGGGAGGGAAGGGGGGAGACTAAGGTGGTGGTGGTGGCAGCGGCAGGGAGGGAGGACGAGGATGAGATGGTGGTAGAGGTGGGAGGAGGACCGACCGGTTGTGGTGGTGGTGGAGGGAGGAGGCCAGTCGATTGTGGTGGTGGTCATCACGACTGCATTTCGCGAGGGAGGGAGGATGAGGATGAGGTGGTGGTGGTCGTAGTCAAGGATGGGATGGGGTGAAGGGTCTTGGGTGGTAAGAGGAGGTCTGCCTTGCAACCTTCATCCTTCACACCGGCAAGGGGAGGCGAGCAAAGGAGGACGATGAGAGGAGGTCCTAGCTACCTGAGGAGGAGGTGAACGTCAACAAAGAAGAGGGGTCGTGCGAGGACTGCACATCGAAGCCAGCAAGGCAGTCGAAAGGGGCGACGAATGGTATGGCAAGAGGAGCTTGGGGGAGTCGTGGAGGAAGAAGGTCTGAAGGAGAGGAACTTTTGAGAGGAAGGGGGAGGGAGTCGAGGTCGCACAGGGGATTTACATCGACCTTTCTCGACCGTTCCCAAGAAAACAGTCGACAATTGTGTTTGAAAATTAACTTTTTAACTTGGCGATTTATGAAAAGCCTATCGTCGATCATTTTCTCATGAACGGTCAACAAATCTCTTATTCTCAACCGTTATAAACGATCAAGAATGACCTCAACCATAACCCTTGCTCGATTGGTGGGAAATTTAATGTTGAGCTTTTTGTAGACCGTTTTACCTTATAACAGTTGAGAATATTATTATCAGCGACCGTGGTATAATGGTCGAAAATGCACCGTTGAGAAGAACACCTTTTCTACTTGTATTTACGACCTGAGTTCAACGAAGCACCAAGCAGGTAGTGCGATTTTAGTCAAAGCTGTGGCAATTTTCCTCGATCACCTTCTTGCTGAATGTCTTCTCCAAGGCTGAAAGATGTTGCCTAAGCTTTTTGATCTCTCGAAGGTTCTTCATGTTACTTACAAAGAGTTCCTATAAGTAAGATTGCATTCCTTTTTCTTACCCAAAGGAGGGTTGACTTATGAAGGCACGACCTCATCTCATTCTCTAGAAGGGGTCCCTTTGTATGAGTTGGAACCTCATCCTCCTACAGGATGGAAGGACAAGTAGGTGACATTCCTTTCTTTCCTTCTCGAGTGTGTACCATAAAGATTGAGAAGGAGCCCTTCCCATAAGACGATGATAATTGAAGGATTCTTCAGCCTAAGCTTATGGCTCATTGAAGACTTCGGATTTGGCTTCTTTTGTGCATATATAGTTGGATGACTAGGAATTTCAAGTAGTATGCAGTGTGGCTTTTCTCCTACTCATAATAGCCAGACCTTCTCTGAGATGCTTGGATGTCATTAGCTTTTATGTCAATGTTACTCATACGAAAGGGTGCTTTGTTTTTGTCTGTCATAGAAGGCGACTATTCACAATTTCTTTGTTTAATTTAATTCCCTTGTGTTTCTCTTTGCCATTGCTGCATTTCTTCTCTTTTGGGAACTCATATTTGTTATTCCTCCCATGAATCAAGGAAGGAAATTGCTTAGTTTCTAAAGAAAAAAAAAAGTGAAGCCAACAGTCCATTCCACCTGCACGTAAATCAGTAATACGACAATCAGGTCCTCAAGTCATATATCAGTTGTTTGACTTTCATGTCCTCGAGTTGTCGGTAAGTCTTGCTCAGGTTCCAAAGGTCAAAAGCGTTACGTACACTCCAACCAACGAACTCCATTTGTCAAGGAACTTGGTCCCTCCGTAGCCAAATAACACCTACACTCTCAATTTTCTCCTACATCTGACCCCCAACGGGCTGCAGATATTTAACTGGATTTCATGCATTCTTTTCCATGGACTAATCAGATTCTATAGTATTTGTGTCAATGTAATCCAACTCGATTGCTTATTGATATTTCAGCTACGCTATAGAGAAATATTTTGATTAGTTTTGGTATATGTCCTCTCATGTGCAGTGATTATTGGTCAGATGAAATGTTGCATCTCATTCCAACATATAGGTTACGTGGAAACTGAATCGTCGACCCACGAAATTAAATTACATCCGCACACAATCCAAACAATCCCGAAAGGGGAAAACCTTATCCCTTGAAGTGCCATGTTAGTTGGATTCAATGGAATAATGTAGGGTGAACAAAAAAAGGAAGACTAAATTAATTAACAAAAGGAAGTCCACCCACTCGTCGTCGGTATACTCTCTTTTAAAAGGGAGCGGCAGTTACATCGTAACCTTCCGAACACTCGAAGAAGTACACATATCGACAAACAAGAAAGGTGCCCTTTGGCTTCGGCGAAGGGACCAAGTAACGGTAGACGAGTCCCTTCCCTCCTCGTCTCGCCTCTACCTCCCACACAACATATGAAGAAGAAGAAGCAGCAGCACCAGCACAAGCAACCTTCTCGTCGCACCTCTCACGCCGCCATCATCCACTGCCCCATTTGCCATGTCTTCCTCTCAATGCTTCTCCACCATCGCACTCCCAACATCTCGCCCCCATCACCATCGATGCGTTCGCTCGGCTGCGGCCACCAACATGACTCCTCCTCCTCCTCCGCCTCCTCCTCCTCCAAGTCGGGTGGAGGCGTCGAGGCTTGACCCGAGAGTGGAGAAGACAAGTGAAGGATACTGGGTGCCCAAGGAGCATTACAGGAAGGGGCTGAACCCGCAGGAGAAGCTGAAGCTGGAGAAGGAACCCATGGAGCTTTTCATGAACATGGAAGGAGGCATCCGCAAGCTCTCTACTATACCTTTTGACGAGATCGACTCCTCCAAGCTCTTGAAGGCGGATATCGACACCCGCCTCAAGTGGCTCGGTCTGTTCCACCGTCGCAAGCACCAATGTCAGTAGACCTATTCTTTCCTTGTCTTCCTTTTTAAATCTACCCGGCAATTACAGTCTGCATTTGTCACGTGAGGAACGACAGCTGTTGTGGCTCCTTTTCCCTTCCTTTATATAAGGACATAAATCAGTATGTTATCCACGTCCAATGAAAGTACAATTTTACCATGATATTTTTCACACACAAGGATTTGGTGGGCATGGTAGCCATGGTATGCTTGAAAGATATGAATTCTTGATTTTAAGGGGAGAAATCTAGACTCAAGTTTTCATCTCATGCATTTACACGAAGGATTGATAAGTGGGGAATACTGATATCTTTTCAATTTATCCAAATAGATTTCTAAGTTATCAAAAAAAAGGCATTTGATCGAGATATGTAGAGTTTTAACATCAAATAACGAAGTTCATTACTGTTGCGGTTATAATTTGAAAACTTTTATGTTCCCACGTGAATTCACATGCAACCCTCCACACATTTATAAGTGATTGAGATTTAAATATTAGATCACGTTAATACACTAATATGATTAGTATGGTCCCTCAGTACAAGTGAAAAACTACATTAAGCCATGTTGGATATACTAATAATAGATATTGAAAATCTAAATGATTTAAATCGATGATTTCTATAAGTCATCACAAACTATCATGATATTTAATTGATTGTCTCCAATCTAAAAAGAAATGGCAAGCTTTTATTGCTTAATTTTTGCCTTTGATACATATCTTTTGTATGGGAATAGAGATTCAAAGATGTTACTTAGGTTGAGTCAAGGGGTTGACTCATAAAGTCCTTCTCTTATTACTATTACGAAAAAGACGGAATAGATATGCCTCTGTGCTCTAATACATACATTTAGTAGATCGATAATAATTACACCCACCATGATGATGAGATTGAAAAGTTTGTATGTATATAGAGCACAAGAGACAATTTCTTAAGAAGATCACATAGATTCACCATTGTAGATGTACATAGTGGATCAGAAAACACAAGTTCATGAGCTCACTCCTATTTTCAAATGCATGAAAATTTATGCATAGTTTTATAAGTCTTAATAAGATTCATGTATGAAAGAGAAGATAATTCTTTGATAAAGGAAATGGTCTTCGTTCTCATTCCAATGATATAAATAGAATATTAACATTTGTAATCTTTGGTAGAAAGGACGGTAAATTTGAAAATTTAACCTCAAGGTTACATAAATCTTCTAGTGTGAAGGGTTCATTGATATTCAAAATACCTAAAGAGGCATAATGTCATAAATTGTGTATCCTAAATATTTCATTATTAATGTGATGGAACCAATAATTTCACTAGATTTCTACTTTTAGAGAAATTAAATATTATTTAAAGACTTGCATGGTATTTAATTGGGCAGAAAAAGTTTAGTGACAATTCAAAAAGATTTAGATTGAAATTTAATGCTATTTGGGTACGAAATCCCAATTACCTAAATTAATGGAAAGG
Source organism: Thalassia testudinum (assembly GCA_037157565.1). Taxonomy (NCBI): domain Eukaryota; kingdom Viridiplantae; phylum Streptophyta; class Magnoliopsida; order Alismatales; family Hydrocharitaceae; genus Thalassia; species Thalassia testudinum. The sequence goes on from JAZHRO010000056.1 coordinate 5,406,605, forward strand.
TTAAGTTATAAATAATCAAGTATGAACTATTCCCTATCGTTGGATTTGATCCATCAACCCCCATCATCTTAAGATTAGGATGATTCTCTATATATATCTCCCAAAGGCAAAGCTAGAAAACCCTAACCAATGTGTGTGTGTACAACATAAATCCTCCATGTGTGTGTGAGAAAGAGAGAGGATAAAAAAGAGAGTCCTCTTTGGCAGGACATCCAAACCTCATGTAAGAAGTTCAAGAAGAACTTAAGACGTCCAGCAACAATCTCTCCTTTTAGAAATTGGAAGCCTAATAATGCTCTCATCAAACATCCAAAGAAGACATTGGACCTCCAGTAACTTGATCTGACATGGACATTGTGTGGGATGTGAGTTTTAATTGTGTTTGTCACCAACTTTTGGAGGGCCAAGACGAGGGTTGCCTCGAGATTCGTGAAGGATTGGTAGTGCACACAACTTTAGGTACACATATGGTTTCAAAATCTCAAGTACACATTTGTTCAAGAGACATGACACATTCAACACATTATGCACATATACATACCATGGTTCTTTATGATATAATATTCCATCGGTAATAATATTATTCCCATCACGAAGCGATGGCCTTTCCACTCGTATTATCTAAAGAAGGTGTTGAGTACTTCATACCAACTCGAAAACAACCCCCCATTACTCGCCCCCTTCCTCTCTAATCTACTGCATAAATGGGTGCCCCTCTATATACGATTATTTGCATAGTGGGCCCTTAAGAAGTGTGACATGTATTTTAACATTTTTATATAAATGACTTATACTTTTCTAAAATTACACTAAATGCTTATATATACTTTTCTACCCGAAATTATCTATATATTTACATCTATTTCATTACAAAATTATTTTTTATTTTATAAAATTTAAATAATTTTTATTAATTTATTTTCCATGTATATGTTTAAATAAAGTGATTTTAATTTAACTTTTTGAATGAAAACATTTTAGCAAAGTAAATTATTTGAATGTTTTGCCTAATCATATATTATATTTAGATATCTTAAAATTTGAGGAACTCTTGGAAATACTATTACGATCACTGGTTGTTATGTAAAATGATGTGTGTGTATTCAGCTCGAGATAAGCGAGCATGAATCTAAGCTTAGAATGATAAGAGGTCATGATTTAGGCTCTGCTTCATTGATGTGAACTCGTAAAATGTCTCCAACATTAACATACAAATCATTCGCGAGCTAATCCTTTATTTCCCTGCTCGGTAACCATGCACGCTTAGTTCAATAGGATATTGTAAAATATACCCTTCTAAATACCCTTCTAATGTCAAGGAATCCTTAGCATGGTCTCCTAGCTATCTTATCTTCAGGTTGCCCGTTTGAAGATTCCCCACCACGCATCTCTTTTCTCGGAGGAAAAGGACCTTAGCTTGAGGTATGCTCTCTCTTTCCAAGAGGTGGTATCTTTACTCCCACAAGATTGGATGAGTAGAAAATTCCAAGCTTGGAATATATTTGTTTACCGTGGTGGCACGTGACCGCACGGTAAATTGTAATATTGAACGGTAATTTAAAGAGGGCGCTCAATTAAAATTTCGGGTTTGAACTCGCGCATAATTAAAAGCACAGTCTCCTCACCTGGAGTCAGGAAGGGACCGCTAGAGGCAGTCGACTCTTTTACTTACTTTGTTAATTTTCTTTAGGAGTTCTTTACCGACAATTTTTAATTTTATTGGATTTTTTTTCTTCTCACCCGTCCTCAAACATACCTTCCTTCTTTTTGACATCATCGCCTTACCCACCAACCTGAACTGAATTCCAAACTGCTGCCGACGATGGCGACAAACTACGTACGACCGGGACCTTTGCAGATGGGCGTTTCATGATGCGGTTGAAGCTCCCGAACGGGGTGACGACGAGCGACCAAGTGAGGTACTTGGCCGGTGTCATCCAACGGTACGGCAAGGAAGGCTGCGCCGACGTAACCACGAGGCAGAACTGGCAGATCCGAGGCGTGGAGCTCCCCGACGTCCCCTCCATACTTGATGGCCTCGCCTCCGTCGGCCTCAATAGCCTCCAGAGCGGCATGGACAACGTCCGCAACCCCGTGGGGAACCCCCTCGCCGGCTTCGACCCCCACGAGATTGTCGACACCCGCCCCTACACCACCCTCCTCTCCCAGTTCATTACCAACAACGGCCGCGGCAACCTCGACCTCACCAACCTCCCCAGGAAGTGGAACGTCTGCGTCGTCGGCTCCCACGACCTTTTCGAGCACCCCCACATCAACGACCTCGCCTATATCCCGGCTGTCAAGGACGGCCGCTTTGGCTTCAACCTCCTCGTCGGTGGGTTCTTCAGCCCCAAGCGCTGCGCCGAGGCGCTGCCCCTCGACGCTTGGGTCCCCGAGGACGACGTCGTCCCCGTTTGCAATGCCGTCCTCGAGTGCTACCGAGACCTCGGCACCAGGGGCAACCGTCAGAAGACCAGGATGATGTGGCTCATCGATGAGCTCGTGAGTTGTTAATCAAAGAATAGTAATAAAAGGAACCAATAGCCGATGCATTGGTGTGAATAGTTTAATTAATTATTTGCTGTTTCGGCATATGCAACAGGGGATAGACGCGTTCAGGGCAGAGGTGGAGAAGCGGATGCCCAACGGGGAGCTCCAGAGGTCGGCAGTGGAGTTGCTTGTGAAGAAGGAATGGGAAAGAAGGGAGTACCTTGGAGCTCACCAGCAGAAGCAGCCCGAGCTCTCGTTCGTCGGCCTACACGTCCCCGTCGGGAGGCTGCAGGCGGCTGACATGTTCGAGCTGGCCCGCCTTGCGGACGAGTATGGCTCGGGAGAGCTGCGGCTCACCGTGGAACAGAACACGATCATCCCGGACGTACCCAACGCCCTGGTGCCGTCGCTCCTGAAGGAACCTCTGGTGAAGGGCCGTCTGTTGCCGTTGCCGGGGTTGCTGATGCGGAACCTGGTGGCGTGCACCGGCAACCAGTTCTGCGGTCAGGCCATTATAGAGACGAAGGCGAGGGCTGTGAAGGTGACGGAGGAGGTGGAGAGGAGGGTGTGGGTGGGGAGGCCGGTGAGGATGCATTGGACGGGGTGCCCCAATAGCTGTGGGCAGGTGCAGGTGGCGGACGTGGGCTTCATGGGGTGCATGACCAGAGACAAGAATGGTAAGCCTTGCGAAGGGGTGGACGTGTACGTGGGAGGGAAGGTGGGGAGTGCCTTCCAGATGGGCGAGCTTTACATGAAGGGTGTGCCTTGTGAGGAGGAATTGGTGGAGGTGGTGGTTCGAATACTTGTGGAGAAGTTTGGCGCGGTGAGGAAGGAAAGGGAGGACAAGGATGAAGAGGAAGACACAGAGAAGTTGCAGGATTCAAACGGTAGCTGACAAATTTGCTCCCCTTTTTTCTCCCTTTCAAAACCATATATATTTTGGATTTGCATGTATACGCGATGTGCGAGGGTGAACGGTGACGTGCACCAAAGGTCTGTGTGTGTGTGTGTGTGTGTGTGTGTGTGTTTTTGGAAGTTCATGAAATCAAAATTAGCACGCTGTCATGTGTGACGAGTGGTAATCCTTATCTCCTAAGTTACGAGTTTCACGGGCAGAGTGAGTTTCGAATGCACGCGTGAACGAAACTCTGGGTTCTCAACGTTTCTGTTCTTTTGTAATTCTTTTATTTGGAAAGATGTAAACAAATTTTTCTTTATATATACATGCATATCCGTAAGCAATTTCCTACCCACAGTAATTTCAATATCAATGCCAGTTGTCTAATGTACCATAGCTAGAGTGCATGCATGTAACTTTTTAATTATCGTGTGCCTCCAAGTGTTGACTCAAATTCCATTCTCACCGCGCTAACTACCGTGTAACTGCCTCTTTGGCATTTAATGCAGATTTCATGTATGCGTGTTGTCACACCGATCTATGTTCATCCAACTATGTGCATGATTCCCGCATTCGGTCACCAGCATGCTCAAATTTGTAAGGACAACAGTACGTAAATATGCGTTGCAATGCGCACCGTCGGTCACCCACTTTTCTTAAATCACAAGCTGTGATATGTAGATCATGTGTCGCCGCTTACCCTGTTAAAATTAAATATTATTAATAATTTTTACATGCCAATCAAATATTACTTATAATTTTTACATCTGAATTAAATGACATTAGTAATTTTTAGTTCCAAATAAAATATCACTATAGAATTTTATATCAAATCATATATCATCAGTAATTTTTGAAATGTTATGGATGATTTTTAACTATAACTAAAAATTATTATTTATTTCATAATCATCAGGTACATCTCACCATTAGTATTATAATCAACACATCATTTTTTATATGATAATAATAAATATCACCAGTGATATTTTAAAATCAATAATACATTTTTTTAATAAATCTCACCTAAATATATACCTTAGGCACATGAGGGGAACACTTGACATTATCCTTACTTTTGTATTGCAAAACATATTTTTTTAAGATTTGCCAAAATCAAGCTCGTTAAATCACTTTATATTGCCACATCCGTGCCTCTTTAATCTATTCTTATTCTCTTTATTTTTCTCTTCATCTATGTTTTCTTTTTTTCTTTATTTCTTAGACTCTTCCTTAATTTCACCTTTGTTCTTATCTTTACTCTTTGGACTCTATCCTTATTTTCTTTTATTTTCTTTATTTATTTCTTCTTTTTACGTCTTTCTTATCTTCACTATATAAAAGCCATACTCCATCATTAAATCTCTTTAGTGTTAGTAGTTAGGTTCAAATATTATTTATTTGATGTTTTATGTAATATTATATTTTATTATAAAGTTATTTGCAAATTTAGATATTCATCAAATAATTATGATGAAAGGTTTTAATGATAATGATAAAAAGCCCTAATGATGTTGAAGATGTTAAACGAAGAAAAGAGAAGTTACAAGAAGATCAAATTTGATGATTTAAAATCTCTCCAACATTTTATTTTGAGTTTTTATAAATTCTTTAGATTTTTTGTTAAGAGCCAAATATATACAAACACACGCACATTTAATCTTAAGTACCTAGATGCAATTTTTCTAAAGTCAATTATGCACATAAAAATAAAATAAAATTTATAGAATGTTAGTTATAATTGCTATAAAATAACTATTATTAAAAAATGTGTAAAATGATTTTAATTATATCATAAATAATAAATAAATCTTCTAAAATGTTGGTTACATTCTCTAGAATATTGGTTACAAGTTTCAAACAATACACCATTTCATAAAGTCGATTACAAAAACATTTGCAACTTTTTATAAATGGAAAACTTTCAAAATAAATACCTCTTTAAGTTTCTATTTTTTGTAGAATTAATCGATTAACTAACTGATTAATTTTGTTGAACATGTTTTCTATGACTTTTCAAAAATAGAGCAGAAGCTCATTAATCGATTAATTGCATTTCCAGGCATTTATAGTCATCGAATTTTGGCACATTTTTAGTTATCATTGATCTAAATTATAATTAACTTTGATTTATTTAATATCACAATTTGTGTCTGAATATAGCATCGTAATCTAACCAGATGTCAATTTATTTATATATATTTTTGCTGGTTTAATCTAGATCATTCACTCACAAGTAATTATTGATATATATATCACTCTCGAGGGTCCAAAATTGATCTTTCACTCTAAATAATACAAAAAATATTTACAAATGAGTTATTTACAACTTTAAAGCTATACAAGTATACACATATTTACAAGTTAACAAAATTATATATAAATTAGATTAGATGAATAAATGTCAGTAATACATTTGTTCATCTAATGTCCAAAAATATATGAAAATTGAAGGCATAACAAAAAAATTGGATTTAACTTAAGTTAGAATTTACATTCTTGTAACACTTCTTACTTTCAGCTCTTACACATGTTCATTTGGACTTGCTTGTAAAAAGTGGTCCTCGTCTAAACCAAACCAAACGCCAATGGGCCGCCCAATGGGCCGTGCCCACCGTGCCAATCCAATATTCAACATATGCAAAAAGTGTATGGGTAATGTATGGCCTCTTAAGGCCTGTTTTCCGTGTTGCTCGAGAGGGCATCTGAGACGATTCTTTAAAAGGGTTTTGACATATATATATCCATGTTAATATTCATAAATATGTATATATTTTTATTAAATTCATAATTACCTATACACCCCCATAAAATGCCATTAGCACATTTCCATATCTTTTAGATTAAACAATTAGTGTGATTTTATATTAAACCCCTTTATTTTTTTTCTTTTTTGCAACCTACACCCTCCCTCCCCGAATCTCCTCTTCCACTGCTCACCTCGTCCTCCTCCACCCTCGTCAACCTACCACCTCCACTATCTCCTCTGTTGACTATCACGACATGGCTGCCACCTCCTTCGCCTCCATCCATCCCCTTACTGACGACCCTCGACCTGCCCCTTCTTGGAGGCGCCACTGGTACTACCACTGCCTGATCAACGTCACTTGGAGCCGCAACCTCATGGGTCAAGGCTTCTCCATCTCCATCGATGACGATAACATCAGTAACTGTAACACTCACACAACGACTCCACGTCTTCTTCTTCCTCTTCCTTATGCTGCTATAAGGTGGAGATCAAGCCCTAGTTCTTCTCCAAGAGGAAGGGCTCCAAGACCCTCAACCTCAGGGATGGCAAGCTCGACATCCTTTGGGATGTCTCCTTCACCTGGTTTGGCCCTAGCCCTAAGCCCCTCGGGCCCTTCATCGCCATCGTCTTCAACTTTGAGATGGTCCTCCTCCTCAGGGACCTCGTCAAGGAGTTATACCACAAGTCCAACGCCAACTCCAACGGCAACGGCATCCCCCCCGCTAATCCTCGTTGCCAAGAGGGAGCACATCTTTGGGAAGAAGGCCTACTCCACCTGGGAACAGCTCTACGGCAATGGGTAGTTCCACGACATCGTGATCGAGTGAGAGACAGCAGTGCAAGTGGGGCTCAAGGACCCCTCCCTCGAGATCCACATCAACAAGAAGAGGGTCATGCAGGTCAAGCACCTCTCCTAGAAGTTTCGGGGCAACCAAATCATCCTGGTGGATGGCCTCCCACCAGGAGATTGATGAAGATGGAGGGTCGTCGATGAGGAGATGGAGGGAGGCGAGGGCGACAAGGAGATTGAGGGAGGCAGTAGCCATCTGTGTGTGTGTGTGTGTGTGTGTGAAAACCCTTTCCTTGAATTAGCCTTCAAGTGATTGTAAGTTAATCGATGTCAGACTATTCTCTCAAAGATTTTGAAACCAAAATTTTAAGTGGTTGGTGCTTAATGGAGAACCATTTCACGCACACGCACCCATTTCTCTTGTCAATCAAAGGCTCATTAATATGGTCAATATGCTTGATAATATGGTCACAGGGAGCCCACCCATGCTCAGGCTGATGGGTTAGCGGGGGCAAAGACTTATATGCCCGATCGCCTACTCGTCAACCGATGATTTGGGACTAACTTTAGCCCGATTTTTGTGCAGTGATTTAATTAAGGGTTTGATCATGCAATTAAACCTAAATTAATAATGTTAATCACTAATTAATATGGTAATAGGTTAATTTACATAATAAATAATTTATTTCAATAATTTAAGTTATTTATTTACATATAATAGTATACGTTTAAGTTAAATATAAGTTAGATAAATATTAAGGGTATAAGTTAGCTTATTTATTTACAAATAAATTAATATACATTATTAACTTAGGCTATAAATATATTAATTTAGGACTAAGTTAAAGTGTAAAATACAAGAATACACTATAAGTTATCTTTTTAAATAGCTAAGTTACTAAGATAGGATTAAGTTAAAATAGATAAGCTAGAAAAATATATAGTTACGAATACTTACAAGTATATACAATATGCACATGTCTTTTTGGTGTTTTTGAGACTTTTATCATTTTTATTTTCTATTTTTTTTTGCTAATGAGGGACAAAAAGTGACACTGCACTTAAAACTCCACGAGAAGTCCAACAAGGGATCCGGCTACCCGAATGTGAGGTAGGCAGGCAGGTATGACCCCCCTCCACTCGGGAAGATCCGAATATAGGCAGGTCCAGATAAGCCAGACCTACCAGAAAATCTGGTACTAACCGTTGACAGGGAGACGACGGAAAAGTCCAACACAACCATACCAACAATAAATGATGGCATGACTGCCGCAATTAATAGCCTGAAAACATACATGTCCTGACAACGAACGTATTCGATTAGAAGATCTTACGGTAGGATCAACACCTAGCACTATAAATAGCTAAGAGAGGCCCTCGAGACCCTCTCTCAGGCAATAGGAGAGAAAAAGAGAGATTATATTATCACTTCATACTAGTGAATAGTTGGGAGCATCACTCTCCCCCAAGATGTACACCTTTCATCATGGAACTGGGTTACCAATCCTCTTATCTCATTGTGATTGCTTGTTTCTGAATCAATGAGTCGGACCCTCCAATCACTTAGGAGGTCTAATCAATTGGTACTGTCTGTGGGAAGAGATTATCAATTGATAACGTTTCCTTGCCTTTGAATCCTTTCGATGGCCCCTACGACTGGCAACTCCTCTTGAGCCTGTACCGAGAAGGTGCCGACACAAGCATAATCAAGTGTCTCGGTGTCCAAGAAACACCCTTAGCCTACCAGGCCAAGTAAGAAGTTGGGAGTTCTCGACTGACTACTGGAAGTCCCCATGCAGGACCCTCTCCTAGAGATCCAGGCGAGGGAGGAGCAATATCAGGTCAGGCTGGCAACTCTTAAGGTTGAAGAACTTTTAATCATTGAGAAACTCTAAGAGATCAGCCAGATTCGGGAGTTCAGCAAAATCCTGTCGAAGGAGCCCCACCAATCGAGCCTTGAAGACGAGCAACAAAGGTGGCATCATACGATGGAGGAGGAGAATGCCAGGCCTACGTGAACAGCTCGAAAAGTTAAAATGAGAGCTTAGTAGTAAGAAAGGGGAAGCTCCTCCCAGTCCGCCTAAAGCACCTCGCCCGCCTTTGTCGAGGGAGCATTTAGGAGCTCAACCTTTGGCAACCAGCAGTAGAGGCTTGATCCCTGAGATCATCCACCCGGTCACCTGGGAAATGCAGGGCATATGCCCACAGGCTTACGTCACCACCTATCCTTTCACTAAGGAGGTCATGATGGCCCCCCTGTCGGAAAAATTCAAGCAGCCCATCATGACTTAGTAGGACAGGAAGATGGACCCCAACAGCTTCATTGGGAGCTATTATCAGAAGATGCTAGTGCACGACTGCCCTGATAGAGTACTCTACTGGGTATTCCCATCCGATTTTTCTGGCATGGCCCATGAATGGTTCAATGAACTACCGGCCGAGCAGATCACCTACTTCTAAGAATTGGTGGATAAGTTCTGCCAATACCTATTGGAAGCTAGTTCCACATCTTATTTTAGTGTTAACAAAATTATTGTAGATTAATATTTGCAATTGAGTATTTTTCATATTTAGGTGAAGATCAAGGCAAACATTGAACTATGGCAAGGAGGCATGATGACAAGGAGTTGATGATAGAAGATCATCTAGAGTTTATTTTGTTTATTAGATTAGGTTTTTACTTTGTTAGAATGTATGACTCTTAACAAAGAAACATAAGATAGATCGTAAAATCATATAGAGATAAATTAGGATAAAACATTACAATTTTTTTTCAAAGAACGTACTTAATTGTTAATCTTTGTAAAACAAGGTACTTGAAAGCAAGTACCGATACTGTTCATAAGTACCGGTACATGCAAGGCATGTTTGAGCCTTTGTCTCAAACAGTGAACAACAAGTACCAATACTAATCAAGAGTACCGGTACCTAATGGTCACAATTTGAAGACTCAGTTTGGGCCTGGACCTTACAAGTACCGCTATCCATGGTGAGTACCGGAACAGGTAAGTCACCGTGTCTAGTGAGTCTTAAACCTAGGAGTCACAAGTACTGATACCCTTGATGAGTACCGGTGACGCACGCAGAATGCATTTGTTTAATTATGCCATTGTAGTATGTGTTCATGACGTCGATTTTAATTTAGAATGTGGAGTTGGTGAGTCTAAGTTTCGAACACAAAGTGGCGTAAAATCGGATATTTTGTCGCTTTAGTCGTCACAGGAATGGGTGGTTTGCTTGCTTGCGAGAAAACGCGAGAGAGAGAGAGAGAAAGAGAGTAGGGTTAGAGATCGTGTTTAAAACATGACAAGCATTAAGAGGATGTGAGCTACAATATATGAAATATCATCAATATATAGCATGCAATTAAAGTTTGTTTACAACTACAGCAATAGATGAAAGTTTAAACAAGTGCAAGATAAACTAAAGTAAAGAGAGAGTGCGAGGAGTCAAGGCGACCACGGCGGTGGAGGGAGGCTCCGTCGGTGGATTGACAACTCCGAGGCAGGTATGGAGTATTTGGTGGAGCTAGGAGAAGGCTAGAGTAGTATGGAAGGTGTGTGTGTATTCAACGCTAAGAGATGGAGATGAATGGAGGGGTATAGGGAGGTTTATATAGAGAAGAAGGGGTTTCCAAACTACGTAAGGGTTTTAGCGATGTCCGAGAAGTCGCTAAACCCATTCTAGAAACTTCGATGAAGCCCCTCGCCTGCCGGTCCAAGTGCACATGCGTGCTTCCTTCACCCACGCGATCCGTGTGCACACCTTGTGAGCCATCCGATGGATGATCGATCGGTCGAGAGTTCGCGTGGGCGCACGCTGTGGATCGCACCTTGAGCACGTGTGGGCGATGGCGCGGATCTAGAGCGCCACGTAGCTGCCATCCGCACCGTCCGCGCCTTCATCTACGGCTGAATTTCCTTCGAGCGCGCCTCCGCTGTCGATTTGAGCCTTGCCCTTGCTCGAACGCATGTCAGTGTGTGTGGATTTGAGGCGCTAACCACTACGCCAACGACACAATATGGTTGCAGTCTTTGCGAGTCCTCAGCCGTCTGATGGGAGATCGGACGGCCATGGTTGCTTCTGCACGATGAAGAGAGACGATGGATGCAGCAGGCGGGCACCACGTGGCACATCATGGGTCGTTGATCATCAGATCAACGGCCAGAACTTCTTGGGCTGGTCGAGAGAGCTCCGAATGTCGGATTTAAGTGATTTCAAGTCTGTTGGACTCCATCATCGATCTGAATCCATCCGTGTGGTTCGATTGCTCATCTAAAGCCTGTTCAACATGCACTTGTACATATGGCCATTAAATATTGATTTATAAGCAATCTCAAATTGCATTGAATGCAGTGCTCCTATGCCCATCATGACATGTTATTAGTGTGCATATGTCCTCGAAACTAACCCCAGTTGATGGAATTATCATCATTGAATGTAGAGTTATCAACGAGTACCAGGACTCTTGTTGTACTGGCTGCTAGACAATAATGAGCAACTAGTACTGGTATCCATACTTTAATACTGGTACCAGTTAGCCATTGGCTCAAAACTAAACGGCTGTAAAATTAATTTTGAGAAGATGAACATTGGGATTTAAACCCCAATGTCTAGAAGATGTATTACTAAGGTCTTAACTCTATAAAAAGATCCTATGACTCTTAGTTTGCACACAAGAAAGACAGAAAAATATAAGAGCTATATTTTATATTTCCACCATATTTTGAAGAGAAGAAATTGTTTACTACTCTCAATCTCTTTACGATTTGCAAACACATCGACATGCTTTTCTTACACAATTACAGAGCATTCACGTCCTTCCTAGGTTCTCCAATTGGTTTTCAATTTATATTATTGTTGAGAGGCTTAGGTATTCTTGTTGTAAGATTTCTTTTTCTTACACCAGTTCTTATTTGTAATTGAGCTTGTTGCTTATTGGGTTGTAACAAACCCTTTATTGTACTTGGGTTGAGATAACCTATTAATTACCTTGGTTAGTAAAGTGATTCCCTCGGGGTTGAGGGAATCGGGTTAAAAATCCTAAGCTGGGAAGCTTAGGTAGTGGAGTACCCAAGTGAGTGGAAAATCACTATATATTTTGTGCCCTTTGTGGTTTGAATCTTTGTACAAATATTTCTTGCTATTACTAATATCCGCTTGAGTGTTTGTGTGAGCGTAGCTATCTATAGTAGATCCAAGTTCCAACAATACCCTGAGAGGCTGGTGGAGATTTGGTAGCAGAAGAATGAATCTTTCCAATCTTACTTGGATCGATTTAAGGCCTAGTACTTCAAATGTAAGAGGCCTCACGATCCCATTGCCATTTAATACTTCAAGTCAGGACTCCTAACTCAAAGGTTTTGGTATGACTTTAATGATTTCCCGCCTAGAGATATGGTGGAGCTCTAGGATAGAGCCATAAGGTTTGCGAAGTAGGACGATTCTTTCCACTCCCGCAGCTAGCTGGTGGAGGGATATGGAGACGATGTCGGTCCGGTCGAAGAGAAATAGGCTTCAAGGGAGTCCGCTCCCATCTCCATCTGTTGAGGCAGCTGCTTCAACAAGAAAAAGGCTAGCTTTTCAGAACGAAGAAGTGATCGGCCCGCTAAGGGCCAAAACAATGGACCTTGCTAGCCTAGGTAGGACTATTTTTAAGAATACACTCCCCTGACTGTGAATCAGGCGAACATGTTGGTGGAAGTATGGCCTACAGGCAAAGACCTGCTACCCTCGCCCAAGCTGTTGAAAAAGACAGTTGATTCTGGGCCTTATTGCAAATACCATAAGGCTCGGGACCATGCCACCAAAGATTGCTGGGATCTACAAGACCAGATCGAGTCCTAAATCAGGCATGAAAATATGTCCCACTTCGTTAGGAGGAGTGAGGGCTAGGATAAGGGCAAAAGGCCCATGGAGGGTCTAGAAGACTACCATAAGGAAAAGCTTCAACAATTCAGTGGAGTCAACATGGTCCTTATCGAGGGCCACAGGCCCGACGACACCTCAGCCTACCAGATCGAGCAGGCGGTGTCACCCCTGCTCCCCCCCATCGAGTATCATCGCCAGGTTCTGGTAACTATGCCTGGATTACCCCAAAACGCTCATCTCCCACCATCTACGAGTGCGGAGGTTGAAGTGATTTTCGAGGTCAACACCACCCCGGGTCAGCAACTCACCCCCTTTGGGTCAGAGGCCTGTAGCACGTTCCTTACTCTTCAGTGGGGTGAGAGAGGCCTCGTCAAGTAGGTGGCCTTCCGGTTGTTTGCCTCTCTGCCGAACTCGGTAGAGCACATTGACCCACTATTGGTAACACTCCTATTAGTGGGACAACAGCAACACTGGCTCCTTGTGGACGAAGGCAGTGCCGATGATGTCCTCTTCTCCAGAACACTACTTTGATTGGACTTCAAAGAAGAGCATCTTTCCCCGTCAACTCACCCAGTTGTGGGGTTGGGCAACTATAAGGTGATGCCAATAGGGGAGATCAGCCTTCCCTTGTCCGTCTACGACGGGGACAGGCACCTCAACCAAACTGCTATGTTCATAGTGGCTGGATTAACGACAACGTTCGACAGCATCCTTGGTGACCTGACTACCCATGTCTTTCGCCCAATCCCCTCGTCATACTTCCAATTCGTGCTGTTCCAATCCCCTCACGGGGTAGGAATAGTACACAGGGAACAAACAGCCAAGTGTGAGCTCCTAAGGATTTAGCTAGAACAATCCATGGAGCCGAGACCCCCAAGCCATAGAAATAGGGGAAGAAGAGAAACCAGGTCCAGATAATCTGGTAGGAAGAAAATCTAGCTAATTCGCCAGCGACTTCAGGATTGCAGCCAGGCTCTTCAACCATGGCTATACAGATGCATCCTGACGATGCTACCAAGCTCGTCCAGGTTGGATCGGACATTGATCCCTCCAAAGTACAGGAGTTGCTGCTCCTACTCCGAACCAACACGGTCATCTTCGCTTGGTCTGCCAACGACCTGCCGAGAGTAGACCAGTCCCTGATTCAGCACCATCTGAACATCCAGGCAGTCACCTGCATGGTCGAACAGGTGCACTAGCACAAGTCAATTGAATAATGGCAAGTGGCAGAGGCTGAAGTCCAAAAGCTCCTTGAAGCAAGATTCATTGAAGAGCCCTTATATCTAGCATGGCTCTCGAACATGGTCATGGTGAAGAAAGCCAACGGCGAGTGGCGCATGTGCGTGGAGTTCACCAACCTCAACAAAGCCTACCCAATGGATGAATTCCCCTTACCAAGGGTGGACACTCTAGTGGACTCCTACAATGGATAATCGCACATGTCCTTCTTGGACGCCTACAACAGGTATCACCAGATCAGCCATGCTCCAGCCGATAGACCTCAGACCTCCTTTATTATTGATAGGGGTCAATTTTAGTATAGAGTCATGCCCTTTGGCTTGAAAAATGCTAGAACAACTTACCAGCACCTTGTAACCATGATTTTCTCTAAAATAATAGGAAAGTCATTTGAAGTGTATATAGATGATATGCTTATGAATGGATCTAACTTCCCTCAGCACTTAGAATATTTGGCAGAAATGTTTCAAATATTGAGGCACACCCACCTCTGCTTGAACCCCGAAAAATGTATCTTCGGGGTCTCAGCCGACAAATTTCTGGAGTTCTTGATCTCCAATAGAGGAATTGAAGCCAACCCCGACAAGATCCAGGCAATCATAGGCCTTCAATCACCAAGCATGCTGAAAGGGATGCAGTCATTAGTCAGCAAAATCACCTTTTTAGGCCGATTCTTGTCTCAATCCTCTGACAAGTGCCTCCCCTTCTTAGAGTGCATCAAGAAGGGCAAAGCCTATACTACCACCCACTAGACTCCTCATTGCTAAAAGGCCCTATAGAATGTTAAAGAGGCATTCTGGAGCCCCCCATCCTGATGGCTCCTAAACTCTAAAAAATGATGATTTAAATCAACAATTATATCCACCAATCAAACACATATCCCAAGGAAATCAACCACTCGATATCGCTACAATGGTTAGAACCACTTATTCTCAAATAGTAACGTCAAATAATAACTCAAATATTTCAACAGTGCTAAATCAGATGTTGGCCACAAGGACCAGATGACTTAATCATCCAAACCTCAAAAAAGGCACAAGGCCTTAACAGAGCCAGAGCACCAAGCCTCAGAGATGGCTAAGTGTGTGCACGCATCCCAAGGCACCAGGCATGAAACCCGAGGCAAAACCCTCCCCCTTCCTCTTAAGAGATTCTTCCCCTAATCGGATCTAATTCTGGTAAGTAGGTTATGAATAGGGAACCAGACCTATGACCAAGGTGTAGCGGGTGAGGAGTTGAGAGAGTGAGTGAGAGGGGACCATACCCCCTATGTGAGAGGCAAGGTGCCAATGTGAGCAATTGAATTTATGTGGTGCTCTCGCTCTGGAAACCCACGATGTTGGACTAAAGCATGCCCTCTCTTCCTTTGTTTCCTTCACGCTGCATTAGATGGGAAGGGCTCAAATCAAGCTGCTATGCCTATTGTTGCTATCCAATTGAGGCCCTACAAAGCTTCGTGGTGTTCATCCGCAGGGCTTAAGGGTAGTAGTGGCGGTGATGGTGGTCGGCGAACGTCGGACGATAATGGAGAAGATGACGGTGGCCGGCAAAGACCTATGATAGGAATACAGCCTTCGAGGCCTAGTTAGATAGCTAGGAAGCTCCGCCGTGGTGAGGCAAAGCTAATAGTTGTGGCGATTGGGTGAATGGTGGTGTGTGGTGGCTGGAGGGTGAAGGGGTGAACAGTGAGTTGGTGGGTTCTTCGGCCGGTGATTTGGGTGAGCAAAGCCCTAAATTTCTTGAGGGATTTTGCTCTCCTGAATGTAGGCAAGCTTATGGACCAGATGAAGCAAGGTTTCGTGGCGTAGATAGCCGATGCAAGCTCACCGGAGCTCTCACCAGACTTGGGGAAGACGGTGAGGAAGGGAGGTGAACGTCAGTCAAAACTAGAGATAAAGGGGATGAGAAGGATCGAGAGGAGAGGAAGAAGAAGAACCTAAATCAAGGATGAAAGGAGGGATGATCGCACGGGCTTTGATTGGCTGGCGTTGGGGAAGGTGAAGTCCTCCGGTGATGAGAACGATAAGGAAGAAAGGGTCGAGGCAGCTCCTGCTGTGGTTGCCGAGGAGTGGAGGAAGCTGAAGAAGTTCCCTCTACTTATTGTACGTGGCAGAGGGCGACGAAGGAGATTTGAGGAGCTCACCGAAGTCATGGCAGAGGCAGCCAAAGTGAGAGAAGGAAGAAGAGTTTTGTGGCCAAACTAGACTAGTAGGAGCTTGGGACCTAAGGGAGTTCTCATAGAGCTCAAACGGAGCTCAACTAGAAAGAATCATCATGAATTCTTCACAATTTGGCTAGGTTTCCATTCGCAGAATTTTCGAGCTCGCCTGAGCTCTTGGCCTTAAGTTGGAGTCCCTAAGGCGATCTAAGGGATTTGGGAACTCCTCTAATTCATCCCTCTAAATTTGGAGGGGATTGGCTTCGATTTGAGGGAGGAAATCTCCCTTGATCCCTACTGTAGATGTGCTCCCACTGCCAATGGTGGTAGGGACCAAAATGTAAGAAATTCAAGAAAGATAGGGGTCTAAATGCAAGACTTTCGAAAGTTAAGGGTCTAATTGTGAGGAATAGAGATTTTGGGGACTGAATTTCAAACTAGGTCAAGATGAACTTTGATTTGGCCTAAATTTTGGTACTAACCTAATTTGGAAACAAGAAATCTAATGGTAAACTTGGATTTGAGTTTTGACCACGTTTAACTAGGAAATTTGCATAGAAGCCCAAATCAAGGTAAAATCCCGTCTGAAACTATGTTCTAGGTCAAAATAGGTTCAGATGGTCAAACAAAGGGTACCAAATCTCTTAGAATATTTTTCTATGAATTTTAGGAGGTTTAGATGAATTTTATCCTAACCAAAACCTCTTTAATTTAAGCGGGGTGGAGAATTAAAGTTTTATGTACTATTGCAGTTCTCGAAATGTGTAGAAACCCTATTTTTGTCTATGTTGACCCACTTTTTGGACTTTAGGGTTGATTTGACCATTAATTAACTTCTGGGTAACCCCATGGTTATTTTACATTTATGATGTACTGTTAAAACTGCAAAATTAGCCCTTTTTATTATTTTCTTCTCAAAATGGATTTAAGTGGAATTAATGTCCTCAGGTAATCATTTAGAATCATTTATATCTTGATTCTGACTAATTTAAGCTAGTTATGGAGAATGATGATGTTACCATCATACCCCCATGCCTAACTTTGCTAGTCCCTAGCAAAATCTCATGGAAAGAATTAGATCTCTTGACCATGTTTATTATGTTCAACTACTTGATTTATGTCACTCTCTAGAAATTAGATCATAATGTCAATAATAGGCCTACAGGTACTCAAGTATTAGACAAGATCCAGACTTGACCAGCTTCAACCTAGGTCTGCTGCGAAGGTTTTTAAGTCCTGTAAAAACTGCCTAGAGGTTCGTTGACCCTAGCGGTTAAAGCACCCATACGTATAATGTATCAACTTCAGGTTCAGCTTGCCAGTGCATTTTGATGAGAGAGAGATAGAGAATGATTTTTTATTTTGAGAATTTTCTCTCTTTTCTTTTTATATTTTCCTAAATCTAGCCTCGAATTGGCCCTAAACACAGTCTGTGTCGAATTCTTTGTCCCCACGATCAATCTTCGAAGGGTCCCTAGCTTTCGATGCTTCGGGATAGCATTGCCCGTGGCAACTCCCAAAACTTTGGCTTTCGACACTTCAGGATAGTTTCACCCATGGCATTTTGTAGCTAAATTCAAGCCCCAGCAATCAACATTTCAGAATAATCCCACCCAAGGAACCTAAACTAGTACAAGGTGCTTACATGCCTCTAGTAGGATATTTAGATATCTTAGGAGAAAGCACCGAAGTGACGATGTGTTATTACTCATCTTCGAGGAGAGTCTTTTTCATTCTACCTCTTTGCGCCAGGAACTCATCCAATCAACTTTTGTTTTCGAGCCACTCCTAAGCTAAATCTTCGAGATGACTTTTCAGAATAGAACACTTTTGGCATTATTTCTTCGTTAAGCACACTGAACTAGACTAGTGTGTGAATTTTGGGTTCTTAGGTTACCAAGTCTTGTAAACCAAATGACAGGCAACGGGGCCGAATAATCCCTAAGCCTTAAACTTAATACATCAACCTCGCACTTTCCTCAACCTCTTGAGGACTAATCTGGATCTTAACAAATATGTGAGTATTTAAGCCCCATAACATGCCCAAGAGGCCTAAGATCAGCACTATTACTAATCTCCTTGTCTCTAGTATTTCAAGACTTAATCTTTGTTTTGATTTGGTCTAGAACTTAAGTAGAGCCCATAATCAAAAGCTAAGACTATCGATTTTTTTCTTGATTTTGCTCCTTTTGACATTTTGTGTTTCCTCCTCTTTTTCTCCTCAAGAAAGATTTTCAATCATCTCAAAAAACTCTCCTCCCTTTTCTTCATTTTTTTTTCAATAAGTATTTTTTTTTGTGAGAACCCCTCAGAGACTTGAATTTCCCATTTGTTTTGCAGTTTAACACCCCCATGCCTAAGTTTTGCAATGTCCTCATTGTAAACTAGTAGGGTACGAATTCAGCTTGGTTTAAGGTTTAGAACAGGGTCAAAGAGTGGGTGAATGGGTCAGGATGACTATTGCAGATGATTTCAAGATCTGATACACGTATCAAAGGTGGAGTATGTTGTTCTAAAGTTGAATCCTAAAGTGCAATAGGAGTGTAGCTCAAAAGGATGATCAGAAGAGTCTTGATTTTTTGGAATGATGGGTTGCCTCCCGTTAAGCCCTAAATTCAATGCCTTCAGCCGAGTAGAAGGTGGTCAAGGAGAAGGGGTGGTAAAATCAGAGGAATTTTGTAAAACAAGCACCTTGATGAGTAGCCTGGTTGGTCCAACCAGGTGCTTGTTCAAATCAACAGGCTAATGATGCAGACCAAACCCAATCAATCTGGTGGGTTGATGGATGTGAATCAATAGATATGGAGCCCACTAGATACTTTGTGGCTCAAAAAGATATGGAAATGTCAATCTAGGGTTTGGCTAAATCGGTTTAGCCTGATCAAAGTAGGGGTCCTCAAAGGATAATGATCTGTGAAAAATGTAGGAACCCTACTAATGGGATCAGAAAAGGATAAGACATGGTTCTTGGTTTGATCAGTGTCCAATTCCCAGTCAAAAGATGAAGGTCAATCATATGCAACTGGATCAGAAAGAGGTGAGTCAGAGTAAAAATTGATTCTGGTGGCAGGTCAGGGTTAGGATCGGATTTTGAAAGGCTCTGTAGGAGATGTGGCTGCTGCAAGTTCTAAATCATCAACCTCAGAATTGGAATCGAAGAATGGGTCATGGATACTAAGGTCATAAGCTGGCTTGTAATCATCTGAAAACAAAGGTTCTCCGAGATCAGAGTCTGATTCAAAATCATTGGAGAATTTACGACAATCAGCTTCTGAACCTGATTCAGGATCAAGATTTCCACCACAGGACAAATCATGATGCATGCAATCAACAACCTGACTTTGATCTATCCTAGTCTCAAATTCCAAGCTCAAAGGGATATCCTCATTAGGCATAGGCTCTGATTCTGGGCACCTAGGGTAGATCCATTCAAATCCCAACTCTTCCACCTCCTCTGTTTCTATATCGTAAATTGGTGTGATTTCCGAAAAGTCAATTCGTTCCTCTAACGAGTCTAGAGAGGTATAATCATCAAATACTGGCCCAAAATCAAAATTCAGATCTAAAATCTAGTTCTTATCACATCGAGCCTCATGATCATCCCAACTAGGCTCAGATCTAGATTCTAGGTTAGGGGTAGAAATTGGGTCACTAGAATCTGGACGTGGTTCTATTAGGATGTCAGAATCACTCTCGAGGATTACCTTAACAAGATAAGGTGTCGAAATTACATCCTTGAGAGGTTCTAACTCAAGCTCATCACAGGTGTTTGGTAAATCAAGGCATGATGGACCAGCTTCATGGCTTTCTATGGTTGGTTCATAATCGGGAACACTTGCAACTGGATCCACCCAACCCACATTTTGATCAGATATGTCATTTTGCCCAAAGTTCGAATCGGATTCCATTTGGGTTGGGGGTCCACAACAACCTCTACTTTTGAACCCAGGCTTTGGGAAATCATATTGATCATCAACATTGCTCCAAGATTCATCATCAATTTCTGAGTGGAGATATGGGTATGTCTGATCAATGACTTGTTTCAATAGGTTTAACATATTTCCACGTTTCTCAATGTCATCTTGGTGTATCTCCCAGAGTGGTGGATTTGTAATACATTGTAAGCCCTTTATGCTATGCAATTGCCATAATTCACTGAATTCTATTATGAAGGCATCCCGGGTTGAATCATTTATTATTTGGGTCAACATTAGATGGGTACGGTTCACAATGAGAGGTGTTTCTAACACATTAACTTGAATGCTTCTAAATGGATTTGAGTTTTTGTAATACTCATCATGATGTCTAAGAGCAGCCTCGATCATTTTCTCTTTTATGCTCATACGGGATTCAGGTTTCCTAAACAGTCTTCCTATGTCGTCAGGTTGCATTTTCAAATCAAGTGGTGGATCAAGATGTAGAATCAAATTCAGGTCCAGATTTTCCCCAAAAGATCAACTCTAATGGAGGCCTCTAGGTCAAACCTAGTGATCTTTCCTGTGTATGTGCACTACAAAATAGATGAGGGACTAGATGTGAATTGGACCCAATCAAGGCACCCAAAAATTTTGGATGACTAAGGCTATTTCGAGGCGGATGATACCTCTGAATCAAAAATCCACACACCCGAGAATTACTTGGGTAACCAAAAAGAGAGAGTCCTGCAAAGACCCCTACACAGTAGAGCATCCTCAAGGATTAAAGGGTTTCCCCCACCCGACCTTCCTTGTCACCGCGGATCCATGTAGATTAGAATGTGCAAATTGAGACCTTAAGTCTACCATTTTCAGCCCTAATTTGTGCCTTGAATTTCACTTGATTAAGAAGTTGATTCAATTTATGCCCTAATTTGTAGGTTGGTTGACCCACAAAGTAGACCAACTTCACCTGACCAATCCTAAGGTTGACAATGAAGTTTGGGTCAAGACTCAAAATCACCCTGAATTGACTCTCAGGTTATTAGGTCCCATCTTTTAGGGTTCAAGTGAATTTAGAACCTTGATTTTAGGGTTTACTTGAATAGATCAGTTCAAACACGGGCTTGGGTAGCGCACAAATGCGGGAAGATCAATTTCCTTTAATGCAGGAAAATGTGTACTAACACTTCAGAACCCTAATGTGGAAACCTTAATTGGCTCTATTCTCAGGTCCAATTTGATCTCAAATATGGCACCTTGGACTCAAGCAAGAATGTGAATAGTCCAAGATGTTGAGAAAATTTAGCGCAAATCCCTAATAGGTACAGGAAATTAGGATGGGGATCTCTAATCAAATCATCTCACTTCAATCAAATATCAAATCAATTTTGCAAATCAGGAAACTTTGCCTTTAAATGATATTACTAGGAAAATATGGCAAGTGGATCCTAGTTTATTTTGTTTCCTTTTTCTCTTTCCCAAGATTAAGAGATGATTAGGGAAGAAGAGAAATTCTACCTACCCCCTAAAGTGGTTGATTGCGCGGAAGATCTTCTCGTGATGTACCTTGCAAAATCAAAGCAAAGCAGATAGGGGAAGATAGAAATCAGTTCAATCAAGAAAGATAAGGCTAGTGGTGAATTGCACGTTGCTCCCTAGCAACGGTGCCAAAATGTTGATGGGTGAGATTCGTCATTCAAAGGATGTATAGTATTGTAGTATAGTGATGAAAATCGCTACAACATTTAAATTTATAAAGTACTTGAAAATACAAGTGAGTCTGACGTCATTCGTAAGGAGAAAATAAGGAATTCACACACTAATCACAATTTAAATCAATGAGTGTAATAAGATATTCAAGAAAGATATTCAATGCATATTATACGTAGAAATATATTCAATAAGAGCTAAGTGTATCTCAGAAAAAATGGGATGAAAAGAAGATGAAAACTCTAAAAAGAATGGTGATTTTAATCACCAATTATATCCACCAATCAAGCATATATCCCAAAGAAATCAGCCACTAAATATCCCTATAGTGGTTAGAACCACTTATTCTCAAATAGCCATGTCAGATAATAACTCAAATATTTCAACAGTGCCAAATCAAATGTCGGCCACAAGGACCAAACCACTTAACCGTCCAAACCTCATAATAGGCACAAGGCCTTAACAGAGCCAGGGCACCAAGCCTCAGAGATGGCTAAGTGTGTGCATGCATCCCAAGGCACTAGGCACGAAACCGAAGGCAAAACCCTTTCCCTTCCTCTTCAGAGATTCTTCCCCTAATCGAATCTAATTTGGGTATTCGAGTCATGAATAGGGGACCAGACCCATCAGTAAGGTGTAGCAAGTGAGGACTGGAGAGAGAGAGTGAGAGGGGACCTCACCCCCTATGTGAGAGACAAAGTGCCAATGTGAGCGATTGAATTTATGTGGCGCTCTTGCTCTGGAAACCCACGATGTGGGACTAAAGCATGCCCTCTCTTCCTTCGTTTCCTTCGCGCTGCATCAGATGGGAAGGGCTCGAATCAAGCTGCTATGTCTGCTGTTGTTGTCCAATTGAAGCCCTGCAAAGCTTCGTGGTGTTTGTCCGCAGGGCCTAGGGGTAGTAGTGGTGGTGATGGTAGTCGACGAACAGAGAAGACGACAATGGTCGGTGGAGACCTGTGACAGGAATACCACCTTTAAGGCCTAGTTAGATAGCTAGGAAGCTCCGCCGTGGTGAGGTGGAGCTAATAGTGGTGGCGATTGGGCGAATGTTGGTGTGTGGTGGCTGGAGGGTGAAGGGGTGAACAGTGAGTTGGTGGGTTCTTCAACCGGTGATTTGGGTGAGCGAAGCCCTCAATTCTCGAGGGCTTTCGCTCCCTTGAATGTGGGCAAGCTTATGGACTAGATGGAGTGAGGTTTCATGGCATAGATCGCCAGTGCGAGCTCACCGGAGCTCTCACCGGACTTGGGGAAGATGGTGAGGAAGGGAGGCGAACGTCGGTCAAAACTAGAGATAAAGGGGATGAGAAGGATCGAAAGAGGGAGAGGAAGAAGAAGAAACTAAATTAAGGATGAAAGGAGGGAGGATCGCGTCGGCTTTGATTGGCCGACGTCGGGGAAGGTGAAGTCCTCCAATGATGAGAACGATGAGGAAGAAGGGGTTGAGGCAGCTCCTGCTGTCGTTGGCGAGGAGCGGAGGAAGCTAAAGAAGTTCCCTCTTCCTATCGTACGTGGCAAAGGGCAACGAAGGAGATTTGAGGAGCTCACCGAAGTCGCGGCAGAGGTGGCTGGAGGGAGAGAAGGAAGAAGAATTTTTTGGCCAAACCGAACTGAGTAGGAGCCTAGGACCTAGGGGAGTTCTTATAGAGCTCAAACAGAGCTCAATCAGGAAGAATCATCGCGAATTCTTCATTATTTGGCTAGGTTTTCATTCATGGATTTTTCGAGCTTGCTTGAGCTCTCGGCCTTAAGTTGGAGCCCTTAAGGTGGTCTAAGGGATTTGGAAACTCCTCTAAATTCATCCCTCCAAATTTGGAGGGGATTGGCTTCGATTTGAAGGAGAAAATCTCCCTTGATCCCTGTTGAAGATGTGTTTCCATCGCCAATGGAGATAGGGACCAAAATGTAAGGAAGATAAGAAAGATAGGGGTCTAAATGCAAGACTTTCAAAAGTTAAGGGTCAAATTACGAGAAATAGAGATTTTGGGGACTGAATTGCAAACTAGGTCAAAATAGACTCTGATTTGACCCAAATTTTGGTATTAACCTAATTTAGATCCAAGAAATCTAATGATGAACTTGGATTTGACTTTTGACCACGTTTAATTGGGAAATTTGCATAGAAGCCCAAATTAGGGCAAAATCTCATCTGAAACTCTATTCTAGGTCAAAATAGGTTCAGATGGTCAAACCAAGGGTACCAAACCTCTTGGAATATTTTTATATAAATTTTAGGAGGTTTAAATAAATTTTATCCTAACTAGAACCTCTTTAATTTAAGCGGGGTGGAGAATTAGGGTTCTATGTACTATTAAGATTTTTTAAATGTGCAAAATCCTGTTTCTATCTGTGTTGACCTACTTTTTGGACTTTAGGGCTCATTTGACCTTTAAATAACCCCTGGGTGACCCCATGGTTATTCTGCATTTATGATGTGATATTAAAACTACAGAATTAGCTTTTTTTATTATTTTCTTCTCAAAATCGATTTAAGTGGAATTACTGTCCTCAAGCAATCTTTCAGAAGCATTTATCTCTTAATTCTGATTAATTCAAACTAGTTATGGCAAATGATGGTGTTACCATCAAACCATGAAGAGCATAAGGCCCTCTTGTTGAGCGGTATACATCGTTGTTTAGAAAATCATGTCATAGTATAGCAACAAAAATCGAATTGACATTTAAATTTATAGTGCTCGAAAAATGTGAGTTCCGAGATTGTTTGTAGGGAATAAACAATTGCAATTCGTCCACTGATTGTATGATATAAATGAGCACAATAATCAATCAAAGAATATATTCAATAAAAAGTTAGATTGTATCTTAAAGATTAGTAAACAAAAATAATATAGAGAGTTAAAAAAAGTGGTGGTTGAAACCACCAATGTATTATTTAATAATTACAAACTCAATATCAATATCTCTTCTCTTCTCAACACTTAGCAGTATTTTCAAGTCAAACTTTGAGCCATACTTAGCCAAATTAGCCCTTCAAAGCCTTAGACTTCTCAACAAAGCATCAGACGACTTAAGTATTAAATCAAACCTACTACAGTGCAAAAACCCCCCTCTCTCATAGCATTTCCTTCTCTCTCTCCTCCTTAAACTCAGTTCATAATTCAGACCAAATCAAACAAGTTTAGACTTAGTTCAAACAGGCCTAGGCCTGCGTGCATGTGGGCACAGGTGAGGGCGTGCGCATGCTTGTGGATCAGTTGTTCGAGGTTGAGTATGAGGGGTCGAAGCTCCTAATCAAGTTAGGGATTTCGCTCTGCGGGAGGTATGGAAGGTAGTGGTGGTGGTGGTGGCGTAGTGTTTGGAGTGGTGTAGCAACAACGTGGACTCATCGGGGTCTGTGCCAAAGGTAGAGAAGATGAAGTGGGATTGAGAGGGTTTGTGATCGAATCTACAAACTAATGGCCTATAACAAATCTAAAGAATAAGGGGAAGAGGGGGACCTAGTTTATTGGATAGAGGGAGGAATTCATGCTGGCATGACTTGCCAGAGCCAAGAGATGAACTCTCCGATGGGGGAGACAGTGATGACGACAGGGGTTGGGAGCTCCAGCTAATGTCACTAGATGCGGAGGAAGGTGAGGAAGAAGGTGGACCACCCAATTTGGCAATTGGGTGGCCAGAAGAAGCTAAGTGAGGAGGTTGTTGGAGCACAAGTCGAAGATGACCAGAGGAAGAGAAGCAGAGTGATTTTTGCCTGTATCTTGGCTGATCTGGTTGAGGGAACATAAAGGAGCTTATATAGAAGAAGAATTGAGCTTCAAATTGGAAGATTTGGCACAAAGAATTTGTGAATTTGGCAAGTTGAATCCCACAAATTTCGTGATCTCTCTAGAGCTTCTTGCTCCAAATTAGGACCTGAGATTTGGTTCAATGGAAAGAGGATCTCCTTATGATCAATCCCTCCAAATTTGGAGGGATTTGATTAAAGAATCAAGGAAAAGTCTCCGGTCAAAGGTCGATCATTTGATGGGTTGACTATTGGATTAGGAAATAGTGTGTTTCAGGTGGTAGGGGGTTCTTTGTAAAGAAGACGAGAAGGATAAGGACATATATGCAAGGAAAATGTAAAAGTTAGGGGTCCAGGTGTAGAGAATAGAGATCTGGGGACTTGAATGCAAACTAGGTCAATGAACTCTCATTATAGCCAAATTTTGGTGTTAACCTAATTTGGACCCATGGAATCTAATGGTGAACTTGGATTTGGATTTTGACTACGTTTGATTGGGTAAATTACACAGAAATCTAAATTAACGTAAATTCCCATCTGAATCTTTATTGTTGGTCAAAATGAGTTCAGATAATCAAATTGAAGGTACCAAACCTCTTAGAATATTTTTCAATGAATTTTAGGAGGTTTAAATTGAATTTATCTCTACCATAACCCTTTCAAATTGAGTGAGGTTGCTAATTAGGATTTTCATGACATTTTAAACCTCGAAATGTGTGAAACCTTAACTTAGTTATTCTGAGCCTACTTCTTGATCTTTTATGTTCATTTTACCTTGAATTAACCCCTAATCAACCACGTGGTTAATCTGCATTTGTGATTAGATGTTTAAAAAGGCAGAATTAACCCTTGTTTCCATCTTCTTCTCAAATTAGTACAGCACAGAATTACGATCTTCAAACCATCATTTAGGAGCATTTAACATTTGATTCTGACTAATTTCAGTTAGTTATGACGAATGGTGGTATTATCATCATAATCCCATGCCTAACTTTTGCTAGTCTCTAGCAAAAATCCTATTGAAAGAACTAGATCTCTTGACTAGAATTTTAGTGTTAGGATTCCTGTTTGTGCCACTTTTGTTAAAATCAGATTAAAATACCAACAATAGGCCTAGAAGTACTCAAGTATCAACCAAAATCCAGACATGACCAGCCTCAACCTTGGGTCCACCACAAAGGTCTCTAATGCCCACAAAAACTGCAAGAGGTTCGTTGACTCCAACAGTTAAAGCATCCATGCATCTTCGTAGCAAGTCCAAGTTCAATTTGCTAGTGTATTTTTTATAAGAGAGGTAGAAATGGATACTTGTTTTGAGAGTTTTTCTCTCTTTTCTTTTAAAATTCCCCTAAATCCAACTTCGGATTTTCCCTAAACACGGTCTATATCAGATTCCTTGTCCCCACCATCAATCTTCGCACTTTACTTGGCTTTCGATACTTCGAGATAGCACCGCCCATGGCAACCTCCAAAACCCTGGCTTTCGACACTTCAGGATGGTGCCTCCCATGACATTCTTTAGCTAAATTCTGGTCCTAGCAATCGACATTTCTGGATAATCCCGCCCATGGTACCTAAACAAGCACAAGGTGCTTACGCACTTTCGGTGGGATATGTGGATATCCTAGGAATAAAGTACCGAGAAGATGATATGTTATAACGCATCTTTGAAGGGAATATTTTTCATTCCTCTTTTTGTCGGAAACTCGTCCAGTCAACTTGTGTCTTTGAGCTACTCTTAAATCGAATCTTCGGAAAAGCATTTTCAGAACATAACACTTTTTGCATTATTCTTCGTTAAGTGCATTGAACACTGCAAAAGAAATAACCTTTAGCGATATTTAATATTTGCCACTGTGGACCTTTTATTTGCTGCTATATATAATTAGCGATAGTTAAAATAATTGTAGCTTAATTGCCGCCTTCATTGACATCACTAAAAGGTTAACAACAATTGTACAATCACAACTAAATCAATGATATTAGCAACACTATAATTACTGCAAATAATGTCGCTAATCATCTTCTTTATTGACAATTTATTTGTTACTATTTCGCCACTATTTATATTAATGTCAATTTAATTGACTCTCTTTGTGTTGCTATATGCTTCATTTAATAGCCTTTTTTTCTCAGTAAATTACCATTATTAATTTACTTTAGTGACACTATTTTATCATTTAATTACCCCTGTCAATATTATTTAGCAACAATTATTTGTCTCTAAATCATCACTATTAATTTGCTTTAATAACTTTCTTATGTTACTAAATTGTCACTAATGATGTACTCTAATGATACTTTCTTTTGTCATTTAATTACCACTATTGATTTACTATATCATGTTATACCACTTAATTCCAACTATTGATATTCTTTAATAAGTAATTTTTTTTAACAAGCACAATACATAAAAGGGATTAACCTCAATTTTATTAATCTACAAATAATAAAGTACAATAAGAACCCTTTAAGGGGATGCATAAAAAGAAAAAAAAGAAAAAACATAAAAGCCTTGACCACTTAAACAATTCATTCTCAAAGGTGACACAAAGAAAGAAAAGAAAAATAGAAAAATAAATTGACAATACAAATAAAAACACACGTTTATTATGTCCATCAAGATCTCTTGAAAAAACATCATTAGTAACCATACCTACCATTGTATTCTAATTTTCTGCCACAACTTTAACCTAACCATGAACAAGCTCCTTTCTCCTCATCACTTTCATGCTTGTTCGTCCATCATCTTTAATCTAATGCAACAAACTTGTTGCCTCGATCAAAGCTCCAACTCGTAAAGCCTTTGCTATCTTGATGTCAATCCGACTCTTTAGGAGTTAAATTCGATAATTTGACATCCTAAAAATGTAGCAAAAAAAATTCTTCTAATAGAATGCAATGATAATAGAATTTGATTCAATAAATATAAGTTATTCAATAAAAACTTCAACATAAATTGACTTCAACAAAATAGATAAAATGCCATGAAAGTTCTTATTACAAAAAAGGACCCTTTTTTTGTTTTTTTTTTGCCATAGACAAGTTTAAGTTCTAGTTTTGGAACTTGGCTCTCTTTCAAAAGTCACAAGCACATTCATGCATATGTACATCCATACTTTAGTTAGTGCATATATATATATATATATATAAAGAAGGACAAAGGGGTCCTTGTACAATGCATGCCTACTGAGATTCTCAGCTGGTAAAATTTGCCAATTATGTCAGGGAAGGAGGATGGAGCATATGGAGCCACAACCTCCAGTTATACAGATACCCGCATGATATAAATTGATATTTTCCCCTTAGGTACTGCATGCTTTCATCAGAAATCACGGTGGATGCGATGGAGCGTGCAAGGAGGTTGCTTGTGGTGATGTTATGGCCGTTGTGCTCTCTGTTCTCCTTGCCCGTCAGCTCATGTTGGGCAGTGTGTATCATGAAGTCCTACCTATAGTAAAATTTCAAAGAAAACCATCCGCACATTTGCAATCTGGATGGTTGGATATTAACTATAGAACTAACCACGCTAGACATCACTAGAGAGGATACAGAGTGCCCCTATCAGGACTACATTTAACAAATGCAAGTTCCCCCCTCACTCTAGAAACAGTATGCTAGACTTAAATGCAAGTGCCCAAAGTAGAACTGAATTATCAAATATAAACAACTCAAATTACAGTGCAAAATTGATCTTTTTTATGAAGCAAACTAAACCTTGTATTTTTTTTCCCCATGAATTTTGTTCAAAATCACAGAAGAATATCAACTGACCTTTTTAAAACAAAGTGGTGCTTGTTTTGCTATATCATGGGGTAGTGGAATGCAATCAACCAGACAATGCCGTTGCTGTCTCGCAAGATTTATCACGGTCTCCAGGAACACCGCATCTTTCCCTTGCTTATCAGGCATTTTTTAAAATTTTGTAGCTCTTCCCATATGTTGTCATCAACAATCCATGCAGAAGATTCATGCTGTAGACAAACAAATAAAGAACACACAAATAAGTTAATTAATTGCACATCATAAAGTGCCTGAAAATAGTTATAGATGAATCAGCTTTACAAACATTGAGATTCCAAAGATGTTCAAAAAAATATGATTGCAAAAAGTAGTAGCATTCACGTGTAAAACATAATAACATTAGTAATTGGCAAGCTTGCCTGCACTGGCAGAATACAGCAATGGCCTTGAACAACAGGCTGCCATGGCGGCAGTGCCATATATGTAAACTGAGCGATGGCTACCACAAGATGTTTCGGCCTTGTTTCCCAAAGCAAAACTGGCATCTTTGTTCTTGGGCCAACAGGAGATTTGACACTCTGTTTTTCTCATTAGGAATATTTGCTTGTTTTCTTTTACCTTTTCTTTTTAGAGCATGATCATCAAAATTGTACTCGTCATCTGCCTGTCCGGAAATGCTAAATCATTTGTTCCTTGATATTTTGTGGGCCAAATAAAGATTTGCATCTTCCTCCCTTCTCTTACTAGATGATTTCCCTTTAAAACTCCTGCAGCAAAAACAGATCAAAGATGAGCTTCATATACAAAAGAAAATTAATGAAAAAAAGAACCCTCACCACCTAACACCCACCCCCTCCCTCCCTCCTTCCCCACTCTCTCTTTGGGTGATGGTGGTGAGGGGAAGGGTGGGTTTTGGGGAGAGTCTCCAAAGGGTTACGTGCGACCACTATGCATTGCTAGTGATGAAAAATAAGATTTAAGGATGCCATTTTTAAAAAATGAAAATAAATGGTTAATGGCCAATTAAAGAAATTAGTTATCCAAGTCATATTAGTTAAGACAAAACCCATTCAGGATCAAGAGCATTAGCACTCTCAATACATTTTCAACATGAGCCAAGTATTTCTCTACTGACACATCCATTCTATTGAAAGTAACCACTGAAATGCTGCATCACAAACCTTTCTAACTTTTTAACAATGAAGCTCAAATAAACTAATAAAGAAATATATAACTAGAAGAAAATAGTTGCCTATGACACATGTCATAACCCAAGATAAAAATGGGCAGAGTCTGGAGAGCATTAGCACTGAGAATTCATTCTCAACATGAGACCAATTATCTCTTTACCAACATGTTCCTTTCTAGCCAAACTAGTAGGCATAGATCAAGCTTTCTACCCTGAATGTGGAGCTCAAGTATAAGATTTTGTTCGTGGTAGTAATGTCACAAAATGCTCACAAATGAGAAGACCATTCTTTCTAAAAAAGAAAGCTAGGAGAACACAATGGCATCAAACTGAAACCAATGGAAGATAGGCACATTTAAATTTACTATTGAAAATAAACTTTTACAAGTTGATTAATTAAACTTTTAAATTTGAATAACTGCATTATAAACTCTTGGGGCAACACTAAATATGCACTACCAAACACACCAACCCCCTCAGAAAAAATAAAAGACGCTTCTGTCCACTAGTGTTGATTGGATGGTGGAGTAGGGAGAGAAGGATACGGGGAGGGTCCTGAAATAATCATTGTCCATGATTGAGATCTTTTTCATGAAAGCAAAGGTGCTAGGATTGTCAGAAAACTACTTGCCAAGAAGGTATTGACCACTAGTTCATACATAACTGGTATCTAAGTCATCAACACTGAACTTATTGAATTCTTCATAATGACTGTGTGGAGAGAGAAAATCTTATACCCAAACTGGTTCGGTTTAATTTAATATTTTTCATTGAAGCATTTTTCTTATTTTTTTTGAGAGGATGTGCATGGAAGTATTCAAATACTGTTATAATGTAAGAAGTATGCAGATACAGTTGTACAGCTTTGACTTCAAATGTCTCACTTTAAAATGGTTCCAATTACTAAATTTGTGGCATGAGGTACACATCTGAGAATTATATGATTTTGTATGATCACCTAAACTTGTCTTCGACAGAAATCCAATATGTATAGAATTTTGAAGTAATCATGCTTCAATGATAATGGTGGCATCACAATTACCTTAAATAGTGGTATAGACACAAACACCTATATAGATCTTGGAAAATATTGGTAGTTATGGACCAAGAACCAGTTTGAAGACTGGTGAAAATTATAGGATAGACATGGACACATCCAACCTCAATCCTTGAATATGCTCATGGTTGAGAATCTATTGTAAAGATTTTTGTTAATGTAGGAATGAGAAGTTGCTCAGAAATTGTCCCAAATGTCAAATGCATGAGACTGTTTTAATTTAGCTACATGTCCAAGGCTTGCACATGTTTAAACTTTTTATGTGCTCCTTTTTAGTCCAGACATGCTCTTATCATGGCACATTTTGTAACTTGGCCAACTTTTTGGCTGTGACTTCAGCCACAGTCACAATTTTTCCTTTTCTCCTAACATTTTCAGCAATTAGAAATCACAACTTCACAAGACATCTAGCAGCCATGATTCCTTTTCCCACAAACCATGCGATCTCACAACTAGAAGTTGGTCATATGGCCAATGGGCTAAGATCAAAGCAGATAGGAAAAAAATGTATTATTAAAGAGTTTTGATTGGTTGAGCTGCCAGGAAACAGGATTGACAAAGAATACCATACAGCTACTAGTTGTGCACTTAAGAATCTATGTATTTTCTGGACACATGGCTAGAATTTGATGGTAACCAGCTGCGATTGCTTTTCTTACATGCATATGCTCCCATAGCATTCAACTAATAATCCCAAAGAAAAAATTGCAAGTCTACAAATATGTGCCTATACCTCGTCAAAAAAAAAAAAAAAAAACTGCTTATACAAGCATAAGAAGATAGTTTGTGTTAAGCACGTTGCAAAATAATTAATTGGTCAGAAGTAATTACAGCATGCTTGACAAGATATAGATGGTTAATAATTACTTTCCCATGCTTCTTATCTAAAATCCCTACTCTATGCAACAACTCTGACTAGAATACCTACCAATAGCTCTGAAGAAGAACATACTAAGTTCAATGGTAGTAAGAGGAACTGTAGCAACTCAGCAATGATCTGGTCAGCACAACAAACATTAGATTGATTCACCATACTCTGAACTTGATAGGATTCCACCAAAATCTTGCATATTTCTTTGGATTGTTATCTTGATTGAAAAGAGGATTTCAATTAAGATTTCTTTTCCCAAAGACTGATCAATAATTGAAATATTAAATCCGTAATTTAACCTGGTATCAACCTGCCATATCAAGGGTAATCATAAAAGATCATGTGTACACTCTTGTCAACTGCAACTCTATGTTCTAGTTGAAGCTGTGCAACTGCCTCCCGAACAGCAATCATCAACCCCATTAAGGGTGTTGCACCTAATCTGCGATTTTACCAATAAAAAATATATTAAGTTCCCTATATATGCTTAAGAGATTTTAATTATGCTTTGCAGAACCTGGAAAAGAATACAGATGTATGATACTTTAGATTAGTTCTTGAAATAGCAAAAAACTCAGAAATTAGGAATAAAAGAAAGGGAATGTAGATGGTATATGGAAGTATACCACAACAGCAGGATAACTAAATCCAAAATTAGTCTGTCACATCAACTTGGAAGCAAGGTTATTGACTGGAGAAGAAAATGGAATGTAGATGGCATATGGAAGTATATAACAAATCCATACAAAGGACAAGGATCAATAAAATAGGTTAGAGATGAAATACTCAGTTCGATAGCAATCTTCAAAATTTTATACATTTAACTAAGTCTTGGGCTTTGTTTTGATCTTTTCACCTTTACTTAAAAGAATTTTAAAGCTTTCAAAGAGAGGCTTTACTGTGAAAGTGCATCTTGTACTGTGAAAGCTCCAAGTTGAGAAATAAACAGCTAAAGCCGATAAGCCCACGAATGCAATGACAACTCACCCAGGAAAATAAAGACCACACCATCATGGTTAAAATAATTGCTTGCATCTGTAAACAAAGCTCAATCATCAAACACATATATAATTACCAACATATAAAAGTTTACAAGTGGCAGTGCAGATTATTTCCACCAGGAAACCAATGGAGAAGGTTGTAGTTGCAGCCACTACTGTAAGAGTTAGCATCTTCTTGAAAGATGCTTCGAATGCTCTCAATCATGTACCACATATGATAAGCCTACATATAAAATCCTAAAACCACAAGATAGTTTAGTACCTGGCAGGCGACACAACAAATCAAAAGTGTGATCAGGAATTGATGCCACCAGAATAATTTTCAAATACCAGAGATTAAGCTCTAAAAATTGGTAAAATAGTGTCGCACCAAGTCATTCATCAGATTTTTGCAGTCACCTTCTCCATCTAGACCCTCCATAATTCCATTCAATTAATTTCTATTTGAGCTGAGAATTTGATGACCAAAGTCACAGCTCCTCTAAGGGAAGCTGAAATCCTTTTTTGTGCAACTTCTACTTATAACCAACTTGCTTACACCTTAACAAGAGTGATTCAAAAAGTTGCAGAACTCTCACCAGCAACTAGGTTACCTGCAGCATTATTGCCACCAAGGATAAACTTTGTTCTTCAGCTATCAATTTCTTCGATGTTTAGGCATAACGAGTTGTATTAGAAAGCCAAAAGTTGGAAAAACCAGATTGCCCAGTAGGTTCACTTAAAGGTGATATCATAAATTAGCAAACATAGATATAAGCAATTTTAAGGGATAAACATAATTGGGAAGAGCAATCCCTTCCAAGTAACATAACCCTAAGGAAGCCTACGACCAATTTTCCAGTTCCTGGAGCTACCTTAGAGAGAGATATTATTAGTAGGGGATCAATCTAGCATGAAGTCCAGGTGCACAAGGAATCAAGCAGAGGCTATCAACTTTTGTCTCAATTCTGGCTTACATATAGTGTCTGATATCTTGGATGGAGACCAATATCAGAGCGTTGATCTCCCTACAATATTCTCAATTGGAAGAGGACCCCAATTATGAGAATCAAAGCTCTCATTTCTATTATCTCCCATTACAAATACATAACCTTAGGTTTAACCATGGGCTCCATTTCATATTCAAGAGGCTCTAAAATGAAGTCCTCATCTTATTCAACACCATTGACTAGCAACTTCCCTTCCTTAACATGTACACAATCTCCCTCCTTCGCCACACTTCTCTTAATGAAGACATCGCCAAAGTTGTAACCAATTTCCTAAAGAATTGGAGGTGCCTTGAAAATGACAATGTCCACAATTACAAGATACCACACGCAATACAGAACTTTCACCACTAAAACAATGGATAACTTGTAGCTATCAGTAAATCTTGCTACCTAATTAATCTAACATAAAAATAATAAAGAAAATGATTTCATAAAACTTCAATCAGTACAAGTGCTACCAACCAACAACTTTCTTATCATGCAAATATTAGATTAGTTCCTCCATACTATTTGTGGATACTATCCCAATAAATAGTTGGGTTTAAGACCTCTCATCTCATTATATTCATAGAAGCGAAACCAAGCAATCTGCAACTCAGCCACATTGATTCCATCAAACTGAAACCATGTACCACAGAGTTTTTAGAGCATAAATCTGCTTATGGCAGCAAGGAGTGGGCACAAATGGAGGGATGTGTAGGAGAATGGGAATGGTTGAAATGAGGCCACAGATATGATAATGAGGAACATTAGGAGTGATGGGGTTAAAAATGTTGGATCTAGGATAAAATAAGTATAATACCTTTGCAACTAGTAGAGTATGAGGAAAAATTTGTGAGTGAAACAAGAAAAACATAAAGAGTCACCTGGTAACCCCCAATTATCAGTAGTCTTGTATAAAATAGTAAGAAATATTGTATAAAAGGAAAATTTTCTAAAAATGAGAAATGATTTATGTGGTTAAATGTGACACCTTACATTAGCATGCATAAAGGACCAAGAACTCCTCTAGGTTTAGACTCTTCCTACTCATCTTAAAAATACATATCTACCATAGCTATAATCATATTAGCATTCTAACTGAATTCTAACTGATGTGAGCTTGAGCTGGTAACTGGTACAGGCACCAAAAATTATATCCAAAGTAGGCCAAACCAACAGACCAACTTGCAGTAGTAGTGGAAGAAAACAAGTTTTCTTCTTCCACCAAACACATGAACTACTCTCTGCTTAGTATCACTCTGTAAGACACTATATCGAGTTTACTCATTGCCTCCACTTCCCTTATATAAAAAAGAAAAAGAAAAGATGTACGAAAAAAGAATGGTCTACTTGAACGAGTAGATACAAACCCGAACCATGTCTATGTCCTTTTCATGCATCAATTGCAATCCAGTACTTCTGATAACTGTAATCCAATACTTCTGATAACTGTATTCATATAGATGGAGTTAGTAGTCAGTACTAGAAATCATAGACAAACTACAAAATTCTAAATATGCACCTTGTCTTGCAGCACTGCTATTTGCTCATTCATCATGTCTCTCTCTCCTTCAATAAATGATTGTAATCTGGATTATCACCACATTAAAAAAAAAAATTCAAAACTTGAATGCTTTCACTATGGGAACAGACTAATATAAAGGATCGTAGAAACCACTGGACCCTTGTTTGCTTTTGGAATCCTTTGCAACTTCAATCATCTGACTATCGTTAGCAATAAGTAGACCTTCATTCCTATAAACAATTAATGCAAACTAGTCAAACAGGCATCAAAAATTCATTATAGATCCAAGTTCCTATAAACAATTAATGCAATAAGTAGACTTTCTAAATTGCTTCAAAAATTCATTTCAGCTCCAAGTTCTACTTCTGAAATTCTAAAATGTTCATAATAAAGGCATCAGAAATTCTAAATGACTATCCAGAAACTTCACAAACCTGTCCAACCTGTAAGGATTGTAGAAAGCAGAAATTTTCAAACTAAAATTTCAATTTAATAGAACAAAACACCCATGTTAATGGCACTCACATTATACAAAAAATCATCCAAGAAGCTTCATTTTAAAGCCTGCATCATCACCTCAAGTAACACCACCAACCTGAATGCGCTGAATCAGTATTTAAAATAATGAGTTAAATCAGACAAAAGTGTGTTAAATCATTGCATGAATTCGATCAATTTATGATAAGATAAAATTTGAGAGCATTCCTTCAAAAAGTTGGTTTATTCAACTATAATATAAACCATTTGCTTCCTTTCACAAGTCACAAAAAATTGCTCTTCAACTATTGGCTAATTAAGTAGTTTTGTTCAAATTCCATTTACATTATTTCTGCAAGGTCTTTGTCACTTTTTTAAATTGAAACTGTAATGATTATTAGGTTTTCAGAACCAGCTTAATAAGATGGAAAACAAGATGAACGATCAAGTCATATGAGTTATGCCTCCAATTTCCTGACCAAATTTTCATACTTTTGCCTCTTCTCAGCCTCCCATCTATTCTCTCTTAGGAAGGAATAGATTCTAGCTACAGCAATGATATTAGAATGGTGCTTGAGATGGTTTGCAACAAGTGCATTTCCATGAGAAGGATCAACAATTACTTCGAGCATCTCGAGTTCAGCTTGGTAGGCCATAAAATGACTCATCAATGAAAGGAGCATCTCTGTGATCCAAGAAAGGTGTCCATTTTGGACTAAAGAGAGCACATTCCCTAGGGTACTTACAGCCCATGTTGATTTTAAGCCATTTCTTGTTGACACGTCTTACAAATTCCTTTGGAAGGTCCAATTTTTTCTCCCTCATAATCTGAATGCAATTAAAAAGTGACAACGCACTATGCAAAGTTATTTCAAAAGGATTTAATGGAATATTGATATCATTCACAATGAATTCCATTCCCCCTTCAAATTAGATTTTAAATCTTCTAGTAATTGAATGCTAAAATAGAAATATAAGGCATGTCTTTTGTGTGCATATCCAAATTGGATATCCACACTTTGGGCACTTCGAGTCCTTCAGTAAGGTCCACCGGTTCAAAAATCCAAAGAGGCCAATCAATTGAACAAAAAGTCCAACTGGAAAATCAAGCAATGGCCTTTCAAAAAAAAAATTTCAAGCAATGGTAGTCACGGGGATTCCAAAAAGCAATTCAAGTAAGAACTAATCATAACTGAATTTATAATAGTTCTCAGCAACAAAAAACCCAAAGATTCCATCTTACTCTATCCACTTCTACCTCATCAAGCAAAGTATTTTATCCTATTTCTATTTTTCCATTCAAACGGCAGACATAGTTTTCCTTGATTGTTGGGAAGATGGATAGAATATATATATGTATGAGAGAGAGAAAGAGCGAGAGAAGGTGTCTTTGACTACAGGTGGCTTTATATTCGCAAGGTCTTATGCCAAGATTATCATTTGGGTGGGATCTTTTACAGTAGGTGGGGGGAAGCTCTAGCATTTTAATATTGTACTCAATGTTTGATCCATTAATAAAGTGGATGACTGCCAATCTCACGTAATCATCCTTTTACCGTCCAAAAAAAAAACTGTGTACATGAATAGGCACACCGAAAGAAGACAAAGGCACTCACCAGGACCTAAGGGCACTGCCATCTGCATTACTT
This sequence comes from Thalassia testudinum, assembly GCA_037157565.1. Lineage (NCBI taxonomy): Eukaryota > Viridiplantae > Streptophyta > Magnoliopsida > Alismatales > Hydrocharitaceae > Thalassia > Thalassia testudinum. Next base: position 5,444,656 of record JAZHRO010000056.1, read on the forward strand.
GATATCATGTTGTTACCCCATATTTTTATGGCAAGGTCATCATTGCGACAATTGAAAGTAAAATTATTTACAATGAACTTACAACACTTAAAATTAACAATTACTCAAGGCCACTATTTGTAAGTAAGACTTACCCACAAGGAACCATCCTATCACCACTTTAAACCAATTACTTAGGGTCACTTTAAAGCAATTACAATTTCTACTGTTAGGCTCGCTAGTTACAGCATGTGTTTCTTTATTGATAAATGTTAACTGTGCTGCACTTGAAAAGCATCATGTATTATAGCAAATGCATCACAACTTGGACATATATTATTTTTTTCTTAAACTAATGAACAAATGAACTTCTACCCTTATACATTTCTTTGTCCTATTTACACCCTCTCCAAGTTCTAAGGCGATTTGGCATTTCATGCATTTGATTATCTAGATGTTCCTGTTAGGACATTACATGTGAAACACTACATTAAAAGTATCTTGTGCTCTATGTTAGATCACAACTTTGAGTCCTACTTGAGGTACCTTTTAGCAATAATGCTCTCTCCTTATTCTTTATTTTCTTGCAAGTTATTGGATTAGGAGCTAATCTGGCTGACTAATTATGTTGAGTTGTCTACTGAAGCAAAGGAAGCTTTAGGCTGTAGGGGGTTCCCCTCTAGGCTAGGAGGTGGAGGCTGGACAACGGGACCTGAAGGGCCTAAGAGGGGGATCATCTTGACTGCAGAGGGAAACTAGTTGACAGCAGCCCCAATACTGAAGAAGTGAACGAGAAAACCCAAACCACGAGGAACTGCAGGCAAAAGAGCAACAAGGAGACAAGAACCATAAAAAATAAGAAACCACAACAAAAATAAGCATCGGGAACAAACAAAAGATCCAAAGCAGAGCAGAAGAAAATGCGCAAGGAACCCAATCAAATCCGCAAAGTCCGATCGAGGGAAAACACACAAAAATAGTCAAACAAAAGCGGAAAGGGCTGAGAAGCCTGATCAATCCCGTGAAACCCTTAAGCGAGGGGCTCACCAAAGAGAAGGGGCTATCGCTCTCCTCTCCGAGGTGGGGAGAGGGGGAGGAAGGCTCTTCAGTCAACCAACAAGGAGATCAGGGGCACTGGCATGAAGGAGGAGAAGGGGAGGGAGGAAGAGGGAAGGAAGGGGGAGAGGAGAGGAGAAGGAGAGCTAGTCGCGTACGTGGTTGCTGTTGCTGCTACTCGCTGCTGCTTTTCCCTATCGCTTCTCCTCTCTTCTCTTTGGCTCCCTTGTCCTCGCGCCATGCCTTTGGACGGATATGGGTTTCGTTCAATGGTGGTGCTTGGGTTGTCTTGTCCCATCGTACGCTAAACTGAGCCGGCGAATATAAACGAAGAGAAAGATGGAAGAGGAGAAGTCTTACGACTTATGTAATGATACTCTCCTCTCCTCTCGTCTCCTCTATGTATGAGTGTCTCTAGACTGGAGTAGGGGGAAGATGATGAGGGAAGAGACGGTTCCCCTAACTCATGGGATTTTTTGCGTGGATGGAAGGTAAAAGGGGAAGGGCGCACGTGGGAGCTGTTTTATTCGGGGGAAAAGAGGCCTGATCGAGTGCAGGGAGAAGGAGAGATTTTTTTAGATGATTTCACAGGGATGTCTCAAATTTATATTATTTGAAATAATTTTAGTTAGTTGGAATGATGTATCATAGGTTTTTACTTTTAAATTATATTTGAAAATGACAATGAAAATATGTTAATGTATATATATATATTGATATATATATTTATTGTAAATATTAATGGTTAAACATTAAAAAATTTTTAGTGACATATATTTTTATTGTCACTAAGTTATTTTCAAAAGATTGATGTAATTATATGCATCTTACATGTAGGATAAATATATTTTGCCACTAATATTAATCGTTGTTTGACAAAAAATAAAAGTAATGTCATAATTTTATTTTATCTGTAAACCATACATATGGTAGCATATATATTTGCCATAGAAATTAATTGTCATTTAAAAAAATACTATAATAACATATACAAAAAATTTACTGCTAAATCAAAGGAATTAGTGGCAAATATATTATATGTCACTATTTAATTTACCGCTAAACGTTATTTTCTTTAGTAGTGGAACAAAATCGGTGTGTGATTTTTGGATACTTAAGTTACTAAGTCCTGTAAACCAAGTGGCAAGCAATGAGGCTGAATAATCCCTAAGCCTTAGACTTAATGCATTAACCTTGCAACTTCCTCAACGTCTTGAGAAATAGTCCAAACTTAACAAGTACGTAAGTGTTTAAACCCTAAGATAGGCCCAAGAGGCCTAAGGTCATTACTCTTTACTTATCTCCTTATCTTTAGCACTTCAGAACTTAATTCTTATTTTGAATTGGTCTAGAACTCAAGTAGGATCCATAATCAATTGCTAGGACTATTAATTTTCTCTGATTTTGCTCCTTTTCTTTATATTTCCTCCTCTTTCTTCCTCCTCAAGAAATATTTTCATTTAGTTCACAAAATTTTCCTCCCTTGTCTTCATTTATATATATATATAGTGAGAACACCTCAAAGAATTGAATTTTTCATTTGATTTTCACTTTAATATCCCTCATGCCTAAGTTTTGCAATGTCCTCATTGTAAACTAGGTAGGTTCGAATTTATCTTAGTTCATAGTTTAGAATAGGGTGAAAGAGTGGGTGAAAGGGTCGACATGACTGTTGCGAACTGATGTAAATACGTTTACACTACTTAAGATGCCTATTTATGCATGTTTTTAAGCATAGGAATGCATTGCATGCTATAAATATTGCATAACATGCATCATCTTGCATTTAGAGTAGTTTGAATAAAATGGAGGTTAATTGTCTCATTTTATGTTCATGGACAAGGTAAACTTTTTATTAGGGCCTTGGATCGAAGATCCAACCGTACAGATGTGATCAAGGCGACAATTGGAGTTCAACGACTCCAAGATCGCCCTAATCAGACATTTGGAGCATCAGATAGAAACTGAGGAACCCTAGAAGATCAATGGCCAAGATGGTGTGAATCTGCACTTCAAATGATAAATCCGACCGCACAGATGGATTCAGATCGACGATCGCAGCCTAACAACGCGAAAATCGACTCAATCTGACAACCGTGGCACCATATACATCATCCAGAAGATGGACGGCCAAGATGACGGCCAAGATGGCGCCACGTGGTGCCATCTCAGCAGTCCAACCGACCCTCAGGATCACCGCTGCCTCTCCAAAGAAAATCCAATGTGAGATCTGGGCCGTTGGATCTTGATCCAACAGCCACGAGCACGTGCCGCTTAAAATGTCTCCGCGACCATCTCTCCTCCGTAGCGCAGCGGGTGAACGCGCTAATGCGAAGCGCAGGCAGGTGTTTGATCTGCGCCGCACTGGAATTGGAGCGGAGGCGCGTGCCCAATCGACCGCTCGATCGCGATCGAGCGGCTACGGGCGCTCGATTGCGCTTACGCTGTATCGCACGCCTACGTGTGACGCGGGATCGTATGCAGGCGGGCGCGTGCTGAGTGGGCAAAGGCGCAACTTAAGCCGTCCAATCGTGAGATCAGTTGGACGTGTGCGTGCGTTATGCGCGATGAGGTGAGCGGGCACGCACGCACCGCCCACGAAGGCCATGTTCGGACCTTTAGCGACGGTTTTATCCATCACTAAAGGTCTTGAATTAATGTTTTTAGAGTTGTAATGACCAAATTGCCCCCACTCCTTGCAACTATAAAAGGAGACCCCCTCCATACAAAATTCTCATCCCTTCCTTCTCTTCTCTCCCTCTCCAAAGCTCAAGAGAAGCTTGTCCCACACTCGGGATGCTTCTCGCGAGATAAAGTCAATTTTCGTCCCCCTTTCGGAAGCGGATCTCGCAACGACGACGACGATGTGCTGCCCCGTTCCCGTTCTTCCCGCTTCATTCTCCTTCGTCCTGCTCCGTCCTCCTTCATCCAGACGTCGTCCCATCCGGCTCGTCCTCTAAGTAACCGTCGAGGAGGATATTTCTCTCCCCATTATTTTACTGCTTTCTAGAGTAGTTTTACTACTTTCTAGAATAGATTTACTGCTTTCTAGTTTAATCATTTTCTCGCTTTCTAGTCAGAATATTTAGTGTAATGAACAATCTTTTCGATAATGAATTCCATGTGCATTCTATATCTCTTTTGATTTTTGTTTGTATTATTCTCTCTCTTATTCTCTCTCTCTCTTCTATTTATTGTAAATAGTTAGATAGTTCTAATCAATTAATTTACTTCGTGACAAATAAAACAAACGTGTGTTTCTAAATCAAACGTCTGCCTCCCTATGTTCGACCCGGGATTTCCATTCCGGTATAAATTTTATTTGTTGAACACGAGTTCTTCGCTTTCATACTATGACGACAGGTTTTCATAATCGAACACGTTAGCGTAGCAACCCGTACGTTCAACATTTTGGCGCCGTTGCTAGGGAGGCAATGCTCTTTGATTTTTTCTTCGCGTTTTTATAACTTACAAATCATTTACCTCACTTCTCTCCTTTCTTATTATGATTGCAGGTACTCTTTTGAGACGAGCAAAAGCGGTAGATTGGAGTAAAGTGCTGTGGAAGGTTTTGTAAGTTACCCCCACCTCCCACCAATTAGATTTCATTTCACCACATAATAACACAAAATCAATCAACCTAGGTGTTCTTATAAACTCTAAGATTAGATTGTTGTTTGATACCCACACCTGCCCCAACCCCCACATTAAAAAAAAAAAGAAAAATAAAAAAAATCTCACAGAGGTACACAATCTCATCTGATTTTCAAACTCAACCGGTAAACCAACCTTTGGAGCCGGTACACACTTACAAACACATAATTGAGTAGAAATCCGATTATGTAATCACTTGTGTGCCTAATTAAGTGATGCAACAGGTCAATTGTTTGAGTTGATTGGGCTGCACCACTTCAATTAAAATCAACGCATCAAGTAGCTGCCACATAGGTTCAACTATTAGGGATCTACCAGGCACTGCACATTTTTTTTAAGCTTCAAAGGAAAACATCTTCACCTGTGCCTTCAAAACCTGGTGTGCCAACAAAACTTGTTTGAAAACACCTAAAGTTGAATCCTAAAAGCTACTAAGCAAGATTTGAACCCTAAAATTCACCGCATCAAAAAATAATCTTGCTTGAAAATCACTGGTTGTGCACGCACACACAAATCAATCAATCATTAAGGGCACAACCCATATAAAGGACCCATCACATTCCAAAGCACATTCAAACCTAGCCCTAAATAAAACAGAGTAGACATTGGCCTTAAGGATTCAACTCGCTCTTCAGAGCCTAGAACGAGATTATTTTCGATTAGTCTGTTTTTACTGTTCAATTTGATGTCTAGCTAGGGGAGCAGAATCAAACGATCGCGCTAGGGGGTACACTAGGAACCGGAGGCGCAAGCCGAAGGAAGAACCTTCTCCCCAGTCCCTCCTTCTAACTAGTTGGATTGAACAGACAAAAGTAGATCAAATCGTTCCTTTATCTCAAGACGGGTTTTGGGCGTCTGTAGGTCTTTAGGCTAGCCCACTTAAGGATAGGTTTGATTGCTTGTATTGCAGGGCACCTTTCTTCCTCCCGTTTATCATGAATCCTTCACATATTATACGCATTCCCGCTCTTTCCCACCTGTTTTGAATTATCCTCAACATGATGATTATCCCAACTTGTACTGTAATCAACCATCAGTTTGTTGGGATAACTCGAATTGGGGATATAGTTCTGGACCTCCGTGTTTAGGGTCTAACCCTGAACACTATGATTGTGAATTCTATCCTTCTCAGAGCCACATCAATTGTAGATCATCACCCTTTCATGAACAACCTAATACGATCTACAATCAAGAAGGATACACCGATCTTTACCCATCCTTTGATTACACTAGCTTTAGGTCATCACCACCTTTTGAACAATCTGAAATGACCTATTATCAAGAAGGGTATAACAAATCTCAATTCGTTAATTCCCCTGCATTGACCCCAAACCTGCCAACCCTGGACCAACTCATTTGGTTCAGGGTAACCAGGTTCAAGAAAAGGTTCTAGCTAACTTGAGGAATATCATACAATCTTTAGAAGTTCAGCCAATACCTTGCATTGAGAGATTGGAGCCCCTGATTCAAATGATTGATGATTTGAATACGTGTTTGTTGAATTGGCTCCAGGATGTTAAGGATAAGAACCCGGGTGAGTTTCTACTTGGAAAATTAGCGAAATTGAGGATGAGATTTGTGGTTGCTTTAATTCAATCATGGGATGATTCCCATGATGAACCCTCTTCAAGAGGGCCAATTTCAGAACCCGTTCAGGCACCTGTTGGGGGGGACACGTGTTACGAGGCTGACCAGATTGAATTAAAGCAACCAATTAAGGATGATCTGATTTCTTCACCTGAGATCCCTGAGCCAGGGTACGAGGAAACGTATGTCTCCTTGGAACAGAAAGTGACAGATGATTTTGAGACATACATTAATACGGATTTCGATTCTGATGGTGAAGATTCGATTTGCGAAGTCTCACGCGAGTTTACAGAACACAATTTTTGTGAGACGATTGGACCTGAGGAATATGATAGATCATTTGATAGCCTAATAATTGAGGAAACTGATCTTATTGGGGCTCACATTATGGATCCAGAATCGCATTTTCTGGAGGATTCAATTCAATGCCCTGATTGTCAGTTACACCCCATTGAGCTTATTGATGATTTTATTTCTGAGATAATTAGACCCAAGTCAATTCTGATTCAGCCACATCTTTTAGACTTGGAGATTTCAGATGGGGTGATTAATATGCAAGAGGTCCTGGAATTTGACATGCTGAATGAGGAGGATAGGAGCTAGGAAATTTTGATTTGGGAAGCAAGTTCTGGAGGAAGTACAAGACTGAGTCGAAGGGTTCCTATTAAGCTGAAACCATCAAACCATGACCCTTACGACATTTGTTTTGAGGATGTCAAACCCAAGCACACATTCAATGATTATCCTTTTAAGCTTGAATTCTCTGTAACCCGACTTTTTGGTCTTGGGTTGCATCCTCATAAATCGTAAGCCCGATCCCGTTTGCATACTAATTTTAGGTTTTGGGGAATTTTTATCCAGAACCTGAGATATTCTCGATTATAGGGTATGGGTCTGCACCACAATCTGATCTACATTTGTGGACCTCTGCCGACAGGTCAGAGGTTTCTTATGTTTATTCTGATTCTGACCTGCACCTGTGAATTCTTTATTTCTCTTCTTTGTATAGTGTGCCTAGCTGAAGGCACTAAATTCAGCACGTATACAGTTCTTTTTAGTTTTCATCTCGGAGCAGACCTGACATTCATGCAATTTAGGTGCTTTCTACGCTCATCCACTCAGTTTTATGTCTTTCTAATACAATGAGGACATTACATTAGATAGGCATGAGGGGGTGGATATTCATCTCTGAATTTATTCGTCAACTCCATAGATTTGTTTTATTTTATTTTATTAAAAAATAAAAAATTGTAATTAGGAAAGAGAACTTGGGTTTAAGAAAATTTTCAATCTTAGGAAATACTACATTATGATCTGAATACAAAAACCCTTCAGGTCTTTGGACTTAATTAGCCCATGTATCCATTAAAATGTGGATTTATTTTTTGAGTCCTCGCTAACTTGAATTCTATTTTAGTTAGAGTAAATAAGTTTGGGTGATAAGTACATGACTTATCAACCTGCCCTCTGATTTGAGGGAATTTTGAGTTTTAAGCATCTACACACTATCTTGTCACTGACTTGTTGTTCGGCGATTTTAACAGAAATTGGGTAGCTAATGAACCTTTTAGGGTGATATGGCTGGCAAGTTATCGTGGGTAATAGCCCATAGGTAGGTTGTCCAGAGCCCAGTCACTGGATCTTTCTTTTTTTGCTGCCTTTAGGTAAATCTTAGACCAGAGAAGCCACCTACTTAAAAAAAAAGTCAAAAAGAAAAGGAGAAAAGAAAAGAAAAAAAAAAGAAATAAGCCACACTTCGCCACACGAGTATGGCTGGCAAGTCGGTGGTAACAGCTCATCGACCGATTGTCCAGAATCTAGCTCAATAAATGCACTGAAAATTCCCAAAACACTTAGGAAGAAGCGGAGAAGTAGAATAAATCGGAGAGATATACACTAGATTCACCCTTGTGTTGACCCCGTAAAAAAAAATAAAAGTAGGGAGAAAGCTATCGGTTGTAAAGATACACCTTTAGGCAAAATTCTTTTTTTTAGGTCACCTAGAGGCGTAGAAATTCAAAGTCCGTTTTAACTGTCGATCAACGAGTCTATCACATTCACAATAAGATGCTTAGAACTTAGGGTTCTTATCAAATCTTGGGTGAGTTGAATGGCCGTAAAAAGCCACTCTTAAACCTTTAAACTTGAAAATCCAAAAAAATTAAAAAAGAGGAAAAAAGAGAAAAAGAAATTTTTCTTTGAATAAAGCGAGGGCTTGAGGCAGTCTGCATTTTGGCAGATACTCGGGCACTGTTGTGTGTTTGAAAGTTTAGATCCTAAGTAGACATTTTCTTAGTGATTAAAAATAACTCAAGCCCAAATAATCCAACCTGATTCTTTTATAAATAGCATATAGTTTTTGCTAGGGACTAACAAAAGATAGGAATGGGGGTATGATGTAAACACGTTTACACTACTTAAGATGTCTATTTATGCATGTTCTTAAGCATAGGATTGCATTGCATGCTATAAATATTGCAGAACATGATCTTCTTGCATTTAGAGTAGTTTGAATAAAATGGAGGTTAATTGTCTCCTTTTATGTTCATGGATAGGGCAAACTTTTTATCGAGGCCTCGGATCGAAGATCCAATCGTATAGATGTGATCAGGGCGACGATTGGAGTTCAACGACTCCAAGATCGCCCTAATCAGACATCTGTAGCATCAGATAGAAATTGGGGAACCCTAGAAGATCAAGGACCAAGATGGTGTGAATCTGCACTTTAAATGACAAATTTGACTACACGGATGGATTCGGATCGACGATCATAACCTAACTGCGTGAAAATCGACTCAATCTGACAACTGTGGCACCATCTACATCATCCAGAAGATGGACGGCCAAGATGGTGCCACGTGGTGCCATCTCAGCCATCCAATCGGCCCTCAGGATCGCTGCTGCCTCTACAAAGAAAATCCAACACGCGATCTGGGCCGTTGGATCTTGATCCAACGGCCATGAGCACGCGTCACTTAAAATGTCTCCGCGACCATCTCTCCTTCGTAGCGCAGCGGGTGAACACGCTAACGCGAAGCACAAGCACTCGTTCAATCCGCGTCGCGCTGGAATTGGAGTGGAGGTGCGTACCCGATCGACCGCTCGATCACGATCGAGCGGCTGCCGGCGCTCGATTACGCTCACGCTGCATCGCACGCCTGCGCGTGACATGGGATCGTACGCGAGCGGGCGAAGGCGCAACTTAAGATCAGCTGGACGTGCGCATGCGTTACGCACGAGGAGGTGAGCGGGAGCACATGCGCCGCCCACGAAGGCCACGTTCGGACCTTTAGCGACGGTTTTATCCGTCACTAAAGGTCCTAAATTAATTTTTTAGAGTTGTAATGACCAAATTGCCCCCACTCCTTGCAACTATAAAAGGAGACCCCCTCTATACAAAATTCTCATCCCTTCCTTCTCTTCTCTCCCTCTCCAAAGCTCAAGAGAAGCTTGTCCCACACCCAGGATGTTTCTCGCGAGATAAAGTCAATTTTCGTCCCCCTTTCGGAAGCGGATCTCGCAATGACGATGACGACGTGTTGCCCTGTTCCCGTTCTTCCCGCTTCTTTCTCCTTCGTCCTGCTCCGTCCTCCTTCATCCAGACATCGTCCCGTCCGGCTCGTCCTCCAAGCAACCGTCGAGGAGGATATTTCTCTCCCCATTCTTTTCTGCTTTCTAGAGTAGTTTTACTGTTTTCTAGAATAGATTTATTACTTTCTAGTTTAATCATTTTCTCGCTTTCTAGTCATAATGTTTAGTGTAATGAACAATCATTTCGATAATGAATTCCATGTGCATTCTATATCTCTTTTGATTTTTGTTTGTATTATTCTCTCTCTCTCTCTCTTCTATTTATTGTAAATAGTTAGATAGTTCTAATCAATTAATTTACTTCGTGACAAATAAAATAAATGTGTATTTTTAAATCAAACATCTGCCTTCCTGTGTTCGACCCGGGATTTCCATTCCAGTATAAATTTTATTTGTTGAACACGAATTCTTCGCTTTCATACTACGACGATAGGTTTTCAAAATCGAACACGTTAGCATAGCAACTCATACGTTCAACACGAACAATTTCAAGCTTTGATACAAGTATCGAAGGTGGAGTCGACTATTCTAAAGTTTGAACCATAAAGTGCAATAGGAATGCAGCAAAAAAAGAATCAGAAGGGTCTTGAATTTTTGAAATGATGGGTTGCCTCTTGTTAAACACTAAATTCAATGCCTTCAAGGAGAAGGGTAGTCAAATTAGAAGAATTTTAGAAGACAAGCACCTTGATGATCAGCTTGGTTGGTTCAACCAAGTGCTTGTTCAGATCAATTTGCTAATGATGCAATCCAAACCCAATCAATTTGGTGGGTTGAGGAGTGTGAATCCATAAGTGTGGAGCCCACCAAATGCTTTGTGGTTCAAATAGATGTGGGAATGTAGATCGAGGGTTTGGTTGTATTGGCTCAGCCAGATTAGAGTAGGGGTCCTCAAAAGATAATGGATCTGTGAAGAATGTAGGAACCCTACTGGTGGGATCAAAGGGGGACAATAGATAATTGTCGATCTGATCAATGTCCCCTTCACTATCGAATCATGGTGATGAATCATATGCAATTGGATCAGAAAGAGGTGAATTAGTGAAGAAATGGATTCCGGTGGCGGGTCGAGGTTGAGATTGGTTTCTGAACGGCTCTGGCTTGAGAGTAGGTGGTAGGGCTGCTTCGAGTTTCAATCATTGGCCTCAAAATCAGAACCAAAGAAGAGATCAAGGATATTGAGGTCATAAATTGGCTCATAATTGTCTGGAAACAACGATTCTCCTAAATCAGAGTATGATTCAAAATCATTGGAGAATTTGCGAAAATCATCTTCTGAACCTGACTTAAGACCGAGATTTCCACCACTGAATAAATCAAGATGTAAGGAGGTATCAACCTGACTTTAATCTAACCTAGTTTCAAATTCCAAGCTCACTGGGATATCCTTATTAGGCATATGCTCGGGTTCAGGGCATCTAGAGTAGATCCAATCAATTCCTAACTTTTCCAACTCCTCTGATTCTATATCGTAAATCAATTTGACTTCTGATAAATCAATTTGTTCTTCTAAGGAGTCTGGAGAGTTGTAATCATCATATATAGGCTTAAGATCATAGTTCAAAACTAAAATCTTATTCTCATCACATTGAGCCTCATGATCATCCCAACTAGGCTTAGATCTAGATTCTAGGTTAGGTGTAGGAATTGGGTCACTAGAGTCTGGACTTAGTTCTATTGGGATTTCAGAACTATTCTCGAGGAATACCTTAATAAGATAAGGTGTGGGAGTTACATCCTCGAGAGGTTCTGAATGGAACTCATCATAGGTGTTTTCAAAATCTAGTCTTGATGAACCAGCTTCACAACTTCCTATGGCTGGCTCATAATTGGGAACACCTATAGCGGAATCTGCCCAACCCATATCTTGATCGGGTATTTCATTCTACACAAAATCAAAATTTGGTTCCATTTGGGTTGAGGGTCCACAATAATAACCTCTATTTTCGTACCCAGGTTCTGGGAAATTATATTGATCCTCAAAATTACTCCAAGATGCATCATTAGTTTCTAGGTGGAAATTTGGGTACCTCTTGATAATCATGTTTTCCAACTGATTTATTAGCTCCCCACGTCGTCCAAAGCCATCTTGGTACTTTTCCCAAAGTTGTAGATTTGACACATATTGTAAACTCTCAGTGTAATGCAATCTCTTCAATGCATCAAATGTTCGCAAAGGGTCTCTCGGGTCAAACCACATGCCAGTTGTGTTGCAATCATCTAGATGTGGTCTAAAATGGGGTTTGTCATTTCTGTTTCACTAACTCGAATTCTACTAAAGGGATCTGAGGTTCGATTAAATTCTTTGCTATTTTTGATAGCAGCCTCAATCATTTTATCTTTTATGCTCTTACAGTGGTCAAGGTGAGTGAACATCTTTCTTATGCCGTTAGGTTGCATCTCCAAATCAGGTGGTGGATTGGGACGAGGAATCAAATTCAAGTCCAGATTGATTTGATCAAATCAGATCAAATTTCACCCAAATGATCAACTCTAATGGAGGCCTCTAGGTCAGACCTAAGGATCTCTTACTATGTATGTGCACTAAAGAATAGATGAGGGATTGGATGTGTATTGGACCCAATCAAGGCACCCAAAAATTTTAGATGACTAAGGTTGTTTGACTCAAATGAACCTCTAGATCAAAAATCCACACACCCGAGAATTACTTGGGTAACTAGGAAGTGAGAGAGTCCCACAAAGACCCGTACACAATAGAGCTTCCCCACGGGTTACACGGTTTCCCCCAACCAACCTTCTTTGTCATCGCAGTTCCAAGTAGACCGAAATGTATGAATTAAGACCTAAGTCTACAAATTTTAGCCTAATTGTGCCTTGAGTTTCACTTGATTTAGAAGTTACTTTAAATTGTGACTTAATTTGTAGGTTGATTAATTCGCAGAGTGAACTAATTTCACCTGACCTGTCCTAAGATTGAGGATGAAATTTGGATCAAAACACCAAAATCACTCTGAATTGGTTCTCAACAGGTTATTAGGTCCCAAGTTTTAGGGTTAGAGTGAAATGACCCGTTGCCTTTTTAGTCGGATAAGATGTCTGGAGTTTCAGTCAGACGTCTGTCCAGACATCTGGATACATGCCCAGACGTCTGAAAGTGAGAATTTTCGTACGTCAATTTGCGCTCTGTGCACGGGCGGCACGCAGAAGCCTCTCTCCCCCGCACCCTTACCCCCTTAAACCCTAAAACCATCCTATATAAACCCCTCCTTTTCTTCTTCTCACCCCCTCACACTCTCCAGCCACCACCACCACCTCCAGTGTCTCCCTCTTGTGGCCGTGGCGAGGGAGGACGAGAGTGTCGAGAGAGGGGGCGAGCAAGGGAGGACGAGAGGGTGAGCGAGGGAAAGAGGAAGGAAGAGACCGTGAAGGTCAAAGGACCTTCAGGAGCTCGACGGAGCTCACATGGCCAGTGATGTGCGTGCGCGCGAGGAGCAGGGGCTCGAGGAGGCGGCCTCTTGACCCTCTGCAACTACTGCGATGAGCTGTGGGCGAAGTTGCGAGGAGAGAAGCGTCACGGAGGAGGTTCTGGTACTGGAAGTTTTCCAGTATCAGACGTCTGGGGTATCGTCCAGACGACTGGCGAGGAACTAAGATGTCCGGAGCTGAAGCCGGACATCTGGAAGCATAATATCCTGAGGTACGTACCTTCCTAGGTTACTTTCCACCATGCAGATCGTAGCGTAGGAGGTGTTGGGTTAAAAATGGAGCCTGTGCTCTGCACGTAGGCGCAGAGCGTCGAGAAGGAGCGGGGTGCGCACTTCAAGGTGATTTTGGACGTCTGACCGCATCGCCAGACATTCGACAGTCCTTCCAGATGACTAGAAGGAGGGTGAGACGTTTGGAGCTGCCCCCAGACGGTCACGGAGGGATCCATACGTCTGAGAATACCGCAGGAAACACAAGGTGAGATCTGACATCTTTTAAGACGTCTGGGACTAGTCCAAGACATCTGATTTGGTTAGTAACCACGTTTTTGGGTTGTTTAGGGCCCAAACGGAATCGGATTTCCGCAAACGAAGTATCGTTGTGTTCCACTCGAGTTTATCTATGTGTTCATGTTGAGTATCTACTATTTTGAGCTTGCCTAATGTAAATTAGTCGCTGGTACAGGTTACGAGCTGGTGGCGTGTTCGGGGCCTGTGGAGACAACGAGATCTGTGGCACAGGCCCCCATTCCTCCCGTGATACCCGATAGAGTGGTTTAATTCAGTTGTTAATATTTAAATAAGAATGTACTTATTTGGAATAATCGGATCGAACTCTAGGATGTGGAATGAACCCTAGGGTAGAAATGTATATAAGCCTGTCTTGAGCTGTACTCTTTACTTGATGTATGTTTAAAATAAATTGCTAGCAAATGGTATTAGTGTAATTATGAGATGCATGTTAGAATATGAGTTGCCTGTACGTGAATGAGGAAGTGAACGGTGAAACCACAAGTTGCATGTGAATGATTGAGAATTAAATTATGAAAACACGAGCTGCCTGTATATGGATGAGGAACGAGTTATGAAACCTGAGATTTGAATGTGGATAAATGAGACGAATAATGAGCATAAACCCTAAGGGGAATTAAGAGTAGAACTCCTGTGTATGAAAGGAATCTGGAATGTAGATGGGAAGTGGCTGGCCCTTGTGTACGCAGTACCAAGGAGAGTAACTGTCCCTTTTTAGTGTAGAGCGGAGCTAGTCGCCCTTGGGTTGAGACCCGGGGTTAGGATTGGCCACTCTACACCGACTCTTGTTGGCCCTCGCATACGTGGTATCGAGGCGTGCTACTAGTGTAGGTAGGAAGCTAGCTACCCCATGAGGCCCGGGGTTAAGCTAGCCACCCTACACCGACTTTGTTAAGCCCGCTGAGCAAACTGAGGTAGTCGAACGAGGGTACACGGACTGTGGAGGGGCGAGACCCCTGTTCTGAGAGGGTAAGGCCTTATACTGTTCCGTGCTATACTTTGGGCATACCCGCTAGCGAAAATGACTGACCGCATGTCAGTGCAGGGTAGCTACCCGTGCGCTTATAACGTGTGCTATAGTCACTGCTACATCTCGGCAGTGACCTCGGGGTGGTTGACTGGGTGTAGGACTACCGCGGAGGACTCTCCCGGCCAGGAGAGCACTATGTGTACCTTCTACTCCACAGAAAAGACTACAATCAAAATCGTTCCCACGAGGAACAAGCAAGATCAAGAAATACTTAGATACTTTGTGAAATAGATGAACCAGAAATACATAAATAAGATAAATAGAAATGAGAATAAAACCTGCTTATTATTTTTACTTTACTTGCACATAAATAATGTAAACACCACTCTACTCAGCGTTCGCTGACTCCGTCTTTTCGTAACCCTGTTCAGGATCAGGAGTTGAGCAGCCCAAGTTTCCGGCTGCAGAGGGAGTTGGGCCCAGCCGAGCCCAGCCGTAGTAGTTTTCTTTCCCACCCTTTTGTTTCTGCTGTAGTTGTGAGTACTGGACCTTTGAGCTACTGTTCCTATTACTTTCTATTTTCTTTTTGCTATTGTTGTTGTGGTGGTATGTACTATACTTTGAGACTGTTGTTCTACTTTCCTTTACTGTTTCATTTTCCTTCTACTTAGTTATATTGCATGTGTGAATGTGGTTTATTTTCCTACTTTTAGTTATTTCTCGTTGGACGACTAGGTTTTGGGATTAGTCGAGGTGAGCCGATCTCAGGTCCTGTAGGGATCCAGGAACCAAGTCGTAACATCGAGTGAGTTTAGAGCCTTGATTTTATGGTTCACTTGATTAGATTAGTTCAAATAAGAGCTTGGGTAGCACGCAAATGCAGGAAGATCAATTTCCTTAATTGGAGGCATGTATGTACTAACACTTTCGAAAACCCTAATGTGTAACCCTAATTGGCTTTATCTCCAAGTCCAATTTGAATCCCAATATGACACCTTGGACTCAAATAAGAAAGTGAGTAGTCCAAGGTGTTGAGAAATTCTAGCTCGAATCCCTAATAGGTATAGGAAATAAGGATGGGGAATCTCTAATCAAATCACCTCAACTTCAATCTGATTTCAATTAAAATGAAAATCAGGAAGCTCTTTACCTTTAAATGATAATTACTAGGAAAGTAAGGCAAGTGGATCCTAATTGTTTCCTTTTTTTATCTTCCCAAGATTAGGAGATGATTAAGGAAGACAAGAAATTTTACCTGCCCCTGGTGTGACTAATTGCGCAGACGATCTTTTTGTGATTCTCCTCGAAACAACAAAACAAAGTAGATAGGGCAAGTTAGAAATCAACTCAATAATCAAGAATGATATGGCTAGTGGTGAATTACGTGTTGCTCCCCATCAACGATGCCAAAATGTTGAGCGGTATCCATTGTTGTTTAGAAAACCACGTCGTAGTATAGCGACGAAAATCGAATCGACATTTAAATTTATAGTGCTCGAAAAACGTGAGTTCTAAAGTCGTTCGTAGAGAGCAAACAATTGTAATTCATCCATTAATCGAATGATATAAATGAGCACAATAATCAATCAAATAATATATTCAATAAAGAGTTAGATTGTATCTAAACAAAAATAATATAGAGCGTTAAAAGAGGTGGTGGTTGAAACCACCAATGTATAATATGTAGGCTCTCCTCTTTCAAACTCAATATCAATACCTCCTCTTCTCTTCTCAACACTTAGCCGTATTTTCAAGTCAAGCTCTGAGCCATACTTAGCCAAATTAGCCCTTCAAAGCCTCAGACTTCTCAACAAAGCATCAAACGACTTAAGTATTAAATTAAACCTACTACAGTGCAAAACCCCCCCCACTCTCACAGCATTTCCTTCTTTCTCTCCTCTTTAAACCCGGTTAACAATTTAGACCAAATCAGATCGGTTTAGACCCCATTCAAACCATCCCAAGCCCACATGCGTGTGGGCACGGGCGAGGGCATGCGCATGCTCGTAGATCAGTGGGACTTGACCCCTTGTATCGAAGGTAAATAGGCAATGCGTGCAACTCCTTAAATATGCAAATCCAATTTAGATTTGCACAATGTGGGATTATCAGGTGCTCTATTCTTCATATTGCAGCTGCAGGTGGACGTCTTCCAAAATCAAATCTGCTATTGTTTCCTCTTTGTTAAATTGAAGCCATGCAGGACTCTTGATGCTTGTCCGCATAGCCTGGAGGTGGAAGTGAGGTCCGAGGTTGACGAACGACGGCGAACGGAGGCGACGACGACCTAGGCGATGGCGAACCCCTAAACATCAAAATACAGGCAGTCCGTGACGATCGTCATGGAGCGTAGAACATAGTGGTGGTGAATATGAGATGTTTGGATGTGTGTGGAGGTGTGTTGGTGCCGGAGATGAACATGGAGTGGTGGGTTGTTTGGGGTTGAGTGTGAGGGGCCAAAACTCCTAATCAAGTTAGGGCTTTGGCTCTGTGGGAGGTATGGAAGGTAGTAGTAGTGGTGGTGGCGTAGTGTTTGGAGTAGTGTAGCGACGGCGCGAACTCGCCAAAGTTCATGCCAAAGGCGGAGAAGATGAAGTGGGATTGAGAGGGTTTGTGGTCGAATCTACAAACTAAAGGCCTATACCTAATCTGCAGAGTAAGGGGAAGAGGGGGACCTAATTTATTGGATGAAGGAGGAAGGAATTCGCGTTGGTGTGACTTGCAAGAGCCAAGGGAGATGAACTCTCCGATGGGGGAGATGGTGACGACGACAGGGGTTGGGAGCTCCAGCTAATGTGTACTGGATGTGGAGGAAGGTGAGGAAGAAGGTGGACCACCCAATTTGGCAATTGGGTGGTTGGAAGAAGTTGAGCGAGGAGGTCACCAAAGCACAAGTCGGAGACGGTCAGAGGAAGAGAAGAAGAGTGCTTTTTGGCCGTATCTTGGCTGATTTGGTTGTGGGAACATAGAGGAGCTTATATAGAAGAAGAATTGAGCTTCAAATTGGAAGATTTCACGCATAGGATTTGTGAATTTGCCAAGTTGAATCCCACAAATTTCATGAGCTCGCTGGAGCTTCTCGCTCCAAATCAGGACCTGAGATTTGATCCAATGGAAAGAGGATCTCCATCTGATCAATCCCTCCAAATTTGGAGGGATTTGATTGAAGAATCAAGGAAAACTCTCCGGTCAAAGGTCGATTGATCTCATCGAAACTGCGAAGAAGATAAAAACACATTCGTTTTAGTGCGATTTTTCGATATAGATATAAAATAACTGAGACATTGATAAGTTTCGAGTCGAACATGAGGATGCATATGATTATTCTAATCTAAATGCAAGAATATATGAAACTAATTTTTTTAGTATTTTGAATAAAAAGATGGAGGTGAGAAGATGGAATACCAATCACGAGAAATAATAAAAAAGGGGTAAGTAGTACGGATTGAAATAAAATGATTAGAAATATAACTTTATTATTATTAGAATAAATGTCAAATTTACAACTAAATTTAATTAAACTATGAATTAGAAAAATAACAAGAACTAAAAATAAAAATGTAGATGAAGATAAGTTGAAGCGTGATTCGTTGTTGCAGCAGAGATGAATGCGGAACGTTGATGCGGAGGAGAGATGGGGAGAGAAGATGAGATGTGATTTGAGCCGGAGATGGGATTTTTGGTGGGGAGGGGCTCGGAGAATATGGTGACGAGGGGATGAGAGGATATGTACTGTGGTGAGAGAGATTGGGATTCGTAGGTGATGGCTTTATTTATAATTAAAGATGGGAAATCGTTGGAGGGGGAGGGGCAAATATTGTTGCCGCTGGAGGGGATTGGATTTGTTGGGATAATCGGAGGGTGCTGGCGGCTGAGAAAAATAGAAAGGGATTCGTACATGGAGAGGGAGCCCAACTCAGACGAGGAGATAAGATAAGGCCGTTGCATGGGTCTTGGGTTTTGTCCAGGGGATAACATAGGTGGTTGTTTACGTGGGAATAGTTTTAGTCTGCATGGGATATTCAACACAAGAGGTGGACGTGCGTTACGTAGGTGAGTTACGTAGGATACGAGGGATTGAGCACGTAGGGTAGTTGGTGCACGCAAGGTGAGGAGAAATGTTTGCATGGGAAAGGTAGTGGTATTTGTTATTTGCGTGGGAATGCTGGGTTTGGTTGTCGTGGGGATGCTGGGTTTGGTTGTCGTGGGGGAGGTGGGGATGTTACGTAGGTGGGTTGCATGGAGAGGGTGAATGTTTGGTGGAAATTATTTGTTGGTGGTCGGAGGCGATATTTGGTTATGAAGGATGTAAGGCATTTGGTGGGTGAGGTGTTGAGTAAGGATTTGTATAGAAATTTATTTGATAGTTTAGGTAAACATAGATGGGTATGAGAATTAGATTTCTAAATAGATTAAGGTCTAATTGGATCTAGATTTGGAAAATAACTTAATCTCTTCACATATTTGAGCTCAAAATAATTTCTCCTTTCCATAAAGCTCCAATCATATTTATATCTGGCCCCTCCACACATACAAACAATGACATTAAGGTATCAGATATAAGTAGTAATAAAATTACAACTAAATCCCTGAGAAAATGTAATATTTATAAAATGATGACAAGTGACTATTCTAACCTAATATGATGCAATGTGAACTAATTTACCCTTAAACTAACAACAGTTAGGCATAAATTTTGTAAATAAATATGGATAAATCATCGGTCATTCGATGGGTTGAATGCTAGATTAGGAAACAATGTGTTTCAGGCGTCAGAGGGCTCTTTGTGAAGAAGAAGAGAAGGATAAGGAATATATGCAAGGAAAATATAGAAGTTAGGGGTCAAAGTGTAGAGAATAGAGATCTGGGATTTGAATGCAAACTAGGTCAAGATGAACTCCCATTAGGCTCAAATTTTGATGTTAACCTAATTTGGACCCAAAGAATTTAATGGTGAACTTGGATTTGTGTTTTGACAACATTTGATTGGGTAAATTACACAGAAACCTAAATTAGTGAAAATTCTCGTCTGAATCTCTATTGTTGGTCAAAATGAGTTCAGATGGTCAAAGTGAAAGTATCAAACATTTTAGAATATCTTTCAATGAATTTTAGCAGGTTTAGATTGAATTTAACTCTACCATAACCCTTTCAATTTGAGTAAGGCTACTAATTAGGATTTTTAGCGACATTTTAAACCACGAAATATGTGAAACCTAATTCAGTTATTCTGGTCCCACTTCTTGGTCATTTATGTTAATTTAACCTTGAATTAACCCCTGATCAACCCCGTGGTTAATCTGCATTTGTGATTGGATGTTTAAAAAGGCAGAATTAACCCTTGTTTCTGTCTTCTTCTCAAATCAGTGTAGTACGGAATTACGATCCTCAGGCCATCATTTAGGAGCATTTAACACTTGATTTTGACTAATTTTAGTTAGTTATGACGAATGATGGTGTTACCATCATACCCCCATGCCTAAGTTTTGCTAGTCCCTAGCAAAAATCTTATGATAAGAACTAGACCTCTAGACCAGAATTTTAGTGTTATGATTCCTGTTTGTGCCACTTCTATAGAAATCAGATTAGAATACCAATAATAAGCCTAAAGGTACTCAAGTATCAGCCAAGATCCAGACCTAACCAGCCTCAACCTTGGGTTCGCCGTGAAGGTTTCTAAGGCTTGCAAAAATTGACTAGAGTTTCGTTGACCCCAGCAGTTAAAGCACCCATGCGTATTCATAGCAAGTCCAGGTTCAGTGGGTTGAAGCCGAGGCTATGGCTAGCCCAACAGCTGATAGAGTTATCTCCTTCATCAGCAAAAATATTATAGCTTGATACGGGATACCTCAGTGCATTGTTACAGATAATGATACTTAGTTTGCCTGCAAGAAATTCAAGGAATTTCACACCAGCTGGGATATCGGCCTATGCTTCATGTCCATGGGACATCCCCAAGCAAATAGATAGATAGAGGTAACCAACTGCACCATCATCTCGACGCTTAAATGTCGGCTACATTCAGCCAAAGGAAGACGGGCGGGTGAGCTGCCGGACATGCTGTGGGGCTACAAGACATGCCAGAGGACTTCCACAGGCCACACACCATTCAACTTGGTGTACGGCATGGAAGCCCAACTGTTGATTGAGATTGTCCTCCTCACCTATCGGACACAACTCTACAATCCTGCCAGCAACGATGACCAGATTCGCCTAGCCCTGGACCTCATGGATGAGCTAAGGGATGAAGCTACAGAAGCATCGCTTAAGTATGAGGAAGTGACTACAGCTACTACAACAAGCAGGTCTGCAAAAGGGCATTAGTCCTGCGGAAGTGCGAAGTCTCCATGCCAAGCAAATCGATAGAAAGTTAGATGCCCCTTGGGAAGGGTCCTATAAAGTTTGTAAGAATAGTCTAGGTGACTTTTACAAATTACAGACCTTAGGCGGTGAGGCAATCCCTCATACTTGGCATGCAAGTAGCTTACGCTTGTATTATTTATGAAAAGGAAACTAAGTAGAAATAAAAGGTTTTCTTTCATTGAAAATATTATTTGTTACATCTCCTAGAACCATCATTCCCAGCAAAAAAGGGGGGGGGGGGGGGGGGGGGGGGGGAGATAACAAGATCACTTTGAAGACTCGATGACTTCACTCCCAGTCTTCAAAGATGTCCTCTCCAGGCATCGTAGGCGGTGACGAGACGACATGAGGAGAACCACTCGACCAGACCGATGGTTCTGCCGCTTCTGACGGACCCGGCTTGGGTGCCTACTCTTTAAGAGCTAGGCTTCCCGACTGACCCATGGGCCCCATTTGGTCCTCAGGTGGTCCTATAGGATTCTTGCCCACAATATGACCATCAACTTTTTGATTGTCATACTCAGACAAAAACTGATCCATAGACCAGCTACACTGCTCCTCCATCGAGGTGTGTTTCCCTCAAGAAGGGCTTGTACCATCGCAAGGGTGTGCTTCCCCATCTCCCTCGAGACAACCTCTTGGTTTTCTTCCATTGACGGGTTAGTGGCAAAGAACCCTATCACCGTGTTAGGATCAAGCTCCAGCTAGGCAACATACTCCAACTCAAGCACCGCTTTGCTCCTATCCTTTGCAAGCTACTAAGCCTTGGTGAGGTCGGCCGTTAGCGCCTCCTCACTCATTGACACTTCGATAAGTTTGTCAATGGTCATAACCAGGCAAAGGTGCTCTTCCTGAAGGCCCACCTCGTATCCTTCCATGACCAAAGAATGCTTGGCCCTTAGCACCTGCACCTCGTCCTTTAGTGAAAGGACGTTGGTCCAGGAGGCTTGTAGGTGCTCGAACAAGTCTTGCAGAGCCACGACTTCAGTCTTATGCACTTTGATGAAACTCTCCTCCATCTTCCTGCCAAGGGTGGCAACCTCCCGCAAACCTTAGCAGGCCTACCTCAACTTCTCCTCTAGCCGGGATACTTGATAGCCCACCTGCTGCTACGAGTGGAGGTTACGAAGGGCGCCCTCTACTGTCTTCTTCACCTTCTCTCGGGAGGCAGTTGCCTCCTCTAAACGGTGGGAAAAATTGCGCTGCTCTGCCTTGGCTATCACAACCCACTTGGCGGCCATGTCAGCTGCCCCGGAAGAGCCGCTAAGCCCAGCAACGTCCGTAGGAGCATCTCAACGTGGAACAAAGGTACTCCCGAGAAGCTCCACCTGTTCAAAACCATAGGTGTGTATAAGGAGAAAATTCCTCTCCAAAATATAAGTAAAGGGCAAGCAAGAGAAGGCTTACTGCTTGGAGGCAATAGTAGAACACATGGTTTAGATTCATGCCTCCCAGTCGGGAGGTAGCCTAAAATACGGCATCCTTTAAATGCTGGATCACTTGCCTTTGCATGCTAAGGCCCCTACCTGAACCACCCTACTCTCCTGAATCGTCCGAATTGGCCGCTTAAATCGGAACCACTTGGTTGGGCATGGGGCCTCCATCAGCAGCCTCCAGAACGAATCCCTTGGTAGATCTGACCGTCTACCCGATTAGCCCGGGCCCCTCTCAACTAGAAGGATCCACCAACATCCTCGCCCTTGTCGAGCTTCGCCTATAGTGTGGCTGTGCAAAAATGCTCCTACTAAGGAAGCCATAGGTGACAGCCACCTCCTGTGCTAGCTGGGAGGAGGCATCAGCTGATTCGGACGAGGTGCTGGAGGCACTAGCTCCACTCACCTGAGCCATCTTCGCTGAAGTAGCAAGTGGAGAGTGGAGGACTATAAACCCTTTTAGTGGTCCAAGCGGGCCTGAGGGGACAAGCGAGTCCATTTTCCCCACCTCAACCTCGCTCAAACTCTTCCGAGTGGACACTGCCGGCTGCGCACTACTTGAACCCCTCTTCAGGCGTTTGAGATGAGCCTCCACATTCTCCTCACTCCCCTCCCCCTCATTCCTCTTGGGCTCCTTGGGGCAGGAGAACTGTCTCCCCTTACTTTGCTCCGTAGGCCTCTCCTCCTTGAGGTGCGACCGATGGTGGGAGGAACCACTACTTCGACGTCTGGGAGTGTTCGGTTGAGCAAACCAACCAAAGGTTGCAAAGAAAAAATAGAAACATCAAGCCATTAAGTAACAAGTGAGGAGGATACGCGTTTTAAAGCTATCACCTCCCCCCTACTTACATGGCATGGGATAGGAATCCACAATCAATGGCAAAGTTGCTTAGACGTCTACCCGCTTAAGCTCCGAGCGGGTAATAGACCTAAAGTTAATAATCCTACTAGCGTTCGCCTGAGCAGCCGAATCAAGCTCCTTAGGCCTAGGCAGTAGGTCCTTATCAAACGGACCTTGCCAGGTATAAGGTACGTCGTGACCCTCGTTATGGAAGACAAAGAAAAAATGGCGATCCTGCCCTTTTAGATTATCGAGTAGATTAACTATATGATACTTTGTATGCAAACTGTACAGCATATAAGTACCTGATAGGGGCTTTCCCTTCTTAACCTTAAGAGGCACAAGCCTAGAAAACAAGCGAAACAGACCCATGCAAGGGACAATCCACAAATGGAGGCAGAAAATAGTAAAGGCATTCAAAACTAGCCAACAATTGAGGCTAAGTTGTGAGGGGGCCAGACAGTAGTAATAAAGGAATGAACACAATAATGGATCGAAAGGTATCTAAAGGCCATATTCTATAAAATTGATGGTAACACCATCATTAGTGCTAACTAGCCAAAGTAAATCAAATTCAAACGATAAATGCTCCTAAATAATAGTCTGAGGATCATAATTCCGCACTGATCTGATGTGAGAAGAAAACAAGAAAATATGATTAATTCTGTTGTTTTAACAGCACGTCACAAATGCAGATTTACCACGGGGTTGATCAAGAGTTAATTAAAGGTCAAATGAACTCAAAAGATTAAAAAGTGGGCTCACACTGACTGAATCAGGGTTTCACACATTTCAAGGATTAAAATATCATTAAAACCCCTAATTTTCAGCCACACTTAAATTAAAAGGGTTCTGGTTGAGATAAATTCAATATAAAGCTTCTAAAAATCAATGAAAAATATTCTATGAGGTTTAATACTTTTGGTTTGACCATTGAATCTATTTTGACCAAAAATAGATATTCAGATGGGAATTTACCTTGATTTGGGCTCCTGTGTAATTGACTTAGTCATACGTGGTCAAAAATCAAATACAAGTTTACCATTAGATTCCTTGGGTCCAAATTACATTAACACCAAAATTTGAACCCAATCAGAATCTATCTTGGCCAAGTTTGTAGTTCAGTCCAAAAATTCTTTATCTATCACCTACAGACCCTTAACTCTTGATTATTCTTGCAAATGGATCCCTAACTTCTGGTTTCTCTTTCAAAAATACCCCAGTCGCCTTCTCCTTCTTCTTCGCCAAGAGAACACAGTAGCAGCAGCATCAACCTCTACTCATTGACATTTAATTGAGGTGTTGATTGAAGAAATGTCAATCATAAATCACCAAACTTGGTGAGAGTGATCGTGAGGATATGTCGCGTCATTTGAACGCATCTCCTCAGCTAATCATCGCCGGAATCTCGCTAGCAAGCTGAAGCTTCCAATCTCTGAACTAACCTTATACCAAGGCCCAAACTTGCTTATTTTGCCTGGAATTGAGAGGGAACACCCTTTAGATAAAGGTCCTCCTTGTCTATAATTGAGGGCGTACTAGATTTGACCGGATTCTTCCCTTTCTTCCTCTTCGTCGGCGCAAATTGATGCACCACTGGAGCTTCTCAAAACCTTTTCGTCACCCCCTACCATATACAATAGGTAGGGGGAACCTCTTCCCCAAGGTTCCACGACGCTTCCAACGAAGCTTCAGCCCCTCTAACACCTTGGTCCACTTCGGCAACTCCACCTCCTTCCTCCACTCTAGCCTACCATCGACAAGCATCTCCCATCCTCCTCTCTCACAATTAGCATAGGGCTTTTCTTTCTCTCTCCCTCAGTTCCATCCCTGGAGCTCCTGAGCTCCGTCTGACCTCTTCCTCTCCTTCTCCGACTTTGATTATCATCGCACTACCCACCTTCACTGACCCACCATCTCCACCTTCCTACGCCCAAATTAGGTTAGGTGAAATGTTCCCCACACCTCCATAACCATTTCGCCCAACCTAATTGCACGCTACATCACCTCCACCATCTTCCCCATCGCCAACCGTCGGAGCACCGCTCACCTTCACGCTCCGACCACCACACTACACCAAACACCAATTCATTGTCATTGCTATGTTCGCGAAACCTCGACGAAGCTGTTGAACCTACTGATTGGGCCCTAGGGCCATGTTTTCCGTGCAGGTCACATCATTGTCGCCGATCGTCTTCCTCATCTCCATCACCGGTCATCTCGTCGCCTAATGGCCTCGCCTCCATCGCTAATCATCGTGGCCTAACACCATGACGACGCCTTCACCCTCAATTGAGTGAAGGCAACACAATAGCAACAGTAATTAATGAAGACACCTCATTAGTTGCACACACGAAGGAAGTTGGGACATTAGTCCTACATTGGCAACAGCTAAAAAAAAAATTGCTTAATAATGTTTTTGCTTTGTTAGCTGTGTGCCTCATAACACAGGGTGAGGTCCCCTCACTCACGCTCTCTCACTCCTCGTTTGCCGCCCACACCTGAGTGGGCCTGGACCCAGATCCGATGACCTAACTACCTTAACCCAATTCTGAAGAGCGAGAGAGGGAAGGAAATTATGAGGGAAGGAGGGGGTTTTGCACTGTGGATTCTTGGGATCTGTGCCACACTTAGGCAAATTCAGAGGTTTTAGGCTTAATAGTTAAGTCGTCTGAGGTCTTCTCAGGACGTCTATTTGTGGCTTTGATTGTGGTTTGAAATTTGTAGTATTGTTGATCTGATTGGGATTGGGAATTATGCTTACTATTAGGGATAATTGGTGGTTTTAACCACCATTTTTATTCTCTTTTATTTTTACTCTGAGATATAATTCTGAGTATTAATTGATTATTCTCATATTGTGATTGAATATTAATTTCATCATTATTTTTTATTGTTGTAATTGGTGGATTGAATTGCTATATTAGTTCTCTACGAACGACCTCGGAACTCACGGTTTTTCAAGCAACTAGAAATTTAAATGTCGATTCGATTTTCGTCACTATACTACGACGCATTTTTCTAAACTACGATGATTATTAAGCCAACATTTTGGTGTCGTTGCCAAGGAGTAATGCGCATTTCATTCACTAGTTACACTTTCTGATTTGATTCTGACTTGCTATATCTGATTTGTTTTGTTGCTGCAGGTGAATATGAAGATCGACCGCACAAGCAACCACACTAGGGGTAGGTAATCACATTTCCTTCTTCTTTAAGACCCTCCTCTCTTGGAAAGATTGAAAGAAAAATCAATTAGGATCAACTTGCTTTATTTACATAGTAATCATCATTCAAGTTTCCTTATTTGGTTTGATTTGACTAAAGATCCCCATCCTGATACTTACAACTATTAGGGACATAAGGTTCCTTAGGCTATTCATGTTCTTGATTGAGCCCAAGATACCATCTTTTGGAAGAATTGGACATGGAAATAGAGTCAATCTAGGATTTCCACATTAGGGTTTCTAGGAGTACACACTTGCCTGCTTTAAATGAAAATATATTTCCCACATTGTGTGTTATCCAAGCTCTTGGTTGAATTGATCTAATCAAGTAGACCTTAAAATCAAGGTTCTATAATCACTTGGATCATTAAAATTTGAGACCTAATAACCTATTTGCTAACCAATTCTGGGTGATTTGGGTTCTTAACCTAAACCTCATCTTCAACTTTAAGACAGGTTAAGTGAAATTGCTTTACTTTGTGAATCAACCAACTACCAACTTAGGTCACAATCAAATTAACTTCAAGTTCAAGTGAAATTCAAGGCATAAGAAGGATTAAAACTGGTAGACTTAAGAGTCAAGCTCACACATTCCGACCTACTTGGAATCTCGATGACAAGGAAGGTCGGGTGGGGGAAACCTTGTAATCCGTGGGGACACTCTACCGTGTAGGGGTCTTTGCGGGACTCTTCCTTCCTAGCTGCCCAAGTAATTCTCGAGTGAGTGAATTTCTAATCTAGAGGTACCATCTGCTTCGAACCGCCATACACTATAAAAAAAATAGCCTGTAGCGACATTTAATATTTGCCACTATAAACCTTTCATTTGCTACTATATGTAATTAGCGATACTTATAATAATTACCGCTTAATTGCCGTCTTTCGTTGGCATCACTAAAAAGTTAGTATTATATAATCGTTGCTAAATCAATGGTATTAGTGTCACTTTAATTGCCGCAAATAATGTCGCCAATGATCTTCTACAGTGGCAATTATTTACCACTAATTCACCACTATTGATTTATATTAGTCACAATTTAACTGATGCTATTAGTGTCACTATATCCATCATTTAATGACTTTTTTTTTTTACTAAATTTTCACTATTTATCTACTTTAGTGATACATTTTTTTGCCATTTAATTACTTCTATTAATATTATTTAGTAATAATTATTTGTGTCTTTAAATCGCCACTATTGATTTACTTTAATGACACTTTCTTATACCACTAAATCATCACTAATTATTTACTTTAATGGCACTTTCTTTTGCCATTTAATTACCACTATTGATTCACTTTAATAATACCTATATATACGAGTTAATTTTATTCTTTACTAAGAAATTTTTTTTTTAACAAGCACAAAACATAAGGGCATGAATATAAAATTCTTTTTATTGACTTCCCAAATCATTAAAGTACATATTCCCCTCTTAAGGGTAATACAAGAGAAAAGAAAAGAAAAATATAGAAAAAATAAAAAAATGAGGATCCTGAAATATAAAGCACTTTATCAACCCAATTAAAATCATCTGGAAAATCATAAAAATTTGACATCCATCCCACGTTGCAATGCTTCTTCAGGGCTTCACATCTGCTGCATCACTTCCTTATGTTGCGATTGGGAGTTGACTTTTGTCATAGCTGCAGTAAATCTATTGTTAAGACTATGCCATATACTTTAACTCCTACACCCCTCAACACCTCCCTCCCCCTCCCAACAATAAGAAGATGACCCTCATCTTACCAAACCACTTAATTGCACAAATTAGCATTTTGACCAAATTATAAAGGTTGAACAATCATTCAATAGAGCACTCCAGAAAGCATGCAAAGTTAGTTGTAAGCTATAGTCAAAAAATGATATGAGGTTAATTGCAAAGTTAAATGCTGAAAGAACTACTAAAAGAGGTACATTATACTCTACTAGTGGTATTGCTCAATAAGGAGAACAAAAACATGTTACCTAGATTGCTGGCATTGCCCAAAAACTTTTTTGTGTATGGACTTCTAAGCCTCCATTCATTCATGTACCTAATTGCACCCTTGGGCCTTGAACCTAGCATGGAAATCTGCAAGGACACACCAAACATCAATGAACATATAGATGCTATTGACAAATGAGCTTACTACATTGATGATGCAGTACATATTTTGATTTATTGTTAATATTGGATGGGTCCTTTTACTCCAAAAAGAAAGTGACAACTGCAATAATAGAAAACAACCAAAGAAGGTCAAATTCATTCAAAATACACAATATTAATGAAGTTATTTCTAAAACTTCAAGCCAACCATACAAGTAAAATATTAAAACAACTTTCTATTAGTTGTACAGCATCTCTAATCGTATATATAAAATAGAAGCATAGAAGTTGACATTCAATTCAATTTTAACTATATATAAGCTTGCTTAAAAACCAATTCTTATCAATTAGAACTAAGGGGATAAAATATTAGCCAAGACTGCTCTAATTGCACATTTCCAGGTTCACGTATCAAGCACATAGAATTTCCTTCTATCATTTAAAGTATTTAGACAATACCTTCAAGTTTTCCTTTCTCATTGGAATATCCTCCAATGATGACACAAAGGCTTTGCCAACCAGATGGGGGTCCCTCTTCATGTAACTCTCTAATCAAATTAGAGTAGACTGAACTGTCTACTAGTATGTTCTACTAACTAGAAGGTTCAGAATCCACTCAAACTTCACACACATCTAAAAATATATCTAATCCTACTCAAGACACTTTTAGTTTATTTATTTACAATTTTTTTGTATTTTTCTAGGTATTTACAAACTCAACCAAACAAGGCCTAATTGGATGTTGAAAAGTCAAACCAAGGCCTTAAAATTAAGTTTAGGGGCTGGAAATGTGATATATGCATTCAAAAACATTCAGATAATGACATGAAACATGATTGAATATTAAAACCTGATTTTCAACTTGAAATCCATTGAAATCAAATCTTGGATAGACTGAACAGTTATAGAGTTGCTGATAGCGAATTCAACATGAAATTACAAGCAATTCAAGTCAAATTTAAAGTCAAAAATTGGTACATGAATGCTTGACATGAAACTGTATCAATACAACACATTGTCAGCTCAATTAAAATCCAAAATCCACTCAGATTTCTCTCTGAAGCTGCTGCTGCTGCAGCTATGTGCAGTTTAGCTGCACTGCTGTTCTACTAGCTGAATCAGACCATTAAGGTCTACTTGATGCTCCAAAAATTCATCCTCAGATCTGGGACCGGATCTGGAACATTCAACCGGAAAAACACAATCCCTCATTAAATCATTCAAACCTAGAATCAAAATCCACAGGAAAGCTCTTCAGATCAAAGAAGAATGGAGCAGCTGTTGCTGCTATAAAATCAATTCAGATTTGATCAAAACCCAAAACACTATAGAGATTACTGAAAATCCATCACTTAATTATCACGAACCATCTTGCAATCTCATTGAAAACATTAACACATTGATCAAATGTTTGAATTCCAGAAATCACATCAGGTCTGGGTGAATGGGATTAGACATTCCATATCTAAATCAAATTGATTAAATATGAATTTCATGTGTCGCAAAACATCTCTTAAGGGTATGGAACTCAATATAAATCAGATTGCAGCTTGAAAAACCTTAGAAACCCTAACTAACCCCTTCCCTTATGTTATAGACAACATGAAGGGAAAGAATCAATATAGGTGTTCAAATCTCATTCCCAGACCTTCATTAAAACATATCAAACCTCATTCAGTTCTTCAAATTTAGATTAAAACCTTTTAATGTGAGAATACCTTGTCGCCCAAGTGGGCTATCAATCTGAGTTCACCAAGATGATATGATCATCTATACTTCCTGCACACCATTAGTTGGTGTTCAGGAGGGGTAGGCGATCCTCTAAAAATAATTAACTCATTTCTAGAGCCTTAAAATAGTGCAACTAATTTTCCTTGACTTTAGCTATCAATGAAGAACCAGAAACTCAGTATCAGAGATTGAAATTGGGTATAAGCACTATTCATAATAAAAATTCAATTAAAATAGTTCATGCTCATCGCCTGATGTTTGTCCTCAACTCTCCCTAAATCATGTTCTAAGGAATCCTTAATAACATTTTCTAAAGAGTCTCTTCCAACAAAGCAATAATAAGAAACAAATACAATGTCAAATACAAGGACTAAGAGAAGACCATAATTATTGCAGAATGTTGTTTGCATTGTGCAATGCCCACATTTGAGAGGTCCATGATGGAGAATTTTTCTTGGGCATGATAGGTGATTACTTCGAGGTCTCCATGATGACAGTTTCAATTTTGAAGAAACAAATAGACTACAATGTTCATTGTTCTCTTTGTTTAAATCATATCAATTCATATATCACATCAAATCTACTAGAACCTATCTCACCACCAAACCACCCATGTTTTAAACCTAACACTTCCTAAAAATTTATCCAACATTAAACATTGACCTCAACCAAATGCAGCCTTGAGGTTCTTACACTATTAAATAATAGTGAAAGCAACAATCGTTATAGCTACTTTTACTTCATTTAGTTCCAACCTTGAAGGTTCTGAGACAACAATTCTAGTGTAGTCGTGAAACTCCACTTCCAGCATGGAACAAAAAAAGAAAAACAGAAACTGCAGTAAACTGATTAAATATAAAGTGGTGGTGCATCAATGATTCTTCCACTCCATTCCATGATCGTAGGATCCCATTACTAAACCTCCCCTTTCCCCTGCCATTATGAAATTCTGGTTTTAACCTTTAGCATCAGATTTCCATGCAAAGTAATCACTTCAACATCCTCTACTTCCTAACATCCTTCAGTATTCCTAATAAAAGGTCACACTTACATCGAGCAATCTCCATATGAGTAGCCTTATCACATCATTCTCACCCAAGGAGTACCAACTCAAAGGCAAACCAAAACCACACACATACATCCCAAACGAGTTCAGAACCCTTAAAATCAAAGCTTCTTACTCGTGGGTGATCCATAATTCCCTCCAAACGAAGAATCCACAAATCATTCACCATCAGAACTGGCTATAAATGCACCAAACCATATACTCACCAAAGATTTCATGTACTGAAAATTAAAAACAAAATAAAGGGACCAAGAAATAGTGGTGGAGAAGTTAAAGAACCAAGTTACCTTAATCCTGTTGGGTTCGGCAACAAAGCCAAGAATGGCGGACGAGAGCCTGAGAATGGTGGACTGAGGATGGAGCAGGTGGTGGAGGAGGCTGTGGGGCGGAGGAGAGGTGATTGGATAGCATCGCTGCGAAGGGGAACCGTTAGTCGAGGGGGGACTGAGATAGCACGCAACGATGATCGATAGAGGCATGCGAAGACTGAGAGAGGCGGAGATGAAGAGCAGTGTGCGGAGATTGAGAGAGGCGAAGATGAGAGGGGAGCGGCTTTGATTGGAGCGCCGACGATCAAAGGGGAACCGTCAGTCGAGGGTCTGGAGATGAGGAGCGGTGCGTGGCTAAGGCATCTGATCGGGAGTAGTGATGGGTCGGGGAAGGGTTGGAGCACGCGATGAGGAGCGACACGCGGCTGAGGCATCTGCTCAGGAGTGGGTGTTGCCCGCAATGGGTTGGGGGAGGGTTAGGGTGTGGGAGAAGGGGAGGGAGGCATTTGATTGGAGTGGGAGTTGCAATCGGGAGAGGATTTTAGGGCGTGGGGGTGAGAGGGGGTGCGGGTTAATGGATTTGAGGAGAGAAAATTTCGTGGGAGTTTGCGATGGGAGGGTTTGGCGGGTGCGGGGTTTATTTTTATTTTTATTTTTATTTATTTTTTTTGGGAGAGGAGAGATGAGTTTTAATTAATTTGAAATGATTTAATAAATCTATCTTAAATTAGTGTCTCTAAAGATTCATTGTGTTGTAGTGGAATAAGCAGTGATGACAGTGGACATACTGTTAAATTGTGAAAGAAAGATGATGATGAGGCCTTACAGTTGGGATGGTGGGCAACGGTGCCAACGACGATAGTGATGACTGATTGGTGGTGGCATTGGGAGAGAGTGTATGGGGGACTTTTAGGAGAAGGAAAATATGAGTTTTGGTGGGAGATAAAATTTGGTAAGAGGGAAAGTTCTTTGAAAAAAATGGTACCAAATTTTGGAGATGTTTAATCTGATGTAGAAGAAGTAACCAAATTTTGGAGACCAAATTTTCTATCTTCCATCTCTTTTTGGTCACTAAAAATAAGTTCATCTTTAAAATATGGTTACTAAAGACATTTTGTTGCAGTAATTGCTCTAATTTCTGTCTACATGTATTTTAAATAAATGAAATCAAAAGTTTTTTTTTTCTGTTTGAAGAGATAAGTTCAATTTAGCTTTTTCCTATGCTATTAAAAAAATGTTGTAGCTGAAATAGTGGCCTCATTTCATTTACACCAATTTGTTATTCGAAAAAGATATTATTGTGGCATAAGTAACAATTATTACTAAATCAAAGGCTATAGTGGCAAATATATTTGCCACTAATACTGATTGTCATTTTATAAAAATATTATAGTGGCATAGCAACAATTGCCACTAAATGAAAGACTATATTGACAAATATAATTACTATTAATGTAAATTGTCATTTAACAAAAATATTATAGTGACATAAATAATAATTGCCACTAAATCAAAGTCAATAGCGGCAAATATATTTGCCACTATTTCTAATTGTCGCTTGACAAAATATTATAGTGGCAAATACAAAAAAAATTGCCACTAAATTTAAGGAATTAGTGGCAAATGCATTATATGCCACTATTTAATTTACCACTAAAGGCCAATCTCTTTGTAGTGATAGTCATGCAGCCTTGTTGGGTGCCTCAATTGGGTCCAATACATATTTTGTCCCTTACCTGATTCCATAGTGCATGTACAGGAGGAGGTCCTTAAGACCAGTCTTGAGGCTTCCATTAGCAGTTCACTCTCATTGGGATCAAGCCCCAACCTAATTGTTTGTGTTCCCGTTCGGTTACATCGAGATCTCTTCCGATCCTTTCACATCTGAGCTCGGCTCTCCATTATCTGCATCCATGGAGAATCAAGAAGAAGTGCCCAACATCTAGAATCAAGTGCAGAATCTCACAGATCTTCAAGCGTTCATGAACCCCCAACCGCGTTTGCAGATGCGTTATCATTATAATCCTGCAGCGGTGGATATCAAACCTAGGGTGCAAATCCCGACTAGAGGACCTGACACAAAATTAAAGCCGAATCTGAATAACGCGATCCCCAAATTTCACGGCTTGAACTCCGAAGATCCCTTCTAGCATATCAAACAACTGAAACATCTGGCCTAGACCTTTAGACCACCTGTTCAAAACCGAGACATCCTGCTCATGAAGATGTTCTCCTTCTCCCTTATGGATAAGGCTTCAAATTGGTATTAAACCCTGACTCGACCGATCAACACATGGGAGGAACTCTAATATGAATTTTTGAAGAAATTCTTCCCAGTTGATTGTACTAATGCCTTGAGGCACTAGATCACGCATTTCACATAGAATATAAAAGAACCACTTCATGAGGCATGGGACCACTTTTTGGATCTCATTTGGAAATGCCCCCATCACGGAGTTCCTAAATGGGAACAAGTCTAGTCCTTTTACTAGGGACTCCGTGAGGACATTAGATTATTTGTCAATACAACCTGTGGTGGCAATTGATCGGGAGATTTTGCTTTTCAATAAAATACGTCAGAAAATTATGTCATTGCAATAATGGATATTGTGGTGGAAAATCTCGAATAAAAATATATATCAATGAAAACTATCCACGAATAGTTAGGATGTGTATCCACAGGGAGGAACAAAAGCAATAAATTCACAGATATGTAGTAATCAGGTTCGCATAAGTATGCATCAAATAAATCAATGAATATACAACTCCGAAAGTAAACCCCAAATTTGTAGATTAGTCAAGGGTTGTTGACGTAAATTTTATGTAAGAAATTAAAATAGTGCATGTGTAGTGGCATATCATGTAATTTTCACTTGCATGCATACTAAAGTGTAAATTGGAATCCAAATGTGGTGCATATTAAGATGAATTATAAGGGTTGAACAAATATGCAGAAGAATAAGCGTAAGGCTGCAATTTCACCTCAACTTAATAATCAAAGAAATGAGGAAAATAAACTTCGACAATGGCAATCCTCGTAAATTTTAATTCACCCAAAAATAGGGGATTCTATCCACATGCATGCACGAGGAGAAAGAGGTTGCGGCCGGCCTTGGCGTGCTCAAAGGAGGGTGAGGCCGATTTGATGGAGGTCATGGCGACGGGAATGGTGGCCGATGGTGACTGCCAGAGAGGTGGAACTCGGAGTTCTTGGAGGTGTAACTTTGGAGTTCATGGGGAGTTTTGTGCGTGGATGAGGGTGGACGATGACAGAAATGAAGGTGCGTAGGTGGGTTGGTCGACGGGGAGTTTGTGTGGATGAAAAGATAAGAGAGGAATTTTGAAGAGGGTGGAGAGGTGAAGGTTGTGGGCTTGTCGGCGAGGTGGATGGAGGTGCGTAGCGGTGGGAACACTTCGCCGGAGGAGTGGCCGGAGCGAAGGACAAAGAGGGTGAATGGCGGTATCGAGGGGTTTATTTTTGGTTTTTGGTAGAATTAAATATTCTAGGGGCCTTAAGGGAACTTAATTACCTATGCTAAGTGGACGAAAGGGAGAGCACAGCGTCGGTGTTGGTACGCTGTAGCTGGGGAAGAAGGAGCTCCGATGAAGGGAGCGACGACGACGACGGAGGTAGAAGGGCTCCTACTGGTACGGCCAAGAGCGGATGAGAAGGAGAAAAAGAATCCGGCCACTGGTTTTGTGACTGGATGACGAGGGAGGTCAGGAGGGTCGCCAGAGCTTGAGGAGCTTCGCAGCCGAAGAGGAGGGAGGAAGAGAAGGGTTTTCTGGAATTCAAGCTTAGGGAGTTCGGTCTAGTCTGGGCTTTCTTTTATAGGTCATCAGAGGGCAACTAGAGCTTGGGAAGCAAGCTTCCCAAGCTTGGAAGGCTTGTTGGATTGGGAAATCCCTTGAGACCAAAATCTCTCATGCATTAGCATAAGAGATTGGGTGAGTATTAGGGCTTAGGATCGGGTTCAAAAGGAAGGGAATTTCTTGACGAGCTTCCCTTTTAAATTTGAAAGGGATTCGTCAAGAAATCAGGGAGCTCTTTCTAATTTAAGGTTGCCGGAGCAAGTAGGAATAGGTTTAATGGCAGCAGGGACCCTTTTGTGAGAATGACGACAAATTTAGGGGTCTGTTTGAAAATATTTTAAAAGTTAAGGGTAGAAATGTAATCAGACAGGACCAAGTTGCAAACTAGGTCAAGACAAGCTCATCTTGGGTCCAAATTTTGTTACAAACCTAATTTGGACCTAATAAATTTAATGGTGAAGTTGGATTTTGGTTTTGACCACGTTTGACTGGGTAATTTATGCAAAAACTTAAATTAGGGTAAATGTTTATCTGAGACTCTATTCTGGATCAAAATGGGTTCTGATGGTCAAATTGAAGGTTCCAAACCCTAGAGAGTATTTTTCTATGAATTTTAGAGGGTTTAGGTGAATTTTATCTTTACCAGAACCTCAGTTAATTAGGCGGATCTATTTTTAGGATTTCAAAAAGTCATTTAATTCTTAGAACACGTGCAAACCCTTTTCTGATTGTTCTAACCCACTTGTTATCTTTTTAAGATCATTTGATCTTCATTCAACCCTTGAGAAAACCCATGGTTGTACTACATTCATGATATGATGGTAAAATTACAGTTTTAACCTTAGTTACTTATTTTTCCCTCAGAATGATTGTGTAGTGACTTATGACTCTCTGGCAGTTATGTATGAGCATTTACTTATTTAATTGGATCAAAATAAGCTAGTTATGGCTCATGATGGTGTTCCCATCACTTGGCCATCAGAAAGAGTAACATACGGTTTCAAGCGTTGGCCATTTATCTTAAAATTCTCACCAGATCAAGGATTCTGGATCTCATTTGCACCGTGCGGGGACACTTGCGTAACTGTGTATGGCCCATCCCAATGGGACTTAAGTTTCCCAGGGAAAAGCTTTAGTCTAGAATTGAAACTCTAGACCCATTGGTTGGGCTCGAAGGTTTTCCAGAGGATGTGTTTATCGTGAGAGACCTTAGTATGCTCTTTATAAGCTTGAGCAGTATCATAAGCCTCATTCCACAATTCTTCAAGCTTAGTCAGTTCTAATTAGCGTGCTTTGCCTACGTTCTTGAATTCCATGTTGACATTCTTAATAGCCCAATAAGCTCTAGGGTTAATCTCAACAGGCAAATGGCAAGCTTTGCCATATACTATATGAAAGGGAGACATTCCCAAGGGGGTCTTATAAGTAGTTCTGTAAGCCCATAGAGCGTCAAGTTTCTTTGACCAATCTTTCCTGTCGGGTCTTACAGTTTTTTCCAGAATTCATTTGATCTCCCTATTAGACACTTCAACCTGTCCACTCATCTACGACTAATACGAGGTGGCCACCGTGTGGGTGACACCAAGACTTTTAAGTAGATCGGTGAAGTGTGCATTCCTGAAATGAGGTCCCCTATCACTAATGATTATCCTCGGGTAGCCAAATCAGGAAATGATATTGGCCTTAACAAAATTCAGGACCATGGAGTGATCGTTTGTCCTGGTTGGAATAACCTCTATCCACTTTGATGCATAATCAACTGCCACGAGGATACCATGAGATAGTGGGAAAGGGCTCATGAAATCTATGCCCCAGATGTCAAATATCTCGATCGAAAGAATAGGCTATTGGGGTATCTGATGGGAACATCATCATGAGCCCTAACCAACCCAATTTGGTCTGATAAAGTTGATAAAAGCTCTTACATAACCATCAGAGGGTCATATATGCATAATGTTTTGTTTTGTGAAGAAGATAAGAAACCAGGGTTATTTCTGCAAAATTAACAACATTTCATAAATACAGAATAACCATAGGGTATTTTAGGGGTTTATTAAAGGTCAAATGGTAATTAATGTCAAATAAGTGAGTTCACGCAGAACAAAACGAGTTTTCACATATTTCAAGAATTAATGGACATCTGAAATCCTAAAAATAGACCCGCTTAATTAATTGAGGTTTTAGTCAAGATAAAATTCATATAAACCTTCTAAAAATCATAGAAAAATATTATTTAAGGTTTGGTCCCTTTGATTTGACCATCTGAACCCAATTTGACCTAAAATAGAGCCTCAGATAAATAATTGCCCTAATTTAGGTTTTTACATAAATTACCCAATCAAACTTGGTCAAAAATAAAATCAGACTTCACCATTAGATTTCTTGGATCCAAATTAGGTTTGTACCAAAATTTGGACCCAATCTGAGATCATCTTGACTTAGTTTGCATTTTGGTCTAAGTTTGACTCCTATTCTCTCAAATAACTCCTCAGCTTTTAAAATATTCCCAAAAAGCCCCCCAACTTCTTCATCTTCTTCGCAGAATAGTCCTTGTCTCCATCGGAGGTCAATCGAGCTCCAGGTAAGTTTTGAACGACCTAAATCCTACTCAAATCTCAATCAAATCCCACCAAATTTAGTGTGATTGATGTTCACACCTAGGGTAACCTATTGGGATTGATTCTAACTCCTAAATCCCATGAAATCACTGGGGTTCTTCTTGAATCCCAAGTAAGCTAATGGAGCTTGTTTTCTATTCTAAGAGCTCTCCTAAGCCCTATAAAAGACCTCCCATGCTTGCCTTACCACCTTAGCAAGAAATAGAGCCAAAATCTACCCTTCTTCCTCTAATCTCCAACTCGCTCCACCTCGCTCCGGCAACTCTCCTCCTTTGGCTCCTTCACTGGCTGCCACGTACGATAGGCGGTCGGTTCCACCTCCTCCCATCTTTGTGCACCTTGCAATACTGGTGAGGTGCTCTCTACCCCTCCGTTGTCGCCGTTCTTCACCTCCAGAGCACCCTCCTTCTCCGATGCTAGCCATACCAGACCCGGTGCCTCCTCCGTTCCTCTTCGTCCAACACATAGCTTCATCGACTCTACTCCGTCTATAAATCACCACAGTATCACCATCGCTCCAATTTGACCCCTTACACGCCTGCACACTCGCCGTCTTCCACCTCGCCGACATACCTCCAGCGAGCCCTAGCGACCGCTCCACTCTACCAATCTACCTGCTACTGACCTCCACACCGTCACCACATCCTAGCGACCAAAACCCCTCAAGAAATTGAGGGGATTGATCACTCATTCATCCCACTAAGCAGCTCATCTTCCGCCATCAAATTCTGCCTCCGCCAGCCATCTCCGACCACTCTCACGGCACGCCACCGCCACTGTTGCCTTTGCTGCATTCTCACGCTCCTACTGAGCTGTTTTGATGAGGTTGAAAGGCTGTGTTCTTCATTTCAGGTTCACAGGACAGGCCGCCATTGACGGAGCACCTTCGAAGAGCTTGAAGCGTGTTCTTGCTAACTGCAGTTCCAGGTGTTTGCTCCAGGTCGTGCGGGACTCTCCCAGGAATGCGCCCAGGCCTTCAATTGGAGTCTCCCTTCCCTTCAACTGCAATTGAAAGATTCATCGGCTGCTACTTCGTGCGAAGAACTGAAGGAAGGATAATCCCACATCATGGGATTAGGAGCTACGAACGCAAAATAAAAAGGATTTCTGACTTGACCCGGTTGCCCAAGCACACGAGGGGTCGGGTCCCTCCTTACAAGCCTCTCACTCCTCGGCCACTACCTCACGTCGGTGACCCTGGACCCTCTTCTCGACCTGAATACCCACCTAGTTACCTGATTATAGATATGTTTACATGGGTCTGAGAGAAAAGAGAAAAAGAGAGAGAGAAGGGGGGTTTTTGCTTTACAGAGAAAGAGTTCTACACTTAGCCGTTGTGAGAAGTCCCCTTGTGCGTGAGGAGCTAAGAAGGAAAGAAAGAAAGGAAGAAGGAAAGCCGAAGAAGAAGAGAAGCTGAGAATAGTGCAAAAGCACTGTAGCAACCAAGGGTTTAAGCCATCTGATTTGGAGCCTTGTCGTTTGATATCTCTGTCAGTGCACTATGCACTTGACTTGCATGGATTAAACTTTCTTAACACTATTCATTTATTTGAGTTAATTGTATAAGGGTAATTAGTGATTCAAATCACCATTTTACCCTAATTTTTTTGCACCATTGACATTTGCTCTTATAAACATATCGTTATTGCTTGGAGTTTTCATTATAGAGTGCTATCTTTGTGATTAAATTATGATCTTGAGATTAATTGCTATACTTTCTCCCTGTGTTCGACCTTGGATTTTAAATTCATGTTATAAATGTTATTTATTTTCGAGTGATTTTGACCTATATTACGACACATCTTTTAAAACATCTATTTTGCATGTTAACATTATAGCGCCGTTGCCTGGGAGTAACACGCAATTTGATTTCTTTGATTACAATTTCTAATCTAGTACTAACTTGGTTTATCTCTTTGGCTGTGATTTGTGCAGAGATTCATTGGAGGAAGATCAGCCGCACATCAAACACTCCAGGGGCAGGTAATCTCATCTCCTTTTCCATTAAGCCCCTGATTCTGGGAAAAGCTAAAAATGGAAGAAATCAATCAGGATCAACTTGCATTTTCTACTTATAATTAATCATCAAGTTGCTTGATTTGATTAGAAAAAATCCAAAACCTGATTTCTGCACCTATTAGGGATTTAAGACACCTAGGGCTACTCACCTTCTTGATTGAGCCCTTGGTGCCAAATTTGGACAAAACTGATTGAACCAATTAGAGCCAAAGTAGGGTTTCTACTTTAGGGTTGAGGACCACACCTGCTTAAAAAAGAATCAACTTTCCTAAAAACTGTGTGTTTCCTAAGCCTTGATTGAATTCACCTAATCAAACAAACCTTAAAAGCAAGCTCTAAACATCCATTTGAATCATAAAATTGGGACCTAATAATCTCAGGACAAATCAGGTGAAGTTGACCCATCTTGTGGGGTCAACCAATCTTTAAATTAGGTCACCACTCACATAGTCATTCTAAAGTTCAAGTGAAATCCTAAGCACCTCATCTAAAACTTAAAATTGGTAGACTTAAGAGGTCAAGTTATCCATTCTGGTCTACCTGGATCCGCGGTGACAAGGAAGGTCGAGTGGGGGAAATCCTGTAACCCGTGGGGACGCTCTACAGTGTAGGGGTCTTTGCAAGACTCTCCCTTCCTGGCTGCTCAGGTATTTCTTAGGTGGACAGCTTTTTAATCTAGAGGTATCATCTGCCTCGAACCTCTATAGTCATCCAAAAATATTTGGGTGTCTTGATTGGGTCCATCACACTTTTTGTCCCTCGTTGATGTAAACACATTTACACTACTTAAAATGTCTATTTATGCATGTTCTTAAGCATAGGATTGCATTTCATGATATAAATATTGCATTACATGCATCATCTTGCATTTAGAGTAGTTTGAATAAAATGGAGGTTAATTGTCTCCTTTTATGTGCTTGGACAGGGCAAATATTTTATCGGGGCCTCGGATAAAAGATCCAACCGTATGGATATGATCAGGGCGACGATTGGAGTTCAACGACTCCAAGATCGCCCTAATCAGGCATCCGTAGCATCAGATAGAGACCGGGGAACCCTAGAAGATCAAGGGCCAGGATGGTGTAAATCCGCACTTCAGATGGAAAATCCGACCACGGATGAATTCGGATCGACGATCGCAGCCGAACGACACAAAAATCAAGTCAATCCGACATCCGTGGCACCATCTACAACTTCCAGAAGATGGACGGCCAAGATAGCGCCACGTGGCGCCATCCCAGCCGCCCAATCGGCCGCAGGAGTCCTGTGAAGACCACGCAACGTCTCCTCTCCGCCGTTGGATCTCGATCCAACGGCTGCGGTCGCGCGCGTTTAAAAACGTCCGCGCGACCATTTCGCCGCGTAGCGCAGCGGCTACGCAGCTGCGGGCGAAGCGGAGGTCGCGGGTTCGAGCCGCGGGGAGGGGGGCGAAGGCGCGGGCGAGCAGGCGCGCACGAGCGTCGGATGAAGATC
Organism: Thalassia testudinum; assembly: GCA_037157565.1. NCBI lineage: Eukaryota > Viridiplantae > Streptophyta > Magnoliopsida > Alismatales > Hydrocharitaceae > Thalassia > Thalassia testudinum. The sequence goes on from JAZHRO010000056.1 coordinate 5,486,413, forward strand.
CAACGGCCGCGCGCGCCCGATAGCGCCGACGCGCAATTGGACGCCCTGGTGGGCGCGCGATCGCACGCGGGCGGCGCGCTACGCAGCGGGCGCGGGCGCGATCTAAGCCGTCCGATCTCGCGATCGGACGGCTGAGACGACGCGGACGTGCGTCTGCGTTACGCGCGCAGGTAGCCGAGCGGGCGCGCGTGGCGCGGCGGCGACGGCGACGGCGGGGCTTTAGCGACGGTTTTATCCGTCACTAAAGACCCCTTATTTATTATTTTGAAGATGTAATGTCCATTTTTCCCCCACTCCTTGCAACTATAAAAGGAGACCCCCTCCATACGAAATTTTCATCCCTTCCTTCTCCTCTCTACCTCTCCAAAGCTCAAGAGAAGCTTGTCCCACACCCGGGATGCTTCTCGCGAGATAAAGTCCAAATTTTCGTCCCCCTTCGGAAGTGGATCCCGCGACGACGACGGCGTGCTGCTTCGTTCCCGTTCTTCTGCTTCGTCCTCCTTCGTCCCGCTTCGTTCTCCTTCGTCCAGGCGTCGTCCTGTCCGGCTCGTCCTCCAAGCGACCGTCGAGGAGGATTTCTCTCTCCCTATTCTTTTTACTGCTTTCTAGTATAGATTTACTGCTTTCTAGAGTAGTCTATTCGTCCTCCGAGCGATCGTCGAGGAGGACATTTCTCCCTCCATTCTTTTAATGCTTTCTAGAGTAATTGTTTTATGTTTTCTAGTTGTAATGAAAGAACTCTTTTATGATAAATTCCTTGTCTATTCTACATCTCATTTTGATTTCCATGTATAGTATTCCTTCGCTCTCTCTTACTCCCTCTCTCTCTTTTATTTGTTGTAGATACTTAGATAGTTTAAATTGAATTTCTTTGTGACAAAATAAAAAGAAACGCGGAGTTTTTAAATCAAACGTTCGCCTCCCTGTGTTCGACCCGGAATTCTTATTTCGGTATAAATTTTATTTGTTGAACACGAATCCTTCGCTTTCGAACTACAACGACGGGTTTTTCCAAAAACCAAACACGTTAGCGTAGATTCTCGCTCAACATTTTGGTGCCGCTGCCGGGGATCGAACCCGGGTCGCCCGCGTGACAGGCGGGAATACTCACCACTATACTACAACGACCTTTGGCGCCGTTGCCGGGGAGGCAACGATCTTTGATTTCTCTTCACGTTTTGTAACTTACAAATCATTTACCTCACTTTTCTCCTTTCTTATTGTAATTGCAGGTACTCTTTTGAGGTAAGCAAAAGCTGTAGATTGGAGTAAAGTGCTGTGAAGGGTTTTGTAAGTTATCACCCATTCTTTCCCCCTCCATAGATTTCATTCGCCACATTGAATCCAAATTCCAATTAACCTAGGTGTTTGCATAAATCCTAGGAATAGTTTGGTTGTTTGGATTCTCACTCACATTCATTCCACCTTCATTTATAAAAAAAAAAAAAAAGTAAAAAGATAATTTTGTGGGGTAATTTTCAACAAATACACAATGTACACCCACATTTAAAGGCACTTAACCAAATTGATTTGTTTCTACTCAACTGGGTTCTGATCTGTGGGACCAGTACACATAAAGCAACACATAAAAGAGTAGAAATCATTCTAAGTTAACCATCTTTGTGTGCCTAACTTAGTGGTGCATTTGAGGCCAATTGTTTGAGTTGATTGGGCCGCACCACTTCAAATAAAATCAACTCATCAAGTAGCTGCCAATTAGGTTCAACTCTTAGGGATCTACCAGGCACTCCACATTCTTTTTAAACTTTAAAGGAAAATATCTTCACCTGTGCTTGCAAAACCTGGTGTGCCAATGAAACTTGATTGAAAACACTTAAAGTTGAATCCTAAAAGCTACTAAGCAAGATTTGAACCTTAAAATTCACCACATTAAAAATAATCTTGCTTGAAAACCACTGGTTGTGCACGCACACACAAAGCAATCAATCATTAAGGGCACAACCCATTTAAAGGGCCCATCACATTCCAAAGCACATTCAAACCTAGCCCTAAATAAAACAGAGTAGACGTTGGCCTTAAGGATTGAACTCGCTCTTCAGAACTCAGAACGAGATTATTTTCGATTAGTCTGTTTCTATTGTTCAATCTGATGTCTAGCTAGGGGAGCAGAGTCAAACGATCGCGGCTGGGGGGTACACTAGGAACCGGAGGCGCAAGCCGAAGGAAGAACCTTCTCCCCAGTCCCTCCTTCTAACTGGTTGGATTGAACAGACAGAAGTAGATCAAATCGTTCCTTTATCTCAAGACGGGTTTTGAGAGTCTGTAGGTCTGTAGGCTAACCCATTTAAGGACAGGTTTGATTGTTTGTATTGCAGGGCACCTTTCTTCCTCCCGTATCTCATGAATCCTTCCACATATTTCACGCATTCCCGCTCTTTCCCTCCTGTTGTAAATTATCCTCAACATGACGATTATCCCAACTCGTATTGTAATCGACCATCAGTTAGTTGGGATAATTCGGATTGGGGATACAATTCCGGACCCCCGTGTTTAGGGTCTAACCCTGAACACTTTGATTCTCAATTCTATCCTTCTCAGAGTTGCATCGATTATAGATCGTCCTCCTTTCATGAACAACCTAATGCAATCTACAATCAAGAAGGATACACTGATCCTTACCCATCCTCTGATTTCACTGCCTTTAGGTCATCTCCATCTTTTGAACAATCTGAAATGACCTATTATCAGGATGGGTATAACGAATCTCAATTCGTTAATTCCTCTACATTGATGTCAAACCCGCCCAACCCTGAACCAACTCATTTGGTTCAGGTTAATCAGGTTCAAGATAAGGTTCTGGCTAACTTGAGGAATATCATTCAATCTTTAGAAGTTCAGCCAATACCTTGCATTGAGAGATTGGAGCCCCTGATTGAAATGATTGATGATTTAAACAAGTCTTTGTTGGATTGGCTCCAGGATGTTAAGGATAAGAACCCGGGTGAGTTTTTACTTGGGAAATTAGCGAAATTGAGGATGAGATTCGTGGTTGCTTTGATTCAATCTTGGAATAATTCCCAGGATGAACTCTCTTCAGGAAAGCCAATGACAGAACCCGCTCAGGCACCTGTTGGGGGGAACACGTGTTACGAAGCTGACCAGATTGAATTAAAGCAACCAATTAAGGATGATCTGATTTCTTCACCTGAGATCCCTGAGCCGGGTTACGAGAAAACGTATGTCTCCTGGGAACACAAAGTGACAACTGATTTTGGGACATACATTGATACGGATCCTGATTTCTTTGATGGTGAAGATTCAAGTTGCGAAGTCTCACACGAGTTTTCAAATCACGATTTTTGTGAGACGATTGGGCCTGAGGAATCTGATAGATCATTTGATAGCCCAATAACTGAGGAAACTGATCTTATTAGGGCACACGATACAGATCCAGAATCGCATTTTCTGGAGGAATCAATTCAATGCCCTGATTATCAGTTACACCCTGTTGAGCTTATTGATGATTTTAATTCTGAGATAATTAGACCCAAGTCAATTTTGATTCTGCCACATCATTTACACTTGGAGATTCCAGACGGGGTGATGAATATACAAGATGTCCTGGAATTTGATACACTTAATGAGGAGGATAGGAGCGGGGAAGTTCTAATTTGGGAAGTTAATTTTGGAGGAAATGGAAGATTGAGTCGAAGGGTTCCTTTTAAGCTGAAACCATCAAATCAGAACCCTTACGACATTTGTTTCGAGGATGTCAAACTCAAGCACACATTTAACAATTATCCTTTTGAGCTTCAATTCTCTGTAACCCGACATTTTGGCCTTGGGTTGCATCCTCACAAATCGCAGGCCCGACCCCGCTTGCATTCTGATTTTAGGTTTTGGGTAATTTTTATCCAGAACCTAAGATATTCTCGATTATGGGGTGTGGGTCTGCACCACAATCTGGTCCACATCTGTGGACCTCTGCTGACAGGTCAGAGGATTCTTCTGTTTATTCTAATTCTGACCTGCACATGTGAATTCTTCATTTCTTTTCTTTGTATAGTGTGCCTAGCTGAAGGCACTAAACTCAGCACATATACAGTTCTTTTTCATTTTCATCTCGGAGCGGACCCGATATCCACGCAATTCAGGTGCTTTCTACGCTTTTCCACTCTATTTTATGTCTTTTTAATACAATGAGGACATTGCATTAGATAGGCATGGGGGGATGGATATTTATCTTTGAATTCATTTGTCAGCTCCGTAGATTTATTTTATTTAAAAAAAAAAAAAATATATCAAAATTAGGAAAGAGAATTTGGGTTTCAGAAAATTTTCGATCTTAAGAAATACTATATTATGTTCTGAACACAAAGACCCTTCAGGTCTTTGGACTTAATCAGCCTATGTATCCACTAAAATGTGGATTTGTTTTTCGAGTTCTCGCCAACCTGAATTTTATTATAATTGGAGTAAATAAGTTTGGGTGATAAGTACACGACTTATCAACCCGCCCTCTGATGTGAGGGAATTTTGAGTCTTAAGCATCTACACACTTTCTTTGCACTGACTCGTTGTTTGGCGATTTTAACGGAAATTGGGTAGCTAATGAACCTTCTAGGGTGATATGGCTGGCAAGTTATCGTGGGTAACAGCCCATAGGTAGGTTGTCCAGAGCCCAGTCACTGGACCTTTCTCTTTTTGCTGCCTTTAGGTAAATCTTAGACCTGGGAAGCCACCTACTTAAAAAAAAAAAAAAATCAAAAAAAAAAAATCAAAAAGGAGAAAAGAACAAAAAGAAATAAGCCACACTTCGCCGCACGAGTATGGCTGGCAAGTTGTCGGTGGTAACAGCTCATCGACCGGTTGTCCAGAACCCAGCTCAGAAAATGCACTAAAAATTCCCAAAACACTTAGGAAGAAGCGGAGAAGTAGAATAAACCGGGGAGATATACACTGGATTCACCCTTGTGTTGACCCCGTTAAAAAATAAAAGTAGGGAGAAAGCTACCGGTTGTAAAGATACACCTTTAGGCAGAATTCTTTTTGAGGTCACCTAGAGGCATAGAAATCCGAAGTCCGTTTTAATTGCCGGTCAACGAGTCTATCACATCACAATAAGATGCTTAAAACTTAGGGTTCTCATCAAATCTTGGGTGAGTTGAATGGCCGTAGAAAGCCACTCTTAAACCCTAAAATTTGAAAATCTAAAAAAAAAAAAAAAAAAAAGAGTAAAAACAGAAAAAGAAATTTTTCTTTGAATAAGGCGAGGCTTGAGGCGGTCTGCATTTTGGCTGATACCCGGGCACTGTTGTGTCTTTGAAAGTTCAGTTCTTAAGTAGACAATTTCTTAATGATTGAAAATAACTCAGGTCCAAATAATCTAACCTAATTCTTTTATAAATAGCATATAGTTTTTGCTAGGGACTAGCAAAAGATAGGCATGGGGGTATGATGTAAACACATTTACACTACTTAAAATGTCTATTTATGCATGTTCTTAAGCATAGGATTGCATTTCATGATATAAATATTGCATTACATGCATCATCTTGCATTTAGAGTAGTTTGAATAAAATGGAGGTTAATTGTCTCCTTTTATGTGCTTGGACAGGGCAAATATTTTATCGGGGCCTCGGATAAAAGATCCAACCGTATGGATATGATCAGGGCGACGATTGGAGTTCAACGACTCCAAGATCGCCCTAATCAGGCATCCGTAGCATCAGATAGAGACCGGGGAACCCTAGAAGATCAAGGGCCAGGATGGTGTAAATCCGCACTTCAGATGGAAAATCCGACCACACGGATGAATTCGGATCGACGATCGCAGCCGAACGACACAAAAATCAAGTCAATCCAACATCCGTGGCACCATCTACAACTTCCAGAAGATGGACGGCCAAGATAGCGCCACGTGGCGCCATCCCAGCCGCCCAATCGGCCGCAGGAGTCCTGTGAAGACCACGCAACGTCTCCTCTCCGCCGTTGGATCTCGATCCAACGGCTGCGGTCGCGCGCGTTTAAAAACGTCCGCGCGACCATTTCGCCGCGTAGCGCAGCGGCTACGCAGCTGCGGGCGAAGCGGAGGTCGCGGGTTCGAGCCGCGGGGAGGGGGGCGAAGGCGCGGGCGAGCAGGCGCGCACGAGCGTCGGATGAAGATCCAACGGCCGCGTGCGCCCGATAGCGCCGACGCGCAATTGGACGCCCTGGTGGGCGCGCGATCGCACGCGGGCGGCGCGCTACGCAGCGGGCGCGGGCGCGATCTAAGCCGTCCGATCTCGCGATCGGACGGCTGAGACGACGCGGACGTGCGTCTGCGTTACGCGCGCAGGTAGCCGAGCGGGCGCGCGTGGCGCGGCGGCGACGGCGACGGCGGGGCTTTAGCGACGGTTTTATCCGTCACTAAAGACCCCTTATTTATTATTTTGAAGATGTAATGTCCATTTTGCCCCCACTCCTTGCAACTATAAAAGGAGACCCCCTCCATACGAAATTTTCATCCCTTCCTTCTCCTCTCTACCTCTCCAAAGCTCAAGAGAAGCTTGTCCCACACCCGGGATGCTTCTCGCGAGATAAAGTCCAAATTTTCGTCCCCCTTCGGAAGTGGATCCCGCGACGACGACGGCGTGCTGCTTCGTTCCCGTTCTTCTGCTTCGTCCTCCTTCGTCCCGCTTCGTTCTCCTTCGTCCAGGCGTCGTCCCGTCCGGCTCGTCCTCCAAGCGACCGTCGAGGAGGATTTCTCTCTCCCTATTCTTTTTACTGCTTTCTAGTATAGATTTACTGCTTTCTAGAGTAGTCTATTCGTCCTCCGAGCGATCGTCGAGGAGGACATTTCTCCCTCCATTCTTTAATGCTTTCTAGAGTAATTGTTTTATGTTTTCTAGTTGTAATGAAAGAACTCTTTTATGATAAATTCCTTGTCTATTCTACATCTCATTTTGATTTCCATGTATAGTATTCCTTCGCTCTCTCTTACTCCCTCTCTCTCTTTTATTTGTTGTAGATACTTAGATAGTTTAAATTGAATTTCTTTGTGACAAAATAAAAAGAAACGCGGAGTTTTTAAATCAAACGTTCGCCTCCCTGTGTTCGACCCGGAATTCTTATTTCGGTATAAATTTTATTTGTTGAACACGAATCCTTCGCTTTCGAACTACAACGACGGGTTTTTCCAAAAACCAAACACGTTAGCGTAGATTCTCGCTCAACACTCGTCTACTTTTCATGTGTATGTTTGGGAGGAGGTCCTTATGACCACCCTTGAGGCCTCCATTAGCTATTCACTCTCATCGAGGCCAAACCTCGACCTCCTTGTTTGTGCGAACTCCTGACTAGATCAATATCTCTTCTGATTCATCTGAGCCTAGATCTCCTTCATCCATAATCATGGAGCACCCAATAGAAGAAGAAAACAATCTCCAGAATCAGCTTCAGCGCCTTAATGATCTATTCCATGCTTTTATGAATCCACCACAGTGTCCTATGATGCGAGATCATTACAATCCCGTTGCGGTAGCAACCGAACCTAGAGTTCAAATCTTAGTTGGAGGGCTCGATACAAAATTGATGGGAACACCATCATGAGCTCTAACTAGCCAATTTTGGTCTTAAAAAGGTAATAAAAGCTCCTACATATCCATCAGAGGGTCTTAAATGCTTGATGTTCTATTTTGAGAAGAAAAGATAAATACAAGGTTATTTCTGGAAAATTAACTGCATTTCCAGAAATTCAGAATAACCTGGGGTCTTTCAAGGGTTTATTAAAGGTCATATGGTCATTAATGTGTAATAAGTGGGTCCATGCAGAACGAAACGGGTTTTTATGCATTTCAAGAATTAAATGACATCTAAAATCCTAAAAATAGACCCGCTTAAGTAACTGAGGTTTTGGTCAGGATAAAATTTACCTAAACCTTCTAAAAATCGTATAAAAATATTCCTTAAGGTTTGGTACCTTTGATTTGACCACTGGAACCCAATTTGACTTAAAATAGAGTCTCAGATAAATAGTTGCCCTAATTTAGGTTTCTATGCAATTTACTTATTCAAACTTGGTCAAAACCTAAATTCAACTTTACCATTAGATTCCTTGGGTCTAAATTATACTTGTACCAAAATTTGGGCCTAATCAGAGATCACCTTGACCAAGTTTGCATTTTGATCCTGTTTAACTCTTTTCTCTCACACATAGGCCCCTAACTTTTGAATTCTTTGTAAATATGCCCCTAACTTCATCATCTTCTTCACCAACAGGTCTCCACTGCCTTCAACTCCTAAACCCACTTCGCCGGCGACCTTCAATCAGGGATTACTCCCTGATTTTGCGGCCAAACCTTTCCAAAATTGGAAAGAAGATTCCTGAGAGGATCCTCTACGATCTAAACCTATTCTTGGGTTTTAATTCTTTCCCAATATCCCATGCAAATGCATGGGAGATGTGGGTTTCCTATTGCATGAAGCTGTCAAGGTTTCAAGCTAGGTTTCCAAGCTTGAAACGATCACCTAAGCCCTATAAAAGGACCCAGGTTGTAAGGCCGAGTTCCTTAGCAAGTTTTGGCCTTAGAAAAGCCCTCTTCCTCCTCCGGCCACCTCCACACCTTGCTCTGGTGACCTTCTCCTTCGTCCTCATTAGGCTATCCAACAATCAAATTGGATGGCTCTCTACCTTTTGCTTCCTCCGCATCTCTCCAGCCAAAGAGGGATTGCTTCCTGCCTCTTCGTCGTTGCCGCCACATCGTCAGACCTTCTCATCTTCTTCAGCTCTGACTTGCGAATGTCAGTGCCCTCCATTCTATTACTTCCCCCATAAGTCCCGCTATACCTTCCTCTCTCCTTCTATTCCCTTTTTCCATACTCATAACACACACGACCACTACACCACCTGCCACGCAATCATCTTCCCTGCCTTCGGTGACACTCCGGTGTAGCCTCCTGCTCGCTACACTTCACTAAATGCACCGCCGCCACCTCCACAAGCTTCGCCATGCCATCCTCTACAAAAGCCCTCAACCTATTTTGCGCTTTACCCACTGAAAAACCTCCCCGACCACCCTCACCTCCTCACTGTCGTCTCAAGGTCAGCAGGCCTTCTCATGCTTACGCACACCACACTGCACACGCTGTTGCACTTGCTGTTCTCCGATGAAGCTTCTGAACTGGTTTGACTTGGCCGAAGGGCTGTGTTCATGCTTTCAAGTACTTTGCCGGACCTCCGTCGTCATCTCGACTCCTCCAACCTTGTTTGCAGTGCTTCGGCCGCGAGACCTCCAAGCAACTTCCCCAGGCGCTGTGGATTTCCTTCAGGAGCATCTCTAGGTTCCCAATTGGGACCTTCATCCATAGCTGCAGCCCCAATTGAGACCCACTGCTACAGTTTCTTGCACACAAAGACTGTGGGACATTTAATCCCACATTGTGAAGATTGGAGCTCTTTGTGCGGGATAAAGGGAATTTCTTCCCCCGACCCCTCGCCCAAGTCACGGGGGTCGGGTCCCCACGCACGCCTCAATGCACGCCTCGCCTGCCATTCACGCAGGCGGGTTTGGACCAGGTCTGGATCCAGTTACCCGAGTAGGTTGGGTTTCAGAAGAGAGAAAGAAAAAGAGAAGTGGGGGGAGGGGGGAGGTTTTGCCTTTGTGCTGCGTTGTGCCTCTCCCTTGAGGTTTGAAGAGAAGAAGGAAGAGGCCTTTTGCCTTTGTTTGCTAAACCCTAGTTAAGGTGTCTAAGTACTTGGGCCATCATCTGAAGCCTTGGGGCCCTTAGTTGATTCTGAGATTGTGATTGACGAAAAATATTTGATTAATACTGTTCATATATTCAGGATATTAGTGCTTAATTGTCTAAGGTTAATTTGGTGATATAAATCACCATTTTAACCAATTCTTTTTGCACATTGCTACCTGGATTATTGACATATTATTCTAGATTATTTTAAAATGAAGTTTTGGTCTTAATTGCTTATATTTCCAACTGAATTGTGATTTGTGAAATTGAATTGCATACTTGCTCCCAGTGAATGGCCTCGGACTCATTTCTTGATTCTAAGTTATAAATTTTATTTGTTTGAGCGCATTTATCCTATACTATAACACATATCTTAAACAACAACGAATTCGCGTAAACAAGAACTCAAGCCCAACATGATTCATGCTACCCCTAAATTTCATGTGCTTAGTTTCGAGGATCCCTTCTAGCATATCAAGCAACTCAAGCATTTGGCCTAGACCTTTAGGTCAGAAGGTCAAAATCGGGATATCTTGCTCAAGAAGATGTTCTCCTCTCTCATGGACAAAGCTGCTCACTGGTACCAAACCCTAACTCATTCAATCAACACATGGGCTGAACTGCAATCCGAGTTTCTGAAAAAGTTCTTTCCCGTTGGTCGGACAAATGCTTTGAAGCACCAGATCACGCATTTCACGCAAAATGCAGGAGAATCGGTTCATGAGGCATGGGATTGCTTTTTGGATCTCATGTGGAAGTGCCCCCATCACAGAGTTCCTAAATGGGAACAAGTCCAGTCTTTTTTCCAGGGACTCCGTGAGGATATCAGACTATTCGTCAATGCGACCTGTGAAGGAAACATCATGGGTCAACACGAGGACACTGTGTGGGAGATTCTCGAGAATATGTGCAAGAACTCCATCAATAATGAATCTATGGGCATGTTCGACCGGACGACTGCCCATGCATTGACGAATATGCGGGGAGCACACGAGATTAGGGCTTGTCCTCATCCGTTGATCTGGAATTGATGGCCGGTCACCTGGACAAGGTCCCGATCATCAAGAAGAAGGTGGGCAAAGTGACTCGACATCTGCAGCGAGCCACTTCCACACAAAACTCGTTTGCGCAACCTCCCTCTGGTAGGGAGGCTATGCATAACATCTACCACCAATCTTCTTAGGGGATGGATCTGTATCCACCCCTATCTGATCTAGGGTTCAGAGGAAACTCTGGGCCTGCCTACTCTAGTTGGGGGAACTCTGAACCCTCGTATTCTGATTTCTCCGAGGTTCCTCAGACATGCGAGGACCTCAATGCCATCCAGAATGATCCTTTCTCAAACACTTATAATCTTGGATGGCGTAATCATCCTAACTTCACGTGGTCAGGGAACAATTAGAGACCTCCTTATCAGCCCCTACCACAAGTCTCTCGTCCGTATCTACCGCCTTAGCCTAGGCCTAATTTGAATTACCAATCTGGGCCAACACGAGAAGATTAAATGTCTCTAATCCTTTAAACCCTGGCTGACATTTAAAAAATGAATGTGGCTATACAAAAATAGCACAAGGATGAGATCACAGAGGCCAGTAATCAGCTTGCACGGATGGCGAATTCTCGCAGTCGGGTGCACTTCCTTCCTAACCTCTACCTAATCCAAACAATGTGTCAACCCAAAAACACGTTGTGAGCCAAATCTAGGGCCAATCATGCTATACCCAACCTATCCCGGTGATTCATACCTATGTATTGTCTCCATCCACCTCAGTTGAGCCAAAACACACCATGACTTACCCAACCCCACTTCCACATCAGTAGCAAGGAACAACTTTCTCCCCCCCACCTCCACATCATGATTGTGCTATGATCAATGTTATAAGAGAAGAACAGAAACCCATCCCCAAAGATAGCCAATCCATTCCCCTATCCCAGATCTTATCCCACCTCCATACCAGAGGATTATCAGAAACTGATATAACAGGACCTTTGAGGAGCACACAAGTCACCATTTCGTTACTCGATATCGTCACTCTCAATCCTACCTCACCTCACTTATCCAAAAAAGTGGTAGAAGAACCATCACAAGAGAAGGTAGTACTGTCTCAAAATGTAAGTGCCAAAATCCAAAACAATCTACCTCCTAAGAAATCTGATCCAGGCACCCTGCTAATCCCCTGCAATATTGGTGATACAAATTTCAAGCGGGCTGTACTGGACCTTGGCGCTTCAGTCAACCTCATCCCTACCACCCTATTTGAAAAATTACGGATCAGACAGCCAAAACCCGCTCATGTTACTTTGCAACTAGCTGACCCTGATCACATTGATTAGGATGGTAGAGGATGGGGTAATTAGAGTTAAGGATTTCAGCTACCTAGCTAATTTCCTAATTCTTGACAAGGATATGTCACAACAGATACATGATATGATCGTGATTTTGGGAAGACCATTCTTGGGTGTTGCAGGAGCCATAATCAACAGTGAATCAGGGCATATGATAATTACCTCAGGAGATCAATGTGCTGAGATTAATATATTCGAGGCAACAAAGGGAAAGCACTCGGCAGAACAACTAGATTTTATCCAGGACCTCATGACTATATCATTAATGGAAAACCTAGTGCCAGAATTTGAAACTTTTCACATGCTAGATGATCCTGATTTGATTAAGCATACTGACATGAGCACAGTGGAAGCTTTCACCTTTAATTTTGAGGATGTACCCTGGGATTGCGGAAAACATCGTGACATATTGGATTCAGAGTCCATGAATATGGAGAAATTTTGTTTTGAGGACCTCCAAGAATCAGGTTTAACAAATATTGAGAGTGACCTCCACCTAGAATATGAATCTTTTATAGAATTTAAGATAGATGATTTAAAAGGCACTCTCCAAACATTCACTTTTGATTGGGATGAAAATTATAGTGAAGATTCATTGGAAGACCCAATCTTTGTTCATTTCTTGAGACGATCTCATATTCAGTAGAAAAGAATCAAAATGACTCATTGGATATCGATTCATTAGGTCACATGGCACGAGAGGAACCACACATCTGGGATATGCTGATTAGATTCACCTCTATTGGATTCTGGACCCATGATGATTATATTTTAGAACTCCATAATCAATACATCTTCCAAGTGATTCCTTCGCAGAAACTCCATAAGAACCATCCAAAAATGAATCAATCTGATCCATATCATAGATCTTCTGGAATGACTCTTCATCATAATTTGACATTTATCTATGGCCATGTGATTCTCATTCATCACGATCACATATTTTCTCGATCACTGCATCCACTTATTGAGCCCATTGTGCTCAGCTGATGGTGTTAAACTTAGCGCTTAACGGGAGGCAACCTGATATCTTTTGAAAAAACCCAAAACCTTTTTGACATATCTCCTTGCTGAACTCATATTGCACTTTAGGGTTCGTCCATTATAATAGCGACTTCACCTCTAGTATTCATACCAAAGCTTGCAATCATCCACAACAATCATCTTGACCCATTCACCCACCCTTTGACCCTGTTCTAATGTACAATCTAAGTTGAACTTGAACCTACCTAATATACAATGAGGACATTGCAAATCATAGGCATGGGGGGTATTAAAGTGTAAAATGCTGTGAAAATCAGATCACAAAAGGGTTTCATAAAAAATACATATTAAAAAAAATGGAGAAAAGGGGAGGAAATTTTAAGATATCACATCATTCTTGAGGAGAATATTTAAGCTAAATAAAAAGAAAAGAAAGAAAGGAGCAAAAAGATAAAGAAAAAAATCGAGTCCCTTCAAAATAATATGGAACTTACCTAACTTCTAGGTTGGATCAAATGATGAATTAAGACCTGTAAGGCTAAAACTTAAGGGATTAGTGGCGAGTACCGACCTTAGGCCTCTTGGATCTGTTCTGATATTTAAACACTCATGTACTTGTCAAGATTTGGATTAATCCTCAAGAGGTTGAGGAAAATGCAAAGCTTGTGTATTAGGTCTAAGGCTTTGAGATCATTCGGTCCCATTAACTAACCTCTGGTTTGTAGGACTCGGTAACTTTAGCACCCTAAATCACACACAGTTTGGTTCAGTGTGCTTAAATATGAAATCATACCAAAACACATTTATACTATTTTGAAAATGGTCCTAAGATCTAGATTAGAAGTGGCTCGAAAACACAAGTTGATTTGGATGAGTTCCCGACGCAGAGAGGCAGGAAATTCCCCTCGAAGATGCGCAATAATATATTGTCTCCTCAATGCTTGTCTCTTAGGATATCTAAATATCTTACCAGGGGCACGTAAGCACCTTGTGCTGGTTCAGATGCCATGGGTGTCATTAGCATGAAATGTCAATTTCTAGGGTCTAGATTTAGCTACATAACGCCATGGGCAGCATTATCCGGAAGTGTCGAAAGCCAGGGTTCAGGGGGTTGCCATGGGCGGTGCTATCTCGAAGCATCGATTGCCAGAGACCCTGTGAGAATTGATGGTGGGGACAAGGAATCCGATATAGAATGTGTTTAGGGCCAATTCGAGGTTGGATCTAAGGAAAAATATAATAAAAAGAAAAAGAGAGAGAAAGCTCTCCAAAAATGAAAATCTTCTTCTATCCCTTTCTCTCTTACAAAAAATGCACTGGCAAACTAAACTTGGGCTAACCATGTTACAAGCACGAGTGCTTTAACCATTGGGTCCAACGAACCTTAGGATAGTTCTTGCGGGCCTTAGAAACCTTCGCGGTAGACTGAGGCGAAATCTAGTCATGTCTGGATTTAGGCTGGTACTTGAGTACCTCTAGGCCTATTGTTGGTATTAAGATCTGATTCCTAGAGATGCGACTTAGTAGGGCATCCTAACGGTTACATCCGACCTAGATAACTAGTCTGATTAATAGAATTTTACTAAGGGACTAGCAAAAGTTAGGCATGGGGGTATGATGAGAACATCATCATGAGCCCTAACTAGCCCAATTTGGTCTGATAAAGTTGATAAAAGCTCCTACATAACCATCAGAGGGTCATATATGCATAATGTTTTGTTTTGTGAAGAAGACAAGAAACTAGGGTTATTTCTACAAAATTAATAGCATTTCATAAATACAGAATAACCATGGGATATTTTAGGGGTTTATTAAAGGTCAAATGGTCATTAATGTTTAATAAGTGGGTTCATGCAAAACAAAATGGGTTTTCACGCATTTCAAGAATTAATGGACATGTGAAATCCTAAAAACTGACCTGCTTAATTAACTGAGGTTTTGGTCAGGATAAAATTCAGATAAACCTTCTAAAAATCATATAAAAATATTCTATAAGGTTTGGTACCCTTGATTTGACCATCTGGACCCAATTTGACCTAAAATAGTCTTAGATAGATAATTACCCTAATTTAGGTTTTTGCATAAATTACCCAATCAAACTTAGTCAAAATTAAAATATGACTTCACCATTAGATTTCTTGGATCCAAATTAGGTTTGTACCAAAATTTGGGTCCAATCTGAGATCATCTTGACCTAGTTTGCAATTTAGACCAAGTCTGACTCTTGTTCTCTCAAATAACCCCTCAACTTTTAAGATCTTCACAAAAAACCCCCCAACTTCTTCATCTTCTTCACAAAAAAGTCCTTGCCACCATTGGAGGTCAACCGACCTCTAGGAAAGCTTTGACCGACCTAAATCCTACTCAAATCTCAATCAAATCCCACCAAATTTGATGGGATTGATCTTCACACATAGGGTAACCTATTGGGATTGATTCTAACTCCTAAATCCCTCTGATTTGTGTGTGCGAACTGACGAAATCAGTGGGATTCTTCATGAATCCCAAGCAAGCTAATGGAGCTTGTTTCCTGTTCTAAGAGCTCTCCTAAGCCTTATAAAAGACCGTCCATGCCTGCTTTACCTCCTTAGCGAGAAATAGAGCCAAAATCTACCCTTCTTCCTTCAATCTCTGGCTCGCTCCACCTCGCTCTGGCGAATCTCCTCCTCTAGCTTCTTCGTCAACCGCCACGTACGATAGGCAGTCGATTCCACCTCCCCCTACCTTTCCACACCTTGCAATACCGGCGAGGTGCTCTCTACCCCTCCGTTGTCGCCGTTCTTCACCTCCGGAGCAACCTCCTTCGGCGCTAGCCATACTAGACCTAGCACCTCCTCCATTTCTCTTCGTCCAACACGTAGCTTCATCGACTCTACTCCATTTATAGATAACCACAGTATCACCACCGCTTCGATTCAATCCCTCACACGCCCGCACACACATCGTTTTCCACCTCGCTGGCATACCTCCAGCGAGCCCTAGCGACTGCTCCACTCCACCAATCTGCCCGCTACCGACCTCCACACCATCGCCGCGTCCTAGCGACCAAAACCCCTTAAGAAATTAAGGGGATTGGCTGCTCATTCATCCCACCGAGCAGCTCCTCTTCCGCCGTCAAATTCTGCCTCTGCCAGCCATCTCCAGCTGCTCGCACGACACGCCACCGCCACCGCCACAACCTCCTTCACCGAAATTCTTGCACTCCTACTGAGCTGTTCTGACGAGGTCGCAAGGCTGTGTTCTTCATTTCAGGTTCACAGGACACGCTGCCATTGACGGAGCACCTTCGAAGAGCTTGAAGGGTGTTCTTGTTGACTATAGTTCCAGGTGTTTGCTCCAGATTGCATGGAACTCTCCTAGGAATGTGCCCAGGCCTTCAATTGGAGGAGTCTCCCTTCCCTTCGATTGTAATTGAAAGATTCACCGGCTGGTACTTCGAGCAAAGAACTGAAGGAAGGATAATCCCACATCATGGGATTAGGAGCTGCGAGCACAAAATAAAAAGGATTTGTGACTTGACCCAGTTGCCTAAGCACACGAGGGGTCAGGTTCCTCCTCACAAGCCTCTCACTCAGTCACTACCTCACATCGGTGACACTGGACCCTATTCTTAACCTGAATACTCGCCTGGTTACCCGATTATAGATCCGTTTACACGAGTCTAAGAGAAATGAGAAAAAGAGAGAGAGAGAAGGGGGGTTTTTGCTTTACAGAGAAAGAGTTCTACACTGAGCCATTGTGAGAAGCTCCTTGTGCATGAGGAGCTGAGAAGGAAAGAAAGAAAGGAAGAAGGAAAGCCAAAGAAGAAGAAGAAGTGAAGTTGAGAATAGTGCAAAAGCACTATAGCAACCAAGGGTTTAAGCCGTCTGATTTGGAGCCTTGTCGTCTGATATATCTGACAGTGCACTGTGCACTTGACTTGCGTAGATTAAACTTGCTTAATACTATTCATTTATTTGAGTTAATTGTATAAGGGTAATTGGTGATTCAAATCACCATTTTACCCTAATCTTTTTGCACCATTGACATTTGCTCTTATATACATATAATTATTGCTTGGAGTTTTCATTAAGAGTGCTATCTTTGTGATTAAATTGTGATCTTGAGATTAATTGCTATACTTTCTCCCTGTGTTTGACCTCGGACTTTAAATTCGAGTTATAAATTTTATTTATTTTCGAGTGATTTCGACCTATACTACGATGCATCTTTTAAAACATCGATTTTGCACGTTAACAACATCTCATCTCGCTTTCCAATCGTTCCAGTGTGATGACAACAAAGACATGCCCCAACATAAGTATGTGTCTTTGAAAAGTGAATGTCACCAGAAACTAGATTGGAGAACCTTATATGCAGTTTTCTTTTCACTAAAGTGTCCTCCACAGTGTAGTGTGTGACAGAAATTCAAGACACTCTATTGTTCCTCCTCTGGAACACACCTACGTAATACTTGGTCACGGCCTATTCTAAAGAGCTCGAGGTCCTCCTAGTGTAATACCTAGTGTTAGCGAAAAATCTATCTCGCTTTTGCTTATTCCACGTATTGGGGGTTTCGCCAGTGACCAAGTAGTTGATGATATTAGCATACCAAGGTGTCATTGGTTGTACCGCTATTACTGTTTCGTAAGGAAAGGTGTCATGAATGTCTCTTGACGGGGTTGAAGCCTCAATTGGGATCTTGGATAAATGATCTGCGACCACATTTTCGACCCCTTTCTTGTCACGGATATCAAGGTCAAACTCCTATAGTAACAGAATCCAACAAATCAGCCTAGGTTTGGTGTCCTTCTTAGCGAGCAAGTGCTTTAAGGCTGAATGATCAGTATATACCACAACCTTAGATCCTAGAAGATAAGACCTAAACTTCTCCAAAGCAAATACTATCGCAAGAAGTTCTTTTTCTGTCACAGTGTAGTTTTGCTGTGGATCAGTAAGGGTCTTGCTAGCATAGTATAGCACATGAGGCTTCTTATCAACCCTTTGACCAAGGACTGCTCCCATAGCAAAATCCGAGGCATCACACATCAACTCAAATGGGAGGGTCCAATTAGGTGCTTGTAGGATAGGTGTGGTAATAAGGTCCTCCTTCAAGATTTAGAAGGCCTTAGCACACTTTGCATAAAAAATGAAGGCAGTATCCTTCTCCAGTAGGTTGCAAAGTGGCCTAGAAATCTTGCTAAAGTCTTAATGAAGCACCTATAAAGCTAGCATGGCCCAAGAATGATTGTATTTGCTTGACATTGGTGGGCGGTGGAAGCTTGGAAATGGACTCAACCTTGGCCTTATCCACTTCTAAACCTCGCTCACACACTACATGCCCAAGAACAATGCCCTGCTGAACCATAAAATGGCTTTTCTCCCAGCTGAGCACCAATCCTATCTCTTCACAGTGGGTGAGAACTTTGTCTAAATGTGAGAGACAGTGGTCAAATGATGAGCTGTATATGGAAAAGTCATCCATGAAAACCTCAACGAACTCGTCAATCATGTCCGAAAAGATGGACATCATACACCGTTGAAATGTTTATGGAGCATTACATGGTCCAAATGGCATTCGGCAGAATGCAAATGTGCCATAAGACTCGTGAAAGTAGTGCGCTCTTGGTCGTCTAGAAATACGGCAATCTGATTGTACCCAGAATATCCATCGAGAAAATAGAAGTATTTATTCCCTGCCAATCTCTCCAGTATCTGATCAATAAATGGCAGAGGGAAGTAGTCTTTCTGGGTAGCAGTGTTTAGGTGGTGGTAGTCTGTGCATACCCTCCATCCTGTTGTGGGTCAAGTGGTGACTTGCTCCCCTTTTTCATTAGTCTCCACCGTGAATCCCGCCTTTTTGGGCACCACATGAATAGGGCTGACCCATTTACCATCAGAAATGAGGTAGATTATCCCCACATCCATCCATTTTAAAATTTCCTTCTTCACCACTTCTCGCATGTTGGGATTTAATCGCCTCTGCATATCTCGGAAGGGTTTCACAGAGTCATTCGTGTAAACGTGATGCATGCAGAGAGTGGAGTCAGCCCCTTTAATGTCAGCTATAGTCCAAGCAATGGCTTCCTTATGCCGTTTTAGGCATTCAAATAATGCTCCCTCCTACGTCTCAGATAGAGCAGTCGAGATGATGACAGGGAGTGTATCATTGGGCCCAAGGAAAACATATTTGAGGGTCTCCGGAAGTGGTTTAAGCTCTAAGTTGGGAGCTTTTTGAATCGAGGGAATTATGTTCAATGTTCCCGCCTCCGGTAGCGGATCTACCTTGATTGTCCATGGTGGGGAGAGGGACTTGGCTTTGACACCCAATAGCTCTTCTAATTCAGGCATATCTCCCTCCTCTTCTTTGAGATTCGGGGTACGGTCCTTAGAAATGACCATTTGGAGGGGATCATCACACAAAAGAGCTGGTGTCCTCTCCTCTATAATTTCATTGATCACCTTTATTTGAGAACAATTTTCTAATGTGGGCTGTTTATAGGCATCAAACACATTCAACTGGATTTTCCGATTCCTAAAGTCCATCTTGAGCACCCTTGATTTGCAATTGATGGATGCCTTGGCTGTAGCCAAAAAGGGATGCCCTAGGATAATCAAGGGTTTGGTGGGCATGTTGGATGGGTCAGTGTCCAATATCAAAAAGTTGACGGGAAAGAACAAGTTCTCCACTCTCACCAGGACATCTTCTAAATGCCCGTGTGGTGTCTTCAGTGATCTATTAGCTACTTGGAGGATTACAGGACTAGGCTTTAATTCACCTCCTCCTAATAACTCATAGACCAAGCTCAACAATATATTAACCCCAGCGCCCAGATCGAGGAGAGCCTCATCGATGCATTGGTCTCCAATGGCCATAGAAATATATGGGTCTCTGGGGTCCTTCATCTTGGGGGGTGTACCTTGTTGTAGGATCGAGCTGACTAGGTTGCGTAGGACGACCTTAGCTTGGACCTATTTCCTTGATTTCCTCTTCTGTGTGCACAGGTCCTTTAGAAATTTAGCATAGGATGGGATTTGGTTGATCGCATCCAACAGAGGCAAGTTAATGTGAACTTGCTTGAATGTCTCCATTATTTCTTTCATCCTATCTTTTGCTCTAGATGAGCCAGCAACAGGTGCCTCAGGGGTAGATAAGCGCTTAGGAAAGGGAACTCTCGGCCTCTGGGTGGAGGGGTTGACATGGCGAGACAAGGGCAGAATGGGGACAACATCCTCCAAATGGGTGATTTCGAGCGAGGAGGGGCTGAGTGGCTCTTCCTTGGTGGATGTGTAAGTGCTTGTTGGGGTGGTAGAAGGGGTGACCGTAGGAGCGAGTTCAGGTTTGGAGAGTTGTTTGCCACTCCTCAAAATGGTCACAGCCTTAGCGTGTGTTTAACAAAAGCGAGATCGGTTGTTTAAAAGATAAATGATGTTGTTGCGTTGCAGTATAGTTGAAATCGCCTTGTAAACAAATAAGAATTTTTATTACTTGAATGTTGAGTCCGAGGTCGAACACATGGAGCAAATGGAATTTATTCACTAATCTCAATAAATGTAATTTGAACACTTAAAGTTACTCAAAATCTAATTCAGAATATACTGCAAGAGTATATGAATTATAAAATATAGCAAAATAGAGAGATTGGGAAGAATTAGATAAAAAGGTTGATTCTTCTTCGCTTGGCTCTCTCTTCCTTTTCTTTCCTTTCTTGGTTCTTCTTTCCTTCTCTGCCTTTTCCTTCTTAGCTTCTCTTCTTTCTTTTCTTCTTTGCCTTTGGTCTTCTTCTTTTCTTTTTCCTTCCTTCTCTTCTTTCCTTAGCTTTCCTCTTTCTTCTTTTTCTTCCTTTCCTCTGCGTGCTTGCCTTAGCTTCTTTTTCTTTTCCTCTTTGATTTTGGTTCTTGGCTTCTTCTTCCTTGCTGCCTTCTCCTTCCTTCTTCTTTCCTTTAGCTTTGGCTCTTCTTTCCCTGACTTCTCTTGCAATAGTGCCTTTCTCCTTGTCTTCTTCTTTAGCTTCTGATTTCCTTCTTTCTTTTTCTTCTTCAGCCGCGCCTTCTCCTTCCTTAGATCTTCTCTAGTTTCCTCTTTAGCCTTAGCTGCCTCTTCCTTCTCCCTTCTCTGCGGCTGCACCTTCATCTTCCTTTCTTCTTTCCCTGCACACAAAAGTGCAAAACCTACCCCTACCCTCCCCGTGTACACACTCTCTGTTTTCTCTCTTAGGTTCACTCTCCCAAAGCCAGCCAATTGGGTATTCGAGTCGGGTTATGCGCACCCAGGTCCAGGCGCACCGGCGTGGGTGGTGCACTAGGAGTGCTGGGTAAACGGGTCAGGCAGTCAGGTCCGCGGAGCGTGGGTCGCGGACGAGGCAGGTGAACGGGCAAGGGGACCTCACCCCGTATTCTGAGGCGAACAGAAGGAAACACAAATTCAATTTATATTACACACCGTGCTTCAGACTTTCCGAGGTGGGACTAAAAGTCCCACTCGCTTCTCGCGTGCCCGCAGGTGATTGCTTCGCCTAATTGCTATGGCTGGGTGCTCTCTCAAAGCCACTCCCTGGCTGGATGTATGTGCGAGACAACCCCGTGCCTCCTGGACTTGTTTTCCTGGAGCGCAGCAGCCTGGAGCGAAGGATGCAAGCTCCTTCAAGCCTGCTCTAATGGCGGCTGAGGTCGGACTTGGATTTCAAACAATACGGCCTTTTGGCCCCATTAGAACACATAGGTAGCTTCGCCGTGGCATGGTGAAAGTGTCTAGGTGGGTGGCTGGCCGTGGGGTGGCCTAGGTGTGCATGCCTAGGTCGTTCTGTGGTCGTGAAAGTGGGTTTGGTCAGGGGGCGAGTGTGGAGGTGATGGCGGTCGATGGAGATGGGGAAAATGCTCAGTGGATGATGGCGGAGGTTTTGAGGGGTCTGGCGAGGTGTGTGGAAGCGTGGAGCGATGGATGCACCTTCGTTGGTGGTCGACCGGAGATGAGGACTATGGTGGTGGTCTGCGACGTCGAGGAGTGGAAAGTTGAAATAAAGAGAGGAGAGAGGGGAAGAGATTTAACCTAACTAAGTGGATGAAAGGGGACAGGAGAGCGACTGGCCGTACCTGCCGCCGCCGGAGAAGAAGATTCCAGTGGAGGGAGAAGGCGACGACAAAGGGGCTTTTGGCGCGACGTGGGGGAAGGAGGTGAAGACATCTCTGCCACTAGTATTATGGTAGAGCGATGAGAGGGAGGAGGAGGAGTCGCCGGAGCCTGCTGGACACTTGGCTAGAGGAGAAGAGAAGAAATTGGAGGGTTTTCTCTGACCAAGCCAAGCTAGTTTTGAGTGGCTGGATCAAGGGGTCCTTTTATAGCATCTGGTAGAGGCTCTTGTGCTTGGAAGGCAAGCTTCCAAGTGCAAGAATCCTCACCGAAGGACTCAGTGAGAGACCCAAATCTCTCGAGCGTTCACACGAGAGATTGGGTGCGAATCACGGCATGTGATTGCATTCAGATGATAGGGAATTCCTCAAAGAATCTCCCTTTCAAATCTGAGAGGGGATCTTTGAGGAATCAGGGAGAAATCCTCCTCGAATCCTCGCCGGAGTAGGACTCCTCTGCTGTAATGGAGGAGGGCCATAATTACAAAGAATGGCGAGGAAGGTAGGGGGGTTTGCGCAATGATTTTCAAAAGCTAGGAGTCAAAATGTAATTTGGTGGACTATTTTGCAAAGTAGGTCAAGGTGACCTCCCCTTAGGTCCAAATTTTAGTGAAAAGCTAATTTTAACCTAAGGAATCCAATGGTGAAGTTGGATTTTAGGTTTTACCACGTTTGACTGGATATTTTACACAAAAATCCAATTTAGGTCAAATATCTAGCTAGGACCCCTACTTAGGTCAAAATAGGTTCCAAAGGCCAAATTGAGGTTCTAAACCCTATAGGATATTTTTCCATGAATTTTAGAGGGTTTATTTGATTTTTATCTTGACCAGAACCTTGTTGAATTAAGTAGGTCTGTTTTAGGGTTACAAAAAGTCATTTAATTCTTAGTTTGCACATGAACCCTTTTCTGATTGAAACAACCCACTTTTTATCTTGTTAAGACCATTTGACCTATGTTTAGCCCCTGAGAAATACCATTGATGTATTGTAATGGTAAAATTACAATTTTACCCTTTGTTTCTTATTTTCTTCTTAGAATAGTTATTCCTTGAATTAGGCCCTTTTCTAGGTTATGTAGGAGCTTTTGTTCTCTTTTTTAGGTCAAAATGAGCTAGTTAGGGCTCATGATGGTGTTCCCATCAGTGTGCTCCCTTATGAAGGGCCCTTTACCCTTAGGATTCTCCGTAGATGAGTTGGGCAATTTTCCAGGATCGCGTTGTCTAACAGCCTCAACAAGATGGCCAATTTGAGATTTCATTTCTTGGATTTCCTTATTTTGAGATTGAATGATCATATTTTGATTTTCTTGCATGGCATTCATCATAGCTTTCAGATCATCCATCTCAAAATTGTTTGGTTGAGGAGGCTGGGATTGGTGTGCCTAAAAGGGTTGGGTGGGTTGGGCTCTTGAATTCATTGAGTTGGAAGCATCACCTTGCTTCCATGAGAAATTGGGATGGTTTCTCTATCCATGATTGTAGGTGTTTCCAAAAGGATTGTTCCTGGGAGATGGATGAAATCCTTGGGCAGCATTCAGGTCTGCCTACACTAAATTGGGGAATTGATAAGCCAAATGGCACTCAACAGTGGCGTGAAGAATGCTTCGGCAAATGGAGCACTCAGAGAGAGTTTGGACTTGGGAAGCTATTTGCGGGAATGTGCTGGGGTTTTTCATGAGGCTTTCAAAGTTCTAATTTAACAATTGGATCTGAAAGACCAAATTCTGAGTAGCCTTAACTTCACTAACTTCTACTTTCCTTTGGAGGATGGAAGGTTTTCTATCCTGATAGGCTGATGTTAAGTGGATAGAATTATCACTCAATGACTCAAATAACATCCAAGCCTCATCCTCCATTTTAGTAAGAAAGGTTCCAGCAAAAGCAGCATCCACGGTTTGCCTATGCCTATTAGATAGTCTAGTATAAAACCTCTCTACCAAATGCCATTTGGGCACTTGATGATGGGGGCATAGTCGAATCAGATCATTGAATCGCTTCCAAGTCTTACAGAATTATTCCCATCTAATTGAGTAAAACCCATGATCTCCCTCCTGAAGTGGTTGGTTTTGCTCATCGGGAAGTATTTTTTCAAGAATTCTCCCTTAAGGGTGTTCCAATCATTCACCCTTGAATCCAAGGTGTGATACTAGTGTTTTGCCTTGTCCTTAATGGAGAAGGGAAAGAGGGCTCTCATCAAAGCTTCATCAGTAAATTTCTGAAGTTTCACCATGGAGCAGACCTTGGTGAATTCTCTAAATGCCGGTAGGGGTCCTCCCTAATAGTACCATAAAAGGAGGGCAACAAGGATATGGTACTCTCTTGATCTCATATGGATTATCCCATGTCGGTTGTCTCAGTGCTTGAGTGGGTTGGTTGGTCAGAATGAAATAGTCCCTCCGGTGCCATTTGGCAAGTGGAATAGTTTGTGGAATAAGTTGAAGGAGTGGAATAAATGGTGGGTTAAGTATGTTTTGATGTTTGGTTGGTTAATAGAATAAGTGGAGGAATAAAGTAAAGTTATTCCGATTGAGGTATTTGGTTAGTGGAATAAGTGGTGGAATAAAGTGAAGTTATTCCAGTTGGATGTTTGGTTAGTGGAATAAGTTGGGGAATAAAGTGGAGTTATTCTGGTTGGGTGTTTGGTGAGTGGAATAAATTTGAGGAATAAGTAGTAGTTTATGTTATTTTATGTGCGAAAATAATGGCATATAACATTTTTGCCCATGGTCGCTGTGTTGGAGTTGGAGAAATTTCATTTATATTGTCTTGGAGATATGATTATGTAATAGTATGATATAAATTTAAATTTCATGATAAAATAATTTAGCAAACTTTTTGATCTTGATTTAAGAAGAAATTCCTCAATATGTGAATGCCACATATAAGAAGTTATATATGTCAACGTGGCCTGAATTTGAACTAAAAGGCATAAAGTTTGACAACACATCGAATTGCATTGGAAAAGACCCATTTTTATTGGGTCAACATGTCTTGGGAAGGGAATAGGGTCTAAATTTAGGAGTTGAATTTTTAGTTCCCACATTCTATTAAAGAAGCCCTGTCCAATCATGATTTAAATATCACCGTATGGTAATACTCCCATGGTCATTACAATTTGCTCTCAGACAGCAACAATCGAAGTGACCCCTTGTCAATGATGGGCGATGCGAGGATGGCCCACTTTTGGTTTCCTGTATGTGTGGTCGAAGAAGTATATGTATTTTCGAAAATGTATAAACCAAATTGCATGTGTAAGGAACATCTTGGCATGGGGGAAAATATATTCCCATGTAAGTATGTTTTTGATTCACATGTCCATGGTGGGAAAATGGGATGAAGTTACTTTGTAGAGGTGGAAATTTACTTCAATGAACATAGGTTTATTGAGGTATTGAGAAATGTGTTTCGGGCATCAATAGGTGCATAATTGAGAAGAAGTTGAGGTTCATATTGCATGTTAGGAAGTAGTTGAGAACCATGTCAAAACGATTTTGAGGAACTCAAGGCTTGTAAGCATGTTATAGTTGTTTGTTTCACCATGCTGAAATCATTCATGTTTGGTAATACTTGTATCAGTAATTGTGTTTCGTGAATGCCAAATTCCAAACTTTGAATGGAATATACATTCATGTACATTGGGATATAAACACATCAACTGAAGTGAAGGGAGAATCTTGTGAGATGATAGGAAATTTTCATTTCATTAGAAGAAATATAAATCTTAAAAGTTCAAGAAATATTCACATAATGGGAACAAATACAAAGTTCGATGTAATATTAACGTTGAGAAGTACAATATTTGCTGCAACTTTGATAATCTAAGGAAAGACATAATTTTCCTTCTTCATGGAAGCTGAAGAATAACTTCACGCATAATTAAGGTTGCAAATGTTCCTCATCCTAGGATGCTTTGAGATACAACTTCCAATCATTCATATATTGCATGATAGAAGACATAATCGTTGCATTCACCTGCACAAATGTGTGCTCAGAAGACCTCTCAAATAGTGGATCAATTATTTTTGAGAGGTGTCATCATTGCACAATGAGCTGGAAAATGTTGTCAATATATGATTATAAACATATGACAAGGTAAATTGGGAAGAACGTACAGGAAGAAGGTAAATTACTGCATCTCATAGCTACGAAATTAAGAAATCAAACTTAAAGGAAAAACCAAAATGATGTGTAATGGGACAACTATAATAGAGATGGTGTAAGTACTTCCTACGAAGGTACAACCAATGGCTCAGGATATATATGTTGACCATATCAAATGCGATCAAGAGGGAAGCGAAAAAGAAAACAAATTGGTAAAGAAATACGTTAAAACCAGTTACATGAAAGCGGATGAAAGTCAACAACTAGTAATACAATGAATTGCTTGTACGGAAGAATAGAAAAAGATTTGTATAGAAAAGGAGCAAGTGGAAAATGAAATGTTAGTTATACAATGATCTGACATAAGCACAGAAGGCCAACAACATGGTACAAGTTACGGTAATCTGAAAATCATAGTAGATGGGGGGGGAGGTGGAGATAGAGAGAGAGGTAACCGCCTTGGTTGCTGAAGGGCATGGGCTGAGAATGATTGCAGTGCAAGCATTTGCTGCTTGGAAAAGATAAGGTTATTCCATGAAACAGATGAATGAAGTGCCAAACTTTTTAACTTACACATATACACATCTTCCTATGAAATCCACAGTTACAACAAAAAGACTTCTTGCAAATTGTCTTGAAATTTAGACTTTCACAAGGAACTGCAGATATCTTATCCTCATGTAAACAGGAGTATTACAGTAATTCTATGATAATAACATACTATTTGACACTTTCCTTTCGCTCAAGAATGTAGATAGAATCATCTGTCGACCTTTCTAAGCTCAAAGAAGGTAAACTTGGAAAAGGTAGTTTACTTTTCCCCAAACAATGAAGTAACAACTCATTGTTAATCCTTTGATTCTACTTTGACAAAAATCTTACCTTAACCTCATGATCCCTTCATATATGATGCAAATCTCACATGTACTCAAACAAAATAAAGAATCTTCATTGAAGTTACATTTTTGTTTTCTTTGCATCTTTATATTTTGCCAACCATCCTATAATAAATAAGGGAATTTCATGATAGGAAATATAAATACATGAACTAAGGTGTCCTTCGATGAACTGACAAAGTTGAATAGCTACTATAACAAATGGATAGGCAAGAACTCCTATGAAGCTTCTTGAGACTTGCTGCCTTGTCAGTAGAGGGTGGGGCATTAGTGATAGACATTTGGTATGGTGCTTATTGGTTCCTAATTTTAGCAGAAACATTAATCTAAACAGAGAATGGGAGTTTCACCCAATACCAGGTTGGAGAGATAGGTGGCTATGGAAGGAGGATGAATTATTAGAACATATTTGGAGAATGGAATATAAAATTTCAGACATACAGCAGATTCCATACAACAAAATGGAATATAAAATAAAATGAGTAATTAGAAGTGTAGGCCTAATTACAATAGATTAGGCCTAATTTCATACAACAAATAAAATGAGTAATTTGAAGTGTAGGCTTAATTTCAGACATACGGCTGCAGATTTCATACATATTGGAAGTGTAGGCCTAAGTAATAAACACAAAAGTTATGAGGTGGCATAGACCATTCCAACTTCATGCATAAAGTGGAGAGAAACTTGATAAAATAAGATGAGTAATTAGAGGATATTATCTAGTAGGAGGAATACTTCCCACAGATGGTTACCAATGGTTGTTCAATTTGCAAGGGTCATGTTCTGAATTAGAGAAAGGAAACAAATAGGTAAGCCATCCATAATTAGAACATTAAAATCAGGTAATAATATATTGAAAATCTCTCTATCTATGGTAGTGTATATGTAAGATTGCGGCAGGGAAGTTAGGTTGAGACATCTGGTAGTCAATAGTTGCCCTAAGCTGATATATTATAGAACCAATGAAAAGTGGAACATATAAATAGAATTATTAACTAAAAACAAGAATGTAATCTATAAGAGGAGCTTTGTTCCCATAAGTAGGGACATAATATGTTGCTAGTTTACGTAGATAATGACAGTAGGGGGAGGAGCTAGAAACACAACTAGTTCATGCATTATAGACTTACAATAGATAAGAGGAACGAAACCTTCACGCCGAGAAATTCTAAAAATCAATGATAAATGTTTCAATCACCTGCAAACAATAATACCTTCACATGAGATTTACGTTAAGAAAATATCATTAATGTGCGGTTGTATGAAAATTATACCTGACAACCTTAACTTAAGCATAGAAGGCACATTATTTGTATGTGCTAGGCTCAGTTTGCTTCATAGATGTCTGAAAACCATAATTGGGTGTAAGCTAACTACTTTATATTGTAATAACGTGCTTTCCTCATTTGTATATTGCATGGGGTTGCTACAATGCTGCCATCCTCGTCATGTAAACACAATAGCTGTGTGAAGTTGCATACGTACGTATGCATGCAAGCTGCCACGAAATCCCTTTCTCTCAAATTTGTGTTGCATGAGGTTGCTATGTTGTAACCATCCATGCCATGCAAATACTTCTGATGAGGTTGCATATGTATGCATCCACACCATATCTATCCAATCATGTATTAGCCTCACCCTTAAGTTGAAATATTTCAATTTATTAAGAAGATTTCATCATAGCCATCATGCCACATAGGGAAATTCCTACAGAAATATTGTTACTTGCTGAATTTGCGAATTTGTAAAAATAAGTAATAAAATTTCCTCTAAAATGAGATGCAATTGAAGATAAGTATTAAAATGAGCTGTTGAATTTGCGAATCTGTAAACAAATTTTCCAGTAAGATAAGAATATAGAACATGCATAATAGGAAATAAATACATAATAGGATATAAATAACTATGCATGCATGAGTTTAAAAATGAAAAAATGGATAACCAATATAACATGATGGGTAGCTATGAAATAAAGTTCCTAGTACAATTGTAGAGGTTGTCCTAGATGGATTACATGGACATGCTATTGAATTGGCCGACAACCTCATCGTAATTTCTCTTGACGTGATGAACCTCCATATCTATATGAAGATCCGATACCCTCTCCTACGTAGCCTGTAGCTCCAACTATAGCGTACGTGCCTCATTCTTCTTTAATTCCAACCTACGCTCCAAATCTGTGACATGGACAATCAACCACTCCACATATTCCTTGAAGGCATTCCCCCTATGTTGAATGTGAGACAACTCCTCCGATATTGTATATAACCAAGCCATGAAGGTGAACTCTGCATAGGAGGACTGAAGCATAGGCTCAAGGTTAGATGAAAGGACCCTGTACTCGCAGGCCTGGATTGCAAATGGACAAGAATATTACTTCAAGTGTAATAGGACTTGCATGGCTAAATCGAGGTCTAGAACATACTTCGTCAGTCTGAGGGAAAATGTAATAAAATCATTGCAATATTGTCTCCTCACCGCTGTTGGACTCCTCTAAAATAAGATTGCAAAGATCAACATAGAAGCATCTCCTATCGTACCTCCAAAGGGGTCCACACCTTGGCGCTGTCTCCATATCCTGTATTTTCAATCGTCTTTAACATTGATAACCATAATCGTACAAGATCTACAACAAATGACCACGATACATTGGTAAAGCATACGATCTCCATTTCCTGAAATGGGATTCTCATAGAAAATGACATCCTTGTCGAATACAAGATTATATTTATGAAATTCGAGAGGAATGAAAACCAAAATGACAATTTAACCACAATTGTCATAACATAACTGCTAGTAATGAGAAGACCATTAAGTACAGGTCGCATGATTAATTTCAATGAAGTTAGCCCGTACGACGCCTTGATCTAACTCTACCATAATCAGTCCACAATTGCTATGAAATCTGATCACGAATTACAGAGTCGGCGGTCACATCACCGTCATCGATCTCGCCTTCGAGGTCGTTGTCATCAACATCCTCATCCGCTTCATCCTCCATTAGTTATTCAAACCATTGATCATTAGGCTCGAAACATCGCAGAAAGTTGTGTAGGATGCATGCAGCCATTACCATTTGACATTGGTTCTTGAACTTGTAAAATGGGCACTGATCAAGTAATCTCCAGCGTGTTTTCAGTGCTCCAAATGTGCGCTCGACAACATTGCGCAATGATGCATGACGATGATTGTAGATTTCCTTTGCATTTCGATAGGCATGACCCCTGTATTCGTTTATATGGTATGATACTCCTCGATATGGAGCCATGAACCTATTCGTGTTCGCATATCCCAGGTCTACCAAGTACCATCTTCCTTGTGGGACACGGAACTTTCCCTCATCAAGTGCCCGATTTAGGACCCGCATGTCAGCTGTGGATCCCTCGAACCCAGTGATGACATATACAAATTCCATATTGAAGTTCATTGCCACCATTACATTTTGTGACGTGAATTGCTTTCAGCATCGAAATTGAGCTTGCTGATCCTTCTTGACAGTAGCCTTTATATGGCAACCATCAATTACCCCCACAACATCCTACAATGCAATAGAGGACTATGTATCATTGATCATGTTGTCAAATGATCAAATAATATGTTCACATGGGAGGAAAAAATTACCCGAAAATATGGGAAGAACTTCGGGTTCCTGTTGATCACATCAGGCACAAGTGCATCAGTTCTAGGTAACTTGATGAGAAGGCATTTTAATTTAAGAATTTGCTTTGCTACTCGATTAATGTATCGGCTAATCATCTCGCCAGAGTGTCGAAACCTTTCCATCAAATGGCGATTTGAACTGCCATATCCCATAACTGATAAGAAAATCACTAGTTGCTCCTCCACAGTTGTGTTCCTTGTGTTTCTCAAACTAGTTCGCTCTTTCAACAGATCAACGAATGTGAGAAACCCTTCCTTAGTCATCCTAAATTCTTCCTTACATCGTTGTGGGTTCGGGTGATACAAAATGTATGCACCCACAAGTGGCCTGTCATGGGGTTTGTGTTATGGGGTATTCATTCCGGTCGTGTGGGGTAACATTGAGACATTACAACAACTGGTACGAGCATCTCAACAATAGACATCTCATCTGATGAGAACTTAGTACTCTCTCAGGTAGAGTCCGAGCTTGAGGTATCGGAGGAACTGTCATTGATGTTAGAAGTACTACAATTCGACATTCCTAAAAAACGGGTGCGATTGTCATGACTTGGTAAATTAAAAATGAATAATGTTATAAGTCACGAAAAAAATTTACTTCAAAAACTACAAACTGTAAAGATTGTGAAGAAAAGGTGCAGATAACATGGATTTAATGAAAATTCTAATCCAAAACATAGATAGTACCATATATAAAACCAGAGTACGAGTAACTATTAATAATTATTACATAATCGAGGGAAAGAGAAATGTAGGAAATGTAGATGGATAGGCAAGGACTAAGGAGCTGATGGTTGGAGAACACGTTACATCCAATAGAAGAATGCTTCAACATTCTCCACAATATTCACGAAAACAGCACGGTTCCTACTATGAGAGAAATCCTGCACCAAGACCATGACATTGGAGGGGGAGAGATACACCACACGATCCTTCACCATCTTTAGGCATTGTCCAATCTCCTCAGTTTTGTTGACCTTCTTAGGCTTTGATATGTGGTGGTCAACAATCTTCTTCAACAATGAGTTTGTCTCCTAGGCACCTTCGGGAATTGCATTTGAATAGTCGAAATGATGCCTTTTTGCACCACTTGAGGTACCCTCCCCACTTGACCTTTTTCCCATGATCTGTACCTGAGGCTTCCCATGGCGGACTTGAATGTAGAGGGGGTTGCCTACTCGAATCACCGTGAAATGGATTTGCGGACTCATGATAACCATGACCTAGATGACCAGATGACAAGAGATCCTCAAAGCTAAGGTTTGGCTCCATGAATGGATCCTCAACTGATGCTTGGTTGAAATGGGAGGGCGGAAGTTCAGACTCCACTAGTGGAACTAGATGGATAGAAGGAGGTCTGTCCTCTTCTGATGAATCACTATGACGGTTTAAGGACATTGCATGCTCCTCAATAGCAATGTCCTTTCCAATGATGGTGTTCACCTCGTCGTATAGTAGGAACGGTTTACCCTTGAACTTGCGTAACTTGGGAGGTGATGCGAAAAATCGCGTGATTTGTAATTAGGGTTTTTAAAGTCGTTGTAACACGCAAAATCACATACGCTTTTAAATTTATATTCCTAGATAGGGGTGTATCTAGGGTCGTCTAAGGAGGCAAGTTGCAAATCAAAATCCCTTGCTTGAAAACACGGAAATCACCTTTCTTTTTTATTTTTTAAATATATATTTTTTATGGATTTTTGAAATAACAGGAATACTTGGATTTTGTTGGCGAAAGACTCTAACACCTATAATTACTATGCTAACACCTAGGTGACAATTAATTCCTCTCCCTAAGATCACTCTAGGCACGTGGAGGCCTAGAGTAATTAGGGAGAGGGAGTGAAAAGTGCTAAAAAAGCAAAGTAATATAATGCGATAAAGATTACAAAAAGAAAGCAACTTTAAACTAGGACCAAAAATTATTTTACAAGGAACCCTAATAGAGGAAAGCTTTTACTACAACTATCAAGGTACAACAAAAATGAAATAAAACTAATGGTCTTGATGATGATGATGGTGAAGAAGAGGTGGAAGTTTCTTGTTCCAAGCCTGGTAGCTCTCGAGCTTGAAAAGAGTCCTCCAACTCCTTCCTTGCTATGCTCCCCCAAGATGGTGTCCTCCAAGGTGGAAGCTACCACCTTCAATTCTCCTCCTCCAAGGGTGGACGTCCACCCTAGGTCCTTCTCCTTTGCCTGGCCATCCTCCTTGAAGTAGAATGGCTCTCCTCCTTGGCGTGGCACAAGTTGAAGAGAGTGGGGAGAAGAAGGCACCAAAGGGGCAGGTGATGTGCCCCCTTAATCTTCTTCTCTACTCCTTCTTCTTGGTCATAGGTATTGGTGGGTATAGGTAGAATAAAACACTAATGGAGGATGATTTTTATGTGGTGATATGGTGGGTTTATATAGAGGTGGAGAGGGGGATAGTTGGCGTGAATAGGTGGAGGGCTAGGATGGAATTTGGTGGTGGTTATGGGTGGTTAGAATGATCCTAGGGCTAGGGTTAGTTGGCGCCAACTAAAGGGGTGCCATGGGGTGGTTATGGCGGTGAAAGGGCACCTATATTTGGCGCCAACTATGGGGCTTCTAGAAAGTAGGTGAGGTGGATGGTGGAGATGATTTTAAGGAGAGGTGTATGGTGGAGATGAAGGGAATTTTGGAGGGAAAGTTGGTGACAAAAGGGAAGGGTTCTAGAAGGTTATTTTGGAGGGAAAATAGGTGGCTTTTGGTAGTGGTGATGGGTTGAAGGGGTGTGATGGTGGTGGCGCCAACTTGGAGTAGGATAGCTAGCTTAGGTGAGCTTAGTTGGTGGAGCTAGTAAGGGTTGAGTTGAAGGTGGTGGATGGCCAAGGAGTTGGATGCTAGCTAAGCTAAGCTAAGCTAAGCTAGCTTCTCTAGCTATGGAGTAGAGGAATAGGTAATGTGAGCTAGGGTTTGAAGAGGGAAGCTGAGGAGGAGAAGTCTGGAGCTTGAAATGGAGCTGGCAGCTACTGAAGAGGTTAGCATGGGGCTACTCTAGCTGGCTTAGCTTGCTTGTTCTTTGCTAGCTGCTAAGCTAAGCTAAAGTGAGCTGGCTTCTGCTAAAGTGAGCTGAGGTGAGCTAGGTCTGGTGCTCCCAGGGAGGATAGAGCTGGTTGAGGTAGCTAATGTAGCTTAGCTCAACTAAGTTGAGCTAAGTTGAGTCCCCGGGAGCTGGACTTGAGCTTCCTGAGCTGGAATGAGGTTATCTTCAGCTGGCTGGAGTTGAGTGGAGCTGGATGTAGCTGAACTTGAGCTGGGGTGAACTCTAGTCAACTCAGCTGAGCTAGCTAGAGCTCCCTGTGGACTAATGGGAGATGAGATGAGCTAGGCTCAACTAAGTTGAGCTGGATCTGAGCTGACCTGAGTTAAGATGAGCTCTCTTGAGCTGCCATTCAGTTGAGATGAGCTGAATGGAGCTAGGATGAGTTGACCCTAATCCAAGTGAGCTGGATCAAGATGAGTTCTAGCTAGTTTTGAGCTTCTCCTTCACCAGTTGCCTTCCTGAGTGCTAGGGTTCTAGGGATCTGGCAATCTCTTTATCCCCAACACTCACAAAAACACAGTAAAAACATAATAAAAAATAAAAAATAAAAAATAAAAAATAAAAAATAATAAAAAATGGAGTCACGAAGTGCAGGAGAAGGGAGCTCCGACGAATTTGAATTCTCCTTTGGGCGGGAAACTCCGGCGAGGATGGTTGGCCACCTGAGGGGGCTTGGAGACCGCGCCGACGGCTCTGATGGTTGGGCGGTGTGGCATTCGCGATCTTGGAGAAGAAAGGTGCAAGGCGACTAGACGTCTGGTGGAGTTGGGATTCTGGACAGGAGGGGTTATCATGATGGCCAGGGTCGAAGCCGTGGGGAAGTGGTTTGTTTCAGATGTCGGCTTTGTGGGCATCTGGTGGCGATGTGCTGTCAGCCGGTGCTTTGTCTGGCATGCGGGGACTATGGTCACAAGCGGGACTCCTGCCTGACGTATCGTGGTGGTCCTGGGGGCAGGATGCTCTCTGCACCTTGGTTTCCTAAAGGTGAGGCGCAGTTGCCTCTTCCACCCCCCATCAACTTTTGGGGGGCACACTATGGATGTGGAGATTCCCCTAAGCGAGGACATTAAGGTGGCAGAGTTGGTCTTGCGTGGAGCCTTGATTGGGTAAGTGATGATGGGTACTCTATCCCTGGAGAGAGTTCGGCGACTGGTAAGCTCTCTTTCCCTCTCGACTGATACTTGGAAAATTGCAATTATCTCTCCTTCGCGGTTTGTGCTTTTTGATGTGGAGGTGGTAGATGTTGAGCAGCTATGTTTCCAGACCAGTAATTTGTGTGGACTATCAGTGATGTGGCGATTGGTTTCCCCGTCTGTTGGTTCCTTGCCTGAGCGACCCCCTCAAAGAGCTGCTCCTAGGTCTGCCTTTCTTGAGATCAAAGGCCTACCTCTGCATCTGAGGTCTAGGGTGGTGGTGGAAAATATGGTTGTTGGGTTTGCGTATGTGGCTAAGGATACTGAAGTTGGTCTGACTGAAGGAGATGCCAGTGTTCTGAAGGTGAGGTGGATGTTTTCAAGGCTGGATCTATTCCTGATAAGATGATTCTCAGGTGTGGGGGAAGCTCTTGGATACTCCTCTTGAGGTTTCATGTGGCGAACAGGGGTATGGAGCTGAGTCATCACCCCCCATCTTATGCTGAGGTGCTGCGAGCCAGAGCAGGTTCCTTACAACCAAACTGTGCCAATTAGGAGTTGGTGCCCGAACACACTAATAGTGTGGAAATGGAAGATGGGGTGGGGAGTTTGATGGTTGAGGAGGTGATGACTGAAACCCTAGAGGATGGGGGTGGGATACCCCTGATCCAGGATGATTCTGCATTGGTGGTCAAAGAAGGAGAGGAGGTAAATGTGATAAATGAAGTTGTGGCTGAGGACCTGAAAGCTGTGACTTCCCCTGCCAATGCTCCTATGGGTTCTGATAAGGTCGATCCCCCTGTGAATTCCCTTGATTTGCAGTATAGCTCTCCTGTGGATGATGATGTGCACCTGAAGTCTAAGACTCCTTCTACCTTTGGTCTTGGGAAGCCTCCATACAAGCTGAGGCTAAGAAGGCATACTCCTACACAAAAAGTTGATGAATTTGTCATTGCAGCTGTGATGAAGGTTAGCAAAACCTCTGCTGCTAAGAAGGGGACAGATCAAACGTCCAAATGAGGATTCTTACTTGGAATGTGTGTGGGCTACGCGACAGAAGCAGGAGGGGGTCCTGATGAGTCCATTTTAATGGACTAGTATTACGCCTAAGTAACTTTAATCTTACCTTTTAGGTTTGTTAATAACTACATTAAGTTATAGAATATTTGCATGCATCATGATTTAAGTTTACATCTATTTTATAACATTCTATAACTTAATATGTAATGATTTTTTTGTTTTTTATGTGCAGGAATGATATTTAGAAAGAACAAGGAGTTGGGGAATAAATTTCCCCAACAAACAACCGGCGGCATATGTTTTTCCCCCATCCTCCGGCCACCCTCAACAGCTGCCGGCCAAAAATAACAAGGGGATTTTGAAAATTCCGGGAAGGGTGGAAGAGAGGAGTTAAGAGGAGGTGGAGCGCAGGAGAAGAGGGCATCATCTAGGAACCGTGCAACCACCGTGTGCACTGTGCACCAAGTCTTCCACCGCTCACGCCCTCGCCACCAGCGCCCTGCAGGTACCCGCTCTGCCCCACCCGCTCCCGCAGGCGCTTCCCCCTTCCAGCGCTCACACCACCCCAACCTGCCCTCGCGCACCAGCCTACACCCCTGTAGGTGCTCGCACCCTCGCAGGCGTTTACCCCTGCACCTGCCAGACCCGCATCCCACTTGCTAGGCCGCACCCGCACAACGCCTCCCTGCAGCGCCTCCACCTTGCGCGCCCCTACCGCGCCTGCACCTTCAGCGCCCTCCGCAGGCACCCCCCCTCTGCAGGCATGCCTTCAACCCCGCCGACACCTTCTCCACCACAGGCGAAACCGCACCTGCGCCTCCAGCGCCTGGCGCTCACCTCTGCCAGGCCCGCGCCTCTCCAGCCACCGCAGCGCACCCCCCCTCCTCTAGCGCCTGCCCCTTCACTGCACACTGCTCACCACCTACCACCTTCCTCTCCTTCTTGCATACACCACAGGCTGCCATCAGTTGCACCATCACCACCGTTGGGTGCGGCCCGAGCAGGGTGATCTTCAGCGGCAGCCTCGACGTCCATCTCTCCTCCTCCTGTGCGTACAAGCTGTTGCAACAAATCCTCTGTTTTCAAGTTAATTAAAAATTACATTTACTACCATTTTCACCAAAAATCAATTTTAATTTATTATTATTTTATTATGGTGAAATTGTGATTGCATACTCACACTTTTTGATAATTGCACGTTATTGATATTCACATGTTTCAACATTGGTTTAGGGATTAACATGTGCACAAATTTTCTCTAATATATGTCAATTGAAAATTACATAAAATCATCACATATTTATTGAATATTTCAGTGAGGAAAAATTGCACATATACCCTTATATTTTTGAGTTATTGTGCATCTTCTTTCCATCACATTTCATGTAGAATTTGATTAGGGATTTCGCACCTGAACAAAAGAATATGAAATAATCGAGAGTTTATTGCATCATTGCCTCCCTGTGGACATGACTCGCTCTTCTGTGAGTGGTTATTTTTATTGTTGATTAGTCAATTTTTCCACCACTTAAATACTGCAACAATGCGTAATTTCATTTGCGAAACTTAATCGAAAGCGGAAAATCGACCTGTCAAATTGGTACCGTTGCCGGGGAGGCAACAGACGCAATAGATTCACTTCATTATTTTTAAATATTCTGAGTTGCGCAATTATCTGATTAATTTTTTTTACTGTGCGAGGAATCTGACGAGGCGACGAGGCGCAACAGAGCAACGACCGCAACCACGAGCTAAGCCACAAGAGGAAAAGACGTAGGAGACCAAGATCCTACTTTCACAAAGGATTCTCCGTCATCACAAAATTTATTTCTGTCTTATCGCCCTTGTTGTAATTGGGGCTGAATTTTTGGGGGTTTGTCCTCACATTCTTTAGCTACTAGGGCTTACATTATTTTTTTTTTTGTGCATGCGTGATTCTATTTTCTGCTTGCTTGCCTTTAAAACCAACAAAGAAAATATCGAGCTTCCTATTTAGAAGTTGCATGCCCTTAGGTGCATGCATTTAGGGGTGATTGAGCAGCATGTTAGATCTTATTATTGCATTGCAAGCATATTAGCATGAAGATTGCTGGAGACAGGTACACCTTTCTAACTTTTTCATCCAGCTCCTGTTCATGCATTTGCATTCAAATTAAAATTTACTAATTCAGTGGTCACATAACTAAAAGTGGGACTGATAATTAGATTCAACCCTAAAAGCAATTCACATTTGATCCCATTCTAAGGGACTTGTCTGTGATTTCAAAAGAAATTACAAAGATTTGCGGTGTGTTGCACACTTCTGACACTGAGATGGCACATTAGGCACCGCACTAAGGCTCGATCCCTTAAGGCTATAGGCCCCGATCTCTTTATCAGTGCAGACCCTCCTATTGTGCTTTATGGTGGTGGTGATACTATCTTTTGACCAAGTGTTTTGATACTCCACAGAGGGGGACACCCCTTAAAGGAACAAAAGGGTAGTTAAGGGGCACCGCATACGCATCGCCTCAAAGGAAGGGTTCGCCCTACTTGCATCCCTTTGTTCGTCCTTGGAGTAACTTCTCACTTGATCAC
Source organism: Thalassia testudinum (assembly GCA_037157565.1). Taxonomy (NCBI): domain Eukaryota; kingdom Viridiplantae; phylum Streptophyta; class Magnoliopsida; order Alismatales; family Hydrocharitaceae; genus Thalassia; species Thalassia testudinum. The sequence goes on from JAZHRO010000056.1 coordinate 5,524,994, forward strand.
CTGGGAGTATCATCCAAGCAAAGTATAGGTCCTAGGGCACTTGAAGGTTGAATTAAGGCACGTCATTGTAGTGAACAACTTGTTTGGCCATTTATATTAACTAATTCGACCTCTGCAACAAAGAAGGTTAAGATTTCAAGTCCACACCCCTCTTATACCACTTACATGGGAACTGAGGGATAAGTCTTGATCTTTTGACTTATCTTTGGAGTGGAGGCTTCACTTAATCAATAAGAACCTGAAGTGTGTTTTGTATGCTTGTTAGACGCTCTCTTGAGGGTAGTCCAGTATTTGATCCTGAGTTTGAGAGAATTCTTAGGAGAGCTCACCTAGGAGGGGAAAAAGAAGGAATGGCTGAGTAAGGTGCAAATCAACAAAGGACCCTAAGGGATTATTTTATTCCAACTAACCAACCTGCACAAGCACTAAGACGACCGGCAGGGGATAATCCGTATGAGATCAAGAGCAGTACCATATCTTTATTGCCCTCTTTTTATGGTACTACTAGGGAGGACCCCTACCTGCATTTGGAGGAATTCACCGAGGTATGCTCCATGGTGAAGCTCCAGGGCTTTACTGATGAAGCCCTGATGAGGACTCTATTTCCTTTCTCCCTAAAGGATAAGGCCAAGCACTGGTATCATACCCTCGATGAAAGGGTAAATGATTGGGCCACCCTTAAGGAAGAATTTTTGAAAAAGTATTTTCCTATGAGTAAAACCAACCATTACCGAAGAGAGATTATGGGTTTTACTCAACAAGAAGGGGAGCAATTTCATGAGACTTGGGAGCGCTTTAATGACCTTCTTAGGTTATGCCCCCACCATCAAGTGCCAAGATGGCAGTTGGTCGAAAGGTTCTATAACGGATTATCTGAAAGGCATAGGCAAACCATCGATGCAGCTTGTGCAGGAACCTTCATGACCAGAACTGAGGATGAAGCCTGGGCATTATTTGAAACATTAAGCGACAGCTCCATACATTTGTCCTCTGCCTATCAAGAAAGAAAACCATCAATCTTGCAGAGGAAGATAGAGGCCCATGAAGCCAGGGCTTCTCAGGATTTGGCTTATCAGATTCAACTATTGAATAAAAACTTTGATAGGCTTTTAGCAAACCCCGGCATGAACCCGCAAGCAGCCTCTATTTTTCAGGCTTCAAGAGAATGCTCCATTTGCCAAAGCACAACGCACGCCACTGCAGAGTGCCATCAGGCAAATCAATTCCCTAAGCTAATTCAAGCCGACTTGAATGCGGCCCAAGGTTTCCACCCCCTCGTAATAACCCTTACTCCAACACTTATAATCTAGGGTGGCGAAACCATCCAAACTTCTCTTGGAAGCAAGGTGATGCTTCTAACTCAGGGAATACAAGATCCTTACCTCCCCCGCCCATATACCAACCTTCTTATGAAAACCCTCCTCCGAATAAGCCCTCTGAGATGGATGAACTGAAGGCCATGATGAAAGCAATGCAAGAGCATCAGAATATGGTTATCTAATCTCAGAATAAGATGATTACTGATATGCAATCCCAAATTGATCGTCTTACTGAGGCAGTTAGGCAACGTGATCCGGGGAAGCTGCCTAGCTCCTCTGAGGGGAACCCTAAGGGCAAGGGGGTTGTATTCAAGGAGCATGCCCAAGCAGTGACCGTGTTGAGGAGTGGAAAAAAGATTGACAAGCCTGATAACACTCCTACGGCTACATCTCAGAATTCCCCTTCCACACCTGACTCGACTTCCATCTCCATCGAGGAAGAGCCACACTGCTCCCCCTCGCATAAAATCACCCACAATGAGGATGCCGTCCTCCCACCACCCCTTTCTCGCCATGACGACCCCTCTACCCAGAAGTCGAGGGTGCCCTATCCAGAGCGCCTATCTACTCTTGGGGAATCTTCTGTTGGCTCGTCTGGAGCCAAGGATAGGACGGAAGAGATTATGGATACTTTAAGGCAAGTCCAGATTAATTTTCCTCTGTTGGAAGCGATTAAACAGATTCTGTCCTATGCCAAGTTTCTAAAGGACCTGTGCACCCAGAAGCGTCGATCTAGGAAACAGGTCCCAACCAAGGTCATCCTGCTTGACCATGTTAGCTCGGTTCTCCAGCATGGAACACCCCCCAAAATGAAAGACGTTGGGGCCCCGTATATTTCAGTGGTTATAGGTAACCAACACATTGACGAGGCTCTGCTCGATCTGGGTGTGGGAGTGAACATTCTACCAAGCTCTGTCTACGACCTTTTAGGAGGAGGCAAGCTAAAGCCTAGTCCAGTAATCCTCCAAGTTGCAGACAGATCACTTAAGACACCGCAGGGATTATTGGAAGATGTCCTTGTGAGAGTGGAGGATTTCTTCTTCCCCGTTGACTTTCTGGCACTTGATACTGACCCATCTAATAAGCCCACAAAGCCGTCCATTATTCCGGGATGCCCCTTCTTGGCCACAGCCAATGCCTCTATAAATTGTAGATCTGTGGCACTTAAAATGGGCTTTGGGAACAAGAAGATCTGGTTGAATGTTTTTGATACTTACAAGCAACCCGGATTTGAAGATTGTTCTCAGATTGAGGTCGTTGATGAAATAATTGAAGAGACTACTCCAGCACTCTTATGTAGAGATCCCCTTCAGAAGGTCATATCTAAGGACCATCCCTTGATTATTAAAGAAACTGAAAGGGAAATGCCTGAACTAGAAGAGTTGCTGGGGATACACACTGAGTCTCTATCCCCACCCTGGACTGTGAAGGTAGATCTGCTGCTTGAGGCGAGGACATCTCAACTAAAACCCTCAATCAAAAAGGCTCCTGAATTGGAGTTGAAACCTCTCCCGAGGACATTGAAATATGCTTTCCTTGGCCCTAATAACATGCTCCCAGTTATTATCTCGTCTGCATTATCTGAATTGCAGGAGGGAGCTCTGCTTGAGTGTTTACAAAGGCATAAGGAAGCAATTTCCTGGACAATTGTTGATATTAAGGGTGTTGATCCCTCTCTTTGCATGCATCATATATACACGAATGAGTTCGTGAAGCCTTTCCGAGATATGCAGAGAAGGCTCAATCCAAATATGCTGGAGGTTGTTGAAAAGGAGATTCTGAAATGGCTGGATGCAAGGATTATCTATCCCATTTCAGATAGTAAATGGGTCAGTCCTATTCACGTAGTTCCCAAAAAGGCAAGAATCACTGTGGAGGAGAATGACTAAGGAGAACTGGTGATCACTACACCCTCAACTGGTTGGAGGGTCTACATTGATTACCGCCATTTAAACACGGCTACCCAGAAAGACCATTTCCCCTTACCGTTTATCGATCAAATTCTGGAACGATTGGTGGGGAACAAGTACTTTTGTTTTCTTGAAGGGTACTCTGGGTACAATCAGATAGCCATTTTTCCTGATGATCAGGAGTGTACCACCTTCATGAGTTCGTATGACACTTTTACGTTCCGCCGAATGCCATTCGGGTTATGTAATGCTCCTGTCACTTTCCAACGTTGTATGATGGCTATCTTTTCTGATATGATCGACGAGTTCGTTGAAATTTTCATGGATGACTTCTCCATTTATGGCTCGTCATTTGACCTATGCCTTTCGCACCTTGATAAAGTCTTAACCAGTTGCGAAGAGGCAAAGCTGGTGCTTAGCTGGGAGAAAAGCCACTTTATGGTCCAGTAGGGCATTGTGTTAGGGCAGATAGTTTCCAAGAGAGGATTAGAGGTGGACACCGCAAAAATAGATTCCATCTCTAAGCTTCCATTGCCCGCCAATGTTCGTCAGGTTAGATCTTTCCTTGGCCATGCTGGATTTTATAGGCACTTCATTAGAGATTTCAGTAAAATCTCTAAGCCACTCTGCGACCTGTTAGCGAAGGATGTCTCCTTCGATTTTGATGATAGATGTGGCGAGGCTTTCCAAGTTTTGAAGAAAGCCCTCATTACCGCGTCGATTCTCCAAGCACCAGATTGGACCCTCCCGTTTCAGCTTATGTGTGATGCTTCTGATTTGGCAGTGGGAGCGATCTTTGGTCAAAGGGTTGATGGCAAACCTCATGTGCTGCATTATGCCAGCAAGACCCTTACGGATTGATGAGAACCTTATCATGAACCCTAACTAGCACAATCTAACCTAGATATGCAAGAAAAAGCTCCTACATTACTCAAAGAAAGGCTTAACTCAGAGAATTCTAAGTTCAAAAAGAAAATAAGTCATAAGGGGTAAAAATACAATTTCACCAACACAATTTACAAACAGGGTAATTAAGGGTCCAAACACAGGTCAAACTAACCTAATAAGAAGGAAAGTGGGATGATCTGACTTAACAAGGGCTACAGCAACTCCAAGGAATTAAATGACATTCTATAATCCTAAAACAAACCCACTTCAATTCACAAGGTTCGAGGAAGGGTAAAAATTGACTAAACCCTCTAAAATTCATAGAAAAATAATCTCTAGGGTTTAGAACCTTCAATTTGGCCTTAGAAACCTATTTTGACCTACATTGAGAACCATGCCCAATTAATGATTTAATTTGGGTTTTTACGTAAATTGGTCGGTCAAACAAGGTCTGGCCTAGAAACAAAATTCACCATTAAAATCCTTAGGTCCAATTTAGTCATGCATAAAAACTTGAGCCTAAGAAGAGACCTTCTTGACCGACCTTGCAATTTGGTCCTCATCTATTACTTTTTGACCCTCAACTTTTGAAACCCTTTCATTTTGGCCCTAGTTTCCTCGTGGTTCTTTGCATTTAGGTCCCCCCTGCAAGTCTCTACACAGCGCCATGCTCTGGTGACTTTGCGCGGAGCATGGCACCGCGCACGGTGAGGGGGATGTCCTGCAAATTGAACCTGGTGTTCCCTGCGACGTCTGCTGTCGCAGGGACACCGCCATGTCGCCTGATGACGCCCACACCTTCCGTGCGAACGTGCGGAAGGTATGGGTCACACCACCGACCATTCTCCGCCGAGGGAGGCACGTCGCCTGCCTGCATCTGCCTCTCCGCCATCGCCTTTATAACAACCAGCATCGCCAGCCGGTTCTCGCAATCTGGTCTTGGCGGAGAAACCCCCAACCCTTCCTCTCTCCCCACTCCGATAGGAAACCCACCAGCTCCGGCGGCCACTCCTCCTCCTTCTCGTCGCTCTGCTGCAATACCAGCAGCAGAGCCGGCTTCGCCCAATCTTCCCGCGTCGCGCAGTACCAAGCGCGTGCCTCCCTGCCCACTTCGTCGCCGCCTCTCTCTCCCCCTGGGTTCTTCCTCTCCAGCTCCGGCAAGTACGAGCCGGTGGCTCCACCCCCCCCCCTCGTCCCTGTAGGTAGGTTACAGTCACTCCCCTTCTTCCCCTCTTTCTTTTCCCCAATCTATTTTGCTTAATTGCCCTACGACCACGCCTGACCACCCTCACCTTCCTAGCCTTCGGCCACTCTCCGGCGAGTCGCCCCCGTCATCCCACAACCCCATACGACTCGCCAACTGTTCCAAAAGCTCTACCTCATCATACTAAACACCCTCCGCCCCTCCACTGCCACTCTACACCTTCACAACTCACCCTCGATCAAACCCACTTTTCCGGCCACAGGACGACCTAGGCACTCACGCCTAGGCCGTCCCGCGGCCTGCTGCACCTCGCACCACCTTCACCGTGCCGCGGCGAAGGTTCCCCTGTAGTCTGATTAGGTCGAGAGGCCCTTTTTGTGCTGGACAGATCTGCTGCCTCGGCCGCCATTGGCGACGACTCAAGGAGCTTCCAAGCGAGCTCTAGGCTTCAGAGCATCAAGTTTCCAGCTGATGCGAATTGGGGAGACTCGGGTGAAGGCAGGCAGCTGGCACGTGAGGGGAAACAAGGATGCAGCTGCTGAAGTGAGGTCGCGGTCTTTCTGCGGGCGCGTGCGAGAAGAAGCAGAAGTTTAGTCCCACATCGTAAGTTCTCGAAGCGCTGCACCCATTTAAATTCATTTTGTGTTTTTACCTTATCACCTCTGATACACCTGGGGTGAGGTCCCGCGCCCCATCACACGCCCCGTCTGCAGTTTTACCACGTGGACCCGGCGGATCCGACCTGACACTACCCACGCACACCTCGCGCACCAAATCACGCCGGTGCGCCTGGTCTCGGTACGTAACCCAACCTGTTAACCCGCGGCTCTGGGAGAGCTTCCTGTGAGCGGTTTACAGAGAGAGAGAGACGTGCGGGTAGAGGGAAGGGCTAGGTTTTGCTGTGCTTTGTGCAGGAACAGGGCGCGGAGGAGAAAGGTTCATCACTTAGCCGCAGGAAGGAGAAGAGAAGGAGCAGAAGAAGAATAAACTGTGAAGAAGAGGCTGAGCAAGGTAGAAGACCAAGGAAGAGTAAGCAGGAGAAGAAGGCTCACCAAAAAAGAAGAAGCAGCGAAGGAAGAAAAAGAGGAGAAGCATTGTAGCAGACCGCAGTTTAAGTCGTCTGACAGCTGTATCAGACGACGGATGAACCTTCAGAGGAGATAAAGCAGAGAAGAAGGAAAGAAGAAGGCTTCGCAGCTGAAGAAAAGAGAAAGAAGAGAAGAAGAAGACAGAGACGAGCAGAAGAAGAGAAGAAGAGGGAAGGATCAGAGAGAAGACACGAAGAGAAGAAGAAAAAGCCAAGACAAAAACCTCTCTCTCTCTCTCTCTTATTTTTGTCATTCAATAGAGGAACTTTGTACTTCTAGAATTCCAGTAGCTCCCTGAGTTCGACCTCGGGAAACTATTTCCGAGTAAATTTCTATGGTAATGACAACCGTAGCTGTCTTATTTTATACTATAACGACTGTATTATAATAAACATAAAAACACAAAAGCAGCACCGCGGTTGGCACATCACCATATTTTGGCGCCGTTGCCGGGGTGCAACGGCTATTCTAGAAGCTTTGAACTCTTTATTTAAGAATTACTAATCTTTTCCCTCTTATGTGCAGGTAAAGGAAAAGAATTAGAAGAGCAGCTGCATAACGAACACTCTAAGGAACAGGTAATCTTCATTAGCCCTCTCTTAAACTCCCTTAAAATCTGAAAAGGAACAAAAAGAAGAATCAATTTAGGGCTACCTGTGTTATACTTAGTAATTCATCAAAGTTGCCTAATTTTTCATTTCAATATATTTTTAACTGTTCATCCAACTAAGGTAACTAGGGCTAAAACCTTCTTGATTGAGCCTTAGATACTAAATTTTGAGGCAACTAAAATGGACCAACTAGAGCCAACTCAAGGATTGAAGAGCTAGGATTTTTAGAGACACACCTTCTCTTAACAAAGAAAAAATCTTCCCAAAAAGAGGTGTGCCTAAACCTTGTTTGAAAAGATCTATAAGGAACCCTAAGCAAATTAGTCTCTTAAATCCATTTGAACCTTAAAAGAAAGGACCCAAAAGCTTTCAAAGGAACAAGAGGTGAAGTTGACCCCTTGGGTCAACCAGCTTTAAAATTAGGTCACTTTTTCACTTAAAATACCTAAGAGTTCAAGTGGAACCTTAAGCACCTTGATCTTAAAGTAAAATAGGTAGACTTAAGAGGTCAAGGTCCCCATTCTGGTCTACCTGGAACCGTAGTGACAAGAGAGGTTGGGTGGGGGAAACCCTGTAACTCGTGGGGACGCTCTACCGTGTAGGGGTCTTCGCGGGACTCACCCTCTCTGGCTGCCCAGGTAATTCTCAGGTGGACGATCTTTCTAATCAAGGGGTCCATCTGCCCCACACCTCTATAGTCACCCAACAATTTTTGGGTGTCTTGATTGGGTCCAGCACCTTCTAATCTCATCACATCCTTCAGTGTTTGGTAGGAGGTCCTTGAAACCTCCTTTAGAAATTCACTCTCCCCGAGGCCGAGCCTCGGTGCCCTTGTTTGTGCAACCAAACATTCACACAGCCCTTTTCCTCTGATTCTGAACAAAGTCCCCTTCTTCCATCTTGATTCAAACTTTGATTCTATATCTTGATTCCACCACCTAATTCAAAGATGCAGCCACACCATTTAAGACTACCATCCAAAAAACCTGAATATCAGAGATCCATGAAAGATAAGATGATTGAGGATGCCCTTGAATTCTATGAAATCAAATGTAAACCCTCAACACCAATAGAAAACATTCAGGTTGATGTCCCAACAACCACAGCTTTCATCATAAACTGTGCCTAAATTCTGTTGACAGAAATTACAAAAGGATCAACCCGAAACATGCTCATGACAGGATACATTGAGATAGAAAAATTACACAAATCTGAATACCTTTAATGCTTGACAAATCCTGTACTTTAGGAACAACACCAAGATGCTCTTATAAAATGGGTAGAAATGATGAGATCACTAGAACAAATTATCAACCAGAAATACCCGTATATACCAGAAACAGAGGATGAACCATCTTGGAACAGTATTAAGGATCAATCCAGTTTCCCAGATCTCGGGACTGAGGCACAGGGTGGTTGTGGATTCCCAACCCAGATAGAAGACAACATCGAATTAGGTTGGGATATTGCAGGAGAACACAATGATGAACCGACCCTAGACCATGAATTGCCAAGCTTAGAATTCCAAAACTCCTGTAATAATGAGATCAGAACTGAACTTTTTGAGGGTATAAATTCCGCCCCTTATTTTGATAAGGTGAACTTCGAAGGTTATTCGGACTTTGATTCTAGTAATCCTACCCACATCCTAAACCTAGAATCTAGATCCGAAACTTATTGGGAAGATTATGAGGCTCCATATGAGAAAGATCAAATTTTTAAAGAATATGATTCTAGGCCTCTATTTGATGAATATCCCTGTCCAACATCTTCAGGAAATCTGATCGATTTTTCAGAAGACATGACAATTTATGATACAGAAACTGAGGAGTTGGATGAGTGGGGTTTCAATTGGGTCTATCGTACCAGCTTGGAGCTTGAGCCTAAACAGAACTCCTTTTTAAGTCCAGAATTGACATATAGGCTAGACCCCAGTCAGGCTGTTGATTCCACATCTGATGATTTATGCTACGGTGGAATTCATGATCAAGAATCTCATTTAGAACTCAATTTTCGCAAACTCTCCGACAACTTCGGATCTGACTATAATTTTGGAGAGACTCTCCTTCTTGAACACACCAAGCCCATCTACGACCTCAATTCACATGACTCATTCTCTAACTCCTATTCTGAGGTCTTGGTTCCCAAGATCACTGATAACACAGAATCATTCCTTTTCGATCCTCAGGAACCAAAAATAGAAAATGCCAAGAGTGATTACAACCAAGAATTCAAATCTTTTCTCGAATCAGATTTCCTTCATCCTACAGACACTCTTCAGGCATTTGATAGTTACCCAGAGGAATCTCTACAGAAAACCACCTGCCATTCGTTTCTAGAAGAGCCCTCATACACAATTGCCCCCTCTTCCACACAAATAGAACTTATCAAAACCTCCTTTCAACCCCGACCCGCAACCGGACTCAATTTCTATTCAGATTCACCTCTCACCGAGTCGGTTGTAGTTCCACATCAACATCGGGTCTCGAACATTGATCAGACTACAGACCATGCTCCATCATTCTCTGATCACCCCTGTAGGGTTTCCGCATCATTCATTGATTATTCTACGGGTCCCTACTCTGACTAGGCTGATTCGACTCAGCCTAAACCCGAGTTTTCACTTCCATATCCATCTGAGCCACATTGCATATGGTGGGTTCCACACCTTTTGATCTACATCTATCAACCCACCAGATTGATTGGGTTTGGGCTGCATCATCAGCCTGTTGATCTGAAAAAGCACCTGGTCGGACCAACCAGGCTCTTAATCAAGGTGTTTGTCTTACAAAACTCTGCTGATTTGACCACCCCCTCTCCATCTCATTTTCCGCTTGGCTGAAGGCGTCAAATTTAGCGCTCAAAGGGAGGCAGCCCGTCATTCTCTTTGAAAACCTGAAACCTTTTCTGACACCTTTGTGCACTTAAAGTTCACACTTTAGGACAGCCGACTCCACCTCAGGTGCTTGCATCTGGGATTAGAAATCGTCCGCAACAATCATCCTGACCCATTCACTCATCAAAACATCTGTCCTAATGTATGAACTAAGTTGAATAAAAACCCCCTAGGTTACAATGAGGACATTGCAAATCTTAGGCATGGGGGGGTATGAAAGTGCAAAACTTGTAAGAAAAGGTTTCAAATAAAGAAATTCACATATACCAAAAACACCATAAAAATTAAAAAATTTTTTGAAAAAAAAAGAATAAAATGAGGGAGGAAAGAAAATTTTGTGAAGGAGGAGAAAAGAAACAAAATGAAAAAGGAGTACAAAAATGTGAGAAAAGAGTGATAGTCATTAGTAAGGAACTAAGGAATCGACCTAAGTTCTAGACCTCATTCAGAAAAGAAATGAAAAGTGCATGGTGAGATTAGTAAGAACGCAAACCTTAGGCACTCTTGGATAGACTCTTAGTACCCATTAAGATCTAGACATTCCTCAAGAGGTTGAGGAAAATGAAAAGCTTAAGTATTAGGTCTAAGGCTTAGGGAGTATTTGGCCTCGTTAACTAGCTTCTGGTTTACGGGACTCAGTAACCTAAGCACCCTAACCTCACACACAGCCTGGTTCAGTAAGCGTAAAAATCAAAATCACGCAGAAGCGTCGCAAAATTTTGAAAAGAACACCTAGAGTAGGAGCGGCCGATCAACACAAGTTGATTTGGACGAGTTCCCAGCGCGGAGAGATGGGAAATCTTCTTCGAAGATGCGTAACAAAATATCATCTCCTCAGTGCTTATCTCTTAGGATATTTAAATATCCTACTGGGGGCATGTAAGCACTCTGCTGGTTCAGATTCCATGGATGGTATTATCACGAAGTGTCAATTTCCAAGGTCTGGATTCAGCCACGGAAAACCATGGATGGGATTATCTCAAAATCTCAATAGCCAGGGTTTCGGGGGTTACCATGGGCGGTGCTATCCAGAAGCATCGATTACCAGGAACCCTTGAGGATTGATGATGGGAATAAGGAATCTGATACAGACCGTGTTGAAAAGCTAATCCTAAGCTAGAATTAAAAAGAAAAAGAGAGAAAACTCTCCAAACAGATAAATCTTCTATCTCTCTTTCTTACAAAACGCACTGCGAACTGAGCCAGGGCTAAAATTATTTCAAGCACGGGTGCTTTAACCACAAAGTCCAATAGACCTTAGGTTAGTTCTTGTGGGCCTTAAAAGCCTTTGCTAAGGACTGAGGCTAAGTCTAGATAGATCTGGATCTTGGTTGGTACTAGAGTACCTTTTAGACCTATGGTTAGCATTCTAACCTAATCTAGGTTTCAAATGAAAAAGCTCTTATCTGAAACCATTAAGAACTTCATGGTCTAGAACAAAGGTTGAAACCTTAAGTTTTTGCTAAGGGACTAGCAAAAGCTAGGCATGGGGGTATGATGAGAACCTCATCATGAACCCTAACTAGCACAATCTAACCTAGATATGCAAGAAAAAGCTCCTACATTACTCAAAGAAAGGCTTAACTCAGAGAATTCTGAGTTCAAAAAGAAAACAAGTCATAAGAGGTAAAAATGCAATTTCACCAACACAATTTGCAAATAGGGTAATTAAGGGTCCAAACACAGGTCAAACTAACCTAATAAGAAGAAAAGTGGGACGATCTGACTTAACAAGGGCTACAGTAACTCCAAGGAATTAAATGACATTCTGTAACCCTAAAACAAATCCACTTCAATTCACGAGGTTCGAGGTAGGGTAAAAATTGAATAAACCCTCTAAAATTCATATAAAAATAATCTCTAGGGTTTAGAACCTTCAATTTGGTGTTAGAAACCTATTTTGACCTACATTGAGAACCATGCCCAATTAATGATTTAATTTAGGTTTTTACGTAAATTGGTCGGTTAAACAAGGTCTGACCTAGAAACAAAATTCACCATTAAAATCCTTAGGTCCAATTTAGTCATGCATAAAAACTTGAGCCTAAGAAGAGACCTTCTTGACCGACTTTGTAATTTGGTCCTCATCTATTACTTTTTGACCCTCAACTTTCGAAACCCTTGCATTTTGACCCCTAGTTTCCTCGTGGTTCTTTGCGTTTAGGTCCCCCTGCAAGTCACTGTGCAGCGCCATGCTCCGGCGACTTTGCGCGGAGCATGGCGTCGCTCAGGGTGAGGGGGATGTCCTGCAAATTGAACCTGGTGTTCCTTATGACGTCTGCTGTCGCAGGGACACCGCCATGTCGCCTGACGATGCCCACACCTTCCGTGAGAATGTGCGGAAGGTATGGGTCACACCTCTGACCATTCTCCGGCGAGGGAGGCACGTCGCCTACCTGCATCCGCCTCTCCGCCACCGCCTTTATAAGAACCAACATCGCCAGCCGGTTCTCGCAGTCTGGTCTTAGCGGAGAAACCCCCAACCCTTCCTCTCTCCCCACTCCAACAGGAAACCCACCAGCTCCGGCGGCCACTCCTCCTCCTTCTCGTCGCTCTGCTGCAATACCAGCAGCAGAGCCAGCTTCGCCCAATCTTCCCACGTCGCGCCGTACCAAGCGCGCGCCTCCCTGCCCACTTCCTCGCCGCCGCTCTCTCCCCCTGGGTTCTTCTTCTCTAGCTCCGGCAGGTACGAGCCGGCAGCTCCGCCCCCCCCCTTCGTCCTTGTAGGTAGGTTACAGTCACTCCCCTTCTTCCCCTCTTTCTTTTCCCCAATCTATTTTGCTTGATTGCCCTATGACCACGCCTGACCACCCTCACCTTCCCCGCCTCCGACCACTCTCCGGCGAGTCGCCCCTGTCATCCCACAACCCCATACGACTCCCCAACTGTCCCAAAAGCTCCACCTCATCATACTAAACACCCTCCGCCCCTCCACTGCCACTCTACACCTTCACAACTCACCCCTGATCAAACCCACTTTTCCAGCCACAAGACGACCTAGGCACTCACGCCTAGGCCATCCCGCGGCCTGCTGCACCTCACACCACCTTCGCCGTGCCACGACGAAGGTTCCCCTGTAGTCTGATTAGGCCGAGAGGCCCTTTTTGTGCTGGACAGATCTGCTGCCCCGGCCGCCATTGGTGACGACTCAAGGAGCTTCCAAGCGAGCTCCAGGCTTCAGAGCATCAGGTTTCCAGTTGATGCGAATTAGGGAGACTCGGGTGAAGGTAAGCAGCTGGCACGCTAGGGGAAACAAGGATGCAGCTGCTGAAGTGAGGTCGCGGTCTTTCTGTAGGCGTGCGCGAGAAGAAGCAGAAGTTTAGTCCCACATCGTAAGTTCTCGAAGCGCCGCACCCATTTAAATTAATTTTGTGTTTTTACCTTATCGCCTCTGATACACCTGGGGTGAGGTCCCGCGCCCCATCACATGCCCCGTCCGTGGTTTCACCACGTGAACCCGGCGGATCCGACCCGACACTACCCACGCACACCTCACGCACCAAATCACGCCGGTGCACCTGGTCCCGGTACGCAACTCGACCCGTTAACCCGCGGCTCTGGGAGAGCTTCCTGTGAGCGGTTTACAGAGAGAGAGAGACGTGCGGGTAGAGGGAAGGGCTAGGTTTTGCTGTGCTTTGTGCAGGAACAGGGCGCGAAGGAGAAAGGCTCATCACTTAGTAGTAGGAAGGAGAAGAGAAGGAGCAGAAGAAGAATAAACTCTGAAGAAGAGGCTGAGCAAGGCAGAAGACCAAGGAAGAGTAAGTAGGAGAAGAAGAAGGCTCACCAAAGAAGAAGAAGCAGCGAAGGAAGAAAAAGAGGAGAAGCACTGTAGCAGACCGCAGTTTAAGGATGAACCTTCAGAGGAGATAAAGCAGAGAAGAAGGAAAGAAGAAGGCTTCGCAGCTGAAGAAAAGAGAAAGAAGAGAAGAAGAAGATAGAGACGAGCAGAAGAAGAGAAGAAGAGGGAAGGATTAGAGAGAAGACATGAAGAGAAGAAGAAAAAGCCAAGACAAAAACCTCACTCTCTCTCTCTCTTATTTTTGTAATTCAATAGAGGAACTTTGTACTTCTAGAATTCCAGTAGCTCCCTGAGTTCGACCTCGGGAAACTATTTCCGAGTAAATTTCTATGGTAATGACAACCGTAGCTGTCTTATTTTATACTATAACGACTGTATTATAATAAACATAAAAATGCAAAAGCAGCACCGCGGTTGGCACATCACCACAGATCCTCAGCAAAACTACACGGTTACTGAAAAGGAATTACTTGCTGTAGTATTTGCTTTGGAAAAGTTTCGGTCTTATCTTTTGGGATCCAAGGTTGTAGTGTTCACTGATCATTCTGCCCTAAAGCATCTTCTGGCTAAAAAGGACACCAAACCTCGCCTAATTCATTGGATTCTGCTACTCCAAGAATTTGACCTAGAAATTAAAGACAAGAAAGGAGTTGAGAATGTGGTAGCAGACCATTTGTCTAGGATCCCTATTGAGGCATCAAACCCTGCTGGCGGTATTCAAGAGACTTTCCCTGATGAGTCTCTGATGGCCATGGAAGCTAAAACTCCTTGGTTTGCTGACATAGTGAACTATCTGGTCACGGGCATTACCCCCAGTACTTTGGACATGTAGAAATGAGACAGGTTTCTCGCCAACGCTAAATTTTATCACCGGGAGGAACCCGAGCTTTTTAGAATAGGCCCTGACCAATTTTTTCGTCGTTGCATCCCTGACAAAGAACAAAGAAGTGTTCTGAGCTTCTGCCATGACCTCCATTGTGGGGGACATTTTAGTGGGAAGAAGACTGCCCATAAGGTTCTTCAGTTTGGCTTTTGGTGGCCCACATTATTCCGAGATGTACATACGTATGTGGGCGCATGTCTATGCTGCTAGCAGACGAGAACCATTGGAAAAAGGGATGAGATGCCCCAACAACCTATCCTCCCTGTTGAAATCTTTGATATTTGGGGCATTGACTTCATGGGTCCCTTTCTTGTGTCCTTCATATATGAATACATCCTTGTGGCTGTAGACTATGTATCGAAATGGATAGAAGCCATACCCATGTGAACCAATGACCATTCCGTGGTCTTGGGCTTTGTTAAGGCTAATATCATTTCTCGGTATGGGTGCCCAAGGACGATCATAAGTGATGGAGGACCTCACTTTAAGAATGTACACTTCACAAGACTACTTCAAAATTTGGGAGTCAACCACATGATAGCCACACCTTATCATCCCCAAACAAGTGGACAAGTTGAAGTGTCTAATAGGGAGATTAAGCGAATTTTAGAAAAAATTGTCAGGCCTGATCGGAAGGATTGGTCTAAAAAACTAAATGACGCTCTTTGGGCCTACAGAACTACGTATAAGACTCCCTTGGGCATGTCTCCTTTTCGTCTTGTCTACGGAAAAGCGTGCCACCTTCCCGTGGAAATCCAACATAAAGCTTATTAGGCTATTAAAAACGTTAACTTGAATCTAGATAAAGCAGGAAAGGCACGTATGTTAGAATTAAGTGAGCTTGAGGAGCTTCGTAATGAAGCTTATGAAACTTCTTAAGCTTATAAGCAACGTACAAAAGTCTTCCATGACAAGCACATCATTAGAAAGACTTTTGAGCCCAACCAGTGGGTCTGGCTTTTCAATTCTAAACTTAAATTATTTCCTGGCAAGCTTAAGTCTTGCTGGGATGGGCCATACGTTGTTATCAATACTTTCCCTCATGGAGCTGTAGAGATTAGGAACCCTATTTCAGGTGCGAGCTTTAAGGTAAATGGCTAGCGACTTAAACCATATATTACTCTTTCAGATGGCCAGGTTTTGGACGCACTTCGGCTTGAGGAGCCTTAGCTCCTCTCACTCTCCTCCTCAGGTGATATTCTTCTATGTTTGCATTTTTCCAATGAGGACATTGTCAATCTTAGGCATGGGGGGGTATAACCTGAGAATGTTTATAGCATTTATAAATATTTGCATGCATATATATTTATATGTATATATGTATATATAAAATCTCTTTTCTTGAGCTGAATGGGTTAGTCCCTAGCAGAATACCCTTGTCATTGGAGGTTTTTCTTCTTGAATTATTTCCTAAGTTTAGAATCCAGTACATTTATTTCACGTGCACGTAGACTGGGTAATGGATCCTTGAGGAAAACCAATAAGCATTTGTAGTCTACTAAACCCATGGACAATTCAAAGGGAGTCAGGCATACTATCTTCTAGTAGATCCACCTCATATTTGTGAGAAGAAAGTAGAGATATTACTAGTGCGCTAAGTCTAGTACAAGGACTCTTAAGTTTTGGATAATTAGATGAGGATACTTCAGAGTTAGGCATAGTTTTCACTCTCTATTCCTGTGTGAGTAATTTGTGTGAATTCCTGAGAGTCACCAAATAAGGCAGATAAACAGAGATTGAGTTTTAATAAAGCTATGACTATGGTGGATGGTTATGACCGTCCTTCATAGAGTCCTCGGCTGAAGGAGGGTAATAGTGTCAAAGGTCAGAAATACGCCTGTCCTATCCATTCCTTCTTGGTGCGAGAATAGGCACTTCCACCAAATAAGCTACACAACATCCTCTTGACCATCATCATCCCTAATAATGCCTCATAAATAAAAGTCTATGTCGTATTATGTTGATTTAAAAAAAAAAACCAGAAAGAAGAAAAAGAAGAAACATTTATATATATATAAAAAAGTTCAAGTTTATAATGTAACACTTTTTCTGAGGCAACAGAACACCTATCGCATTCCACCAAATATGACCCATACCTACCTTTATCGCGTTCCACCAAATATGACCCATACCTACCTTCTAGTATTTCTGATCGCCTGAGTACTGGTTGAAGACTCTAACTTAGTTGTAGAGTTGTTAGGACTTTAATTGAAATGTGGATGCCATGTGAGGCCACCAAACAGTGAGTACAATTACTAAATCTGGCGAGATTTGTGATCTCAGAAAGAAAGAAAAGAGTGAGCGCCCAGGAACATCAAGAGAGCATAGTTGTTTAGCCTCTCTCTGAGTTGACTTTTCTACTAGTCTAGAGATCTAGAGTCTGTAGTACTAGACTATATGTAGCACCAGATGAGAAAATACAAATCCATTCTATTCGATATCTCCTACCTAAGCCAGAAGCTGGGGTCAAATTACAGATTATCTTCTGCTTTATCCCCGAGGGAAGTAGTTGCCTATCCCGGCAGAAATATTTACCAAGGGTGAAGTACGAACTCCCAATGCGAATTGGCTTTTTCACTTGGATCTGTTACCTAGGCTATCACACTTCACATTTGTCTGGATTTCTAAAGTTTTGAAATAAGAAAAGAAATCTTCTGATTACTTCTCTTATTTTTCATTTTTGCTAGGGACTAGCAAATCTTAGGAATGGGGGTATTTGATGAGTCCATTTTAATGGACTAGTATTATGCCTAAGTAACTTTAATCTTACCTTTTAGGTTTGTTAATAACTACATTAAGTTATAGAATATTTGCATGCATCATGATTTAAGTTTAAATCTATTTTATAACATTCTATAACTTAATATGTAATGATTTTGTTGTTTTTTATATGCAGGAATGATATTTAGAAAGAAAAAGGAGTTGGGGAATAAATTTCCCCAACAAAAAACCGACGGCATATGTTTTTCCCCCATCCTCCGGCTACCCTCAACAGCCGCCGGCCAAAAATAACAAGGGGATTTTGAAAATTCCAGGAAGGGCGGAAGAGAGGAGTTAAGAGGAGGTGGAGCGCAGGAGAGGAGGGCATCATCCAGGAACCATGCAACCACCGTGTGCACTGTGCACCAAGTCTTCCACTGCTCACGCCCACGCCACCAGCACCCTGCAGGTGCCCGCTCCGCTCCACTAGCACCCGCAGGTGCTTCCCCCTTCCAGCGCTCACACCACCCCAACCTACCCTCGCGCACCTGCCCGCACCCCTGCAGGTGCCCGCACCCCCGCAGGCGTTTACCCCTGCACCTGCTAGACCTGCATCCCACCTGCCAGGCCGCACCTGCACAACACCTCCCTGTAGCGCCTCCACCTTGCGCGCCCCTACTGCGCCCGTGCCTCCAACGCCCCCCGCAGGCACCCCCACTCTACAGGCACGCCTTCAACCCTACCAGCACCTTCTCCACCACAGGTGAAACCACACCCGCGCCTCTAGCGCCTGGTGCTCTTCTCTGCCAGGCTCGCTCCTCTCCAGCCACCGCAGTGCGGCCCCTCCTCCAGTGCCTGCCCCTGCACTGCGCACCACTCACCGCCTGCCACCTTCCTCTCCTTCTTGCAGCCACCACAGGCTGCCATCAGCTACGCTGTCACCATCGTCGGGTGCGGCCCGAGCAGGGTGATCTTTAGCAGCAGCCTCGACGTCCGTTTCTCCTCCTCTTGTGCGTACAAGCCACTGCAATAAATCCTCTGTTTTCAAGTTAATTAAAAATTACATTTACTGCCATTGCCAACAAAAATCAATTTTAATTTATTATTATTTTATTGTGGTGAAATTATGACTGCATACTCACGCTTTTTGATAATTACACGTTATTGATATTCACATGTTTCAACATTGGTTTAGGGATTAACATGTGCATAAATTTTCTCTAATACATGTCAATTGAAAATTACATAAAATCATCACATATTTATTGAATATTTCAGTGAGGAAAAATTACACATATACCCTTATATTTTTGAGTTATTGTGCATCTTCTTTCGATCGCATTTCATGTAGAATTTGATTAGGGATTTTGCACTTGAACGAAAGAATACGAAATAATCGAGAGTTTATTGCATCATTGCCTCCTTGTGGACACGACCCGCTCTTCTGTGAGTGGTTATTTTTATTGTTGATTAGTTGATTTTCCACCACTTAAATACTACAACGCGTAATTTCGCATAATTGAAAGCGGAAAATTGACCTGTCAGGTCTTTGCTTAGATATTTGTGAGAATAGGAGATTGATTGTGCCATCCTCCAAGAGACGCATATTGATAGTGAATCTGACAGGGCATGGGTGGAGATGAGAGCTGGTCTTGCAAATGACATTGTGGTGATTAATTCTAATGGCAGATCTGGGGGAATTGCCATTTGGTGGAAGAAGCATGTGCTGTGTTTGGAGGAGGCTTCTTTGGCTAGGCACCTATTGACTTGGAGGTTCAAGAGAGGCCAGGGGGACAGTGATCTCTTTGTGACAGGTGTGTATGGTCCTAGTGACCTTAGCAGAAGACAGGAGCTGTGGGAGGATTGGAACTTGGCTGCTGACTTTGTGAATGGGGCGGTCTGGCTAATTGGAGGAGTCTTTAATTGTGTTTTGGTGGGGAGTGACAGACCCAATGGTGTGGTGGATAGTTCTACCACTGGTTTCCAGTTGATGATCCAAGCTTTGGGCTTGTGTGAATTTCCCTCCTCGGGCTCTGAATTCACTTGGAGGAATGGTCGTGGGCTCATGTACAAGATTGATAGGTTTTTTGGCAATGCTAGGCTGATGGATCTCTTCCAATTGTCCTCTGTGGTCTTGAGCGTCCCTTTTCTGACCATACCCCCTGGTCTAGGATAATGGGGAACAGGTGCTGGCTGGTTCCTACTTCAAGTTTAGGAAGTCATGGCCGAGGGAGCCTGGTTTCAGAGATATATTTGTTGGTTGGTGGAGGGCCCAGTAGGTTGAAGGCACGGCTACCTTCAGGCTGGCTTCCAAGATTCTGGCCTTGAAAGGAATGTTAAAGGAATATGGTGATGCTATCTCTGTCCTCAGGCATCAGAAACGTCGAGAGGCCTTGTTGAAGATTCAGGAACTGGATGCTAAGGAAGCCTTTGCTCAGCTGTTTGAATAGGATTCTGCTGACAGAAAGAAGTGGCAGGGGTGGTGGCTGAAGAAGACTTGAAGCTGGAGATGGATTGGAGGGAAAGGTCAAGGTAGCTGTGGCTAAGTGAGGGGGATGCAAACACTAAATTCTTCCACTTGGCTGCCAGCTCTAGGAGAAGAGTTAATCTGATCTCATCTATTGTTAAAGAGGGGCAGAGAATTACCTCCATCTTTGATATTAGAGTAGAGGCTGTCAGGTACTTCAAGGAGTCTTCAAGAGCTGCTGGTAGGGGCTGTTGGAGGATGGCAGCTAGTGATAT
This sequence comes from Thalassia testudinum, assembly GCA_037157565.1. Taxonomy (NCBI): domain Eukaryota; kingdom Viridiplantae; phylum Streptophyta; class Magnoliopsida; order Alismatales; family Hydrocharitaceae; genus Thalassia; species Thalassia testudinum. The sequence goes on from JAZHRO010000056.1 coordinate 5,545,034, forward strand.
TCCCAGAATTACGGAGATTCAGAGGTCCAGCCTATTAGAATCTGTCTGAAGCTGAAGTGTTGAAGGCCATCGAAGACCTCAATTGTGAAGGATCACCTGGTCCTGATGGGATCCAAGTTCTCTTCTACAAAGAGTTATGGGATATTGTGGGCACTGAGGTAATGGATGTGATCAGAGAGTTTGAGAGTGGCAACTTTGGTTTTGAAAGAATCAATAGATCCTATCTTTTTCTTTTGCCAAAGACTCCAGGAGCTAAATCCTTTCAGGAGTTTAGACCTATTTCCCTCTCTAACTCTTTATACTTGGTGATTAGCAAGGTCTTGGCCAATAGATTGAGGCCTGTTCTGCAAGATTTGATCCACCCTGTTCAATCAGCCTTCCTCCCCGGTAGATCTCTACATGAATCCTTTATCATGGCCTAAGAGATTATTTGTGGTTGGCACAAAAGAAAATGTAAGGCTTTTTTATGGAAGGTTGACTTCGGCAAAGCTTATGACTCCATCAGTTGGGCATATCTTTGGGAAGTGCTTAAAAGAAGAGGCTTTCCCCCTATTTGGATTCAATGGGTGAAAAGATGTATCACCACTACCTCTTTCACCCCTTTGATAAATGGGAAGTCCTGTGGTTCTTGGATTCAGCCCCAATGTGGAATCAGGCAAGGATGTCCTCTGGCACCTCTGATTTTCAACCTAGCAGTGGACAACTTGGCCTGGTACTCTTGTAAGCTCGCTGAAGTAGGTCTTATTCGAGGGTATTCATTGTCTTGCAGGAGTAACTTGGCTCCCATTCTTCAATATGCGGATGATACGATTTTTTTTGTGGAGGGGTCTATGGATGAAGCACTGACTTTGCATCATATGGTCAATATCTTTGGTGAGCTCTTTGGCTTGAGGCTGAATAGGGATAAATCCAGTTTGGTCTGCTTTGGCTTACCTGAGGAGGAGCAAGGTGCTTTAGCTACTGTTTTGGGGACCCCCCGCATCAGTCTTCCTATTAAATACTTGGGGCTGCCTTTGAGATGCTCTAGAATGAAAAAGAGAGATTGGAGCTACCTCTTTGATAAAATTTCTGTGAAATTGGATGGGTGGCATAGCAGCTTCCTCTCCAAAGGTGGAAGACTTATCTTGCTCAACTCTGTGGTCTCCTCCATCCCTGTTTTCTACTTCTCCATATTTAAAGCACCTAATTCCATTTGGAAAAGGTTGGATGTATTGAGAAAAAATTTTTTTTGGAAGGGAGCTAAACATGAGGGTAGATTTCTGCAGCCACTCAAATGGGAGTAGATTTGCCAACCAAAAGATAGGGGTGGACTTGGGATTAAGTCCTTGAAGCACTTCAATGATGCTTTGCTGCTTAAGTGGGCAGTTAAACTCTTGCAAGGAGACCTGAAGCCATGGACTATCCTGATCAGAGATAGCTATGGTGCTTCCAATAGTGTGTTGTCCAGGCTTCAGTCCAGCAGACCTTCTCCTTTTTGGAAATCAGTGACAAGAGCATTGGATGATCACTTCCACTTGCTGCAGCCGGCTCTTGGGGATGGTAGGGCCTTCAGTTTCTGGAAGGAGGGTTGGTTAGTGCTGGGTGTCTTGAAGGAGCTCTATCCAAGGGCCTTCGCTGCAACATTTGACAAGGAAGCTACTGTCAGCAGGTTCTGGTCTTGCAGCAGCTACAACTGGAATCTGCATGAGGAGGAATCCAACAGGAGGGGCACCCGGCTGTGGGAAGAAAGGAGGAAACTGCTATCAGACCTTGAGAGCTTTAGGCCAAGGACTGGTGTGGAGGATAAGTACCTTTGGGAGGGGGTTTACAATGTGCAAAGTGGCTATAATAGAATCTTAAACCATGGGAGTGGATGGAGCTGTGATTTCATTTATAAGAAGATTTGGCTTCTGAAAATTTCCCTTAAGGTACAAATTTTTCTTTGGCTATGTAGGAGAGATGGATTGATCACAGGAGATTTGCGACATAGAAGGTTGGGGACTGATCATCATGTTTGTTACTTATGTGGGATGCATACTGACTTTACAAATCATATCTTCTCTTCTTGCCTTATCACTGATGCTATTTGGAGGAGGACATGTCAGGAGCTGCTTCCAGATTGGGCTTCCATATGGCATGGGTTTGATGTGAGAGGGAAGCCACATGTACACATGGCTATCACTCTTTGGTGTGTGTGGAAGGCGAGAAATGAGAGACTTTTTCAGGGGAGATCGGTGTGCTGTGAAAGAATTGTAAGAGAGTGTTGGTCCCTCATACATACATGGGGATCTCTTTTGTAATTCCTCTTACTTGTTTATATAATATACCACACCAGATTGCTATCGTAAGATGATAGCTTTCCTTTTTGTTTCAAAAAGAAAATATAAATGCAATGCATGCCTAACCTAATTTATGCCTAAATGCAACCCAAAAACCTGTTTACGGAGCATAATCCTAAGAGCTAGGTTTGTTTTAATGCATAAGAATAATGATAAACTGGTGTTTATCACACCCCCATGCTTATCTTTTGCTAGTCTCAGCAAAACTTTAATTTTTTGGAAAATAGAATTTTTAGGAAATCTAATTTTTTCGACTTTTGAGGAGAAAAAGATTAAGGGACCTTGGTTGATCTAAACACAGGAGGCACGGGATTTGTTAAGGATAAACATTGGGATTTATTTTTAGATCAAAAAATTAGACAAAATGGGATCAATATATCCTCCAAAAAAATCACAAATTAACCCCTTGTTAATTCAGATGACTTCAAATTTCTATTTTTAAGATTTTTTTGGCTCTTGAATCTGATTCATAACTTGCAATATCCTTTAAAACCTTGTGTCCATGCTTGTGAAAAGCCAACATTTATAAGGGCATGTTTTTGGTTGAAAACTTTTTTTTTCTCCCCCATGCTTATTTTTAACTTAGTCTTACAACAGATGTGTCGAGATCATCATTCCTGTTACCAATCCTCGAGGGGGCTCTGGCGCCAGTACTTTGGGATAGTACTGTCCATGACACCACCCAGGAGCTCACAACCCCAAAACACAATGCAGTGTAAAGGGGCTCTCCATGCAAACTCAAGCTCTTGCTCCGACACTATAGGTAGAGCACCGTCCAAGACACTTGAGCTGCTAAAATGCGCTTTAATGCTGCGTCTAAAGATATGAAATATAGATATGGAGCAGCGCCGAGGCTGTAACATGTTGACATCGCGTCCTCAAAGGAGTCATTTTCCTCCTTCTCGGCGGTGGGAACTCAAACCAATGATCTGCTTTAGACTTTTACTAAATCCAAATAAGGGAGTTTTTCTAATTTTTTGTTGTTTTTAAGTGTTGGCTTGTGTGTGAAATTTGACAAAGGAAGTTCCACAAAAAATGCAAGTTTTTGAATAAGAAACTAAGCCAAATACTTTCCATATTACAAAAGAGGATCAAGTCACCTGAACTATCATGAGTTCAGGTGAAATTTTAGAGAAGGATATCTGATCTAGTCTAAAAATAGACCCTAAAATTCTAATGATCAGATCCGTATCCTCATCCCTAGTTTGTTAAAGATAAAATCCCATTGTACCAAAAATGAGTTTTCAACCGTAGTCCCAATTTCAAAATTTTCCTTAAAAAGTTTTTCAGTATTTTTATTCTTTTGGGGATGCAAGCAGGAAAAACAAAATGACTAAAGAAAGAAATGCTTATTTTTAGGTTTTGAAAATCCTAAAATGATCGTCAAAATTTTAAAAACACCCCCCAATGCTTATGATATGCAATGTCCTCATGCACTAGGAGGGAAAAGGGACCACCTTAATGAAGAGTGGTTTAGGATGGTCAAAACCTGGAAAAAGAAAGGAAAAAGGAAAGTAGGAAAAATGATGGGTTACCTCCCATCCAGTGCTATCTTTTATGCCATTCAGCCGGGCATGAAGGTATGCACGGAAGACGGAAAATCATGTAAATAGTTGGACACTTGGATGTTCGCATAAAATGTGTCTTCTTCTAGATCCCTAGAAAATTGATTAAAAGCAATATTGGGATCAAAGTTGGAAGGAAAATGATAAGTGTAGCCCAAGTCTGGCCATGGCTTTAAATCAGGTTGGATGCCAAACTCGAGCGGGTCTGGTGGTAGTTCCATGGGAAAGGGGTCGAGGAAGGGATGGGGAGGATTTGGTGAAGTTAGTGTGGAAGGGTGGGGTGATGGAAGAGTGGGAGGGTCAGGGTAATCAGGGGGTTCATCAGGAAGGGTTTTTTGGTCAAGACAAGTTTCCATATCATAGATTTCACCGACCACTGATTCTGAATCAGATTCCTCAAAAAGATTGTGGTCGGTTAGGGTATCTATCAACATAGTCTCCTCCACCATATTGGAAATTTCCGTATCTGAGTCCTCAAAAATGTTATCATCATGGAATCTCTTGGAGGATTTGAAAATATCTAGAGTGATAGTTTGGCTGGCGCAAGTGATATCCATTTTGCCTGTGTGGCAATTGATATTTGCCTTTGCAGTGGCCAAAAAAGGTCGTCCAAGGATTTTTGGGGCATTCAATAAAGATTTAGGTACCTCAATGTCAAGGACCAGAAAGTCTGCAGGGAAGACACAATTCTGGACCTTGACCAAAACATCCTCGACAATCCCACGAGGTTTGGTTGTAGATCGGTCGGCTAATTGCAGGGTAACCTCGACGAGTTTTAATTCACCTATCTGAAACTCTTCAAATAAAATCATGGGAATGATATTAACTGAGGCACCAAGATCAAGGAGGGCGTGATCAATGGTAGTATCATCAATAATCACTGAAATTAATGGCACCCCCAGATCTTTCATCTTAGGAGGCAGCTTGCTTTGTATGACAGAGCTTACTATCTCCGAAAGATTTCTTTTTTTTTTTTGAAAGAAAGGAATGCTATCGAATCACCGATAGCAAACCAGGAGAGCTATTATTGATAATAAAAAAATAATTTACAAGTTCGACTCCCAGTACTGTATGAGCCTCCAGCAAAAATTTACAATGTTTTCCACATGAGCTGGGGTCTCCTGAAAAACACACTCATTTCTAGGCCTCCATACCGCCCACAGAACCGCCACCATATGTATATAAGGCTTATTCCCATCTACCAGAAAGCTCCACAAATTTCCCCAGGTGGGTAAGGACTCATTGCATACTCTCCTCCAAACATAATCAGTGATAGCACATGAAGAGAAGATATGATCTGTAGAATCATTATGCAACCCACACAAATAACAAAACTGGGTTGGGGTCCCCATCCTTCTGTGCCTCAGATCTCCAGTAATCAAACCATCCCTCCTGCACAGCCATAAGAAAATTTGTAACTTTAATGGTATTTTTAACTTCCAAAGCTTTTTCCCCATTTCTTCATCTTCCGCCATCCTGGAGGACATTATCAATTTGTCATAGGTAGCCGCAATAGAAAAATTACCTTCCCATTTGTATGTATCATATTCATGAGGCATGGGTTTGAAAGCAGCAAGCTCTTGCAGGAGACGTTCATTCTCTACGCGTGTTCTTGTTTCATGATTATTCCTCCCACCAATATTTAACAGCCACTGCTCCGAATCCACATCCCAATAATCAGCTACCACTGCATTTTTATTTGCTGCAGCAGCATAAGCAAGGGGGAACCTATCTTTACGCGTCCCTCCGTGCCCCCAATTCTCCAGCCAAAACTTAAAGCTTTTTCCATCACCTAAAACAGATTTGAAAAAGTTCCAATTTTCCTTCAAGGCACGCACCACAGAAAGCCAAAATGGGGATGGTTTACGTGGGTTAAGACGATTTATCTCATCATTGGTACTCCCATAACTGTCCTGAATAATTTCTGTCCAAGTTTTTTTTTCCCCTGCAGTAAATGAACAGCCCATTTCAACAGTAAAGCTTCATTGAATTCCTTAAGGGATCTGACACCCATGCCTCTCAGCTTCTTTGGTTTGCAAATTAACTCCCATTTTAAGGGTTGAAAGAAAGCCCCTTTATGGGAGGCCCCTTTCCAAAAGAATCTTTTCCGCATCACCTCCAGCTTTTTCCAAATAGAATTTGGAGCTCTCAGGACAGAGAAGAAGAAAACAGGAATCGATGTGACAACAGAATTCAGTAATATATACCTCCCCCCTTTTGATAGGTATCTACTGCTCCAGCCCTCCAAGTTTGTAGCTATCTTTTCAAAGAGGAAAGACCAATCTGCTTTCTTCAGCTTAGAACATTTCAAAGGCAGACCCAGATATTTAATCGGTAGTGGCACCACAGGTGTACCAAGAGTGGCAGAGATCTCATTCTGTAAACCATCATTCATCCCAAAACAGACCAGGGAAGATTTACTTCCATTCAATCTGAGCCCAGAAACCTCTCCAAACAATTTAACCATATGTAACAAAGCCTGCGCTTCTCTCTTCGCCCCTTCTACAAGAAAAATAGTATCATCAGCATACTGAAGTATAGGAGCTAGAGCCCTATGATTAGACATTGAATACCCCCTTATAAAACCATCCACAACCAATTTGCAGGCAAACCTAGCCAAAGTATCCACCGCAAGATTAAAAATTAGAGGGGCAATAGGACAACCTTGCCTTACTCCACATTGGGGCTGAATCCAAGAACGGCACGGTTTACCATTTATCAATGGGGAAAAAGAGGCTGTCGTAATGCATCTCTTCACCCATTGAATCAATAAGGGTGGAAATTTCCTCCTTTTAAGGATCTCCCACAAGTATGACCAGCAGATAGAATCATAGGCTTTTGAGAAGTCTACTTTCCATAAGAAAGCCTTTGATTTTCTCCTTTGCCACCCCATTACAATTTCCTGCGCCACAATGAATGACTCTTGTAACGATCTCCCAGGAAGAAAAGCTGATTGAACAGGCATAATCAAATCCTTTAAAACCTCCCGCAATCTGTTAGCAATAACCTTACTAATAATAAGGTAGATGGAATTTGATAACGCAATGGGTCTGTAATCAGAAAAACTTTCTGCACTTGATTTCTTGGGCAACAAAAACAGGTAGGATTTGTTTAGCCTCTCAAAACTAGAGTTACCCACTTCAAACTCATGGATGACCTTCATTACATCCACCTTAACAACATTCCATAACTCTCTGTAGAAAAACACCTAAACACCATTTGGACCTGGAGCCCCTTCATTATTTAAATCTTTAATGGCCTTTAGCACTTCCTGTTCAGAAATAGGGGTCACAAGCATGCCACTCTGTTCATTATTTACACAAGGGAAATCCATTGCTGCCATCCTCCATGAACCTCTTGGAGTTGCCTTGGAAGCTTCTTTAAAAAATTTTGTTGCTTCAGATCTGATCTCCTTAACCGAGGTAATATTTCTTTCTTCAACTTTAATAGATGAAATAAGGTTGAATCTCCTTCTAGCACTGGCCGCAAGATAGAAAAATTTTGTGTTCGCATCACCCTCTTTAAGCCAAAGCTGTCTGGATTTTTCCCGCCAATCCATTTCAATTTTCAGGTCTTCATCCCTCACAATTGCTTGCATTTGCTGCCTCAATTGCTGCTCCTGTTGGTCCAAATTCAGCCTGCACTCTTTCATATCTAAATCCCTGATGACTGTCAAGGCTTCCTTCCTCTTCTGGTCTCTAATCAGGTTCACAGCCTGCCCATATTCTTTCAACATTTCACGCAGACCAACCAATTTTTCAGCCAACTACTGTGTGGCAGTGCCTTGAACATCCTTGCTCTGCCACCACTGAGAAACCATTTGCACAAAGCCTTCTTCCCTAAACCAAGATCTCTTGAGTTTGAAATATGACCCCGTGTCTGCATTCACCCCACTGTCCCAAACCAAAGGCGTGTGGTCAGAGAACGGCCTATCAAGGCTCAAAACAGCTGATAACTGAAAACTCTCTAACAAACTAGGACTGCCAAAGAACCTGTCCAATTTGGAAATCTGTCCACTTCCATTCCTCCAAGTATATTCCACACCACTGATGGGAAATTCAGTCAAGCCCATGTTCTGCACAGCCAATTGGAAGCCTGTTGAAGAACTTTCCATTCTCCCATCTGGATTGTCATCACCAGAAAGATAACAATTGAAATCACCCCCTAACAGCCATGGAGTCTCTTGCACTCTTTGATGCATTGCATAAAGTTCCTTCCACAAGCCAACCCTCTCTGCTGCCACACAAGGACCATAAATACATGATATAAACCATTCCATATCACCTTGGGGAGATTGACACCTGCAGGAAATTAAGAACCTATCACAAAAAATCTCAGTTACTGAAATGGCAGACTTTCTCCACCAAAAAGCCATACCACCAGACCGACCAGCAGCACCCTTAGCCACAATATCACTATGGCCAGATTGTTTGAAATAGTCTCATTCTTGACCATTCTCCCTCTCCAAGTGAGTCTCTTGTAAAAGGGCACAGTCTATCTCCCACTCAGAGAGATATCTACAAAGAGAAGCCCTTCTTTGCTTGTTGCGTAGCCCACGCACATTCCACGACAAAACTCTCATTTCTCACTTGAAAGATCCCCATTGACCTTGCAACCCACATATTCTACCATAATAGATTTAGCAATATCTTGCTCCACAATAGGATGCTCCTTTCTTCTCCTTCGCAGCACATATGGAGATCTGCCCACGCCTCTCTTTTGTTTGGACCCACAGCCATACTGCAAATCAGTTGGAGTAGCAAACTGTAACTGGCTCTGCTCTTTAAGCCTCAACTCCCTTTCTAAACTGCCCAATTCCACACTGCAATTCATCTTAGACTCTGCCAAATCAGTCTCAGTAACCTCTAAACAATCACCCTCTTTGACTATCAGAGCTAATCTATTTTCAGCAGGTGTTGCAGCATCTTCCATCAGGTCCTTCTCAGCCATAATACTATGGCAGTCCTCCCTCTTTTTGGGCTCAGGAACCTCAACTGCAGGAGGACTCAGGTGCTGCATCTGGTTTGGTTCTTTAAGCCTCAACTCCCTTTCTGTACTTCCCAACTCCATACTACAGATCATCTCAGAATTTGCCACTTCATTCTCAGCAACCTCCAGACAGTCACCCTCTTTGCCTATCAACACTGATCTAATTTCAGCAGGTGTTGCAACATCTTCCGTCTGATCCTTCTCAGCCATAGCACAATGGCACTCCTTCCTCTTTGTGAGATCAGGAGCCACAGCTGCAAGGTTGCATCCTTTAAGCCTCAACTCCCTTTCTAAAGTGCCCAATTCCACACTGCAGTTCATCTCAGATTCTGCCAAAACAGTCTCAGAAACCCCTAAACAATCACCCTCTTTGACTATCAGAGCTAATCTATTTTTAGCAGGTGTTGCAACATCTTCCATCTGGTCCTTCTCAGTCATAACACAGTGGCAGTCCTTCCTCTTTTTGGGCTCAGGAACCTCAACTGCAGGAGGACTCAAGTGCTGCATCTGGCTTGGTTCTTTAAGCCTCAACTCCCTTTCTGTACTGCTCAACTCCATACTATAGATCATCTCAGAATTTACCACTTCAGTCTCAGCAACCTCCAGACAGTCACCCTCTTTGCCTATCAACACTGATCTATTTTCAGTAGGTGTTGCAACATCTTCCATCTGATCCTTCTCAACCATAGCACAGTGGCACTCCTTCCTCTTTGTGAGATCAAACGCCTCAGCTGCAGGGTTGCATCCACAGCTGTCACATTATTTGCTCACCTCATTTTTGGTTCCAGACATTGGTTTCTCCTTAGGAGAATTATCTTGACAGCAATCAACCTGCCCAATAATAGCTAACCTAACAAGCCAAGAGGTGCCCCCACATCTGATAATGATCGAATCTGGAAGTGAACCAGCATTAGCAACTTCCACCTCAATTCTTAATGACCTAATGTCTCCTTCTCCAATCAGAACATCAGAACCATCACAGATTGATGCAAAAGCTGCTAGCATCTTGGAGACAACACCCTTTACCCGCAGGTGCAATGGTAGTCTAGAGATCTCAAGGATGACCCTCCTGGAGGACACTCTTTGTGGAGGCCGTTCAGATAGTGCCCCATCAAAAGGAGAGACCATTCTCCAGATCACAATGAAATATTTAAAGATACTTGAACGAAATCTTAATCGCTCAACATCCAGCATGCCCAAACCATACACCAAGAATCGAGAAGGGGATAATAGAGCAACTTTCCAGCCCGCAGACAAAAGATCTAAGGAAAGTACCAGGTTCTGAAGCATTCGATCGAAGGCCTACCTGACATGATCTCCCCAATCAAAGCACCTCTCAGTGTGATCTTTGCAGCCGAGATCTCTTTCATAGATGGGATCTCAACTTCAATTGTATGCCTGCCCAAAATCGGTGGTGGTGGCGGTCGAGGTTCATTTTTGACCCTCCAAACAGGACGTAAGACTGCCCGCCATTGTCGCAAAGGGAACCTCCTAGGGCACAAATCGCTTTTGTGTCCTTCGCCCCTGCACTCCAAGCAGATCTGAGCATTCTTACATATCACAGCCACATGCCCCCTTTGTCTGCATCTGAAGCAGAGAACATCACCATTCTTCCGCCTCCAAGGACGTCTTTGAGAACGGTCAGACGACCTAAAAAACCTCTCCTGCCACAACCGCTCTCTTCTCCTCCAGGCCCTTGATCTCCATGTCTTCCATTCATCTTCTGTGCCCACCCTGGATGGATTCGCCCCACTACCTCGCTCCGCCCATCGCCGATCGCCCACCACTCGCCCTCTCCATCGCCGATCGCCCATCCTCCTTGCCTCTAGTTCGGCAGAAACATCGATAGGGTTATAATTATATAGGTGTATATCGTCTCCGAAAGATATACCTATTCTAGATTTTTGGCCTGCCTTTTAGGAGTACAGATCTCCTTCAAAAATTTGGCATAGGCAAGTATATATTTGATGGCATCTAGGAGAGGAATATTGATTGGACTTGCCCAAATAGATCCATGAGTTCTTCTGTGGTGGGCTCAGATTTCTTTTTTCTATTGGTGGTGGGGTGGAGAGCTTGTGGAAAAGGGATAGGAATCGTGTCTTGAGATTTTTGTGTTTCTTTGTCTTCCTGATGGGGAGGTGGGGAGTCAATTTGCACAGTAATGGGGATTTCACCAGGTTTTTGTGAAGGCCTGGGATCAGTGGTGGTTTTCCCAATCCTCAACGTAACTGCATGTGTAGTTGGATTATTATTTGGAGGAGGTGGGGGGGCTTGTGGTTGTGGAAACCTGGGAGGCTGTTGAGGTGGTGGATTAGTAGGAGGCTGATTCTGGTAGTGTGGATTTCTGCCTGGATATTGGTTCCTTTGGTGATTAGGGTTGGGCATGGGTTGGGAGGGAAGATGTCCTGCAGGTCTTTGAGTGGGAGTAACCCTAATCTGATTGTTCAGATTTGTGATGGGGCGGGTTACTTCCGTCATTTTTTGTTTGCATGTCCTGCAGGGTTCTCATCATCTGGGCATTGATGTCTTGTTGGGATGGCCCAGGATGAAAGGTCAGATTAGATCCATACCCATTAAATTGATTTGGTTGGGGAGGAACCTGATTATTCCAAGAGTAGTTTGGGTAATTCTTTCAATTGGAAGAATTTTTAAATGGCTCCTGGATGACAGAAATATTTTGAGTGGGGTTAAGATCTGGATAGTTGTAATTCCCCAGTGAATCATGGGCAACCTCAGAATACTGGTAATAATCAGCAGGGGTAGTGGTAAGATTGTGCAAATTTTCTCTTCGTGGAAGGTTAGGTTGGGTTAGATGTGGATTGTGTGGAGCTTGGGTTGATGTGGCAAGTCTTTCCTCAATTTTTTTTGATTAACATGCATCTGGTCGAGTTTTTGAGCAATCATTTGAAGATTGTCTTGGGTGACAGGGATAGATTGAGTGCCTACTTCATGAACACCAAACTGCGGATTTTGAGTTCTGCCAAATGTGTTCATGGAAGCTTGATTAAATGAGTTTTCACTTATTTCTTCAGAAAGATCATAGGCACTCTCAGCATCCTTATTCAAGAAGTTTCCGCCACACGAGGCATCGACAAAGTGTCGAAGTTGATCTTCTAAACCATTATAGAAGACCTGCACGAGCTGCCATAAAGGAATCTTGTGGTGCAGACAATTTCTTATAAGATCTTGGAATCTCTCCCAAGAGTCATGGAAACTTTCGCCAGATTTCTATTGGAAGGTTGTAATGGAACTTCGTAATGAATTAGTATTATCTATGGGAAAGAATTTCTTGAGGAAAGGGCTCTTGAGCTAAGGCCAAGTTGTGATGGGTCGGCCAATGGTCCTGAACCAATAAGTGGCCTTATCTTTAAGAGATAATGGAAATAGCCGCATCAGCCATAGGTCTTCTTGCACATTTCGGGAATGGGTTGTTTGTGCAAGAAGAGTCAGCTCTTCAAGGTGGCTGAAAGGGTCTTCCCTAGGAAGACCATGGAAGTGCTTAATCAGGTTCAAGACTGCTGGCTTGATCTCAAAATCCCCCTCTGGTATGACCACCCCTGGTCGTTCCTCATAATAAGACGGATCATAAAAATCTTTTAGAGGAATAACAGGCTGCTGACGGGGTGGTGGGTTTGGCCTTTGATTGGTTAGGTTTTGGATGTTCCTTGTCAATGTTTGTTGATTGGAATTTAATTTAGCAATCTGCTCAGCCATCATTGTTAAGAGATCAGGCAGGGGGTCATGATGTTATGATTGAGGCAAATCAAGATTAGGGAGCTCCAAGTGTGGGAAGTCAAAGGTGGGGGGCTATGGGTGGAAGGGTCAGAATTAGGGTTATTATAGGGTTAGAGGTGGGATTAGAGGTGGAGGTGGAAGGGTTAGCGGACCTGTTTTGTTGATTTTCCATAATTTTAGAAGAAGAAGACAGAAAAAGTGGTCATTCTGTGCGGGGGGAGAAATCAAATGGTCCTTCCAATTACGGATTTTGAGACCGTTGCTCGTGCATAAAATGGAAGAATGGGAGGGGAGGAGAAGACATGGAGATGAGAGAAGTGTGCACACAAGCAATCAAATTCTAGACCTAACTTAATTGTGACTCCCTAGAAATTAACCTAAGACTTGGTCTACCTAGGAAATAAGTAATCAACAGTGAATACCTGTTCTGTCAACAAATCTAGCCAAGTTGCTTAAGGGGAGGTTTGGGCCCAAGCGTTTCCCTGGAAAATCCCCAAGTACTTGTACAAACCTGTGCCTGGTTGTTTGACATGGCCCCTCAGCTTGAACACCAGATATAGATGATAGAAATTGTATTAACTAGAGAAAACTTAAGTCCTATATAGCAAGTCTAAATTGATGAAACCTTAAGGGTCAAATTACTATGAATTTTAGTTAGGGCTAGGATACTAAAGTGCACACGGAATGTGGAGGGCGTTGATTGGGTTGTTTCCTTGTTATTTCAATTTTTTTGTGTGTGTGCAAGAATTGGAAACTAGTTTCAATTAATTCAAGTTATCACACAATTTCTTGTATTTTTATCTTTTAGGATTTGATTTAATTCAATGTGTTTTTGGGTTTCTCTTTTTAAATTTTCAAACAAGTTTTGAAACTCCATAATCAAAGGAAAAATAAGTTGTATTGGTGATGGTTAATTTCCTTTAATGTGAGTCTCTAAAAAGAAAGAAAGAAACCCTAAGCCAATTGTCTCTAAGATAGAAAATTACTACCAATGAATTATTTTTAGGCTTTCTGTATTAAGTAGTGGTCCAAACAAGTCAAACAACACCATTAATTTGAAGAAGATTAAACAAGGATTCCATAAAATATTTTTTTAATATTTTAAGAATTTGTTTAATAATTGTTTTGAATTTTTATTTGTATTAGTGTCAAAGTTCAGAAATGATATCCATGGGTATTTTGGACTTTTCATTATTACCACTGACCTCAGAAAATTTTGATGATTTTATATGATGTGTAGAATTTCACAAGGATTCTAGAAAATTAAATTTCACAAAAATTGGATGAGTATAAAAATTCTAAAAATTCATGGACAGTAGAAAAATAGGAAGATTAAAGGGTGTGACCCCTCGACAGTCCATGAATTTTTAAAAATTAAACACAAATCCAATTAGCCTGAAATTTGGAACAGATGTTCCCTATTTGATTTATAATCCTTAAGTGAAATTTCAAGATTTTAGGAGGCCTATGGTGATCGAAATTGATTTTTCAAATCCATATAGAAGTCTGGATTCGAAAAAGAACACCAATACTTGAAATGGGGTGGTGTTAATGGTACGAACAAGCAATCAATGAGTTTTAAAATGCACCACTCCACTTAATTAAATTGTTTAAGGTCCTGAAAGCTAAGTTTAGTGTATTTTGGTAGTTTTTTTAGGTTAGGTGTGACCAGAAATGGGGGACCAACCTGAAATCGTGGGAAGAAAAGGAACTTTGAGCTCTCACTTTCAAATTCTCACTTTCTTCTTGTAGTTCCTACACACACGAGTGAAAAGAGAGACAAGGGGATGAGATCCACTTCAAGCAAGAGAATCAATTAAAATGCAAAGCCGTGCCTCCCCGGCAACGACGCCAAAAAGTGATGCGAAATTTGGCGTGATTTATAAAAGTAGGTTTTAAGTCGTTGTAACAAGCTAAATCGATCCAAGGAGGCAATTTGATTGCAAAAATCGATCTCTTGCTCGAAAATGGAAATCAACCTTCTTTTTGGTCTTTTTAAATATGTATTTTTTTTAGGATTTTGAAATAATGGCAACACTAATTTTGTTGGTAATAGAAAATGACTAACACCTAACTCACTATACTACTACTAAAGTGACAAGTAGAGATTCTCCCTAAGATCACTCTAGACATGTGGAGGCCTAGAGTAATTAGGTAGAAAGAGTGAAAAGTGTTAGAAACTAGATTATAAAAAAATTGCAACAAAATGAAATAGAATTGAAGGCAACTTGATTGATGAAAAAGTGTTTTACAAAAAAAACCTAGTAGAGGAATGCTTCTACTACTAGAATAAATGCAATAAATAAAGTAAAACACAAATCCTCCTGAAATGATAGTGAAGAGGGGAAACTCCTTGCTCCAAGCTTAGTGGCACCTAGGCTTGAAAAGGGCTCCTCCTTTTCCTTCTTTGAAAGGCTCCTCCAAGGTGGAAGCTTCCACCTTAACTGTCCTTCTCCAAGGGTGGGCGTGTACCACCCTTAAGCTTCTCCTCCAAGATGGTGTGGACCACCTTCAAGACCTCCTCCAAAGGTCTTCCTTGCCTGGCTTCTCCTTTTGCTGGCATGGGCACAAGAGTGAAGGGAAGAGGGGAAGGCACCATGGGGACATAGTATCCCCTTAATCTTCTTCTTCTTCTTCTTCTCTCTTGGGCGTGAGCTTTAGGTAGAATATGAGAGGTATTTTGCTAGCCAAGGATGGGTTGTAAGGTGGTGGGTGTTGGTCTTTTTATAGGGTAGGATGAGAGCGTTAAGGTGACTCTTGAAATGGATGGGTAAGATGGGAAGATGGGGGTGGTTAGGTGGTTTTTGGTGCCAACATCTAGGTGTCTTTTGGTGGTGATTGAGGGGTGAAGGGTGGTGAAGAAGGTGGCGCCAACTTGAGTAGAGGTGGAGCTAGCTAGGTGGACTTGAGTTTATTTAGTACATGGAGCTGGATGCTAGCTAAACTAAACTAAGCTAAGCTAAGCTAGCTTAGCTAGCTATGGAGTAGAGGAATAGGTAATGTGATCTAGGGTTTGAAGAGAGGAGTTGAGGAGAAGTTTGGAGCTTGAAATGGAGCTGGTAGCTGTTGAAGAGGCTAGCATGGGGCTACTCTAGCTGGCTTAGCTTGCTAGTTCTTTGCTAGTTGCTAAGCCAAGCTAAAGTGAGCTAGCTTCTGCTAAAGTGAGCTGAGGTGAGCTTGGTTTGGTGCTCCCAGGGAGGATAGAGATGGTTAAGGTAGCTAGGGTAGCTTAGCTCAACTAAGTTGAGTTAAGCTGAGTCCCCGGGAGCTGGACTTGAGCTTCCTGAGCTGGAATGAGGTCATCTTCAGCTGGCTGGAGTTGAGTGGAGCTGGATGTAGTTGAACCTGAGCTGGGGTGAACTCCAGTCAACTCAGCTGAGCTAGCTAGAGCTCCCTGTGGACTAATGGGAGTTGAGATGAGCTAGGCTCAACTAAGTTGGGCTGGATCTAAGCTGACCTGAGCTAAGATGAGCTCTCTTGAGCTGCCATTCAACTGAGATGAGCTAAATGAGATAGGATGAGCTGACCCTAATCCAAGTGAGCTGGATTCTAGTAGATCAAGCTGAGTTCTAGCTAGTTTGAGCTTCTCCTTCACCAGTTGCCTTCCTGAGTGCTAGGGTTCTAGGGATCTGACAATCTATTTGTCCCTAACACTCACAAAAACACATTAAAAACATAAAAAAAATGCAATGCATGCCTAACCTAATTTATGGCTAAATGCAACCCAAAAACCCATTTGCGGAGCATAATCCTAAGAGCTAGGTTTGTTTTAATGCATAAGAATAATGATAAATTGGCATTTATCAGGAGGTAACTATGAAAATAAGGAAATAGAAATCAATGTTGGTAGTTACCTTAACTAACAAAGGAAAAAGTGATAACCTCAATAAAGGACAATACCTCTAGCCAAACTTCTGGACTCGATGCTACTGGACACATGGTTGCAGGATCCATACCCCAACCACTCATGTTAAGGAGACGGTGATATTAATGAAAAGTCTTCTTTATATTCCTCCACCTATGCAGGAGCTTGTCTTGATTATAACCCAAATGAGTCTGTTGGTCGAATTGGACAATAATGTCCTGCCATGCGTGCTGGGTGAAGGAACCACCTTCCCTGCCCCTAATCAAGTACTACTCCTTAAAAATCCACATCAACTTCGTATCCATCTCAACGGTCCATTTTTCACCCTTTTAGACCTCACTCGGCTACCATCAAGATGATCATTTGCTTCACTATTTTGGTGGGGGAATTCATGGGTCATTCTCCTCATTCTATAATTAATGGGAGTTTATTATTTAATCTTTTGAACTTATATAACATGATCTACTTTCATTACTTAAAACATGCCCATTGAAGTAAGGAAGTACATTTTTCATACCTTAAAATGTACGAGAATGAAAAGGTTAGACTACGTCTTAATTGACATTGTTGTATTAGTACATATAAATTTTTTACAACTATGTTACTTACCATATGGATACTTTCTACTGTCAAATATGATATATAAGGGTCATTTTTCAAGATAACAACTTCGCAAACAAATTCGAGCAAGATATGTATTCCTAAACCTTTCAAGAACTAATTGAACACTACAAATGGTTGAATACTACCATAAAGGTTAACATATATCAGTGAATAGTAACATGCAAAATTTTCAGGTACATGTAAAAATGGCATGAAAGTCGTAAATATCAGTGAATACTACAAACAGTTGATTATTACCATAAAGGTTAACAAATATCTGTAAATACAACCATAATTAGAATGTTCAATTGAAAACATGATAGACTGCATCCTATAAATAGCATAAAGAAGTTGGCAAAAAGGTACGTCTCACCCTAGGGAGGTCCTGAGGCATTGATAGAGGTTGAGGTTTATTTTTATTGTAAGTAGGTTTGAAGCAGAGTAGAATATAGATTCTTCTACTTCAAAAAAGTTTGCCAAATAATCTAAATAACTCATTGGTAGTAATGCAATTTTAGAACAATTAATGATGTTTACGTGCTTAACTATATGATTTTAAAAGGTTGCTTACGATCAATCTACAAGATTTAATAGTAATAGTCATGGACGAGAAGCAGGTCAATTTGGAAATTGCATCTTCTGATGTATCTCCATGCCCTCAATCTACCACTTCACTTTCATAAGCCCCTAATTCTCCAGAAGCTCCCAAAAGACAAGCAAATGAACTTGTAATGTTCTCTACAGAGCTTCTTTTTAATAGTTATTGGGAGTTATTTTCGACTGAAGAGGATGGAGTAGTGTGAAAGAGTGAGCATATCTGCATTTACACCATCGCAATCTAACCATATCTGATTTTGTACCACGACAATCTCAGTCAAATTACAATAATCTATGCATATCAGTATAGCAATCAAAACAAGACCAAATGGATACCTCAAAAGAAACATCAGAGTTGAATATTTTAATGCTCCTAAAAAGGCATATCTCAAATATTTGGGAATGAGATCCTGTGTTGGTCTTTTGCTTAAAGAAAGTTTGGTAGATCTTTTCTTTATTGGAGATGCTGTGTTGCTACAACATGTTGGAGTAACGACCACAAAGGATGAGATTGGTAAGCTAATGGAAGATAAAGGTGTTGGGTGTTGATGGATAGAAGGATGGAGATGGAGGTAAAGATGGAAAAAAAGGTGGTGATTGGAAGGGGGAAGGGGTGAAGGTAGGAGAGAGGAGGTGGAAATAAGGATATATGGAGGAAGGAAGGAGGTTGGTGGTAGTTCAAGAAGGTGCTTGGAAGGGAGGAGCAAACTAGCATTTCATTAGGATTACGATGCAATGTAGAAGCAAAAATGGCATTTTCTTAACATTTTCTATTAAAGATAACGGGTAATTTGATAGAGAAAGGTTATCAATATTGTTGAGGCCTTTATGTAAATATTGCTAGTGCAAGAAGAAGCAACATCCTAGGCAAATGGAATTTTCCATTTACTTTAAGGTCCCTCACCCTTCAATTTTTAAAGGCCGTTTCGATTTGAAGCCTGTATATATCATTACATTTTGAAATCACTATTTTTCATTACTTGGATCATCAATTTTTTCTTTTAAAGGACTTGGTTCACCATTTTCTACCATCTAAGGCAAAATAGTCAAGAAACATGATCAACCTAGCTCAAGCGGTGCACCTATTAGATGCATAACACATGCAAGTTGATGGTTGTTTTCTAGCATAGGAGAGATATTGTCTCGACTAGCTAAAGGAAAAGCATGATGGGTAAAAGCTCTTCAATAATATAAATAAATTAGGGTACGCCTCTCACTAGAAGCAACCCTTCATTGAGAGTGAGTATGGTAATAGTATGAGGTGAGTTTAGTTATTTATTACCTTTGATTTCATTTGATGTGATGCTAACAGCTTTGGCTATTAAATAACAACCTGTGAAGTGCCATCTACATACATGGCTTAGTTTCAAATATTTGGAGAAATAAAAAAGCTGTAGCTTTTGCTTTAATCTTCAATAAATCAATCTTTCCTTGGTAAGAAATCCTGGTTCAATAAACATTGACTTCATTGCCTACTTTTCTTCAATAAAGAACATTATTTTGAGCAGGAGTTTTTTGTACACTATAGTGGCATAGGTAGGTTGTTTCTTATCTTTATGGAGAGTTCAGTTTGTTTTCTAACCATTCAGGTTAAAGGCCCCCTTCGTACAAAGCCCTAGAACCATTTCGATTAACTTGTATAAATCCCAAACAAGACCCAAAAACAAGATAAAAAAATAGTAGCCCATGCAAAGCATGAAACAACACTGGAATGAACTGCATATTAGAGTTTATGATTTAACAACAGTATAATTAGTAGCACTACTTCTACTTTGACGTTTAGGTAGTTTTATTGCATTCTTTTGAACAAATGAATTTCATTTAGTAGTATGGTTAAATGCCATCAGAGATATTGTATGTTCTTCCCACTTCAAATTCCTAAACCAACCTTCTCATCAATCAAAATCCCACATATAGAAAATACTGATCTCCAATGTATGACCATTTCCAATCTAGGGTTGTCTTATCCTACAAGATAGGGGACTTACCTCCCAAATAGGCGTTTGGTCAGCTTGCTATGGTAATGCTTCACCATGCGAACAAGAAGAACACCCTCTGCACTTTTATCACCTTAACAAACAAAGAAAACATGACAAGATATACCATACAATGAAATGATATCTGCAACTACACAACTTGGATAGGCAAGTACTTACCCTCCTCTTCCTCCTCCTCAATGAGTATTAGTAGAACCACCTAGGTGAGAGAATCAAGAAAGAAGGGGAACCATTTATATAGGCATTGCCTTCTCAACCTCATCTTCATTTCTTCCCAATGTGAAGGGCTAATGCTGACACAATGAGAGAATGCAGGGCTATGACACCCTCCCATTCTGACCTCAGTACCACCCATGACCATCCGAATGGATGTTTTAATTCACCTCAATGCCCTACCTTTATGGTTGCCTTCCACAAGGTATGCCAACAACATAGGCTAAAAGCTAATAGGGATGGGGCATAACAAGTAGGAAAAGCCTGAATGATGAGACCTCATAACTCGTCAGCCTCATTTATGTACAAATGTGAAGCATCGAGCATCACCCAAAATAGTACTCAAGCTATATGACATATTCCATAAAGGCAAGGCCCTTTGAAAGCCTGACAATCAATAAAGATGGCAGCTGGAAAGCTTCCAAACCACCAAATCGAATACACAAGTGGAGAACAAAATCAAAAGCTGACAACAGAATAGTTACACAGGATGTCTTCAATCTATATCGTCATACCAGAGATAACCCTAATTTCCCAAGTCCAAGACAGTAACCACACTTACCAATGTCTTCAAAACTTCATCCAAATATTAGAGAAAACCCTAATCACACAAGTCCACGACACTAACCATAGTTACCAACATCTTCAAATCGACATCTAAATAACACAGATAACCCTAATCGCCCAACTCCACGACTATAACCACTGTCTTCAAATCTTTATCGAAATAGGACAGAAAACCCTATGCCCAACTCATGATCCATACAACCAATGACTTCGACTCGTCAACCGCAAAGCACAAAAAATGCTAATCACCCAAATCGAACATAGTAAACATTATGTTCAATTCCTCAACGCCAATGGCATAAAAAACCCTAAACCCAAATTTACGACAATAACCAGCATAATCGAATACAGAACATACGAACCACTTACAACCCTAACCATCGCAAAGCAACTCGATAAAACCCTAATCGCCAAACATATAACTATCTTGACATTATAAACCCATTGCGATAGAACTTGCAAAATGAAATAGGTCATCCAAGGGAAAAATAATCGAAACCCTAAAATATACATACCGCATATCATTATTTCAGCAAGGACAACGCCGATGACTACACCCCCAACATGTACCACCTCCTTCGACTTGTTGGAACTGACCTTCACAGTAGCTGCGCGGTGGAACCATTGGATAGGGGATCCCTTCTTCCACGAGGGGGGAGCAAAGCCATCAGATTATCTTCACCATATGCGAAATAAGGCATAGAGTTAGCGGCTATTCCACCAGGGGGTGGGTTAAAGTTGATTCGGTGTTTTTCACCGTAACCTGGTGCAACTCACATAGGGGTTAAAGTTGACCTCCACCGGGTTATCTCCCCTAACCAGGGAAACAAACACCGCCTTAGGGTCCTTTGTTGATTTGCTCCTTGATCAACCATTTCTTCTCTTTTCTCTCTTTGGTGGGCTCTCTTAAGGATTCTTTCAGGCTCAGGATCAAACACTAGACTACCCTCAAGAGAGCATCTACCAAGCATACAATATCTACCAATCACAATTCAAGTTCTTGCTGATTGAGTAAGTGAAACCTCCACTCCACAGATTGGTTAAAAAGGTCAAGGCGTTGTCCCTCCATTCCCACATAAGTGGTAGAAGATGGGGTGGCAACTTGAGATCCTGACCTCCTCTATTGTGAGGGGCAGAGGTAAAATTGGTTGATATAGATGACCAAACAAGTTATTCAATGCAATTATGCGACCTAATCCAACCTCCGAGTGCCCTAGGACTTATACTTTGCTTCAATGATACTTTCAAGTGATCAAGTGAGAAGTTACTCCGAGGACGAACAAAGGGATACAAGTAGGGCGAACCCTTCCTTTGAGGCAATGTGTAACCGGTGCCTCTTAACTACCCTTTTGTTCCTTTAAGGGGTGTCCCCCTCCTTGAAGTATCAAAACACTTGGTCAAAATATAGTACCACCACCACAAAACGAAATAGGAGGGTTTGCACCAATAAAGAGATCGGTGCCTATAGCCTTAAGGGACTGAGACCTAGTGCGGTGCCTAGTGTTCAGGCTTAGTGTTAGAAGTGTGCATCACACCACAAATTAGTTTGTTTTTGAGAAGAATCATAGACAAGTCCCTTTTGATCAGATCAAATGTGAGTTTGATTTTAAGGTTGAATCTAATTAGCAGTCCCAATTTCAGTTAGGCGACCACTGAATTGGGTCAATTCACTCAGTTTGGTGGTCTTAAAATTTAATCAAAATGCAAATGCGTGAATAGGAGCTGGACGCAAAGATAGAATGCTATACCTGTCTCCAGCAATCTCTATGTAGATATGTACACAATGCAATGAAAGAGATCTAATATGCTACTCAATCACCCCTAAATGCGTGCATCTAAGAGTATGCAACTCCTAAATAGGTAGCTTGATATTTTTGTTTCTTCCTTTTCGAGCAAGCAGACAAAAACTGAATCACACACACAGAGAGAAATAACACCTAGCTGCTAAAGAAAGTGGGGATAGACCCCCGAAAATTAGCCCTAATTGCTACAAGGGCGAGAAGATTGAAATGAAATAAACTTGATGATGAAGGAGAATCCCCTATGAATGCGGGATCTGGGTCTCCTTCTCTTCGCGTCCTCTCAGTGTGTGTGGGCGTCGCTTAAGGTTGACGTCGTCGCTCAGCTACTCCTGTTGCTTCGTCAGATTCCTCACATAGAAAAAATAACAACTGCTTAGATCAATGTGCACCGCAGAATAATCCCAAAATATAATCATGAAAATCTATTACGTCTGTTGCCTCCTCGGCAATGATGCCATTTGATTAGGAGATTTCACTTTTTAGAAAAATATGTCAGAAAATTATGTTGTTGCAATAATGGATATCGTGGTGGAAAATCTAGAACAAAAATATATATCAATGAAAACTACCTACGAATAGTTAGGATGTCGTATCCACAAGGAGAAACAGAAGCAATAAATTCAAAGATATGTAGCAATCAGGTTCATAGATGTATTCATCAAATCAATCAATGAATATGCTGCTTTGAATGTAAACCCCAAATTTGTAGAGAAGTTAGGGGTTGTTGACGTAAATTTCATGTAAGAAATTAAAATAGTGCATGTGCAGTGGCATATCATGTAATTTTCACTTGCATGCATACTAAAGTGTAAATCGGAATCCAAATGTGGTGCATATTGAGATGAATCATAAGGGTTGAACGAATACGTAGAAGAATACATGTAAGGCTGCAATTTCACCTCAATTTAATAATCAAAGAAATGAGGAAAAAAAACTTTGACAATGTCAATCCTCGTAAATTTTAATTCACCCAAAAATAGGGATTCTATACCCATGCACGCACGAGGAGAAAGAGGTTGTGACCAACCTTGTTGTGCTCTGAGGAGGCCAAGGAGGGCGAGCCCGATCTGATGGAGGTCATGGCAATGGGAATGGTGACCGATGGCAATCGTCGGAGAGGAGGAACCCAATGGCGGTGGTAGCGTAGGCTGCAGGAGATGATGATGCTAGTGTGGGTGAACTCGTGAAGGCATGACTGGTTCAACGGCGTTGATGCAGTGGAGGATGGTGGCCAAACGAGGTAGTTGCATGTGGATGGCGTGAGACTAGCGATGGGTTCTTCTTGGAGAAGAAGAATAGTGCATGGAGAGGAGGCTGAGGCACGGGCTACTGCGTGCGAGAGCATGCACACGAGGGTTGTGCAGTCGTGCGCTAAGGCCTGGGCAAGGAGGTTGGCTGCTACTACGTGATGGTGCACGTAAGGGCGCTCGACCTGGTGGTGCGTGAGGAGTTGAGGGTGACTGGCAGGTGGTGGCTATTGTTGATGGGTTGTTGTTGAGAGAAATGGAGGAAGAGGAAGAGGAAGAAGAAGAGGCTGACCTTCTCTGTTGGCTATTGTAGAGGGAGAAGAGGTCGGTTGTTGACCTTGCTGTTGTCGGGAGGAGAGGAGGACACGGCCGCTAGCTTAGAGGTTGAAGATGGAGAAGGAGACACGCAGTGATGTGGAAGCACTGATGGTTGTGGTCAGCATGATATGTGAGACACAGTGGTGAGCGGTCACGGTGGTGAACGAAGTTGATGGTGAGAACGAGACGCGATGGTGACGTCGACGCTGTCACTGCCGACCACAGTGGCGGTTCGCGGTGATGGATGTTGTTGCAGACGTGTGCGGCTTGCGATGGTGGTTGGGGTGCGCAGTCTTGAGGGAGAGAGATGTTGGAGGGCCGATCCTCCTTCCTGAGGGAAGATGATCTCCTTGCCATCAACTGTTTGCCTACTTATAAAGAGAGAGAATAAGAGAGAATCAGAGATAGAGAGAGATTTGAGGGAGAGAGATTTGAGAGAGGAAGGAATAGGAAGGTTCTCTTTATTTATTTTCTTTTTTTTTCTTTCTTTCCTTTTTCTTTTGTACGTGACTTCCAAAAATCCTCATGGGAAATATTCTAATTAAGAGAGAGTCAACTCCTCTCCAAAATTGGAGATGAGAATTGAAGGACTCTTTTCTTTCTTACAAGCGACAAATTAAATAGTTGAAAATGGCATTCTAAATTGAGGTATGATTCCATCCAAATTGTCCCTTCCATAATGACTCAAATTGATTAAGATGCAATGCATGAAATGATAATTCTATAGCTTACGTAATTTTGTCAATATCATGCATGCTTTAAATTACATTTACATCCCAAAAATAATGTATTTAGGCACTAAATTAGTCCACTAAAGTGGGCCTATCAGGAACATCTTGGGTCAACATGAAGACATCGTTTGGGAGATTCTCGAGAACATGTGCGAGAACTCCATAAACAATGAGTCTATGGGTGTGTTCGATCGGACGACCACCCACGCATTGACAAACACGCGAGGGGCACACAAGACACGTGACCTATCTGCATCCATCAACTTGGAGTTGGTGGCTAGTCTCTTTGATAAGGTCTCCATCATCGAGAAGAAGGTGGACGAATTGACTCGACATCTGTAGAGAGCCACTTCTTCATAGCAAAACATGTATGCATAGCTGCCCTCAGGTAGGGAGGCTGGGAATAACATTCACCACCATGCATATCATGGGATGGACACGTATCCAAACCAATCTGATCCTGGTTTCGGAGGAAACTTTGGACCATCCTACTCAAGTGGGGCAACTCTGAACCCTCGTATTTTGATTACTCTAGAGTTTCTCAGACTTGCAAGGATCTCCATGCCATCCAAAATGATCCATCTCCAACACATATAAACCTAGATGGCGCAATCATCTGAATTTTGCATGGTCGAGAAATAATCAGAACTCAAGTCTTCAATTCCAACCTCGACCACAAGCTCCGCTACCATATCAGCCTGCTTAGCCTAGGCCCAACCCTAATTACCAATCTGAGCCCGCCAATAAAGATCAAATGATCTTGATTTTGCAAGCCCTGGTTGACATCCAGAAGATTGATGTGGCTATGCAGAAACAACACAAGGAAGAGATCACAGAGGTTTGAAATCAACTTGCACAGACGGTTGGGACTTGCTAGCTTGGTGCACTCCGTTCCCAACCTCTATCGAATCCGAATAACATACCAAACCAGAAGCGCATTATGAACCTAAATTAGGGCCAAGCTCACTTTGTCTATCAGGCCCTAATGTGCATACATCTAATTAGCCAAAAATGTCTATTAACGCATGTTCTTAGTACCATATTAGCATTATGCATTGTAAATATTGCATAACACACATAATCATGCATTTAGGTCAAATTGTACAAATTGTATAGTAATTGTCTCCTTTTATGGCCAAGGACAGGGCGACTTTTAATCGGGGCTTTGGATCGAGGATTCAACCATACGGATCTGATCAGGGCAACGGATGGAGTTCAATGACTCCAAGATCACCCTGATCGGACATTCGTAGAACCAGATATAGTTCGAGGAAGCTCAAAAATCAAGGGCCAAGATGGTGTCAATCCACACTTCAGACGACAAATCTGATCGCATGGATGGGTTCGGATTGATGATTGTAGCCTAACAGTATAAAAATCGATCCAATCTGACATCCGTGGCACCTTCTGGAAGTCACAGAAGATGGACGGCCAAAATGGCACCACGTGGCACCATCCTAACCGCCCAATCAGCCCAAGGACCCACCGCTGCCCTTTTCTCCTTAATGAATCGATCAATCTTAGCTGTTGGATCTTGATCCAATGGCTGGGATCAATGTCCGCTGCTCTCTATATCCTCGCGTGCCCTCTCTTTCTCTCCTCGCACGCACGATCGGATCTAGGCTGTTGGATCTTGATCCAACGGTCGTGAGCGTGTGCGCCTTGGTGAGAAACGTGACAATCTAGCATGACAGTGCAATGGTCATGCAGCTGCGGGCGAGACAAAGGTCGTGTGTTCGAGCCTCTTCGAGCGCCTTAGTTTAACTGGGGAGCGGGGCATGTTGATTTCAGCCGTCAGATGTAGATCGTGCGGGCGAGGAGCGGGTGACGTGGCACAACGGATGCGCATGGTTCACGTACGCGTGATCTCACACAGATGCAAATGCCCGATCAAATGCGGGGGGTGCGGTGCATTCTGAGTCGTTGGATGTGAGATCCAATGGCTGAGGAGAGGCAAGCGCTGATTCTCAATGGCTGAAGAAGAAGAGTTCGAGTGCTTTAAGCCATCTAATCTCTTGATCAGATGATTGAGAGTGTAAAAATGTGGATGAGCATTAGGCGTGCGGGAGAGGAGGAGGCGATAGGCGCGCGCGAAGCTACGACGACGTAGGGTCTTTAGTGATGCTTAATTACGTCACTAAAGACCCCCTCATTTAATGTTTTGAATATGTAATGACCAAATTGCCCCCAATCCTTGCAACTATAAAAGGAGACCCCTACCCTAAGAAATTCTCATCCCTTCCTCTCTTCTCTCACTCCTTCCAAAGCTCTAAGAGCTTGTCTCAAACTCAGGATGCTCCATTAGAGTTAAAATTAGAATTTTTCCACCTTCTCCCCCTTTCGTGGAGCATCCAGCGGTTGTCCTCTCACTCCATTCGGGAAGTGGATCCCGCGACGATGACGACATCTTGCCTCGCCCCTGGTTTTTCCTGCTTCGCCCTCCATCATCCAAACGTCGCCCCATCTGGCTTGTCCTCCAAGCAGCCGTCGAGGGGGATAACTTCTCTCTATCTTCTCTTTTACTGCTTTGTAGTATAGATTTCCCGCTTTCTAGTGTAGATTTCCTTCTTTCTAGTGTAGTGAGTAGTTGTAATTGTAATGAACATCAGCTTATGGTAATGAAATCCATGTTTATTCTACCTTTCTTTTGTCTTTATTTGTAATATTATCTCTCTCTCTTCTATTTATTATTTGTTAAATAGATAGCTAGTTTTCGACCAGCTAATCTATTTCGTGACAAACAAAACAAATGCGGTTTTGAATCAAATGTTCGCCTCCCTGTGTTCGACCCGGAATACTTAGAGTTTCGGTATAAATTTATCTATTGATAGATTTCTTCGCAAATCAAACTACGATGACGGGTTTTTCAAAACTCAATCCTTTTTACGTAGTTTTCCGCTTTAAACATTTTGGTGCCATTGCCGAGGAGGCAAAGATTCTTGATTTTCTTTCCTCATTTTGAGCACTTGATTGTTTAACTTGCTTTATTTTTCATCTATTATTTTGCAGGTACCTCAATAGGGAATATTCAAGTAGTAGATTGGAGTAAAGTGTAGTTGAAGATAGCTGTAAGTGCTTCCCATTCTTCCCCCTCCATATATTTCATTTCACAACACTAATTCAAACCCCAATTAACCTATGTGTTTGCATAAATCCTAGGGTTAGTTTGGTTGCTTGGATTTCCACTCTCATTCATCTCACCCTCATATAAAAAAAAAGATCAACAAAAAGATACTTCTTGTGGGATAAATCAATATACACACTACATACACCCACATTCAAGGCACATAACCTAATTAATTTTTATCTACTCAATTGGGATTTTGATCTATGGAACTGGTACATGTAAATCAACATATAAAAGAGTAGAAATCAGTCTAGGTTAATCATCTTATGTGCCTAACTTAGCAGTGCAATTTTGGCCAATTGTTTGAGTTGTTTGGGTCACACCACTTAACCTAAAATCAACTCATCAAGTAGCTTCGCTGTAGGGTTTTCAATTTAGGTCAATACCAGGCACTCCACTTTACTTTTGATTACAAAAGGAAAAGATCTTCACCCCTATTTGAACTTCTGGATTGCCTTGAAACTTGATTGAATTAACCTAATTTCAAACCCTAAAAGCTACTTAAGTAATATTTAAACCTTAAAATCCACTCATCAAAAATAATCTTGCTTGAAAACCCTGGTTGTGCATGCACTCACACATTCTCAATCAATCATTAAGGGCACAGCCCATCTTAAGGGCCCACCACATTCCATAAGCACTACAATCCTAGGCCTAAATAAAATCAAGTAGACGTTGGCCTTAAGGACTGATTCGCTCTTCGGTGCCCAGTCTGAGATTGTTTACGATTAACCTACTTGTACCAATCAATTTGATGTCTAGCTAGGGGAGTAGCATCAAACGACCATGGCTGGGGGGTACACCAGGAACCGGAGGCGCAAGCCAAAGGAAGAACCTTCTCCCCAGTCCCTCCTTCTAACAGGTTGGATTGCTTGGATGCAAGTAGAGTAAATCGTCTATAATCTTAAGATGGATTTTGAGAGTCTGTAGATCCTTAGGCTACCCCACTTAAGGATAGGCTTGTTTTGTTATGCTGTGAGGTTCTTATCCCCAGTCCTTTTGACATCTTCCTAGTTTATGCTTGGAAGGAGGTCATTGAATCCCCGATTGGAAGGACCATTAGAGTATTCTAGGAGGTGTAGATTGGATTTTGGCCAAATTGATCCCATGGCCGATCAACAACCTCCTCTACCTCAGAATCAACAGGAGATGTTTCCAAAGTAGCTAGAATAAATGCAAAAATGGTTCCAGAGAATGCAGGGCACTCATCCCTTGAAGGATTTTTATGATCCTTCAAATTACAGGGAACGTCCTGGCATCCAGATTCCTGCAGGAGACGTAGAAATCAAGCCCCAGGTATTAAGCCTGATCAAACACTTTCATGGGCTTGGCTCTGAAGACCCATTTCATCATTTGGAGTACTTGACTACTTTAGTCCAGACCACCAAGGTGCAAAATGTGAATGAAGAGCAGATGATCATGAGGCTCTTTCCCCACTCTCTTAGGGATAAAGCCGCTCATTGGTACAGGACCATAGGAAGCCCGATCGCAACATGGAACAATTTGAAATCGGCTTTCCTGAAGAAATTCTTCCCTGTTGTATGTACCAATGCTCTGAGACGGGCAATTACTACCTTCACCCAGTGACCGGGGGAGCAGTTTCATGTTGCCTGGGAGTGATTCCAGGACTTATTGCGGAAGTGTCCACACCATGAGGTGCCGAAATGGAAGCTCGTGTAGATATTTTGCCACGGGTTAACTGAGCAACTCAGAAATCATGTGGATGCTTCTTGCAGAGGTAATTTCCTCAACAAAGACGCAGATAGTGCGCACGATTTGTTTGAGGAGATGAGTGAAAATTCAATCAATCATGCCTCCATGGATACTTTCAATCGGTCCCAACAACTCGATAGAATGTTAATGAAGTCCACGACTCTCATTCATTCGATATGGAACTGATTTGCAATAAACTTGATAAGGTGGACTTGGTTACTAAAATGATGGAGGAGTGGATGGCTGGAAACTCAATGAACAATTCTCGATCCACTGAATCCCAGAATTCAGGATTCCATTCGTCATGAGCTTCTTTTGGACGAGAGTTCGTGAATCAACTGGATGCGACTCAACTTGTGAGCCAACATTATTCGGAACCCCACGGATTCCAAACTGGGGCCTTTGATCCCAATTTCTTTGATCCCTCCCTTTGTTTCTCTCCATCCTCACCCTATGAGGATGTCTATGCTGTACATGTGAACGTTAGGTCCAACCCTTACTCCAATGCTTATAATCCGAGTTGGAGGAACCACCCTAACTTCTCCTGAAAAAACCCAGGGCAGCAGACCCAATTCCAACCTAGCAACTATGCTCCACAAAGACCAATGGGTCAGGGTCATGTTTACACTCAATTGCTCCCGAATCATGTCAATCAGCTGGCTTGGAATGCCCATCAACCCATAGGGCAGGCTGATTTGAACCAACAATGGTAGAATGCTAGGATCTATGCTCCAGCTCATGCAGCAAATGAAAATTTTGCTGGAAAACTTGCAAACAGGGTTCATTGCTAATTCTCGTCAACCCGGATCTTTGCCATCTCAACCCGTACCCAACCTGCGTAATATCCAGAATTCGAGCAATCAAGCCCAAGGGTACGGGAATCAGAGGGACCCATACGCACATGCTTAGGTGGTTGAGTAGGGTCCTTCCTCTCCTACTTCTTCTTCAAATGAAAGGTTTCTGGCTAATGAAGCCCCTCCAATCTTTCCTAACCCTCCCCAAGACCCAAACCCATATGCATATGCTAATTTAGTTACCTTGAGGAGTGGAAAACAAACTCAGGATCCACAACCACACTATTTTGATTTACCAAATCCTGGAGAGGCTGAGGAGAGAAAGGAGAACTTTGAAGAAGAAATCAAGGCTCAGGAACCTGATTCCGAAGATTTGACTCATGTTCCTTTTCCTGAGGCCTTGATTAAGCCTAGGAAGAAGAAGCTTGTTGATAGTAACGAGGAGCTCTTGAATATATTCAAGAATGTCAATATCAATATCCCACTCCTCGACGGTATCAAACACATATTGGCTTACGCTAAATTTTTAAAGGATTTATGAACACAGAAGTGTAAGTCGAGGGAATTTGTTCTGAGGAAGGTGGTACTCTCCGAGTAGGCTAGTTCTGTTATCCTGCATCACCTTCCTTAGGAAAAGAGAGATCCAGGTGCTCCTTTGATTTCTTGTGTCATCGAAGATTACACCTTTGATAGAGCACTTTTGGATCTAGGTGCATTCATTAACCTAATTTCAACTTCTCTTTACGAGAAGTTTGGATTAGGTGAACTTCGGCCGACTTTAGGAATGCTGCAGTTAGCGGATTGTTCGGTCACAAATCAGCGAGGCGTTATTGAAGATGTTATTGTCAAGGTTAAGGATTTCTATTTTCCTATAGATTTCCTTGTCCTTGACATGGATGTACTTGAGAATTTAAGGAACACGCCTATCATTCTGGGGCATCCCTTCCTGGCTACCGCGAAGGCCAATATCAACATGAGAGTAGTAGCATGGAAATTGCCTTTGGAGATCAAAGATTGAAATTGGATATTTTTAAGGCGATTAACAAATTCGAGGATTATGGATTTATAGAGGAACTTGAGGATGACAATTTGAATATTGAAACAAGTATGGCTATTTTTGCAATTGAAAGTTCCTCCTGTTGTGATAGATCTGACCGGCAACCCTCTGTGGCAAACTCGCCACATTCTGAAGATGTTATTGATTTTGTTCACTTTCAACCTCTTCCTCTTAATGAATCTTCATCAGCATCATCCTTACCTTCAATCCTAAATCCGCCCTAGCTCTAACTGAAACCATTGCCTGAGAATTTGAAATATCAGTTTTTGGGACCTCAAAAGACTCTCCCTGTGATTATCAGTGCTAGATTAACTAAGGAGCAGGAGATTAAATTGATCAAGGTCCTAAAGGAACACAAGGAGGCAATTGGTTAGACCATTCATGACCTTAGGGGGATCGAGTCATCTTACTGCAATCACATAATATTCATGGAAGATGGATCCCACCCTTCTCGCCAAATGCAGAGGAGATTAAACCCTAATATGCGAGAAGTGGACAAGAAGGAAATAATTAAGTGGCTCGATGCAAGAATCATTTATCCAATCTTTGATAGTCCTTGGGTAAGTCCTGTGCAAATTGTTCCCAAGAAAGTTGGGATTACCGTTGTGACTAATGAGAAAGGAGAATCTGTCACAACTCGTTTAGCTTCCTTTTGGAGGGTCTGTATTGATTACAAGAAGCTGAACACAGCCACGAAAAAGGATCATTTCCCTTTGCTCTTTATCGATCAAATCCTGGAAAGACTAGCCGGGCAAAAGTACTTCTGTTTCCTAGATGGTTACTCAAGATACAATCAAGTCCCTATCCATCCTAAGGATCAGGAAAAAATGACTTTCATCTGTCCCTACGAAACCTTTACTTTTCGTAGGATGCCATTCGGCTTATGCAATGCACCCGCAACTTTTCAAAGGTGTATGCTAGCCATATTCTCTGACAGGGTGGGAGAGTTTATGGAAGTCTTCATGGATGATTTCTCTATTTTCGGAGAATCGTTTGATTCTTGCCTGGCTAATCTTGAAATGATTCTTAAAAGATGCATCAAAATAAGATTGGTCGTTAGCTGGGAAAAGAGTCATTTTATGACACAAGAAGGCATCGTCTTAGGTCATGTAATCTTTGAATAGGGGATCGAAGTTGATAAAGCTAAGGTTGATGCTATCTCTAAACTTCTTCCTCCCACATCTGTCAAACAAATTCGATCATTTCTTGGTCATGTGGGATTCTATAGGAGGTTCATCAAGGACTTCTCTAAGGTTGCTCGACCTCTAAGCAACCTTCTCGCCAAAGATACGCCATTTGATTTCAACGAATCATGCTGTAAGGCATTTGATTTTTTTTAAAATGGCAGTCACTTGTGCTCCGGTGTTGCAACCACCGATTTGGATAGCCCCATTTGAGATCATGACTGATGCTTCTGATTACGCGGTCGGGGCTATTTTAGGTTAAAAGATTGATAAGAAGCCCTCTGTCATCTACTACGCTAGCAAAACTTTGGACAAAGCCCAGAGGAATTACATTGTTACTGAGAAGGAATTGCTAGCTGTAGTATTTGCTTTGGAGAAATTTAGGGCTTATCTCTTAGGGTCTCATGTCATAGTATATACTGACCACACGACCTTGAGACATCTCCTGGCCAAAAAGGATGCCAAACCCCAGCTTATTCGATGGATTCTTCTGCTTCAAGAATTTGATCTTGAAATCAAAGATAAATTTGGGGCACAAAATGTGGTGGCGGATCATCTTTCGAGACTTCTGAGTGATTCTTCTTGTCCAGATATTCCGATTGCTGATACTTTTCCGGACGAGACTATCCTTGCAGTATCAGGTGTCCAAACCCCGTGGTTTGCTAACATTGTAAATTATTTGGCCGTTGGTCAAATCCCCTAGGATTGGACTAAGCAACAACGATATAGACTCAAATCTGAGGCCAAATATTACTTTTGGGAGGAACTGTACTGCATTGGCTCTGATTAGATTATTTGCTGATGTGTTCCGGAGAATGAATTCAAAAGTATACTTGAGTTCTGCCATGCATCTGCGTGTGGTGGACATTTCTCCGGAAAAAAGATGGCTGCAAAGATTTTGCAATCTGGATTCTGTTGGCCATCTTTATTCAAGGATGCCTAGGAATTCTTGAGGTAGTGTTCCCGATGCCAAGCACTTGGGAGCATAACCAAGAGAGACATGATGCCTCTAAACCCGATTCTTCCCATCGAAATCTTCGATGTTTGGGGCATTGATTTCATGGGACCCTTCCTCCCTTCATTTATACACCAGTACATTCTTGTCACTGTTGATTATGTGTCCAAGTGGATCGAGGCTATTTCCACCCGAACCAATGACCACAAGGTGGTCATCAATTTCGTCAAGAAAAACATCTTCAATTGGTTCGGGATTCTGA
Organism: Thalassia testudinum; assembly: GCA_037157565.1. Lineage (NCBI taxonomy): Eukaryota > Viridiplantae > Streptophyta > Magnoliopsida > Alismatales > Hydrocharitaceae > Thalassia > Thalassia testudinum. The sequence continues at coordinate 5,578,673 of JAZHRO010000056.1, forward strand.
GAGTCATCATCAGCGATGGTGGTACTCACTTCACTAATGCCTAGTTCTGTAATTTACTGGCAAAATACTGGGTAAATCATAGAATCTCCACACCTTACCACCCCCAGACAAATGGACAGGCCGAGATCTCCAATCGGAAGATCAAGAATATTCTTCAGAAAATGATTAGCCCTGATCGTAAAGATTGGACCCAAAAGCTTGAGGACCCTCTTTGGGCTTACCGTACGGCGTACAAAATGCCTATTAGCATGTCACCATTTCTTTTGGTGTATGGAAAGCTGTGCCATTTACTCGTAGAAATTGAACATAGGGCATTCTAGGCAATCAAGCAGTGTAATCTGGATTTGAGTTTAGCTGGAAAGACCAGGAAACTCCAACTATCTGAGTTAGAGGAGCTTAGAAATGATGTATATGAGAATGCCAAGATCTATAAGGCTCGGGCCAAAGCTCATCATGACCAATTGATATCCTGTAAGAGCTTTGAGCCGAACCAGAAGGTCTGGCTCTTTGATTCTTGACTTAAGCTCTTTCCCAGCAAATTTAGGTCAAAATGGAACAACTCGTTCATCATCGATCAGATATTTCTAAACGGAGCCATTCAGATCTCTGACCCAAAGATGGGTAATTCATTTAAAGTCAATGGTCAATGTTTGAAGCCTTTCATTGACCGTATTGTTCCAGAACCCATCTCAGACACGGTTGCTCTAATCACATTATGATTTCTTTGGCTGGACTTCGCCTAGCTGATGGCATTAAACTCAGTAGTTGTATAGTCTGACTCAGAGTTGACCCAAGCATCATATTCAGGTGATATCTTCTACATTCTACCCTTCATTTCATGTCTTTTATTCTCAATGTGGACATTGCATCAGCTAGTCATGGGAGGGTGGATTCATTTCTGAATCATTTTGTCAGCTCTGTGGAATTTTTGTAAATTCTACTTGTTTTTCTAAAAGAAAAAAATAGAAGAGAATACTTGGGCATTAGGACTTTTCAATCTTAGGAAATAATACAGTAGGATTTGAACACTATGACCCTTCAGGTCTTTGGGCTTAATCAGCCAGGGTATCCACTAAAACATGGATTTGTTTATCGAGTCCTCACCATCCTGAATTCTATTTCAATTTGATTAAATAAGTTAGGGTGATAAGTACATGACTTATCAACCCACCCTCTGATTTGAGGGAACTTCAAGTCTAAGCATCTACACACTATTCACACTGACTCGTTGTTCGACTATTTTAATGGAAATTGGGTAGCTAATGAACCTTCTAGAGTGGTATGGCTGGCAAGTTATTGTGGGTAACAGTCCATAGGTTGGTTGTCCAGAGCCCAACCACTGGACCATTCTTTTCCTGCTGCCTTTAGGTAAATCTTAGACCGGGGAAGCCACCTACTTTAAAAAAAAAAGTCCAAAAAGAAAAGGCGAAAAGGAAAAAAAGAAAATAAAAGAAATAAGACACACTTCACCGCACGAGTATGGCTGGCAAGTTATCGTGGGTAACAACCCATTGGTAGGTTGTCCAAAACCCAGTTCAAGAAATGCACGTTTAATTCGTAAAACACTTAGGAAGAAGTGGAGAAGTAGAATATGTAGATTCCCAACTAGGAGGGGGTGACGTAATAAAATGCGGAGTAAAATATATACCAATCTCACAAAATAAACAATCACACAATGTACACAATAATTTTTAGGTGGAAACCCAAACTGGGTGAAAACCACCACCTAACCCTCTTGAGTTAGGATTTTCCGATCAACCAAGTTGATCAAATCCACTAAATGAATCACTTAAACTAGGGTGATTCAACCTCAATTACAACCACGCTACAAGTGCGAGGGTAGCGTTCCTCAATCCCTTCTCTTCACAAGAAGGATTTTGTCCCACAAAGGAGACGGGAATTCGCAAAGCGAATACCCAACCAAATAACAAAGTAAGATAATAAATCTAGTCCTATAGAGCCAACAAAGATTTAAACCTAGCTTCTATAGGAATTAGGAAACTCCCCTTTGCAAGGAGTGTGTCGAATCTATGACGCGGGTGCGTGAGCCACGCGACGGTGTAATGTCGCTCTCGTGAACTACAGCGGGAGAGCGGGAGCGCGAAGGCTTGATGCTCTCAAGATGTAGAACTTGAGCTTAGAGAGCAAGGGATTCTTTTTGGACACAAGAGAGTGGAAATGCATTTCTTGGGTGTGTCTTGTGTATCTAGGTGTATGTTTGTGTGCAAGAGGTTCCTCTCTATTTATAGAGGCCTTAGGAAAGCTTTGGAAGGCTTTGGAAAGCTTCCATAGCCGTTGGGTGCAAAGCCTAAGAGAATCAGGCCGAAATCAGGAACAATGATTGCACTGACAGGCTTATCAGACGTCCAATCTGGGCATCAAACGTCTGGAAGATCACTTTAAGATGTCTGAAAATAAGGTCGTTTGATTTTGGGCGGGTCTCTTCCTGACTTGAATCAGATCTAAACAGGGTTCTAGCACAAGTCCATCAGACGACATACAGGATGTTTGGCACTATGTCTGGACGTCTTGAAACCTACTTTTTCGTGGGAATGGATTTCCAAGAGAGTGCAACGCTTAGAAAATCTCTGAGAAGAGATTTTGGGTCAGCCGAGGCAAAATGGTCATATATCAGACGTCTGGAAAGGCTTAAGCACGTCTGATAAGGCTCTAACGGTCATATCCTTGAGTGTATGCTAAGACAGCCAACGGTCCACTAATTGGACGTCTGGCAAAGTCATCAGACGTCTCCTAAGACGTCTGGTCTAAGGTCTAGACGTCTGATTTCATTAGACAGAACTGCCAAGTCCAGCCTAAATGTTTATCAGACGTCTGAATCAACAGTCAGACGTCTTAAAACACATTATCAGATGTCTGATTTTGGAATTAGACGTCTGGAAATGCTGTTTGAACCCTATATTGGTTTTCTAGGTTTTCTACAGAAAACCTAAGTGTCCTAGGGTTGTGCCGGTGTTCCTAGGACTACTGTTAGGGTACTTTGAGGCTCTTTAACATGAATCTAAGTAACAAAAATAAAGTGCAACAAAAGAAACGAAAAATACAAGGAGTACAAGAGAAGGAAATTTATCCTATTCTTCATCTCCTTCCTTCTTCAATATATCGCTCCTCGCGAATCTCTTCTGTTCTCCATCAAGCTCTTCCAATCCGTCCTAGATGCGAGCTCGAACTCCGTCTAATCACGTCTCCATTTGCAATTGACCTGAAATCTAAAACTCCAAGTGCAAATGTTAAACGACACGTGTTTTGTTATCATCAAAATAAATGATCGTGGTGCTCTTGCACCAACAATCTCCCCCTTTTTGATGATGACAAAACCATAAATAATGCAAAAAATCCTCCCCCTTTTTGACATTATCAAAAAGGTTTAATTGATTTTACATTTCCTATAACTCCCCCTTAAAACATGCTCTTCTATGAATTTCTTTTAAACAAGAGTAATGTCCTCCCTTTTTTGTAACAACAAGATAGCTGTTATTTTTCTCCCCCTTACTAAAGGAAATTTAGCTAACTTTCATCTCCCCCTTAAAAATTGACAATTAGCTCATAATTTTTTAACTCCCCCTATCTAAATGCTTATGATAAGAAGATAGGGTAAATGGTTTTACCTCACCTACCATGGCCAATAAAATGGCCCAAATGGTGGTGGTGGATGCCACATTGGATGGGGCTCCCATCCGTAGCTTGGAGGCCCGGGCATTGGTGCTGGTCTCCAGTCTGGTGGTCGACGTGCGGTGGGATCATTGTTTGTTCGCCGTCTCGATGGTCTTCTTGTTCTCCTCCTTGGTCTACTCCTTGGTTCTCCCAATTCGAGCTGACCAGCCTTGAGCTTGTAGGTCCAGTCCTTCGTGTTGTAGTTATCCCTGAAACCTACAAAACAAGATTCCAATTCTTTTTTTGGTATCCAAGTGGGCTTGGATCCAGATCTGTTAGCAGGTCTCCTTGACGGAGATCCTTTCTCAACCTTAGGGCTATATAGGTTATCTACCCTATTTATCAATTTATTTGATTTCTCCCTAAGACATGCAAGTTCATTTTCTATAATATTCATCTTAGTCTTTAAATCAGAAATTTCTAATTTTAAACTATCATTTTCTTTAATCAATTTAGTATTTTCATTGATTAAATTTTTATTTTCTAGAAACAAATTTTCATTTTTAGAAGTGTTAGAACTAAGGCTTATTTCTAGATCCTTAAGTTTATTTTCTAGCCTTTCATTTTCAGATTTAAGAAAACTAAGATTCTTTTTCATGCTTTTGTTTTCTATTTTTAGTGATTTACTAAGCTCATACAACTCATTAAAAGCATCTTGTAAATCCAAGTTTACCTCATTGTCACTGTCGTCACTTTCTCTGATTGCCATAAAACCCATGCAAGTGGTTTCATTCTTTTTCTTTGATTGTTCTTCTTCCTCTGAGCTCATCTCTTCATGAGTGTCTTCTAACTTCCTCCATATCTCGTGGGCGGTAGTGCACTCTTGGATTTGCTCGAACTCTTTTGGACTCAAAGCACAATACAGGGCATTCATTACCTTTGTGTTGAGTGAAAGCTCTCGAATCTGTAGCTGTGAGTAGCCTCTCTGGGGTTGCTTCGGGATCTCGTATGGGGTTTCACAACATCCCCATATCTCGAACTCAGTGGCTTGGGGCCACGTCTTCATCCTCAACTTTCAATATCCGAAGTCCCTCCCGTCGAAATAGGGTGGTTGGACGATGGACTGCCCTTCGGAGATTCTGATTACGGCTATGCTTCCCTCCATAGGATCTTCGCCGGTGTGTAACGCCGATAACGCGAAACCTGCTCTGATACTAATTGTAGATTCCCAACTAGGAGGGGGTGACGTAATAAAATGCGGAGTAAAATATATACCAATCTCACAAAATAAACAATCACACAATGTACACAATAATTTTTAGGTGGAAACCCAAACTGGGTGAAAACCACCACCTAACCCTCTTGAGTTAGGATTTTCCGATCAACCAAGTTGATCAAATCCACTAAATGAATCACTTAAACTAGGGTGATTCAACCTCAATTACAACCACGCTACAAGTGCGAGGGTAGCGTTCCTCAATCCCTTCTCTTCACAAGAAGGATTTTGTCCCACGAAGGAGATGGGAATTCGCAAAGCGAATACCCAACCAAATAACAAAGTAAGATAATAAATCTAGTCCTATAGAGCCAACAAAGATTTAAACCTAGCTTCTATAGGAATTAGGAAACTCCCCTTTGCAAGGAGTGCGTCGAATCTATGACGCGGGTGCGTGAGCCACGCGATGGTACAACGTCGCTCTCGTGAACTACAACGGGAGAGCGGGTGCGCGAAGGCTTGATGCTCTCAAGATGTAGAACTTGAGCTTAGAGAGCAAGAGATTCTTTTTGGACACAAGAGAGTGGAAATGCGTTGCTTGGGTGTGTCTTGTGTATCTAGGTGTATGTTTGTGTGCAAGAGGTTCCTCTCTATTGATGGCGACTCCTGGTCGTAGAAGGATGGAGTAGGTCGAACTGGAGGAGGACAGGTCGCTGTAAAGTGCTCATATGGCGGGAAAGGAGTAAGTATGGCAGAGGACCCCTAATGCTGCTGCTGCTACTGGTTTGCATCCTCTCCACAGGCTCCCTGTGCTTGCTCCATCTTTGTATAAGTGAGCTTATCAAATATAGAGACTCTCGTAATGCATTATTTATGGTTTATATCCATTGGAACACTAAAATGTAGGAGCTGGTGGTTGCTTACTCATCAAATATAGAATCAAGTGGTTCCAGTTGAACTGCTTGTTCTTAAGAAAAGTGTAAAGGGTAATGAACATGATACCAGGGCAGTTCTCAAATGAGGTAGATTTATACATGAAATTCCAAAGAAAGACACGATTAAGAAAACGTGGAAGATGATGGAAATAGGGAGACTTGGCAGGATGGCCTAAGTCATAGTGTGAGGGAATGAGCAGGGTCTCCCTAATAGAATCTGTTTGTGTCTGCTGGTGAAGCTCTAGAAAAGTAGGACCAATAGATGGATGCTAGAGAATCTAAAAAGACATCCGCATTAACTAAAACCTCTATGCTAGAGACATTCGAGGTCAACTCAATGTTGAAACCCTCACCTATATTCTTGAGATTGGCATAAAATAAGTGACAGGCCATCAGTATGCAGCTGTTCTTGGAACCCACATAAAAGTTTTGCTAAAAAAGACGTAAAATTTGGTGATATGCAAATTTTTCGTGGATCCCTGGAAAGATAGACTCAAAATAGGGAAAATCTACCGAACGACTGACGTGTGGGGAAAGTTTTGCTAGAATGGAAAAATGCTCACGAACAGCCTCGGTGATGAAAAATCGGTCAAATGTGTCATCATGAGAAGCAGAAGGGGAGGCAAATGCCCGTTTAGGAGCCATAACAGTACAGAAAAAACACGTTGGTCGATCAATCAAGGTAGATTGATCGATCAAAAAAGAACCAGATAGACTTCTGAAAAAGTCAGATTTTGGTTGATCAATGAAGAAATTTGGTCAACCAAAAGCAATTAGACGCGAAAAAAATGAGAGATCCACGGATGATTTGCTCACAATTACTACAAGATATAACAAGCAATCACAAGATCACACAAGACAATCATAAGATCAAGTCATAGCACATCTAATACTCAAGAAAAATCCAAATGAAACAAATTTAATCCAAGTTTTAGAGTGTACCATGATCGATCAAAGAATGGTCGATTAAGGGAGCCTACGTGCTCTTTGATGGCGACGAGCACGGTCGACGAAGGAGTGCATACGGTAGGGAGGTCATGCACGTGGAGGTCGTGAGACGAGGGCACATGGAAAAATGGCGGCGTAGAGGATGCACGGAGGACATGTGTCGTGGCATCGAGCATGGCGCGATGTGGCTTGCTTTCGCGAGGTGTAGCGGTGGTTGGTGGTGCCGGGGTTGTTGGTCAACCACGTGGCCGGAGGAGGAAAGGTGCGGTTGGGAGGAGAGTGTGGTCAGTGGAGGTGTTTGAAAGTGGGACCGAATGTGGGGTATAGGTAGTAAAAAAATAGGTTTTATGGTAAAAACATTGATGTTTTATACAAAGTTGGGTTAGCAAAATAGGTAAGTACACTTAGGGTAGGTAATCGAGTAGATTAGGCTCGGATAAAGAGATTAAGGGCGTGATTGGAGGTGATTTGGATCGCATTCGTAAAAAGCAAATCTACCTAGTTTTGGTCGATCAAAAGTGAAAATGATCGATTAATCAAACTCATTGGTTGATCAGGGTTCAAATGATTGGAGGGAAAATTCCTGCCTAACCAGATTGGTCGATCAAACAAGTTCATCGATCAAACTTCAAATTTTTTGAGGGAAATTTCTCACCAAAGATTTGGTCAATCAATCAGGCTAAATTGATCAATCAAACATTTTGATTGATCAATTTGAAACAATTGATCGATCAAAGGTTGAAAAAGATGCATTCTAAAATATTAATGAAGCTCTTTTAACCTAGATAAACCTAGTGCATGGCAGATAAGATTAAATCTTTCTTTTGGTAAAGGTTTTGTAAATATATCAGTTAGTTGATTTTTTGTTTTAACAAATTCTAAGTTGATCTCACCTTTTAGGGCATAATCTCTTAGAAAATGATGCCTATAATCAATATGTTTAGTCTTAGAGTGTTGAATAGGATTTTTAGATAGATTTATGGCACTAGTGTTGTCACAAAGTATTTTATTATTCTTATAGGATAGGCCAAAGTCTTCTAGAGTCTGTTCCATCCATAATAGTTGTGAACATGCTAAAGATGCAACTACATATTCGACTTCTATTGTTGATAATGAAATAGTGTGTTATTTTCTAGAGAACCAAGGGACCAGGAAATTTCCAAGAAATTGACATGTTCCACTAGTACTCTTTCGGTTTGTAAAGCTACCTGCATAATCAGCATATCACAAAAGAAATAAAGATCTAATGTGTTTGACTTTGGATAGAAAAGTCCTAGATCTGGTGCGATTTAAGTACCTAAATATTCTTTTAATTGCATTTAAGTGTACTTCTTTAGGGTTAACTTGAAAACGAGCACACAAGCAAGTGCTAAAGAGATTATTAGGTCTACTAGCAGTTAAATATAATAAGGAACCTATCATGCTTCTATACAATTTTTAATCTACAGACTTAGCTGTCTCATCAGATTTTAGCTGTGTAGAAGTTGCCATAGGTGCTTCTTTTCCTTTTACTTTGTCCATGGAGAATTTCTTCAAGATCTCCATGGTGTACTTGGTTTGTGATATGAATATCCTGGAGGATAGCTGGTCAATTTGAAGTCTGAGAAAGAACCAAAGTTCTCCCATCATACTCATCTCAAACTGATCTTGTATTACCTTTGCAAATTCTTGGCATAAAGATCATTAGTAGCACTGAAAATGATGTTGTCTACATAAATTTGTATTATTAATAGATCATTTTCTTCTCTTTTTGTGAATAAGGTTGGATCTACTTTACCAATTTTTAAATCATTTTCAATTAGCTAAGTTTTTAATCTGTCATACCAAGCTCTTGGAGCTTGTTTTAGACCATATAATGCTTTGTTTAATTTATATACGTATTCTGGATGATTAGTGTCTTCAAAATTTGGAGGTTGTTTAACATAGACTTCCTCCTTGATAAATCCATTTAGAAAGGAGCTTTTGACGTCCATCTGAAAGAGTTTAAACTCCATATGGGCAGAAAAGGCTAGGAACATTCTAATGAATTCTAGGCAAGCTACAGGCACATATGTTTCATCAAAATCTATTCCTTCTTCTTGATTATATCCTTGGGCCACAAGTCTAGCTTTGTTCCTAACAACTTCTCCTAATTCATTCAGTTTATTCCTAAAGACCCATTTGGTTCCTATAATGGTCTGAGAGTCAGGTTTTGGAACAAGTTCCCATACTTGATTTCTTTTGAATTGATTCAACTCATTTTCCATTGCAATAATCTGGCAATTGTCAGAAAAAGCATCCTTATTATTTTTAGGTTCTAACTGTGAAACAAAGCCTGTGAAGGCTAAGGTGTTGATAGAAGATCTGATCTAAACTCCTTTGGATAGTTCTCTTATTACCAATTCTTTTGGATGATCCTTCACATAGGATATATCTTTTAGTAGTTCATCCGAAATGTTCTCCTTTGGTATGTTTGAAGATCCTTCTATTAGGTCATCATCCTCATTTGCAGAGGATTGAGGGTGAACTAGTGTATTATCAAAAGATACATGCATAGTTTCCTCAACAATAGAATTCTTCTTGTTAAGTACTCTATAGGCTTTACTTTTAGTAGAGTAACTTAAGAAGATTCCTTCTAAGCTCTTAGCATCAAATTTATAAAGATTATCCTTGGTGTTAAGTATAAAACATCTACAACCAAATATCTTGAAATAGGAAATTCTAGGTGTTGTTCCATGATAGAGTTCAAAGGCATTTTGCTTAGGATCGGTCTAATCAAGGATCTATTTTGGATATAGTAAGTAGTGTTTATAGCCTCAGCTCAAAAATATCGAGGCAGCTTTGACTCGCACTGCATTGTGTGGGCACAATCTTGCAGGGTCCTATTTTTTCTTTCAACTACTCCATTCTGAGGAGAGACTTTAGGGAAAGCAAATTCATGTTTTTCCTATATTGGTCATAGAAATAAGAAAAAGATTCATTCTCAAATTCTCTGTCATGATCACTTCTAATCCTAATGATTTCAGATTCTTTCTCATTCTATAGTCTTCTTACTAGCTTACTAAAAACATCAAAGTTAGATCCTTACTTTTTAAGAAAGATACCCAGGTAAATCTTGAAAAATCATCTATTATGACTAAACAATATCTGCACCCGCTTAAGCTTTCGGATTTGGTTGGTCCGAACAAGTCTAAGTGAAGTAGCTCCAGGGGTCGAGAGGTGTTAACCATCCTTTTTAGTTTAAAAGAATTTTTGGTTTATTACCAACTTGACAAGAATCGTAGACTTTGCTTTTCTTGAAGTTGATCTTTGGTAGGCCTTTTACAAGCTCATGTTTCATAAGTCTACTGATGTTTCTCATGAGAACATGACCTAGTTGTTTGTGCCAAAGTATTGCCTCTTTGTTAGATTCAACAAGACATTCAAGGTATTCGCATTTGTCGAAGTTGAGAACGTAAATATCTTTATGTCTATTTCCTTTTAGAAGAATTTGTTTGGTTTCTTTATCTCTTATTTTAAAACCATTCAAAGTGAAAGTAATTTTATATCCTTTATCACATATTTGAATTACACTAAGAAGATTGTGTTTTTAGAACAAGGGTAGGTTAAGACGTCTGGGGCTAACATTGAGGAGAGGAAACAGGATGAAAGGGTGGGCCGCACTTCACCAGATGAAACTCCTGAGTCCAAAAAGAGGAAGGACTGCCACCAGGACTATGCAGAGGAGGAATTGATGCACATGGAAGAGGTTAATGCAGTAGGAGGTTGCAGCCAAGCCTTGGTAGCCAAAGAGGATGGTTATATGGAGGTTGCTGATATTTCTGGAAAAGAAGTAGAGGCCTTTAGCAGCAAAGAGGAGGGGATGACAGGAATGGAACTGGTACTTAGAAATGACAGCAGAGCTCTCAAAGAGGTGAATCAGGTGCAGTTCTCAGTTCCTTCTGATATGAAATTTGGTAGTGGATCCAATCAGAAAAGAGGTGTGGGTAGATCCCCTTATATGCTTAGAAGGAGAAGGAAGGAGAACTTGATCCCTATTGCGGAGTAGACTATTGCAAACTCAATCATGGTTGAGTTTGTGGGCTGTGTGGCTCAAGGGGAGCAATCTGGCAAGGAATGAGAGTGTTGACTTGGAATGTGCGTGGGTTGCGCAATAAGATGAGAAGGACTTCCTTGTGTAGATATCTCTCTGAGTGGGAGATTGATTATGCTCTCATCCAAGAGACACATGTGGAGATGGAGAATGGTTAGGAATGGGATTGCTTTAAGCAATCTGGATACACTGATGTTGTGGTAAAGGGTGCATCTGGAAGGTCTGGTGGAATGGCTTTTTGGTGGAGAAAGTCTTGTCTTTTGGTAATTGAAGTCATTCGTAACAGGCACATGCTTACTTGCAGATGCCAATCTCCCCAAGGAGGTATGGAATGGTATGTGTCATGCATTTATGACCCTTGTGTGGCTGCAGATAGGTCTGGTCTTTGGGAGGAACTCTCTGCAATGCATCAAAGAGTGCAGGAGGTCCCTTGGCTTTTAGGGGGTGACTTTAATTGTCATCTCTCAAGTGATGACAGTCCTGGTGGGAGGTTGGACAGTTCAATGGCAGGCTTTCAAATGGTTGTGTAGAATCTGGCAGTGACAGAATACCCTATTAGTGGAGTGGAGTTCACTTGGAGAAATGGTAGTGGACAGACTTCTAAGTTGGACAGGTTTTTTGGTAGTCCTAGCTTGTTGAAGAGACATCAATTATCAGCAGTTATGAGCCTTGATAGGCCTTTCTTTGATCACACTCCGTTAGTATGGGACAGTGGGACAAATTCTGACATTGGATCCTATTTCAAACTCAAGAGATCTTGGTTTAGGGAGGAGGGGTTTGTGTAAATGGTGTCTCAGTGGTGGCAGAACAAGGTAGTGCAAGGGTCTGCCACACAGTAGCTGGCTGCAAAGCTGACAGGCTTGCGTGACATGCTGAAAGAATATGGACAGGTAGTGGCATTGATCAGAGAACAGAGGAGGAGGGAGGCTTTGGCAGTGATCAGAGAATTGGATCTGAAGGAGTGCAGGCAGTCTTTGAACCCCCAGGAGCAGCAGCAAAGACAACAGATGTAGTCTGTAGTGGGGGAGGAGGATCTGAAAAGGGAAATGGACTGGCGTGAAAGATCTAGACAGCCATGGCTCAAAGAGGGCGATGCAAACACGAAGTTTTTTCATCTTGCGGCCAGTGCTAGGAGGAGATTCAATCTTATCTCATCAATTAAAGTAGAAGAGAGAACTGTTACTTTAGTTAGTGAAATCAGAACTGAAGCAGGTAAATATTTTAAAGAATTGGCCAAGGTTGCACCAAGGGGCTCCTGGAGGATGGCATCTGTGGACTTCCCTAGTGTCAGCTGTGATCAGAGAGACATGTTAGTTACTCCTATATCTGAACAAGAAGTATTAAAAGCAATTAAAGACCTAAACAATGAAGGGGCCCCTGGTCCGGATGGGATTCAGGTTTTCTTTTACAGAGAACTATGGAGTGTTGTCAAAGTGGATGTATTGAAGGTTATTCATGAATTTGAAATGGGCAACTCTGGTTTTGAGAGGTTGAATAAATCCTATCCATTCCTGCTTCTTAAAAAATCAAGTGCGGAGAAGTTTTCTGATTACAGAACCATTGCACTATCTAATTCTTTTTACCTTATTATCAGTAAGATTATAGCCAACAGATTGTGGGAGGTTTTGAAGGACTTGATAATGCCAGTCCAATCTGCCTTTCTTCCTGGGAGATTGCTACAGGAGTCCTTCATTATGGCACAGGAGATGTAATGGGATGGCACGGAAGAAAGACCAAGGCCTTTTTGTGGAAAGTAGATTTCTCCAAGGCTTATGATTCAGTCTCCTGGTCGTATCTGTGGGAAATCCTTAAAAGAAGGAAATTTCCACCTCAGTTGATACAGTGGGTGAAGAGATGCATCACGACAGCCTCCTTTTCCCCATTGATAAATGGGAAACCATGCCAAACTTGGATTCAACCCCAATGTGGAGTTAGGCAAGGATGTCCACTTGCCCCTATGATTTTTAATCTTGCAGTGGATACATTGGCAAGATATGCATGCAAACTGGCAGCGGATGGATTTATAAGGGGGTATTCAATGTCTAATAACATGGCTTTAGCTCCCATCCTCCAATATGCAGACGACACTGTTTTTTTGTGGAAGGGGGGAAGAGGGAAGCGCAAGCGCTTTTTATATGGTTAAGATTTTTGGTGAGATTTCTGGTCTTAGACTTAATGGAAACAAATCCTCCCTGGTTTGTTTTGGGATGAATGGAATGATCCAGAATGACATCTCTACCACTTTGGGTACACCTGTGGTCTTATTTCCTATTAAATATCTGGATTTGCCTCTGAAATGCACTAAAATGAGGAAAGCAGATTGGTCCTTCCTATATGAAAAGGTGGCTACGAAATTGGAGGGTTGGAGTAGTCGATACCTATCAAAAAGGGGGGAGGTATATATTACTGAATTCTGTCATTACATCGATTCCAATTTTTTTCTTCTTTGTTCTCAAAGCCCCGAAGACAATTTGGAAAAACCTTGATGTGATGTGCAAAAGATTCTTCTGGAAAGGGGCCTCTCACCAAGGGGCTTTTCTTCAACCTTTAAAATGGGATTCAATCTGCAAGCCAAAAAAGATTGGTGGCATGGGTGTTAGATCCCTCAAGGAATTTAATGATGCTTTGCTATTGAAGTGGGTTGTTCAACTACTGCATGGGGAAAAAAATGTGGACAGAAATAGTTCAGGATAGCTATGGGGCTGCCAATGATGAGAAGAATCGCCTAAACCCCATAAACCATCTCCATTTTGGTCTTCGGTGGTGCGTGCCCTGAGGGATAATTGGATTTTGTTCAAATCCGTATTAGGTGATAGGAAAAGCTTCAAATTCTGGCTGGAGAATTGGGTACCTGGGGGGTGATTAAAGACAGGTTGCCCCTTGCTTATGCAGCAACTTCGGATAAAAATGTTGTGGTGTCTGATTATTGGGATGTGGAGTCTGAGCAGTGGTCTTTAAATAATGCTATGTGGAATAATCATGAAACAAGAACACAAGCAGAGAATGAATGTCTCATGCAAGAACTTGCTGCCTTCAAACCTACACCTCATGAGTATGACACATACAAATGGGAGGGTAAGTTTTCTTCTGCGGCTGCCTATGACAAGTTGATTAATTCTTCTAGGATGGCGGAACTTGATGAGGTGGGGAAAAAGTTATGGAAATTAAAAATACCACTGAAGGTACAAATTTTTTTGTGGCTCTGTAGAAGGGACGGTCTAATTACTGGAGATCTGAGGCACAGGAGAATGGGAATCCCCACTCAGTTTTGCCACCTATGTGAGATGCATAATGATTCTAGCACTCATATTTTTTCTTCGTGTGTGATCACTGATTATATCTGGAGGAGAGTCCGTAATGATTCCCTTCCCACATGGGAGAATTTGTGGTGTTATCTTGTGGATGGGAATAATCCATGTTTACCTATGGTGGTTGTGTTATGGTTTGTATGGAGGGCTAGGAATGGGTGCGTTTTTTAGGATACCCTAGTGAATGTGGATAAGATTGTAAATTGTTGCTGGAGTCTCATATAGCAATGGGGTTCGAATATGTAATTGTGTTCATTTTTTATTAATAAAAGCTCTCCGGGTTTGCTGTCGGTGACTCGATAGCATTCCTTTCTTTTTCAAAAAAAAAAAAAACTAGATGCACATTATCAAAAGATGTGGAGTTACCAATTTGGCTAATACCAATAATATGACCCTTGTGGTTGTTCCCAAATGTGACCGTACCACCTTCCTGGCGGTGGAGTTACAGGAACAGGTCTTCCTCTCTAGTCATATACTTGGAACACCCACTGTCCATGATCCACCTTCTTTCTTCTCGATCCTGTCACTTGTTTGTGTTTGTGAGGTCTTGGGTTCTTGGATCTAAAAAGTGGCTTTAGATTTTCATTCATTTCTTGATATGTCAACCTCTTATAATCTACTTTACCTACAAAATAGGATTTCAAAAGTGCTTTTGGTACCCATTTTTGTTTGGGTCCACGATGGTTAGCTGGTGCTGCTTATTTAGGCAAGCTACCTTTCTCCTTCCTTTGGCTAGAGCTAGATGCTTCATGATCAATTTTAGGTATATAACCTAACCCAAATTTTGTGGTGCTTTGGGTTTGTGTTCCTAATAGTTTATGTAGATTTTGACTTCCTTTAGTGAATTTAGCTAGATCATTTAAGAGAACAGCATAGTTTTCCTTTAGCTTGTCTATGTCTACTTTCATATTATCTATTTGTGATTTTAGTGATGCAATTTCAGCAGATAACTCTTTATTTTGTAAAGCAAACATATCTTTTTCTGCTTTCTCTTCTCCTAAGGGTTTCGCTAAGCTTTTATTTTCTATCTTTAGTGATTTAGCTATGCCATGCATCTCAAAGAAAGCTTATGATAATTCATCTTGTGAAAAGGAGGTTACCTCATCTTCTAGAGCCATAAGTCCTAGGAGCGCTTCATTTTCGGAGGTCTCTTCTTCTTTTGAACTTGAATCTTGTTATTATAATTGTATTTTTTGATAATGACAAATGAGCTATTTCTTGGAAAAGACTAGCATGTTGTAGGAAGAATTTAAAGTATAGGAAGGACTTAAAGATTAGGATCGAGGAAAAGGGAGGGCAAAAGATTTTATTTTTAGTCTATTTTAAATTTTTAGAATGTAAAAATCCTTGATGTCTTTTTATCTTTTCTATTCTTACTCGCA
Organism: Thalassia testudinum; assembly: GCA_037157565.1. NCBI lineage: Eukaryota > Viridiplantae > Streptophyta > Magnoliopsida > Alismatales > Hydrocharitaceae > Thalassia > Thalassia testudinum. The sequence continues at coordinate 5,594,146 of JAZHRO010000056.1, forward strand.
TTCTTTAAAGTATTATTTCTGTTGGATTTTCAGACGTCTTTCTTTACCTTCAGACGTCTAAATTTGATTTTTAAGATGTCTAATGAGTTTTTCCAGATGTCCACAGAACCTATATTCATTACCAAATCTTGTAACCTTTGTCATCTGAGTTTTTCAGACGTCTACTATTTGTTTTAGACGTCTATTTTATTGATTTTCAGACGTCTCCATGACTTTCAGATGCCTCGTTGACATTTTCATAATTTCTTTAACTCTATAGAACAACAGTCATAATCTTAGAAGTTGTTCAAATGTCTGACGTTGTCTTGAGCTGTCTAAGACTGTCCAACGTTCACTTTCTTTCCAACGTTTATATTGATTGCATTTAAGTACATCTATTACACTTTGATTTTGGAACGTTGAAGGCCATCATACTTCCTTAAATTTATTTAGATATTTGCTGGTTTTTTTTAAGTCATCAGACCATATTTTGTTAGGTCCCTGTTTGGGTCTAATTTCATTCCAGTAGCAAGCACTCTTTCCCTGATGCTTTTTTAGATGTCTGACCATTTATATTCAGATGTCTAATTTTTGTTCAGACGTCTCTATATTTGATCTAGTAACCACTTTGCTTTTTTGGAGTTTTGTTAGATGTCTTGGTTTATTTTCAGACGCGTGAATAGTATTTTCAGATGTCTGTCATGATTTTTCGGACGTTTGATATAGTCAAAATTTGAGTTAATGTTTTATAGCCATTCTATCTCAATTTATTTCAATTCAATTCAAATTCCAATGACTACCTAAGCTCAAATATGACCTCCTACACCTATATATACCCCTCATAGGTAGCCTTAAGAATTTACAAAAAAGAAATTCACATTCTACTCATTTGGAAGCTCTTTATCTCATTTGTGCTCTCTTGTGTGCTTTCTTGTGTACTTCATTTGTGCTACCATTTTTGAGAGCAACTCTTCTTCCTGCTGCTCATAGGTTTGAAGAAGGGAGTATTCTAATTCTTTCATTCAAGGCTTATAGATTTATATTATTTTTTGATAGTTTATTTGGGTACTCAGTTTGTGGGTTTCCCGTTTCTTCTTAGTAGAGGGGCAAAACTCTTCTTGGAGTTTGTCTAGGAAGAGGGATTTTGTAATATTACTTGTTGTTAGTAATTCCTACTTGGGTAGGGGCAAAATCCTAGATTGATAGATCTTGGTAGAGGTTTTTCCAGCAAGGGTTTCCTCTCTAAATACTTGTGTTCTTGCTGCGATTGTTTGTATTTTAATTTTGTTGCACAATTCAATGCCCCTTCTTGTACCACTAACATTTGGTATCAGAGCCTTGTTTATTCTTGTGTGTAGGTGTTAAAGCCTGTGTAAGATGATCTAATGGCATCTAGGGTGGTAGCAACAAGCAGCAATTGTGGTTTCTTAATGACAAAACTGCCTTACTTCAATGGTACGAATTACTCATATTGGAAGCAGAGGATGATAGTCTTCTTTCAGTCAGGAGATTATTCTCTCTGAGAAATGGTGGAAACATCATTTTGAAGGCTGAAGAAACCATAAAATGGAGCTTTGACGGATGATGATAAGAAGAAGCTCTCATTCAACTCTAAGGCTATGAATCCTTATACTGTGCACTCTGCCCAGACGAGTTTAATAGGATTTCTCAATGCACAAGTGCATATGAAATTTGGAAAACTCTTGAGGTTGCACATGAGGGAACCAATAAGGTAAAGAATTCCCAAGTTGTTTTACTAACCCAAGAATTTGAGAAATTTGTGTAGGAAAATGAAAGTGTGAATGATATGTACACCCATTTCAGTTTCATCGTCAACAACTTGAAGCCTCTAGGAAGGACCTTCATAAGGGGTGATCTTGAAGGTAAAATTTTATGCTCTTTGACTAATATTTTTGAACCTAAAGTCACAGCTATAGAAGAAGCCAATGAAGTTGAAAACTTAAACATGGATCAACTTCTTGGAAATCTCATGGCATATGAGACCAAGCTTAATCAAAAGAAGAAAGGAATGGAGGAAGTGAAGAAAAGGCAATTAGCTTTTAAAGTGTATTCAGAATCTGAAGATAGTGATGAAGAAAATGAAGACCTTGCCATGCTTACTTGTAAGTTTAGAAAATTTTTGAGATATAACAAGAATTTCAGGAAAAAGGGATCAAGAGAGGATTCAAAGGTGGAACCAATCATTTGCTATCAATGCAAAAAGAAGGGACATATTCAAAAGGATTGTCCACTTCTTAAGAAGGATGGAGAAAGGAGCAAAAAGAAACAAGAGAAGGATTCAAAGAAGTCCTTTAAGAAGTACAAGAAAAAGAAAGCTATGCAAGTCACATGAGATGATTCAGATTCAAGCGAGAGTGAATCGGAGACTGATCCAACCATGGAAGAAGCCGCATGCCTTGGACTTATGGCATTAGAAGATGAGGTAAATGATTTATCTTTAGCTGAACTTGTAGAAGCCTTTGATGATTTATAATGTACTTTTAAAAAGACTAAGTTAGAAAATAAAGATCTTAAAGAAAAATATCATGATCTTCAAAATCAGAAAGAAGAGATTATGCAAGAAAATAATTTTTTATGTGATGAGACTAAAAGTTTAAAGAATAAAATAAAACTTCTTGAAACTAATGTTCAAGATCTTAAAAATAACTCGGAAAGGTTATTAGAAGATCTTGCTAGGTTTACTAATGGAAAAGAAAACTTAGATAGACTATTATCATCACAAAAATCTTCTTGCAAATTTGGTCTTGGATATTGTCATGAAGCTAGTTCATCAAAAGGAAAACAATCTAATTTTATATCGAGTCAAAAGGAAGAAAGGAAGTTTTCATATTCAACTATGAAAACAAAAACTAACCAATATGGACCCAAGAAAAAATGGGTACCAAAGAAACTTGTTCAATCTTGTTTTGTAGGTCAAGAAGAAGTAGATTTATCAAGATATATCTTTAAGAGAACCAAAGGACTACATGCCTATAGAAAGATAGTAGAGCAGCCAAGAAGATCAACTCAAAGACGATCATGTTTTGTAGGACAAAAACAAGGGAACTTGGATCATGGATAGTGGATGTTCCAAGCATATGATGGGCAACAAAGAAATTTTTATGGAGGTAACATACAAATCGAGTGGTTCCATTACATTCGGGAACAACCACAAAGGACAGATTATAGGTACAAGTATTATTGGTAAAGGTAATGCATCTTTTAGTCATGTTGCATTAGTAAAAGGATTAAAACACAATCTCTTAAGTGTAAGCCAGATTTGTGATAAAGGATATGATATTTTGTTTAGTGCTAATTTTTTTAAGATATTTGGTAATATAACAAATGAAATTCTTCTAATTGGAAAAAGATATAAGGATATATATATTGTTGAAATAGATAAAAATGGAACTTATGATTGTTTAGTAGCTTCAAATGATGAAATGTTTACTTGGCATAAACGATTAGGTCATTTGCACTTCAAGTACTTAAATAAATTAGTCAAATATGAATTAGTTAAAGGATTGCCTAAGAAAAAGTTTAATTTAAGTACTTTTTGTGATGCATGTACACTTGGTAAGTTGAATAAAAGTTCTTTCAAAAGCACAAAATTGTCTCTACATCTAGACCTTTAGAACTCTTACATTTAGATTTATTTGGACCAACTAGAATAAGTAGTTTAAATGATAGTAAATATTGTCTTGTAATTGTAGATGATTATTCGATATTTACATGGGTATATTTTCTTAAACTTAAAGACCAAACCCTAGAAATTTTTAGCAAGTTTTTAAAACTTGTTCAAAATGAGAAAGGATATATGATTTCCTAGATTTGATCTGATTATGGAGGAGAATTTGAAAATCAAGATTTTCTCATTTTTTTGAAGAACTAGGAATAAAACATGACTTTTCATTTCGTAGAGCTCCACAACAAAATGGTGTAGTGGAACGGAAAAATCGGACCCTTCAAGAATGTGCTCGCACACTTCTTATTTGGTCTTCCAAAGTATTTTTGGGCCAAAGCCACTAACACGGCTTGCTATGTACTAAATAGAGTCCTGATTAGGCCTATGCTTAATAAAACAAGTTATGAACTTTATTATAATAGAACACCTAAAATTAGTTATTTCAAAATATTTGGCAGTGCTAAATGCTTATCACTAAAGAAAATCTTGATAAGTTTGATGCTAAAGGAGATGAATGTATATTCATAGGATATTCATTGTGAAGTAAAGCTTATCGAGTATTCAATAAGAGAACTCTAATAGTAGAAGAATCACTTCATATCAAGTTTGATGAAAATTCTTCTATAGATAATAAACAAGTTGAAGTAGTAGATAGTGATGATGAGGACACACCCTTTATTGATGTATCTCATATTAAAGATCAAAATACACAAAATCTTCCTAAAGAATGAAGCTTCCATAAAGATCATCCAAAAGAACAAATAATAGGACAGATTAATGACAAAGTCAAAATTAGATCACAAGTTAATTTTGTACTAAATGCTTTTGTAACTCAACTTGAACCCAAAACTATTGATCAAGCTTGTGTAGATTCTTCATGGATACTTGCTATGCAAGAAGAGCTAAATTAGTTTGAAAGAAATCAAGTATGGGAATTAGTTTCTAAACCAACTGATAATTCTATTATAGGAACCAAATGGATTTTTAGAAATAAAACTAATGGAGAAGGTTAAGTAGTAAGAAATAAGGCCAAACTCGTTGCACAAGGTTATAATCAACAAGAGGGTATAGATCATGAAGAAACTTATGCTCCTATAGCTAGTCTTGAATCGATTTAAATGCTTCTTCCATTTGCATCGCATTTAGGTCTTAAATTATATCAAATGGATGTAAAATCAGCTTTTTAAAATGGATTCATAAAAGAAGTTTATGTATCCCAACCTCCTGGGTTTATAAATTCTGAATTTACTAATCATGTATATAAGCTTAAAAAGGATCTTTATGGTCTTAAGCAAGCACCTAGGGCATGGTATGAGAGATTAAGAAATTATCTCATTAAATCAGGTTTTATAATGGGAAAAGTAGATCCAACTCTTTTCATCAAGATTCAACTTAATGATTTAATAGTTATTCAAATTTATGTAGATGATATTATTTTTGGCTCTACTAATGAAAATTTGTGTAGAGAGTTTTCAAAGATTATGCAGGATGAATTTGAGATGAGTCTCATGGGAGAATTAAAATTCTTCCTTGGACTTCAAATCACAAAAATGGATGAAGGAATCTTCATATGTCAAACTAAGTATACCAATGACATATTGAAGAAATATGGAATGGAAAATGTGAAGGGTAAAACCACACCGATGGCTACAAACATAAGTCTCAACTTGGATGAAAATGGTAAGCAAGTTGATGAAAAGATGTGTAGAGGTATGATAGGATCATTACTCTATCTTACTACAAGTAGACTTGATATAATGTTTGCTACTTGTCATTGTGCACGTTTTCAAAATTCACCTAAAGAATCTCATATGTCTGCATTAAAAAGAATCTTTAAATATTTAAAAGAATCTAGTGATTTTGGTTTGTATTATCCTAGGGCTCATACTTTGGACTTACTAGCAAATAATGATGCTGATTATGCTGGTAGTAGGACTAATAGAAAAAGTACTAGCGGTACTTGCTATTTTTTGGGTAATGTGCTTGTTTCTTGGTTTTCTAAGAAACAAAATTGTGTTGCATTATCTGCCACTAAAGCTGAATATATTTCAGTTGCTTTGGCATGTTCTCAAGTACTTTGGATGAAACAAACATTATTTGACTTAGGATTAGACTTTAAACAAACTAAAATATGTTGTGATAATACAAGTGATATAAATTTATCCAAAAATCCTGTAAATCATTCTAGAAC